>CM057458.1:1212228333-1215069166 GCA_016271365.2 Neoceratodus forsteri
TACAGAGGGATTGGGCGTTCCTAGGGGAATTACTGAGGGAGTTAGGTGCGGGAAATTGGATTTGGGACTTTAAAAAAAAGATTCAGGGTGAAAAAATCAATTTTTATGCAAATATCCTTAGTAATTAAGCATAAAGGGAAGGTAAATATAGGAAATATTTGAATTATAAGCTGAATTCTAAATATTGTTTTCCCCGTAGATGTCAGAGGCTAAGTACTTCCTATCTATATGCACAAAATTAAGTTAATATGGGTTCTAAATCACCTTTTGATTTCATGCACTCTGTTGTCAAATATATAGGGAATATGGAGTGGCTTGGCTCAAAATATGTAATTTATTTACAAGAAGAACCACAGTTCATGACTGGAAGAGCCGTGAGTGAGTTATAAAAGTCCTGTCCCCTCACAAGTGATAAAAAAAGTTACTCACCACAGTAATATTGTTTCTTCCAAGGTGTCCTTTAGTATGCTTGACAAATTCAGAATGCCAGCTGGGTTCAGCTGTCCCAGAGGTGGAGTCAGTGGTAATGAGTTCAGAACTAGCCAGTGAGGAGAGAGCAAGGGCTGTGCAGCCTGTAGTCAGCCCAGAGGGCACCAGAATTATTCTGAAGCTGCAAGGGCAAAACATGGCCCTTAAATATGAACTGTCACAACAGGAATAAAAGTCATCTAAAGATATATTAAAATAAAAACACATCAACTGTGAAAAGTTGGCTTTAAACAAAAACAGTGAAAAAGATGGCAAAGGACAGGAATGTAGAGCCATCCTAGTCAGGTTATGTAGGGAAGGATGGGTGGAGGTCAAGCATACTAAGGACACCTTGGAAGAAACAATATTACTATGGTGAGTAATTTTTTTTCTTCTCACCCCAAGGGCCCTTTAGTATGCTTGACAAGTGCAGACTACAAATCAGTGCAATTGGGAGGCGGGTACAGAACCTACTTAGGAAAGAGGCTCTGCAGGAGCACTGTGCCACATTTGGCATCTGATCTGGACTGTACATCCAGGCAGTAGTGCTTTGGGAAGGTATGTACAGTTTTCCATATGGCTGCTTTGCAGACATCAAGCAAGGGAATATCTGCCACTGTGACAGCAGTGCCCCTTAGTGGAGTGGGCCCTGAGGAGGCTGTTTGCCAGCTTTGCTGTAACAGAACTGAATGCAAGAGACTATCCAACGTGAAACAGTCCTCTTGGTGGCTGGTCTTCCCCTGCCTACCTCACCATAGGTGAGAAAGAGCTAAGTATGAGAGTGTCTGAATTGCTTAATATGCTCCAGGTAGTAGGTCAGGGCTCTTTTTACATCCAAGTGTGAAGCGTGCATTCACCTGGTGTGGATTTTTATGTGAAAAGACGGAGAGTGATGGACTGGTTCAGGTGAAACTCAGAGACTACCTTAGGCAGGAACTTCTTGTTCATTCTAAGTACTACCTTGTCCCTGTGGGCAATATTGTAGTTAGGTTCAGAAAGAACTGGAAGGGGACAGGATCAGTTGTGTTCCAGGACAGTAGCTGCTGCTGCTGTTGTTTTCACAGGGTTCTTGTGGATTTTACTTGGTAGGTTAGTTCTTTTCTTTCTTACTTCTAAGGGGCTAGCAGGGTATTGTTTTTGGGGATGCTGGATGTTTGTAAACTGATTTGGTGGCTGTAAGTGGGGCTCTTTTGTGGATGTTTCACTGTGTAACAGGCTGCGCTGGTAGAGGCCTATTTCTTCTGATTTCAAACCTATTTGGTGGGATTTGCTTGGGCCCGGTTCTTTAGCTGCAGGGCTTGGAGGAGACACAGGGCTGATACACTCTCTCTGTCAGGTGTCTGCCCAAGACCCACCCTCCCCACCACTCCCCCAGAAGTCTGCAAATTTATAGGGAAACACCTGCCCTGCAATTGGAGGAAAAGGCTGCTGGTGCAGCTCATGTAGTTCTAGCCACTGGGGTTGGATTTAAAGGCTGGGAGAGAGCGTGAGGAGTCGTCATTTCCTTTATAAGTTTAATGTGTTGTACTGCACCTAGTAACAGAGTTACTGGTGTACAGTGGACTGTCTCTAAGATTAGTGGGTGACCTGATTAGGCAGTAGGGTATCTTGGACTAGGGGGAACCTGGTGGCTCACCCAAGGAAACCCATTTGGAAGGGGATGGAACCACACATATTGGGCCGGCATCTTTGGGAGGGTGGTGGGGTGCACAGGGTGTGGAGCAGCCATGATACTGGACTGGGCTTGGAAGTTTGGTGGTTGCCCAGTATGCTACCAGCTAGCACAGCTTAGGGAGGAGGTTGGGGATGAGGAGAAAGCTGGGGAAGGGGTGGTATGGGTCTGGAAGGGGCTGGAAATCTCCAGGGTTGCACCAAGCACTGGGGTGGGGGGGGTATAGGGAAAGGAGTGCAGGAGAATACTCAGGGTCACATAGGGACCCTGGCAGAGGGGTCCAAAAGGACACTACCAAGGAAGCAGGCAGGTAACTGGGGACCCTCACAAAGGGGACGGAGGGACAACATTCTCAGGAAGTAGGCAGATGGCCAGGGCTGGACAGAAGGAAGCAAGGCGGGGAGGTGGATCAGACCATATACTCATACACCGTCAATTCTCTTCTTCTGCTCAAGGATGAGGGGTGATGTAGCCACGACAGAGGTGGCTAGAGATGGAAAGGTGTGGGAGTGGGAGGCAGGAGGCAGGGCCAGATAGCAGGAAGAACAGGGGGACCTGGAATGCAGGAGAATGGGGAGCAGTGGATCAGAGCAGGAGGGCAGGGGAAGAGGAGGAAAGCACAAGGAGAAGGACCAGTTGGGAGGAAGGTGAAGAGAAGGACCAGAAGTACAAGGAGGATTCAGTAAAGGGAGCTGAGGGTTTGTGAGGGGAGCAAAGCCGAGCAAGGAGGAACTAAATGGAGACAGGAAGGAAGGGAGGATGAGTCAGGCTAGTTTAGCAGATGGGGAGAAGGACCATTTACGAGCAGTGAGGGGGGAATTAGCAAGGTACAGAAGGATACTCAGGAGGAGGAGAGGCATAGGATTGGAGGGGAGGGAGTGGCCATGGTAAATAAGGAGGGGTGGCATGTGGCACCCAGATAGGGGGAGGAACAAGGAGCCAGCTGGGTGGAGGGGCCGGTAGGAAGGATGAGGGACATGGAAGGGGGGAATGGAGGAAAAGGAGTGGTCAGAGTGCTCCTGCTGGGGGATTCTATGATCAGGGGTATCAAATGGGATAGGGAGGGAGAAGCCTGGCCAGTTAGAACAAGATGCTTCCCTGGACTGACGGTGCACAGGGCTAAGCACGAGGTATATCAGCTGGCAAAGGACTGTAGGGGTTCCCCAGACATACTGGTCCACCTGGGTACAAATGACATTGAGGGAAATAGCGAGCTAGAGATACAGGCAAGATCTAGGAGCTCTGTGGGTCTGTCATGACATAGGACGCACAGTTTCCTTCTCAGAAATCCTGCCAGTGCCAAGGGCCAGTGGGGAACACAAAAGGAAAATTAGGAGATAAACCAGTGGCTCAGGGAGTGGTGTGAGGCCAGAGGGTATGGGTTGATGGGGGATTGGGGAGACCTGGGAGTAAGGAGCTGTATGCTAGAGATAGACTACATCTCAATTTGGAGGGGAAGGGAATCCTTAAGTTGAAAATAGAGGGGTTCATTGGTGAAAAGTGGGGTTTAAACTTGTGAAGGGGGGTGGGATGGGAGAAAAGGCTGTCAAGGGGGTGCCGATAAAGGAGGGACTCTGTCTCCACCCCCCTGGGGACCAGGAGGATTGCAGGAAAAGGCCAACTGGCAAAGTGCAGACCAGGAGAAAACAGAATCCCCGTGGGAACACGAGCAGGGGAAATGGAACTATAGGGAAAGGGTGGAAGGTAGTCCTGCTAAATGCCAGGAGCTTGGGCAATAAAATGCCTGAGCTCCAGGCGATGTTAACTGAGGGAGCAGTGGATGTGGCAGCGGTCACTGAGACTTGGGCCACTGCAAGACATGACTGGGACCTGAACCTGGAGGGTTACATTATGTTCAGGAAGGACAGGGGGGAGGGAAGGGGAGGAGGGGTAGCTATGATAGTCAAAAACTGCATTGGCATAGGGGGAGTAGAGGAGGCGGAGGGAACCGTGGAGGCGATTTGGGTCACCTTGATAACAAGGGGGGGCAAGAGAGTAAAAATAGGAGTGGTATATAGACCCCCTGCCCTGGCGGAGGAGCTGGAGGACAGTCTGGTGGCAGATGTTAGGAGACACTGCAGACTGGGCAGAGGAAAGGTGGTGGTGTTAGGGGACTTAAACATGCCAGGAACAGACTGGGAGACTATGACATCCTCTGTGACCAGGGAACAGAGGTTGTTGGATGTCTTTCAAGACGCGTTCCTAACTCAGCAGGTGAGGGAACCGACCAGGGAGGCACAGGTACTGGATGTGGTCCTGGCAGACAGGGACCAGATTGGGGGCCTGGAGGTAAGGGACCCATTGGCGGGGAGTGACCATGCCACGGTCTGGTTCTGCCTGGACCTAGGAGGGGTAGAAGGCTGCACAAAGACGGAAGTAACCGACTTCAGGGGGGCGGATTTTAAGGAAATGGGAAGGATCCTTAAGGAGCATTTGGATGGGATTGGGTCAGACATGGACGCTGATAGTAGGTGGGAAATCATCAGGAGAGGGGTGCACGATGCTACCAGCACCTGTGCAAGAGTAAGACGAAAATGCGATAGGGCCCAAAAACCCTGTTGGTGGACCAGGGAGGTCCAGGAGGTGGTGCGAGGAAAGAAAGCAGCCTATAAGAAATTCAAGTGCTCAAGGAGTGAAAGGGATCAAGGGGAGTAGTGAGCTGATGGCTAGAAGGGCCACTAAGTGGTGAGGGCGCTAAGGCAAGGAAGGAGCAGAACCTGGCCAGGGAAATTAGGAGAGGAAAAGGGGTTCTTTAGATACATTGGGGAAAGACGAAGGTGAAGGGGCAGATTAGCAGGATTAAATCAGGAGAGATGGGCACAAGACCCAGGTGAGCAGGCTGAGGTACTAAATGAGTACTTCACCTCAGTTTTCACGGGAAAATGGGATGCTGCATCATACATGGGAGGAGACAGAGATAATGAGGAGGGGGACCCTTACCGATCGGCAGGTCTGGGAGGGGGCATCACTGGCAGGTGGGGAGGCTAAGCAGGAGAGGAGGTACCAGAAGTGGAAATCACAGCAGAGAGAGTGAGGGAAGCCCTCAGCTCCTTAAGACGGAGAAAGCACCGGGCCAGATAAATTACATCCTAGAGTGCTGAAGGAACTTGCAGATGTCTGCGCGAAACCCCTGGCAGAGCTTTTCACCATCTCTCTGAGGACAGGGTGGGTGCCCCAAGACTGGAAGGTGGCGCATGTAGTGCCTATCCACAAGGGGGATCAAGGGAGCTGGCAGGGGAACTACAGGCCTGTCAGCCTGACATCGTGGTGGGCAAGGTGATGGAGGGCATTGTCAAGGAGAGGCTAGGGGACCTGGATAAGTCAGGGTGCCTGGACGATAGACAGCATGGATTCATCCCAGAGAAATTGTGTCAGACAAACCTGGTGGATTTCTATGACTGGGTGACAAGTGCCTTGGACCTGGGTAGACCAGTGGATGTCCTCTTTCTAGACTTCAGCAAGGCATTTGACTCTGTTCCTCACGTGGGCCTGTTGGATAAGCTAGGAGAAATGGGGTGGGAAACCAGATGATCAGATGGATAGGCAATTGGCTCCAGGACCGGACCCAGAGGGTTGAGTTGGTGGGATAGTCTCATCCCCAAGGAGGGTCATTAGTGGGGTTCCACAGGGATCAGTCCTTGGGCCCCTTCTGTTCAACGCCTACGTATCTAACATAAGGACAGAAATCAGGAGTGAGATGAGTCTCTTTGCAGATGACTCGAAACTGGGGGCAGTGGTGGATGGGGAGGAGGGAGGTGGCCCTGCAGAGGATCTGGAGGCTCTGGAAAGATGGTCTAGAAAGTGGAAGCTGAGGTTCAATGCAGGAAATGCAAGGTACTCCACCTGGGGCCAGAAACCCAGGCAAATGTACACCCCTGTGGGGAAATACCACAAGTCTCAATGGCTGAGAGGACCTGGAGGTGGTGGTGGATGTCAAGATGAACAACTCTGAGACTTGTAGGAGGGCAGCAGCCAAGGCCAACAGGATGCTGGGATGCATCACTAGGGATCACCTCCAGAAGGAGGGAAGTGATACTCCCTCTGTATAACTGCCTGGTGAGGCCGCACCTGGAGTACTGCGTGCAGTTTTGGAGGCCACACTTAAAGAGGACATTAACCTCCTGGAGGGTCCAGAGGAGGCAACCAAAATGATTTGGGAAGCTTGAGGGACAGGACCTATGAGGAGGCTGAAGAGCTAAATATATACACATTGGAGAGAGAGGACCGGGGGACATGATAGAGGTCTTCAGGTACATGAAGAGGTAAATAGGGAGGAACAGTCAGGGTGCTTGAAGGAAGGAGGAAGGGGCCACTAGAGGGCATGGGTGGAAGCTGGAGGGAAGATTCAGGGAGAAAGGAGGAGGTGCTACTTCACTGAGAGAGGTGGTGGAGCCATGGAATGCACTACCTAGGGGCTGGTGGAGGCAGAGACAGTGGAGGGGTTCAAGAGGGGTGGGACAGGTACAGGGAAGGGTTCAGGAAGCAAAATCCAATGCAGCAAGAATATCCGGAACTGGGAAGGCAGAAGGCGAGGGACGAAGGTCAGCACCAGGGTGGGGGCTGACCAACAGCAGACACGAAAAGACCGTTAGGGCCTATTCTGCTGGCATTTTAGTATGTTAGTACACAAGGCCTGCAGTTCTGAAATCCCTCTGGCAGAGGTGATGGCACCTAGGAAGACAGTTTTCCAGGTGACATACTTCAAGTGAGCAGTAGCCATAGGCTCAAAAGGAGGTTCCATGCGCTTGGCTATGCAAAGGTTCAAGTCCCAGGGAGGGACAGGCTCCCTTAGTGGGGGTTGAAGGTGCAGCAGGCCTTTGAAACATTTTTGATAATGGAATGGGAAATCACAGATTTTTCTTTCCCTAGCAGAGAGGTAGGCTGATATGGTTGCTAGATGCATCTTTGAGCAATGAGGCCCTAAAGCCTGATGACTGTAGGTGAACTAAGTAGTCTAGAAGAGAGGGTGGATGGGCCCTGAGAGGGTCTATCTGCTTACCTCTACACCACAAGGAGAACCTTTTCCACTTGGAAGCATAGGTTTTCTTAGTGCTCGGTTTTAGCCATATGAAGGATCTTGAGGACTTGTTCAGAGTACTGAGAATAAGGTACTCTAACTCCTCAAGAACCAGGCCTTGAGGTGAAGAGACTCTATGCTGGGATAAGCTACCCATGTCTGAGACAGAGTCAGAAGACTGTAGCTCGGTGGCAGGCGTATGGGCTTCCTGACTGAGACGGCAACATACAAACATAGAAACTGTTGGCAGATAGGGACCGCCATGCCCATCCAGTCTGCCCATAGGCCCTACACATTGTATGTGGCCACTGACTCTATGTGATCAATGGCTTTTCATCACTCCTTCCCCTCTCAAGCTTCCCTTGTGCCTGTCCCAGGCTTGCTTAAACCCCTCCACTGTGCTTGCCCCCACTACCTCCTGTGGCAGACTATTCCAAGCGTCAACTACCCTTTCTGTGTAGAAAAACTTCCTCACATTACCTCTTAATCTACCCCCCTCCAATTTCATATCATGCCCCCTTGTTCTAGTACTTTTCTACACTGGAAAAGATCCCCACCTGCACCTTTGTTTATGTCCTTGAGGTACTTGAAAGTTTCAATCTGGTCCCCTGCTCTCCTCTCCTCCAGTTGAGTACATATTGAGGTCCCTTAGTCTCTCCTCATGTTTTGTGGTGCAAGCCCTGCACCATCTTTATGCATCCCTTCTCTAGATGGTCTCCACCTTGTTTATGTCCTTGTGCAGGTGTGGCCTCCCGACTGCACATGCAGTACTCCAGGTGAGGCCTTACCAATATTTTATACAATGGCATCACCACCTCCCTCCACCTTTTTTATTTTTTTTTAATTTTTGTTTTATTTTATCTTTTTTATTTTAGTCTTTAGTAACCGGGTAAGGCCCACTAGACACAAGCGCCTGTATTCAGGGGCGGCCTGGGAGCACTGGGCAGTTAAGTGACTTGCTCAGAGTCGCACAGTATGCAAGTAGAGGTTGTAAGAATCAGACTCAGGTCTGGTCTTGCTGGATGTACCAAGCTTGTTCACACCTCGTTCTTCTAACCTCTAGGCTATACTGCCAGCCCAAACCTGCCCATCACCTGCTAGTGATACCCCTACCTATGCACCCCAGCATGCCACTGGCCCTCCCCACCACCTTTGTGCACTACTTTGATACCTTAAGGTCATCAGAGATGATAACCTCTAGGTCCCTTTCCTCCTTGGCCAGTCAGCTCCTACCCCCAACCTATAGCTCTCCCCAGGGTTCCTCTACCCAGGTGCATTATTCTGCACTTTTTACATTGGACCTCAGTTCCCACATCTCCGACCAGCTTTCAAACTCTCCAGGTCCTCTTCATTTTCTGCACCCCTCTGGAAAATCCACCCTGTTGCAGATCTTGGTGTCAACTGCAAACAAGCAGACCTTTCTTTCCAGCTCCTCTGCAATGTCACTAATGAAGACATGGAACAGGACTGGTCCCAGTACTGATACCTGTGGTACATCGCTGGTCACCCCTCCCCCAGATTGTACCCATTTACCACCACCTCTGTCTCCTGTCTGTTAACCAGTTCCTAACCCAGTTCACCTTGTCTCACATGCCCAGACTACCCATCTGGTTAACCAAGCCTTCTATGTAGGATGGTGTCGAAGGCTTTGCTGAAATCTAGGTAGGTAACGTCTACTGCCCCTCCCTGATTTACTTCCCTAGTCATCCAATCAAAAAAATCTATCAGATTCTTTTGACATGCCCTTCCTGCTATGAATCTGTGTTGCCTCAGATCCTGGGCACCCCTGGATTCCAGGTGTACCACTATCCTTTCTTTTAGCAGTGTCTCCATGATCTTTTCCACCACTGAGGTGAGGCCGAGGCAAGGAGTAGGGAGTACCAGGGTTGCCTTACCCAGTCTGGAGCCACCAAAACCATGGTGGCTGACTGATCCCTGAGCATCAGGAGAATTCTGTACATCAGTGGAAAGGGAGAGAAGGCATAAAAGAACTTCCTGGCCCAGTCCAGAGTTAGAGCATCTACTGGCAGTGTACCCAGAGTTGGGGGCTGCAACAGTAAAGTGGAAGCTGATGGCTGAGGCTGGAGGTGAAGAGATCTACCTCTGGGGTGCCCCACTGAACACTGTGCCCAGTATTTGTCTGTTTAGGGTCCACTCGTGGTGGCCCTGACTGATGCAACTCAGAGAGTCTGCCAATACATTGTGAATGGTAGACAGGTGCATGTCCAGGGAGTAGGCCGGGGACCAAATTTTCACAGCCTCCATACAGAGTTTGGTGGACCTTGTGCCACCCTGTTTGTTGATGTAGAACATGGCAGTGGTGTTGTCTGCTCTGATTTGGACAGCAAGACCTTTTAGCTGTGGGGGCAAAGGCTCTGATAGCCAAGTACACAGCTCTGAGTTCAAAAAGGTTGATATGGTGACTGGACTCCTTGGGGGACCAGATCCCGCTTATGGACTGGTCGCCAGATGAGCTCCCCATCCTAGGAGGAAGGCATCTGTGGTAAGGACTCTGGAGGGCTGTCTTTGCTAAAAGAAGACCCCTTCCCTTAGGTTGTCCCTTTCCCTCCACCAGTCTAGGGCCTCAAGCAAAGTTCTTGAGACTGGAATTAGCTTTGAGAAAAAGTCCCTCTTTTGGGACCAGTGAGCCCTCAAGTGATACTGGATGTCCCTCATTTGGAATCTGACACCTGGGACCACGGATGTCATGGAAGCCATGTGGCCTAGTAGTTTGAGGAAATATCTAGCTGGCCTTGGCTGGTCTAAGACAAAGGAATTTGCCAAGTCGAGGAAATTCTTGACGCTATCCACAGGAAGCATAGCCTTTCCTTGGATGGTATCCAGCTCTGCTCCAATAAAGTCTAGTACCTGAACTGGGTCAAAGTGCAGGAACTCCAGAGTACTTACTGTTAGTCTGAGAGCTTCCCTGACCTTGTTGGGTGACTTGTCCACTATCAGCCGGTCATCCAGGTATGGAAAGACTGACACCTGTTGTCTCTTCAAGTGAGTTGCTGCCACTGTCACGCACTTTGTAAAGACCATGGGAGCTGAAGTGAGACCAAATGGTAGGGCTGCAAACTGTAATGGCCTGATGGCAGCCTGAATCTGAGAAACTTTCTGTGGGGCCTTATGGGGATATGAAAGTAAGCGTCCTTAAGGTCTAGGGAGGCTAGCCAGTCTCCCTGCTGTAAGGAATGAATCACCAGAGTCAGGCTGTCCATTCTGAACTTGTGTTTCTGCAAATGTTTGTTCAGATACCTTAAGTCAGAATAGGTCGCCATTCTCCCATTTTCTTCTGTGTGATAAAGCAGCTGGAACAGAGGCATTTTCCCCACTGGGAGATGGGGATTCTCTCCAGTGCTTTTGCAATCAGAAGTGCTTTCACCTCTAGCTCCAACAACAGCTTTTCTATTGGGGTTAGGGGCTTGCAAAGTTTGGAGCCCTGCAGGGAGGGAAACGTTTTGAACTACAGGGTAATCCCCTGGCCCATCACTTCTTGTACCCATTTTTCTGTGGTTATGAGGTACCACTGGTAGAGGTGGTGGGCTAGCCTGCCTCCTACAGGGAGGGGGAGGCAATCTGGACATTGCAGTCAGGAAGTTTGCTTGGGTTGGATGCTGGGAGAAGGAGAGGAGTTGGTCCTTCTCTGACCTCTCCTTCCTCTTCCCCTGAAATAGCCTCTCATCTGAGAGTAATCTAGGGGCACAGGCATAGGATAGAAAGCCCAAGGGTAACAACAGCTCCTGCCTCTATTTCCCTTATTCTGAAATTTCTGGGAAGTAGAGGATTTCTCTTTAGTAGCATTGTTTTGATAGGTGGTTTTATATTCCTCCACCTTTTTCATGTATGTTTCAGTTTTATCTCCGAAGAGAGACTTGTTCTTGCTGGGGAAATCCATGGCCTTGGTCTGAGTGTCCTGCGAAAGACTAGTGATTCTCAGCCAGGCATAACGCCTCAGTGAGATGGCCTGTGACATAGCCCTGGAGGCAGTGTCATTAGTGTCCACAGCCATATGGAACGGGTATTTGGTAGCTTCCAAGGCTGTCTTTACAGTTTCTGCCACTCGTGGGTCATTCTGTCTAGGGCCTGTTGACTAATGGCTAAAACAGTTCCAGAAGAGTCTTCTGATATTAGCCATAGGCCATGTAAGTAGAGAGGTGAAGCAGCAAAGAGGCTGTGGTATAAGATTTTTACCCACTGAGTCCAGTTTCTAGACTTCTTTCCAGGAGGTTGAGAGGAAAGTGGCATTTTGGCTTTGTCACAAGCTGCAGCCTGCACCACCCCTTCATGATCTGGATGCACTGCACATCAAGGAATTCTGCATTAGATTTCTCTAACTGGTATTTGTTTTTAAATTTTTATCTACTCCAGACATAGATGTGGGATTCTGGATTAACTTAAGGGTTGCTCTGTGAAGAGATTTATGAATGGGCAGAGCAGCTTTTAGTAGGAGAAGACCCATCATTTTCAAAGTCTTGCTCCTCATCTTGGTCAGTGGTTTCCTGGATAGTAAGGTCCAGGGTGTCCACCATATGTTGCACAAAAGTAAAATGAGAGGAAAAATCCTCCTGCCCATTACAGGAATTGCCAAACTCTTGGTCAGGGGACAGATCTGGTTCTATAGCTTCACCCTCTGGTTCATCATCACCACCCTCACTGAAATAATAGCCTTGGGAATTCCCAGGATCTGATGTATAAGGGGCAGTAGGATGAGATGGGGTGTTAAAGAAATTGCCCACAGTCTGTAAAGTCTGATATATATATGCCAAGCCTTAGCCATCACTTCAGCTGAGGGTGTATCTTTTTTGTGTCACTGGAGTCTCCCTTTGCCTTTCAGTGGGAGGGGCAGTGATATATTTTTATTTTTGTTTCTTTTTAGCAGGCACTGAATCAGAGACCTGCTCATTTTGTCTTTTTTTGGCTTGGTCATTATTATTACTTTTATCAGACTTATTCTCAAGGGGGTCCTCAGAGGACCTATCTTTAGCTTTATGTTGAGAAGAAGACCCCTCCTTCAACGCTTTTGTTAGAGGGGGAGGCAGACTGAGAGGCCATTATTTCCAATCTTTTAAGCCCTCTTTTTTACTGTTTTTGAACAAAATTTAGGACAGAGCTCACAGTTATGGTCCGGACCTAAACAACTTAAACAAAGATCGTGGTCATCTGCCTTGGCCACTATCTTCTGACAATTTAAACAATTTTTAAAACCTGTTGGTCCAGTCCTTTTCTTTAGTCTTTCTGACATGCCAATTTGTCAGAAAAACCTGTAAAATCGTTATTCTCTAATGGGAACTGAAACTGAATCGGTCGGTTCCCTCGCAAAATGGAACCGCAATAAAACAGTTCCCAGCTTATTAGAAAACAAAGTTTTAGGGAGTAAAAATATGGTTCTTTTCTCTGAGAAAAACAGGAACTGCTAAGCTTTAAAAACGTTTTAATATAAACCTGCGGTTATTTCACCACATATACAACTATTTTTCACCTCAGAAAAAGAGCACGAACCGCAAAATAAAATGGAGTTCACGGTTCCCTGGAACTGAAGGGAACCATGAAAACACAAGTAAAACATAAAAAGTACCTCACAAAAACACTAAAGGCAGCACAATAAAGACAAAAGTAAACACTTATAAAGAAAATAACTTTCTTCAAGCGAAGTGAGGAGAGAGCACTTCAGGGCAGTGTTGCTCAGTCAGCGGAGAAGTAATTTTGGTCCCCTCTAGGCTGACTACAGGCAGCACAGCCTCTTGCTCTCTCCTCATTGGCTAATTCCTGAAACTAATTACCACTGACTCCACCTGGCATTCTGCACTTGTCGAAGCATACTAAAGGACCCCTGGAGTGAGAAACTGCATGTTTTAAGTCAGGCCACTGCATATTAAGGGAGGGCTGACAAGGATAGAGGGGTGGGTTGGAAGATGATCCTGACTAATGCAAGGAGCCTGGGTAACAAGATACCCGAGTTACAGACACTGATGACCGAAGGAGGAGTGGACACGGCTACAGTCACAGAAACTTGGACCACACAGTACCACGAATGGGACCTGAATCTTCCATAGCACATTACCTATAGGAGTGACAGGAAATCTGGCGGAGGGGCGCAGGTGGCACTGTTCATTAGGGAAGGGATAGAGTGTAGTAGAAAGGAGGGTGTGGAAAGGAGTGTGGAGGTGTTATGGATCACCCTACATGATGCCAAGGGGAGGACAAATCAATCTAGAGGTGGTCTATAGGCCACCAACAAAACAGAGGATCAGGATAATGAACTAACGGAAATCTTGAAAAAACATTATAGCAGGGGTAGGGGCAGGACAGTGGTAGTTGGGGATTTTAACATGCACAGGGTGGACTGAAGTATGATGGCATCTGCATCTGCTAAAGAGCAATGGTTACTAGATGCTTTCCAGGACAAATTCCTAGATCAAATGGTGGCAGAGCCAACCAGGGAGGGAAGTATTCTGGACTTGGTACTGGTAGACAGGGACTAGGTAACGAACTTGGCAGTGGAGGACCCCTTGGTGGGGAGAGACCACTCCACCGTATGGTTCGCCTTAGACCTGTGGAGGGAATGGAACCTGATTAGGACGAAAGTACTGGACTTTCAGAGGGTGGATTTCAGGGAGATGGCTGCCATCCTACAGGGATACTTGGACAAAATCAGTCCAGACATGTGCATGAAGCGGAGGTGGGAGATACTGAAGTTGGGCTTACTAGATGCCACAAAATCCTGCACAAAGGCCTAAAACAAGAAGGCAAGGTCTAGAAAACATTGTCGGTGGACTAGGGAGGTGCAGGTGGTTGTGAGGGAAAAAAGGATGACTTTTCGTCGGTACAAGTGCTCTCGGCTGGGAGAAAGACAGGGAGGAGTACCATAGATCCTCCAGGAAGATGAGCAGGGTGGTTAGAGCAGCCAAGAAGCTGCAAATGGCACAAGGGATCAGGGTGGGGGAGAAAAACTGGTTACTCACTTGTAACAGTAGTCCTAGAAGTGGTATGTAAGCAATAAGACAACGACAGGGTGTGCATGGAACATATTTTACCGCACAGCCAGGGGTGTAATAAGGCACGAGGCCTTAGCCGGTGCCTTTAGCCCCTGGTGTGCAGTAAATATGTTCCATGCGCATACCTGGAGGTCTTATTAGCTTTATAAATGGGCTACATTTTTTAAAATATGTTTCACACCCTAAAAACTATATTTAAATATCTAAAACAGAAGTCTTTGTGTTAATTTGAGATAAAATAGTCCTTCCACCTGCTACCTGATGATTCCATTGTATTTTGCCACTGGGCATTTCTGTCCTTCTGTGGCATCCATACTCTGAAAAGCCCCAACACTTTATTTTTTTTTTTACTAGTGGGTCTGTTATTTACTAAGCAATTTAATCTGTTTTGTTTTATTTTCTGCCTTAATTCCTTTTCCTGATTCACTTGATCAAAGCGTCCTGTTGTTTTCCCCAGTTCCTCCGTGATTACATGCCACTAATTTAATGCAATGCAAAAGTACAATCTGAGATATGAACTGAAAAGGTGAGATTTTTAACTGCCTTACTGAACCTCATTGCAAATCTCTTGATTTAAGGAGTGGCATTAAACAACTGAGGCAGCCCATTAACACGCTTTGTTGAGACTTAGATTTCTCAGGTAAATCTCACTACTAACAGTAAGACTTGAAAAGAGGGGGAAGGGAAGCTGGCCCTGCATAGTTACACTGTTGCCATGAAGGCTCTTCAGCAGCTGAACTTCCTCGGAGCTGGGGTCTGTACTCCAGTCTCGGACTGTCCATCAGCCTTGCTCCAGCTGGGTTTCAGTTTCATTTCGAGCCCTCGGGGACTTCTCTCCACCCCTGCCTCTTGCTCTGTCCCTTCTTCCCTGGCAGTGATTGAGGAGTTGGAGAAAGGGCTGGCCTTTAGACGAGAACCAGTACCCAGAAAACGACAGGCAGGCCTCTGGACTGGGAACTGGAGAACGGGCCAGGCTGCAAGAAAAAGGAATTCTCCAAAGGAAACGAGTGAGTGCAGCCCGATAAAAAAAAAAAGCCAGCATTTGAAAAAGGAACATTTAAACGGCTTACTAATTTCTTTTTTTTTTATACTAGGTCTTGCTTTTTGTTACAATAATCAAAGTAGCTTTTTGTCCTGCTTGGCAAATACAAAGATGGCAGACAGTAAAAATTCCAACGTTCCATGGCTTATGGATATTGGCCTTTTTACTGCCAGCCCTTTTTACCCATGCATGGAACATATTTCATGCATGGGTAACTAGCCAATCACATTGCTTGATTTAGCCTACCCATTTTATAAATGCTGTTCATCCACACTTCTTGGCGGTGTCCCTTTCCCTTTAAATCAGCTGCAAAGTCTTCAAGCTGGCTCCTCCCACCCACCTGGGTGGTATAACCCTCAGCTCCGCCCCATGATGCCAGATCTCAGCCCGCTGGAAGCCAGGTTTGTGCGTCCGCAGCCAGGGAGGTCGGGTGGGTCCATACGAATGAGCAACATATACCACTCCTAGATCTACTGTTAAATGTGAGTAACCTGTTTTTCCAGGATCATGGATATGTTGTTCATCCACACTTCTTGGCAGACTCCTAGCAGTTCTCTAGGAGGAGGGAGGCAAGGCGCACACTCCCTACTTGGGAAACAGAGGCCCCAAAACCAGCATCCTGACGTGACTCAAGGTCGATGTGGTAATGGGTAATGAAAGTGTTTACTCTCTTCAAGGTAGCAGCCTGACAGATTTCCTGGATAGGAATGTCCCTGGAAGCAGCCACCAATGCAGCGGTATGGCAAGCAGAATGAGCTCTTATCCCTTTGGGAGGCTCCTTGCCCACCAACTCGTAGCACAGACTAATGCAAGATGTAATCCATCGAGCAATCATCCGCTTTGCTGCAGGTCTGCCAGAAGCGGCTTCAGCATAGGTGACAAACAGCTGGCAAACCTCTCCCTGAATCTCCGCCGTCCTCTCCTTACAATAGGAGAGAGCTCATCTCAGGTCCAAAGTATGGAGCCTGTATTGACCTCCAGGTGTAATTGGGGTAGTACACTGGCAGAGTCAACACCTGGTTAAGGTGAAACTCTGACACCACCTTTGGAAGGCATTTGGTGGGGAGCGAGGACAACCTTGTCCCTGTGGAAGAGCAGATAAGAAGAGTCCACCGAGGCGCCTGGAGCTCCCTGTCCTTCTGGCAGGCAGGATAGCCACCAGGAAGGCCATCTTCACAACAAGTGTGACAACTCACACTTGTGCATTGGTTTGAATGGCTTGCCCATGAGCTTTGCCAGTACCAGCAGTAGATCCCATGGAGGTGGAGGTTCACGCACCGGAGGGGATATGTGATCCAGGCTTTTGAAGAAGCGCCCGACCACTGTCTCCTGCACCAAAGTCGGCTGACCGGCCCATGCCCTGTAAGCAGAGATGGCTGCCAGGTGCACCCTAAGGGTTGATGACCGAAGACCCCCTTTGGACAGATACCAAAGGTCGTCGAGAATGTTAGTTTCTGGACAGGATAGAGGGTCCAGGCCCTTGCCCTGACACCAAATGGAAAACCTTTTCCATTTGAAGGCATAACACTTTCTGGTCGACTCCTTCCTGGATGCTTCCACTACTATGAGGACATCCTCGGAGAGACCCAAAGCCTGGAACTCTAGCCATTCAGGTACCAGGCTGTCAGGTGCAGGGACTGAAGGTCCGGATGGAATACCTTCCCCTGAGTGAGTGAGGTCAGATCCAGGTGTGCTGGAAGCCACTCTGGGGGCCTGTAGCTGAGGCTGAGGAGATCTGGGTACAGAACTGTCATAGCCAGTCTGAGGCTACCAGAATTACATGCTTGTCCCTCCTCACCTTGAGGAGCACCCTGTGGATCAAGGAAATGAAGGGAAGGCACAGAAGAGGCCTGGTGTCCATAGCCTCGAGAAGGCACCCCCAGCGCGAGTTCTGCTGAGGCGGGCATCGAAACAGCCTCACCTGGTGTTTTCCTGGGGCATAAACAGGTCCACCAACGGTTTGCCCCAGTGGGAGAACAGACTGTAAGCTACCTCTGGATGGAGAGACCACTAGTGGGATGTCTTGCCTATGCGGCTGAGAGCAACCGCCAGTTGGTTTGAGGCTCCTGCCATGGGGATGGCTAGGAGATTCGCCTCCAGATGGCTCATGAGTGTCCAGATGCAGAGCACTTCCCTGCATAGCAGACAGGAATGCGTGCCACCCGGTTTGTTGAGGTAGTATATGGTCGTGGTATTGTCCGTCTGGACTTGAACCACTTGACCCCGGAGCTGAGGAGCATAAGCTGACAGTGCCAATCTGACTGCTCTGAGCGCCAACAGGTTGATGTGATAACGGGACTCCTCGGGAGTCCAGAACCCGTGGGCCCTGTTGCCCCCCCCCATATGGGCTCCCCAGCCCATGAGAGAGGCATCGGTTGTAAGGATGACCGTCGGCTCGGGGCAGACAAACAGGATCCCTTCCAGTAACTGGTCTGAGATGGTTCACCATCGGATAGCATCCCACATCTTCTGGGTCACAGTGATCAGCTGGTCAAAATGACCATGGCGCAGAGTCCACTGGGTGGCCAGCTCCCATTGGAGGGGGGCGCATCTGCCACTGGGCCCAACAGACCACGGAGGTGCACACTGCCATGTAACCCAGAAGGTGCAGAAAGTCCCAGGCAGGGTGCAATTGCCCAACCAGAAATGACTGAGCAAAGGAGGAGGGAACCTCCACCCTGTCCGCTGGGAACCGAGCTCTGGCTTGATGAGAGCTGAGCTCTGCCCCGATGAAGCACATCACCTGAGAAGGCAAGAGCTCTGTCTTGGCCTTGTTGATCAGAAGGCCGAGTTGGGAGCAGGTCTGGAAGGCCAGGTCCCTCGACCTCTCCACCTCCTGCTGGGTGGAACCTGCTAAGAGCCAATCATTGAGGTAGAGGTAAATTCTGCCCCCGACGCCTGAGGTGGGCTGCTGCCACTGCAATGCATTTGGTGAAGACCCATGGGGCCGATGACAGGCCGAATGGCATGGCTCTTAACTTGTATAGGGTTCCCTCGGCTCTGAAGTGGAGGAACCACTGGTGGGACGGACAGATTGGGACATGAAAGAACGCGCCTTGGAGATCCAGTGAGCAGAACCACATGTTTCACTCCACGGATGGTATGATCTGAGACAGACTGACTATCCAGAAGGTGTGTGACCTGAGATACTGATTCAGGTCATGCAGATCTAGAATGGAGTGCCAGCCCTCCGTCCGCTTGGGAACCAGGAAGTACCTGGAAACGAAGCCCGAGTCTGTTGGAGGGTCCACCACTGGAGCTACTGCCTCCTTGAGGAGGAGCTGAGCAATGTCGTCTCAGAAAGCCAACTGAGTGTGAGTGGATACCCTCTCCTCCTGTGGGGTGTGGCCTCGGCTGGAGGGTACTGCTCAAATTCCAGAGGCAGTCCCTGGCCAACCACTTCTAAGACCCACCTGTCCACGGTAACAGCGGACCAGGTGGAAAGAAAGTGACGAAGCCAGCCCCCTACGGAAGGACTCAGAGCTGGTGTGGGGCCTGAACTCCAGCCTCCCTTACGGGCCTGGGAGGGTCCGGGCTTGGGCCGGGGGTGCCAAGCTTGAGCATGCTGCTACTACTGCTGACCTCCTTGAAAGGAGAACTGCTGGGCCGCAGGGGGAAGAGTGCTGAAAAGACTACTACTTCTCCTGCTTCTTCTTGGGACCAGAAGAACCCTTAGCAGAAGAGGCGTCCAAGGTGGCACTGGAATGCTCAATGTGCTGAAGGTGACCAGCCACACCTGGGCAGAAGAGATCAGTGCCCAGGAAAGGCACATCAGCTAGTTTGTGCTGAGTACGTATTGGAAAGGAGGAGAGCCTCAGCCAAGCCCAGTGGCGAGAAGCAACTACGGCTGCCAACGAATGGGAACATGTGTCCCCGATGTCGAGAGCCATCTGGAGCTGTTGTTTGGCAACAGCATGGCCTTGCTCCCAGATCTGCTTGACTGTAGTCTGCAGGGAGATGTAGGAGGACTTCATCCAAGGACCCCAAAAAAGCATGGGAGAAGAGTGCCATGATGACGGCCAAGCTTGCCTGATGGAGGCCTAAAGACGAGGCCACACAGACCTTCCGGGCAGAGTGATCCACATATTTGTATTCCTTCTCAGGAGGTCTGTCGGTATCGGCAGAACTACCAGTACGCCTGAACACAGAGGTGGCCACAAGACTCTCAGCCAAAGGGTGCCCTGTGAACCCCAAGGGACCCTATGAGTACTACATACCAGGGCCATACAGGCAGATGGAGCTGGAAAGAAGGCAGGGTGCTGCCAACAAAGGCCTTGGCCACAGGAAAGGCTTATGTCGGGTATCCTCTCTTGAAGATGTCAGTGAGAGGGTACTCCGCCTTTTCTGGAAAGGTTCCGGGCATCCCTGTGGACTCAGAGATGAGGCGAAGAATGCCCTGAAAGGACGAAGGACCTTGCTCTGTCTTTATCCACCAGCCGATTCATCATACCCTGGATGAGAATGGAGGCCAGATTCATCCGAGTCCGAGGAATCTGGATGCAGCGGTTGATCGCCCACATCACCCTCGACCCGCCGGGGACAGTCAGGGGTGACAGTGACCGAGAGACGCCAGGGAAGCCCGGTGTCCAGTCTAGCTTCTTTAGAAGGAGCCCCTCCCACAGGCTGCTTGGTGGTGGTTCTACCAAAATCAGTGGAGAGACTAGTTTAGGCTGAACCGGAGGTTTTCGCTGGCTCCGCGGGCAGAGGAACCAACTTAATCGGCTCAGGAGGATCGCTTCAGCCAGGGAGGAAGCAAGTAATGGCTGGGGTAGAAGCCGGGGTTGGCTTGTGCCCGGACAAAACCAGCTGTTGCCACATGAGGACCTCGTGGCGCCGCAGCTTCCGCTGGAGCCTCTCCTCATTTGAGGAGGATGAGGATGACCGATGGCGTTGTCTCTTTTTACAGCGCTTATGGCCCTTCCTCGCCCTTTCAGACGAGAGGGTCCGAGACCTCGATTGAGATCGGATGGGCCGACTTGGTCACTCAGGAGACAGTGGTGGGACTGGTGACTTCCCGAGGTCAGGGACCACTTCATCAGCGGGATTCTCAGTGGGCTGGGTCTCCTCGTTGGGGAAACCAAGGACCGGAGTCCGAGTGAGGGAGTCGGCGACCAGAGTCGACAACAAAGGGTCAATCGGGTCAAATTATCTCAACGTAGTCGACTGACACTTCCGGTCAACTGGCCAGATGGCAAGGCCAAGAAGCCAGTGGTCAAGAGACGATTTCAACTGAGGTCGAAATGGGGGTTCCTGGGACAGAGCTCTCTCCCGATCCCAACAGCGTCTCCATCGAGACAAAGACAGTCCCGGGTCCTTCTCCCACTTACAGGACCGAGAGGAGTGCATGCCCGCAGGACTCTCACCCTTAGTTGGGAGAGAGTGACACAACTCTCGGAAGGAACCCGAGAAGGTGGAGCTCAGGTTAAGCGGAATGAAGAAGCTCCAAGAGGAAGATTCTGTGGCACAAGACGCTTCCTCCTTGAAGGCTTGCATGTGCTCCAATTGCTCGTGGATCCCAGGGAAACCACCCACCGGGCCTCCTTGGATTTCACGGAGCATTCCATTTTTCAGGCCTCCCAGCTAAAGGCGGTCTTGAGGCGGTCGTGAGGACATTAGGTTGGGCATTGAGGCAAAAACTCACGTAATAGTGGTGTGACGACACCCAAACAGAAAACGCATGCGGCATGTGGGTTGGTGCGCGACATCTTGTGGCCACACAAACACCAGTGAAATTCGGAAGACTTGTCTTCCATGATCGAGAAAAAACAACTGCAATCGCAAACGTGAGCAAGGCGAATTTTCGTAATAACCGAAGGTTTTGAAACCAGGGCTTACAAAACGTGAGAGCACGAAGGAAGCAACCTGAATTTTTCAGCGGAAAGGAAGATCTGGCATCATGGAGCGGAGCCGAGGGTTATACCACCCGGGTGGGTGGGAGGAGCCAGCTTGAAGACTTTCCGGCCGATTTAAAGGGAAAGGGACACTGCCAAGAAGTTTTGATGAACAACATATCCACAATCCTAGAAGGAATTTTTAGGTATGTCAAGGAGAGAAGAAAGGGTGGGGGGGCAGATCAAAAGGTTAAAAAGGAAGATGAGTGGGCAAAGCAGATGGTGGAACAGGTGGAGGTGTTCATTGAGTACTTCTGCTCTGTCTTCATTAGGGAAAGAGATGGGTCATTTCCACAGGGTGGAGGCATAACAGGGGCTGGGGATGGGGGGACAATTATGGAAAGTGAGATTCAGGTGGGGAAGGTGAGGGAGGCTCTCACGTCCTTGAGGACTGATAAGGCCCCAGGCCTAGATGGAATCCACCCCAAGGTGTTGAAGCAACTGGCAGATTTCCTGACTGCACTGTTGACTGAATTATTTAATTCCTCCTTCCAATCGGGCTTTGTTCCTATGGATTGGAGGATGACACATGTTGTGCCCATCCACAAGAGCGGACCTAGGGATGAACTGGGGAACTACAGACTAACATCCATTGTGGGGAAGCTCTTGGAGGCCATATAGAAGGAAAGGATGGTGGAGGTCCTGGAGACACATGGCCTTCAAGATGCACGGCAGCATGGGTTCATCCACGGGAGATCCTGTCAAACCAACCTAGTCGAATTCTTTGACTGGGTGACAAGATCCCTGGATGGTGGAAGGCCTGTTGATGTGCTGTATCTGGACTTCAGCAAAGCATTCAACTCAGTGCTGCACGGAGACTAATAGAGAAGCTAAGGACCATGGGGTGAGGGAGAAATGGTGGTGTGGAATGGGAACTGGCTGAGTAACTGCCAGTAGAGGAGTAGTAGTGGGGCAGGCCTTGACACTCAGAAAGGTCATCAGTGGGGTATCTCAGGATCGGTGTTAGGCCCAATCTTGTTTAATGCATTCATAGTGGACACTGGTGAGGGAGTAAAGAGCAAGATGGGCCTGTTCGCCAACAACTCCAAGCTAGGTGCAGTGGTAGACAGCGAGGAAGGGAGGAGGGCACTCCAGGACAACAGGAAGAGGCTTGGAAAGTGGTCAAGCACTTGGCAGCTGAAGTTTAATGCTCAGAAATGTAGCGTTCTGCATCTGGGCGCCAAAAATCTGGGTATGATTACAACTTGATGGGTTACAGCTAATGGTCTCCAAGGTGGAAAAAGATCTGGGAGTGGTAATATATGCCAAAATGAATAACTCAGAGCAGTGCAGGAGAGAAGCAGCAAAGGCTAACAGTATGCTTGGATGTACTGCTAGGGGGATAGCATCGAGGAGGAGGGAGGTTCTATTGCTCCTGTATAATTCCTTGGTGAGGCCGCACCTGGAATACTGTGTACAGTTCTGGTGTCCTCACTTAAGGAAGGACGTTAATCTACTGGAGAGAGTCCAGAAGAGGACATCAAGGATGATCCAAGGACTGGGGGAAAAGTCCTACGGAGAAAGACTAAGGAAGCTGAACATGTACTCCCTGGAAGACAGATGGGATATGGGGGA
Organism: Neoceratodus forsteri; assembly: GCA_016271365.2. Taxonomy (NCBI): domain Eukaryota; kingdom Metazoa; phylum Chordata; order Ceratodontiformes; family Ceratodontidae; genus Neoceratodus; species Neoceratodus forsteri. The sequence goes on from CM057458.1 coordinate 1,212,250,997, forward strand.
TATGACAGAGGCCTTTAAATATTTGAAGGGGATCAATAGGGTAAGGAGGGTTTGCTTAAATTGAAAGGGGAAGGGACTATGAGGGATCACAACCTAAACTGGTAGGGGGGCAGTACAGAGAAGAGGTGAAGAGACACTACTTTACAGAAAGGATGGTGGCACCTTGGAATGTTCTACCACAGGAGCTGATGAAATTGGAATCAGTGGGTGCATTCAAGAGGGGCTGGGACAGGTACATGGGTAAGGTACAGGCAGGGATGGAAGGGAACAGCAAGGGAGTTCAGTGGGAGGATCTGGGAGCAATGGAGCGGAAAGGGAGAGGGGGCAGCAGCCAAGGCATAAGGTGAGCTGCATGATGGGCAGACTAGATAGACCATTAGGCCTAATCTGCTGGCAACTTAGTATGCTAGTGTAACCCCTAGATGGCGCTATCCCAGGGGCTACCCCTGCCTGATTTGCCACTAACAGGTTGAGGGGCCTGGATCCAATGGCGGTGCCTCCACCCAGAGGTCAGGGTTTGCAATAGTTAAACTAACTTGGTCACAGCCCTCTGGGACACTGCAACCCCTCTTCTTCCACTAGTGGCCCACACAATATATCAAATTACCTTCACAGTATACACTTACCCCCAGGTCTGGTTCCGGCACTGGGACCTCCTGTGAAATGAGATACAGTGCAACAATCACAGTACAGTACTTTAACATAGACAAATACCTCCAGGCAGTATAACTTTGCTGAAACAAGCAGCTCTGATTTATTTAGGGGATATAACAAGGACAGGGGAAATCAGGTTAATTAGCTTATCACTCTAATAATCTACCTATGGCTCTGTGCACAGGCCTATCCCTATCAGTTACTGTCCTGGTACCCAAGTCCTAGTGGCTAGTCAAACCGTGGCAGCTGGTAGGGGCCCTTTCACACAGAGAAAGGAGAATTAAACAGTCAGCAGTACAGTAATTCCATTTGGATTTAATGTGGCAATTCAACAGGAAGCGACCTGAATTAGTACTCACGACCTCCAAATAAGATAGGGTCCTTCAATGTCAGCAGGGCTCACTTGAGGTACACAAACCTCTTCACACATCCATATAAAAGAAAGCACTATACCAGGCAGGCTGCATCTGTATCCCGATCGCAATTACTGCACAATACCGGAGAACACACAGCAGATTCAGTTCCTGACAGACCGAGTGCAATTTTCAGCAATTCCTCCAGTCTTCTACAGGGTGAGCCTGGTTTCTACTCTTCAGAGATCCTTTGATTCTTTTCACAGGACAGTTCAGTCCTAACAAGCTGTTACACAAGCTGCAGACGGAACTCTGGGCCTTACACACGTTTTTGACTAAAACTGCACACTGAAAAAGCACAGGGCTCCTTCCTTCTTCACTGCCAAAGCTCAACTCAAACTCCAACCGACAAAAACCGGGCACTTCCTTTGAGTTCCTCCCAGTTCTTGACTGGATTGGCTGTCACTCACAATAGACTGCTGCTGTTGGTCCAAAAAGGCACTGAAGTCTAAACTACATCTCCCAGAGTCACTGCCCATACAATCCTCTTGTGGCTGGCTCAGATTATGAGTCCAAGTTCTGATTCGTCCAAGGCACCATTTTAGAGCTAGCTTACCCCACACTGATTGGTCCAGTTCAGCAGTTCAAAACTAGAATGGGGAACTAGCAGACACAGTTCTGACTGCAAAAGCAGGTTAGACAAACTGTAATTTCATTATTACTCTAAATAATTTCTGGCAAACAGTTACATCTTTCAGATAGGTTCCCTTTGCACTCCTAGTGACTGCAAAAATGAAGTGAATTGGCAGCAGCTTGAGTGGTACTCAGAGAAGCACACAGTCCCCATACAAACTAATTATGTCTGCAAGCAGACAGCTCTTAAAGAGACAGTACCAGAGGCTCTAAAAACACTCACTGATAAATGGCTTAAATGCCAAACACCATTCAGGCTTGGAGCATTCAAGCAAGCTCCTGGAAGTCTTTTGGGAACCCCCATTTGCAGGGGGGTTACACCAGTATGTTAGATTTTGCAGGTCAGTTTACTTGTAAAAACCTTTAAATCTTCTGTGTGTGTGTGTGTGTGTGAAGAAACCATTTTTCTTTGATTTCAACCTCTGGGCTCAGTGCTTCATGTGGCTACTGTGATGTCATCAGAATTGTAAAAGCTGCTCTGTAATTGGTTAAAGAGCAGCTGATGCCTTCTGGAGAACTTTAACAAAACATAATATTTAGACACTGTCCTGCTTGTATTTCACATTAGTTCTGTATTTCTCCTGCCCATTATTTATGACTGAGGTCAGTTGCATGAAAACAGGATATTTGCTTCTTAAGAGTTTATCTATTCCGGCTGCTTTCTCCCTACCTGAGGTCATAATGCACTGCTTGTGATACCACAGTTACTCCCATGGCAACAGATTGTGATGTCACAACACAGCATTATGACTTGACGTAGGGAGTAAGCTAAAGAGGCACATGAACTCTAAGGGATAAAGATCATGTATTCATGCAAATTTCCTCAGTGATCATCAGGAGGAGAAATCTATAAAATATGCATAGAATGCAAGCTGAATTGTACCTAGTTATTATGTTTTTCAAAGTTTTTTTTGAGGCATCAGCAGCTCTTTAACTATTCCATTGTGATGTACCCAACTTTGTTACATATCAACTGGGACATTCTCCAAAATGCAAGATATCATGACATCTTGTAAAGTAAGTCTAAAAATATAAATTTTACTCTGTGGCATGTCTCTCTACACTGCTGAATAAGATTAATTTACAAACTCCTAGGCCTGGACTTTGGATCCACATGACCTTGACTGAGAAACAGAAGAGGATCAGAAAGGCTAACATTCTGGCTGATTTCTACTTACCACCAAAAAACCTCAGTAACCTACATGGGTCCTGAGCTCCCAACACTTTCTTCTTTATATTTATGGTGATTTTATCAAACTTACCCTGCTTGAGGTTTCCAACAAGAACTGGAATGTGCTGTTTACAGCCTGGCACGTCTCGAGCTCCAACCTGCTGAATGCCATTAAGTAATCTTTAAGATGGTCATAGACACTCCCATCCAGGACCTGGGGAGAGAACAGCAACACATGAAAACAATGAAAACTACATATTCACCATAAGTCTTGATCTTCCAGAATATCTTCAACATTTATTATCACCTATGGGTCTGTGTTGAGGCACCAGGACCCTGTGGAAGCAACGTCTTTTGCATTCTACAGCTTGGGGACCAATGTCAGTGCTGGTGACGCTCACAAGGCAGACGTAATTATGTGGCACTTGTGGGCTGCCCAGTAACTGACACCCCCACCTTCCTCGGTTCTGTCTGCCAGGAGAGGAAAAAGAGATAGTGAGTGGGGGGAGGGGGGGAAAGCTAGTCCAAAGGAATAGGAAAAGGACGCAGGATATAAAATCAAAAGAATAAAACCTGACTACCAGCTCGGGGAAAACTAAGAATTGGGCCTAAGGGCACAAGGCTAGCGGGTAAATAGAAAGGAGCCAGAGCCTACAAGCCACCTAACAGGAGGACGGAAGGGCAGCAGCCCAGCTAAAGGGCTCTGGCTGGATGAGAAAGACCAGAGGAAAATTCAAAAGAGATTGAAAAAAGATCTCATACCAAGGCACAAGAACAGGAGAAGTAAAGGAAGGAAACAAAAGAAGTCCTCTTGCCATTCCCCCCAAGGTAGAGAAATAGAAGAGCTGGAAGCAGGGATGATCTCCACATCCTCCCTCCAGGCTAAAGGCCTATGAGCCACAATACTTAGGAGGTGTTGGCAGAGCCATAAGGCAACCATCAAAATAGTTAAATTGCTCAACTCAAGAGGTTGAGGAGGCGAAAGGCGAGCATGCCAGCTGAAAGGCAACCAGCTTGGAAATCAAGGGCAAAAGAAGAAGGATGGAGAAAGGATGGATTAAAAATTCCTTAAGAAGAAAGTCCCCCTCAGGTTTACTTTCCCTGCTTCTTTTTTCTTGCTAGGAAGGGACAGGAGCTCCAAAGTGGGTCTTGCTCCTTATCCCCCCCCTTTTTTTTTTTTAACATTTTTAAACAGTGGGAGGAAGAAGGCCCTGCAGAACATATTTTTTAAACATGGGGGGCTTGAGCAGGAGAAACCCTTAAACCCATGAAAGGGAGCTGTAAAGGATAGTAAAGAAAAGACAAAGGTGAGCTGTCCAGGCGCCCTGTCTCCTGTCTAAGTAGGAGATGGTGGGCAGGTGTAGTAATTAAGCAATAAACCACGCTTAGAGTGTTGGTGACGCTTGGTTTTACCCACACCTGACGAGGTTTACTCACTCGGGCTGCAGCAATGCCTAGCTGTATTTTTAGTTAAAAAGAAAAATATGGTAAATGGTTTTTTTTGTAGAAATACATAAAAATTCAGTTTATATTCTTACGCATAATAAAATAGTCCTGTTTTGTGTTACCATTCTGCAGATTAAATATCCACGGGAGCCTCTCTTGTTGAGCAGAATTAGTTGTCAGATTGTCAAAGGGTGGTGGGGATTGTTGGTTTTATTTTTTAAATTAGTGCCCGTTTCCTGAATCATGTGTGGTAGGCAGAAGTTAAAGTTTTGAAGAAGCAGCAATGTTTCTGCAGGGCAAATGTTGGCATGAGCGACTGCCATCATCTGCTTCCATGACTCATATGCCTTGTGTCCGGATTTGCTGGAATTTGTAGCGCGAAGGAAGGAAAGTTTCCTGTTAGGTGACTGCCATAGCAAGACTGGATATTTATGGAAACGGGGGAGTCACAGTTTGAAATGGGGGATGTAAGTAAGGGAAAGCAGTCATTGGCGTGGGGCATACTGGAGTGACAAACTGTTGCGGTGATAGGTGACATGATTTTTAATTACGTGAAACGGGATGACCGGTGACTGAAATAGGGGACGGAGGCAAAAGACACAGATAGAGAAAGTGTGCAGCAGGAGCAGTCTCAATGCCTTGTGATGATCAGGTGAAGTAATTTTTTTTATTACTGGAAATGGGGAAGCCAGTGACTGAAATGGGGGACGGAGGCTAGACAGCTACTTGGCACGCCGTGTGGAGCGAGTGCTAACGGACTGCTGTAAGTCTGTGTTTCGTGGTTGAAGTATACAAAGAATTAAATAGACATTAGTGGCTAGACTTGGGAGAATGTTTTCTATGATTGGTGCCGGGGCAGCTAGTGGAGCAGAGAGAGTTGCAACTGAACTGGAGTTTTAAATTTGCAGCTTAGCGGGCATTTAAGATGGCGGCTCTAATGTTTTGATTTTTGCATTGGATTGATTTTTTTGAAGATGCGTTGGCTGGCACCTTTTGCATTGGTAATGCTAGATTTTACAATGCTTGAAAGGTGCCAGTTAGCCAATCAGAGTGCTGGAATATAAGACCCCATTGTATAATACGAGATAAATGTATGTATGTAAATAGTGAAGATACTTCTCCACTGCTGCTAAATGTTCTCTACTCATCCTACCCACCCAGTTATATCATTAGGCATTTATGTCTCCTTTGGTTTTACTTTAGCTGCTCTTAACCCAGTTCTTGTTAGCTACATGTGATTGTTATTCACTGAATTTTTGTTACTGTTTATAAACTCTGACCTATCTTGTTACCTACTCATGTAATTGTCAAATTTTGTTTGCTCTGCATTTTGTTTCTTCCTGAATTCAAAATGTAATTCCCTGTCTATCCCTACCTATTGTAATCTCCCGGGTCGTGCCTGAAAATAGTCATGTTTTGGCTATGATACTTACCCAGTAAACAAAAACTAAGTAAATAAATAAATACATATTCTGGAAGATCAAGAATCACAGTGAGTATGCAATTTTCGTATCTTCCAAGAATAAATCTTTGCCATTTATTCCTAAACATGGGGTCACAGCACCAAGCTTTACACCCAAAAAGGAGACGCTGGCTCACCCGAGGAAATGGTTATTCCCTCAGCCCTCCATAGGGGGTAGCCACAGAAGGGTAGTGACACTTCATGGGTCTGGTGGTACCCAACACTGGTCAGGGCTCCTGTGGCCTGCAAGCAGGAAGATACCCAGACAGCTCACGCCTGACCCTACAGGAGAAAAAGTGAGTCCCCAGGAATTGCAAGCTGAGCACCCTACGCACGTCTGGGGTGCCAGCCAGGAAAGGCAAAGCCACGACATCTGCCAAATGCAGACTGTGGTTCCCACCAGCTGGAAGCTACCTCATTGGCATAATAAGATGTCCTCGCTTGATGCCTTGAGAGCTCTAGGCCCTGGGCGGAACAGCGAATGGCCTGCCTGGCTGCTTCGCTGTCTGGCAGTGATGCTAGCAGCCGACTGTGTGTCATCCACAAGCACCTGCCATAGGCCACCTGATGGGCCCAATGTGCCAAAAATGCACATCATGGTGCATGCAAACGAGAAAATCCATCTGCCCCACACATCAAACTCAACACAGTCAGGGGGCAGTCATGTCCTGGATGCCTAAGCTCAGAGGGGGTGCCCAGGAGCAGGATCCCAGAAGAGGGATGTGGTATAGCACCTGGAGACCACAGGGGAGTGAAATATCTGTGCTGGACATCCTTCAGGGCTGGAGAAGGGGCAGAGGGTTGGAGCTAGATGTGTCCGGACACCTCCATGAAAGGCTGAGGCCACAGAGGATGACTGTGGAATCTTTGCTGTAATCCCCAAGGAATGATAGCACCAGGGTATCAGTACTGTGTCCAGTAAAATGGTGCAGGCTCAGATCCTGCATCACCTCCCCTAGGAACTGCTGATACCAGGTGTATTCAGTTTCAGAGAAGAGGTGAACAGTGGTGTCCTCTTCCTCAGAGGAGGAAGGGGGAGGTGATGAGGAGCTGGAGTCAGGAGCGGTGGTGCAGGGGACTTCAGGCTGGAAAATGGCATGGTCTGCCCTAAGCTGGTAACATAGAAACATAGACTTTGACAGCAGATAAGGACCGCTTGGCCCACCTAGTCTGCCCATTTCCCTACCTACTAGATAAGCTGCAGGTTCTAGTTAACCAACAGCCTACTTCCTTCTACCCCTCATTATAACTGCCTTATGTCCGTCCCATGCATTTATGAATTCTCCCACTGTTTTTGACCCCATGACCTCCTCAGGAAGGTGGTTCCATGTGTCCTCCACCCTCTCCAAGAAAAAATACTTCCTCATGTTGCCCCTAAGCCGTCCCCACTCTATCTTCAAATTGTGCCTTCTTGTTCTTGCATATCTCTTTTTCTGAAAAATGTTCCTGTCTTGGACTTTGTTGATTTCCTTGAGGTACTTGAAAGTTTCTATCATGTCCTCCCCCACCCTTTCCTCTAGGTATAAATATTAAGCACTTTAGTCTTTTTAGTATTGCTTGAGTTGCAGACCCTGCACCATTTTATTTGCCCTCCTCTGGACTGCCTCCATCCTTTCTATGTCCCTGCGGGATGGGTCTCAGAACTGTATGCAGTACTCCAGATAGGATCTCACCAACTGTCTATACAGAGGGATACCAACTTCCTGTTTTCTACTGGTGATGCCTCTCCCTACACATCCCAGTATCCCCATAACCCTCCTTACTGCCTTCTCACATGACTACCTTAAGGTCATCTGATATGACTATCTCCAGGTCCCATTCCATTTCTGTTGTTGTTAGTACCCCCCACACACACATTGTGTACTCTTCCCTTGGGTTTTGTTTCCGGTTTCATTACTTTGCACTTTTTTGCATTGAATCTAAGCTGCCATATTTTTGACCATTCCTCCAACCTTGCTAAGTCCCTTCTCATCCCTTCTACCCCCCCCCTTGTGTATTAACCCTGTTGCAGATCTTTGTGGGGTCTGCAAAGAGGCATACTTTTCCTTCCAGCCCCTCAGCAATGTCTCCTATAAAGACACTAAAGAGGACCGGTCCCAGTACTGAACCCTGTGGTACGCCTCTAGTAACCCTCCTTTCTTCAGAGTGTACTCCGTTTACTATCACCCTCTGTGTCCTGTTGTCCAGCCAGTTTGTTGTCCAGGCTACCACCCTGGGACCCACTCCCAGGCTGGCTAACTTGTTTATTAATCTTTTGTGCGGACTGTGTCAAATGCCTTGCTAAAGTCTAGGTAGGCCATATCCACAACCCCTCCCTGGTCTACCACTTTGGTCACCCAGTCAAAAAACTTATTAGACTAGTCTGACATGACCTTCCTGCTGTGAATCCATGCTGCTTTGGGTCCTGTGCCCCGCTGGCCTCTAGGTACTCAACAATACTTTCTTTCAGAAGTGATTCCATCATTTTCCCTACCACTGAGGTCAAGCTAACAGGTCTGTAGTTTCCTGCCTCTGCCTTGCTCCCACTTTTGTGAAGAGGAATCACATCTGCCCTCCTCCAGTCCCCAGGTATCTCACCATCCTCCCATGATTTGTTAAAAGGGTAGTCAGTGGTGTCACTAGGTCTCTCCTTAGTTCTTTTGGAATTCTGGGGTGAATCCTATCAGGTCCTATTGCTTTGTCCACCTTGAGTTTTAAGAATTCTTTCAGGACCCTTCCTTCTGTGAATGGACTGATATCGACCCCCTGTCCAGAGTGCTTCTATTGTTTGGTTTAGGTACCTCCCCATCATCATCTTTTGTGAATACTGAGCAGAAGTATTGGCTCAGCATCTCTGCCTTTTCATATACACCCTCTGCCCGTCTCTCCTCCATTAAGCCTCACGATCCCTCCCTTGGTCTTCCTTCGCTCCCTGATGTACCTATAAAAGGTTTTATCCCCCTTCTTAACTGAGTTGGCTATCTTTTCCTCAGTTTGGGCCTTTGCTATTCTGACTGCCTTCCCCGCTTCCTTCTGCTTTAATTGATACAGTTCTTTGTCCTGCTCCTTCTGTGATTCCTTGTACTTCCTGAATGCCAACTTTTTCTCCCTAACCTTCCCTGCCACTTCCTTTGAGAACCATAGTGGTTTTTTTTTTTTTTTTTTTTTTACTTCATTTTGTTTTATTTGAGTCACACAAAGGCTTGTTGCCTCTGTGATGGCAGTTTTGATTTTTCCCCATTGTTCTTCCACCCCTCCTTCCTGCCCATTTGCTGGTGCATTCCTTAGGCACTAACCCATTTTGGCAAAATCCACCCTCCTAAAGTCCAGTACCTTTGCCTTTGTATGGCTAGATTCTACTGCTCTGTTAACTGTGAACCACACTGTTTGGTGGTCGCTAGTTCCAGATGGCTACCACGCTTAAATCTCTGACCTCTCTCTGCCTCCATTTGAGAGTACCAGGTCTAAGACTGCTCCCTCCCGAGTGGGTTCCAGTACTAGCTGTCTGAGGCATGCCCCTGCAGTTATCACTCAAGGTGGAACCCCAGTCCCCAGTGAAGCAAAACCCTGTGTTCACACCAGTTTTTCAACCATTCATTGAATCGCATGGTGCGGAGAGCCCTCGCCTCACCCATGACATAGACAGGCATCACCTCCGAGGTTACGGTGTGTACCAGTTTTCTAAGGCTCCTCCCCAACTCCATAAACCCCTCCTGCACTAGTCTGATCCCATGCCCAGCCAAGTCATTTGTCCCTAGGTGGACAATAATGTCCATCTCCCTCTCCCCGTGCAGCTGCTCTCGTGATCCTGAGGATTCGCTTCCTGTCCCTCCAAGCCACTACTGGGTACTGGGAGAACACACCAGCCATCGTCCTGAACTGGTCCCAGGTCAGAGACCCAAGAAGGGACGAATAACACCTGAAGAGATGGAGAAAGGGCAGGGAGGAGGAGGTCATGTGAAACCAGGTCAGGTACTCTGCCAGGACTGTGGGATTGCTGAGACCTCTCCCAGAGGAGGCCTAGCAATCCACCTGTCCAACAAGTGGCCAACAGCTGCAGACTGGCCAGGATGGTGCCCATGGGGAGCCCCAAGTGGGTGAGAGCAGAGCCATACTGATCCCATGGGGTGGCCCCACTCCTCACCAATGACGGTGCCAGATGGTTTCGGGAAGAAGGATGGGTCTGAACCGATGCTGCGACTCCTGCTAGAACTACCTCCTACTCTAGGCAAGGAGTGAGCCACAGTCCCAGACTCCAGAGTCCTCGTCTCACCAGAACTGGCTCTGCCCCTTGGGCTACGCCAACACTCCAGGCCACAGCCTCCAGGGGAAGAGGTGCCAAAACCAGCACCATGAATGGCACCAACTCCTTCCTGGCACTGCAAAGCGAAGCCAGGAACAGGGTCAACACTGGAGCGGCACTGGGACCTGAGCTGGCAACGGCACCAGTAATGGCCCTGGCACCATACCCAGAGCCGACCACAGACACCAGCCCTGAGAATCCCCAGCCCAAAGCTTGGTTCAGATCCAGATGTAGGAAGGCCCCTGTCCTCACCAGTCCCCTCCCTTAGGCCTGCAGTCTACACCAAACCCCTCTCCTAAGTCATCCAACCACTAGGCAGAAGATATCCAGACCAGCTCAAGGGCCTGATAGGGACTGGCTCCTGGAGACCTTCCCTCTCCCGGGACCACGAGAGGTACTGGGAGGGGGCTCAGTCTTGTGGTTGGCATTGTCTCACTCACCAGTACTGCCAGGAATATCAGAAGCTGAGGTGTCACCAAGCCACAATGACAAGGTGCCCACTGTCGTAGACCCAGCGTATAGCTTTGGTCTCACCAACGGGGGCTGTCCACTGCTCCTCTGAAGGGCTTATAGACTGGAAGGAGTGCTCAGCCAGTCCCCGAGGGGAAGACCGACTGTCCACTAGATCCCTCCCCCAGGCTCTCCAATGTCTTAGTGGGGCGAGCGCAAGGAGAGGCCTGGTCTTCCTCAGTACATATAGTACTCAGTGGAAGAGCCAATATACCTTACATTGGTGTTCCTGGTGCAATGCCTGCCTCCAAAAATGGGGAGCCTGCAACCCCACTTCAGCACACAGAACCTGAGGATGTAGTAATCCACAGAGAACAGGCATCGCACCTGTCCATGTCACGGTCAGCACCAAGCAGGTCCACAAGGTGTCGTGTCAGTCCTGGATGGCAGTGTGTACTGCAAAGGAGCACCGATGTACTGGGGGGCCGTCCTTACTGCGTCGTCTTCTTTGAAAACTTCTTTCTATACTCCCAAGAACCAGACATGGCACCGTGAGGGGGAAAAAAGGAAAAAAAAAAGAACAGAAAAATTTTAGTGCCATACTGTGAAAGGAAAATACAGTAATAAAGATGGCACCAAACGAGATGACAGTGCCAAAGTACAGGTCAAATGAACAGCGATGAACTGAGGAAAGAGTGTGATGCAGTTGCAACAAAGACTTCAGGCACTCTCACGGGGCACACTTGGTGGGAAAAACAGAACTGATGAAGGCGGGGAGCTGGCATTGATTACTGGCCAGCCCATGAGCGCCACGTCATTACGTCTGTCTCGAGGCAGAGGCAGCACTACGTAAGTCCCTTAAGCTATAGACTTTACTCCTGCAGGGTCCTGGTGCCTCTGGTACAGACTCGTAGGTGGGAATAAATGGTGAAGATCGATTCTTGGAAGATCAATATAAATGTTACTTAACATGGAGGACAGACTATAAAAACAGGCACAAGAGAGCCTTTCACTAACCAGCTGGCCTTCTGGCACTCGTGAAAAAAAAACCTGGATGGTATGTATTTAATTAGAAATGTAGTTATCCAGTGCAACACAACTGAGATGCAATGTATCACTTTCAATTAGGTTCTTCTTTTACCCAATGGTACAACTGGAAGTACTGATGCACAAGGAGCGGAGAGCACTTGCTCAAGGCCGCACAGTAAGACAGCAGCTGTGGTGGAATAAAAGCTAATGATTTCCTGCCCATGGTTCACTTCTCTAACCATTAGACCACACTGTCTCTCATGGTAAACATGATGGTAATTGGAAGAGAGGGTAGCCCTAGTCCCTAAAAAAGTAAAATCATTATATTTTGTCACCAGAATAAATTTCTTACAGGGTTTCATATTTATTTATCCACACAAAAATTATCAACTGGCTTTATCAATAGAAACAAAGATTGTGATTTTGGTAATGGTACGTTAAGACTGCCTTCCAGCTAATTTTCATAGTCATGAAATACAGGAGACTCACCTGTAATCATAGCTCTAGAAGTGGTATACAATTCACATCCTCACTGTGGCAGTTCCACTGGAACAGGCTAATTCATCGGATATCTTCAAAGCTAAGCCCCCGCCCTATATCCTCCAGCTCCATCCTGTGACATTAGACCTTTGCACGCTGGAAGCAGGGATCTGTATGCCACTTGCCAGGGGAGGCTGAGTGGGTTGTGTGGATGTTAACTGTATACCACTCCTAGAACTATAGTCACAAGTGAGTAACCTGTATTTCTAAGCATGTGGATACAGTTCATTATACATACTATGGCAGATTCCTAGCAGTTCTCTGGGAGGAGGTGGCAAGGTTCGTACCCCTATTTAATGAACAGAAAATAGAGAACCAGGCCCCAAAAGCAGCACCCCAGTGAGACATAATTTTAATGCTGTAATGAGAGATGGTGTGTGCTTTCCTCCAGGTAGCTGCCCTACATCTCTTTTATAAAGATGTTTCTGGGGGCAGCCTCCAATGCAGCACTATGTCTGGTGGAATTTCTGGGAGGCTCCCTACCAGCCAACCTACAGCAGAGGTCAATGCAGGATGTTATCCTCCTGTCAATTGCCTGATTTGCTGCTGGTATGCCAGACACAGCTTCAGTGTAAGTTCTAAACAGCTGGAGAGTCTCATTCCAAACTCCAGCTGTGTGCTCCTTATAATAAGTGAGCACCCTCTGCAGGTCAAGGGTATGGAGCCTGTGGTCAGCCTCTGAAGAAGGATTGTAAGTATACCACAAGATTAATCACCTGGTTAAGATGAAACTCCAATACCACCCTTGGGAGGAATTTCAAGTGGGGATGAAGGTCGACCTTGTCCTTGTGGAAGACCAGATAAGGAGACTCCACCAACAGCACCTGGAGCTCACTAATCTTTCTGGCTGATATACGAGGTATACATCCTTCATGTCCAGAAAAAAGAGCCAGTCCCACATTTGCAGGAGGGGAATCAGACCTTGCAGGGATACCATGTGAAATATTTTATATTCGATGTGCAGGTTGAGATTCCAGAGATCCAACACAAGATGCAGATTCTCTGTCCACTTTGGAACAGGAAGTATCTGGAATAGACACCTTTGTTTCTCTCCAGAAGGAATGGGTTCTATGGCACATTTTTGGAATAAAAGATTGAACTTCTTCCTTTAGAAGGGACAAATGGCCAAGAGGATAAAAGGAAAGGGGTGGAGGATGATTTGGAGGGATTTGTATTCGCTCCAGAGCATGCCCCCTTGCAATTGTCTCCAGAACCCACTTGTACATAATGACCTCCCACCATTGTTTTACATGGAGGGAGATCCTGCCCCCCACACTCACCCACTGGGAGTAACAGATGAGGTGGGGGAAGAGACAGAAGACAGCCAGGTGGAACGAGTCATGGCAGGGCCATCAAAACTGATTCCTTTGGGTGCTTTTGCATGGGCACCAGGAGGGAGGGACCCACAAGGGAGGCCACCTCCCTTTACTATGTATGTCCTTGCTGATGAGGTAGGCCCCGCTACCTCAGGCAGATGAAAGAGGCCTACCATGATCTCTTGTAGCTCATTCCTGCTAGAGGTTATGGTAGGAGCCCCTACCACGACCTCTTGCAGGTGTGAGTTACAGAAACTTTACTGACCTTAAGAATCATTTTTGAAGTTTGTGACCACATACATCTTCATCACCATCATATCCAAACAGTTTTGTCCCTTTAAAAGGGGCATTCAAAACTGCCTGTTGCACATCATTGATAAAATCAGCCACTTTAAGCCAAGAATATCTCCTCATGCAAATACCGGAAGCAGCAGCACTGGCAGAAGCATCAGAGGCATCATAAGCTGAGCGTAGCAAATGTCTGCCAACTTCAGCACAAGCAGACAATGCTTTAAGTAGTTTATCCTGGGGAGAGCCATCAGGCAAAGCCTGAGCAGCAATATGAGCAGCTTTCCACAGGCTGTTTTGATATTTAATCACACGGGCCTGGTAGTTTGCAGTCGTAGACCCAATGATGCAGAAACATAATCGTTTGCCCATTGCCTCCAGCTTCCTAGATTCTTTATCAGGAGGCAAAGTATTCATGTGTCTAGGGGCCCTAGATCCATCATGAGAAGCCATGATGACTACAGAGTCAGTTTCTGGCTGGGTAGCATAATAAGGCTTAGCAGATGGTGCTGGATACTGCTTATCAGCCTTTCTAGGAACTAACTGCAGGCAGTGAGTTTGGTCTATACCATGCAGCAAAGACAGTATCCTCTAATGCAGGATATAGAGATGGAGTTATGATGGAGGGCAGAGGCACCATCAAAATTCCATAATATTCCTTTTGCAAAATCTTCCTCTTTCACAGCAAAGCCCATGGCAGACTGCATTTGCTGCATCATGGCTTGGAAAATGGATCCTCAGGAGGAGATCTGGAGGTATAAACCACCAAGTCCTCACTGCAGGATGAGAAGGCAGAACTACAGCAAGGTGCTAGAAATTGTTGTTCTTCATATTCCTCCTCTAAATCCTCCTCTACATCCAAGTAGCCAGGATTACATTCCATTTTGCCATCATCAGCAGAGCCACAGAATGAACCAGTGACACCAGTGGCAACTGAGAGGGAGGAATCTGTGGTGTGCTAGTAAAACCCTCTGATGAGGGATGAGTACTAGGAGGCCCTATCGGTGGAATAACTGCCTGCATAGGTAACACAGGTAGAATGTGTTGTATAATTTCTGAAAACTATGCCAGCATAGCCTGAGAGCTGACAACGCCCTGCAAAGGGGCCGAGAATCTGTGTTAATGGGCCTTGGCCCGACGATCATGGCTTCCAACCATCCACAGTAGGTACTGCAGCGCCTAAGCCAAACTCGACCTTGGTGTCTCATCGATGGTCCTGGGGCATTGTATTCAACGCCTACTGGAGAGAACGTTGACAAGGACATACCTTTTCTACACAGCGACAGACCTCAAAGACAAAGCAGACCTGTCCTTACTTCTGTGTCTGTACTGAAGGCTGGATGATGAGGAGGGCCATGGTGATGACTATTCCTTGTCTTGATCTTCCGACTATGGTAACTGCTTTTCTGCCAGCTGTGAGGGAGACACAGGTTTTGAGCCCTGTTTCTTCTCCATGGCTTTCAGTGTTTTGAGAAGAAGGAAATTTTCTAGAGCTTCCTTATGGCACCACCTTGTAGCCTGGTTGAAGCTCTGGCAAATCTCATATGTGTGTCTTCTTTGTAGATTTTATCTCTGCACTTACAATACCGAAATAAAGGTTCTGTCAAATCCGGAGGCATACAGAGATGACGAAATACAACACAAAGTAAAATAGTAAAAGGCAATAACTAGATTGACAGCATTTCCTTCAGCTGGTCCCATAAGGATGATTGATGGTGGGAAAAAAAAGTGAAGAGTAATGGGGCCACCCACGTTTATATATATATATATATATATATATATATATATGGACATAGCAGATCACTGTGGGCAGCCTCCATCTAGCAAATGTTACCTTGTGGTCCTAATGCTGATGGCTTATAGTTCCAAAGGTGTGGGCTAATGGGAGGAGGTATCCTTGAAGAAGATCTAGCTTTACTGGAAAAACATTTTTCACTGCACTGCTGCAGGTATTATAGAGTTTATCTGGGACAAGCCATATTGTCTCCTAAGCAAAATGAATTTGGGTGTACCACATGGGTCAAGTCTGGGGCCCCCTTTTGGTAAGTTTGCTTATTAATGACCTACCTAGTAACTGCAAAGATACCAATATTTTACTGTATGCAGATGATGCTGTATTATCCTCTAAAAGTAAGACCGATCAATAATAAACACAGATTTGTAAATAGATTGTTATATAGCACAACACTGATTTCTACTTAATAAATTAATCTTAATCGTTAAAAAAAAAAAAAAAATGTTTTTGAATGGTAGGGGACAAAGCACTAGGGACCCCAGAATCCATCTTGTTACAACTGACAATCCCTAAAAACGCGAGTTCTTTTTGTTATCTGGGTATTATATCAAACAGCTAATACCCAGTTCATATTGAAGACATTCTGAAATTAGTCAATAAGTGTTCAGGATTTTGTATCAGTAAAAAGCATGCCTTTCATCTGAATATGTTCTCCTATCTTTAGCTCAGCAACAGATAACAGTTTTCAAAAGCGACATTATTTTACATAATAAGGCATGTTGTTTTATTCTTATTGCATATCCTTGAAGACATCAGTGTCTCTATAAAAAAATTAAACTGCGTTTAACTGAGATTAGCATAATCTATTATAGTGATGAGGAAAATTCTAAAGCATGCTGTTCCTATAACCCTGCAAGAGATCAGGAGTTTCACAAGTGATTTGAACCTTAGGTCATTTAGTGATGTTAAGTTATCCTCTAAGGAGGACATCATTTGGTCAACGAGCGTTTTCATATCATACAATTCAAACCTGGAATTCTATTCCGATTCACATATGCAACAGTCGAACTGCACAGACTTTCAGAATTTTAGAAGGTATATACGTCATAATTAGAAATGCTGTTGTGGCTGATACAATTATATGTGCCTTTTTTCTGGATTATGTGTATTCTGTTATATGTCCATGTTTGTACTTCATGGCACATTTTTGCCCAGGACACATTTTAAAATGGTCTGTTAAGCTCAAGAACCTTACTGGTGATCAATAGATAAAAAAATCTAATTAAAATCTTTCGAACCGGTCAGGAAAACAAGCTTTCAAAGAAGTACGGCAACACATTATTTTAAGAGCTGCACCACTAGTAGACAATACGTGAAAGTGTTAGACTAGTATTGGGAATTCTTGCCTATCATCTTTAAGCAGGTTGCAAATTTTGCAATACACATGGGTGCACCGGGGACAGAGACACACACACACACACACACACACACACACACCCCGACGGTATCATAAGGAAATGCATTACTGCAGTACTATTTTGAGACACAATTTACAGTCCAGTGAGAAACACTGTGGGTGTGCTGGGGGAGTTGTGGTTACAGCCTAAGTAATATTACTGTATTTTTAGCATAATTAGCAACTGCCTAATCTGAGATAAAGAGTCAATAAAATGGGTTCAGCACTATGATGTGAGCTCTATCTAAAACATCTCTTCATCAGCCTCTTTTATGAGTAACTTACTGTGCTGCTGAACAGCCCTGACTCTGACGTGATGCATGAAAATAATTCAAGACAGGACACAGCCTGCTGACTATTCTTTGCTGGGTTTTGTGGCCCAATGACTGATATTTCCTGGTTTTGGTTTTTGTGTTGGTTATTCCACAATCACCATGAGCCTTGCCCTCTCATGCTCAGACTTTCAGAGACTAATGCCAAAAACTCTGACAGATGAAAAGTAAAAAACAAAATAACCACCTCTGAGTATTTAAAAGCAAAAAGATGACCATTTTTAGGAACCACAGGCATTTTATAGACTGACAAAAAGAAGACTTCTGGTTCATCATGTCCATCCCATGGCTGTCTCGATCTTGTGATGTTCCATTTGGTTCACAATTTGAGAACTATATTTATCCCAGTCCTTGTCGAGTGGTAGACATTCTACCATAGTTTAAACAGCAGAGAACTCACTGCATGGAACAAAAGTAAATTTAAATGTAAAAGTTGTAGAAGGAGAACTACTTTTAAAACCTACAAGTCTGTGTTATGTGGATGCAGTGATTCAAATGCTGGTTTGCATTCTGTTTCTGCTCAACCTTTACTAGTCTTCTGGTAAATTACAGTATTTTAGTGTTTCTGATTTTCATCCTAGTAATAAGTACCATTTTATAAACGTGATATAATGTATGTCATCTTCAGGAATGCTTCAGCTGCACAGTTCTATGGTAGAACATGGATGCACAGTGACATCAATGTGAAAACTTAACAAAAGACATATACTACTGTACTTCATAAAGTTCCGAAATGGTCTTTACCATCAAAGTGTTCCCAGTATGTAAATCAGAAACACCACCAAGTTGACTAAAAGGCTTGTAAAGACGCATGATAATGGAATTGGACCCAGGATTTAATAGAAAACATCTTCAGCAGGAAAAAGTGACTTAGTGCTTTAATGCAGTTCTACGCTGTTTTCAGAATACTAACATAAGAGCTGCTGTGGAGAGTCACAAGTAACAATTTCTAGCCAATCCACTGGTACAGCAGTAGGGTTGCGCTCATAGCACTGCTGACACAGGTTCAAGAACAAGACTGAGACACTTGGGGTGGCAGAGGAGAGAGATCAAGTGTCCCTTGAGGGCGCTCTCCTAACAGAAAGCAACTTGACATCTATACTGAGGCTAAGGTGCTCGCATCATGGGATTCAATTAACGGCTGAAAAACTGATGCAAAGCTCAGGGTTTTGGCTTCATTGAGGAACTACTGAGGGTCCACCTGGAGGAGGCAGGCCTATACTGCGCGATGGTCTGCATCTGTCCAGGAACCAGGATCTTAGGGTGATAGGTTTAAATGCTTCATTGGGAAGCATTTAAGCTAGCCAAGAAGGGAGGCACTGAAAGGAGCAGGAAATCACACCCTCCCCTTCCACAAAAAACAGAGTAGTTAGTGAGGTAAACACAAAGATAGAGAAGCCATAGGGAGAATGGCAGGGGTAAATGGAAAACAGGCAAAGGCGGTCAAGACAGGGATGGGGCTAAGAGGGAAGGCCATCAAAAATGGAGGGCAATAAGTATCATCACCCATAGTCTGGGTGACAAGCTCCCTGAACTAGTGGCCTTGATGGAAGTGGGATGCCTGGATATCGTGGCAGTCACAGAAACATGGTACACAAAGAACCATGACTGGAATGTCAATATACCAGGTTACACAGTCTACAGGAGGGACATGGAGGGCAGAAGAGGAGGAGGAGGAGTAGCTCTCTATGTAAGGGAAGAGATCAAAGCAACGGAACTAAAGGGTAAACAGGGAGGAGAAGAGGCACTGTGGGTCACCCTGGAGATAGGAAATGGCACTACAATCCGCACAGGTGTTGTATATAGACGCCCATCTCAGGCGGAGGAAATGGACAAGGAAATGATACAAGGCATCCTTAGGATGGCAGAAAAAGGGGAGATATTGTTGATGGGGGACCTGAATAAGCTAGATATTAACTGGAGTATCTTTGCTGCAGCCACACCCAAAGGCAAGGTCATTCTCGATGCCCTACAGCGGGCATACCACAGACAGCTAGTGTTGGAATCCACTTGGGAGGAGCAGTCTTAGACCTGGTACTCTTAAACAGGGATGGAGAGGGATCTCAAATTCAGAAGTGGTCAGCCATCTTGGAACAAGTGACCACCAAACCGTGTGGTTCATGATAAACACGGCCATAGAGTCAAGCCATACAAATGTGAGGGTACTGAACTTTAGGAGGGCTGACTTTGTCAAAATAGGGAGAGTGTCTCAGAAAAGCACTAGCAAACGGGCAAGAGGAAGGGCAAAGGAACAATGGAGAAACATCAAAACTACCATCACGGGGCAACAAGCCTTTGTGTGAAGCAAATAAACAAATCAAAATGAAGGAAAAAACACTATGGTTCTCAAAAGAGGTGGCGGGAAGGTTAAGGAGAAAAAGATAGCATTCAGGAAGTATAAGGAAACACAGAAGGAACAGGACAGAAACTGTACCAGTTAAGCAGAAATAAGAAGGAAGGCAGTCAGAACAGCAAAGGCCCAAACCGAGGAAAAGACAGCCAACTCGGTTAAGAAGGGGGATCAAGCCTTTTATAGGTACATTAGGGAGCGAAGAAAGACCAAGGGAGGGATAGTGAGGCTTAAAAAGGGAGAGGGTGGGTGAGCAGAGGGCGACAATGAAAAAGCAGGGATACTGAGCGAATATATCTGCTCAGTATTCACAAAAGAAGAGGAAGGGAAGGTACCTAATCCAATCAATAGAAGCACTCTGGATAGGAGGGCTGATACTAGCCCATTGACAGAAGAAAGGGTTCTGAAAGAACTCCTAAAACTGAAGGTGGGCAAAGCAATGGATCCTGATGGGATTCACCCCATAGTTCTAAAAGAACTAAGGGGAGAACTAGTGACACCACTGACTACCCTTTTTAACAGATCGTGGGAGGATGGTGTGGTACCTAAGGACTGGAGGAGGGCAGATGGATTCCCTTCCATAAGTGGGAGCAAAGCAGAGAAGGAAACCACAGACCTGTTAGTTTGACCTCAGTGGTAGCAAAATGATGGAATCACTTCTGAAAGAAAGAACTGTTCAGTACCTAGAGGCCAGTGGGTACAGGACCCAAGGCAGCATGGATTCACAGCACGAAGGTCATGTCAGACGAATCTAATAGATTTCTTGACTGGATGACCAAAGTAGTAGGCCAGGAAGGGGCTGTGGACATGGCCTACCTAGACTTCAGCAAGGCATTTGACACAGTCCCACACGAAAGATTAATAAACAAGCTAGCCAGCCTGGGAGTGGGTCCCAGGATGGTAGCCTGGGTAAAAAACTGGCTAGACAACAGGACACAGAGGGTAATAGTAAAAGGAGTCCACTCCAAAGAAAGGGGGTTACTAGTGGGGTACCACAGGGTTCAGTACTGGGTCCAGTCCTTTTTAATGTCTTTATAAGTGACATTGCAGAGGGACTGGAAGGAAAAGTATGCTTCTTTGCAGATGACATAAAGATCTGCTACAGTGTTAATACACAAGGGGGGGTTCGGAAACGATGAGAAGGGACTTGGCAAGGTTGGAGGAATCGTCAAAAGTATGTCAGCTTAGATTCAATGCAAAAGTGCAAAGTAATGCACCTCAGAAATAAAACCCTGGGAAAGTACACAATTTGGGGGGTAGGTTCTAACAACAACAAAAATGGAAAGGGACCTGGGGTAATCATATCAGATTACCTAAAGGTAAACAAGCAATGGGAGAAGGCAGTAAGGAGGGCTGGGGGATACTGGGATGTATAGGAAGAGGCATCACCAGTAGAAAACAGGAAGTTGTTATCCCTCTGTGCAGAAAGTTGGTGAGACCCCATCTGGAGTACTGCATGCAGTTCTGGAGACCCCATCTCTGCAGGGACACAGACAGGATGGAGGCAGTCCAGAGGAGGGCAACTAAAATGGTACAGGGTCTGCATCTGAAGCCATACGAAGAGAGACTGAAGGAGCTTAAAATGTATACCCTCGAGGAAAGCAGGGAGAGGGGCGTGATTGAAGCGTTCAAGTACCTCAAGGAATCAACAAAGTCCAGGAGAGTAGCATCTTTCAGAAAAGAGATGTGCAAGAACAAGGGGCACAATTTGAAGATAGAGGGGATGGATCAGGGGCAACAAGGAAGTATTTTTCATGGAGGGTGGTGGACGCATGGAGCGACCTTCCTGAGGAGGTCGTGGGGTCAAAAACAGTGGGGGAATTCAAGAATGCATGGGACAGACATAAGGCAATTCTGGTGGGTGGTAGGAAGAAGTAGGCTGTTGGTTAACTAGGATCTGCAGCTTATCCAACAGGAAGGGAAATGGGCAGACTGGGTGGGCCAAGCAGTCCCCATCTGCCATCAAAGTCTGTGTTTCTATGTTTCCTTGGTGACCACAGTGGGGTACAAAGCTGGAGATGCTCTCGGGAAGATGCAGGCGGTCTCTGAAGTGTGCAGGCATGCACAGCGTGTATATGCATCCTATGGAGTTCTCGCCACCAGCATTCTAAGGGAGGGGATGAAACATTAAGTGGAAAACTCCAACGCATGGCAGGATGATGATGTCACTCTTCAGCCTCACGTACCTAACCACTCTATATTCTGTGGTGAGAAAACTATATCAAACAAAGGAAGTGCATGCTATATCTCATAAACAGTTTATTGACTGCAATGTGGCTAAAGCAGTGTGCGAAAAAAAAAAAAGCCAAACTGACAAAAATACCTAACCACAAACTCCCACACACACCTGCAGGAGGGACCTGCCTCCACCCTCCTAATGAAATCCATCACCATGTCTCCATGTGGACCCTCTGGAGCTTGGATAAGAGATGGAGAAGGGAATACACAGGCTGAGAGGTAGCTGAGTAGGGAGGGCAGCACCAGTTATGGGTAATAAAAAAAAAAAAGAAATAGAAACATAGAATGTGACGGCAGATGACGACCAAAGATCCATCTAGTCTGCCCTGAGCCCTACCCCCTCCTCAGAATTTAATTTCTACTATCCCCATGTGTCTATCCCATGCTGATTTGAATTCCCTTACTGTTTTGGAATCAATGACCTTGGCAGGTAGTCCATTCCATGGGTCAACCACCCTTTCTGTGAAGAAAGACTTGCGTATGTTGCCCATGAATCTTCCTCCTTGTAATTTCATATCATGACCTCTTGGAGCTATTGATAAGAAAGAGATCCTGGATTTGAACTCTGTTAATAACCTTTAGGTACTTAGAATCTGTCAGCAGACAAGGACCATATGGCTCACCCAGTCTGCCCACGTCCCTACTCACTGCTGCAGTCCCAGATCCTATTTGATCTGCGGCTCTCCTGCTCTGCACATGTCCAGGGTAGTCTTATGTCTATCCCATGCAGTCTTGAACCCCTCGTACTGTTTTTGCACCCACCACTCCTGCTAGAGGGTTGTATGTTCCATGGCTACACCACCCTTTCAATGAAAAAGTACTTCCTAACATTACCCGAGCCTTCCACCGTTCAGCCTCATATCATGTCCCCCCTTGTTCTTGTGCAGAGTTTTCTCTGAAATATGCTTTCCACCTGTACCCTGTTTATTCTCCTAAGGTAAATGAAATTCTAATAAAATTCTAGTAGAACCACAATTCCTACTGTAAAGGAACTTAGTTTTGCTCTTTTGCAGACTGAAAGTATAAGAGAGTTGCAAAAGTTCTGTCATCTTACAGCTATATTAAATCTAACACTAAGCATAAAAATGTATTGATGAACGTAATTTATATGGCATATTTTTCGGTGTGAGTGCATGTTGGTCTATAAATGCACATGTATCTATGACAGAGTGTCTCAGCATATGACTAACTGTGCATCTGTTATGTAAATGTGGCAGCATGCCTGTAAGTGCACAATAGCATGCGTTTGCATACAGCATGTGTGTTTGCATGTCTGAGTGCCTGCCTGTTATGATGTGTGTGCACTACAGCATGTCTGCACATACAATATCTGTGTATGTGAGTGTTATGTATGTATGCATGATAGAAGTGCATGCCCGAGTAGGACAGTATGTTTGCGTGTATGATGCCATATATGCGCATGAAATGTGTGAGTTTGTCTATGAATGTATCTATGTACATACATATGTATGTATGATGAGTGCATTTGTGGGTATGACTGCATGTCACTGCAACTGCGTAATGCTATGTGACATGCTTCTGCATCTGGATGACTGCATGTGTGTGCGTATGTCTATATAATTACATATTTCTATGTCTGTATCTGTACTGCCAACCCTACAACCCCCCACCAAAAAAAAAGCAGCTAAAGCCAACCATTGTTGGCACTAGCCAACTCCTGCTTACACCTGCAGTTGAACAATGAAGAGGTTAACAGCAAAGAACCAAAACTGTCAGGTGAAGTACATTACACAAACAAGGAAACTCTTTGCCCCTTCATATTGCTAAATCCTAGCCTAAAAAGTATCCAGTCTGTGCAAGGCAAGTCTCTCGATTAAATTTCAGGAAACAATATTGCTGATGTTGCTGGCCAGGAATTTCCTTAGATGGGTGGAGACAGCGTACAAAATTATATCTGACCTCACCCCACCTTATCCGTTTGCTTTTGGAAAATAATCCAAAGAGAATTTTCATGCAAAACAAGCAGATTATTCTGTACTGAAGGCCAGAGTTTTGAGAAGGGGCAAAAGCCAAAACAGCAGATTTAAAGTCACGAGACAGCTTCTTTTTGATCCACTGCACACCAGAAAATCGGGAGAGGAGTGCAAAGTAAGCTTCATAATGCTGGTAATCTGTTTTGAGGTATCATTTTCCTAGTAATTCAGTCCATCCACCTTCAACTTGGTTTCAGCACTAACTTTGTGTTTTGGGTCACAAACATACCATATCTTTTAACTGTCCCTGACCCCTGCGGATAAGCCTTGATTTTTGTGCCCTGAATACTGTCCATTTGTCTTTAAACTATGCCTGTCTATAGCGCAGCGTTGGAAAATTTACATAAAATAACGCCGAGTGCTCAAAAATGGCAATCACACCAAACAATTTATTTTCTATAGCCTTTGGAATCTCTATGAAATTTTTCTGACGTGGTGCCAAAGGTCTTGGTTAATTAACCGTCTAATATTTTGAAGCACTCTTCTCTGATTTTTCTGTACAAAGTTTTGAGATGCAGGGCTAAAATAAATCCTATTTAAAGGGTGTCAGCCTTCTCAAAAGCCCCAATCAGGCACTGTAGCCAGCTAACAGCAGGACATCAAAGGCGCCACTGTTTTCTCAAGGTACTCGGAGACCCTGTTCCTGCATCTGACTATATTTGTCCCACTTACTGAAAGACCAAATGGGTCCCTGCTCAGATTCCTTCTCATTTGTCCTTTTCTTTCAGATTCCTAGTTTGTCATGGTTTTCTCCATATTTCCTGTTCTGGAATAGGGACCATAAATACAATCTGCAATTTTTTTGTTTTAAGCAGACTGTAAAGTCAGATGTTTTTCAAAGAAAATTAAAACCTAAGCCAAACCAGGTGAGAAGTTTCATGACTTTACATAAACAACTACTGTACCTTCATGGGCCTATGCTTCTGCCACTTTGTTCTCTAATCGGAGCATAAATGTGAGTTAGATAGCATAGGTCTTAATATACTGTTCCACAAGTATAAATATTTTAATTCAATAAAATACTAAATAAAGATCCAGGAAGTGCAAATCTTGGTTTAGTTTAAGTCCCAAAACCACTTAAACTTGGAAAACAGTGAGAAGAATGCAGATCCAAGCAGATTTTCAGTCTTTTTTTTTTTTTTGGCAATTTATGCATCATCTCAGACTTCCTCATCGGGTCTTCGGACTCCAAGGACTCTCAACTTGTTCTCTATTCACCAAGACTGTGTGTTTCCTCATCCCACAACGCCTTTCATGGAGCCAACAAAACCCTTACCAGAGACAGCAGGCTGTGGGTGTTGTTTGGAGGGGAGGGGTGTGCTGTAGGGCTTCATTAAGATTGCTTGTAGCAGTCAGGGATAGACTTCTTGGGATATGTATAATGGCTACCAAACCATATGAGACATTTTACTCACAACAGTGCCACGTTTACAATGTGATGACTACTTTCATGACTTAACCCTGTAAACACGATAGTAATAAGCAAGAGGTAGCCTCTACCCCATCCCATCCTATCCTATGATCGCAGCAGCTCCTCCACAGAGGGGACATATATAAAATAAAGCTGCAATCAGCAGCGGCTCCTCCGGTCCTTGGGGGCCAGACATACGCAACTCCTCCAGTCCTGTGAGGACAATTACGCTGTACACAACAATGCCATGGTCAGCAGCAGCTCCTCCGCTCCACAGGGCCAGTGATATACAACACAACACATCTAGTCCTTGGGGGACAACCATACAGTATGCATCAAGGCTATGATTGGTGGCAGCTCGGGAATGCAGCTCCTAGACATTTTGTCTCTCTCAGAGTCACCCTTTTTGAAGTGTCCCAATCCCCTTGCCATGTCCTCAGTTGCTTTCTAACAACACCTGGTGCTGGTCTACTGGAGAAACAAAGATCGCACACTGTCCCACAAAGATCATAGTCCAACAATGAGCCAGACTTGCACTACAACTGGAGTTACTGAAGAAAGGAAAACAGCATAGAAGAAGTGTTTGCTGCAACAACCATGTTTACCTGTGGAAGCAAGACAATTACCCACAGGCTCTTAAGAGGTGCAGGGCTGCTCGTCAGCACAAAGGATCCTGATCTCAGGCAGGTGTGCAATAACCTCTGTAAGGCACACACATTCATTAGCACCGAAACTCTGAGATAAACACAAACAGATTACAAGTGGGAAAAAAAAAGAGGCCTAACAGTTCCCCATTTTTTGCAGTAATCTGGCTTACATGATATGGTGCCTCCTGAACCAATACATCTGAAAATCTGTTGTGTTATTGTTTAGCTGACTTTAGTAAATTTCTGGAAAGTAGGCAAGTGTGTATTAATATTGCCAGTCTGTAACTTCAAACGCTGACTGGAAGCTTTTCTATTTACTACAGTATTCCTACATTTTTTTTTATCATCACTTATTTATGCCTCCAGTCTCTGACTGGCCACTTTTTGACAGGTCCCTCCAGTCCTGTTACCTACCTTCCCTAGAGTTTACCTCAGAGATCTCCGCTAATTAGGAAACGCTGTGTTCTGCCTTTTTTAAACCGCTGCTGCAGCCCATTGGGGTGGATTCAGGTCACAAATCAAGGTACCTGGTGGTATGAGCATCCCCTGTAGAAACCAAGCAGCTGGAGCAGATTTGGGGAATTTCTGATAGTTTAGTGCCAGGCAGCAGTTACCAATACAGTTAAGAACTGTTAATAAGTTCTTGGCCAAGAAAAAACAAACAAACAAAAATATATACTGTATATATATATATATGTTTTGTGCTCAAAAATAAAGTGTACTAAAAGGAACTACAGTAAAGACAGGTACACAGGCATAACACATATATACCCACACACTTCTGGGTCACCCAATATTTGCTTGCGTATGGTGATTTACAGTAGTTAATCTTAACACTGTTTTAATGGCCTGAACCATAGTCAAGCCTGTCATAGCATGGTGTGAATCACCTCAAGGTTGCCCAATGTTGCCAGTTCACCCTTTAAATACTGTATGGCTATGTTTTTTTTATTTTAAACCCTCATGTCTCCCAGCTTGACAGCACCTTCCAGACCCGTCATGACCTTCTCTTGGACTGACTTACAATCCACCGCTTGCCCAGGACCAAGACTGTGGTGGGTGGCATGTGTCATTTCAGTAATGCATGGACCTGTGTGTGTGGTGTGTGGGAAGAGGGGGCTGACACAATGGTAAACCAGGCGGTTTCCTCCACCTCCTGATTTTCTTCTTATGGGTGCTGGTGTGCCGTGACATGCAGGCATGACATGCCTAACATTTGGCTTCTGCCCTTCTCACAGTCTGTGTACTTCCACTGTGCTGCCACTTGGTCTTCACTAGATGGCAGTCAAATCGCAGAACGCAGTGTCCTCCTCCCCACCCACCACCCCCATGAGGGAGGAGTTCTGTCCCTGGGACACTCGATCCTCCCTCGGCCAGCCCCACTAAACCTGAGTCCATTTTAAGCACCGGTCACTGGCATAGTGAGAGGTAATGCTACTTGGATCGCTAGCATAGTGACTGCTAAAGCTGCTTGGGTTGCCAGCATAGTGAATGGTAATGCTATTCGGGTTGTCGGCATAGTGAGTGGTAATGCTACTTGGGTTGCTAGCATCGAGAGTGGTAACACTACTCGGGTTGTCAGCATAGAGACACAGAATCATAGAAACTGTCAGCAGATAAGTGCCTTCAGACCACCTAATCTGCCATATTACCACTAACAATTGTGCTCTGTTATGCACTGCTGGAATTAGGTTGTGCCCCCCGACTACCAGCAATCCTCTATGCTTATCCCAGGCATGTTTAAAACCTGTAATCATTTCTACCTCACCACCTCCACTAGCAGGATGGTCCACTTGTCCACCACCCTCTCAGTGAAGAACTACTTCCTCATGTTACCTCTGAACCTCTCTCTCCCTCCAGTTTCATCTTGTGCCCCCTCATCCTTGAGCATCATTTTCTTTGGAATGTAGTATTCTCCTGTACTTTATTCTTCTCTGTGAGGTACAAAGAAGAGGAGCCAGGCAGCACGGTGTAGCAACTTGGAAAAAGACCTGTAGTTAATAGGTCCAGTTTAAAAATGCATTTATTTAATGATAATACAATACATTGCAGCAGCAGAGGGGTGCTGCTGCTGCAATGTATTTTATTAGCATTAAATAAATGTAGTTTTAAACCAGACCTATCAACTGCAGGTCTTTTTTCAAGTCGATCCACCGTGTTGCTGGACTCCTCCTCTTTGTACTGTGAACTCTGTCATCATGGCACTGGTGGTGTGTTCATTAGATGCCTTTTGCTTTACCTTCCCTGTGAGGTACTTAAATGTCTCAGTCATATCCCCCCTCTCCCTTCCTCTCCTCCAGGGAGTACATATTTAATTCCCTCAGCCTATCCTCGTAGGGCTTGCGATATAGTCCCTGCACCATTCTGGTTGCCCTCCTCTGAACCACCTCCACCTTATCTACGTCCTTACACAGATGAGGCCTCCAGAACTGGACACAGTATTCAAGGTGCGGCCTCACTAATGTCCTATGTAGTAGAATTTTTACCTCCCTTTTTCTGCTGGTGATTCCTCTGCCTATGCATCCCAGCATCTTGTTTGCCTTTCTTGCCACCTTATCACACTGCCTATCTACCTTGAGTTCATCGGAGATAATCACCCCCAGTCTCTTTCTTGCTTGGAGCATGCCCCCCAGCTGACATGTAGCTCCTGGGTTTTTGTGCCCTATGTACATTATCTTGTATTTTTTGTGTTGAAACCCAGCTGCCAATCCCTTGACCAATCCTCCAGCTTCCTTAGATCTCCCCTCATTCTATCCACTCCCCCAGTGTATCCACCCTGCTGCAGAGCTTAGTGTCGTCAGGGAACAAACAAATTTTCCCTTCTAGACCCTCTGCAATATCACTGATAAAGACATCGAAGAGGACTGGACCCAGCACTGATCCCTGTGATACCCCACTGGTCACTTTGCCCTCTGCAGAGTGAATGCCATTTACCACACCCTCTGGGTCCTATTATCCAGCCAATTCTCCACCCACTTCACTACATTCTTTCCCACCCCCATACTCCTCAGCTTGTTTAGCAGCCTTCTATGCAGCATGGTGTCAAAGGCCTTGCTGAAATCTAGGTAGGTCACATTCACTGCCCCAACCCGATCCACCTCCCCGGTTACCTAGTCGAAAAACTCAATGAGGTTAGTCTGGCACGACCTCCCTTCTGTAAAGCCATGCTGCCTTGGGTCCTGTAGAACGATGACAGCCAGGTGTTCCACTATTCTTTCTTTTAGTAGTGTTTCCATGACCTTTCCCATTAGTAAGGATAAGCTGACCAGTTTGTAGTTCCCTGCTTCCTGTTTCCACTTTTCTACAGAGGGATCACAGCAGCTCTCCTCCAATCCTTGGGTACCTCCTCTGTTTCCAATGACAGGTTAAACAGGGTAGTCAGAGGTTTTGCCAACTCGTCTTTTACCTCTTTCAATATCCTGGTGTGCCCCCATCTGGTCCCGTAGCCTTATCAACTCGTATTGCCTCCAGTTCCCTGAGGACCCTTTTCTTTGGAAAGGGACCTGTGTCCATTTCTGTGCCCTTCTTGCCCTATCCCTTAATGCTGGCCCATTTCCTGCCCCCTCCTTTGTACAAACTGAGTAGAAGTATTTGTTCAGTATATCAGATTTCTGGTGGTCATCCTCTACACTACCCCCATCCTTCCCTTTCAGTTTCACAATCCGTCTCCCCTTGCCTTCCTTTTTTCACTGACGTACCTGTAAAAGGTTTTGTCCCTCATACCACTGAGTTTGTTATGCATTCTTCTGTTTGTGCCTTGGCTTCCCTAACTACCTTCCCTGCCTCCCTTTGTTTTTCCTGGTACCTCTCCCTATCCCCCTCCTCCTGTGTCTTTTTGTATTCCTTATATTATTTTTTTTTTTTGCTTTAACCTTTTCTGCTGCTTCCTTAGAAAACCACAGTGGCCTCTTCTTCTTCTTCCCCTTGATGACCTGTCTGACACAGAGTTGTGTTGCCAATGCAATCCCTGTTTTGATCATCACCCACTGTTCCTCTACACCTTCTGCTCCCCTACTCTGACCAGTGCTTCCTCTAGGCATTTTCCCATCTTTCTGAAATCCGCCCCCCTAAAGTCTAGGAATCTTGTCTTTGTGTGGCTTGGTCCCTCCCCCTTCGTTATTTCAAACCACACTGTTCAATGATCACTGTTCCCCAGGTGTTCCCCTACTGTAATCCCTGTCACAGTGTCCCCGTCTGTGAGCACTGGGCCCAGTAGTGCCATCTTCCATGTGGGTTTTATGACCAGCTGTTTGAGGAATGTCCCCTGCAGGAAGTCCAAGATAGTCCTGCCCCTAGCTGTTGCTGCTACACAGAAGCTCCACTTCACATCCGGTAGACTTGAAATCAATGACCAGCAACACCTCTCCCTTGTGTGCCATCCTTTGAATTGCTAAAATCATCTCCTTATCTACCTCCTCCCCCTGAGCTGGCGGTCTGTATATTACCCCTGTGCAGATGGCCGTCCCCTTACTCCTTTCTAGTGTAACCCACAGAATTTCCCCTCCTCCCAGTTTCCCTTGAATTTCTGTGACCTTTATATTTTCCCTCAAACAAAGAGCCACTCCTCCCACCATCTTGCCTAATATGTCCCTTCTGAATAGATTGTAACCCAGTATGGCCACTTCCCAGCATTGGTTTTCATTACACCAGGTCTCCATGATGGCTACAATGTCCAGGCCAGATTCCACCATGGTAGCCTTGAGGTCACCTATCTTGTTACACAGAAACATAGAAACATAGAGGTTGACGGCAGATAAGGACCACAAGGCCCATCCAGTCTGCCCATTTCTTTTTCTACCTTATAAATGTGCCATCGGCCTTTGCTCTGTCAGTGGCATATCTATTCATACTCATCTGTATTGCTCCCTTATGCCTATCCCATGCCTGTTTGAAGCCCTGCACTGTATTCATAGCCACCACTTCCTGAGGTAGGTCATTCCATGCATCCACCACTCTTTCTGCGAAAAAGAATTTCCTCACATTCCCCCTTAATCGGCCTCCCTCTAATCTCATGCTGTATCCTCTTGTCCTGCTATTTTTCTTATATTTAAACATGTCAAGACTCTTTCACCTTGTTAATGCCCTTAAGGTGTTTGAATTTTCGATCATATCACCTCTCTCCCTCCTTTGCTCAAGGGTATACATATTGAGCTCCGTTTATCTGTCCTCATATGTCTTCTGATGCAGTCCCTATACCATTTTGGTTGCCCTTCTCTGGACTGCCTCAATTTGGTTAATGTCCTTGTGAAGGTGTGGCCTCCAGTACTGCACGCAGTACTCCAGATGGGGCCTAACCAGTGTCTTGTAAAGAGGAATTATTACCTCCTTCTTCCGACTTGTGATACCCCTACTAATACACCCCAACATCCCCCTAGCCTTACCTACTGCTTTAGAGGTCTGCTTGGATGATTTCAGGTCATCGGTGATGATGATGCCCAAGTCTCTTGCTTCCTTTGTGACTGCCAGCAACTCCCCTCCCAGCCTATAGGTGGCTTCAGGGTTTCTCTTCCCTATGTGCATGATCTTGCACTTCTTTGCATTAAATCCCAGTTACCACTCTTCTGACCATTTTGCTAGTTTATCTAGATCTCTTCTCATTCTGCCCACCCCATCTGGATCATCCACTCTGTTGCAGATCTTGGTGTCATCTGCAAACAGACAAGCCTTACCCTCTAGTCCATCTGCAATGTCACTAATGAAGATACTGAAGAGGACTGGCCCCAGGACTGATCCCTGAGGAACCCCACTTGTGACTTGCATCTCTTCTGACTGTATACCATTTACCACCACTCTCTGTTTTCTGCCCATCAACCAGGGCATTTGCACATATGGCTCTTCAGGATGTGGAGCCCCTACCCTGCTTTGCTCTTATGCTTCTTCCTTTTCTGATCCCAATCCTTGTCAGACCCTCCCAGTTTCCTGTCTTTGTGCTGACCCGAGACCTCTATTGTTCTATTCTCTTCTTGGTTCCCTGTAGTTCCTGTGCTCTCGGGCGGGGGCAGCCATGTGATGTCTTCCATCCTTCCTTCCTTCATCCCCCTCTTGGCTACTTTAAATGCTTGCTAGTGAAGCACTTAAACTTTTCATTATGGACCATGGTCCCCTTCCTGGATTGCAGGCTTTCACCTTTGTACAGGCCCACATCCCTCCAGGTGGGGCCCCAGTCCCCCATGAAGCCAAACCCCTCCTCTCCACACGATTCTTTCAACCATGAGTTAAACTTCTGGATGCAGAGTGTCATAGCCTCCCCTTACCGTGGACAGGCAGTACCTCCAAGAAGGACACGGAGCTTGCTAACTGCTTTAGGCCTCTCCCCAACTCCTTGAACTCCTCCTTGAATAGTGAGTGGTAATGCTACTTGGGCTGCTGGCATAGTGAGTGGTAACACTACTCAGGTCATTGGCGTAGGACACAGGCAAAGTGACTAGCAACGCTACTTGGGTTGCTGGCATAGTGAGTGGTAACGCTACTCAGGTCATCGGCATAGGTCACAGGCAAAGGGACGAGTAACACTACTCGGGTTGCTGGCACAGTGAGTGACAACGCTACTCAGGTCACTGGCATAGTGAGTAGTGTGGTTGGGATACCTACTTTTGGAATGTGGCTGGCAGACCCAATTTCAGAATGTGGCGGAAACACATATCTTGGGAATGTGGTGAGGACAAGCATTTTTGGACTGGGTTGGGGATACACAATTTTGAAATGTAGCGGTGACACAATTTCAGAATGCAGCAAGAAAGAGCACAATTTTGGAGTGTGGCCACACACTTTTAGAATGTGAGGACATACAATTTTGGAACATGGCAGTAATGCGCAATTTCAAAATGTGGTGGTGACACAATTTTAGAATGTGGCACTAATAAAAAAACTTTGGAATGTGGCAGAGACATGCAATTTTGGAATGTGGTGAGAACGTGCACTCTTGGAATGTGGCAGGAACGCAAACTGTCAGAACGTAGTGGGGCAGCGATGTGCAACTCTGAAATGTTGTGGCTGCATTCAGTTCTGCAAAGTAGCAGGGACAAGCAATTTCAGTTTAAAATGGTGTGTCCTGTCACATTCCCAACAGTGTGTATCCCCACTGTATTCCAAAACTGTCAGTCTTGCCAAAGTCTTAGATGTGTGTCCCTGTCACATTCCAAGACTGTGTCCCCACCACACTTCGAGACTGCACATCCCTGCCACATTCTAAGACTGCATGTCCCCACCAACATTCTGAAACTGTAAACCACCTAGGCATTCCGTAGCTTTGTCCAGAGTTCCATTCCAAAACCACCTACTGTTGCATTCTAAAGCACAGTACCACGCATCTGAACATTCTGGAAACACATGCACTGCACCCAACTCAGTGTCAGTTCTTTTTGGAGAAATAAGTCCTGTAAGTTTGCTGACATGGAGGCCTAGGCTGTGAGTTCTGGTTATGACATCCTCAGTAGCTCTTCACTGGAACTAGCTTTTTTGAACAGGGAGTGAAATCAAGGCCACAAAACAGAAACACAGAAGTTGACAGCAGACAAGGACTGCAAGGCTCATCCAGTCTACCCATTTTTTTCTACCTTATGAACCTTTACTCTGTCAATGGCCTATCTATTCATACTCATCTGTATTGATCCATTATGCCGATCCCATGCCTGTTTAAAGCCCTGCACAGTATTCATATCCACCACTTCCTGAGGTAGGCTGTTCCATGCATCCACTACCCTTTCTGTGAAAAAGAGCTTCCTCACATTACCCCTTAATCGGCCTCCCTCTAATTTCATGCTGTGTCCTCTTATCCCGCTATTTTTCTTATATTGAAACATGTTAGACTCTTTCACCTTGTTAATGCCCTTAAGGTGTTTGAATGTTTTGATCACATCACCTCTCTTCCTCCTTTGCTCTAGGGTATACATATTGAGCTCCGTTAATCTGTCCTCATATGTTTTCTGATGCAGTCCCTGCATCATTTTGGTTGTCCTTCTCTGGGCTGCCTCCATTTTGTTAATGTCCTTGAGAAGGTGCGGCCTACAGTACTGCATTCAGTATTCCAGATAGGGCCTAACCAGTGTCTTGTAAAGAGGATTATTACCTCCCTCTTACGACTTGTGATACCCCTACTAATACACTCCAACATCCCCCTAGCCTTACCTACTGCTTTAGTGGTCTGCTTGGATGATTTCAGGTAACCTGTGATGATGATGCCCAAGTCTCTTTCTTCCCTTATGATTGCCAGCAACTCCCCTCCCATCCAGTAAGTGGCTTCAGGGTTTCTCTTCCCTATGTGCATGATCTTGCACATCTTTGCGTTAAACCCCAGTTGCCACTCTTCCGACCATTTTGCCAGTTTATCCAGATCTCTTCTCATTCTGCCCACCCCATCTGGATCATCTACTCAGTTGCAGATCTTGGTGTCATCTGCAAAGAAACAAACCTTACCCTCCAGTCCATCTGCAATGTCACTGATGAAAAAAATTGAAGACGACTAGCCCCAGAACTGATGTCTAAGGTACCCCACTTGTGACTTGCGTCTCTTCTGACTGTATACCGTTTATCACCACTCTGTTTTCTGCCCGCTAACCAATTTGCCACCCAGTTGACCAACTTCTGACCCACCCCAAGTCTACCCAGCTTATTAATCAATCTTCTATGTGCAACAGTATCAAAAGCTTTACTGAAGTCAAGGTAGGTGACATCAACTGCACCCCCTTGGTCCACCACTCTGGTTACTCAGTCAAAGAAATCTATGTGATTAGTATGACAGGATCTTCCTGTTGTAAACCCATGCTTTCTTGTATCTTGTGCTCCTATGGATTCCAGGTGTTGCACTATCCTTTCCTTTACTGCTCTACGCCGATGACGCAGTCATGTTCACCAACCACCAAAACGCAGAGCTCCTCGAGAAACAATTACAGCTTGAATTCATGCGCATCAAAGAAAGGTTCAAGTCACATAAACTGGTCATGAACTACAGCAAAACAAAGGTTATGACATTCTACAATGCCAGGAGCAAGTATAAATCCTGTGACCTCACCATTCTAAACCAAACAGGGACCTTACTTGAACACGTTCCTGATTTTAAATACCTAGGTGTAACATTGGACAACTCACTGTCCTACCATCGGCACATAGATTCTGTCTCCAAAGCCACCAACATCCGTATAGGCCTGCTCTACATGCACAAACACTGCATGACTCCTGACACTCTCCGGTTGGCTATCAACAGCTCTGTCACCTCCATCATCGATTACGGGCTAGCAATTTATGGCTCTGCCTCCGCGAATTACAGTTGCACTCAACAAAGCATGCAGGCTGCTAACTGGGGCTGATCGACTACACACACTTGTGACCTGTACACTCGGGCAGGATGGCTACCTCTCATCAGCCAGATACAGTATCAAACCTGCCTCTTAGCCAAAAAGTCCTCCTCGGGTCATGCCCCCGGGCATTGAAAAGCTACTTATTGACCACCACAGCACCCAGAGAACTAGAAGTTCACAACAACTAACCTTCCTTGTCCCCAGATGCCTGACTACCATGGGCCAAAGGATCTTTGCCCACAGAGCACCACAGTGGTACAATACTCTCAACAAAGAAACTCTTACTGCTACTGCTCTTGGCCCTTTTAAGAGACAACTCCGACTTCATCTAATTTCAACTAGTCGTTGTGACTACCTCGCCTAATCGGGAGCCCACCGTTCACTGCCCTCCACTTCAGTCTTGAAAGTTCTCTCTCCCCGCCTTGCCTCCTTCTACCTGCCTACCCCCTTGCCCCCTCTCCCTTTCCTCCCCCAGGGCATTTCCTGACTTCTATCCCTCCTCTCCCTCCCCTTTAGGCTCTTACCCTCACCCTCTACCCTCCAACAATGGCCTTCCTGCCTGCTTACCCCTTCCCTCTCACCTGCAGTGCTTATTTCCAAGATTGCCCTTGGCTGGTATGTCACGCTACCTAACATTTGGCACATTTTGAATTACTGGAATTTCCTAAGCCTCAGTCTCTTACTTCTTGTTATTGTGTAACTATGTATTATTATGTTGACCTGTGTATGTATGTATGTATACCCCCCATTCCTTCGAAGTGGAACCTTTGTAAACGAGCAGTTCTTGCTCAAAGGTATTTGCAATCCTAGATTTCAATAAAAAAATAAAATAATAAATAAGGAGTGCCTCCATAATCTTGCCCACTACTGAGGTAAGACTGACTGGTCTGTAGCTTCCTGTCTCCTCCTTGCTACCACTCTTGTGGAACGGACTCACATGAGCCCTTCTCCAGTCTTCTGGGACCTCTCCTGTGCTCAGAGACTCACTAAACAGTTCTGATAATGGCTCTTCTAGTTCCACCCTTAGCTCCTTTAGTACCCTGGGATGTATGCCATTGGGTCCCATTGCCTTGTCCACCCTGAGCTTAGCGAGCTCTTGTAGGACCCTTTCTTTTATGAAGGGACTTGTGCACAACCCTCTCCCCCGTGTCCATGGTGCCGAGCTGTGGGCCCTGCCCTACCATCTCCTCAGTAAATACTGAGCAGAAGTATCTATTTAGGATAGATGCTTTTCCTTGGTCCTCCTCCACACGCTCCCCCTTATCCCCTTTGATCTTAGCAATACCCCCTCTGGACTTTCTCCTTTCATCAATGTATCTCTAGAAAGTCTTGTACCCTTCTTTTATTGTTCGTGCTAGTGTTTCCTCAGTTTGGGCCTTTGCCTGCCTTACTGCCTTCCCTGCTTCCCTTAGGGAAGTCTGGTATGCCTCCCTATCTTCGTCCCACTACGTTTCCTTATATTTCCTGAAGGCCAGTCTTTTGGCTCGGACCTTTTCTGCTGCTGTTTCTGAGAACCAAAATGGTTTCCTCCTCCTTTTGCTCTTGCTTTTCTCCCTATCACAGTGGGATGTTGCTTCAAGTATTGCATCCTTAATGCCTGCCCACTTTGCCTGTACCCCCTCACCTGTATTTCTTCTTGCCAGGGCTAGCGTAACTCTGTTGGTCATCTTATCAAAGTCAGCTCCTCTGAAGTCTCATATTTTTGCATTGGAATGGGATGATTTAGTTCTAGTGGCCAAATTGAATCATACCATGTGATGGCCACTGGCCCCCCGGTGACCTTCTACCTGGAGTTCTGTGATCCTTTCCCCGTTAGTCATTACTAGATCTAGGACAGCCCTGTCTCTTGTGGGTTGCTGCATCAGTTGTTTGAAGCCCTCCCCCAGCAGGGAATCCACTATGTGTCTAGTTCTAGTGGATGTTCCTGCTGGTATTGACCAATCTGTATCTGGCATGTTGAAGTCTCCCATTATCAGAACCTCCCCTTTAGCTGTCATGTTTTGTATATCTTCTAACAGTAATGTGTCTATGACCTCTCCCTGGTCTGGAGGTCTGTAGACAACCCCAGTTCGTACGGCTGTCCCATTTCCTGTTTCCAGGGTGACCCACAGTTCTTCTGGCTCCTTATGTGTATTCCGAATTTCTGTATGTAACCCCTAGATGGCGCTATCCCGGGGGCTACTACCCCTGCCTGATTTGCCACTAACAGGTTGAGGGGCCTGGATCCAATGGCGGGTGCCTCCACCCAGAGATCAGGGTTTGCAATAGTTAAACTAACTTGGTCACAGCCCTCTGGGACACTGCAACCCCCCTTTCTTCCCACTAGTGGCCCACACAATATATCAGAATTACCTTCACAGTATACACTTACCCCCAGGACTGGTTCAGGCACTGGGACCTCCTGTAAAATAAGATACAGTGCAACAATCACAGTACAGTACTTTAACATAGACAAATACCTCAGGCAGTATAACTTTGCTGAACAAGCAGCTCTGATTTATTTAGGGGGAGTATAACAAGGACAGGGGGAAATCAGGTTAATTAGCTTATCACTTTATTCATCTACCTATGGCTCTGTGCACAGGCCGATCCCTACCAGTTACTGTCCCTGGGTACCCAAGCCCTAGTGGCTAGTCCAAACCGTGGCAGCTGGTGGGGGCCCTTTCACACAGAGAAAAGAAAAATTAGTTAAACAGTCAGCAGTACAGTAATTCCATTTGGATTCAATGTGGCAATTCAACAGGGAGCAACTCTGAATTAGTACTCACGACCTCCAAACAAGATAGGGTTCTTCAACGTCAGCAGGGCTACTCTTGAGCTCCACGAGACTCCTCACACATTTATATGGCAAACTGCAACAGGCAAAAGTCCTTTAATGGCAGCAGGATTCACTTGAGCTACACAAGCCTTCTCACACATTTATATGGTAAACAGTAACAGGCAAAAGTCCTTTAATGGCAGCAGGATTCACTTGAGCTGCATAAGCCTTCTCACACATTTATATGGTAAAAAGAAAGTACTATACCAGGCAGGCTGCTTCTCTATCCCGATCGCAATTACTGCACAATACCCAGGAGAACACACAGCAGAATCAGTTCCTGACAGACCGAGTGCAAATCAGCAATTTCTCCAGTCTTCTACAGGGTGAGCCTGGTTTCTACTCTTCAGATATCCTTTGATTCTCTTCACAGGACGGATTCAGTCCTAACAAGCAGTTACACAAGCTGCAGACCGGAACTCTGGGCCTCACACCGTTCCCGACCAAAACTGCACGAAAAGCACAGGGCTCCTTCCCTCTTCACTGCCAGAGCTCAACTGAAACTCCAGCAGACAAAACCAGGCACTTCCTTTGAGTTCCTCCCAGTTCTTGGCTGGACTGGCTGTCAATCACAATAGACTGACTCTGTTGGTCCAAAAGGCAAGTCCAAACTACATCTCCCAGAGTCACTGCCCTACAATCCTCTTGTGGCTGGCTCAGATTATGAGTCCAAGTTCTGATTCGTCCAAGGCACCATTTAGAGCTACCTTATCCCACACTGATTGGTCCAGTTCAGCAAAACTAGAATGGGAACTAGGCAAACACAGTTCTGACTGCAAAGAAAGCAGGTTAGACAAACTGTATTTTCATTATTACTCTAAATGATTTCTGGCAAACAGTTACATCTTTCAGATAGGTTCCTTTGCACTCCTAGTGACTGCAAAAATGGAGTGAATTGGCAGCAGTTCGAGTGGTACTCAAGCAGAGAAGCACACAGCCCCCATACAAACTAATTATGTCTGCAAGCAGACAGCTCTTAAAGAGACAGTACCAGAGGCTCTAAAACACTCACTGATAAATGGCTTAAGCATGAAACACCATTCAGGCTTGGAGCATTCAAGCAAGCTCCTGGAAGTCTTTTAGGAACCCCCATTTGCAGAGGTTACACCCTTCCTGGCCTGGGAAAGCTTGGCGTCGCGTCAAGCAAATACCCATAAGTTTAACTGCAACCATATACATTTGCATTAGGCTCACACATGTAATCGTCAGTCAGTATATCATTTACCAAGAACACATTTCTGAAACATTGCAGTCGTCACTCTTTACATAGTATTACACACACATTGTACCATAACTCAAGTTATTACCTCTTGTACATGAAACCTGAAGAGGGGCCCTTCCTATCAGTTACCTTGGGGCTGGACGGGACAAGGGCACCATACTTAGAGACAACACAAAATAACTTGGAGTTAGCACTGATGCTCAGTTTGGGCAATGAGCTGGGGGACACATACACTCCTTTATGGACAACATTGAGAGGCAAGTCCACAGGCCTCCCAAGTGAATCATAACTGAGGTGCACCACAGGCTTTACAGCTCGACCAGTCTTTCTAGGGGGAACTGTTACAGTCTCTGTACTCTGAGCCTCATTTTCAGCATTATCCTCACTTGTCAGGGGAGTCTCCATGGGGGTTGAGAGGCTAGAACTTGGGGCACTTCCAGCTCCAGGAGTTACAGTTTCTGAGTCCACAACATTTGGCTCGCATGGAGAGCTTTCAGACACTGGCAGTGGACTGTCAAGGGCACTCAAAATACTCTTCTTGTTCTGTGTATCACCAGTCTGCCCCAATCCATCATTTTCCTCCCTGAAAGCTCAAACAGTTCAACCATGCACAATGATTCCATTTCATCTGATCTGATGCTTTGCACTTCACTTTCTGGGAGCATTGGCTCCAGGGACGAAGCTGGGGGCTTAGACAGTCCAGAAGGCCCAGCTTCGTCTCCAGTATTGACTAGGGGATTGCCCCGAAACAATTGACTCAGTTCGTAAGAAGGATAGTATTCAAAGTCACTCTCACTTTCTTCTGATATGGACTGACAGTCATGCTCAACTGGGACTTGTGGAGGGAACACTTTAACTCTGCTTCTGTAGGTGCAGACTTCTTGATCTTTCTTAGCAGCAGCTCTAGTCACTGGTCCAGAGGGGCATCTTCTGGGGCTCAGACTCAATCAGATTTGTCCAATGGGCAGTAAATGATTTCTATGCATTGTTTTTACATCTTTTGAATTATTCTCAGGCCTTACTTTGTACACTGGCAGATCATCTAGTTTGCCCACTACAATGTGAGGGAGATGGTGCCATCTGTCAGCAATCTTGTGTTTGCCATGCAGTCCCAGATTTCTTAGCAATACCCAATCTCCCTCCTGGAGTTCCTGTGCTTTCA
Source organism: Neoceratodus forsteri (assembly GCA_016271365.2). Taxonomy (NCBI): domain Eukaryota; kingdom Metazoa; phylum Chordata; order Ceratodontiformes; family Ceratodontidae; genus Neoceratodus; species Neoceratodus forsteri. The sequence continues at coordinate 1,212,291,342 of CM057458.1, forward strand.
CCTTTTTATCATACCTTTCTTTGTTGGCCAGATTTCTTTTGGCAGCCATGGTTTGAGCCAGTTGGTACATGAGTTAGCTGGGCCTTTAACTTTTGCACATACTGTAAATAGTTGTCAGCTTGAACCCCATCAGGAGAGACCCCAAAACACACATCTACGGTAGTCGAGCTTCTCTTCCAAACATCAGGCGGTGGAGAAACCAGTGGCATCACTTTTGGTGCAGTTATAAGCATGTACCAGGGTGCTAATTTGTTGGCTCCATCTAGGCTTGTCCTTTGGGTGCAGGGTGCCTAGCATATCTAGCAAAGTGCAGTTGAAAGCGTTCAGGCTGTGGGTCCCCTGGGGGTGGTAAGGAGTGGTTCTGGACTTTCGCACTCCCCACAGAGAAAGCATCTCTTTGATCAGACGACTCTCAAAGTCTCTCCCTTGATCAGAATGGATTCTTTGTGGAGCCCCATAGTGAACAAAAAAGTTTTCTACAAGTACTTTGGCCATAGTGGATGCTTTCTGGTCTTTGGTGGGGAAAGCTTGGGCATATCTCGTGAAATGGTCAGTGACCACCAGCACATTACTGATATTTCTTTGATCTGACTCCAAACTCAGAAAATCAATACAGACCAGCTCCATGGGTGCACTGGTGGTGATGTTAACAAGGGGCAGCCCTCTGGGGCAAAGCTTTCCTCTGTAAGCAGCGACTACAAGTTCGAATGTGTTGCTCCACATCAGCCCCCATCTTAGGCCAATAGAATCTGGATCTCACCAAGTCAAGTGTTCTGTCTATACCAAGGTGCCCCATGTGGTTGTGCAAGGACATCAGTACTGAGTCTCGAAGGCAGTGGGCAGCACTAGTTGTTGTTTGTCTACTTGTCCCCTCTGTCTACTGTTTCTCTGTATAACAGTTTATTGATCAGTTTCAACTTAGGACCTTCTTTGTATAACAGTGCAGTTCTCAAATCAGTGGAGCGTAATTTGGACACATCTTTTCCTGCATAGGGGCTTCTAAAGCTGCTTTGATCATGGGATCGCGGGATTGAGCCGCCGAATACTGTCATTGTCCAGCTGAGGCAGTGCACCAATGTCTATTGCAGAAAAGTGGCAATAAGCAGCAGGTATGCAATTCTCAGAGGTCCCAAGCAATCCACCATGCAGTCCACTCGTCCGTGGACATTGTTCCTCCCTGTCAAACTTCCGGCAGAGTGCCTGAATGTCAGGTTCTGCCAATCGGACCCAATCATTCTGGGGAACAGGCCTCCGGGAGAGAGCATCAGCATCTATGTGGTTCAGACCTGCTCGGTATTCGAGAGCATAGTCATATGTAGATAATGCAGAAAGCCACCTATGGCCAGTGGCATCCAACTTAGCTGAGGTCTGCACATAGGTCAAAGGATTATTGTCAGTTTTTACTAGTATTTTAGCCCCATACAAGTACTCATGGAATTGGTCAACAATAGCCCACTTCAAAGCTAGGAACTCTAACTTATGTACAGGATAGTTCTTTTCGGATGGGGTCAGGCTTCTACTGGCAAAGGCCACTGGTCTCAGGCCATTCTGTGCTCTTGGTACAACACAGCCCCCAACCCTTGCAAGCTAGCATCAGTGTGCAGGACGTAAGGTTTTCTTGGATCGGCATAGGCCAGCACTGGAGCATGGGTAAGTTGATATATGATCTCATGAAAAGCAGTCTCACAATCAGGAGTCCAGCGGGCCCCAAATACTTCACTCGGATGAAAATACACGCTTTCAGTCTTGAGGGCGCTGACTTTTGGTATTTTTGTGGGTTGGGGATACCCTTGAGTAAGGTTAAGTAAAGGCGGATCACTCTTGAATAGTCCTTGATGACAGCCGATAATAACCACAGAATCCCAGGAATCTTTGCAGTTCTTTTAGATTTTTGGGCTGTGGCCAGGTGGTCAAGGCCTCAACTTTACTTGGGTGGTCTCTATTCCTCGGTGGATACTATGTGTCCCACATACTTTACTGATGTTTGAAAGAATTGACACTTATCAATGGACAGTTTAAGGCCAAAGTCCTCCAGTCGGTCCAATACCTTAAATAATCTGCTCTCATGTTCCTCAGTGAGCTGCCAAACACAATAACATCATCTAGGTATACCAGGCACTCTAGTAAGTTCATGTCCCCCACTGCACGCTCCATCAATCATTGAAAAGTGGCTGGGGCACCTGAAATCCCTTGAGGCATCCTCATGAATTCATAGAAGCCAAGCGGACAGATAAAGACTGTCTTCTCACGGTCCTCTGGGGCCATCGAGATCTGGTAGTACCCACTGTGGAGATCCAGCACAGAGAACCACTTGCTCCCGTTTAGGCAGTCCAAAGCATCCTGAATGCGGGGCATTGTGTACTGATCAGGGATAGTCCACCGGTTTAAGGTGCGATAATCCACACATCCTTACTGTCCCATTCTTTTCCTCACTACCACAATGGGGGAAGCATAAGGGCTTCTGGATTCTTGTATTACACCAGCAGCTAACATCTCTTGCAGATGCAGTCTCACATCATCTATGTCAGCAGGTGCCAGGCGTCGAGACCTCTCACGAAATGGTCTTTCGTCATGCAGCGGATATTGTGCTCAGCTCCTTTGCATCCTACGTCCCATTCCTTTAAAGAAAACACCTGGTCTCTCTGGGCAAGCTTCTCACTGATCCTCACTTTCCATTCAGCTGGCAATGGGGAGTTGCCAAAATCAAACAAGTCAAGCGTTACTCTGTCATTCTTCCTTGAACTCTTGCTGCTGGGTAGCACTGCAGTGTCTGCACAATGCACATTAGCCAGGATGCAACCTCTATTTACTCGAATGTCTCTTTCAGACACATTATGAACTTGGACCATTACCCTTCTGGCATAAGCATGGGCTCTAGCGGGCAAAATACTAGGCTTGACCAGCAGTCCCTCTGGCAATTTTCCATCGCCTGGTGCATCCAACATTAATATTTTATTCTTAACATCCTTTCTGATACGGACCTCTCCCTGTAAGGTACACTGGGCATTTGGCGCCAGGATCAGAGACTCAGGATCCTTCTTCCATACAATTCCGACTGGTTCCTCTGGTTCTATTTTTACAGCATCTCTCTGTGCCTCATAGGCCTTCTTAATTAAAGCCGGAACTCTTAAAGCTCTACTAGTCTTTGACCCCTGTTTTTCATAACACAACTGTGCCAGCCTTCCGAACATATGAGCATTTGTTCCAATCAACAAGGGACACCATCATACAGTCCAGTGGGGGGACACACTAAGGCTAGGGTCTCTACTTGTTCAGCCACTCCAGCCACGGAGGTGGGAAGACAGCCAAATTCGGATATACCGGAATAGGGGTAGGCCTTCTCACTTAACCCCATACATGCAGTCCTTCTAATGGTTGTAAGTGCGTCTGACAAATGCTTCTGATACCAATCCTGGAACATAATTGTCACTTAGGAGCCACTGTCTAATACAGCTCTTGTAGACACTCCATTCACCTTTACAGTGGTCTCCATGGAGGGACCCACTATTCTGGACCAGTCTGGAGAGGCAGTAGTGGGGGCCTGGGTAACTGACCTTGCCACAAAAGGACGTGAGTTAGCATTTTTGGTGCCCTCACTGGGATCATTTCGTGCACCTCTTAACCACTGATTTGTTCTCCGAAGCTCTCCTTGTAGCCTATATGCAACTTTGTCAGTGTCTTTTGGGGACCGGCATTCCCTTTTCATGTGCCCATCTTTCCCACAATTATAGCAAAACATACTTTCTGGAGTTTGAGCTGGCCGAGGCGCCACACTGGGAGCCAGGGCGGGGTATTACTAACTGGAAACCTTGGTGCCATCTCTGTCTCGGCGTGATAAGCATTTGGAGACATCTCGTCAGTTTCTCCACTTCCATGGTCAAGGAATTGAGTTTGGAGCTGTTATCAGCAGGAGATACATGGGTGGGTACCCCACACCCCATAGAATAGCAGTCGGATATAGGTCGGGCCCGTACTTGCAGGCGTGGCCTTCATAAAGGACTGTTTTTGAATTCCGGATCTCTCTCAACAGTTCGCCCCATTGTGGCATATCTTTTTCCTTGTCAGAGCACTCATTGACTGCCAACCTCTGCCCCTGAACTTCACTTGATGGGCCACCCTCAGTCACTCGGGTCGTAGCCGCAGCTATTGGTGCAGGTCCCTCCCAAGGTCGCCTTTTCTCAACTCCTCGAATTTCTCTCATTAACTCATCATAGGAGGGTGGGGATTCCAGTCGATTTGCCAGGCGTAACTGAAGCAACAGCAGTTCTGAGAAGGGGGTAGACTTAAGGATCCTGTCCAGCCTGGTTCGGTCCAGTTCAATCGCTGGCAAACTACCCTTTCTGAGGCATTCTTGCAACAATTTTTCAGCTGAGATACATACACAGACAACAACTCCCCTTGGTACTGTTGTGCATTTCTTACTCTCCACCATAGATCCTCATCAGAGTCTGGGCTCCCATACACATTCTCCAAGGCCTCAAGATAGGCCTGTGCAGTCACTTCGGGGTTACTGGCCCGTTTAGCACGGATGGTAGCCAGGGCAGGACCTCGGAGGCTCTCACTAACCCTCTTTAAGCACTCCGGCTTCCGAGCATTGCCATTCTAGCACTTGGGGGCAACATAGTCTATCAGGTCTCCCAGTCATCCTCCCTTGGGGGTGGGAGGGTGCCAGAGAAGATCCTCAACCTTGGTAAGAGTCGTGACTAATGGCAGGTGCAGAAACAGGAGTCTGCATTGGTTCAGCCACCATTACGGGTACTGGAGAGGGTGTTGGGGAGGAACACCCCAGGTGGCAAGAATAGTTTCTTCAAGTCCTCCACAGTTTTCCCTTCCCCCAGCAACCATTTAGCAAATTTCTCCTCAAAAGTTTCAGACAGTGGTGGGGGTTCATTCCCCCCCCGGGTCTTTACTGTACTTAGTTATCACTCTCCAGGCAATGAGGGCTCCCTCTGGGGTAATGGTCTGTGGCACTTTGGAGCTATCTAACTCTACTAGGGCCAGGAAAGTGTGGGTGAGCAGATTAGCATGCCGACTCACCACCACAGGGTTTTGTAAACCTTCCACCTTGGAAAGTACTCCCTGTACAGTGTCCGTATTGATACCCAGGGGGATGTCCAGGATAAGCATAACATTTGAGGGTCAATCTCCTCCCAGTACACCCACTCCACCAGCCGGTGCACAGCCACTTCTGTCGGGTGCCCATTTTTTCTTAACAGTGGTTCGTAAATATGGCCACTAGAGGACACACAATCCCAGCGGTGAGCCTCAAGATGTAACCCTAGATGGCGCTATCCCAGGGGCTACTACCCCTGCCTGATTTGCCACTAACAGGTTGAGGGCCTGGATCCAATGGCGGGTGCCTCCACCCAGAGGTCAGGGTTTGCAATAGTTAAACTAACTTGGTCACAGCCCTCTGGGACACTGCAACCCCTTTCTTCCACTAGTGGCCCACACAATATATCAGAATTACCTTCACAGTATACACTTACCCCAGGACTGGTTCAGGCACTGGGACCTCCTGTAAAATAAGATACAGTGCAACAATCACAGTACAATACTTTAACATAGACAAACACCTCAGGCAGTATAACTTTGCTGAACAAGCAGCTCTGATTTATTTAGGGGAATATAACAAGGACAGGGGGAAATCAGGTTAATTAGCTTATCACTTTATTCATCTACCTATGGCTCTGTGCACAGGCCTATCCCTACCAGTTACTGTCCCTGGGTACCCAAGCCCTAGTGGCTAGTCCAAACTGTGGCAGCTGGTAGGGCCCTTTCACACAGAGAAAAGAAAATTAGTTAAACAGTCAGCAGTACAGTAATTCCATTTGGATTCAATGTGGCAATTCAACAGGGAGCGACTCTGAATTAGTACTCACGACCTCCAAACAAGATAGGGTCCTTCAACGTCAGCAGGGCTACTCTTGAGCTCCACGAGACTCCTCACACATTTATATGGCAAACTGCAACAGGCAAAGTCCTTTAATGGCAGCAGGATTCACTTGAGCTGCACAAGCCTTCTCACACATTTATATGGTAAATAGTAACAGGCAAAAGTCCTTTAATGGCAGCAGAATTCACTTGACCTGCACAAGCCTTCTCACATATTTATATTGTAAAAAGAAAGTACTATACCAGGCAGGCTGCTTCTCTATCCCGATCGCAATTACTGCACAATACCCGGGAGAACACACTGCAGATTCGGTTCCTGACAGACCGAGTGCAAATCAGCAATTTCTCCAGTCTTCTACAGGGTGAGCCTGGTTTCTACTCTTCAGATATCCTTTGATTCTCTTCACAGGATGGATTCAGTCCTAACAAGCAGTTACACAAGCTGCAGACCGGAACTCTGGGCCTTACACACGTTTCCCGACTAAAACTGCACACCGAAAAAGCACAGGGCTCCTTCCCTTCACTGCCAGAGCTCAACTGAAACTCCAGCAGACAAAACCGGGCACTTCCTTTGACTTCCTCCCAGTTCTTGGCTGGACTGGCTGTCACTCACAATAGACTGACTCTGTTGGTCCAAAAAGGCGCCGAAGTCCAAACTACATCTCCCAGAGTCACTGCCCATACAATCCTCTTGTGGCTGGCTCAGATTACGAGTCCAAGTTCTGATTCGTCCAAGGCACCATTTAGAGCTACCTTATCCCACACTGATTGGTCCAGTTCAGCAGTTCAAAACTAGAATGGGGAACTAGGCAAACACAGTTCTGACTGCAAAGAAAGCAGGTTAGACAAACTGTATTTTCATTATTACTCTAAATGATTTCTGGCAAACAGTTACATCTTTCAGATAGGTTCCCTTTGCACTCTAGTGACTGCAAAATGGAGTGAATTGGCAACAGTTCAAGTGGTACTCAAGCAGAGAAACACAGTCCCCCCATACAAACTAATTATGTCTGCAAGCAGACAGCTCTTAAAGAGACAGTACCAGAGGCTCTAAAAACACTCACTGATAAATGGCTTAAACGCCAAACACCATTCAGGCTTGGAGCATTCAAGCAAGCTCCTGGAAGTCTTTTGGGAACCCCCATTTGCAGGGGGGTTACATGTAGCTCTGACTCACAACTTTTAAACAAAGTAACTTAGCCATCTAATATGTGGCATGAGGCTTATTGGGGATATGCTGATTCTAATTCTGCAATGTAGCACCTTTAGGCGGACACCCTCTTTGAGTCAAGCTCAAGCTAGCTCTTCTGAATAATATTTCAATGTCTTTGCTTTCTCTGTCCTTTTTTTGAGTGGAGTCGAGTTCACTGATGTCATCAGGCACTGTGCAAGCTGATCACACACAGGTTAAATGCTCCATTGTGACCTTACTAAATTGAACACAAACATGTTATTTCATTTTGGTAATGTCACAAGCAAAAAAACATGTTTATTTTTACTATATATTTGAACTCGCACATATATTATAAATAAAATGGAAAACAATATGTTTCTGCGGAATGACACATTTTTCTTCATCAGTGAGTGGTAAGACCCATATGGTACCTCTCAAGTAGCAACACTATCACTAAGTTATTAAGGTGTTGTCAAATAAAATCATTTGGAGTGAGCACACTAGAGAGGCAGTTTGCAGGGAAATCAGTATGTGGGATCCATAAAAGGATGCTAGGAGAGAAGAAATCTCTGAACAGTTGGGTTTTTGTGCATCTATCCAAACCATACACATACTCTGAAGCCTCACTCACACAGCAAGGTATCGTGGACAAGTAAATCCTCATGCAAGTCGGGTTGGCAAGGTTTTACTGAACAGACACTGCCTTTTAAACAGGCTTGTAAAATGAATTGATTAAAAGGCAGTGTGTGTTCTGTTACCTGACTAGCACAAGGATTTGCATACCCATGATGCCTTGCTCCGGGAATAAGGTTTGACAGTGTGTGTATGGTTTGGAGAGGTGCACAAAAATCAACAGCTGGATTTTCCTGTGAAGAAAACTGGAAGGACAACTGATCGATTCACTTGGAATTCAGACACCACTTTTTAGAGGAATGTCCTGTTTGTCCTTAGGACGACCTTGCCCCTTTGAAGGACTATGTAGTTCGGATCTGTACAAAGTTCATGTAGCTCACACACCCTTCTGGCAAATGTCACTGCCACCAAAAAAAAAATGTTTTCCAGGTGACATACTTCAGTGCAGCAGTGTCCATGGGCTTGAAAGTGGTCTCCATTAGATGGGCAATGCACACATTCAAATCCTTCCAGTACAGGTGACTGAGGACTTTGAAAACCTTTTCGAAAATGGATTGTGAGGCCACTGGCCTGTCTCTGCCAGCTGATGAGTAAGCTGAAATTGCTGCCAAAAGAATCTTCAGGGTTGAGGGCCTTAGGCCCAAATAATGGAGATGGAGGACTAGGTAGTCCAGGATTGTAGACAGGCCTGCCTGAAATGGGTTGCTCTGTCTAGAAGAACACCAGGCAGAGAATCCATTTTGAAGCACAAGTTCTCCTTGTTGCTGGTTTCCTAGAAAACTTAAGCATTTCCGTTACTTTTTCAGAAAGATTTAGCCCAGAGAACTCTAGCTCTTCAAGAACCGTACTTTGAGGTGTAGAATTCTTAGATCTGGGAATATTATCCAGCCCTGGGACAGTGGCAACAGATTGTATCTCACAGGCAGGTTGACCGGCTGTCTGCTGGAAAGGGACAGCAGCATGGAATACCAGGTCTGCCTGGCTCAGTCTGGAGCTATAAGGATCATTGTTGCTCACTCCCTTCTCAGTTTTAACCGAACTCTCAGTAAAAGTGGGAATGGAGGGAAGGCACAGAAAGACTTCCTCAACCAGCTGAGGACTAGGGCATACTCTGGGACTAAGCCCACTGCTGGGGGTCTGCAATGAAAATATGGGAGCTCGTTGTTTTTCCAGAAGGCACACAGGTCTATTTCTGGTGTACTCCACCATCTGAACACTGATGCCAGCACCTGCTGAAAGGCCCATCTTCTTGAAGGTGGAAGCTGCTTGGAAACAACTAGGAGCTGGGAAAGATATTAAACTGGGAATCTGCAGGAGAGCACAATCTTGCTCAAATCTGAGGGAGGTGTACCTTACTTTAAAATTTTACACTTGTTATTGTTTTCTGTGGGGGGGGGGTTGGATCAAGAAGGGGTTTGCAATACTGTTTATGTACTTGTACACTAAGAGTTTAAATCCAGTGGGATTGAAATACTGCATTTTTTCCATTGTGGACAGCTGGCTTGTTGTTCACTAATATTTTGGTGACATTTTGCAACAAACTATTTTTGGTACAGTGAAGTATTCACTGGTGGCTGAGGAATTTTCACTGTAAGTCCTACAGTTTAGTGCAAATTAGTGGATTTGTGTATTTGACCCAGACCAAGTTATATAAGGCTGTGTCAGGGGATACTTACATCATAGGTTTTGGGCTCAACTGCTTTATTTTTCTCTGACTGAAATATATATATATATTTTTTTTTGGCAGGGTACGTTTTCTGTTAAATTGCTGTGCAGGTTGTCTTGCAGAAAGGAAGGAAAGCACTCACCGGGTTGGTGGGTCAGAGCTGTAGTGGACTGTTTCTGGAAGGCACGGGCTTGGTCTCACCCACCCTGCCCCTCACCCCGTCCAACCCAAAGGCGTAATTTCCTTTGTACCAGGGGTTCTGACATCACTTCCCCAAAAGGGCAAATGACATACACCTGTCATATCCTTAACAGCCCAGCACACTGCGTAGGGGCTAAACACATGCACACACACATATACACTAACAAAAAAGAAAATAAAAAATAACCAAATTTTAAATAGGAAGGGACAGAGACATGTGGGGAGTGGTGCAATGCACTGGCTGTGGGGCAGCAGTCTTTCAGGAGACATTCTGGAGGCTGCAATGCTGCCCTTTTTGCAGGCACCTCTATGCTCTGAGGGAGGAGGTTGCTGATCTCCAGGCCAACCTGGCAAGGAGTAGGGAAACCTCCTCCCCACCCAGGGACCACCAGGGCCACCACTGCTACCTCAGAGGTTGCCAAGAAAGAGGAGCGGTTGCACCACGGTGAGAGATGTTGGTGGAACAGAGGTGCATTCCTCCAGCTGTACCTCTCCACAATTCATACACCATTCTGGCAGAGCGTGGTTCCTCTATGGAGGCACCTGCAGTGGAGACCAAGGAGGATGCTGGGAACCTCCACAAAGGAGACCCACAAGAGGGTGGCACAGGACCCCACCAGGGAAAAAAACCGCTCCTTTTGGGAGACTCAATTGTTAGAGGGGGTAGAAATGGAGGAGGGAAGGGAAAGGGAGGTAAGGTGCCTGCCCAATGCCATGGCTTGGAGGGATCGTGGGAGCAGCTGCACGAGAGAGGGAGCTGGATGTCACTGTACACCTAGGGACAAATGACCTAGCTGGGAATGGGATCAGAGCAGTGCAGAAGGAGCTTGTGGAGTTGGGGAGGGGCCTTAGACAAGTAGTCTGCACTGTAACCTTCTCAGAGGTGCTGCCTGGCTAAGGCATGGGTGAGGCTAGGGTACTCCACACCATGAAATTCAATGATTGGTTGAAAAACTGATGCGGAACACAGGGTTTTGGCTTCATTGGGGACTGGGGGTCCACCTGGAGGGATACAGGCCTACACTAGCACAATGGTCTGCATCTGTCCGGAAGGGGAACCATGATCCTAGGTGAGAGGTTTAAATGCTTCATTGGCAAGCTTTTAAACTAGCCAAGGGTGAGGCACTGAAAAACAGCAGGGAATTCCCAGCCTCCCCCCACAAAACAGGGTAGGTAGCACGGTAAACACCAAGGTAGAGAGGTCAATAGGAAGCAGGACAGGGGTAAATGGAGGAAAAAGGCAAAGGCAGTAAGGACAGCGATGGAGCTAAAAGGGATAAGGCCATCAAAAAATGGAGGGCGATGAATACCAATGCCTGTAGTCTAGGTAACAAGCTTCCTGAACTAGTGGCCTTGATGGAAGAGGAGCGCCTGATATCGTGGCAGTCACAGAAGTATGGTACACAGACAACAGTGACTGGGCTGTCAACATACCAGGGTACACAATCGACAGGGAGGGTAAAAGAGGAGGAGAAGTAGGTCTCTATGTTAGGGAAGGGATCAAAGCAATGGAACTAAAGGGTAAATAGGGAGGCTAGGAGGCACTGTGGGTCACCCTGGAGACAGGAAATGGCACCACAATCTGCACAGGGGTTGTATACAGACCTCCATCTCAGGCAGAGGAAATGGACAAGGAAATAATAGAAGGCATCCTTAGAATGGCAGCAAAAAGGGAGATACTGTTGATGGAGGATCTGAATATGCCAGATGTTAACTGAAGCACATTTGCTGCAGCCCCATCCAAGAGCAGGGTCATTCTCGATGCCCTACAGGGGGCATGCCTCAGACAGCTAGTGTTGGAACCCACTTGGGAGGGTGCAATCATAGACCTGGTACTTTCAAACGGGGACGGAGACAGGATCTCAGATTCAGAAGTGGGTAGCCATCTGGGAACAAGCGACCACCAAACAGTGCGGTTCACAATAAACACAGCCATAGAGTCAAGCTATACAAAAGTGAGGCTACTGAACTTTAGGAGGGCTGACTTTGGCAAAATAGGAGAGTGCCTAAGGAATGCACTAGCAAATGGTCAGGAAGGAGGGGTGGAGGAACAATGGGAAAAATCAAAACTGCCATCACAGAGGCAACAAGCCTTTGTATGAAGCAAATAAAACAAAACAAAGGAAAAAACTCTATGGTTCTCAAAAGAGGTGGCAGGGAAGGTTAGGGAGAAAAAGATAGTATTCAGAAGTATAAGGAATCACAGAAGGAGCAGGACAGAGAACTGTATCAGTTGAAGCAGAAGGAAGCAAGGAAGGCAGTCAGAACAGCAGAGACCCAAACTGAGAAAAAAATAGCCAACTCGGTTAAGAAGGGGGATAAAACCTTTAATAAGTACATTAGGGAGCAAACAAAGACCAAGGGAGGGATAGTGAGGCTTAATAAAGGGAAGGGGGTGAGCAGAGGGTGACAATGAAAAAGCAGAGATACTGAATGAATACTTCTGCTCAATATCCACAAAAGAAGAGGAGGGGGAGGTACCTAAATCAAACAATAGAAGCACTCTGGATAGGGGGGTCGATACCAATCCATTCACAGAAGAAAGGGTCCTGAAAGAACTCCAAAAACTCAAGGTGGACAAAGCAATGGAGCCCGACGGGATTCAACCCAGAATTCTAAAAGAACGACAAGTGACACCAATGACTACCCTTTTTAACAAATCATAGGAGGATGGTATGGTACCTGAGGACTGGAGGAAGGCGGATGTGATTCCCCTTCACAAAAGTGGGAGCAAGGGCAGAGGCAGGAAACTACAGACCTGTTAGTTTGACCTCAGTGGTAGGGAAAATAATGGAATCACTTCTGAAAGAAAGAATTGTTGAGTAACTAGAGGCCAGCAGAGCACCGGACCCAAGGCAGCATGGATTCACATCAGGAAGGTCAAGTCAGACAAATCTAATAGATTTCTTTGACTGGGTGACCAAAGTAGTAGACCAGGGAGGGGTTGTGGATATGGCCTACTTAGACTTTAGCAACTCATTTGACACAGTCTCATACAAAAGATTAATAAACAAGTTAGCCAGCCTGGGAATGGGTCCCAGGGTGGTAGCCTGAGTAATAAATTGTCTGGACGACAGGACACAGAGGGTAATAGTAAATGAAGTCCACTCCAAAGAAAAGGGGGTAACTAGCGGTGTACCACAGGGTTCAGTACTGGGACCGGTCTTCTTTAATGTCTTTATAGGTGACATTGTGGAGGGGCTAGAAGAAAAAGTATGTCTCTTTGCAGATGACACAAAGATCTGCAAAAGGGCTGATACACGGGGGTAGGGGTGGAAAGGATGAGAAGGGACTTGGCAAGGTTGGAGGAATTGTCAAAAGTATGGCAGCTTAGATTCAGTGCAAAGTAATGCATCTGGGAAACAAAAACCCAAGGGAAGAGTACACAATTTGGGGGGACTAACAACAACAAAAATGGAAAGTTATCAGGGGTAGTCATATCAGATGACCTAAAGGTAGGCAAGCAATGTGAGAAGGCAGTAAGAAGGACTGGGAGGATACTGGGATGCACAAGGAGAGGCATCACCAGTAGAAAACAGGACATTGTTACCCCTCTGTACAGGCAGTTAGTGAGACCCCATCTGGAGTACTGTGTGCAGTTCTGGAGACCCCATCTCCGCAAGGACATAGATAGGATGGAGGCAGTCCAGAGGAGGGCAACTAAAATGGTGCAGGGTCTGCACCAGAAGTCATGCAAAGAGAGACTAAAGGAGCTTAATATGTATACCCTTAAGGAAAGGGGGGGGGACATGATAGAAACTTTCAAGTACCTTAAGGGACTCAACAAAGTCCAAGAGGGTAGCGCCTTTCAGAAAAAGAGATGTGCAAGATCAAGGGGGCACTATTTGAAGATAGAGGGGTCACGGCTCAGGGGCAATGTGAGGAAGTATTTTTTTCACTGAGAGGGTGGTGGACACATGGAACTGCCTTTCTGAGAAGGTAGTGGGGTCAAAAACAGTGGGAAAATTCAAGAATGCATGGGACAGACATAAGGCAATTCTAGTGAAGGGGTAAGGAAGAAGTAGGCTGTTGGGTGACTAGGATCTGCAGCTTATCCAATAGGTAGGTAGGAAAATGGGCAGACTGGGTGGGCCAAGCAGTCCTCATCTGCTGTCAAAGTCTATATTTCTATATATGTTCAGTTGTGCGGCACCTGGACACATGGAATACTTGTGTAGTCGAACTCCTGGTGTGCCTATTATGCATGGGACCTCCGTACACCAGGTTGCCTCCTTCCTCCTATCTAAACCACCAGGAGACAGTCCTTAATGTGTATGTCTCAATCATTTCCCCACACCAGGAGCCCAAAAGCTACACCCAGCATGGGCACCCCAGGACCTGATCACAGTACTGTCACTCAAAAGTTCCTTCCTTGGTACCGCTCATCCCTGGATTCGTTGCCCACTTTAACACCACTAAAGTACTTGCATCCAGCAAAAGGCAATGGTCAAGAAATTATAAACTCTTACTGGGCCACATTACTCGCCTGCTGCTACCACTACTCTTACTTTCAGGCAATATTCACAAAATGAAAATGCAGACGCCCAGCAAATGAGTAAGGCAATGACAGAAAAAAACTAATACTGGAACAGCTCCTAAGAATACTCTTGCTTCTCCTACTTTTGATGTCTGGCAATTTGCATCCCAACCCTGGCCCTCCAACGACCCACAATGCTAGACAGCATAAAACTTCAGGTCTCGTGTTCTTATCCCTAAACATCTGCAGTCTCCTTCCAAAAATGGACAGTCTCAAGGCCTGGGTCTCTCAACACCACCCGGATGTCATATCTGTTGTGGAAACATGGCTTTCCCCAAAAATACCAGATACTGCCATATCCCTGCCCGGCTACACCTGTACTGACAGGACCGGCGCTCGAAAAGAAGTTGAGGATGTGTCATTTACACCAGAAATACACTCCAGGGATATGTTATACCCCCCACCACCCAGTAATGACAATCTCCAGGTACTAGTCATCAAACTAATGCTAGGAGCACACAACAGAGTGCTCATCCTACTCTCCGTATACATCCCACCTAAGAAGACCACACCTGGCATCAACAACCTACTGGACTACATCAGCACGCTGAGCCTAAACACTGAAACAATGCTGTTGCGAGACTTCAATATCAGCTGGGTCTCACCTGCTACTAACACCGTCAAAGATACCCTTGCCACAATCCACTTCTCCCAACTGGTGAATGCCCACTTGAACCAATTACAAGATGAGCAGCAGCACACTTCTGGACTGGGTTTTCTCGAACCGCCCTTCCCACATCACAGATCTCACCGTGCTCCCTGACTTATTGAGTGACCACTCCCCTGTCAGTTTCCTCTAGAACAACAATTACCACAAACCCCCTGAAAGAACTGTAAAAAAAAAACACCTACTCCTAAAAGGACACCTTAAGCAGCTAAAGGACGACCTAAAGCAGCAGGACTGGTCAGACCTGTATGGAACCACAGATGTGGACACTGCACTAGATCTCTTTATCTCAAAATTCAATGCGGTCTGTGACAAACACACTCCCGTCACAGAGAGAAAAACCAGAGGACCTATAAATCTTTGGATTACCCCAGAACTACTGGCGCAACTAAACGCAAACAACCAACTCTGGCAAACAGCGTGGGCACATGGCACGCCAACTAACATCCAAAGGTATAAAAAGGCCCGCAATGAGTGCACAAAGGCAGTTCATGATCCCAAAAAAAAATTCTACAAGGAAGTGCTCACTAACACCTGGAATAGCAGCAAATCGTTCTGGGCAAATCTAAATATCATCACTGGAAAGGCCCTAAAATAGCCCCAGCCATACTAAATGTTGAGAGCAACCCTACCTTGGACCCTCTGCTCATCACTAGCTCTCTGACCTTCGCCTTCTTGGATCTCAGTAGTGTGCTCCTGGCGAACTTCTTCAATACCCCTGCTCCAGGGGTCAGTGAGAAGACCCCAGCATGACCAAACCGGCCACTCTTCCATTTCAAACTGCTCTCCAAAGCCGCTACTAGAAAAAAAACTTGAAAAAGCCCTTGGCAAATCAAGGCTCAGTGGGGACTCTCTGGACCTAAATTTTGTTCGACTAACACTAGACAAAGTACTTGGTCCACTGACAAAGATAATTAATCTATCCCTCTGCCACACCAAATTCCCCCAAATCTGGAAAGCTGCCACAGTCACCCCGGTACGCAAAAGTGGTGACCGGTCTCTTCAAGACAACTACAGGCCAATCTCTATACTCCCCTGCTCTCCAAGGCCCTTGAAAGGATTGTGGCTGACCAGCTGGTGGAGTACTTCAAACAATATCAGCTCCTATGCCCAAAACAGCATGGTTTCCGAGCCGGCCATAGCACCATCACAGCTCTCCTGGAATTTACTGGATTCATACATAGTGCTCTTGACAAAGGGCACATTGTAGGGGCCGCCATTGCTGACCTATCAAAGGTATCTGACACGGTCCATCATGACCTCCTCCTTGAACAGCTTTCGGACATAGGGCCAGCCCTAGAAACTGTAGCATAGTTTTGTAGCAACCTTAGCCTGCGATCACAGCAAGTAAAGAGTGAGGAAATTCTATCAGAAAGTCAACCGGTCAGATCAGGGGTACCACAAGGATCCATACTCGGTTCGTTACTCTTCAGTGTTTTCCTAAACAACCTCCCGTCTGCTTGCAATAGCCGCATGCTCCTCTACACAGATGATGCGGTGATCTTTACTAGCAAACTTGGCCCCAGCACTTCTGGAATACAACCTCCAGAGCAGCTTCAAGCGGCTAAAAAATGGTTCAAAGAGCAAAAACTAGTCATGAACTAGCAAAAGACCAAGATCACGCTCTTCACCACTGCCCAAAACAAGCTAAAAGGCTATCCCCTGGCAATTCAGAATGACTCTGGTAACACCTTGGACCTAGTCTCTCATTTCAAGTACCTGGGAATCACACTGAACACTGCCCTGTCTTACACACACAGCACACTGACATCACGGCCAAAGCCTTTAACACCAGGATCGGTAGGTATCCTCTACAGGCACAGACACTGCCTGACCTATGAAGCTCTGAACTTGGCAATTAACAGTTCATTCATCACCTTGATTGACTATAGCATAGCTGTCTATGGCTTCACTACTGACACAGCACTCCAACGACTCTCAACGGCCTGAAACAAAGCCTGCCACCTGTTCACTAATGCCCCAAAACTCACCCACACCTGTGAGCTTTATGCATGATCAGGCTGGCTTCAACTGAAGGACAGAATACTTAATCAAACCTGCATACTCGCAAAAAAGGTCTCACTAAACTTACTTCCTCAAGGAGTTCTGAGCCTTCTCTATCACCACCTATACATGCTAGGCACACCAGGAGCTCTATTACACAAGTATTCCATGTGCCCAGGTGCCACACAACTATGACCCAGCGATCCTTTCCTCACTGAGCCCCTCTGTGGACAAATGATCTACCACTTGACATCGCCAGAGCCACAAACCTTGGTTCCTTTAAGCATAAACTCCATCAGCACCTCACCAACAACAGTACCTGCAGGTGCCCTCCGCTAGTCTGCACCCGCAGTTTTAGTCTGCCTCAGCACTTTCAACAATTGGCCCCCCAGGTTAAGTTTTTGCCTAAGCACTTGCCTCCCACTCCCTTTGCCCCAGCACTTGCCTCCAACCCCCTACCCCTTGGCTCTTTTCTTTCCCTCTGCCCCTCCCTACCTCACCCTAACAGTCTGCCTCTACCCCTCTCTCTTCCGCAGGATGCTGGCATACCATGTACAATGCCTTAGCATAATTTGTGAACTGCATGTCATTGCAACCCATGTACTGTTGAATTTTTTGTACTCTGTATGTACAATTTACTGTAACTATATTGTGTCTTCTTGTGTTACTGTATCTGACGTGGAACCTCTCAACGAGTATCCGTTCACAGGTGTCATCCAAAACTCTAATAAATAAAAAAGAAAATCTGTGATGGCCCTGGCTGATCCTGCTCAAGGAGTCTGCCAACAGATTTCCTTTCCCTGGCAGGTCTACTGCAGACAGCTGAACTCCAGGAAGAAGGCTAGGTTCTAGACCTTCACGGCCTCTGTGCACAATTTTGAAGATCTTGTTCCTCCCTGTTTGTTTATGTAATACATTGTTGTGGTGTCGTCTGTTCTGATTTGAGCAGACTGACCCTTAATATGGGAGGAGAAAGCCTGCATTGCCAGGTAAACTGCCCTGAGTTCCAGGAGACTTATGTGTTCTGACGTCTCCTCTGTGCTCCTGGTGCCACACACAGTAAGGTCCTCTAGGTAGTTGCCCCATCCTAGGAGGGAGACTTGTGAGTATGACTGTGGGGGGACTGTAGGAGGAAAGGAATTCTATCTCTGAGGTTGTCTTCCTCTTTTCACCATTCCAGTGCCCTTAACAATGTTTTTGTAACAGGCACCAGCTTGGACAAAAGATTCCACCTCAGGGAACAATGTGATACTGAATATCCCGCATTTGGAACCTGGCCCCTGGCAACACTGCAATGGCTGAGGCCATGTGACCCAGTAACAGTACAAAGTCCCTTGCAAGCCTTGGCTGGCCTGCCATGAAGGATTCTGCAGTTGAAATCAGATTTGTTACCCTTGCTTGAGGAAGGAATGCCTTCCCCTGCAGGGTATCTATCTCTGCACCGAAGAAGTCCAGAACTTGAAGTGGTTCTGTTTGTGACTTTTGAAGGTTTATGAGGAAGCCCAGATCCTCCAATGTGTCCAGCGTCAGCAGCATGGAAGACTTTTCTTCCTGCTTTGTTTTTCCTGAGACCAACCAGTCATCCAGGTAGAGAAAAACAACCACCCCTTTCCTTCTCAGATGTGCTGCCACCACAACTAGGCACTTTGTGAGTACCCTTGGAGCTGAGGTGAGGCCAAAAAGAAGGCTGTGAACTGGTACTGGCAGTTCCCTAACCTGAACCCGAGGTATCTTCTGTGACTTGGCCTGACTGGTATGTGAAAGTAGACATCTTTCAGATCCAGTGATCCCAGCCAGTCTTCTATTTAGAGAGATGGAATCACTGAGCCCAGTGTAACCATATTGAACTTTTCTTTCATTAAATGTGTGTTCATATATCTTAGGTCTAAAGTTGGTCGCTACTCCCCATTTTTCTTGTTGGTCAGGAAGTATCTGGAATAAAGCCCCTTGCCCCATTGTGAGGCAGGCACTTCTTCCACTGTATTTGCTTTCAACAATTTCTTCACCTCCATCTCCCAACAACATTTTTTCTGCTGGGGTGAGAGGCTGGAAAACCTTTGGGTTCTGGAGTTTTGGGAGTTTTCTGGACTGCAGGGACAGACCCTGGCTCTCTGTTTCCAGGAACCACCTGTCTGTGGTGACGTCTGTCCATTCCTGGAAGTAGTAGGCCAGTGTTCCCCCCAACTGGCAAGCGATGGGAGGCCTAGGCTCACTTGCCAGGGGTTTTGCTTTTTTCTGAGGTTTGAGGCCTGGTATTGCAGCTGCGGGCCTAGAGCCCCTTTTACCCATGCCCCAAAAGTAGCCCCTTTGTGGAGAATACATAGGAAACATGCACGAGGGTAGCATCCACTATCCCTACCTTCCCTTCCATAAGGTTTGTAGAAAGTGGAGGCTTTTTCTTCCTCAGTATTGCTCTTGTGGGTGGTTTTGTACACATCCACCTTTTTCATTTAAGCATCTGTCTTATCACCTAACAAATAATTTCCCTCACAGTGGGAAATCCATCACTGTTCTTCGTGTGCTCTGGGATAGGTTAGTAGTTCTAAGGTAGGCAAACCTTCTTAAAAACAGTGCATGAGCCATGACCCTGAACACAGTGTCATTTGTGTCCACTGCCATGTGGAACTCGCACTTTGTGGCCTCTATGGCTGATCTTGCTGTGTCAGTCATATCCTGTGCCAAGTCCCCAATAGCCTTTTCACTTAGTGCTAACACAGAATTCCATAAGACTTTCTGATACTGGGTTATACAATCAGAAAACCAAAAGGGGAATAGCTAATCCCCAACCCTGTAGCACCAGACCCAAAATAGAAACTCACAAGTAGAAATCAAAACACAGCTCACCTTCTGGTAACAAAACCTTGCTTTATTCAGTTTGTGCACAAACATGCTAGAAAAGTGCTCAGATCACGACAAAGTGCAGAGTGCTGCAGCAGTAGCGGGAAAACAGCAGAACATTCGTCATGCTGGCACTCACAAGGACTGCTTCCCGAGCTGGCGACTCAGACCAGGCAGCTGACAGACAGCATGTATGCATGTGGTGTGCAAGCACCAATCAGCTGATGTTTTGGCAGGGTCTTCTTCAGAGCTGACTGGCTGCCAGCCCAGATCTTCATGAATAGGCTTACAGATTAGTGTATTCAAGATGTGGGTGAGGCAGAAGCACAAATGCTAAACCAGCATCGTTGACATTACAAAGCTGTGAAAAAATGTGCACCAGTGAAAAGATTAAAAGCAACCATTAAGTACTACATTGAAACCACAAAAAAATAATAGTTGCAAGGACAATAAAGGAAACTGGGGGTGGGGTTGTAAGGAAGTGAAAGGGGGCAGACACTGAAAAAGGATGTGAAAGCAAATTGAAATGGCAGGGACAGTGGAACAACCATACCATGAATGAAAGTAAACAAAACCAGGGAAACAGGAGACATGAGCAAACCTATTTATGAAGCTCTGAGCTGGCAACCAATCAGATCTAAGAAAGGCCATACCAAAATGTCAGCTGACTGGATTTGTTTTTGCACAAACTGAATAAGGCAAAGTTTTCTTACCAGAAGGTAAGCTGCATTCTGATTTCTAATTATGCGTTTCTATTTTGGGTCAGGTGCTATAGGGCTAAGGATTATTTATTCACCTTCTGCTTTTCCTGTTTTTCTCTGCTTGAGAAGCACTGCACTGGGGAGAGCATTGAGGTGGGAGCTTCTAATCTACCTTCTCTTATGCTTGGTTATGCAGTTACTCAGAGGACTGCTTTAGAGGGTAGCTCACCAGTCTGTTTGTGACCCACTTGTAATTTGACAGTGTAGATGTAGAGGCCAGTATCAGCGAAGAATATTAGTATCACGATGGTGGAGGGTGGGCAAGCACCCATACTAACAGTCAATATTGACCTATTTTCATTTATAGAAAAGGAAGGAGCCCCTATTGTGTTTGACCAGGCAGTTTGTGCTAAAATCTTTGCCCCCGCTGCTGGTATTAGCAAGATGATACCTAAACCAGATGGGGCGGCTTTAGAAACTCTTAAAAAACAAGCCACCCATTTTCACCTGCATGCACTCTCACTTTCCCAGTACTGGAGGGATAAACATATTCCTCAAGGCCTACCCTAAAAGTGAACCTGATGCAGCAGCCAACAGGCCACAAGAAAAAATTATTTACCATAGTAATATTGTTTCTACCAGGGGATCCCTCAGTATGCTTGACTAGTGCAGTTATGCCAGCTGGGTTCAGCTGCCTCAGAGGTGGAGATATGCTAATGATGCCAGGGAATTAGCTAGTGTAGTAAGAGAGTGCTGCCTGTAGTTGCTGCTGTACTTCCAGTCAGACTCATTTCAAAGCCTGAGGGGCAAAAGGCCCCAAACCCTAAACCTATGCTAGTACTACAGAGAAAAAAATGGGAAAAACAAAGAAAAATGGAACTCGCCTCTAGGCGAACTATATACATCAATCTGCACTGTGGAAACATTACACATTTTATTGCTCTACAGTAAGAAATTTGGCCTAAGGCAAGGATTGCAGAACTATTCTCAGCCAGGATATGTGAAGGGAGGTTGAGTGGGAGGTCAAGCATACTGAGGGATCCCCTGGAAGAAACAATATTACTACGGTAGGTAATTTTTTCTTCTCACCCCAGGAATCTCTTAGTATGCTTGACTACTGCAGACCACAAAGCAGTGTAGTTGGGAGGAGAGAACAGAACCTACTTTGGAAACAGGCTTTGCAGGACTGCAGTGCCAAATTTGGCATCTGACCTGGATCATACATCCAAGCAGTACTGCTTTGTGAAGGTGTGTACAGTCTTCCAGGTAGCTGCTTTGCAGATGTCGAGCAAGGGTATGTGTTTTGCTGCTGCCACCGAGGCTGCAGTGCCTCTGGTGGAATGGGCCCTGAGGACTTGAGGTGACTGTCTACCAGCCTTACTGGTAACAGAACTGGATCCACAAGACTATCCAACATGAGATAGTTCTCTTAGAGGCTAGCCTGCCTTTACCCACCTCACCATATGTGAGGAAAAGTTGGGCGTGCGAGGACCTGAGTTGCTTAGTGTGTTTCAGGTAGTAGTAGGTCAGTGCCCTTTTTGGCATTCAGGCTGTGAAGCCTGTGCTCACCAGAAGTGGATCTGTCTGTGAAAAAGACGGAGCGCTATAAACTGATTCACATGAAATTCAGACACTACCTTGGGAAGAAATTTCCTGTTGGTCCTGAGAAGTACTTTATCCCTGTGGGAAATAATGTAGTTAGGTTCAGTACAAAGAGCTTGCAGCTCTGAAATTCTTCTGGCTAAAGTGATTGACACTAGGAAGACAGTTTTACAGGTGACATATTTTAAGTCTGCAGTAGCCACTGGCTCAAATCGAGACTCCTTAACTTTGCTATACACATGTTCAAGTCCCAGGGAGGGACAGGTTCCCTAAGTGGGGGTTGAAGGCGCAGTAGGCCTTTAAAGAATTTTTTTAAAAACTGGAATGAGAGCCGGCCTGGTGGCACTGAGGGTTGAGGAGCTGGATGCCACACCTTGCACTACGCCGGCGACCCGAGTTTGGGAATGACCTCAGGCCGTTGGGGTGCCGGCGTGGGGGGCAGAGCAGGATCAAACATGCTGATGGGCAACTCTCTTCTCCTGAGGGTGGTGAGAGTGGGTTGACACCCCCCCCCATAGTTCCGCTCCCACTGGGTGGAAGCCCGGTGGGTAATGTAGGCGGCGACAGGATGGCAAACAGATATGGGAGGTGGAAGGGGCTGAGCTGGCACCACAGGGTGCATAGCGTACCTCCACACGCTCGCAGGCCTTGGGGGGGGTGGTCAGGGGAGAAAAACCTGTAAAATACCTGTGTGTGCCCGTCACCAGCTGGCAGGAGGAGGCGATGGGGACCAAACAGCTATATGAGAAAAAAAATGGAATGAAAAATGATAGATTTCTCCTTACCAACAGACATGTAAGCCGAAATGGCTGCTAAGTGAACCTTCAGAGATGAGGCTCTAAGGCCTGATTCTTGCAAGTGTGCCAAATAGTCTAGTATGGAGGACAGGCTAGCCTGCAGAGGGTTAATCTGCCTGTCTTTACACCAGGGAGAAAATCTCTTCCATTTGGAAGCGCAAGTCTTTTTGGTACTTGGTTTCTTGACCAGACGAAGGATTCTCAAGATTTGCTCTGAATACTTAAGGTCAGGGAATTTTCGCACTTCAAATACCAAGCTTTGAGGCAAAGAGACTTTATGCTGGGGTATGCTACCCGTCTGAGGCAGGGTCAGGAGACTCCGAGTAGAGGGCAGGTGAATGGGCCATCTGACTAAGAGGGTGAGAAGCAGGGTGTACCAAGGCTGCCTCACCCAGTCTGGAGCCACCAGAATCATGGTTGCTGGCTGGCTTCTGAGTTTTAGCAGGACCCTGAGAACCAGGGGAAATGGAGGGAAAGCATACAAGAACTTCCCTGTCCAATCCAGAGACAGAGCATCCACTGGTACTGAGCCCAGAACCGGAGGTCTGCAACAGTACAGGGGGAATCTGGAAGTTGTGTTTGGAGGCAATGAGATCTATCTCTGGAGTGCCCCACCTCCTGAAGACTATGGCCAGCACCTGTTTGTTTAGGGTCCACTTGTGGCAGCCTTGACTGATGTGGCTCAGGGAGTCTGCCAGAACATTGTCCTTGCCTGGCAGGTGAATGGCTGTGAGCTACATGTCCAAGGAGTAGGCCAGAGACCAGATCTTAATGGCCTCTATGCAGAGCTTTGTGGATCTTGTGCCCCCCTGCTTGTTGATGTAGAACACAGCAGTGGCGCTGTCTGTCCTGATTTGGACAAACTGACCTTTGAGCTGGGAAGCAAGGCTTTGATAGTCAGGTACATGGTTCTGAGTTCGAGGAGATTTATGTGACACCTGGACTCTCTGGGAGACCACACCCTGCTTATAGACTGGTCTGCCAGGTGTGCACTCCACCCTAGGAGGGAAGTACCTGTAGTAATCACTGTGGAGAATTCCACCCCTGAGGTTGTCTCTGTCCTTCCACCAGTCCAGGGCTTGTAAGAGTGTCCTTATGTCTGGAACCACTTTTGATATGGAGTCCCTCTTTTGAGACCAGTGGGCTCTGAGATAGTACTGAATAACCCTCATCTTGAACCTGGCTAGTAGATGCCATGTGGCCTAGAAGTCTGAGGAAGTGCCTGGCTGGTCTTGGTTGGCCTAGGACAAATGAGTGTGCCAGGGTCTGGAGGTGTTCCATCCTGTCCAGAGGGAGCAGGGCTTTGCTTTGCTGTTTGTCCAGCTCTGTTCTGATAAACTCCAGGAGCTGAACTGGCTTGAATTGGGACTTCCCTGTGTTGATCAGGAAACCCAGGGACTCCAGGGTATGCTGTGTGAGGCTGAGAGAGCCTCTGGCCTTTTGGGAAGGCCTGTCCACTATCAGACAGTCATCCAGGTAAGGGAAGACACAAACTCCTGTCTGCTGAGATGAGCTGCCACCACTGTCAGGCACTCTGTGAAAACTCTGAGAGCTGAAGAAAGGCCAAATGGCAGCACTACAAACTGGTAGTGGCCAGAGGGCAGCCTAAATCTGAGATACATTCTGTGAGAAGGCCTGATTAGAACGTGAAAATAGTTGTGTCTTAGGTCTAGGGAGGCTAGCCAAACAGAATTATTCTCACAAGAGAAATCGATACCTTTAGTTTGCGTGTCCTGGGAGAGCTTAGTAGACCTCAGCCAGGCAAACATCTTGAGAGAAATGACCTCAGCAGTGTCACTGGCATCTACAGCCATATGGAACTGATATTTTGTAGGTTCTAAGGCAGTTTTAACAGTTTCTGCCAGTTCCTGAACCACTCTATCTGGGAGTTGCTGACTGATAGCCAGAACAGAGCTCCAGAGAGCCTTTTGGTACCGAGCTGTTTTATACCATATAAGTACAGAGGCGAAGCAACAGTGAGGCTGTGATGCAAGATTACTTACCCATAGCACCCAGTTTTCTGGATTCTTTTTCTGGAGTCTGGGAAGAAAGAGGCACTAGCTGTAACTGCAGCTTGCACTGCTCCTTCATGAAAGATACATGTAAAGCTACTCAGCATTAGATTTATCGAGCTGCTACTTTTTACTTTTTCCTCTAATTTCTTATCCACCCCTGGTATGGAGATGGGATTCTGAAGTAACTTGAAAGTAGCCCTACAAAGGGACTTATGAACTGGAAGGAGGAACCTTTTAGAAGTAGGGAGACCCATCATATCTAAAAAATCTTCCTCAGTGGACTCTTTTATAGAAAGGGCAAGAGTGTCCACCATTTGTTGGACAAAGGAAAAATGAGCGCCAAATTCTTGGTCAGGAATTTCATCAGGTTCTAAAGGCTCACCCTCCTTTTCTTCATCACCCCCCCCCAAAGAAAATGCCAAGGCCAAGGTCAGAGGGGATAGGAGTGGCAGGACCAGCTGGGGCACCCAGAAGAGAGCCCACAGCCTGAAAAGTTTGATATAGTTGCCACGCCTTTGCCATTTTCTCTGCAGAGGGTATATCTTGTAACACTGGTGTCTCTCTTTGCTTTTCAGTGGGAGGTGCAGTGATATGTGTTTCTTTTTAGCAGGACCTGAATCAGGAACCTGCTGTGAATATATTTTTTTGGTTTGATTTTGTCTTAATTATTTTTATCAGACTTATTATCTATGGGATCCTTGGAGAACCTGTCTTTAGTCTTTTGATGAGAGGAAGACCCCCTCTTCTCAATTTTTAATAGAGGGGGAGGCAGACTGAGAGACCATAATTTCAAGCCTTATGGCTGATTTCTTGCTGTTTCTGAACAATTAAAATTGTAAGCTCACAGACGGAAAAAACAGTAACTGGATCAAAAATTCTAAATTAAGGTCGTGGCAGTCTGACCTGACCACAATTTAAAAGGCTTTGGCCATTGGAAGAACAAAGGGATCAGTTTTGTTATTGGATCTGTCGGATCTGCCAAGTAGCCAGAAGACCCATGAATGTTTGTTCCCAAAAAGATAATTCAAAAGGCTCCTAGTGCTGTATAGCTGCGGAAAAATGGTTCCTAGCGGAGGTGAAATAAAGAGATGCGGTTAAAAAACGTGGAACGGCTTAAAATAGGTATCTGTGGAAAAAATAATGTTAAAATACAAAATCCACAGAAATTTTACCTCAGACACGATATTTTTTTAGTCAGAAAAAAGTGCGGTAACGTGGAAAAAGGGGTAGGCTTTCCACAGTTCTTGGGAACTTCAGAACCGCAGAAAACACACAAAAAGCACTGAAAATTTATAACAACACTCTAAAAACAGCACAAAATAAAAGAAAACATTGATAAAATGAAAATTAACTACTTCAAGCAAAGGTCTGAAGAGAGAGAGCTCTTGGGCAGACTTGTCCAGTTAGCGGAGAAATGAATCTGACTGCAAGTACAACAGCACCTACAGGCAGCACTCCCCTTTGTTTGTTTTTTTGTTGTTTTTTTAAGTCTTTGGTAACCTGATTGGATAATTCCCTGACATCATTAGCATATCTCCACATCCAGTGCAGCTGAACCCAGCTGGCGTAATTGCACTAATTAAGCATACTGAGGGATTCCGGGGGTGAGAACAGGAGTTTTTTGGTTTTTTTAGTCAATGGAGAGAACACTACCTACACACCAATTACCCTACATGAGGAATCAACAGGGGAGAGGAGGAGAAGAAAAAGGACAAGGAGGAGGCATGGGAAGAGGCAGGGGGGAGGAAGAGGGCATCAGCAGCCATCGGGAAAATCAAGGTGATCCAGCTGGCTGAACAAATAGTCATAAACCTGCCCAGTACAGACATTTTTAATGTACCAGTAGCTGTATTAAAAAAGGGACTGTCATTTGTTCCTGCTGCCCTGATTAACCCCTTCCAGCTTCGAGCTGACCTTTATAAATTCTATACGTAACTACACCTGACCTCATTTTTTTCATGCCCAGAGCAAGCCAATTTAATAAAAAAACGCCTCACAAATGCTGACATCTGATACCGCAGTAACACCACTAGATGTCACTAAAGTTTCCCTCTTTTTCACTGTAACCCCCCTGCAAATGGGGGTTCCCAAAAGACTTCCAGGAGCTTGCTTGAATGCTCCAAGCCTGAATGGTGTTTGGCATTTAAGCCATTTATCAGTGAGTGTTTTTAGAGCCTCTGGTACTGTCTCTTTAAGAGCTGTCTGCTTGCAGACATAATTAGTTTGTATGGAGGGACTGTGTGCTTCTCTGAGTACCACTCGAGCTGCTGCCAATTCACTTCATTTTGCAGTCACTAGAGTGCAAAGGAACCTATCTGAAAGATGTAACTGTTTGCCAGAAATTATTTAGAGTAATAATGAAATTACAGTTTGTCTAACCTGCTTTCTTTGCAGTCAGAACTGTGTCTGCTAGTTCCCCATTCTAGTTTTGAACTGCTGAACTGGACCAATCAGTGTGGGGTAAGCTAGCTCTAAAATGGTGCCTTGGACGAATCAGAACTTGGACTCATAATCTGAGCCAACCACAAGAGATTGTATGGGCAGTGACTCTGGGAGATGTAGTTTAGACTTCAGTGCCTTTTGGACCAACAGCAGCAGTCTATTGTGAGTGACAGCCAATCCAGTCAAGAACTGGGAGGAACTCAAAGGAAATGCCCGGTTTTGTCGGTTGGAGTTTGAGTTGAGCTTTGGCAGTGAAGAAGGAAGGAGCCCTGTGCTTTTCAGTGTGCAGTTTTAGTCAAAAACGTGTGAAGGCCCAGAGTTCCGGTCTGCAGCTTGTGTAACAGCTTGTTAGGACTGAATCCGTCCTGTGAAAAGAATCAAAGGATCTCTGAAGAGTAGAAACCAGGCTCACCCTGTAGAAGACTGGAGGAATTGCTGAAAATTACACTGGTCTGTCAGGAACTGAATCTGCTGTGTGTTCTCCCGGTATTGTGCAGTAATTGCGATCGGGATACAGATGCAGCCTGCCTGGTATAGTGCTTTCTTTTATATGGATGTGTGAAGAGGTTTGAGTACCTCAAGTGAGCCCTGCTGACATTGAAGGACCCTATCTTATTTGGAGGTCGTGAGTACTAATTCAGGGTCACTCCCTGTTGAATTGCCACATTAAATCCAAATGGAATTACTGTACTGCTGACTGTTTAATTCTCCTTTTCTCTGTGTGAAAGGGCCCCTACCAGCTGCCACGGTTTGGACTAGCCACTAGGGCTTGGGTACCCAGGACAGTAACTGATAGGGATAGGCCTGTGCACAGAGCCATAGGTAGATTATTAGAGTGATAAGCTAATTAACCTGATTTCCCCTGTCCTTGTTATATCCCCTAAATAAATCAGAGCTGCTTGTTTCAGCAAAGTTATACTGCCTGAGGTATTTGTCTATGTTAAAGTACTGTACTGTGATTGTTGCACTGTATCTCATTTCACAGGAGGTCCCAGTGCCGGAACCAGACCTGGGGGTAAGTGTATACTGTGAAGGTAATTCTGATATATTGTGTGGGCCACTAGTGGGAAGAAAGGGGTTGCAGTGTCCCAGAGGGCTGTGACCAAGTTAGTTTAACTATTGCAAACCCTGACCTCTGGGTGGAGGCACCCACCATTGGATCCAGGCCCTCAACCTGTTAGTGGCAAATCAGGCAGGGTAGTAGCCCTGGGATAGCGCCATCTAGGGGTTACATCTTGGAGGCTCACCGCTGGGTTGTGTGTCCTCTAGTGGCCATATTTACTTAACCACTGTTAAGAAAAATGGGTACCCTGACAGAAGTGGCTGTGCACCGGCTGGTGGAGTGGTGTACTGGGGAGGAGATCGAATCCCAAAATGCTATGCTTATCCTGGACATCCCCTGGGTATCAATAATGACACTGTGCAGGGAGTACTTTCCAAGGTGGAAGGTTTACAAAACCCTGTGGTGGTGGGGTCGGCATGCTAATCTGCTCACCCACACTTTCCTGGCCCTAGTAGAGTTTAAGGATCCCATAGATAGCTCCAAAGTGCCACAGACCATTACCCCAGAGGAGCCCTCACTGCTTGGAGAGTGATAACTAAGGACAGTAAAGACCTGGGGGAATCAGCCCCCACCACTATCTGAAACTTTTGAGGAGAAATTTGCTGAATGGTTGCTGGGAGAGGGAAAACTGTGGAGGACTTGAAGAAACTATTCTGCCACCTGGGGTGTTCCTCCCCAACACCCTCTCCTGCTCCAGTGCCCGTGAATGGTGGCTGAACCAATGCAGACTCCTATCTCTGCACCTGCCATTAGTCACGACTCCACGGTTGGAGGATCTTCTCTGGCACCCTCCCCACTCCCAAGGGAGGATGACTGGAGACCTGGATAGACTATGTTGCCCCCAAGTGCTAGAATGGCAATGCCTGGAAGGCGGAAAAGAAGAGAGATTAGTGAGAGCCTCCGAGGTCCTGCCCTGGCTACCATCCGTGCTAAACGGGCCAGTAACCCTGAAGCGACTGCACAGGCCTATCTTGAGGCCTTGAGAATGTGCATGGGAGCCCAGATTCTGATGAGGACCCTTGGTGGAGAGTAAGAGATGCACAACAGTACCAAGGGGAGTTGTTGTCTGTGTATGTATCTCGGGTGGAAAAATTGTTGCAAGAATGCCTCAGAAAAGGTAGTTTGCCAGCGATTGAACTGGACCGAACCAGGCTGGACAGGATCCTTAAGTCTGCCCCTTCTCAGAACTGCTGTTGCTTCAGTTACGCCTGGCAGATCGACTGGAATCCCACCCCTCCTATGATGAGTTAATGAGAGAAATTCGAGGAGTTGAGAAAGACGACCTCGGGAGGACCTGCACCAATAGCTGCGGCTACACCGAAGTGACTGAGGGTGACCCATCAAGTGAAGTTCAGGGGCAGAGGTTGGCAGTCAATGAGTGCTCTGACAAGGAAAAGATATGTCACAATGTATAACTGTTGAGAGAGATCCGGAATTCAAAAACAGTCCCTTTATGAAGGCCACGCCTGCAAGTATGGGCCCTGACCTATATCCGACTGCATCTGCTATGGGGTGGGGTACCCACCATGTATCTCCTGCTGATAACAGCTCCGAACTCGATTCCTTGACCATGGAAGTGGAGAAACTGACGAGATGTCTCCAAATGCTTATCACGCCAAGAGACAGAGATGGCACCAAGGTTTCCAGTTAGTAATACCCCGCCCTGGCTCCCAGTGGCGCC
Source organism: Neoceratodus forsteri (assembly GCA_016271365.2). Lineage (NCBI taxonomy): Eukaryota > Metazoa > Chordata > Ceratodontiformes > Ceratodontidae > Neoceratodus > Neoceratodus forsteri. The sequence goes on from CM057458.1 coordinate 1,212,321,258, forward strand.
GCCAGCTCAAACTCCAGAAAGTATGTTTTGCTATAATTGTGGAAAGATAGGCACATGAAAAGGGATGCCAGTCCCCAAAAGACACTGGACAAAGTTGCATATAGGCTACAAGGAGAGCTTCGGAGAAGAAATCAGTGGCTAAGAGGTGCACGACATGATCCCAGTGAGGGCACCAAAAATGCTAATTCACGCCCTTTGTGGCAAGGTCAGTTGCCCAGGCCCTCACTACTGCCTCCAGACTGGTCCAGAATAGTGGGTCCCTCCGTGAGACCACTGTAAAGGTGAATGGAGTGTCTACAAGAGCTGTATTAGACAGTGGCTCCCAAGTGACAATTATGTTCCAGGATTGGTATCAGAAGCATTTTGTCAGGCGCACTCACAACCATTAGAAGGACTGCATGTGGGGGTTAAGTGAGAAGGCCTTACCCTATTCCGGGTATATCCAAATTTAGCTGTCTTTCCTCACCTCCGTGGCTGGAGGGCTGAACAAGTAGAGACCCTAGCCTTAGTGTGTCCCCCACTGGACTGTATGATGGTGTCCCTTTGTTGATTGGAACAAATGCTCATATGTTCGAAGGCTGGCACAGTTGTGTTATGAAAAACAGGGGTCAAAGACTAGTAGAGCTTTAAGAGTTCCAGTGATCTAATGAAGGCCTATGAGGCACAGAGAGATGCTGAAAAAACAGAACCAGAGGAACCGGTCGGAATTGTATGGAAGAAGGATCCTGAGTCTCTGATCCTGGCGCCAAATGCCCAGTGTACCTTACAGGAGAGGTCCTGATCAGAAAGGATGTTAAGAATAAATATTAATGTTGGATGCACCAGGCGATGGAAAATTGCCAGAGGGACTGCTGGTCAAGCTTAGTATTTTGCCTGCTAGAGCCCATGCTTATGCCAGAAGGGTAATGGTCCAAGTTCATAATGTGTCTGAAAGAGACATTCGAGTAAACAGAGGTTGCATCCTGGCTAATGTGCATTGTGCAGATACTGCAGTGCTACCCAGCAGCAAGAGTTCAAGGAAGAATGATAGAGTAACGCCTGACTTGTTTGATTTCAGGCGACCCCGCTGCCAGCTGAATGGAAAGTGAGGATCAGTGAGAAGCTTGCCCAGAGAGACCAGGTGTTTTTAAAGGAATGGGATGTAGGATGCGTGGCGAGCTGAGACAATATCCGGCTGCATGACGAAAGACCATTTCGTGAGAGGTCTCGACGCCTGGCACCTGCTGACATAGATGATGTGAGACGGCATCTGCAAGAGATGTTAGCTGCTGGTGTAATACAAGAATCCAGAAGCCCTTATGCTTCCCCCATTGTGGTAGTGAGGAAAAAGAATGGAACAGTAAGGATGTGTGTGGATTATCGCACCTTAAACCGACGGACTATCCCTGATCAGTACACAATGCCCCGCATTCAGGATGCTTTGGACTGCCTAAATGGGAGCAAGTGGTTCTCTGTGCTGGATCTCCGCAGTGGTACTACCAGATCCCGATGGCCCCAGAGGACCGTGTGGGAGAAGACGGCCTTTATCTGTCCACTTGGTCAGTGAATTCATGAGGATGCCTCAAGGGATTTCAGGTGCCCCAGCCACTTTTCAACGATTGATGGAGCGTGCAGTGGGGGACATGAACTTACTAGAGTGCCTGGTATACCTAGATGATGTTATTGTATTTGGCAGCTCACTGGAGGAACATGAGAGCAGATTATTTAAGGTATTGGACCGACTGGAGGACTTTGCCTTAAACTGTCCATTGATAAGTGTCAATTCTTTTCAAACATCAGTAAAGTATGTGGGACACATAGTATCCACCGAGGGAATAGAGACCGACCTAAGTAAAGTTGAGGCCTTGACCACCTGGCCACAGCCCAAAAATCTAAAAGAACTGAAAAGATTCCTGGGATTCTGTGGTTATTATCGGCGCTCATCAAGGACTATTCAAGAGTGATCCGCCCTTTACTTAACCTTACTCAAGGGTATCCCCCAACCCACAAAAAATACCAAAAGTCAGCGCCCTCAAGACTGAAAGAGTGTATTTTCATCCGAGTGAAGTATTTGGGGCCCGCTGGACCTCTGATTGTGAGACTGTTTTCATGAGATCATATATCAACTCTACCCATGCTCCAGTGCTGGCCTATGCCGATCCAAGAAAACCTTACGTCCTGCACACTGATGCTAGCTTGCAAGGGTTGGGGCTGTGTTGTACCAAGAGCACGAGAATGGCCTGAGACCAGTGGCCTTTGCCAGTAGAAGCCTGACCCCATCCGAAAAGAACTATCCTGTACATAAGTTAGAGTTCCTAGCTTTGAAGTGGGCTATTGTTGACCAATTCCATGAGTACTTGTATGGGGCTAAAATACTAGTAAAAACTGACAATAATCCTTTGACCTATGTGCAGACCTCAGCTAAGTTGGATGCCACTGGCCATAGGTGGCTTTCTGCATTATCTACATATGACTATGCTCTCGAATGCGAGCAGGTCTGAACCACATAGATGCTGATGCTCTCTCCGGAGGCCTGTTCCCAGAATGATTGGGTCCGATTGGCAGAACCTGACATTCGGCACTCTGCCGAAGTTTGACAGGGAGGAACAAATGTCCACTGGACGCAGTGGACTGCATGGTGGATTCGTTTGGGAGCTCTGAGAATTGCATACCTGCTGCTTATTGCCACTTTTCTGCAATAGACATTGGGTGCACTGCCTCAGCTGGACAATGACAGTATTCGGCGGGCTCAATCCCGCGATCCCATGATCAAAGCAGCTTTAGAAGCCCTCTATGCAGGAAAAGATGTGTCCAAATTACGCTCCACTGATTTGAGAACTGCACTGTTATACAAAGAAGGTCCTAAGTTGAAACTGATCAATAAACTGTTATACAGAGAAACAGTAGACAGAGGGGGACAAGTAGGCAAACAACAACTGGTGCTGCCCACTGCCTTTCGAGACTCAGTACTGAGGTCCTTGCACAACCACATGGGGCACCTTGGTATAGACAGAACACTTGACTTGGTGAGATCCAGATTCTATTGGCCTAAGATGGGGCTGATGTGGAGCACCACATTCGAACTTGTAGTCGCTGCTTACAGAGGAAAGCTTTGCCCAGAGGGCTGCCCCCTTGTTAACATCACCACCAGTGCACCCATGGAGCTGGTCTGTATTGATTTTCTGAGTTTGGAGTCAGATCAAAGAAATATCAGTAATGTGTTGGTGGTCACTGACCATTTCCAGAGATATGCCCAAGCTTTCCCCACCAAAGACCAGAAAGCATCCACTGTGGCCAAAGTACTTGTAGAAAACTTTTTGTTCACTATGGGGCTCCACAAAGAATCATTCTGATCAAGGGAGAGACTTTGAGAGTCGTCTGATCAAAGAGATGCTTTCTCTGTGGGGAGTGCGAAGTCCAGAACCACTCCTTACCACCCCAGGGGACCCACAGCCTGAACGTTCTAACCGCACTTTGCTAGATATGCTAGGCACCCTGCACCCAAAGGACAAGCTTAGATGGAGCCAACAAATTAGCACCCTGGTACATGCTTATAACTGCACCAAAAGTGATGCCACTGGATTCTCCCCTACCGCCTGATGTTTGGAAGAAGAAGCTCGACTACCAGTAGATGTGTGTTTGGGGTCTCTCCTGATGGGGTTCAAGCTGACAACTATTTACAGTATGTGCAAAGTTAAAGGCCCAGCTAACTCATGCTGCACAACTGGCTCAAACCATGGCTGCCAAAAGAAATCTGGCCAACAAAGAAAGGTATGATAAAAAGGTGAAAGCACAGGAACTCCAGGAGGGAGATCGGGTATTGCTAAGAAATCTGGGACTGCATGGCAAGCACAAGATTGCTGACAGATGGCACCATCTCCCTCACATTGTAGTGGGCAAACTAGATGATCTGCCAGTGTACAAAGTAAGGCCTGAGAATAATTCAAAAGATGTAAAAACAATGCATAGAAATCATTTACTGCCCATTGGACAAATCTTAATTGAGTCTGAGCCCCTAGAAGATGCCCCCTCTGGACCAGTGACTAGAGCTGCTGCTAAGAAAAGATCAAGAAAGTCTGCACCTACAGAAGCAAAGTTAAAGTGTTCCCCTCCACAAGTCCCAGTTGAGCATGACTGTCAGTCCATATCGGAAGAAAGTGAGAGTGACTTTGAATACTATCCTTCTTACGAACTGAGTCAATTGTTTCGGGGCAATCCCCTAGTCAATACTGGAGATGAAGCTGGGCCTTCTGGACTGTCCAAGCCCCCAGCTTCGTCCCTGGAGCCAATGCTCCCAGAAAGTGAAGTGCAAAGCATCAGATCAGATGAATTGGGATCATTGTGCATGGTTGAACTGTTTGAGCTTTCAGGGGAGGAAAATGATAGATTGGGGCAGACTGGTGATACACCCGAACAAGAAGAGTATTTTGAGTGCCCTGACAGTCCACTGCCAGTGTCCGAAAGCTCTCCATGCGAGCCAAATGTTGTGGACTCAGAAACTGTAACTCCTGGAGCTGAAAGTGCCCCAAGTTCTAGCCTCTCTACCCCATGGAGACTCCCTGACAAGTGAGGACAATGCTGAAAATGAGGCTCAGAGTGCAGAGACTATAACAGTTCCCCCTAGAAAGACTGGTCGAGCTGTAAAGCCTGTGGTGCACCTCAGTTATGATTCACTTGGGAGGCCTGTGGACTTGCCTCTCAATGTTGTCCATAAAGGAGTGTATGTGTCCCCGAGCTCATTGCCCAAACTGAGCATCAGTGCTAACTCCAAGTTACTTGTGTTGCCCTCTAAGTATGGTGCCCTTGCCCCATCCAGCCCCAAGGTAACTGATAGGAAGGGCCCTCTCTTCAGGTTTCATGTACAAGAGGTAATAACTTGAGTTATGGTACAATGTGTATGTAATACTGTGTAAAGAGTGACGACTGCAATGTTTCAGAAATGTGTTCTTGGTAAAATGATATATTGACTGATGATTACATGTGCGAGCCTAATGCAAATGTATACGGTTGCAGTTAAAACTTATGGGTACTTGCTTGACGTGACGGACCTGCTTTCCCCAGGCCAGGAAGGGTGTAACCCCTGCAAATGGGGGTTCCCAAAGACTTCCAGGAGCTTGCTTGAATGCTCCAAGCCTGAATGGTGTTTGGCATTTAAGCCATTTATCAGTGAGTGTTTTAGAGCCTCTGGTACTGTCTCTTTAAGAGCTGTCTGCTTGCAGACATAATTAGTTTGTATGGAGGGACTGTGTGCTTCTCTGAGTACCACTCGAGCTGCTGCCAATTCACTTCATTTTGCAGTCACTAGGAGTGCAAAGGAACCTATCTGAAAGATGTAACTGTTTGCCAGAAATTATTTAGAGTAATAATGAAATTACAGTTTGTCTAACCTGCTTTCTTTGCAGTCAGAACTGTGTCTGCTAGTTCCCCATTCTAGTTTTGAACTGCTGAACTGGACCAATCAGTGTGGGGTAAGCTAGCTCTAAAATGGTGCCTTGGACGAATCAGAACTTGGACTCATAATCTGAGCCAGCCACAAGAGGATTGTATGGGCAGTGACTCTGGGAGATGTAGTTTAGACTTCAGTGCCTTTTGGACCAACAGCAGCAGTCTATTGTGAGTGACAGCCAATCCAGTCAAGAACTGGGAGGAACTCAAAGGAAATGCCCGTTTTGTCGGTTGGAGTTTGAGTTGAGCTTTGGCAGTGAAGAAGGAAGGAGCCCTGTGCTTTTCAGTGTGCAGTTTTAGTCAAAACGTGTGTAAGGCCCAGAGTTCCGGTCTGCAGCTTGTGTAACAGCTTGTTAGGACTGAATCTGTCCCTGTGAAAAGAATCAAAGGATCTCTGAAGAGTAGAAACCAGGCTCACCCTGTAGAAGACTGGAGGAATTGCTGAAAATTACACTCGGGTCTGTCAGGAACTGAATCTGCTGTGTGTTCTCCGGGTATTGTGCAGTAATTGGTCGGGATACAGATGCAGCCTGCCTGGTATAGTGCTTTCTTTTATATGGATGTGAAGAGGTTTGTGTACCTCAAGTGAGCCCTGCTGACATTGAAGGACCCATCTTATTTGGAGGTCGAGTACTAATTCAGGGTCACTCCTCTGTTGAATTGCCACATTAAATCCAAATGGAATTACTGTACTGCTGACTGTTTAATTCTCCTTTTCTCGTGTGAAAGGGCCCCTACCAGCTGCCACGGTTTGGACTAGCCACTAGGGCTTGGGTACCAGGGACAGTAACTGATAGGGATAGGCCTGTGCACAGAGCCATAGGTAGATTATTAGAGTGATAAGCTAATTAACCTGATTTCCCCTGTCCTTGTTATATCCCCTAAATAAATCAGAGCTGCTTGTTTCAGCAAAGTTATACTGCCTGGAGGTATTTGTCTATGTTAAAGTACTGTACTGTGATTGTTGCACTGTATCTCATTTCACAGGAGGTCCCAGTGCGGAACCAGACCTGGGGGTAAGTGTATACTGTGAAGGTAATTCTGATATATTGTGTGGGCCACTAGTGGGAAGAAGGGGTTGCAGTGTCCCAGAGGGCTGTGACCAAGTTAGTTTAACTATTGCAAACCCTGACCTCTGGGTGGAGGCACCCGCCATTGGATCCAGGCCCCTCAACCTGTTAGTGGCAAATCAGGCAGGGGTAGTAGCCCCTGGGATAGCGCCATCTAGGGGTTACATCACCATGCCCCCAGCATTCATGTTGAAACACTACATCTGAAGAAATGGTCTACTTTTACTCCACCTACCTTGTACAACTTTGCAGTAAATACCTATGCCACCCTTGTAGATAAAGACTGTGCAGACCTGATTAAACAGCACAAATAAGAGACCTCCTGCTAGCACTCGCTCCACTACCTCCCACCCCTGCTTCAAAGCCTCCCTATGGGGCTTCCTAAAATTGGCCTCTGCCTGCCTCTGTGACTGAGCCACTAAACTGGTCCCCACTGTCTCGGCGTGGTGACTCCGGCCTCCGTTAGCACTTCTTCCACCTGGCAAGCTCGATGCCATCTGTCCCACCATTTGAATACGGTGCACTTCCCTGCCCTACCTGTCTCTGAAAAAAGAGTGCCTACATCTTGTAGCCCCCCCAATCTGTTGGCCATCCTGTATAACTTGCCTCTCAATGCCTGTGCACTCCTGAGGGTAGTGTCAACTTTACCTGTAGGCATTTGTGGTCCATGCTAGTTCCACACAGTAATCTACCTCTTGACGTAATCTATGAGCCTGATGCTCTTGTATGTACCTGGCTAGCTTAATGTCTGCTGTAATGTACCTTTGTTATACTCCCCATGCCTGTACTAAGTTGCTATTCTATCTCTCGTTCTAATCACTGTTTCTGTTGCTCTTCTATGAACCCTGCCTGCCCGATGATCATAATGTACCTCTTGATGTAACCTATGTTCTGATGCTTTGTATGCACCCTGTCTGCCTGATGCTTTTGTATGTACAACTGTAATCCTCCCGGGTCGCACCTGAAAATAGGCACTTGGCTGTCTGGTGTGCTTACCTGGTTAACAAAAGCAAATAAATAAATAAGCTGACTCAAAAAGAATGCACGGCTTTTAAACAGCTGCAAGATGATCCATCTTTTGTTATCAAACCTGCACACAAGAGGGATGCTATTGCTTGTGGGGGACTGATAAGTATGAAGCAGAAATGGAGAAATAGCTTAATAATTCAATCTACTACAGAAGAATTCATACTGACCAACAGAAACCACTAAAAATTAGGCCCAATATTTTATTTTGCAAGGAGAAGCTGTAGAGGAGCTAAAAAAAAAAGAATGCGACTTTCTTATGGTGGACTACCAGTTAAACCTTGTGTCTACTGCCTGAACTACACAAGGACCCAGTCACTCCACTAGTCACTCTACCAGGCCAACCATCACATCCAGTATAGGTTTCCAGCATGGAACCATTTTCCCACTTCGTGGATTGTTTCTAATGCCCATTAATCATCAAACTTCCATCATATCTTGCAGAAAGCAATGATGTTATTAGGACTATTCAAAATGTTGTGGTCACTAAAAAAAACAATTTTAGCAACCTTTTACATCGAAAGCCAATATCCTACATGATTTTTTTTTTTTGGGGGGGGGGGTTACAAGCCATAACACAATAACTGGATATGAGAGAAGAATCAAGTATACCCAAGCACACAGTTTATTGTGGACATGGCAGACAAGGTGCTCAAATCTATTTCCTTTACAAAGGGAGATTTTACGTGCAGTGTAAAGGAACTGCTATGGGCACTACTTTTGTGCCTAGTCTAGCTGATTTGTATGTGGGCTGATGGGAAGCCCTATTTGTCTGTGATAATGAATTGGTCAAGAAACATGCCCTTATGTGAAGATGCTACACTGATGACTGTTTATTGCTATGGTAAAGGAAGAATTTGCAGAGTTTACTGAATATATCAATAGTGTGGACTCCAATCTACACTTCACATGTAACGGTGATCTGCATGCCATAGAGTTTCTGGATCTGACAATCTTTGAGAATGATCAGTCATTAGCAACAACTATTTACAGAAAACCAATAGAAAGGAATACTCTGTTTCACTTCAGCTGTAACCACCAACACTCCTTGGTTAACAATATGCTTGTCATGCTGGCCCGGTGGCCCCGAGGGTTGAGGTGCTGGATGCCACACCTCGCCCCATGCTGGCGACCTGGGTTCGGGTTTTCATGCAGACGCTGGAGTCGGCAGGGGTGAGACAGGATCAAGCGTCGAGGACTATTCTCTCTTCGGGAGCGGAGACCAGTTGTCCTGCTCGTTGACTGCCCAGGGAGGTGGCTGAAGGGCAGTATGGGTCAGGAGGCACATGTCGACGTCATTATGTTGGTAGGGAGGGGATGGGAGGAAAAGTGGAAAATGGAGTCTGGCGGGTTCCATGATGGCTACTGCATCGTGGGTTGGCCGTATATCTGGATTGGGTCTCGGGGTGGGGTGGGAGTGCGCCCACTCCTCCAGAGCCCCATAAGGCGCAGTCCACAGGACTGACCAGGTTGGCGATATGGGGAAGCAGGGAAGCCGGAGATGAGTCTCTCTGTCAGGAGAGACCGCAGCCACCTGCCAGGGCTCCCAGAAGGATAAAGAGCTGTATGGCAAAAAAAAAAAAACAATATTCTTGTGGGCCAGATGCTGTGTGTTAAAAGAATATGCAGCACTGAGGAACAGTATGAGAAATACAAACGAATAACGTCAGCAAGATTCCTACAGAGAGCATACAGCCCACAGTCAATCCTGTGTGGAATTGTGAAAGTCAGCAGTTCAGAAGGAGAGCCTCTACTTACACCGAAGATCCACCAAGAGGAAGAGCAACCTGTGACATCCATCACCACATACTGTAATGAGGCAAATCAGGTGGCTTCCATAATCAGTAAGCACTGGAGACTATTGAAAAGTGACCTAGCATTTACTGGTAGCAGATTCGATGCCCCTAGAGTGACCTACAGATGGGTCCAGAATATCAGAGACACTACACTGCACAGTTACTATCAAAATAAACTGACAAGAAATACATGGCTACCTACACCAAATGGCAGCCATCTTTGTGAACATTATAGCCACTGTGAAAACACAGTGGAGACTCTGACATTTAAGCACAAAAGGTCTCGCTGGAAATATAAAATAAATTCATTCATCAACTGCTCAACAATGGCAGTAATATATATGCTTACTTGCCCATGTGGGCTAGCCTATGTCGGACACACAAAACACCAGCTCAAGGAACGTGTTGGAGAGCATAAATCTGCAATCTGAAACAGTGTGGTGACAAATGCAATGGCAAGGCATTTTGTTAAAGTGAGACATGGGTCACCTGCAAATCTGAGGTTCACTGGGATCAAGAGAGTTATGGTGGGCCCAAGAGGCAGAGACCTGCAGAAAAAAATGGTACAACATGAATGTTTCTGGATTTTTACACTCCAAATGATGAGCTCTCTTGGACTAAATGAAGCCCTTCCATTACAATGCTGTTTATAATACTTATGTCTGCTACTAGCCATCGGGCTACTATAGACTTTTCTGCTGCTAGCCATTTGGCTGCGTGTGTAATGTTGTTGTCATATTTTTTTTCTCCCCTCTGCTTTCATGCCTTTTAACTATTTATCCTATCATATGTTGTTTTATTTGTAATGGAATGGCTTCATTTAGTCCAAGAGAGCTCATCATTTGGAGTGTAAAAATCCAGAAACATTCATGTTGTACCATTTTTGGTTTTCAAATACAGTAGCAGAAAAGGTCAGAGCCAAAAGGCTGGCCTTCAGAAAATATAAGGGAACGCAACGGGATGAAGATAGGGAGGCATACCAAACTGCCCTAAGGGAAGCAGGGAAGGCAGTAAGGCAGGCAAAGTCCCAAGCTGAGGAAAAACTAGCACGAACAGTAAAAGAAGGTGACAAGACTTTCTATAGATACATTAGTGAAAGGAGAAAGTCCAGAGGGGTATTGCTAAGCTTAATGGAGAAAAGGGAGATTGTGAGGAGGAGGACCCTGTAAAGGCATCTATCCTAAATAGATACTTTTGCTCAGTATTTACTGAAGAGAAGGTAGGGCAGGGCCCACAGCTCAGCATCATGGACACAGGGGGTAGGGAGGTGAGCACTACTCCCTTCACAAAAGAAAGGGTCCTACAAGAGCTTGCTAAGATCACGGTGGATAAGGCAATGGGACCTGATGGCATACATCCCAGGGTACTTAAGGAGCTAAAGGTGGAACTAGCAGAGCCATTAGCAGAACTGTTTAGTGAGTCTCTGAGCACAGGAGAGGTCCCAGAAGACTGAAGAAGGGCTCATGTGATCCCACTTCACAAGAGTGGTAGCAGGGAGGAGGCGGGGAACTACAGACCAGTCAGTCTTACCTCAGTAGTGGGCAAGATTATGGAGGCACTCCTTAAGGAAAGGATAGTGCAACACCTGGAATCCATAGGGCACAGGATCCAAGACAGCATGGGTTTACAAAGGAAGGTCCTGTCAAACTAATCTCATAGATTTCTTTGACTGGGTAACCAGAGTGGTGGATCAAGGGGGGCAGTTGGCGTCGCCTACCTTGACTTCAGCAAAGCTTTTGACACTGTTCCACATAGAAGATTGATAAATAAGCTGGGTAGGCTGGGGTGGGTCGAAGTTGGTCAACTGGGTGGCAAACTGGTTGACGGGCAGAAAACAGAGAGTGGTGGTAAATGGTATACAGTCAGAAGAGATGCAAGTCACAAGTGGGGTACCTCAGGGATCAGTCCTGGGGCCAGTCCTCTTCAACATCTTCATTAGTGACCTTGCAGATGGACTAGAGAGTAAGGCTTGTCTGTTTGCAGATGACACCAAGATCTGCAACAGAGTAGATGATCCAGATGGGGTGGGCAGAATGAGAAGCGATCTGGATAAACTAGCAAAATGGTCAGAAGAGTGTCAACTGGGATTTAATGCAAAGAAGTGCAAGATCATGCACATAGGGAAGAGAAACCCTGAAGCCACCTATAGGCTGGGAGGGGAGTTGCTAGCAGTCACAAAGGAAGAAAGAGACTTGGGCATCATCATCACTGATGATCTGAAATCATCCAAGCAGACCTCTAAAGCAATAGGTAAGGCTAGGGGGTGTTAGGGGTGTATTAGTAGGGTCTCACAAGTCGAAGAGGGAGGTAATAATCCTCTTTACAAGACACTGGTTAGGCCCATCTGGAGTACTGCGGCAGTATTGGAGGCCACACCTTCACAAGGACATTAACAAATTGAGGCAGTCCAGAGAAGGACAACCAAAATGGTGCAGGGACTGCATCAGAAGACATATGAGGACAGATTAACAGAGCTCAATATGTATACCCTTGAGCAAAGGAGGGAGAGAGGTGATATGATCGAGGCATTCAAACACCTTAAGGGCATTAACAAGGTGAAAGAGTCTAACATGTTTAAATATAAGAAAATAGCAGGACAAGAGGACACAGCATGAGATTAGAGGGGCCGATTCTAGGGGAATGTGAGGAAATTCTTTTCACAGAAAGGGTGGTGGATGCAAGGAATGGCTTACCACAAGAAGTGGTGGCTATGAATACAGTGCAGGGCTTCAAACAGGCATGGAATAGGCATAAGGGAGCAATACAAATGACTATGAATAGATAGGCCACTGACAGAGCAAAGGCCGATGGCACATTTATAAGGTAGAAAAAAGAAATGGGCAGACTGGATGGGCCTTGCGGTCCTTATCTGCCGTCAACTTCTGTGTTTCTATGTTTATTTGTCTATAACATATCGTAGCCATTTGGCTACTGTCTCTTGTTTCCCTGATTTTGTTTAGTTTCAGTCATGGTATAGTTGTTCCCCTGTCCCTCACATTTCAGTTCTCTTTCTTACCCTTTTTCAGTGCCCCCCCATTTCAACTTTTTAACACCTCACCCCCGCCTTCACCTCTCATTTCCTTTATTGTCCTCGCAATTATTTTTTTTTTTTTTGAGGTTTCTAATGTATTTTAATGGTTGCCTTTAATCTTTTCACTGGTGTACATTTTTTCACAGCTTTACAAAGGCAGCTATGCTGGTTTAGCATCCATGCTACTGCCACACTCACATCATGGATACACTAATGATGATGCCTGTTTATGAAGGTCTGAGCTGGCAGCCAATCAGCTCTGAGGAAGGTCACGCTGAAACGTCAACTGACTTGTATGTGCACACCATGTGCACGCACACTGTCTGTTGGCTGCCTGGTTGGAGTTGCTGGTTCAGGAAGTACTCTTTGTGAGTGTTGGCATGATGTTTGTTCAATATTCTGCTAACTGTGTTCCTGCAGCTACAGCACTCTGCGCTTTATCATCATGATTTGAGCCCTTTTTAGCATGTTTTTGCACAAACTGAATAAAGCAAGGTTTCCTTCCCAGAAGATAAGCTGTGTTTTTATTTCAAATTGTGCAATTCTAGCCGGCCCATTGGCGCAGTGGTGGGCTTTCCGCTTGCGGCGCCGGCGACCTGGGTTCGGGAACGGACCCGGGTCGTCGGAGGGCCGGCCGGGGGGAGAAGGATGGAGCGTCCTACGGACTGCTCGCCTTCTCCAGGGGGAGAGTGAGGGAAGCACTCGGAGCGCTGAGGACTCCTGGTGGAGGCTGGGAGATCTCACGCTGCCGACGCTCAACATCTGGGAGGCGGGGCGGACGCTGGCATCATTGCACATCCCCGCCTCAGTGGGAGGAAAAAGTAAAGAAAAATGGAGGCAGGCAGGACCACCGTGAGCATGAAGCCCTCCCCAGAGGACCTCACTTCATCACCGTCACTGCGGGTCCCCGACCAGATATCAGTTCCATGGTCACGAAGGTGGCCATGGTCCCGCCCTCCAGGGGGTAAGCCGGGGGTGACTGAGGGTCCTCGGCAGCCATAGGCGGTAGTGGAGGTCTCTGGGAGCCGTGACTAGGGGTGATGGAACAACGGGGTCCTGCCAGGGGGGAAAAAAAAACAAATTGTGCAATTCTATTTTGAGTCAGGTACTACAGGGTTGGTGATTAGCTATTACCCTTTTGGGTTTCCAATATTTTTTCTCTGCCTAAGAAGCACCGGACTGGGTGAGACCACTGTGGCTAGAGCCCCTCATCCACCTTACCTTGTACTGGTCCATGTACGCCAAATAAGCTGCCTTCCTTCGTAGCAGGAAGGTTGAATAACATACTTTTTTGCCCATACTATCCAGTTTCCTGGAACCTTTCTCAGGAAGATGGTAGGAAAGGGGCACTTTGGCTTTATCACAGGCAGCATTATAGGCCACTCCTCCTCATGATCAGGTTGGGAGTATAAGTACTCAGCACCCTGTTTGCCACCTGATATTTTTCTCAATTTTCTTGTCCATGCCAGAAGGTGAGGCAGATGCTGACATAATTTTTCATGTGGCTTTTCTGAGGGATTTATGGATGGGCAGCATCAACCTTCTTGTAAGTGCTAAGCCCACCACATCCACGACTTCTACCGCATCTTTGTGAGATGCTAAGAAAGGTACAGTGGGAAGTTTAGCCCTCTGAAGTCCTAGGAGAAGAGCCAAATTCTCATTCAGGAGAACTATCCAGTTCTATGGGTTCTCCTTCCTCCTCATCTTCACAGTAGGTTTCAGCCTCTTTCTCCTCCATAGGCCCTGAGAATGGAACCTGAGCCGGGGGTGGGGCAGACATATTTATGAAATTCCCTATAGCCTGGAATGCCTGGAGGAATTGCCACGCCTCTGTCATATCCTATAGTGATGGCATTTTATTCGTGTCCACTGGTGGCTCCTTTCCTTCTTCAGAAGGAGGCATGACAACATGTTTTTCTTTTTGTTATTTCTTGGCAGACACCCTTCTGGTGTCTGCTCAGAGGCTCTTTCATTTTTACTGGATTCAGGGTTCCCTCTTTCAGACTCCCTGAGTTCTGAACCGTCTTTAGCAGCTTTATCTTTCTTGCTGAACCCTCCTCTGAGCCTTTTCATGATGTAGAAGCACATTGAGAAGCCATAAAATCTTCAAATTTGTTTAGCCCTTTTCTTTTGCATTTTAGGGCAAAACTTGATAAAGAGATCACAACTGGTAAAATCGTGGTTTGAACCGAGGTACTTTAAACACAGCTTGTGGCAGCCTACCTTTGCCAGGAGACGAACACAAACTGTACAATTTTAAAGCCTGTAGGTCCCATCTTCTTTTGAGGTCTGTTAGTCATGCCAAACGCTGATGACTCCAAGAAGACATTTAGAAATTACCAAAAATATAATAAACCCAAGAAATTTTAAAAAGGGCTTTTTTTTTTTTTGCATAATATATCTTATTAAGTTTTTTCCATAATACAACCACATGTACATACTTATATTCCATTTGTCTTAAACCATTCACATTAACCCATTAACAATTCCCTCCTCCCTCTTCCCCCTTCCCCCATTCTAAACAGGGGAAAAAAAAACACCCCCCTTTTCCATCACTCTTGCCATCTGTGCCTTCTTTTCCTAACATACATCTCTTAGCCATCGGTCTTGATTATAATATAACTCTATAATTTGTAATGCTCCAGCTTCGGATTCAGGCTCCCCCTCTAGTCCATTTTATTCCTTTAGCCTTTCATCCTTACACCTCATTAGTCCTCCAACCTCTCGGCATCCTAAGCTATCCTCCTCAGCTCTCCAACCCTATTTCCATGATTTCCCTTTCAACCGGACAGAGAGAAAACACATATGTCCCCCACGTTGCCCAAAATTGATCTTCCCTGTTCCTTGTCATATAATACAGCTTTTCCATGCCGAGAGCCTGCAGGCACAGGTTCCTCCACTGCTGCAGGGTAGGAACATCCCCTGATATCCATGTGTTTAATATACAATGTCTGGCCATTGCAACCAGAATTCTTATCCATCTCGGAAGGGGTTTCCACTCCTCCTCCGAATCATCTACCCCAAATAGGAGGAAACATGGACTTTTCCCTACTTGTCTCCCCAACACCTTGCCCACTTCCATAGCAACACCTTCCCAAAATTGCGCCAATTGTTGGCACTCCCAAAAGCAGTGTATGTAGGTGCCAACCTCGCTCTTACACCTCTTACATAGGGGTGAAATCTCCGGACGGTATTTGTGCACCAAGTACGGGGGGGCAGTATGTCCTATGTAGGAACTTATAAAAGGACTCTTGATACTTATTACAGACCAATAGCCCCTTGTGTTGTTGCAACAGCACCTCCCAACCCTGATCAGGAATCTCCTTTCCCAGGTCTCTGCACCACAATGCTCTGGTTTTACAAACATAGGACGGTCTATATTTCCTCCCCGGCTTCGCCGCTCTACCTATTATGCCCTTCGCCTCCTTCCGGGTACTAAGTTCTAATTGCTCCATCTCCTCAAGGGGGGAGTCCCTTCCCTGTTTTTCCTAATGGCCTTGGCATAGTTTCTCACCTGAAAAATACGAAACATACCTAAGCTCATCTTCCCCCCTGACTCTACCCCTGTCCCTACCCCTTCCTGCTTCCAAAAATAAAAGGGCTTTAAAGTAAATAATGCGGTTCAGTTCCTCAAAAAAAGGAAAAACTACAAGTTAAATTTCCCTCATAAGAGGTTTCTATACAAAGAACAGTAAAAAAATTGTCTCTGATTCCCAAAACAAGGAACAAAGAATAATTTAGAGTAAAACCACAAAGCGGTTTCAATGAAAGTTTTTTTTTTTTTTTTTAACACATTTTTAAAAGATTACATAACTGTCCCCTAAAGCAGGAACCACACCGAGAACGACCTTCTCCAGTTCCTGGGAACTGATCCAGAATTGGAGAAAATGACAATTCACATGACGAAACACAAATAAAACTGTAATGCAGCGTATTGAGAAGTAATCTAAAACACTTAAACACTTTAAAATATTGGCACACACTCTCATTTTATTTAGTTCTTTTAGGGATTTCTCACAGAGATTTAAATTACTATTGTTTTTTTTTCTAGCCCTACTGCACACCTCTGCTTCCTCCTTTTGTTCTCTCTAGGCTAAGGATAAGCTACTCTCTTTTCTTTTAGCTTTTTGTGTTATTTTTATGTTTGCTTGCACGCATGTGCAAGAAACATAGTGCCACCATACGAATTTTCGTAGGTGTGCCACCCCGCTTCCAATGCCCTGCTCCTTCTTACAGGCGCGGCCTCACCCCACCAATAAATGTCCGAGCTGTCTATGACAGCAGTTCAGATGCAGTGGCGAACAGTTCAAAGAAAAAGACCGCTACAGTGAGCAGTGGTAACATGTAGGCAATTTGCATATTGTTGCCGGCAGGCAATTTGCATACTGCCATTGGCAGTATGCAAAGTGCCTACACATCAGCACTGCATCTGAACAGCTGTCATAGACAGCTCTGTTTTTTTTTGGATCCCCCCAAACAAACACCCAAGTAGCATGAGGGCAGCCCACCCCAGCGTGCACATGCGCTCCCCCCACCCCCACACACTGTATGGCCGACAGGGATGCCCAATCTCCCGTCGACTCCACTGCCCCCCAAAACAGACTCCCAGGTGCCATGCCAGGAGCCCACCCCAGCATGGCAAAAGTCCGTATGGCCGATGGGAGTGCCCAGTCCCCTGTCGCCCCTACTGTAACCCCCCCAAAGTAGACTTCCAGGTGCCTGCTGGGAGCCCACCCCAGTGTGGCAAAAGTCCCGTGTCGTCTCCAAAAAAAAACTATAAGAAAAAACAGTCCCTCGTTGACTCTCTTGTCCCTCTCCCCCAATCCACGCCCACCTTCTGCGTACCCCACCTCCCCACACCCCATACTTACCTCTGGACACCGGCCCAATGAACTTCAGTGGACCAGGAACACATCTGCACTCTTCAAAGCCAGCCACGAACTGAAGAAATTCCGGTAAGCTGTATAATGGCATAAATGTGTTTTTTTTTTTCAACTTGGTGCATATCTCGGTTATTTGAAGTCAGCCACCAATTTAATATGTTCTTGGGACCCCACCTCATGAACTCAGTCACTGTCATTTTGTTATTCAGTCCCGAGGGGTGATTTCATGGTCACTGTGCGGAACCACCTTTCGAGACCAATTAACAAAACAACAGTGTCACAGTTCATGAGGTAGGCCCCCAAAAACCCAACATTGAAAATTTGGTGAAAACAATTCCCAAAAAATAACTGTTTTACGAGCATGCGTTGCACAGTTCCAACACATGCTTGTAACTTTGAGAATATTTAATATTTTCACTCCAGATTTTCAACATTGCCATTTTACCACAGCTGTCATTTTTCACATCTTGTCCAAAATGTGTTTTCGCACATGTAGCGCACATTGGTGCAGTCGGTGTGCAAAATCAATGTTCAGGACATATTAAGAAAATCACAGTGACACTGTTCATGAGCAGAGGTATTAAGATGGCTATGTTGAAAATTTGGTGACAAAAGTCCATAAAATGACTGTGTTACGAAAGTGCATTGCGCAATTTCCACGCACCCTCGTAAATTCATGAATTTGTAATATTTTCAGTCCAGATTTTCAACACTGACATTTTTCTACACCTCCTTATGAACAGTATAGCTGTCATTTTTCACACCCTGGCCGAAATGCGTTTTTGCACTTCCGGCGCGGAATAGCACGGTCGCTGTGTGAAATTAGTGTTCGGGACAGATTAAGAAAATCACAGTGACACTGTTTATGAGCGGAGATGCCAAAATGCCTATGTTGAAAATCTGCTGTAAAAAAATCCCCAAACTAATTACATTATGGGTGTACATTGCGCAGTTTCTACGCACGCTCGTGACTTCACCATTTTTTTTATATTTTCACTCCAGATATTCAGCAATGCCATTTTTTATACCTCCTCATGAACAGTACACCTGTCACTTTTCACATCCTGTTCGAAAGGTGTTTTCGCACCTGTGGTGCCAAATGGCGCAGTCACTGTGCAAAATCACCTTTCACCTAATGACTGATAGTATCACTGTTCATGTAGAGGGGTCACAAAAAGCCCATGTGGAAAACTTGGAGTAAAAATACCAAGAAACGCCCAGGGCGTTAGGGTTTTCGACCATAATGTCCTACCCTGTAGGGACCGACAGGCGTCAGGGGTGTCACTTGGGATTGTCGACAGTAATGCTCATGCCATTCCACCCCCACCCTGCAGCCAGTGACAGGCATCGAGGTGTGCCTTGGACCCTTTGCCCCTAGAGTTCACCCCATTCTCTTATACTGCGCCCATTTCAGCGCATTTCCTTATGGAATGAAGTGAATGTAAAGTCCAAACACCCAAAGGCACACCTTGACGCTTGTCAGTGTCTGAAGGGCAGGGTGAGGTGAAATGTCATGACCATCATGGGCGATGAACCAAAGGCACACTCCAATGCCTGTCCATCTCTGCAGGGTGAGGGTGGAGTTGGCGTCAGTTCAATACTTCAATGCCATTCCTATACTGCATCTGTCTAACTCCTGCAATTCCACTGCTAACGTCAGCAAGCAAATATTCAGCATTGACAAATGCTTGTTTCTTAATGTGAAACACTGTTAGATAGGTTATTAAGTTTTACTCTTTATGATCACTGTATATTATACTATATAAAATTTTCTGTACAGACTTCAACTTTTCTTGGTTTTCTGAAATGCATTGTTAATTGTTGTTGTTTGTTCTGAGATTTCAATAAAGTTTGAGTATAAAAAAATACTTTAAAATATTAAAACAATCAACCGTAAACCATCCAGAAGTGTAGGGAAGACCTCAGGATGACTGCTCTCTTCAGGCGGAGGAATAAATCTGACGCTAGTGTAAAAGGGTGAGTGTGACCACACAGCGGAGTCTGAATTTCAGTCCAGAAGTGTAGGGAAGACCTCAGGATGACTGCTCTCTTCAGGCGGAGGAATAAATCTGACGCTAGTGTAAAAGGGTGAGTGTGACCACACAGCAGAGTCCGAATTTCATTCTAAATTCCATAATTTGCATAAAATTCTAAAGTTCCAGGGCTGCTAATTCCAGTGGAATGAATCATTGCACTTGATAAAGTGAGGGATTCCTGGGATTTGAACGACTAAATTGATTCCGCTCTTACCTGGCAAACTGGAAGCAATGTGCATCTCAGGTAAACACTGTCTTATCAGCACATTATATAAAGAGAGGGGTCCTGCAAGGCTCAATACTGGGCTCCACTACTGTTCAACATCTTCGTTAACAAACTAACCTGTACACTAGAGAACACAGGAGTCCAAATGTATGCAGACGACACAGTATTACTGGCATTTGCTGAAAGCCGTGCCAAGCTGGAACTCAGGTGACAGTGACCTCACCAAACTGGAAGATTGGTTAGCAGGGTCAGGCCTGCTACAAAATACGTAAAAAATCCAATGTGTCTTCCTCTGCCACCAGCCAAGGCAAACGGATATCCTGAGCCAAGACCTATGATTCAAATCTGGACTGGAGGTGGTTAATACCACCAGCTACAAATGCCTGGGAGTCAAAGTCAATAATAAACTATCCTCTGTTGACAGACACCCTGGTATCAAAAAACAAACAAATAATTAGGTGCCCTCAGAAGAGTCTCACACTGCTTAACACAAGATTCAAAAATCAAACTGGTACAGCAATTAATTGTCACAGTATTGAACTACAGATGTATACTATGCTGAAACGCAACACAATCTGCTTTGTGTAAAATCAGTATTCAACAAACTATCTAAATGTGCCCTATCTTAAACATTCGATACACATCACTGCAAAATGTACTTACTACTAAATTGGCTGCAACCTTAGACCAAGAGGAACTGATCCTGCTGAGTGGAGTTTCAAACTGATCAAGACAACTGACCACCCTCTAAAAAAAAATTTCTGGTCCTAGAAAACCAGAACAGTGACCAATACTCACTTAGGCCCACAAATTGTGGCCTGCCCTGACCCTGAACAAGATGCAGTTACTGTGACCTAACTGCAAGTCTCAGCAGCCACCTCCCGGAATCAACTATCACCTGAAGCCCATGCAGAAAACTCACTTGAGTTCCAAAGTGCCCTAAAAAACAAAACTCTTGCACATCTTTGTAACTGTATTGAATTACTCCAGGACCACTGTATCTGTATGTGATTGACTTGTATATCATGTATCAATGTGTTATCTTATTTAATGTATTGCTCTAAATCTACCATCTTTATTTCTGTAAGAAATGTAACAGGACCACTATTGAAAATAGGGTCTTCCCTGATTGTATGTGCCTGTATACAAATAAGGCTTTAATCAATCAATCAACCAGTCAAAGTGTCAGTCTTCTATGAACTGTAATGATCACAAAACATGAACTGAGAGCAATAGAGACTACTGTCCTCAATTTATCCATATGACATTTAAAGGGAAGATCCACTCAGCCTTTTATTCTGTTTGCCTGTGTAGTTTGTAGGCACAATGACTGTCTCTATTGCACCCTCCTAATTTCATCAGGATTTATATGTAAATGAAGTTACTTAAGTCTGGTGTGAACACCTGCTTGACTCCATTGCAATTAGCCCCTCATATGTAAGGCATCCTGGAATTTTATGAAGTTTTAGTGCTAAAGCCTACAGTAGTTATACTGTATTAGTCAGTGCTGTTTTTGTCCTCTGTGCTCCCCATGTTCTTGCTATGCTGGCCATGAAACTTTTCAATACATAGTAAGTGACCTGCTGTTTTCTGTAGTTTAAAGTATCTCAGTTAGAAATAAATGCATTTAGAGAATAGAGGGACTTAAGACATGTAACAGAACTGAATGTGAGTATACCTTCAGCTGGCTTATGCAGGTATGGATCATCAACTCCCCATGATAGATTGCATGAGTGGAGTCCTAATCTTTGCAATGGAGACAAACAGGTTTTCACACCAGGGCAAAACAGAATGAAGCAGCCTCATTTATATTTAAATAAGGATGAAATTAGGGTGATGCAAGAGGGAATCATTCATGACTACAAAGTACACAAGTATACAGAAAATAGGTTGAGGGAACTTCTGCTTTAAAATATGAGCAATTTCAATGCAAGTTTCCTCATCATACCTCATCAATGTGCAATGCTAGTGCTCCCAAAAAGTCCTGCCAATTTGCCTCAACTGTAGATGAGAAGGCAGTTCAGACTCCAAGGCTATTTAATCTTTTGCCTTTCTTGTTTGGCTACCATCAATGGTGCCAAATGTGATGAGGACATTACCTGTCCACTAGAAACTAAATTAAGACCAACTCAATTTATTTCACATAGTTCACCACACAGCCATGGATAGTAAAAGCTTCTAGCCTTTACTAACCTAGGCTGGATCTGGACCACTGAACTAGAAAGTCAAAGGCTCCATTATCCACTGAGCCATACTGCTTCTCTCTGATAAAAGCACATTGTTGTAAAGATAGACCTATTAGCAATGAAAGAAGGACAGTAGACAGATGTTGCCATAGTTGTTTGCAAGATGATTCAATGAATTGTGTACATCCTAATCACCACAGTTTAAAATACCAGCACCAATGACATACTAACATTGAGACAGAATAAGGTTGTTGGTCTGTCAGGTCTACTTCCTGTCACCTTAGCAGGTAAATCCAGTGATGCTCCACCGGTACTCATCTAATTTCAGTTCGAGTCCATTTCTACATATACTGCCTCTTTAGGCAGCCTTCTCTTTTTTTTTTTCCTAAGTCTGTTAATCCCCCAGTCACAGGCAGAGCCTCCTTCCACCACCTTCTAGTCATTCATTCCTGTACATCGAGGTTCCGTCAGTCTATCATCCGGGGACCCAAAGACCAGCCAGGACACACCACTGTGCTGTCCCCCTGGCTTATCTCCCAGGGCCAGGTATGCCTTCAGCCACTTTGGCATTTCTACCCAGCAGTCATCTAGCTGCCCATGGCAGCAGTGGAGGCTGGGGGTGTTCCTGGGATGTGGCTGCTGGAACCTGGCATTAGGCATGGTGAGCAGGTAGGGGCTTCATCTGTCTGACCTGCCCTATTTTCTTCCTTTCTAACCTCAACCCCAGAAGCATGCTGCATCACTGGCTGCTGGCACACCTGGATGACTTCTGATGCATGCTCCAACGTCCCCTTCTTATGCTGATCCCCTCCACCACCACCTTTGGTCACCCAGATGGCAGTAGAGCAATGGACAGCATAACCCCCCCCGTTCCCTGGAGGAGGACAGCGTCCGAGGGGATGTTCAATCCTCCTCCCTCTGGCCAGCCCTCTGAAAGCCTAGGCTCATTCCCGAACCCAGGATTTTATTGTTGCAAGTAGGCAGCACTCTCAACGTTCCTATCACCTTTTGTGTAAAGTTATATTTTCTCATATCCAAATGCATTTTGCTTACTTTCCATTTCAGGCAATACCACCATGTTCTTAGTTTTGAGAAATGGTAAATAACTTGCTTGCATCTACCCACTCTTTACCCTTCAGTATCTTTAACACTTCTGTCATGGCCCTCCTTAACCTCGTCTTTTCTAGTGAAGCTGTAACTCATTATACTGCTAGTCTGTGTTAACTTCACTGGTTACAGTATTTTTGTGCCATCTGTAAATTTGCTTTTCTGGCATTCTGTTCCTTCTTTTAAGTCACTGATAAATATACTGAAAAGTAGAAATCCCAGCGGCACTCCACTAGTAACCCCCTCCACTCTGAATATCTTTCATTCGCTGCCACACTTTGTACTCTGCCTGTCAGTCAATTCTCAATCCATAAAAGCTTCTTCCTGTCACTGACATTCATGGTTCTGGCTCTAAACCTTTATAATAATTAACAACAAGCACTGTGATTTGAGCATGCCAAGCAGAGGTTCATGTTGATGGAAAAAAAAAAAAGACACTACCTTGGGTGGGAATGGGGGTGTTAAATTGACAAACTTTAAACCATTAAATTCTTATGCTTTTTGTTGACAGTAGAGTAGGTATTAGCAGGCAATGACGATGGATGGAGAACTTAAGCTGTGACAGATCTTACCTTGCCAAAAAGGAGCTGCTGCAGGAGAGCAAGGATTTCGGAAAGCATATCAAGGATAAAAGACAAAAGAAGGAAAGCTGTAAGACTGGTTTAAAATTTGACCCACATCAAATGCAGGGGGTTGGGGCCAAAACTGACTGAAACCAATATTTCAACTAAAATCCTTCACACAACTACAACACTGAGCTTGCTTCAGGTATTTACTTGGTATTAGATACTTATCTTTGAAATCTGTCTGACAAATCCAGGATATTTAAGACTTCTAAACAGAGGGATTTGTCTGCTTGCCACTGAAAATACTGCACAACTTTGCGTGTCAAGCATTCAGTTTATGGATTCACAAAAACTGGCCAGAAAACCAGTGCAAGAAAGAAGTGTTCCAGTTGCTTATTTTATACTATTTATTTATGCTCTGAGTGTGCATATTAAGCTGCCATTGGCTGCTTATTTTTGGTCAGTGGCAAGTTGTTTTCGGATCTTGCCTGCCATGTCGGTCCAGCCATAGCTCAAAATCCAGGACTGGCAGGCAATCTGTAGATCTGGAATTCAGTTATATATTGCAGATAGTAAAAACAGCAAAAGGGTGCTTTAAAGTCTCTGTACACTGGGTCGGTTTCCCCCGTCAGCATCCTCGGAGCTTCTCATGGCCTGCACAGGATTATACAGTGACTAACTGTAATGGTTGGGAGGCTGCAACACGATTTTAAAACTATGTATGAAGCTATATCTGATAAGACATAATGGCACAAAACAATAGTGGTAAAAACACCCCAAATGCACTGTTTTAATGCTCAGCCATCTCACTTAAAGCAGTTCATGTTGTGCCAAAAAGATTTACATCTACCTTTTTAACCCCATTACCGAATGTAAATTTTTTCCATAGAGCTTTATGCCCTGACTGCCACCTTCACCTGACATTCAGACCTTTCCAGTGACATCCGAGCCCCACCACCTGCTTCCTCACTGTTGGACAAGTGCAGATTAACACTGAGCAGGGCCCGAGAGTTACAACAGCCATCACACAGGCAGCTAAGGAACATGGTTTTCTGGCATATTCTCACCATCCCCTTTAGTCCTGTCCACCTCCCACTGATGCTGGGCCCCATCAGGCCTCACAAACAAGCACTGAATCCCAGCAGAGACGACAAGCTCCCCGGCACACCACAGTATCATCCCTTCCCTGGTGAGAGCATTGTCGTGTGGCAGTGCTATCCCAGTGAACTTGGCTGCCCAACCCAGCTCCCTAGTCCAGTCCCAAACCCAGGTTGCCCACACGGAAGCATGACCCGCTACCTTCTGGGCCATCAGGTGGCCACTGAGATTGCCATTTTTATCAGGTTATGGGAGATGCCCTTTTTCCCCTTGAGTCTGATATAGTTTTTTTTTTAATTTTTTTAGATTTGAAACAATTATAGGAAAACTTTAGGTCTGTGTCTTGGAGTAAGCCTGGATGTCCCCAGTGTCCCATAAGAGCAAGGAAAGTGTCTGTTGCATGCTAGTTTATACAAGAAGCATGATATAGTGTATGGTGCATTGCTGTTGTGTATGAAGATCCATACACCTGAAAAAAAGAGTTCTGCTGCAGTAGTGACGTAGTAACTAAAGCAGAACGACTTTTCATTCTGCATTAGTAGGTATGTCACAATGCAAGAGTCCCCATCAGTGCTGTTCATAGGACAGTGGCGGTTGAAGAGTCATGTGTTTGAGCTGGCTGGCTGGCAGATGACAGTGAAGTGCGGGCGGTGGAGTGGAGAGACTGTTTGTTGAAAACACAAAAAGTAAAGAGATTCTGTTTTTTTTAACACCATACACTATATAGAACACTGTAAGAAAGTCCAAATACACAACAGCGCTCTTCTCACACCACATGATTACTATGACATCAAAGGGACCTCTTGAGCTTCACTCTCGAGGTCCTCATCGTCATTGTAACCACTTGGTATAAGAACAGTGCTGTTGTATACGGGCTCTTATACACTATCCTATATGTGAAACAATTGGGGTCTGACGCTCAGCTACATGACTTGTTACCACAGGACTGCAAAGATCACTTAAGGACAGTGCTCACCTGCAACCCCACTGAAGGCTGCAACCCCTTCCCATGTGCCCAAAAATGTCACTGTGGGCCACCAGGAAGGACGCAGAGGTAGGGGTGGTGACAAGCAGCGGACAGGGGGTTTAGGGCAGGAATGGGTGGGGAGAACCAAATGGACCACCAGGACACTGAAAGCTTAGGGAGTTTAGAGAGGGGGCCGGAATAAGTCCTGCTAGATACCCTAGAGTCCAGTGCCACTATTACTGTGGACGTTTCAGTGTGCCATACTGCGCTAGGGTTGTGTTCACTTGGAAAAACAGCTGGTCTCAAACACGCTACTCCATGTAGCAGAAGGACGCTCCGACTCTTTGTGAAGGAGTGAGCCAAGGCGGCTTGAAATGTTGGAGGCAGTAGTGGGTGTATGTGTGGGGTGTGTTTTTAACTTGATTCGATCTATGAATAAAGCTGGAACTATGGATGATCTTGTGGCTTCCTTCTGCTACTGGGAGTAGTGTGTTTGAGACCAACTTCTTTTGTTAGTACTTGAGATCAATGCTGTGGATCCACTCATTTCACTATTGAGAAGTCTTTTGCTTCACATTGTGTTCACTTGGGCAATTTACATTTTGCCAGGACTGTAGGGCGACCCTCGCCCCAGGACCTTTGGCCACTTTTCTGTACTGCAGCTTTGGTCAGCGGTGCAAATCTGCGAGTACAAGCTGCCTGTCCCAGTTGCATCGTGAAGTGAGCCATCAGAGGCAGCTAGATTTAAAACAGCTTTCCTCTAGTTATTTCAAACCGATAATAAAAGCTAACACAGACTCAAAACTGAGAAAAATGGCTACTTACAAGGCAGATGAAAAGGCAATGTAATTTAAATTGGGAAAAAAGGTATCAGTAAGTCTGTACCATGAACTGCTGCTTAAAGAGCACCAGGTTCGGTGAGCACCCCCCTCATGCAGCTTCACAGACAAGGAAGGGATAGCATTTGTGGTCCGTGGAGCTGGCAGGCCACTATAGGAATTGGACTGGATCAGCCTGCATGTTCTATGGAGCTAAAATGAATCATTTGCTTCGTGACAGAATGTTGAGAAGAACTGGTGCTCTTTAAAAAAAAATGTAAGACAGTAAGCTGCCCTGCATGCATAACTTACTTGTAGACAAGCATCTAAATGCTACATTTCTGGCATGCTAGTAAGTTTCACTTTCTGAAAACCGGCTGTCGGAAAATGAAACTTACTATAGAAAATGACAGAGCTTGGCTGCAAGCAGCAATTAATAACAAGTCACACAGCCCTGCTCATACAGTCTAAAGTAGAAGGACATGGCGCAAGCTATTAACAGTTCAATAGATGTTAGCATGAGTCCAAATACAGTGAATGGACGATACTGTTACTAGCACCTTTACAGGCAGTTATGCATAACGTCTTGTTTAAAAAATGAAACAAGATACTGCACGTCATGCTCGTATTTAGTGCCATGCCATCCTACAAACTAAACTTGGAGAAGACCTCCATCATGCCCCTCAATAACAAAGTGTACAACCAAGAGTTTCAACACCTAGGATCTAGGGTTGCTTTGGCATTTATCTGGTACTCAGAGCACTACACAATATGAATAACTAGTTAGCTATAGTAAGATATGCCAACAGATAAAGAAAAATTAATACAACACAAAATGGGACATAATTTAAAACTGTGGAACCATTTTAAATAAATAAATCTTTAAAAGCTCTTGAAAAGTTGACAGTGTAGAAACTAAATGGAAGTCCAATGGAGATGGTGCCAACAACATGGGTTTGCAGCTAGTTTATACAATCAAAACTGTCACATCTGTATTAGCACACCTGTTGGGTTGCAGACCAGTTCTCACTCTGATTTACTATTTATACTCCACAGCACTCTGGATCACCAGAAATTGATATTTTAGCCAGTGAGTTATGGATACAAAATAGCATCAGCAGTGATGGGAATCGAACCTCTGCCTTGTGCTGTTCCCAAAATACTAGGTAAGATCCAGACACAGTGCATCAAGCAAGCTGGCACAGCCATGTGGTTTTGTGTTTTTCTTTTTCATGCAATATGTTCATCAGTGACAAAAGAGAAAGAATACAGGGCAAGATGTGTCTCTTTGCAGATTACACTTAGTTCTGTTGCAGGGTAGACAGAGTGAAAGGGGTAAGGAAGTTGCAAAGGGACCTGCAAAGGTTAGAGAGGTGGTCCAAGGTTTGGCAGATGAAACTTCAATGCCAAGAAGTGCTAGGTGATGCACATAGGGAACAAGAACCCCTGGGTAGAATGTTGGATTGGAGGGGTTTATGTTGGATCCTACATCGGAGGAAAGGGACCTGGAAGTCATCATAAGTGACCCCTTAAAACAATCTCTCTAATACAACAAGGCCTGCAGCAAGGCAACCAGAATGTTGGTGTGTATTGGAAGGGGGAGTCAACAGCAGAAGGAAAGAGGGAATACTACCTCTCTACTGATCAGTGGCGAGGCCACACATGGAATACTGTTGGAGATGGTGCAGCCCAGGGTAATCAAAGTAATTTAGGGCCAACAGGGTAGATCCTATGAGGATTTTCTTAAGGCTCTGAACATGTACTTGCTGGAGACCGTAAGGGAGAGGGGCTATATGATAGAGACCTTCAAGGTCCTGAAAGAAATGACCAAGGTAGACTGTGAGGAAATTTTCAGCAGGAATGGTGAATCAAAAACACGGGGACATGAGTGGAAGCTGGTGTTTGGTGGGGGGTTGGGGTTAAGAGGGGCATGAGAAAGTTTTATTTTAGAGAGAGAGTGGTTGAGCCATGGCACAGCCTACCAACAGAGGTTGTGGGTGTGAGAACCATTAATGGGTGACTTAAGTGGGCAAGCTGGGACACAAGCAACCAGGAGGTCAAAGGTACAGTACTGTGAAGGGCTCAGCTGTGTTTAGATTTTATATGCTGGAAATCACATTCTAAACAGGGTTACCATCTGTCCGATTCTGGACCAGATCATCTTCCCTCATCTGGTCCTCCAGTTTTCTACTGAGGTATTTCAGTTTTCTAGCTGTGTTTGGAGTGGCTAGATGATGCTCTTAAATCTCATGTCTAAGTTGAGCACATGTGTCTGAAATCTTATGGACATTTACTTGAAAACTAGTCGATCAGGGAGGTGAAAAGTGCAGCAGTCCTCAATTTTTTCACTTTTTTATTATAAGTGCTGTCCTTTACTGGTCTGTAAATGTCTTCTCTGTCACTACAAATGGGTTTCAGAGAGGTGTAACATAAGACACAGTTGCGAAAAAGGGCAGGGCTTAGAATCCAGCTTCCCCTTATTCAAAGGTGGCAACCCTAAATATGAAGTAAATCCTCCACTTTACTAACCATCAGTGCAGTTTTCATAAAATTGGTATAATATGATCTGCTAAGTTAGTCTGGGTCTGCTAACTTGGTCTGGGTTAGCGTCCTGGTGGCAGCCTTCTACTGCAGTTGTAATTACAGTACTTATTAATCTTCCAGGCAAGTCCATATATACATATACAGTACACATCAACTATACAGTGTTGCAGTGGCAAATATATGAATCAGTGTTACAACAGACAGGAAGAAGATGGGGTGCAAATGGGTACAGTCATGGCCAAAAATATTGGCGCCCTTGCAGTTTTTTCTAATAATGCACCATTCCTTCCAGAAAATTGTTGAAATTAAAAAATATTTTGGTATCCACATATGTATTTCTTTGGTTTGCAGTGGAATAAAACACAAAAAGCAGAACATTTTCTTAAGTCTTAGCTTACTCCACACAGAAATCCTTAAATGGCCCGGACAAAATTATTGCCACCTTTTAGAAGTAGTTAGAAATAATTAGATTTCAAGCAGGTGATTCTCCTTCACTTTGGAACTGAACTCACCTGTGGTGAGTTGCAGGTGCATGCAATATAAAAAATCACTCATTCAACTAGTTTGAATAGAGAAAAGGACTCATTCTCCTGTTTTGTGTCACTGTGTGTTCGGCAATGAGCATGGAGAAAAGAAAGACAGCCAGAGAATTGTCTGAGGAGGTCAGACAGAAGATTGTAGCCAAGCATGGACAATCTCAAGGCTACAAATCAATCTCCAGAGACCTTGATGTTCCTGTTTCCACCGTACGTAATGTTATCAGGATGTTTAAGGCCCATGGCACTGTAGCCAACCTCCCTACACGTGGCCGCAAGAGAAAACTTGATCGAAGATTGCAGTGCAGGATTGTTCGAATGGTGGAGAAAGCACCTTGATCAACTGCCAAACAGATTCAAGCTGACCTTCAGACACAAGGTATGACGGTTTCAACTCGCACCATCCGTCGCCAACTCAATGAAAGGAGGTTATATGGTAGGAGGCCCAGGAGGACCCCACTGCTGAGAGAGAGACATAAGAAAGCCTGACTGGGGTTTGCCAAAACACACCTGAACAAGCCAAAATCCTTCTGGGAGAATGTCCTGTGGGCAGATGAGACCAAATTACAGCTTTTTGGTAAAGCACATCATCTCTACGTTTACAGAAAAAAAGATGAAGCCTTCAAAGAAAAGAACACCTTCCCCACAGTCAAACATGGAGGAGGTTCAGTGATGTTTTGGGGTTGCTGTGCTGCCTCTGGCACTGAATGCCTTGAAAGTGTGTATGGCATCACAAAATCTGGCGATTACCAGGCCACTTTGGAGCACAATGTTGAACCCAGTGTCAGAAAGCTGGGTCTTTGTCGACGGTCATGGATCTTCCAGCAGGACAATGACCCCAAACACACTTCAAAAAGCACCCAGGAATGGTTCAAGACAAGACGCTGAACTGTTCTGAAGTGGCCAGCAATGAATCCAGATCTAAATCCCATTGAAAACCTGTGGAGAGATCTGAAAACAGCAGTTGGGAGAAGGTACCTTCAAATCTGGGAGAACTGGACCAGTTTGCACAAGAAGAGGCCAAACTGCCAGTAGAGAGGTGCAGGAAGCTCATCCATGGCTATAGGAAGCGTTGATTGCAGTTATTTTGACCAAAGGCTGTGCTACCAAATATTAAGTCTAGGGTGTCAATAATTTTGTCAATGCCATTTCTTTTCATTTTCTGATTTAAAAGGATATATTAAATTCTGAATCAAAAACAAAGGTTCTGTCATATTAACAGAGAAATAAAGAATCGTGGAGACCAAATACTGTACTGTTGTTAATTTCAACTTATGTTTAGAGGACTTGCGAGTTATTTGAGAAAGTGCAAGGGCACCAATATTTTTGGCCACAACTGTAGTTTGTCCAAAATGGAAAAAGCCACTGATGACCATGGCTGGCACATTTATTTATCCCAGTGCCAGACCAAATTCATTATAACCTGGAACAAACATTCCTCTCTTAGGAGGTCTCACGTCTGAGGGTCCCACCTTTTCTGGGCAAATGCAGAGCTCATTGACCAATTTAATGCCCGTGACTTTGCCCGGCATCTCCACAAGGCTTCAGACCCACACCTGATGGTTTCTTGAGATATTGAGGCCACAGCTTATGATTTCTCATCTAACATTCAGGACAACCTTAACTACCCAGCAAAGTCAATAACTCCCTTTTTGATCCTCCTGCCTAGACGTCTGTTCCAGTCCTCAAATTAGGTGACCCTCCCATCTCTAGCCCCCGAGGTACAGCAGCTATTACTTTTAATGATTTCTTCCTTTCTTTTGCCCTCTCTCTCTCTCTCTTCCCCATCCACACCTCAACTCCTCTTTCCCAGCTTGCACCTTTTCATCTTAGGCATCTTTTCTACTGTGGTCCCTCTCCCCTCTGCTCCCCCTCAATCCTTCAAAAGTTCACAGCCCTGAGGTGGAAATGACCGAAACCTTGAGATATCTGAGGAGTATAAACAAAGTTGATAACCAGCAACAGTTTAAGCTTCATGAGTGGTACGCAAGGGGCCACAAATTTAAAGTTACAGGTGGGGGAGATTTAGGAGGGACATGAGGAAGACCTTCACAGAGAGGGTGGTGGAAAAGTGGAACCATCTACCAGAGGAGCTGGTCAATGTTAGGACAGTTGATAGTTTCAGGATAGGGTGGGATAAGCATATGGGATTGGTAAAAATGACCAGAGAAAGAGAAGACACTAATGGGAGCACTGGGACTGGCCATGCAGAACAATGGAATGAAGGCTTCACATAAAGTTCTTGCTGGTGGGGACTTAGGAAACAGACTTGATAGACCATGAGTTTTTCAAGTTTTTAAACATGATGCTTCTATGACATTACAACATCATATGTAAGCTGCATTTTACGCTTCATTTTATAATACAATTTTATATATAATTGCACTTTGTTCTGCATCCACTGCTATATTATACATAGTCATTGTGTATCTTCTGTTTTGCTATTTTACCTGCCCACAGTAGTTTAATTTGTCTGCTTCTCTCTGAGCTTTTTGCAGCGTAGTTAAATCTTGTAACTAGTTGCTGATTTTTGCCTTTTTTGCCTGCTTTTGTTAACTATTTGTTCTGTTCCTTAGCCTCTCCCCATCACCAGTTTACAATAACAAAATACATCACATTTACTCAGGATTGCCCAGCTGCGATGCAATATCTCATTTTCACTGAGGCCCTGCTTGTACCCACTTTTATAGCTGGGCGGAGTGAATCACTGACAGGTTAAGTGATTTGCGCAGGGTCACAAAATGAGTAAGTGGCTGAGTTGTAATTTAAACTTAGGTCTCCTGGTTCCAAGGTCTGTCCTCTAGCCAGCAGATCATGGTTGCAAACACCTTCAGCAATTCCCAACATTACCACCTCAAAGACAAACAGCTCGACTAATCGGGCAAAACTTCACATTGCATCGCTCCTGGGATCACCTGACTGGTAATGTGTATAGGGGATTGCAAGAATTCAGAACGGAGTAGACCCAGTCAATCTTGGACAAATGGAATCAAGAACTTCCAAGTTTCTATTGACTACAAGCAATGGGAGAAACATGTAATCCCAGCATTTAAAATCACTTCATCACCCGTATGGTGGGAGTTTGTGTGGAAGTATCACGCATGTTATTTCCACACCCCGGCCACACTTATGCATTGTTTATTGCACCACTTTGGTTATTGTTGGCAAGGTTGTGGGTATAACCTGGCGAACCAAGCCCATATTTTTTATTTTTGCCTGACAATGCAGCCATACTGGATGGCAGTTGTCACTCAGATAGCCACTTTGACTGGTTTCTCTTTCAAAGTAATAACCCCTGAATTTATTTTGATGTCAATACCCCCAACCAATATCCACTTGTCCCGCAAGTCGTTGATCTAGATTTACATCCTGGCAGCTAAAAAGGGGATTACTCAAGTATGGATGAAACCTATCTCACCAATGCTGGGGTCGTGGCATTCTATTGTGCTGGAAATACACACTACAGAAAAATTTACAGCCACTCAACAGAAATGTCAGGAGCAATCTGAGCTGCATTGGAGACCCTGGTTGTTTTATTATATGCCCACTGATGAACACTGGACTCCATAATAAAACTCCCTGGTCCTGGCCTTTGCATCCCTCTTTGTAATCTTTGTGAGAGATGGCTTATGTGGACATTGTTTTGAGCCCATGGCTTCTTTTTGGTTGCACCTGCTAACTGCCCTGTGCTGGGGACCCCATCCTACTGCTGTACTACCTGTCCTTCATCTTCAGGCCATTGACATCGATAGCTAGACCAGGATGGCCTTCTGCTGCTGGCAACTTTCGTATGTTTGTATGGTGGTAAGATTTTTTCCAAACAGCTTGTAACCAATGCCAAACCCAGTTTTTACTCTGTTTCAGATGCTGCCTGTTATGTATATTGTTTGTTGACTGTCCTCCGATGTGCTCTGTTGTGTTAATAAACACTGAATATTAAAAAAAAACACACACACTGCATCAGGGCCAATACCATGTCGTGAGGAACTACACAGTCTAGCTTTGAGTTGTCTAGCTTTGATGTTTCAGGGGTAAACGCTCTCTTAGCAATATGCTATGATCAGTGATAAGTCAGAGATATCACCTGAACCCGCCCTGATAGTCCCAACTGTACCCCATAGGTAAACAAAGTTCAAACAGCCATGCCAGATGCTTGTCAATAATCTAGAACAGAAGAGGCAGGTCAGCTTGGTCCTTAACTCTGGCAGGATCATTCTAGACCCTGATCAAACAGGTCCTGGCACATGCATTAGCCTGAAAGTGGACTTGATTGTTTATGGGCACTAAAAGTTTCAAAATGGCTTTGCAGTCAGACTATCCCCACCTTCTCTGATGCTTTACTAGCAAAAGGTAAGTTAGGTACAGAGCATTAACTCAACAGGATGGTGGGGGCGAAAGATGCATCCTTTAAGAGGGTATTTCAAAGTGGCCTTCTTAAGGGTCTGCAGGACTCAACACACATGGGCAGACTGGATGGGCCTTGCAGTCCTTATCTGCCATCAACTTCTATGACTATGTAAGCCTTATATATAGCATCCATCCCCTCCTGATAATTTATCAATAGCCCATTAGGGCATGGATCCAGAGTGCACACGTGGGGACGTACTGCATGTACTCCACCTGAGAGACTCAGACTCATCCCAGGAGAAGGAGTTATTTCCTATGAGGTAGCAAGAATTGCAGCAATGATCCTTGCACTGAAAAACAGGCCAAACTCATCCAAGCTCTCAGAAGAAGCAGCATAACGTGTGCCCAGACACAACCAGAAGTTTCAATCGGCCCCCATATGCTATAGCAATAACATTAAGACATATCTAACTGTAGCTACTGTAGCATATTTATAACGACCTGCAGCACAGCAGTGCAGCAACCTACTATTATCCATCATGAAATGTCTGGCAAGGGAATAACACTTTTAGCTTCAAAACAGTTATTTCACAACAGGGCTAAAAAAAAAAAAAAAAAGAGTTAAAATGCTCTGATAAAGTGAGGAGGAAATACGCTTTTATATTAATTAGTCCATGTCTGTAGTGATTTTTCTGGCTCAGGGCAGATGTATTTTACAGTTCTATTGAGCATTTTTTCAAAGGTTTTTGACAAGAAATATAAAATGGTGCTTGCCCAACAAAGCATGATCATAACAGGGGACTGACTACACAAGGGTAGAGCAGTTGGCTAATTTGTGTTCAAACCATTAAACTACATGGACTTTGGATATCGGTGACTATCCAACTGCGGTTGGATGCCATGACGAACAAACTATCTTGTACTTAATATTATATATGTAATATAAAATGTCCATTTGTTATATACTGCTTACATTTTATACTTCAGCAATAATGCCCGACCAACCGGTCATTTCCTAGGGATTAATGAACAGACAGGGGAACATCTGACACCAGCCAATTTTTAATCCCAGTAAGTGACCATCTGTAAGGTTGCCATTGTGATCACAGGCTTAGTAACAACAACAACCGTGGTTTGGTTTTACAGTTATTTTTTCACTTACCTTTTTACTTTGTTCTTCGCTGAGCGCTATGGTGAAAAGATGTTAAACGGTGTTATGTTGCAGGCTGTGCAATGTGTAGCTGGCAGCTGGACTGGTGAGTTCTTAGAAATTAATGACCAAACCAGTAGCCAATCAGAAGCTAAGTTAGGATCAAGAATATGTCACTGGGCTTATAATTTTGCATAATTCCATTCTTGTATTTTTTTTTCCATTGTGAAGCCTTTGAGATACAGTTCTTAGGAAAGATGCTATACAAAAAATAAACTGTACTGGATTATAGATCTACTCCAGACCCACACTAGCCACATCTGCTAGCGCCCCTAAATGCCTCGCCCCCCCCCCACCCATGCTATGCACTCTATCCTTTCTTTATTTGCTCATCTTCACTAACAGCACTGCTTTGTTCCCTCAAAACAGTATTACAATATAGAGAATACTGGATGGGCAACTACGCACAACCAGTGTGTTCTGCCACAGAGAGGTTCTAATTCCCTCTGACCTTGAGAGCAAAGCTGAAAAGGTCCATGGGAATCAGAACCCCGAGGTGACAGAACACATGGTTATGCATTAAGTTGCTCATTCTGTATTTTTTTATAGCGTATAGTACTATGTGAAATGTGTGCATTGTTTTTATCCTCTTTTACAATGAAACTGACTTGGGCGGTCTCTAAAGGTTCTAGAATGCTGTTCTACTACAGAAGGGCACAATCACATTCCATGACCTTTGAACAGTGGTACAACAGCATTTTGAAAAGGATGGATTTCTATACAGAACAATGCTCCACTATAGCTCAGTTACTCTTAACACTCTAATACAACATTCCAGTTCTTACTGTACTAATATGTTTGCACTGCTCTTATACTGTCCCTGTGGCACTATGCTTCTAATTGTACCTCTCCCGCAGGATGCATCTGGAAATGAGCTGTCACAGCTCAGTAGGCACTTCAAGATGAAACTCTCACAATAAACAACTAAATAAATAAAACATGTATTTCTTTGTAAACTATTTCTGGGCTTGAATGACTGATAAGGATTGGAATAATGCAAACATATAAACACTCTAGTTGGTCATAAGGGGCAGATGGACCACTGTAAAACAGAAACAAAAACTGGTACATTGATGTTAAGTTTGACTTCATGACAGGATCCTTTTACTTGGTTTGTGCGTTGCATTGCTGTTTTAAAGACTGGGGAATGACTACACTTAGTAAAATACAGTAGAATGCACTACTGAACACAGCTTTCACACTGGCTCAGACAAATATAGTTTATCTTACTGACCCCCCAATCTAGAGAACTGTACTACTGCCTGACAGACATCACTCCACTCAACAGCTCTGCAAATCTGAACAAAATCAACAGCATCAGACTGGAATTAAAACACCTGCCTTCAGTGACATCTCCACCCCAAACCCTTTCCAAATGTCTAATAAATAATGTAGAACGCTCCTTTTTTCCACTTATATATTTTTACTACTGGGAGTCCAAAAGACTGGATATTATGTTGCTTCAGCATTATTTTCTACACAGCACAGGGGGAAGTCAAAACTGTATTGCTACTTCAAGCTTAACAGTGGCACACACAGCTGCTGTCTGAGGCCAGCTATACACTACAGTACTACTAACCCCAAGTGACTGAGATACAATTTTTAGATTTTCATGGCAAAGACAAAAACATAACTAATGATAGTATTCTAAAAGAAGGTCAAAACTGAAGTGTGGATTATACAGTATAAAAAATTATAATCATGGTACCTGCCATTAGTAAATATTACTTTGTGTGTAATACACACACACTTGCATATTTAATAAAAAAAATTACATACCGTAACTGTTGACCTTCCTGAATATCTTCACCATTGATTGATACATCTGGGTCTTGGGTCGTTGGCACTAGGACCCCATGGGAACCTGTATTCAATTAGGGAAGGAGCTGACATTAGCAACTGGCGTCGCTTGCATGCAGCATGTACCCAAATGGTGACACGCGCCAGCCAATAACCAACACCGACTCCCTCTTGGATCACAGTTCTGTCTGCCAGGAGAGAAACAAAGTGAAGAGAAAATAACAGAGAGGACTAGAGACTTTCTAACCTAAAGGGACAGTAAAAGGATACAGGATATAAAATAAACAGAACCGAACTACCAACTTAGAGACTAAGGAGAGGGCCTACAAGGTGGCACAAGGGTAGTGGGTCTAAAAAAGGAGCCAGAGTCTCATCATTAGCCAGAGTTTGGATAGTGATAGGAAGAGAGAGAACAGCAACTCTGAGCAAAAGGCTCTGGCAGAGCAGCAGAGGGGAGACCCCAAATTGGGATCCCTGCGCAACTGAGAAGGCAAAAAAAAATGGCAAACAGCAGGAAACAATACCTGAACTTCCAAAAAGGTAGTAACTCTATGCCACAGTGCCAGCTGAGTAAACATGAGAGTAAACCCCTAACCCTGTGTTCTCTAGAAAAGAGAAAAAGGGAAGTAGCATAGGAGTTGCAGGACTACCGGCCCTGGGAAGTCAAAATGTGGGCATCTCCTCTGGCGGGCTCCAGGCGTAGTAGCAACACCAGTGCACAGAGAAGAGACAGGGATACCAACCAAAACATTTGAACATCAGGAAAAACATGCCCTGCTTCTTTCTGCAACTACAGGGATGTACCCTCTGTGTGGCTAGTACACTGATCCATGCAAGTGCGTAGCACCCCTCCACAGACAGAGCACCTGCTCAGTGGAGATACACTAGATAGTGCCAGGGGCATGTGTTGTATATAGCAACTTACAGGGATATACCCTATAGGAGATATACCCCAGGCAGGGAGAAAGATGGAGGAAAGGCAGCCACCCACTCCATGAAAGGGAAAAACCAAAACTAGCAAATTCTTAGTAGGTTTTTCGTTAAGTTCCTTTTTTTGCGGGGTAGGGAAAGCCAGGGCCCCCCACCACCTTTTTTTTTTTTTTGTGGTGAGGGTTGGCACCAGGTGTCCAGTCTTTTTTGGTTTTTAAATAAATAGTAAGTGGCAGAGTAGAGGATAGAGAGAGAGAGAGATAGTAAAACTACAAGGACCCACAGGGTGAACTGCCAAAGCCCTTGTCTCACAGCTGAATGGGGGATGGAGGGTGGGTGTCTGAATCAAGGGTGAAGATATTCAGGAAGATCAACAATTACAGTGAGTATGTAACTTTTATATCTTCCCTGAATCAATCTTCACTACTGATTCATACATACGGGGCTGAGTACCAAGCTTTCCAATTAGGAAGGAGCTGGCTCACCCTGAGGGAAATAGTTACCCTCAGCCCTCTGTGTGGGGGAGAACACCTGATGGCAGGGACTCATCTTAGGCCTGACAAGGCCCAAGAATGTTCACAGTCAGTTGGGAGGTAATAGGGCCCCCGTGCCCCATGTCCCTGCTTGACTCTCTGGTAAAAAAAAGTGAGCCTCCTGGAACTGGGAGTTTAGCACCTCATGCCAAGTCAGACGTGCCAGTGGAGAAAGGTGAAACCATGCTGTCTGCTGAATGCAGACTCTGGTTCCTACCAGGCTGAGGCCATCTCACTGGCATCAGAAGATGCCCTTGTCTAATGCCTCGCCAACTCCAGGCCCTTGGCAAAAAGGCAAATGTCTTGCACAATACTCCAATGTTGGCATGGCAGATAGGAGCTGTCCTAGCTGCGCCCAAATGCAGTTGTTATAAGGTACAACAAAACAACAGAAAATGTTTTTCTAACTCCTGCAGCACAAGACCCAAACATGCAAGAGACCGATAATGGATATAAAATGCCCACTTACCTCCTTCTAATGGAGAGAATGCTTTATTTGTGCAAAATCAGTTACTCAGTGCAAACACACAAACAGTAAAATGAAGCAAAGTGCAGAGTACTCAGGCGGCATTACTGGTCGTCTACTGAAAAGAAAAATTCATGCTGACACTCCTCGAGTATAAACTAATCTGTTGTAAAAAACAGGTAGTCAGGCCAACCGGATAGCACAGTGGTAGAGTAACTGTTTGCCATCCAGACACCTGTGTTCAAGGCCCGAGCCCGGAATGTCTGGTGCTGGCTGGCGAGACGGGGTTTAGGCATCCATTAGATGCCTCCTGTCTCAGGGAGGGAGGGCACCTCCTTCCACTGAACGACTGCCCCTGGTGACCCAGGGGGAAAGAGTTGTCCTGCAGAAAGGAACAAGTGGTCCCTTTGGAGTGGCCTTATGTCGGCATGTGCCCACTCGTCTGGCAGTTGATGCGAAGGCGTCACATGCCCAGAGTGGTGCCAGCAGGGAAGCACCAAGGGAGGGGCAGGGTTCACCCACCCTTCCAATAGCCCCGACAGGCATCTCGCCAAGGCCACCTCTTAGGACCACACCCTGGGGTGAGGAGAGGAAAAAGGGAATAAAATCCTCAGCAGCTCCAGGCAGATGAAGCTGCCCTGCCCCCCCCACACCACAGGTCTCCTCAACTCCTCCCACACCTCGTCGGCTCCACCCCACGGGCCCTGACTGTCGAGTGAAGTATGTTCCTCCCGGTTTGAGGGGTACCGGGGGTCGCGCCCATGGGGGGATAAGCCATGGGTTACAATCAGGGCACCCCGAGGGTTGTCAAGCATTGGCTGGTGTTGGGCTGGATCATCTGTGACATCACGTGGTGGGTGGAGGGCTTGGGTAGGTGGAAGGAGGTCCCAGCAGCTGGCAAGGCAAAAATGGGGACAAAAAAAAAAGGTGGTCAGTGAGACAAGTGTACGTGCACGTGACATGCACATACCAGAGCTGACATTTCAGCATAGCCTTCCTAACAGCTGATTGGTTCAAGCAGATTTATTTATTTTTATTTATTTATTGAATCTCAGAATTGAGACCTTTGAGCCAAGGGCTCATTTACAAAGGCTCCACATCCAAACAAGAAATTATACAGAGAAGAAAACAAACACAGGTACAATGTATGAGTTGCAACATGAGTATAAATTGAACATTAAACTATAATACTAAACATAACATAAATGATCTCTTAAATATGCATGCCTAAGGCATATTCATAGTTTGGGTGTGCTGAATGACAGCGTGACTAGTGCTTGTGTTTTTTTACAGGTATATGGTGTGTAGGCATTACTACTTGTCGCACTGTCACTTGGCACACCCAACCATTAATGTGTATTAGGCATGCATATTTAAGAGGTCCATCTGCGTTAGCCAATCAGTTCTGAGGAAGGCTACGTTGAAAGTCAGCTCTGGTGCATGCTCATCACATGCACACACACTGTCTCAACAGCCACCTGGTTTATTCACCGAAGTAGTTTATATTTAGTGGGTGTCAGCGTTTCTTAATAGACAACGGGTAATGCTGCCTGAGCACTCTGCACTTTGCATCATTTTACCGTTTCCATGTTTGCACTGCGTGAGTGATTTTACACATAGTGTTCTTCACTAGAATGAGGAAAGCATGTATTTCATATTCACTATCAATCTCTTGCATACTTGGATCTTGTCCTGCAGCATTCCTCGAAGACCCTTGGTCAGGGAGGGACGACGCTGTGGTCATCGCTA
Source organism: Neoceratodus forsteri (assembly GCA_016271365.2). Lineage (NCBI taxonomy): Eukaryota > Metazoa > Chordata > Ceratodontiformes > Ceratodontidae > Neoceratodus > Neoceratodus forsteri. Next base: position 1,212,361,607 of record CM057458.1, read on the forward strand.
AAAACTCCTAGAAGTCCCACTAGTGTGTAAATCGTACTACGTGTGGCAATAGTGCCAATGTCCAGCACTCACAGCATGTCCATCAGTAATCTCTGGTACAGAAAGTAATCAGAGGCTGAGGATAGGTGTTGAGATAACTCTGTGCCCTCTGAGAAGGATGCAGACAGAGAGGAGGGGCTAGACCTGGAAGTGTGTGGTAGCTAAACATGCAGAAACTGGACACAGTTGGCACAGATATGGTACTGGGAGACCAGCTGCACTTCCATAATGACCCCAGTTGAGGGGCCTGAAAGGACCTGTGATACCTGGGAATTCAGTCAGAGCTGACACAGCCCCAGGAGAAGTGGGAGTAGAGCTAGAAGCTCTATGGTCTATGCCTGGGCTGCGGGACCATTCAGCAGACCTTGCTCTACAGGAGTGTGTGACACAACCACCCAAGGAGGGTTGACCCACAAAAGAGGAATGACCTCAATGGTGTCTATGGGGGAAAATTCCCATGCAGGAGAGTGAAGTCATTTGGTCCCCCTTGGGGCAGCTCTGGTCCTCATCAGAGATGGAGTCAGCCATAGAGCCAGGAGAGAATTCCACAACCAGGCCCCTTCCTGACCCTGTGTCAGTGCCGCCTATGGCACCAAATGCAGGGCTAGTTGTAGGACCCCTACCAGCCCCATGGCTGGCACCATCCTCAGTGCCCGAAATCCATCTCCGGCCCCCACACCGCAAGTAGTGTCAGAAGCTGGCCAGTCCCACAGGCGGCTCCAGAACAGGGAACATTTATTTATTTATTTTTTGTTGTTGACCCAGAAAGGAGGGCTAGACAATTCTGCCTATTTTCAGCTACGTCCCGAAGAGGGGGGAGATACAGATGGTAGCCAACTGAAATTTAACCAAATTAAGCTGTTGCTGGTATTTTTAGTGAAAGGGGGAAATTTGGCCAGGACACTGGGGAAATTCCTCTACTCTTTTCGAGAAGTGCCATGGTGATCTTTAACGTCCAAATGAACAACCACCAGAACAGGCAGATGGGACCTCCTTTTAATGTCTCATCCAAAAGACGGCACCTCGAAGTGCAGCATCCCCCTTGTGATGCGGTAGTGTCAGTATTGGGATTTTACCTCAAATGTCTGGTGCGGGGCTTGAACCCACAACCTTCTGCTCTTCTGGCCTCAGAGGCGAGTGTGCAACCTGCTGAGCCACTGACACTAGATCTGAGGATTGTGCTGTCACCAGCACCTAGCCTCATGTCAGGCCCAGAACTGACCCCAGAGTCAGTGCTGCATCAGTTACAGGCTTGGCATTGCCTTCCTCCTCAGAGCCACAAGGGCTACTCGAGTCAGAGAGCGACACCTCCACCTCCGCAACAGCGTGCCTCCCAGCCCTGGTGCCAGTCCCTCTCTGGGTACCACGAACAGTACTGGGAGGGAGCCCCAACATTACGACCAGCACCACCCTGCTCACAGACACCGTAAGCAATGTGAGGTGCAGGGTTTTAAATAACTGATTAGCAGTTTTTTTCTTGTGACAATGCTAACTGTACAGAAAGTATTTATATAGGTTTTCTAGAAATGTTATGTTTGTTAAACACAGTGAGGCAAGTGCTATGCATTTTCACAATGTTTTAGCACTTTTATGAGCAAAATACTAAGCAAGTTTTGGAGTTAAATAAAACCCTGCAGAAGCCAAAGCAGCACCAGGCCATGACATGGATGTGTCCTCCAGTGTAGACTGAGTGTATAGCTTTGGCTTCAGCACCAGGGATGTCCGTTGCCCAAGGCGAATGGACGGAGGCAGGTTGCTCAGCCAGCCACCAGACCCACCCCCCCTACGGCCTCCGATGCCTTGACATGGCAAAGTCAGTGAGAGCCCTGTGCTTCCATGGTACCAGTGACACTGGGAAGGGTCTCAGGGGAAAGTACCAAGGTACTTACCTTAGACAGACAGGTTCCTGGCATGCCTTTGAATGTGGCAACTGGACGACCCTTCATCACACTGAACTCTATGATACAGAGACCCATCAAGAAAACAGGCACAGGAGTAATCCATATCATGTTCCGGGCCAAGACATGTCCGGCAAACCAGACATTGGTCCTTCACACTGACAGATTTCACACAGGAACACCAACACATAAGCAGGGCTTTTTTGTCCCCCTTACTCTTTTTCTTGGACTTGGACATCAAGGACAAAGTAATAAAATGAAGTCAACACCAAGAAAAGAAACACTTTGGCGATGTCGCAGTAGAAAAATGAAGTTCACAAACAGCTGAACTGATGCACTGCTCCCACGGTGTGCACTTGACAGTGGGAAGATCAGAACTGAGATGCATGAGGGAGTTGACGATAGTTATTCACTGGTGCGTGGCATCACCTGAGTATGTGCTGCAGCAAGCAACGCCAGTAGCTAACGTCAGATCCCTCCCTAGCGGAGAAAGCTCCCTTAGGGTCCTAGTGTCTCTGGCCTTAGACCCATATGTATGACTCAGTGTTCAAGAATCATTCAGGAAAGATCATCCCTTTCCATTTTTGTAAGTCTTATTAGCACTCAGTTTAGGAATTAAGCATCGTCGCTGAAGCAGGAGTGTTTTTCATCTACCTAGAAAGTAGGCTGCCATGAACCCCTACAGAAATTACCAGCTGGAGTGGGCCCGTCAGTGCAGCAATAGGGTACTGCCTGTGATCCTACTGGCTTGGGCTCGGGAATGAGCTTGCGACACTGGGGGCTGGCCAGGGGGAGGATGACAAGGCATCCCAAAAGACATTCTTCTCCTCCCAGGATGGAGGGCAGCAGACTCCACTGCAATATTGCCACCTGGGTGATCACAGGCAATAGTGGAGAAGTAGCATCTTGTGGGAAAGACAGCCCCAGGTGGTGCCATATGCAGTCATGCATCTGCACGTGCACATGGCACCCTCGCTGCTGATGTCCAACCAAGATCAGGGAAAACCGTAAGGAAAACAACCCAGAGTGAACAAGACGACAGCAGTGCCTCTTGGGCCTCAGTGAACCTACTGGCCAGTCCTCACTGCACACTCTGCAGACCACAGGAGAGTTCCCTCCTAGGCCCAGTGGAATCCACCACTGCAGCAGGAGCTGTGCACTGTGGATCCCCTGGGTGAGGATGTAAGTGCCAGAGATGGTGAGGAAAGGGCTGAGAGGTAGGAGAATAGAAGGGGGCAGCAACAGAAATCAGAAATAAACTGCCCCAAAATATGGACTTGTCACTCTACACACTTCAATAGTATCTCTATGTGCATTCCTCGGGTGAAAGGGTGGTTCTGACACCCAAAAGAAACAAGAAGGAACACCCTTGAAGAATGTAAACATGTGTCTGGGTCAGGTATTCCCTAAAATACAATGGGCTCGATTCTCAAAGGAGATTGAGTGCAACAAGTCCCAGGTGCACCGAACACATGGCGCATGGGGCTTGTGGCACTGGCCGGCAATCGGGATTCGCGATTCCGTACAAGGCGCAAGTTAGACCAGCTTTTGCTGGTCTAACTTCGCAGACTTTATTTACAGGATTTGCGCCAAATATTTTGTGCAAGCTGCCGTAAAGAGTGTAAAGGGCCACAAATGCGCACAACCTTTGAGAATCAGGCGCATGGTGGGGCAAAGTGACCGGGGCAGCGCAGGGTTTGATGTAGGGCACATGCAAGCCCTGCGTCAACCTTTGAGAATCAAGCCCAATGTCTAAAAAAAGTTATGTTTCTGGTAGGTGGATTTAAAAGTTACGTTTTCTAGGTTGACACTGTCCTCTTATCAGTCTTAACAAGTATTAATTCTACTGCCCTCAAAATTTCTGGAATTGTGATATCACAGTTTGTAGCCATGGTTATGAGCACTATGATGTCATAAAAAAGGAACTATTTATTGACTCAATACATCTTTTGTTGTGAACACTATGATGTCATAACAAAAGCACTATTGAGTCAGAAAATCCTAATGAAGTTTTCTATTCAGACCTCATGGAAAAGGAGGCATAATGAACTAAGTGAACTACCTGGGACAGACAAAAATAAACAAATGATGTTCCTTGGTAAACAGTGTATTAGTTGAATAGTTTTAGGAACTTGTACACTTAATACAATACTACTTCGATTATTAGAACCCAGATTATTCTGCTTGCCCGATATCTTAACTCCGACATGTTCCCCTACTCTGGTTTTCCTAATGCAAAGGATCTCAGATTATCTGAACTCTCGATTATCTGAAAAAAATCAAATGTCTCCTAGAGTGTTTGGAAAATCAGAGTTGTACTAGTACCTGCTTTTTAACATTTCATAAATCATCCAATCTACTAAAATATGAAAAGATTTCAAAACACTTTAACAAAGGTTTAAACAATTAAACAAAAACTACCCTTATTGGAAAAGTCAAAAAATCCACATCTCTGCATGTGATTTTCTCATGTGGTTTCATTTGCACTTGTACATCTTTTTACTGATCTTTAGCTCTGCATTAGTGATTTAATAAAGGATTTTTATGTACAAAAATAAAAGTTATGCTTCACTACTGACCATGAGTGCTCAGAAGTTTCATTTGTATGACTGTAAAGAAAAGTGACAGGTAATGTAGAGGCAAGTAAATGCCAAACAGAATATAGGTGGCCACCCAACAGACTAGCCGAGCCCCAGACGTCTAGCTCAGATGTCTATTTCTTAAACAGTACAAAATTAAAGACCATGCTAAGTAACGCCTGACAAAACCACAACCTTGGTTGACTGATTCACAAAGAAAGATTGTATTGATAAAAATGCTGGGAGTGGCATTTTTATTAATAAATCTTTTTTTTTTGTATGAATCGGACAACCTAGGTTGCTGTTTTTGTCATGCATTAGCCTTAGCACAGCCTTTACTTTTATAATGTACAGGCAGTGTTATGTAGTGGATAGGGAACCATGATATCATCGGCCCTAACACTCCCAAAGCCAAATACTAGCTGCTGTGTATGACCTTCAACAAACCACGGAACTGCTCAGTGCTTCAGTCTACCCAGCTGTGGAAATGGTTAAAAACAAAGGACTCCCCCCCCACCCGAAACAAGATGTTGCATCTCCGTTGGGCTATCCAGGGTATACAAGTTGTAAAATACAAAGCCACTCCCTAGCAGAATTCTGACTCTCGGGTTTTCTGGACCGACATCCAGCTTGAGAGGCAGAGGGTCAAAATGGCCCACACTCTGTTAGTGATATGTAAGCCCTGCCATAATATTCAACACAGTTAAAAGCCTGTAAATGCCATTGAATATACTATCTCTCGAAGTGCAGTTGCCTGCAACATTCAAAAAATCTAATTCTTTGCTAGGAAAACAAAAAAGCAAGTATTTCAAACATACGCCATTTTAAAATTCAGCTTTATAACAGGACTGCTACCATAGTAAACTGCAAAATATTCAAACAAACATAAGTGGTATTCCACAGGCTTCACTTTTTATGTTGAGAGTGTTGCAAAATGTTTGTAGTCAAGCATTTCAGAAATCTGAAGGCAAGATTACCCACATCTTAGATAAGAAGGCCTACTGCCATGTTGGTCTTTGGAAAACTAAGAGTCGCTGGATAGTCTGACAGTTCTTTGAACCAATATACATATTGTACAAAGCTGTAACAGTGCATAAGCTTTCAGTGCCACACGTTTCTTCATCAGGTGTAACGCAATTCATCCTGCCATCTGTTTCTGATGCACATTTCCGATAAATAAATAAAAATAACTTACTATACAATATATATGTTGTGACAGGGTAGAATAGGACCCTGTCCCAGTTGTTATGGAGAAAAAGTGTTTAAATGCAAGGATCTGTTCTTTCCTTTTCCTGTCTCTTGTCTGTCTGGTTGTGCAACCAAAATTTTCCTGTGAGACCTAGGATTTGATCACACTGACAGTCTTGCAATTATTTACCTTTCGCTATCTCTCAGTCTTCCATTGCTGTTTGTTTTTTTCTCCCTTGCATATCTGCTGATATAAAAATATATGCAAATCATTATGTGGAAATGTAACTGATATTGGGATCCTTTTGTTTAGAAATTATATAGAACTGAGGCCCCAAAACCAGCATCCCGGTGTCACTCAAGGTCGATGTGATAGTGGGTAATGAAGGTGTCTGCTCACTTCCAGGTAGCAGCCTATCAGATTTCCTAGATACGGATGTCCCTGGAAGCAGCCACCGATGCAGCGGTATGTTGGGTGGAATAAGCTCTTATCCCTCTAGGAGGCTCCTTGCCCGCCAACTCATAACACAGACTTATGCACGATGTAATCCATCTTGCAATCGTCTGCTTTGCTGCAGGTCTGCCAGAAGCGGCTTCAGCAAAGGTGACAAACAGCTGGCGAACCTCTCCCTGAATTTCTGCCGTTCTCTCCTTATAATAGGAGACAGCATTTCTCAGGTCCAAAGTATGGAGCCTGTACTCGGCCTCTGAGGTGTAGTTGGGGTAGTAAACTGGCACAATTACCACCTGGTTAAGGTGAAACTCTGACACCACCTTCGGAAGGAATGTCGGGTTGGGGCACAGGACAACCTTGTCCCTGTGGAAGATCAGCTAAGAGGAGTCCACTGAAAGCACCTGGAGCTCCCCTGTCCTTCTGGCAGACATGATAGCTACCAGGAAGGCCGTCTTTCACGACAAATGTGACAAGGCACACTTGTGTATTGGTTCGAATGGCTTCCCCATGAGCTTTGCCAGTACCAGCAGAAGATCCCACAGAGGTGGAAGTTCACGCACTGGAGGGGATATGTAATCTAGGCCCTTGAAAAAGTGCCCGAACACAGTTTCCTGTGCTGTCGGCTGACCGAACTGTGCCTGGTAAACAGAGATGGCTGCCAGGTGCACTCTAAGGGTCGATGACTGCAAACGCCTTTTGAAGAGAGAGACCAAAGGTAGTCAAGAATGTTAGCCAATGGACAGAACAAAGGGTCCAGGCTATTGCCCTGACATCAAATAGAAAACCTTTTCCATTTGAAGGCGTAACATTTCCTGGTCGATTCCTTTCGGGATGCATCCACCACGGTGAAGACATCCTCGGAAAGACCCAAAGCCTGTAACTCTAGCCGCTCAGGTACCAGGCTGTGAGGTGCAGGAACTGAAGGTCCGGATGGTATACCTTCCCCTGATTGAGAAACAGCAGGTCTGTGCGTGCTGGAAGCCACTCCGGGGGTCTGCATCTGAGGCTGAGGAGATCTGGATACCAGAACTGGCGCGGCCAGTCTGGGGCTACCAGGATCACCTTTGCCTTGTCCCTCCTCACCTTGAGGAGCACCTTGTGGATCAAAGGAAATGGAGGGAAGGTGCAAAGAAGGCCTGGGGTCCACGGCCTCAAGAAGGCATCCCCTGCAGCTAGCCCTGCTGAGGGGGGCAGGCATGAAACAGCCTCAGCTTGGTGTTGTTCCTGGAGGCAAACAGGTCCATCATCGGTTTGCCCCAGTGGAAGAACAGGCTGTAAGCTACCGCTGGATGGAGACCACTCGTGTGATGTCTCGCCTAAGCGGTTGAGAGCATCCGCCAGATGATTTGAGGTTCCTGCCACATTGATGGCTAGATCTGCCTCCAAATGGCTGATGAGGTTCCAGATGCGGAGCGTCTCCCTGCACAGCAGACAGGAGTGTGTGCCACCCTGTTTGTTGAGGTAGTACATGGTCGTGGTATTGTCCGTCTTGACTTGAACCACTTGACCTCGGAGATGAGGAGTGAAAGCTGACAGTGCCAGTCTGACTGCTCTGAGCTCCAACAGCTTGTTGTGGCATCGGGACTCCACAGGGGTCCAGAGCCCATGGGCCTTTTTGTCCCCCATGTGGGCTCCCAAGCCCATGGGAGAGGCATCGGTCATGAGGATGACCGTCGGCTCAGGGCGGACAAATGGGATCCCTTCCTGCAACTGGTCTTGGGCAGTCCACCATCGGAGAGCGTCCCACATCTTCCGGGTTACAGTGATCAGCTGGTTGAAATGACCGTGGCGCTGAGTCTACTGGGTGGCCAGCTCCTACTGGAGGGGATGCATGTGCAACCGGGCCCAACAGACCACTGAGGTGCATGCTGCCATGTAACCCAGAAGGCACAGAAAGTCCTGTGCAGGGCGCAATAGCCCAACCAGAAATGATTGAGAAAAGGAGAAGGAGCCGAGCTCTGGCTTGACGAGAGTCGAGCTCTGCCACGATGAAGCCCATCACCTGGGAAGGCACGAGTTCCGTCTTGGCCTCGTTGATCAGGAGGCCGAGTTGGGAGCAGGTCTGGAGGGCCAGGTCCCTGGACCTCTCCACCTCCTGTTGGGTGGGACCTGCTAGGAGTCAGTCGTCGAGGTAGGGATAAATCCTGCCCCCCTGATGCATTTGGTGAAGACCCCATTGGGCTGATGAAAGGCCAAACGGCATGGCTCGGAATTCGGACAGGGTCCCCTCGACTCTGAAGTGGAGGAACCGTTGATGAGATGGATGGATTGGGATGTGAAAGAACGCGTCCTGCAGATCCAGTGAACAGAACCACATGTTTCGCTCCAAGGATGGTATGATCTGGGACGGAGTGACCATTCGAAAGGTGCGTGACCCGAGATATTGATTCAGGTCATACAGATCTAGAATGGGGCGCGAGCCCCTGTCCGCTTTGGGCACCAGGAAGTACCTGGAGACAAAGCCTGGGTCTGCTGGAGGATCCGTCACTGGAGCTACTGCCTCCTTGAGGAGGAGCTGAGCGATGTCGTCTCGGAGAGCCGACTGAGTCTGGGTGGATACTCTTTCCTCCGGAGGGGCACGGGCTCGGCTTGGAGGGTACTGCTCGAATTCCAGAGGCAGTCCCTGACCGACCACTTTGAGAACCCACCTGTCTGAAGTGACAGCGGACCAGGAGGAAAGGAGGTGGTGGAGCCGGCCCCCCACAGGAGGACCCAGAGCTGGCATGACGGGAAAGGGGGAGGCAGCCCCTGCCCCATCACTGAGCAGGCTTGGAGGAAGAGGATCCAGGACCCGAACCTCGGTCTCCTTCACGGGCCTGGGAGGGCCCGGGCTTGGGCTGGGGGCACCAAGCTTAAGCCTGCTGTTGCTGCTCCTGTCCTCCTTGAAAGGAGCACTGCTGTGCTGCAGGGGAAGAGTGCTGAAAAGGCTTCTTTTTCTTCTGCTGGTTCTTGACCAAAGGACCATTGGCAGAAGTGGCGTCCAAGGTGGCACTGGACTGCTCAGTACGCTGGAGATGACCGGCCACACCCAGGCCGAAAAGATTGGTGCCCAGGAAAGGCACATCAGGCAGTCTGTGCTGAGTATCCACCAGGAAGGAGGAGAGTCTCAGCCGAGCCCTGCGACAAGAGGCAACTGCGGCTGCCATCAAACAGGCACAAGAATCCCCAATGCCCAGAGCTGTCTGAAGTTGCTGTTTGGCAACAGCTCGGCCCTGATCCCGGACCTGCTTGACCGTGATCTGCATGTCCGCAGTGAGGTGTGGGAGGACTTTGTCCAAAGACTCCAAAGGGCATGGGAGAAGTGTGCCATGATGATGGCCGAACTTGCCTGACGAAGGCCCAAGGAAGACGCAGCATAGACCTTACTGGCCGAATGGTCCAAGAGCTTGGACTCTTTCTGGGGAGGTCAGTCAGTGTCAGCAGAACTGCCAATATGCCTGAACACAGAGGCGGTCACAAGGCTCTCGACCAAAGGGTGCTCATGTGAACCCTACAAGGGACCCCATGGGCACCGCATACTTGCGGGCCACGCAGGCAGACGGTGCTGGACAAAAGGCAGGGCACTGCCAGAGTTCAAAGGCGAGGCAAACAATGGCCTCGGCCACAGGAAAGGCCTCTGTTGGGGTATCCCCTCTTTTGAGGATGTCCATGAGAGAGTACCATGCCTTTTTCTGGATTGGCTCCAGGGGCATCCCTGTGGACTCAGAGATGAGGCAAAGAATGCCCTGAAAGGACGAAGGACCTTCCTCCGTCTCTAACCCACCAGCCGACTCATCATCCCGGGATGAGAATGCAGGCCAGTCACATCCAAATCCGAGGAATCCGGATATAATGGTCGACTGCCCAGGTCGCACTCCACCCGCCGTATGCGGTCCGGGGTGACGGTGACCAAAAGACGCCAAGGAAGCCCAGTGTCTGGCCTGTCTTCTTTAGAAGGAGCCCCTCCCACAGGCTGCCAGGGTGGTGGTTCCACCACTATCGGTGGAGAGACCGGTTTTCGGCCGAACAGGAGTTTTCACTGGCTTTGCAGGTGGGTGAACTGACTGAGTTGGCTTCAGCCTAGGGGACGAAAGCCAAGTAATGGCCAGGGTGGAAGCCCAGGTCGGCTTGTGCCTGGTCAAAATCAGCTGCTGCCACATGAGGTCCTCGTAGCATCGATGGAGTTTCTGTTGGAGCCTCTCCTCATCCGAGGAGGATGAGGACAACCGATGACGTCGCTGCTTTTTAGAGTGTCTGTGGCTCTTCCTCAGCCTTTCGGTCAAGGGGGTTCTGGACTTCGATCAAGATCGGACGGGCCAATTTGGTTGCTCGGGAGACACCGACGGGACCGGTGATTTCCCAGTGTCGGGGACCACTTCCTCAATGGGAGTCCCAGCAGGCTGGGCCTCCTTGTCAGGGAAAGTAAGAACAGGAGTTTGATCGAGAGAATCGTCGACCAGAGTCGGCGACAAAGGATCGATCAGGTCAATGATGATTTCCACATCATCGATTGACACTTCGGTCAACTGTCCAGACAGCATAGCGGAGAAGCCAGCGAGCAGAGGCAATTTCGACCAAAGTCGAGACTGCTGGTTCCTGGGAGCAAGATCTCGCCCGATCCCAAGAACATCTCCGTCGGGACAAAGACGATCCCAGGTCCTTCTCCCGCTTAAGGGACCGAGAGGAGTGTGTGCCTGCAGGACCCTCTTTCTTGGTTGGGAGAGACTGGCACAACTCTTGGAAAGAACCCGAGAAGGTGGAGCCCAGGCTGAGCGGCACAAAGAAGCTCCAAATAGTTTCTGCAGCCTGAGCCGCCTCCTCCTCCTCGAATGCTTGCATGCGTTCCAGTTGCTTAGCGGATTCCGCAGTGACGGAAACCACCCGCCGAGCCTCCTTAGATTTCACCGGAGGGTTCTATTTCTCCGGCCTCCCCAACTTCAGGCATGCGAGATGGTCGTCAAGCACATTAGGATGAAAAGCGAGACAAAGATTGCACTTTGAGGCGTCATGGTCGACACCGAGACAATAGATGCACGCAGTGTGGGGATTGGTGTGTGATATCTTCTGGCCACAGGGACACCGTCGAAATCCAAGAGAAGATTTGTCTTCCATAATCAAAGGAAATTAGTCACGATTGCTAATGCGAACTACACGGATTTTCGGAATGACCTAAGGTTTTGAAGCCAGGGCCTACAAAATGCGTGAGCACAAGGGAGGCAACCTAAATCTTCCAGCAGAAAGGAAGATCTGGCATCATGGGGCGGAGCCGAGGGTTATACCACCTGGGTGGGTGGGAGGAGCCAGCTTGAAGACTTCCAGCAAGATTTAAAGTGGAAGGGGACGCCGACCCGGTGGTGCTGAGGGTTGAGGCGCTGGACGTCACACCTCGCTCTGCGCCAGCGACCCAGGTTCGGGAACGAGCCTGGGTCACCGGGGGTCGGCAGGGGAGGACTAGGATTGTGCGTCCAACGACAGCTCTTCTAGTTCTGGGGAGAAGGAGTGGACGCACATCGTGCTCTGCTAGTCCCTGGGGATGCCCGACGGTACTGCAGTTTTATTTAACGCTAAAGTTTTGCTCATAAAAGTGCTAAAACAGTGTGAAAATGCATAGCATTTGCCTCACTTTAACAAGCCTAACACTTCCAGAAAACCCATATTAATACTTTCTGTACAGTTAGCATTGTCCCAAGAAAAAAACTGCTAATCAATTATAACCCTGCTGTAATGGTTCCTTGCCTGGCATGGGGGCTGTGGGGGGCCCTTTTGCAGGTGTGAGTTGGCCAGCCGGGCATGCGGAGCTCGGAGTCGTGGTGGCTGGATGTACAGCAGGACTGTGGCTGCAGGTGAGGAAAATATGATAAAGTGGTAGGGGATATGCCAAAGAGTGTGAATGAGCAACATATCCACGATTCTAGAACTACAGTTTGAGATGATTGCTAAAAGCTATTGGAAACTCAAGGGGTTACCAGAGTGCAATTTTTAAGCCTTTTGCAGAAGACCTGTGGAAAAGGGTCCTCAGCTCAGGCATACTGTGTTCCTGCCAGCACCTGCCTGAAATATACTAGAACACTTTAGAAAACAGGATGCTTGTTAAGAAGAGGGTTTGGAAGAACTATAAGACAGAGCTGCATCTGCTTGCAAGTTGGGCACAGAGACTGAAGGAAAACTCTGATGGATCTCCTCTATTTTATTTTGCCTTTGTAAATAGTTATTCTGAACAATTTTATTTTTTATGTTACTGCTAGCACAAATAAATGTTTTGGGTGAATTCTACAACTGCTGCTGGTTTTCCTGTTTCCTGACCTGTGCCTCAATGACAGATGATGTCAGCCTAAGTGGGATTTATGCCGTACATACTCTAAGCCAGAAGTTTTGTGCATGGGTACTGGACCTAGTACCAGGGAAGCATACAGAAAGGTATGGATTCTGCAGCAGCAAGTCAAGGAGTGGTTACCAGGAAAATGGCAGCCAAACTAGCAGCGACAGAAGGCCAAGCTGACACTGTATAGCCAGCACAAGTTATGGAAAAGGAACAGGCAGTGACAGAACCTGAAAGCCTGATGGGCTAAACAACAAAAAGAGACAGAGAGAGAAAAAAGAGCTTCAACGTTTAGAAGCACAGCAAAGAGAAGAAATGCAATAAGAAATGGAAATTACATACATACCGTAATTCTTGATCTTCTTGGACAAAGTCTCCACCACTCATTCACACTACTAACTCATTCACACTACTAGTGGGAGTACGCCGGAGGCGCTAGGATGCAGTGGGAACAAACTTTTTCAGGAGGGCCGGCGCCAGAGATGGAGCCGCGAGGAAGCAACAGTGCGAGCCCAGCGTGTGTGGTAATGACTATGTCAGCGTCGACCCTCCAACTGCCTCAGTACTTTTTTTTTCCGATGAAGTGCAGCGTAACTAACCTAGAAAGGACTAACCTAAAAATCGGACATAAGATAGTCCGAATGACCCATGTAAGAAGGGTCAACAATAAAGTCTTCACAGCTCAGTCACTGAGGGAGTGAAGACTATAAACAGAGAAGTGAGCTTGGGGGACGGTGGGTGGGCGTGTGAATGAGTGGTGGAGACTTCGTCCAAGAAGATCAAGAATTACAGAAGGTACTGTATGTAATTTCCATATCTTCCTGGACATAAAGTCTCCACCACTCATTCACACTAGTGGGAGAGTACCAAGCTAAATAATCCCCCAAGACAGGTGGCAGGAGATAAAGAACTCACATGCTTAGGACAGAAGTCGATTAAGAATGGTCCTGCCAAATGACAGATGTCGTCTGGCATGGACATCCAAGGCATAGTGCTTAACGAATGTATGCAAGAAGCTCCAGGTAGGCACACTGCAAATATATTTGCAATGGGCACATTATGGATTTCCACCAGAGATGCAGTGACTGCTCTGGTAGAGTGAGCATACACTCTGCCTTCCAGCTTGACCTCTGCCATAGAATAGCAGTGGTGAAGGCATGCCACCAGCCACGCTGAAATGCACCTGATAGCAACAGGTTGACCCAGCCGGGGTCTCACTGAAGGAAACAAGCAGTTGTTGAGCCTTGTGAATTTCCTTTTCTCTATCTAGATAGAACTACAATGCTCTCTTACCATCCAGCGAATGAAGAGTATGCTCCCCTTCATTCTAGAAGTTTGCAAAGTAGGCAGGAAGGATTAAAGGTTGGTTTAGATGGAATTCTGAGACAACTTGAGGGAGAAACTTGGGATGAGTCCTAAGAACTACTTTGCCCTTGTGAAATACAGTGTACGGGGGGTGGGGTGCTGTGACCAGTGCGTGTATTTCAGAAATTCTACGGGCCAAAGTAATGGCCACCAGGAAGGCCGTTTTCCAAGTGAGGAACTTCAATTTGCAAGTAGCTAGAGGCTCGAAAGGTTTACGAGTGAGCATGTCTAGCACAATTTTAATGTCCCAGGCAGCAACTGAACATCTAAAAGGAGGTCTAGTCTGTAGAATACCCCAAAGAAACCTCTTAACTACGGGCAACTGAGCCAGCGACATGGAAAGTACCGGCTCACGATATGCCGAAATGGCACAAAGGTGAACTTTGGCTGTGGAGTACTGCACACCTGTGTTTGAGAGGTCTAAGAGATACTCCAAGACGTTATTCAGTGGGCAGGAAAAAGGGTTCCAAGAGGATTTTGCACCCCAGATAGAGAAACGCTTCCATTTAGCTGTGTAGCTTTTTCTAGTGGCTGGCTTACGTGCAGCCAAAAGCATATCTGAAACTCTGTGAGAAACATTGAACCTATTCACCTCTATCTCTTCAGAAGCCAAGCGTGAAGGTGAAGCGACCTTATGTTGGGATGGACCGCAGGACCCTGGGTCAGAAGTTCCGACTGAAGGGGAAGCATTTTCAACGGGTTTTCGTTAGTCTGTTGAGTAGCGGGAACCATATCTGCAGAGGCCAGAAGGGGGCAATGAGAATCATTCTGCCCCTCTGGGACTCCAATTTGAGCAGTACCCTCTGAATTAGGGGAAGAGGAGGAAAAGCATATAGAAAGCGTTTTGTCCACCGCAGCCTGAATGCATCCTGGCAAAAAATGCCAGGTCCTGGATTTCTGGAGCAGAAGAGAAGCAGTTTTGCACTGAGTGGGAACCAAAAAGGTCCAGGTCTGGAGTTCCCCACTCTTTGAAGAGTGACTGAATGATGGTTAAGTCGAGAGACCACTCGTGAGGATCTGCCTCCATCCACTGAGATGGTATGCCAGCTCGTTTTGTACTTCTGGCAGGTAAACCGCCTGAATCCGAGCCTTGTGCTCCAGGCACCATTCACACACTCTCACTGCTTCCATGCATAATGGGTAAGAGTGTGCACCGCCCTGTTTGTTGATGTAGTACATCACTGTCTTGTTGTCCGTTTGAAGGAGAATGTTCTTGTGACAGCGTATGTCCTCCAGAGCTCAGACTGCATACAGGACGGCTCTCATTTACAGGACGTTTATGTGAAGTTGAGACTCATTCTGAGTCCATGTACCCTGGGTGTGGAGATCCCAGCAGTGAGCTCCCCAACCCATCAGAGACACGTCTGTGGTAATGGGAGATCTGATGAGCCAGACGGGCGAAGGGATATCCTTCCAGAAGGTTGTCCTTCTGAGACCACCAGGTGACCGACCTCTTCAGAGGTTCCGTCACCTTGATGAGAAAGGACTGAGAGTGAGTGACTGGGGACCACTAAGCATCCACTGAGAGGTTCTCATGTGTAGACGAGCCAAGGATACAGTGAACACCGCGGATGCCATGAGGCCCAGCATCCACTGCATCGAGATAGCTTGAACTGGGCTGTGCTCTCTGATCTATTGGGCCGTCTGTAAGATATCACTCCTTCTGTCCTCTGAAAGAAAAGCCTTGGCACAGGAGGTGTCCAGAAGAGTTCTTATGAAGAGGAGCTTCTGGGAGGGCTGCAACTGTGACTTGTTGAGGTTCAGCAGGACTCCCATGGACGTCAGGAAGTCTGAGGCTGTGGCCACAGCCTCCAGTCTCTCTTGCCTGGAGGGACTTGCTAGAAGCCAGTCGTCCAGAAATGGGAACACTTGTATTCAGATTTTTCTGAGGAGCACTACGAGAATTGCACAACACTTTGTAAAAACTCGAGGCGCCGAGGATAGCCCAAAGGGCAGGACTCTGAACTGATAGTGTTGACACAATGCCACACACCTTAGGTATTTGTGGTGCTTTGGGTGTATGTGAATGTGTTGGTAGACATCCTGCATGTCCAGGGAGGCTAGCCAATCGTGTCAATGAATCAAAGGTAGCAGGCTACCAAGTGATATCATCTTGAACTTCTCCTTGTGTAGGATCTTCACCATTCATTACTAATACCCTCCCATCTTCCCCTCAAGGCCACCTTCTTGCGCCTCCTCCTGCTCATTCCCCCTTTTTTCTTCTGGCCTTTGCAAAAAGAAAAAAAAGACTCCGTTCCTCTGGATGGACCCTTTTTCTTTTTTCCTGAGGGGTGAGGAGCGACTAATTCCATTTTCCTGAGGAACTCTCTTCTAGTCTCTTGGAGGGCCCTTTGGTTTTCTCCAAGTCATACTGTTCACTTCACAGTTTTGAGAGACTGTTCCTTTGGTTCAATTCCTTCTTCTAGGGCCCCTCGGGCAGGCTCAGACCTCCTTGTATCAGTTTCAACTATTCTTGGAACTGTTTTGGCATTTCGCCCTGAGCTGGAATCTTTGCTTGCCTTAGGGAGTCCAATTGAGCTCCTGCTCTATTTCACATAAAAACTGTACCCTCTAATGGGTTCTGCCCAACCCTCTCCCACTTACACATTCTGGTCTTAGCACTTAACAAGGTGCGAGTGGGTTTTCTTTCCCCTCCTGTTGGAGCGCTCCCCTGTCAAAATAATTTTTCTGCCTTCGAAGTCTGTGAGCTCTCCTCTAGGATTTGGGGGTTAGGGATGAAGAGAGTGTAAAGAATCTGCCTTGTGCTAATCTGTTCAACTGGTTTGGCCGAAACACTTTTACTTTCAAACTCCCTATATGGAATCCTTGCTCCCTTGTTTTGGTTCTGAGCTTATAAACCTCCAAACCAATCCCCCTTGGCAGGACCTCTCCCCTCTCACCATTCCCTTTTTTTGCCTTCCTTTCTCTCTTCCTATTTCCCTCCTTCCTCTTCCTCCTTTGGAGCTGCCCCAGGAGCGAGGCCCTGTGCCCTTTAGGGTAGGCATCCTCTTCTCTTCCTTTGTCCTCTACCGGCTTATCCTTTTTCAGTTTATAGCCTTTCTTTTTTTCTGTCCCTCGGCTCTCTTGCCTCACTCCCTTTATTCTTACCCTTTTATTCGCCTCTCCGGCTAACAGAACTGAGATGGAGGAGGAGTCTGCGGCACCTAATGGCCACCCCTTGCGCATCATGCGTTGCGTCACTCTCGGGGGCGGCGCCATCGGTGCTGACTCCAAAAAAAACCAACTCCCGTGGCGGGTGTGTGCCTCTGGCTGACACCCTATCAGTAATGAATGGTGAAGATACAAGAGAAGATCAAGAATTACGGTAGGTACATAATTTTCCTATCTTCCCTTGTCAATCTTCACCATTCATTACTGCTTGGGTGAGTACCAAGCCCCCTACTCCCAAGGGAGGGGAGGGGAGAAACAGAGCATCCCTGAGGGAACAAGACCCTCAGCCTTCTGTTAGTGACAAACAGAAGGGAGAGACCCACAGCTGACTGAAGAAGAGCCTAAGGATGGGAGGAACTAGGAGGTGTCCCCCAAAGACAGGGGGATGGAGAAAGCCCATGCAAAAGCCTCCTAGCCCTGGAAGAGAACAGACGGGTCCCTCGGAAGGTGGAGCGCATCACCCTACGCCGGGCCAGGGGTGACAACCTTGATAGACAAAGCCAAGCCCTCCGTCTAATACAGATCGCTGTCCCTGCAAGCCTGGAAGCCACCTCACTGGCGTCATAAGATGCCCTTGCTTGGTGTCTTGCCGGCTCAAGGCCTATAGCAGAGAGGGCAGTGGCCTGTCTATATTGCTCAGAATCAGGCATTGATGCTAGAAGCTGGGATAGCATCAACCATAAATGCCTGTTGTAGGCAGCATGGTGCGCCTGATGTGACGCAATGCACAGCATCGCACAAGAAGAAGAAAACACCCTTCTCCCCCACCAGTCAAATTATAGGGAATCTGAATCTGGTGGGTGGTCATGCGCCAGGCAGCGGCGCCTGGAAGGAGTTTCTAGGAATGTCAATCCCGAAGGCGGGTTGGGAAGAGAACCTAAAGACTCCAATGGGTCGTAAAACCTTCTCCTGCAGTCTGCCAGGGCTGGAACAGGGATGGCTGGCGACTGCCAGGAACGGATAGATGCCTACTGGAAGGGAATAGGCCAGGAAGGCACCACCAAATGCTGGGCACTGAATTCACTGAGGAACTCACACATCTCCCGTTCAGTACTGTCTCGTCTAACAAAGGAGATATGAAGATCCCTCACCATCCTCGAAAGGCATCGCTGATATTCAGTGAAATCAGTGTCGGAAGAGAGATGAGCAGGGGGCTCCTCTCCCTCTGAGGAGTGAGACGAGGATGATGGGGAGCTTGAATGTCCAGAAGACTCCTGCGGTGGTGGGGATAGGCGAAACACCCGCTTATGCATACATCTAACGTATGAGGGGAATGCCACCGCAATGGCTCTGAACATCTCCCAGGATAACGGGCCCGAAGGACCGACATGGCCCGGGAGAGAGGGGGGTGGCTGCAGAGGAATGGGAGAGGGGCACCTACGACGAGGCAATTGTCCTCTGCTGAGGCGCTGAAATCCAGAAAATGGAGCCCGAGCTGGCAGGGTCCCAGACAGAAAACCAGGTTGTAGAACGGAACCCTGAGGATGCGAAGCCTGGAAGAGCCTAGTAGGGGATCCTCTCCTGTGACGAACCTGAGGCTGCATGGGTCCAGAAGGGCAGCCCACAGCAACGCCACTAGAGGGGTCCCTGGAGCCTGAGAGGGAAAGACGGGGCCCAGCGCTACGGCTCCTACCCGCACCTCAAGGGGTAGCAGGTGAAGACCGAGGCGCCTCATCCCGGTCTCTCAACCCACCGGACTCTGAGAACACCCTCCTCCTCGACCCCAGTGACAACCCACCCCGAGCAGATGCAGCAGCACTGGGATCAGCAGCTACTGCAACCCCCTCAGGAGGATAAGCCCCACCACGCCCATGCCATCCCCTCCAGGGACCCCAGGCCACCCCAGCCTGGGAGGCCTCAGGAGGGACAGCAGAGGAGAGTGAGGAATAAGCGCCGGCACGCTTACCTAAATCTCCATGTAGACCCTGACTCCGAAGAGTCAGGGTGCCAGGATGGGTCCATGTCCGAATCACCCTCCTCCTCCGAGGAAGGGGCCAGATGGACCTCAATACTGGCCACCCCAGGGGTCTCCAGAGAAACAGCGCCGCGAACGACGCCGGTACCACCTACAGCGCCGGATGGCTGTGGAACACCAGATACACCAGAACCTGGCCCTGACTCACCAATGGCGCTGGTCAGACCCGACACCACCCTCGGTACCGGGACCCAACACAGCGCCACTAGAAGAATCGACCGCGCTCACGGCGCGCTGAGAGCCAACTGAGTGCCGACGGCACCACCCGATCACTGGCGCCGCGAACTGCGCCGGGATCCAGAACGGCACCGGAAGGTGGCGTCGAGGGTCCACCGGTGCTGGAACCAACAGATCTGGGCCTCGACACTGGGGGAGCCCGCACCTCTGAATAGGTGACTGCCGAGGTGCTGTCTCCACCGCGGCTCCGAGTGGGACCGCAGCGTTCCCCCGACAACGTGAAAGTGGCCTCCTCCTCAGCAAGACCAGAAGATGAGGAGGCCTCCTCCTCTCCAGGCCGTATAGGCCTGGGAGGGGACCCGGAGGAAGGGTCTAAAGATCTTACCTGGGAAGCCCTGGAGTGACGCCATCCCCCGGAAGTCGGTCGAGCCTTGCCGATCTAGAACGCGCGGACTTCTAGGACGCGACGGTCCATGGAGAAACAGGCGTCACACAAATCCATATCATGGTTGGGTCCCAGGCAGCGAGAAACAACATGCCCGGTCCGTAATGGAAAAATGCCGGCCACAGGAGCACCCACGATAGGGCGCTGCCCGCTGATTTACGCTTTGCTCAACCGACATGATGTGAAAACAATATAAAATACAGCAAAAGCTCCCGGCGCCATGAAAAAGAGAGGAACAATCTTACCAAAATCAATGGCGTCGGGAAAGAACTACTCGGAGAGAGGAGTTGCAAAAGTAGGCCTCTGGCGAAGGCGAAAAGCTTCACACGTGGCAGGTGCAACCTCGGCGGTGAGACAAACTGAGATGGAGGAGGTCTGCGGCACCTAGCGGCGCCCATCACACGTGCGGTCAATCTCGGGGGCGGCGCCGTCGGTGTCGACTCCAAAAACAAAAAGAAAAATCTCCCGTGGCAGGTGCGCGCCTCCGGCTGACACCCAATCAGTAATGAATGGTGAAGACTGACAAGGGAAGATCTTGTTTAACTTTCTGAGATCCAGAATGAGGCGCATGCCACCAGTTTTCTTTGGGACCAGAAAGTAATGGGAGTAGAAACCTGTGTTTCATTGATCCAGCGGAACTACTTCTGCTGCCCTGTTGTTCAGAAGGCCTTGTACCTCGGAAGCAAGACGGTCTGATTTTACTGCTGACAGCCTGAGCTATCATTTGGGAGGATGATCTGGAGGGGTTTCCGGAAGATTGAGAGAGTACCCCTCGCGAATTATCCTGAGGACCCATTTGTCTGATGTTATAGATTTCCACTGGTTGTAGAACCAAGTTAGACGTCCTCCCACTGCTGAGGAGGAGTCCCTCTCAGGCAGCTGAGGTGGGACCTGGGCCGGAAACTCAGAAGGTGGCACTGGGCGTTTTTGGGCCTTGTGCCTTTTGCTGCGCTTTCTTTTGCGGCTGAGGGTTCTGGTTTCTGTTAAAACCTCCTCTGCCTTTGCCCCGAAAAGACTGACAGTTGTGAAACTGGCACTTGTTTCCACCCCCTCGGGAAGGGGTGGGCATAGGTCTGGCTGTCTTAATGGCAGACCTAGTATTCCATGTGGCCTCTACTGCTTGCTCCACCTGAAGTTCGAACAGATACATACTGTCGAAAGGTAAGGCAATGACTTGCTGCTGGGCGTCATTCGTGAAGCCTGAAGTACGCAGCCAAGAGTGGCGATGGGTACAGATGCCAGCCACCACTGCCCGGGAAGCAGCATCGAAGGTGTCCATTGCAGCTTTAACCTGTTGGTTATTGGACTCGATACACCTAGTTATGGTTTGAAGTAGCTCTGAGTTAATCTCAAATTTGGGCAGAGCTTCTACCATTGCTTTGAGCGAATGCCAAAGAACATACTCACACTGAGAAAAATAGCCTTGGTAGCTGGCAATGCGCATGGCCAGGGTTGAGGCAGCAAAGACTCTCTTACCTAAGGTGTCTATCTTGGGAGATTCTTTGTTCATAGGACAGGCTGTAGATTCCTGAAGGAGGACAGCCTTATCATTCTCTGCCAGGACCACTATGGCATCAACAAAGGCTAGTGAGGCCAAGATGGGGCGATCCTTGGGAGACGAATATTTCCTATCTATGGACTTGGCCACAGAAGTGATAAGAGCCGGATTCTTCCACACCATCTGTGAAAGGGTCTCGAAAGAGGGTTGTACCGGAAGGGTTAAATCCATAGGGATTTCTGGGATATGAAGATATTGGAGATGCAAAAGCTTCCCAGGATCAATTTCTGTGGTCTGGAGAGAAAGGGTAGAATTTAAATTCTTAAGCAGAGACTTAAAGGAAAGGTCCTCAATAACAGGCTCTGTATGAGGATCGATCCCTGCCCCCAGGGCAGTGTCAGCATCAACATCATCACCCAGTCTAAGATCTGGATTGGTCTCAAAATCATCTCCTGACAGTCCAGGGGGGACCATATAGATAGTAATGGAGTGACAACCAGGAGGAAGATGAGAAGGAGAAAGAATCAGAGTCAAAAACCTCTGGAAACTAGATGGCGCCACATCCACCCCTGGCGCTGTTGAAGAAAACAGTGCCGAGAACAAAGAAGGAGCCATCACAGAAAATGGTGTCACACACAGCGCCGACAAGAAGCACGACACCACATCAGATGCCGGCGCCACCTCGGCACCAGAGACGCCAATGCATAACATGGCACCACACCCGGTGCCGCTGCCAGCCCTGACGCCGAGGACGGTGTCGACAGAGCCTGCGGTGCCACAGATGGAGCCGACAGCACTTGCGGCACCACAAGGGACTTTGGCACCAGAGAAGTCAGCACCGGAGATGACGGCAACATCAAAGAAGTCTGAGAACTGTGATTTGAAGTTACAGGATGAAAAATTACAGGAGATAAGGGCATTGGTGTAGACCCCTACGCCGCAGCCATGTGAGGGGGATAGACACCAGAGCGCGGAGTCGACAGCACCAAAGAAAGAGCTGTGCGACTTGGAAGACCTAACTGCCCCACCTGCCATTCCAGAACCAAAGGGTCTGAAGGCCCCGGTGTCGGACTGGCCAGTTTGGGCAATCGGGCCAACCTCCGAGCCTGGTGAAACTGCTCATCGGAAGTTCCTCCAGTAGGCAGAGAGGGGCTCCGGTGTTGAAGAGGTCAACTATCAGAGACAGAAATCGGCAACTCTGACAGAGGTGAAGACTGGCGCTATTTCAAATAACCAACTGTCTACATGCAGGCGTACCAGAGGCGACCACGAGTGATGGCCGCTTTCTTCTTCGCCTGTGTGTCAAGAAGAACCTCGAGGCCAAACGGGTGCTGAGAATGGGACCATTTCTTTTTATGCTTTCGGGGACACCGCCCATCTCCCTAAGCACTGGACTGTCCATTGTCGGACCCCCCCCCACGGGGAGGGTGGGGGACCAGACCTGGCCCCACTGACTGAACGGCTTTCATACAAAGTCTCCCTACCTTCACCTGCCCCACTCATGGTCGACCCCATCAATGGAGGGCTGAAGACGTCTCTCTTGTAAGTAGAATTTAATAATATAATCGGTACTTATCGAAGATAAAACACAAAACAATAAACTAAAAACTAAGCTGCTAGTTTGAAGTTCGACTCCCGGCAGGCGACAGACATTGTCACTGAAACGCACTCCACGGCAGGAAAAAAGGAACTGAAGTAACTGGAGGGTTGATGTTGAGATAGTCATTACCGCGTGCGCCGGGCTTGCGGTGCCGCTTCCTTGCAGCTCCATCTCAGGCGCCGGCCCTCCTGAAAAAGTTTGCTCCCGCTGGGTCCTAGTGCCTCCAGCGTACTCCCACTAGTAGTGTGAATGAGTGGTGGAGACTTTATATCCAAGAAGATCAGCAGATTAGAGAAGAGCTGCAGCGGCAGGAGCAGCAATGGCTGGATGCCTTGCAAGCTATCAAAGGCAGAGGATCTGGCATACATCCAGATGAGCAACAAAACACAAGCAACTTAAAAGCCATTAAACTTACAAAGTTGGGTCCCTCAGATGATATTGAGGCTTACCTGACAGCTTTTAAAAGAGTTGCCACAGCCTGCCAATGGCAAAAGCAGCAATGGACAATCAGACTGGTACCCTACCTGACAGGGAAAGCCCAACTTGCCTACAGCACAGTCAGAAAATTACGACCTGGTGAAAAGCAAAATCCTGAAAAGGTGTGACATCTCAGGAGAGACCTACAGGCAAAGATTTCAATCTCTGAAGTACAACTCAATCGGCAGTTTGGAGAAGCCTTCATCAGACTCAGAGAACTCCTGATAAAATGGCTCCAACCAGACAGCAAAACAGTCCCACAGATCATCGACACATTTGCAGTGGAGCAATTCATCAACAACCTGCCTACAGATGTGCAGCTTTGGGTAAAGGAACACTGACTAAGAAAGAGGGGAAAAGGCTGTTTCTTTAGCGGAGGACTGCCAGATGGCCAGATCGATGCCACAACAGCGAGGTAACAGCCAAGCTCTTTTTCCCATTCAAACTCCAAGGCTGATAAGAACTCTGGTGGGGGTAACAAATCTGTGCACAAAGACGTTATTTACTATAACTGTAATAAGCCAGGCCATTTGGCAAGAAACTGCCATAGTAAGGAGAGTGGCGTGGGAGCAGATTTGTACTTGGCAAATTGGGGCAAGTACTTAACAGATGTGAAGGTGGGGCATAAGGCTGTAAAGCGACTCTTGATTCTGGAAGCAGACAGACCCTAGTGCATGTTGAAGTGCTGGGAAAACACTGTGCAAAAGGACCAAGTACTGGTGTCATCAGCATCCATGGGGACACTCGATACTATCCCACCACCCAAGTGACTCTGACCATTAAGGGTGTGTCGCAACAAATGAAAGTGGGGGTAGTACCTAAGTTACCTATACCTGTGATTATTGGAAATAACTTTCCAGGATTTTCTGAGTTAATCAAAGAAGGAATAAATCCTGATGTTTCAGCAGCTGTGGTGACAGGAGCTCTGGCAAAGAAAATTTCAAACGGTGGGGACACTTTTCCTTTCAGTGATTTTGATTCGGACTTGTTTGAGCACAGCTCCAAGATCCGGAAATCCAGGAAAGAAAGACGATGCCTTAAGAAACTGGCAACAAATGACTGATGGACATAAGGGGTTAACATATGAAAATGCTGAAACTGAACTGATAACTGATTGTGATTTTCTTTCAGAACAAGCTAAAAATGTTTCTCTCCAGGGTTATATTTTAAGCAGCTGGGGGGTGAAACCAAAGCAGGGTGGACCAATGTTTAAACACACATTTGTCAATGCCCGGAATTAGTCGTTGAGATTGCTGTTGGTACGCACTGACTGGCAGGACTACAGTTCCCAGCAGAAAGAACAAGTTATGCCACCAAGTTCACATTCCTGTTGAAATAGTGAAGTGCATACCTGTTTCCTCAATTTGTGATCTGGCTTTGAAGGGTGATGATGTGCCTGCGGTTCAGAGAAGATAAGCGCACCGGAGCCCCACCATGGAATTGGGGGGGAGGGGGGGGTTCCTTATGGTTAGAAACCCTAACGCCCCGGGCATTTGTTGGTATTTGCACTATACATTTTCAACATGGCCTTTTGTGACCCCCACCTCCTGAAAGCATTTGGGACCTCTGCTCATAAACAGTGGCACTGTGATTTTGTTAATCTGTCTCGGATGTTGATTTCTCACAGCGACCATGCCATTCTGCACCAGATGTGTGAAAACACAGTTCAGGCAGGATGTGAAGAATTACAGCTGTACCATTCATAGGGAGGTGTGAAGAGAAGGCAGTGTTGAATATCTGGAGTGAAAATATTAAAAATGCTTGAACGTACAAGTGTACGTGGAAACTGCACAATGCACACTCGTAACAATGAGAGTGGTGCTCGCTCTCCAAGCGACCTCTGGTGGCGGCCAGGAGTGCACCAAATGGGCAAGCACGGTGAATGCCAGGGGTGGGCGGAGTCACAGCATTACGTTGCCTTGCAAGCCGTGCTCCGGGGAGGGGAAAGGAGAAAATAAATAAATACCCTGGCTCCCGAGAAGATGATGAGGGCTCCAGTGTTCTCCCCTCATCCTCAATGCAGGACCATGCCACATCGGGGATCCAGGCGGACCTCTCGAGGGGATGGACCCTCAAACTTAAGTAAAGAGCCGCCGACGGCGGGCAGGCCCGGTTCCGGGGGTGATCCAGGCATGGTAAGTTCCTCCAGAGGAGTGAGACCGATGGTGGCTGGTCACTGCGGGAAGAAGTAGGGGCAAGATCGTGTGGGCACCTCCGAAGGATGCCTCGTAGGAGTCTGGGAATAAATAAAGTAAAAAAAAAAAAAAATTTAGTGGAATAATTTCATCAAAATTTCAACACAGGCATTTTGTGACCTCTACTCATGAACACTGTCACTATGATTTTCTTCCGAACGTTGATTTCCCACAGCGGCCACGCCACTGTGCAAAAACACATTTCGGGCAGGATGTGTACAATGATAGCTGTACTGTTCATAAGGAGGTGTGCAAAACTGACAATGCTGAAACTCTTGAGTGAAAATATTACAAATGCTCAATGTTACGACTGTACGTGTAAATTGCGCAACGCATGCTCATAAAATAGTCATTTTATGGACTTTTGTCACCAAATTTTCAACACTGGTATTTTGAAACCTCCGCTCATGAACATTGTCACTTTGATTTTCATAATATGTCCTGAGCACCGATTTCCCACAGCGACCACGCTATTCTGCACCAGAAGTACGAAAATGCATTTCAGCCAGGATGTGAAAAATGACATCTGTACTGTTCATAAGGAGGTGTAAAAAAATGCCAATGTTGAAAATCTGGAGTGAAAATATTAATTACATACTTGCAACGTTACAAGTGTGCGTTCAAAATGCGCAAGGTCGTAAAACAGTCATTTTTTGGATTTTTGTCACCAAATTTTCAACATAGGATTTTTGGAAGCCCTCCTCATGAACAGGGACACTGTCGTTTTGTTAATCGGTTCCAAAAGGTGACTCCGTGCAGTAACTGCGAAATAACCTTTCAGGACCGATTAACCAGATGACAGTGACTGAATTCATGAGATAGGGTCCCAAGAACCCCATGTTGAAAATTTGATGCCAAAATTCCCCAAAATTGCAGAGATATGCACCAAAGTTGAAAAAAACCCATTCATGCCATTATACAACTTACCTGCATTTCTTCAGTTCGCAGTTGGCTTTGAAAAGTGCAGACGTGTTCCCGGTCCACCAAAGATCATCGCGCTGGGTTCCAGAGCTAAGTATGGGGTGTGGGGAGGTGTGGTGCGCAGAGGGTGGGCGCAGGTTGGGGGAAGGGCCACTGGACTCAACGAGGGGCCATTTTCTAGTTTACAGGTTTAAAATATTTGTTCAAAAACCCGGAAGGTTTTTACAGGGACATTTGGCACGCTGGTGGGCTCCCAAGCGTGGCACCTGAAATGTTTAGGTGGGGGCTGTAGCCGACAGGATTAGGCACCCTGTCAGCACATACCGATTGTTTGGAGGGACAAGAGCGAGGAGATTGGGCACCCTCTCAGCACACAAGAAATTGGGGGCATTATGTTGATGGGGAGTGAGCTCCCGTCAGCAAAATAAACTGGAGGGGCATGCCGATAGGGATTGGGCACTCCGGCACATATAAGTGCTGGGGGCAAGATCCGAGGGATTGGAAACCCCTCAGCATACAACAATTTGGGAGGGGGGACGTTATGCTGATGGGGAGTGGGCTCCCCCGTCAGCAAAATGAACTGGGAGGGGGCATGCTGACAGGGGGATTGAGCACCCCTGTTGGTTTCTTTTTTCCTTTTTTAACTGTGAGGGGGCATGCGGAAGTCCTGGGCTCAGTGCTTTCACACTGCTATAAGCTACAGCAGTGTGAATGCGTAACCAGGAACGTAGTGCATGCAGGAATGCAACTTCAAAGGACCAAGCCGTGCCACTATTGGTGCAGCTCCATCCTTTGAAAGGTTGTCCAACTCCAGCCGGAACAGCTGAAACCGAGTCATTGCCAGCCTGCCGACTGATTCGCCTGCCGCTCACCCGACCCTAGTAACGGAACTCTCCACTGGGCACACCCCTATAGAGCACCTTATAGCAAGGAGTTTGTGCCTGTGCACCACAACAAACTCAAAAATGTAAGGTGTTACTGTACAGAGTTTAGATGAAACCTCAGACACAGGAACAGACAGAACAATTGGTTATACCACAGGAGTATAGAACAGAGTTGTAACATATAGCACATGACAGTCCTATGGCTGGTCACTCAGGGAGGGATTGCATCCTTGCCAGATTGCTGTATAGATTTTACTGGCCTGGAATTCATGAAGATGTTGCTACCTACTGTAATTCCTGTGCTGAGTGTCAGAAAGTAGCTCCAGTCACTAGAAAAGACAAGGTGCCCCTACCCTTGATAGATGTGCCTTTTGAGAGAATTGCAATGGATGTGGTTGGTTCTTTAGACAAATGTAAAAAGGGTAATAGATTTATCCTGGTAGTATGCAACTATAGAAACATAGAATTTGACGGCAGATAAGGACCGCTTGGCCCATCCAGTCTGCCCATTTCCCTACCTAATGGATAAGCTGCAGATCCTAGTTAACCAGCAACCTACTTCTTTCTACCCCCAACCCCTAGAATTGCCTTATGGCTGTCCCATGCATGCTTGAATTCAATCACTGTTTTTGACTCCACAAAAGGCCGTTCCATGCATCCACAACCCTCTCTGTGAAAAAATACTTCCTTATATTACCTCTGAGCCGCCCCATCTTCAAATTGTGCCCCCTTGTTCTTGCACACCTCTTTTTTTGAAAGATGCTACCCTCTTGGACTTTGTTGATTCCCTTGAGGTACTTGAAAGTTTCTATCATGTCCCCCCTCTCCCTCCTTTCCTCAAGGGTATACATATTAAGTTCCTTGAGTCTCTCCTCATATGTCTTCCGGTGCAGACCCTGCACCATTTTAGTTGCCCTCTTCTGGACAGCTTCCATCTTGTCTATGTCCTTGTGGAGATTGGGTCTCCAGAACTGCACACAGTACTCCAGATGAGGTCTCACCAGCTGTCTGTACAGAAGGATAACAACTTCCTGTTTTCTACTGGTGATGCCTCTCCTGTGCATCCCAGTATCCCCCAGCCCTCCTTACTGCCCCTCACATTGCTTGCCCACCTTTAAGTCATCTGATATGAGCTACCCCCAGGTCCCTTTCCATTTTGTGTTGTTAGTATCTCACCCCATTGTGCACTCTTCCCTGGGTTTTGTTTCCCAGGTGCATTACCTTGCACTTCTTGGCATTGAATCTAAGCTGCCATACATTTGACCATTCCTCTAACCTTGCCAAGTCCCTTCTCATCCTTTCAACCCCACCTTGTGCATCAACTCTGTTGCAGATCTTTGTGTCATCTGCAAAGAGACATACTTTTCCTTCCAGTTCCTCTGCAATTTTGCTTACAAAGACACTGAAGAGGACCGGTCCTAATACTGAACCCTGCGGCAACCCACTAGTAACCCCCCTTTCTTCAGAGTGGACTCCATTTACTATTACCCTCTGTGTCCTATTCTTCAACCAATTCTTTACCCAGGCTATCATCTTGGGACCCACTCCCAGGCTGGCTAACTTGTATATTAATCTTTTGTGTGGGACTGAGTCAAATGCCTTGCTAAAGTCTAGGTAGGCCATGTCCATAGCCCCTCCCTGATCTACTACTTTGGTCACCCAGTCAAAGAAATCTATTAGATTAGTCTGGCATGACCTTCCTGCTGTGAATCCATGCTGCCTTGGGTCCTGTGCCCCTCTGGCCTCTAGGTACTCGACAATTCTTTCCTTCAGAAGTGATTCCATCATTTTCCCTATCACTGAGGTTAAACTAACTGGTCTGTAGTTTCCGCTTCTGCCTTGCTCCCACTTTTGTGAAGGGAATCACATCGGCCCTCCAGTCTCCTCAGGTACCACCCCATCCTCCCATGATTTGTTAAAGAGGGTAGTCAGTGGTGTCACTAGTTCTACCCTTAGTTCTTTTAGAATTCTGGGATGAATCCCATCAGGCCCCATTGCTTTGTCCACCTTCAGTTTTAAGAGTTCTTTCAGAACCCTTTCTTCTGTAAATGGGCTGGTATCAACTTCTATATCCAGAAGCAGTTCCAATGCATAATGTGACAACTTCAAAAGTGGCAGCAGAGCTTGCAAAAATGTTCAGCAGAGTGAGCATATCTAAAGAAATTATTACTGATAAGGGTAGTAATTTTTGTGCTGCATTACTTAAGGAGCTGTACAGACTACTAGGTATCACTTCCATAAGAACTTCCCCTATCACCCACAGACAGACAGTCTTGTTGAGCGTTTTAGCCAAACCCTAAAATGCATGTTAAAAAGATTTGTAAAAGGGGAAGGGAAAGATTGGGACCAGTACTTGCCTTACCTACTTTTTGCCTACAGAGAAGTGCCACAGGCATCAATGGGGTTTTCACCATTTGAAATGATGTATGGTAGGCAGCCAAGAGGGCCACTGGATGTGATGAAAGAAATGTGGGAAGATAACCTCACTCAGGAACAATCTATAACATCTTATATGTGTGCCCTAAGAAGGAAACTGGCAAAATATGTTGAAATTGCCCAGAGTAATCAGGAATAGGTCCAAAACCAGCAGAAGGTATATTATGACCATGGGGCAAAAGAAAAAGTTTTCGAGCCAGATGAAAAGGTTTTGCTACTGTTACCCACAACAGAAAATAAACTGCTAATGAAGTAGCAAGGGCCTTATAAGGTTCTTAGACATACTGGCACAGTTAACTACGAGACTGAGACCCCTGACAGGAAAAATCCTACTAAGATATACCATGCTAACCTCCTCAAGAAATGGGTTGAAAAATGCCCAAAGCTACTTTGCTCGTTTTACAAGAAACTGATAAAAAAGATACTGATGTTGCTTGTGATAGACCGAACAAACTGTAAATGCTGATGTTGTCAAGGTGAATGTTTCCTTAACCTCAGAACTACAGTAACTGCAGACATTTGTAATGTGCTAAAGACATTTAACAGTACTTCTACCACAGTACCAGACTGAACAAAAGGGGTTGAGCATGTTATAGGGGCAAGGAATGCTCGTCCTATTAGGCAAAATATATACAGGTTACCAGAGCAGTTAAGAGCTGACGTGGTTGAGGAAATACAAAAAATGAAAAAACTGGGCATCACAGAAGAGTCAAGAAGTGCCAGGTCATCACCAACAGTAATTGCAAGCAAAAAAGAAGGGGGTGTTAGAATCTGCCTTGATTTTAGGAAACTTAATCATGTGTCAGAATTTGACAGTTATCCTATGCCTAGAATATATTTATTTATTTATGTAAATTTTGGTAACCGGGTAGGCACACTGAGACTTCGACAGTCCCATTTTCAGGGGCGACCCAGGATTAGTTACATGTACCTAGAGGGGAAACGAAAACCAATGCTTTTGATTGTACTACAGTATATGATACATTGATCATGTATACATGTTGCAGAGACAGACATTACTACACTTGACATAAGGCGAGTTTACGTATGAACAACCTTGTTAGTTACACACATTCATGAGTAGATAATAGACATAAGTGCAGTTCAGTACATTATGTCCTTCCTTACTGTTCCTCCCTCCCTTTTTTTTCTGTATTTACGTGAGGTATCCCCCTTTAGCAGAGGTGCCTTTATGGGTTGCGGCACCTGCAATGAGACCCACGTCTTAGGCGTAGTTTTAACCTTTTCTTGTACCCCTCAAGAGAGGTGCAGTCCTGGAGCTCTCTCGGGAGATTGTTCCAGAGTCTGTGGAGGGTTATTCTGGGTGACCATTGTCCCATAGTTGATCTGGCTCTTGGGGGCTCTAGCAGCTTGTGTTCAGTGGACCTGAGCTCCTTCCTGTTTGCTTCTGGGGCAAGTAGATTTCTTAGGCTCAGTGGGGCATCAGGTTGCTGCAATTTGAAAACCAAGCACAGGGAGGGATAGGCGAGTCTCTCTTCAAGGTGTGGCCAGTTTAACGCTTGTAGTACATCACAGTGGTGCTCTACTGTTTGTGCCCTGGTGGAGAAACAGCTGATTCTGTGGTACAGCGCACTCAGATGCGCATGTTCCATTGCCCTCAGTCCTTGAAGCATTTTTTCACCATATAACAGGATGGAAATAATAGTCCCATTGCTGACCGCAATCCTGGTTTCTTTAGTCAGGTAGAAGCTTAGTTTGTACAGGAGTCCACATTTTTGGTTTATTATTGTTGTTATGTGGTCTATATGTTTCCTGAAAGAGCTTTCCTGGTCAATGAACATTCCCAAGTACTTGATATTGTCCACCACTTCGATCCCTGTTCCATTTGAGGTAGACAGTGACAGACGATTAGCCCGGCGTGGGCCAAGCGGGGCCAAAGAGATTGGCTTTGGTCTTTTTGCTGTTTGGGACCAGCCTGTTTGTCTGGAACCAGTCTTCAAGCGTTGAGAAATCTTGTTGCAGCTCCGAGTTTAGTAATTCTGAGTCCTTGCCAGTTCTGTACAGCATTGCGTCATCCGCGTATAGCGTGACCTTTGCTCCACCGCAGTGTAGGGGCAGGCTGTTGATGAATAAGGAGAATAACAGAAGGCCTAGGCTAGAACCCTGTGGAACTCCATCTGACACTGGACACTCATCTAATTTAGCACCGTTCCACCGGACCATTTGCATCCTGCCATGGAGGTAACTGGAAAGCCATTTTAGGGCCAGTGTGTCAAACCCTAGGCCACCCAGTTGTCCTAGGACCAGCTTGTGGTTGACTACGTCTAACGTCTTTGTCAGATCAATGAAGACTGCTCTAAGGAGTTTGTTTTGGTCCAGAGCTTCGTGCAGATCAGTGATGAAGCTTACCAGTGCCGTATTAGTGCCATGTCTCTTTCTGAAACCATGCTGTTGGTCTGTTTGCAGGTTGTGCATTTCCAGGGACTCATTGACCTGTCTGTAGACCACCTTCTCAAGTAACTTGCTTAGGGTGCAGAGAATGGAGATTGGTCTGAAATTTTCCACGTCCTCCTGTGGCCCGCTTTTGGGAATTGGGGTCACAAGAGCCACCTTCCATAGGGCGAGTACTCTCTCTTCCATCAGGAACCTGCTGAACAGCAGGGTTATCAGTACTGCAATGATGGGGGCTGCAATCTTCAACAGTGTAGGTTCGAGGTTGTCATGGCCTGCCGCACCTTCTGGTTTTATGCCCCTGAGCAGCGTCAGTACTTCTCCTACTGATGTAAGTTTTAGGTGGAATTAAGGGCCCTGTGGGGGGAGGGGGGTCTCTTGATTCTCTGGGCTTCCCTGGCCTTGGTTGGGATTGCTGGTTTTGTACTGCTATAGGTCCAAGAAGAAGTCATTGAAAGTGTTTGCTGTGTCTTTTGGGGTGGTGAGAGGTGTCCCGTTGACCTTTATTTCCCTTGTCACCCTGCTTTTTTTTTTTTTGCTTTTTAGGAGCAAGTTGATATGATCCCAGAATTTCCTTGGATCAGACAAGATTCTGGATTGCAGAGCATGAAAGTAATTCTTTTTGGCTTTTTTGAG
This sequence comes from Neoceratodus forsteri, assembly GCA_016271365.2. Lineage (NCBI taxonomy): Eukaryota > Metazoa > Chordata > Ceratodontiformes > Ceratodontidae > Neoceratodus > Neoceratodus forsteri. The sequence continues at coordinate 1,212,394,255 of CM057458.1, forward strand.
CTCCCTCTTGCAGATGTTTCTGGCTTCCCGGTATTTAACCCAGTCATGATGCAGATCTGTAACTTTAAATTTGCCCCACAGTTTGTCCCTTTCTTCCATGATGCCCTTCAGATCTGGGTTAAGCCATCTGGTGTGCTGGCCCTTGACCCTGATCTTTTTTATGGGTGCATGTTTATTGTCCACCGACAGGAAGTGCTTGGTAAAACCCTCCAGGGCTTCGTCTATGGTTGGGGTGTTGAGAGTCTGGGCCCAGTCCACTTCTGACAGGGATTTCAAAAAGGCCCCCTTGTGCAATGCAGGGTAGGCTCTGGACCAGAAAGTCCTTGGTGGTTGTTTGGGGTGGCTATTTTTCCATACCAGGAAGTCCTGTGTGTGGTCACTGGGGGAGTCTGTGCATGTTCCAACTACTTTGGCTCTGTCAGGACTGAATGCTAGCACCCAGTCAAGGGTGGTATGGTTTCCTGTTTTATGGCTGAATCATGTAGGTTCATTTATTAGTTGGGTTAATTTCTCTCCTTCTTGGCTGTCTTTTACTTCACCCTTTAGTTTGGCACACGAGTTAAGGTTAAAGTCCCCCAGTATAATCTTTTCTTTGCCAGGGATGTTTAGGACAGTGTCTGAGTATTTTAAGGGTTTGGGGGGGCTCCCATTTCTTTCTTTGGGGTGTTGTATACGCATCCAATTACAAGAGGCTTTGTTCCCCCTAGGAGGAGTTGTGTGAATACTGCTTCGCAGTACTCTCTTTCAAGATCGGGGTAATCATCTGGGTAGCTTTGAGTTGGGATTTTACACAGAGGAGGACTCCTCCGCATTTCTTCCCTTTCCTTTTTTTTACTAAACATACTGAACCCCTGTAGTTCCACCTCGTGCGGAAGAATATTGGGCTTTAGCCAGGTTTCCGAGATGGCAATTATGTCTGGAGAGTACAGGCTAGCCCAGGCTTCAAGTTCATGCACTTTGGGTCTGAGGCTGTTGATGTTCATGTGTACCAGCCTCAGTCCCTTGGCGTTAACCCACTCGGGCGCAGTGGGCGTGAGGTTTGGTATATTTGTTCCATGGGGCCAAAGGTTTTGTTCTCACATCCCCTGCCATAGTAGCAGCAGGCTCGGGAGAAATGTCAGGTATTTGGTTAGTATGTGAGCGGGGAAATTTTTCCTGTGGCCATGATGTACCTTGCTGCGTTCAGGAACAGACCCCTCTTTACCAGCACGAGTATTGTTATCATGCATGTTTTAAAGCACAACTAGGTTGCATTCTTGATGTAGTAATATTAAACCATGCAAATAGTTATGTTCAGGGATATGTAATATAATAATCTTGACCAAGGTACCAGGAGTCAAATGATGAAAAATAATCAAATCCACAGGAAATGGTGAACTACTGGGGACCAGTAAAATGTTGTTATTGTAGATCAAAGACCCAGAATGTGTTACATTCCTGAAGGTGATGAACATTAGCTTGGGGCATATGCAGGATGTAAAAATCCTTTGTTAGTGTCTTCCCTTTGTTCTCCAAAATGTTTGTGAATAGACCTCAAAGACAAACACAGATCCTGTAAGAACAAGATGATCTGATGGACAGACTGGGGAGTGCAAAGTAAATCAGTACCCTTGATCTCACCAAGGGTTACTGGCAAATAACTTTAGCTAAAGAATCCAGAGACAAAACTGCATTTGCCACTCCTGTTGGATTCTATCAGTTCACCACCATGCCATTTGGTTTATATGGTGCACCAGCTACATTCCAGCAGTACATGTAAGCAATAAGACATGATGGGGTGTGCATTACAATGTGATAACCGCACTCCTAGGGGCGTAGTTAGGCACGAAGCCGAAAGCCAAGTTCCAGTCATCCCTAGGAGTGCGATTATCACACCGTAATGCACAACCCCGGAGTGTCTTATTGCACTTATAAAATGGCTCTTTCTTCTTAGAAGCAGTTTTTTATATTGAAACACATTTTTAAATAAGTAAAAATGTAAGTGAATCTGTGCTTTTAACATAAAATAGTCCTTCCGCCTATTGGTGCTAGATTAAAGTAGGGTTGTACAGTGTGTGCCTCCCTGCCCACTTAAGCTTCATATTCCCCTGCCGGCCATGACAATTCACAAATGCTGTTTTCCTCATTCTAAGTATGACACATAGGCCCCTTACTTTATTTCCTTCTTCTCACTCTGTAGACAAAACTAAAAGGAAGCCATAACAGAGGCTTCTCAGTTCCCTGGTGCTGCAAGCATGAGCGTGGTTCAAAACTGCCACACTCACTGACAGGATCATGAACTGCTCGCTCTGTCCTAAAAGATAAACAGCATGGTGAGTCATTTGCCACCTTTTCTCTTCGTTTATATACTATAATTGCTTACTTTCTTCATTCTTTTTTTCCTCTGTTTCCTCACACACAAGAAATGGAATGTTTTATCATGGAATACAGGGATTCAAAATTCTGCTCAGTTCCACTGGCAGAATGTTCTTCTACTAACATACTGTACACACAGACAACAAAGGCCTGTTTTAGAGCCAGAGACTCAATTATCTCACTGTCAGGGAAAGCAGAAGAAAGTTCTCTGATGAGCAGGTAAAGATAGAAGGGGGATTTTTCACTGTTAGCAAAGAAACAGTTGTAATGAAAACTATAAACAATACTTACAGTTTCTAATTTGTTTACGTGTATAAGGAGTGTGTGGTATTCTGGTAAACAACATTTAATGAATTTGTTTTATTTTATATTTAAGGTAGTTTTATTTTTAGGGCCCAGTTGAAGGTTTCCACAGTGTAAAGGTAGCAGCCATGTTTGTGGTGGAAGATCAGTTCTGGTTGTAGGAGACTGATGGAAGATAGTTCTGGTTGTAGGAGGACTGATTTGCTCATTGTGTGATGTGGTTTAGGACCAGGATGACTGTGCGCATACAGAGACTTAATGTACGGTCAGCTGATCTCTCTTGGCCAATGAGATTTCCAGATTTTTTCTTGCCATTTTATACGGATGTAATTTTATCCCCTCACACTAGTTATTGTGCTACATACCTGGATGATGTCGTGGTGTACAGCACAGACTGGAAAAGCCACCTGGAACACCTACGAGCAGTTATGCAAGCTATCAAAAATGCAGGTCTAACCATTAATCCTACCGAATGTGTACTGGACATGCAGGAAACCAGATATTTGGGCTATGTTTTGGGAAATGGAGAAGTTAAGCCTGAAATTTCTAAAACAGAAGCTGTACTTAACAGTCCTGTCCCTAAAACAAAGAAACATGTCAGGTCATTTTTAGGGCTGCCTGGTTATTATTCGACATTTGTTCCCATCATTGCTGAGTTAGCGACTTCCCTCACTGAACTCACGAAAAAACGGTACCCAAATAATGTGAAATGGACCCCAGAGTGTGATGAAGCTTTTCAAGCCATTAAGGCTGCATTATGTTCAGCCCCTGTTTTAAGGAGCCCAGACTTTGAGAAACCATTTTTGTTACAAACAGATGCATCAGAGGTAGGCCTAGGAGCAGTACTGAGTCAAAATATAGATGGGACGGAACATCCTATTCTGTACCTAAGTAGGAAGTTGCATGACAGAGAGAAAAAGTACTCCACCATTGAAAACGAACATTTAGCAGCAAAGTGGGCCATGGAGCCCCTTAAGTTTTATTTACTAGGAATTGACTTTGTACTTATAACAGATCACAATCCTCTCTGTTGGCTTAACCAAATGAAAGATAAAAATTCCAGAATCACAAGGTGGTACCTGGCACTACAGCCATTTAAATTCACGGTGATACACAAATCTGGTAAAGAGAATAGCCATGCTGATTTTCTGCCAATATATGGATCAGGAATTAAGGGTTCTGAAGGTTGAAAAACAAATGTATGAGTTTAAACTTTACCGTTTGCAAAGAATAATGCACGTATGCTTAATTTCTGAAAATTAGAAGCTAATATTAATAGAAAGTTTTAGAAACCTGTTTGATAAAAGAGGTTCCCTCTTAAGTAGGGAGGTGCATGTGACAGGGTAGAATAGGACCCTGTCCCAGTTGTTATGGAGAAAGTGTTTAAATACAAGGATCTGTTCTTTCCTTTTCCTGTCTCTTGTCTGTCTGGTTGTGCAACCAACATTTTCCTGTGATACCTAGGATTTGATCACACCAGCAGTCTCCAATTATTTGCTTCTCAGTATCTCTCAGTCTTCCCTTGCTGTTTGTCTTTTTCTCCCTTGCGTATCTGCTGATATAAAAATATATGCAAATCATTATGCGGAAATGTAACTGATATTGGGATCCTTTTGTTTAAAAATGATATAGTGTTACTGTTGAAATGTATATAACTATAGTTTGAGATGACTGCAAAAAGCTATTGGAACTCAAGGGTTACCAGAGTGCAATTTTTAAGCCTTTTGCAGAAGAGCTGTGGAAAAGGGGCCTCAGCTCAGGCACACTGTGTTCTTGCCAGCACATGCTTGAAATATACTAGAACACTTTAGAAAAAACAGGATGCTTGTTAAGAAGGGGGGTTGGAAGTACTTATAAGACAGAGTTGCAATTGCTTACAAGTTGGACACAGAGACTGAAGGAAAACTGATGGATCTCCTCTATTTTATTTTGCCTTTGTAAATATACTGAACAATTTTATTTTTTATGTTACTGCTAGTACAAATAAATATTTTTGGTGAATTCTACAACTGCTGCTGGTTTTCCTATGCTTGCTGACCTGTGCCTCAATGACATATGTTAATCCAGTAAAAGGTGGCAAACTATCCAACAACATAACTTAGAATCACTCAGCATTCACAGTACACTTTTCCTGGACTTGCCATAACAAAGATTTCTACAAACAAGTCCAGTGGGTGCAATATCCTACTGGCATTCAGTCTAGTGTGTTAACCCCCACCCCAGAAACATAGCTGTCAATTAAAGTAACCCCTAGAATTTACTTCAAATCTTTTATTTATTTTATTTATTTATTTGAGTCTCGGAATTACAATACCTTTGAGTCACAGACTCATTTACCAAGGCTCCACATCAGAGGGTGCTCAATGGTACAACAGTAAAAAATACAGAAAATACATTACACAACAGGTTTCAGGCAAGGAAATACAAAATAAGAGCGAGCAAGGATATACATAATACAGTGTGGATATAATGGCAGTAAAATACAGACATTGGCAGGAACCGCAGAAGCACACTATTGCTACATGAGGAGAAATTTGAGGAAAACACAATTGAATGGCGGTAGGATATTGTGAAAGCAATCCGAAGAGGACTTTACTAAACATAGAGATAAAGGAATAAAATGGACTAAAAGCAGTACAATAGAAGGGAAGTACCAGAATAGTCAGTGTACAAGGGCTGAGTAGGGGAAAATACTTGGCTAAGCAGAAACCGTCCGAGTTGACTTAGTCATCAGTTATAAGTAGAGGGGAGAACTGTGGGGGGGGGGGGAGAGGGCTGGGCACCAGCCCAGGCTAGAGGCAGTCACAGCTGTTGATATCAAGTAGATGCTGTCAGAGCTTGGACTTTAAATGACCTAGCTTGGGTTCTGCCAGGATGTCAGAAGGGAGGCCATTTAGCCAATCAGGTGCTCTATACATGAATGTCCGCTGCCCTTAGGTGGTCCTACAGAAAGGGACTTAGTATGAGGGTTTGGTGGCACTCCTCATACCATGAGGGTGTAATGGTCCGAGTAAGGGATTTCTGGGTTGAGGGAGGAGTGAGACCAAGGCATATCTTTTTAGCTAGTAGGCAGGACTGGTAGGTAAGCCTATCTTTGAAATTTAGCCCGCTAGTTTGGTCACAGAGGTCGCAGGTGTGGGTAAGCCTGGTTGCACCTGTGACCAGACGGCAGGCTTTGTTTAGGGCAACCTTAATTCTATTAAGTACAGTGTCAGTTGCAGAGCCGTAGATGAGCTTGTTACTGCAAGGTGAAGGGCAGCTATGGTCATATAGTTCCTATGCCTGTAGAGTAGCCCAATTCTTGTGTTCACTGCCTTACAGACTAGGTTTACATGTTTATGATAGGACAGAGAACAGTCGAGGGTTATCCCAAGATTTTTGAAGCTGGTAACTTGTTCCAATGGTAGGTGGTGGCTGTTGAGGGTGCTCAAGCATGCCCCCTTGTGTTTGTTTTGAGGGTTAGCAAATAACATCACATTCATTTTTTGTAATTAATTATGAGTTTGTGGAGTGTAAACAGGACTCGATTTTGGCAAAGCTCTTTTGAAGGGTGTTCTCCAGGGGGAGGGGGTCTGGGTGACTGGTAAAGAAGACAGCATCATCTGCATAGAAGAGCAGATTGCTGGAAACAGGCTTGTGGAAGGGTGCTGAGGAAAAGGCTGAAAAAGGAACTAAGAATAGAACCTTGGGGGACTCCGGACCGAACAGGTAGGCTAGAGGAGAGAGTGTTGAGGACTTTGGCATGCTGTGTTCTCCCATTTAGGTAACTGGTGAACCAAGAAGTAGCCTCCTGAGAAGGACCGGTGGTAGGGAGGGCAGCTACTAGGAGGGCATAATTAACCATGTCAAAAGGTTTTGTAAGGTCAGTGTAAATAGATACTATGCTATGTCCACGGTCAAGAGATTTATAGATAAAATCGGTAAATTCAAGGAGGGCTGAGGTGGTGCTGTGCCCCTTCCTAAAGCCATGCTTCTGGTGGCACTGCAGATTGCACTCGGTGAGGTATTCAGACAGCTGATCAGATACAATTCTTTCCAAGGCTTTAGACAGAGGGGGGAGAATGGATATGGGGTGGTAGCTGCTGTGGGAGGCCCTATCACCACTCTTGTGGACCGGAGTCACTACCGCAGCTTTCCACTGTTGGGGGAATTGTCCTAGACACAGGGACAGATTTAAAAGTTTGGTGAGGGGGAATATGACGGCGTTAAGTATGAGGTGCAATAGCTTGAGGTCCAAAGTATCACTACTGAATCTGGATTTCCCCAGTACTCGTTGGATGTACTTTTTGGCTTCAGGTGGGGAGTCAACCCAGAAACGGAATGGGGGAGGTAGATGTGGGAACAAGAGTCAAATGTGAGCCACACAAATTAAGAGGATTAGAGAAGAGGTTGGGGGGAGGACACCACTAAGGTCGTTAAAGGTGTCAGCTATGAGCTGGGGTCTTGGGTTATGGCACCATTAATAATTTAACATGGACAGTAGGGAAGTGTTGGGTTTACCGGAGAGATCTTTTAAGTTATCCCAGAATTTCCTCCCATTCCCCCAGCCACTTTAGCAAGGAGAGTCTCACGGGTGCAGGTGTTCCTAGTGGTCTTGTACCTCTGCCAATCTATAAGGCTGCAAGTGGCACGCACTTTCTGCCGGAGGTGGTCCTGTGTGGCCATAAGTTTAAGGAGTGCGGAGGTGATCTAGAGGTTACCGGAGCCTTTGATTACCCATTTTCTAGAAGGTGCAAAGATATCACAGGTGGAGATGAAATATGCCAAGGCATGGTCAATGCTGTTGGCAGAGTTGAGGGGGAACCAATCACAATGTAGGAGGTAGTCCTGGAACTACTTTAACAGTCCTCGTTTGAGGATACGACTATATAATAGTTTTAACGGGAGTTTGGGTGAGCGTTTGACCAGTGACAGAGAACTGGAGAGTGGTCGCTGAGCAAGTCCTGTAGGATCTCAGTATCTGAGAATCTCACTGAGTGGTTAGTAAATATAAGGTCTATCAGGGTACTACTGCCGGTTCTGTAGTTGACCCTTGTAGGAGAGGTCACAAGCTGGGATAGATCTAAGGCTACGGCACTGTCCCAGAATGGGCCGGCTTCAGAGCCATCTAATTAATATTAAAATCACCCAGTAAGCCTACCTTGGAGCGACTGGGCAAGTTGGAGATGCATTCCAGGACAGAACTGAAGCCATTTGTAGTGTCACAAGGGGGGGATATATACAGACAGTGCTATAAGTGATTTACCCTTCTTGCCTATCGCAATTTTGACAGCTATTGTCTGAGCACTATTCCCCACGGTGAGTTTAGGAAGGACATGCCCCTGTTGTGAGTCAATCAGAAAGATGGCTCATCTCGACCCCCCCATCCCCCCGTCTATCTTCCCTAAAGTGTGTGTACCCCTTTAGGGTGACAACAGAGTCTGGTATTTTGGGGGGCAACCCGGTTTCAACCACAGTGAGGACGTCCAGTTTGTGTTGCACAACCAAGACCTGGAGGAGGTCAATTTTAGGCAATAGGCTAACAGAGGCGAACTTGGGACCATTCAAATTGCTGGCGATGGGAGAGAGTTGTAACCCATGCCCTGGATTCGAGTGCACATTAACAGACAGCAGTATTAGTTGAGGCACTGACGAATTATAATGAATCTTAGCAGCTTTTTTTTATTCCCCTTCTTTTTCCTTGCAGTCGCTGCTATCTGGGAACTCTCTCGGACGTCATTTCAGCAAGCTCCTGCCTGGCCTGAGATTCCCATTGTGAGTCTCCCCTCTGGTACTCCGAACTCCCCACTCCCTACCTGCAGCTCGCTTCCTGGCTTGCACCCCCAGGGTGGGGCCACATCCACGTCCTCGGTGCTCCATTCAGTCTAGGGCTGTAGGCAGGTGGAGGCTGAAGAATATCAGGGACTCCAGTTGGTGGGCTCCGACGGTGAGCATGGGGTGCGTCAGCGTGTCGTCATCCTCCCAGAGCGCAGGGGGTTTCTCGTTTCCTTGTGTGATCATGACCCCTCAGAGAAGCGGACGTGCAATGATGCCCAGTGCAAGCCAGGCACGCTCCTGTAGCCTTCTCATGGGCATCCGCCATTACCTCCACCCTGTACGTGCGCAACCCCGGCTGTTGCACCCCCAATCTGCACTGGCAGTCACTGCTGCTGTGGAACTGCTGGCCCACCCTCCCCAGGAGAGGACAGCTGTCCTCTGGATGCTTAATCCTCTCCTCTCCTCCCTAGCCAACCTTCAACAACCCAAGCTCATTCTCGACCTCAGGTCACCAGCGTGCTGTGAGGTGTGGCATCCAGTGCCTCAACCCTCAGCGCCACTGGGCTGGCCCAGAATATCAGCAGCTTGAGACTGGGTGTAGTTCTTCTAATGGAGGTCCTATACTTAAAAACTGGTAATGGGAGGGATGGGATGTGTGAGGCCAGAGTAGTGTGGGAGCACTAATTAGGAAAACAGAGCAACATATTGGTCCAATGAGATTATGAGAGAGGTATGGTACTGTACATGTAGTACCAATGGTCCACATGGCTGTATCTATGCACGGTGGGAGAGGAGCTGGTATGGACTTTGTGCTTACGGGAACAGTGGGGTAAGCAAACATTAAGCTAGTCAGGGGCAAGATAGGCATGTAAAGTGCCCCATGATAGTAGGAGCTAATCTAGAAAAGTAATTTCATTAATTTCTATCACATTTGTGCTTCAAGAGATTGCAAGTTCAAAACCTGATACAGCAAAATACAGTAATCACTGGCCAAGGTACTTATCCTCCCCGTACTCCAATCCACCCAGCTGCAGAAATGCACGCAAGCAAGATCCCACTGGAAAGGATATGTTGTGTCTCTCAGCTGAATTATCCAAGGTAAATAAATTGTAAAATAAAATGACTTGCTCTAAAATTTTATTTTTTACATAATGTTTAATTCCAAGTCAAATTTTTGTTAAAGGAATGGAGCTGTTAGCTATGTGCCAGATATGGTCCCATCAGAAAACTAGAGCTTGAAATAAACTGCAGGAGTTTATAGCCTTACAATTTTGTAATATTACTAGCCATATGAACGCCAGGTGTTTGTAGCCTTATAAGCACAGAGTTTATATGTCTCTGCTTATTATCATCGAGTTTTGATGCAGGAATTCATCGATAATAATGCTGTAGCAGGTCAGTTCCTATGTTACTGCTGCCTCAGGCACAAAACACAAAAGCAAGGTATAGGCAGTACAAAAAATGGGCAGACTGGGTGGACCCTCGGTCTTTATCTGCAGTCATACTCTAAGATTCTATGAAACCAGCAACAGAGCAAGCACAGGTAGATGACAATTTAAAAAAATATACATAACAAATAAAATACACCCACAGTATACAAATCAGAATGTAATGGTATCTCTAGGTTCTTGCCACAAATATACAGTAAACCACGGGCGTTTGAACTGGTGATCTATAAATGCCACCAGAACCCCTTCACAGCCTTACATACACTTGGGTGCACTTTTTATAAGCAAGAAGACATGACGGTATTGGTTGTTCTCTGATAAATGTCTGCCAACGTGCTTCAGCACCTGGAAGTGTGTTTGTCACAGAGAAATCACCACCCTTGAGTGTCATATTGCACTTACAAAACAAAAAAAATAGTTTGGGGAAACACTGGGTGAAAAGTAAAAGTAGTCCCTCTGCAGTGAAGACTGCCACTAGAGGGTGCTGTCAACTGGTAGAGATCTGTGTTACGAGCACCCCCCCCCCAAAAAAAAAACCTTATTATTTTTAACCTTACCTTTTGTGTATTAAAAACAAGTGAACAGAGTGCCTAGGAGCAGTATTTATAATGATCTATGCTCTACCATCCGAGAAAGCAGGCTGATTGCTTACAAAGAGCCCACTCAGCAGGGTTGTGAGTTCTGCTCTGAGGGAGCAGGTTGATTATTTAAAAATGACAATTTTGGCAGGGCTGCAGAGCACGTTTTACATAAAAATAAACTGTATTTGTTCAGCGGAATTTGTGTGGAGCCATCTGAGGAAGCAAGATGAATTGGCAAGAAAATGGAGAAAAAGCACAAGCACAACAATGTGAGATATGCCAGGTGACAGTGGGGGCTGTTGCTGTCTCACTGAGATGCTGCAAAACTGTTTATGAACAGTAAAGAAGACACTAAACAGTAAATACTGTTTATGTTTCAATTATTTTAAAGCATGCAAGTAGAGTTACCAGGTGCCAGCCTTAAGTCCCCCTGTAATGCAACTTTTTGCTTTCAGGCACCAGTGTTCCACGAAGCAGCTCCCTCCCTGCTTCTACTGTAAACTGTTATCATTTATGTAGAATTCGCTGCTGCTACTGCTGTTTTAATTGTTGCTAAAACTAAGTGATGCACTTAAATAAGGATATCCTGGTGGTGATGATAATTTCAAAATAAAAAGTTTGTGTACCATACCAACATGGCTGCCAGAAAAATAGGTAACTCACCATTAACCATAGTTCTAGTAGTGGTATATAGTTCACATCCACACTCTGGCAGTTCTACCGGAACTGCCGATTCATCAGACAACTTTAAGCTAAGCTCCTCCCACAACCTGGGCCATATATCCTCCAACTCCGCCCTGTGACATCAGATCTTGCACACCGGAAGTAGGAATCCATGTGCCACTTGCCAGATGAGGCCATGTGGGTTGTGTGGATGTGAGCTATATACCACGCCTTAAACTACGGTTGCAGATGAGTAACCTATTTTTCTAGGGGCGTAGATATAGTTCACTATCCACATTCTGGCACACTCCTAACAGTTCTCTGGGAGGAGGGGGCAAGGTGCACAGCTCTACTTTTTGAAAAGAGACTGGAGAACCAAGGTCCCAAACCCAGCATCCCAATGTGACTCAAGGTTGAGTCGGCAGTGGGAAATGAAGGTGTGTGCTGACCTCCAGGTAGCAGCCCTGCAGATCCCCTGCATAAGGGATGTCCCAGGAAGCAGCCACCAAGGCAGCATTATGTCTGGTGGACTGAGCCTGAAACCCTACAGGAGACTCCTTACCAGCCAGACTATAGCAGAGGTTAATGCAGGATGTTATAGTACTGATCTGCTAGGCACAGCTTCTGTGTAAGTTCAGAGCAGCTGGTGAGTCTCTCCCCAAACTCAGGCTGTGCGCTCCATATGATAAGAGGGCACCCTCCGCAGGTCTAGGGTATGAAGCCTGCATCAGTCTCCGTTGAAGGATTAGTAAAGTATAATAGCAAGCTGATCACCTGGTTAAGGTGAAACTCCAATACTACCTTCGGGAGGAACTTTGGGTTGGGGCGAAGAACTAGTATGTCACTGTGGAAGACCAGGTAGGGACACTCCACAGAGTGCCTAGATTTCCAGAAATCCTTCTGGCTGACATAATGGGCACCATGGAAGCCATCTTCCATGACCCGGTGTGTTATTTCACATCTGCGCATAGGTTTGAACAGCTCGCCCATGAGCACAGTCAACATCAGCAGCAGGACCCACGGTGGAGGACAGTCACGTACCAGAGGGGACAGGTGGTCCAGACCCTTGAAAAAGCCACCAACTTCCTTCTCTGTAAGCCACCGTCAGCTTACCAGCCCACACCTGGTAAGCAGAGATAACTGCCAGGTGGACCTTATGGGTCACTGCTCACAGTCCCAGCTGAGAGAGGGACCAGAGGTAATCCAAAATACTCACAGCAGGGCAGGCAAAGGGATCCAGCACCTTGCCCTGGCACCATATGCAGAACCTCTTCTGTTTAAATGCATAGCACTAGTGAATAAACTCTTTTCAGGAGGCCTCCACAATGTGGAGCACATCATCGAGACTCAAGGCCTGGAACTCTAGCCCACTCAGGTACCAGGCCGTGATGCCCAGGGACTGCAGGTCCAGGTGCAGGACCATCTCTGTGGTCTGGTCAGCAATCTGGGCAGACAGGCAGCCCCCACACAGAGGTCTGCTGCTGAGGCTGAGGTGATCCAAATACCAGAACTGCTGAGGTCAGGCTGGAGCTATCAGGAACATCTGTGCCTTGCCCTTCCGGGCCTTCACCACCACCCTGTGGATCAAGGGGAAGGGTAGGAAGGTGTACACGAGTGCTGGGGTCCAAGGCCCCATGAAGGCATCCCCAACCATGCCCAGGAATGGGGGGGGCCACAAAACAGCCTCAGTTTGGCGTTCTCCCAGGAGGAAAACAGAGTCACCAGAAGTTCCCTAATGGGAGAACAGGTGGTTCACCACCTCCTGATTCAGGGACTACTCATGCAATGTCTCTCCTACCCGTCTGAGAGCATCTGCCAGCTGACTGTGAACTCCCATGACACGGATCGCCAAAAGATCTACCCCCAGGCTGAGCACAAAGGACCAAATGTGGAGGGCCTTCCGACACAAGGAAAAGGAATGTGTTCCACCCTGCCTGTTCAGGCGAAATTTGTGCCCATCTGGACCTGCATGATCTGACCCCTGACTACAGAAGCAAATTCCATCAGTGCAAGTCACACTTCACGGAGCCGGCCTGGTGACGCTGAGGGTTGAGACGCTGGACACCACACCTCGTGCCACACCTGCGACCCGGGTTTGGGAATGAGCTCAGGTCATCGGGGGCTGGCAGGGGAGGGACAGATCGAGCATCTGGAGGACCGCTCTCCTGTCCTGGGAGGGAGGGGGGGATTCCGTCTTGGGCTCTGGGTACTTCTAGCGATGGCTGGGAGCACAGCAGCCTGAGACCAAGAAGTGCACGGGGATTGGCTGCGGCGGCGACCCTGTAGGCATGCACGGGAGCGTGCATGCCCACGCTGGGATGCACTGCACGACCGAGCCAATGGGAAGGGACCTAAGTAGAAATCCCCGTCCTCGGGGATAGGCGACGGCAAAACCACCATCAGCCACACTCCAAACAGCTGGACTTCCTCCTCCTCCTCCTCTCCTGGACTGAGCCCAGCCCAGCCTGAATTGTAGATACAGCACCCTGGGCAGATAGGGCAGCCCTACCTCGGGGGGCTCAGAGCCGGGGAGATAGCCGGGCTGGTGCCAGGAAGATGGAGGAGTTTCAGGCTGGGCGGTAGAGCTGTGAAGTGGGGGATACCTGAGAGAGTTCCCCAAAAAGACGGTGAATAAACAGAGTTTGGAAAAAAATAAATAAATAAATCACACTGCATGCAGCTCCAGCAGGTTTATGGGGTGACGGGACTCCCAGGATGACCATAACTCATGGGCTCTCTGGTCGCCCAGATATGCTCCCATTCCCATCACAGAAGCATCTGCAATAAGCGTGACAGTCAGTTCTGGGCAGACAAATGGAATTCCTTCCTCCAGGGGTTTAGGGATAAGCCACCACTGGATGGCATTCCACATCCGCTAGGTTACCTTGACAATCCAGTTCAAGTGGCCTAGGCCAAAGGACAAAAAGGGGGCCCAATTCCAACTGCTGGTGCTGAACCCGCCAGTGTACCCAATAGATCATGTAGGTGCAAGACGCCACATACTCCAGCAGATGCAGGAAATCCGAGGCAGGGTGGAAGAGTCCAACCTGAAATGATCAGGAAAAGGAGGTAAGATCCAGTGCCCAGTCCACATGGGGACCAGCCATGGCCTGCAGACAGCCTGGTTCTGCCTGATGAACTTGATCACCTGTGTGGGTACCAGTTCAAACTTGTCCCGGGTTGACTTGCAGGCCTAAGTCTCTGCAGGTCTAGAAAGCCTGATCTCTGGACATCTCTACCGCCTCTTTGGATGGACCGGCAAGCAGCCAGTCATCCAGGTAGGGATATACCCAGACGCCTAGGCACTGCAGGTAAGCTGCCACCACTGCTATGCACTGAGTGATGACCCTGGGTGCCAAGGAGAGGACGAAGGGCATAACCTAGAACTAGTACAGGACTCCTTCCACTCAGAACTGGAGGTACTGGCATCTGGGATGGATGGACTATGATGTAGAAGAATGCATACTCGAGATCCAGGGTGCAAAACCACATGTTTCACTCCAGAGATGGAATAATCTGATTTAGCGTGACCATCTGGAACTTGCGCTTCCACATGTACTGGTTCAGATCATGCAGATCCAGTATGGGGCACCAGCCCCCCATTCTTTTCAGGATCAGGAAGTACCTGGACATGTAACCCTGAATGGCCAGGGCATCCCGTATATGGGCTATTGCCCCTTCTGCAAGGAGCTGAGCATGTCCTCCCAAAGGGCGGACAGCATGTCTTGCAACACCATGGACTCCCAAGGTGATTGGAGGGGGGTAAGCCTCAAAGTCCAGAGGTGACCCTCTGCCTACTATGTCTAACACCCACTTGTCCATTGTAATAGCGGACCAACAGAAACATAGATAGAAACATGGAAGTTGACGGCAGAAGGAGGCCGCTAGGTCCATCTAGTCTGCCCATTTGTTTTAGACCTATTTTGACACTCTAATTGCCCTTTGTAGTCAGTGCTCCCTTGTGTCTATCCCATGCATTCTTGAATCCCCCCACAGTGTTGACCCCACATCCTCTTGGGGCAGGCTGTTCCAAGTGTCCACACTCTTTCTGTGAAGAAAAACTTCCTGTTGTTGGTAGAGAACCTCCTTCCTTGCAGCCTGAGGTCATGTCCCCTGGTCCTGGAGCCCCCTTTTTTTTTTGTAGACTCTATTTTTGCTCCTCCTCCTCCTCTGCCCGGGCATCCTTCCAAGGTGCTCACTCGACTGGAGCCTCTACTCCCTGTCTGAACCCTACTTTCCTCGATTGGAATTCCCCGGCCACCAGGCAGACCTAGCCCCGGATCACCCCAGGGTGGTCCGTCCCTCCCAGCAGCCAGAGATTGGGGCATGGGTTCCCGAGGCATCGGGCTGGCGTTGGGATGTGGGCTGTGTCCCTGGAGCCCCCTTCATCTCTGCGAGCTGAGGTGGAGATTTTCTTGTTTCGTCCCTCATCCCTGGAGTTCGGTCACGCAATGGTGTCTCAAGACGTCTGCTGCAACTCCACCCCTCTACTTTGTGCCCAGGTGTGTGCACGTTCCTCTGGCTTCCTCCGGGAGCCGCTGTTGGACATATATTGCAGACTCTGAATCATTTTTGTTACCTTTCTCTGTACTGTTTCTACCCGGTCAATGTCCTTCCTGAGGTGAGGCCTGACCAGCGATCTATACAGTGGTAGTACCACCTCTCTCCTCCTGTTCGTGATTCCCCTCCCGATGCAGCCCAGCATTCTATTGGCCTTCAATGTTGCCTTCTCACACTGCTTACTAACCTTCAAGTCATCTGAGATTATGATTCCCAGATCTCTTTCCTGGTTTGAGGCTGCCAGTCTTTCGCCTCCTAGGTAATACTCCTTTCTTGGATTTTTCTTTCCTATGTGCATAACCTCGCACTTTTTGGCATTAAATCTCAGCTGCCACACTCCAGGCCATTCTTCTAGTTTCTTGAGGTCAGCTTCCATCTTGCTCACTCCTTCTGAGGTGTCTACCCTGTTACATATCTTAGTGTCGTCAGTGAACAGACACACCTTCCCTTCCAGTCCATCAGTGGTGTCTGCTATAAATACATTTCATTTTATGTAGGTCGGGAAACCTGGGGGACATGGACAAGCCTCCGGACAAGGAGTTCTGTAAGACTGATGACATTGCTAAAACAGTGTATGCAATGTAAACTGCTAAAATGGTGTATGCAGTGTAGAGAGAAGTGACATAGTCAACCTCCTGTGGGGAGTGCAGACAGGGATAGGATGGGTGGAGGGATGACACCCCCCCCTCAACTCATCACTGGGAAGCTTTTGCAGGGGCATCGGCGACGATAGCGGGAGGGGCACAAGCATCCCTGCTCCCACCTTTCTTAGGACCCTGGCCACCGGTCTTGGACATGGGGTGCCAGGCCTGGCACTAGCTCTGCCGGGGCTGCTGCTGAGGAGGATGTGGCTGAAGGGATCAGTGTACTGGAAAACCTGTTCCTTAGGCTTCTGTTTCAGGTCCTTCTGTGACAATGCCACACAATCCAGGGTGGCACTGGACTTCTTGATACGGGGGAGATGACCTTCCACCCCAGGGCCAAAGAAGCTGGTGCCCACAAAACGGACATCGGCCAGTTTGTGCTTAGTGTCTGCCGTAAAGCTGGACACACACAGCCAGACCCTGTGATAGATGGAGATGGTTACCGCCATGGCACATGCACACAAATCTCCCATGTCCAAGACTGTATGGAGCTGGTGTTTAGCCAGCAATTGATCCTGGTTTCTGAGGACCATCACCACTGACTACTGCTCAGCTGGGAGGTGAGGGAGGATCACATCAAAGATTCCATTCAGGGAATGACCAGAACTGACCATCATCAAGATAGAATTAGTCTGACAGAGACCCAAAGATACTGCAGCATACACCATTTTAGCAGTGTGGTCAGTCTTACAGAACTCCTTGTCTAGAGGCTTGTCTATGTCCCCCTGGTTTCCTGACCTACATAAAACAAAATTAGTCACTGACCCCTCCATGGAGGGGTGGTCTGAGAACCCCAAAAGGGACCCTGTAGGCACCGCATACTTAAGTACCATACAGGTAAAGTATGCCGGGTAGGATGCTAGATGTTGCCAAAGCTCCCGTGCCGGTCCCAAAATGGCCTCAGCCATGGCAAAGGCAACCCCCAAGGATTCATCCCGATCCAGAAAATCAGTAAAGGGATACATGGACCTTTTCTGAACTGGCTCCAAAGGGACTG
Organism: Neoceratodus forsteri; assembly: GCA_016271365.2. Classification (NCBI taxonomy): domain Eukaryota; kingdom Metazoa; phylum Chordata; order Ceratodontiformes; family Ceratodontidae; genus Neoceratodus; species Neoceratodus forsteri. The sequence goes on from CM057458.1 coordinate 1,212,411,563, forward strand.
ACATGGACTATGATATACTGCGGAGTAGCACCCCAAAAGACACTGGGCCATGCTCGGAGAACTCCTCAACCGATTGCCGGTCAAAGAGGAGACTCCCAAAGGAGGCCATGGAATCACAGTCTGAGTAATCTGAGGACTCCACAAAATTGGTCCTCGACCATTTCTTGCTACCGAACACCCGAGTATCCTCTCTCGGGGTGACATGCATTGACAACTTGCTTGGCAAGCCGGTGGCCAAACAGGCTTCCTTGTATGAAGCACCTACCTTCAGCTGCCGCAGAGGTGGAGAAGCAAGTTTTGGGAAGCACCTGCACAGCATGGACTGGCATGGGCACCAGTGGCATCTGCCAGGAGATCAGAGGTCCAGGGAGTAGAGCCCTACGTTGCCCTGTGATGGCCCACTGATGCCTGAGGAGCTCCTCATAGCACCAGCCCAACTTGCAACTGTGTGTCCCCTCAGCCGAGGATGAGGAGGTCAGGAAGCATAGATGATGATGCCTCCCAGTCGAGTGTGCTCAAGACCATGACCTCGACAATTGACCAGATCAATGCTGAAGTGAGCTTTTCGGATTGTTGTGGTACACTATGTGCCTATCCATGTTGACCAGGAAAGATGTGGAAGACTCGACTGCCAGTGGAGGCCACTCCTGCACTGGGTCAGTCAGGTTCACCGACCAGTCTACATCCTTCTGAGCGAGGACCAGGTCTGTGAGACTGAATCTTTGACCTTGTCCGACAGCGTGTCTACAGGCTCGAGGAATATCTCCATGGCCTGCTCGACAGGAACTGAAGTCGAGAGACTCAACAGGGGTACCAAGGAGCCCTCTGCTTTCCCTTTGATAGAAGGGTTCACGACCACTGTTAAGCGGTCTGGAGAGTCAAGGGATCAGGAGGATTTTGGTCGGTCCTGGTCCCATGACAACAGCCACGCTTGAGTTTAGAACCACGGTTGGCAGGGCTCTCCCCCAGGGTCAGGAGAGCAAAACATGTATCCCAGAAACCTCCAGTGAATGACCCCCCCCCAATGCTCGTCGCAGCCGGGAACAGCGCAGAGACTGATGATGTACCTGTTGTGGCAGTCACTGCTTCCACTTAATGAGCTACAAGCTGCTGAGCCGACCAGGCAGCTGCCAAGGCTTTCTTGCTGTCCTTTCGGTGGTCCTTCGGATCCCACTCCAAAGACTGTCCCAGGGGCAAGGCAGTGCTTCCTATCCTCAGAGGACTCAGAGAGCATGGACAAGCAAAGTCCACACCTGTCTACGTCGTGCTGCCCATGACTGACATATTCTTTCCAATTGTTTAACCAGGTGAGACACAATAAGCTGAAAGCTTGTTTACAGGTGCAACCTGGGAGCACAGGGAAGTTAAGTGAATTGTTCACGGTCACACAGTATGCAAGTGGGGGCTGTGAGATTCAAACCCAGGTCTCCAGATTTGCAGCTTAGAGCCTTAAACCACTGCACTATACTGCCTCCCTTCTGCCAGCAGAGAATACAGAATTTGAACCCCAGCTTCTGCTGCTCCATCGTTGATCTCAAAGAAGAGTTGAGAGGACCAAGTAAAATGCACTAGTTAGGTAAAAAACCCTGAAAGAAAGTTCGTCTATGGCACACTAAATCCTTAGCAAGAGCCACGAAGGAAGTGACCTGCTCTTGCAGCAGACAGAAAGATCTGACGGCAAGAGGCAGAACTGGTAGATGTACCATCCAGGTGGTGGGAGAAGCTTAGCTTAAAGACGTCTGACAAATCAGCAATTCCAGTGGAACTGCCAGAGTGTGGATAGGTAAGCAATAAGGCATGACAGGACATACATTATGTTGATATAACCATACACCAAGGGGCGTATTGAGGCACGACACCACAGAGTGCCTTCAGCCCCAGGAAGTGTGGTTAGATCAGCATAATGCAGACCACTGAAGTTTCTTACTGTGCTTATAAAATGGGTAAACTGAGAACATTTAAATTAGCCAACTTTTGAAAATTAAGAACAGTGTTTTCTTTTGTTAAAAATAACTAGTAAAAAAAGTAGTCCCTTCCCCAGCTGTCAAGCATCTGTCTATCTACACCTTCTGTAAATGAAATGTTTATCACGAATACAGGAATCCAAACTTATTAAGAATTCTGCGGGCTGAATGTTCGCCTCTCCCCAAACATACACACACAACACAAAAGGCCAATGATTCAATGTTATCCATATCAAGGCAAGCAGCAGGTAGGCAGGTAAGGATGGGTGGAGGTCCATGGTCAGAAAAGAAACTCCACACAATAAAACTGTGAACAGTGCTTAATTTTATTTAACTGTGTTTATGCCTGCTAGTAGTGGAACATAAAAGAAAAGAACATTTAATCAACAGACATGTGCAAAGTCGGGAAACTTTGTACAGGAATTTGCTAAGCATCCTGACTTCACAAAGTGGCACGTTGCATACTTATTTGCATTGCAAAGTTGCCTACTTCACATAGCACTTAGCTTGTGTAGAACTGTGATTAAGTTCACTTTGTCATACAGAAACCCACTCTTTTAATATCTGCAACCCCCCACCTACTATGTTGTTACCCCCAAATCACCCTTACCTTTCCTGTAATGCAGTCTACCCTGCCACCCTCTGGACACAGAAAAGCCCCACTACTCCACCTCAGCAAAGTCTGCCGCTGATCTTGTTTAATCCATTTGTGTCACCCATGCCAAAACACAGTGCTCCACTTCCTTCTTCCCCCAAGCACTCCCTGCCAAAAAAAATAAAATAAAAAGGTCTTAAATACCTTCAAAAGAAGAAAACCATCCCCTGGTACACAGCATCCACTGTGTTCAGTGGAAGTGTCCATAATGGCATGAATGAATGGTGACATATTCGCTTATAGTAAAACCTGGCAGGCTGAGTGGCTCAGGTTTCATTGAACATCGCGGTCTGGTCAGGTGGGGGAGGCAGGGTGGAGTGGTCTTTGGTGCTTGGGTGAGGGGGAAGAGATTAATTACATGACCGTTGGTGAACTTCGCTAAGAGGAGTTCGAAGGGCAGATTTTCAGTGTCAAAATGGTGGCTGAGTGGATTACATGACAGGAAAGGGTAGGGGTGATTTATGGAGGATGACACAATGGGTGGGAGATTATAGACAGTAAGATTTTTTTTATACTGCAATTAAAAAAATTAAAAAAAAAAATTTACAAAGTGGCCACTTTGGTTGGGAACTTCACCGTCTTCACAAAATGCAAAATTCCCAGCTTCACAGAAAATTAAAACTTTGCAACATCTCTATTATTCAGTGGTTGTTCATGTTCTTTTTATTGTGAGAGTTTTATTTTTAGGGCCTAGATGATTTTTTTTAGTGAGTAAAGGTGACTGTCATGTTTGTAGTGATAAACAGGATTAAAAAAAAAGTGAATTGGTATTGTCAGCGTGCTGTGTCCTGATTGTCAGTGTGCTGCATTCTGATAGCAAGTACCTTTTTTTTTTAATCTGACCATGGTAATGTCACACTGCACAAGCTCTGACCAATCAGGATGCAGTATTTCCCCTATCCATTTTATAATCCTTATATAACTAATGAGTTCCTGTGTAATTTCTTATATTCGGGTTAATTCCGATGTAGGAACTCACAGATTGTAAGACCATAAACAGCAAGTTCCCATCTCAATGCCAACAAGTGCAGGAATGTCCACCAAAAACTAATAAAGTTAATGGCACAGCTGCACCGGTCACTGAAACTACTATAATGAATAAAATTCACCAAAATGGTACATGTGCAGCTTCTGATAACGAATATAATCTACTTGATGTTGTCAGTCATGATGCCATCACAATCTTATTATGTACACACAGGTATATATCCACTCCATAAGGTTACACTACTGGTGACACTGATTGACTGTTTCATTTTACTTTTGCACTTGGTAAAAGTTCCTGGGTATGGAAGCAGCGCTCTAGGAACTCACTCTTTACAGTCTTATCTGAGAGTTCCTACATCAGAAATAACCAATTATAAGAAATGACATAGGAATGCATCAATTATAAGTCTGTAAACCCCCTGATGTTTACAAAGAAATTGATATTAAAAAAAATTATAAAAGGAATACAGATTACCCGACATATTCAGAGTGTAATGCTATCTAGGGGTGCTGGAGACATTCATCACATGTGCCAGTTTCTAGTGTCATATGTTTTAAAATTCAGTGCACTATAGTTTAAAATTAAGTGGCATTATTTTTCAATATTTACAACCTAATTTAATATGATGTTTCATACCAACTGTGTTTCCTTCCTTTCTTCATAATTTAGTATACTTATATTGCTTTCTTATGTTTTAGTCCGGGTCCCCATGAAGCTATGATTCTAATTTGTCATCAGAAATTATGAAAGGAATTGAATATTACCTATAAGCAATCACTTTGTTTATGCTATATTAACATGATTTTTGGTATTCGTTTCCCATAGTTGTGGTAAGATTTTGATTCCCGTCACCCCCCTTTTACCTTGATTCCTTTCTCTGGTTGTTAATTTATATGCCTGCAATTCTATTTTTGGCTTAGATTTATGAATTTAACTTTTTGTCACATATTTATCACTACAGTAAGGGGGTTTTGCATAGAATCTAAAAGGCAGGATTTTAAGCTTATTTTGCATTATATTCGCCTTGTAAGGGGTTTGTGTCTCTAACTTATGCATTTAAAAGCAGTGACATTGTGATCAGACCCCACCCCCTAAGGAAGAACCGCTGGGCACAAAGCCCCGGGGTGTTTCTGTGCCAGTATCTTGCCAGCAGTCCCCTAATACAACACTTGTTCACCACAGCACTGGCTGTGCAGCAGCTGTATTCCTCATACAGCCCCGCTTTTTTCTGGCTTTTTGTTTTTCCTTTAGGTCAGATATTTACATAACAACAAAAGGAGGATGTGAAACAGTAACGGGAGCATCTGTAAACAAAAGAGCTTTCCAGTTTGTGTTTCTGTCCCCTTTGCCTTGCTGTAACAGACTTCCCTGACACTTTGTCACTGTTTTTGCACCCCTAAAGGCTTATTTTGGATGAATTCTGCAGTATTCTGCACCACTGAAAAAGTATGTTTTGATTGCTCTTTTTTCCCATGGCACACAGAAAAAAAAACTGGCATGAACAATTTATAAACAATGAGTCTGAAGGTAAAGTGGTTTATATTTGTTTCCAGAAACTCCAAGATAACAACAAAGCCTCAGTTTTGTAGGGATTGGGTATAGTTTATTTGTTATAATACTTGGTCCTTATCTGGGATTGATGTAAGCACTGATTACAGGCATATAAACATTCACTGGACATGTGAATGTAATTAATCATTTTTCAGTGCTGCTGACATTAGTACTAACTTTTAAAACTGTAAACTCCTCCTTTTATGCAGGTATCACAGTTTACCATATATTTGTAAAGGGACTCATTCAAGAAATCCCCCCAACCTGACCCTTCTATATTTTGCCTTCTCAAGTCAGAAAAGGAAGAGGGGGCATTAAATAACTAAACTGAGCTCACTGCTGAGCAGGGCAAGTACTGCTGAAGAGCTGTACGTCTGCACCACCTTCTTTACCTCCTAGCCCACTTTTCATAAAGTTAGAAAATTACAAGGGTATCTGGCTATCTACTACCAGTATACCAATCAGCTCCCTAGCTTATTCAGCTCATACTTCTGTCAGTCTGCAGGCTGGATTTACCAGGGACAGTAATGGGAGAACACATTTCAACAAAGTCCTCATTGAAAACAGCAAAAGACTATCTATCCCCACCCCCTGTAGACAAAGACCAAAATCTTACATATCTCACCTACTGTACCCTGGTATAGACATTTTTTAAATAAATACAAAGGCAAAACAATGCAATCAAATCTGATTGGCTAGAGAAATACGGAAAAGACAATGCCATTTTTGTTGACTTAGTTCAGAGGGACTAAAACAGACACAAATGAAGCCACTCAAAAAGTAAGAGTCCAGTGCACGAACAAGGGTAGTCAGCCTGCACAGATACAGATAAACAAGACATGGTTGCACACTCACCGTATGACTGAGACTGACAAGCTCTGAAGTTGTGATCAAACCAAGATAGCATCTGGATTATTCTGACAGGCACACAGACCTTCCAGAGAGAAATAAGTGGCCCAACAGCCCCAGCACTTCGAGGACACCTAGGGCCCGATTCTGAAAGAGCCCTTAAATCACCGCAATTTTCAGGTGATCTAGGGCTGCGGCACTCTCCCGGTGCATCAGGGACCACGCGCCTGATTCCGTAAAATCAGGAGTCCCTGTGCCAAACACCCAAGAACTGCAGGCAGGCTAGCGCTGAACGCTAGGTGCACCTGCGGGACCTGCCGCATGGATCCGCCCACCCCCTAACCAGGCGCAAGACAGAAACAAATGCCAGGATGGATCCTGGGGCGGAAGTGGCACAGGGGATGCCATAGGGGGTGTTAGGCGTGTTATCCAGGCCGCTCCTGAAAAAGGGACCTCTGGTCTCAGTGATCTTACCCAATGATCAAAATCTAAATAAATAAATAATAAGGGAGTGGATGGGTATGCTAGGGGCATGATTGGGCACCCATTGGGGGTGCCCTTGTAAGCACCAGTCATGTAATGGTGTCTGATGTGCTGTATAAGAATGGCACCCCCCCACCAGGCCCAATCCCCCCGGCATACCCATCCACTCCCTAACACCCCCTATGGCATCCCACTTGCTCCTCAACACCTCTTAAGTACTCTCCTATCCCTTCTGCCCCGGATCCCAACATACGGAGCCCTCTCGCCAGCTCCCCACCTTGAGGGGCAATGCCGCAAGGGGTATAGACCACCTCCTGGCTGGTCTAATGTGACCCCCTAACTACGGCCATGGCAGGGCTTTTGGAATCCCCAATGAAGAGGATGTTGTAGCCTCGCCATGGTGCAAGCCCACCTGCGACCTGGCCTACCCTGATGCTGGTCGCAAGGGTAGTACAGTGTCCCTTTGCTGCAGTGGCATCCCGTCCGGCGCAGACCATGTTCTGGAATAGGGATCGCCGGAATTTATGATGCAAGGTGCATAATTGCGTCATTGTTGTCGTCTGGCACAAGCACCCTGCGTCGCGTCGGTCGGAGTGCTTTTGGAATCAGGTCCCCTGTCTCTTCATCATAGGCCACATCACTTTTCTTGTGAATAAAATGAACTAGCATGCAACACACACTGCTTACTTGCTTTACAGGACAGTACGTGTTAAAAAATTGCTTATAATGATGATGAAAATGTGCAAATAGCCATAGCAAGAGTCTTTTCATTATTTTAAATGCAAACAAAAAAGTGCGAAAGCAGACTCAAAATGGAGAATAAAAGTTATCTTACAGGAGCCAAGGGGAAAGCTAACAGAATGAAAAAAGCATTTCACTGTAACAGCACTGTTGCTTTAAAGAGCAACTCTGTACTTCAGTGTGTGCATTCATAAATAAGATGTTTCAGCTGTTAGAATGTACTAGAAAATACATTTTTCATTTTCAATGCTCCTTTCCAACATTTATAGCACACCTTGGTAGTCCAGCTAAAAAGTCTGTATAGAAAACATTTGCCTCTCCCCTGATAACATCACAGTGCTTTGGTTTTATGACATCATAGTGCTCACCATGACAACAAACTGTGATGTCACAAGCAGCAATTGTGTGATGAACAGGGGAGAGTCAGATACAGTTTGAAAGACTCCATGAAATAACTGCTGCATTATCTACAATATTTAGTAGACCAACAGCAGGAGAAAATAAACAAAATAACAAACTAGAAAACTAAAAAAGTTAAAGCATAATGGATGTAAATCTAGTGTTTCTAAGCTTTTTATTATAATAAACAGTTGCTCTTTAATAAGCAAAAGCAAAGTTAAAAATATATATTTTTTGGGAGGGGGGGGAGGAGGAAGAGTACAGCATGAGTGTTTGATTCCTAGAAGGGTGGCAAGTTTACAGCATGCAAACACAACATGACAGATTCTGATGTGGGCATCAAAATTCATCACAGTGATATGCCAAGTCCAGAGCGCCACATAACGGGCAGGTGTGGCTGCTGAGTGTCATCTGCTGCGGAAGGGTAAAATGAGGGTATGAGTAGTTTGAAGCTGCTTCAATAAGGTGTGCATACTACAAAATTAATTGCCAGCACTGGAAGGATTCCAGCATGGGGATGCTATAAGCCAGTACTGCTGTGGCCTAGGAGACATGCTAAATGAAGGGAATGAAGCTGAGGATTCACGCAGGCAGAAAATTAAGGATATAAAACAAATATTAAAAAAAAAAGTGTGAACAGTTGTAACACTAGTGAATTGGGGGTGTGGGGGAGATGTAATCTGTAACGAAGTTAAAGCAAGCACAAGGGCTCTCTAGATATACAGCACAGTATGATGCAGCATGTCAGTAAATTATAAATCATGTACTGCACAACAGAATGTCCACACAGCACTGCAAACCTAGAAATGCTCTCTCCAGTGTCTTGTCATACAAAAGGGCAATCAACACTTAGTAACTCTTTCCAGACAAAATAATTCACAAGTAGTCTTGGAGTTTCCATTTACAGAGCACTGGTTTGGGATTTGTGTTGAGCAATATAGTGCATTTTTACAGGGCTTCAGCTAACCGGTAGCTGGGATCTGTGACTCCGGTTCAAATTCTGTACACATCTGATTTATTTGGGAACAGCACTAACAGCCCCAAACCCAAACGTAGGGCTGATCCAGTTTGGACTGTGTGTGCAAAAACATTTTTTTATTATTTTCTTACTGTTTACTGCAGTTTGTAACATGGCAGTAAAGATCATAGCAAAATGGAGAAATGACATTGGTGGAAAGGCATCACCTGATCAAAAGCGAGCGGGTATTAATCCACCAGTAGAGCCCGCTATTGCCATACCAGTCACAACCACAGCTTACCGAAAGCGCATACAATAATGCCCGCTACTGCAGTACCAGTTCAAAACCACTAGAACGCAGCATTTCTCCAGGGCATGCAGAACGAGAGACAGCAGGCGAGATACTGAATTCCGGCAGTAATAGAAATAAATGTCACGGAGTTATGCAACAACAACAGGTACTGAAGAAGAGCAGAAGTGTTGTAAAGTGTTAGTAGAGGGACCGTGGCGGCACAGGAGCACAGCACAACGATCAGTGTAGCGCTGAAGAAAGAGAAGCAGATATGACTTTATGTAGATTTCCTAACGTGACTGTTTAGCTACAGAAATCTCCCACAGTGCAGTGCTGCAATGGACGATTGGTATCGAAGTCAGAAGCACAAGGCATAGAAACCGTCACTAACAATTACAGATTTGCACGGTGCTTAGTCTGTGTAGTACAGTAGTCATCTAATCCTTAGTGTCGAACAGTACTGTGCGCTATATAAATGAGTGTCTATCGTGAAACGTGAAGGCTCATGCCTGCAGATCATTTCAGTGTCTCACAAAGAAGGAAAGTGTGCATAGTTTAGGAGGTTGGAGTAGTACTGTCAGTAACTGTTGCCTACTTCTAACTGAAACACCACTGGCACAATATTCCCGTTGCACTTGCCATGTTACAAGTGCATTAATCACCTCCAGTGTTGGGCTCTACCGGTGGATTAATGCCTACTGGGTGGTTGGAAGCCCAAGGCCGCACCAAACCCCCAAGCCGGGCATTAATCCACCGGTAGAGCCCTCCTCTGTCAGTGATTAATGCTTACATAGTAAATTTTATCAGGCTGATTCTGCTGACTAAAAAGCTGACATCTGCTGTAACCAGAAATCCCAGAATACCATGCAGCTGATATCTGAGCAGGGCTGCAGCAGTGGGAGATTCAAAAGCATGTTAGAGTTTTTATAAGTTTATTGTAGAGTACTATTCCACTCACAGGGCACTTTGTTCCTTTCTCCCTCTGGGGTTATGGGATACCCAAAATGAAAGATCAGGGGTCCACGATGAAAATTCCAAAGTTCCCTAAGGCATTCCCTGGCGTGTCCCACTGCTGCGCAGGTGGATGCAAGGCAGCAGCATGCACAGTCTGAGGACCCTGCTGTGCATCTCAGGTATGCAACGCACAGAACAACACTGCACCCTGATGGGCTACCTGCATAAAGGATTTTGAAACCTGCATCACATAAAGCCCTGCACACAGACCCTGTTCAAATCATCTTAAATCCCACTGTGTGTGTGTGTGTGTATGTGTGTACATAATACATATTGCAAAAAACTTTGTTAATGGTATTGCAAAAAACTTTGTTAATGCACTAGTTAGGGTAAAACTGACAAAAACAGAGAAATGTGGTGTTAGGGTTTCTAACCCTAACATTCCACCCGTACCCTGCAAGCAGCAAAAAGAAAAAAAACATAGTTTTGGCTGTCCTGGGTCCTCAAAAATCAGGCCTGGGGTCTTTCCTTGGGGTTATCAACCTTAATGCTCACCCCATTTCATCAGCAAATAAGCTCAGATGTGCAGACCATATGAGAATGAGGTGAGCGACAGGGTTGATAACCCCAAGGAAGACCAAGGCCTGATTTGCCAAGACTCAGGACAGCCAAAGCTGTAATATTTTTTCGTTTTGTTGCTTGCAGGGTGGAGGTAAGGTGTTAGGGTTGGAAATCCTAACACCACATTTACCTACTTTGGTCAGTTTAACCCTAACTAGTGCATTAACAATGTTCTTTTGCAATTAATTTTCTGTACTTTTTGAGACAGCAGAATCGTATAATCATTCATACAGGTCCCGAATCCATGTGATTACAGAAGCACGGGGTCCTCTGTGTCTGTGGGTATAGAAACGCAGGGTGCCTACAGAAAAGCAATGTATGTGCTTCCTTGTAATTTTTTTTTTTTTTTGTAGGGAAGGACCATTTTCAGTTTTTACTTCTTAGGGGCGTAGTGTTGTAGTAGTCATTAAGACCTTTCTATTGATATATACACTGTCCGTTAAATCCAAAGACTGACAGAGTTACAGCCTGTTAAAGTTGCAATGTTATGCAATGGAAATTGTAATTATTTTATTTTTATGGTTTTTAAATAGCCCCTAAATTTCTTCGAGGGGGTGTTATGTGTTAGTATTGTATTACTTGTTAAGGCTTTTATTTTGATATACAGATTGTCCCATAACTCCAAATATTGATGGAATTATGGCTTGTTAAAGCTGAAAAGTGTGGGGGGGGACTATGTCTGAATTCTTTTTTCGTATGAAAGGATCTTTTATTGTGAGGTTGTGTCATTCATACCAAAAAAGATTCCTTCATATGAAAAAAAGAATGTGAAAAAAAAAAAAAAATAAGACCAAATTCTTTTTCTGTATGAAGGGATCTTTTTTCACATGGTTGTCTCATTCATGGGAAAAAAAGACTGTTAATTAAGTCCAAATTCTTTTTTTCGCATGAAAGAATCTTATTTTGTGAGGTTATGTCATTCATATGAAAAAAAGATTCCTTTATACGAAAAATGAAAACCACAACCTCATGAAAAATGATCCCTTCATACGAAAAAATGGTCACTAGAAACAGGGGAGGTACCGGGGGATGGAGGAGGACAGCTGTAGTCCCACTCCGCAAAAGTGGAAATAGGAGGGAGGAGGTGGGTAATTACAGGCCAGTCAGCCTGCCTTCAGTAGGGGTCAAAGTAATGGAATCACTACTGAAGGAAAGGATTGGAGAATACCTTGTTACCAGAGGTCTACAAGATCAGAGGCAACATGGATTCACTAGGGGGAGGACCTGCCAGATAAGGCTGATCCAAGTTCTTTGACTGAGTAACAAAGGAAGTGGAACAGGAGGGGTGGTTGATGTGGCCTATCTGGAGTTTAGCAAGGCCTTCAACAATGTTCCACATAGAAAGTTGGTAAACAAACTCAGTAGCCTAGGAGTAGGTCCTAAAATAGTAAAATGGGTGGAGAGTTGGCTTAGTGATAGGAGTCAAAGAGTGGTGGTAAATGGGGTACACTCTGGGGAGGGCAAAGTGACTAACGGGGTGCCGTAGGGGTCAGTATTAGGCTCGGTCATCTTCAATGCCTTTATTAGCAACATTGTACTCATCATTCTATTTACAACAGAATGTGCTCCAAAGAGACAAGCTGTAGCATTCTGAACCACCTACAGATATCTGATGCCCTATACACAGTCGCAGATGGGAGTGGCAGGCTTCAGGGATGCACAGAAGCTTCTGGTAACAACACCTCAAAAAACTGCAATACACAAAAGATCTGCTTAGTCACCAGAAAGAGTTTCCAATGCAAATGTGGGCAGCCAAATTATTTGTGGTCAGAAATGGGGTCTGTGGAACACAAACACTGCACATATGGCACCCACAGAAATTTGGGCATGGAGTGCACCAGCTGTGTGGCATGCTGCCATGCCCAAATGCTGGTGGTAGAGGCGCTACAGCCTCAGTCATCCCTCTAACCAACCCAACCCAGTACCTTACGGCTCACTTGTGGGACAAGGTGATGCTGTCTCTTTTGTCCCTCGCAGGTCTTCTCTGGTTGTCCTGTGGACCCTGACTGTTGGGAAGGATACATTCAGTTCCTGGTGTCCAGAGGCCCTCCCCCCAATCATCAGTCACCTACACAGTTGTGTTCTCAACATGGTACCATACCGAACTCAGTCCCACACTGCCACCTCAGCGGTGTCTGTTTCTCTCTGCCACACACCTATGGTAGACCTGAGGAAGTCCTTTAAGCAGCAGTGAAGTAGGTATGCAACATCAGGCATGGAAGCCTGGGGTAACTATACACACATAACACAGTGCTTCACAGAAACACACACAGATATTGATGGCAGATAAGGACTGCTTGGCCCAGCTAGTCTGCCCATTTCCCTATCTACTATAACACCACAGACCCTGCCTGATCTCTAACTTTAGCCCTCCTTCCATACCTATTTGATCTCCAGCTTACACTTCTTCCTACCTCTAAGGTACCCTCATGCCTATCCCATGCATTCTTGGACCCTGTTATTGTTTTTTTCCTTCACCACCTCCACTGCAGGCTATTACAGGCATCGTGCATTAGCATACCAGCCCCGCCCCTTTCATGTGCCAGCACAATAGCCTATTTACTAACATAGAAGAAGGCTGGCATGCCATTTGGACACATCACAGAACAACAGTGAACTATGCTGCAAAATGGTTCTTACTACCACTTTGGCACCCCTTACCAACTAAAATGACTGTGGGTGTAGATGCTTGTGAGCAGATACATTTAAACTCTTTTACTTGTTGTTGTGAGTGCTGATTTGAAAGAAGAACAGTGTGTTGGATGCACAAATGATATAAGAAAGCAGATATTTTCCAACATGTGTGTAGTTTCTGTAAACACACAGTCAAAAGCCTCAAACCTAGCACAAAGCATCATGAGTATGCAAATCTATGCATGTATGCATGTGTTTTTGGGGGCTCCTAAGCTGCCTAGGCAATGTTTCAACTTGTAATACTATTTTGCTTGCCATCTCACTACTCAGACATCACTACAGCTGACTGCCACACACTAAACGTAACAGTTATCTTTATAACTGGCACAAGAGAGTACTCAAGATTAATTGAGGCAATGCAAGCACACATTACTACCTAGAAACCTGGGGAGTTGTAACACAGGCAAGCTTACATGGTATTAATTCAACACATTTGTGCTGCAGTGCAACCAGGAATGACTCTCACTGGTGAGTCTTATTTTTTTTGGTTAAGTAAACAAACATATTTTCCAAAACAAGTTCTTGATGATGATGTAAGAGTAACTGGAGGTTTCACTTGAAAGATCAACTGGCATAACTAGACCATGTATTGATTGACACTATTTTCCCATGACCATCAATTTGTTTTAACGTTGGGGGCAAAATAGATATTTCAGTCTGATTTTCTTTGCTTTCATTAATGTTTCATGAAATATACAGATTAATGTTCCCTTTTCATGCCAGTTCATTGTCCGACATGCTGAATCAGCATGGAAGTCTGTAATCACGACGAGACGCAGAGGGGCTAATCTAAACAATCCCACTTCCTCAACTCCAAACAAACCACAATAAAGAGAACGGAAAGCCTTTCTTCCATCAGGATACACAGAAAGGCACCCAAGTGGCAATGGGGGTGGGGGGGGGGTTAGACTCTCCAGTGGTATGGCAGAAAAGAAAGAACAGGATTTGATCAGCTTCTTACAACTGCATTGTCTTGATTTTATCTTAAAGGGCCACTGTCAGCACCAAATAAGCTAAGCTTAGCCTTTTCAACTAAAAAGGGGAAATGATTCACTGTCCTTATCTCAGCAGGCCTTTTCTGGAGGAACTTTTTAAATAAATAATTAAATTCAGCACCAAACTGAGGTAATGTAACCCAGATTGTAGAGCTGTCACCCTGGATACTCAGGTTTGTATACCTGCATACTTGTATACCAGTGTGATCTTAAGCAAGTCACGTATGCCCCAGTGCCTCACCTTCTCTCTGTTCCCACCTAATGGCTACTGCCAGCTATACATGGACTGTAAAGCGCCTTCGGATACTGTGTTATGAAAGGTGCCATATTAAACCAAATTCCGTTCACTGTGCTCTCTGTTCCTTCAAAATTGATCTCAATACGGAATGTGTGCTATTTTCTTATGCTACCACACAAACACTGCATGCTCAATTAGCTGTATTAGGAAATGCTCATCCTGTTGGCATGCGAAGAATGCCAGTAAAGGAGTTACATAAAATGTACTTAAGTAAAGCAAGATGTTCTAAACACAGTGAAACAGAAATCACCTCATTTTTAGTTGGGGTTTGGATTCCATGTTAGTTAAAAGCAGGGCCCCTAGTTCCCCACGGAACTGGAGTCCTAATTTCTGTGGTAGGGCTCCTAGGCTTCTACAGCACCAGTTGTTCATTCCGGCCGCATGAATTGTTCCTGTTGCAGAATGCAGTTATGCTATTGGCTACTGTATGATGTGATGTCATTAATTACATAACATGCTGAGCATAAAGGTGGGGATTCAGAATACACGAAAGTGGGTAAAGAAGCCAGGCACTAAGGAAAAACTCCATTTTAATGCAAAATCACCAAAAACAAAGAATCCTGTGCTACTACTAATATTCCGAAGCAAGATGCAAGTTCTGTAGGACATTACACTCAAATCAGCTCTCAATGTTCGTATGTGAGATGTAGGAGACACTAAAAGGTATTAAAATACTTAAAAAATATGTAAAAATGATTACATTAGTTGAAGTAAAATCACATTTTAGGCATAGTAAAAAAAACATGATAAGGCCAGCCTGTCGGCACAGTGATAGTGCTACCACTCAATGCCAGTGACCCAGGTTCGGCAACAAGCTCCGGTCACTGGAGGCCGACCGGGGGCAGAAGAGGAGGATTGAGTATTCCAGGGTACATTCTCCCCCTCCAGGAGGACTGAGTATCCCAGGGTACATTCTCCTCCACCAGGGAGGATGGGCAGCCAGCTGTACTGCCACCCTGCTGACCACAGGTTGCAGTGCAGTCAGGAAACGCATGCTTGCGCATCCTCGTCTCTGACCTCCCAGTGGTCATCACGTGAAAAGTGAAAATACCCTGGCCAGCTGCTCGCAGGTCTTGAACTTGGTCAGTCAGTCAGGCACTGCCTCCAACTGTACCAGATCTGTTCTGCGGTGAAGACTGGGGGAGTCTCGCAACCCCTGTCATAGGGGATTAAACTCTGGGAGAACAAACAGAAGGTGAAGGTAAGACCTGGGAAACATCAGTGTGATGGGACTGGGGCAGGCTAAGCAGAAGGGGATGACAAGAGACGAGGGAACATAAACAGCAGTAGCTGCCAAAAAAACACAAAAAGTTATTTATACGTAATAAATTGGTGAGGTACTGGACTTCAGTAGGGCTGATTTTGTCAAAATGGGAGTGCCCCTCAGAAAAGCACTAGCAAACATGCAAGGAGGAGGGGTGGAGCAACAATGGGGAACCATCAAAACTGCCATCACAGAGGCAACAAGCCTTTGTGTAAAGCAAATAAACAAATTGAAACAAAAGAAAAAAACACTATGGTTCTCAAAAAAAGTGGCGGGGAAGATTAGGGAGAAAAAGATCACATTCAGGAAGTATAAGGAAACACAGAAGGAGCAGGACAGAGAACTGTACCAGTTAAAGCAGAACAGGCGGGAAGGCAGTCAGAAAAGCAAAGGCCCAAATCGAGGAAAAGATAGCCAACTCGGTTAGGAGGGATAAAACCTCTTATAGGTACATTAGGAAGTGAAGAAAGAAAGGATGGATACTGAGGCTGAATAAAGAGGAGGGTGGGTGGGCAGAGAGGGACAGTGAAAAAGCAGGGATAGTGAGCGAATACTTCTGCTTAGTATTCACAAAGGAAGAGGAGGGGGAGGTACCTAATCCAGTCAATAGAAACACTCTGGATAGGGGGTTGATATAAGTCCTTTCACAGAAGAAAGGGTTCTGAAATAACTCCTAAAACTGATGGTGGACAAAGCAATGGGGCCTGATGGGATTCACCCCAGAATTCTAAAAGAACTAAGGGGAGAACTAGTAACACCATTGACTACCCTTTTTAACAAATCATGGGAGGATGGTGTGGTACCAGAGGACTGGAGGAGAGTGGATGTGTATCCCCTTCACAAAAGTGGGAGCAAAACAGAGGAAGGAAACTACAGACCTGTCAGTTTGACCTCAGTGGTAGGGAAAATGATGGAATCACTTCTAAAGGAAAGAATTGTTGAGTACCTGGAGGCCAGCGGGGCACAGGACCCAAGGCAGCATGGATTCACAGCAGGAAGGTCATGTCAGACGAATCTAATCGATTTCTTTGACTGGGTGATTAAAGTAGTAGACCAGGGAGGGGCCGTGGACATGGCCTACCTAGATTTTAGCAAGGCATTTGACACAGTCACACACAAAAGATTAATAAATGAATTAGCCAGCCTGGGAGTGGGTTCCAGATTGGTAGCCTGGGTAAATACATTGGCTAGACAACAGGACGCAGAGAGTAATGGTAAACGGAGTCCACAGTGAAGAAAGGGGGGTTACTAGTGGGGTACTGCAGGGTTCAGTACTAGGTCCGGTCCTTTTTAATGCCTTTATAAGTGACATTGCAGAGGGTCTGGAAGGAAAAGTATTTTCTCTTTGCAGACGACACAAAGATCTGCAACAGGGTTGATACACAATGTGGAATGGAAAGGATGAAAAGGGACTTGGCAAGGTTGGAGAAATGGTCAAATGTATGGTAGCTTAGATTCAATGCAAAGAAGTGCAAAGTAATGCACCTGGGAAACAAAAACACAGGGGACGAGTACACAATGGGGGTGATATACTGACAACAACAAAACTGGAAAGGGACCTGGAGGTAGTTATATCAGATGACCTACAGTTGGGCAAGCAATGTGAGAAGGCAGTAAGGAGGGCTGGGGGGATACTGGGATGCACAGGGAGAGGCAACACCAGTAGAAAACAGAAAGTTGTTATTCCTCTGTACAGACAGTTGGTGAGACCCCATCTGGAGTACTGTGTGCAGTTCTGGAGACCCCATCTCCGCAAATACATAGACAGGGTGGAGGCTGTCCAGAGGAGGGCAATCAAAATGGTGCAGGTTCTGCACCAGAAGACATACGAAGAGAGACTAAAGGAGCTTAATATGTATACCCTCGAGGAAAGGAGGGAGGGAGAGGGGGGACATGATAGAAACTTTCAAATACCTCAAGGGAATCAACAGAGTCCAAGAGGGTAGCATCGTTAAGAAAAAGAGATGTGCAAGAACAAGGGGACACAATTTTACAGATAGACAGGGGGACACTCAGCGGTAATGTGAGGAAGTATTTTTTCATGGAGAGCACTGTGGATGCATGGAATAGCCTTCCTGAGGAGGTTGTGGAGTCAAAAACAGTGGGGGAATATAAGAATGCATGGCACAGACATAAGGCAATACTAGTGGGGTGTAGGAGGAAGTAGGCTGTTGGTTAACTAGGATCTGCAGCTTATCCATTAGGTAGGGAAATGGGCAGACTAGGTGGGACAAGCAGTCCTTATCTGCCATCAAATTCTATGCTTCTATGTGGGTACTCACTGGAAGGGCCTAAACATTAGAGATAGCAAAAATGCTGTTGATAAACATCCCACCTGCTCCAGTAGCTGACTACCTGGCAAAGATCAAGCCAGATGAGTCACAAGCGGCAAGCAGGATATGACCCTGAATCACTGTGGAGTTTAGGGAAAATCTGACTGGGCTACTTGCTATTATCTTTCAGGAATCTGTCCAGACACGTGTGGTGATAGAAGACTGAATAGTGGCCAGTGTCAATGTGGTCCCCATCTTTAAGAAAGGGAGAAGGTCTCTCCTGAGATCTCCAGGGCAACCCTATGGGACACAATAAAAACAGTCGTAAGGGACGATGTGATTACATTTGTGGCCCACTTTAGAAAGCAGCAAAATATGCAATTAGAGAGACTCCAAAAACAGCTTCAGGAACTACAGACACTCCATGCGGGTGGAGATGATGCTGTGTTTCCCCTACTGCAAATGACCAAGCAACAAATTCAAAAACTTACTGACATCAAGACGGAAGAGGCTTTATAGCAACTCCGTCAAAGATTCTATGAAACTGGACCGAGGGCAACTCGCCTATTAGCCCATTGGCTGAGGCAAAAGACCTCCCAGACCACAATAACCCAAATCAGAGATCCCAAAAATGGACAGCTGATGAGCTCACCTAAACAGATATTGGAAATGTTTAGGGAATATTACCGTAGTCTCTATACCACAGAATAAATGGCAAATGGGCCTCAGATCCTGACATATTTATTGAAACCAAAACTTACCCGCGAGCTCAGGCAGCAGTTAGACAAACCATTCACCCCAGCTGAATTAAAAACTGCAATAAAAAACCTGAAACCTAACAAGGCCCTGATGGTTACATGTCTGAATTTTTTTAGATTCTTTAAGGAGGAGATAGGGGATCCCCTCCTGGCAGCCTGCAAGACGGCCCAAGCCGGGGAGATGTTGCCAGAAACCTGGAATTATGCAGTCATCACCAGTATCCCAAAACCGGCCAAAGATATCACTCAGTGTAAGTCATACCGACCTATTTCAATACTCAATATGGATTACAAACTTTATGCCACCATGCTGGCGAGGCGCCCGGAGTTGGTCATTCCTAGACTGATTGACTTAGACCAGACGAGGTTCATCCCAGGATGGCAGACCCAGGATAATATTAAAAGGACTTTGTCTCTCCTACATCATGCCACCCGGTCAGGGTATCCCTTCCTATTCTTGAGTTTGGATGCAGAGAAGGCCTTCAACCGGGTGGCATGGAATTTCCTGAGACTGTCACTCGAGACCTTCGGATTCTCGGATGCCTTTACCAAAATTATAAATAATATTTATACTAAGCCTAAGGCCTATGTTAAAATAAATGGGGGGGCGCACCCCAATCTCTTTGCTCCGTGGTACCAGACAGGGGTGCCCTCTTTCTGCTTTCCTCTTCACCTTATACCTAGAACCACTGACCTAGGCTTTGAGGCAGAAGGAGGGAGTGGAGGGTCTGCAGGTGGTGGTGGGGGGGAATACACAAACTCGCCCTGTATGCAGATGACCTCCTGATTTATCTCAGTAATCCAGAGAGGTGCCTAGTTCCATTATGGGACAGCCTGAGGGAATTTAACCTCGTGGCAGGGTATAAAGTAAATATCACTAAGATGGAAGTGCTGAAAATACATTATAGTCCTTCTGATAGAATACAAGAAAGCTTTCCTTTTAAATGGAATTTAAAACACCTGAGATATCTCGGGGTACACTTTGGCCCAGACACCTCTCAGATCTTCAGGCTTAACTTTGATCTTATCCTGGAGAAGTTTGGGGATGGAATTGGAGAGGTGGGCATTCATCCCCATCCCCCTAGTACAGAGGATAGCGGCAGTCAAGATGGTACTGCTCCCCAGATTCCTGTACCTGTCACAATCACTGCCTAGCCACATTCCAGATACATATTTCAACAAGTTGAGTAAAGGAATTTGTTGCTTTATATGGGGATCACAAAAGCCCAGAATAAGATTCTCTGCCCTCCAGATTCTCAAGTGTGTGGGGGGGGGGGGGGCTTTTCCTATCTTATCTGAAATTATATCACCAAGCAGCTCACGTAAGAACTGCATTTTATTGGTTAAGTGGAGGGTATATTGCTAAATGGAAAACACTTAAGATTAAAGAAAGCAACCTTACCAAAATGAACAAAATTCTTTTCACCAAAAAGGAGGTCCATTTATTTGAAAAGGGTAAGAATCCACATACAGGTTTTACCATTCAGTATTGATATGATACTAGATGACAAGTCCGCCCAGACTTGGAGACCCCTCCTAACATTGGTAGCCTATATAGAATCATTTATTCCATCGAGGTGGGACTCAGGATTCCGTAGATGGGAGGTGAGGGGCCTATTTCTGATCTGACATCTCCTGAGTGGAGAGGAGATCCTACCTTTCCGAGACTTGGTGACCAAGTTTGGAATACCAAGGCAAGACAGATTCAAATATTTCCAAGTCAAAGACTATGTGCGGTCCCTTCAACCTTCCCTCCTTAGCCAGGTCTCCCCCCCCCCCACAGATTGCTAACCTTCTAACACTAGCCATAGAAGGTAATGCACCTTTGAACAAGATAATATCATATCTGTACAGAGCCCTTCTTAGGTGGAAGGGAGATACAAGCCAAACAATAAGAACAGCCTGGACTTTAGATCTAGTAGCACAGATACCTGATGAGGTATGGACCAAGGTTCAGGAGAGGATACACTGGGGGATTTCTGCAGTGAATTGGCAGGAGTTCTCCTGGAAGATTTTTTCTAGATATTTCAGGATGCCTGCAGTGCAAGCAAAGTTTGGGGCGGGCGGTACCTCGACTTGTTGGAGGAACTGTGGCCACTCCCCTGAGGCCTTGGCTCATATAATGTGGGGATTCCCAGCCCTCTCCCCCTTGTTATTGGGTCTGCAGCAAGCCCTCCATGTCATTTTTGACCCTAATCTCCTTTTAACTCCTACACTCTATTTTTTCCTGGACTTGTCAATAGGGCACAGAAACCCCTCTAAAGGGAAGCTGTTGAAAATAATTATTTTAGCAGCTCAGAAAGCAATCACTAAAAATTGGCTCTTCAACAAAAAAGTAATGATTGACCAATGGCATGATCTTATGATCACCATGTACAGAATGGAGGTGCTCACAGCAACCCTTAATAAAAGACAGGCGCATTTTGAATTACTATGGAGGAGATGGATCATTTACATCTCAACACAAAGACCTGATTTTGTTCCTTGATTGGAGAGGAGAAGAAGAGTGGGTACCTCCCCATGAATACCTGACCTAACCTTTATATGTTCACCTTATGCTTGGGGGAAGTGACTTCGGACCCAGGCTTTCGTCATTAGCACAATCAATCAAGCCTAACCATATTTTCTATTTTTACCAATGTTAAGATTTATTATGGATTGTATGACTTGACATGTCTCCCACTACACGGTTTTATCTAATTATGATCATCTCAATTATTACTTTAATTAGAATTTCTTTTTACCCAGCACCTCTAGAACCAGCAAAATGCATTAACGGCATTAATAAGATAGCACTGATGTGTATATATGTTCCTGTAATTTGTTTGTGATGTCTTGGCTGTATTCAAAACAATAAATAAAGTTTAAAAAAAAAAAAAGAAGTGGGGAAGGTCAAAACTGGCTACCTACTGGCCAGTCAGCCTGATATCAATGCTGGGCAGGGTCCTGGAAGCCACTGGCCCACCAGTGCAGCAAGACATCCACTTGCAATGCCGACATCCCAAATTCGGGAATGGACTCGAGGTCAGAGGGCCGGCCGGGGGGAGAAGGACTGAGGGTCCAAGGGATGGCTCTCCTCCGGGAGGGGAGGCTGAGTGTCCAGCGGAATATGGAACCCTGGTGGAGGCAAGGGGATCCACCGCGACCGGTGCCTAGATGAGTGGGAGGCGGAACTGATGTTGCGTTTGTCCCACTGACATCACTGCACATCCTGCCTCCAGGTGAACACAGCATCACCAAAGCCGGTCCCCCTGATATGACACCCTGCTCTGCTGCCATTCCCACTGCCCTTTCTTGTCCACTGGGTGAGGGGGTCCCGCTCCCATGGCCCCAACCTGAAGGGTAAGCCAGGGCTTGCCATTTCTCGTCTGTTGGGGGGGCCGGGGCACTCAGGGCGGTAAGCCTGGGCATGGTGGGGACGGCGTGGAGTAGGGGCTGAACTCCTGTGCAAGCGGTTCTGGGACAAAAAAAAAAAGAGTCCAAGAAGTCACTGTGAAGGATACAATACTAGAGAACTTGGTTCAGGGCTAGGGACTGTCAAGGATAGAATACTGGAGAACTTGGTTCAGGCTAAGGTTCTTGCTCCCTGTCAGCATGGCTTTGTGAGTGGCAGATTCTGCCAAACCAACATGATCACCTTCTTCAAATGAGGGACATGGGAGGTGGACACAGACAGGGCTGTGGGTGTAGTCTACCTGGTCTACAGCAAGGCCTTTGATACTGTGACACACAAATTTCTGGGCAAAGTACACTAGTGTGGTATATATTAAGCACTGCCAACTGGCTCAGGAGCAGGAAGCAGAGGGTCGTGATGGACAGGCACTACTCCAGGTGAAGAAGTGTACTCAGTGACATCCCCCAGGGATCTGAGCTGAGGCCCCTGCAGTTTAACACTTTCATGAACGATCTGTAAGCTGGGGTCTATAGCAGGCTGCCTAAGTTCACTGATGACACTACGATGGCCAGGGTGGTGGACTCTCTTGAGTATGCAGACTAATGTCATGAGGACCTAAAAAAGCAGAGTGATTGGTCATACTCCTTGGGCCTCTAATTCAATGCAGCCAAGTGCAAGGGGATACATCCTGAGAAGAAAAACAAAAGCAGGACCTACACACTGTGAGGGACTCCTCTTGCTGCAGTGCAAGAGGAAAAGGACCTGGGGGCCATAACAGACAAGGGGCTGAATTCATGACGAGCAGTGTGCTTTTGTTATTAAGATGACTGACAGAATGTTAAAGTAATCAAAACAAATGGCAGACTCAGTTATGGCGAAAGCCACAGCCTCTTACTATTGCAATGTGGCATAAGATTATTATGCCCCACTGCCTTCGCCCCCTCCCATATCCCACCTCCTTCTTTCCCCTTCCTTTCCTCAAAGTACCCTCTTTTCCCTCTGCACATCCTTCCTTGACAATACCGCTTCCTGATTGCTAATGCATTGAGTTCTGATCTGTTCTCTTAGTCATATTAACTTTGGTCCAATGTTTGCTCACTGCCATGCTTCCTCTCTATTTTATTCCTCTGTTCTTTAATTTTAATAAGCTCATATAACCTTGCTTCAAATGTGGCTCTATTTTTATATTTCTCTTCTTAATTGTTGCCTGTTATACTACTGTAAATAAGCTTATACAATCTTGTCTCATATGTTGTCACTTGACATGGAACCTTTGTAAATGAGCCCTTGGCTCAAAGGTAATTGTAATCCAAGAAATAAATAAAATAAATAAATAAAATGAACTGTATACCTTGGAATGGCTTTCAGCACGTTGCACTAGTAAGGAATTACAGTTCAAGTTAAAATGGAGGAGCTAGGTGTATTATATTTCCGAGAAGGATGAGATTTTTGTTGCATGACTGAGCAGATGATTGGTGGTCAAGGGTAGTTCTCGCAATCCAGGGTGATGATGGTACTGCGGTACTGTGATGGCCTGGATGTCAGGACTTTTGGTACGTACTAATGAGAGGCCTTGCTCTTTTCTAGAATTTTCCATTTTATTTGGAGATATTAGGTCAAATATAAATGTTATGAATATGACTGTAACCCTGTGCGTTCATAGGCCATGTTCTCCAATGTATTCTGACCTGACTCGTATATTGGTTACATGTCATTTGTACCTCTCTCTCTGAGCTCTAAAATAAAGAATTAAAAAATATGGCAGGAGGGGTGACCAGCAGAGAAGTGGAAATAATGTAATCCTGTCATTTTACATGGCTTCAGGCTCCACTTACTGTAGTACACTGCATGCAGTCTGAGCAGCTCAATACAAAAAGGACATTGAAGCAGTCTCAAATGTACAATGCAGGGTCACCAAAACGATTAGGGTTATGTAGATCAAAAGCTATAAGGAAAGGCTAAAGGCCCTTAATATGTTCACCTTGGAGGAAAGGAGTCTGAGTGGAGACATGATTTCAGTGTTCTCCATACTCATGAGAATCGGCAAGACTGAACATACAAAGCTGTTTGATCTGGTGTCCTCAAGCAGGACGTAGGGCCACACCCTGAGGCTCAGAGGTTGTACATTCAGGGGTAATACAAGAAGGCATTTTATTTTCCCAGAGGGTAGTGAACCTGTGGCACAGTCCACCATCACAGGCAGTGGATTTGAAGGGAATAGAGGCCTTCAGGGTAAGCCTGGATAAATGCATGCTTATCGAGTAAATCAGTGTGTACCCTGCAGGGTGGAGTGGGTAGGGAATCCCTATGAATTAGTACATATTTGCACAGAGTACTTAAACAGGGGAACAGACGTGATGAGCTTAGTGTCCCTTCTAACTTTAAATTAAGTGGTTACTCTGCTATATGCTGTTCTTTACATAATGTATACACTGTGAGCTTAGACACTTTAAACACATGTGCCACTTTTGCCACATTCAGGTTCTCTACGCTGTATTCCAATAAGGGAAGGCTGAAGGGCAAGAAAGGAGCCATGACTGCCACTGTACAACACATAGAGAATGCATATGAATAAAACTTGGGCAAATGTGTACTTGGATATGGAGACATGAAAAGACTAGAAAACACTCCACACTGGGATGAACTCTTTCATTAACTCGATTAACACAATGGTTGCTACCTGTAGGAGACTAGCAGTCTACTATTAAGGCAATTCACTGGGCATTTACTCATTTAGCATGCCAATGAGCCGATTTGCAGGAAAAGTGCACAGGATTCATAAAAAGGATGCTAGATGAAAAAAAATATCAAAATGGTTAATGGAGCTAGGAAATGACATTTACGTAGTTATCTGCCCTTCCATCTTTCCTTCCCATGCCGGTTATGTATTCTGATCTGCTTCAACCAATTTCTGATCAATAAATAACGTAATTTTGGAGTGGCCCCATATCCTTATAGCGTTCCACTCTCCTCACCAGATACTGCTTTATTTTTTTTTCATATTTCTAAGTCGTATGACATCAATAACACCATTCCATGCTATTCATCTGAATGGCCTGGAATGGTGTTAATATTTTCAGGCAGTATGAAGAGACAATAGCAACTGCTGAGGAGAGAGGGATTCAGGATAGTTACAAAGACAACAAAATTAGATTATTAATTTAACTAAAGAGGTAAAAAACATAGAATATTTGGTACACATTAAATGGAAAACTGGAGAGCATCTAGAAGTGTAAAAACTGTTTCCTATCACCTCTGAGACAGTTCACTGTAAATGCCAAAGATGGTATCCTGAATCTTTCCCGTCTACCACCAGACACGATCTGCATTTTTTGGAAGGGAAGTAGCACTACTCTGTACATTTACATGTTGAGTTATTGTGTCTCAATGTTATGGGTACCTTCTCAAGTTCTTTGGGTAAGAGAAGAGTAAAGTGAAGCTGAGAAGTTCTGGCACACACAAGACTTGATACTCTTGTAAGAACCACAATAACTCTACATATAAACATACTATAAATTATATTGAAAATCTCTGTTTTTGAAACACAGCTGGAATTTAAAATAAAAATGTTTTACTCTGGTGCAAATTAGAGAAATCAGAGTGTGAAACTGACTATGACAACTGAACTTAGAAATTCAGAATTTTCTGTTAGCATGAAACATCCTGTAAGAATACCTGAGAATGTTCAGAAATTAATCTGATTGGTAAAATACAATGTCATGATTTAGACAGAAAAATATTTAAAAACACCCATCTAAAAACCAAGGCGCGTTACATAAACTTAACAAATGTAATAGTAATAAAACAATACCACACAATTACGATACAGACCAATGTGAAAACCACAACTGTTTCAGTCACCTACAAAAGCTTGACTGAACGGCTGAGTCTTAAGTTTACCTTTAAAAGTGGTGACAGATGGGGCAGCACAAATGTCCATGGGTAAACCGTTCCATAGTAAAGGGGCTGCTACAAAGAGTGCTCTGTCGCCAGCTAATTTTAGTCTTGATTTTGGAATAACCAACAGACCGGTACTAGTGGAAGGTAATTCAAGGACATAGGGACAGCTTGCAAGAAGCTCACTAAAGTACTGGGGTCCTAGCCCGCTGAGAGCTGTAAAATAATCTAAGTCAATCCACCATCTCACAGGAAGCCAGTGCAGAGAGTACAGTGTTGCAGTGATATGATCACTCCTCTTTATCAAAGTAACAAGTCTGGCTGCTGCATTCTGGACTAGCTGAAGAAGGAAACTCTGAACTGCTGGAAGGCCCCGTTAGAGCGCACTGCAGTAGTCAAGGCACAAGATGACCAAAGGATGCACTAGTTTTAGCAAATCACCTGGGTAAGGTAAGGACACAATCATGCTATGTTCTTTAAATGACAGAAGCCATTCTTGACCACAGCCGACACATGGAGTACAAGGGTCAGCTCTTAGTCAAGAGCCACTGGGCCGGCCTACTATATGTAGTTTTACCACACTTCAAGCTGTCATACACTTCTTCAGCCTCTGAATCATTTCTATTTTTCATTTCAAAGTCAAGTTTATACATAAAAACTTGTGGAACTGCTTGCATCTCCAAGAAGAAATACAAACGCTTTTTGTATACCACCTTTACATAAGTAAGGTAGAAGAGAGTCCTAAGCACCTATCTCAAGCAACTGCAGCTTAGCCAAAAAGTCACAACTGGCATCAGCACAACTCAGTTACATTGTATACTAGAGCATTGTTCTGTATAAAACTCCATCCCTTTCAAAATGCTGTTGTACAACAGTTCAAAGGTCATGGAATGTGATTGTACCCTTCTGAGGTACAACACCATTCTAGAATCTCTAGAGACTGCACAAGTCAGTTTCATTCTGAAAGCCAAAGAACAGCAGTGTGCACATTTCACATAATACTATACACTACAAAAAATACAGGATGAGCAACTTTATGCACCAGCCAGTGTGTTCTGCCTCCTCGGGGTTCTGATTCCCATGGACCTCTCAGGCTTCACTCTCGAGGTCAGAGGGAATCAGAACCCCTCTGTGGCAGAACACTCACACTGGTTATGCATAGTTGCCCATCCAGTATTCTCTATATACAGAATTTCCCAAAAATTGCCTGAAATAAAAAAAAAAACTGGAATGTTATGAGATCTGAGTTTTGCTGATGCCTTTTTTTTTTTAACTGTTACTTGCTATATTCTCCACTGAGCATTGTTCGGCTGGTGCCTTTCGTCATTTCCTGCTGGTGATTTCCATCCTTGTTGGCATGGTCTTCCTGCTGGCCACATCTCTTGCTCACTGGGGCCCTGTTTCCAATAGGACCATTACAACACACTCCTTTGGAGGTTTAAGATTGCCATGCTATGGTCATAGAGGAGAGCTGTCCTTTTGGTTTGCCTAGCAGACATACATGGCCTCAATGGAGGCTTTCTCCCCAATTTTTCCATCCTGACCTCCTTGCCCAGCATAAGCGTGCACATCCACAACACTCCTAGGAAGAGACATGACAATCAACGTGTGGTCATCCACACTGCCAATGGTATATTTGCTAAAACCAACCAAGTGTCGTTGTACAAGCAGTACAACACTTAAGTCGGCCCATGGGAGGAGAACGGATGCTCGGAACACTTCCTGCCAGCCTCTGCTCATAACTTCCTGAGATGGGCTGTGAACCCGACTTGCCAGCATGCTAGAGCAGTCCCCCACTGTTCCGTGCCACAGACCCAGTGCTAATTATCAGTGTTTTGCAGACAACTAGAAACATTCCTGTAAGTCTACGCTGTGTTTCTCCGGCCATGTCTTGGGAATATTAAGATTATTTTTTCTTATCATTAAATCTCTTCTCCCCTCTGCAGTTTTTAGTACATCTTTTTTGTGGTCATAGATACTAAGAGAGTTTCTGATTTCCTGCAAAAAATTACAATTAACCTCAGTAGAACTCAGTGCCACAAAATTCTTCCAACATAAAAATTCCTGGACTTTCCTCTTTTTTTTTTTTTTTGTTTGTTTATTACTGAAGATGCATGAAGGAAAACAGGACATCTGCCCTTCAGCCTTTTTCTGTTTCTGCTGTTAGAACTGCTTTAATGTCACCATTCTCTGCTTGCAATATCAGAAACATCTCTCTGGCAACAGGTAGTAATGTCATAACAATGAATCATGATTTCAAGATAGGGAGAAATAATGGGCAACCAGCATGTTTTGCTGAAGGTGTCTCTAGCAGTACAGAATGGAATATCCTGACATTTAAATTGTTTTGGAATGTTATGGGGCGGAGTCCTGCTGGCCCCTACTATTTGTGTTTTGCAGCAAACCAGAAAATCACTCTTATTACGATAGATCCTAGTCCCCCTTCAGGCTACATTGTATCCTAGACTCTATTTTGATTAGTCTGGGAACATTCACACACCTGAAATGCTTTGGTAAAGACAACTGTAATCTGCTAAGTCTCCAAAAAAATGTCCTTCATCGCTACTGTAAGTCCATCGGCTGCATAATCAGAAAAAAAAAGCCAAGCAACTGAACATTTCAATACCGCATCACGTTATCAAGCTGCTCCAGCTTTTTAAGAACTGGCATGTTATTACATATGCACCTCCTTGAGCAGTGTTTGGACAAATAATTGATTGTTTACGGTTGTTTCCAACTTTCTCATTTTCTGAGTGTGCTGTCACTGTGTATAATTTCTCCACTAGGGATCCCATTTTTCTATTAGCTCTGTGAGAAAGTCACCATCTTTGTACCATGAAGAGGAACTGTGGGTCTGAAAAGTGACTGTGTACATTTAGGGGAAGTGGCCACTACCTTTGGAGGAGGAGAGGGCAATGGGTAGACTACCTGAAACCAGCTCCTGCTCAGGCCTGACCCCTCTGGGCTGGCGATTCTGGAGAGGGGGAGGGCTGAAGGATTGGATAGGCCTGCTGCGGCTTGGCCGGCCTTGGGTGTCTCGAAAGGTCCCAGAAAGGGAATGCTCAGATGATGCTGGGGTAGCAAGGATTTGATATCCCCATATGAACTAATGGAAATTAGTGATCTCAGATGTCTATTTATAAATCCCAAATCAATTTATTGTATACCAACAATCCTGTCAATGTTTGTATGTTTGTATGTTTGTCGAAATGTGAAAAGTTTAAATAAAAATGAGAATTTCAAAAAGAGAAAGTCCCAATCTTGTTAAGCAGCGCCATGCTGCCCAAGCGCCACAGAGCTGGACAACTTTTATTCCCCACTGACTGTGCACACTCCTTAATTTCCTTAGCCAGTCAAAGGCTTGCCCGTCAGCTTCACAGGACACTCCACTCAACTATTACACAGGTTACTCAGCAGTCATCATGCCAAGGGAAAGTCCACCACAAGGCAGGCCCCAAGGCAGGGAGAACTCTGCCAGTTCCTGCCTCAGGCTGCAACATGATTTGGTGGGGGTGGGGGCGGGGCGTGGGGAGACATCACACGAGGTGATGGCAGTGATAACTGCCAACCAAGACTTATTTCCCCAGTTTTGTCCCTGCCACATCACAACAATGTAGACCAATCCTTCAGTGCCAGCCAGGGGGTGAGTTAACACATAGTTTGGCCAACTGCTACAGACAATGCTGTCTCTTAACTCTACACAGGACATACTACTGCAGCAAGCAGCTGTATCCCCACCTCCCCAGAGTCTGAAAGTGCTGCCTCTGAAGCACTCCCTAGACTCTATTGGCCAAGGGTGGGGTGATAATGAGTGAAACATGAACAAGGGTCTCATGGGAGCACAAAGAACTACTGCTGGTGCCACTGGGCTAGGTGAGAAATAGCAGTTACGTAAGAACTTACCGTAACAGTAGATCTTTGAGAGAGGTTCCTGCAGTAGGTCTTCACATACAGGACTGTGCCCCCTGGCGTCAGGTTCAAACAGCAAACTTGTAGCTAGCAATCATCAGTGGGGACCGCCCCCTTCCCCGACATCAGGTGAAGCGACATCATCCCAACTATAAGAAGGGGTGGCCCCATGCCTGCCCTCCAGTTCTTTTCCACTGGAGACCCAGAGAAAGGGAGCAGAAAAGCAGAGTAACAACCCTGGTACCCAGTACCCTGGCTGAACCCAAATGCTAGACAGGAAAAAAGGAAATAACTCCAGGAACTGGGGGAAGGTGGGTGGGAAATTGGACGTACTGTAGGAACCTCTCTCGAAGATCTACTGTTACGTTAAGTTCTTACGTAACTGCTATATCTTACTTGGAGAGGGTTCCGGCAGTAGGTCTTCACATACAGGACTGAATTCCAAGCAGTCCAACAAAAAGGAGTCGGGAGCGAGTTTCCGGGAGGAGGAAGATGTCTGCCAACTCAGGATCTGCCTTATACAGAAGACCTTGCAAAACTGCAAGGCCGAAACCAGCCCGACGCCTAGAGGCAATGTCCATACTGTAGTGATTAGTGAAGGTGTGGACAGAAGACTAAGTGGCTGCTGCACAGATATCAGGTAGAAGTGGCCATGCTTCTGGTGGAGTGGCCTTTAACCGCCCCCGGAAGGGTTTTTCCGTATTTCCGGTAAGTGTAGTGAATACAGTTAGCCAACCACCTAGAAATACAGGTTACTCACCTGTAACAGGAGTTCTAGGAATGGTATATGTTGTTCATCCACACTATCTGGCAGGTTCCTTGCCACTTTAAATCTTGCCGGAAGGTCTTCAAGCTGGCTCCTCCCACCCACCTGGGTGGTAAAACTCTCGGCTCCGCCCCATGACGCAAGATCTAGCCCGCTGGAAGCCAGGTTGTGCGTCAAAGCTGGGAGGTCGAAATGTAGGGATGAACAATATATACCATTCTTAGAACTCCTGTTACAGGTGAGTAACCTGTATTTCTAGGGACATGGATATGTTGTTCATCCACCTATCTAACAGAACTCCTAGCAGTTCTCCGGAGGAGGAGGAAGCGCACCCCTACTTAGGGGAATAAAGACACTGGAGAACCGAGGGCCGACCAACATCCCGTGACCCCAGGTTGATGTGGTAGGGGTAAAAATGGTATATGCCAGCTTCCAGGTAGGGCCCTCCAGATATCCTGAACAGGGTGTCCTCGGTAGCAGCCACCGATACAGGCGGAGGCGGGTAAATGAGCACTTATCCTCTGGGATCATGCCAGCCCACTTATAGTGGAGATCTATGCAGGAGGTGACCCACCCGCTCATCGTCCGCTTGGCTGCAGGTCTGCCAGGTCGCGGCTTCAGCGTAGATGACAAACAGCTGGTGAACCTCTCCCGAACTTCAGCTCTACGCTCCCTGGGAAGACGAGTGCTAAATTAGGGTCCCAATGGATCCTATATGCGGCCTCCAAGGTGTGAATGGGATTGAACCCTGGCAGGGACAATACCCAGTTAGGGAAAAGCTCCGCCACCGCCTACGGAAGGAACTTCGGGTGGGGCGCAGGACAACCTTGTCCCTGTGGAAGACCAGATAAGGAGACTCAAAGGAGTGCCTGGAGCTCTCCCAGCCTTCTGGTTGGCGTGGTAGCCCCCAAGAAGGTGTTCTTCCACAACAGGTGGGGAATCGCACCTGTGCACAGGTTCGAACGGCTTGCCCGTGAGCTAAGCCCATACCAGCGTAAGATCCCACAGAGGTGGGGATACTCTCCCCAGAGGGGAAGTGTGATCAAGGCCTTGAAAGCACCAAACCACCTTTCCTGCGCCACTAACTACCTTCCGCCCGCTACCGAGGACAGGGTGGCTACCAGGAGCACCTTTAAGGGTCACGACCAAGCCCTTGTTAAAGAGGAAGAATGGACCACAGGTAGTCCGGAATGCTCGCCAAGGAACAGGAGAGGGGACCAGGCCCTATCCTAACACCAAATGGAGAACTCTTCCATTTGCGGGCATAGCATATCTGGTCGACTCCTGGCAGGACGCCTCAACAACGTCGAGGACCTTGCCGGAAGACCCAAGGCCTGGCCACTAGCCGCACAGAGACCAGGCCGCTAGGTGCAGGGATTGAAGGTCCGGATGGAATACCTTCCCCTGATAACAGAGATCAGGACCAGGCGGGCTGGAAGCCGCCTCGGGAGCCTGGGGCTGAGACTGAGGAGAGCTGGATACCAGAGCTGGCAGAACCAGTCTGGGGCTACCAGAATCACCTGCGCCTAGTCCCTCCTCGCCTTGCCTGCGGGTCAAGGGAAATGGGTGAGAGGCGTAAAAGAGGCCCAGGGTCCGCGGCCTCAAAGGCATCCCCTACAGCGAACCTTGCTGAGGGGGCGGGCGTGAGACAGTCTCGGCCTCGCATTCTCCCTGGAGGGAAAAAAAAAAAGGTCTGCTCGAGGCGTGACCTAGAGGGAGAAAGATCTTGTGCTACCTCCGGCAGGGAAGACCACTCGAGAGGCGCAGCCCTTATCTGGCTTAGGGCATCAGCCAGGGTGCTGGAGGCTCCTGCCATCGAAATGGCTACGAAACCGCCTCCCGGCTGCATGCAAGAACCAATGCGGAGAACCTCCTTACGCAATGGCAAGGGGCTCGTCTGACCCTGGTGGGTTAGGTAGCACATGGTCATGGTATTGTCCGCCTGGACCTACACCACTAGACCCTGCACAAACGGAGCAAAATGGTGCGAGCTGAGCGGACCGCCTGGAGCTCCAGCAGGCTGGAATGACATCGGGACTCCTGAGGGGACCAGAGGCAGTGCACTCTGTGTTCCCCCTTGATGGGCACCCTCACCCATCAGAGATGCACCAGTCGGAGAAGACCGTTGACTCGGGGTGGACGAATGGGATGTCTTTCTGCAGATGAGCTGGAACGGTCTGAAGGAGAGCGTTCCTCAACCCCTGGGCTGCTGTCACGGACTGGTCCAAAGGATCGCAGCGTTGTGACCGCTGGCTGGCCAGCCCCCATTAAGGGGACGCATGGACCGGGTGGGTCCTAACAGACCACGCTGGTGCAGGCCGCCGCGAGGCCCAGGAGGTGCAGGAAGTCCCAGGCAGTGTGCAATTGTCCAGTCAGACATGACTAGGTAAGGGAGGAAGAACCTCGGCCCTGTCCGCCAGGAGCTGAGCTCTGACTCAAGAGTCAGGCTTTGTCCTGAAGAAAGAATCACCTGCTTAGACACGAGTTCCAACATGGCTCCATTAGAGAGGAGACCGGCCTGAGAGCAACCTAGAGGGCCAGAACTCTGGACCATCCCCCTCCGCCCTCGTGGGGTTGCAGTCAGGCCATCCGGGTAGAGGTACGCCTGGACCCTTCTGTGCCGCAGGAATGCTGCTGAAAAGAGACCGAAGGGTATGGCCTGGAACTCGTAAAGAGATCCCCCGCTTTAGAAGTGGAGGAGTCTCCCAAGAAACGGACGGATTGAAGTGTAAAGAAACATCCTGGAGGTCTAGGAAATAGAGCCACACGCCTCATTCCGAGGATGGGATATCTGAGTCAGAGTGACCATCCCGTCGTGTGGGTCAAGGATGGGGCGCAAGCCCCACATCCGTTTGGGGACCAGGAATACCTGGACACAAACCCCGGGTCTGGAGGAGGATCCGCCACCTTCCTGATCACCTCTATCTCGAGGGGCAGGGCAAATCGGCTCGGCGGGCAGACAGCGAGGCTGCGGACCCCATGGCCCCCCCGAGGGGCAATGGCTTGAAAGGGTGGGGCCTGCTCGCAATCCAGAGGCAGGACCTTCCCCTAGCACCTCCGACACCCAGCGGTCCGTGAAAGCGGACCAGGTGGAGGAGGGGCGGAGCCGTCTCCCCACGGGGGGACCCGGGTAGGAGTGACGAGGTCGGGGACGGTGCCCCTCAGCCCATCACTGAGCAGGCTTGGAGGAGGGACTGGCCGAGGGAGCTCCTGGGCCTTTTCCTCCTTGCTTCCCTCTGGAGGAAGCCGCTGGCTTGGGGTCAGGATGCCCAGCACAAGCCTGCTGGCCCTCATGCTGGTGTTGATGGGCCGGTCGAGCCGCAGGGGCCGAGGGACAAAGGGGCTTACGCAAAGGTTGCCGGCGGCCCTTGTCCCTCTGGGCGGCGGTGACCGAGTCCAGAGTGGCATTGGACTTCTCGGTCCCCTGGAGGTGTCCCTCCATTCCAGGGCTGAAGAGGTCAGTCCCCAAGAAAGGGATGTCCGCCAACTTGTGCTGGGTATCCGCTGAGAAAGTGGATATGCTCAGCCATGCCCTGCGGCGCATGGCCACCACGGCTGCTACTGACCTGGCACAGGAATCACCTAAGTCCAGAGCAGTCTGAAGCTGCTGCTTCGCCACCGCCCTACCCTGGTCCCACACCTGCCGGACCGTGGTCCGAAGGTCAGCCGGGAGATGAGGGAGCACCTCATCCAGGGAGCCCAAAAGGGCGTGGGAAAAATGTGCCATCAGTGCGGCCGAGCTGGCCTGTCGGAGGCCTAGGGAGGATGCGGCGTAAACCTTGCGCCCGACATAGTCCATCCTTTTGGACACTCTGTCGGGGGGCCTATCCGCATCCCGAGCGTTCACAGAATGCTGGAAGACATTATTAGCAACTAACCCCTCAGCGGAGGGGTGCTCCGAAAAACCGGGCAAAGAACCGACAGGGATAGAGTACTTCCTGGCCGAGGGCGCAGGACAGGAAGTAGGCTGCTGCCAAAGCTCCAAGGCCGGGCCGACAATGGCCTCGGCCACCAGGAAGGCCTCCGAAGGTGAACCCCCTTGGTCTAGAATCTCTGTCAGGGAATAAGAGACCCGTTTGGACACGGGTTCAAGCTGCATCCTGGTGAACTCCGAGATGAGCCGAAGCAGACCCAGAAAGGACGATGGGCTGTCGTCCACAGAGCGGTCCGGGGAGGACACCGGTCCCTTCCGACTAGGGAACATGGAGGAGTCGTCGTCGGACTCCGAAGGGTCTGCAAAGAGCTGCCTCAGGCCTGAGCCACTCTTTACTCACCAAGGGCGGGCAGGAGTGAGGGTGACAGACAACCTGTGGGACAGGTCGTGACCCGACCGAGGTTCCACCAAAATCGGTGGGGCAGCAAGATTCGGACGAACAACCGGCCCTGAAGTGGGCACCTCGACTGCAGCGAGCAGTTGCGTCAGCCGTTCAGGTGGCAGCTGCTTGATAGACGGGGAATGAATCGGAGTCAATTGATTCCCGGACAACAGCAACTGCTGCCACATGAACTCCTCGTAACGTCGACGCCATCTGCATCGAAGCCACTCCTCATCCGAGGAGAAACGGTATTGCCACTTAACTCGGTGCCCCGACTGAGACCGCCGAAGTCGGCGGAAGCGGCTTGACAGAGAAGAGGACCGAGACCGAGACCCAGATCCTCAGCGAAACCGAGGGTGGGTCCGGGAAGGGGCGGGGAACACCCGCTCTTCCCTCGGCTCGGACAAAAAGACAGAGGCCTGTCGCCCCGAAGGTGCAGGCAGAACCTCGGCCTCCACCGGGGAAACCGGAGAAGGGTTGACTGCTCCTGCAGTAGACGGCCCGGGTGACGGGTCAAGAGAAGACTCGACAACGTCGACGGGAGTCATGGCCGCTGGCCTGGCGGGACACCGTGAAGCCAGCGGCCGAGCCGCAACCTCTCGATCAAGTCAAGCTTGCAGACAGGGAAGGGACCTCCCGCCTCCCACAAGCGCCGATGATGGGACTCCCTTGACCTGGGCCGAGAGGCAGGTCCCGAAGGCCCCTCTCCCTTCGAGGAAAGGGACTGATGTAGCTCCTTGAATGAAACTGAATGAGAGGAACTCAAAGAGAGCGGGATAAACGCCGCGACCGAGGAGGAGGGGGGGAAACAGTCTTGGTCGCCGCCTCCTCCATGGAGGAAGAGAGATCGAGCTGCTCAGCCAAGACAGCCGACGCGGACACCGCCCGATGAGCCTCTAAAGATTTTTCTGGCGCGGAAAAAAACTCCAGGTCGCCAGAGTCCAAAACGGGCCCCGCAATCCTCCAGGACGCTGGTCGAAAGGGCACAGCAAAAATCGCAAACTTGCGGATCATGGTCCAAGTCGAGGCAGTAAACGCACGTGGAGTGCGGGTCCATCCTGGAGGTATTCCCTGGGCGCCTCCGAGAGCTGGGAAACGAAATATCCATTGCAGCAGCGAGGGAAGAAGACTGAAGCTTTAGAAAACTTCCAAACTAAATTTAGAGAAACCGAAAAATCAGGAACCAGTCAAAAACGCGGAGCTCTAAGGAGGGAACCTGAGCTTCCAAGCGGTAAGGAAGATCTGGCGTCATGGGGCGGAGCCGAGAGTTTTACCACCCGGGTGGGTGGGAGGAGCCAGCCTGAAGACCTTCCTGCAAGATTTAAAGCGGCAAGGAACCTGCCAGATAGTGTGGATGAACAACATATCCATGTCCCTAGAAATAGTCTGTTCAGAGATAGCCTTGCCCTGGCACTGGGAGGCAAAGGCCACAAAGAGTTGGTTCAACTTTCGAACCTCCTTAGTCCGGAAGGTATAGTACTTCAAAATCCGATGCACATCCAAGGTGTGCAAAAGATATTCTCCCCTGTTGGCATGCTGAGGAAAATAGGCTGGCAGTTCAACACTCTGGTTGAGAGTCATCTCCAAAATGACTTTCGGAAGAAAAGAAGGATTAGTCCTCAGGACCACTCGTTCCTTGTGGAAAATCAATTAAGGCTCTCTGCAAACAAAGGCCTGAAGCTCTGAGACCCTTCGAGCTGAAGTAACTGCAACCAAAAACAGCATCTTCCAGGACAGGACGCGCATATCACAAACTTGCTGCCAGTTCAAAAGGGGGAAAAGTAAGTTTCTCCAACATAAAATTAAGATCCCAGGGAGGACAGGGGTTCCAGACTGGAGGTTTGATATGAAGGATACCCTTCAAGAAAGTTTTGGAAACCTCTTAATTGTGCTAGAGTTTTGCCCTCCACCAGAAGTTGGTAGGCCGACAACGCAGAGAGATGAACCTTAACTGAGGAGTAACTAAGGCCCAACTCAGAAAGATGTAAGTGCTACTCTAACACCTGGGAGGCAGAGCAAGAAAAAGGGTCCAAGCTTTTGGCTGTGGCCCAGATAGAACATCCCTTCCACTTCATGGCATAGGTGGATCTGGTAGAGGATTTTCTGACTTCCACCAGGACCTGAGCAACCTGAGAGGAAACTCCATAGCGAGAAACTGCTATGTCCACAGGTGCCACGCATGAAGATGGAGAGACTGAAGACTCGGATGTACCAGAGTGCCCTGCTCGTGAGACAGAAGGTCGTGAAATAGTGGCAGAGCGACTGGTGGTTCTAGAACTAGTTGTTGCAACAGCAGGAACCAAATATACAAGGGCCACAGATGGGCAATCAAAATCAAGTGGGCCCACTCTGCCTGTAGTTTCAACAGAACCTTCTGAATGAGAGGAAAGGGAGGAAATGCATATAGAAACCTCCCTGTCCAGGAGAGAGACAGTACATCTCACCAAAAAGCACCATGCCTGGGAATGAGCGAGCAAAAATTGGGTAGTTCTGTGTTGAATGGGGAGGCGAACAGATCTAGGTCTGGCTGGCCCCACTGAAGCAACAGGTCTTCAACTACCTTCTGTTTTAGTTCCCACTCATGGGCCCTGGCCATTGATCGGCTGAGATTGTCGGCCAGAACATTGTGAACGCCTGGCACATGGACTGCTGTCAGAAACAGGCCATGCTGAATAGCCCAATACCATACTCTCATTGCTTTTTTTTTTTTTTTTTTTGTTTGTTGACCGGGTAAGTGCACTAGACAAATCCTGCCTATTTTCAGGCACGACCCGGGGGGAGGGGGATACTGATGAATGCCAACTGACCTTGAACCAGATTAAGCTGTTGGTAGTATTTTGAGTGAATGAGGGAAATTTGGCCAGGACACCGGAAATTCCCTACTCTTTCGATAAGTGCCATGGGATCTTTAACATCCACCTGAACTACCACCAATCCAGGCAGATGGGACCTCGGTTTAACGTCTCATCCGAAAGACGGCACCTCAGAAGTGCAGCACCCCTCTCATGCTGCACTACAGTGTCAGTACTGGGATATTAACCCAAGTGCCAGATGTGGGAACTGAACCCACAGCCCTCTGATCTCCCGGCCTCAGAGGCGAGTGTGCTACCTACTGAGCCACTGACACTGACAGAGAGGGTATGACCGGATACCTCCCTGTTTGTTGAGGTACCAGACAGTCGCCATGTTGACTGTCTGGACAAGGTGTTCCCGGGAAGAGTAACGACTGGAAGGCCTGGAGAGCATAGAGGACTGCTCTGGTCTCCAGAATGTTAATGTGAAGATTATGCTCCTGAGGAGACCATGAACCTTGAGTTCTGCGATCCCCCAAGTGGGCTCCCCAATACGAGATGAGAGTATGGGTGAGAGCCAGACAGTGGAAGGGGGCTCCCACCAACAAGTTTGTGAGGTCCTGCCACCAGAGGAGATCTGTCTGAAGGCTGTTGGAGATCATGATCAGTTGGTTCATGTCATCCGATCCTTGATCCCACTGGACTCGAAGAGACCACTGGGTAACCCTCATGTGCAGCCTGGCCAGGGGGACAGTAGGAATAGCCACTGCCATAAGACCCAAAAGACAGAGCACTGAGTGTGCTGGGGTCCATCGAACTTTGGCCACCAAAGTGGCCTGAGAAACCAAGGTCTCGGCTCAATCTCATGGTAAGAAGGTCTTTCTCTGGAGACGTTGAGAGGGTACTAGCTGAGACTTAAGAAGGTTGACTGATATGTCCAGCTGGGCAAACAGATACAGAGTGAAGGAGAGAGCCTCCTTCAGGCTGTCTGGGGATGGGGCTGAAAAGAGCCAGTCATCCAGGTATGGGAACACATATATGCCCCTGCAGTGGAGAAAAGTTACTACCACCACTAGGCACTTGCTGAAAACCCGGGGCGCTGAGGACAGGCCAAAGGGGAGTGCCTTGAATTGGAAATGGTTCTCCCAGAAGGAGAATCGAAGAAAGTGGTGGTGGGCCGGGAGGATGGGGATATGAAGGTAAGCATCCTGCATATACAGGGAGCACAGCCATGTGTTTGATTGGAGCAGGGGCAGGAGTCCCTGAAGAGTCAGCATGAGGAACCTCTTGTACTCTACAAAGAGGTTGAGCGTGCTGAGATCCAGAATAGGTCAAAAATTCCCTGTCTTTTTCGGAACTAGGAAGAAATGGGAGTAGAATCCCCTTAATAGTTGGTTTGGAGGGGCAGGTTCTATGGCCGATGTTTTTGTAGCAGGGCCTGGATTTCTTGCTGTACGATGGGGATCTGACCCGACGGGTAAAAAGACCTTCCTGGAGGCTTTGGAAGTGGAATCTCCAGGCACTCGACTGAGTGACCCTCTTTGTATGACCTGAAGAATCCATACGTCTGCGGTGACAGCCTTCCACCCCTCCAGGTGGAGGCCGAACCTCCCTCCTACATGTTCCACTGTGGGGGACGGAGGGAGCAGGTGGAGGGGAAGCGAATCAGGATGCCAAGGGGAGTGGAGCTTTGGTTCCAGAGGCTGCTTTGGCGAACTTAGCTTGAGAAGCTTGGGCTCCAGAGCCAGTTGCGCATCTACTGCCTTGATGCTTGTTCTGGTTCTTGTTCCATCTTCTTTGGCGATGACAGGGCTGTTTCTTTTGGCCCATCCGATACATGGAGCATACGTCTCTGAGGGACCTACCACTCTCTTGCAGCCCTGTAACAATGTCCTTTGCGTCGCCGCCAAAGAGGACGGGACCCCTGAAAGGCGCGTCCAAGAGGGATGACTGAACATCCTGTGCCAAACCTGCCAGTCGCAGCCCTGCTAGGCACCAAAAGCAGATTCCCGAGGCCGCAGCCCGAGCCACTGAGTCCACAGAATCGTAAGTGGCCCGGAGTGCATGATGATTTATTCATGCGAACCTTGTCCAGCAATTTAGCTCTGAGGCTTTTGTCAGGCATGTCCTGAAGGTCCTTCTCCAGCTCTGAGAGAGAGGATTTCTGAAAAGCAACAACGTGGGACACATAGTTAAGTGACTGGATGGCGCAGGAGGTGGACAAGTAGATCTTCCTACCGAACTGGTCAAGTTGTCTTGAGTCTTTGTCTGGTGGGGAGGAACTCAAGTGTTTAGACTGAGACAAGCAGTCATGCGCGGCCATGATGACCACAGAGTCAGCTTTGAGGGAGAAATCAGGTGAGAGATCCCTTCCAGGGGAAAGTAGGTTCTATCAGCCTTCCTGGAGACAGCTGGTATGGAAGAAGGCTGTTGCCATATTGTGGAAACTAGATCCTCGTGTGGGCCCATCCAAGGGGGGATAGGTAGAGAGTCCACAGTGGACAAGTCCAAATGTTCAGCAAGCCTTTTTCACTGAGGATCTACCTCCTTGGATGGCCAGCCCCCTGCTGTTCGAATGGTCCTCAATAGATCCCCAAAAGAAGGATCCTCCGGAGGGGATTTTGAGGATTCTTTTGGTTTAGGTTTGACCGGTGAACGAGGTTCAAAGAGGTCGATACTGGAGTCCTCATCCGAATCTGAGGAATCCGACCCACTAGGGAGGGATCCACCCCCGTGTCACCCTCCAGAAGAGAACCAGCAGCACGTCCCAAAGGAACTGGAGTGGGAGGTGGTGCTCTGGGTAGAGGAGTTCCTCCAAATGGCTGGGACTGCCTAAGTTCAGTAAGGAGTTGCATCTTAGCATCCTGCCACCATGCCGGGATAGTTTCACAGTCAGGAGGCGGTGGTGGAGGAGAGGTGGAGGTTGGTACCCAGGATACCCAGCCAAGGGCAGGTAAGTGGGATAATGCCAGTAAGGGTACTGGTATCCTGCAAACCCCGAGGGATACCCTGACGGCGGGTATCCAGATGGTGGATAACCTGGCGTCGGGTAGCCCAGTGTGGGAGGCACCAGGCCCAGCATTGGATGAGAAGGGTCCGGTGCAGGGCTGCCTGGCGGCGGAACATGGGGGTCAGGCCCCTGAGACCGCCAGAGGGTCCAGCAGGAGGGGCTGAAGGCCCGGCTGGGGGAGGCGCCGAAGGGCCACTGGGCAGTGGCAGGGGATCAAGCATAGGGCCCGAGGGTCCCAAAGAAAGAGGGTCCCTACCTGAAAGATCCCAGTCTGGCAATGGACCCCTGGG
Source organism: Neoceratodus forsteri (assembly GCA_016271365.2). Classification (NCBI taxonomy): domain Eukaryota; kingdom Metazoa; phylum Chordata; order Ceratodontiformes; family Ceratodontidae; genus Neoceratodus; species Neoceratodus forsteri. The sequence continues at coordinate 1,212,452,674 of CM057458.1, forward strand.
AAAAAGGGGATCTGGCAGTGGGAAAAAAAACAGGCAACGGGGGGAGCTCTGAAAGAGACCCTAACGACAGGTCTAGGAGCGTTCCCAATGGAAGGGAAACGGCGGGAACAGGTGGCGAATCCCTGGCGGTACAGACCAGCAGGGATGAAGGGTCCCCCACGAGCACACTCGTCCCTGCATTGGGGTCCTCGAGGGAGTCAGACGGAAGAGTAGATGTGGCTGTGCGGTCGATGGAGGGTCCATCATCTGGCTTATCAGTTGCGACCGGGCTGGCTGCGGAAGAAGGACCGCAGTCAGGCTTATTGTCTGGGCTGGCTTGATGGCAGAGCCAGAGGGGCTTTACCTAGTCGGGCGGTGATACAAGTGGGAGAACTAACAGAGACCTCGAGAGAGGCGGCCCCCGGCTGCCCACACACCTCAGCAGGAGGGGGAGAAGGCATCCAGCCCGCAGTAGCAGATGGAGTGCTCTTAACAGTGGTACTCACGGTTCTGGAAGTGAAGGGTCTCCCTTGCGGCGACGGGCTTCTCTCCCGGTGCTTCTCCTTGACCTTCTTCTTCTTCTTTCCTTTTTCTGGGGCCAGTGAAGATGACCTCTCCCTAAGCTCCTGGAGCTCCTTTTCCATTGAAGCCAGCTGTTGGGACAAAAGGTGGGCCTCAAGGGTCCACTTGCATCAGGTCCGTGTGGTCTGGTTGAATCCTTGGCAAATAGCACACTCAATCAAGTTGTGCTTAGGCCCCAGGCAGAGAAGCCAGTGGGAGTGGTCATCCCCGTGTGGAATCTGGGTGCTGCACTTGCAGCCCTTCTTTTTAAGATGAGACAACATACACTTGTCCGAAAAATTTGGAGAAACAGTACAGAAAAAGATGAAAAACGTTGAATACTAAGCAGGCGACTGATAGCTGTTCTACCACGTCTGTCGAACGAACTGATGCGACAGCGGGAAAGAACTGGAGGGCATGCGTGGGACTGCCCTTCTTATAGTTGGGATGATGTCGCATCATCTGACGTCGGGGGTGGTCCCCACTGATGATTGCTAGCTACAAGTTTGCCATTCGAACCCGACGCCAGGGAGTCCAGTCCTATATGTGAATACCTACTGCAGGAACCCTCTCGAAGTAAGATCTGGCAATTCCTTTTTTCCCTAGGGATTTTTGTCTTCCTTGGCTGGCCTTCCCCATCATTCACCTTCTACAGGACTTACCCAGTCTAAGTAGGCATCATGCGCCCTGTCCTCCTCCAGCATCTGGATCATCCTGTTCAGCTGTTTTTTCCTTCGGTTTTTCTGCCTCTGCCTCCACCATCCAGCCACTAGAGGGCACCACAGCCTACTTGGTGACATCAGATGCTGTAATGAACATCTTGTATCGAAACACTCTCCCTTCCCGTGCTGGGAGGTACTACCAACATCAGCAGCGCTATTCCCCAGTGTGACAGGGTGGAACAGTACCCTGTCCCAGTTGTTAAAGAAAGTGTTTAAAATGCAAGGATCTTTCCTTTTCTGTCTCACCTCTGTCTGACTGCACAACCCAATTTTCCTGTGAGACCTCGGATTTGATCACCCCGACAATCTTACAATTCTGTGCCTCTTACTGTCTCAGTTTTCCATTGCTGTTTTTCCTCCCTTGCATATCTTTTTTTTTTTTTTAACTTCCTATTTGTCCACCTCCCTAGCCCCGGAGCTACGCTTCCTCGGGAGACACCTAAGCACCACCCCACGACTTGCCTTACCTGAATCCCCAGGAATTCCCCCATGGAGCCATGGATATACCCCTCCCGGCCGGTATGGGACGGGACCCCAACATCCTGCTAACTTCAGTGTCTCGTCAGGTCCCCCAGTGGTCAGGCAGGCAGTCGCAATTAGGGTCGGTACTGGTCCTCCATCTACTCATGCTCCGGCAGTGTGTTTTTCCTCCTTTCTGAGGAAGTGGCCAGCGCCCTGAAATCACGGCATACCCACCAAAGTCCGCCACTCCCAGCCCTCTTTTGTGTGCTCCTGTGCTTGCTATGCCTCTGGCTTCTGCCAGAGGCCAGCCAAGCACCGAGAGGTTGCCCACTTCCCTCCTGGGAGAGGAGAGCTGTCCAACAGATGCTCAATCCCCTCCCTCCCCTGCCGACCCCTGATGGCCCAGGCTTGTTCCCGAACTCAGGTCGCCAGTGTGACGCGAGGTGTGGCATCCAGTGCCTCAACCCTCAGCACCATGGGTGGCCCCCTTTTGCCTGACACCCCGGTGGCGAACATGGAAAATTACCACTACAGCGACAGTCGCTGCAATGGTCCGTTTCTGTGTTTTGCAGTCCCCCCAGTGTCCTGCCCCCTTCCCGGACCAACTCCAACCTGAAAATACTGGGGGGCTTAGGCGGCACAATACCTATTGTGCCATCACTGTGCGGGCGGTCGACAGGTTTACTGTCGACCAAACCTGGTGCTTCCCAGCACCACCGGGCCCCTCCCTTGCATATCTGCTGATATAAAAATATGTGCAAATCATTGTATGAAAATGTAACTGATATTGGGATCCCTTTTGTTTAGAAAAGATATAGTGTTACTGTTGAAATGTATATAATTATATTTTGAGATGACTGCAGAAAGCTATTGTAAACTCCAGAGGTTACTTGAGTGCAAATGTTTGAGCCTTTTGCAAAAGATGTGCAAAGGGGGCCTCTTAGCTCAAGCACACTTTTTTCTAAGCTGCACATGCCTGATATTTACAAAAACAGGATACCTGGGTGTTGAAAAGACTTATAAAAGAGCTAAGCTGTAACTGCAAGAAAGATTTAGAACAAGGGACACAGAGACTGAAAGAAAACTATTTTATTTTGCCTTTGTAAATAGTTATATTGAACAAGTTTATTTTATGATACTGCTAGTGTAAATAAATAATTTTTGATGAATTCTACAACTGCTCCTGGTGTTTCCTATGCTTCCTGACCTGTGCCTCGATGACACCAAGTTGTGGCCACCCAAGTCCACTTCCAAACTCACGTTGCTAGCAAAGGCTGTGCTTTTTTAACCAAGAAGCTCCCTTATTGGTGGCAGGGCCAACTTGGTCTATGATATCTTCACAGGTTTTGAAAGGGTTGACTGTCTATCCAATGGGACAGGATGTGGCCTAAATTTGTTCTTCTGCCTTTTTATTATCCTGGATGTTTGTTGCTGGCATTCAGGACAATGAGTAGAGCTATGATTAAGATTAACTGTGAATGTTGCTCCCAGGAACAAACAAGATTCTAACAAATAAGAAACTGAAGATACTAGGTTAGTTATAGTGGAATACTATTAAAAAGAAAAATAAAGTAAAACGAAAGTTTGTAAGCTGGATTTTAAAAAGGGTGCCATCGACTTGAGGCACCATTCCAATGCATTCTGCGCAACTGCATCACAAATTTAGACTACTTTACAGGTAGTCTAACTTTCTAATGCAGTCACCTTGATTTGCGCCAAATATGCTGCCACTTGTGTAATTTGTATGAAAAATACAGCACATGAGTTTTGGCACAATTGAGAGGATATGGGGGTTGTAAATTGGAAAACCTGATCCCATATTTCCAATAGCTAGGTGAAAAGGTCTGACTGGAGACAATGGATCAAATTTACAACAGATTTGGGTGTAGTGGTCTTTTAATAGTTTGATGGGCCATTTTTTATGCTGTACCCTGTGAATCATAAGCAGTTCTGAGAAGCCTTGTTGCAGCTGCCTCAGTAATTCATTCTCACTGTTCCCAAAGGGCAGTCACCTTTACAAGGGCAAGCAGGCAAAACTTATCTTCAAACTGATAAGTCTGGGATTAGTTGTGTAAGCAGCACCAGCAGCAACTGCTGATCAGCGCTCTGATCATTAAAGCAGCACTCTCAAGCCGGCCCGTCGGCGCAGCGACTGGATTTCTGCTTGCAATGCCTGCGACCCGGGTTTGGGAACGGACCCTCGCTGGAGGGCCGGCTGGGGGGAGAAGGATGGAGCGTCCAATGGACTGCTCTCCTTCTCCAGGGGGAGGGCAGGGATCCCGTCCGGTGCTTGATGGACCCCTGGCAAAGGCCAGGGGCACCGCAGCTACTGGTACGCAACAGCACTAAGGAGGTGGACGCAGGATGTCACTGCACATCCCCACCCCCAGTAAAATGGGAGAAAAAATAACTCCTGTAGTCTTCCGCCTCCGTGAAGTCTGCCTCGGCTTCAATTAGCCTTCCAACTGGCCCCCCCAGATAGTCCCCTTGATCGTGGCACCTGGCCAGTGCCGCGACCCCACACTCTGAGGGGTAAGTCGGGGGTGTTCAGGGGAGGAGCACGGCAGAAGGTGGAAGTCTGAGGCACTGTGATCAGGCGGATAATCGGAGGCAGACAGCGGGGCACAAAAAGATGAAATACAGAAGAAGAAAAAAGCACCACTCTCAAGTAAAATATGCGTATCTTTTTTACAATGCCAGCTCAGTCTTTCAAGCCACAAGAGAATAGTGTGCTACATACATCAGCACATGGGCTACAAATAAAACATAGAAGTTAAATTAAAACTACATGTTGGAAAAAATAAAGTTAGTAAAATATTATATCTAATGCCTATGTAAACAGATGTCTATCTATCTTTCAATGTAAATAATTCCATAATCCTTTATTCCTGCAATACCCATGGAATTAATACTGTGATCTAACTGTAGCACTTAACAGTGAGAGTAAATAATTCTATATTTACAAAACTGAGAACCCCACCCACACCAAACCATGAACTATCACATCTCTTGGGGCTGTCCAGCAATCTTGTTGGGTAGAAAACTTACATACAGTAAATTGATCAAACAAATCAATCAATGAATAGCCTTGATCTCCTCCTGCTCCAAAGTGGGAAAACCTCTTTCACTTTAGTTATGCAATAAGGAATCCCAACAGGATGAAACGCAAGTCTGTAGTTTGCCGTTCTAAGTCTATACTTTGTTTAGATATAAAAGCCAATACAAAAAGCAATTACTGTTCTGTTATTCTGCTCCAGTCAAGTATTTGTATACCCATAATCCTGATGTTTTGAGGTTTTGGAGTGGATGTAGGTGGTTTGGAGAAATGCACAGAATGCAAACAAAGTGACATCAAGGAGATGCAACAGTGCAACAGCAAACACAAGTCACACCTAGCCTTTCCAGTTCTACAACCTGCTTGGTGCAGTGGCTCGACATGGTCTAGTGCACAATCATCTACAGTATCTACACAAACTTTTTTTTGATAATTTTTTTATTAAAAGAGACAGGTTACATGAAGTAAAAAATACTATCATTCCATTTCAGAAGCTGCATATCTATAGGTATAGCAATGGTTATATGGCATCAAACTATTCCATATGACATATCACACCACATTAGAAGCTTGGCAGTATTACTGTATATATAATTTTTTGTATTATGTATAATTCGAACTAACTCTACTATTTCCTTCCAAAGGCAGACGGACGGCCAGCTCCTCAAAATTATACCCACTATGGGACCCCTCACCCACTATCCACCCCCCCGGGAACAAATTCCGGATCCTTGGAAGAGATATGCAGCACCCATCTATGCCATTTTATTTCAAAGAGGGGTAGTTTGTTGCGTAATTTGGCTATGAAAAGTTCTGACTTATAAATCTCCTGAATTATATGTTGCCAATCCTCTACTGAGGGAACCAGGGCTGTCATCCATTTACGGGTTATTGCCTTTCGGGCAGCAAGTAAGTATACTGGGAGCAAGGTGCGATCCCAACGTGGTCTATGTGGGGGATAAATTGAGAGAGCCATTATTTCTGCTGTCAATTCAATGTTTTCCCCCAAACATTCTCCCCACTCAAGCTGTAATATACACCAGAACAGAGTCAATTTGGGACAAAACCAAAAAACATGGCCCAAGTCAGCTAGCTTACAATTACATCCCCTCCAACAGGCACCATGTGAGGCTGGGAGATATTTTGCTAGTATGGCCAGGGATCAGAATTTCCATGCAAACGGTCTCCAAATATTGGAGGACATTATTTTAATAGATTTCAAGGTTGCCTCCTTCCAGATTGAAAAGAGAACCTGTAAATCCAGATCTCTAGTCCAAGCTTCTAGCACAGGTATCACCCAAAGAGGCCCTAAGCATTCTATATATGTGGCCAATTAGTTTTCCCCAGGAACTGCCCTCCAGGGTATCTCTGAGTAAAAACCAGAATGATGGGAGAGAGGAAGGGAAGGGGGGATGCACTGTAATATCCCTCTGTCGTAAAATATAATTTTTCACCTGGGTGTATCGAAATAGGTCTCTACCCGGGAGAGAAACGGCATTTTGGAGATCTGAAAAAGAGTGAATACCTGTATTATTAAGGAACTGGTAGAAATAATTAAGACCCAGTCTTCTCCAAGAATGAAAGGTATTATCAATACTAGCAGGAAGAAAGTTTTCGTCAGCCGATATCAATGCAAAAAAGAAGGAAATTTGTTTAAACGCTCTATGTTGCTTGACCCTATGCCATATCTTCAAGACCTGAGCAGTGAATTCAGTATAATCCCTCATAGGAGGGGAACATGTCCTAGAGGCGAAACCTACCTTCTCAATGTCATATAGATCATTAATTAGGAATTCAATATCCTTCCAAATACAGGAAGTCGTAGAGGAGAGCCAGATTATTACTCGTTTGAGAAAAGGTGCTGTTGCACAGAAGCTTAAATTTGGGAGATTTACACCCCCTTGATCCAGAGATAAGCATAATAATGAATAATGAACCCTCGGTCTCTGACCCTCCCATATAAAGGAAGAAATAATTTTATTCCAGCATTTAAAATAATAATTGGCTGGAAAGAATGAGGCATTCTTAAAAAAATATAACAGTCTGGGAAGAAAATTCATTCGAATTGTTTCTATACACTGAGAAAAGGTTAGTTTTAGCCTTCCCCATTTTTTTTTAGATCTTCCTGAATTTGAGTAGAAACTGGTTTAGTTTACCAATTCCAAGTGTAGCATGTTAACTGGAATAGGTATTCCAAGGTACTTTATTTTGGTACATCTCCATTTCAGGAGGAGAGAATTTCTCAGAGTACTAGATGGTTGGAAATAAAGCATTAATGCTTCAGTTTTTGATATATTTAATTTGAAATTGGCTACTCTTTCATATTTCTGAAGAATGTCCCACGCAGCTGGTATGGAAGATTCTGAGGAAAGAAGGGCAAGAAGAACATCGTCGGCAAATAGGGAAACCTTATAGCTCTTTTGTCCAAGGGGAATTCCCTCTATTCAAGGATCTGAGCGCAAAGCTGTTGCTAAAGACTCTATGTATAATGCAAATAAGGAAGGGGAGGGCGACAACCCTGTCTAGTGCCCTGCTGCAAGAGAATGGGAGATGAAAGGGCCCCGGTAATCCTGATATATGCCCTCGACTGATGGTATATATTTTGAAGCCAGGAGAGAAAAGAGCTAGGAAACGACAAAGCCTCAAGAGTATCCCCAAGAAAACTCCACGAGACCCTATTGAAAGCTTTTTCAGCATCTAAGCTTAATAGGGCCATAGGGATTTGTCTAGTACAGGGGTTCTCAAATGGTGAGGCCAGCCTCCCTTGGGAGGCCCCAACCTGTTCCAAGGGAGGCTCAAGCAAGTCTTGAAAAAGTATTATATTTCAATTTAGAACTTTATAGATTTTGTGTGAAGGGATAAGGCAAACTGAAAGAGGATAACAGGTGAATTTATGTATTCATTCACAAGGATAATAGTAGGTGAATTTATGTATTTATTCACAAGTATGTGACCAGAGAAGGTGCTGTACACTGAGCCATGGTTTATTTCAGGTGTACCCAGGGAAGGGTGGTGAGAGAACACAATTCAAAATGTAACTGCAAAACACTCGAGCAATATAAAATGAACAAAAGTGCAAACAAATTAAGAACAACAAACTAACAATGCGAGGAACAACTGATCAATTAGACTGGCAGCAGAACTATCCAAATACAAGAGTTAACCATACAGGTACTAGGGATAAGAGCAGGAAGGAGCAAAATGATCCCCGAGAAGTTGTTTAAGAGCAGGGTGAGAGGCATAGGTCAGCAGGAAGGTTATTCCAGATATAGGGGAAACAGAAAAAGCAGTCTGACCCATGAAGGTATGGGTAGTAAGGCAACAATGGTTCAAGAGTCAAAAATATTGGGGCAAGTAGGTTGCCCTGTTGGGGGGGCGGGGGTTACAATAAGCTTAATAACATGAGAGCCAGCTATGCAAACAGGTTTAAATTTATTCCTGATGTACTATGAAAAGTAAGCTATTTTTCTATGGGGAGGCCCAAAAATATTTTAGTATTTTGGGGGAGGCTCAAGATCTTTTCCATGACTTAAGGGAGGCTCACTATGACAAAGTTTGAGAACTGTTGGTCTAGTATGTACATATTCCAATAGTAGCATAGTATACCTGATATTATCTGTAGTATTCCGGGATCTAATGAATCTGGATTGATCGGGATGAATAAGATTTGGAATAACTGTTTCTAGTCTTGAGGCCCAAATGTCATAAAGATCTTGTAGTCTACATTCAAAATGGAGATTGGGCTGTAAGAAGACATGTTAGAGGGGTCCTTATTCAGTTTAAGGATTGGGGATAGTATCGCATAGCTCCACGAGGGTAGAGGGGGTTTTCCCTCCACTGTAGCCCTATATGTTAATAGAAGAGGGGGGAGAAGAAGGCCTGAAAATTTTCGGTACCATTCTACAGTAAATCCATCAGTACCTGGACATTTGTTTGGTTGAACAGCCTTAATATGGGAGAGAATCTCATTGGAGCTAATTGGGGCTTCCAAAGAAGTCCTTTGAGAATCCGTAAGAGTAGGGAGAGAGACATGCAAGAGAAAGGCTCTCCTGTCCTCAGAAGGGGGGGAAGGGCATCCGAGTGGGAAGTATAAAGGGATTGATAATAGGAAAAGAAGGATGAACGGATATGGTCATCCGAGTGCGAAAGTCTATTAGTAATCGGGCATCTAACCTTTATAATAGTTGCCAGTCATTTCCGCACATGTAGTTTACGAGCTAGCAATCGGGAACCCTTAGCCCCTCCCTCATAATTAGACTATTTTAAATATAGAAGGGCTTGCATGACCCTTGAGTCCATAATTTTTTGTATCTCGTTTAGTTTGTCTAATCTTTCTCTGTAGGACTCTATCCCCCTTCCTGTATAGAAGCTGACAGGACTGTAATTGTTCTACCAGGTAGTTGTAGGAAGCCTTGCGTTCCCTCCTCCTCCTAGTTGAATATGCTATTGTCTCTCCCCTAATTACCGCTTTAAGGGTATCCCACAGAATCAGATTAGAAGTACTGTATCTCCTGTATCGTTTTCCCTCAGAACTTGAGGTATTCTAATATTTAAATGTTCTATATAGTCTGGGTCTCTTAACAACGATGGATTCAAGTGCCACATTTTTGATTTTGGGGCTTTCCCCAGTGATATTTTGAGGGCCAGCGGGTGATGATCCGAAAGGATGCGGGGCCCCAATGCTAGATCCTGAATAAGGGAAAAGTGTTCACAGGTAATAAAAAGTAGTCAAGGCAAGAATATGTTTGAAAATGTGGTGAAAAGAAAGTAAATCCCGGGTTAGTGGAAAAAAGCTTCCACCATACATCCTCTACCGGAAGGTGAGAAAGTGTCCCCTTTAAATATTTAAGCACACTAGAAGATCTATATGCCTTTGGAGAAGAGGAATCTAGTTTGGGGGATAATGCCACATTAAAATCTCCTCCCATAATTAAAATACCCTGGAGAGCATCTATTACCCTAGCTAGGAAAGAATGAATTACAGGAAGAGAAGCCTGAGGAGTAAATATATATTCACTAGAGTAACTTTTTGTGAGAAAAGCATCCCCGAAAGAATAACATACCTGCCCTGAGAGTCAAGAATTGTTTCCTGTACCTTGAAAGGGGTAGAAACAGGAATCAAAATTGCCACCCCTTTTCTTCGGCCACTCAAATGAGACGAGGCATAAACCTCATATCTGATTTGGAACACCAGAAGCTTAAGTGGGGAAACAGAGAGATGGGTTTCCTGACGGTAATATAAGTCGTCTGCCTGCCTTTTCAGGTTTTTCATTAAGCGTGTTCTTTTAATAGGGCTATGTAGCCCATTTACATTTACTGAAAAAATGTTAACTGGGTTTATCGCCATTTTTCCACAGGTAAGAAAAGGAGAAAGATGAAGTGAAGAGCCACAAATAAGGGCATCCACCCTTCAGTGCAACCGGACGGACCGCCAGCACTCCTCGATCCCTCTCCAAACTGTGCAGCATTCAATAAAAAGTTTTACAGCAACCCAATGTGAGTGCTTCTTCTGCGTCTCTCATTTTCTTTTTTTACAGTCAATAAAGAGTATCAAAAGAGGCCCAACAGGGGCCCTACAATTAAAGGAAACTATGGTACAAAATACCCAAACAGTAAATCTTTCCATCCCCCACCCCCAACCCACCCCTCGACAGAGGGAGCAAACCAACTTATCAACTAAATACAACTGTGTGACTTCCAATCTGGAAAGGAAATAAGATTCCAACTGGGGGCTACCACTGGGCACCATAAAAAAAGAGGGGCCCAATGGAGCTGGGGTAATATCCTCCAAAAAACATGGAGGAAAATCCCCAAGGGGGCAGAAGCTCCCTAGTGGTAGAGCCACTGCCAACCAAAGCAGTAAACCCATCCAATATAGTGGAGACATAGGGGGAAAAAAGAATACATCGAACTCCAGCAGAGGTCCCCCTTGCTCCCCTAGGAAATGAATGAAGGTATCCCCCTACAATGATCCAACCTTATTCCAATCTATTTCTCACGTTTCACCCTCCACATAGCTCTAAATCTACCCAATTCCCCCACCACCTAGAACTCCTTCCAGAGCCCCCCAACCCCCTCACCCCTCCCACACAACTATGCAGGCCAAATCATAATTTCAACTACCAAGGTTTAACCAAGCATGGTATCAAGATAAGGAGTGGGAAGGGGCACCCAGATAATTCTCTGGTATCCATATATCCACCAATCATGGGAATAGTGTCCTAAACTCTCTATGGGTGGTTTTCCTTTTAGGAACCGGGCCGCTTAGAGTTCGTCACAACTTGTCACATCAGCACGCTTTAGCGCGCTTACCTGGCAGCCCGGACCCTTCTTCTCCTTTAGTAAGAAGGTGTATGTGTTTCAAACACAGATGTGGTGTCCTCTCGCATGGCGGCTGAACCACAGGTACGTTCCAATTTTTAAGCACATTCTAACTCCTGCAGGGATTCTAAACTTAAGTGACATCGTAGAATGAGGTAATTGAAAAACTAAAAACATATTTTTCTTCAGTAAAGCCTATAATTGTATTTAATGAGAGAGAGTCTTTTAGATATGAAAACTCAAGACTGAATCAATACATTTTTTTCATGTAGAGAGACCGCTGATATTTAACAAGACAAGTTGAGAGATTTAAACTTGAATGATTTTGATATGTGGCCTTATATGAAGAATTTGATTTGGGGCAGTGACTAGAAAGGTAAAACTTAGCCCTTAACTCATATGTGAACATAACCAAATACGTTTTGTATATTTTATAAATTCTCCTTTTTATATATTTTCTACTCATGGAAGTAAAAGACTTTCTTTGTTGAATTCTAACCCCTCCCCAATATGATGCCACTCTATATTAAGTTTGATGTGCAATAACTAGAGGACACACACAGACATTTAGTGAATTATTTTTATGAATGGTTATTTTTCAGGTCAGTTCCCCTGATTTTGTGGAATCTTTTGAATGTTTTTTTCAATATAATTTTGGGAAATATAATATTGTGATATGGATATGTAAATATTTGTATATCCGTTTTTTTACATTTTCTCATTACTCATACTTTGGATTTATTGAAAATATAAAAGGCTTTCTTGTCTGATGAAGGAACATAATAGTTCTGAAAAGTTACAATATGGAAATTTACTTTGAAGTCATTTTTGAAATTAATTTCTAAGAAGACACAATATAAGAATATTTAATACATAAAGAATTGAATCAAGAGAAGATTGAATCAATAAAGAAAATAAATTATTTAATATTCTTCTGGGGTTGAGTTGAAATAATTTTTGAACTGAGTCATAAAATCCGTAATTTCTTCTCCCCCATTACTTGAAAACTAAGAATGAGTTTTCCTTTTTCCACCATCAAAAAATAAAAGTGAACCTTGGGAGACACTTTCTTGGATTCTTTTCGACTTCCAATCTGAAAAGGAAATAAGATCCCAACTGGGGCTACCACTGGGCACCATAAAAAAAGAGGGTCCCAACGGAGCCGGGATAATATCCTCCCAAAAATATAGAGGAAAATCCCCAAGGGGGCAGAAGCTCCCTAGTGGTAGAGCCACCGCCAACCACAGCGGTAAACCCACCCAATATAGTGGAAACATAGGGAAAAAAGAATACATCGAACTCCAGCAGAGGTCCCCCTCGCTCTCCTAGGAAATAAATGAAGGTATCCCCCCATAATGATCCAACCTTATTCTAATCTATTTATCATGTTTCACCCTCCACATAGCTCTAAATCTACCCAATCCCCCCACCCGCTAGAACTCCCCCCAGAGCCCCACAACCCCTCCCACACAACTATGCAGCCCAAATCATATTTTCAACCACCAAGGTTTAAATAAGCATGGTATCAAGATAAGGAGCGGGAGTGAGGCACCCAGATAATTCTCTGGTGTCCATATATCCACCGATTATGGGAATAGTGTCCTAAACTGAATACCCCTCCAACCCCAGGTGCTATCCTTTGTCTCACCCCCTGTTAGCAATCCATCCTGTAAAAGAGGGTCCAAAAGTGGACGTTGAGCCCCCCCCAGTCCCTATACCTCAAGCCTCCCAGCATTCCCCCATCTGCCCTCCACCAGCACCCACCTGAGACTGAAAGGAGTTTTGAAGACCAGAGATGCTTCAGGATGCTACAGATGCCTTAGCTGGTCTATCTGCCATTGCTGAAGAGCCTCAGAATTGTTGGATGCTTCGCAGTATCTCCTCCAAAGATTGTAGTTGCACGGCAGTTGTAGGCCTTCTCGGGAGAGGCCCCGCACTACCCAGCCTCTCAGGGCTTGACCTTTCCTTATGAAGCCACGAGCCTCTCGGTCTCCCACCAAGCTCGTTGCTTGCAAATCCTGTCTCGCCTCCTCCACAGTTGAATACGAGCAGAGGCCTGACTCGAAGAAAACAACTAGCCTGGTCGGGTAAGGAGTTTTGAACTTAAGTTTGTGTTCCTGCAGGCAAGAGAAAAGAGGGACATATTCACGTCGAAGCCTCTGTGTTGTAGCAGCGAAATCAATGTCAAAAAGGACCCACTTGTTGGCATAAAATATCTGTTTCTGGGACCAAGCCTTCTGAAGGAGAGTTTCTTTTTGTGCATAATTCAAAAAGCGCACTATAATAGAGCGTGTGCGGGCCCCCGCTGGTGGTTTGGGGCCCTAGGTGCAGTGCGCCCGCTCAGTATCAATAGGATACTCAGGCTCTAAGTCCAGTGTGGTTCGTATAAAATGATCTAAGAAGACATGCATATCAGGGCCCTCCTCATTCTCTGGTATCCCACAGAGTGTAATATTCTTTCGCCTTGCCCTATGTTCAAAGTCCTCCTGTCTTTGAATAATGGCAAACTGCATGCAGGCCAACTCAGTAAGTGAGGCCTGTAATCGATCCAGGCGCTCCGTATTATTATTGGTGGTTATTTGTATGTCGGCTTCGGCTATTCTCTTTTGTAACGAGCCCAAGACTGATCGGAGGTCCCGGAGGGATTCTTTTACCTCCGATCGGAATTCCTTGATGGCCTGAAGGATGGAATCTGGGGACGAGATGGTAGCTGCTGCAGATGTCTTCCTGAAGTTGTGTTTCCCCTGCCTGCTGTGCTTCGGGTCCTCTGAACCCGCTATCCCGGTCTCTCGGTCGGAATCAGAAGCATCGTAAGCAAAGACCCAAAAGCAATTGTTCCTGTCTGGTTGGAGGGGCACATAGACTCTCTAGCAGGTAATTAATTGTTCTGAATCTATTTTTTCCAAAACAGGAGGTCTTAGAGGGTAAAAAAGTAGACTTCTGAAAATGCGAGGAGGAGCGTTCCAAAGCAATGATGCCTATTCCACCATGGCGCCACCAGAAGTCTTCTCTACACAAAATTTTATTTATTCACTTTCAGTACAGTTATAATGAAAATATACTATGTGGGATAAAGCCTAGTAGCATACCAGCACTAGCATTCCTTCAACTATTTTTTTTTTTTTTTTTAAAAAAGACAACAGCAGTTTAGGCACAATACACAAAGAATAAACACATACCCAAATAAATGTAACTCATAGAGAAACATTGAATCATAGAAGTTGATGGCAGATGAGGACTGCTAGGCCCACCCAGTCTGCCAGTATTCCCTATCTGCATCAGCGGCTGCTGACCCTACTGGGTCATCGGCTTTAGTTTCTCCTTCCCTTATGCCTATCCCATGCACGTTTGAAAACCCCCACTGTGTTTGCTTCCATCACCTCCTGGGGTAGGCTATTCCATGCATCCACCACCCTTTCCGTGAAGAAAAACTTCCTCACATGCCCCCTTATCCTGCACCCCTCCAATCTCATATCGTGTTCCCTTGTACTTGTACATTTCCTACAATGAAAGATGTTGCCCACTTGTACCTTGTTTATGCCCTAAAGATACTTGAAGGTTTCTATCATATCTCTCCGCTCCCACCTCTCTTCTAGTATGTACATATTAGTGTCTTTTAATCTCTCCTCGGATGTCTTTCGGTGCAAGCCTGCACCATCTTAGTCATCCTCCTCTGCACCATCGCCATCCTGTCTACACGTCCCTATGGAGGTACAGTCTCCATAACTGTACACTGTACTTCAGATGTGGCCTTACCAGTGTTTTGTACAGTGGTATCACCTCCTTCTGTCTTCTGCTAGTGATAGCCCTTCCTATGCACCCCATCATGCCACTGGCCCTCCCCACCATCTTTGTACACTTTTTGGCCACCTTTAGGTCATCTGAGATGATTATCCCCAAATTCCTTTCTTCCTGGTGACTGTCAGCAACTCCCCGAAACTCTTCACAGGGCTTCTGCACCCTAGGTGCATGATTTTGCACTTCTTTGCACTGAATCTTAGTTGCCACACTTCCGACCATTTTTCCAACTTTCCTAGGTCCCTTCTCATTTTCTCCACCCCCTCTGGAGTGTCTACTCTGTTGCAGATCTTGGTGTCATCTGCAAATATGCATACCTTCCCTTCCAGCCTTTCAGCAATTTCACTAATGAAGACATTGAAAAGGACTGGTCACAGGATTGATCCTTGAGGTACCCCACTGGTCACTCCTCTTTCCTCAGATTGGATCCCATTTACCACCACTCTCTGCTTTCTGTCTCTCAGCCACTTTTTAACCCAGTTCACCACCTTATAGCCCACACCAGGGCTACCCAACTTGTTTACCAGTCTTTTATGTGGGACGTGTCAAAGACCTTGCTGAAATCGAGGTAGGCAACATCCACTGCTGCCCCCGATCCACCTCCTTTGTCACCCAGTCAAAAAAATCTATCAGATTTGTTTAACAAGACCTTCCTGCTGTGAATCCATGCTGCCTCGGATCCTGCACTCTGATGGATCCAGAGTGTTCCACAATCCTTTCCTTAAGCAGCGCCTCCATAATCTTGCCAACTACTGAGGTTAGGCCGACTGTTTTATCATTTCCAGCTTCCTCCCTGCTTCCACTTTCGCGCAGAGAAACTACATGCTTCCTCCTCCGGTCCTCTGGAACCTCTCCTGTATTGAGCGACTCACTAAACAGCGCTGGCAGTGGTGCTGCTAGCACCATCTGCAATTCTTTTATCATAACTGGTTATAGTTTTTTTCCCATAGGGAAACCGGGCTGTAATTCCAGTGTTATAACCAGCTAGTTATAACGACATTCACGCACCTGGTTTCCCTACTTTTGCACATGTGCCTATAGCGAACTTCCCCTTTTCTGCACCGTCCGTCACGATGCCTCAGTGCTGTAGTGTTTCCCGACAGAAGTCGTCAATGATAAGTTTTTTCTTTTAAAGAAAAAATATCTCTCGGCACAGCAAACCTTTGTCATGGCAGTTAAAAACAAAACAAAAAATAAACATTGCTTCCATTTACGGACAGCTACCTACCGCGCTTAAGTCTGGGCTTTCCAACAGTCGGCGGCTCAACTTCATAGACACATACATTTATTTTGTGTAATTGCTGTGGCAAAAAAATGATCTCCGGCAATTATGCACAATAAAAGACTGGTAAGTTAGTTAAAACTCAGATTTTATACACCCTCTCAGGGTGGGATGCCACATAAACCCCAAGAGCTTGGTTTATGTGGCATCCCACCCCTCGGGGGTGTATAAAATTCTCGTTATAACTAGCTACCCATCCATTATTCTCTATAATATCCTGGGGTGTATGCCATCTGGTCCCGTTGCTTTGTCCACCCTCAGTTTTGTGAGCTCCTTTAGGACTCTCTCCTCTGTAAATGGACTAGTGTTCACTTCCCTCTCCCTTTTGTTTCTGATGCCTAGTTGTGGTCCCTGTACCTCCCATCTTCAGTAAATACTGAACAGAAGTATTTATTCAGTATCGATGCTTTGTCCAGGTCCCCTGCACACACTCCCCTTCAACCCCTCAGAGCCTTACAATCCCATCCCTGGCCTTCCTTCTTTAATGATGTACCTATCGAATGTCTTTTCATAGGATTCACAGGATCAAAAACAGGTCTACAGTGTTAGCCATTAATGACCTGAGCCATGATAGTACACCTTAATGAGCTACTGATGCCTCAAAGAAAACTTAAAAAAAAACAAAATAATTAGGTACAATTCTGCTTGCATTCCATATATATGCCATATATTTCTCCTCCCCATTATTTATTACTGAGGAAATTTGCATGAATACATGATCTTTAGCCCTTAGAGTTCATTTGCCTCTATAGCTTACTTCCCAACTTCATATCATAACTCTCTGTTGTGACATCACAATCTGTTGCCATGGGAGTAACTGTGATGTCACAAGCAGTGCATTATGATCTCAAATAGGAAGAAAGCAACAGAAATAGATTAACTCTTCAGGAACAAAGATCCTGTTTTCATGCAATTGACCTCAGTAATAAATAATGGGTAGGAATACAGAACTAACGTGAAATACAAGCTGAACTGTGCCAAGATATTACGTTTTGTTAAAGTTCTCCTGAAGGTGTCAGCTGTTCTTTAACTGAAAAGATATGGTCGGACATTACCTCGTACATTTCCCTCCTCAAGAGTTCTATGTTGTTGCTAGCCACCATCGATGCAGGAAGGGCATTTTGTGTCTTTATCACACGTTGAGAGAACCAAGACCCTCTTTGATTTTTCTTCTATTGTTCACCTTTTAGTAATTTATTGTGTCCTCTAATTGCTATGGATTCTGGTCTTAAATTCAAATCAGCACATTCTTGTAAATCACTATTACTGAAAGCACTATATACAAAGTCTTGTCCCCTTCCTTACTGTCTGTGCTAATCTTTTCTCTCCGCCTTTGTGCTCCTAACAGCTTTCCCTACTTCCCTCGGTCTATTCAGGTACACCCCCTATCCTCTTCATTCTGCGTCTCCTTGCATTTTCTGAAAGTCAACCTTTTGGCCTTTACTTTCTCTGCCACGTTCTTTGACGACCATAATGGTTTCTTCCTCCACTTGCCCTCGTCTCTCTGCCTAATGCACTGATTTGTCACCTCCACTATGGCTCCTTTTAGGTGTGCCCACTGCTCCTCAACCCCCCCACACCCAATCCTTCCTCACCAGGGTTTCTTTGATACATATCACCATTCTAGCAAAGTCCACCCTCCTGAAATCAAAGACCCTCACCTCTGTGTGTCTCAACTGCAACACTGTACCCATATTAAACTACACTGTGTGGTGGTCGCTAGATCCAAGCTGACCATCCACCCGGACCTCCATAATTCTGTCTCCATTGGTCAGTACTAGGTCGAGAATTGCCTTATCCCTGGTGGGCTTTAGTTCTAACTGCCTGAGGCCTGCCCCCTGCAAGGATTCCATGATGTCTCGGCTCCTGACTGAGGCAGCAGCTGGGATGGTCCAATCCATGTCGGGCATATTACAATCGCCCAGAAGCAGTACCTCCCCTTTTGCTGCCATCTCATGTTTTTCTTCCACTAGCTCTCTATCCACCTCCTCCCCTTTTGCTGGAGGCCTGTAGATCAATCTTGTGGGAGTTGCTGAGCCACTGCCTGACTCCAAGGTGACGCACAGTGCCTCGGACTCCCCCGTACTGCAGTTACTTTAATCCCCTCCCTGACATAAAGTGTCCTCCCTTTTTTTAACCTCTCTATCCCTCCTGAATGGTGCATAACCTAGTACACTTACCTCCCAGTCATGGTTTCCAGTGTACCACATTCCGGTTATTGCCACTATGTCCAGGTCAGTCTCTGCCATTAAGGCCACCAGGTCTGGGATTTTATTTCCCAGACTGTGGGCATTTGTATACATGGCCTGCCATGTTTCACTGCATGCACAGATAAGTGCTAATTTAGCTAGCAGTGCCAATGTATGCGGCTTTCAGAATGCTCTAAGCTGATCAATATTTACAGGTGTTTGAGGGAAAGAGTACTAGATGTACCACAATGCACGTTGTGGCTCATGTCAATTAAACACGTGTCTATGAAACTGCACTGTGATGGTGCCATGCTTGTTTCCTGATTGGTCGTGTTTGGTGATGATGTTCCACACCAGCCTGTGATAACAAGAAGCAAGTATTCATGTTGTAAAATACGATAATGGTGACCGAAGGCAACAACTCCTGATATCGTGCAAGAAGGTGACTGCATCATGTCCTGATGAAATGAAACATGATACACATCACCAAACACTGCATGCATCTCTCAGTAAATATTAGAACATAAACTGGGCCCCTGAAAATGTAACAAAAGTTGAAAACAAAAACAAAACATTACAAATTTAAGTAAACTAGGTACCAGGCTTCACTATTTTACTGGCTAGAAAAAAAAAAAAAAAAACACTGAAGTGCCAAGCAGTTCTCTTTATAACAACATGGGTGCAACATATGCACTTTGACCACTAGCCAGTTTTTGGTTATAGACCATTCTTCCATAGTGCTCTTAGGCTATGCAATAGGAAAGTTACAGAAGCAAAACAAACGCAGTAACAAACACCAAAGAAACTATGTATCACAGACAATACATTTTGGAAAAGTAGCCTGCAGGGTTTTAAATAATTGATTAGCAGTTTTTTCTTGGGACGATACTAACTGTACAGAAAGTATTTATATAGATTTTCTAGAAGTGCTGTGTTTGTTAAACACAGTGAGGCAAGAGCTATTAATTTTCACAAAGTTTTAGCACTTTTATGAGCAAAACGCTAATCAGTTTTTAGAGTTAAATAAAACCCTGAGCCTAGCAGCTGTCCTTTCTCCTGTAAACATCACCACCACTGCAAAAAATACAGGTTACTCACCTGTAACAGGAATTCTGGGAATGGTATATGTTGTTCATCCACACTGTCTGGCAGGTTCCTTGCCGCTTTAAATCTTGCCAGAAGGTCTTCAAGCTGGCTCCTCCCACCCACCCAGGTGGTAAAACTCTCGGCTCCGCCCCATGACGCAAGATCTAGCCCGCTGGAAGCCAGGTTGTGCGTCGAAGCCGGGGAGGTCAGTTGGGTCGTGTGGATGAACAACATATACCATTCCTAGAACTCCTGTTACAGGTGAGTAACCAGTATTTCTAGGGACATGGATATGTTGTTCATCCACACTGTCTGGCACACTCCTAGCAGTTCTCTGGGAGGAGGGAGGCAAGGCGCACACCCCCTACTTAGGGAATAGAGACTGGAGAACCGAGGCCCCAAAACCAGCATCCCGGCGTGACTCAAGGTCGATGTGGTAGTGGGTGATGAAGGTATGTGCTGACTTCCAGGTAGCAGCCCTGCAGATTTCCTGGATAGGGATGTCCCTGGAAGCAGCTACTGATGCAGCGGTATGGCGGTAGAATGAGCTCTTATCCTCTGGGAGGCTCCATGCCCGCCAACCTATAGCAGAGATCTATGTAGAGGTGACCCACCTGCCTATCGCCTGCTTGGCTGCAGGTCTGACAGGTGCGGCTTCAGCGTAAGTGACAAACAGCTGGCGAACCTCTCCTGAACTTCAGCCGTCCTCCTTATAATAAGCGAGCGCTCTTCTAGGGTCCAAAGTATGCAGCCTATATTCGGCCTCCGAGGTGTGATTGGGGTAGAACACTGGCAGAGTCAACACTTGGTTAAGGTGAAACTCCGGACACCACCTTCGGAAGGAATTTCGAGTGGGGGCGCAGGACAACCTTATCCCTGTGGAAGACCAGATAAGGAGATTCTATGGAAAGCACCTGGAGCTCTCCCATCCTTCTGGCTGACGTTATAGCCACCAAGAAGGCGGTCTTCCATGACAGGTGGGAGATATTGCACCTATGCATTGGTTAGAATGACTTGCCCATCAGCTTGGCCAATACCAGCAGTAGATCCCACGGAGGTGGAGGTTCTCGCACCGGAGGGGATATGTGATCAAGGCCTTTGAAAAAGCGCCAGATGACCTTCTCCTGCACCACCGACTGCCTCCCGGCCCGCGCCCGGTAAGCAGAGATGGCTGCCAGGTGCACCTTAAGGGTCATCGACCTAAGCCCTAGCTGAGACAGGGACCACAGGTAGTCCAGAATGCTTGCCAAGGAACAGGAAGAAGGGTCCAGGCCCTTTCTCTGACACCAAATGGAGAATCTCTTCCATTTGAAGGCATAGCATTTTCTGGTCGACTCCTTACGGGACGCCTCAATGACGTTGAGGACATCGTCGGAACGACCCAAGGCCTGGACTCTAGCCACTCAGGAACCAGGCCGGCAGGTGCAGGGATTGAAGGTCTGGATGGAATACCTTCCCCTGATTGATGGAGATCAGGTCCGGGCGGGCTGGAAGCCGCCTTGGGAGCCTGGAGCTGAGACTGAGGAGATCTGGATACCAGAACTGACGGAGCCAGTCCGGGGCTACCAGAATCACCTGCGCCTTGTCCCTCCTCGCCTTGAGAAGCACCTTGTGGCTCAAAGGAAATGGGGTAAAGGCGTAGAAGAGGCCCGGGATCCATGGCCTCGAGAAGGCATCCCCCTGCAGCGAGCCCTGCTGAGGGGGGGCCGGCATGGAACAGTCTCAGCTTTGCATTCTCCCTGGAGGCAAACAGATCTGCCTGAGGCATGCCCCAGTGGGAGAACAGATCTTGTACTACCTCCGGCAGGAGAGACCACTCGTGAGACACAGCCCCTATCCGGCTTAGGGCATCGGCCAGGGTGTTGGAGGCTCCTGTCACGTGAATGGCTAGGAGATCCGCTCCAGGCTGCGCACAAGAGACCATATGCGGAGAGTTTCCTTGCATAAAGGCATGGAGCATGTCCCGCCCTGGCGGTTTAGGTAGTACATGGTCGTTGTATTGTCCATCTGGACCTGAACCACTTGACCCCGTAGAAACGGAGCGAAGGCGGTGAGGGCTAGACGAACCGCTCGGAGCTCCAGCAGGTTGATGTGGCAACGGGACTCCCAAGGGGACCAGAGGCCGTGTACTCTGTGCTCCCCCAGATGGGCACTCCAACCCATCAGAGAGGCGTCAGTCGATAAGGAGACCGTTGGCTCGGGGCGGACGAATGGGATGCCCTCCTGCAGATGTGCCGGAACGGTCCACCACTGCAAAACATTCCACATCTCCTGGGTCACTGTCACCAGCTGATTCAAAGGATCGCAGCGTCGTGACCACTGGCTGAGCAGGTTGATGTGGCATCGGGACTCCCGAGGGGACCAGAGGCCGTGCGCTCTGTGCTCCCCCAGACGGGCACCCCAACCCATCAGAGAGGCGTCAGTCGATAAGGAGACCGTCAGCTCGGGGCGGACGAACGGGATGCCCTCCTGCAGATGTGCCGGAACGGTCCACCACTGGAAAGCATTCCACACCTCCTGGGTCACTGTCACCAGCTGACCCAACGGATTGCAGCGTTGTGATCACTGGCTGGTCAGTCCCCATTGAAGGGGACGCATGTACCAGTGTGCCCAACGGACCACGCTGGTGCAGGCCGCCAGGAGGCCCAGGAGGCACAGGAAGTCCTGGGCAGGATGCAATTGCCCAACCAGAAATGATTGGGCAAAGGAGGAAAGTACCTCGGCCCTGTACGCCAGGAGCCGTGCTCTGGCTCAGAGAGAGTCGAGTTCTGCTCCGATGAAATGAATCACCTGCTTCGGCACGAGTTCCGACTTGGCCTAGTTGATGTGGAGGCCAATCAGAGCAAACCTGGAGGGCCAGATCTCTGGACTGCTCCACCTCCTCTCTGGAGGGGGCTGCAATCAGCCAGTCATCCAGGTAGGGGTACACCCGGACCCTTCGGCACGCAGGAATGCTGTCACCACTGCCATGCATTTTTGAAGACCCTGGGAGCTAGAGAGAGGCTGAAGGGCATGGCCTGGAGCTCGTAAAGGGATCCCTTAGCTCTGAAGCGGAAGAATCTCTGATGAGACGGACGGATCCGGACGTGAAAGAACGCGTCCTGGAGGTACAGGGAACAGAACCACATGCCTCGTTCCAAGGATGGTATTATCTGAGCCAGAGTGACCATCCTGAAGGTCCGAGACCTTAGGAACCGGTTCAGGTCGTGCAGGTCGAGAATGGGGCGCCAGCCCCACATCCGTTTTGGGACCAGGAAATACCTGGACACAAACCCCGGGTCTGGAGGAGGATCCGCCACCTTCCTGATCACCACTTTTCTGAGGAGCAGGGCAATATCGGCTCAGCGGGCAGACAGTGAGGCTGTGGACCCTGTGGCCCCCTTGGGGGGCAACGGCTCGAAAGGGTGGGGTCTGCTCGAACTCCAGAGGCAGGCCCTTTCCTACCACCTCCAATACCAAGCGGTCCATGGTGATAGTGGACCAGGCGGAAAGGAAGTGGCGGAGCCGTCCCCCAATGGGGGGAACCCAAGGAGGAGTGACAAGGCTGGGGGCGACACTCCTCAACCCGTCACTGGGCAGGCTTGGAGGAGGGACCAGCTGAGGGACCTACTGGGCCTTTACCTCCCTGCTTCCTGTTCGAGGAAGCCGCGGGCTTGGGTTTGGGATGCCATGCGCGAGCCTGCTGGCCCTGGTGCTGGTGGGCCGGACGTGCCACAGGCGCAGAAGGACCAAAGGGCTTGTGCTGCTGCTGACGGCGGCCTTTGTCCTTCTGGGCGGAGATGACAGAGTCCAGAGTAGTATTGGACTTTTCGATCTGCTGGAGATGTCCCTCTACTCCAGGGCCGAAGAGGTCGGTCCCCAGGAAGGGGGCATCTGCCAATTTGTGCTGGGTATCCGCCGTGAAGGTGGATATCCTCAGCCACGCCCTGCGGCGCATGGCCACCACAGCCACAACCGATCTGGCACAGGAGTCACCTATGTCCAGAGCAGTCTGAAGCTGCTGCTTCGCCACCGCCCTTCCCTGGTCCCGCACCTGTCGGACCGTGGTCTGCAGGTCGGCCAGGAGATGAGGGATCACCTCATCCAGGGAGCCCATGAGGGCATGGGAGAAGTGTGCCATCAGCATGGCCGAGCTGGCCTGGCAGAGGCCGAGGGAGGACGCAGCGAGACCTTGCACCCGGCGTAGTCCAGCTTTTTGGACTCCTTGTCAGGGGGGCTTGTCCGCATCCCTAGCGTTCCCGGACCTCCGGAAAACGCTGTCGGTGACCAACACCTCAGCCGAGGGGTGCTCCGAAAAACCGGGCAAACAGCCGGTAGGGACCACATACTTCCTGGCCATCCTGGCCAAGGGCGCCAGACCGGAAGCAGGCCGCTGCCAAAGCTCCAGGGCTGGGCCGACAATGGCCTCAGCCACAGGGAAGGCCTCCGTGTGAGAATCCCCGTGGTCCAGTATCTCCGTCAGGGGATACTTGGCCCATTTGGAGATGGGCTCGAGCTGCATCCCGGTGGACTCCGAGATGAGCTGAAGCAGACCCATAAAGGACGATGGACTTTCGTCCAGAGACTGGCCCTCGGAGGACTCCGGGTCAACCTGCCTGGAGAACACGAGGGAGTCATCGTCGGACTCCGAGGAGTCCGCGAAGAGCTACCTAGGGCCTGAGCCACCCTCCACCTGCCAAGGATGGTTGGGAGTGAGGGTGACCGACAACCTGTGGAGCAGGCCGTGACCCAACCGAGAATCTTTGGTCGGTGCCCCCAACTTCGGTTGTGGAGGCGAAGGTTCCACCACAATTGGTGGGGCCGCAAGTTTCAGCCAAACAACCGGCCCAGATATGGGCATCTCGACAGTGAGAGGTTGCTTCGGCCGTTCAGGTGACAGCCACTTGATGCCGGGGGATGCGTCGGCGGCGACTTACTCCTGGACAACAGTAACTGCTGCCACATCAGCTCCTCATAGCGCCAACACAATCTGCGCCGAAGCCTCTCCTCTTCCGAGGAGGAAGATGTGGAGGAGCGGCGTCGCCACTTACCTTGGTGCCGTGACCGCCGATGTCAGCGGGATCGGCCTGACCGAGATGAGGTCCGAGACCCTCGGTACAACCGAGAGCGGGCCTGGGAAGGGGCCGGGGACACCCGCTCCTCCCTCGGCTCAGACACTTTAACCGGGGACTGCCGCCCCAAGGGTGCAGGCAGATCCACGGCCTCCACCGGGGGAACCGGCGAAGAAGGGCTGTCGGCTTCATCAGTCGACAACCCATCCAACGGGTCGAGAAATATCTCAACTTCGTCGACGGGCGTCTCAGCAGGCTGGCCTGATGGGGACGCCGTGAAGCCAGCGGCCTTAGCCGCAACCTCGACCGAAGTCGACGGTTGGCTGTCTGGGGAAGGAGACCTCTCCCGCTCCCATGAACGCCAACGGTGGGACTTACCCTTCGAATCCCTCTTCTTGGACCGAGAGGAATGTCCCGATGGCCCCTCTCCCTTTTCGTGGAAAAAGAATGGCAAAACTCCTTGAACGAAGCAGAATAAGAGGTACCCAAAGACAGCGGGATAAATGCCACGACCGAGGAGGAGGAGGATGCGGCCTGGGTTGCCTCCTCCTCGAGGGCGATCATCTGCTCGAGCTTTGCGGACACCGCCCAATGGGCCTCTTTTGATTTCACCTGCTGGTAACACTCGGGCGCCTGAGCTTAATCGGCAGCACGATCCTCCAGGACGCTGGCCGGAGGAAAGCACAACTCGCAGGGCCTGGGTGAAGTCGTGGTCTAGGCCGAGGCAGTAGACGCACGTGGAGTGCAGATCCGCCCCTGACATCTTCTCCCGTGCAGGGCACCCGAAAGCCGGTAATCATTTGTCCATCGCAGCCGCGAGGGATAAGGAAGACCCAAGTTCAGAAAACTTAAACGAAGTCGACGCAATCAAGAGAGTTAGGATCCAGTCTAAACGCAGAGCGCTAAGGAGGGAACCTGAACTTCCAAGTGGTAAGGAAGATCTGCGCCATGGGGCAGAGCCGAGAGTTTTACCACCCGGGTTGGAGGGAGGAGCCAGCTTGAAGACCTTCTGGCAAGATTTAAAGCGGCAAGGAACCTGCCAGACAGTGTGGATGAACAACATATCCATGTCCCTAGAAATACGTATTTGTAGTTACTACAATCAACTTAAGTAGGCTCATAGTTGCCACCTGCTGGTTTCAAACCAGATGATCCGGGTTTTAGGGGCCTTATCTAGTCTTTCGATTTTACTTAGAGGTAGTCTAGTTTTGGGGCCATTTTGAGTGCTTACATACTGGAAAAACTGACTGTATCCATTCACTGTTTTGACTGCACATCCAGGTTGTAAGAAGTGCTGAAGTCATACAAACCATTGTTTGTAAAAACCAATCAGTCTGGGAAGTGTAAACTATAGCCATGAATACTATTTGCAGTAAATTAACCTAATCTTTTCCACTCTGAATTTTAAGTATGGTCTTTTACTACTGTGATAGGAAACACTTTCTAAACCTTTATATGCTCTTCTGTTTTCCTTTCCATATGCCCTATATTCTTAAATGTTTAGTCCTGTTTTTGTTAAATTAATAATGCAATTTATATTGTTTTTTATCACTATCTTGAATCCTCTCATCTAAGTAGCTATAGTTCTTATTTTCTCACACTACCTGGACATTCCATTGTATCAGGTACACTATTCCAGGCAATTCAGATGAATAACATGGAATGATGCATCTGATATTGAGGAATATCTCTTTAATATGAAAAGAGACAACAGTAGCTGCTGAGGTGAATGAACCGCAATGTAGATTTGAGAGTACCACCAGCCTAGATAATTTATCAGTAATTCTTAAAAGCATATTAGAATATATTACTGATATGAAAAGGAAAATAGGAGGGTAATTAACAGTATAAACATTATTCCCTCTCTGACATTACAAATGGATTTGGAGCAAAAACATACCGTATGGTACATCTCAAACTCCTGTCATTTAAATCAGGGACTAATGACCAAAATAAGGAACACATCTTACAAAATGTAAATACCAGCTCAAGAAGCTTGCTGCATTGTAGGGCTTGCTTATCTCTTTCTTTCTTTATTTAAATTTGTTGACCAGTTAAGGAGCACTTGATCACAGCCAAAGACATATAAAAGAAGGTAGTGCATGCATAATACCATTAATGTGAATGATATAACAACCACATACACATACACACACACAAATCAATAACAGATACAGATACAGGTCTCAGAAACATAAAATTTGAATTTGATGGCAGATAAGGACCGCTTGGCCCACCTAGTCTGCCCAGATAAATACTGAAGCAATATCAGTTTGAATGAGTTAATAGAAATAATGTTATCCAAGGGGACAGGAAGTACAATCCAAAAATCCAAAACAGACATCTAGAGAAAGCCTTAGAGCACATTTTTGTTTTACACAAGCAAGTAACTAACTGTAGACACCCAGATTATCGATCAGTATCTAAAAACAAAACTTTTTTGTCAATAAAATGTTACTGAGAATACAAATTGTAATGTTGCAATAAAAATCTTTAACATGACCAAGTCACACATAAATTCATTTTATATATATATATATATATATATATAAACATCTATATATATATATAATATATATATACACACACACACACACATTCTGTGTTAAAAAGACATATCCTCTTATCAGAGCAGAAAGTAGATTAAGAAGTCTATATCCCCCTTCTACTGTATTTTCCCATTTCTATGTAGACTACTTTCCCCTTAGGAGCTCTTAAGTCTAGAGTGAAGAGTTGAAGAAGAATAGAAAGAAGCAGAGAGACCAATGATACAATACTTGTAAATGAATTATGTACAAGACTGGAAAGCATGAATACTTCTTACAATGAATTTATTTAGTAAGATAAAAAAAAGGGAATGTAAAGTATTAGGTAACCTCATTTACCATGAAAATATTTTTTTGTTCTTAATAGTAATACATTAATATGATTTAGTGCAGTGTGTGACCCATAATGATTGCTTTTAATATTTTGTCTTCCAATACAGTTGTATAGTCCACAAACATAACACAGTTGTATAATGTTCTCCACCTTTTGTTAAATTTATCACCTTGCTCTCTCATATGCAAAGCCAGTTTTTCTACTCAAAATACTTCTAACAAATATTGCTTCCATTCTTGTAACGAGTGGGCCTTACTGTCTAGCAATGTCTTCAAAATCATGTTTTTCACTGAAACCTCCATAATACATAGCAATTATTTCTGTTCCACAGAACAAGTTAAAGAATGGTCAAAATGTCCAACAATACAAGTATCTTTGTTTATATTATCAGCTAATGCAGGCGTGTCTTTTAAATGTCTTTCATTTTGTTCCATAACTCTTTGACCAGTGGACAGTCACAGAACATGTGCCATAAGGTTCCACTATCAGTGTTGCATTTTGCACAGTTAGGGGATGGTCTCAGACCCATTTTATGCATCTGAAAGAGTGTGTAGTATTGATTATGCAATGTTTTATATTGTATCAATTTTAAATTAACTGCACTGAATGCCTTCATGGAAGACAAACAAATGTTGTTGCATACTCAATTTTGTGTGTTCAGACTTTAACTAATTCTTCAAGAAAGGATGAAAGAGTTGGAAAAAACTGCTTGTGAACCAAAAAAATATTTAATAAATATTTAATATATGACACTAGAGAAAGCCAATTAAGTTGGGAATAAAGAAGAAAATGGCAAGTTCTTGAAGGTGCAAGAAGGACAAAATTTATTATTATAAATGACCTGTAATTTTTTATGGGTCATATTTTATCAGGGTTTTATTTAACTCCAAAAATTGATTAGCGTTTTGCTCATAAAAGTTCTAAAACTTTGTGAAAATTAATAGCTCTTGCCTCACTGTGTTCAACAAACACAGCACTTCTAGAAAATCAATATAAATACTTTCTGTACAGTTAGTATTGTCCCAAGAAAAAAACTGCTAATTGATTATTTAAAACCCTATTTTACTGTGAAAAGCATTTTCTGAAGATGAAAAAGACTGCAATATTATTGTCTGGTAGTATTTTATGTTTTAAACCCCCATGTTTCAGTGATAAAAATGCCAGATTTACAAGGATATAGAACATTTTTGAGACAAAATTAGGGATGTTCCTGAAAATCAGGGAAAGTTGAGGGGTACAATGGAGCCAGTTATGATGCAACGCAGTTGACCTGCGGTAAATTACACGTCACAAATGACTAAAGGTCTTAATTGCCATTTAACCACACTGTTCCCTGCAGCATACTGCAGCATTTTGCGTTATACTGCAGCATTACTGGGTTGCATCCTGGCAGTACTACTGTATATGATACACTCGTAAGTCATAAAAAGGGGATGGGGCTAGCGGTGGAGTTTGGGTGTGGTTTAGTATCTGGTTTTCACCTCATCCAAATGTGGCAACCCTAAGTAGGCTCCAAGTACCCTGAAATTATGCACAGTATTGTGCTTCCAACAAATGTAAAAGCACCAAGGCACACCACTGAAAAATGTATAATTTATTATTTTTTTATAGGATGTTGCAGTTTTTCTGTATTTGTAGTTGTATTGTGAGCACATATTTCTTGTCATAAGTTTCAGTTCTATCGAGTAATTGTTCTGCTATTTCTACCTTTGTATTAGAGTATACCTGGTTTGTTCTTACCTTTGTATTAGATTATACCTGTTTTTGCTATTTCTACCTTTGTATTAGATTATACCTGGTTTGTTCTACCTTTGTATTAGATTATACCGGTTTTTGCTGTTCTACCTTTGTATTAGATTATACCTGGTTTGTTCTTACCTTTGCATTTGATTATACCTGTTTTTGCCATTTCTGCCTTTGTATTAGATTATATCTGGTTTTGCTGTTCTACCTTTGTAATAGATTATACCTGGTTTTGCTGGTCTACCTTTGTATTAGATTATATCTGGTTTTGCTGGTCTACCTTTGTATTAGATTATACCTGGTTTATTCTTACCTTTGTAGTTGGATTATACCTGTTTTTGCTATTTCTGCCTTTGTATTAGATTATATCTGGTTTTGCTGTTCTACCTTTGTATTAGATTATACCTGGTTTGTTCTTACCTTTGTATTAGATTATACCTGTTTTTGCTTTTTCTACCTTTGTATTATATTATATCTGGTTTTGCTGTTCTACCTTTGTATTAGATTATACCTGTTTTTGCTATTTCTGCCTTTGAATTAGATTATACCTGGGCTTGCTGTTCTAACTTTGTATTAGATGATACCTGGTTTTGCTGTTCTATCTTTGTATTAGATTAGACCTGGGTTTTTTTCTCTAAGAATCTCTAATCTACGAAACTGCATTGTAATTTTACTGTTATGTTATCTGTCCAACCTAGGATTTCCTTGTAAATGAGCAGTGCTCAATGGAGCTTTCTTCCCTTGTAAATCAAATAAATACAAACACACCTAAAGACTAATATGAAGGTCATTAAACACTGCATAGATACACAGATGGTTTAGGATAGTAAAGAACTTTGAAGTCTGCCCTGATATTCCTAAGGCTGCATTAGCCCTTACAGAGCTCTCCCGATCCCCTCCTTCCATTCTGTTCTCAATAGCCCACTTGAAGATGTCTAACTGGGTTTATTAATCCCAAGAAAGTCCCAGCATTGATCACATTATAAAGCAGAACACTCTTAATTACTTTCTCATGTCCTTTTCGATCCCCTTCTATCAGTTGAATGTTCTGGCCCTTTTGTGGTTGTGCTGTTCCTTACATTAAATAACTCTGTGGAATCCACCCTGTCATATCCTTGCATGAAAATGTATGTTTCTATCATATCCCCCCTTTCCAACCTGTCATCCTAACAGTACATGTTAAGACCTTTCACATATGTTTCCACTATTGCATTTCTACAAATTATTTTCACACAAACATATTTAACAAGAAACAAAACACAACAATCCATCATTTCTGTGAGCTATACAAAACGTGTTTGATTTCAGCAGTGTATAATGCAAGCTAAAGTCACTGTAAATGAATTTCTTTTGAAAAAAGTATTTACAAAAGCAAGCAGAATGTGATTGGCAGTTTAGGCCTAAAGAGGGCTGCCAATGTTCCATTAACCACCAGAACAAGCCAGTAAGTACTGTGGATATGGAGGCATCAGCGGGATGGCAACAGATGGAACTGGCAGATGCTGCAGTTGCTCAGTGTATGATTTGCCTGGATTGTGTCCAGCGTGTTACAACAAATGTTGACTGCCACCAGACAGTGCTGTGTCAGTTGCTCTTTCAAAATGCAAAAATTGCCACTGTTCATGTCATCTGTTAGACTACATCTGGAGTGTCGCATATAATTTTGAAAACCATGTCTGAAGGACAGGGCGAGGTTAGAGACTATCCAGAGAAAGGCGATGAAAATGATCCAGGGGCAGCAGGGTAAGATCTTTGAAGAGAGATTGGAAATTTTCTTTACTAAGGCTTTTAAAGTTGCTAAAGGGGAACAGTCAACACTAAGAGCCCCATAGCCAAGTGTTGAGCTGGTCCTGGTGGTTTGCACTTTGTGTGCAAAAACACATATATTTTTTTTTTAGTTACTGTTTACTGCAGTACAATAGAGCATACCAAACTGATTCTGCTGACTGTCAAGCTGACATTTGCTGTAATAAGAAATCCCAGAATCCCCTGCAGCTAACATCAGAGCAGGTCTGCAGTAGTGGGAGATTCACTAGCCAGCAGTGCATGTTAGAGTTTTCATAAGCTCTAATCTTTTATTTGCTGATCCCACTCTCC
Organism: Neoceratodus forsteri; assembly: GCA_016271365.2. NCBI lineage: Eukaryota > Metazoa > Chordata > Ceratodontiformes > Ceratodontidae > Neoceratodus > Neoceratodus forsteri. The sequence continues at coordinate 1,212,483,900 of CM057458.1, forward strand.
TCCCGGAGCGAAGTACAGTCACAAAGGACTGTACTTAGCCCTGGGAGAATAGTAGGAGTGGCAAACATCTGATCTGAGTTTATGAAATATCTAACATCTAACATATATTGCAGGCTATTGAAACTCCCAGTGCTGCAGAGCTCTGCTCTGATATTGTCAACTGCAGGGGATTCTGGGATTTCTGGTTACAGCAAAAGTCAGCTTAGAAGGCAACAGAAGCAGTCTGATAACTCTAATATACAACAGTAAAGAATAAATAAAAAATGCTTTTTGCACACAAAGTGCAAATTGGGCCCAGCCCCACACTTGGGTATAGTGCTCTTCGTGGTGACTGTTCCTCTTTAGTGGTCCAACAGCAGACTTAATTCTGCTCTTCGGCACAACGTTTACATGGACAGAGCTATGGCCTTCTTTACTAACAAAGTTTTAAAGTCACTGGTGGCAAGGCTTGGCTACAAGCTAAAAAACAATAAGATACAGTCCCTGTCTGACTGCCTCTTCTTCATCTAGTGGCCACACTCAGGGCCATCTTTAAAATTTTATCATTCAGCCACAGGTGGCCATTTTGAGTGAGGTTAAGCATAGAACCTTTCGACTCATATTTACACTATAGGGCTGAATGAGTTTTAACTCCTCCTCAGGGTCAAGGAAAGGTATTCCTCTGGTTTACAGCATGGTTATGCACAGCAGACTGATGGTTCATCCATGCAGCCTAAGTTTCGTGGAATACCCTGCCCCGATCCTTTGTTAAACAGTGTAACATACCAAGTTGAGAAAGATGCTAAAAGAAACATTTAAAATCCTTGCCTGCAGATTTTCCTTTTTATGTTGCAGTGTTAAATATTTGACTGACCGTGGTTCATTTTTTATCTTGCTCTAACATAAAACTATAGGAGGCAGTACAGTGCTGTGGTTTAGGGCTCTGACTTTTAAACCTAGAGACCCGGGTTTCAATCCCACAGCCCCCACTTACACACTGTGGCCCCGTCCACACTACACCTGAAAATGCTGAAACGGTTCCGAACCTTTACAGATTGGAAATGGTACAGCATGTCCACACTGCCAGGGAACAGGTGTGAAAGTGGTCCAGAACAGTTACAGCCCATCCACAATGAGCTGTGGACACAAACCCATGAATGGAGAGCGTATCCCAGGGTGCACCGGGGGAAGGCAGCTGCGAAGACAGACATCCACCCACACGGCCATCCGGTGGACAGTGTACACAGAGCAAGGCAGAACATGGCAAGGGGGCCGACAGCAATGTGTGCCCTGTGGCGGTCGTGGTGGACCAATTGTGTGATGCAGCAGAAGGGGTGGAAATGAAAGCAGAGGAGGGCCCTGACGCCTGGCATGAAGGAGGGATGTGGTGCACCCACAGGAGCTGGGAACTGTGACCCTGCAGCATGCCACAGTCAGGTACATGATGCACCACCTGGGCAAGGCATGCCATGCGCAACAGCCACCCTCCGGACGCATGCTGCGTGTACTCAACACATACAAGGCTGCCAGGCAGTACACCCAGTCCCACCACACCCGTGACGCATGTCAGTGGAGGCCCCACAGTGCCCTCATATAGCAATGTGGGCATGCAAGCAACCCGCCCAAGCAAATGAGCAACACAGTATGGTGTTACATGTTGGTCTTTATTACAATGCCACCATGGCCTCTGGTGGCTGTAACACATGGAAAGCAACATTAGGCGACAGCATGAACATGCAGCATGCCCTGTGCATTGCTGCAGTACACAAAGGATATGAAAAGAACATACAATGTCCAGTAGCAAAACCCCATGCAGGACTGAACCCATGGCATAAGGAACATTGTAATGACTCCATGACCACTGCAGACCCGCAAATGGATACACAACATAATACTGAAAGAGCACCACCCTCCGAGGCTCCCTATGGTGATAGGAGCTTTCTGGTGGATGCAGGACACCCACGGGACACAGACCCAGACATGTGACCCATCCATGCAATACACTATGCAAGACAACAATATGGTTAACAGTGCACAACCTGACAGTAACCAACCCAATGTCCCCATGTCCCAATATAACACCTCAGGGTACCATACACCGGATGGGCAAATGCCCAGCCCCCCGTGTGGCCCTCATGTGCCCGAACCCCTGCGGACCATGTGACAGATATGCCACTCAACACTGCAGAACACCCCAGTGGGAACACACTATATACAGGAGTGTCACTGTGAGCACAAAGCCCTGTGCCAGACTACACCAGGCACAGACAACATCGGTCCACCCCCAGTGCCATCACCATACCAGTGTGGAGTATACAATGGGTGACCCGGGTGATGGCCCGTGGGACACACTGGACAACAGTCCCCTGCAGATGGGCCATGCCATCACAGTGTGGTCTATTGGAACTTACCACCGTACAGGTCCTGCGTGAAGCTCGGCATGCCTGCAGTGGGTGCCATGGGAGCAGCACTGAGCAGGTCAGCAGCACCCTGCATCAGGGGTAGGGTAGCGGTGTGCGGACCATCTGTGGGGCACTACCATGCCATGCCAACATGACACGGTGGTGCAGGTGTCCCGGGTGGTGGCGCCGACTGTGTACAACCCCCCCCCCGTACAGGTGATGCAAGTCTATGGGGCACAGGCGTGGTTGGGGGCAGCACACCAGTGCCGTCAGGTGGTGCCCTGCAGCCTGCCTGCCCGTCATCGGTGGCGGACTGGTGCAGGATGGCTATGCCGTGCACACTAGTGGGGTTCCCCGTGGACATGGGCATGGCGGGATACCCACCGGTGGGCTGCACCAAGGAAAGGGGCAGGTGGGGATGGGGTGGCGGTGTTGGGTGGCATGGCAGTGGCACCCATACAATGTAGTGCACCCACAGGGTGTGGCTGGTGGCATTGCATGACCAGAAACTGGGCCATCTGTGTAAAGAACTGCTGTGTCTGTGCAGCCTCCTGTTGCCGCATACACTCTTCCATAGCCCTCTCCAGCTCCAACATTTCCCTATGGTGCTCCTACAAGCATTTTACGGGTCAGTTCCAGCACCGCCCCAAGTACATCTGCCATCCGTGCCGCCTTGGACTTCCTTTTCTGGAGGTTCACCAGGGGTTCCTGGCCACCTCGCAGCTCCACCCTGTCCTGTGGCGGAGGTGTCAATGGAGGTACCCAGCATCTCATCCTGCATGCCCGAGGATGCATCCACTGCATCTGTGTCCCCAGATGTCCCTTCCCCTGGGTCTTTCCGTGTAATGGCAGAACACACCAATCACCATCATACACATGCAGTCGCTCCACCCACCAACCCCACGCCCAACCCCCATCCCCACACCACTGTCCCCCCCTCTGCACCCGTGGCCAATGCCACACCCCAGGTGCCAGTGACCTGTTGCCTGGCCATGGGCAAAGGCATATCCACTATGCACCACCATGCTCACCTATGCACCACCTATCGCTGTGCAACACCCATCTGTGATTGACATCTGCCTCATGCCCTGGCAGCACCACCATGTAGTGCCCCTCCATGTCCCAGCCACCATACGGGTGCAGTGCACATTGTACGTACCAGTGTCGGATGTCTCCTGATGCACACTGTCTGCACCTCCAGGCCCCTAGTGAGGACGCGCATCCCCGGTGGCATCCCCATCATCTGACTCCGGTTGTGGGCTGCCCACCTGTGAGCTCTCCAGGATGAATGCTGGTGCTGTGGTTGGCCGTCCGCCTAGTATGGAGTCCAACTTGTCATAAAAGGGGCATACCACATGTGCACCCCACCGAGCGTCTGTTGCTGTCCTTCGTTTTGTGGTACTGCACCTTCATCTGCTTTATTTTGTCGCGGCATTGCCTTACTGTCCTCTCCACACCATTCTCAAACAGGTAGTCTTATATCCTCTGGTAGACCTTGGCGTTGTGCCTGGCACCAGCTAGCTCCACCTGCACCTTCTCCTGTGACCAGAAGTCCACCAGCACTGACGTGGCCTCGTCTGACCAGATGGTGCCACGGTCCGCATGGTTCCTGCTGGCACTCAGCGCAGGGTGGGTGGTACCATACCACTGTGGTCACCAGTGCCTGGGTAGCAGGGCGTATTGTTCGACCTCAGTCATGGGCTGTGCTTGGGGGTCAGGGTGACTCTGCAGTGATGCCGGGGTGGTGTGGTCTGGCAGTGTTGTACTGTGGGGGCTTGGTTTGCACCTCTGGTGGCGGTTGGTGGCCTACTTCCCACCTGTGGCACACGGATCTGTGCTGTGGTCTGTTTGTCTGCCGTCTGTCCCCTGCTGTCCTTGTGCTTTCCAGCTGTGTCCCACTGTTTGCCCTGGGATCATCAGTGTCCTGCTGGCACATCCTGTTGTTCGGCTGCCCCCCACTGGGCTCCCAGTGCTTCCCCACTGCTCCGCGTTCCTGTCTATGCCTCCGTTGGTTCGGGGTGCTAGGGTTTCCACCGTTGTGCTGGCTCTGCTCCTGTACCACCTCAGCCCTCTTTGGGTGTTCAGTCCACACGTGCGATATCCTTCAGAGTTCCTCGGCCCCCCCTGCCCTCCCAGCTTTCACTGTGCTGCGCATTGCATGACGGTCTGCCGGATGACCGTCAGCTACACGGTGGAGCATTTACACGCACACTGGTAATGTTAATGTTCTGCAACCATTACAGGAACCATTATAGAAACCACCTCCCAACAGGTTTCTGTAATGGTTGCAAACTGGCCTTCTGTAATGTTACAGGTGTAAACGCGACCTGTTATGGTAACATTTTACACCCTCTGTAACGTTACAGAGGCATAGTGTGGACAGGGCCTGTGTGACCTTCAGCAAGTCACTTAACTTCCCTGTGCTCCCAGTTCGTACCTGGAAACATGCTTCAGCTTGGTGTGCCTTTCCTGGTTAATCAGTTCCCCCTCTTCCCTTAAACTGCCCTGTCACCGGGGGGGGGGGTGCTTATAAACAACATTTCAACAGTATACATCTGTATAAAAGACTTTACATAAATAACACCCAGCACATGTACAAACCACTGTAATACAGAGACAGATTTACATATAGTTGCTAAAGCAGAAGTTACTCTGGGCATAGCTAAATGAAATAATATAATGTTGGTATCAATGCATTCTGCTTCATCCAGCAATGTATTACATTTAAATCCTTAAGAAACATACCCAGTAATGTAAAACACCATTTTTAAAACAGAGTAAAGCTTTAATGAGCTTCCAGAAGACTTTTCTTTCTTTGCAAATAATTCCACCTACCAGAGTGAAGGAAAACAGTTCAGATTGCTTATGGGGAGCGGAAGGGGAGTTTTTTGGGAGGATATTTGCTCAGTATCGGAATCTTTACACCATAAATCTACTAAGCTCAAACTGGCTCATCTTTGTTACAATACTTACAACTCTAGAATTTTTTGTATGGAATTTTGAACCACTATGTTAATTTTTCAGTCTTTTTAAATTTTTTAGTCTTTAAACAGAAAAACATGTGGGTCTTGTTAGCGTTAGATATGAACAGTATAAACATATGACTTGGAAACTCTCAGTCTGATTGGCTGAGAAGGAAAAAAATACATACTATAGTAATCTTATTTCTTCTAATGGAGTCTTGGTGTATTCTGACAATATACAGTTAGCCCTTCCAGTTCAACAACTCCGGAGAGGAAAGAGTTAACTCTATGCAGAAGTATAGAACGTTGAGCTTGAGCTCGGTTTTCAAACCCCTGTCCCTGGTACATTCTCTGTAACCATCAGATTCTTACGAGCACTAAATGACCTAAGACTAACTTTACTAAGTAAAACCCAAAAAGGCACAAGCCAACACCAACCACCTGGGTAAAAGATTCAAGTCGAAAATCCCAGAAAAACACCCCATAATAATAATAATGATAAGAGCTTAACCCTCAGAGGTGCAGCACTGGCACATGCCATCCCCTAAATAAAGCTTTGGAGTTCTGTGAGGGGATGCAGAGAGGAAGGTCAGAATACAGCAAGACTCCATTACAAGAAACAAGATTACTATGGTAATTTTTTCTTCGAACAACATGATGTCTTACTGTATTCTGACAATATGCAGACTACCAAGCAGTATCCCCTGGAGGGGGTACAGAACCTATTTAGGGAACAAGCTCTGCAGTACTGCTGTGCCAAACCTGGCATCACTTCTGGCTTGAGTGTCTAGGCAGTAATGTTTAGTAAATGTGTGAACAGTCTTCCAGGTGGCTGCTTTACAGATTTCCAAAAGAGGAATGTCCCTAGCTGCTGCCATAGAAGCAGCTGTACCTCTGGTTGAGTGAGCCCTCAGGCCTGAGGGGGGGCTCTCTGCCCAGTTTATCACAACAGAACTGAATACAAGAAACAATCTTCCTAGCAAAGGTCCTCTTGGTGGCAGGCTTTCCTTTGCCCACCTCCCCATAGGTAAGGAACAGCTGAGAACAATTATTTTGATGGGATGTAGGCTGATCCAGATAATAATTAATGGCCCTCCTGACATCCAGACTATGCAGCCTTCTTTCACCTGAGGAAGAATGATCAGTAAAGAACACTGGAAGTGTCATTGTTTGGTTAAGATGGAAATCTGAGACTACCTTGGGAAGACATTTTCTATTTGTCCTGAGAACAACCTTATCCCTGTGAAAGGAGATATAGTCAGGCTCAATAGAGAGGGCTTGCAGCTCACTAATCCTCCTGGCAGATGTGGTAGCTACAAGAAAAACAGTCTTCCAAGTCAAATAATTAAGCTCAGCTGAAGACAAGGGTTCAAAGGGGGGCTGCATGAGCTGTGCGATGCAGGCATTCAGATCCCAAGCAGGAGTGGGCTCCCTGTGAAGGGGATGTAAATGCAACAACCCCCTGAATAATTTCTTAAAAACTGGCTGAGATGCCAGAGAGACAGGTTTACCTGCAGAGAGGAAAGCAGGCGCAGCTGCCAGATGAACCTTTAAAGTGGTAGGCCGGAGGCCCAGAGTACAGATGGACTAAATAGTCCAAAGTCTCAGGTAAATCAGCTGAATTTGGGTCCAGACATTTTTGAGAACACCAAATGGAAACTCTCTTCCATTTGGAAATATACATTTTTCTGGTGGCTTGTTTTCTAGAAACCTTCAAGATGTCCAGCACTCCCTGAGAAAAATGCAAGCCTACATACTCTAACTCTTCAAGAGCCAGACCCTGAGCCTGAGGTTGGGATACCAAATCCTCCCCTGGGAGGAGGTTAGAAGATTGTGCCTCCTGGGGAGGCAAATCAGAGGTACCACTGACAGGGACATTAACAATGAGTACCAGGGTTGTCTGGCCCAGTCTGGAGCAATCAGAATTACTGTGCAGGGTTGAGTCCTGATTTTTATCAGTACTCTGAACAGGAGAGAAAAAGGCAGAAAGGCATACAGAAACCTCTTCCCCCAATCCAGAACCAGGGCATCCAGGGAAACAGATCCCAACATACGGGATCTGCAGCAAAACTGAGGGAGCTGGTGATTGTCCAGGGACGCAAAGAGGTCTATCTCTGGGGTGCCCCATTTCTTGAATATAACCTGAAGTATCTGCTTGTTCAGGGACCACTCATGGTGGCTCTGAGAGATCCTGCTGAGGGCATCCGCTAGGACATTGTCCTTGCCTGGGAGATGCACTGCAACTAGAGAGACCTGAAGGGAATAGGACAGACTCCAAACCTTCATGGCTTCTATACACTGAGCTGTGGACCTTGTCCCTCCTTGCTTGTTTATGTAATACATGGTGGTGGTGTTGTCTGTCCTGATCTGCACCACTTTTCCCTGAATTTCTTTTGAGGATGCCTGAAGGGCCAGGAGTACAGCTCTGAGTTCCAAGAGGTTGATGTGTACAAGAGACTCCTGCTCTGACCATGTGCCTTGAGCAGTGATGCTCCCTGGGTGGGCTCCCCACCCCAGCAGAGAGGCATCTGTAGTGAGACTCACTGAGAGAGAGACTGCTGGAGGAAGGGGACTACTTGTTTGAGGTTGTCCTCCTCTAACCACCACTGGAGAGCCTGGATAAATGTCCGCGTGACTGGAATCAGCGTGGACACGGGATTCCTCTTCTGGAACCAGAAGAAAAAATTACTCACCTTAGTAATGTTGTTTCTTCTAATGGAGTCTTGCTATATTATGACAAGTGCAGTTTGTCCCACCACTAGAACTGCTCCGGAGGTGAAAGAGTTAACTTCCATGCAGAGCATGGAGCTTAGAGCGCAAGCTCAGTTAAAGAAGCTCTGTTAGGGTGGTTTCAAACCGAAACCGTCAGATCTTTACGAGCAAAACTCACTAAGGCTCTGTGTGGAAGCTGTAACCTACACTAGCCAACTGGCTACTAACATATTCACACATTTTCCTGGTCCCAACACCAAGACTCAAGTCAGTGGACCAGAAAATAAGATAAAATAACTAAATAAAACACAACACCCAAACATGAAAGACGGCATCAATAAATGCCAACAGTGGACTGCCCACCCCATACCCAAAGTAGAAGTTCTGGAGAGGGCAGGCTGGAGGGAGGTCATAATATAGCAAGACTCCATTAGAAGAAACAACATTACTAAGGTGAGTAATTTTTTCTTCAAACAACATGAAGTCTTGCTATATTATGACAAGTGCAGACTACATAGCAGTACCTCCATGGAGGAGGGACAGAACCTACTTAGGGAATAGGTTCTGAAGCACGGCTGTGCCAAACCGAGCATCCCTCCTGGCCTGGATATCCAGGGAGTAATGCTTGGTGAAAGTGTGTACTGTTTTCCAAGAAGCTGCTTGACATATCTCCAAGATAGGGATGTCTCTAGCAGCAGCTAGAGATGCAGCTGTACCTCTGGTAGAGTGAGCCCTCAGGCCTGAGGGGGGAACCTTACCCAGCTTTTGATAGCAAAATTGGATACAAGAGACGATCCACCTGGCAATGGATCTCTTAGTGGCAGGTCTCCCTTTCCCAACCTCACCATAAGTGAGAAATAGTTGGAGGGAGTCAAACCTGTGACCCTTGGTACGCCTATGTAGTAACTTAGGCCCTCTAACATCTAGCTGTGCAGCCTCCTCTCACAAGAGGAGGAATGGTCAGTGAAGAACACTGAAGTGAAATAGATTGGTTAAGGTGGAATCAACCACCTTAGGCAAAACTTCCTGTTAGTCCTGAGGACTACTTTATCCCTGTGAAAGGAAATAAAGTCAGTCTCCACTGATAAAGCCTGTAACTCACTTATGCGCCTGGCAGAAGTGATGGCTACTAGAAATACAGTTTTCCAAGTCAAATACTTAAGCTCTGCCAAAGACAGAGGCTCAAAGGGGGGTTGCATCAGCTGAGCAATGCAAACATTAAGATTCCAAGCAGGGGCAGGGTCCCTGAATGGAGGATTGGTATGAAGCAATCCCTTAAAAAACTTGGAAAATACAGGGTGAGCAGAAAGAGAAGAGGGCTTCCCTGCTGAAATGAAGGCAGAGACAGCTGCCAAGTGCACTTTCAGGGTAGCTGGTCTCAGTCCCAAAGAATTAAGATGGACCATATAGTCCAATATAGTGGGTAGATCAGCAGATTCCGGGGAAATATGCTTCCCAGAACACCATATGGAAAACCTTTTCCACTTGGAGTTATAGGTAGCTCTGGTGGAAGGCTTCCTAGCAGCCTTCAGGATTTGAGAACACTTTGAGAAAGTTGTAGATCAGCAAACTCTAACTGCTCAAGAGCCAAGCCTTGAGGTTGAGAGATTTGAGATTCGGATACCAAACTCTCCCCTGAGCACAGGTTAACAGATTGTGGTTCCTGGGGAGACACAGGGGAAGATGGACTGCTAAGGACAGAAGGAGTGGGTACCAGGGCTGCCTGGCCCAGTCTGGAGCAATCAGGATCATCTTGTAGGGCTGAGACCTGATTTTGACTAGTACTTTGAACAGGAGAGGGAAGGGGGAAAGGCATAAAGGAACTTCCCTTCCCAATCGAGGAGAAAGGCATCCAGGGGGACTGAGCCCAACACTGGGGGTCTGCAACAAAAAAGTTGAAGTTGATGATTGTCTGGGGCTGCAAAAAGATCTATCTGAGGAGTGCCCCATCTGGCAAACACTATCCCCAGTACTAGGGGATCCAGTGACCATTTGTGATGGCCCTGGGAAATCCTGCTGAGAGCATCTGCCAGGACATTGTCCTTGCCTGGGAGGTGAACTGCTATGAGGGAAGTGTTCAGGAATAAGCCAGAGACCACAACTTCATCGCCTCGGTGCACAAGGTCAAGATCGAGTGCCCTTGTTTGTTGCTGTACCACACTGTAGCGGTGTTGTCTGTTCTGACCTGTACCACCTTGTTCTGAACAGATGCAGAAAAAACCTGAAGTGCTAGAAAAACAGCTCTGAGTTCCAACAGATTGATGTGGAGCAGAGATTCCTGAGGGGACCATAACCCCTGGGTGGAGAGGTCGCCCATGTGAGCTCCCCATCCTAAGAGGGATGCATCTGTAGTAAGGGTCAAGGAGTGGGACAGAGGGATGAAAGGCACCTCTTGTCTCAGATTGCTCTGATCCTGCCACCACTGAAGGGCCTGGATCAGGGTTCGAGTCACTGGGATTAACTTGGATAGGGGATCTCTTCTTTGAGACCAGAAAGCTCTCAAATGGAACTAAATGTCCCTCATCTGAAATCTTGCTCCTTGCACTACAGCTGTGGAAGCAGCCATGTGTCCTAGGAGCTGCAGGAAATGCCTTGCTGGTCGAGAGACCTGCAGAGTGAAGGACGAGGCCAGGGCCACTAAGGTCCTTACCCTTTCCAGGGGAAGGAAGGCTCTGGCCTGCTTTGTGTCCAGTTCTGCACCTATAAAGGTGAGTACCTGGACAGGTTCCAAAACTTACTTTGGAAGATTGAGAAGAAAGCCCAGAGAGGTAAGCAGCTGCTGGGTAACTAGCAGGTGTGATTTGACCTGGTCTGGAGACTGACCCACAATGAGCCAGTCGTCCAGGTAGGGAAAAATGGCAATCTTTGCCTTCTTAGATGAGCAACTGCTACTGCCAGACATTTTGTGACACCCTTGGGGCAGAAGTGAGGCCGAGGCATTGCTCTGAACTGATAATGGCCTGAGGGCAGTTCGAATCTGAGGTACTTTCGATGGGAGCTTCTGATAAGAACATGGAAGTAGGCATCCTTGAGGTCCAGGGAAGCTAGCCAGTCCCTGGCCTTAGGGAGGTAAAATCATTCCCAGAGTCACCATTTTGAACTTTGGTTTTAAAAGGTGCTTGTTTAGATATCTTAGATTCAGGATAGGCCGCCACTCTCCTGTTCTTTTGGGGTAAGGAAGTACCTGGAGTACAGACCCTTGCCCTGGTGTGGGGAGAAACCCTTTCTACAGCTCTGAGAGCCAGGAGGGTTGAGACTTCTGTTTCCAAAGCAAGAGTCTCTAAAGGGTTTGCAGGTTGAAAAGATCTGGCTCTCATCTTTGGAAATTTTTTGAAGCTGAGAACCAGACCCTGGCTCACTACTTCCAGGACCCACCTGTCTGATGTTAAAGACTCCCAGTCCTGGACAAAGTAAGCCAGCCTGCCCCCTACAGGTAATGGAGAGCCGACCCTGGGCATCCCATCAGGGTGCCTGTTTGGCAGGGCTTTAGGCTGAGGGTGGGAGCAGGCCTGTGCACTCTCGCCTGCCTCTCCCTCTGAAGAACCCTCTGAGTATAGGCTGAAGAGGAGGAGGCCTGGGTCTGGTAAAAGGCCTGTGAAAAGGCTGCCCCTCACCCCTGGGGCTGCCTCTGAGGAGTGGCTTGCTGCTCTTGTCTTGTGCACCCTATAAGTGGTTCTATATTCATCCATTTTCTTCATATAATTCTCTGTCTGCTCCCCAACAGAGAATTTCCCACCACAGGAAAATCCATAGCCTTACACTGGGTATCCTGTGACAAAGTAGCACACCTGAGCCAGGCCAATCTATTAAAAAGCCACAGATGCAGCCATGACTCTAGAGGATACATCATTAGAATCCACTGCAGCATGGAACTGCACCTTAGATGCCTCAATACCATCAAGAGCCACCTGCTCCAGCTCCTTTGCAAGCTGGCCAGGGACCTGTTTGGCTAAGGCCATGACAGTATCCCATCTAGATTTCTGGTATCTCGCAACATAAGCCATATAGTTTGCTTGTCTGAGTTCCAAGGATGCTGCCATGTACTGTTTTTTGGCCATGGCATCAATCTTCCCGGAGTCCTTGTCAGGGGGATGTGAAGCCAGGGGAATATTAGCTTTATCACAGGCTGCAGCCTGAACTACCCCAACATGACTGCATTGCTGTGAAAGAAAATCTGTATCAGGACCTGACAAAGTGTACCTCCTGTCCATCTTTTTGTCTACAGGAGGCACAGAATTAGTAGCTTTTAAAATTTTTATTGTTTCCTAAAAGATTTATGCAAAGGGATGGACAATCTCCTGGACTCTGGGATATCCATCATCTCTAGTCAGGCTCCTCTTGCTCATCCAAAGCCTCCTCTAAGGGAAGCTGGAGGGTCTCAGCAACTTTTATAAAACAAAAATGAGAAGGGGACTCAGAAAGCCTGGGGGGATTCACCCAAAGGTCTGTCTGGGAGAGTCACCGTTCAATGGGCACATCCAGACTTTCAAAGTCACATTCACACTGATCATAATCATCTCCCCTCTCTGGTTCATAAAACTCTTCTATATCATATTCCTGAACCAGTGGAACCGACCGAACCGACCTTTGCCAGATAGTGGCGGTTCAGAGGGAACTAGGGACAGTGACTGGACAATCTGTATGCCTGAGCTATCTCTGCAGCAGTTGGAGAAAGAATTTTGGACTCCAAACCTGCTGATTTTTTAGTTTTCTTTGCTGGAACTGCTCCTCAGAGCCAGCTTTTCATTTGCCCGAGGAAGTCTCGCCCTGGTCAGAGGGAACTCCCTCCGGTTCGGTGCCCATCCAGGTCAGCGGACTTTTTGGCCTCTCATTCCCTGAGCCTGCCCACTCTCTTGTCCAGGGTGGCTGCAGGGAAATTTTTACAAATCTGGCAGTCTGAATTGAGGTGGTCAAACCCCAGACAATAGACACTTGTAGTGTGTGGGTCAGCCTTGGCAAAGGCTTCCCACAGACACTACAGTGTTGAAACCCAGTGGGCCCGGTTTTTTTGGGTTTCTAGACATGATGCCACCCTAACCAATAAACTTGCCTTTTAACGGCAGTGCCAGGCAAGACACCCTTATCGGTTCCCAACCGTGTCACGGGTCGCGGAAAACCGTAATGAAATCCGCTTTTTAGAACTGATAAGAACCGGGATCGACTTCAACAAGCCTTAAAAGGCTTTAAAACCAAGTTTAACATAATTCAATCGGTTCAAACCGAACCGATAAAATTAACAAGTTCCACACAGAAAACCTATCTATTACTTACAATACCATAGACAGAGCTTGAACCGATCGGGTTATGGGTTAAAATAAATAAATCGCAGTTAAATTCAACCGAGAAAACGCTTTAAACCGAGGAAATGAACCGAGCAGCAGGAGGAATTCCGGAGCGACTGTTCAGTGAGGCGGAGTAAAGAATCTGACGGTTTCGGTTTGAAACCACCCTAACAGAGCTTCTTTAACCGAGCTCGCGCTCTAAGCTCCATGCTCTGCATGGAAGTTAACTCTTTCACCTCCGGAGCAGTTCTAGTGGTGGGACAAACTGCACTTGTCATAATATAGCAAGATTTCATGTTGTTTGAAGGACCTGAGATGAAACTGTATGTCTTACATCTGAAACCTGGCCCCTGGGACCACTGCAGTGGATGCTGCCATGTGGCCCAAGAGTTGAAGAAAATGCCTGGCTGGCCAGAATATCAGAACTCTGAAAGAGCCTGCCAGACTGGTTAAGACCGTTACCCTTTGCACTGGTAAGAATGCCTTTGCCTGAATAGTGTCCAATTCTGCCCCTATGAAGGCGAGTACTTGGACTGGCTCCAGTACTGACTTGGGCAAGTTGAGCAGGAAGCCTAGAGAGCATAAGAGTTGTTGGGTTGCTGCCAGAGCTGTCCTGACCTGCTCTGGGGACTGCCCTACTATGAGCCAGTCATCCAGACAGGGAAATACTGCTATTCCCTGCTTTCTTAGAAATGCTACCACCACTGCTAGACACTTGGTGAAAGCTCTGGGGGCAGAAGAGAGGCCGAAGGGCACAGCCCTGAACTGGTAATGGCCTGAGGGCAACTCGAACCTTAGGTACTTTCTGTGGTAGCATCTGATTGGTATATAGAAATAAGCATCTTTGAGGTCCAGGGATGCTAGCCAGTCTCCTGGCCTTAGAGAGGGAAGAATAGTGCCCAGAGTCACCATCCTGAACTTAGATTTTGTAAGATATCTGTTTAGATATCTGAGCTCTAGGATGGGTTGCCACTCCCCTGTCTTCTTTGGGGTGAGGAAGTACCTGGAGTACAAGCCCTTTCCCCTGAATGAGATGGGGACCTGTTCCACTGCTTTTAGTAGCAGCAAGGAAGAAACGTCTGCCTCTAAGGCAGCTGTTTTCGGCTGAGTGGCAGGCTTGAAGGACTTTGCTCTGGACTTGGGGAATTTTTTGAAATTCAGAGCAAGCCCTTGGCTCACCACTTCCAGGCCCCATTTGTCTGTAGTAACAGACTTCCAGTTCCGGAAGAAGTGAGCCAGCCTGCCCCCTACTGGAATAGGGGAGGCAACCCAGACTGACACATCAGGGTGTCTGTTTGGCAGGGGTTCTAGGCTGGGAGGTGAATGCAGCCCTGCTCATCCCTCTCCTGCCTCTCCCTCTGAAGAAACCCCTCTGCTGTTAAGTAGAGGAGGCCTGTGCTTGATAAAAAGGCCTCTGAAAAGGCCTACCCCTGCCAGCCCTAGACTGCTGCTTCTAAGGAGTAGCGGCCCTTCCCTTCGCTAATGCACTCCTGTAGGTGGTCCTGTATTCATCCATCTTTTTCATATACATCTCTGTCTGCTCCTCAAACAGAGAGTTTTGGGTGACAGGAAAATCCATGGCCTTGGCCTGGGTATCCTGGGAGAGACCGGTATATCTGAGCCAAGCAAACCTCCGCATGGAGACAGATGTAGCCATGACCCTAGATGAAATATCATTAGAGTCTACAGCAGCATGAAATTGCACCTTGGATGCCTCAATTTCATCAGCAGCCACCTGCTCCAGCTCCTTGGCAACCTGGCGGGGGGGGGGCACCTTTGGCTAGATCCAAGATAGACTCCCATCTGGACTTCTGGTACCTAGCCACATAAGCCATGTAAGAAGCCTGTCTGAGTCCCACGGAGGATGCCAGGTACTGCTTCTTTGCCATGGCATCCACCTTCCTGGAGTCCTTATCTGGGGGGTGTGAAGCCAAGGGAATGTTAGCCTTATCACAGGCTGCAGCCTGCACAACCCCGTCATGGCTACAGTGATTATAGAGGAACTCCATACCTGGAACTGACAGCATATACTTCCTATCCACAGGAGATATGGATGTAGGTAACTGGAAGATTTTGTTTGTTTCTTCAGGGATTTGTGTAGGGAATAGACAATCTTTTGGACTCTAGGACGTCCATCATCTCTAAAAAATCAGGTTCCTCTTCAGATGCCTTAACAGTAGGCAGCTGCAGAGTGTCAGCCACTTTCTTACAGAATGCAAAGTGGGAGGGGCACTCACCAAGTCTGGGAGGTGAAACTGAGTCAAGCCTATCAGGGGAGATGTTAGGCTCCACTGGCTCACCAAGGCCTTCCTCCTCTTCTTCTTCTTCTTCTTTTTCTTCTTCACCCTCCCATTCCAGCTCATAATAAGCCTCTGGATCATAATCCGCATGAAGTTGAACCGACCGACGGGTGGGGTGCGTCGGTACGGTCTGCAGCGACTGAACTATTTGAATCGCTCTCGCTATTTTGTCCACGGCTGGGGTTGGAGTCTTTAGATCCGAACCGGCAGACTTTCTTTTTCGCCGGAACTGGAGAGTGGGTTTCAGCCTTCCTCTTGCCTGAGGAGGTATCGCCCTGGTCAGAAGGCACCTCCTGTGGTTCGGTTGGACCTGAACCGAGCTGGCCATCCGGGTCAGTGGATTTTCCAGCCTTTCTTTCCTTCAGCCTTTCTAAACGCTTATCCAGCGTGGCTTTAGGAAACTTTTTACAAATTTGGCAGTCTGTTTCTAGGTGGTCAAACCCCAGACAATAAACACAAATGAGGTGGGGATCTGCTTTAGCAAAAGCATCCCCCACACTCAGCGCAGTGCTGAAACCCAGTGGGTCCAGTCCTTTTCTTGGGTTTCTCAGACATGACACTTGTACTGCCAGTTACCCAAAGTGGCGGTCAGGCCGAGAAACACTAAACCTATGGTTACCAACTGTGTCACAGGTTGAGGAAAAAAACGAAAAAAAAAAATAGTTTTTTATGTAACCGAAGGTCGTCAGTACCCAAACACTAGAGAAACAGACAGAAAAAATACAACAACAACAATCGGTTCTTCACCGGACCGACCGATGAGGAACCAACACTTACCCCTAACTTATCTATCTAACCTATACTACCTGTACTGTAGACAGAAGTTTGAAGACTGAAGAAAATAATAGCGTTTATGGTTGAAAACCAGATGGAAAACCACTACTGAACCGAAGCAGTGAACGAGAAATCTCCAGAGCGTCTTCACAGTTAGGCTGAGTAAAGAATCTGATGGTTACAGAGAACGTACTAGGGACAGGGGTTTGAAAACCGAGCTCGAGCTCAACGTCCTATGCTTCTGCATAGAGTTAACTCTTTCCTCTCTGGAGCAGTTGAACTGGAAGGGCTAACTGCATATTGTCAGAATACAGCAAGACTTCATGTTGTTTGAAACTCTCTGTGTTTCATCATATTTGCCCTGAAGCCTCTGCAACCACAAAGCCCAGTAAAAGTATACAAATAGTAGCACTAACGAGATAGAGCTTTCTCTATATATTAGACAACCTATCGTTCATCTGTAAGTTGTAAGACAGCAAATGTATTTTCATTGGTTTTTAATAGGAATAATACCCTCCCACACAAGCATTATCATCATACTGCATATGGACTGGTTTGATACAATACATCCATAATACCTAAATGGAACATAAACCATGTTGCTTACATTTTTTTAAAGTATCTGTAAACGTGGGCATGTGTGACGTTTGTCTAATAAACCCAGTGTACTGTTTTGTGTGTTTATTTTCAACAAGCCCTATTTTTTCCTTATTTAGTCTTCTTTGTTAATGCAGCCTTTTTCCTATCCAGTATTCATTTTTTATTTACTTAGCTCCAGAACTCGGTGATGTCAGCTGAGCAGAAGCACTGCATGGAAACTTTAACTGTAGGCTTTCGTGCAACAGATACCACTGTGATCTGGGACTCATAAGTAATTAAAAAATCAATACTGTATTTGGAGGTTAAAAAAATGGCTAGTGGCCACCTGCAAAATGTGTACTCAGTCAATAGAAATTGCCATATTTGCTCACTGCAACCCTTGTGATGCTAGTTTAAGGCACTACCAGTTCTTGTTTCAAGAACAGATGTGTCCAAAGTGGGCTGCAGAAGTGAATGTACTGCAGATCACATGTCTAGCCAAGATAGCTAAATGGGATCATCAGATAGCTATTGTCCTGCTACTCCATGTTCTACTGGAAATGAGGGGCAAGAGTGCCGACCCAAACAGATAGATATTTAACACAACACCGTCCAAAAGTAGTGCAACATTGTGCAAACGTGTGTAAAAATACCTTGAATTTCTGAGACGACTTGCTGCCGAGGTCAGCACCATGCTCAGTAGCCCACATGGCACCATACCCTAAATAGTGTGAAATTGCATGAATTTGTTTGTAAATAGCACAGCTTTATGCAGCTACATGGCATTAAGGTATCAGCACCAAGAACAGCACCATGCATGGCACAGTGCTAGGTACTTTTGTCACTGTGAACAGTGCAGTAGATGCTGGTACTGGTCACTGCACCAAAGTCCGCAGCAATATCACGTCATTGCATGGGCATAGCTCTGAGGCTATAACAGGCACACTCGGTCCAGACTCCAATGCCATCTTACTCTGGTACCAATTTTCATACCATTGTGTACTTCACGTCATAGAACAGAAGTGAATGAGAGATGCTGAAGGGTCTTTGCTGCTAGATGGACCTCAAGAGAGACTCCGTCTAGCTCTTCTCCTTGACTTTTAGTATGGCACATATATTGCTGGAATAATGTTGGGACACTGTAGATATAAGCCCAAACCACTAAGAGATTGAGTTTGGGGGCCTAAAGAAAGAGGCCACAACTGGAGTACTAAGGCACTAGAGCTGAGAAGTTTAACAGCACATGACAAAACCTACAATGAACTGGACAGGAAAGCTATTCAGAGCAATATGAAGTCTTAGTCCTTGACAAGGCAAATATCAGCATTGACAGTGCTCACCAACAATGCTTTGCTATGGGATGACAAGAGAAAATGAACTGAGACAGCTGGGGCTAGCACTGCTTTATATGCAAACAGCACGCACATGGCACCAGACATCATGCCATGCACAGAGGTCGCTGGCCCAAAACGTTCTCATTCTCATGGAAGCCTAGTATCTCTTGCTCGAAGACAAAGTGTGGTGCTCTATGAAGAAGACTGACTGAAAGAAGATCAGGTTGAGACACTAAACAGAATTAAAACTTAAAAACCATGTTGACTCGGTGGCTTAATGTGTGCAACAGTGTAATAAGTTGGGTAGATAAAAGTGTGGGGGTGCTACAAAGAAAGAAAAATACATGTCAGTTTCATCTGAACATTCTTTGTATTGCATATTTAGCCACTGAGGTAATGCATCCTGGCTGGCACAATTTACCTAGATACATAGACAACGACAGAAGAAAAAGGCCAGCTGGTCCATCCAATCGGCCCACCGTACCCAAGTATTCTGCGCTAGTCCTAGTTGCCATCCCTTCCCTTTGTCTCAACCCCCTCTTTCAAAATAGCACCACATGCCTGTCTCATACCCACTTGAAGATTTTCACTGATATGACCTGTACCACTTCCTACCGCAGCGCGTTCCTCTTATCCACCACTCTTTCTCTGAAAACGTGCTTATGAGCCACCCATTTCAATATCCCCCTGCAAGTTTAAAGAGCTGCTCTGCACTTCATTGTATGCTTTCTTAAATACAACGTTTCACCTGTTACAATTTACTAGGAATGCATCTTTCATTTTCAATGTTCTTTTCCAAGAATTACAGCACATCTAGGTAGTCCATCTAAAAAGGCTGTATAAAAATGTTGAAAACATTTGCCTCTTCCTTGTTTATCTCACAGTGCCTTTGTTTATGACATCATAGTGCTCACCATGACAACAGATGTGATGTCACAATCAGCAATTGTGTGGCTAGCAGGGAAGAGTCAGTTGCATTTTGAAAGACTCAGTGAAACAATTGCTGCATTACCTGCAATTTTTAGTAGACCAAGAGCAGGGGAAAGAAAAACAGCAAAAAATAACTATATAGAGAATAATGGATATGCAAGAGTGTGTTATGGATTTTGCTTAATTACACACCTATAAACCTTGAGAGCAAAGCTCGAGAAGTTTATGAGGTCATCACACATTGAGGGTGTGTAAAAGAAATCCAAAAACACACACTTTTGTCTATCCTTTATTTTTTATAATTACTGGTGCAGGCAGTGAATGCCAGCATCAGTTAAGGCAGTTCTGTCGTACTGCCAGAGGCACAGACGCTGTCTCCCACACACACAAAAGCAGTTCTGTCATACTGCCAGGCACATACACACAGTCTGGTAAGGGCATGTCTTCTTTCTTTTTTTTTTAAATTTTTTCTCCAAAAACAATGCTGCTGCTGACTGGGACAAAATTAGCCACACTTGAGATCGCATTCAGTCGCACTGAAGCCCCGACCAAAGTGCAACAACGGCAGGATTAACCAGACAGATTTTTTTTGTCAGAAAAGGCAGGAGTAACCAGATTTTTAAAAAAAATAACAACTTACATGTGAGTCAGTGAGGAAGGTGAGCGGCAAACGATCACCTCGAGGAAGCAGCGCTGGTCCTCAGTAACGGGAAATTGAAGCTGCCACGTTTTCAGATGTGTTCAGCCCACCCACACACATAGTAAGGGCCAATAAGGTGGCGTACTACAAATGAGTGATGCTGGTGCACACTGCTAGTGAGAGAACGTTTTGAGAAATGCTGTAATAACCCGTTTTTGGGTTATTAAGGTGTTTGACAGTAGTCATAATCAGGTTGATAAACAGGGTCACCAGTAATTATAAAAGAATAAAGTCAGAATGTAATTGGTGTAAATCTAGTGTTTTTAAGCTTTTTCATTATAATAGAGAGCTGCTCTTTAAGTGAGATCCCCCTAGTTCCTACTTGAACATAAGGAGAAAAGTTCTTTGGTGTCCATCCTTTTTATCCTGTGCAGGTACTTGCATGTCTCTATCATGTCACCCTTTTCTCTCCTTTTTTCTCCTTTTCTCAAAGGTGTACAGGTTCATCCTGCAACCTCTCTTCATATGTCTTTCCCCCTAGCCCATGGACCATCCTGGTTATCCTGCACTGTACTGCTTCCATGTTGTTGCAGTCTCTCCTCACTTGTGGACTCCAGTACCTTGAGAAGTATTCCAGTTGTGGTCGCACCAGTGACGATAAAATGGGAGGACTGCCTCCCGACCTCTACTGCTTATCCCTTTCCCTATGCAACCCAGCAGCCCATTTTTGCCTAGCATACAGCTCTATTATAATATGTTGTTTTCAGGCTCTCCAATATCGTGATCCCTAGGTCCTTTTTCTCCATGGTACTTTCCAGCACCACTTCCCCGATTTCATACTGCACTGTTGAGTTCCTTTTCCCAATGTGCATCAATTTACATATTTTTGCACTGAAGCCCAGCTGCCAGATCTTTGATCAGCTTTCCACCCACCCAGATCCTCCCTGGGTTCCCTTATCCTTTCCTCCATGTTCACCCTTGCACGGTCTTTGTTTTATGTGTGACAAGATGGATCTTGCCCTCGATACACAAATGAATACACTGAAAAGACCTGGGCCAGCAACAGCCCCTGAGGTACTCCACTTGTTACTTCCCTTAACCCTGAAAACTCACCATTAACTTAAACCCTCTGTATTCTTCTCAGCCAGTTCTCCACCCAAGTTGGCAATTTTTCTTCCACCCCTAAATCCCTTATCTTCTTGACCAGCCTCATGTAGGGGAATGAGTCAAAGGCCTCACTGAAATCCATGTATACATCATCTACTGCCTGTCCCCTAACTGTTGTCCTGATCACCCAGACCAAGAAGCCAACCAGATCTGTCTGGCAAGACATTCCTCTCATGAGCCCATGTTGTCTGGGATCCTTTAGTCCATTTCCCTCCAGGAAGTTCATCAGTTTCTCCCTTAGTGAAGATTCCATAATTTTTAACACTATGGACCTGAAGCTGATTGGTTTATAGTTCCTTGACTCCCCCTTGCTTTCACTCTCATGTAGAGGGACCATAGCCACCATCCCCCAGTCCCTAGGGACCACCCCCATGGCCAGCGAGCAGCTGAATATGTCCACAAGTGGCCATGTCATCATGTCTGCTACCTCCTTCCATATTCTTGGGTATAAGCCATTAGGTCCCATAGATTTATCTATTTTCAACTCTGCAAGCTTTTACAACACCATTTTCTCCCTTATTTTGAACATGCCATTTCAGCTCTTGCACTCCTCTTTCCCATTTAACCCTACATTCTTACAGTGGCCCATCCTTCTCCCTAGTAAATACGGAACAAAAATATTTGTTCAGTCTCACAATACCCCCTTTAAACGTATGCTTCTCCCAGATGTACTTGAAGAATACCTTTCCCCTTGATTCACTTCATTTACTAGTCAGAGTTCCATCTCCGCCTTGGCCTCCATGACCTATTTGTTGTTATACACTTGGTAATCGTAAGAAACAAGCAGAAGGCTTCTAAGTTCCCACCCATTTTATAAGATCTTCTGAGGCACAGGAGGATTATGGGGTGGGCAGAAGCTGAACTGATTTTTACTGACACAATTACAGTACATTTGAAAGGTGCAGATTCCTGAAAAATGACATAATTCTATGGTACGAGGGATGCAGAATGTACCCTATGAGAGAAGATTGAAAGGGCTGAATTTGTACCCTCTAGAGACTAGGAGGGAGAAGGGAGACATGATTGAGACCTTTAAGTATCTGATATCTGAAGGGAATAAATAAGGTAGAGGGTAACAGCTTGTTCAAATTGAAGAAGGGAGTGAACATGAGGGGACATAGCCTCAAACTAGAAGGTGGGCAATACAGAGGCAATGTCAGGGGGCAGTTTTTCACAGAGACTAGGAGGGTGGTGGAGGCCTGGAACAAGCTGCCAGAGGAGGTAGTGGCAGCTGAAATGGTGGAGGGGTTCAAGAGGGCTTGGGATAGATTTAAGGGGTTGGGAAAAGAGGGTGGAAGCATAACAGAAGGGGGAGGTAGGGTGTTGGGCAGACAAGATGGGCCGTGGTGCCTTTCTCTGCCATCACATTTCTGTGTATCTGTGTGTTCTTTGTTTATGCTAAATGTGAACCAGAAAATTAAAAAAAAAAAAAAAGGTACAATTCTTTTAAACTCTTCGGAGTCTAGCCATTTTCATGTTAAAAGTACCTATCAGTCTAAGTAGAAACAAATTAACAAAGTGCACCCTAGGAAAATGACAAATACCACCACCAGAGACAAAACTACAGTAAAGGATAGCTAACTTACATATATTAATAAAAACCAGAAAACAGAACGGTCCTAACGAAGAACAAGAACAGCTGAGTTCTGGAGCATTAGGTCAGTGTTTCTTATGCTGGGTATCATAGTAAGTACACAGTATATAAGTTAGCAACATAAATGGCATCCTTTATAGAAATTTGGTCTCCAATGACAATTTTTGTCAGTCTCCTTAAGCACACTTTTTTATTTGTTTCCATTTGTGCTGGACTTGCATGCTTTTCTGTACCCATCCTCTCTGTGCACTTCTCTTTTCCGTGTATGTTTTCTAGCTACTTAATCATTTTTTAAATTGCACTGTGGTACCTGCACACTACTACACATTTAAGCATCGATCATATGCTATCAAAAATATGGACACTTTATGTTACATGCCATTTAATCACAAGAGGTGGAACTGGTGGCGTTCTAAAATATATGCAAATTAATCATTTTTAGGAGGTCATAATAGTGAAATAAAAATAGTGTAGTGAGTGAGGACACCATATTGAAAAATACAGTTTGGGTCCCCTTGACTCTGGTCGCTTCCTTTTTTCTCTCTTACTGATTTTAACTGGAATTAGCCCTCCGCAGACGACTTTTAAAGCGTGTAGAACATTCTTGGATTGCATCTGGCATTATGGCAATTAAGGACCTGTATCTTGCCACCACATCCTATAATTTCCATTGCAGGCATTTCCTAATCCCCTTTGGGAATTTAACTCTCAGACAATAAATGATGAATCCCTAAATCTCAGTGTTTGTACAGTATAGTCTAGAGGGTTACAGCACCAAGCTGTGAACCTGGACAACAAACAGACCTAAAACCCCAAACCACAATTTGATTTCTGTGTGACCCTAAGCAAGTCACTTAACCTCAATGTGCTTCTGAGATGCACCTAGAAATGAGCTTTGGCTCAGTATGCCTTACCCTGCCAAAAATTCTAAAAAAAAAAAAAAATTTTGTAAAGCTAATTTATTAGTTGTCCTTTGCAGCAATGCATTATATTTGAGGAAATATAACATTTAATAGGTAAAGGTGTCCCAGAAGTCATTGCACTAAATAGTAGCAGTTTTCAACTGATTTTAATTCTGGATACAGCACTCCCTGCCCCTTTGTGATTCCACCACTGTTCAAAGTAAGTTTCACTGAGAGTAACCCAATCAGTTAGCTTTTTAAGGGATGTATCACAATGGTGGGTTGCACCAGGCTTTTGACACCGTTAAGCCTGTATCTTGCCAAGGCAATCAGTAATTAACCAAGAAGCTGGTCGTTTCCAAGGGATTAATGGCTGGCTGTGAGACGGATGGCCCAGGGCACAGCTAAGGGACATCTCCCTCCAGCCAGCCCTTAATCCAAGGAAATGACTGACTTCAAGGTTGTTACTGTGATTGTAAGTCTAACTGCAATAACAATTTTTGATTATACAGGGTTTTTTTCTTATCGGTTTCTAGCAATGTGGCTTGAGCCATGCGTGCCGCACAGCTTCAACTGGCAGCTTGATCGGTCCTTTCTAAGACGCTAATGACCAATCAAGTAGCCGATCAGTAGTCTTGCTAGGCTCATGATATTTAATTAGATTTATAATTCCTATTCCTGCTCCAGACCTAATCCAGACTGAGCCCTAATCTCTCTCAAACCCTAAATGTTGGAGCCCTCAACTCTACACTGGTTTAGAGCTCAATGGTGGCTCTTTCTAACAATGTATGACACTTGTGGAAACTATGTTATTGGGTGGTTCATTGGGCTCCCAAAAGCCATTGCAGTGAAAGTTTAAATATTTTTTTCCATATAGCTCCCCCCCCCCCACAGTCACCTCTATCCTATCCAGTTGCCCATCTTGTTGCCCACTGTCCCAAGTTCTTACCGGCGGGGGGGGGGAGTTCACCATGGATATTCCCCTGATAGCAGGGTCAGAGGAGGGAAGGATGTCCTCCCCAGCCCCAAAGTACAATCCAGAATCCCCCAGGGCCCTGTAGGTGGTGGTGGGGGGGCTGCAGCGACCAGAAATCGTCCTGCGACTGTGGGTGTTTCCTTGTTCATGACCCTTCCCTGCTCCACAATGTAGGCCAGTACCCCGAAGCAGCCTCACGTGCTCTAGCTCACCCCTGTGAGAGAGGCAAGTACGGTTCACTAAAGTGGAACCTGACATCATCCCTCCTCGTCAGGGAGTGCTGCCACTCAGAAGAACCTCACCAACCCTCAGGCTGGCTTTCTGGGCTCGTTTCTGAACCTGGGTCACTGACGTGGGAGCACACAGCACTACCCACTGGGCCATCAGGCAGCCCGGAAGTTAATGTTTTTAATTTGCTTTCAATTTTTTTTTTTTTTTTTAATTTACAACCCTCTGTTCCCTAGGTGATTTCAACCTTTGTCCCTTAGAAGCAAGCCCTATTAGATAGGTTTTCAGACAAGTATCACACTGGTGGATTGGACTTATTGCTTAGCATCATTAAGCCCCCATATCTACCCAGGGCATCTCATAAATAGAGGTTACTTACCTATAACCATGGTATTCTGCAGCTGGTATTCACTTCACATCTGCACTTGGGCAGTTCGACTCAGCATAGCTCAGTCACTGGACATCTTCAAGCTTGCCTTCTCCTATCACCTTTAGTGTTGCCATCCTGCTCTGACCCTCACAATATCAAATCCTGCATGCTGGAAGTAGGGTCTGTAGGCTACTTGCCAGGGGGAAATCATGTGGGTTGCGAGAATGTGAGCAGAATATTAGCAGTAAAACTATGGTTACAGGTAAGTAACCTCAATTTCTACCAACCTGGATTCAGTTCACTATTCACACCTGGGCAGACTTCTAGTAGTCCTCCAGGAGAAGCGGGCAAGGCGCATACTCAAACTATTTGGCAAACAGGGATTGGAGATAGTAGATGACCACCTGGCATATGTCCAGAGAATGGAGTGAACACTCGACTTCTGAAGCAGGCTTTGCAAGGCTGACCAGGAGATATATCTCCTGGTGAAGGTGAAGCTCTGAGACTATCTTTGGCAGGAATATCACATGGGAGCAAAGGACAAGCTTGTCCTTGTTGAAAGTCAGATATGGAGACTCTACCGAGAGCACCAGGAGCTCACTCACCTGTCTGGCCAAAGTGACAGCAACCAAAAATGTGGCCTTCCACATCTCTCACTTTCAGCTCAAATGGTTTACCCATCAGCTTACCAAGCATCAGCAGTATGTCACATGGTGGCAGTGGCTCTCCCACCACAGGGGATAGGTGGTCCAGGTCCTTGAAAAAGCTCCCAACCACTATTGTCCCGGTTGGCGTACCAGCCCATGCCCAGTATGCAGAGATGGCAGCCAGGTGCATCTTAAGGGATGTGGCTCACAACCCTAACTGATACAGATATGAGAGGTAGTCAAGGATCCATGCCACTGGACAAGTGTTGGGGTCAAGCTCATTGCCTGCACACCAGTGAGAAAAGCTCATCCACTTGAATGAGTATGTTTTATGTGTCAACTCTTTCTGGAATGCCACCAGCACCTGGAGAAAAGTCCCAAAGCCTGGAAATGGAAATTACATGCTTACCGTAATTACTGATCTTCTTGGACAGTCTCCATCACTCATTCACACTAGTAGGATAGCGCCAGAGGTGCTAGGACCAAGTGGGAGCCTAAAATTTTCAGAAGGGTCGGCGCCGAGACAGGACTACGCATGCCCGGCACCGCAAGACTAGCTCATGCCTGTGTAGGCTATCTTGGTGTCAACCCTCCAACTGCCTCAGTACTCTTTCGACCGAGGAGGTGTAGCGTAACTAATGAGAATAACTCATCCTGAGTTTCTGGGCCTGAGAGGACCAGATGGTCTTTGCAAGAATGGTCAAAGAACAATGTCTTCACAGTCTGAACCACAGGACCATGAAGACCAGGAAAGAAAACGAGTGAACCCAGGGGATGGTGGGTGGGCATGTGAATGAGTGATGGAGACTGTCCAAGAAGATCAATAATTACGATAAGTATGTAATCTCCATATTTTCCTGGACTAAATCTCCATCACTCATTCACACTAGTGGGACAGTACCACGCTAAAACCAACAACCCTGAGTAGGGTGGTAGGAGATAGGGTTCACTGAGAAAGGACAGCTAAGGACTGTCCTGCTAATAAAAAGAGTTGTCTTGTAAAGAGCATCTAGAACACAGTGCTTACAAGATAAGAGCTCGAGTTGTAACTCATCATTTTGCAGACGACTGCAATGGGCACAAAATGAAAGTCTGCCAGGAAACCGCAACCACTCTAGGAGAGTGACAAGAACCTGGCCTCACAATTTGGTCTAGGACCAAAAGTAATAGTGTCAAAGACATCTACCAATGTAATGTAAAGGGACCTCAGGAACTGAAAGAGTTGGAGGTAAAGTCTACTGGTTCAGGGTAGACTGGAAAGTGCAGATGGAAACCCCCACTATTAAGTATGGCTGACCTGTGAACAACAGGTCCAGGGGCACATGAACCCCTTACTTAGTGAGCAAAGGGGGTCCAGGTGGGGTTAGCCCATCAAAGAGAATGGTCTCCACTTAGTCACTGGAACCTCCCTGATGAAAGGCCAAGCACGACACAGAAGCCTCTTGTGGTGGTCTAGTAGAACCAGATCCTACCCACTGCATTTTCCAAAAGGAATCATCCTGCCCCTGTGTGTACAACTGTAGTAGCAGTCTCTGAACTCAGGGAGAAAGGAAAAATGTACAGAAGGACATGTCCACTGCAGAAAAAGCATTCCGACAGAAAAAACAGGAGCTGGATTTCTAAGGCAAATAGAGAGAGATGTGCATCGAGCAGGGACACAGCAAGACCAAGTTAGGGCTAACCCATTCGTTGAAAGTGACTGAATGTGGTAGTGACTCAGTGCAGTGAGGCACTACTCATTCTGTCCTCCCTGAAGGGAGTAGGAAAGGATTCTAGTTTGTTTGCTAAAAAACAAACATCACAACTCAATCACGCACTTGGAGAAGATAGCTTCGTGAGCAACTGGCATGGAACCAGTGCACAGAAACCGAAGGTGTGAATATTTGAGAAGCTACAGACGAAAAGAGACATACTTGACTTTCGGTCAAGGAGGAGTACATCGCCTGTTAAGTTAAAGCAAGCAAGGAAGTAGGAAATGGAGTTATGACTCGGTGGAGAGCTGCTTCTGTTGCTGCAAGACTCTGCTCAAGAGAAGAAAGTCTGAAAAAAGAAAGGGGAATTAACAGACTGGGTAGTTGCCTAGGTCTAGGAAATATCTCTAAATTAGAGAAATCTCTCTTGGAGAATGATATGACCCATACCGCCACCAGATCGGACTCCCCCTAGGGGACGAAGAAGCCAGGAACTCTTTACCGTACTCTGGAGACGAACGCCTCAGGAGATGAGGCAGAACCTGACCAGATCCAAAAAAAAGGGGAATATCAGGTAATTTCGGCTAGGTCCTGTGCTGTGATAAATTTTTTTTTTTTTTTAGTCCGAGCCTAACGAGCCTTTCAGGCAGCTATTTCGCAAGCATTGTCTTGATACAAAATGACAAAGATGTTCTCCATCTGAGTGCAGAAGGAGCCTGAGCGTCCATATTGAAATCATGATCAGACTAATAATCACAGCAGGAGAGATATTAACCACCTGTACCGAAGAAGCCACCAAGGGGGCAATATCACAAGGGGGCTATATACCTCTATCAAAGGAGTGGAAGAGCCTGAGCGGCTCCCAATCATTAAATTAGAATGATCTACAGAGTATAATTGTCTTGATGACTGAAAAAGTCTAGACGCAAAAGTGTATGGTCCATGACCGCAGTCTGAAAGAAAAAATTACTCACCTTAGTAATGTTGTTTCTTCTAATGGAGTCTTGCTATATTATGACATATGCAGTGAGTCCCAACCTTTGAACTGCTCCAGAGGTGAAAGAGTTAACTTTCCATGCCAGGCAAGGAACGCTGAGCTCGAGCTCAGTTGAAACTCTGTCTGTTGTTCTTCAAACTCAAACCGTCAGATCTTTACGAGCTAAACTCACTGAGGTCCTGTGTGGAAGCTGTAAACCTACCCTAGCCAACTGGCTACTAAACATAAGAACACATTTTTTGGTCCCGAACAAAGACTCAAGTCAGGAGACCCAAAAAATGAAAACATAACACCCAGTCACCCCAGAAAGGAGGGGTGAAAACAACAAGGTGGGCACCTACTAAGTGCCAACACTGCACTGCCCACCCACATCCCAAAAACAGAGGTTCTGAGAGGGGCAGGTAAGGGGGGAGGTCATAATATAGCAAGACTCCATTAGAAGAAACAACATTACTAAGGTGAGTAATTTTTTCTTCAAACAACATGAAGTCTTGCTATATTATATGCAGACTACAAAGCAGTACCTCCATGGAGGAGGGACAGAACCTACTTAGGAAATAGGCTCTGAAGCACAGCTGTGCCAAACCGAGCATCACTCCTAGCCTGGATGTCCAGGGAGTAATGCTTGGTAAAAGTGTGAACTGTTTTCCAGGTAGCTGCTTGACATATCTCTAGAATAGGGATGTCCCTGGCAGCAGCCAGGGAAGCAGCTGTACCCCTGGTAGATAGAGCCCTCAGGCCTGAGGGAGGAACCTTACCCAGTTTTTCATAACAAAATTGGATACAAGAGACAATCCACCTGGCAATGGATCTTTTAGTGGCAGGTTTCCCTTTACCAACCTCACCATAAGTGAGGAACAGTTGGAGGGAGTCAAATCTGTGACCCTTGGTACGCCTATGTAGTAACTAAGGGCCCTCTTCACATCTGTTGTGCAGCCTCCTCTCGCCAGAGGAGGAATGGTCAGTGAAGTACACTGGAAGAGATATAGATTGATTAAGGTGGAAATCTGAAACCACCTTAGGCAAGAACTTCCTGTTGGTCCTGAGGACCACCTTATCTCTGTGAAAAGAGATACAATCAGGCTGCACTGACAGAGCTTGTAACTCACTTATGCGTCTGGCAGAAGTGATGGCTACCAGAAACACAGTCTTCCAAGTCAAGTACTTAAGCTCTGCTGAAGACAAGGGCTCAAAGGGGGGTTGCATAAGCTGGGCAATGCAAACATTAAGATCCCAGGTAGGGGCAGGGTCCCTGAATGGAGGGTCGGTGTGAAGCAATCCCTAAAAAAACTTGGAGAATACAGGATGAGCTGAAAGAGAAGAGGGTTTACCTGCTGAAAGAAAAGCAGACACAGCTGCCAGATGCACTTTTAGGGTAGCTGGTCTCAGCCCCAAGGTATTTAAGTGGACCATATAATCCAGGACTGTGGGTAAATCAGCAGATTCTGGGGAAATATGCTTCCCAGAGCATCATATGGAAAATCTCTTCCATTTGGAATTATAAGTAGCCCTGGTGGAAGGTTTCCTAGAAGCCTTCAGGATATCCATTACACCTTGGGATAGGTGTAGATCAGCAAACTCTAACTCTTCAAGAGCCAGGCCTTGAGATTGAGAGATTTGAGGTTCGGGTACCAAACCCTCCCCTGAGCACAGGTTAACAGGTTGTGATTCCTGGGAAGATGGACTGCTAAGGACAGTAGGAGTGGATACCAAGGCTGTCTGGCCCAGTCTGGAGCAATCAGGATCATCTTGCAGGGTTGAGATCTGATTTTGACTAGCACTTTGAACAGGAGAGGGAAGGGGGGAAAGGCATAGAGAAACTTCCCTTCCCAATTGAGATGTAAGGCATCCAGAGGGACTGAGCCCAACACTGGGAGCCTGCAGCAAAAAAGGGTAAGGTGGTGATTGTCTGGGGCTGCAAAAAGATCTATCTGCGGGGTGCCCCATCTGGCAAATACCACCTCCAAGACCAGGGGGTCCAGTGACCATTCGTGATGGCCCAGGGAAATCCTGCTGAGAGCATCTGCCAGGACATCGTCCTCGCCTGGGAGGTGAACTGCCATAAGGGAGGTGTTCAGGGAGTAAGCCAGAGACCACAACTTCATTGCTTTGGTGCACAAGGCCGTAGACCGAGTGCCCCCTTGCTTGTTGATGTACCACATTATGGTGGTGTTGTCTGTTCTGACCTGTATAACTTTGTTCTGAACAGATTTGGAAAAGCTTGAAGTGCTAGAAAACTGCTCTGAGTTCCAACAGATTGATGTGAGCAGAGATTCCTGAGGGGACACAATCCCTGGTAGTGAGGTCTTGTGAGCTCCCCACCCCAAGAGGGATGCATCTGTAGTAAGGACTAAGGAGTGAGACTGAGGGACAAAAGGAACCCCTTGTCTCAGATTGCTCTGATCCTGCCACCACTGTAGGGCCTGGATCAGGGTTCAAGTCACTGGGATCAATTTGGTTAGAGGGTCTTTCCTTTGAGACCAAAAGGCTCTCAAATGGAACTGGATGTCCCTCATCTGAAATCTTGCTCCCTGCACTACTGCTGTAGAAGCAGCCATGTGCCCCAGGAGCTGTAGAAAATGCCTTGCTGGTCGAGAGACCTGCAGGGTGAATGAGGAGGCCAGAGAGACCAGGGTCCTTGCCCTGTCCAAAGGAAGGAAGGCTCTGGCCTTCTCTGTGTTCAGCTCTGTGCCTATGAAGGTGAGGAGCTCGACAGGCTCTAGAATGGACTTCGAAAGATTCAAAAGGAAACCTAGAGAGGTGAGCAGTTGCCGAGTTATCTGTAGATGTAACTTGACTTGGTCTGGAGACTGGCCTACTATGAGCCAGTTGTCCAGGTAAGGGAAGATGGCAATTTTTTGCCTTTTTAAGGAAGCAACTGCTACTGCCAGGCATTTTGTGAATACCCTTGGAGCAGAGGTGAGGCCAAAGGGCATTGCTCTGAACTGGTAATGTCCTGAGGGCAGCTTGAACCTGAGGTACTTTCGATGGGAGCTTCTGATGAGAATATGGAAGTAGGCATCCTTGAGGTCCAGGGACGCTAGCCAGTCCCCTGGCCTTAGAGAGGGTAGAATAATTCCCAGAGTCACCATTTTGAATTTTGGTTTTAAAAGGTGCTTGTTTAAATATCTGAGATCCAGGATGGGCCGCCATTCTCCTGTCTTTTTTGGGGTAAGGAAGTACCTGGAGTACAACCCTTTGCCCTGGTGTAGGGGTGGAACCCTTTCCACAGCTCTGAGAGCCAGGAGGGAAGAGACCTCTGCCTCTAGGGCAAGTGCCTCTGGTGGATTTGCAGGTGGAAAGGATCTGGTTCTCATCTTTGGAAACTTTCTGAAGCTGAGAACCAGTCCCTGGCTTACTACTTCCAGGACCCACTTGTCTGATGTCAGAGACTCCCAGCCCTGGACAAAGTAAGCCAGCCTGCCCCCTACAGGTAGCTGAGTATCGGCCCTGGCAACCCCATCAGGGTGCCTGCTTGGCAGGGGCTTTGGGCTGAGGGGTGGAAGCAGGCCTGCTTGTACCCCGTCTGCCTCTCCCTCTAAAGAATCCCCTCTAGGCATAAGCAGAAGAGGAGGCCTGAGCTTGGTGAAAAGGCCTGCCCCTGCCCCTGGGAAGCTGCCTTTGAGGAGTGGCCTGCCTTTCCTTGGCCTGTGCACTCCTATAGGTAGTCCTATACTCATCCATGTTCTTCATGTAATTCTCTGTCTGCTCCCCAAACAGAGAATTACCCACAACAGGAAAATCCATGGCCTTAGTCTGGGTATCCTGTGACAGGCTAGTACATCTGAGCCAAGCCATTCTGCGAAGTGCCACAGATGTAGCCATGACTCTTGATGACACATCATTTGAGTCCACTGCAGCATGGAATTGCACCTTGGATGCCTTAATACCATCAGCAGCCACCTGCTCCAACTCCTTGGTAAGCTGACCGGGGACTGTTTTGCTAGAGCCATAACAGTATCCCATCTGGATTTCTGATATCTAGCAACATAAGCCATATAATTTGCCTGTCTGAGTCCCAAAGATGCTGCCATGTACTGTTTCTTTGCCATAGCATCAATCCTCCTGGAGTCCTTGTCCGGGGGGTGTGAAGCCAAGGGAATATTTGCCTTGTCACAGGCTGCAGTCTGCACTACCCCAACATGGCTGCATTGTTGTGTAAGGAACTCCGTATCAGAGCCTGACAATGTGTACCGCTTGTCCATTCTCTTATCCACAGGAGGTATAGTGTGAGGAGCTTTTAAAATTTTAAAAGTCTGTTTCCCAAAAGATTTATGTAAGGGAATAGACAGTCTCCTAGACTCGGGGATATCCATCATTTCCACATAGTCAGGCTCCTCTTGATCATCCACAGCTTCCTCCATAGGGAGCTGGAGGGTTTCAGCCACTTTTTTATAAAACATAAAATGAGAAGGGACTCAGAAAGCCTAGGAGGAGACACTCCTGAAGGTCTGCCTGGGAGATGTCCGGTCAATGGGCACATCCAGACTTTCAAATCCACATTCACTCTCCTCATACTCCTCTTCCCTCCTCTGGTTCATATAATACCCTCTAAATAATACTCTTGAACCGTGTGAACCGGGCTGAACCGGGCGCTACTCGATGGTGCCGGGTTTGGTCAGAACCGGGAAAGTGACTGGACAATTTTAATCGCTATTATTTCTTCAGCGGTTGGAGAGGAAAGTTTTGCTCCACACCAGCTGATTTCCTAGTCCTTTTGCTGGAACCAACTCCTCAGAGTCAGATCTCCTTTTGCCCGAGGAAGTCTCGCCTGGTCAGAGGCATCCCCTGTTCCGTTGGAACCGAACCGGCTGGCCATCCGGTCAGCAGACTTTTGGCCTCCTTTCCTGAGCCTACCAACTCTCTTTTCCAGGGTAGCTGCAGGTAAACTTTTACAAATCTGGCAGTCTGCATTGAGGTGATCAAACCCCAGACAATAAACACACGTGGTGTGGGGGTCAGCCTTGGCAAAGACTTCCCCACACACACCGCAGTGTTGAAACCCAGTGGCCCGTTTTTCTTTTGGTTTCTCAGACATAGCGCCAGTCCTAACCAAATTACCCGCTTATGGCAATCCGCCAGGTAAGACCTCTTATCAGTTCTCAACCGATATGGGTCGAAAAAACGTACAAAATCTGTTTTTTAGAACCGATAAGAACCGTAACCACACTCTAAATGACAGAATAAGATATTTTAAACAACCTGATCGGTTCAAACCGAACCGATAACCGTTTACAAGTTCCACACAGAATAGAAATTAATGTAAAACCTATCTAGTACTCACAAATACCACAGACAGAGTCTGAACCGACCGGCTACGGTTTAAATTCAGTCGAGAACCAAGAAAAACAATACTTTAACCGACAAAATGAACCGAGCAGAAGGAGAAATCTCCGGAGCGACTGTTCAGTGAGGTGGAGTAAAGAATCTGACGGTTTGAGTTTGAAGAACAACAGACAGAGTTTCAACCGAGCTCGAGCTCAGCGTTCCATGCCTGGCATGGAAAGTTAACTCTTTCACCTCCGGAGCAGTTCGAAGGTTGGGACTCACTGCATATGTCATAATATAGCAAGACTTCATGTTGTTTGAATACAATAGTGGACCCCATTACTGAGGAAACACTAAAAAGATCTTCCATCATGGACTCTGATGATAGAGAGAACATGCTCTTCAATATATAAATGAGTCATCCGCTGTATTACTGACTAGAAGGACAGGGAAAGACCCATTTAGATGCACTTCTACTCCAGAAGGACCTATAAGGGAGGTCTAGGTCAGAGCCACTAGAGACTCTGCCACCAGGAAGAATGTCAAGGAGCTTGGTACCACGTAGAGAGCCGAGAAAGTGCTGAGCGGAAAGAAAGATTCCACAGGCAGAACAGTACAGCAGAGTTCCATCAGCAGAAAACTGCTGGACGATGCAAGATCCCACATGGACCGCCACTCACTAAGATGTGCGGAAAAATAATCTGCAGAACAGGACCTCATTCTGCGGAAAATATCCCGCCACAAGTTCTGTGGAGAAGAAGTCCGAAAAGGAAAGCTGTATCACTATTTCTGCCTGACAGCACCCACTAGCACCCCTGTAGCACCAGCATCACATGTGGCACAGGAGGGCACCAAGCAGTGCCTATACCAACCTGGGCGATACCCGAGGGCACCCGTAGCAGTACCCGCCGGCACCCATGCAGCAATGGCACCCGAGGGCACCCCGACACCCATGGTACCATGGCACCATGGTGCCCCTGATACCCATGGGGCGAATGGCACCTGAGGGCACCAGTTGCACCCATGGCACCTGAGGGCACCAGTGGCACCCATGGGGTGGTGCCACCCATGGCATCCATGGTGCCCCGGTGCCACCCATATGTTTCATGGCACCTGCAGGTGCCACCCATGGTACCTGCAGGTGCCTGGCACCGCCTGCGGGTGCATAGCACCACCTGCGGGTACACAGCACCACCCAAGGGTGCTCAGCACCACCTAGACACCCGTGGCACCACTGGCAGCACTGACAACCAACAGCAGCAACAGCACCCACGATGCCACACAGAGCGATGGCACCGACCCACCATGCTGACGATGGTGCCGACCAAGGCACAGAGGCTCAGCACCGACCAAGGCACCGAGCCATGGCTCCGAGGCTCGGCACCAACCAAGGCACGAGCCACGACTCCAAGGCACAGTGCTGACTAAGGCACCGAGCCACGGCTTCGAGGCACGGCACCAAGCCATGGCGCCGAAGGAAAACCTGAGAAGAAGGGGAGAAGGAAAAAGCTGGTGCCCGTGCCAGCCCCTGCGTGGAAAAGGGGGGGGTAGGCACGAGGGGTCGACAGGATGGCAAAGGCACCAAGATCCAACTGAACCGACTCCGGTCCAACAGCTCTGAGGCCTGGAGGCCCCGGAATCGGGAACAGAGCCAGGAAAACTGGAAAGTCAAACCCCCTGCTCCACAGGAGCGGCCCAGAGGTGAAACTGTCCACCGGAGCTCCAAGCGAGGACGAGATGGAGTTGAGTTAGAAATGCAGCCATTGAGGGCGGGACCAAGGGAACCCACCAATGTCGGTTCAGGCCCATCGCCTCTTCCGACAACAACTTGCAGACGCATTAACGGGGAACCTCGAAGCGACACCACTCTTCTTCCCCAACGAGGAAGAAGAGCTCGAGGTTACAGAGCCGACCCCTGAACAGCTAGATTTGTGCTCTCGGGTGACTGTCCTCCCAGAACACAGGACTGTTCGTGAGTTGCCCCCCAATTAAGGGCGGCAGACCGACACAGGCCCTCTGCCATAAAAACTTTCAAACAAAGTCCTTCTACTGTCACCGGTACCATCTAAGGATGACTCCATTGATGGCAGGAAAGAGTTTCTTTTTCTTCTTCTTCATAATCTTCTTTTCTTGTTCGTAAAATAAGAAATTACCACTTAAAATAATAAATTAAACGCTAAAAGCTGCTGTCGTATAGATAAAAACTTAACTCTGGCAGACGAGCAACGTCGACATCCTAGTGCACTCAATGGTGGGAGAAAAGGAACTGAGGCGGCTGGAGGGTCGACGCCTTGATAGCCTGCAGGCGCGGTAGTCTTGTGGTGCGCGCATGCGTGGTCCTGTCGTCGGCGCACCCTTCTGAAAGTTTTAGGCTCCCGCTTGGTCCTAGCGCCTCCGGCGTTATCCCACTACTGTGAATGAGTGATGGGAGACTTAGTCCAGGAAGATCACTAGCCACTCAGGTACCAGGCTGAGAGATGCAGGGACTGAAGGTCCAAGTGCTGGATCATTTCTCTTTATCTCATCAGCAGATCTGGATGGAGAAGAAGCTGCCACAGTGACTTGTTGCTCAGCCTGAGAAGAAACTGGTTCTTAAACTGTCAGACAGTCTGGAGCTATCAAGATCACGTATGTCTTGTCGATGCATGCTTTGAGTACTATCTTGTGGCTCAAGGGAAGGGAGGAAAGGAGTACAGAAGGCTCGGCGTCCAGGGCCAGCAAAAAGTATCCCATCAGCATTCCTGTCTGACGGCAGGCACAGAAGAGACTCAGTTTTTTGTTCTCCCAGAATACAAACAGGTCCACCAGCAGTATGCCCCACCAGGCATACAGCTGTGTCACCACATCCCAGTATTAAGACCACACATGAGAAATCTCTTCCAGTTGGCTGAGAGCATCCACCAACTGCTGTCCTCCCCTGTCACATGCACAATAAGGAGATCCACCTGCAAGCTGCATACCTAGTGCCGAGTGCCTCCTGACACAGGGGAAAGAATGATTTCCACCTTGCTTGTTCAGAAAGAATATAGTCATCATATTATCTGTCTTGACTTGCATGACCTAATCTCCAATTAGAGAAGCAAATGCAGTGACAACTGCACTTTCCAGAGCTCCAGCAGGCTACTGTGTTGACAGGCCTCACTTGGCAACAAGAAGCTGTGGACTTCGGGGTTGTGCATGCGAGTTCCCCATCCCACCAGAAATGCATCCATGATCACGGTGAAGGACAGCTCTAGGTGGACAAAGGGAATTCTCTTCATGAGGTTCTGAGGGCA
Organism: Neoceratodus forsteri; assembly: GCA_016271365.2. Lineage (NCBI taxonomy): Eukaryota > Metazoa > Chordata > Ceratodontiformes > Ceratodontidae > Neoceratodus > Neoceratodus forsteri. The sequence goes on from CM057458.1 coordinate 1,212,520,910, forward strand.
GCACCACCATTCAATGGCGTCCTACATCAGCTGTGTCACCCAAACCAGCTGGTCTAGGTGATCACAGTTCTAAGACCACTGGTGCACCAGCTCCCACTGGCAGCGACACTTATGCTACCTGGCCCTTTGGACTAGGCTGGTCTAGACCACCATGAACACAAACAGTTGGAGAAATTCCCAGGTTGGGTGCAATTGCCCAACCTGAAATGATGAGGCAAAGGAGGTAAGCTCCTCTGCCTTGTCCACTAGTAAGCGAGCTCCAGCTTGGAGAAGTCTTTGTTCCCATGAACAGGATCACCTGCCTGGGAACCAGATCGGACTTCACCAGGTTGAACAAAAGGCCCAGATCCTGGAAAGTCTAGAGAGAAAGACCCTTGGACCACTCCATTGCCTCCCTGCAGACCTCCATGATGAGCCAGTTGTCCAGGTACAGATATAATTTAGTACCTCCCTGGCTGAGGTAGGCCCCCATAACTGATAGGCACTTGACGAACACCCTAGTGCTGAGGATAGGCCGAATGACATGATCAAGAATGGGTACAAAATCCCTCCCATGCAGAACTTGAGGCAGCACCTGTGGGATGGATGAGAAAGAAGGCATCCTAAAGATCCAGCAAACAAATCCATGCCCCGGGCTCCAGAGGCAGTATGATCTGCTTGAACGTGATCATATGAAATCTTCATCTGCAGATAAACTTGTTTAGACTGTGCAGGTCTAGAATGGGGGTGCCAGCCCCAGTCCATTTTGATAACAAAAAATAATGAGGCATATACGCTGTGAGGCAAAGGCATCTGGGACAACCTCAAAAGCACTACGTTTTAGGAGCTGAGCAATATTACTGTACAGTGCAGCTAGGGTGTTCCTTGGTGTTCAGGGTCCATATGAAGGGCAAGTCTCAAACTTCAGAGATAAACCCGAATCCACCACCTCCAGCACCCACTTATCCGATGTGGTGGTGGAACACTTTGGAAGGAAGCAATGGAGCGGATTCTTGATCAGGGACTGTGTGGGGAAGGGGAATGGCACCCCAAAACCAGTCACTTTTTGCCCTCAGATGGAGCTGCAGAGCACTGGCCTCCAGATGCACCACCACCAAACCTTTTCTCACCATAACCACTGGATTAGGGCTTTGCTGATCAGTAGTGCTGAGACTTCTGCCTCTGTTGCTGCTGGGGCTGCTGGTGGGGATGGTAGCCTGAGCCACAAAAGGAACTTGGTTTGGGCTTAGAAGGAAGAGAAAGATGAACTTCATGAGTGCCTGTGGCTACTAAATCAACCAGAATGGGATCCAGATTGAGACCTCAACTGGGGCCTTGAAATCGAGTTGACATCCGTGAGGTGGCGGACACTCCAATGACAGTGAACAAGTATACACAACCTGCTGAAGGACCTTAACCACAATGGGTGGAGCACCAAGGCTGGGACCAGAGGAATAATCACCAGTGGAGTCTGAACTAGGGTTGCGTTGACCAGGGTCTTGGTCTAGCTCACCTCCCCAGCTGGGGAGGGTCCCTGCAGCACCAGGGTCTTGAAGAGAGATGAAGTCTCGTCCTCCTGCAAATCCTGGTCAGCCAGTTCAAGCACAATCTTGACCTGGTCATGGACCCATCATCGGCTGTAGTTAATGTCAATCATTCAATCAGGGGCACAGCTGAAGCAGTGACCAACCCTTAGACCAGCAGTAACTCGACCAAAGTTGACTGGTCAAGGGAGTTGAAGGACCAGCAAGAAAGGGAACATTCCCCCTCCCATGACTGATGATAATGGCATTTCTTCTGATTCTTCTTTCAATAAGGGAAGGCTCTCACTGAAAGTTTGCATTGCTAAATACATTTTCTGGAACTCCCAGCAATTCTGAAAAGGAGTATCCGTGGCTGGTTCAGTCAGAAACAAGACCCTGCCGCCATTGTCTCTTTCTCCATGGTCTGCAAAAGGGCTGCCAAACCCACAGCCAAGAAGGCCTCTTTCCTTCCTTGAGGACCACCTAGGAGGAAGTGTCCAGCGAGAATGGATGCACAGTCTGTCAACATGGACAATGCTCAACATCATGGTCAACACCCAGGCAGAAGACACACATAGTGCGGCTATTCATAGCAGTCAGTTTCTATCTGCACTGAGCACAACACTTAAATCATGACTTTTTGTATTCCATCTTCAAATCGTCCACAGAGTAGTAACCAGAAGTCAATGTGCACGTTACTGGTCGAAACCTGAAATTTATATATTAAACAAAGTCACCAAAAAGTACTTGAAAACTAACAATCCTCTGGAGACCACCTCTCCCTTCCAGCAGAAAAGAATAACTGATGTAGTGAGGGGCAGAGCCAAAGGACAACACCATGGGTAGTGGAAAATGCCAAACATGAAGAGGTCTGGTGACTGAGCTATGCCCAGCGGAACTGCCCAAGAGTGGATAGTTAACTGAATCCAGGTTGGTAGAATTTCCATTCTGGGCCTGTCCAAGTCCTCTTTGGGCCCCCTTATTTCTCAGAACCTAAATGATGGACTCTTAATCCTTTTATTATTTTAGAGTTAATTACAGTAGCTGCCTTTTCTAACAATGTATTCTATTTAAGGAAAAATAGTATTTTTGGTGGGTAAGAGTGGGTCCTGGTGGTCAATGCTGTGAATGTTAATGCCATTTTTTTTGTTACTTTTCTACATATCAATTGCTATAAGGTTTTTTTTTACCTTTTAAACATTTTACAAATTTTGGTTTACAATCAGCGTGAACAAATAAGAAGGGCATAGTTTGCAACTGGTTTGCACATTTCTAAATTTCTGCCAGCATGGGGCCAACACTTGATGTAATACTGGATGCTGCACTGTGAATGAAAATTACGTACAAGCCATAATTCTTGATCTTCTAAGAATATCTTCATCATTGAGTCACATAAGTGGGTCTGTGCTGGAGGTGCTATGACCCAGCGGGAGCCAGAACATTTCAGAAGGCTGGCCCAAGGTAAGCAGCATGCATGCGTGGCACCATGAAACACAGCAAGCGGGTGCACGCTTAAGACGGCACCAGCCTCCAATTGTCTCAGTATCTTTTTACCAAGGAGGTGCTGCATAACCTAACAAGAACATATGCTGTTAACTTAAGTACTTTATAAGATAACCCTGGTGGTCCATATAAGAAGGGCCACCAAACCAGTAACAGTGTCTTCACAGCGATCCCAAACACAAAGGGGTGAAGAGTAACACAATATACTGGAGTGAGTTCAGGAGATGGTGGGGCAAGTGTGTGCATCAATGGTGAAGATATTCCTAGAAGATCAAGAATTATGGTATGTAAGTTTCATATCTTCCAGGAATCAATCCTCACCACTGTATCCCCCTAGTGGGTCAGAGTACCACGCTCAGACAAAGTTCTCCATACTAGGTGGTGGGTACTGAGGGCTCACTCAGGATAGCAATCCATTCAGGATAGTCCTGCCGAAGGAGGCATGCTGCCTGACATGAACAGTGAGGGCACAGTGCTTTATGAAACTGAGCACTGTGCTCCAAGTCACAGCTCTGCAAATACCTCCAACGGGCACAGGACAAATCTCTGCCAGGAACGCGGCAACCACTGTGGTGGAGTGGGCCAGTACCTGGACCTCCAATTTAACATGAGCCATGAGCAGTGGTGCAGGCAATTCACAATCCAGGCACAGATGCACTTGACTGTTTGGATTGTCTGAAGTCCTCAGCTCTGTCCAAATAATACCTAAGGATCCTCTTAACATCCAAAGAGTGAAGCTCTCTTTCTCCCTAATTTTGGAAGTTGGTAAAGTAGGTGGGCAGCACGGGAGGCTGGTTAAGATGGAACTCCGACACCACTTTTGGTAGAAAATTGAGGTGTGTACAGAGAACTACCTTGTCCTTATGGAAAACAGTACACAGAGGAACTGTGACCAGTACATGGATTTCAGACACACTGCAAGCAGAGGTGATGGCCACTAGAAATGCTACTTTTCAAGATAAAAACTTCGAGTCATGACTTGAGTTGCCAGGGGTTGGCAGGGGAGAGGGTGGATTGAGCACCAGGACTGCTCTCCTCCCTCTGGGGTTGGCTTGGGGAGCACGTCGCGCTGGAGCAGCCCCTGGTGATGACCGGGGCAGCACAGTGGCAGTGCCAAGTGGGCGGAGCACGGCAAGACATCCGCATAAGCGCGCAGTACGTTACTGCACTGCCAACTTCGTGAAACATGGAGGAAAAATGCTGGGTGTGACTGTGGCAGATGGCCACACTCCCCGCCGACCCAGAGGACTGTCGTGGAGTCACGCTGGGGGGTTCGGTCCAGCCCGATGCAGAGAGGTTAGGTGAGACACTCTGACGGGCTGGGGTGGCCGCGCCGCACCCCCACCATTCGAGTGGGCCTGCTGCTCTCTGCATCAGTGGGGGGGCCGGTGGCTGGATGCCCCTGCCGGTAGCGCCACAGAGGCGCAGAAAAAATAGGGGATGATAAAAAAAATAATAATAATTCAAGTCACAAGAGGCTCAAAAAGCTAGCGAGTAAGCATATCCAGCACAAGGCTGATATCTCAGGCAATCACCAGCATCATGATGGGAGGCCTTGTGTGCAAAATGGCCTTAAGGAGCCTCTTGAACAGTGGCAGTTGTGCCAAGTAGAGCGTACCGATGGGCTAGCAGTATGCAGATATGGCACAAAGGTGGAGCTTTACTGTTGAATACTTCAGGCCTGAATCAGAAAGGTCTAACAGGTACTCCAGAACCTTGTTAGGCAGGTCCCCAAAAGGGTCCATGCAGGTTTTGGAGCACCAGATGGAAAATCTTTTTCATTTGGCTGTGTAAGTCTTCCCAGTGGAAGGCTTTAGCACAGCTAAAAGTATTTCAGAGATCCTCTGAGATACCTTGCACCTGTTTACTTCTACCTCTTCAGGAGCCAGGCCTAAAGATGAAGGAAGTACAGGTTATAAAATGGATAGAAAACTTCCGTGCATCTTATTGGCTGAAAGGGACATTTTGGTGTGTCTTTATACAGCCATAAACTGCCAACCAGCACTGCCTTTGCCTAGCACAACACAGCACACTGGCAGAGTGAAAGTCCGTTACTGCTCTTCGGTCACATGACTACCCATCACCAGCCCTGCAGCTCACCTTCCTCGCCTCATGCTGCCAAAAGTCTACGCAGCACAACTTGTAAACAAGTAATGCAAATCATACAGTACCTCTAGTTTTATTTTTTTTTAGAGCATCAATTTCTCCGGTTGTCCTTCTGACTTTCCATAGCTGCCGTTTCTACAATCCTCGTTCCCTGCGGTCTACTGCAAACCCGACTGCAGACTTCGCCCTCTCCCTCCCTTAACAGTATTCCATGCTGCCAGAGTTTGAAAACCGTAGAAAAAGAGCGAGCAGCACAAAACAGAAAACCACGAGGATCAGGCAGTGAAGAAGTTGTGGTAACCTGCTGATTCACAGTTCTCCTGCAGACTTTCACTCCATTCCCCACTGCGTTCCTTCACTCCCCCTTCCTGCAGCTGCTCTCTGTTCCCTGTGACGTTCTTCAGCCCTGCCACCCCTAGTCGACTATGACTGAAACTGTTGGCTGCCCTCAACAGTAGAGGCTTGCAGTATTTCCCGTTGCACAGCATTCGTCAGTTAGAAAAACCCCGCTCACTGCAACAGACCAGCTGAAACCTGGGCTAAAACAGAAAGTTGCTCTGCGCTATGGCAGCTCTAAAGGGACATACTAACTCACTAGTAGATCTGAAAAAGTAAGACAACAACAGAAGTAATAAAATATTTAAGTACAGAAAAAATACAATGTATATCTGCCTGTTTAGGGGGGGACCTGAGCAGTCTGTGTATGGGGGAGACCTGAAGCTACGATAGTTGAAAATCTCGCTAGCACCTCACTCCCTGTAAAAGCAAGGCAACCACAGAACAACACAAAACTTAATTGTAAAACCAGTGTATGTCTGTGTATTTGTTTTGGGGGTGGGGGTGTAATCAGTGCACTCTTGTGTATGGGAGAAGCCCTCTACTGGCCACCACGCCAGTGTCAAACAGTACAGTTTTATAGGAACTATTTTTTCTGATTTGGCAATAACACCCCCTCACACACATTTTTAACATTTTTTTTTATATTTTTTTCTCAAATATTTAGTTAGGAGGCCCATTTTATAAGTGAAATAAGACACTCCAAGGTGTGGTTTATGGGCTGATAAGAGCACTTCCCAGGTGCTAAAGGCACGAGGCACTTTCACGCACCTGGGGCGTGCTCTCAGCCCATAAACTACACCTCATCATGTCTTATTCCTTACTTATAACGGACCAGGCGACCCTGAGCCAGCAAGTCTGTCTTGAGTGTGGTAGAATCCTCGGCTTGCTGACTGAAAGTCTGTCCAACAGAGGAAACCACATCTGTTGAGGCCAACAAGGGGTCCACTAGTATCATCTTGCCCCCTTGTGTCTCCAGTTGGAGCAATACCCTCTAAATGAGGGGGACTGGGGGAATACATATAGAAATAGATTTCCCCACTACAGTCTGAATGCATCCTGACAGAAAATGCCATGTCCTGGATTGCTGGAGCAGAATCAAGGCAATTTGGAGTTGAGCAGTCCACATCTGGGGTACCCCACTCGTTGAATAGCGATTTCATGATGTCTGAAGCTAGTGACCTCTCATGAGCATCTGCCTCTGTTCAACTGAGCTCATCTGCCAGTGTTCTGAACTCCTGGCAGATGGATTGCTTGGAGTAGGATCCCCTGCTACAGGCACCATTTCCACATGCTCTTCGCCTCTCTGCAGGGAGGATAAGGGTGAGTTTCTTCGTGTTTGTTGATCTAGTACATGACAGACTTGTGTGTTTGGTGGAGGACTGTTTTGTGGCCGACTACATCCACTACAGCTCTCAGGCCATACAAAACAGCTTGCATCTCCAAATGCTGTGGAGATATGTCCCTGACGTGTCCCAGACACCTTGTGTTTGGAGGCACAGACAGTGGGCTACCCACACCAACAGGAAGGCATCTGTGGTAAGAGAGTCACTTGAGACTCCAGTTGGAAGAAGGGGAACACCTGACCACTATGTGAGAGATGAGCCACGGGCTCGGTCACTTGAAAGGGTAAGTTTGAGGGTGTGATGCTTGAGCCCACTGTGCATTGAGCATCCACAGAGTCATCCTCATTGGTAACCATGTCAGGAGCACAGTGAATACTGAGGAGGGTATCAGACCCAACATTCCCTACATGGAGTGTGCATGCACAGTCTTGCATTCCATTTTGTAGCATGCCATTTGCAGAACTGCTTGCACTCTACTCTCTGGAAGAAAGAGCCGAGCATTGGTCATAACCAGAAGAGCTTCTATGAACAGCAGCTGCTGTGAGGCTTGCAGCAGAGACTTTGAGGTTCAGCAGGACCCCCCCTGAGGTGAGGAACCGAGAGGCAGTGGTCACTATCTCTACCACTTCCTGTCTGGATGGACTGGGAATTAGCCAGTCATCAAGGTACCGAAAGACTTGGAGTCCTAATTCTTGCAGATGCACTGCAAGTACTGCAAAGCACTTTGTAAAGACTCATGGCACAGAGGGAAGCCCAAAGGGCAGGACTCTGAACTGGTAATGCAGTCCCAGCACTACAAAATGGAGACACCTGTGGTGACCAGGATGCTCCAGCATGTGCTGGTATGTGTCCTGCATATCCAGGGATGCTAGTCAATCCTGAAGATTCAGAAAGAGTAGCAGAGAGCCCAGGAAAAAAATCATTCTGAATTTTTCTCGATCCATGAATTTGTTCAGATTTCTGAGGTCGAGTTTGGGGCACATGCCCCCTAATTTCTCTAGGAAGTAGTGGGAGTAGAACCCTGTGTTTCATTCTGATTCTCATATTACTTCCACTGCCTTTTTTTTTAATATTCTTTATTTTTTCTTTTTTTTTATATAGTTATATACTGTAAATGACAGCAGGAGTTGATCTATACAGTATTGCTCTTTTGTCTTACAATACATGGAATGTTCTTCGGGATGGCAATTCATGTTTCTACAACATCATTCTGTTATATATCAAATGACACTACATCAAAATTCATATCCTACAAAAATTGGTTACTTTCAAATAGCTCTATCAGGGAACAAATGCTTCATCCAGAGGCGAGATATAGAAAACCCATGGCCTCCACTGGAGCTCAAATTGTGACATCCTTCCGGCTCTAGAAGCTACTATTCTCTCTAGATAATATATCTCAGTCATCAATGAATGCCAATGAGAGAGGGTGGGTACTTTAGCTGTTCGCCATATGCGAGTTATATAACCTTTTTAGCTGCTGCCAGGTACAAGTATAACTTACTTCTACTTGGTGGAACTTTTTAGTCTTCCCCAATATAAAGCAGAATCATCTGATTGGGTAATTGAATTTCTGGTCCCACAATATTCTGTATGCTCTTTTCTATATCTAACCAGTATTGGGTAACTTTCGGACAGGCACAAAAAATATGTGTTATATTTGCCATTTTTTCTCCACACTCTCTCCAACAAAGGCCATGCCTCATAGATACAAATTCAGCAATTTTGCCAGGGGTATAAAAATATCTACTACAACATTTCCATATATATTCTGACCAGTATGATGACTGCGATACTCTTATCGAGTGAGGAATAGGTTCCAACCATTTCTCATAAGTTATCTGAGTCCCTAATTCTCTGTTCCATCTCCCCAAGATATCCTCAGTGGATTCCTTCCAAAAGTCTCTTATTGCTTTATATATTTGTCCAATTAAATGAATTTGTTCCCTGCCTTCTATAGCGTCCCTTAAAAGGGACATCAACATAGGTATGAGAAAGGGGAGAGTATTTAATGCTAATTGTTTCTGTATAAATGTCCGAATCTGTAAATATCTATAATGTTGTGTATGGGGGAATTGATATTTTGCCTGTAGTGTGGCAAAAGGCAGTACTCCAGTTACATCCAGATATTGATATAACAAAAGCAAACCTTTTTTCTGCCATTCTTGATGGATCCGAACAGCACCAATATATACAGGTTACTGTAGTATGGCGGCACCTGTAACAGGAGTTCTAGGAATGGTATATGTTGTTCATCCACACTTATTGGCAGGTTCCTTGCCGCTTTAAATCTTGCCGGAAGGTCTTCAAGCTGGCTCCTCCCACCCACCCGGGTGGTAAAACTCTCGGCTCCGCCCCATGGCGCCAAATCTGGCCGCTGGAAGCTCAGGTTGTGCGTCGAGCCAGGAGGTCGAGGGTCGTGTGGATGAACAATATACCATTCCTAGAACTCCTGTTACAGGTGAGTAACCTGTATTTCTAGGACATGGATATGTTGTTCATCCACACTTATTGGCAGACTCCTAGCAGTTCTCCGGGAGGAGGGAGGCAAGGCGCACACCCCCTACTTAGGGAATAAAGACTGGAGAACCGAGGCCCCAAAACCAGCATCCCGGCGTGACTCAAGGTCGATGTGGTAATGGGTAATAAAGGTGTGTGCTGACTTCCAGGTAGCAGCCCTGCAGATTTCCTGGATAGGGACGTCCCTGGAAGCAGCCACCGATGCAGCAGTATGACGGGTAGAATGAGCTCTTATCCCTCTGGGAGGCTCCATGCCCGCCAACTTATAGCAGCGATCTATGCAGGAGGTGACCCACCTGCCTATCGTCCGCTTGGCTGCAGGTCTGCCAGGTGCGGCTTCAGCATAGGTGACAAACAGCTGGCGAACCTCTCCCCGAATTTCAGCCATGCGCTCCTTATAATAAGCGAGCGCCCTTCTAGGGTCCAGAGTATGGAGCCTATATTCAGCCTCCGAGGTGTGATTGGGGTAGAACACCGGCAGAGTCAGCACCTGGTTAAGGTGAAACTCCGACACCACCTTCGGAAGGAATTTCGGTGGGGGCGAGGACACCTTGTCCCTGTGGAAGACCAGGTAAGGAGACTCTGCACGCCTGAGCCTCCCATCCTTCTGGCTGGACGTGATAACCACCAAGAAGGCGGTCTTCCACGACAGGTGAGAGAGATCACACCTGTGCACTGGTTCGAATGGCTTGCCCATGAGCTTTGCCAGTACCAGCAGTAAATCCCACGGAGGTGGAGGTTCTCACACCGGAGGGGAAATGTGATCAAGGCCTTTGAAAAAGCGCCCGACCACCTTTTCCTGTGCCACCGACTGCTCCCCGCCCGCGCCCGGTAAGCAGAGATGGCTGCCAGGTGCACCTTTAGGGTCGTCGACCTAAGCCCTTGACTAGAAAGGGACCATAAATAGTCCAAAATGCTTGCCACAGAACAGGAGGAAGGGTCCAAGCCCTTGCCCTGACACCAAATGGAGAATCTCTTCCATTTGAAGGCGTAGCATTTTCTGGTCGACTCCTTACGGGACACCTCAACAACATTGAGGACCTCGTCGGAAAGACCCAAGGCCTGGAACTCTAGCCGCTCAGGAACCAGGCCGTCAGGTGCAGGGATTGAAGGTCCGGATGGAACACCTTCCCCTGATTGACTGAGAGCAGGTCCGGGCGAGCTGGAAGCTGCCTCGGGAGCCTGGAGCTGAGGCTGAGAGATCTGGGTACCAGAACTGGGGGCCAGTCTGGGGCTATCAGAATCACCTGCGCCTTGTCCCTCCTTGTCTTGAGAAGCACCTTGTGAATCAAGGGAAATGGGGAAAGGTGTAAAGAGGCCGGGGTCCACAGCCTCGAGAAGGCATCCCCTGCAGTGAGCCCTGCTGAGGGGGCGGGCATGAAACAGCCTCAGCTCCGCATTCTCCCTGGAGGCAAACAGGTCCACCTGAGGTGTGCCCCAGTGGGAGAACAGATCTTGTACTACCTCCGGCAGGAGAGACCACTCGTGAGATGCAGCCCCTATCCGGCTCAGGGCATCGGCCAGGGTGTTGGAGGCTCCTGCCACATGAATGGCTAGGAGATCCGCCTCCAGGCTGCGCACGAGTGACCAAATGCGGACAGCTTCCTTGCATAGAAGCATGGAGCGCGTCCTGCCCTGGCAGTTTAGATAGTACATGGTCGTGGTATTGTCCGTCTGGACTCGGACCACTTGACCCCGGAGAAACGGAGCAAAGGCGGTGAGAGCTAGGCGGATCGCTCGGAGCTCCCGCAGGTTGATGTGGCATCGGGACTCCTGCGGGGACCAGAGGCCGTGCACTCGGTGTTCCCCCAGATGGGCACCCCAACCCATCAGAGAGGCATCGGTCGATAGAGAGACCGTCGGCTCGGGGCAGACAAACGGGATGCTCTCCTGCAGATGGGATGGAATGGTCCACCACTGGAGAGCGCTCCACATCTCCTGGGTCACTATCACTAGCTGGTCCAAAGGATCGCAGCTGCGAGCACTGGCTGGCCAGTCCCCACTGAAGGGGGCGCATGTGCCAGCGTGCCCAACAGACCACGCTGGTACAGGCCACCATGAGACCCAGGAGGCGCAGGAAGTCCCGGGCAGGGCGCGATTGCCCAACCAGAAATGATTGGGCAAAGGAGGTAAGAACCTCGGCCCTGTCCGCCGGGAGCCGTGCTCTGGCTCGAAAAGAGTCGAGCTCTGCCCCGATGAACAGGATCACCTGCTTCGGCTCGAGTTCCGACTTGGCCTCGTTGATGAGAAGGCCGACTTGAGAGCAAACCTGGAGGGCCAGATCTCTGGACCGCTCCACCTCCTGTCTGGAGGGGGCTGCTATCAGCCAATCGTCCAGGTAAGGATACACCCGACCCTTCGGGCGCCAAGAGGAATGCTGTCACCACTGCCATGCATTTGGTGAAGACCCTGGGAGCTGGAGATAAGCCGAAGGGCATGGCTTGGAACTGAAGAGGGATCCCTCCGCTGAAGCGGAGGAATCTCCATGTGACGGACGGATAGGGACGTGAAAGAACGCTGGCCCTGTAGGTCCAGAGAGCAGAACCACACGCCGTGTTCCAGAGATGGTATTATCTGTGCCAGAGTGACCATCCTGAAGGTTCGAGACCTTAGGGAACTTGTTCAGGTCGTAGGTCGAGAATGGGGCGCCAGCCCCCGTCTGCTTCGGAACCAGGAAATACCTGGACACGAACCCCGGGTCTGAAGGGGGTCCTCTACCTCCGTGATCACCTCCTTTGTAGGAGGAAGCGATGTCGGCTCGGGCGAGCCACCAGTGAGGCTGCGGATTCGAGGCCCCGAGGTGCGACGGCTCGGCGGGGCGGGCCTACTCGAATTCCAGAGGTAGGCTTTTCCCACCACCTTCCAGTACCCACCTGTCCGTGGTAACAGCGGGCCAGGCGGAAAGGAAGTGTCTGAGCCGTCCCCCCACGGGGAACCAGGGGTGAGGTGACAGGGATGGGGGCGACACCCCTCAGCCCGTCACTGGGCAGGCTTGGAGGAAGGACCGGCCGAGGGACCACCTGGGCCTTTTCCTCCCTGCTTCCTGTTGGAGGAAGCCGACGGCTTGGGTTTGGGATGCCAAGCTCGAGCCTACTGGCCCTGACGTTGCTGGGCCGGGCGCACCGCGGGCGCTGAAGGACGAAAGGGCTTAGGCTGTGGCTTGAGGCCTTTGTCCTTCTGAGCGGAAGAGACCGAGTCCAAGGTAGCATTGGACTTCTCGATCCTCTGCAGGTGACCTTCCACCCCACGGCCGAAGAGGTCAGTCCCCAAAAAGGGAACATCCGCCAACTTGTGCTGGGTATCCGAGGTAAAGGTGGATATCCTCAGCCAAGCCCGACGACGCATGGCCACTGCGGCCGCCACAGACCTGGCACATGAGTCCCCGATGTCTAACACAGTCTGGAGCTGCTGTTTGGCCACTGCCCTGCCCTGGTCCCGCACCTGCCTGACCGTAGTCTGCAGATCTGCAGGAAGATGAGGGACAACCTCATCCAGGGAGCCCAACAGGGCGTGAGAAAAATGTGCCATGAGGACGGCCGAACTGGCCTGACGAAGGCCAAGAGAGGACGCAGCATAGACTTTTCACCCAGCATAATCCAATTTCTTGGATTCCTTGTCGGGAGGTTTGTCCACATCCCTGGCGTTCCCGGCACGCCGGAAAACGCTGTCGGTAACCAACCCCTTGGCCGAGGGGTGTTCCGATAAACCGGACAGGGAACCGGTAGGGACCGCATACTTCCTGGCCAACCTGGCCGAAGGCGCAGGGCAGGAAGCTGCCAAAGTTCCAAGGCCGGACCCACTATGGCTTCCGCCACCGGAAAGGCCTCCGTAGGAGAATCCCCTCGGTCCAGAATCTCCGTGAGGGGATACCTGGCCCATTTAGAAACGGGTTCGAGCTTCATCCCGGTGGACTCCGAGATGAGTCGAAGCAACCCTAAGAAGGACGAGGGGCTATCGTCCATTGACTGCCCTCCCGAGGACTCCAAGTCCATGCGCTTGGAGAAGAGGGAGGAACCATCATCGGACTCAGAAGAGTCCTCAAAGAGCTGCCTCGGGCCTGAGCCACCCTCCACCTGCCGAGGTTTATCGGGAGTGAGGGTGACAGACAGCCTATGGGGCAAACCCAAGGCCGACCGAGAATTTTTGGTCAGAGCCCCAACTAATGGCTGTGGAGGCGAAGGTTCCACCAGAATCAGTGGGGCAGCTGGAATTGGCCGAACATCCGGCCTGAGAACAGGCTCCTCGACTACAACGAGGGGTTGTTTCGGCTGCTCCGGTGACAGCCACTTAATGGCCGGGGAAGACGACTGGGTTGGCTTATTCCCGGTCAAAAGGAGCTGTTGCCACATGAGTTCCTCGTACTTCCGACGCAACTTGCACCGAAGCCTCCCCTCATCCGAGGAAGAGGAAGAGCGGCGGCGCCGCTTGCCACGGTGCCAAGACCGAGACCGCCTATGGTGGCAGGATCGGTTGGACCGCGAGGATGTCCGAGACCGAGACCGAGAGCCTCGACTAGGCCGAGGAAGGCGAGGAGTAGTGTCGGAAATCGGCACTCCCCTCGGCTCGGATGATCCCACCGAAGGCTCCAGAACCGGAGGCACAGACGAGCCGACGGGATCCTCGACTCCCACCGGGGGAACCGGGAAGAGGGGATTCTCAGCTTCTCCAGCCGACAACCCGTCTAACGGGTTGAGAAAAATCTCGGTCAACTGGCCTGACGGGGACACCGTGAAGCCAGTGGCCGAAGCTGAGGGGTCGACCGAAGTCGACTGTCGACAAGGGGAGGGGGATCTTTCCCGCTCCCAAGAGCGTCGACGGAGAGACTTACTTTTGCTCTTTTTGGACCTGGAAAAAGGTCCCGAAGAAGTTGGACCCTCACCTTTGGTCGAGAGGGTCAGACAAAGCTCCTTAAAGAAGCCGAGTACGAGGCACCGAGAGAGAGCGGGACAAATGCCGCAGCCGGGGTAAGCGGCCACGCCACTCCTCTTCAAGGCGATCATCTGCTCGAGCTGATCCGCCCAGTTCGCCGCGACACCGCTGATCGGGCCTTTAGATTTCACCGTGGAATTCTTTTCTCGGGGCGCCCCAGTTGTAATCGGGCAGCACGGTCTTCAAGGACGTAGGCTGAAAAGGAAGAGCACAAATCGCAGGCCTGCGGGTCGTGCTCAAGGCCCAGGCAGTAGACGCACGTGGAGTGCGGATCGTCCTAGACATCTTCTGCCCAAGGCACCTCCGAAACCGGGAGTCGACGGTTCATCGCAGTCATGAGGAGAAAAGACCAAGTCTTTTAGCAAAACTTTTGATTTTAACTTAAGAATTAGGAACCAGTCTTAAACGCAGCGCGTTAAGGAGGGAACCTGAGCTTCCAAGCGGTAAGGAAGATCTGGCGTCATGGGGCGGAGCCGAGAGTTTTACCACCCGGGTGGGTGGGAGGAGCCAGCTTGAAGACCTTCCGGCAAGATTTAAAGCGGCAAGGAACCTGCCAATAAGTGTGGATGAACAACATATCCATGTCCCTAGAACCAAAGATACACTTTCTGTACCGATTAATTTAAAATAACCAAAAACTTAAGTTAATGTAGTAGACGCCCTTAGCTTAATGTATAACAGGTTCCAAATGTGAAGTTTTGTAACTGTGGATAAGAATTTTCGGGGGAAAATATAATAGGGATAATGTTTACAAGATCATTTAGTATGAATTAAATAAATTTCCATGGTTTCTCTACCCGAGGGTTCAGTCATGTCATCACTATTTTACATGTTACTGCCTTATGGTAATCTCTAAGGTTTGGAAGATTACAACCCCCATTTGCCACTGGTAACTGTAGCAGAGACCATCTGACCCTTGGCTGCTGCCCAGCCCATACAAACCTCGAAAAAACTGTAGCCCAGGATGTGAAGTAGAATTGTGATGGAATAATCGGTAAAGTCTGGAAATAATATATCATCTTAGGAAACAAGGTCATCCGAATAACTTGTACTCGAGCTGAAAAAGATAATACCTGGCATGTCCAATTCCCAACTAAATTCTCTATCTCTATTGATAGGGGCTCTAAATCAAACAGTTCCCAATGTTCCAGTTTCTGGGGAATATTTACACCCAAATATTTAATCTTATTATTTCTTCATTTCAGAGGGATCTGGTTCTTCAGAGACTGAGAGGGAGTAAAATTTAAAGATAATAACTCTGTTTTTTTGTATATTTATTTTGTATCCAGCTATTTCTGAAAACGTATCTATCACTTGTAGGGTAGCAGGAATGGACTTTTCAGGTTCTAGGAGTGTCAATAATACATCATCTACATATAATGATATAGTAAAATCCCTCCCTCCTAAAGGGACCCCCTGAATATTAGGATGTTGCCTTATGGCTTCAGCCAGTGGCTCAATGTATATGGCAAGCAGTAAGGGGGAAAGTGGGCAGCCCTGCCTAATTCCCCTTCCCAGCTGTAACACTGAAGATAACTGTCCATTCACTTTAACATGTGCCTTCGGAGAGGCGTAAATTCTCTGTATCATGTTAGAGAATTCCCCAGGGATTCCAAACTTGCGTAAAGTTTCCCATAAAAAAGGCCAAGTGACGCCATCAAAAGCCTTGTCTGCGTTAAGGCTGAGCAACACTTAATCTGGTTCAAGGTCAGTTGGCATTCATCTGTATCCCCTTCCCGGGTTGTGCCTGAAAATAAGCAGGATTTGTCTAGTGCACTTATCCGGTCAACACAAACTAAATAAATAAATAAATATCTGTCTGATTTAAGTGATCCAACAAATGGATCGTTCTGCGTATATTATCTGTAGTTTCTCTGGCTCAAATGAACCCAGACTGATATGAATTAATCAAATATGGTAACATTTCCTCTAGTCTATGTGCCCACATGGACATAAATAACTTGCAGTCCATGTTTAATATGGATATTGGCCTATATGAGGTAGTTAAATCTGCTGGTTTGCCTACTTTTAAGATAGGTGAAATATTAGTGTAATCCCATGATGGAGGAGGGGGACCCTCTTGTTGAATTTCTAAAAAGGTGTTTAGTAGTAAAGGAGTCAGTTGTTTACTAAAAGTCTCGTACCACTCGGACGGAAATCCATCTGGGCCAGAGGTTTTTAATGATTTACTTTCTTTTATGGCACGTCTGACTTCCTCTGATCTGATAGGGGTTTTTAATCTGGTTTCCATTTCCTTAGTTAGCTTTCTTAATGTAAGGGGGTAACAAAATTCCTCAACTTTGTTAAATTCTGGACCTTGTAGTTTCTCACATAGCTGCCTATAATATTTCTGGAACAGTTGCAGTATCTGCTGTGAGTTAAGAGCTCTTGTTTTTCTCTCCCGATCCACTAAATGTGTCATGATTGTGGCTGTCCTATGTCTCCTAAACCTCCGGGCTAAATTTCTCGCCCCTTTTGGCCCTCCCTCATACCTATATGTTTTCAAGTAAAATAGCGCCTATTGTGTTTTTTCGTCTAAAAGCTTCTGGAGCTCAGCCTTTGTCTGATTAATCTGGGTTTGGGCCTCTGTGGTAATAGGAATAAACTCTGTTTGCATTTCCCTTAGTTTCTCATGTAGTTTACCATATCGTGTTTCCCAATATCTCTTCTTGTATGCTGAATACGCAATTATCTACCCCCTGATCACAACCTTCACAGTATCCCAAACTATCATGTTGGATGTCCCCTGGGATGAATTCTCTGCAATAACCTGAGCTATTTTTACAGAATTTTGACTAAGATGCTTCCAAACTATATATTAGACTGCTTCGCACAGGCCACAGCTGGCACCTACGTCCTAAGAAGCTACAATTTCATTATGCTCAAAGTGCCTAAAGTCAACACCCAGCATGGGAGATCTGCTATCAGCTATAATCTAGCTATATCATGGAACACGATTCAAAAGTCCTTGAAGCTGATCAACCCGGTATCCTTAGCATCCTTCAAGCATCTATACCTAAGTCTCTTCCCTGAAAAATGCAATTGCTTCCACAAGCTCTAGTTTATTCGCAGTTCCTTCCCCCTCTCAGGCTGCCATCATATCATGGCAATTCACTTCCCTAGAATTCATCTCCACAGATACCTCACCCCCTGGCTATAATCTTCTCCCATTAACTCCAGGCTCCTACCTTAGCCCTTATCACTGCCTTTCACCTCCCAGTTCTAGCACCAGCCCTGCTCTAGTCGTGGCATTCTTCCTACCATGTCACTTGTCTCAGTCTATGACCACCTCTTTCAGTCATCCAATCACTATTTCTCTTTGTCCACACTGACTTCCCTTGGATCTTTGGAATCTTGGGTATATCATGTTAAATGTATGCCATGTTTACTGCCAATGTTGATATGTATATACTGGTTTACCTAGAGTGCATCTCATATGTTCCTACCATATCCTGTTATGTTTAAACAATTTCTGTTCTTGATTTCTGTATATGTGTTTTAATTATTCATGTACATATACCAATTATTGAACCTTGATTACTGTATATAAGTCTATACGTGTTTTAAATCTTCCTATACATGTACCAATTATTGAACCTTGACCTTATCAGGTCCATCTTGTAAATGAGCTGTGCTCAATGATGTTCGCCTGAATAAATAAAGATTTGATTGATTGATTGATTGATTTTTGAGTTAAAGCTGTCCCTAAAAGCTTCATCCTTATGAAAAGATGTATTCAAGCGCCACCCTGTGGATTTCCTTGGTATTTTAAAATCTAGCCTCAAAAATAGGGGAGAATGGTCAGAAAGAAATCTAGGTCCTATAGTTAAATCCTGTAAGCAGTCCAAATGTTCTTTTGAAACGAAAAAGTAGTCCAGTCTTGAGTAAGAGTCGTGTCTAGGGGAGAAAAATGTATATCCCCCAGAAAGAGGATAAAAATGTGTCCATACTTCGATTAGACCCAATGCTCCAAGTTGAGAGATAAATAATCTTTGAGCTGATGTTAGCCTATATTTGGAAGGTGCAGAGGAGTCCAACCGAGGTGTCAAAGTTAAATTGATATCTCCCCCTATAATAAGACATCCATGCATAGTGTCTAGGAGCTTTGCAAAAAAATCTTTTAAAAAGACAAACAGATGTAAGGGGGAAAAGACACGTTCACTAACGTGACCTTTGTCCCATAAAGGGTACCTTTTAAGATTACATACCTTCCCTCTGAATCTACGCACTGTGTTTCTAAATGAAAAGGAGAGGTTCTAGGTATTAAAATGGCTACTCCTCGCCGTTTCCCTTTAGGAAAGGACGACGCATATACCAAAAACCTGCCCCCTCAGTTCAATTTTGCATGCTCGGTGTCTGTTAAATAAGTTTCCTGGAGATAATAAAAATCACTGGGGTGTTTCTTAATATATTGGAACAGTCTGGCCCTTTTAATGGGGTTGTTAAGCCCATTTATATTAAGCGAGAGTGCTTTTACTATCTGAGTAGCCATCTTATTCCCTTATGGAAACACATTCTCTCCTGTTGTCCCCGCCTTAATAATCTAATTCCTGGGAGATCACCATACTGATGTTCTCCCCCTAGAGCCATCCTTCTGATCATCAATTTTTTTGAAACATTTTATGCCTTTCCCGTCTAAATTATTCTTAAACATCTCCTGCTGCGATTTTATCAAACCTTTTGAAATCTGAAACAAATTATCAGTATATGTCTGACCTTTGTCTTGAAAACTATGTACATACACTGTATTCCAAATAAAATTGACTTTCAAGGTAGGGGAGTTTAAAAAAATACTCCCTAAGTGTGCCTCCTGATAGTCTGAGGTCACCGGAGGATATCTGGTAACACCAAATGCCCAGGGCTCCTGGGGATATCCTGCTCCCTAAATGAAAAATAAAGAGAAATATGCAGACAAGTTGAATAAAAATCCAAATGTTAACTCAAAATACCCTGCCTGTCTGTCTTTGGTTTGAAATGGGCTTCCCTGTAACTTCTGGAGATGCTCCCTCCTTCCCCCACCCTGCAATGTAAATTGTTTATTTTATAATTAAATAAATTCTGTAGTACACAACTAGGGCAACTTTTCTTAGACCCTTACATCAGTTTATCCCTAAAACAAATCAAGCAGAGCACTATAATCTGCTCTTTAAAATTATATCCGTTGCCCCCTTCAAAGCAATCATCAGGGCCAGTTCAAACAGCTAAACAAAATGTTTTACATGTTTCTTTGTTATTGCAAAATTTTCTGCAGGTAAAATTATTAAGCGTTCCCTTTCTCTGTCCAACCTCATGTGAGAGAGTCGTCGTCTTATAAAGATCCCAGTTCAGACAACTGAATTCCCAGTCCCTCTCATCAGTCGTAAGCTTTCAGGGACCTCTAGCCAGAGGACCATCAAGAAATCACAAGCCAAGCTTCAGCTTCTGTCAGTCAGGTTCTTCCCCTTGCTGATCGGTGAAAAGTTGCCAAATGACTAGAAATGTTCCCCCTCTTTGTTACTTCTCTGCCATTTTGTGTTCTGCCCAGATTCACCGTATGCCAGCGCGGTGGGTCAGTTTTCTGTAATCCTAGTGTGGATTTTGGTTTTTTTTGAATTCCCGCTTTAAGGAGCTCCTCTCTGGCCTCCTCCGCAGTATGAAATTCCTTCCTTCCTGATGAAAGTTGCACCACAAGTCTAGCTGGGTACGGTGTTGTGAATCTAATGGCTGCCTCCTTCAAAGCCAGTAAAATGTCCGCATATGCTCTGCGATTACGCATAGTTTGTGGAGCGTAGTTGTTATCAACATAGAAACGAGTTTGCCTGTAAAAGACCTAGCCCTTTCGCGATGCTGCTGTTAATACTGTCGCCTTGACTCATGTAGCTAAGAAAGCGATAAGACTAGATCGGAGGCCTAGCATCTGGATCGATCTGTAGGCTCGTGGGCCCAGTGCACAGTGAACTCTCTCTAAAGTTAATTGAATATCTGAGGGCAATTCAAGAGCTGTTTTGAGCAAAGCAATAGTAAACTCAGTAATGTCCTGACCTTCTGAGCCTTCAGGGATGCAATATAATCTTAGGTTCTTTCTGCGAGCTCTATTTTCCATATCTTCTTGTTTTTCTTGCAGTTGTACACATTGATCTTGTAAGAGTTGAACTGTATTCTCCATGTCGTCTACTCTGTTCTCCACTGCTGTTATCTGTCTCTCCGATGCATCAGCTCGTTGTTCCAGGCTCACATCATCTCTGCAAAGCTCTCCGTAAAGATCTTTAATTTCGGCACGAAACGATAATAGCTCCTTGTATATGGTATCTAACTGTCGTTTGTTTCTACGCTTTATTGTTGGTGTGGTCGTTTGGTCCTGCCGTTCTGCTGGCGGCTTGAGTATTTCAGTCGGAGGAGCTCCTGGGCCGGCTTTATTGCTCCTCGATTTAATTCTGCTCACTGCTGCCCGTGAGTTGTTCAATTTCTTATATTTTTCTTCTTTGCAATGCTCCTTACGTATGTCCCCGATATCTAGTTCTTGTTTATTTTAAATTGTTTGTCACTGAAAGCGCCAAATCGGGAAGATTAGCGAGGGGTGTAGCAGAGCTCTGCTTTTACACCACCATGCTGCTTGGAAGCCCAATCGGAAGTCCACTACTTCCACTGCCTTGTTGCTCAGAAGGCCTGCAATCCTGCAATCTCCTATGCTAGATGCATAGGCACATCAGCTGATAAGAGGGACTGCCTTCTGGGTGGATAGTCTGAGGGAATTTCTGTAAAGTCCAGAAAGTATCCTTCCCAGATGATCCTGGTGACCTACTTGTCCACTGTAATGGACACCCACTGATAGTAAAACTGGGTCACGCACTCCCCCAGAAGGAGAGGACTGATTCGGACAACAGAGGCAGGACCAGAGTCACAGCTTCTGATAGTGGCCCTAGGTACTTTCAGTACCTGTGTCTTCTGCGGTGCCTTCTTCTGAGGTCAGTGAGGCTGGCTTCTGTTTTGGGTTCCTTTGTCTTTGCCATGAAAAGACGGCTTGTTCTGAAAAGAACCACGTCCTTGCCCTTCAGAGGGTTAAAAAAACTGGCCTGGAAGTCTTAAGCACCATTCTTGTTTCATTCGACACTCTAAGAGATTGTTCCACTTGCTTTTCAAACAAGTAAGTTCCAGCAAAGGGAACATTCGTAACCTGTTCTTGGACATCCTGGGAGAAGCCAGAAGCCCACAGCCGGGAGTGCCACCTGATGCAAATGCCTGCAGCAGTAGAGTGAGATACAGTAATAAGGCTTCCATGGCAGGCTTTAAGCTGGTGACTGTTAAGACTCAATACCTTGCCTGACAGTCAGCAGAATATTCTGTTTAACCTCAGAGTCTGGCAGAAACTCTGCCAAACGTCCTCAGCTTGCTCCAAAAGGAATACTCACAGGGTTTTAACTCTAAAAATTGATTAGCGTTTTGCTAATAAAAGTGCTAAAACATTGTGAAAATGCCTAGCACTTGCCTCACTGTGTAACAAACACAACACTTCTAGAAAACTTATATAAATACTTTCTGACAGTTAGTATTGTCCCAAGAAAAAAACTGCAAATCAATTATTTAAAACCCTGTACTCATACTTAGAAATATGCCCTTGGTAGCTGCCAATACGTACGCCCAGGGTAGCTAAAGCGTAAAATCGTTTGCTCACAGTGTTATTTTTTCATGATACCCAGTTAATGGGGTGCACAGTGATCTCTTTGGGAATAATGGCCTTATCATTCTCAGCAAGGATGACAAAGGCATCTGAAATGGGCTGAGCAACATACATTGTTTTTTTCCTTAGAGACAGTGTATTTCTTGTCAGCTTGCTTGGGAACACCTAAGAACTCCAGCCAGGGATATCTACCCTAATCAACGGCTGTACACTTGAAATGTAATACTGAGTGCATACTTCTGAGCAGAGCCTGAAAAGACAGATTCTCATAAGGCACAGACACTAGACCCAGGTCTAAGGTGTCTAGGTTAAAGAAAAAGTCATCTTCATAGCCTTTAGAAATGATGAGGTCAGGGTCAGACTCATCCCCCTCCACACCTTCCTTGGAAGGGGAGTAATAGAGGAGTTGGGGTCACAGACCTGTCAATCCAGAACGCGGCTGTGGCAACACCAGAGTCACCGGCCCCAAAGGATGAGGGGTTGGTGTCAAGGGTGTTGCCAGAACCAGAACCAAATCATGCACCAGGGAGGTCCCTGGTGCCAGAACTGGCACCAAGGAGCCCAAACCCAGCACCAAACCTGCTACCAGAACCAGCATGGATAACCAAGTCAGCACTGAGGTGACCAGCACTGGCACCATGGCCGGCACCATCCCTGCCTGAGAAGGGGGAGGGGGGTAGCCAGTGTGACAGATGTCAGTGGTGTCACCATCAACAACGTCCCACAGGCTGTTGACAGACATAAACACACAACCTGGCCCGATGGCACCACCTGCAGTATTGGTTCCACCAGCCCCAAAAGCCAGGGACCGGCTGCACCAGCAGTGGCATGTGGGCCCAATGCTACCTACCCACTGCTCCATGACAGCTGCTCAGTAGTGAAAATCCCCAAAGGAGTCCCACTTACAGACAGAAAGGAGCTCCAGGACAGGGGCTCTGACCTCATGGAACAAGAGGCCCTCGGTGACACCGAAGGTGATGGGGAGGGCTTCTGACTTCTAGGACTGAAGATCTCACGGCAGGCCTTGCAGAGGGTGATCTTAACTGGTGCTGTTTCTTCCCCTTCTGATGGGAAGAAGTAGAAGTTAAGGCTGAGTGGTGCTGGGCCCTGATGCAGAGCATGTTCGGGATCAGGACTGCTTGTTTTTGAGATTCCGGGAGGACTATCCATCCTCCCAGGCACTGGACTGACTGTAGTCAGAACCCCCCCCCACAGGGTAAGTGGATCAGATGTGGCCCCCCTCCTGGAGCAGCTTGCCTCTTCAGGCTCCCCACTGTACTCCATGGCCTTCAACAACTGACGCTCGGTAAGGCTGAGAAGAACTGAATAATGTTTTTTTTGTGACAAAGTACACTAAACTGACACAAAAATAACAAATCCTAGCCTTAAACACTAAAACTGGAACAACTGAATGCTGTTGTCATATAGATGCGAAGTACTGACTCTGGACAGACGAGCGTCAAAACTCTGATGCACACTCGATGGCAGAAAAAAAGGAACTGAGGCGGCTGAGGGTTGGTGTCGATATAAGTATGCGCCCGTGTGCTACGTCTTGCGGTGCTACGCATGTGTGATGCTTACCTCGGTACCAGCCCTCTGAAAAGTTCTAGCTCTCACTGGGTCCTAGCATCTCTGGCTCAGACCCACTAGTGTGAACCAATGGTGAAAACTGATTCCTGGAAGATGATACAGTACTAGTGGTATTCCATAAAGGAGAACCACACCCTTTTTCTAGTTTAAAATCATTGAAAACAAGTTCTTATTTACAATAAAATGATGACCTGGCCAAAGATGACCACTGAAGTATATTAGAATAGTGGACTAGTATCTAATATATGAGCTTTAAGCCATTTGGACCTTTGGTCCAAAGAAATAAATCGATAAATCTACTGAAGGGGTGGTGAGGTTTTGGGAAGTGACCAGAATTAAAGTGCAGACAATCCAGTAGGGCAGGTAGGCTGCTTACAGATGCGTAATACTTGAGACCAAAGGGTGGGGGAAGTGCTGTGGGGGAAGGTATGAACACTGGAATGGCAAAACCAGAGAAACTAGATGAGACAGGGACAAAATGACTTAGGGCAATGAAAAACATATGTGTATGAAGATAAGGGGAGAGGACAGAACAGAACTGGGTATTATTGTATATACTACCTTTCATTCATAATATATTTTAAAGCCCTTTAGAGAGCGATAGTGCTCTGACTGTACGTAGACAAACAAAGCAGCTCTTTAGGCACATTTATACTGCAACTTTTGCAGTGCACCGTTGGCCTTCCCCGACGAAGGTGACTAACCTGTACCAATGTTATGACATTTTTGGGTTATGCTGAGACTCATTTATGTATTTATTCTTTTAAACTTTTATTGTGTATTGTGTTATATTGATCCTAAATTTTACTGTAAGGTGCTCACAGCCTCAGGGATTGGAGGCCAGATAAATAAAATTTGCCTTGCCTTGCCATCAACCCATGCACAAGAGTTGGTGCACTGTAAAGTTGGTAGTTTGGACACTCACCGGACCATGCTAGGAGTGCTTTGGATCCATTTTCTGCACCATTGCAGGTGTGGCTATGTTAACTGGAGCGAGTGTATTATGTGACGGTATAAATGCACTGCAATGTTAGCTCCGATAAAAAGCAACTGCTCCCAGACTCTTCCACTGCTCACAACCTGGCCCCACACCCCTCTCCGGGGATACCTGTACTGGCAGGAGAGAGGGCTGTGTGTAGAGTGAATAGGCCCAACTGAGGGGATTGCAGCAACAGTAGAGCAGTGCAAATGTATCACATCACTGCCACTTGCTGTTTGACCTTCAGCAAATCAGTTAACCTCCTTATGCATCATCACCTTTCCATCTGTTTCTCTACTTAATAACCCCTCTGAGATTTTCTTAACCTCCTTCGGTCACACATAACTTTTCTGTGCATGCCTAACAGCTGCTGCCAACTGTTCAGGGATTGTAATGCACTTTGGCAAACAAAAAGGTATGCATTCCTCCCTACCTACATGCCTCATCCCATACAAGTCATTGTGAGTAATTAACCACAGCACTTGGATTTTCTCCATTTGAAGAGTGCCAAGGAATCTGTGAATCCTGAGCAGAAAGGCACTTGGTTTAACATCTTGTCTGCAGGATAGCACATCTCGTCAGTAATGGTCAAATGGTGCTGGTTTTTTACAAACCTCTAAAACTCTTCAGTAACAGGAATGTTACTATTCCTAGGCACCCTCAAAATAATTTGTCTTGATGTCTGTTCATCTGTAGTTCAGGGGGTGCTTGAACACCCCAGTATACCTCAAACTGGTAACTATAACAGCCCGCCTCCATACTGTACTCCAGTGCTGGGTATCTGAGCCAAGAGCCCTGGTGTAGGATTTAAACCCACTAACTTTTGGCTCAGCGACAGAACTGCTGACAAGAGAACCACCATCTGACACACAGAGGAGTGGGGTGGAACTAGACAGACTAGTATAAGAAACATTTTTATATTTATAAACTGACAAGCAGGAAAGGCACACTGAGCCATGGCTCGTTTCCAAGTTTTACCCAGTGGAGGGGGATTACAAAGGGTGGAGTTCGAGAAAACTAAACAATAAGTATTGTAAGTAAAATCAAAGCTAGATCAATAGCAAAATCGACCATACGGACATATGAAAACACCAGCAGAAGCAGGCCTTACGGCCTATCGAGTCAGCTTGATTGTGCAGCTAGCCCCTCAACTTGCAGCTGCTCCACCCTCCCCACCCCTCTTCATCATAACCCCCCCACCCTATCCCAACCTCTCTTAAAGCCACCAACCAATCCACAGGACACCACCCTCTTTAGCAGAGCATTCTACCTGTCCGCCACCCTTTCCATGAAAAAATGCCTCCTGATTTCCCTCCTGAATCTTCCAACCTCAACTGATGCCCTCTCGTATCCCTCCCTCTTCTAAGCTAGAATATCCCTTCCGTATTAACCTTATTTATTCCCTTGAGGTATTTAAATGTCTCGATCATATCCCCCCCATTCCTCCTCTCCTCCAGGGAATACATGTTCAGCTCTGCTAATCTCTCCTCATAAAACTTCCCCTCAAAACCCTAGATTATCTTTGTCGCCCTTTGCTGTACACCCTCCAACAACTTGATGTCCTTCTTCAAGAACGGGCGTCAGTACTGCAAACAACACTCCAGGTGAGGCCTGAACAGAGACCTGTACAGGGGAAGGATCACCTGCCTATTCCTGGAGGAGATTCCTCTCGCTATACACCCTAGCATTCTACTGGCCTTTGCCGCCACCTTCCTGCACTGAGCCGAGTGCAAATGGAAATATAATAAATACGATAAAGTAACCCTATCGCAACTGTACAAAAATAACAGGAAATTTTCAGGACAATTAAATGCAAATACAGATGCATATAATCAAAGCAATCCAAAGCTGGTATGGTTAAAAGAAAAACAGATCAAAAAGTAAATGCACAGCAGGGAAGAAATTTGAGAATCTGTGAAGCTCATTAGTAAAAGTCTTCCTTCTGTGCTAGAAAAACGGTGGTTCATGGCCCACACTGTGGACTGTACTTACAGTCAACACAAACACTTAGTGTCATACTGGGGATGCTGCAGTCCTTAGAATTACACTTTAACCCGAGGTCCCTTCTAGTGGGCTCTGATGCACATTAATGATCCCATGCACTATTCGAGGAGAATAGGGGATATGTCCAGTGTCGTGGCTAACAGCCCCTCACTCAGTAAAACAGATTCTAATGTAACGATCAGCAGTTGTCCAACTAGGATGCTCTTTGAAATATCCTGTGTATGAAAAAATGCCTATACAATCAAAAATCTAATATTCTACTCTAAATGTAGCAGAGGCTAAGGATTCAAAGTAAGCAATAAGACACAACAAGGTGTGGGTTGCTATTCCTCAGCTGCATGCCCAGATGTACTAAGGTGCAAGGTGCTTGTGCCAAAGGCACTGAACCACGTGAACGTGTGGTTAAAGCATGGCAACCCACACCCTAAAGTGTCTTATTCTGCTGATAAAATGGCATCCTGTAAAAAGGGAATTAGAAAAACATATTACTCTAAACATAATAAATAAATGTTATTTACAAGATTAGATTTCACTTAACAGCAAATACATAGTTAATACACTATGTGTGGCAGTAGGTGGTGCTTTTAAGCCTGTCATATATGAGAACCTGTAGCTTCCTCCCTATGCCATGTTTATTTCTGACCTGTCTGTGTGAGTCTCTGTGGACCGTGTTCAACAGCTTTTCTGTTGAAATTTCATCAGCGCAATTAAGATAGGTAAAAACTTAAGGTGTGGCGATTTAGTATGGCTGGCTGGTGCTGTATAGGGAAGCGCAATTCAAATTTGTTCTTTTCAGCTACTGCAGTGGCATTCTGCACTTCTGTGTAAGAGACCAGTGATCTGACAACTGTCTGAAATGAGTTCCAACAAAGTGGTATAAAATCAGGGAAACTAGCAGTTAGGTGGCTGTCTTTAATGTACTGTATGGCATCGACATTTTATTTATAAAATGTAATAAACCACTTGGGGGGAGGACTGTGAAGTGTGGAGGAAGGCTGGGGATGTTAGAAAGGGATTCAGTTGCAGTTCTTGGGGCCCGAGGTTTTTAGGCCTGGAAGAAACGCATTTAAAAAAAAAAAGGGGGGAAAAGTAAGAGTATGTTTTTAATCTACAGTATTTTTTCAGTATTTGGTGTCTGTGTATTATGAAGTGGGGATGGAGTACAGCATACACATAACTATGATGCGTGTTTTTAGGTGCTGGCAGTAGCATGGGTAGAGATCTGAACTGCACAAAAAATGGCTGCTATACATTTGTTTTGCAGCTTCTAGAAGGCATTGATATTTTTGACGGAAGAAGCATGAAGCAGTGCAGTTAGTTCCCTTTCCTGAACTGTACTACGCTGTAATCTTCTTGACCAACAATGTCATGGGGTATTCCGTTCCCATTTTAAAAAGAACAGGAATCTACTTCAGTATATATGTTTGTAAACACTGTTTTTTCAGCTTACATATTATATTAGACTAAAACTTGTAAAGCCACCAGGAGTAGGATTAACAGTGGGTTGAAATAACAACCACCTCAATACTAAAACTGCACTTCAAACATTCAGTCTCTCTTGTATTTTAACCATTTTGACTATCAAGATCTTGATTGGCATGTTTAATGGCAATCTGAAGAAAAATTCTTCTGAGCACGGCAGACAGGAATAGCATAAATTAAAATGCAGCTCAATAAACTGTTTAGGAAACTGTGCCTCACTGAAATACAGATAACAATTCGATGTTCTGCTCTCATGTACAGTGTAAACGTTCTTGTTTCCACTCACATAAGTGACAGATTTAACAAGATCAGCAGTACACACACAGCCATTCCAACAGCTCCACCAACAGAGGGAACTTGCACAGCGCAAAAGTCAATAGTACCTCAAATTAAAAAACAAAACAAAAAACATCTGCTCTACCAAGGGGGCCATCCCGTGGAACCCACCAAATCTGGAGATCAGGTAGCCAGCAACGTCCACTTGCATACGCTCCCCATGCCACCGCCCACTGAGGGCTGGGTGCATCGCATAGGCTAGGCATTCAGATCCTGGAGAGGCATGACGTGGGCTACTGGTCATTTCATGCACCCCATCAGTCAAGCACTGTCATTTTTACCTGCTGTAATTTTTCTCAACTATACTGGATGCAACTGCAAATGAGACCTGTGCTCAGTTTGCTTTCCAACAAAATAACTGATACTGAAATTGAAACTGCGGAGAGCCACTGGTGTAGGCTGAAAAGACAGATGCATACTCATTCTCATGGGTAGAGAAAGGACACTGCTGTGGTGACAACAAAAATTGAGATGATGGACCAGGGGAACGAAAAAGCAAAATGAAGGGAAAAAAAAAAAATCAGTTCACACACAGTACCCAAGGCTTTGAAACAAACTTTTATTAGAATCCTGAAATGAATGTTTACTTGTCCCCAAATGATTATTTTAAATGTTGCTATGGTGAGCCTGTAACTGGAATGCAATATCAGATATATCAAATGGCTACTGTAAATCACAGAAAAAATAAAGTTTGAATAGTGATGTGGGAGCCCGGTGCCCAGCACTCTGTTTATGGACAGGAAGGGAGTCGCCATGAGGTCACCAACAGTCTCTCCAGCTCTAATGGTATGCTGTTCAGGGAGAACAAATTGTTCTGGCTCAATGAGACCTTGGGAAGTGATAAACTATAAAGAAACACTGACTTCTCTTTTAAACTTTACGAAATTCACCAATGTTGCCAAAATTAAAGGGGAACATCCACAATCCCAGTCTCATAACTATTATGTGGACTGCCCCCAATTTTTGCAAAACTTTTTTTCCCCTAATTGGCTGCTGTTTGATCTGGTTGAACCTGCTATTTCATGGCCTGAGAAAAACTAAGAAAATTCTTGACAGTGGCATCGTGCAATCCCCCACATCCTATGTCAGTGACGGGGACAGCTGCAGGAAACAAATGTGGCAGTATGTATTCCTGGCACTTTTAAAAGCTCTGTTATGCTAGCCACTTGTCCCATTGTACTCTTAAATCTTTGTACAGGTCACACGACCTTAAAGAACACATCAGAGGCAGAACCACACAATAGGTGTAGGTCTGGGATTATGGGCATTCCTGTACTTAAAGCAGCAGGCCAGCAGTGTATGTTACAGTGAAAATGATGTACATTTTTGTTCTATTAAAAGCATCAGTATTTGTCAGGAAAACATTCAAGCAGATAGTTTTTTATTTGATGTATTTCATTTTACCAGGAAAGTGGGTTGATCAATTAGCCATTTTCTGCCATGCCTGGGGACTCAGGATTTCATTTATTTTTACGTTAATGCTTTTTCTGTTCCAGTTCAGCATGTTGATCCAAACCCCTGACTCCTCAGAGGGATTGCCTTCAATCCCTGGGCATATTCCTCCACAGGCTTATCCCCCTGTGGTGGGAGTCTGCAGGCCCCTTCAACCCACTTGCAAAATGGATGCGGTTTCTCCCGGGAGAATGCCCTGCCACCAGTGTAGAGCCTGTGAGGGACAGGCCTTTACTGGACACTGACCGATTGTTTTTCCGCATTGTTGTGCTGGGGACATCAACTAGTGGCATCACAAACTTGTGCATACGTGTTGAGCGCAATGCTGTCAGGCATCCCCTCTCAATGCCTTGTGCTATCCCAAACATACTACAACCTGTGGTCACCCAGGAAGCAGTGTAGCACTGGGACCAGCCGACCCCCTTCACCGCAGGAGGATGTCATCTACTGGGATGCTCAATCCTCCTCCCACCCTGATGGCACTCAATAACCCATGCTTATTACTCAACCTGGGTCATTAGCGTCATGGGCGGCAGTGCTACTACCACTGTGCCACTCAAGAACATCACCACACAATGCGTAACACATACTAAAGGGGACAACACCTTTTTAGTGTGTAAGCGAAAAGAGGAAGACAACAGGAGGGACTGTGGGGTTAAGAAGGGCAGGGAGAGACTGTAAAGAGGAGGATCAGGAAAAAGCAGATATCTTGGACAGATACTTCTGCTCAGTCGTCACAGTGGAGGGTGAGGGGGATGGACCATATAAAAGCAGTAAGGTTGGCCCGGTGGCGCTGAGGGTTGAGGCACTGGACACCGCACCTTGCGCCACGCCGGCAACCCAGGTTCAGGAGAGCGAGCCCGGGCCATCAGGGGTTGGCAGGGAAGGGAGAGGACTGAGCATCCGGAGGACAGCTCTCCTCTCCCGGTAGGGAGTGGGGTTCATGTTCTGCGCTTGACTGACCTCTGGCAGAGGCCAGTGGCACGGCAAGCACAGAGCAGACATAGAGGGATGGGGGAGTGGCGGCGCCGGCAGTGATGCCTTGGTGTAGGGTGTGTGCCACTGCCCCACACAGAAAAATGGAAAATGCCTGCAGTTCCCGGGAAGAAAGAGCGCCCGGAGCGTGCCTTCAATATGCCCTCACCTGCCCAACTACCTCCGGTCCAACAAAACGTGAGTATCAGGGTGCCTGTCTGTCCCACCTTGGCCCCCGCTTGGGGGGGAAGCCACAGCTACATGGGGATAAGAGAGGCGAGTCTGGGCAGGGCAAGTGAGGCAGGAGGATGACTCCTTGGCGGTCCTGACGGGTCAGGTCTGTAGGATGTGGGGAAGGGGGGAACAAAAAGTGATTTCAAAAAGAAAAAAAATAAAAGCAGTAGGAACAGTGGAGGAAGGGAAGCAGATACAAGTCCATTCACAGAGGAAAGAATCCCAAAAGGACTTGCGAATCTGAAAGTCGACAGATGGGGTACACCCAAGAGTGCTCAGGGAGGTACTGGCTGCACATCTGACAATCCTAAACAACTCACTGGAAACAGGAGTGGTTCCAGAGGACTGGAGGAGGGCAGATGTAGTCCCACCTCATGAAAGCGACAGCAGGAGGAAGCTGGCAACTACAGACTAGTCAATCTAATGTCAGTAGTGGAGACGTTAATGGAGACTCTTTAAAAAGGAAGGCTAGTGGAGTATCTTGAATCCAGGATTCATTGGGGGGGGGGGCATGTCAGATGAACCTGGTTGATTTCTTCAACTGGGTGACCAGAGAAACAGATGAGGGTGGGGCAATGGACACACAGCTTACTTAGACTTCAGAAAGGCCTCTGACACTGTACCTCATAGGAGACTACTAAGGAAAACTAGGTAGCTCAGGGGTGGGGCCCAAGGTGGTAAATTGGGTATGGAACTGGCTGATGGATAAGCAACAGAAGATGGGGGTAAAAAGCACTCACTCTCATGAGGGGAAAGCGATCAGAGGGGTACCTCAGGGCTCAGTACTGGGACCAGTCCTCTCCAATGTCTTTATAAGTGGCATTGCAGAAAAGTGGGAAGTGCGGTATGCCTCTTTGTAGATGAGACCAAAATTTGCAATAGGGTAGCTACTTCAAAGGGTATGGAGAGAATGAGTAGAGATCTAATGAAACCTGAGGAGTAGCTGAGGGTATGGCAGCTGGAAATCAATGCAAAAAAGTGCAAATTATGCACCTAGGGAACTGAAGCCCAGGGGCTGTATAAAATTGGGGGGGTGGGGGGATATTGATGGTCGCTAAACAGGGACCTTGGGATTATCATATCTGATGATCTTAGGGTGGGGAGATAGTGTGACAAGGCAGCGGGCTGGCTAATGGGATGCTGGGGTGCACAGGGAAGGGAATCAGCAACAGAAGGAGAAAAATGGTGTTACCATCGTGTCGACAGTAGACCAGTAGACAAAACACCACCTGGAGTACTGTGTGCAGTTCTGGAGACTACATCTCAGGAAGGACAGACAGGGTGGAGGCTGTCTGGAGAAGGGCAACTAAAATGGTGCAGGGGCAGCATCATAAGCCCTTCGAAGACAGACTGAAGGATCTCAATATGTACACACTGGAAGACAGGAGGAAAAGGGGGGACATGATAGAGACCTGTAAGTACCTCAAGGTGGGGAATAAGGTAAAAAAGGGGAGTATTTTTCAGAAGAGAAGGGACACGAGGACAAGACAGCATACTATGAAGCTAGAAGGGGGAATTTAGGAGGCATGTAAGGAAGTACTTCATCGCTGAAAGAGTGGTGGACGTCTGCAACAGTCTTCCATCAGAAGCGATGGGGGTGAAAACAGTGCTAGGCTTTAAGCATGCATGGGATGGGCACAAAGGAATCTTGGTAGGAAGCTGGTGGGGGGGGGGAGGTAGGGTCTGTGGTGACAGTACAGTCAGGGACAAAAAGGACATACTTGGTTGGCTAATAGGTCCTTATCTGCCAACAAATTATATCTTCCCATGTTTCACATTTAGATAAAAAGCTCATACAAAGAGTAAACTTTTCATATTTACATAAGTGCAAACTGCAAAACAGTAACTAGTGTTGTATATAATAATTCACATTAAATATGTATAAAACAGAAATAACTCAAGTGTTATCATAGCAACTGCAATTAAAAGCAGCCAACAGTTTCTTTATGCACCTCTTGAATTTATAGTATTTTGCAATAAGTATTGACAATATTGTTTAATAATCTGGGGCTGTAGTGAGACAGGGATCACTCTGCTGTTTTTTGTCATTTTTTTTCAGTGAACTGCTTTGTAGATATCTGATGAAGGGATTTTGTACAGTTTGACTTTATTAGTCCTTTACTCAGTGCATTAGGCATGCCACTAACAAAGGTTTTTGCAAAGTCAAAACAAAAAATTAATCCTTTGTTGAGGTGGTAATGTGCCAAAATTCTGGTATAAATCACAGTGATGAAGTTTCCCTGATTGAGTTGCAAATCTTGAGATAGTACTGAAGCTAATGTTATATTTATGCAACGCTGTCTCTGGTAGATTATAAAACTGAATTATACTCCAATGCTGGAACCTGAGCTATACTGATTTCTGTAGAAAAAAACTACTTTAATTATTTACTCATGATTTTGTTTACTGGTTCCTGAAATGCCAGTGATTTATCTAGGCCCCCCAGTAATTAAAGCTTGATACATCTTCCAATTTGAGGCCATTTGCCCCCAGCATCATCACTGCATTCCCTTTTGCTTCAATCTTGAGTTGTCCCACATATTGTTGTTTTCGTCTTCTTGTCATTTAACATAGTTTTGTTACTAACAAACCAGGCTTGTAATGTAGTGTGCAATGACTGCATACATATTTCCAGGAATGCCCCTGTTCTTCCTGCGCAATAAAGTACTGTTTCATCTACGGACATTGTTCTAGAAACTTTATTACAGATTCCTTGTAGACTGTTCACAAAAACCGAGAACCGGATCAAACCCAGAACAGAACTTTGAGGAACTTTTGCATTCATTTCTAGAAGTCCTGACTTTTCACACCCTTTTTTCATTTTTTTTTCCTTTTTGTTAAGTAGTTGACAAACCAATTTGAATTTAATGTCCTACTCCTTTGCTCACCAACTTGCTGATGAATATGGGATAAACAACCAGACTGAAGGCCTTGGTCAGGTCAATAAATATAGCTCCCATGAGTAAACCATTATCTGTATTATCATAGATGTCGCTGGTCAACCTATGTAACTAAGGCTGTCAATGTACTGTATTCCCTATGAAATCCATACTGATCATCAGCGAACAAGTTATTACTTTCAAGAGCACCTTTCTCGATAGTTTTTGGTATGTTCAATAAAGAACAGGGATCTCCCTTACCTGAATGGGTGCGCCTCTGTGATGTTAAATAAATTTTACATGCAGCCCCTAAGGAAGGGAAGGAATCAATTTGCCCAAGGTGCTGGCCGCACGATCCCTTTCAACTTCCTGACTCTCCAATCCACCCTCGCTCTTCAATGTTTTGTGATGTTGTTATAGGTCGAGTGTGGGGGTGCGCTCCATTCACCTGAATGAAGTGTCTTTTTCAAATGTAATCTCCTAACCATAAATAGGGTTTTGGCATCCATTGATACCAAGGTTCAGCTTACAAGGCCCTTGTTAGTTGAACCCTGGCATCCATCTGTACCAAAACCTGATTTAAAATTGAGACATAAGCTTTAAAGAAGACTTTCCATTCAAGTGAATGAAGCACACCCCCTGTGCTTGACCTATAATGAAGTCACAAAACATTGAAGTGCAGGGGCGGATCGTAGAGTCAGGAAGTTGGAAGGGATCGTGTGGCCAGTCCCTCAGGGGCAAATTATAATCCCTTCCCTTCCTTAGGAGGTTGCATGTAAAATGTATTTAACATCACAGAGGAGCTCCCATATAGGCAAGGGAGCTCCCGGTTCTTCCTTAAAAGCACCAAGAAAGGTGCTCTTTCAAGATATTTTATTTGTTCGAAAATAATTTTCCCTAGTAGTTTCACTAGAATAGGCAAGAAAAAATACTGTTCTATAGTTCCAGGTATTTGCTGGTCACCAGATTTCAGTGATACTGTTGCTATTTTCCAGCAACTGGGAATTTTTATTTGTACATAAAGACAAACTGAATAAAGAGGCCGCAGGCTTTGCTATTTGATGTGCCACAAGTTTTAACAATTTTTAAAGATGACCATCTACACCTGCCCCTTTGATTCCATCCAGCACTGCCAGGAGCTTTTTTGGTTTTTCATTTGTTACTTTAAAAAAATTGAAAGTTGTACCATTAGATTTTCAGTTACAGAACCCCTACGCCCATCAAAGGTTTGAGTCATTTGCTTTGTAGTCATATTTATAAAGAAATCACTGAACTACTCTGCAATCATTTTTCTATCACTCAACAACAACTCATTTTCTGTTTTAATTTTGTCATCTCCAGCTTGTCTGGAAGGTTTGCAAACTCCTTGAAAGAGTCCCAAAAATCTCTGGATTTGCTGAATCTTTCACTTACTTTTCTTTACAACAGATCTGCGTTGACATCTTAATATCACTTTTACAGATGTTTCGATATATTCTATATGAACATACGAAATGCCAGCAGAAACAGACCTCATGGTCTATCGAGTCTGCTCGTTTGTGCAGCTATCTCCTCAACTTGCAGTTGACCACCCTCCCTCCCTCCTCACAACACCCTCACTCTGTCCCACCCTTCTTAAATCCACCTACCATTTTACAGGATACCACTCCTCGAAAAGTATTCCACTTGTCCACCACCCTTTCCGTGAAAAGTGTCTCCTAATTTCCCCTGTATCCCCCCAATCTCGGCCGATGCGTGCCCTCCTCCTTTTGATCTGGAAAATCTCTTCTGTATTAGTCTTGTTTATTCCCTTTACATATTTAAAGGTTTCGATCATATCCCCCCATCCCTCCTCTCCTCCAGGGTATACGTTCAGCTCTCCCATCCTCTCCTCATAGGATTTTCCCTCCATTCCCTGGATCATCTTCGCTGCCCTACGCTGCACCCCCTTCAACAATCTGATGTCCTTCTTCAGGAATAGCCGCCAGTACTGTATGCAGTATTCCAGGTGTGGCCTGAGCAGCGACCTGTACAAGGGAAGGATCACCTCTCTGTTCCTGGAGGAGATTCCCCTCGCTATGCACCCCAGCATCTTGTTTGCTTTGTGTTTTGGTCACAGTCTGAACTGCTTTTCTTTTTATATTGACACCAGAGGGCATCTGTAGTTCTTATCAACTTAGTTAAGTCTGCATTTAGCCAGGACAAATGCTGTGCCCGTATTTTTTGTTGTTTGATAGGAGTATATTTATCAATGACACTTATTATCTTTTAGTTAAAAAAAGGCTACAGCTTTATCAACTTGATTTATTATGGAAAGGATGGTACAATGAACTATATTCACTTCTTTTATAAATTTCTCCTCATTTAGATTTTTAAAAGATCTATTTTCCCAAATTAGTACCTTGTGTATTTCTTCACTTTTCTTTTTCCTTACTATGTATATCAGGCAGTGGACTCCAGAATTTGCTATAAAAGTGAGCCTGTCAGTGCCCAATCTATTGTTGACCCAACCGTCTTTCCTGCTTTGTTCAGCATATAAACGGTATACTACCAGCATCCTCAGATTTGCCACCAGAACATTTTCGATTCCTTCAGATCTTTTAAAAGCATTTCTATTACTAATTTATCAATTAATGACTCAATTCAATAAATATGGCCACCACATCTAATTTTTGTGTTTGGCTCCTCATGCAGCAGTGCTGCATCTGAAATGGCTATATTTAGTGGATGTATTAAGATGATGCTAGCACATGTTACTGATGACAAACAGTACAGTGCCACACTAAGATGTTTAATTTTTTCATGGTTGGCATGTCAAGAGAGCAGGAACTTTTAAAAATTTCAAAACCACATCTCTCAGTGCATAAATCAAATGAAAGAAAAAATTATTCTGGTACTAAAAAATAATGAACATTTCTGATGGCTAACATACACTGCTGTTTAAAGACTGCCCTTTTGAGGCAGAGGCAATAGCCTATGCAACAAGAATGTTTTTACTTCATGCCCTATCACATGCCAGGCTAAACTGATTTAAAACTTTATTTACCTTTGACTCTCCTCTTTCTAATGTGATACAAAGTTTACATAACACCTGGAGCAACTGCAGTACGAGTTTAGAGTGAACAGTGGAGTGTAATTAGAAAGCTTAAATTTCAAGCAGTCTACTCAGGGCTACTTCACGAAGCCTAAAACAGGAGGCTGTGATGCAGGGAAAGTGTAGGAGGCACCTGGTATGACAGAATGGGAGGTCACGCTGTGAACACAACAGGGGTAGAAATTAACTTTTTTAGTACTTGCACCACAGTGCACGTAACCAGAAAATGACATGCACCAGAGACAGGTTACCGGTGCTGTTAAAAAAAAATAATAAAACTGAACTAAGACTGAAAAATACTAAAAACTGTATTACTCTGCCTTACACACTTGATTTTCCCTGCCTAATTAACCACTAAGAACACTGATTAAGGACATCCATGCCAGACAGATTACCCATCCTCTTTCACACAGATTTAAGTCTCTGCCGTATTGGTCTTTGTAAGAACAGATCCAGAAGCAAATAATTTGATACCTTCTATTGGACCAACATAGATGTAACAAAGAAAACAAAGTACTTTAGCTTTCAGAAGAACCCAGTCCTTCCTCGGAAGCTTAATGACTTAAGCTTCTGAGGAAGGACTTGATGGTCCGAAAGCTAAAGAACTTTGTTCTTTTTGTTACATTTATGTTGGTCTAATAAAAAGTATCGAATCATTTGCTTCTGGATTCATCCTCTTTCACAAACTTTTCTTCTCCATGAGAGCAGAATATGAACTGCACCAATGATGTGCGCTCCCTCACATGTGTTTTATCAAGACCCCTTGGGCATCCTGCCCTTGGAGCTGCGTGGGGACAAGGATCCACATTGCTAAGCTCCTGATTTGAATCCTTTGGGCATCCTGCCCTTGGAGCTGCGTGGGGACAAGGATCCACATTGCTAAGCTCCTGATTCGAATCCTTTGGGCATCCTGCCCTTGGAGCTGCGTGGGGACAAGGATCCACACTGCTAAGCTCCTGATTGAATCCTTTGGGCATCCCTGCGCGGGCTGCGATAGGAACAAGGATCCACACTGCTAAGCTCCTGATTCGAATCCTTTGGGCATCCTGCCCTTGGAGCTGCGTGGGGACAAGGATCCACACTGCTAAGCTCCTGATTCGAATCCTTTGGGCATCCTGCCCTTGGAGCTGCGTGGGGACAAGGAT
Source organism: Neoceratodus forsteri (assembly GCA_016271365.2). Classification (NCBI taxonomy): domain Eukaryota; kingdom Metazoa; phylum Chordata; order Ceratodontiformes; family Ceratodontidae; genus Neoceratodus; species Neoceratodus forsteri. The sequence continues at coordinate 1,212,558,958 of CM057458.1, forward strand.
CCACACTGCTAAGCACCTGATTCGACTCCTTTGGGCATCCTGCCCTTGGAGCTGCGTGGGGACAAGGATCCACACTGCTAAGCTCCTGATTCGAATCCTTTGGGCATCCTGCCCTTGGAGCTGCGTGGGGACAAGGATCCACATTGCTAAGCTCCTGATTGAATCCTTTGGGCATCCTGCCCGCCCGGAGCTGCGTGGGGACAAGGATCCACACTGCTAGCTCTGATTCGAATCCTTTGGGCATCCTGCCCTTGGAGCTGCGTGGGGACAAGGATCCACACTGCTAAGCTCCTGATTCGAATCCTTTGGGCATCCTGCCCTTGGAGCTGCGTGGGGACAAGGATCCACATTACTAAGCTCCTGATTCGAATCCTTTGGGCATCCTGCCCTTGGAGCTGCGTGGGGACAAGGATCCACACTGCTAAGCTCCTGATTCGAATCCTTTTGGCATCCTGCCCTTGGAGCTGCGTGGGGACAAGGATCCACATTGCTAAGGTACGAACTCAACGCTGACTGCGGGAGCGCCTCTGCTCTGGACTGGATTCAAACTTGGCGCCATTTCTGAAGCGCCTGCTGCCTACGATTATAAATGCAGGAGCACTGCAGCCGTTTGTCAGGGGTGAATCAGCGGGCTTCTGAGCCGACCGTGAAGTATTGGGCTGATTTTTATGCTTTTTAGGACCAGGGTAATCTTTTGCTCTGTGGCCCAGAGCTTGTACCAAAGTCGGCAGTTTCAAGCCACGCAGCCAGGACCAAGGTTCTGGTTTAGATCAACTTGCGAGAAGGAGCTATGATTTTGGAGTCTCTTCCTATGTTAGCTTTGTTTGCTATGTTAGCTGTGTAGTGCCTTTTTTGCACAGGACTTTCCTTTAATGTGAGGCAGATATAGTTTACAATTATTAACTGTAGTTCTAAAAACTCATTTTATTTGAATGTCTGATCAAGTGCTTCTACCACAGGAAACGAATGTTGCATGGATTGTATTGTAGCAATTTAAACTGATTGGCTGATATGTAATACTGTAGTCAAGTTCACTACACACAGGGAACGAGTGATCTAAGAAATTTGTTGCTGAAGTACATTGAATCCCTGCTACCATCCTGTATTCTTTGCCCTATGTACCTTTTGTGCAAGCTGTATGTCTCTCTCAACTGTTTCCTAACACTCGCTTAACCCTGTCTCCTCAATACTCTGCCTGGAATCCAGACTCAGCTCTGCTTAAGCTGTGATCTGGTTTCAACCCCCACTCTGCTGTGAACCCTGTGTCTCTCGCTCCTTTCTCCCCTCTACTGCTCTATCTGTGCTTTCCCTCAGCTGTTGCCCCGTCCCCCTTATTCACCTAATTTCTGTACTCTGGGTTTAAATCCTGTCCCACTGTTTGCCACCTGACTGTACTCTGACCGACTGCCGCCATCTTAAGAAAAGTGGATGCTTTCCTTCCCCCCCTGCAGTTGTAGCCACTGATTGCCTGTGTGTGGCTCTACCTGATTGCCTCCATTTTAGTAAATGGGAGATTGCCTCCCCCCCATGCAGTTTTTAGATGCGTCACATCCCACCTCGGTCCCAGTGTTCCTCACTGCCCTATTTATTCTCTCCACAGCTCCTGATTCGAATCCTTTAGGCATCCTGCCCTTGGAGCTGCATGGGGACAAGGATCCACATTCCTAAGGTATGAACTCAACGCTGACTGCGGGAGCGCCTCTGCTCTGGAGTGGTTTCAAACTTGGCGCCATTTCTGAAGCACCTGCCACCTACGATTATAAACGCAGGAGCACTGCAGCCGTTTGTTGGGGTGAATCATCGGGCTTCTGAGCTGACCCAAAATACTGAGCTGATTTTCTTTGCTTTTTAGGACCCAAGTAATCTTGATCCATGGCCCAGAGCTTGTACCAAAGTCAGCAGTTTCAAGCCATGCAGCCAGGAACAAGGTTGCTTCCCACAGCCATCGTATGCTCCCCACCGTCCCAATACCCTCCCACCCTTAGCTGGCATTATATATATGAAGATTTCTGTCACGTGGTCGTTCTTTTTTGTCCTATCTGCTCGCTTCCCCATTTGCAGCTTATATGGTTCCTCCACTAGAGGTCCTCCTACTGTTTGTTCTGCTTAGCGCTCTCTCAGCTCGGCAAGCCCTGTTCTCGCTTGGGGGAGTTTTATTTTTATTTCACTGATTTAACTCCTGAAAGCTTTGATCTATCTCATGGTCATTTTGGATTTCTGACACAGGCTGAATCTACTCTCCTCCAGGGTTATTTCCATCCCTCCCTCTCAAATCTGAATCCAGCATTCACTGCATGCTCCTCCTGACCCCTTCCCATCAGACTGGTCCACCCTGCTTAACTTCATCCTGAGTTCTACTGCTATCACTGTTGTTGAACTTCAATACTTGGATCTTCCTAATTCTGGCCAGACGTGTCAGGCTATCTCCTCTCTAAGATGACGAGGGCAGCTTTGTACTATCTGCCCTGTGCACTATTTACCTTACTGGCCCTTGATTCCCTATCCCATGGTTCTGTGAGCACCTCTAACAGGACTGAGGGGGCTCTTAATGATTTCACATTCTCTGACATGCTAGCCACGAGTTCCTCCACACCTGGAACTCAGTTCCCCATTACCAATACAGTCTTAAGGCTTATACTTAGGTTCCTTCTGAACAGTAAACTCCACTCTTACAGGGGTTGATCCTGGCCCTCCGATCTGGCCTCTCTCTGGGCCATAGCTCTATCCCTCACACTGGCTGGGGATATTGAGGCCAACCCTGGTCCAGTAAGAAAAAATTACTCACTTTAGTAATTGTGTTTCTCCTAATGGAGTCTTGCTGTATTCTGACTATTGCAGTTAGCTCCAGCACTTGAACTGCCCCGGAGAGTAAAGGGTTAAATTTCTATGCAAGGCATAGAACGTTGAGCTTGAGCTCGGCTGAAGACTCTGTCTGCAGTACTTTGAAACCAAACCATCAGATTCTTACGAGCTAAAACTCACTGACCTATAAATATGTGGAAATTGTAAAATTTCTACTAGCCAACTGGCAACAAAAGGTTTCGATTCCCAAAAGAAGACAAGTCAGGAAACCCAAAAACCAGGTAATAAAGCATAACAACTTCTTAATTAATCAACCCAAAGCACCCACAACAACGGAAAGTGTGCTGAAGACACCCCTGGGGTGCAACACTGCACCTGCCCACCCACTTCCCAAAAACAGGTTCTGAGAGGAGAGACAGGGAGGGAGGTCAGAATATAGCAAGACTCCATTAGAAGAAACATAAGAAAAAATTACTCACCTTAGTAATGTTGTTTTTTCTAATGGAGTCTTGCTATATTATAGACATTAGCAGTTTGATCCAGCTCTAGAACTGCCCCGGAGTGAAATGGTTAAAACCATTCCAAAATAGAATTTTGGCACGAGAGCAGCTCTATCTGTGTCATTTCAAACTTGAACTGTCAGATCTTTACTGAGCCAAACTCACTAAGGTCTGTGTGGAGCTGTAACCTACACTAGCCAAATGGCTACCTAAATAATAACAACCATTGATGGTCCAACACTCAAGTCAGGGGACCAGAAATACTAACACCATTCTAATAATATGAAAATGGAACATAAGTATAATAAAACACACACACAGTATACACATACACACCCCAAAAGTCCCAAAGGGGACAAAATGCTAACAGGACATAAGTAGTACCCACACTAAGTTGCCCGCACCCACCAAGTAGAGGGTTCTGAGAGGGGCAGGTTGGGGGGGTCTATAATATGAAGACTCCATTAGAAGAAACAACATTACTAAGGTGAGTAATTTTTCTTCAAACAACATGAAGTCTTGCTATATTATAGACATTAGCAGAATACACAGCAGTACCTCCATGGAGGAGGGGCAGAACCTACTTAGGAATAGGCTCTGAAGAACAGCTGTGCCAAGCCGAGCATCTCTCCTGGCCTGGACATCCAGGGAGTAATGCTTAGTGAAAGTGTGTACCGTTTTCAAGTAGCAGCCTGGTAAATCTCTAATAAAGGGATATCTCTGGCAGCAGCTAGGCAGCAGCTGTACCCTGGTAGAATGAGCCCTCAAACCGGGGGCCTGCCCACTTTCTGATAACAAAATTGGATACAAGAGACAATCCACCTGGCTATTGATCTCTTAGTGGCAGGTTTGCCTTTCCCAACTTCACCATAGGTAAGGAAAAGTTGGAGGATTCGAACCTGTGACCTTTGGTACACTCTATATAATAACTAAGAGCTCTCTTAACATCCAGGCTGTGCAACCTCCTCTCACCTGAAGAGGAGTGATCAGTGAAAAATACTGGAAGGGAGATAGATTGATTAAGATGGAAATCTGAAACCACCTTAGGCAAAAACTTCCTATTAGTCCTAAGGACTACCTTATCCCTGTGGAAAGAAATAAAGTCAGTCTCCACTGACAAGGCTTGCAATTCACTTATGTGTCTGGCAGAGTGATAGCCACTAGAAAAAGAGTTTTCCAAGTTAGGTACTTAAGCTCTGCAGAAGACAGAGGTTCAAAAGGGGGTTGCATTAACTGGGCAACACAAACATTAAGGTCCAAGCAGGGGCCGGTTCCCGAAAGGGAGGATTAGTATGGAGTAATCCCTTAAAAAACTTGGAAAACACAGGATGAGAGGAAAGAGGGATGACTTTCCTGCTGACACAAAAGCAGACACAGCTGCAAATGAACTCTCAGGGTAGCTGGTCTGAGACCAGGAATTAACATGTACCATGTAATCTAACAAAATGGGCAATTCAGCAGATTCTGGGAAATATTTTTCCCAGCACACCAAATGGAAAACCTTTTCCATTTAGAACTATAAGTAGCCTAGTGGAAGGCTTTCTGGAAGCCTTTAGGATCTCAAGAACACCCTGAGAGGTGTAAATCAGCAAACTCTAACTCCTCAAGAGCCAGGCCTTGAGGTTGAGGATTGAGGTCCGGATACCAAACCCTTCCCTGGGCACAAGTCAACAGATTGTGATTCCTGGGGAGGCACAGGGGAAGATGGACTGTCAGAGACAGAAGGAGTGGGTACCAGGGCTGCCTGGCCCAATCCGGGGCAATCAGAATCACCCTGCAAGGCTGAGATCTGATTTTGACTAGTACTTTGAAAAGGAGAGGGAAGGGAAAGCATGGGGAACTTCCCTCCCAATCCAGAAGAAAGGGCATCCGGGAACTGAGCCCAGCACTGGAGGCCTGCAACAGAACAGAGGAAGTTTGTGATTGTCTGGGGCTGCAAAAGATCTATCTGAGGGATGCCCACCTGGCAAAACTATCCCAGCACTTGAGGATCCAGGGACCATTCGTGATGGCCCTGGGAAATCCTACTGAGGGCATCCGCTAGGACATTGTCCTTCCCTGGAAGATGAACTGCTATGAGGAAAGTGTTCAGGGAATAGGCCAGAGACCACAACTTCATTGCCTCAGTGCACAAGGCCCAAGACGGAGTGCCCCTTCTTGTTGATGTACCACATTGTTGTGGTGTTGTCTGTTCTGACTTGTATCACCTTGTCGTGGGACAGATGCAGAAAAGCTTGACGAGCTAAAAAGACAGCTCTGAGTTCCAGCAAGTTGATGTGGAGCAGAGATTCCCGGGGGGACCAAACTCCCTGAGTGGAAAGGTCGCCCATGTGGGCTCCCCAACCCAGAAAGGAACCATCTGTAGTGAGAGTCAAGTCGTGAGAAGGGGAAATGAAGGGACCCCGCTCTTAAATTGCTCTGATCCTGCCACCACTGGAGAGCTAGGATCAAGGTTCGAGTCACTGGGACCAACTTGGAAAGAGGGTCTCTTCTCTGAGACCAAACGGTTCTCAAGTGAAACTGAATGTCTCTCATCTGAAATCTGGCTCCCTGCACAACAGCTGTGGATGCAGCCATGTGCCCCAGGAGCTGCAGAAAGTGTCTTGCTGGTCGAGAGACCTGCAGAGTGAAGGAGGAGGCCAGAGCCACTAAATTCCTTAACCCTTCTGGGGGAAGAAAGGCTCTGGCTAGCTTTGTGTCCAATTCTGCCCCTATAAAGGTGGGTACCTGGACTGGTTCCAGAACTGACTTTGGTAGGTTTAGAGAAAACCCAGGGAGGTGAGAAGCTGCTGGGTGACCTGCAGGTGAGATTTTACCTGTTCTGGGACTGGCCTACAATGAGCCAGTCGTCTAGATAGGGAAAACAGCAATCCTCTGCCTCCTTAAGTGGGCCACTGCCACTGCTAGACACTTTGTGAATACCCTTGGAGCAGAGGTAAGGCAGAAGGGCATTGCTCTGAACTGGTAATGACCTGAGGGCAGTTCGAATCTGAGGTACTTCGATGGGATCTTCTGATTAGGACATGGAAATAGGCATCCTTGAGGTCCAGGGAGGCTAGCCAGTCCCTGGCCTTAGGAAGGTAAAATCATTGCCAGAGTTACCATTCTGAACTTTGGTTTCAAAAGATGCTTGTTCAGATATCTGAGATCTAAAATGGGCGCCATTCTCCTGTCTTTTGGGGTAAGGAAGTATCTGGAATACAGACCCCTGCCCTGCTGCAGGGAGGAACCTTTCTACTGCTCTGAGAGCTAACAAGGGATGAGACCTCTGTTTCCAGAGCGAGGGTCTCGAAGCACTTCAGGTAGAAAAAGTCTGCTTCTCAACTTGGGAAACTTTTGAGGCTGAGAACCAGACCTGACTACTACTTCAGAACCCACTTGTCTGAGGTTAAAAGCCCAATTCTGACTGAAGTAAGCCAGCCTGCCCCCACTGGTACAGGAGAATCGGCCCTGGGCACCCCATCAGGGTGCCTGTTTGCAGGAGCTTTAGGCTGGGGGTGGGAGCAGGTCTGCCCACCCCTCGCCTGCCCCTGCCTCTGAAGAAGCCCCTCTGAGCAAAAGGCAGAGGAGGTCTGAGTCTGGTAGAAAGGCCTGTGAAAAGGCCTACCCTACCCCTGGGGCATGCCTCTGAGGGAGTGGCTTGCCGCTCCTTAGCCTGGGCACTCTTGTAAGTAGTCCTGTATTCATCCATCTTCTTCATGTCATCTCTGTCTGCTCTCCAAACAGAGAATTTCCCACCACAGGAAAATCCATAGCCTTAGTCTGGGTATCCTGTGACAAACTAGTACACCTGAGCCAGGTCAACCTCACGAAAAGCTACAGATGTGGCCATGACCCTAGAGGAAACATCATTAACATCCACAGCAGCATGAAACTGACCTAGAGGCTTCAATGCCATCAGCAGCCACCTGTTCTAGTTCACTAGCCAGCTGACCATAGGCCTGCCAGCCAAGTGCATAACAGTATCCCATCTAGATTTCTGATGCCTAGCTACATAAGCCATATAATTTGCTTGCCTGAGTCCCAGAGAGGCTGCCATATACTGTTTTTGCCATGGCATCAATCTTCCTGGAATCCTTGTCAGGAGGATGGAAGCCAAGGAATATTAGCTTTATCACAGGCAGCAGCCTGAACTACCTAACATGACTGCATTGCTGAGAAAGGAATTCTGTATCAGGGCCTGACAATGTATACCTCCTGTCCATCTTTTATCTACAGAAGGCACAGAATTAGGAGCTTTAAAATTTTAATTGTTTGTTTCCTAAAAGACTTATGTAAAGGAATAGACAATCTCCTAGACTCTGGAATATCCATCATTTCTACAAAATCAGGCTCCTCTTGCTCATCCACAGCCTCTTCTAAAAGGAAGCTGGAGGGTTTCAGCAACTTTTTATAAAACATAAAATGAGATGGGACTCAGACAGCATAGGGGAGATTCTAAAGGTCTGTCTGGGAGATGTCCGGTTCAATGGGCACACCCAGACCTTCCCAGCCACATTCATACTGTTCACTAATCCTCCTCCCCTCTCTCTGGTTCATAAAATTCCTCAATATCATAATCCTGAACCACTGGGACCGGACGAACCGACCTTTTACCAGATAGTGGTGGTTCGGACGGACCCTGAGACAATGACTGGACAATTGTATGGCTTTTGCTATCTCTGCAGCAGTTGGAGAAGGGGTTTTGGACTCCAGACCTGCTGATTTTCTTGTTTTCTTTACTGGAATTGGTTCCTCAGAACCAGCTTTTCTTTTGCCCGAGGAAGTCTGGCCCTGGTCAGAGGGCACTCCCTCTGGTTCGGTTGGCACCGAACCGGGCTGGCCATCCGGGTCAGCGGACTTTTTGGCCTCTCGTTCCCTGAGCCTGCCCAATCTTTTTTCCAGAGTGGCTGCAGGGAAATTCTTACATACCTGGCAGTCTGACTGGAGGTGGTCACACCCCAGACAATAAACACATGTGGTGTGTGGGTCAGCCTTGGCAAAGACTTCCCCACAAACATCACAGTGTTGAAACCCAGTGGGCCCGGTTTTTCTTTTGGGTTTCTCAGACATAATGCCAGCCTAACCAAAAACTTGCCCTTTTAACAGCAGTGCCAGGCAAGACACCCTTATCGGATCCTAACCGTGTCACGGGTATTGGAAAAAACCGTAATAAATCCGTTTTTTTTAGAACCGATAAGAACCGGGAACCGCACTCTAAAATAGTAACTTTTAGTTTTAAAATGAGTTTTAAACCCACTGATCGGTTCAAAACCGAACCGATAACTTACAAGTTCCACACAGACAAAACCTTCATTTACTCACGGTTACCACAGATAGAGCTTGAATCGAACAGTTTTGCGGTTAAAATAAAACTATTCTCGGTTAAATCCAACCGAGAAAACACTTTTTAAACCGAGAAATGAACTGAGCAGAAGGAGAAATCTCCGGAGCGACTGTTCACTGAGGCGGAGTAAAGAATCTGACAGTTCAAGTTTGAAATGACACAGATAGAGCTGCTCTCGTGCCAAAATTCTATTTTGGAATGGTTTTAACCATTTCACTCCGGGGCAGTTCTAGAGCTGGATCAAACTGCTAATGTCTATAATATAGCAAGACTTCATGTTGTTTGAATTACTAAGGTGAGTAATTTTTTCTTCAAACAACATGAAGTGTTGCTGTATTCTGACTATTGCAGACTACTAAACAGTACCTCCATGGAGAAGGGACAGAACCTACTGTGAGAATAGGCTCTGAAGTACTGCTGTGCCAAACCGAGCATCACTCCTAGCCTGGATATCCAGAGAGTAATGCTTGGTGAAGGTATGGACTGTTTTCCAGGTGGCTGCTTCGAAAATCTCTAACAAAGGAATATCCCTGGCCGCAGCCAGAGAAGCAGCTGTACCTCTAGTGGAATGAGCCCTCAGGCCTAAGGATGGAATTTTTCCCAGTTTCTCATAGCAGAATTGTATACAGGATACAATCCACCTGGCAATAGTTCTCTTAGTGGCAGGTTTGCCCTTACCTACTTCCCCATAAGTGAGGAAAAACTTGAGGGAGTCAAACCTGCAACCCTTTGTATGTTCTATGTAGTAACTAAGGGCTCTTTTAACATTTAAACTGTGTAACCTCCGCTCTCCTGAGGAAGCATGATCAGCGAAGAACACAGGAAGAGACACAGACTGGTTTAAATGGAAATCAGAAACTACTTTGGGTAAGAACCTCCTGTTGGTTCTAAGGACCACCTTATCTCTATGGAATGAAATGAAGTCAGGTTCAACTGACAGAGCTTGCAATTCACTGATACATCCTGCAGAGGTAACAGCAACCAAAAACACAGTTTTTCAAGTCAAGTACTTGAGCTCTGCTGAGGACATAGGCTCAAAAGGGGGTTGCATAAGCAGAGCAATGCAAACATTCAAATCCCAGGCAGGAGCAGGATCCCTAAAGTGAGGATTGGTATGAAGCAATCCCTTAAAAAAATTATGGAATACAGGGTGAGACGACAGTGAAGAGGGCTTTCCCACTGACAGAAAAGCAGAAACAGCTGACAAATGTACTCAGAGTAGCTGGTCTAAGGCCTAGGCCATTAAGATGCACCATATAATCCAAGACTGTAGCTAGATCAGCAGTGTCTGGAGATATGCACCTCCTAGAACACCAAATGCTGAATCTCTTCCATTTGGAGTTATAAGTTTTTCTGGTGGCAGGCTTCTGAGAGGCTTTGAGAATATCCAGAACCCCTTTGGACAGATGCAAGTCTGCATATTCTAACTCTTCAAGAGCCATGCCTTGAGATTGAGGGACCTCAGATTCGGGTACCAAATCCTCCCATGAGAGGAGGTTAACAGGTTGTAATTCCTGGGAAGAGACAGGGGGAGATGGACAGCAACAGAGGGTACCAAGGCTGCCTAGCCCAGTCTGGAGCAATCAGAATCACTTTGCAAGGTTGTGACCTTATCTCGACCAGAACTTTGAAGAGCAGAGGAAAAAGAGGGAAGGCATAAAGGAATCTCCCTTCCCAGTTCAAAATCAGAGCATCCAGAGGGACTGAGCCCAAGACTGGGGGTCTGCAACAAAACAGAGGAAGTTGGTGATTGTCTGGTGCTGCAAAGAGATCTATCTCTGGAGTGCCCCACCTTAAAAAGATGGTTTTCAACACCAGAGGGTCCAGGGATCATTCGTGATGGCCCTGGGAGATCCTGCTCAGTGCATCTGCTAGCACACTGTCCTTCCCTGGAAGGTGGACTGCCACCAGGGAGGTCTGCAGAGAATAAGTTAGGGACCACAATTTCATGGTTTCCATGCACAAGGCCATGGACTGAGTGCCTCCCTGCTTGTTGATGTACAACATGGTGGTGGTGTTCATCCTGACAAGAACCACCTTGTTCTGTACTGACTGAGAGAAAGCTTGCAGGGCCAGAAGTACTGCCCTGAGCTCCAGAAGGTTGATATGAAGGAGGGATTCCTAAGGGGATCACAGTCCCTGGGCTGTAACAGCCCCCAGATGGGCTCCCCACCCCAATAGGGAAGCATCTGCAGTAAGGACCAGAGAGTGAGTGAGTGACAAATGGAACTCCTTGCCTCAAACTGTCCAGGTCCTGCCACCATTGAAGGGCCTGGATTAGAGTCTGAGTAACCGGAACTAGTTTGGTAAAAGGATCTTTCCTTTGGGACCAAAAAGCTCTCAGATGGAACTGAATGTCCCTCATCTGAAACCTGGCCCCTTGGACCACTGCTGTGGAAGCTGCCATGTGGCCCAAAAGCTGAAGGAAATGCCTCGCTGGTCGAGAAACCAGAGGACGGAAGGAAGAAGCCAGCTGTGAAATGACTGTTGCCCTTTCTAGAGGAAGGAAAGCTCTTGCTTTGACAGTATCCAGCTCTGCTCCTACAAAGGTGAGAAGCTGTACAGGCTCGAGAAATAACTTGGGAAGGCTGAGAAGAAATCCCAGGGAAGCGAGTACTTGCTGGGTCACTTGCAGATCTAACTTGACTTGGTCTGGGGACTGGCCCACAATGAGCCAATCATCCAAATATGGAAAGATGGAAATCCTTTTTCTTCCTAAAAAGGCCACCACTACTGCTAGACACTTTGTGAACACCCTTGGGGCTGAAGCTAGGCCAAAGGGTATTGCTTTGAACTGATAATGGCCTGAGGGCAATTCGAACCTGAGGTACTTTCTGTGGGAGCACCTGATGGAAATGTGAAAGTACGCATCCTTGAGGTCCAGGGAGGCTAGCCAGTCTCCAGGCCTTAGAGAGGGAAGAATTGTTCCCAGAGTCACCATTTTGAATTTTGGCTTTAAAAGATGTTTGTTCAGGTATCTTAAGTCTAGGATGGGTCGCCACTCCCCTGTCTTTTTTGGGGTAAGGAAGTACCTGGAGTACAGACCTTTGCCCCTGTATGGGGTAGGAACTCTCTCTATGGCTCTTAGGGCCAGTAGAGACGAAACCTCTGCCTCCAGAGCAAGGGTTTCTGATATACTTGCAGGTGGAAAGAATCTGGCTCTCATTTTCGGAAACTTTCTGAAACTGAGAACCAGTCCCTAGCTTACTACCTCCAGGACCCACCTGTCTGAGGTAACAGACATCCAGTCCTGGACAAAGTAAACCAGCCTGCCCCTTACCGGGATGGGGGAGTTGACCCGGGCTGACACATTAGGGTGTCTGCTTGGCAGAAGCCTTAGGCTGAGGAGTGGATGCAGCCCTGCTCATCCCCCGTCTGCCTCTCCCTCTAAAGAACCCCCTCTGAGAAAAGGGAGAAGAGGCCTGCGCTTGGTAGAAAGGCCTGTGAAAAGGCCTGCCCCTGCTCCTAGCTTGCTGCCTTTGAGGAGTTGCCTGTCTCTCCTTGGCCTGGGCACTCCTATAAGTGGTCCTGTACTCATCCATTTTCTTCATGTAATTCTCTGTCTGCTCCCCAAACAGAGAATTACTCACCACAGGGAAATCCATGGCCTTAGCCTGGGTGTCCTGTGAGAGGCTAGTACATCTGAGCAAAGCCATCCTCCGAAGAGCCACAGATGTAGCCATGACTCTTGATGACACATTATTGGAGTCCACAGCAGAATGAAATTGTACCTTTGATGCCTCAATCCCATCAGCAGCCACCTCCTCCAGCTCCCTGGCCAGCTGGGGGGAAGCCTGCTTAGCCAGTGCCAGTACAGTGTCCCACCTGGACTTCTGGTACCTGGCTGCATAGGCCATATAGTTAGCCTGCCTGAGTCCCAAATATGATGCCATGTACTGCTTCTTTGCCATGGCATCTATCTTTCTGGAGTCTTTGTCTGGGGGGTGTGAAGCCAAGGGAATATTTGCCTTGTCACAGGCTGCAGCCTGCACTACCCCAATATGGCTGCATTGCTGGTAGAAAAACTCCATATCTGAGCCTGATAAAGTATACCTCTTGTCCATTCTTCTGTCAACAGGAGGTACAGAGTTAGGAGACCTTAGGATTTTTTTGTGTCTGCTTCCCAAAGGACTTATGAAGGGGAACAGACAGTCTCTTGGACTCTGGGATGTCCATCATCTCAACAAAATCAGGCTCCTCCTGATCCTCCACAGCCTCCTCCATGGTAAGCTGGAGGGTTTAGCCACCATTCTGTAAAACAGATAGTGGGGAAGGGACTCAGAGAGCCTAGGAGGGGAAATACCAGAAGGTCTGTCTGGGGAGATGTCCGGTTCCACAGGCACATCCAGACTTTCATCATCATCACCATCCTCTTCAAAATCCCCCTCCTCTTCAAACTCCGGTTCATAAAAATCTTCAGGTCTTCAGGGGGAATAATCTTGAACTGGGGGAACCGACCGAACCGAACCGCTGCCAGAAGACGCCGGATCGGTCGGAACCAGACGAAGCGATTCAACAATCTGAATCACTCTGGCTATTTCTTCGACAGTCGGAACATGAATGTCTGGATCCGAACCGGTCGATTTGTCTTTGCGTTTTCTTTTCATAGGAACCAATCCCTCAGGATCAACTCTCCTCTTGCCTGAAGAAGTATCGCCCTGGTCAGAGGGCACTCCTTCTGGTTCGGTGGGAACCGAACCGGGCTGGCCTTCTGGGTCAGCGGAATTCTCAGCCTCCTTATCTCTAAGTCTACCTAACCTTTTTTCCAGGGTAGACTTAGGGAAGTTCTTACAAATTTGGCAGTCTGAATTGAGGTGGTCAAACCCCAGACAGTAAACACAGGTGGTGTGGGGATCAGCCTTAGCAAAGACCTCCCCACACACACTATAGTGCTGAAACCCAGTGGGCCTGTTTTTTTTCTCGGGTTTCTCAGACATGGCCAACCTAACAAACTTATCCTTTATATGGCAACCGCCAGGAAGACTCCCCTATCAGTTTCTCACCGTGTTATGGGTGCTGGAAAAAAAACGCACAAATTACGTTTTTTTTAAAACCGATATGGACCAGTAACAACACACTAAAGATACAACAAAGGACTTAACTAAAGGATCGGTTCAGCCAAACCGATCGAGAATACAAGTTTTTACAACTTCCACAAAAGAAACAGAGAACTACCTAAAGTACTTACTGTACCGCAGACACAGCGCCTGAACCGACAATGTGGAAATAAATTCGGAATAAAACAGAGAACTTTAACCGACTTTGAACCGAGCGAAAGGAGAAATCTCCAGAGCGACTGTTCAGTGAGGCAGAGTAAAGAATCTGACGGTTTGGTTTCAAAGTACTGCAGACAGAGTCTTCAACCGAGCTCGAGCTCAACGTTCTATGCCTTGCATAGAAATTTAACCTTTTACTCTCCGGGGGCAGTTCAAGTGCTGGAGCTAACTGCAATAGTCAGAATACAGCAAGACTTCATGTTGTTTGAATAAAACTGCACACATCTAACACACTTTCTGGCAATCTCCTGACCCAGGCCCTGGGTCTGATCTTTGTCCACCTCAATATCAGAAGTCTGGTGCACAATTTCCCTGAACTGGAGGCCTGGGTGTAGGTCAGTAATCCTGATATACTTGTCCTCTCTGAAACATGGCTGAAACCCTCTTTCTCTGAGCTTGCCTACACATTGCCAGGCTAAATAATGCACCGGGTTGACAGACCTTCCTCCAAAAGAGGGGGCGGTTTGGCACTCTACTATAAGTCCCACCTGTGCATCTCGCTTCTGCCTACTCCTGCTCTAAATAATGGTGAGGTTTTACACTCCCTCCTTTTACTCGGGGGTGCTAAAAAACTGCATATCCTCAGGGTATATATTCTTCCTTGTAGCAGTAAACTTGGCCTTGATGAACTTATGGACTTTATTCCCTCTGTATCCAAGAAAAACGAGCTTATATGTCTGGGTGATTTTAACCTTGACTGGCTTGGGCCCAACTCTTCTATCTTAGCCTCTACCATTAGTAAGGCTAACCTCAGTCAACTCATCTCGGCTCCTACTAGGGTGTCCCAGAACGGCTCCTGTCGTACCATGATTGACTGGATCCTCACCAATAGGGAGGACTGCTACTCACCTGCCGGGGTTCTGCCTGACTCAATTAATGATCACTGTCCTGTCTACTGTGTAAGGGGGTCCTCCACTGCCTCCTATACTGCCAAAGTGCTGTCCTTTGCTGATTTTTCAAATCTTGACCAATCGACATTTATAAATGACCTAAAACTTACTGACTGGTCTCCCCTCTATATTAACACCAATATAGACCAAGCCACAGATTACTTCAATAAAACTCTTCTGGCCTTGCAAAACAAACATATTCCTTTCTCTACACGGAGGGTCAGTGGGAAAGTGACCAAGTGGCTAAAGAGGCCTCTCCTGCAACTGATTAAGCGTTGTGACAAACTCTGGTCAAAATGGAAATCTTCCTCTCTCCAGGCTGATTTTCAGGAATATCAGGCTTTGTGTAATTCCTGCAAAAAAGAAGTTTGGGCAGCCAAAAGTGCCTATTTCCGTAATCTCCTTTACTCATCGGCCTCCAACCCGAAGAAATACTGGTACCAGAATAAAGAGATCCTGGGGAACAACAAGCCACAGGGCCGAATGATATGCTTATCAATGATGCCCTTTGCAATAACCCTTGCACAGTTGCTAATGCCTTTAACGCCCTCTTCACCAAGGTCCCATGCCCCTCCCTGCCGTCACCTAGTGGCTGCCTCCCTGGCACTCCGTCTTCTCTTGGTGGATCTCCAATCTTGGGGCTCTCCCCTGTCACACGTCAGGAGGTACTTCAGCTACTCCGACCATTCCTTCTCGGGGGAGTGCCGGGCCAGATGGACTTGAACCCAGAATCCTCAGACTTGCTGCCCCTTTTCTTGCCACTCCAGTAACGAGGCTTTTTAACCTATCCATCACTACATCTACTGTGCCCACTGCCTGGAAAGCTGCCAGGACAATCCCGGTGTTCAAGAAAGGAGACCCCAGAATTCTGTCCAACTATCGCCCCATCGCATTGATTCCTACTCTCAGCAAGTTATTAGAGAAATTGATCCATGGCCAGATCTCTGCTCACTTGCTTAAATTCAACCTTCAGTCACTGGCTCAACATGGGTTCAGGGCTGGTCATAGCACCACCACCACGCTCACCCTATTCACCAGTGAGGTTACGTCAAATATGGACAAAGGTCTGCTCACCAGTTCAGTGTTCATTGACCTAACCAAGGCTTTCGACTCAGTTAGTCATACTCTTATCCTAGATAAGTTGCATTCTCTCGGGGCATCTGAACCCACTATAGCCTGGTTCTCAAGTTACCTTAATAACCGGTCCCAATTTGTCTCCTATTGCAAAACCCGTTCGTCCCCTGCCCCTATCTCAGTGGGCGTCCCTCAAGGATCTATCCTCGGGCCACTGCTATTTTCAATCTTCGTTAACGATATTCCTACTTCCATACTCCACTGTAGCTCCATTATGTAAGCGGACGACCTCGTACTATTCTCTGCTTCTCACTCAATTCCTGACCTCAATGATGATCTCACCTCTGGGTTTCAACACCTTTAGTCCTGGTTCTCCTTCAACTCTCTTATTCTTAACCTCCCCCAAACCCAAGCTATGCTCTTCAGGTCTCCTTAAAAAGTACATGCCTTGTCCCCTATGTTTCGTGTGCTCTGCCAGGACGGTGCTGCCGTCATGACCACGAGCTCTTTTAAGTACCTTGGGGTGACGCTGGATCCAGCTCTTGATTTCTCTGCTCACACTAACGAAGTATGTCAATCCATAAACATAAAAATCGGGGCAGCGTACCATGTGCGCCACTCATTAACCCCTGCAGCTAGGGTTTTGGTGGTTAGAGGTGTCCTCCTTCTAAGGTTTCTTTACACCCTTCCTATCCTTTCTCATGCTGTCGCTGCTAATCTCCAGAAGTGGGACACCACCTACAATAATATTTGCAGATTTGCTCTATCCACCCCTCGCCTCACCCACCACTGTCATCTCTATTCAGCCCTGCACTGGCTATCACCTGAATCACATCGCCTTTTTTCACTGAGTTGCTTCATTGATTCTATGACTAGAACTCCCTGCCCTTCAGCAATAGCAGCCACGTTTAACCCAATGTGACACTCCCATCCCGCTTCATTGATTCTATGACTAGAACTCCCTGCCCTTCAGCAATAGCAGCCACGTCTAACCCAATGTGACACTCCCATCCCCTAAGGTCCTCCCATCTGCCTTTGCTTGCTGTCCCATGTTGCACTACAAAAATGGGTGAACAAGCATTCGCCCACTTTGCTCCCAAAACCTGGAATACTCTCCCCCACTGCTTAAAGGACAACTTTTCCCACTCCTCCTCTAAAACAACACTCCTCTGTCACCTCCTAGCACTTGATACTTGTGTCTGTCCCCTTCCTGCCTTATCCAAGCTGACCCAATTACTGTTTTGCCTTACACCTGTATGTCTATGAATTGTGCCTGACCTCATAAAACATCCCTGCGTGGATGGTCCTGTTTGTTGTAAAATTTTATGTCTATCCCTGCGAGGATATCTTATGCAATTGTTCTGAATGCCTGTATGTTTCCTATACTGTATCTTGTACTCTCCCAGGTCGTGTTTGAAAATAGGCAGGTATAGTGCTTAATGCACTTACCTGGTCATCAAAAGTTAATATATAAATAAAATAAAATTCTGGGCTCTAATTGCTGCTGAACAGCATCCATCTGCATAGGGTTACCCAATCATTACATGCTTCTTGCAGAAGAAAATCTGCTCTCCCAATTAGTCACCCAAGATCGACTTCTCTGCAATCACATGATCGACTGCAAACCACGCAAGTTCACTTATTTTCAGTGACAGTGAGCATGCTCTCATGGTTCTCCTCACATACACACTGCCTAGCAGCATGAAACACAGTGATAACCCAGAGACATCAACTCTGTCAGTCAGTGCGAGGTATGTGACCGATAGTAGGCACTCCTAGTCCCAATCCTCCCACTGCTGCATTGCCGTGATTGGATCTGGCATGCTGCAATTCCTCCTCTCTCTCTCTCTCTGCTCTGCCACTCTAGTCACACTGATTGACTCACACAAGCAGCCCAAGCAGTCTTAACATACAAACAAAAAAAAAAATCACAGTTCTTGTTTGCTCACTCCTGGCTTGGCCACACTACCGCCTCCTTGGGAATCAACTGCAACTTAGTGTGGCAGCATTCCACAAGTCTGTTTGATAAAGAAAAAAGGTGCTTTCTCCCACATTCTTCAGGCAATGCAGTAACTGCCAGCTGTGCATCACAGTTCTCGGACACCAAGCTGAGTGTTACCTGCACTGTGGTGCAAGCAAGGGACAACACTACATGCACTAACTTGTTCCCACTTGCACAGAGAACATGTTTCGTATGTTAATTTTGACCCATGAAACACAACAAAACACAATGCAGAAAATGAGCAAAAATGTGAACTTGGAGAACAGCAAGTTCAATAATTCTGACCAGTATTTGCAAACAGTTGAAAAAAGGGTGGAGGTGGGAAAAATAAATCACTAAATATCAGTATTTTTTCCTCTTGTTATATGTAAGGAATAAGATACGACAAGGTGTGGTTTATGGCCTGGTAAGAGCATGCCCCAGGTGCGTGATGAGGCACAAGGAGCTTGCACCGAGTGCCTTTAGCACCTGGGAAGTGCTCTTATCAGGACATAAACCACACCTCGGAGTGTCTTATTCTGCTAATAAAATGGGTCCCCTGTAAAGTAAAAAAAATAAAAATAAAAATCATTAGAAAAT
Source organism: Neoceratodus forsteri (assembly GCA_016271365.2). Classification (NCBI taxonomy): domain Eukaryota; kingdom Metazoa; phylum Chordata; order Ceratodontiformes; family Ceratodontidae; genus Neoceratodus; species Neoceratodus forsteri. The sequence goes on from CM057458.1 coordinate 1,212,577,407, forward strand.
TCAGAAAAACAAATAAAAAATGTCAAACACTGTAAAGTATATCTTAATAGAAAAGTAGTCCTTGCCACTAGAGGGTGTTAATATCTGTGTGTCCACACCGCCCCCAGACGCACACAATTATCCTGGAGAATATGTTGCTCCCCATCCCTACAGAAACAGCATGTGAACTGTATTTAATGTGAATATTTTCATGTTTTAAATGTTGGCTGTCTTCTGTGAGAGCGAGGGTGTCCTTTATAGGCCACCATAGTTAGTGCTTTTCTCCAAGTGCTTTACTTACATCAGCCTGTGATGACCAACAGAATACTAACTAACTCGGCATAAAAAAAGAAAAAAAAAACATTAAAAAGGTGTGACATTTTACCTTGAGTAATGACAGTACTGTGTTAAGACTTCAGTGAGTTTCCACTCTCATTTTAAAGCCACGCCGTGATGGCATGCGCGTCACTGACTAGATTGGGGGAGCTTTCTGCAATGATGCAGTAAAGGTCAGATTTTTTATTTTTAAATCAGGGTAAGTGTTTTTTTTTTAAAAAGGTTTTGTCCAATTATTGCAATACTAACAGGCGAGCAGCTGCTGTTTCAAAGCCACGTACTGGCACTGGCAGCACGCGCATGGTTCCCTTCACTGTGGTCAGTTTTTTTTTCTGGAGTACACAAGACTGCAGGTTACATTTGCGTTTACATTTTTTTTTTTTGCCGCAACTGATGTAGATGGTATATGCTGTGCACTTCTGTGTGTGTTGGGGGGGGGGTCTCCCACTCACTCAGGCAGGTCCTCTTTCTTTTTAAAACAGAGATCTTGGCACATTGATTTGACTTGTGAAAAGTCCTGACTGGCTGAAGAGATGCTGGTTGGTACAATATGCCCTGATAAGGACATGGCCATAGGTACCTCTCAGCCAATCAGGACACGGAAAACTCCCAACCCATTTTATAAACAGAAATATTCACATTGGGCTTTACTTGTTTTGTGTGCTCATACCAAGTAGTTATATTTTTACCTCTTCAGAAATCTATTAGTGTTATTTCACAGTTAGACGAATTTTAAGTTTTGTTCACATAGGTGCCGGAACCAGGGGGGCGGAAGGGGCGGTAGCCACTCCACTTTTTATTTCTGTATGGCAAAAACTAACATAGAAAAAGTTCCCTTTGTACCCTTATAAGTGCCCTTTTGATTCTCAGCCCCCTCAGCTTTTACCATCTTCCGGCACCCTTGTTCATGTGTATAGTATTTAAACCTAAATTTACTGTTTGAAAGTTTTGGAGATGTATGACATTGTACTATTTATGTGTTGTTTATAGAAATATTTATTAAAATCTTATTGTCAAAAAAATAAAAGCTCAGAGGCTACAGAGATGTCCTAGATGGCAGCAGCGGCAGATTCTGACAAAGAACATGGATTTTTATGAGCTGGTTGGAGCATACAGAAAACCAGCCTCTGGAACAAAATGTATGAATGAATCAACAACCTACCAGAAGGCTTTAAGGGGGCCTGCTGCAAAAGGAGCAATTCTGGCTTGGTTCTGAACCTGATTGCTGAGACCACCACAATTTTGATAGATCAGTTGTACTGGATTACTCAACAGCGCCCCCAAGAGGGTATCTCCTGGACTCTGCTTCTGAGATTGGGGTCTCTAATCCAACCCAACTTTAAAAGTGTCCAGACAGATCCATAATGTAGAAGTGGAGGTGGCAAGGGTTCAATTTTTTTTCAGACATGAGCTTTTCAACTAGAGTCAAGCAAAAGGGCCTTGAAGACATCAAATGCAAGCTCTGTGCATTGAATGTGCCATTCAACTCATTTTTTTCCAGCATAACTTTGGGTCCAGAGTGGATTTCAAACATATGAGTGATCTTAAAGATGTGGCCAAGCTTACTGAAAAACCTAAGGGTAAGTAAGGGGCACCAATTGGGAGGTGGACCTTTAGTGATTTAGACAAGGAGGCCTGAATTAGTGACATCCAGGGACTGCTTCTTTCAAGTTTCTATGCCCAGTGCTGAGTGCGCGATATAATGACTTTAAAGGTTTCTCAGATTATAATTTAATGTACAACTCACTGTTGACACTGGACATTCTGACATGAGCTCCTGAAGAGAACTTAAAATCGAGTTGAAAAGCTTAAAGGAACAGTTTCTCTTTTAGTATTTTATGCTAAACTGCCCATAAAATGAATAAATTTTTCTTATTAATGGCATAAATTTTGGCAGAGAGTGATGTAAAGAATGAGATGTTTTACCAGCGAAATGTACCTAATCTGCATGAGGGTTTCACCTAGCACTGAATCACAGTAATAACCCAATGCCCATTAACAGAAGCAAGGGTAAAACATTGTTTAACTACCAACAGTGACTGTGATAGATCCCCAATGTTATGGGCGGTAACGTTTGTTATTTTTGCCTTTTTAACTTTACAAGTGTAAAGCCTGTATGCATACAATAACTGATACTACAAGTCGTTTACATGTAAGTGGTAGGTGTGGTGGGAAATCTACTGATAAGACTCATGACTCATGATAAGACTCGTGTGCCCTTCAGGCTTGGTTCATGTGTTGTTATATACATTACTGTAAGTAATTTGTTCTAATTAATTATATTGGGTCCAAGTCAATTGACTGTCTACTGTTATAGTGTCAAGAATGTGTGATACTTGTACAGGAGCTAACTACATACTCTACTGCAATGTGCTCTGCTATGTATAATACATTTTTTATCCAATCAATGTTCTTATTTATTTTAAAGGTTTTACTAGGAAAGACATAATGAACTGGTTACAGCTCAGTTCCAGATGCTTCGTACTTATCTGTGCTTTAAAACAAAAAAAAAAATCACTAAGTTTAGAAAAAGATTAGCCTTTTTCTCCTATCTTGTAAAAGGCCCTTTTTTTCCTGGTTTGAATCTGCTTTTAACATTGTTTTTGTATCTAAAAAAATAAAGGTGCACTACTTTAAAAATGTCTCTCCCCACATTTTCATCAGTATTCTTATCTATATTTGAAGAACAATTGTCGTATATGGTAAAGCAACCATACCTGTTGCTTGTTAAACTACCATAGTCACAGGAAAAATGAAGTTAAATAATGGATGTTCAATGCTAGTCTGCCGGTGCAGGAGTAGTGCTACCACTCATGGCACCACTGACCCAAACATGCCTGGGGAGACGGATTGCCGGCTGGGGGAAGGAGGCTTGAGTGTTGGAGGACGGCTCACCTTCTCCAGGGAGGTAGGGGTGATGAGGCTCGTCACTTGAGTGACCTCTGGTGGAGGCCAGAGATGCAGCAGGCACCAAGTCACATTAATGGGGAAGGTGTGAGAGACATCAGTGCTTGTGCCTAGATGTCAGGGCGCACGTCATGCTAGAAAAAACAGGGAAAATGACTCCCCAAGTGCCGGGTAGATGGAGCGCCTGGCACTGACCTCCACACATTATTCCTGCCTGTCTCAATCAGCGTGATCTCGACAAAACATTGAAGCTCAGGGTGTATGGGCCCCCACCTCATCCTTGCCTGGGGAGAATAACCAAGGCTACATGAGGGGTTCACCCGAGGCCTCCAGGCAGTGAGGAAGGGGGCAGAGGCCATGGCGACTCCAGAAGAGGCGGTGCTCGGGGAGCAGGGGGAGCATAAACAGAAAGTTAAAAAAACAATGGATGTTCAAAAACAGCAGAGAATACTGATGAAAACCTGGGGATAGCCACATTTAAAGGAGCACCACTTTAATTATTTTAAATCTATAAACTATGCTAAGGCTGACTCAAAACAGGGGTAACAAGGCATCTTACCAAACGTGGAAGAAGGGCCATCTAATATAGCATAATAAGGTATGAAATGTTCACCACAACATACACTGCTGCTTTAACCTGCAAACTTCTATTTGCTGTAGCAGAAAAGTACAGTTACGTAAGAACTTACTGTAACAGTACATCTTCAAGAGAGGCTCTTGCAGTAGGTAGTAACTATTGTGACCAGCGCCTCTGACGCTGTAACTACACGGAAAACTTTAGCTAGCAGTGTCTGGCAGGGGACCGCCACTGACATTATGTGACCAACGCCAGCGTGACCTTATACAATGGGCGGTCCCCAGCCCGCCCTCCAGTTCTCCCACCGAAAACCTCAGAACAAAGCGACAGGAGAAAGGAGTGGGCTCCTAAAGCCTAAGTAAGGCTGATAGGAGAAGCAGTAGCAGAAGCTGGGGGAAGGAGGAAGGGAAAGATACCTACTGCAAGAGCTTCTCTCGAAGATCTACTGTTACAGTAAGTTCTTGCGTAACTGTACTATCTTACTTCAAGAGGGCTCTTGCAGTAGGTAGTAACCATTAGGACTGAGTCCCAAGCAGTGTAAATCAGACAAATCTGAAGCAAGGGAGGCCAGAAAGATCTGCAGAGATGCAGGAAAAATTATGAAAGGAGGCCCTGAAGGACAGCTAGTCCAAAGCCAGCCCTGCGCCTAGAGGCAATGTCCAGACTGTAGTGTTTTGTGAAAGTGGGGATGGAGCTCCAAGTGGCTGCTGCACAAATATCAGCAACAGACACATTCCTGAAACAAGAAGCAGAAGCAGCCATGCCTCTGGTAGAATGCCCTTTGACTTCCCCTGGCAAAGGTTTGTTGTACTTCTGGTAGCAGAAAATAATGCAGTTTGCCAACCATTTGGACAAACACTGCTTAGAAACAGCAGTGCCCTCTCTTTTGGGTGCAAAGGAAACAAAAAGCTGATCCGTTTTACGGACTGACTTCATCCGATTTGTACAGTACAGTACCGCAAAATTCTGTGAACATCTATGTAGAATTGCCTCCTTCTGATTTGAGTACTCAGGGTTCAGTAGTTGAATGGTCTGATTCAACATAAACTTGGAAACCACTTTAGGTAAAAACTTAGGATTAGTACGCAGAGCCACTCAGTCTCTGTGAAAAATCAAATAAGGCTCCTCCTTACACATCAGGGCCTGAAGCTCAGAAATCCTTCCAGCAGGAGTAACAACAACTAAAAAGAGCACTTTCCATGACAGATAGTGCATGTCACAACTTGCAGCTGGTTCAAAAGGAGGCAAGGTGAGTTTTTCTAAAATAAAATTCAAGTTCCATGGTGGAGTAGGGTTACGCATCAGGGGTTTCAGGTAGAGAATTCCCTTCAGAAATGTTTTGAAAACCTCCAGCTGAGCAACAGTTTTGCCTTCCACTGGGATGTGGTAGGCAGAAATGGCTGAAAGGTGCACCTTCAAAGAAGAGTAACTCAGGCCTAGGTCAGAGAGATGCAGGAGGTACTCCCATGACCTGAAGGATGGGGCACGAAAAAGGGACCCAACCTTTCGAGGTGGCCCAAATGGAAACTCTCCATTTCTCAGCATAAGTGGTTCTCATGGAAGGCTTCCTGGCCTCCACGAGGACTTGGGCTACCCTAGGTGAAACACCAAAATGTGAAGTGGCTATGTCAGAAGGTGCCAGGCGTGGAGGTGAAGGGACTTCAGCCCTGGATGGACCAGTGTGCCATCCTCCTGGGTCAGGAGGTCATGACAGAGAGGTAGAGGAACTGGGGATTCCACTGCCAATTGTTGAAGAAGCGGAAAACCATACTTGGTGGGGCCAATGAGGGGCGATCAAGATCATGTTAGCCCCTTCTGCTTGCAGCTTAAGCAGTACCTTCTGCAGAATCAGAAAGACGTACAAGAACCTCCCTGCCCAAAAAAAGTGATAGTGCATCTCGCCAAATAACACCAGGCCCTGGAACAAGCAAGCAAAACTTGAGTAGTTTTGTGTTGGATGGGGAGGCGAACAGATCGAGATCTGGACAACTCCACCAGTCAAATATGCCCTCAACCACTGATTGGTTTAGTTCCCACTCAAGAGCCTTGGCCTGGGTGTGGCTGAGACTATCTAATAGGACATTCTGGACACCTGGGACATGCACTGCCATGAGGGGGATCTGATGCTGAATTGCCCAATGCCAAACTCGCATCGCCTCACTGCAAAGGGGGTATGACCAAGTGCACCCTTGCTTGTTCAGGTACCATACTACACATATATTGTCCATTTGGACCAGCAGAGGACATGGGCTGAGTAGGCGCTGAAAGGCCTGGAGGGCGTACAGCACCGCCTGCATCTCCAGCACATTTACGTGCAGGAGAGCTCTGACTGAGACCACAGACCTTGTTGTCCTGTGGTTCTGTAAATGTGCCCCCCCAACCCAGCCCTGAAGCATCTGTCGTCAGAGTCTGGATGAGGGAAGGAGGCTCAAAGGGGACCCCTTTGCAGAGACTGTTGATATCCTGCCACCAAAGGAGGTCCCAGCACACTGATCTGGAGACTATGATCTTGTGATTGGCATTGCAAAGCTTCCGCCCTGTCCAGTGGGAGGAAAGCCTGACCCTGGGCCATATCCAGCACCGCTCCAATAAACTGCAGATGCTGGTAGGGGGTAAGGTGAGACTTGGGATAGTTCACCGTAACCCCCACTTGGGTAAATAGGTTCAGGGTAGCCAAAAGGGAGAGTTCCAGCCGTTCCCTCGATGGGGCCAAGATCAGCCAGTCGTCGAGGTATGGGAAGATATAGTGGTCCTGGCGCCTCAGGGCTGCTGCCACTACCGTTAGGCACTTGGTGAAAACCCTGTGTGCCGAGGGCAGGTCAAAAGGAAGGGCTTTGGACTGGTAGTGTTCCCTCTAAAAGGAGAACTTGAAGTGGGAGTGGTGGGCCTGAAAAACAGGTATGTGCAGGTAAGCATCCTGCATGTCCAGGGTGCAGAGCCACTGTCTCTTATGTAGCAGGGGCAGCAGGCTTGGAAGAGTCAGCATCCAGAATCGTTTGTACTCTATGTACAGATTCAAGGCACTGAGGTATAATATTGGGTGTAAATCTCCTGTCTTGTAGGGTACCAGGAAGAAGTGAGAGTAGTATCCCCTTCCTACCTGGTTTGGAGGCACGGGCTTTATGGCTGCTTTTTGCAGAAGAGCCTCTATCTCTTCTTTGATCAAGGAAATGTGTGCCTTTGAATAATGTGAGGGACCCGGAGGGTTTTCTTGGGGTCTCTCCAGAAACTAACGTGTGGCCTTGAGATACCAGTTGCAGGATCCACGAATCTGTGGTGATCTCCCATCCTTCCACATGTCCGGTGAACCTTCCACCCACCAGTTTCTCTGACCACAACAGAGGAGGAGGAGGAGGAAGGGAGGTGGACCACAAGTCATGAGGCGGAGGAAGGGTAGGGAAGAACCACCCCTGAAGCTCTCTGGCTCTTGGCTGGAGGGGTGGCCATGGTTGAGGGGGCCAGACGTTTGGTTTGCTTTCTGGCCTGCTGTTGATGTTTCATCTACCATTTCTGTTGGCGATGAAAAGGCTGTTTGGGCTTGTAGTCAGTGCAATACATAGTCTGCACCGAACATAAAGCCTTTGCCCTGTCCTGGAGATTTGTAATGATGTCTTGGGCATCTCCTCTGAAGAGGGCAGAACCCTGGAAGGGGGCATCCTGGATGGCAGCCTGGACATCAGGTGCCAGCCCAGAAACTCTCAGCCAGGAATATCTCCTCAGGCTGACAGCAGTGGCCGTACCCCTAGCCAAGGAGTCACCTGCATCATAGGTCACCCTTAGAAAGTGGCGACAAGCAACCTTAGCTGACCTAATTGTGTCCATGAGTGTTTCCTTCGCTTCAGAGTCCTTCATGGCCTCAATGACTGGCTCCAGTTTATGAAAAAGACACTTTTGGAACACCAACATGTGGGCCACATAGTTCAGAATGCGAATAGTGAAAGTGGAAGAGGAATAAAACTTCCTCCCAAATTGGTTGAGCTGCTTTGACTCCTTATCAGATGGAGAAATGCTCATGTGTTTAGGTTTAGCGGATCGGTCATGGGCCGCGTTAATGACCACAGAGTCCACTGCAGGGTGGGCACTCAGGTGGTCCTTGCCCTCTGGTCCTGTCCACTTTCTTGGCTACGGCAGGAATGGACGAAGGCATCAGCCAAATTGTAGAGGCTAAGTCCTCATGAGGCTCCAACCAGGGAGCCGTGAGGACTGGAGACAACTCCGGCATATCCAAATGCTCGGCCAGTCTCTTGCGTTTGGGGTCCTGATCATCAGATTTCCACTCATAGGCCTTTGCAATCTTCTTGAGGAGGTCTTTGAATGACGGGTCCTCCGGAGGAGACTTTGGTGATTCCTTAATCTTAGGCTCGTTTGGTGGAGAAGTCTCAATGCCAGAAGATGAGGCAGAGGAATCAGAATCTGAGTCCGACTCAGACAAGTGAGTCCGGACTGGAGACCGAACCCCAGTGTGGGGGACCTCTGTAAGGGTAATAGGAGGCCTGCCCATTTCAGTGGTGGAAGTCACCCCTTTTATCAGGTCTGACGTGGAAGGGCAGGACCACCGGCAAAGGAGATCTAGGCATCAGATCTGGGCATGCCGGAGTAGAGGCTGCCACCAGATGACGACTGTCCAACTCCGACACTAACTGGGACTTAGTCTCGGCCCACCAGGACTGGAGGATGGCCCTGAAGTCCGCCTAAGGCTGGGAAGGTAAAGGTGGGGGCAGTGGAGGCTGGTACGTTGGCTGAAAACCAGGGGCATATCCTGATGTCGGGTATCCTGACGGTGAATAACCTGGCATATGGAAGGTAGGTGTATAGCCCGACAGCAGGTACCCCGACAAAGTGAGACCTGGCATCTGGAACACCGGTAGAAGATATCCAGGGGTAGGGTAACATGGTGGCTGATAGCCGTGCATCTGGAAATCTGGTGATGGCCCTGACAGAGGATCCATAGGGCCAGAGGGAGGATCCTGCAGAGGCCTGAAAGATGGGTAGGAATGACCTGAGGGTAGTCAGGCAGAGGGCCACTAGGGACTGAGCCTGTCGATGACCTGGGTGGTCCCCACGGAGGGAGTGAAGGGCTGTCAGGGGAGCCTGTGGCAGAGGGTTCTGAGGGCCAATCAAAGGATTCACAGGGAGGTCCGGCTGCGACCCAGAAACAGTATCATCAGGCTGACATCCATCCAACTCCATCTCCGGGCATTCAGGGGAGGCCGGAGGGGAAGGAGAAGTACCCGGATCGGGCGAGCCTGCCAGGAAGTGCTGTAGCTGAAGCAGCAGCAGGCGCTGGGTGGTCACATCGGGTCTTTCATCAGACCCCGATGGAAGCACCTGGGCTGTGTGGACGTCGGGAGAACTGACGTCTGGCTTATCAGCCATAGCTGGGCGGTGACCAGGGCCTCCGGTGCCCAACTTATCAGCCTGGGTGCTCATCGGAGGTTCCAACGAGCAACTTATCAGCCCCGCCTTCAGACTTAGACCCTTTTGTTTGTGGGGGGCCTAAGCGTGGCAGGAGCCTCAGACTCAGCCGAGGCAACCGCCGCCACCATGATCAGTGGTGGCAGGGGAGACCAAGGGCTGCTCCTAGGTTGAAGCAGACTTGTCCGAAGCAGCACCCTTCTTGGAGGAAGAAGGCCGATGGTCGTCCTGCGGTCCCAGTGTGAGCCGAGGGTGGGAGGGGGACCTATCCTGGTTCCGGTGCTTCTCCTTGTCCTTCCGTTTCTTGTGTTGGTGCAAGTCCGAAGAAGGGGAGGAAGATGCACTCCGCAGTTTCTGCAACTCCTTCTCCATCCATGCCATTTTCAGCTTCAAAACATGGGCCTCAGGGTCTTTCTGCCTGCGCTTCCGAGTGGCCTGACTGAAGTTCAGGCAGGCCTCACAGTCCTCAGTCTGGTGTTCCGGGCCTAGGCAGAAGAGGCAGAGGGAATGGCAGTCCTTATGCGGGAGTTGTGTACCACAGGAATTGCACTTGTTCTTATGCGACTCGGGAGGTGTCCGAGAAGACATGCACAAAAATATTTACCAAAAGAAATAAGGAATAGAAGAAAAATCTAAGATGGTGGTCAAACTGTAGCAGCGCTCTTCGCGAGGTCCGACATGCACAGGTCAACGGCGGAAAAAATCTGGACGGCAGGCCGGGGATACATAGGGTCATGCTGACGTCAGTCATGTGACACTGGGCGGTCCCCCCGCCAAACACTGCTAGCTAAAGTTTTCCATGTGGTCCTGACACCAGGGGGCACAATCCTAATGGTTACTACCTACTGCAAGAGCCCTCTCGAAGTAAGATTACTAGTTCCTACTTCATGACTCTGGCTTTTCTAGCCTGTTAGTAAATTGAGTGGGTGTTTCTGATCTACATGTTTATGGTAAGGACCATTTAGAACTATATGATGTTTACTTATTTTACTTATTTATTTTTTGTTTACTGTGTAGGGTACAGTAGGCCAAAAATGCCTATTGTCCAGTTTGACCCGAGACAGTACAAAATGCATGTAACATGTCAAGTGACAAATCAGGTGACATGAGGAACTTGGAGACCAGGCAAACATTCAAAATCAGTTTATAATACATATTGAGTTAGTAAACTAATAAAACACAGGAGTAGTATTGAAACAGGATACAATAGGTGAAATACAAATACAATATACTGTAAATTCAGTAATGTATGGTAGTGATCGCATCCAAAGGAAGTGGATTTTGTTTATGTCTTTGTTAAAGCACTTTTCCACTACCAAGGACAGCCTTTTAAAAAATACAATATTATACAGACATAGTCAGCTTATAGTGCATTACTTTTCTGTATGTATCACCCAATTCTTTATTATTGAGGACATTTGCATAGAAGCAAGAGTTTTGCCTCCCAGACTCCTCCTCCTCCTTCCTCCATTGTAGGACTAATCCTCTGCTTCTGACATCATAATCTATAGCTGTGGAAATGACTATAGTGTTACTAACAAAGGACTATGACTTCAGTGGTGGGAAAAGCAGGAGGAATAAAGGCAGTAAGATTGTTTCACCATACCATACCGTTCAGTTAATTCTATTCAGCAGTCCTTCATGTGCTGCACAACACAATATGTTTTTTTTTCAATTCAAAGTTTATTACATTTTTTCACAATTACAGAGAGAAGATCTGCTGTTACACACATGTATGAAACATACAACTATACATAGTTATGAAATCAGATCAACTCTCCCCCACCTCCCTCCTCCCACACACTATTCACACAGAGCACAACTATATAGTGGAAAGCTATCTAAGAAAAAATGAGTAACCCTCAGGGTCTCTGAAGAGAATACAGAGTAACGAGAGGGCCCCATCTCTTGAGAAATTTCTGAGACTGATAATGTAAACTGGCAATTGTCTCTTCCAGGCAAAGATTGGCCAACAGTTCCTGTAACCATTCACTATAAGAAATATCAACCGTATCTTTCCAGTGCCTCAAGACCAGTTTTTTAACCGACATGGCAAGAAGGGTAATGTGATACTTTCTATTGGTAACACCAATAGAGGAAAGCTCCCCCAGGATACAAATTTCAGGAGTAAATAGAACTGATAAACCCAAAAGGGGGTCGATTCTCTGTTTGATGACGGTCCAGAGGGGAACCATCTTGGGACATGTCCAAAATATATGAAATAGGTTACCCTCACCCTGCAGATATCGAGAGCATGTAGGTGAAGGAAGAAGACCCAATTTAGCCATCTTCTGAGGTGAATAATAAAGGTTATGCAAGATTTTAAATTGCATTAATCAGAGCCTGTCTTGTATCACAAACGTATGACAGCTCTTCCATAAAGAGGGCCAGAAAAATTCTTGATTGGGAAAAAAAGGGATCCAAAAGTGAGTTGCGCCGAGGCTGTCAGGCCATTTCCAGCTGTGAAGTACTTCATACATTCTAGAGACAGCATGGGGAAGGCTTGCAAGGGGGACTAAATCTGTCAAGCGGGAAAGATTTGGGGATACCGGTGGGACTGCTCCAAGGAATTCTATTATTAAATATTGTAACTGGAATATTTTAAAAATAGCCGAATTGGGATATGGGCGTTCTTTAAAATTTCGGGAGAGGTTAACCACGAGCCATCCACCTTCAAAAAGAAGGAGAGGGGGCCATCCCCTAATTGCGAGATCCATCTCATTTGAAGCGGCTTGCCATCAATTTTGAGGTTAGGGTTTCCCACCAGGGTTGGATAGATCCATGGTATGTTTATATCTTAAAAGGAGAAAAGTTGGGAGTGAATTCTAACAGATAATGCCAGGGGTATTCTTCAATGCGGTATTAAAGAACTTAAATTAACATGCAATAGTGCGGACGGAGATAGTCCATGAATTTGTATTAAAGTACGTTCTATTTTAAGCCATACTGGTGTAAAGGGGTGCGGCGGTGAGAGCTGTTCTGACGACAACCATCTTAAATATTTATTTGCATGGCTAGCCCAGTAGTAAAGACCCAAGTGTGGTAAACGAAGTCCCCCTTTCAATTACAATATATTTTTTTATTTAAACATTTGGTGACCGGGAAAGGCACACTGAGCCAAGGCTTGTCTCCAGGTGCAACCCAGGGGAAGGGAAAACAAAGGATCAAATATACAATTACAATGATACACAAGCAATATAATAATTTACAAGATAACTAGTCCAGCATACTGTGGTACTCAAATGCACAGTACAGGAAGCATACAAATACAGCAGTACAGAAAGCATACAAATACAAAACTGCACTACAGGACACAACTAATACATTTCATAATACCTAGTGCAACAAAACAGGCTTCAAGGCCCCGTGGCGCTGAGGTTGGCGCTGGATGCCACACCTCGTACCACCCGGCAGGTTCGGGAGTGAGCTCGGGTGCGGCGAGGCGGGGGGATCGGATTGAGCGCCCGCTGGGCTGCTCTCCTATTCCGGGGGAAGGCTCTGGGGTGTCTGGTGCGCCAGCAGCCTGTGATGGAGACTGGGGGCACTGCCGAGCACTGGACAGCACGTAAGCTGGCGTGGTCTGATGTCGGCAGGGTTGCCGTGCGCCAATCGGGATGTGCACCATGCAAGGGAGGGGAGGGGGGAGGAGCACACACACTAAGGGGAAAAAGCCCCTTCCGCCGGATAGACAACGGCTCCTCCAGTGCCACCACCGCCACACGCCCAACACTGGCTCTCCACCACTGCCCTTCGACTTCCGGGCGTAGCCCTCCACCCCAAGAACCATAACGCCCTTGAAGATGGCAAGAACACAGCGGGTCAGAGACAACAACGGCATGCTGGGTGGTCCGAAAGAGTTCCGGTCGGTAGGGGAAGAAACAGAGTTGGAAAAAAAAAAAAAACCAAAAAAACAGGCTTCAAAAGATAATTAAAGTACATGGCACAGTATAGGTTATGGGAGGAATAAGACAGAGCAGTGTGAATACAGCTGGGAGCAGACTTAAGTGCTATGTGATGTTATGGGAACAAGTGGGGAAGGGTAGAAGGCGTACCAGAGATTTGACAGAGACGTGAAAGGGAGAGTTATGTAGGAGAGGAATTTGAGAGTGCCACAGAGAGGGGAGGTAATAGTTAAAAGCAGATTTGCCCATGTTGGAGGATGGGGTAGGGAGTGAGAAGAAGCGCGAGTCCCTTGTGCGTAGAGAATAGGACGAGGTAGGGGCAGAAGCGAGGAGGGAAGAGATGTAAGAGGGGAGCAGGCTGAACCAGAATTTAGAGATAAAGGATAAAGAGTGAATGAGACGTCTGTGCGAGAGCGGTGGGAGGTCAAGGTAGGAGAGTAGGGAGCAGTGGTGAGTGCTGTAAGGGGAGTTAGAGGCGAAGCGACAGAAGGCATAGTAGAGGGAGTCAAGTTAAGAGAGTGAGGAGGCAGGTGCTGTGCAATAGACAATGTCAGCATAGTCAAAGACTGGCATAATCATCTTTGTCAGATGTTCATGACACACAGAGAGGGAGAAAGAGAGTGTCTCTGTTTCGGTAGAGGAGTCAGAGCGAAGTTTGGTTGTTATGTAGTCAATATGAAGACAGAAATTTAATTGTGGATCAAGCCAGACTCCAAGGTATTTGTAGGAAGGGACCACTTTTAGTGGGGTGCCATCAAGACAGGTGATAATTGGGGCGCTGATTGCTCTGGCTAATCTTTGGGAGGTTCCGAAGGTCATAGAGACAGTTTTGGTAGTGTTTAGTTTAAGTTGTTTCAAACTGAACCAAGCTTGGACCGAGTGGAAGTCTTGTCATAACGTAGAGTGTATTGTGGCTGGGTCAGGGCTGGATGAAAACAAAATGGTATCATCCACATACATATGGTTGAGGGAGGAGGAGCATGCAGATGAGAGGTTGTTAATGAATACAGAAAACAGGATAGGGCCAAGTACGGATCCTTGAGGGACACCAGCCATGATAGGGAGGAGGGAGGGAGAGGAGGAGTTGGTGATTTTAACGGACTGATGCCTATCATTTAGATAAGTCAAACCATATGTATGTACACTGTCCTGAACCTGCATAACTGAACCGAATGGTGAAACGATCCTATCGTCTTCAGTCCTCCTACTTGTCATTGTCCTTGGCTTAATGAAAACTGTATGAAGTTGGTGAAAATGCCAGTGATAGCTATACAGTATATATTTATATATATTTATATATACACACACACACACACGCGCGCACACACACACACACCCCTACCTACACACATATATCTATCTCTAAGGAATGCACAACAGGGACCTGTGGAATAAGTGATTTATTTTCATCATAGCTGTTTGACCTTGGGTAACCTAACAAGTGGCATAAGCCATGAGTGATGCGTCCAAGATCATACAGTGCAGTGAAAATAAATAATTTATTCCACAAGGTCACTGTTGTGTATTTCATTTATGCAACAAGACAAGCAGAGGCCTTGTGTTTCAGGTTTTTTTTTTTTTTATTATATTGGTTGTCTTTTTTTGTTGTTAAATTAATAAATGGGTAGTTTTGGGTGAAAAAGAAGTCCTCCGTTTTTCAATAGCCTCATTTCCATGGCCACTGCTACAGACGCAGTGCCATGATGCCACACTAATGTCACAACGTTGGTACTGATTGGTGGAAGTGAGAGCCTCTGAGAAATTATTTTGAGAAACACAGCAGTGAACTTCAGCGAGGTAGCTGGCTTGATTTTCTTTGCAGCGGTTGTGGAAGACATTTTGTATGGCCACCTTGCATAATGTTTGCACTTTTATTTCAGAAAAAGAAATCAATTTTGGTGTTTTTGGTGCTGCAAGTGGATGGCTGTGAGAGTGAGCGACAGCAGGAGATGACAGGCGGGATTTTTCAAAGACAGATGGGATTTTTAAAGAGAATCAGAGTCTGGAGGATCTGCAAGCCCTAGAAAAAGAACTGAATCGTAACAGATTACAGAAAGAATCTGTGGAGTGAAAGAGAGAAAGGTAACATAAAAAAAAGTTTGGAGACGCAGAGCAGGCGGAGGAGCCAGGGTAGTTTTGAGTACTGGCTGCTGAGTAGTGGTCATTCTGGCCATTGACGAGTGTCAGTCTGGTTTTGTTTTCCTTTTTTTTGGTAGTAAACAAAAGGATTCTGTAGTGAAATTATTGCTGGTGGATGAGGCTGCTGTTTTGGGGCTGATAAAAGTAGCTGGTGTAAGTCAAAGGAAGGGAACAAGTATGCCAATGCAACTGCTGTTTGTGGTAGAAAAGTGAAACTGCTGGTGAGCAAGAAGTGCTGGCAGAGGGGAAGGGACTGATGATGAACTAACCAGATGTATAAATCGGCCATGACGTAGTAACTGTATGTATAAATGTAACATTTATACATATAGTTGTTCTGATAAACCAATTTATCATATGAGTTCTACCGTCCACACTTATTGCATATATAAGGGACATGCAGGGGATCTTGTGTGATACATGATTTATGTACACTTGTGCTGTTTGACCTTGGGTAATCTCACAAGTGGCATAAGCCACGAGTGAGGTTACCCTAGGTCAAACAGCACGAATGTACATAAATCATGTATCACACAAGGTCCCCCCTCCATATTTCATGTATGCAATAGGGCTGGACCTTGCGTGATAGTTTTTTTATTTTATTTCTTGTTTTAAAAAAATATATAATTGTATATGTTTTGTGGGTTTATTTCGTCAACTAGTGCCTGTGCACATTTCCTTGCTGCCTGGTTTGTATGGCTGTTGCATGAAGATGCTATGTGCTGACATGAAAAAATTACTCACCATAGTAATGTTGTTTCTTCTAATGGAACCTTGCTGTATTCTGACTGTATGCAGTTAGCCCCAGCACTTGAACTGCTCCGGAGAGGAAAGGGTTAACTCTATTCCAAGGCATAGAATGCTGAGCTCGAGCTTGGTTTTCAAACCTCTGTCCTAGGTACTCCTCAGTGTAACCAACAGATTCTTATGAGCACTATACTAACAACCGAGAAATTGTTTTAGAAATTATATGCCAAAAGGCAATAACATAAATTTAGGGTCCAAAGACTCAAGTCGAGACCCCCAAAAAGAATCCAAGTAGGTAATAAAGTATATAACAATAAAACATAAGAACAAAAGACCTCAAAAAGAGAAGAGGTAAACCAGGTACACCCCTGAGGTGCAACACTGCACCTGCCCACCCACATCCCAAAACAACTAGGTTCCAGGAGGGAAGGCAGGGAGGGAGGTCAGAATACAGCAAGACTCCATTAGAAGAAACAACATTACTATGGTAAGTAATTTTTTCTTCAAACAACATGAAGTCTTGCTGTATTCTGACTATATGCAGACTACCAAGCAGTACTACAAAGGAGGAGGGAATTACAGAACCTATTTTGGGAAAAGACTCTGCAGTACTGCTGTCCCAAACCTAGCATCATTGCTTGACTGGATGTCAAGGCAGTAATGCTTGGTAAATGTGTGAACAGTCTTCCAGGTGGCTGCTTTACAGATTTCCACTAAGGGCATATCTCTGGCAGCTGCGACAGAAGCAGCTATACCTCTGGTGAAGTGAGCCCTCAGGCCTGATGGAGGCTCTTTTTCCCAATTTTGAATAGCAGAACTGTATGCAGGAGACAATCCACCTAGCAATAGTTCTCTTAGTGGCAGGTTTACCTTTATCCACCTCCCCATAAGTAAGAAACAGCTGGGAGCAGTCATTTCTATGGAGTTTAGTGGATTCTATGAAGTAACTCAGAACCCTCTTTACATCGAGACTGTGTAATCTCCTCTCTCCAGAGGAGGAGTGGTCAGTGAAAAATATAGGCAGTGTCATAAATTGGTTCAGATGAAAGTCTGATTCTACCTTGGGAAGGAACTTCCTATTTGTACGAAGGACCACCTTATCTCTGTGAAATGAAATGAAATCGGGTTCCACTGATAAAGCCTGTAACTCACTGATTCTCCTGGCAGAGGTGATAGCTACCAGGAGCACAGTTTTCTAAGTCAGGTATTTGAGCTCAGCTGTGTACAGTGGTTCAAAGGGAGGCTGCATCATCTGTGCAATGCAGTTATTCAGGTCCCATAGAGGAGTAGGATCCCTGAAGGGAGGATTGATATGAACCAAACCCTTGAAAAATTTCTTGAAAACTGGATGGGAGGCTAGAGAAGAGACCTTCCCTGCCGAAAGAAAGGCAGAAATAGCTGCCAAATGCACATTAAGCGTGGCAGGCCGAAGGCCCAAATTGTTAAGATACACCAAATAATCCAAAGCAGTGACAATGTCAGCTGAATCCAGCTGAATGTGCCTCTGAGAACACCAGAACCCAAACCTCTTCCATTTAGAATTATAGGTTTTTTCTAGTGGAAGGCTTTCTACTAGCCTTAAGGATATCCAGAGCTGACTGAGAAAGATGCAGGCCTGCATATTCTAGCTCTTCAAGAGCCAGGCCTTGAGTCTGAGTGTGTGAAGATTGGGGTACAATATCCTCCCCAGAGATGAGGTGAGGAGGTTGAACTGTCTAGGAAGGCACAGAGGAATTGTCACTGATGGTGACAATAGTAGAGGATACCAAGGCTGTCTAGCCCAGTCTGAGGCCACCAGAATCACAGTGCAAGGCTGGGATCTGATCTTGACCAGATCTCTGAATATCAGAGGAAAAGGAGGAAAAGCATATAGAAACCTGTTGGTCCAATCCAACAGGACAGCATGATGAGGAACAGACCCAAGAAGAGGGGGTCTGCAGCAGAACAGAGGGAGCTGGTGATTGTCCACCCGGGGCTGCAAAGAGATCCATCTCTGGAGTGCCCCATCTCTTGAAAATGATCTGAAGAATGAGAGGATTCAGGGCCCATTTGTGGTGACCTTGGGAAATCCTGCTGAGAGCAACTGCAAGTACATTGTCCTTCCCTTGGAGATGCACAGCAATCAGAGAAACCTGCGGGGAATAAGCTAGTGACCATATTTCCATGGCCTCGGTGCACAAGGCCGAGGACCGAGTACCCCCCTGCTTGTTAATGTACCACATGGTTGTGGTGTTGTCTGTCCTGATCTGCACCACTTTCCCCTGAATTATGTTCGAGAATGTCTGGAATGCTAGAAAGACAGCCCTGAGTTTGAGAAGGTTTATGTGCAGAAGAGACTCCTGATGAGACCAAGTTCCCTGAGCAGTAAGCTGATCCAGATGGGCTCCCCATCCCAGCAGGGAAGCGTCTGTGGTGAGAATCACTGTGGGAACCTGACTGAGGAAGGGGACACCTTGCCTCAGATTGTCCTCTTCCAGCCACCACTGGAGAGCCTGAACCAGAGTTAGAGACACTGGAACCAACTTGGAGAGGGGATCTTTTTTCTGAGACCAAAATGTTCTTAGATGAAATTGAATATCTCTCATCTGAAACCTTGCCCCTTGCACTACTGCAGTGCAGGCTGCCATGTGGCCTAGCAACTGTAAGAAGTGTCTGGCTGGCCGAGACACTAGTGGATGAAAGGAGGAAGCCAGAGTGATGAGGGATTGAACCCTTGAGAGAGGAAGAAAGGCCTTGGCCTGAACAGTGTCCAGCTCCACCCTCCCCCCTATAAATGTGAGAAGCTGGGCTGGTTCCAGAACAGACTTTTCCAGATTTAGGATGAATCCTAGAGAGTCTAGGAGTTTTTGAGTGACCCCTAGAGCTAACCTGACTTGGTCTGGGGACTGGCCTACTATGAGCCAGTCGTCCAGATAAGGGAACAGTAAGATGCCTTGTCTCCTGAGGAAGGCCACCACTATTGCTAGACACTTGGTGAATACCCTTGGAGCAGATGTTAGGCCGAAAGGCACTGCTCTGAACTGATAATGGCCTGAGGGCAGCTCGAACCTGAGGTACTTTCTGTGGGACTGCCTAATAGGTATGTGGAAATAGGCATCCTTGAGATCCAGAGAGGCTAGCCAGTCTCCTGGTCTCAGAGCGGGAAGAAGTATCCCCAGAGTCACCATCTTGAACTTTGGCTTTAATATGAGTTTGTTCAGGTATCGTAGATCTAGGATGGGTCGCCACTCCCCTGTCTTTTTTAGGGTAAGGGAGTACCTGGAGTACAACCCCTTTCCCCTGTGAATGAGAGGTACCTTTTCCATTGCTCACAGGAGCAGTAGAGAGGAGACTTCTGCTTCTAAAGCCGGTGTTTCCCCTGGAGAGGGAGGACAGAAAGACTTTGCTCTCACCTTTGGGAACCTGCTGAAGCCGAGAGCAAGTCCCTAGCTCACTACTTCCAGGACCCCCTTGTCTGAAGTGATAGACTTCCAGGCCTGGAAAACGTGAGCCAGTCTGCCCCCTACTGGGATTGGGGAGGCGACCCTGACTGACACATCAGGGTGTCTGTTTGGCAGGGGGCTTAGACTGAGTGGAGGATGTAGCCCTTGTCATCCCCCTTCTGTCTCTTCCCCTAAAGAACCCCATCTGCTGAAAAGAAGAGGAGGCCTGGGCCTGGTAAACAGGCCTTTGAAAAGGCTTGCCCCTGCCTGCCCTAGATTGCTGCCTTTGAGGAGTGGTCTGCTTTTCTTTGGCTGCAGCACTCCTATATGTGGTCCTGTACTCGTCCATTTTTTTCATGTAAGTCTCTGTTTGCTCCCCAAACAGAGAGTTACTGGTGACAGGAAAATCCATGGCCTTGGTCTGGGTATCCTGAGATAAGTTGGTACACCTGAGCCAGGCAAATCTCCTCATGGAAACAGATGTAGCCAAGACCCTAGAATGAACATCAGTCGAGTCCACGGCAGCATGAAACTGGACCTTTGAAACTTCGATGCCATCCACAGCCACCTGCTCCAGCTCCTTGGCCAGCTGGGGAGGGGCATTTCTAACCAGTTCCAGAACCGTATCCCACCTAGACTTCTGGTATCTGGCTGTATATGCCATATAACTGGATTGCCTGAGTCCCAAAGAGAATGCCAAGTACTGTTTTTTTGCCATGGCATCCACTTTCCTGGAATCCTTATCTGAGGGGTGAGATGCCAGGGGAATACTGGCCTTGTCACAGGCTGCAGCTTGCACTACCCCAACATAGCTGCAATGACTGGTAATGAATTCTGTTCCAGAACCTGACAGGGCATACCTTCTGTCCATCTTCTTATCCACAGGAGGTATGGATGTTGGAAACTGTAGGTTTTTGGTGTTTGTTTTGCCAGGAACTTGTGCAGAGGGACAGACACCCTTTTGAACTCTGGGACATCCATCATCTCAGCATAGTCAGGTTCCTCCTGATCCTGTTTAGCTTCTTCCACTGGACGCTGAAGAGTCTCAGCCACTGTCATGTAAAACAAGAAGTGGCAGGGGGACTTAGAAAGCCTGAGAGGAGACACATTAGAAGGCCTGTCTGGGGAGATGTCAGGCTCTATAGGGCTCATCTAGGTCTTCATAATTTTCATCTTCATCATCTTCGTCTCCTTCCCAATCGCCCTCATAAAATGCTTCAGGGTCATATTCAGAAGCAGACAAGTCTGACCAAATCGATCGTCTCTGAGTCAGTATCAGTTCGGTCAGAATCGGGCAAAGCGACTGCATAATAGCAATCGCTTTGGCTATCTCGTCAATGGTCGGAACATGGGAACCGTGATCTGAACTAGCTGACTTGCGCTTTCTCTTTGTAGGAACCGATTCTGCAGAATCGGCTCTCCTCTTGCCCAAGGGGGTATCACCCAGGTCAGTAGGCACCCCCTTAGGTTCGGTTGGAACCGAACCGGGCTGGTCATCTGGGTCAGTGGATTTTTCGGCCTCCCTTTCCTTCAGCCTACTTAAACGTTTATCCAAAGTGGCTTTAGGAAAATATTTGCAGATCTGGCAGTCTTCTTTGAGGTGGTCAAACCCCAAACAATAAACATAGATGAGGTGGGGATCAGCCTTAGCAAAGGCCTCCCGCACTCAGTGCAGTGTTGGAACCCAGTGGGTCCAGTTTTCTTTTTGGGTTTCTCAGACATGCCTCAATAAAACAAAACCCTTACCAGCGTTTAAGCCAGGCAACTACAAAAACCTATCGGTTCCAACCGTGTCACGGGTCGGTTGAAAAAGACGAAGAAATCGTTGTTTTTTTCAGGAACCGATAGATACCGGAAATCACACTAAAATTAAAGAGAAAATTAAAGCAAACAGATTACTTTGGTTCCCAACCGGACCAACTGGAAAGAAACCAAAAAGGAAAAACAATTTCTTCACAAAAAATACTACTACCTACTAATACACTTACTGTACCAGGACAGAGATGTAAACACTGAAAAGTAAGGAAACGGTTTAACAAACCGACTGATTTTACTGTGACCGAACCGAAGTGAAAGAGAGGATCTCCGGAGCGACTTCTCAGTTAGGAGGAGTAAAGAATCTGACGGTTACACTGAGGAGTACCTGGGACAGAGGTTTGAAAACCCAGCTCGAACTCAACCTTCTATGCCTTGGCATAGAGTTAACCCTTTCCTCTCCGGAGCAGTTCAAGTACTGGGGCTAACTGCATATAGTCAGAATACAGCAAGATTTCATGTTGTTTGAAGCTGATGGTACAACGTGGTAGGTGATTGGTGGAGCAAGTGAGCTTCACAATTTTTTTTTTAGTAAACGGCGTCTTAGTTTAGTGAGAAGCTGAGCAGTTACCACTGTGTATGCATGCTGGCCCAGGAGTTAAATGTAAGCTTTGGTTTTCTTTTTTTTTTATCTGTTTGTGGTGAAGTAAAGCGGACAGCATGTTCAGTGTGAAGCATGTTTGGTGTGGCGGAGTTTATAGCTGTATGGGGTAAGGAAGTTCCACTGTGTCTCCAATAGCAGTTGAGCAGGTCTGAGGGGAAAAACAAAAAATTGCCAGTATTTTATAAAACTTATAAATGTTGGATCTGAGAAAGACGCATGTTGCAGTTTGGGAAGTTACTTTTCAAAGAGAAACACATTTTGTTGGTGGTGTGGGATGGGCGCAGTGACTTGGGAGAGTGCTTGTTCAGAAGGAAGAGGATCAGTAACATGTCTGCTGTCAATTGTGATAAGTTATTTATGCTGTGAAAGGAAGTGTTTGCTTTTTAAGGCTGAACAACCACATACTGATTATCAAGGTAGGCATTTGTTTCCCCGAGCAGCTGAGACATGAAGCGCTATATGTGTGGGGCGAGAGCGGATGTGACGTGGAGCAGAGCGAGCACAATGAGAGTGGCTGGCTGTTTTAAATGGGAGCTTATTTTGTAAAAGAAATTGAGTTTTTTTGGGGGGGTGCAGAGGACTTAGAAGCTGCAGATCGTCTTTTATGGAGAGTGGTGGACTACCAGTGGAATGTGCAGCAAACAAGTATCACTGAGAAGGAAGCAGTAAGACTTTCTAACTGAATAGCTGGAAGTAGTGCTGGCGGGCAGATGGCCAAGCGCACGCGGGGGGTGGGGTGACGTAGAAACTGTATAAATCGCCTCTGACGTAAGAACTGTATGCATAAACAGAGTGTGACATAGTAACTGTTTAAATAAATGAAATTTATGTACAATTACTCAGATAAACAGATTTATCACATTACACTTATGTCCACTCCTGTTGCATAACTATATAAAATTGCCCACACCTACTGCATAGATATATATAATAATGTTTGCAAAGAATAAATCACTTAATGGTAGCAAAAATGTGACTGAGTATGCTGCTGTGAGAAAACAGACTGATGCAGGAACGAAAGCATTACAGAAAAAGGGGGTTAGCACTTGATTCAGACACCATGACTTCTCTACCATAATGGTTTGTTATATCAGCAAGTGTACATGATGTGCAACTTGCCCTTGTCCACATAATGTATAAGGTTCATGCTAACAAAATGATTTTTTTTACTTATGTCTATGACCTGATCCACCGCCCATCCCCTGCAATGACCTCCCAACCCTGTCTCCTCTACCGTCCGTCCAGTCTACCCTGCAACTTATCCCTCACTGTAGGTTCCTCAGGGCCCCACAAACCCCCTGGAAAATGCAGACTGCCTCTCTCCTTGCCTTTTCAAAATGGTGGATGAGATTTTAGTTGACAGCATCACTGTTTGATGCCACTTATTTACTTTTAGGGTAGGTAGTTGGATTAGGGATAGCTGACTGACATTTTAGTTTCAAAAGCAGGAGAGCAGGGGGCAAAGACTCCTGTGATTGTCATGGTTTCATCATAATGATAAAAAAAAAATTTCTTTCAAATCTCGTCCACCATTTTAAAGATAAGCAGGGTCTGCACTAGCGTCCAAATTCTGTGCCTGTTGTAATGGTGGCTGAGGAAGTCCCAAGAAGATTGTGCAGTGCACCATCCGAGTAGCCCAGGAGTTTCCATTTTCTTCCCTTCATAGGACGGCAATGGCAGGGACTCCATGCACATGCAGACAACTGTGTGACAGTATGTGGAGCCAGCCCACATTCTCCCTCCAAAACTGCTCCAGCCTGCATTGCCACATGCGGTCACCAAGGTGGCAGTGTTGCAGCAGAATTGGTCACTCACGCACCCTGGAGGGGGACAGCACCCTCTGGGATGCTTGATACCCTCTCCCCCACCAGCCCTCTGATCACCCAGGCTGCTTCCTGAACCCAGGTCACCAGCAGCAGCAGCAGTGCCACTGTGCCAACAGGCCAGCCCTGTTAACACACATTTCTGATGGTAAACGGCAAGGCACCCCACTCAAATGTTCTGTTATAGCATGGAGGGCATGGCAAAACAGTAAGACTTGTAAAAACATTTCAAAACACATATCTAACTTGAAGTATGAAAAAAAGGATGGAAAAATAGGTATGTTTTTGTTTGTGCTGTGACTATATTACCTATTTCTGCTACTTTAGAAACATAGAATCTGTCGGTAGATAAGGACATGGAGACTCTCATAAAGGAGAGGCTGGTGAGGTACCTAGAGGAGGAGGAGGAGGGTCTAACTGATTATAACCAACATGGGTTCACAGGTGGCAGGTCTTGCCAGACCAACCTGATCGAATTCTTTGACAGTGTTATGGAGGAATATAATCGGGGGGGGGAGGTGGATGTAGCCTATCTGGATTTCCGGAAGGCGTTCGACTCCGACCCACACAGAAGGCTGGCAAGTAAACTGAGCAGTCTGGGGGTGGGGGCTAGGCTTGAAAGGTGGGTGGAAAATTGGTTGGATGGGAGAACCCAAAGAGTGGTGGTCAATGGGAAGCACTCCAGGGAACTAAGGGTGATGAGCGGGGTGCCACAGGGGTCAGTGCTAAGGCCCATACTACTTAATGTGTATGTGGGGGACTTAGTGGAGGGTGTGAATGGAAAAGCGTGTTTATTCGCAGACAACACAAAGTTATATAACAGGGTGGACACTCCGAAGGGGGGGGGGGGAATCTAGCCAGGCTGGAGGTTTTGGCAGAAAAGTGGCAGCTGCAGTTTAATACAGATAAGTGCAAAATAATGCATTTAGGTCAAAACAACCACAGAGCCACGTACTACCTAAAGGGTGTACCACTGCAGGCCACTGATCAGGAAAAGGACCTAGGGATATGGATAACGGGCACATTAAGGGCCAGGAGGCAGTGTGAATGGGCAGCTGGGAAAGCAACTGGGGTCCTGGCATGCATAGGAAGGGGGCTTCATGAACAGGAGGAGGGAGGTGATCATGCCATTATATAAAACACTGGTCTGGCCGCAGCTGGAGTCTGGCGGTCCCACCTGCAAGGGGACAAGGATAGGCTGGAAAGAGTACAGAGAAGGGTGACCAAGATGATTCACGGGATGCAGGGAAAGACTGGAAGAACTTGGTCTTTATACGCTGGAAATGAGATGGGAGAGGGGGGACATAGTGAAAACCTTCAAGTATAGGAAGGGGATAAACAAGGTTAGGGGGATAGCATCTTTCGGCTGAGTGAAAACAGAACCACCAGAGGGCATGCTTATAAGTTGGAGGGGGCAGATTTAAGGGGAATGTGAGGGGGAGTTATTTCTTGGAGAGGGTTGTACAACCATGGAACAGGTTGCCGGGGTGGGTGGTGGAGAAAAGAGCATGGGACAACTATATGGGCATAGGGAGAGGAGGGGAGGGAAGGCAGAGGGATGGGAAGTAAAAGGGAGTTTTTTTTTGGGGGGGGGGACTGTCTTGGGCAGACTAGATGGGCCAAATAGTCTTTTTCTGCTGGCAAATTATATGATTCTATGATCAGACAACGGAGAGAGCACCCCTCCAATCTTTGGGGGGACTGCTCTTTGGACTAAAAATGGTGCTGAGGCCTGTTGTTTATACATGGATTCTTTCACCGCAGACTATTATTAGAGAGCTTTCACATGTTCACTTGTAAGCCTTCGACTGCATTGTTATAACATAATGACAGAGTTATTCCACGACATTGTACACAAGTTGTATGATTTATTTGTGGCTCTGCTTGATATTCTGGATTCTGTAATCTTAATGTATCTTAATAAAATCATTCTGAAGTTAAAAAAAAAAAAAAAAAATTGCCAGCCCATAAAGGGATTACAGTGGTAAGAACCTTAAGATTCTCTTGTGCCCAGTGGCACTGAGGGTTGAGGTGCTGGACACCACACCACGCTTCCAGCGACCCATGTTTGGAGCGAGCATGGGCCTTGAAGTCGGCTGGGAAGGAGAAGCTTGAACATCCACCGACAGCTCACCTTCCCTGGGAGGGGAGGATGCAAGACTCGGCACTCTCAGTACCGCCTGGCGGCAAAAGGGGGGTACGGTGCCGCAGCCTGCACGCAAGAGGAAAGGTGACGCATGGCGGACATCGGCAGGAACATGCTCGAGGGTGAGCGCATCTCCTCCACCAGACATCATTGCACAATTGTGTGCACCAAAGGAAAGGGAAGGTGGAACCACCAGAACAAAGGAAACGCCCTGGACTGGTGGTATGCGATGGCGCACCCTGGCCCTACGCCCAATGCTGGACCCCTCCCACCTTGGTCCCGATCCTCCGCATGCCTCCAATGCCTGTATGATACTGGATGTCTAGGGTGCCTGTAGGAGTGGCGGCCCTGCCCTGGGGGGTAAGCCAGGGAGGTCTCTCACCAGGCAGAAATAAGGCATCTGCAGAGCTCCGGGATGGGACCCAGAGTGGGGGGCTTCAGGCTGGGCGGGAGACAACTGGGACAACGTTAGAGAAAGGCCACCACTCCGGTGACTGGAGGGAAAAAGAAGTAGGGAAAAAAAGGCTTCTCTTCTGCAACTCATAAGGGACACTGTTGGTATACAACAGAACAGCCTAAGGTAGCCCTGGCTGACTCATGCTTTGGCTTGTAGAGTCAAGCCAGATCCTTGGTTTAGCTCTGGGTTGGCATTAGGTGAAAAATTCCTGGCTCGCTCACTTCTATCAAGCACTAGATGTTATTTGCTGCACAAGGGGCAAACGTGTACATCCCATATGACCAAGGCACACTAAACCTAGGAACTGCCTCTCTAGGGATCTTTTTTTTTTTTTTTGTCCTGGAGCCATGGCATCAAGAGGATGTCGAACAACAAACTAGTGTAACATTAGCAAATTCTCTCACATAAGCAATACTCCTTATCCAGTTGAAGAATCAGGGAGAGGACTATGCATAATTTTTTTTTTTTTACCAAAGAATAAACGCAGTTCAACTTAGAAGAAATGGTAACACGTGCCTATAAATAGAGGTCTGTTTAAGCTTTTGTAACCCCTAGATGGCGCTATCCCAGGGGCTACTACCCCTGCCTGATTTGCCACTAACAGGTTGAGGGGCCTGGATCCAATGGCGGGTGCCTCCACCCAGAGGTCAGGGTTTGCAATAGTTAAACTAACTTGGTCACAGCCCTCTGGGACACTGCAACCCCCTTTCTTCCCACTAGTGGCCCACAAATATATCAGAATTACCTTCACAGTATACACTTACCCCAGGTCTGGTTCCGGCACTGGGACCTCCTGTGAAATGAGATACAGTGCAACAATCACAGTACAGTACTTTAACATGACAAATACCTCCAGGCAGTATAACTTTGCTGAAACAAGCAGCTCTGATTTATTTAGGGGGATATAACAAGGACAGGAAATCAGGTTAATTAGCTTATCACTCTAATAATCTACCTATGGCTCTGTGCAGGCCTATCCCTATCAGTTACTGTCCCTGGGTACCCAAGCCCTAGTGGCTAGTCAAACCGTGGCAGCTGGTAGGGCCCTTTCACACAGAGAAAAGGAGAATTAAACAGTCAACAGTACAGTAATTCCATTTGGATTTAATGTGGCAATTCAACAGGAGCAACCCTGAATTAGTACTCACGACCTCCAAATAAGATAGGGTCCTTCAATGTCAGCAGGGCTCATTGAGGTACACAAACCTCTTCACACATCCATATAAAAGAAAGTACTATACCAGGCAGGCTGCATCTGTATCCGATCGCAATTATTGCACAATACCGGAGAACACACAGCAGATTCAGTTCCTGACAGACCGAGTGCAATTTTCAGCAATTCTTCCAGTCTTCTACAGGGTGAGCCTGGTTTCTACTCTTCAGAGATCCTTTGATTCTTTTCACGGGACGGATTCAGTCTAACAAGCTGTTACACAAGCTGCAGACCGGAACTCTGGGCCTTACAACGTTTTTGACTAAAACTGCACACTGAAAAGCACAGGGCTCCTTCCTTCTTCACTGCCAAAGCTCAACTGAACTCCAACCGACAAAACCGGCACTTCCTTTGAGTTCCTCCCAGTTCTTGACTGGATTGGCTGTCACTCACAATAGACTGCTGCTGTTGGTCCAAAAAGGCACTGAAGTTTAAACACATCTCCAGAGTCACTGCCCATACAATCCTCTTGTGGCTGGCTCAGATTATGAGTCCAAGTTCTGATTCGTCAAGGCACCATTTTAGAGCTAGCTTACCCCACACTGATTGGTCCAGTTCAGCAGTTCAAAACTAGAATGGGAACTAGCAGACACAGTTCTGACTGCAAAGAAAGCAGGTTAGACAAACTGTAATTTCATTATTACTCTAAATAATTTCTAGTAAACAGTTACATCTTTCAGATAGGTTCCCTTTGCACCCTAGTGACTGCAAAAATTAAGTGAATTGGCAGCAGCTCAAGTGGTACTCAGAGAAGCACACAGTCCCCATACAAACTAATTATGTCTGCAAGCAGACAGCTCTTAAAGAGACAGTACCAGAGGCTCTAAAACACTCACTGATAAATGGCTTAAATGCCAAACACCATTCAGGCTTGGAGCATTCAAGCAAGCTCCTGGAAGTCTTTTGGGAACCCCCATTTGCAGGGGTTAACCCTTCCTAGCCTGGGAAAGCTTGCGTCCGCGTCAAGCAAGTACCCATAAGTTTCAACTGCAACCATATACATTTGCATTAGGCTCGCACATGTAATCATCAGTCAATATATCATTTTACCAAGAACACATTTCTGAAACATTGCAGTACGTCACTCTTTCACAGTACATACACATTGTACCATAACTCAAGTTATTACCTCTTGTACATGAAACCTGAAGAGAGGGGCCCTTCCTATCAGTTACCTTGGGGCTGGACGGGCAAGGGCACCATACTTAGAGGGCAACACAAGTAACTTGGAGTTAGCACTGACGCTCAGTTTGGGCAATGAGCTCGGGGACACATACATCCTTTATGGACAACATTGAGAGGCAAATCCACAGGCCTCCCAAGGGAATCATAACTGAGGTGCACCACAGGCTTTACAGCTCGACCAGTCTTTCTAGGGGAACTGTTACAGTCTCTGCACTCTGAGCCTCATTTTCAGCATTGTCCACACTTGTCAGGGGAGTCTCCATGGGGTAGAGAGGCTAGAACTTGGGGCACTTTCAGCTCCAGGAGTTACAGTTTCTGAGTCACAACATTTGGCTCGCATGGAAGCTTTCGGACACTGGCAGTGGACTGTCAGGGCACTCAAAATACTCTTCTTGTTAGTGTATCACCAGTCTGCCCCAATCTATCATTCCTCCCTGAAAGCTCAAACAGTTCAACCATGCACAATGATTCCATTTCATCTGATCTGATGCTTTGCACTTCACTTTCTGGGAGCATTGGCTCCAGGGATGAAGCTGGGGCTTAAACAGTCCAGAAGGCCCAGCTTTGTCTCCAGTATTGACTAGGGATTGCCCGAAACAATTGACTCAGTTCGTAAGAAGGATAGTATTCAAAGTCACTCTCACTTTCTTCCGATATGGACTGACAGTCATGCTCAACTGGGACTTGTGGAGGGAACACTAACTTTGCTTCTGTAGGTGCAGACTTTCTTGATCTTTTCTTAGCAGCAGCTCTAGTCACTGGTCCAGAGGGGCATCTTCTAGGGGCTCAGACTCAATTAAGATTTGTCCAATGGGCAGTAAATGATTTCTATGCATTGTTTTACATCTTTGAATTATTCTCAGGCCTTACTTTGTACACTGGCAGATCATCTAGTTTGCCCACTACAATGTGAGGGAGATGGTGCCATCTGTCAGCAATCTTGTGCTTGCCATGCAATCCCAGATTTCTTAGCAATACCCGATCTCCTCCCGGAGTTCCTGTGCTTTCACCTTTTATCATACCTTTCTTTGTTGGCCAGATTTCTTTTGGCAGCCATGGTTTAGAGCCAGTTAGTACGCATGAGTTAGCTGGGCCTTTAACTTTTGCACATACTGTAAATAGTTGTCAGCCTGAACCCCATCAGGAGAGACCCCAAACACACATCTACTGGTAGTCGAGCTTCTCTTCCAAACATCAGGTGGTAGGGGAGAATCCAGTGGCATCACTTTGGTGCAGTTATAAGCATGTACCAGGGT
Source organism: Neoceratodus forsteri (assembly GCA_016271365.2). Lineage (NCBI taxonomy): Eukaryota > Metazoa > Chordata > Ceratodontiformes > Ceratodontidae > Neoceratodus > Neoceratodus forsteri. The sequence goes on from CM057458.1 coordinate 1,212,607,330, forward strand.
GCTAATTTGTTGGCTCCATCTAGGCTTGTCCTTTGGGTGCAGGTGCCTAGCATATCTAGCAAAGAGTCTCGGTTGAAGCGTTCAGGCTGTGGGTCCCCTGGGGGTGGTAAGGAGTGGTTCTGGACTTTCGCACTCCCCACAGAGAAAGCATCTCTTTGATCAGACGACTCTCAAAGTCTCTCCCTTGATCAGAATGGATTCTTTGTGGAGCCCATAGTGAACAAAAAGTTTTCTACAAGTACTTTGGCCACAGTGGATGCTTTCTGGTCTTTGGTGGGGAAAGCTTGGGCATATCTCGTGAAATGGTCAGTGACCACCAGCACATTACTGATATTTCTTTGATCTGACTCCAAACTTAGAAAATCAATACAGACCAGCTCCATGGGTGCACTGGTGGTGATGTTAACAAGGGGCAGCCCTCTGGGTGAAAGCTTTCCTCTGTAAGCAGCGACTACAAGTTCGAATGTGTTGCTCATCAGCCCCCATCTTAGGCCAATAGAATCTGGATCTCACCAAGTCAAGTGTTCTGTCTATACCAAGGTGCCCCATGTGGTTGTGCAAGGACCTCAGTACTGAGTCTCGAAGGCAGTGGGCAGCACTAGTTGTTGTTTGTCTACTTGTCCCCTCTGTCTACTGTTTCTCTGTATAACAGTTTATTGATCAGTTTCAACTTAGGACCTTCTTTGTATAACAGTGCAGTTCTCAAATCAGTGGGCGTAATTTGGACACATCTTTTCCTGCATAAGGGCTTCTAAAGCTGCTTTGATCATGGGATCGCGGGATTGAGCCCCCGAATACTGTCATTGTCCAGCTGAGGCAGTGCACCAATGTCTATTGCAGAAAAGTGGCAATAAGCAGCAGGTATGCAATTCTCAGAGGCTCCCAAGCAATCCACCATGCAGTCCACTCGTCCGTGGACATTGTTCCTCCTGTCAAACTTCCGGCAGAGTGCCGAATGTCAGGTTCTGCCAATCGGACCCAATCATTCTGGGGAACAGGCCTCGGGAGACAGCATCAGCATCTATGTGGTTCAGACCTGCTCGGTATTCGAGAGCATAGTCATATGTAGATAATGCAGAAAGCCACCTATGCCAGTGGCATCCAACTTAGCTGAGGTCTGCACATAGGTCAAAGGATTATTGTCAGTTTTTACTAGTATTTTAGCCCCATACAAGTACTCATGGAATTGGTCAACAATAGCCACTTCAAAGCTAGGAACTCTAACTTATGTACAGGATAGTTCTTTTCGGATGGGGTCAGGCTTCTACTGGCAAAGGCCACTGGTCTCAGGCCATTCGTGCTCTTGGTACAACACAGCCCCAACCCTTGCAAGCTAGCATCAGTGTGCAGGACGTAAGGTTTTCTTGGATCGGCATAGGCCAGCACGGAGCATGGGTAAGTTGATATATGATCTCATGAAAAGCAGTCTCACAATCAGGAGTCCAGCGGGCCCCAAATACTTCACTCGGATGAAAATACACTCTTTCAGTCTTGAGGGCCTGACTTTTGGTATTTTTGTGGGTTGGGGATACCCTTGAGTAAGGTTAAGTAAAGGCGGATCACTCTTGAATAGTCCTTGATAAGCGCCGATAACCACAGAATCCCAGGAATCTTTGCAGTTCTTTTAGATTTTGGGCTGTGGCCAGGTGGTCAAGGCCTCAACTTTACTGGTCGGTCTCTATTCCTCGGTGGATACTATGTGTCCCACATACTTTACTGATGTTTGAAAAATTGACACTTATCAATGGACAGTTTAAGGCCAAAGTCCTCCAGTCGGTCCAATACCTTAAATAATCTGCTCTCATGTTCCTCCAGTGAGCTGCCAAACACAATAACATCATCTAGGTATACCAGGCACTCTAGTAAGTTCATGTCCCCACTGCCGCTCCATCAATCGTTGAAAAGTGGCTGGGGCACCTGAAATCACCATGGCATCCTCATGAATTCATAGAAGCCAAGCGGACAGATAAAGGCTGTCTTTTCACGGTCCTCTGGGGCCATCGGGATCTGATAGTACCCACTGCGGAGATCCAGCACAGAGAACCACTTGCTCCCGCTTAGGCAGTCAAAGCATCCTGAATGCGGGCATTGTGTACTGATCAGGATAGTCCGCGGTTTAAGGTGCGATAATCCACACACATCCTTACTGTTCCATTCTTTTCCTCACTACCACAATGGGGAAGCATAAGGGCTTCTGGATTCTTGTATTACACCAGCAGCTAACATCTCTTGCAGATGCCGTCTCACATCATCTATGTCAGCAGGTGCCAGGCGCGAGACCTCTCACGAAATGGTCTTCGGTCATGCAGCGGAATTGTGCTCAGCTCCTTGCACGCATCCTACATCCCATTCCTTTAAAAAAACACCTGGTCTCTCTGGGCAAGCTTCTCACTGATCTTCACTTTCCATTCAGCTGGCAGCGAGTGCCGAAATCAAACAAGTCAGGCGTTACTCTGTCATTCTTCCTTGAACTCTTGCTGCTGGGTAGCACTGCAGTGTCTGCACAATGCACATTAGCCAGGATGCAACCTCTGTTTACTCGAATGTCTCTTTCAGACACATTATGAACTTGGACCATTACCCTTCTGGCATAAGCATGGGCTCTAGCGGGCAAAATACTAGGCTTGACCAGCAGTCCCTCTGGCAATTTTCCATCGCCTGGTGCATCCAACATTAATATTTTATTCTTAACATCCTTTCTGATACGGACCTCTCCTGTAAGGTACACTGGGCATTTGGCGCCAGGATCAGAGACTCAGGATCCTTCTTCCATACAATTCCGACCGGTTCCTCTGGTTCTGTTTTTCAGCATCTCTCTGTGCCTCATAGGCCTTCTTAATTAAAGCCGGAACTCTTAAAGCTCTACTAGTCTTTGACCCCTGTTTTTCATAACACAACTGTGCCAGCCTTCCGAACATATGAGCATTTGTTCCAATCAACAAAGGGACACCATTATACAGTCCAGTGGGGGGACACACTAAGGCTAGGGTCTCTACTTGTTCGGCCACTCCAGCCACGGAGGTGGGGAAAGACAGCCAAATTCGGATATACCCGAATAGGGTAGGCCTTCACTTAACCCCCATACATGCAGTCCTTCTAATGGTTGTAAGGGTACGTCTGACAAATGCTTCTGATACCAATCTTGGAACATAATTGTCACTTGGGAGCCACTGTCTAATATAGCTCTTGTAGACACTCCGTTCACCTTTACAGTGGTCTCCATGGAGGGACCCACTATTCTGGACCAGTCTGGAGAGGCGGTAGTGGGGGCCTGGGCAACTGACCTTGCCACAAAAGGACGTGAATTAGCATTTTTGGTGCCCTCACTGGGATCATGTCGTGCACCTCTTAACCACTGATTTCTTCTCCGAAGCTCTCCTTGTAGCCTATATGCAACTTTGTCAGTGTCTTTTGGGGACTGGCATTCCTTTTCATGTGCCCATCTTTCCCACAATTATAGCAAAACATACTTTCTGGAGTTTGAGCTGGCCGGCGCACACTGGGAGCCAGGGCGGGGTATTACTAACTGGAAACCTTGGTGCCATCTCTGTCTCTTGGCTGATAAGCATTTGGAGACATCTCGTCAGTTTCTCCACTTCCATGGTCAAGGAATCGAGTTCGGAGCTGTTATCAGCAGGAGATACATGGGTGGGTACCCCCACCCCATAGCAGATGCAGTCGGATATAGGTCAGGGCCCGTACTTGCAGGCGTGGCCTTCATAAAGGGACTGTTTTGAATTCGGATCTCTCTCAACAGTTAGCCCCATTGTGACATATCTTTTCCTTGTCAGAGCACTCATTGACTGCCAACCTCTGCCCTGAACTTCACTTGATGGGTCACCCTCAGTCACTCGGGTCGTAGCAGCAGCTATTGGTGCAGGTCCCTCCCGAGTCGTCTTTTCTCAACTCCTCGAATTTCTCTCATTAACTCATCATAGGAGGTGGGGATTCCAGTCGATCTGCCAGGTGTAACTGAAGCAACAGCAGTTCTGAGAAGGGGCAGACTTAAGGATCCTGTCCAGCCTGGTTCGGTCCAGTTCAATCGCTGGCAAACTACCTTTCTGAGGCATTCTTGCAACAATTTTCCAGCCGAGATACATACACAGACAACAACTCCCCTTGGTACTGTTGTGCATCTCTTACTCTCCACCATAGGTCCTCATCAGAATCTGGGCTCCCATACACATTCTCAAGGCCTCAAGATAGGCCTGTGCAGTCGCTTCAGGTTACTGGCCCGTTTAGCGGATGGTAGCCAGGGCAGGACCTCGAGGCTCTCACTAACCCTCTTTCGCTTTTCACCTTCCGAGCATTGCCATTCTAGCACTTGGGGGCAACATAGTCTATCCAGGTCTCCCAGTCATCCTCCCCTTGGGGGTGGGAGGGTGCCAGAGAAGATCCTCAACCTTGGTAGAGTCGTGACTAATGGCAGGTGCAGAAATAGGAGTCTGCATTGGTTCAGCCACCATTACGGGCACTGGAGCAGGAGAGGGTGTTGGGAGGAACACTCCCAGGTGGCAAGAATAGTTTCTTCAAGTCCTCCACAGTTTTCCCTCTCCCAGCAACCATTCAGCAAATTTCTCCTCAAAAGTTTCAGATAGTGGTGGGGCTGATTCCCCTCGGTCTTCACTGTCCTTAGTTATCACTCTCCAAGCAGTGGGGGCTCCTCTGGGAGTAATGGTCTGTGGCACTTTGGAGCTATCTATGGGATCCTTAAACTCTACTAGGGCCAGGAAAGTGTGGGTGAGCAGATTAGCATGCCGACCCACCACCACAGGGTTTTGTAAACCTTCCACCTTGGAAAGTACTCCCTGCACAGTGTCCGTATTGATACCCAGGGGATGTCCAGGATAAGCATAGCATTTTGGGGTCGATCTCCTCCCAGTACACCACTCCACCAGCCGGTGCACAGCCACTCTGTCGGGTACCCATTTTTTCTTAACAGTGGTTCGTAAATATGGCCACTAGAGGACACACAATCCCAGCGGTGAGCCTCCAAGATGTAACCCTAGATGGCGCTTATCCCAGGGGCTACTACCCCTGCCTGATTTGCCACTAACAGGTTGAGGGGCCTGGATCCAATGGCGGTGCCTCCACCCAGAGGTCAGGGTTTGCAATAGTTAAACTAACTTGGTCACAGCCCTCTGGGACACTGCAACCCCTTTCTTCCCACTAGTGGCCCACACAATATATCAGAATTACCTTCACAGTATACACTTACCCCCAGGTCTGGTTCCGCACTGGGACCTCCTGTGAAATGAGATACAGTGCAACAATCACAGTACAGTACTTTAACATAGACAAATACCTCAGGCAGTATAACTTTGCTGAAACAAGCAGCTCTGATTTATTTAGGGGATATAACAAGGACAGGGAAATCAGGTTAATTAGCTTATCACTCTAATAATCTACCTTATGGCTCTGTGCACAGGCCTATCCCTATCAGTTACTGTCCTGGGTACCCAAGCCCCAGTGGCTAGTCCAAACCGTACAGCTGGTAGGGGCCCTTTCACACAGAGAAAAGGAGAATTAAACAGTCAGCAGTACAGTAATTCCATTTGGATTTAATGTGGCAATTCAACAGGGAGCAACCCTGAATTAGTACTCACGACCTCCAAATAAGATAGGGTCCTTCAATGTCAGCAGGGCTCACTTGAGGTACACAAACCTCTTCACACATCCATATAAAGAAAGTACTATACCAGGCAGGCTGCATCTGTATCCCGATCGCAATTACTACAATACCCGGAGAACACACAGCAGATTCAGTTCCTGACAGACCGAGTGCAATTTTCAGCAATTCTTCCAGTCTTCTACAGGGTGAGCCTGGTTTCTACTCTTCAGAGATCCTTTGATTCTTTTCACAGGCGGATTCAGTCCTAACAAGCTGTTACACAAGCTGCAGACCGAACTCTGGGCCTTACACACGTTTTGACTAAAACTGCACACGAAAAGCACAGGGCTCCTTCCTTCTTCACTGCCAAAGCTCAACTGAACTCCAACCGACAAAAACCGGCACTTCCTTTGAGTTCCTCCCAGTTCTTGACTGGATTGGCTGTCACCACAATAGACTGCTGCTGTTGGTCCAAAAGGCACTGAAGTTTAAACTACATCTCCCAGAGTCACTGCCCATACAATCCTCTTGTGGCTGGCTCAGATTATGAGTCCAAGTTCTGATTAGTCAAGGCACCATTTTAGAGCTAGCTTACCCCACACTGATTGGTCCAGTTCAGCAGTTCAAAACTAGAATGGGGAACTAGCAGACACAGTTCTGACTGCAAAAAAGCAGGTTAGACAAACTGTAATTTCATTATTACTCTAAATAATTTCTAGTAAACAGTTACATCTTTCAGATAGGTTCCTTTGCACTCCTAGTGACTGCAAAATTAAGTGAATTGGCAGCAGCTCAAGTGGTACTCAGAGAAGCACACAGTCCCCCATACAAACTAATTATGTCTGCAAGCAGACAGCTCTTAAAGAGACAGTACCAGAGGCTCTAAAAACACTCACTGATAAATGGCTTAAATGCCAAACACCATTCAGGCTTGGAGCATTCAAGCAAGCTCCTGGAAGTCTTTTGGGAACCCCCATTTGCAGGGGGGTTACACTTTGGCAATTGTTTATCTTGGAATCTTTACTGTGCATGGGGGTTGTTTTGTTCTGTAGGGTCAGTAGAGGCAGAACCAACCAAAACAGTCCTGCACTTATTCACTAAGCTCCACAATACACTTGGTATTAGGTACTGAAGAACAGCCGGGCAAAAAAATAAATAAATAAAAGACTCTCTATACACTGTTGTTTCATTGTTGGTTTGTTTGTTTTTTTAATGTCCCAAACAGGAAAAAAAATGCAGACCTTCAGAGACTGTGGAGAAAACCTGGCACAGAAAGCATCTGCATGAGTGTTCCAAAAATTCTAAAGCACTGACTCAGAGCTGAGTTCCCTCCTCCCGAGAACTCAAGTTTGTTTGGAGTAGATTATTTATAGGTGAATCAAAATAAATTGATACTGTTGAAATATATATTACTTTCTTCAATATTATTTGTCGAAGGATATACCATATTGCAAACATTAGGACACAGACACACAGCAGACCACCATCATATCAGCGCTGTTCTAAGACTCGGGAGCCGAAATGTCAAAATAAAAAATATATTTTTTTTATATACTCTGTTTATTACTGAAACTCCTGTGTCTACAGCATAATAAATGTTTACCCTTTAGTGGAAACTCCAAAAATGAATTTAGACAAAAAACTATAGGCCAGATATTCAAAAGTTAGCGGGTGCAAATTAAGAGCTGGACTAGCTTAATTGGCCTCAACTGCTATATTGAAAGGACATTTACACGGCGCTTAGGTGTTGGTGCCGACGCTAAATTATAATGTATGCAAGGAGGGGCTTGGGGAGGGGTCTGAATGCCAGCGCACTGGCATATTCCAAAGTATAGCGCTGCGCTACAGGCATTAGCGCGACCTGTGGAGCAGCACCAAATACCGCTGACAAAAAGCTGGCGGTAATGCTGCAGTGTCAACCGCCCCCATCATGATCCCCGACCCTCGGTAGCACCGAATAACACGGAATGCTATGGTGGTGTAGGGGCCCCCACCACCCAGCACGAATCCCGACCCCCGTCTAAAATAAAAAATAGATCCATTGCCCTGGTAGTCTAGTTGTACCCCCCACCCCCCAGCATGTATCCCGACCCCGGTTTAAAATAAAAATAGATCCATTTCCCTGGTAGTCTAGTGGTCCCCCCCACCCCGCAGCACGCATCCTGACCCACATTTGAAATAAAAAAAACAGTCAGTTTCCCTGGTAGTCTAGTGGTCCTCCCAACCCCAGCACGTATCCTGACCCCCGTTAGAAATCAAAATACATCTGTTTCCCTGGTAGTCTAGTGCCTCCCCCAACCTGGCAGTAACACCCCTACCATCCAAATTTTTTCCCAGAATGGAGCTGGCGACTGTCTCAGCCCTCCTCTCACCACCACGGCCAGCCGCCCGACTGAGGTGGAAGGAGTGCTCCTTCCTACCTCAGTCGGCCGGCGTGGTGGTGAAGGAGAACAAACTGTCGCCGGCTCTGTTCTGGAAGGAAACTGGATGGTAAAACATCACTACGGGTTGAGGCGCAAACCTCGAGAAAGCTGGTCTCCTTCATTTCAGGCGGGGGAGTCGAGAGACTCGTGCTGAAGACCCGCAGACTGCCAGCTGTTGATGTGCAAGCGGGGTCGGGATGCGTGCTGGGGAAGCAGAGGCGCCTGAACTACCAAAAACGACGTGTTGTTTCAAGCGGGGTCGGGAATCGTTGAGGGTGAAGAACCATAGACTACCAGAAGGCTGTTTATTATTTTGTGGAAATGGAGGTGGGAAGGGATACGTGCTGAAGGTGGGGACCTGAACTACTGAAAGTAGAACCCACACATGTGGGAACAGGGACCATGACGGCTGAGAAGGGCTGCCTGGCCCAGCCTGTCTGCCCAGGTCCCTATATACTGGATGGCTGCACTGCACAGCCCAGTGACCCTACAGCTGACATCCCCCCGCCCCCAGCAGGTTTGCCTTATGCCTGCCCCATGCATTGCGTCCCCCCACTGTGTTTCACCCACTACTGCAGTGGGGTACCTGTGTTGTTGCAGGAGGCATCCTCCAGGACATGTATGGCCATGGGCAGTGTGTCTGTTTAGCTATCGATCTATATATATATATATATATATATATATATGTGTGTGTGTGTGTGTGTGTGTGTGTGTGTGTGTGTATATATATATATATATATATACATACATATATATATACACACATACACACACGCATATACAGGTCCCGCTTGCACAGCTTAATTGGTGTGATGTATGCACTGACTGTGCTTGCCAGCACACAGTTCCTGCTGCTTCCAGCTTGTACTTCCATTCCGACCAACAGGGGATGCTGTGGGCATACCTTGGCCTGCAGCATCCAGCCTATACTTCCATTACGACCAAAAGGGGGAGCCTTTTGCTCCATGCAGTAGCACCGGGCAAACTGCATGGTAATGTATGCTAAACAGCACTTAATGAGATGCAAATGTACTTGTTTGCCCACGGATTACCTAAGTAGGCTCATTTGCATGGAAGCTTTGAATATAGCTCCCCTTTGCCTCGGGCTAATCTGTTAGCACTGTGCAATCAGGTTAGCCCTGGGCAAACCTCACTTTAGCATAGCACACTAAGCACAGTTCTGCAGTGTGTGGCTTACATTGTTGTTTGCAGTCATAAAACCTCTCAATTGTCCCTGATTTTACCTCATACTTTTACTCTGTCCCTCCTACAAATTGTGTTTCCATGACCAAACAGTGGGGGTTGTAGGCATAACATAATGTCAGACATTAATGTTACAGACGTGTTCTTCCTTAAACAATGCATTTTACACTACACCACTTATTCTACCAGCTTTCTGAGTGGATATCACCAATTTTTAAGGTATGTCCCCGATTTTAAACCTTTGTCCCTGATTGTTTTAAGCCTTGTCCCTGATTTATGAGGCAAGAGGTTCAGAGGTGTGTTTGCAGTAGCTGTGAGACATCTCTGTGCAATCACACACAATGTTCTCCACCTGCAACACTGGCTTGCTACAGAGTCTAATGAGCTGCAGTTGCAGTTTGCACTTCCCTGTTGCTATATTCAGTGCTGTCTTATTCCCGGGCTATTTTTGCCCTGCACTCCCAGACCGGTTTGCCCAGCTTCCTTAGACTGCTATATTCAGCAGGATTAGCACTGGGCTATTTCCTTTTGAATATAGCTTGCTTTATGCTCCGGGCTAAGTTTGCCCGCCGGGCAGTGCTAATTTAGCCACGGGGCAAAGTTTTGAATATCTGGCCCTCAGATTAAACATTCATCTCCTAACAGCTATAATTAATTTCCAAAATCTAAGACTGCTGAGGGAAAAACTCTCCAGATGGACCTAACAATAAGTCAACAGTTAATTTCAGAAGTTAGTTTCTTCTTTTTAATATTATTTGTCTTTATTCCCCCCCCCCCCTTTTCCCCCTCATCTTTTGCTACCATGATCAGGGCCATAGAAACATAGAAAAGTGATGGCAGAAGGGGACCAAAGGTCCATCGAGTCTGCCCTTAGGTTTCCAAGACCATATGTGGGTCCGGGAATCTAGCCCCTCTTCTGATTTTTACCCTTACCTAGTCCCACAGCTCCCCTTTGAGTCCTTGCTCTATCCCACCCATTTTTGATGGCTGTTATGGTCCTTGCACTCGCCACCTCTGCTTGTAAAACATTCCAGGGTTCCACCACTCTTTCCGTGAAAAAATGCTTTCTTATGTCCTTTCTGATGCTCCCACCCCATAGCTTCCATTTGTGTCCCCTGATGGTTGAGCTGGTGACCCTTTGGAATATTTCTGTGTATGGCACCTTGTTAATGCCCCTCAAGAATTTGACGGTTTCGATCATATCCCCCCTCTCTCTCCCCTTGTCTCCAGTGAGAACAAGTTAAGCTCCCTCAGGCGTTCCTCGTACGAAGAGACCATGGACGCCCTGTATTATCTTGGTCGTTCTTCTCTGCACAGTCTCCAGTCTATCCCTGTCCTTCTAAAGGTGAGGACTCCAAAACTGGGCCCTTCTTCAGGCTGGGAAACTGAGCGGCAACCTTCAGTGCTGACACCAATGTTGCTTTCTGCTCAGCAAGCTAAGGATAGCCATACACTCCCTCCCTGGATGCCAAGGGCTCGACCTCTGCAAAGTGCCAAGCCCCTAGCCAGCCTCAATGTGGGATTCCAGGGCTTGCACGGGAGCTCTAGACTCCAAGGATGCAGCACAATACACTGCCACCATGCTACTAGGCCAGTGTACTTTGCAAACAGTGTAAAGTGCATCTATTTTAGGTAATGCTAGTACGGTACTACTATGATTGCTACAGTATATTACTGTTATTTTACATTAGGTAAACTAAGATGCTGAAATTTACAGGTGAGAAACAAGCTATGATAGGGTGCACATTAAAGGACTTTAATGCATGCCCAAGGGGAGTAAGGCACCAGGTCGAAAGCTGAGTGCCCTTATGTCCCTGGAAAGTGCATTCAAATCATTTGCTGCACAACTTGGAGTGGCTCACTGCTCTTATGTATTATTGTAAAGTGAAACATTTTTAACATGCTTTTTTTACATAATTTGTTTGAATACATTTTTAAATGTCAAAATTAGTCCTTGATTTTATAAGTAATGAGTTTTTTTAGCCTTGGTAATAAGATCTGACACCAGACTGCACCACTAGCTTTTTTAATGCACAGTCAAGGTGATATTTCTCAGCCAATGAAGATTAAAAAGCAGCTGACACCTTCCAGACAACTTTAAAACAGCATAATATTTAGACACAGTTCAACTTGTGTTTCACGTTAGTTCTGTATTCCTCCTCCCAATTATGTATTACTGAGGCCATTTGCACTACAACAAAATTGTTGTTTCTGAGGAGTTCATCTATTTCTGTTGCTTTCTCCCCACCAAAGGTCGTGATACACTGCTTGTGACATCACAGTTAGTCTCATGGCAACATACTGGGATGTCACAATAGAGGATTATGACTTGAAGTAGGGAGTAAGCTATAGAGGCAGATGAACTCTAAGGGATAAAGATCATGTATTCATGCAAATTTACTCAGTAATAAATAACGGGGAAGAGAAATATATAGTATATATATATGGAACATATGCTGAATTGTACCTAATTATTGTGTTTTTCACAGTTTTCTTTGAGGTGTCGGTAGATCTTTAAGCTTTTTTATTTGCCATTTTATAATTGCTCTTTGTAAGTAATGAGGCTTTTTAACCCTGGTAATAAGATGTGACACCTGACTGTGCATCGCTAGCTTCTTAATGCACTGTCAGGTGATGTCTCTCAGCAAATGAAGACTGACCTTTTTTAACTTGCCACTTTATTATTGTTCTTTGTATAACATGGTTCCCTACATTTATTTTTTTGACAGGCTAAGTGAGCATGTAGTGGGTCCTTGACAGAGGTTTTTGTTTTGTTTTGTTACTAGGCTGCAACTTGGCAGTCACAACTTTGGAAATAAGTAATTCAGACAAAGCAGTATTTTCTCTTTTTTAACTCATATTTTGTAACCTCCATCCCCAACACCTACCTCTACTTCGGTCTCTCTCAGGGCTCCTACCCCCTGTTGTTTGACAATCTAGGCCCTGCTCCTTACTTCCAACCTACTAGAACAGACCAGACCACTGACCACTAAGTGAGATCTAGCTAGATACTCCCCACACCCCTCCAGTGACAAGCCCCAGTCAGCCTCAGCAACTGCTGACCTGGGAAGCAACCATCCATTCTGGTGTAGCTGGAGGTGGAGGGGGCTGCACTGGGCCATGTAATGTGGAGGCAGGGGTTGGGACGGCCATTATTCAGATGCCTGTGGGATTTTATTCCCCTGTAAGTGCCCCCTCACAACCACCACCACCATCACCCATGATGATAATCATGTCTGCTAACAGTGTGGACTTTCGGTGGGTCCACATCATGTGGTCAACATGGCCATCAAGGCCACCCCACTATCCAGTGGAGGCATTAAGGCAGTGGGTGGTCACAACCGTCCCCACCTGAGCTTGAGCATGAAACTGCTGCTGTGTGCCATAGCCATCTAGCTTGGAGCAAGGAATCAGGCTGCGGCATGAAGCCAGGTCTCTCACGTGGCAGTCCAACACACTTCCCCAGAGCCACTGAGCCAGGCAAAGCAGCAGTTTCAAACAATGAAGTAGATAATTATGTGGGTGGGGACACTGTAAAATAGACCATTGCCAACTTAAAAATACATGATTTCATGCTTACTGTATCAAGCATTTCTAATAAAATAATGCTTTTATTTTAACAGCTGTGCCCCATGTGCTTCTTTCCAGTGAGATAACAGATTACATGTGCAAAATTACTTTTAGCATCCCAGTTAAGTAAAACAGGAAGATTATGCAACCAACATGTGGGAAGGCCTTGAAGCGACTAAGTTTTAATATTTATGAATTTTGGATTATCTGGAAAATAACATGGTCAACAAAAATAGTCCTGTTTTAGTGGCTGATGATTGTGGAGTGACACATACAGCATATGTAGGACATTACATGTGTTAACAAATGTCAGCAAGAAGACCAGTCATACAATGAGAACATTACATCGGGACATCAGGTTGGGGGGGGGACAGGTCTATGAACTTTTGGATCCATCCTCAAAATGGATAGTGTGCACCAAGAAATATATAATCTACAGACCCAGGGCATGACATTTCAAGGAATGACAGCAACTGGGGTTTAGGAGCCAGGCGTAGGTGCTAGTTTCCCTCTTAGACTGAAGATACCATCATATTCCTTGCAGCTAAGGGGATGCTTTAGGTACACCAAACAAACATCTTTAGTTTGTACAGCTTATCCTTCTTTTTTTTTTTTTCGTTTCTAAGACAGTATGTTCCTCCATGTTCTATATTAAATTAATTAGAGCATGCTGCCAGCTATATAAATGTTTCCACATCCAGCATTTTACAAGCACAAGACAATATTTTTATTTAAACCATGCAGATGCAAGCAGTACAAAGCTTTTTTATGAAGCAACATCCCATGAAACAAAACAAGCACCACTATTTCAGCTCTTATACAGTGCCACTCAAACCTCTGTGCAAGCTGTTTCTCCCTACCTTGATAATGTTAATTAAGTCTGTCTGATAGTAGCGGTCTTGGTGTGCATTTGCAGCCGCTAAAGTAAGAAGGTATTCATTCCTTGCATGAGTCGCTTTGGAATTGCATTCACTTCTCCGAGCTTTTAACTGTGACAGAAAAACAACAAAAAAAGAATGTTTAACTGATGAAAGTTCAGATTCATGGTTTAAGTTACTAGGCCAGATGTATTTTTTTTTAACTATTGTTAGTCAGGCTACAGATGTTTCATATGCAAAGCAAGGCACCACTGGTCCCACTGACTACTGAGAGAACCATATACTGGGGGTGGGGGGGTTAGAGGCAGCAGTAGCTAGTGCAAATTAACCTTTTTTAAGTTTGTAGTTTCTTGTTTATTTTACTATGTTCTGTTAAACCCCCACCTTATGAGCATCACTGAGCTCTGTAAAGTTTTCTGAAGTGACATCATCACGTTAGGAAGTTACTCAAGGTACAGTGCACCACAACTTCTCAGAAGCAGAGGGGCAGATGGTGGGAGGGGGTGCAAATGCATGCTTCCGGATGTAACATCATCGCTTCACAAGGTTACTTGTCAAAATACAGTAGATCCCAACTAACCAGAAGTGGCGGGGGTAGAAGATGAGTCAGGGTGAGCAAGAAAGAATTACTCACCTTAGTAATTGTGTTTCTTCTAATGGAGTCTTGCTGTATTCTGACAAATGCAGGTAGCCCCAGCACTTGAACTGCTCCGGAGAGGAAAGAGTTAAATTCTATGCAGGGCATAGAATGTTGAGCTCGAGCTTGGTTCAAGCCTCTGTCTGTTGCACTCTGAAGTGTAACCGTTGGATTCTTACGACCTAATACTAAGTAAGTAACCCCACTATGTGGAAATTGTAAAAGCCTACTAGCCAAATGGCAACCAAATATTTTGGATCCCCCAAAAGACTCAAGTCAAGAAATCCAAAACAAAAACTACGTAGTGAACAACTTACAACTATCAAAACAATGAAAAATAACCCACTTCCCCTCTCTAAAAAGAGGGAATGCCCAAATGCACCCCTGAGGTGCAACACTGCTCCTGCCAGACCACTTCCCAAAAACCAGGTTCTGAGAGGGGAGGCAGGGAGGGAGGTCAGAATACAGCAAGACTCCATTACAAGAACACAACTACTAAGGTGAGTAATTTTTTTCTTCAAACAACATGGAGTCTTGCTGTATTCTGACATATGCAGACTACCAAGCAGTACCTCCATGGAGGAGGGAATCGAACCTTTTTGGGAATAGGCTCTGCAGTACTGCTGTACCAACCCTAGCATCACTCCTAGCCTGGATATCCAGAGAGTAATGCTTGGTGAATGTATGGACTGTTTTCCAGGTGGCTGCTTTGCATATCTCTAGTAAGGGAATATCCCTGGCAGCAGCCAGGGAAGCAGCTGTACCTCTAGTCGAATGAGCCCTCAGGACTGGGGGTGGTATTTTGCCTAGCTTTTCATAGCAGAATTGTATACAAGAGACACTCCACCTGGTAATAGTTCTCTTAGTGGCAGGTTTGCCCTTCCCCATAAGTGAGGAACAACTGGAGAGAGTCAAACCTAAGTGCCTTAGTACGCTCAATGTAGTAGCTGAGGGCCCTTTTAACATCTAAACTGTGTAACCTTCTCTCTCTCTCTCCTGAAGAAGAATGATCAGTGAAGAAAACAGGGAGAGACATGGATTGGTTCAAATGAAAATCTGAAACCACTTTAGGTAAGAACCTTCTATTGGTTCTAAGGACCACCTTATCTCTATGGAATGAGATAAAATCAGGCTCCACTGACAGAGCTTGCAACTCACTGATACGTCTGGCAGAGGTAATAGCTACCAGGAACACAGTTTTCCAAGTCAAGTACTTAAGATCTGCTGAGGACAAAGGCTCAAAGGGGATTGCATAAGCTGAGCAATGCAAATATTAAGGTCCCAAGCAGGAGTAGGATCCGTAAAAGGGGGATTGGTATGAAGCAATCCCTTGAAAAATTTACAGAAAACAGGATGAGATGCCAGTGAGGAGGGCTTTCCCACTGACAAAAAAGCAGAAACAGCTGACAAGTGTACCTTGAGGGTAGCTGGTCTGAGGCCTAGACCATTAAGATAAACCATATAGTCCAGAACTGTGGACAAGTCAGCAGTATCTGGGGTTATATGCTTCTTTGAATACCAAATGCTGAATCTCTTCCATTTGGAATTATAAGTTTTTCTGGTGGAAGGTTTCCCGAGAGGCTTTGAGAATGTCCAAACCCCTTGAGAGAGATGCAAAGCTGCATATTCTAACTCTTCAAGAGCCATGCCTTGAGATTGAGGGACCGCAGGTTGGGATACCAGATCCTCTCCTGACAGGAGGTTAGCAGGTCGTGATTCCTGGGAAGACAAAGGGGAAGATGGACTGCTAGGGACAGCAACAAGGGGTACCAAGACTGCCTGGCCCAATTTGGAGCAATCAGGATCATTTTGCAAGACTGTGATCTTACCTTGACCAGAACCTTGAACAGTGGAGGAAAAGGGGTGTAGGCATACAGAAATTTCCCTTCCCAGTCCAGAATCAGAGCATCCAGAGGGACTAAGCCCAAGACTAGGGGGTCTGCAACAGAAGAGAGGAAGTTGGTGATTGTCTGGGGCTGCAAAGAGATCTATCTCTGGAGTGCCCCACTTTGAAAAAAATTGTTGTAACACTAGGGGATCCAGAGACCATTCGTGATGGCCCTGGGAGATCCTGCTCAATGCATCTGCTAGCACATTGTCCTTTCCTGGGAGGTGGACTGCTACCAGAGAAGTCTGTAGAGAATAAGCCAGGGAACATAATTTAATGGCTTCTGTGCACAAGGCCATAGACCGAGTGCCTCCCTGCTTGTTGATATACCACATGGTGGTGGTGTTGTCTGTACTGATTGTGAGAAGGCATGCAGGGCCAGGTAAACTGCCCTGAGTTCCAGAAGATTGATGTGGAGGACAGACTCCTGAGTGGACCACACTACCTGGGCTGTCAGAGTCCCCAGGTGAGCTCCCCACCCATGAGAGAAGCATCTGTGGTTAGAACCACAGAATGAGACTGAGTAATGAATGGGACCCCTTGCCTGAGATTGTCCTGATCCTGCCTCCACTGAAGTGCCTGGATCAGGGTCTGAGTCACTGGAATAAGTTTTGTTAGAGGATCTTTTTTCTGAGACTAAAAGGCCCTCAGGTGAAACTGAATGTCCCTCATCTGAAATCTGGCCCCTCGGACCACAGCAGTGGAAGCTGCCATGTGGCCCAGAAGCTGAAGGAAGTGCCTTGCTGGTTGAGAAACCAGAAGGCAGAAGGAAGAAGCCAGCTCTATGATGGCCTTTAGCCTTACCAAGGGGAGAAATGCTCTTGCTTTGACAGTGTCCAGTTCTACCCCTATGAAGGTCAAAAGTTGTACTGGCTCGAGAACTGACTTGGGAAGATTGAGAAGGAATCCTAGAGAAGTGAGCACTTGCTGGGTCACTTTCAAATCTGACTTGACTTGGTCTGGGGACTGACCCACTATGAGCCAGTCATCCAGGTATGGGAAAATGGAGATATTTTTTCTCCTTAGGAATGCCACTGCTACTGCTAGGCATTTTGTGAACACCCTTGGAGCTGATGTTAGGCCGAAGGGCATTGCTTTGAACTGGTAATGGCCTGAAGGCAGTTCGAACCTGAGGTACTTTCTGTGGGAGCACCTGATGGGAATGTGAAAGTAGGCATCCTTTAGGTCCAGGGAGGCTAGCCAGTCCCCTGGCCTTAGAGAGGGAAGAATTATTCCCAGAGTCACCATTTTGAACTTTGGTTTTAATAGATGCTTGTTCAGGTATCTTAAGTCTAGGATGGGCCACCACTCCCCCATTTTCTTCGGGGTAAGGAAGTACCTGGAGTACAGACCTTTGCCCCTGTGGATTGTAGGAACTCTCTCACTCTCTCTATGGCCCTTAAGGCCAGAAGAGATGAAACCTCTGCCTCTAGGGCAATGGTTTTGGAGATGTTTGCAGGTGGAAAAGATCTGGCTCTCAGCTTTGGAAACTTTTTGAAGTTGAAAGCCAGTCCCTGGCTTACTACCTCCAAGACCCACTTGTCTGAGGTAACAGACTTCCAGTCCTGGAAGTAGTAAGCCAGCCTGCCTCCTACAGGAATGGGGGAGTCAACCGGGCTGACACATCAGGGTGTCTGCTTGGCAGGAGCCTTAGACTGACTGAGAGGTGGATGCAGCCCTGCTCATCCCCCTTCTGCCTTTCCCTCTGAAGAACCCCCTCTGTGAAAAAGGAGAGGAGGCCTGTGCCTGGTAGAAAGGCCTATGAAAAGGCCTGCCCCTGCCCCTAGCTTGCTGCCTTTGAGGAGTTGCCTGCCTTTCCTTGGCCTGTGCACTCCTATAGGTGGTCCAGTATTCATCCATCTTTTTCATATAATTTTCTGTCTGCTCCCCAAACAGAGAATTATTAACAACAGGGAAATCCATAGCCTTAGCCTGGTTATCCTGAGATAGGCTAGTACACCTGAGCCAAGCTAGTCTCCGAAGAGCCACAGATGTAGCCATGACTCTAGATGACACATCACTGGAGTCCAAAGCAGCATGAAACTGGATCTTTGATGCCTCAATCCCATCAGCAGCCACGTCCTCCAGCTCCTTGGCAAGCTGGGGGGGAGGCCTGCTTAGACAGTGCCAGTACAGTGTCCCACCTGGACTTCTGGTACCTGACGGTATAGGCCATGTAATTTGCCTACCTGAGTCCCAAAGAAGATGCCATGTACTGCTTCTTTGCCATAGCATCCAACTTCCTGGAGTCTTTACCTGGGGGGTGTGAAGCCAAGGGAATGTTAGCCTTATCACAGTCTGCAGCCTGCACAACCCCAACATGGCTACACTGCTGGTACAAGTACTCCATACTTGAGCCAGACAACATGTACCTCTTGTCCATCCATCTGTCCACAGGAGGTAAGGAATTTGGAGTTTTTAACAACTTTTGTGTCTGTTTCCCAAAAGACTTATGAAGGGGAATAGACAACCATTTGGACTCTGGGATGTCCATCATCTCCACAAAGTCAGGCTCCTCTTGTTCCTCAACAGCTTCTTCCATAGGGAGCTGCAGGGTTTCTGCCACTTTCCTGTAAAACAAAAAGTGGGAAGGGGACTCAGAAAGCCTAGGACGGGAAACACCAGAAGGCTTGTCTGGGGAGATGTCCGGTTCTATGGGCTCATCCAGACCTTCTATTCCATCATCATCACCTTCATCATAATCATCATCCCCCTCCAGGTCCGGTTCATAAAAATCTTCAGGGGTATAATCTTGAACCGAAGGAACCCTGAACCGAACGCCTGCCAGAAGGCGCCGGATCAGTCAGAACCGAACGAAGTGATTCCACTATGCGAATCACTTGGGCAATTTCTTCGGCAGTCGGAACGTGCAGTTCTGGATCTGAACCGGCCGATTTATCTTTTCTTTTTCTTTCTGATGGACCCGATCCCTCAGATTTGGCTCTCCTTTTGCCGAAGGAGTCTCGCTCTGGTCAGAGGGCACTCCCTCTGGTTCGGTCAGAACCAAACCGGGCTGGCCATCCAGGTTAACGGACTTCTCGGCCTCCTTTTCCCTAAGCCTGCCCAATCTTTTATCCAGAGTAGCTTTTGGGAAATTCTTGCAGATTTGGTAGTCCGAATCGAGGTGGTCAAACCCCAGACAATGAATATAAGTGGTATGGGGATCAGCCTTAGCAAAGGCCTCCCCACACACACTGCAGTGTTGAAACCCAGTGGGCCCAGTTTTTCTTTTGGGTTTCTCAGACGTAGTCATACCCGATCAGAAACCTTACCCTTTACGCGGCTTCAGCCAGGCAAGACACCCTTATCCGTTTCTAACCATGTCATGGGTATTTGAAAAAAAAAAACGAAAAAACACATTTTTTTTAAACCGATAAGGACTGGTACCACACACTAATTTTACAATAAGACACACTCTACACAGCAGCCGGTACAGCCGCACCGGTTGAATTTTATATGGTTTACAATTTCCACAAGTTTCTCCAACTCTAGTCCACTACCTATGTATTTATTGTACCACAGACAGGAATCTGAACCAAAAAAAAAAAAAACCAATTTATCGGTAAAACCGATGACTTTAACCGACCAAGAACCGTGAGCAGAGGAGAAATCTCCGGAGCGACTGTTCAGTTAAGCGGAGTAAAGAATCTGACGGTTACACTTCAAAGTGCAGCAGACAGAGGTTTGAACCGAGCTCAAGCTCAACGTTCTATGCTCTGCACAGAATTTAACTCTTTCCTCTCCGGAGCAGTTCAAGTGCTGGGGCTAACTGCATATGTCAGAATACAGCAAGACTTCATGTTGTTTGAAAGACATACTTCCTCAAGTGACATCATCACATCACGCTACTCATCTAGGTACAGTAGACCCTCAACCAATCAGAAGCTGGGGGGGTAGAAGATGAGTAGTGGTAGGCAAAGACATATTTCCTGAAGTGGCATCATCATGTCATTAAGTTACACATCAAGGTATTATAGGGTGCTGTTTGTAACATTAATATTATGTTCACAGAATGAAGTTAGGAGTTTTGCAAAATACATTTTGTCCACAGTAAGAAATTAGCAGTATGTCCACAAAATATAGTCAGCAGTTTGACAAGATTCATTTTGTCCACAAAATGAGGTCAGCAGTCTGAACTAAGTAAGACATTTTGTCCACAGAATGACACCAGAAAATTGACAACATAAAATTATGTCTACAAAATTAATTAAGGAGTAGACAAAAGGCATTTTGTCCACAGAATGAAGTTAACAGTTTGACCGAATGAAATTAGCAGTCTGGCAAAATGCACTTTGTCCACAGAATGAAAGAAGCAGTTTGACAAAATGCATTTATTCCACAGAATGAAGGCCCTGACAAAATGCTTTCTGTCAACTCCTTAATTCATTTTGTGGACAGAATGCATTCTGTCAATTCCTTAATTTAATTCTGTGAACAAAATGCATTTTGTCCAATTGTTAAATTTGTTCTGTGGACAACGTGACTTTGAAGAAACTTGAGCTGCCCTGTTTCATGACATATCCTACATTTTGAGGGCCGAAGTTCCACATTTCGGTGACAAACAGTTGAAGGTCTGAGTAAAGGTCACTTAGCAATAACCTTACTGAGGCAGCCAAAAACACAAGGCCATTACAGACCATACTGCTACCGATGAGTTATGCCTACCAGTCTTTATTATTTTCACTACCCTTTCAGGAACAGTTTGCTCTGTGTTTGCTTGTGAAACAGCCAGACTGGAGAAGGAGGCATTGAAACGACTAGGATGATGTAATTTCCATTTTTTTTCAAAGGGAAGTAACCCAACCTGTTTTCATGCATTTCTCCTTTCTACTGTAAGATTGCCAGAGCCAGCTTAAAAAAATTCAATGAAAGGTTTGAAAGAACAGCCTGTGTGTAGTGAAAATCTTTAATTTCACTGGTAGCAGAGTCTTGTCTAAATAAAAATACCTTCATGAAAAGTTGAGGCAGAACCAAAAATAACCACTCTGTGGCACAGACTGAAGTAGTTTAAAATTCAATAAAGGCTTGGCTTTCTGAAGAGCTCAGGGTGGACATACCAGTTTCCAAGGTACAGTATGTGCATGGCTAGCTTTAAGGGGGCTGGTATCATAGCAACTGGTATAAAGGGTGTGGAAGATATCAGTGAAGGGGTAACCTGATGATATAAGCTTCCTTGTGTTTCCCGTCTGGCTGCCAGCTTTAAACCGTGTGGAAATTGGCACAATTTTATTTCAAAGTTTTACTAGGAAAGACGTACTGAGCTGGTAACAGTTCATTTCCAGATAATAATTGAGGTCCTTGCATTTTGTTTTAATACTTAGAGTTCAAGGAAGAAGCCAGGTTGGCAGCCCTGGAGGCTGATGTCTCTTCTGTCAGCATGAAAGGTAAAATACAGGTAGCCAATATGCAAGTTTAACCACTGCCCCACTAATATGCCTCAACCCTGTTCTGGAGGAACCATCTCTAGTGCACTGGAGGTTAGGTCAGACTCCACAGCTATTCAAGTCTTGTCTCTCATGTGAGTCTGCCAATATGGGTACAACCTGAGATGGTGGTTTTGAGTTGAGTGCATACTATGTGTCTACTAGGAAGTGGACTGAGACTACCTTATCTCATTTCATACAGGCCACCAGTCAACTGCTGACAACAGCTTTCAGCCACTACCTATCAAGGCTGCATTTAAACTAGATATC
Source organism: Neoceratodus forsteri (assembly GCA_016271365.2). Lineage (NCBI taxonomy): Eukaryota > Metazoa > Chordata > Ceratodontiformes > Ceratodontidae > Neoceratodus > Neoceratodus forsteri. The sequence goes on from CM057458.1 coordinate 1,212,629,233, forward strand.
TAGAGATGAAATGTTCTGTATCTCACAGTCAAACCACTGTGCAATACAGTCCACCTATCTCAAGAGTATTGCTTACTTTCTAATTTTTCCTCAATCAGTAAGCCAGAATCTCTTTCAGCCATTCACAAGCCCTGGATCCCATGCCTACTGGAGTGGTCACAACCTACCACTGTCCCCAAAATACCCAATACCTGTCCCCTCATATAATGCCACAAACTTACCCATTTGGATGAGGCCAGTCAATCAGGAGAAGAGCTAGTCAAAAATGTCCTGACTGGAGGAAGGCCAGGGAGTAAAAAAGTCCTAGCACTGCAACTGGGTAAGGAGGGCATAGCAGTGAAATCCAATTATTTTTCATTCCTATCCCTTGCGCAAACCTTAACCCACTGTGGCAAAACTCAAGAATGGACAGTTTTCTTGCCGATCAGAAGTGACCTGGGGCTAGCTAGGTCCACCACCACAAACTGATGTAAAAGAGTGGAAATATCAAGCTACCCAGCCATATGTCAACATCCTAAGTTATGCCACTGGCAGGATTCCTCCCCATCTAGAACTGTGTATTCCTGTCCAAATGTCTCCCTCCACTAGATCACCATGGGTAGATACATAACTGCAAAAGCAGTCCTCTCTTCACTGAAACTGGAAGTGTCTGAGATGGATGCTCATATTTGCCTCCACCGCCCAATGTATGACAACCTGTGCTTGGGAATCAACACCGGGTCATTAACATGGAAAGCTACAAAGCAAACCATTACATCCTCTGATGAGTACCTGTTCAATTATTTTAAACAAAAGCTGCAGTTGTCTGCATGCTGTAACCAGTTCAAATGGAGACTTCAGTGCACACACCCCCATGACAAATCATTAAAATATAATATTCTTTCTGCCTGAACTGGCCACTTATTTATTTTATCTTCAGTAGGAGTGGGGGTCTCTTGGTGTTAACATCAGACCACTACTTTGAAGCTGCCCAGCTACTAAATGTCAAGGCTAGATCACCTATTAGCTGGGTCCCTATTCTAAAATGAAACTGCTTGAATTGGCTTCTTTTAAGTTGCAATCCCCAACCAATGTGTGGGTAACTCGTGAAGAGCAAGCCAATAGAGAGAGCTTACTGGAGATAAAATAAGCAAATTGCCAATTCAGGCAGAAAGAATATCATATGTGAAAGATCTGCAATGGGGTGTGTGTGTGTGTATGTGTGCACTGAATTCTCCGTTTTAACGGACGTGTGCCACAAAGCAGCAGCACCCCTAATGAAAAAGCCATTTACAGTTTGTGAATGAGCAACATCTGAGCTGCTAATTCTGTTTGTTTAATATTTCAGACATATATGACATCTCATTAGCAAGCTCCTCATCTGTTACCAATGCATTAGTTGCGGACTACACCTTTATTTTATTTTTTTTTGTTTTGTTGTTGTTTAACCAGGTATAGCACACTAAGCTGAAAGCTTTTTTACAGGAGCGACCTGGGAGCACAAGGAGGTTAAGTGACTTGCTCAGGGTCACACAGAATGCAAGTGGAAGCTGTGGTATTCAAACCCAGGTCTGGTCTGCTGGATGTCACCAAATTTGCAGCTCAGAGCCTTAGACCACTGCGCTATACTGCCTCCTCAGTTACCTTAATTAAAGGAAGTCAGTTTAGGCAGCACACCTTATATAAAAGAAGCCTATTCAATATTGAAATGTAAGCTCCTACTCTCGTCAGTGCACAGAAACACTGGCAAACACTGACAGACTCAGTAAATAATGGAAACATCTTACAGCTGTCAAAATTAAATAAAGGGCCCAATAGTCACTCCAGGCCACTAACTGACTCGTGATTTCAGAGGCTTGCACACTCATCTTCCAGGCTGCTCCTTATCTCCCATTGATATCCCGCTGCTCAGGACCATCAGAACTCATGGTCCCGAAACAGAAATGCTGTCCCATTCATTTTCATGGTGTTAGCGCACACTGGAGCCAACTATATAAACAACCCCCACCTGACAGGGAACCATGCAGCACACACACTGACAGGTATATGCAGTATCTGTGCTGGCTGCAGGATTACACACAGTCCCTGCCTTTGGCCTACAAACTGTAAGCACTCTTGACTGGCTGCCCGAGTGACTGCCCATCTGCCTGCCCACCCGCATGACTGCCTGCCTACTGTATGTAATAACATTTCCTAAATAAATAAAATGTAATATCTGCATTAATTCTGTGTATTAGGAATCATGAGATCTGTGTGTATTTTTTTGGGGGAGGTTAGCAGCCATCAATGTCTATCACAGAAGTTCACCATAACCATAAATATTGGGCATAACCTGGAACATTTTTAACATAATAATGTAGGCAAAAAATGTTAAAATAAAATGCTTGTTTATATACCTCACACTGGTCTCTTCCTATGGGAAAATGTGAAACTGAATCTGTGTGTGTGTGTGTGTGTGTGTGTGTGTGTGTGTGTGTGTGTGTGTTAGAATACTGATCGAGTTCTAACAGCTCATAGCATTCCAAATTTAGTTTGGGACTATTTTTTTTAAGCTTAGTGTTATTCTGACAAAAAATGAATAACCTTTGTTATAAAAACATTTTTTTCATAGTCTCTTTCTGCACCTGTTTGCCCCTGTAGACCCTCGTTCTAACCTCACTCCCCCTCAGCCCCACCACCCAGCTCCTCCGGGACTCACCATCTACCATCGCCCTGCCACAAGACTGTGGTTTGTGCCCGGCCACCTGGTGCAGGCCCTGCAGGGGGTCAGTTGTCATCCTGTCTCAAGGGGTATTTTCCTCCATTTTTCTCCCCTTATTCTCCCAGGACATGGCGACACGGTCACGCATACGTGTGGAGGCATGCATGCACGCTGGATCCAGCACTGACCTCGATCCACCCACCCGAACTAGCACCAGCCCATTTGCTCAGCACTACCATCAAGCCTCCACTTGGTGGCAGTCAAGGGCCAGGAAGGCCTACCTCCCCAGTCTGGGAAAGGACTGCTGCCTGACGGCCGTTCAATCCACTCCAGCCCCCAAGCCGACTGTGGGTGACTCATGCTCATTTCTAAACACAGGTCACTGGCATGGGAGAGGTGAGACACCAGTGCCTCTGCCCTCTGCATCATAGGACCAACCATTTTAAAAATTATTTCATAGCTTTTTTCATTTCTTACATGTCAAACCCATTTTATAAATGCAATAAAACATGGCTGGGTATTGGTAGTACTGAGGTACCTTCACACCCCGGGAGTGAATGCACCTGGTCAGCAGCCTCATACCTCACTACACCCCTGTGTATGCAGCTATCTCAGTACTACTAACACCCAGCCATGACTTATTACTTATACATACTCTAGGATAGGTCCCAGTGAAAATGCTGTAACTAACAGAAAAAGAAATTACGGTAAATCTGATAAAATAGCTTCTTTCTGTGTCATTCCACATTGACACTGGATATTCATTTTCTTCTGAATTTAATAAGCAGTGTCCACCAAATGTATTCAGGAGGGAGAGAATAATCTTTGAATTATCTATCATCTCAACGTTAATCGAAGCATCTTTCCTCTGAAAGCCATGTCAGCAGAACTCTTGACTCTCCAATCAACAGTTTTGTGAAAGTGTGAAAAAAATGACCTGGAGCCTGCCATGCACAACTCAGCCACTGAGGCCTCTGCCCTTTCTGCCCGGGAATTGGCCTCAGCCTTGGTCAAATGAACACTAGTCAAAGCTGTGTGGATCTAAGGCATGTCCTTCATAAGGACCAAGCACTGCACCCAATGCCAAGACTTGCACTCACAAAGTACGAGGGCCTGACCTTTGTCTGCCCTGTTCGGAATAAAATCCAAAATCTGAGGCACAGATGTCTTCCTTGACAAAGTCCCAGCCTGTTTATCCTACTAACAGCATGTCAGCATGTATCTTAGATTCTATCAGTACATGTAGACAGCTTCCTCAAGAACATGATAGTATCCACAACTTTTTTCAAATAACCTAATCTGAGAAGCTCTCACCTTTCAGGGACAAAGATGCTAACTGGATAGGAGCCAGAATGGGTTGAGAAACTGGACACTGAAGCAGCAGATCATGCTTCTGAGGTAGCCAGAAGGGTTGCTGAACCACTAGCCTGACTAAGTCTGAGAACCATGGCCTTCTGAACAACTTCAGCACCACAAGAATGAGTCAACCATGTGATCGATCGATTGTTCTGAGAACCACCAAAAGCAAGGCAAATGGAGGGAACACATAAGCCCTTGTGAAGGACCAAGGCTGGGACAGAGCACCTGTTGCCTCCACTACTGGAGATCTGTACAGACTACAAAATCTCACTACCTGAGCATTATTCTGGGATATCCTGGGGATCCAAATCGGTGAGACAAACACTGAAACATCTCCTGGATGAATCCACTGGTCACTGAGCCAGTTCCCTTGAGAGTTTAGCTGTCCCACCAGACAGACCGCTAACAGGGACTCCAGATGGGCTTCTAGCAATGCAGAAGCGAGTACACTTCCATCACCATCTTCTGGCTTCTTGTGCTATCTTATTTGCTTATGTAAGTGACAGTCACCATGTTGCTGTACTGGACCTTTATGGACTTAAGTAGAAACAAGGTCCCATCTGCCTGTTCTGGTGGTTGTTCAGGTGGACGTTAAAGATCCCATGGCACTTCTTGAAAAGAGATGGGGAATTTCCCCGGTGTCCTGACCAAATTTCCCCCATTCACTAAAAATATCACCAACAGCTTAATCTGGTTCAATTTCAGTTGGTTACCATCTGTACCCCCCCCCCCCGTTGAAAAAGGGACTTCTAGTCTCAGTGGACTTACCGGGTCAACAAAATTCAACAAATAAGTAACTCTGCCTTGAAGTGTCTCAATGCTAGTGTGACAGCTCTGGTTTTGTGAATGTTTACTTGAAGACTTTGCTCCTCCACGGGCCATGCCCCTTGGACAGAAGTCTGGTCTAGAACTGCTCTCCAGCCAATCAGGCTGTCATCTGCAGTATGATCTGTTCTGGAAAGGCTAATGAAGAACCCCCTCAATAAAGTCTGAGGCTTCTCCTGCCACTCCAACTGGTATAGTGACCAGATGGGTACCTAGTACTGTTCCGATGCTGGTGACCAATGAGATAAGAGAAAGATCTGGAGAGTTCTCCTGTGCAGTCTTCCTCAAGGAACCATCTCTGTGAGTACTACCATTATACTGAAAATCTGGAGGCATCTGTGGGCTGATACAAGCTTGTGACCTCTGACCTGGTGAAGCTGCCTGAGGAGAGTCTCAATTCTACTCTGTGAGAGAGTCACTCTCACTAGGTCCATCCGAAAGTATGCACCTAAGTGCTCTAGAGATTGAGAAGGCTGCAGGGAACTCTCCTCTCAGTTTACTATCCAGCCATGTTCCTCTAGGATCATTAAGCCCTATGGATTGAATGATGAGTTGACTGTTCTGAGTTGGGGGGGGGGGGGGTCGATACCAGTCCATTCACAGAAGAAAGGGTCTTGAAAGAACCCCTAAAACTCAAGGTGGACAAGGCAATGGGGCCTGATGGGATTCACCCCAGATTTCTAAAAGAACCAAGGGGAGAACTAGTGAGACAAACTGACTACCCTTTTTAACAAATCATGGGAGGATGGTGGATGTGATTCTTCTTCACAAAAGTGGGAGCAAGGCAGAGGCAGGAAACTACAGATCTGTTAGTTTGACCTCAGTGGTAGGGAAAATGATGGAATCACTTCTGAAAGAAAGAACTGTTGAGTACCTAGAGGCCAGTGGGGCACAGGATCCAAGGCAGCATGGAGTCACAGTGAGAAGGTCACGCCAGATGAATCTAATACATTTCTTTGGGTGACCAAAGTAGAAGACCAGGGAGGTGCTGTGGACATGGCCTACGTAGACTTTAGCAAGGCATTTGATACAGTCCCACACAAAATACGAATAAACAAGTTAGTCAGCCTAGAGTGGGTCCCAGGGTGATAGCCTGGGTAAAACATTGGCCAGACAACAGGACGCAGAGGGTAATAGTAAATGGAGTCCACTCTGAAGAAGGGGGGTTACTAGAGGGGTTCAGTACTGGGGCCGATCCTCTTTAATGTCTTTATAAGTGACATTGCGGAGGGACTAGAAGGAAAAGTATGCCTCTTTGCAGATGACACAAAGATCTGCAACAGGGTTGATACACGGGGTGGGGGCGTGAGGAAAGAATAAGAAGGGACTTGGCAAGGTTGGACGAATGATCAAAAGAATGGTAGCTTAGATTCAATGCAAAGAAGTGCAGTGTAATGCACTTGGGAAGCAAAAACCCAAGGGAAAGAGTACACAGTGGGGGGGGGTACTAACAACAATTAAAATGGAAAGGGACCTGGGGGTAGTCATATCAGATGACCTAAAGGTAGGCAAGCAATGTCAGAAGGCAGTAAGGAGGGCTGGGAGGATACTGGGATGCATAGGGAGAGGCATCACCAGTAGAAATCAGGAAGTTGTCATCCCTCTGTACAGATAGTTGGTGAGACCCCATCTGGAGTACTGCATGCAGTTCTGGAGACCCCATCTCTGCAATGACATAGACAGGATGGAGTCAATCCAGAGGAGGGCAACTAAAATGGTGCAGGGTCTGCACCAGAAGCCATATGAAGAGAGACTAAAGGAGCTTAGTATGTATACCCTCAAGGAAAGGAGGGAGAGGGGGGGGGGACATGATAGAAACTTTTAAATACCTCAGTCGAATCAACAAAGTCCAAGAGGGCAGCATCTTTCAGAAAAAGAGATGTGCAAGAACAAGGAGACACCATTTAAAGATGGGGGTTCAGGGGCAATGTGAGGAAGTATTTTTTCACAGAGAGGGTGGTGGATGCATGGAACAGCCTTCCTGAGGAGGTCATGGGGTCAAAAACAGTGGGAGAATTCAAGAATGCATGGGACAGACCTAAGGCAATTATAATGGGGGGGGGTTGGTAGGAGGAAGTAGGCTGTTGGTTAACTAGGATCTGCAGCTTATCCAATAGGTAGGGAAATGGGCAGACTGGGTGGGCCAAGCAGTCCTTTTCTGCCGTCAAAGTCAAAGTCTATGTAGTTCCTCCAACATTCAGGTACAGTGAAAAAAATAAAAACAATTAGGCAAAATAAGGAAAAGTTACTTTTTTCTTTTTCCTTTTGTTCACTATGTACAATGTTATGCTGATCTTGTGACCCTGATTTACTCGGACCTGGAGTCCAAGTAAAAGTCATACTGTCTCGTATGACTTCTTTGATAACACCCACCTCTGCAAGGTACTGCCTAAACAGTCTAACATAATTTTCTGTCTTTTTCTGAGTGCTGTAGTTTTCTTGATTTATAATAAAAGCCTTTCTACTCTTATCATCCAGTAGCTTGAATTGTGAAGTGTACAGCTCCTTTTTTTGTATTAAAAAACTGGCCCTTTTTAAAATAATGACCACTGCAAGTGATAGTTTAGTCTGGAATGATTTTACAGCTTTTAATTATTTATTTATTAAATTTTGATGACCGGGTAGGCCCACTGAGTCCCAAAGGTCCCTTTTTCCGGGGCAACCCGGAGAGACATTATATGGAGAAGTACAGGCAGAGAAGAAGTTACAGAGTATATACAGGTAAGTTATAGGTTACAGTCATTCTTGGCACTGATACCGAGTGCAATGGTGTACCAGTTGTAAATTGTTTACGAAACAAAAAGAAACCCTAGTACATTGGTTAGTTAAGCGTGTTTAGAGGCAATCTGTACCAAGGTTGTACAAGTAAGGGGTTGATTGAAGAGAGGAGGCACTTTCAGGTGCTCTGACAGTGCAAGTGCTGGCATCAAGCATGTGGACCTTGAGGCTCGTGCGGAAGTTCGGGAGAGAATGCTTCCTGTACCATGGGGGGGGGGGGGAGTGCGTGTTCCACAGGTAGGGGGCTGTGAAGGTGAATGACTTGCCTCCCGGATTGGTCCTGACCCTGGGGGTTTCCAACAGAGTCCACCCTGAGGTCCTCAGGGTCCAAGGGTTATACTTGGTGGTGACAGTAGCTGCTAGGCTGGGTGAAACGGACGGGCAGAGTAGCTTGTATGCCAGGCAGAGGAGTGGGTATTGGAGGCGTGCATCAAAGGTAGGCCACTGTAATTTGGCGAGTGTGTCAAAGTGATGGCTTCTGTGGTGATCCTGAGTAGTGAACCGTTCTACCTTGTTGTACAGGATCTGCATCCGGGTGACCTCCTGCTTGGCCATTCCCTGTATTACAGGGGCAGCATAGGTCAGTGTGGGGAGCAGGACACTGGTTGCAATGGAGAGCCTAGCTTCTGGGATAAGCTGGCCCTTTATCCGATACAGGATACCCAGTTTATGGTGGATGGACTTGGTCACTTGTTCCACATGGTTCTTGTAGGTGAGACCTTGATCAAGCGTGAGCCCTAGGTATTTTAGAGAGTCCACTACCTCAATGCTGGTCCCATCGAGTGAGGTAAGCTGTAAGAAGTTGGTCCTGTCTTGTCCCAGGGATCTGGGTTCAAACAGCACGGCTTTAGTTTTGCCAGCATTCAGGACCATTCTGTTCTTCTTTAGCCAGGCCTCCAGTGACATTAGATCAGCTTGGAGTGAGGGGCCACTCTCCGCTAGGTTGTCCGAGGAGCGGTAGATGACTGTGTCGTCCGCATATTGCATGACCGAAGCACCCCCACAGTGGAGGTTGAGGTCATTCGTGAACAGTGAGAAAAGTAGGGGACCAAGGATTCAGCCCTGGGGTACACCCTCTTTTAAACTGCCAATTTTTAAATGGGCACACGATTAACTTTTCACAGTTTAGCTCACGCTATCACAGCAATAGGGAATATCACGGCTGCAATTGGTCTTTAAGAGAAACCCTGCTCTTCATGTTCCAAAATGTTAAGAACAGCAGGTTCTACATGCCGCAATGTGAAGAACAAGGTTTTGAGACCACTAGAAAAACAGGCTCAAAGTGTATTATAGTATAAATGAATGCCCAGTGACAACACAAAATAACAGCGCAGGTCTCCTGGTGCATAACTACTGCTCATGACACTGGTGATCCGGGTTCAGGAATGAGCCTGAGTCACTGTGGCCTGGCCAGAGGGAGAAGAGTTGAGTGTCCCAGAGGATGCTTTCTTCCTCTGCGTAAGGAGCACCTGAACTATATTGCCACCTGGGTGACCACAGGTGGCAGTGCAACCAGTGCAGCTCAGGGGAAGGGAGAGGACGTAGGCTGGCGTCACATTAAAATGCTTGTGTACGTGCACATGCACACCTTCATCACCTGCATCCCAGGGGTCAGGGCAAGAAGAAAGCAGAAATGCCCAGCAACAGGTAGGAAGAAAATTCCAGTGTCCCACAGGCCTGGCACCAGGGATGTGTCCCTCTTCCAATCTGAATCTGGGAGCTGCTGGTGGATGGGGTTCTCCTCCATCCAGCCATGGGGGTTAAACCATGGTGCATGGAAAAGGAGGTAAGCCCATAAGAAGCCAAGTGATGCAGCTGAAGAGACTAGCATGATGGTAGCCCCCCCCCCAAAAACAAATAACAAATGGAATGACACTAAAATTATCGTTACAACAAATATTGACTAATCTTTAGTTTTCTTTATCCTGGAATAATCCCACTTTTTATGAACTCACCTTTACACTTGCCTTTTGTAAACTTATTCTTGACTGAAATAGACTAAGTTTGGACCTGTGAAAATAAAATAAGAGATCACATTAGATTAATTGATTTTTCCCAAACCTTTCCCAGCGGCCTCCTTCAAATGAGTGAACCAGTAGTCTTCCCTCTCTAGGATCAGCACCGGACACAATTCTGGCCAAGAGATAAACATTCTATTCTCATTTATGTTAGCCCACATTTTTGACTGGCCAACTGACATCTTATCAAAACTTGCTTCCTCCAACATGAACAAAAACTTGATATGTGTGTCTGTTTTGCAGAAACTGTTGTTTTATAACATGTAACATACTGTATATCATTAAAATAACTATCATTATTTTGTACATACCTTTCATCTCTGACAAAGAAATCAGAGACCAATATCCAAATTTAGGATATCCCTTCAAAACAAACATAATCCTGAACTTGCAAGACTAAGTGCTTTGGCACAGAAAGCATTTCTACAGAAGCATGCAACTGCAGCATCAACCTTTGATGTCTGAAATCATTTCAAGTTCCAGATACTGTATTAAATAGGGACACCACAGGATTACAAGAAGAGGGTCAGGAAATTCTGATATAAAATCAGAATAACTGGCATGCATTGGCAGAAGCATGTTGTGCTATAAAGGCTTTTAGTCCGACTCCCCTCACCAGGGGTGTCTAGAAGTGCTGTGGAGGCAGTGCTCTGACCCTGGGGAAGGGAGAACCCTCTTGTCACCAGTGTAGTTGGTATGTCCCATTTTTTAACTTGATATAATAACTACATTCTTTATCTGTGAGAGTCTGCCAGTTCTGAACCTTGAACCCAATTCCAAAGAAATCAGGAGCGAGACTCCCTCTCAGTTCCAACTTTTTATTTCACTGGCAGGCCTTTATGCAACATTTCACCTACACAGGCTTATTAATGCTAGTTCCTCAATTTTAAGCTGTTTATTTTGATTATGCTGATTACGCACATGCGCAAGAAACATATTGTGTCAGCTTGCCAGAAGCAGGTTGTGGAGGCGCGGCACTGTTGTGGCCAATGCCCCCACGGCCTTCAAAGGTTTGGCCCGCTTTCTCCAATGGGGTGGCACGCTGCTGCTGACACTCGTTCAGCCAGCGTGCCACCACCCTGAAACGTTTCAGCTGCAGCAATCAGGGGCCGCCTCATCATTGCAAAGTCAGCAGAACCGCTGCAATGAGGGAGCGACCCGTCATTGCTGGGCGGAACTTGCGAACTGTAATATTGTTTGTGAACATGGCGGGCGGCCTGCCGCCTGTTCACAAATAATATTAATTACACCCCAGTGCCAAGGGGGTGTCCAATCACCCTCGGCAGCATGTGCCCCAACAACAGTGTTTTTGCCAACGGGGGCCCCAATCTCAGTCTACTTTAGTCCCCCTCTTAATTATAGTTGCAGACGAGGGAGCCCACTCCCTGTCGGCATTATGTCCCCGCCCACTTTGATTTGCTGATGGAGGCCCACTCCACATCGGCATAATGCCCCACAAACACCTAGTACATTAGTGCGAGGAGGTGCCCAATCCCCTCAGCTGTTGTGCACCTTTGTGCCGTGACAGGTGTCCAATCCTGTCGGGTACAGCTGCCCCCAAGAAATACTCCGTTGGCATGCTGGGAGCCCACCCCAGTGTGCCAATGCCCTGTAAAAAAAAAAATCCCGCGATTTTTTTTTTTTTACCTGTAAAAGAAAACGGTCCCTTGCGGTCTCCTGCCCCTCCCACAACCCGCGCCCACCCACTGAGCACCCTGCCTCCCCACACCCCCTCACCCCATACTGACCTCCGAGTCCGCACGATGATCTTCGGTGGACCGGAACATGTCTGCACTCTTCAAAGCCAACCGCGAACTGAGGAAATACCGGTAAGCAGTATAATGGAATAAATAGGGTTTTTTCAACTTTTGTGCATATCTCAGACATTTTTTGGAATTATCGTACCACATTTTCAACATGGGGTTTTTGGGACCCATCCTCATGAATTCTGCCACTGTCATGGCGTTATCTGGCCCGAAAGGTGATTTTAGCGGTCACCAGAGGAATCACCTTTGAGACCGATAAGAAACGACAGTGCCAGTGTTCATGAGTGGGGTCTCAAAAGTATATGTTACAAATTTGGTAGGAAAAATCCAAAAAATGACTGTTTTATGAGCATGCGTTGTAGCTGTAGCTACGCTGCATGAACTTCGCCAATTTGCAATACTTTCACTCTAGATTTTCAACATTGCCATTTTTCCACACCTCCTTATGAACAGTGCAGCTGTCATTTTTCACATCATGACCAAAATGTGTTTTCGCTCTTCCGGCACAGAATAGCGCAGTCATAGTGGGAAATCAGTGTTCGGGACACATTAAGACAATCACAGTGACACGGTTCATGAGCAGAGGTCCTAAAATGCCTATGTTGAAAATTTTGTGATGAAACTCCATAAAATGACTGTGTTACGAGCGTGTGTCGTGCAGTTTCCATGCACCCTTGTAACTTCGCAAATTAGTAATATTTTCAAGCCAGATTTTCAACACTGGCATTTTTTCACACCTCCTTATGAATAGTACAGCTGTCATTTTTCACATCCTGGCCAAACTGTGTTTTCACGCTTCCAGCGCTGAATACCACAGTCGCTGTCGGAAATCAGTGTTTGGGACAGATCAGGATCGAGTGAGTGAGAAAGGGGAAGTGACCGAGCTCAATTGAGCTCTGTTGGGACTGCTGCAGATTTCTTTGTGGGCAGAAAAAGTCAGCAATGCAAGCAGGGGACCATTACAAAAGGGCAGCCTGCAGCGGCAGGAGAAACAGAACAAGCGAGTGAGACAGGGGGAGTGAGCGAGCTCAACGGAGCTCTGTCATGACTGCTGCGGATTTCTTTGTGGGCAGAAAAGGTGCCAACACAGGCAGGAGCCCAGTACAAAGGGCAGGCTGCAGGCGTAGGAGAAACACAATGAGTGAGTAAGAGGAGGGTGGCGGGCTCAGCAGACTCTATCATGACTGCTGGGTTCTGTATGTGGACAGAAAAAAGGCAGGCAATGCGGGCAGCAGCCAGTACAAAAGGCCAGCCTGCATCGCTGGCAGAAGCAACGAGCGAGTGAGGGGACAGCTCAGCGAGCTGTGTCAGGACTGCTGCAGATTTCTTTGTGGGCAGAAAAAGCCACCAATGCAGACAGGAGCCCAGTACAAAACGGCAGCCTGCAGCACCGGGAGACACAGAATGAGTGAGTGAGGGAGGGGGAGTGAGTGAGCTCAACAGAGCTTTGTTGGGACTGCTGCGGATTTCTTTGTGGGCAGAAAAAGGCAGCAATGCACGCAGGGGCCCAGTACAAAAGGACAGCCTGCAGCAGCAGGAGAAACAGAACAAGTGCATGAAAGAGGGGGAGTGAGCAAGCTCAAAAGAGCTCTGTTGTGACTGCTGCAGATTTCTTTGTGAGCTGAAAAAGGCGGCAACGCAGGCAGGAGCCCAGTACAAAAGGGCAGCCTGCAGCACCGGCAGAAATGGAACGAGCAAGTGAGAGAGGGGGAGTGAGCAAGCTCAACAGAGCGCAGCCTGCAGCACGGGGAGACACAGAACTAGCGAGTGAGGGAGGGGGAGTGAGTGAGCTCAACGGAGCTCTGTTGGGACTGCTGCGGATTTCTTTGTGGGCAGAAAAAAGCTGCCAACACAGGCAGGAGCCCAGTACAAAAGGGCAGCCTGCAGCGCCAGGAGAAACAGAATGAGCGAATGAGACAGGGGGCCTGAGCGACCTCAACAGAGCTCTGTCAGGACTGCTGCGGATGTCTTTGTGGGCAGAAAAAGGCAGCAATGCATGCAGGGGCCCAGAACAAAAGGGCAGCCTGCAGCAGTGGGAGAAACACAATGAGCAAGTGAGAAAGGGAAAGTGAGCAAGCTCAGCAGAGCTCTACTGTGACTGCTGCAGATTTCTTTGTGGGCAGAAAAAGGCGGCAAGGCAGGCAGCAGTCCAGTACAAAAGGCCAGCCTGCAGCGCCGGCAGAAACGGAATGAGCGAATGAGAGAGGAGGAGTGAGCGAGTTCAACGGAGCTCTGTGGGGACTGCTGCAGATTTCTTTGTGGGCAGAAAAAGGTGCCAACAGAGGCAGGAGCCCAGTACAAAACAGCAGCCTGCAGCGCCGGGAGAAACAGAATGAGCGAGTGAGACAGGGGGAGTGAGCGACCTCAACAGAGCTTTATCGTGACTGCTGCGGATTTCTTTGTGGGCTGAAAAAGGCAGCAATGCAGGCAGAACCTCAGTACAAAAGGCCAGCCTGCAGCGCCAGCAGAAACAGAACAAGCGAGTGACAGAGAGGGAGTAAGCAAGCTCAACGGAGCTGTGTCGGGACTGCTGCAGATTTCTTTGTGGGCAGAAAAAGCCCCCAACAGAGGCAGGAGCCCAGTACAAAAGGGCAGCCTGCAGCACCAGGAGAAACAGAATGAGCGAGTCAGAGAGGAGGAGTGAGCCACTTCAACAGAGCTCTTTCGGGACAGCTGTGGATTTCTTTGTAGGCAGAAAAAGGTGCCAGTGTAGGCAGAAGCCCAGTACAAAAGGGCAGCCTGCAGCACCGGGACAAACAGAAGGAGCGACTGAGAAGGCCAGTGAGCGAGCTCAGTGGACCAAAGCAGTCAACATTCTGTATTGACAAATGCTTGTTCTCTCTCTTTTGCATCACTGTTAACCATTTCTGCTATGCCAGTACTATCATATCCTACAGGCACATTTCTCTCATGGAGCCCGGCTGTTGGTTTCCACTCTGCTCTTGCTCGGGGCAGTCATGTTATGTCATTCCATTAGGTTAATGAGAGAATACAAATAAACAGCATAAAATTGAGGACCTAGCATGAATAAGCCTGTCAGGTGAAATATTACATAAAGGCCTGTCAATGTAATAAACAGCTGGTATTGAGATGGAGTCTCATTTGTGATTTCTTTGGAGAAGAGAGAACCCTCCTCACTGCTGAAGTCCACCCTGTGGAGGGCTAGGGACAGCACTGGATGTCATAGGTGACCATGGGACCTTCATCCTCCCACACATCTTCATGCAGGCACAAACGGAGTTGTTCAGCATGTCTGGGTGGTGGACTTTAATGAGGAAAAATGCCCTGTTTAAACCAGATAATGACGCAGATGGATCCACATCACCTATTCCAGGTGCATCCCACTGGCTTTTCCCTGAAATGCCATGGTGAAGAAGAGTAAGCCTAAGGCAAGAACTGGTGGAAATCTCCCTGCCTTGAGGCCCATCATGCGAGGGGCTTTCCCCATGGGGTGCCAGGCAACATGGGCAATTGATGAAGCTGTGAAGGATGATCCATGTAACCAATGGGCAGGCCTGAGGACTGTTGGAAGCAATGTGGAGGAAGCAGGCAGGGGAGAGCAAAAGTGATATAAATAAATCATAATAATTATGATAATCATAGCTGTCTATAACCTATGCTTTATTTCTATTTAAGAACACTTCCAACCCCTTATGACCAACGGTGGCCCCTTTACAGTGTTACTAGGTGGGGGTGAAGGAAGTACTGCATCTGGAATATAACTGCACAGTATTTAGGTTTAAGATGTAAGGTTTCATTTTTTTAAAGGGGATTTTTCAGCAACAAGTGTCCCACAGCCAAGTGGGTTGGCAGTATAGCCTACAGGTGAGAGGAACGAGGTGTGAACGAGCTTGGTACATCCAGCAGACCAGACCCGAGCCTGAGTCTCACAACCTCCACTTGCATACTGTGTGACTCTGTGCAAGTCACTTAACCACCCAGTGCTCCCAGGTCGCCCCTGAAAACAGGCACTTGTGCCTAGTGGGCCTTAACCGGTTACCAAAGACTAAAATATAATAAAAAGTGTGGGGTTGGCGCCGATATGCACTTTGTGTGCAAAAGCACATTATTTTCTTATAAAAGAGACTGCAAATTATCTGGCTGTTGCTGCTAACCCTGGCCCTGACATCTGCAGCCACTTCAGCGGCATACCAATATTTCCCAAGACTGAAGGAGACTCAATTGAACTGAATGTGGATGAACCTTTTAAAAGCTCAAACCAGCTTTTTGGCGGTCCCAATGTCCTTCACTGACAAGTACGACTGTATATGATTGTACTAGCTTCACAAGGACAGCGTGATTGGTGAACAATTGATCGGAGCTTTTAAACAGCCACATTTATGGCTAGTGAATCTCTCACAACTGCAGAGCAGCTCTGAAGTAAGCAGTAGGGGGTTCTGGAATGCCGCTGGAGCAGCTGCGATGCCAAATGTTACAGGATGGACCAGATGTTGCAGGATGAACCAGATGTTATCTCTTTTAGGAGGAAAAAAAGAGAAAAGTTACTTACCATAACTCTTGATCTTTTACAGTATCTCCACTGCAGAACCACACTTTTTGGCCTTAGGGCCAGATGCACTAGGACCCTCCAAGAACCATAACTGAAGGGGCACTGGTCCCAACCACCACAGTACTTTCTGTTTTTACTGAGGAGAGCGAAAGGCTACCAATTATTATTATTATTTTTTTTTTTTTAGAATGAATAAGTAAAACACAAAAAGGAATGAAATAGACCCCATGTCCCTAATGGTAAGAAAGAAAGAAAACCACAACTCATCTTCGCAACCCATAAACCTGCTATGGGGAAGAATAATAAACATCCACACAGTGAGATCAGTGAGTCCATGGATGGTGAGTGGGCAACTGTGGCTCTATAGAGGATATACTTTAAGTAACTCTTCACTCTTTCAAGAATCAATCTCACTCTTTCAAGAATCAATCTATTCCATAGCGCAAAAGTCTTTGGCTGAGTGACCAGCAGCATCAATCCCTGGAATATCGAGACTGGCAAGCACAGGACTCATGAAGATAACAAACCCTGCAGTACAGCAAACTCAAAGGACTCACAACAACAGGAAACCCGGCAGCACAGCAAACCCAAAACCTGTGTGTTTCCTAGGTTGTACATCTAAGATGTACTGTTTTGTAAAGGTGTAAACACTACTACTACAGGTTATGGCTCTGCAGATCTCCAGGACAGGGCATATCTGAGCTAAGCCACTGATGTTGCCATGGCTCTACTGGAATCAGTATTGCCACAACTATCCAAATGCTTCTTTGGCAGGAAGCACAAGTGCTGAGTGCAACTGACAATCCAGTTGCACAGACACCGTTTCGAGACTGGAACCTCTACATGAGTTAGATTGAAGGAAACAAACAGTTGAGATGTTTGTCTGTGCTCTTTGATCCTACAGAGATAGGAATGGACAATTCTGATATCAAGACTGAAACAACACTTCCCTTATTTCCTTAGGTCTGAGGATGAATATGGGGAGAAAGAAAAAAAATATGGCACTCACCTCCTGAGGAGGAATGCTGGCAGTATCAGACTGGTTAATGTGAAACTCCAACTCCACCTTTGGCAGAAATTTAGGGTGAGCACACAGACCCTCGGCCTTATGGAATACAGTGTAGGAAGGATCAGTCCCCAAGGTTGGTATCTGACACTGCAAACTGAGATGATGGCTACCCAGAAAACTGTCTTCCAAGTGAGGTACTAATTTCAGCTCACAAGAGGCAGCTGGCCAAAAAAAATTATAAGTGAGATTTTTCAGTGCTAGATTTAAGGCGTCTTTACTGGAGATCTCAAGTGAAGTATTTCCCCTGAGGAATCTTCTAAAGAGGCAGTTGTGTTTTTCGGAGACAAGCACCAGCTCATGTTATGCCAAAATGGCTACTGAGGAATACTGTATGCCAGTTTCCAAGATTTCTGAAAGGTACTCTTGAATTTCCTCCAGAGGATAGGTTTAAGTGTCTAAAGGCATTCTGGAACAACAGATGGAGAAATATTTCAACTTGGCACTGCAGGATTTTCAGGTGGAGGGTTCCTTGCTGTCACTAAGGCATGGGAGACTTCAGAGACACCAAAACTGTTACCTTCTGTATTCTCAGGAGCCAAGCTTTGAGATGTAGCAACCAAAGATATGGATGTACTAGCTGATGCTGAAAATGGGTCAGTTATTTGGATCTCAAAGGGAGGTCCAGCAGACCCTGAATCACCATTTCACCCAACAGCGAATACCATCTCTCTACTGTGTACTGGGTTACTGTGTCTAAATCTAAATCTTTGTTTCACAATACCTTTGGAAATGTTTTAAATGAATACCTTGTCACACCAACATATTTTTACTGTAAACCTATTTATTCCTTTACCTATTATTTTGATAACAGTTGTAATTTTTCTCAGTTGTACTGGTTAGGGAAACACTTGTAGTCCTAGCTTTCTGAGGAATGCTGCTAAAACTGTGAAGCACTTGGTAAAAGCATCCAGTGCCAATACAAGAAAAGAACAGGCCTGTAAACTGTAAGTGTTCAGGACCAACGCAAAAAGTACAGTTATGCAAGAACTTACTGTAGCAGAAGATCTTCAAGTGACGCTCTTGCAGCAGGCAATACCAGTTGGACTGAAGCCGCCAGGCACCAGGACCGCACATAAAACTTCTAGCTAGCAGTCTATCATGGACAACTGCCCCCAACGATGTCAGCATGCTGATGTCTGCCTATCCTATAAAGGAGGCAATCCCCCAAACCCACCTCAGTTCTCCCACCACAGACCCCATACAGGTGGCGAAATGGAGAACTGAAGCAGTTCATCAGAGCAGAGGAAAAGCAGAAGAGGAGCAAAGGAGTAGAAACTGTCGGGGGAAGGAGGGAGGAAAGCAGCGCCTGCTGCAAGAGCTCCTCTTGATGATCTACTATTATAGCAAGTTCTTATGTAACTGCACAATCTTATCTCGAGGGGGCTCTTGCAGCAAGTAACACTGGTAGGACCGAGTCCCAGGCAGTAACAGAACTGACCGAGCAGGCAGCCAGGCACAGGCTGAAGGCAACAGCAAAAGATTCAGAAAAGAAAGCCTTGAAGGACAGCAAGTCTGAAATTGGCCCTGCGCCTAGAAGCAATGTCCAGAGTATAGTGGCAAATGAAGGTGTAGACAGAACTCCAGGTGGCAGTTGCACAAATGTCCACAGCAGACACATTCCTGGAACAAGTGGTAGAGGCAGCCATACCTCTGGTAGAGTGGCCTTTTACCGCCCCTGGCAAGGGATTGTTGTGCTTATGGTAGCAGTAAACAATGCAATTAGCCAACCATTTAGACAAACAATGTTTTGAAACAGGTGTCCTTTCTCTCTTGGGGGCGAATTAAACAAACTGGTCAGTTTTCCTCACAGCCTGGGTGCGGTGTGTATAATACTGAAGCACCCTATGAACATCCAAAGTATGGAGCAAGGCCTCCCCCTGATTAGAATACTTAGGAAAGTAAACTGGTAGGTGGCCAGACTGATTTAAAGTAAACTCAGACATCACCCTAGGCAGAAACTCAGGATTAGTACGTAAAAACACCCTCTAACTGCAACCAAAAAGAGTGCTTTCCATGACAGAAAGAGCAGCTCGTAACTCGCAGCCAGCTTAAAGGGAGGCAGACTGAGATTTTCCAACATGAAAAGGAGGTCCCGTGGAGGGACAGGGATCTGGATGGGAGGCTTCAAATGAAGGATTCCCTGCAAGAATGTACAGGACACATTCAGTTGTGCAACAGATTTGCCTTTGATATGTGCATGGTACACAGAGATGGCGGAAAGGTGCACCTTAAGAGAGGAGTACCTAAGACCGTAGTCTGAAAGGGAGAGAAAGTACTCCAAAATGAGATTCACCAGGCAGGTGAAGGGATCCACGTAGCAAGCAGTGGCCCATAGCAAAAAGCATTTCAAGGCACAGGTTGCCCTAGTAGAAGGTTCTCCAGCGGCCACCAGGACAATAGCAACCCTGGAAGAAACCCCAAAGCGGGCTATAACTACGTCTGCAGGAGCCATGCATGGAGATGCAAAGACTTGATGTCTAGATGGACCAGGGTGCCCTGTTTTTTG
Organism: Neoceratodus forsteri; assembly: GCA_016271365.2. Lineage (NCBI taxonomy): Eukaryota > Metazoa > Chordata > Ceratodontiformes > Ceratodontidae > Neoceratodus > Neoceratodus forsteri. The sequence goes on from CM057458.1 coordinate 1,212,648,744, forward strand.
GAGAGCAAGCTGGTGCACAGAGCCAAGGGTACTGGGGGTTCCACTGCCAATTGTTGTAGCACAGGGAACCAAATCTGACGTGGCCAATATGGGGCTATGAGGATTATCTCTGTCCCCTATGACTGCAGCTTGAGAAGCACTCTCTGCAGGAGTAGGAAGGGAGGGAAGGCATACAGGAACCTCCCTTTCCAGAAGAGGGACAACGCGTTGCACCAGAAAGTTCCAGGCCCTGGATTGAGCGAGCAGAAAAGCGGCAGTTTTGCACTGAGTGGGAACAAAAAAAAGGTACAACTCTGGATGGCCCCACCTGTCGAAGAGATCTTCGATCAATGAAGGCAACAGTTTCTAATTGTGAGCCCTTGACCTGGACCAGCTGAGACTGTCGGCCAGGACATTTTTGACTCCTGAAACATGAATGGCTGATAGTTCGAGGCCATACTTGATGGCCTAGTACCAGACTCTCATTGCTTCTCGACAAAGGGGGTATGAGTGAGTGCTTGTTGATGTAGCACACTACGGACATACTGTCCATCTGCACCAGCAGTGGGCCAGGAAGAATGCAAGTCTGGAAGGCCTGCAGAGCATAAAGAACTGCCTGCATCTCCAACACATTGAAGTGAAGATGCTGTTCTGCCTCGGACCAGGTTCCCTGGGTCTGATGGTCGGCCAAGTGGGTCCCCCAGCCCAGGCATCTGTCATGAGGATCTGCTCAGAGGGTATGGCCTGAAAGGAAACCCCTCTCAGGAGATTGGCAGGGTTCTGCCACCATTCCAACGTCCTCCTCACCAGATCGGAGACTATTACTGGCTGATCCAGGTCATCGACACGCTGGTCCCATTGGACCCAATGGATCCACTGGGGAACCCTCATATGCAGATGGGCTAGGGGGACTGTGGCTGTGGCCACCGCCATGTGCCCCAGCAAGTGAAGGAATGCTCCATCCAGGATCAGTTGACTTAAGGCAACTAGATGGGCCTGCTCCATCAAGCGATCCCCCCTGTCTGCTGGCAGAAAAGCTCTGCCCTGGGAAGAGTCCAGGACTGCCCCAATATACTGGAGGTGCTGGTACGGAGACAGACAAGACTTTGGCAGACTGTCTATGATCCCCAAGGCCTGAAGACGCTGAAAGATGCATTCCAGGGTTTGCAGCAAAAGGTCCCTCAAAGGGGCTATCAGCAGCCAGTCGTCCAGGTAAGGGAACACATAAAAGCCCTGTCTCCTCAGAGCCACAGTCAGCACCACTAGGCACTTGGTAAAAACCTGAGAAGCCAAGGAAAGGACAAAAGAAAGGGCCCAGAATTGAAAGTGGTCCTCCTGGAAGCAGAAACGGAGGAAGCAGTGGTGGGCTGGGAAGACCTGGATATGAAGATAGGCATGCTGCATGTCCAGGGAACAGTTCCGTCCTCCTGGGGAAGGAGGGGTAGCATCCCCTGGAGAGTGACCATCCTTAAGTGCTAGTACTCTGTGTTCAAGTTCAGGTGACTGAAGTCCAGGATCGGCGTCAGATTCCCTGTTTTCTTGGGGATGAGGAAAAAGTGTGAGTCGAACTCCCTTCCACTTTGAGCCGGAGGGACCAGCTCTATGGTCATTTTGTGCAGGAGAGCCTGAATCTCTTCCTGGATGAGGGAGAAATGGGCCGGCGGGAAGTGGGAGGGCAAGGGAGGATTTTCTGGAAGTTCTGGGGTGTGACCTCACTCGATAAGCTGTAACACCCATTGATTTGAGGTCACTGTTTGCCACCCATTGAGGAGAACCAACCACTGACCACCTCCCCCAAGGGCTTTGCTGGAGGAGAGTCAGGCAAGGAGTCAGGCGGTGGATCCATGGGTGGGCAGAGTGGCTGTGGGCGCTCTTGAGGCCCTAGGAGCAGCCGCTCTGGCTGGTGGGGTGTGGGCCTTGCACTTGAAAAGGCCCTTCACAGGCTGTCACGAGGACCTACAAAAGTACTGATCCTAGGTAGTCAGAGGCGGAGATAGATTCCTGGAGATGGGAGATAATGTCCTGGGGATCTCCCCCAAACAGGTCAGAACCCTGAAAGGGGCATCCAAGATGTTGGCCTGAACATTGGGTGCAAAGCCAGACACCCTGAGCCACAAATGGTGATGAAGGCAGATCCCTGTAGCCGCCCCACACCCGGAGGCATCAACAGTGTCATATGCCACCTGCAGGACATAGGTGCCACATCCAACCCTGATTTCAGGAGCTGGGCCAACTGCATTTTGGTAGAGTCCTCAAGCAGGATTTGAACCAAATTCATCGCCTGATCCCAGAGGGCATTCTAGTACTGCACCATATGGGCAAAATAGTTAGGCGCCCAAATGGCCAGAGCGGTGGAGGAATACATTCGCTTGCCCCACTGGTCCAGCTGTCGAGACTCCTTGTTGGCGGGTGGGCTACTAAGGTGTTTGGGTCTTTTTGTGCAGGCATGGGCTGCATTCATGACCACGGAGTCTGCCGTGGGGTGCTCTACAAGGAAGGGCTTGCCCACTGGCACACAACAAAGGCAATCAACCTTCTTGGGTAAAGCCGGGGTGGAAGAAATGAAAATTACGTACCTACCGTAATTTTTGATCTTCTTGGACGAGTCTCCACCACTCATTCACACTAGTGGGATCTGCGCCAGAGGCACTAGGACCCATCGGGAGCAAACTTTTTGCTGGAGGGTCGGTGAGAGATGGCGCCCGCGGGCATAACTGGCCGGCGGTGGCTGTGCTGTGATGATATCTCGGCGACGACCCTCCAACCGCCTCAGTACCTTTTTTACCAAGGAGGTGCAGCGCAACTAACGTAAAGAGTAAACCTAATCCTTTAAAACGGACATAAGATAGTCCGGACGACCCGTGTAAGAAGGGTCAGCAAAGTCTTCATGGCCTAAAGATTTGAGGGAGTGAAGACCAACACAGCGGTGAGCTCGGGGGATGGAGTGTGGGCGTGTGAATGAGTGGTGGAGACTCGTCCAAGAAGATCAAGAAATTACGGTGAGTACGTGATTTTCATATCTTCCTGGACATAAGTCTCCACCACTCGATACACTGAATGAGAGTACCAAGCTGATAATCCCCCAAAAGGGCGGCAGGGGAGCCAGAGCTCACACGTCTAGGACAGGAGTCCATTAAGGATAGTTCTGCCGAAGGCGGAATGACGCCTGGCATGAACATCCAGTGCATAATGCTTTATGAAGGTATGCACTGAGCTCCAGGTGGCGGCATTGCAGATATCTGCAATTGGAACATTGCGAATTTCCACTAGGGATGCTGCAACCGCCCTAGTAGAGTGAGCGTACACTCTACCTTCTAATTTAACCTGTGCCATGGAATAGCAATGTCGAAGACATGCCACTAACCATGATGAGATGCATCTGATAGCGACAGGCTGACCCAGCCGGGTCTCGCTGAAGGAAACAAACAATTGCTGAGTCTTGCAAAAATTCTTGGTTCTATCTAAGTAGAACCGAAAGGCTCTCTTAACATCCAAGGAATGAAGAGACCGTTCTCCTTCATTTTGAAGTTCATAAGTAAGAGGAAGCACCAGAGGTTGGTTTAGATGATTCTGACACAACCTTGGGAAGAAATTTAGGATAGTCTGAAGAACTACTTTGTCCCTATGGAACACAGTATCTGGAGGTCCGTAACCAGGGCATGTATCTCAGAGACCCTGCAGGCTGAAGTAATGGCTACTAGGAAGGCTGTCTTCCAGGTAAGAAATTTTAGCTCACAGGTAGCTAGGGTTGAAGGCTTCAGTGAGCATGTCTAGCACAAGGTTAATGTCAGGCTGGGCAGGACGTCTAACAGGGGTCTGGTATGCAGAATCCTAAGAAATCTCTTCACCATAGGTAACTGAGCCAGAGACAAGGAAGAAACCGGCTCATGGTGCGCTGAAATAGCACTGGGGTGAACTTTAACCGTGGAGTACTGGAGACCTGGGTTTGATAGGTCCAAGGTACTCTAGAACCTTGTCTGGAGGACAGGAAAAGGGATTCAAGAGGACTTCGCACCAGAGAGAAAAACATTTCCACTTAGAGCGTAAGTTTTTGGGTGGCTGGCTTCGAGCAGCCAGAAGGATGTCTGAGACTCTCGAAGCGTTGAACCGATTCACTTCTACCTCTTCAGGGCCAAGCATGAAGGTGAAGTGACCTCAGGTTGGGATGGACCATGAACCCTGAGTCAAAAATTGATTTGTAAGGAAGTGGTCTCGGAGGGCTGCCGACATACTGTTGAGTAGAGAAACCATAGTTGCGAGGCCAGGAGGAACAATGAGAATCATCTTGGTCCCCTGAGACTCGAATTTGAGGAGTACTCTCTGAATTAGAGGAGCGTGGAAAGGCGAAGAAAGCATTTTGTCCACGCAGGCTTGAGCATCCTGACAGAAAATGCCAGGCCCTGGATTTCTGGAGCAGAAGAGAGCAGTTTTGCATTGAGTGGGATGCAAAATGTCCAGATCTGAAGTCCCCACTCTTGAACAGTGACCGAGCTACGGCTGGATCGAGACCACTCGTGAGGTCTGCTTCGTTCTGGTGAGGTGATCTGCTAAGTGGTTTTGTACACCTGGCAGATATACCACTTGAATTAGAGACTTGTGCTCCAAGCACCACTCCACACTCTCATTGCTTCCCTGCAAGGGAGATAAGAATGAACACCGCCTTGTTGATATAATACATCACAGCTTTGTTGTCCGTTTGAAGGAGAATGTTCTTGTGACAAAGAACATCCTTCAACTCGGATCGCATAGAGGACCGCTCTCATCTCAGGACATTTATGTGGAACTGAGTTTCGAGCTGAGTCCATACACCTTGAGTGTGGAGACAGCGACAGTGAGCTCCCCATCCCATTAGCGATGCGTCTGTGGTGATGGAGATCTGATGATCCACAGGAGCAAAGGGGAATCCTTCCAGAAGATTGCTCTCTTGAGACCACCAGGTGAGAGACCTTCGTAGGGGCTCTGTCACCTTGATGGGATAAGACTGGGGGTGAGAGGTCGGTGACCACTGAGCGGAGAGCATCCATTGGGTGGTCCTCATGTGTAACCGAGCTAGGGGTACAGTGAACACTAGGGGCAGCCATGAGACCCAACATACGTTGCATCGAGAGCAGCTGACACGATCGGTTCTCCCGATGTAGCAGACCATCTGAAGGATGTCGAGTCTTCTGTCCTCTGGAAGGAAAGTCTTCGCGGAAGAGGTGTCCAGAAAAGTCCCTATGAAAAGGAGCCTCTGGGAGGGCTGCAGTTGTGATTTCTTCAGATTCAGCAGAACTCCCATGGACATAAGAAGGCGAGAGGACGTTTGAACGGCTTCCAGAGTCCCTTGGCTGGAAGGGCTTGCTAGGAGCCAATTGTCCAGGTAGGGAAACACTCGGAATCCGAGCTTCCTGAGATGCGCTGCGAGAACTGCACAACACTTTGTAAAAACTCGCGGTGCCGAGGATAGACCAAAAGGCAGGACTCTGAACTGATAATGCTGACCCAGAGCTACAAACCTCAGGAATCTGCGATGGGTCGGGTGGATGAGGATATGCTGGTAAGCATCCTGCATATCAGGAGGCCAGCCAGTCGTGCTGATGCAGCAAAGGTAACAGGGTACCTAGGAAATCATTTGAATTTCTCCTTGGGAGAATTTATTTAACTCTGAGGTCTAGAATAGAGCGCCCCCAGATTTCTTTGGAACCAGAAAGTAATGGGAGTAGAACCCTGTGTTTCGCTGATCGGGGGCACCAGTTCTAGTGCCCTGTTGTTTAGAAGGCCCTGGATCTCGGCGGTGAGGAGGTCTGACTGAGAGGTCGACAACCTGGGTTGTCGTTTGGGAGGAGACAGTTCAGGGGTTTCCAAGAAATTGAGAGAATAACCCTCCAAATTATCCGAAGGACCCATTTGTTCGAGGTTATGGACTCACTGGTTGTAAAGTACATCAGGCGACCTCCCACGGAGAGAAGTTCCACCTCGGGCAGTGTGGATGGAACTTGGGCCGGCAATTCATAAAGTAGAGCTGGGGCTTTGGGCCCCTGCGCTTTCTGCTAAATCTTCTTTTGAGGTCGGGCAGGTTGGCTTTTATGAGCTTCCTCTGCCTCTGCCTCGAAAGGACTAGCGACTAATAAACTAGCGTTTACCTACATGCCCCGAGGCAGGGGTAAGCGATCTAGCCAGCAATGACCGACCTAGTCTTCTGAGTGGCCTCTAGGGCTTGCTCTACCTGAGGACCCGAAAGATATGAGCCATCAAGAGACAACGCCATTATCTGCTGCTGAGCATCATTAGTAAAGCGAATGCGCGGCCAGGAATGGCGTCGGTACAAATACCTGCGGCTGCTGAGCGGAGAAGCAGTGTCGGCGTCCATGGTGGCTTTGACCTGTTGGTTATTGGACTCAATACCTCTGATAGCAGTTAGAAGAAGCTCTGACTTGGAGTCGGAATCTGGAAAAGCTTCAACCATTCGTTCATAGAGTGCCACAGGATATACTCATACTGAGAAAATAGCCTTGATAGCTGGCAATCGCATACTTAAAGTGGAGGCAGCAAAGTCTCTCTTACCTAATGTATTAATTTTACGAGACTCTTTGTTAATAGGTCGAGCTGTAGTAGCTTGAGGAAGAACGACCTTGTCATTCTCTGCCAGGACTACAATAGGATCCGAAAAGGCTTGGGATGCCAAAATGGGATGATCTTTGGGAGTTGAATATTTCTTATCAATGGATTTAGGCACCGAGGGAATAAGAGCAGGATTATTCCATACCATTTGAGACAGCGTCTCGAAGGAAGGTTGAATCGGAGGAGTTAAATCCGTAGGGAATCTCCAAGCATGAAGATACTGGAGTCTTAATATTTTCCCAGGATCGATGTCTGTAGTCTGGAGAGAAAGAGTGGATCTCAGGTTCTTCAACAGAGACTTAAAGGATAGGTCCTCGACCACAGGCTCTGTAGCAGTGAAAGATCCGTTTCCTCACTTCATCACCAACTGAAGGTCTGGGTCGGGCTCAACATCATCTCCTGATAGTCCAGGAAGGACTGTTTGGACAGGAAAAGGAGTGAAAAATAGGAAGGAGGAAGAGCAGATAGAAGGAGAGTCCCGAGGCCCCAGCGCTGAGGAGGCGAAGGAGTCAGCAGCGCCCTGGAGGTGCAGCGCGCCCGAAGAAGCATCTGCACATAGCGGCACCGCCTGCCACCCAGCGGCCGCCTGCGAGAACCTACGGTGCCTTGAGACCGCTGGCGCTGCGGATGGCACCCGCAAGACCCAGCGGCGCCCTTGGCCTGAACCAAGCATGAGCCCACAGGAGAGCTCGAGGACACCCTGGAACCTGGAAAGCAAGAGAGGAAAAACCAGGAGATAAGGGCATCGGTGTGGCCCCTGTGCGCGCAGCCATGAGGGAAACACCTAAGCACGGTCGCTGGCACGAAGGAGGCGCCACGATGGAAGGTCAACGCCCCTACCTGATCGCCCGGCGAGGCCGAAGGCTCCGGGGCAACCGAGCCAGGCAGAAGAACCAACCTCGAGCCCGCCGGCTCATTAAAGCCCCACTGATAAAACTGCTCATCTGGAGCCCTACCTATAGGCGGGCGGGGCTCCGATCGAGGCGGCGGAAACCGGAAGTTGGTGACTCGAAGGAGGAGACCGGCAACTAGCGGCGATAACCGACTGTCGGCCAGAGCGTATCAGAGAAGCGACCTCAGTGATGCCTTCTCTTTTTGACCTGTGGGCGAAGAGCTCGAGGCGAGCGGTGCTGAGAATCGACCGTTTATTTTATGCGGTGGGGGACGCCCATCCCAGGCATCGGACTGACTGTTGTCGGAACCCGCTGAGGAAGGGGGCTGACCGGACCCAGCCCGACTGACTGAATAGCTTTCATACGAAGTCTCCCTACCGTCACCTGACCTGCTCATGGTCGACTCCGTCCAGTAGGCCGAGACTTCTTTACTATAAGTTAAATTTTAAAATATAATGAAATAGAATAAAACTAAGCGATACTACTATCGAGAGAATATTACAAAAAAATAAACTGAAAACTATGTGCTAGTTTGAAGTTTGACTCCCGACAGGCGAGCGACGTTGTCACTGAAGCGCATTCGATGGCGGGAAAAAAGGAACTGAGGAGGTTGGAGGGTCGTCACCGAGATAGTCATTACCACGTGAGCCACCGCTCGTGGCGCCATGCCTCGCGGCACCATCTCTCACGCCGACCCTCCAGCAAAAAGTTTGCTCCCGATGGGTCCTAGTGCCTCCGGCACAGATCCCACTAGTGTGAATGAGTAGTGGAGACTTATGTCCAGGAAGATGGGTGGTTCCACGCCGCCTTAGTAACATCTTTGTAACAGTCTATTAAAGGAGGTGCCACCAAGGGGAGGGTCTCCTTTTTCCTAAGATACATCTCCAGGCAACGGCACTCCGGGTCAAGTGGGATTGGATATGACGCATAACATCAAGGAAGGGGGGGTTATTGGGAGGGGATTTAGTGGCCTCCCTGGCCTGGTTTGGTCCCTCAGAGGAGCCCCTAGAGCCCTCTGATGACTCTGAAGAGGAAGAAAAGGAGTCATCTCCAGACTGATCAGAATCAGAGACTGATAAGTCTGTAGGTGTCAGTCGTCCACACGGTGGCCAGAAACCCCACCAGTGCATCCCCAGAAGACCCCGTGGTATGAGGTTCACTAATCAAATTAAATCATCCTTTAGTTCTAAAAAGCACTTTTCCAGAGTCAAAGTGCCTGTACATAAAAAAACATATAAACATATTGGCTGTCCCGGTGGCGCAGAGGGTTGAAGTGCTGGAGCGCCATACCTTGCGCCACTAGCAACCCAGGTTCACGAATGAGCCAAGGTGCGTCAGAGAGGTCGTGGGGGGTGAGAGGATGTGAGCCAAGCTGCCGGCTGACAGCTCTCTGCCTCGGGAGGAGTTCTCAGCTCTCTCGGGCCAGCCGTCCCAGTGGAGGCCGGAGGGATGGTGCTGCTCTGAGAAGCGCCGGTGCTTGGCTGAAAGGGGCGGGCAGAACAGACCTGGCACTGGAGCTGCGGTGCACATGTGCACCTCCATGCGCATGTGCCACCGCCTCTGGGGGTCTTGGGGAGAAAAACGGAGGAAATATGGGGACTGCCTGTGGATGAAGCCTCTGGGCCGGGCTCTGGGAATCTGTCGGGGTGCGCATGGCACTATAAGACCCTGAAAGACCCTGAGCTCCGGTAGGGTGGCAGACAATCGGGGCTGCCTGCCATCGGAGGATACAAATAGCTGAAAAAAAACATATTAAAACAATCAGTATTCCACAGATAAAATATCCGTTATCGGTAAATTAAGATCATGTATCAAGCATAAAATCATGCACTAGAGTCTGGAAACGACTGGCTAAATAAATATGTTTTTAAAGTTGTTTTAAAGCTTTGGATGGTTAGGCATTCTCAAATCTGACAAAGTAGAGAATTCCACAGGGTAGGGGCTGCAAAAGCGAAAGACCGAGCCCCAGATGTCTTTAAACACACCCTGGGAATCTCCAGCAATCCCTTGTCAGCGGAGCAGAGTGGGTGGAGGGGGCAGTAAGGACGAAGGAGATCTTGCAGATAACAAGGTCCCTGTTAATGTAGGGCTTTATAGGTCAGTACCCCAACCCTGAAGGTAATCCGCCACTGTACTGGCAGCCAGTGCAGTCCGCGCACCACAGGCATAACATGATTGGTCCTAGAAGTACCAGTCAAAAGTCTGGCAGCCGCATTCTGCACCAGCTGCAAGCAGCGGATATCAGCCCCCAGTAGCCTTAGGTATGTAGGTTGAGTAACCAATTTATTATTTATAATGAATAACATTTTTTTTTTTTACTACTACTAAAGGGCATTGCAGTAATCAAGGCGGGAGACCACGAAGGCGTAGACCAACGTTGGAAGATCATCAGGAGGAACCAGATGCTTCACCCGGGCAATATTCCTCAGATGAAAAAAGGAGGTCTTAACAACAGCCAATACCTGAGATCTAAAGGTCAGGCCATTGTCAAAAATAACACCCAGGTTCCGCACCCGGTCTGAGGTAGTCAGCTGAACATCCCCGAGCCAAAGCCCAGAAGGCTGCCCTGTCGACAAACCCGTCTCCTGATGACCTGGGTCCACTACCAACACCTCAGTCTTAGCCGGATTCAACCGCAGCCAGCTGGCACTCATCCAGTCCTGTATTTCGGAGAAACAGTTATTAAAAACCGAGAGAAAGTCATCTTGCCCGGGCACAAAGGACATGTACAGCTGAGTATCATCTGCAGAGTAGTGAAAACTCTGCCTGTACTGCCTAATGATATCTCCCAACAGCAGCATATACACTCGCCTGTACTGCCTAATGGTATCTCCCAACGGCAGCATATACAATGTGAACAACATGGGTGACAAAATGGAGCCCTGCTGTACCCTGCAGGATAGGGAGAAAGAGTCTGAGGAATAAATCCCAGACACCACTCTCTGAGTCCTACCCTCGAGGAAAGAGATGCTAGGTCCTGTCTGGTCCAGGTCCTGAGGTGGGGGATCCAGAGGAGGATGAGGAGGGAAGGCCTTCTGGGTGAGTCCTTGTTTTGCACGAAGGACCAACAGGCATTAAACAGAGCTTTATAATCCACCGGCAGGGGTGGGTCATAAGGAGGATAAGGATACTGAGGTAGGAGTACGGATACGTCACTGGAGGAAGAGGCGTAGGGTACTCTGGTGTAGGCCCACCTGGCGCAGGCTGTGGATCCCAAGGAGGGCCAGCCAGCATTGGCTGTGGTGTAGGCCAAGGCTGAGGCGATGACGGCTGAGGAGTCGGCGCCAGCCTAAGAGGCGAAGGCTGGTGTCGTTCAGGGGGGTGGGGGGGTGGTCATCACTGGCCCCAGTGTTGAGTCTGGCACCTGCAGGGGAGCCATCCCCCAAAGCAAGGTCAGAGGCATCACTTGTATGGATGAGGAGGTGACTGCTTGCTCCAGAAAATGCCTGAAACAACTAGTGCCAGCCCCAGAGTCAGGGACTAACGAGGAACGCCTTGGCCGGGGGGGGGGTGAGATGGACGAAGACCCACCGCCAGAGGAGCCAACCCCAGATGAGCTGTCTGGCTGAGGACTCATGGGAGCTAAGGACTTAAGCGTCAGGGGCTGGAAGGCAGGGGATGAAGTCCACTGCCTATAAGAGCCGCCGCCCGAAATGGATATGAGGGTGAGTGGCTGTACCACCGGCAACTCGGAAGGTGTGAGGGCTGATGTGGAAGGAGAAGCCGACCCCCCATGGGAGGAAGACCCAGAGGAGGTGGCCGGTCTGTGGGGTGACTGCAAGCGCGAGGCTGACTGAGGATGGTCCTGGTGCTTATGCTTCCCACTCAACGACTTCTCCTTCTGGGAGGAAGAAGCAGAAGATCCCCTGGAAGACTGAGCCGAGGAACTAGAATAACTATTAGCCTGAAGCTCCTTCTCCATCGCTGACAACTTCTGCTTGAGCAGGTAGCTTTCTAAGGTCTTCAAGCAGCATTTCTGAGTGGCCCGGTTAAAGTCCTGGCAGTGCTGGCTGGCCTCGGTGTTGTGGTTGGGACCTAAGCAGAGCAGGCAGGAAGAGTGACTATCTTTGGCAGGAATCTGCTTACTGCAGGCACACTTTGTCGACTGGTTGGAAGACGAGGCTGGAGAAGAAGACAAACTCGATGGAGAAAACACAGAAAAATCAATATTATAAACACTGAAAAAGAAAAAGTAAAGCACGGCTAAAACACGAGAAAATAGTGGTCGACTAAAGCAGGTGTTCATGAAGGTCTGCCATGCACGGGTCCACGGTGGGAAAGAACTGGGGTAGGTGTGGGGGATCACCCCCTGTATAAGATAGGCGGACGTCAGCATGCAGACGTTGGTGGGGGTGGTCCCCCATAAACTGTTAGCTAGAAGTTTTCCATGTTTTCCTGGTGCCTTCAGTCCTACCGGTGTTACCTGCTCCAACCCCAGAAGCCAACCCCAGCTGAGCTGTCTGGCTGAGGACTCATTGGAGCTAAGGACTTAAGCGTCAGGGGCTGGAAGGCAGGGGATGAAGTCCACTGCCCATAAGAGCTGCCACCCGAAATGGATATGAGGACGAAAAATCGAAGATCCAGAGATACTTGAGGTGGCTTGGTGTGACAAGGACATGGTGACACGAATCCTTCATGTCGAGTGATGCCAACCAGTCCTGGTGTTTCAGGTATGGTAGCAGGGACCCCAAAGACAATGCTTGGAACTTCTTGTATGCCTTCCATTTTTCTCAGAAGGAGAAGATAACTGGAGTATAAACCTTTGCCCTTTTCTGACTCCAGGACTTTCTCCACTGCTCTGTTCTGTAGCAGCACAGTTACTTCTGAAGAAAAATGCTAGGTCAAAGAACCCCTCATCGTGAGTTAACTTCCTTGGTGACTCAGTGTGTGCTCTTTTAGTTCCAAAATGTAACCATACCAGATCATTTCCAGGACCACTTCTCTCTGATAATTGTCTCACTTTGCTGGTAGAACAAAGTTAAATGCTACTCCTCCTCCAGCAAGTACAGACTGGTCCACTACGGGCAGCTGAGCTGGACACGAGATGCCAACATGTTAGAGGGTGGTGCATGGGACTTTAGCTTGCTGGCTGCACCACTTTCTGCTGTGACTCAAAGTTCTGGATTTACAGTACCTTGATGCTGGGAGCCCCTTTGGTTCTGGTTGGACCTGTCATGAAAGGGCCAATGGTGATGACAGAAGAACACGTGCCCCCTTCCTCTGTAAGGAGCAGCATGGATAAGCTTCGAGTTTTCAGAGTTGAATTTTTGTCACTGGAATCTTCTGAGTGCCTCTTTTACATTCTGACCAAAGAAATACAACCCATAAAAAGGCACATTCTTAACTTTTCATTGAAATTAGTTTGAAAAATCAGACAGTCTGATCCAAGAATGCTTGCTGATACAGATCCCTGCTGCTGCTGTTGATCAGGCTGCATTATCAGAAACATCGAGAGTAGCTTTAATCTAGTGGATATTAGACTCTATGTCCTAGGTAATGATGACAATGAACAACTCCTGCACCAAGGCTGACTGCAAACTGTTCTGTAATAGCATCCTACTTAGCCACGGGAATAGGTCATTTGCATCTCTGAGCCTCAAGTTGACTGAAGTGAATACCCTTTTCCCCCAAATGTCAATATTACACAGGCCTCAATCGGGGGTTGCAAAGAAACCTCTTCAGGGACAATGGTTTTATTTTTTGTAGCCATAACGAAAATAACATTGACTATAGGCTGCATGTAGAAGTCAGATTTGAGGTTCAGCACCAAATACTTTTTGTTCACCACATTGGATTCTGCAGCACCAAACGCAGTCTGTTCCAAGCTGCCAGAGTAGCATCCTCTAAAGCATGCTGAATGGGAGATACCAAAGAAGTGGCCAGGGCTGGAACATTTAAATATTCCAATTAGACTTCTGTTAGTTACATCCAATGTCACTGTCTCACACTTAAATATCCTAAGTGTCTTGAGTAGGTTTTTGAGCTGGGAGTGGAAAGTAAGATTACAGAACATAGAAACACAGAACTTGATGGCAGATAAGGACCGTTTGACCCGCCTAGTCTGCTCATTTCCCTACCTAATGGATAAACTGCAGATCCTAGTTAACCAAACAGTCTACTTCCTCCTACCCCCCACTAGAATTGCCTTGTCTCTCCCATGCATTCTTGAATTCTCCCACTGTTTTTGACCTGACAACCTCCTTCGGAAGGCCATTCCATACATCTACAGTCCTCCCCATGGAAAAATACTTCCTCACGTTACCTCTGAGCTGTTCCCCCTCAATCTTCAAATTGTGCCCCCTTGTTCTTGCACATCTCTTTTTCGGAAAGATGATACCCTCTTGGACTTTGTTGATTCCCTCGAAGTACTTGAAAATTATATCATGTCCCCCCTCTCCTCCTTTCCTCAAGGGTACACATATTAAGTTCCTTTAGTCTCTCTTCGTATGGCTTCTGGTGCAGACCTAGCACCATTTTAGCTGCCCTCCTCTGGACAGCCTCCACTCTATGTCCTTGCAGAGATGGGGTCTCCGGAACTGCACACAGTACTTCAGATGGGGTCTCACCAACTGTCTGTACAGGGGGATAATAACTTCCTGTTTTCTACTTTGTGATGCATCTGCCTATGCATCCCAGTATATCCCCAGTCCTCCTTACTGCCTTCTGACACTACTTGCCCACCTTTAGGTCATCAGATATGACTACCCCCAGCCAGGTCCCTTTCCATTTTTGTTGTCAATATCTCACCCCCCCATTGTGTACTCTTCCCATGGGTTTTTGTTTCCCAGGTGCATTACTTTGCACTTCTTTGCATTAAATGTAAGCTGCCATACATTTGACCATTCCTCCAACCTTGCCAAATCCCTTCTCATACTTTCCACCCCACCTTGTGTATCAGTCCTGTTGCAGATCTTTGTGTCATCTGCAAAGAGACATACTTTTCCTTCCAGTCCCTCCGCAATGTCATTTATAAAGACATTATAGAGGAACAGTCCCAGTACTGAACCCTGCAGTACCCCGCTAGTAACCCCATTCTTTAGAGTGGACTCCATTTACTATTATCGTTTGCGTCCTGCTGTCCAGTCAGTTTTGTATCTAGGCTACCACCTTGGGACCCACTCCAAGGCTGGCTAACTTGTTTATTAATCTTTTGGGTGAGACAGTGTCAGATGCCTTGCTAAAGTCTAGGTAGGCCATGTCCACAGCCTCTCCCTGGTCCACTACTTTGGTCACCCAGTCAAGGAAATCTATTAGATTTGTCTACCATGACCTTCCCATTGTGAATCCATGCTGCCTTGGGTCCTGTGACCCACTGACCTCTAGGTAACTCAACAATTCTTTCCTTCAGAAGTGATTCCATCATTTTCCCTACCACTTGAGGTCAAACTAACAGGTTTGTAGTTTCCTGCCTCCTTCTTGCTCCCACTTCTGTGAAATGGAATAACATCCACCCTCCTCTGGTACCACCCAATCCTCCCATAATTTGTTAAAGACGGTAGTCAGTGGTGTCACAAGTTCTCCCCTTAGTTCTTTTAGAATTCTGGGGAGACTCATCAGGCCACATTGCTCTGTCTACCTTCAGTTTTAAGAGTTCTTTCAGAATCCTTTTTTCTTTGACTGGACTGGTATTGACTCCCCTATCCAGAGTGTTTCTATTGTTTGGTTTAGGTACCTCCCCCTCCTCTTCTTTTGTGCATACTGAGAAGTATTCGTTCAGCATCCCTGCTTTCTCACTGTCACCCTCTGCTCACAATCCCTCCCCTTTATTAAGCCTCAGTATCCCTCCCTTTGTCTTTCTTCGCTCCCTAATGTACCTATAAAATGTTTTATCCCCCTTCTTAACAGAGTTGGCTATCTGTTCTTCAGTTTGGGCCTTTGTTATTCTGACTGCTTTCCCTGCCTCCTTCTGCTTTAACTGGTATAGTTCTCTGTCCTGTTTCTTCTGTGTTTCCTTATATTTTCTGAATGCTATCCTTTTCTCCTTAACCTTCCCTGTCACCTCTTTTGAGAACCATAGTGACTTTTTCCTTCGTTTTGTTTTGCTGATTTGCTTTACACAAAAGCTTGTTGCCTCTGTGATGGCAGTTTTGATTCTGCCCCATTGTTCTTCCACCCCTCCTTCCTGCCTGCTTGCTAGTGCTTTTCTGAGGCACTCTCCCATTTTGCCAAAGTCAGCCCTCCTAAAATGCAACCCCCTTGCTTTTGTATGGCTTGACTCTACAGCTGTGTTTACTGTGAAGCACACTGTTTGGCGGTCACTTGTTCCCAGATGGCTACCCACTTCTAAATCTGAGATCCCCTCTCCATCCCCGTTTGAGAGTAACAGATTGCTGCTGTTGTGGATGTATTGGCTCCTCATACAGAACAGCCTCATTATAATCCTCATCTTCCAAATCTGTGAAGTCTGTATTATATTTAAATTCATCTTCCATAGGAGTATAAGATGTAGTAGGAGCAACTGGTGCAACAGATGGTACCATGGACAGCACAGAGGACTGCACAAGGATGACACCAAGGACATTATAGAGAATGGCAACAAGGATGGCTCCGACACTGGCATCAGTACCAATAATGGTACCAGATTTGGCACAGATACCACCAATTTCATGGGGAGGAACCACTATTCCATGAGAGCTGTTCATTTGCTAAATTGGTCCTTTGAGACTGTGCCCATAAAAAGTAGGAGAAATAGAGGGGCAGTACCAAACAATGAAGAGGGCAGTGTCAATGACACTTCCTCATTAACATTCAGCAGCAGTGACCTCGAGACTGAGTGGTGTAAAGTGGAAGTGACAGTGAGGCTGAACAGCCTTGGAAGCCCAATGATGAAGCACGAGCAGAACCAGAACTGTTTCTTTTTATAAGTTCACTAGGAAGACGCTTTATGTGCAGGTCTAGCCTCACGGTCCTGTTACAACTGTCTTGTTACCACACTGTGATTCCAAACAAATGCAGGCACACACAATGACAACAGAAAATTACTTAAGTTTGATTATTTCTCTTCCCACCCACCACCACTGGACTGGATAAACTGGGATGGTAAGTACGGCTGACTTGCCAACTAGATTGTTGTGGGAACCTGTGTGGAAGAGAAGGCACTGTACCAAACAGACCCGGGAGACAACAGGAATTGTGAGACTTGGATTAATTTTGAAGTCGACTTGAACAGTTTTCAAGTGAAATAAAGGTAAATTCACTGGGATGTTCTACCAGCATAAGAGGCACAGCATGCCAAGTAATCAAAACACAACAGTAACACTTTTGCAATGACCTCTTAAATGACTGTAACTTATACTCTGTTCTAATGCTTATACTCTAATACTTTCTTTTATACATGTCTGCACCTGCTAACCCTGGAGACTGTGAGCTATTCTCAATCCACCACCCTCCAATACACCAATACCACTAGGCCTCCCTTGGACCTTAGTCCCTGACTTTCACTTTACAGATGCCTAAAGGACATGCAGTGGCTACTAGACCTAAACCCAGCTTAATCAGCCCACTCACCCTTTTTACCCAGATACTGTTCCCTAGTATCTAAACAGTTAGCATTCACTTATACACTATATCACTTCTACGCCAGATCACTTATACTCTATCACCTATACTATACAGCAATTCACAATAAATTCACTGTAGCATTAAATCACATCTGGCTAACAAATACTTCTAATACAACAATCTCAATACAAGACCCCTCAGACTCTGAGAAAAGTCTCTTTAATTGCTGGATGGTAGTCCCTTTGTAGCAATAAGAATCACAAATCCCAGTACAGCAGATGAGTGTACCTCTTGAACTAGTCCCGCAATAAATTTTAATTAGTTGTACCACTTCCCTGAATGAGTGCTAGATTGCAGAAGACAAAGCTGAACCCTTTGGAGATGGCAGTTGAATCTGGTGTTGGTGAGTTCTGAAGACAACCTGGATGCTGAAAATGCTGATGCCATGTTTGCTAGATGCAGGCTGAAACAACTACACAGAGACAGGTACCAACTGCAACAGGCAATAACTACACTCTCACCATTTTCACTTATTGCCCTACTGACCCTGGCACTACAGGTAATCTCCTATGGGCTAGGCTTACTGTATGACAGCTAGTCCCCCTAGGCCCTGTCTGGCAATAAACCTCTATGGGCTGGACTCTCTCTGGTCAAGAACTGGTCCCTTCAGGTCTGTCTCCCTGCTCAATCTCTCCAAAGCAGATCCTTTCATACGTAAGCAACAATACACGACAGGATGTGCAGTGATCAAATCTGACCGCAAGCCCAGGGGTGTAGTAAGGCACAAGGCCACCCACAGGCCAAGTGCTTTCAGCTCCTGAAAGTGCATTCAGATCTGTTCAATACATCCCTTGAAGTATCTTATTACGCTTATAAAATGAGTTTCATTTTTTAAATACATTTCTGCAATTAGATCAATATATCTATCTATGTGAAAAAACGCTATAATTTGATGAATTTATGTTAAAATAGTCTTTGCATCTGGTTTGCTATGGTACTTTCGTCCTTTTGCAGTATTTGTAGTTGTAGTTCTTTTTCCGAATGAGAACATGATCGAGCATGCCCCCCCATACACACACATACACATAAAAACATAGAAAAGGACCTTCAGGCCCATCTAGTATGCCCCTTATTCCTGCTTCCGTCATTACTGACTCTAGTTGATCATAGGTGTCACTCCCTACCCCCGTTACTCTACCTAATATGCCCTTGTGTCTATCCCACACACGCTTGAAGCTTCCCGCAGTCTTTGCCCCCACTACCTACTCTGGCAGGCTGTTCAAGTCATCCACTACCGTTTCCTTGAAGAAGTATTTCTGCATATTTCTCTTACATTTTCCCCATGGTTCTCCATGGCCCCAGTACTGCAGTAAAATAGAAAAGTACATTTTAAGCCGGCCCAGTGGTGCTGAGGGTTGAGGCAATGGATGCCACACCTTGCGTCACACCAGCAACCCGGGTTCAGGAGCGAACTCGGGCCACCAGGGGTTGGCAATGAAGGACAGGATCGAGTACCCTGTAAAATGCTCTCCTGTCCTGGGAGGGAGAGAGGCATGGATCCCGGGCCCTGAGGACTCCTGGTAGCAGCCAGGGGCACAGCATGCCTGAGATAGACTACGGCAGCGACCCTGTAGGCACGCACGGAAGCGTGCATGCCCACGCTGGGATGCATCGCATGCAACAAGACTAAAGGAAGGACCACAACACAAGTAGAAAATCCCCTTCCCTTGGGGACAGGCGAAGGCACTTCCTCCCGGTCCACACTCCCAATGCTGGGCGCTCTCTTCTCCGTTCCCCGCCACTCTGGCTCAGCACTCTACACTATAGACAGAGCGCCTTGGGTGGATAGGGCAGCCCTTCCTCGGGGGGTTCAGATCCAAGGGATCTGCCAGGTTGAGGTGAGGAGAAAGGTGCAACGTCACAGTGGGAGGTAGAGACTGAGGTAAGCAGGTCTCTGGAGAGAGTTCTTCTGTGGGACGGCGCAGAAACAAAGTAAAAAAAAAAAAAGGTACATTTTAATTTTATTTTTTCTCAGTTTTTGTTGACCGGGTAAGTGCACTAGACAAATTCTGCCTATTTTCAGGCATGACCTGGGGAAGGAGAATACAGATGAATGCCAACTGACCTTGAACCAGATTAAGCTGTTGGTGGTATTTTTTTGTGAATGGGGGGAAATTTGGCCAGGGCACCGGGGAAATTCCCCTACTCTTTTCGAGAAGTGCCATGGGATCTTTAACATCCACCTGAACTACCACCAGAACACACAGATGGGACCTCGGCTTAACGTCTCATCCAAAGGATGGCACCTCAGGAGTGCAGCACCCACCTCATGCTGCACTACAGTGTCAGTATTGGGATATTAACCCAAATGGCTGGTGTGGGGTTAGAACCCACAGCCTTCTGATCTCTCGGCCTCAGAGGCGAGTGTACTACCTGCTGAGCCACGAACACTGACATCAATGGAATGGGACTCTTTTTTTTTTGCATGACTGTGACCATTTTCCCATTAACTTTAATGTGTATTGGGAGAAAGAGTGAGGTTACGTGTATTGAGAGAAAGCTGGACAGCAAGTGTTTTTTAACTTTAATTTTTACTGAAAGTACAGGTACTAGTTATTTCCAGGCATTGCTTACACGGGCAGGAAATACAGAAACAAACATCCACCAAAGAGAACAGCACTCACACTTAAACTTACCTTGGGACACTCCCAAACCCTGCTCCTGATCACTGTTGTTTACATTCCCCCAAGGGACCAAAAGGTGTCCTTCCTCTCATTACTGTCCTATCTGGGCACCCTCCCATCACATACAGAAGAGATTATACTCGGGGACTTCAATATCAATTGGCTAGCAGGTGACACCTCACCACTCATGGACACTGCTACAGCCCAAGACCTATCCCAAGTAGTTTCATCCCCCACCCGTTGGGATCTGCGCACTGGATCTTCCTCTCAGCTAGACCTTGTTTTCACCAACCATCCACACAAAATCACTAATGTCACCATCCTCCCAAATGTACTCAGTGACCACTCCCCCATTCTCTGTTCCTGGACTTGCAAAGCTCCTATATCTCCCCCTAAATTAATAACGCAATGCAAACTAGGCCCTGGTAAGCTGACACTTCTTAAAGTTCACCTCAGTGGGATGGACTGGTCTTTCGTTACAAATGCTCTCAATCCTGATAGAGCACTTGACGTCTTCATCCTGGCTTTCAACAATATATGTGACAAATATGCCCCCCTCACCAACAGAATGGTCAGAGGCAATATTGTACCTTGGATCTCCAATCGCCTCCTGGCCTTGATGCAGGCGAGGGGACTCACTGTGGCAACTCTCCACTGAGTCTGGCCTCTTGCTCGATAGGCAAAAGTACAGAGAGGCTCAGAACAAGTGTACTTGGGCTATGTGAAAAGCAAAAGCAGATTATTATATATCCTCCTTTACTACCTCCTGGGGTTCAGGGTGTAAGTTCTGGAACAACATTAAGGAAATCAGCGGAAAAGACCCTAACTCTGTCCCTGACCAGGTCTTGGTCAACGGGACTTTGACCTCTGACCCCACCCAAATTGCTGAGGCCTTCAATAACACCTTCTCAAACCTCAACCATGTTCTCCCCCAACTTCTTTGCTCCACTTTCTTCCTGCTCTCCTACCCCCTCCCCAAAGCCCCCCATTTTACCTATGCCAAATTACTCCCAAATCTGCAGAGCCATATATCTCTAAAGCACTGAGCCATTCCTCCTTCAGCAGCGACTCCCTAGATGTGAAGCTCCTTCAACTCACCCTTCGGGAGATCATATACCCACTAACTCACATTTTAAACTGCTCTCTGTGCCTAGGTAAATTCCCCTTCAAGTGGAAATCCGCCGCCATTACCCAATCCTTAAAAGTGGGGATCGATCCAATACCAATAATTACCACCCCATCTCCATACTCCCGCACCTATCCAAGGCATTAGAACGGATTGTGTCAAACCAACTCACTGATCACCTCACCAAATACAACCTACTCTGTAATCAACAACATGGCTTCCGCAAAGGGCGCAGTACCACCACTGCCCTTCTTGAGTTTACCACCCACATATACTCCACATTGGATAAGGGTCACATCACTATGCAGTCTACATAGACCTCACAAAGGTGTTTGACACCGTCAGCCACTCCCTACTACTTGCCACCTTGTCCAACCTGGGTTTCTCCCGTGATGCAATGGGCTGGTTTACGGACTACCTTAAGAACCGGTCCCAGCAGGTCAAAATAGGGAACACCTTATCCGATAGTCTGCCTGTCCTCTCTGGCGTCCCTCAGGGGTCCATTCTTGGGCCGCTACTTTTCAGCCTATTCCTCAACTCCCTCCCCATGTCCTGCCCCAGCGATCTATTACTATACGCGGATGATGCTGTCCTCTTCTCCTCCAACCCCGACCCCTTCTAACTCCACCGCTCCCTCCAGGCCATCTTTAGCTGTGCTTAGAACTGGTTCGCCGCTCAGCGCCTTACTCTCAACCACTCAAAAAACAAATTTATGCTGTTCTCCCACCCGAAAAATGCAAGAAAGGAGCTTTGCCACTAGTTCTAACTTCAAATCAGACCCCTCTGGAGCAGGTGGGCTCCTTCAAATACCTGGGCATCACCTTGGACCCTGCGCTTAACTTCCACCCTCATATTCGCCACCTATCCAAGTCCCTAAATGTCAGGTTGGGACTGTTATACCACCTCAAACACTGCCTCACCCTGGACGTCCTCAGGCTTGCTGTCTCCTCCTCGGTTCTCTCGCTGCTGGAGTACGGCTTACTGATCTATGGAGCAGCAAATACCACAGCCCTAGATAGTCTTCGTCTCTCCCTAAATAAAGCTTGCTGCCTTATCTTGGGTGGGGTTATGACTGTCTCACTCACACCTGCTCACTCCATAATGATATTGGCTGGCTCAACCTTGACAACAGAATCAAGTTCCACACCTGCCTCATGGCTAAAAATTGCCTTGGCCTCCCCCCACGGGCTAGCCCTCTATTCAGCCCAGAACTCAAGGTGCAGCACACACGTAGCTCTGACAAACCCCTCCTCTCAGTGCCCGGTTGCCGAATCTCCCTATTCCAAAGGTCCTTCAACTTTAGGGCCCCTTGGTGGATGAACAGCCTCCCCACCTCGATAGTAAATGAACCTAGACTTGGGCCATTCAAAACCCACCTTAGGGAACACCTCCTGACCTCAAGTACCTGTGACTGCTCTTGAGCTAATAATTACCCCTGATGATGGCCCGTTGCCTGAAACTACCTTACCCCCCCGCCTGCTCCTCAGCCCAAGCTGGTACTGTTAATATTTGTCTCCTATCTGTTTTTTTCTGTTATATAGAACCTTAACTAAGTTATCCCTAGTACTTGTATGTGTTAATTCTCACTGAACAATTGCCTACTTCTCATTGTAAGTAACTGAACTCTATAAACTGATCTATTGTTAATTATGTATGCCTGTACCTTATTTTTCTGTGACATGGATCCTTTGTAAATGAGTCTTTGACTCAAAGGTGTTTTCCGAAAAATTAATAAAACAATAAATAAACAAAATGCAGTTAAAGAGATGTTGTGATGTACCACTTTGGGCTTCACAGCCCGGTACCCTGGGGCAGCGATAGCCCCTCTGTGTAAAAAATGTAATTTTTTACTCACTCAGTAAAGTGTGGGAAGGGATCGTAATTCAGTCCAAACTGTGAGCCAGCCAATCCCTTCCCACTTCCTGGTACGCCCGCCCCGCCCCCGCGCTCCCCCGTTTTGTGATGTTTAACCAGGGACAGCGCAGGGACACACCCCATACAAGTCTATGGGGCTTAATTTCAAAAAGTTTTTACAGCACTTCGATGTATCTTTGGATAAAACTGAAAGCCACTGCTCATAATAGGACCCTATTGGTTGACGGTGGCTTTCAGTTATCAAATGAAGTGCTTACTCGCGTTTGAAATTAAACCTATAGACTGTATGGATTATAGATACATAGATACATAGATAGTGTCGGAGATAAGGGCCTATGGCCCACCCAGTCTGCCCATTTGAGCATGTAAGTTCAGTTTATGTTTTCCTAGAAATCTGTTGCCCTTACCCCGACCTCCAGAATTCCTTTATGTCTATCCATGCATTCTTAAATCCGTGATTGTTTCAGCCCCACCACTTCCTCTGGCTGGGTGTTCCACTTGTCCACCACCCGTTCTGTGAAGAAATTCTTCCTCACGTTTCCTCTGAATCGTCTCTCCTCCAACTTCATCCCATGCCCTCTAGTCCTGAAACATCTTTTTGGCTAAAATAGTGTATTCCTGCACCCTGTTCCTCCCTGTAAGATACTTGTATGTTTCTATCATATCCCCTTCTCCCTCCTCTCCTCCAGGGAGTAATGTTCAGTTCCTTCAACCTGTCTTCATAGGACTTGTGATACAATCCATGCACCATCTTTGTTGCCCTCCTCTGAACCTTCTCTACCCTGTCTATGTCCTTACGTGGGTATGGTCTCCAGAACTGTACACTGTACTCCAGGTGGGGCCTCACTGGTGTCTTGTATGGTGGAATTATGACCTCCTTTTCCTGCTGGTGATGCCCGCCTATACATCCAGCATCCTATTTGCTTTACCTGCTGCCTTGTCACACTGTTTCCCTACCTTGAGGTCATCAGAGATGATAACCCCAAGATCCCTTTCCTGCTTGGTGCATGCCATATCCTCACCCCCCAACTGATATATTGTGCCAGGGATTTTGTGCCCCATATGCATTATCTTGCACTTCTTTGCATTGAATTTCAACTGCCAAACCCCTGACCATTCTTCAAGTTTCTGCAGGTCCCTTCTCATTCTGTCTACACCCTCTCATGTGTCTGCTCTGTTACAGAGCTTTGTGTCATCAACAAACAGTGAAATTCTGCCTTCTAGGTCCTGCGCAATGTCACTGATGAAGATGTTGAATAGGACTGATCCCTGTGGTACCCCACTGGTCACTCTTCCCTCTGTGGAGTGACAGCCATTTACCACCACCCTCTGTGTCCTGCCGCCCAGCCAGTTACCTACCCACCACACTACTGTCCTGCCCACACCCATATTCCCCAGTTTGTGTAATAGTCTTCTATATGGCACAGTGTTAAAGGCCTTGCTGAAGTCCAGATAGGCCATGTCCACTGCGCTCCCCTGATCCACCTCCCTAGTCACCCAGTCAAAAAATTCAACGAGGTTGGTCTGACATGACCTCCCCCTGGTGAAACCATGCTGCCTTGGGTCCTGTAGTCCATTGACAACCAGATGTTCCACCAATCTCTCCTTCAGCAGTGCTTCCATGATCTTCCCCACTACCGAGGTGAGGCTGACTGGTCTGTAGTTCCCTGCTTCCTCTTTGTTCCCACGTTTGAATGTGTCCCGCGCTCTCCCTGGTTAAACGTTACAAAATGGGGGAGTGTGGGGGCAGAGCAGGCGTACCAGGAAGTAGGAAAGGATTGGCTGTCTCACAGTTCGGATTGAATTATGTATGATCCCTTCCCACACTTTACCGAGCGAGTAAAAAATTAAATATTTTACACAGAGGGGCTATCGCCGCTCTAGGGTACTGGGCTATGAAGCCCAAAGTGGTGTATATGTAATAGATAACCCACTCCTAGGTGGGCGGTGGCTCTGATATAGGCATGACTTGGTGTGTGTTATTCACAGCTGGATGAAGGCGGGTGCATCAACCACGCAAGGCATGCGTATATCAAGCGACCCTCCATAAAGTGGGTTATCTATCTTACTCATGGCAAAATTGTTTTGGAGGGTAAAAGTGCAGGTGTTGATTCGCTCTGATATACGCATGGTCATATGATGTGTTTTACACAATCAGAACATTGGATTTGGATGTTGATATCATTCCCATTTTTATAAATATATTTATAAAATGGGTAGGGGAAATTGCTGCTCATTTATTGGACCTAGAGCACCACATGACCGTGCGTATATCAGAGCGTGACTGCACACCTGCACTTTTACACCCCTCCAAAACAATTTTGACATTTTATAAGATAGATAGGGTGGTTGACACACTCAGCCTGCAGCCTCGTGCGTACAACACACACCAACGCGTGCGTATATCAGAGCGCAACCGCATACCTCAGAGTGGTTTATCTATTACGTATCAGGAGTATGCAATGCCCCCATCGAAAATACCTCTGATATTTTCCCCAAGTGTAGTTTGACCTTTGACATCACGAGTGGCATGATCGAGGGGAAAATATCTGAGATATTTTCGATGGGGGCACTGTATGTTCCATTTTTGCAATGGGCCAAGTTTTTTATCAGCGTAATTTTCATTTTTTAAAAACAGATACTGTATGTCTATTTTTTTTGTTTCCGGATGACTTGAGCGTTGTGTTCCATAAAACTGTGGTTTTGCGTCAAGACGCTGTTCCACTGCGCTGCTGGGGAGAGTGGGAAGAGTAAAAAAGAGAGAGAGTTGGTTGCTTTTTTGTGTGCTGAGGTTTGAAGGAAGTGAATGTTTTGTGTGAAGTTTTTTTTTTTTTTTTTTTATTATCTGAAGTGAAAGAAAGTAGGGTGGGGGAGACAATGAAAATAATTCAATGTGTTTTGTCTGGTATTTTGGACCTTTAGAAGAAATTGTAATTAAGATTGTGTGAAGCTAAAGGTTATTTTTTTTAAATAGGTTACAGTGAAAGAACAGGGGAGAAAATGAAGCTGTTCTGTGTGCTGCTGGAGAGAAATGAAACTGCCAGTGGGAGCTGGAATGCAAGTGAGCAGGTGCATTCTGATTGTGCTGCTCATGCTGCCAGCTCCCACCAATCAAAGCCTTTGTGAGCAGTTGTGCCGAAGTGCAGTTTGTGCCTGGTTATTGCCTACAGTGAGGATAAATGACCTACAGTGAGGATAAATGTGATATTCTCACTGTAGGTCTGACCAGCCAAAAATACTGCTGTTATTTGCCACTTTTTATCCTCACCCCTACTGCAGCATGAGCAGCACAATCAGAATGCACCAGCTCACTTGCATTCCAGCTCCCACTGGCAGTTTCATTTCTCTCCAGCAGCACACAGAACAGCTTAATTTCTCCCCTGTTCTTTCACTGTAACCTATTTAAAAAAAATAACCTTTAGCTTCACACAATCTTAATTACAATTTCTTCTAAAGGTCCAAAATACCAGATAAAACACATTAAATTATTTTCATTGTCTCCCCCACCCCACTTTCTTTCACCAAATATAAAAAACAACTTCTAGCCTCACACAAAACATTCACTTCCTTCAAACCCCAGCACACAAAAAAGCAACCAGCTCTCTCTTTTTCACTCTTACCACTCTCCACAACAGCACAGCATCCTGATGCAAAAGTTCAGTTTTATGGAACACAACACTCAGTAATCTGGAAATAAATAAAGACATACCTATTTAAAAAAAATTAAAATGACACTGATAAAAAAAACTTGGCCCACTGCATAAATAGAACATACAATGCCCCTATCGAAAATATCTCTGATATTTTCTCGAAGCAGTTTGATTCTATGGATCACTCGTGGCTTCGCCTTTACTATATGTCAAAGGTTAAACTAGACTGAGGAAAATATCAGAGATATTTTCGATGGGGGCATTGCATATCCCATATATATATATATATATCACATATTTACTTCAAAATCTCTTTTGGAGTACAAATAGTGTACAAGTGATGCTGCAATCTTCAGTAAATCAAATGCAGATGAACTAATAAATAAATTGATAATAAAAAGTGGGATCAGGGAGTATTCTCCGGGTACAATACATCAGCCATGTAATATGTTGATGTTAAAGGGGAGTGGGGTATATAAATGGAGTGTTATTACAAATATTATTAGGTAAAATTTGGGCTAGCCGGTTTCACTGCAGTCCAAGTCAGAACCCCTCAAGGAACCATTTCCAGCCTACAGATGCTATATATATAAGACAAGAAGTCCAATTATTCATCAGGGCTGGGGTAATGTTCTGAAGTTTAGCCGTTAGGCTTTCCATTTTATAAATATCATAAGTAGTATTCTCCCAATTCATGATCGCTGGGGTGATAGGCTGCAGCCACAATCTTGTAATTACTTTCGTAGCAGCAACTAACAATACACTAATCAGACAGATCTTTTGTTTGTGTTTAATGTGACTAGGGAGAGGCAACAAAATTGCCTTCTCTGGCGTTGTCTCCTACTTCGGAGGAAAAGCTCCACTAAGACCTCACCCACTTCCTGCCAGAAAGAGGCAAGAACCAGGCAATACCACAGCACATTAGCGTGGGTGGAGACTTCACATCCACACTTCCTCCAACAGGAGGAATCACCCATGAGGCTATATTTCGCTGTTATCACCACCCTCCACCCATATTTTCTCCAGCCAGGAGAAGCTGTCCCTTATGTTGTCTGTTTCAGATGAGGAGCCAGTCCTCAGGGTATAATTCTGTCAGCAGATCTGACTCCCAATTAGACTGAACCAAATCCATTAAAGGGGAGGAACAGCGAGGTTTTCTGCACAACTGAGCATGCAGCCTTACCGAGTGAGCGGGTGTGACAAATTAAAAAAAGTTAATAAAATAAACATATTTTACTTCTGTAAATAGATGCGGATACAAGAGTGAAATCAGCAATGTAGACAGAGCAGACGTGCTGCAGATGCAGCAGCGCAATCAGCACAAACAAAAAAAAAACACAGCCAGTTAGTAAACATATTTTTTAATTTACTTTTAGTTTTAAATGCAAGATATGTGTAGGGCTGAAATTTTCAATGAAAAACATGCTTTATATGTCACATACATACATAGTTACCAGCAGATTAGGCCTAACAGTCTATCTTGTCTGCCCGACACAGCTCACTGTTAATGCACAGTAGCTGCTCTACCTCCCCTCATTAGTTCACCCCTCCCACCCACTTCCCCACCCTGTGCTCCTCTGGTGCTCACCATAACCACACCCCATACCGTGCCCTTGTGCCTTCTTGAAACCTCTTCTTGAAACCCTTCTTGAAACCTCCTCAGTTTCCAATTTTACCAGATCATCCAGCAGTGCACTCCAGGGCACCACCACCCTCTCCACAAAATAATGCCCCCTTGCCTCCTGTTATCGGCCCCCGCCAACTTTAGACTATGGCCTCTTGCAGTCCCCTCCTCCCTCAACTTGAGCAGACCCTCTGTGTTCCCTCTATTGGACCTCTTCAGATATTTGAAGGTCTCTATCATATCCCTTCCCTATCCCTTCTATCCTCAAGAGAGTACATGTCCAGTTCTCTAAGTCTATCCTTGTAGGACAGCCCCTCCAGACCACTAATCATCCTTGTCATCCTTCTCTGGACTCTCTCCAGCAGTGTGATGGCCTTTTTTAGGTGGGGGCACCAGAAATACCCACAGTATTCCAGATGCGGCTCACCAGTGAAGTGTACAGGGGAAGTATAACCTCCCTTCTCCTTGACGTTACCCCCCTGGCAATACACCCAAGCATTCTGTTTGCCTTAGTCACTGCTCTCCTGCACTGCTCTGAGTAGTTCCCTTTAGCATCAATCATCATCCCCAGATCCTTTGCAACCTTCACGACAGTCAGCTGTACCCCCCCCCCAAGTGGTAGGTATACCCAGGGTTCCTCACATCAAGGTGCAGAATGCTACATTTGTGTGCATTAAACCCCAACTGCCACATGTGGGCCCAGTTTTCCAGCCTCTCCAAGTCTTCCTGCAGCGCCCTCCTTCCCTCCTCGCTATCCACCACTGCTATCAATTTAGTATCATCAGCGAATAAACTAATTTTACTACCAACCCTGCCCCAATGTTACTGGATGGCTTTTGACCTCAATGATAATGTCCTCGCTAAGCTAGGGGGGAAAAACGGTGGCATTTGAAAAACTCAGTGTTGTAATGGCACACTTATTTTTTTTTCCTGGTACTAAGGTCCTGGTTTTGAGTACTTGTTTTAACCTGTACATTAGACAGATTTGATGCACAGGTAAGAAGCAATCAGAACGCACAGGATTTTCTCTCCCCATTTTATAACAAATGAACATTCTTTTTGCTCAATTCTGGCCCGAGTAGACACATTAGCCAGTTCCACTTCCTTGCACCTATACCGCTCAACTGCTATAAATTTTGCATAGCGCTATGATTTTTACACTCAAATTTACTCTTGCTCTGCAAAGGTTTACTAATGTCCCTAATAATGTCAGCACCATTTCTGGACACACAAACTATTAAATCACTGAACTAACTCGATAGAAACATTCCTTAGCACTAAATATATGGGGCCCACTATTTGTAGACATATTATTCCTTAAAATAAGAAAGTGCTACACATTCTGGCCATTTACTCTGAATTCTTAAGACCAGTGCTATAAATTCTAATGTAAAGAGGTTGACAGGTATGCTTGCACCAATCAGCTGAAATTCCACCTTGGAATTCTGCAGCAGCATGAGCTACAAAGGAATCCTCAGTTTTGAAATTGCCACCGACTGCCTTGAAAAATTCCAAGTCTGCCCTGCCCTGTTCACATAAAGTCTGTTACACACTGTGATTAAAAATAAAAATGATCACTTCTATACTTCCCTAGCTGGAAAGCTGACATTCTGGGCTCTCACATGTATTTTTGGCAATAAAACTGTGACAAGGGAACCTTAAGTCGCTATTAAATGTAGTTTTTCCAGTGTAAAAAACGTCGTTACTGTGCATCTTCAGCCACTATTCCTGAGGAGAAAAAGATGCTAAAATTATCATTTTCTCCTTTAAATAATATACTTTCCCTCTGTCTGAGACTGCAAATTATTTGTTCAATGTGAGTGGTCTGAATTCCTTCCTGGGACTGTCCCAATGGCTCCAGTTAGTTACTCTTGCCCAAGAGCAAACACCCTCTCCTGGCTCCTCCTTCAAACTCCCCTGCCTGACAGAATGACTTCTGGACTGGAGACAATTTTCTGTGACCACACCACCATCACTGGTCAGCAGCCCCCCTCTTCTGGCCACTGAGAAATTGGAACTGCTGTATTTTTTATCTGATAGACCAAACCCTAATCTGTATTTGTACCAAGTTCAGTGAGATTCTGAGAAAAAAACATTTGCTGAGTTATGGGTTTTAGTAAAAGAAAGTAGCACTTTTTGCCATTTAAATGTTGCTGTCTCATTCACTCAAACACTCTGGCTACAATCAGCTCATTTTTTTGTTTTATAGTTATGCACTTCTGCAACAAATTACTTTACAGTTCTGTTTGTAGAACTGTGAGCTATCCTGTTGTGGTGTTTGTTTATTTATAATTATTTGGTGTGTTTTCCTTGAGTGTTCCTTGTGTCTTACTTGTTTCTCCTAGCAGCCTATTGCTGCCTAAGATGGCTCCTGTTTTTGTGACAGCCCAACCTCATTTTTCTGAGGCAGTGTCTGTAACCCCTCAGGGTTCACATTTATTTTAAAATGGAAGCCAGTCTCTATATCTATTAACCTGGCACTTGCTACCTGCCACCTAATGTGAGTGCCTGTGTTTACTGGTGGTGTTTTCCTACGACTGAAAGCACTCACTCTACTGTGCTGCACTACAGGCCCCAGACTGTTTAGAGACCATGGTAGCGGTATGCTTGCTCTCAGGGCCAGCACCTCACTCGTGACCTGCCTTTCTCCATTAAGAAAGGTAGCGCTTACTCTCAGAACCGATCACCTCTCTCTCTCACACACACACACACACACACACACTCACTCTCTCTGTGAGGCACCTAGCACCATGCAACTACCGCTCTGCATTTACCATAAGAGAACTACTCTAATTAATGGAACAAACACTATGGCTACTACTAAAAAAATGATTTATGTGTTCAGCAAATAATTTTATGGCACGTGGCCCTTTTACACATTGGCTGGTCCACCACCACTGCCACCAGACCACCAAGGGTGCATGTTAGCCAGGGAAACATATTAACTAGCCTGTGGCTACCAACTATACATATGGCTTCTTACTACATACTGCTGCCAGGCACCCTATCATTTAATCTCAGGTTATGTACAGTGTGTGGGGTGTAGGCAATCACCCCCTCCTTAGCATGCTAATATGCCCATGGGAATTATTTTATTACTTCACAGTGTCTGACCTCTTATGTGGCAAGATCCCACCTATCTCTGCTGAATCTCCCACCGGGTGACCCACACCTATGAGGTACTATACATTTCTTGTGAAACAGGCATTCCACAAACTTTACACCGTCCAGACACTGAGTGGCAATCCAGGCAATACTGAACACTGTATACTAAATATCAAAACACTCCAGAAAAAGATAAGTCAGGGTCCTGAGCTGAAATCTTGTCGCCACAACAACAGGTTTTAATAGGAGCCTTACCTGACGTAACAGTTACAGAACAAAGGACACGGCTGCCATGGGTACAAAGCCATGAAAAAAAACAAATGGTGCCATTAAAATGCAAAAGTTACTCAAACAGTAAAACACAGAAATTATAAACAAAAACTGAACAACATGGGTGATTTGATACCTTTTATTGGACCAACTAGAGATTAAAAGAATGTTTTAAGCTTTCAACAAGAGTTGCAGAATGTTTTAAGCTTTCAAACTTACACACAAGAGTTCAACTTCTTACTCTGTGTAAGTTGGAAAGTTGAAAACATTCTGTGAACCTCTTGTTGCTCCAATAAAAGGTATCATATCATCCATTTTGTTCATCTTTTTGTACAAGGACCAATATGGCAACACACTACTCTTTATATAAAACAAAAATTGAGAGAGATTTCTTGACAAACCAGACATATTTATTTGACGAAGACTGAAGTCCTGGTCCTTGTGGAGGTGAGCTGTACAATACAATGGTGGGAAAACAGAATCGTGGCTGTTGGGGCTGGCGCTGCTTTATTTGCTGTGGGTGTGAATGGTACTTTATGTTGGTCCCATCACTGGCATCATTGCCCCCAACAATCTGGTTTGTGTGGGGTCCTAGTGCTTCTGGTTCTAAGAACAAAGAGTGTGGCTGTATGAAGGAGATGGAAAGGTGGAGAGGGAAAGATACTGTATAAAAAAATAAGTAAAATAAAATTGCTTTTACAAGCATCTAAAACTATTATCGTGGGGCCAGCCCCAAACTTTGGTGTGGGGCTCTTATCACTTAGAGTTACCCTTTAAAAACTGGAAAATAAAATACATTTCTACAGTATATCTAAACACACATCATGTGGCTAGTGTTCTAGATCTAATGGCTGCCAGGTATGTTTATTGGTAAATAAATAAAAAAAAAGTGGACACCCCCCTATCAGCCACCATACCAGCTCTGTTCAGCTGTATTCAGCAGAGCCTCAAACTCCCAAGTACTGCCAGAGTTCAGGAAGTACTGCAGTATACTGCAAGCAGTACAGTATACTCAAGGCCCCTGGAATTCTGCAGTTCTGCGGTTGTGGAATTTGCCGCAGAATTTGCATCATGCCGCAGAATATATATAGTGCCGCAGAATTCATTGTTTTTGGTGAATTTTCTTATAAATATACTGTTTTTCCATAGTGTCAGGCTTTCTTTCCCATCTTGTTTATCCTGAAGCCCCTCCTCTGTGCTCAGCATATGATGTCATTGATGACATCACGTCATAGTTAGCCAATGACAGGACTGTGGTCTGCCACAGAAGTGAATAAATCATGTCGCAGAAATCAGAAAATGCTGCCCATGAAGTCAGGAGCCACACGCAATCGAAAATTCTGCCATGAAGCATGAGGGGCCCAGAGTATACCTACGGTTCTAGGGTGGGGGGCCAGGGATGTCATGCAAAGGCAATTTTACAAGGGCACAAAATCCCAACCTATCTAGGGGTCGGGGGGTCAGTTCACAGCATTCTTGCCTGGGAAACTAAAAGAAAAACCTGAAACCAAATGGTGCATTCTGGTGGCTTTTAGCAGGCTGTAACTCAACAGTCTACTGAAAGGAAGCAAAATGTTGATGCACACATACAGCAATGACTGTATTGTATAGCTAAGTACTAATAATATGTCACACTCCCAAAGACACTTTTGAAAATTTCAGACAAAAATGCTATATGGTGGCTTTTAGCAGGCCATGAAGCAGCTCAAATACCTTTTAATACTTTTAGCAGGCAGTCAAGCTCTATCACAGACTGCTAGAAAGGCAGCAGAATGCCGAGGACATGAACAGTTAAGCAGAGGATGCACTAGGAGGAAAATGCTGGTGCTAATGGCAAATGCTGCCCTTATGGACAATACTTAATCAGCACTTTTAGCATTTAAAATCACACCACTGAACCTGGAACAAACAACTTGGCTCTGTCTGACATGAGCGGACTCCCAGGAAAACAGTTGCAGGCAGAACACAAGAACAGCAGGAGTTGCAGTCGCATAACAGGTCTGGGTGAAACAGAGGGAAACTCACAATGCTGGAGACCGGAGACAGATAATACAGCCACTAGCTCTCCTCGACAGCTCTGCTCCTCCTCTACTCCATCTTCTCTCTTCCAGCAGCACCATAGCACGCACTCACACAGTATGGAATTTTTATTTTGGTGAGAGGGGCCCATGTCAGGTGCACCAGGACCCAGCCTCCCACAGAATAATTATTAAAAACGGCCAAGATTTCTTTAAGCTACTGCAGTGCCAAGATTTGTTAACTCAGAAAAATGATGCTGGCTTCTGCGAAAAGTTGAGGGGGTGAATGTCCCCCGTGCCTTATGGACATGATGCCACTGGGGGAGCACTTTTATTATAAAAGAATTAAAAAATTGAAAGTTCAGTGTAATCGCTCACCAGCAAGATCATTTTAATTACAGTGCTACACTGTGAAACAGAAAGATTTTGCAGTATGAAGGCCTTGCAATTATGCATTCCATTTTGCTCTAAATACATTTTATAGATAGGGAAATGCATTAGGCAGTGAGTGTGATCTGAGATGGCAGTAGAGTCTGAATCTCAAACAGGAGATCACAGGTTTAAATCCCAAAACAGCAAGTAGCTGACAGAAACCCTAAGCAAACCGCTTGACCACCCTGTCCTTCATTCGTTCCAGCTGTTAAACTGTGAACATAGAAACACAGAATTTGCTGGCAGATGATGACTGCTTGGCTCACCTAGTCTGCCCATTTTTCCCTGCCTATAGTATCACTGCAAATCCTACCTGATCTCCGATCCATTCACCCCCTTCCCTTTCCCTAAGATTCTCTTATGCCTTTCCAGTGCATTCTTAAACCCCACCACTGCACCACTGTTTTTGCCACCACCACTTTTTCTAAGAAAAACTTCCTTACATCTCTCCTGACTCTACCACCCTCCAGCTTCTTATCATGCTCTCTTGTCTTTGAGTGCCTTTTTTTTCTGAAAAATACTTCCTTCTCATTCCTTGTTTATCCCTGTGAGGTAAAGGTCTCTATCATATACCCCCTCTCTCTCCTCTCTTCCAGGGTGTACATATTTAAGTCCTCTAATTTCTCCTCATAGGGCTTCTCATTCAGACCCTGCACCATTTTAGTTGCTCTCCTCTGGACCGCTTCCACTCTGTGCCCTTCCAGAGATGTGGTCTCCAGAAATGGACACAGTACTCTAGGGTGAGGTCTTACTAGCGATCTATACTGAGGCAATACCACCTCCCTCTTTCTGCTGGTGATACCTCTCCCTATGTACCCCAGCACTCCACTTGCCCTCCAAGTGCCTTGTCGCACTGCCTGACCAAATTTAGGTCAACGAATACTATCACCCTCAAGTCTGTTTCCTAGCTGGCCCAGTGGCGCAGAAGGCTGAGGTGTTGGATGCCACACCTCGCACCACGCAAGCAACCCAGGTTCAGGAATGAGCCTGGGTCGTCGGAGGTTGGAGGGGAGGGAGAGGATGTGAGCGGCTGCCGACTGGCGGCCCTCTGCCTCAGGAGGGTGCAAGAGGTGTCCTCTGAGTTTGGCCACCCCCTGGTGGAGGCCTGAGTGGCAGCACCGCTCCCAGGACTGCCGGCATTAGGCCAAGGGAGGGTTGAAGAGACCTGGCACTGGAGCTGTGGTGCGCATGTGCGCCTCCATGCGCATGCACCACCACTTCCAGAGGTCTTGGGCGCAGGTTCACGGGAAGTAATGGAGGAAACAGTGGGAGCCACCAAGGATGATGCCTCCGGACCAGCTCTGGGGATCTGCCAGGGCACGCATAGCGCCTCAAGACCACAAAGGACCCCGAAACCAGTAGGGTTGGCAGATGACGAGGGTGACCTGCTGCAGGAGGATAAAGAAAGTTGAAAAAAAAAAAAAGGGCTCTTTCCTGCTTGGTTGTCATCAATACCACTTCATCCATTTTGTACTCTGCCCTGAGCTTCTGTGCCCTTTCTGCATCAAAACCCAGCTGTCATACTCTTGACTCACTCTTCGAGTTTTCTCATATCACTGTTCATCCTTTCAAACCGCATCCCCCCAGAATGTCAGCCCTATGTCAGAGTTTGGTGTCATCTGCAAAGAGGCAGACCTTCCCTTCCAGCTCCACTGCAATGTCACTAATAAAGACGTTAAAGAGGACCAGTCCCAGCACTGATCCCTAAGGCACCCAGCTGGTCAACCTCTTTTCCTCTGAGTGAACTCCATTTACCACCGCCCTATGCTTCCTATCCCCTAAACAGTTTCTTACTTAGTTTACCACCTTTGAACCCACCCCTAAATTATCCAGCTTTGTTTACTAGTCTCCTAAGTGGAACGGCGCTGAATGTCTTACTGAAATCTAGGTACGTCCACCGCTCTACCCTGATCTAGTTCCTTGGTCACCCAGTCAGAGAACTCTATCAGATTCGTTTGACTTGACCCCCTGCCCCTCTCCCCCACTATCCCATAAATCCATGCTGCCTTGGGTCTTGTAACTCAATGGATTCAAGATATTCTACAGCCTTTTCCTTCACCAAAGTCAGGCTGACAGGCCTATATAGCCAGCCTCTTCCCGACTACCACTTTTGTGAAGCTAGACAATATCTTCCCTACTCCAGTCCTCCGGGACCATTCCCGTCCCCTATGAGCTGTTAAACAGGACCATTAGAGGTGCAGTGTGAAGCAAAATCCCACTGTAAATGCATCTCAGTTGAAAATCAGGGGTGAATAAAACTGTCTACAATACATCTGATTGTTTTTCAAAACTATTACCATGATTTCAAAATGATGTTTTGGTTCTCTAAGACAGCCAGGATTTTATCACATTAAATTTAAACGTAAACTTACGGCAGACTGGATGGGCCTAGTGGTCCTTATCTGCTGACAATTTCTATGTCTCTAAGTAAATTTAAAGTTTTCAACAAAAAAACTTCCAGTGTAAATTGAGTAGTTATTTCATGAAAATGTCCTCTGCTCTCGTAATTTGGAGCCACTGCTCAGTCAGAAATGGCACATTCAGTGAAACTAAGGCATTCAAAAAATATAATTCCACAAATTCATTCAAAATTACATTTGCAATGTTGGCTCACTGGCGTGGCAGTAGTGCTACTAACCATCGTGCCAGCAACCCTTGATCAAGACTGATTTCAGACTGCTGGGGGCTAGCTGGAGGGATAGAGGAAGGGGACAGCCGTGTCCATCAAGTGACTGCCACCAGGTGGAGGGCTGGTGGTAGTGCGGATCCAACAACTAGCAAGAAGGGTGTAGCTGCAGGTTCTGCAGCATGCTGCCCAAGAGGGAGGTTTGGGGAGAAAACATGTGGAAAATGGTGCATGAGGCAGGTGTACAAGATGCTCTGTGTGCCAACTCCCACCCTTTCATCACCAGAACCCTGCCAGCCAGGATGCTGGATTTGTATCTTGGGAGAGACTGCCCTCCATTGTAGGGCCAGGACAGGAAGGGCCATCTGTGGGTGTTAACTGAGCCAGACAGGTAAGCCTGGGGAGGTGAGAGATGGTGGGGGACAACGCTGAAGGCAGCCCTGCCTGCCTCAGCCGGGCTGTACAAAAATGTATATGGAAAAAAAAATTTACATTTGCAAGACTAAACTGGCTCCCTTATTCATCAGAATAGATATGCATATAGCAATACTGAAGTACAAATGCAGAAAAAAATAAGACAACTTCTAGCCACTAATAGTTCAGAGATACGATACAAAAGAGGGAATAGCAAATGAAATATGAACATTACGGCAGTTAATACAAACATTAAAAATCATTCTTAATGTGTAACAGTGCCATCTCTACTTACTGATTTTCATGCTTCACATACAATCTTCAAATACAGACTACTGGGCTGGCCCAAAGGCGCAACAGCAGGTTGTGCGGTCAGCAGGGAAACCTGGTTCTACATCCAAGTCCCAGAATCCCTGTGGAGCCAGCTGGGTCCAACTGCATCACAGAGGTTAAGTGCCTGAATTCTGGGAGAAGGTGGGCTCAGGCAACCTTGTGTTCACACACTGCCTGCTTGCAAACCACGAAGCAAAAAAATGTAAGTTAAGAGGGCCTCTGAAGGATGCTGCTTGTGGGGTGAGGTTTGGGCGAGAGGACTGCAAAGCAACGCTGAGTAGCTCTGTCTGCCCAAACCTCATGAGAGTAGTCTCTTATACCTTAAGAGACATCTCTTGGAGGCCCTATTATCGTATTATAAATTATCTGAATTTAACTCAAGTGGTTTATACTAAGTTCAATGTCTTTTTTTTCCCATTGTTAAACCGTGCCATCCAACCCACTGGTACTGCAATAGAGGACTCCCTCCTAACTCTCCTTTATGACAGCACACTGTGCTCAAGATAAAAGGTACAGTGGTGCTGCGCACCTGGTTGGCTGAAATCAGGTTAGTGATTCATGGTAAATAAACCAAAAATCATTGACACTGGCTGGAAAGGCAGCTACTCTCCAACCCTCCCAGCCACAGTAAGGGCTTGGATAGTTTGGCCCCAAATATCAGGATTAGGGGCACAAGGGAAAAAGGAGTGGAAAGGGAGAGAACTGAATCCTATTACTACGTACAATGAAACCAGTAGCTTGTTCAACAAACACAGTACTATAAATAATGCATGTTTTTCTGCCTGTCTGTCTGAATGCAAACATGTATTGCCATACTCCACATATTTCAGAACAGATGGCTGAAGCTGGTGATGTACATCTCTCCAAGGGTTGATGCTCGTCTACCCTGAAATAATACCTACAGTTAATAAGATACCCCTGTATGAACTAATGAAGGACAACAATTTGTAGATTTTGTTTTGCATTATATACTTATTGGTTTTTGCAAGTCAAGCTCACAAAACACTGTACTCACAGGAGGATAATACAATTAAGCAATAAGGCACGACAGGGTGTGGTATATCATGGGATATCGTCACGCCTTGGGGGGTTGGGGCCGACTGCCTCCAACCGTCCGAGAAGTTACGATATCCCATGATATACCACACCCTGGAGTGACTTATTGCTAATATGAACTGGACTACAAAATTGTTGTAAATAAAAAATTAGCAAAAAACCTCCCAAATACTTAAAAAAGCTTTGTAAGGGGTAGTGTAGGAGTACTGTTTCAGAAAATAGTTCTATTAGGGTTGCCGTCAGGAGGTGGCGCTATTGTAGGAGCTGGTAGGAGGTAGTGTAGTGTAGGGACATCTCCCTGCGTGTTCTGTTGTCTCATCTCCCAAACCCGGCGTGAAAAAAACGTTCGTAACGGCTGCCATGGCAATGTCATGCTTTTGAGGGAACAGTAAATGTAAACCACGGCACCTTAAAGTCGTTGTCCTGATGGGGAGATTGTGAAGGAGCAGTTCGTAGATGTACGTGAACTGCCGTTTGGTATGAGGCAGCATGCTGTGGGGAAAATATGCGGTGTGAGGGGCTGTTTCTATCTGTAGTAGCTGGTGCTCCGGTAGGCCAGCGTGAGAATAATTTCTTCTGTCTGGAGAGCAGGTGCTGTGGGGAAGATGGGCCGGGGGTTTGGTTTAAGCTGACTAGAGGTCTCAGTCACTTCGGACTGTGACACACAGAGAAACTTTGCGCGGTAAGTGAGGAGGCTGGTGACCGGAGGTTTTCTGAAGCCGTGATGATGTAGACCGATATCATCACGGCTTCCAAAACCTCTCGGCCAATCAGCTTCCTCCATTTATGATCGCCAGTTCATAATTAAGAGTACATAATAAAAAAGGAGAAACATATCATGGCTAAGGTACCTCCCCATCAGTTACCACATGGGGGGAATAACGCATTTAACAATAGACGTATAATCCCCACAGCAAGCAGCTTATGGAAAATCAAGAGGGACACCATAAAATGGTGGACCTTTCTTGTTTAAGATCCAGTGGCACCCTTAATGATATTAAAGCACTCCCACTATATTCTAGGAAATAAAGCTGTAATGCAAATCATGCATCTCAAGTATCAAAATATAAAACATAAAATGTAACCCCTCTCACAAAGAATACCAACTCAGTAGGACTTTTAGTAGATTAGAAAATTAGAAATGGGGAGTGTCCAAAAAATGTTCCTAGGAAGGTAGGCAGCGTGGAACATACAGTCCTTCAAATGTCCAACATAATGACCGTAGAAAAAGAAAAAAGAAAGCAACAATTTAACTAGATCAGGTTCAGCCATCAAGACAGTAATAATACTTAAAACCATATTGGATATCGAGGTCACGAACATAATGGGAACCTCTACTAAACATATTGTCATGCAAATCCACTTCTTATGCCCCAGCAAGTACTCACGGTACAATATTAGTCCAAAGTACCCTTCAGTCTTCTCCGACGAGACCTCTTCTTCTCCTGCCCCTTCTAGTTCCTGTTCTTTTTTTTTTTTAATCTCTATTTTCCTCCTACTCCCCTACCAGCCCCGCATCTTCGGGAGAATCATGGAGTCTACCCCTGCAAGCCACCTTACCCGATCCATCGCTGGATCTCCACAGAGCCTCGGTTTACCACCCGGGCGGGGATGGGGTTCCTACACCCCGAACTCTTGCGTTTCGTTGGACCCTAGGCGGCCGGGCAGGTGGCTGCATATAAGGGCTAGCTCCTTGAACCTCCGTCTCCCCGGAGCTGGCAGGCCTTTTCCTTGGTGTTCTATGGGCGCCGCGAGTCCACTGATGTCATGACACTACAGCCAACGTCCACGACGTCCTACCCCTTGCTGCCCTGGCCCTCGGTGCTGGCATAGCTTCAGACCTTCATCTGAGACCAGTCTAACGCTTCGGGCACTTGACGTCCTGCTGAACCCCCGGCCTCCACCAGGGGTCAGCCGACGCCGAGCTGCATCCCTCCCCCTCCCCCCTCCCCCCCCGGAGAAGGTGAGCTGTGGTGGGACGCTGCAGCCTTCTCCATCTGGCCGGCCCTCCGATGACTCGGGCTCGCTCCTGAACCCGGGTTGCCGGCGTCGCAGATGGAAATCCAACCACTGCGACGCCGGCAGGCTGGCTCTAGTTCCTTTTCAATAAGGCCAAGCATTTTCTCCGCGTCTGTGGGATCGTTGAACTAATAGGCCTTATCTTGCCAGGTGAGTCTCAAACGTGTTGGGAACAGAAGCTGGTGCTGTATTTTCAGCCAATTAAGTCGGGCTCAGATTCCAACAAAGGCCTTGCACCTCTGCCTGGTAGAGTAGGATAAATCCAGGAAAATTAGCACACTATCCCCTCCATATTTATTTATTTGTACATCAGTTTGAAAACCTTTGAGCCAAAGGCTCATTTACAAAGGTACCTTGTCACAAAAAAAAGACAAGCACAATACAACAGTATGTTACAACAATGAGATATACAAAAAATTGGTTCAGACAGGATGAGGCATACAATAAATTGTTAAACATAGAAACATAGACTTTGATGGCAGATAAGGACCACTTGGCCCACCCAGTCTGCCCATTTCCCTACCTATTGGATAAGCTGCAGATTCTAGTTAACCAACAGCCTACTTCCTGCAACCCCCCACTATAATTGCCTTATGTCTGTCCCATGCATGTTTGAATTCCCCCACTGTTTTAGACCCCACGACCTCTCCAGGAAGGCGGTTCCATGCATCCACCACTCTCTCCGTGAAACAGAATTTCCTCACATTACCCCTGAGCCGTCCCCCCTCTATCTTTAAATTGTGCCCCCTTGTTCTTACACATCTCTTTTTCTGAAAGATGCTACCCTCCTGGACTTTGTTGATTCCCTTGAGGTACTTAAAAGTTTCTATCATGTCCCCCCCGTCCCTCCTTTCATCAAGGGTATACATATTAAGCTCTCTCAGTCTCTTTTCATATGGTTTCTGATGTAGACCCTGCACCATTTTAGTTGCCCTCCTCTGGACTGCTTCCATCCTGTGTCTATGTCCTTGCGTAGATGAGGTCTCCAAATCTGCACACAGTACTCCAGATGGGGTCTCACCAACTGTCTGTACAGAGGGATAACCACTTCCCTTTTTCTACTTGTGATGCCCCTTCCTATGCATCCCAGTATCCCCCTGGCTCTCCTTACTGACTTCTCACATTGCTTACCCATCTTTAGGTCATCTGCTATGACTACACCCAGATCCCTTTCCATTATTGTTGTTGTTAGTACCTCCCCTGCTATTGTGTACTCTTTTCCTGGATTTTTATTTCCCAGGTGCATTACTTTGCACTTCTTTGCATTGAATCTAAGTTGCCATATGTCTGACCATTCCTCCAACCTTGCCAAGTCCCTTCTCATCCTTTCTACCCCCCCTTGTGTATCAACTCTGTTACAGATCTTTGTGTCATCCGCAAAGAGGCATACCTTTCCTTCCAGACCCTCCGCAATGTCACCTATAAAGACGTTAAAGAGGACTGGACCCAGTACTGAGCCCTGAGGTACTCCACTAGTAACTAGTCAGGCTATCTTCTATTGTTGGATGCAGCCACTCAGGTGGCATTGTCATGGCGTTTGAGCAAGACCAAACTAGTAACAATCACAGCTTCGAGTATTAAATAGGTGATTTCGGAGGGAGGTTTTGAAACAGGATAGCAAGGGAGCATCAGAGATAGTGGGGGGTAGTGTGTAGAACCAGGATGGGGCTCTGTAGCAATAGCCACTTTGACCGTGCGAGGTCCTAGCCCTGGGAATTGATAGGGTGGTTTTGCCAGAGGTTTGAGTTTGTACTAGGGATTTTGCATGGTGGATGGAGGCTGTCAAACCTGGTGGGGATAGACCAAGGAGAGTTTTTTTTTTTGTTATGATACAGGTATGATATCTAAGGCGTTCATCTAGGTCAAGCAGCATGGCCTTTGCATATAGCTGGCAAGTGTGCGTTAACCTAGGGACCCCTGAGATTAGCCTACAGGCCTTGTCTTAGTGTACTAATTTTGTTGAGGGCGGTCTGATCAGCAGCACCATACACCGGCAGCCCATAATCCACAAGGGACAGTATGGATGATGTGACCGCGAGTCGGAGGGCCTCAGGGGGAGACAGTTTTTATACCGGTATAAGATGCCTAGTCGAATATTTGCAGCTGAGGCAAGGGCTGAGATGTGATCATGGAAGGAGAGAGCTGGGTCAAAACAGATCCCAAGGTACTTACAGAAGTAGACTTGTTCGAGTGGGAACTTGGTGCTAGAGAGTATGTGGAGTGTGAAGTTGCTGGACTTGTTTTGTGGGTGGGCGAAGATCATGGTTTTTATTTTTTTGAGATTTATCACCAGTCTATGCTCCTCGAACCAACCTTCGGCTACATTATATGATCTTTGCAAGGAGTCCTGGAGGGTGATAGGGTTACGATCAGAGGCAAAGATGACGGCATCATCTGCATACAGTAAGATATTTCCAGTACAGGAACCTGGTAGGGTGTTGAGGTATAGT
Organism: Neoceratodus forsteri; assembly: GCA_016271365.2. NCBI lineage: Eukaryota > Metazoa > Chordata > Ceratodontiformes > Ceratodontidae > Neoceratodus > Neoceratodus forsteri. The sequence goes on from CM057458.1 coordinate 1,212,691,399, forward strand.
GAGAAGAGTAAGGGTCCAAGAATGGAGCCCTGGGGAACACCAGAGCGGATGGGACAGATGTTGGAGTGAGTCCCGTAAATTTTAACATGTTGTGAGCGGGCTGACAGATAGCTGGCGCACCAGGAAACAGGCCCAGTGGCAAATCCAGAGTGACTGAGGGCATCCAGAAGGAGGGGATGGGAGACGGTGTTGAATGCTTTTGATAGGTCTACAAACACTGCGGCAGCCAGAGAGCCCAAGTCCAGGGAGGTGTGGAGAAAATTTGAGAACTCTAGGAGGGCAGTACTGGTGCTATGGCCAGCACGGAAACCATGCTGTTCAGGGCAGAGAATGTTGTAGTTGGTAAGGTAATCTGTGATTTGAGAGGCCACCACTTTTCCAGGGCTTTGGAGAGCGGAGAGAATGGAGATAGGCTGTGGGCCCAGGGACCTCCGTCTCCATCTTTATGAATGGGTGTGACTGTGGCAATTCCAAGCTGACGGAAATTGCCCCAGGCAGAGGGATTTATTAATGAGGCTGGTGATTGGGGCGAGTACCAGATCTAATACCCGGAGGAGGCCTTCAATGGCACAGTTCCAAGAACAAGCCCGGTTTCTGTGTCAGAGACCATCCTATCACAGGCTCTGTTCGACTCCACTACCAGTATCTCTGTCTTATCGGGGTTTAGAAGGATACAGGGATCCAGAGTGTCACTGCCAGTGCTATTGCTCTTAAGGGCATTGATTAGGTGAGGTCTGAGTTCTTGGGCAGAGACTCGGCGTAGGTGAAAGTAAGGGCGTGTAAGGACTGGAGCAGGTGGGGGGAGGGTCGAAAAAATCTTTAGGGAGGACTGGGCTAAGATCTGTGAAGGAAGTATTGAGGCAGTTAGCTATAAGGGCTGGGTCAGTGGAGATAGTGCCATTGATATTGATCTGGGAGGAGGGGGAGCCTCCTTCTTGCCATAGCCAGCACTCTATCTCTGTCCCCAACACTGGTGCATACCACTAGAAGCGTCCTAGGGTCCTTTGGTTCTCTCGATGGTCACCTTCTCAATGGAAACAGAAGAATCCTCCTCTGAAAAGCCCAAAATAGAGGGTAAAAAGGACCGGACAAACAACAGACAGTCTTCCCCCTCAGCATTTTCAGAAAGACCCATGATCTGTAAATTTCACTCTCGGGCCTGGTTTTCGAGCCCCTCCAGCTGCTGATGAAGCAGAGAATTTTCTTTGATTAGCTTCGTGGTAGCATCACACGCCTTCAGCATAGCACCCTAAGTCCTCTGAGCAGTCTGCTCACATTGATCCATTCTGGTCTCTAAGGCTGAGACCCTGGGTGTCAGGGAATCCAGTTTTTTGTCCATGTCTTGCACCGATCGGACCAACTGATTAAGCGTGGCCTGGATGGTAGTCAATGATGCTCTCACTGGACTCGGATCACCAGAGACCGCAGCTTCATTAGCCGATGTAGGCCTTTCGTCTTGCTGTGACTGCAACTTCTTAGCAGCAAAAAAAAATCTGCGGTTGCAGCCGTAGCTCCCCGGTGTTTAGGCATGTGGACCTATTATACCACAGGTGAACTGTTTGAGGTGATAAATAACAGTTGTAATAGCATTTCAAACAATATTCCCTAGGAGCTAATGAAAATTGCTGCTTCCTAAAAGCTGCTCAGCAGTGCCCCCAATTTGTAGGTTTTACACAGGTTCTTAATTTATTCTTACATACTTATGTTTTTATTGACAAACAATATTGATCGATTTTATATGGCAAGGCAAGGCAAAATTTATTTAAAAGACGCCCAATCCCGGAGGCTCTGGGCGCCGTACAAATTTTTAAAACAGACATTTAAACATAATAAATATACAATTTATACACAATAGAATACAAAATCTGATAAAATCAAAACCAATACTATAGATGTCCATCTAGACATCGAATGCTTTAGAGAAAAGAAAAGTCTTCAACTGGGCCTTAAAAATATCTACTGAGGGGGCTTCCCTGACCATGATTGGCAAAGAGTTCCAAAGAACAGGGGCCGAGGTGCTAAATGCTCTATCATCAGCGGATTTCAACCTAGTTCTGAGAATGGCCAGGAAGCCACCACTAGAGGAGCGGAGAGGGCGCGAGGAGAGGGCAGGTGACAGAAGGTCTGACAGGTAACCAGGGCCCAGCCCATGTAGGGTCTTATAGGTGAGAAAACCCACCTTAAAGAGGACTCTCCACCTGACTGGCAGCCAGTGCAATTTGCACAAAACCGGTGTAATATGACAGGACTTTTTCTGCCCAGCCAACAACCGGGCAGCTGCGTTTTGCACCAGCTGCAGTCTGCGGAGAGATCCTCCTGTGACCCCCGAGATAGAGCGCATCACAGTAATCAAGCCTTGATGTGACTAAGGCATGTATCAAGGTAGGGAGGTCCAGAGGCGGAACAAGGGGCTTAATCCTGGCAATGTGTCTGAGATGGTAAAAACAGGTACGAACCGTGGAGGATATTTGAGCCTTCATGGTTAAATCCCTGTCCAGAATCATGCCCAGATTTTGCACCCAAGAAGAGGCCTTCAATGGCACAGTTCCAAGAACAAGCCCGGTTTCTGTGTCAGAGAACATCCTATCACAGGCTCTGTTCGACTCCACTACCAGTACCTCCGTCTTATCGGGGTTTAGCCGCAACCAGCTGGAGGCCATCCAGTCATTTATCTCGGCCAGAGAGATGTTTAGCACATCCACTGCATTTGATGTTCCTGGGGCAAAGAAAAAATATAGCTGAGTATCATCAGCATAGCAATGAAGAAAAAATTACTCACCTTAGTAATGTTGTTTCTTCTAATGGAGTCTTGCTGTATTCTGACAATAGCAGTGAGTCCCAACCTTCGAACTGCCCCGGAGATGAAAGAGTTAACTTTCCATGCCAGGCATGGAACGCTGAGCTCGAGCTCGGTTGAGACTCTGTCTGTTGCTGTTTGAACTCAAACCGTCAGCTCTTTACAAGCTAAACTCATTGAGGTCCTGTGTGGAAGCTGTAAACCTACACTAGCCAACTGGCTACTAACATAAAAACAGATTTTTTGGTCCCAAAACAAAGACTCAAGTCAGGAGACCCAAAAAATGAATAAACACAACACCCACTCACCCAAAGAAAAAGGGGTGATAACAAAAAAGGTGGGGCACCTCCTGAGTGCCAACACTGCCACTGCCCAACCACATCCCAAAAACAGAGGTTCTGAAAGGGGAAGGCAGTGGGGGAGGTCAGAATACAGCAAGACTCCATTAGAAGAAACAACATTACTAAGGTGAGTAATTTTTTTCTTCGAATAACATGAAGTCTTGCTGTATTCTGACAATGGCAGACTACCAAGCAGTACCTCCACGGAGGAGGGACAGAACCTACTTAGGACATAGGCTTTGAAGCACAGCTGTGCCAAACCGAGCATCACTCTTAGCCTGGATATCCAGGGAGTAATGCTTGGTAAAAGTGTGAACTGTTTTCCAGGTAGCTGCTTGACATATCTCTAGAATAGGAATATCCCTAGCAGCAGCCAGGGAAGCAGCTGTACCTCTGGTAGAGTGAGCCTCAGGCCTGAGGGTAGAACCTTACCCAGTTTTCACAGCAAATTGAATGCAAGAGACAATCCACCTGGCAATGGATCTTTAGTGGCAGGTTTTCCTTTACCAACCTCACCATAAGTGAGGAACAGTTGGAGGAGTCAAACCTGTGACCCTTGGTACGTTTCTATGTAGTAGCTTAAGGGCTCTTTTCACATCTAAACTGTGCAGCCTCCTCTCACCAGAGGAGGAATGGTCAGTGAAGCACACAGGAAGAGACACAGATTGGTTAAGGTGGAAGTCTGAAACCACCTTAGGTAAAAACTTCCTGTTAGTCCTGAGGACCACCTTATCTCTATGGAAGGAGATAAAATCAGGCTCCACTGACAGGGCTTGTAACTCACTTATGCGCCTGGCAGAGGTGATGGCTACCAGAACACAGTTTTCCAAATCAAGTACTTAAGCTCTGCTGAAGACAAGGCTCAAAAGGGGGTTGCATAAGCTGAGCAATGCAAACATTAAGGTCCCAAACAGGGGCAGGGTCCCTGAATGGAGGATTGGTATGAAGCAGTCCCTTGAAAAACTTGGAGAATACAGGGTGAGCTGAAAGAGAAGCGGGCTTACCTGCTGAAATGAAAGCAGAAACAGCTGCCAGATGCACCTTTAGTGTAGCTGGTCTGAGTCCCAAGCTGTTCAAATGGACCATATAGTCGAGGACTGTGGGCAGATCAGCAGACTCTGAGGAAATATGCTTCCCAGATCACCATATGGAAAATCTTTTCCACTTGGAATTATAAGTAGTTCTGGTGGAAGGTTTCCTAGAAGCCTTTAGAATATCCATTACACCTTGGGAGAGATGTAAATCAGCAGACTCTAACTCTTCAAGAGCCAGGCCTTGAGACTGAGAGATTTGAGATTCGGGTACCAAACCCTCCCCTGAGCACAGGTTAACAGGTTGTAATTCCTGGGAAGAGACAGGGGAAGATGGACTGCTAAGGATAACAGGAGAGGATAGCAGGGCTGTCTGGCCCAGTCTGGAGCAATCAGGATCACCTTGCAGGGTTGAGACCTGATTTTGACTAGCACTTTGAACAGGAAAGGGAAGGGGGAAAAGCATACAGGAACTTCCCTTCCCAACTGAGAACTAAGGCATCCAGGGGGACTGAGCCCAACACTGGGGCCTGCAGCAAAAAAGGGGAAGTTGGTGATTGTCTGGGGCTGCAAAAAGATCTATCTGTGGGGTGCCCCATCTGGAGAATATCACCTCCAAGACCAGGGGATCCAGTGACCATTCGTGATGGCCCTGAGATATCCTGCTGAGAGCATCTGCCAGGACATTGTCCTTGCCTGGGAGGTGTACTGCTGTGAGGGAGGTGTTCAGGGAATAAGCCAGAGACCACAACTTCATTGTTTTGTGCACAAGGTCAGAGACCGAGTGCCTCCTTGCTTTGTTGATGTACCACATTGTGGTGGTATTGTCTGTTCTGATCTGAATAACTTTGTTCTGAACAGACTTGGAAAAAGCTTGAAGTGCTAGAAATACTGCTCTGAGTTCCAACAGATTGATGTGAAGCAGAGATCCTGAGGGACCATAATCCCTGGGTGGGCAGGTTACCTAAGTGAGCCCCCCACCCCAAGAGGGAGGCATCTGTAGTAAGGATTAAAGAGTGAGACTGAGTGACAAAGGGAACCCTTTGTCTTAGATTGTTCTGATCCTGCCACCACTGCAAGGCCTGGATCAGGTTCAAGTCACTGGGATCAGTTTGGTCAGAGGGTCCTTTTCTGAGACCAAAGGCTCTCAAATGGAACTGAATGTCCCTCATCTGAAATCTTGCTCCCTGCACCACTGCTGTAGAAGCAGCCATGTGCCCCAGGAGCTGTAGAAATGCCTTGCTTGTCGAGACACCTGTAGGGTAAATGAAGAGGCCAGTGATATAGGGTCCTGCCCTGTCCAGGGAAGGAAGGCTCTGGCCTTTTCTATATCTAGCTCTGTGCCTATGAAGGTGAGGAGCTGAACAAGCTCTAGAACTGACTTGAAAGATTCAGAAGGAAACCCAGAGGTGAGCAGTTGCTGAGTTATCTGTAGGTGTAACATGACTTGGTCTGGGGACTGGCCTACTATGAGCCAGTCGTCCAGGTATGGGAAGATGGCAATCCTTTGCCTTCTTAGAGAAGCAACTACTACTGCCACGCATTTTGTAAACACCCTTGGAGCAGAGGTTAGAGCGAAGGGCATTGCTCTGAACTGGTAATGGCCTGAGGGCAGCTCGAACCAGAGGTACTTTCGATGGGAGCTTCTGATGAGAATATGGAAATAGGCATCCTTGAGGTCCAGGGAAACTAGCCAGTCCCCTGGCCTTACAGAGGGTAGAATTATTCCCAGAGTCACCATTTTGAATTTTGGTTTTAAAAGGTGCTTGTTTAAGTATCTCAGATCCAGGATGGGCCGCCATTCTCCTGTCTTTTTTGGGGTAAGGAAGTACCTGGAGTACAATCCTTTGCCCTGGTGTAGGGGTGGAACCCTTTCCACAGCTCTGAGAGCCAGGAGGGAAGAGACCTCTGCCTCTTGGGCAAGTGCCTCTGAGGGATTTGCAGGTGGACAGGATCTGGTTCTCAGCTTTGGAAACTTTCTGAAGCTGAGAACCAGTCCCTGGCTTACTACTTCCAGGACCCACTTGTCTGATGTTAGAGACTTCTAGTCCTGGACAAAGTAAGCCAGCCTGCCCCCTACAGGTAGAAAGGTCAGTGGGGTTGCGCTACAGAAGGTAAAGCCATCAAAAAATGGAGAGCAATGAGTACCAATGCCCGTAGTCTGGGTAACAAGCTTCCTGAATTAGTGGCCTTGATGGAGGAGGAAGATCTGGATATTGTGGCAGTCACAGAAACATGGTACACAGAACCATGACTGGGACGTAAACATACCAGGATACACTATCTCACAGGAGGGACAGGAGGGTAAAAGAGGAGGAGGAGTAGCTCTCTACATAAGAGAAGAAATCAAAGCAACAGAACAAAAGGTAAACAGGGAGGAGAAGAAGCACTGTGGGTCAATTTGGAGGCAGGCAATGGCACCACAATCCGCACAGGGTTAGATACAGACCTCTCTCAGGGGAGGAAATGACAAGGAAATGATAGAAAGTATACTTAGAATGGCAGATAAAGGGAGGTATTGCTGATGGGTGATCTGAATATGCCAGATGTTAACTGGAGTGCAGTTGCAGCAGCCACTTCTAAGAGTGGGTTATTCTAGATGCCCTACAGGGGCATGCCTTAGACAACTAGTACTGGAGCCCACTCGAGAGGGAGCAATCTTAGACCTGGTTCTCTCAAATGGAGCTGAAGAGAGATCACAGATGTAAGTGGGTATGCATCTGGGAACTAGCGACCATCGAACAGTATGGTTCACAATAAACACAGCAATAGAGTCACATCCAAAAGACAAAGGTACTGGATTTTAGGAGGGCTGACTTTACAAAATGGGTGAGTCCTCAAGGAATGCACTAGCAAATGGGCAGGAAGGAGGTGGAAGAACAATGGGAATAATAAAACTGCCATCACAGAGGTAACAAGCCTTTGTAAAGCAACAAAACAAATTAAACGAGGTAAGAAACCACTATGGTTCTCAAAGGAAGTGGCAGTGAAGTTCAAGAGAAAAGAAAGCATCAGGAAGTACAAGGAATCACAGAAGAAACAGGACAAAGAACTGTATCAGTTAAAGCAAAAGGAAGCTGGAAAGGCAGTCAGAACAGCAAAGGCCCAAACCGAAAAAGATAGCCAACTCAGTTAAGAAGGGGATAAACCTTTATAGGTACATCAGGAGCAACGGAAGACCAAGGAGGGATAGTGAGGCTTAATAAAGGGAGGGAGGGTGGGCAGAGGGTGACTGTGAAAAGGCAGAGATACTAAACAAATATTTTTGCTCAGTATTTACAAAGGAAGAGGGAGGTACCTAAAACAAACAGTAGAAACACTTGATACAGAAGTTGATACCAGCCTATTTACAGAAGAAAGAGTTCTGAAAGAGTTTTAAAACTGAAGGTGGAAGTAATGGGGTCGATGTGATTCATCCCAGAATTCTAAAAGAACTAAGGATAGAACTAGTGACACCACTGACTACCCTCTTTAACAAATCATGGAGGATGGGTGGTACCTGAGGACTGGAGGAGGCAGAGATGTGATTCCCTTCACAAAGTGGGAGCAAGGCAGAAGCAGGAAACTACAGACCTGTTAGTTTAACCTCAGTGGTAGGGAAATGATGGAATCACTTGAAGGAAAGAATTGTTATGCATCTAGAGGCCAGAGGGCACAGGACCCAAGGCAGCATGGATTCACAGTGGAAGGTCATGCCAGACAAATCTGATAGATTTCTTTGACTGGGTGACCAAAGTAGTTGATCAGGAGGGGCTGTGACATGGCCTACCTAGACTTTAAAGGCATTTGACACAGTCCCACACAAAAGATTAATATAAGTTAGCCAGCCTGGGAGGGTCCCAAGATGACAGCCTGGGTAAAGAACTGGCTGGAGAATAGGACACAGAGAGTAATAGTACATGGAGTCCACTCTGAAAAAAAGGGGGTTAGCAGTGGGTACCACAGGGTTCAGTATTAGACTGGTCCTCTTCAATGTCTTTATAAGCTTGACATTGCAGAGGGACTGAAGGAAAAGTATGTCTCTTTGCAGATGACACAAAGATCTGCAACAGAGTTGATGCACAAGGTGGGGTGGAAAGGATGAGAAGGACTTGGCAAGGTTAGAGGAATGGTCAAAGTAGCAGCTTAGATTCAATGCTAAGAAGTGCAAGGTAATGCACCTGGGAAACAAAACCCAGGGAAGAGTACACAATTGGGGGTGACATACTAACAACAACAAAATGGAAAGGGACCTGGGGTAGTCATATCAGATGACCCAAAGGTGGCAAGCAATGTGAGAGGGCAGCAAGGAGGGTTGAGGATACTGGGATGCATAAGGAGAGGCATCACCAGTAGAAAACAAGAAGTTATTATCCTCTGTACAGACAGCTGGTGAGACCACATCTGAGTACTATGCGGCAGTTCTGAGACCCAATCTCCGAAAGACATAGACAGGATGGAAGCTGTCCAGAGGAGGGCAACTAAAATGGTGCAGGGTCTGCACCGGAAGACATATGAAGAGAGACTTAAGGAGCTTAATATGTATAGCCTCGAGGAAAGGAGGGAGGGGGGGACATGATAGAAACTTTCAAGTACCTCAAGGGAATCAACAAAGTCCAAGAGGGTAGCATCTTTCAAAAAAAGGTGTGTGCAAGAACAAGGGGGCACAATTTGAAGATAGAAGGGGGGGCTCAGAGGTAATTTAAGGAAGTATTTTTTCACAGAGAGGGTTGTGGATGTATGGAACAGCCTTCCAGAGGAGGTTGTGGAGTCAAAAACAGTGGTGGAATTCAAGCATGCATGGACAGTCATAAGGCAATTCTAGGGGTGGGGTAGGAGAAGTAGGCTGCTGGTTAACTAGGATCTGCAGCTTATCCATCAGGTAGGAAATGGGCAGACTGGGTGGGCCGTGGTCCTTATCTGCCGCAAATTCTATGTTTCTATGTTTCACAGGTAGTGGAGAATCAGCCCTGGCAAACCCATCAGGGTGTCTGTTTGGCAGGGGTTTTGGCTGAGGGGTGGAAGCAGGTCTGCTTGTACCCTTCTGCCTCTCCTCTAAAGAACCCTCTGAGCATAGGCAGAAGAGGAGGCCTGGGCTTGGTAGAAAGGCCATGAAAAGGCCTGCCCCTGCCCCTGGGATGCTGCCTCTGAGGAGTGGCCTGCCTTCTTGGCCTGGGCACTCCTATAGGTGGTCCTATATTCGCTCATTTTTCATGTAATTTCTGTTTGCTCCCAAACAGAGAATTACCCACAACAGGAAAATCCATGGCCTTAGTCTGGGTATCCTAGGCTAGTACATCTGAGCCAAGCCATTCTACGAAGTGCCACAGATGTAGCCATGACTCTAGATGACACATCATTGGAGTCCAATGCAGCATGGAATTGCACCTTGGATGCCTCAATACCATCAGCAGCCACCTGCTCCAGCTCCTTGGCAAGCTGGCCAGGGACCTGTTTTGCTAAAGCCATGACAGTGTCCCATCTGGATTTCTGATACCTAGGAGTATAGACCATATAGTTGGCCTGTCTGAGTGCCAAGGATGCTGCCATGTACTGTTTCTTTGCCATGGCATCAATCCTCCTGGAGTCCTTGTCTGGGGGGTGTGAAGCCAAGGGAATATTTGCCTTATCACAGGCTGCAGCCTGCACTACCCCAACATGGCTGCATTGTTGTGTAAGGAACTCCGTATCCGAGCCTGAAAATGTATACCTCTTGTCCATTCTTTTATCCACAGGGGGTATAGTATTAGGAGTCTTTAAAATCTTAAATGTCTGTTTCCCAAAAGATTTGTGTAAGGGAATAGACAGACTCTGGGATATCCATCCTTTCCACATAGTCAGGCTCCTCCTGGTCATCCACAGCTTCTTCCATAGGAAGCTGGAGGGTTTCAGCCACTTTTTTATAAAACATGAAATGGGAGGGGGACTCAGAAAGCCTAGGAGGAGACACTCCTGAAGGTCTGTCTGGGGAGATGTCCGGGTAAATGGGCACATCCAGACTTTCAAAACCACATTCACTTTCCTCATACTCCTCTTTCTCCTCCTCCGGTTCATAATATTCCTCTAAATCATAATCTTGAACCGGCCGAACTGAGCGCCTCCCTGATGGTGCCAGTTCAGTTGGAACCGGGGAAAGCGACTGCAGAATTTTTATCGCTTTGGCTATTTCTTCAGCGGTTGGAGAAGAAAGTTTTGGATCCATACCAGCTGATTTTTCCTTTCTTGTTCTCTCTAGCGGAACTGACTCCTCAGAATCGGTTCTCCTTTGCCAAGAAGTCTTGCCCTGGTCAGAGGGCACTCTTCTGGTTCGGTTTGAACCGAACCGGGCTGACATCCTGCTCCAGCGGACTCTTTTGGCCTCCCTTCCTGAGCCTACCAACTCTCTTCTAGGTAGCTGCAGGAAAATTTTACAAATCTGGCAGTCTGCATTGAGGTGGTCAAACCCCAGACAATAAACACAGGTGGTGGGGTCAGCCTTGGAAGACTTCCACACACTGCAGTGTTGAAACCCAGTGGGCCGGTTTTTCTTTTGGGTTTCTCAGACATTGTGCCAGTCTACACCAAACTTACCTTTTAATGGCAACTCCAGGCAAGACCCTCTTATCGGTTCCTGACCGTGTTACGGGTCGTGGAAAAAAACGTAATAAAATCTGTTTTTTTTAGAACCAATAAGAACCGGTAACTACACACTAAAAGCACAGATAAAGATTTTTCAACAACTTGATCGGTTCAAACCGAACCGATGAACCGTTTACAAGTTCCACACTTTTTGGAAGCTATCCCAAGCAAAACATAAGTGAAGCAACTACATCTGACAAACTCGATGACTCTGGGTCCTGCTGGAATCCACATTTTCGTCTGACCTGCTCCATGATCTGTATGTGGGCTTTTCAGCAACCTGTTTGAATGACAAAGAAGCATACAGACAAAGGGATTTCACAACCTGCATATGTGCAGGCACAGTTAATCACCTTCAGGAATTTTAACATTTCAGTGACTCTGGACCTCAGCTGTTGATCATTCTTTGGCTTGACTTAACCACCAGGTACCTATCTGCAAGCGACTGGCGCAACTGACAAGCTACAACAAGGATAAATGGGCATATCGTCCTCTATTACTAACAACTTCCTGTTTGGGACCCTAGACGCCTGCACTAGTCCAAGCCAGAGTAAGCCTCAGAAGTGTAATTCTATTGACTACGAGCACGGCAACTGTCTCTTAAACCTCCTCCTCCTCTTGATATCAGGAAGTGTCCACTCAAATCCTGGCCCTGTCTCCCACAGTACAACAAAGCCTGCCAAAATGGAGGGGGCTCAAAATTGCTACTGTAAACATCTGCAGTCTCCTCCCAAAACTGGCCTCCTTCAAATCTTTTCAGCCAACACAACCCGATATCCTTGCCTGTCGCGAAACTTGACTGACACCTAATACTCCGATCATGCCATCTCTATACAAGGCTACAAGATATTCAGGCTGGATAGGACCTCGAAAAGAGGTGGTGGGTGTGCAGTCTACATAAAGGACTACCTCACCTGTCTCCCTGGTTCTTACCCCACCACAGAAACCTTAGTGCAACTCCTCCCTATCAAGATACTACTTGGTGCCCAAAACAAAGTCCTCATGATTGCTGCTGTCTATATCCCACCAAAAGATCCTGATTCCGCCTACAGGCTGTCCTCGAGTTCTGAATACACAACCTTCTGACATCGAACTCCTTCTCCTTGGGGACTTTAATATAAATTGGCTTGCACCTGATGCAGGGTCAAACAAAGATGCTATCCTAGCAGCAACTCAACACAAGTGGTAAACTCCCTACCAGGAAAACTACAAATCAGGGACCAGCACCCTCATTGACTGGATCCTTACCAGCCACCCTACCCAGATAACCAATGTAAGTGTTCTCTCTGACTCGCTCAGTGATCACTCTCCAATAATATGTACCTGGACAAAAGGTTTCAGAAGCCGCCTCCAAAACCATCTATAGCAGAGTCCTCACCTTATGGCAACCTTACTCATCTCAAGACCTGTCTTAGGCAGATAGACTGGTCCTTGATTTACAAAACTCAAGATGTTGACCTAGCCCTTGATTACTTTATTACTACTTTCAACACTGCCTGTGACACCTATGCACCAGTAAAAAGTGCAAAATCAAAGCACTCACAAATCCCTGGCTCACGGTGCGGCTATTGGCACAACTCAAAAGTAGGATCACCTCTGGGCCACTGCAAGAGCTACTGGCACTCTGTCGGACATCCAAAAATATAAACAGGCTCGCAACCACTGTACTAAACAGATCCACTTGATGAAGAGCTCCTACTCAAGAATGCCCTCTCCAACTCCTGGGTGAAGGGAAATCCTTCTGGGATAACATAAGAAATATCATGGGTCAGCAGTCCAAATCCTTTCCTACAACAATGAATGGATGGAACCACTACATTAGACCCAGAGATCATTGCAAACACCCCTAAATGATACCTTCACGGACCTTAGTGGTGTCCTCTCATCTGATTTCTTCACTGATGCTGACCCTCCAATTTCTACTTCACTACTGCCTCTCCAACCAAACCACCCTTCCATTTCAAACTAGTAAAGGCACATGAAGTCTATAAATATGTAGAGAAGGCCATTTCTAAGTCCCGAGCAAGCAGCAACACTATTGACCTTAAACTTGTCCCTCACTCTGGAGGAAGTACTGCTCCCCTCAAAAATTTTCAATCTCTCCTCTGCTATAGCCAATTCACTAGAAATGGAAGGCTGCAGTTGTCACTCTGGTGCACAAAAGTGGTGATAAGTCACTGCCTGGTAACTACCGTCTGATATCAATACTACCACCTCTCTCTAAGGCCCTTGAACGCTTGGTGGCGAACCAACTTCAGACTACCTGAAAAGCACAACATCCTATGCACTCAGCAGCATGGATTTAGGAAAGGCACAGCACATCACTGCCCTACTTGAATTTCCGTGGAGCAATCCACAATGCCATGGACAAAGGAAACCTAACTGGAGTAGTTCACATTGACTTAACCAAAACATTTGATACAGTACACCATGGCCTTCACTATCAAACAACTACTATGCCTAGGCTCTTTAGGGTCCTGCTGACTGGGTAAAATTACCTTGCTCAGATCTCTCAATCTGTAAAAGTAGCTGGAGTTCTCTCAGACTCAAACCGGTTCGCTCGGAGTTCCCCAGGGATCCATCCTGGGCCCACCTTTCAGCCTTTTCCTAAACTCCTCCCCAAATCCTGCCATGAACAAATAATCCTCTATGCCAACGATGCCGTGATTCTTGCCACATAAAAGATCCAAACCTCTTACGCCTCAACCTTCAGCATGCTTTTTCCAAAGTTGAGATGTGGTTCCTTGAACATAAGCTGGTTCTAAACCACAAAAACTAAATCCATGCTCTTCTAACCTTAAAACAAGAAACGGCAAGTCCCACTCACCATTAATACATACCTGGGAAATACCCTTGAACAAGTGCCAATTTTCAAATATCTTGAATCAACTTTGATCAAAGCCTAACCTTGCAACTCACATTGATAGTACAGCAAAACTATTAATCAGCTAATTGGGATTCTGTATCAGAACCGACAGCTCCTTACCCATTCTGCACTGAGGATTGCCATCCAATCCTTCTATCATCTCAGTCGTTGACTATGGCTTAGTTATATACAGATCGCTAATTACTACAGCACTTAGTCGCATTACAACATCCCTAACAGGCCTGTCGGCTGCTCACTGGTGCACATCGATGTACCCACACATGGAACTCTATGCTGACTCAGGTTGGTTGCAACTCTCAAACCGGATAAAGTACCTTACCTGCCTGATGGCGAAAAAATCCACTCTGGGCCTCACTCCACCTTGTATCCAAGACCTGTTATGCCCGACGCCAGCACCCATTTTACCAGAAGATCAGAACACCAGCCTCTCCAAGTCCCTCTGATGCCGGACTTCTCAGGGACAAAGATCATTTGCCTATCGTGCCCCAGCTGGCTAAATGCCCTCAGCACTCATATTACTACCTCCACCTCTCTAGGTATTTCAAATCAAGGCTGTTCTCTCACCTTGCCACCTCCAGCTCCTGTGACTGCCCTGATTAAACCTCCTATTTTCTCACTACCCACCCTGTTCCGCATTTGACAAAGACATGTTTGGGAAACCTTTTCTCCTGCTATTGTCTGCTCCCACACCTTTCACTTCACCTCTCTGTTCTGGACTTTTTCCCATTTGTTTCTCCTAATCTGGCATGACCTCTTTCTTGTAATAATAATGTGATTATTGATATCCCATGTCCTTTTGCACAAATGATTTGATATGTATTTGTAAATGTTTTCTCGCTCTTGACACAGCACAAATTGTTGTGTTATCTATGTAACCTTTTTTGTACTGTACCTAATTGACGTGGAACCTTTGTAAAAGAGCCTCTGGCTCAAAGGTAGTAATTCCTAGAACAATAAACTAAACTAAACTGTAATATAAACCTATCTAGTACTCACAAATACCACAGACAGAGACTGAACCGACAGGTTACAGTTTAAAGTCAGTCGAAAACCAAGACAAGCGGTACTTTAACCGACAAATTGAACCAAGCAGAAGGAGAGATCTCTGGAGCGACTGTTCAGTGAGGCGGAGTAAAGAATCTAATGGTTTGAGTTCAAACAGCAACAGACAGAGTCTCAACCGAGCTCGAGCTCAGCGTTCCATGCCTGGCATGGAAAGTTAATTTTTTCATCTCCGGGGCAGTTCGAAGGTTGGGACTCACTGCTATTGTCAGAATACAACAAGACTTCATGTTGTTTGAAAACTCAAGCCATACTTCCTAATGAACCCACCCAGAGGCAACATGTACACTGCGAACAACATTGGAGCCAGTACCGATCCTTGAGGAACCTACAAAAAAGGAGACTGGGTATAGATGAGAATTTCCCATCGAACCTGCTCTCCTGCTGGTAAGAAAGGACTCAAACCATTTGATGACATTACTGGTGAGTCCACATAGGTCCCTAAGGCTAACGAAGCAACACACAATGGTCCACAGTGTCAATGCTAAAGAGAGTCAAGGATAACAAGAATGTCTCTGTCTCCCCATCTCTAGCCCTGAGGGAGATCATTCTGTACCAACAAGTGTAGTTTCAGTGCTATGTCTGGCACGAAAAGCTCAATTGGAAAGGTTCATACAACTCATGAGATACGAGGTGCTCTTCCAACTGAAGCTACCACCTTCTCAATAACCTTTCCCAAAAATGGAAGGTTAGAGATTGGACGGTAATCTGCCTTGATCTCCGGGTCCAAAGATGGCTTCTTTAAGAGGGGTCTCACCAGAGCCTCCTTCAAGGCATCCGGAAAGACACCCTCAGAAAGGGAACACCATACAAACAAGGCAAACAGAGTCAACGCATCTCATTAAAAAACGCGCTGGCACTGGGTCCAGTTCACAAAAGGTATGCTTCATATTGGTTGCCACCTCAATAACCTCACTAACGTCCACTGGTCTAAACTCTCCCCAACCAGACGGAGTGCACTCAGAGCACATCAGGCGATCACTGCCAGCTATAGCACTGCTGGCTGAAGAAGCCACCCGCCAGATCGAGGACACCCTGTCCGAAAAGAATCGAGCGAAATCCTCACAATCTGTATTGGAAAAAACCCTCCCGGGCTGTAGACAAGCAGGATGTAAAAGCCTGTCCACAGTCTGAAAAGTGAGGCCGGTCGCTTTTTCCCCGCAATCTCCCTTGACAAAACGCCTGTCTTCACGGTTGATTGCCTCCCTGGTACACACCATAGTGGGCACGAGGACCAGTTTATCTGCATCCAGACGGGATCTCCTCCAGCAGCGCTTCCACCCTCCGACCCATCCTCATCTCCTGAGCTCACCGTCAAACCATGGTGACCTCAGGTATGAAGTTCTGGGTCGTACACGGACGGGTGCAAGGGAGTTAATGGTGTCGGATAACACCCCATTATAGGTGTCAACATCGACAGCAACACCTCCCACACATGCATCACCCACACTAGACAATTTCGCTGCCGCCATAAAAACCTCGGGGTCAAACCCCGTAAAGGGCGACAGCAAATCATCCCAACAGGGGAAGGGCTTATGGCGGGAGCCCCAAGCGTGAACTGCACCATGCAATGATCAGACCAGAGGACCGGATTGATCCTAAGATCGCTAATCTCAAGTCCCAATGAGAGCACCAGGTCCAACATGTGGCCATCCCGATGAGTCGATGCAGTGACAGCCTGCATCAAGCCTAAGGAGGACATAGTCTGAGAAAAATCACAGCTGTATCTGTGATTCACGTCGTCGAACCAAACATTGAAATATAATATCACATATAATATATATCATATTGCAGATTTCAAAAGATGTCTTAGAAAAATAGCCAAGTAAACACGCATTGCTATATGAGCTGTCACTTATCAAGAATGTTTCCACTGCAAGTCTGTTTTCAATAGAGCACAAAAAAGGAAAATGTAGAACTCAGAATAGGAACTTAAAAAATGCAATGCACAATGTGTCCCATTGGAAAATACAAAAGCAATTAAGGAGGCTGCTGTTTACTATGCAGTTCCTTCTGGTTAGACCAGATTCTCCTACACTGACTGGAACGATGGATATTTTCACAAGACAGCAACCCAAATCTTGTCAACCAGTTCTTTGGTGAGGCAGGCTCCTCCACCAAGATGTCAGATTTTTTAAATAGGGAAGCAATTAGTTGGTCTGCTTTAGGAGAGGTCAATAATTACATACGAATTTACAACTTACGTGAGAAAGAAAGACCACCAATTGGTCTATCAAGTTCTTTCTCCGACCAACTCATTGTGCATGCGCTTTCATCCCCTTTTCTTTGAGGTTCCTGAGTAGTTTAAGCTTGATGGCAGAAACAGTGTTGACAAGCTGACCACTTGTTCTGGAAGCTTATTATAAGTGTTCATAACTCATTCTGTGTAATGTCTTGAAAAATCCTATGTAATATGAAGAGTTATTGTTGGTACCCTGTACGTAGGGACTTCCATGACAGTAAAATAAGTTTTCTACAAAAGGACAAAGACAGGGCATTCTCCTTTTTACCCACAAAACAGGAAAGGACCACTGTGAAGTATCATAATCTAATGGTTTAAAGAACTGTTCTTTCATACCCCAAAAGCAGGATATGAACTCGTCTCCCTTGCTCAGTTTAGGCCATCCACTGAGAATACATGGACCCCAAGAAAAAATTACTCACCTTAGTAATGTTGTTTCTTCTAATGGAGTCTTGCTATATTATGACAATTAGCAGTTTGGTCCTCCTCTAGAACTGCCCGGAGATGAAAGAGTTAACTCCATACAGGATGGAGTTCTGAGCGCAGCTCGGTTTTCAAAGTCTATCTGGGCAGTTTCAAACTGAAACTGTCAGATCTTTACGAAGCAAGAACTCACTAAGGGTCTGTGGAGTTGTAACCTACACTAGCCTACTGGCTACCTAATAACAACAACAATAGCAACAATAACTAATAACACTGCTGGACCCTACCCAAAGACTCAAGTCAGGGGCCAGCAAAAAATACCATTTAACAATAGAAACAACACTCCCCCAAAAACCCCAAAAGGGGAAGAAAATCCTGCAATGGCATAAACAGTGCCTGCACTAGGTTGCCCACCCCCTACCCAAGTAGAAGTTCTGAGAGAGGCAGGCTGGCGGGGTGGTCATAATATAGCAAGACTCCATTAGAAGAAACAACATTACTAAGGTGAGTAATTTTTTCTTCAAACAACATGAAGTCTTGCTATATTATGACAATTCAGCAGACTACACAGCAGTACTCTCCATGGAGGAGGACAGAACCTACTTAGGGAATAGGCTCTGAAGCACAGCTGTGCTAAATCGAGCATCTCCTGGCCTGGATATCCAGGGAGTAATGCTTGGTGAAGGTGTGTGCGTTTTCCAGGTTGCAGCCTGACAAATTTCCAAATAGGAATGTCTCTAGCAGCAGCTAGAGGCGCTGCTACCTCTGGTAGAATGAGCCCTCAATCCAGAGGGGGTCTCTACCCAGTTTCTGGTAACAAAATTGGATACAAGAGACAATCCATCTGGCAATTGTCCTCTTAGTGGCAGGTTTCCTTGCCAACCTCACCATAGGTGAGAAACAGTTGATGGGATTCAAACCTGTGACCCTTGTAATGCTTCTAAATAGTAACTCAATGCCCTCTTAACATCCAAACTGTGCAACTCCTCACCAGAGGAAGAATGCTCCAGTGAAAATACTGAAGGAGATGGATTGGTTAAGATGGAAATCGGACACCACTTTAGGTAAAAACCTTCTGTTAGTCCTGAGGACTACCTTATCCCTGTGAAAAGAAATAAAATAATTTTCTACTGAAAGGGCTTGTAACTCACTTATGCGTCTAGCAGACGTGATGGCCACTAGAAATACAGTTTTCCAAGTTAAAACTTAAGCTCTGCGGAAGACAGGGGTTCAAAGGGAGGTTGCATTAACTGGGCAATGCAAACATTAAGGTCCCAGGCAGGGGATGGGTCACGAAAGGGTGGATTGGTATGTAGTAACCCCTTAAAAAACTTGGAAAATACAGGGTGAGTGGAAAGGGAGGAAGGCTTTCCTGCTGAAATAAAAGCAGAGACAGCTGCCAAATGAACTCTTAAAGTAGCTGGCCTGAGGCCCAAAGAATTAAGATGGACCATGTAGTCCAACAAATGGGCAAATCAGCAAATTCTGGGGCAATATGCTTCCAGAACACCAGATGGAGAACCTTTTCCACTTGGAATTATAAGTGGCTCTAGTGGAAGGCTTCCTAGAGGCCTTTAGGATGTCAAGGACATCTTGAGAAAGGTGCAAATCAGAATTCTAACCCTCAAGAGCCAAGCTTTGAGGTTGAGGGATTTGAGGTTCGGATATCCAGACCTCCCCTGGGCACAGGTCAGCAGGTTGTGAATCCTGGGAAGACACAGGGAAGGTGGACTGCCAGTGATAGAAGGAGTGGGTACCAGGGTTGCCTGGCCCAGTCTGGTGCAATCAGAATCACCTTGCAAGGCTGGGATCTGATTTTTACTAACACCTTGAATAGGAGAGGGAAGGAGGGGAAAGCATAAAGAAACTTCCCTTCCCAATCCAAGAGAAGGGTGTCCAGGGGGACTGAGCCTACCACTGGGGGCCTGCAACAGAACAGTGGAAGTTGGTGGTTGTCTGGGGCTGTGAAGAGGTCTATCTGAGGGGTGCCCCATCTGGCAAAAACTGTCCCCAGCACTCGAGGATTCAGGGACCATTCGTGATGGCCCTGAGAAATCCTGCTGAGGGCATCCGCTAGGACATTGTCTTTCCCTGGCAGGTGAACTGCTATCAGAGAGGTGTTCAGGGTAGGCCAGAGACCACAACTTCATTGCCTCGTGAGCAAGGCCGACGCAACAATGCCCCTTGCTTGTTGATGTACCACATTGTTGTGGTATTGTCTGTTCTGACCTGGACTACTTTGTTCTGGACAGATGCAAAAAATGCTTGAAGAGCTAAAAAGACAGCTCTGAGTTCCAGCAAATTGATGTGGAGCAGAGATTCCTGGGGGACCACACTCCCTGGGTGGAGAGGTCGCCTAAGTGTGCTCCCCACCCCAGGAGGGAGGCATCCGTAGTGAGGGTGAGGGAGGAGAGAGGAATGAAGGGGACCCCAGTCTTAATTGCTCTGATCCTGCCACCACTGAAGGGCTAGGATCAGGGTTCGGGTCACTGGAATCAATTTGGTAAGGGGTCCTCCTTTGAGACCAATAGGCTCTCAAGTGAAACTGAATGTCTCTCATCTGGAATCTTGCTCCCTGCACCACGGCTATGGAGGCAGCCATGTGCCCCAGGAGCTGCAAAAAGTGTCTTGCTGGTCGAGAGACCTGCAGAGTGAAAGAGGAGGCCAGGGTAATCAACTTCTCTACCCTTTCCAAGGGGAGGAAGGCCCTGGCCAGCTTTGTGTCCAATTCCGCACCTATGAAAGTGAGTACCTGAACTGGTTCTAGAACTGACTTTGGTAGATTTAGCAGGAATCCCAGGGAGGTGAGAAGCTGCTGGGTGACTTGTAAGTGGGATTTCACCTGTTCTGGAGACTGTCCTACAATGAGCCAGTTGTCCAGGTAAGGGAAAACAGCAATCCCTTGCCTCCTTAAATGAGCCACTGCCTAGGCCAGACATTTTGTGAATACCCTTGGGCAGAGGTAAGGTCAAGGGCATTGCCCTGAACTGGTAGTGGCCTGAGGCAGTTTGAACCTGAGGTACTTTCGTGAGAAGGCCTGATGAGGACATGAAAATAAGCTGCCCTGAGGTCCAGGGAGGCTAACCAGTCCCCTGGCCCTCAGGAGGTAAAATCACTGCCAGAGTTAGCATTTTGAACTTTGGTTTCAAAAGGTGCTTGTTCAGATATCTTAGATCTAAGATGGGCCGCCATTCTCCTGTCTTTTTTGGGGTAAGGAAGTATCTGGAATACAGACCTTTGCCCTGGTGTAAGGGAGGAACCCTTTCTACTGCTCTGAAGGTTAACAGGGTAGAGACCTCTGCTTCCAGAGCAAGGGTCTCGAGGGGGCTTGCAGGTGGAAAATGCCTGGCTCTCATCTTTGGGAATTTTTTGAAGCTGAGAACCAGCCCTACTGGTACAGGAGAATCGAGCCTGGGCACCCCATCAGGGTGCCTGCTTGGCAGTTGCCTTAGGCTGAGGGGTGGGGACCGGTTTACCTGCGCCCCGTCTGCCTCTGCCTCTGAAAAAGCCCCTCTGAGCAAAAGCAGAGGAGGCTTGGAATTGATAAAAGGCCTGTGGAAGGGCCTGCCCCTACCTCTGGGTGTGTGCCTCTGGGGAGTGGCTTGCCGCTCCTTGGCTTGGGCACTTTTGTAGGTAGTTCTGTATTCATCCATCTTTTTCATATAGTTTTCTGTCTGCTCCCCAAACAGAGAATTCCCCACCACAGGAAAATCCATAGCCTTAGTCTGAGTGTCCTGTGACAGATTAGTACACCTGAGCCATGCCAACTTACGAAAAGCTACAGAAGTGGCCATGACCCTTGAGGAAACATCATTAACGTCCACAGCAGCATGAAATTGAACTTTAGAGGCTTCAATGCTATCAGCAGCCACCTGTTCTAATTCACTAGCCAGCTGGCCATGGGCCTGCTTGGCTAACTGCATAACTGTATCCCATCTAGATTTCTGATATCTAGCCACATAAGCCATATAATTTGCCTGCCTGAGTCCCAGAGAGGCTGCCATATACTGCTTTTTTGCCATGGCATCAATCTTCCTGGAATCCTTGTCAGGGGGATGTGAAGCCAGGGGAATGTTAGCCTTGTCACAGGCTGCAGCCTGTACTACTCCTACATGACTACACTGCTCAGAAAGGAAGTCTGTATCAGGACCTGATAGAGTATACCTTCTGTCCATCTTCTTATCGACAGGAGGCACAGAATTAGGATTTTTCAAAATTTTTATTGTTTGCTTCCTAAATGACTTATGCAAAGGAATAGACAATCTCCTAGACTCTGGAATATCCATCATTTCAACATAATCAGGCTCCTCCTGCTCATCCACAGCCTCTTCTAAGGGAGCTGGAGGGTTTCAGCAACTTTCTTATAAAACATAAAATGAGATGGGACTCAGACAGCATAGGGGAGATTCTAAAGGTCTGTCTGGAGAGATGTCCGTTCAATGGGCACATCCAGACCTCCCAGCCACATACATACTGTTCATAATCCTCCTCCCCTCCTGTGGTTCATAAAATTCCTCAACATCATACTCCTGAACCACTGGAGCTGGACGAACCAACCTTTGCCAACTAGAGGTGGTTCGATGGCCCCTGAGACAAGTGACTGGACAATCTGTATGGCTTTTGTTATTTCTGCAGCAGTTGGAGAGGAAATTTTGACCCAGACCTGCTGATTTTCTAGATTTTTACTGGGACTGGTTCCTCAAAACCAGCTTTTCTTTGCCCGAGGAAGTATCGCCTGGTCAGAGGCACTCCTCTGGTTCAGTTGGCACTTGAACCGGCTGGCCATCCGGTCAGCGGACTTTTTGGCCTCCGCCCTGAGTCTGCCCAATCTTTTACAGGGTGGCTGCAGGAAATTTTACATACCTGGCAGTCTGACTGGAGGTGGTCAAACCTCAGACAATAAACACATGTGGTGTGTGGGTCAGCCTTGGCAAAGGCTTCCCACAAGCATCACAGTGTTGAAAACCAGTGGGCCCGGTTTTTCTTTTGGGTTTCAGACATAATGCCAGCCTAACCAAAACTTGCCCTTTCAATGGCAGTGCCAGGTATGACACCTTATCGGGTTCCTAACCGTGTCACGGGTATTTGAAAACCAGAATGAAATCCGC
This sequence comes from Neoceratodus forsteri, assembly GCA_016271365.2. NCBI lineage: Eukaryota > Metazoa > Chordata > Ceratodontiformes > Ceratodontidae > Neoceratodus > Neoceratodus forsteri. The sequence goes on from CM057458.1 coordinate 1,212,713,887, forward strand.
TTTTTTAGAACCGATAAGAACCGGAACCGCACTCTAAATATATTTTAAAATGTTTAAATGAGTTTTAGCAAACCGATCGGTTCAAAACCAAACCGATAATGACAATTTCCACACAGACTAAAACCTTGTACTTACAGTTACCAGATAGAGCTTGAACCGAAATGCGGTAAAATAAAACACTGTTCTCAGTTAAATTTAACCGAGAATACTTAAAATGAACCGAGAAATGAACTGAGCTGAAGGAGAAATCTCCGGAGCGACTGTTCAGTGAGGCGGAGTAAAGAATCTGACAGTTTCAGTTTGAAACTGCCCAGATAGAGCTTTGAAAACCGAGCTCACGCTCAGAACTCCATCCTGTATGGAGTTAACTCTTTCATCTCCGGAGCAGTTCTAGAGGAGGACCAAACTGCTAATTGTCATAATATAGCAAGACTTCATGTTGTTTGAATGCTTTTTATTAGGACATGCTTACTGAGGGTCCAAAATGAAGTCTAAGGAAAGGTCTACCTGGATATCAACATTCCTAAAAGTGAATACAAGGTTCCCATTGATGATCCCCTAAAGCAACTGAAAGACCCTACCACAGAATCAGTGAAGTACACCTTCCTGTTTGAAAGGCATAAGCAGTGGCACAAAGACTGGAGTCCTGTTGTGCAGTAAAGTCTCCTATTCTAGTATTCAATATACTATAGGTTCAGAATGACAAAATATATACACGTTTCGTCCTGTTGGGACTTCTCAGTGTACTGCAGTCATTGTCTCAGCCAGGAACCAAGACAAAACCCCAAGGCAACCAAGATTTAGAACACCTGGAGTGAGCAGTTTGCAGGAAGAGTATATGGGATCCTTATAAAATGGGTAGAGAATCTGCAGCTTCCTAACTGACTGAAAGGGTTCAGAACCCAGGTGTTAAGAAGGGACAACCATCTGTCTGGGAACCTCTCCAGAACTAGGATGTAGCACATTTGGATATCCCTACCTACCAGAAACTTATTGAAAAACATTTCAGGCAACCATGTTTGTATGGTAAAAAACTACTAAACAAGACTTACCTTTTCTTTTAAAAATAGCATTTCCCAACCTTTTAAGATGTGCCTTCCACCCTAACTCAAATGCAATATCTAAAATAAGCTTTTAAACCTATGCACGTACGTCTATTAACTCATTGTCACCTTAACTTATAGGTCTCCTTATTTATTTATTTGCTTTTGTTAACCGGGTAGGGCACACTAGACACCAAGTGCCTATTTTCAGGTGCGATCTTATAGCCTCCATGGCAGAGTTTCTTCTATCTCTGACCCCCCCCTTGTCTCCCACATATCATAGCTCACAAAGGCCCATCACACACTTCACTCCACAGCCCTGTCACAGCTCACTCACACAAAAGTATCATTACATAAGAACTTACCGTAACAGTAGATCTTTGAGGAACTGTCTCTTGCAGTAGGTAATTACTCTTGGGAGTTCCACCAGGTGGCGCTATCACATGGCGGCTTCTTCTAGCAGTCTTCCATGGGGGCCACCCACACGACATAACTTCCTGCTGCTGAGTACAAGTGTGGGTGGCCCCAAGGACCCTCTGTTCCCCGTCGACTTCAGCAAGCAAGGCCTGGACTGAGGGAAACCAAGGGACAAAACAGACCAAAGAGACCCCACCCAACATCCTGGGTTACAGCGGTCCGAAGCGAACAGGCAGGGGGACAGAGGGCGGGATTGTACCTACTGCAAGTGCAGTTCCTCTAAGATCTACTGTTACAGTAATTTCTTATGCAGTGATACTATCTTCTACGGACTGGTCTCTTGCAGTAGGTTATTACTCTTGGGAGAGTACCAAGCAGTTATAAGCAAAGGGAGGACAGTCAGGGCAGAAAGCCCAGCAGGGTGGCACAACCAAAGGTCAGGCCGGAGAACAAAAGAACCTCCAATCCAGGATGCCCATAAAAGCAAGGACAGGAGAAGGAAAGGTGGCCAGCCCCGAGGACCGGGACTGGACGGCAAAAACCGACAGGAACGTCCATGGGAACAGACAGAAGAGAGGCCACGTACAGAGGCCAGGTGACAACTGTAGAGGAGTACTGCACGAAAAGTCCAGACACAGCTGGTACATCCCGGGACAGGGACAGCGCTGTCAGAGACAGGCACAGACAGTCCAGCTCGAACCACACCCAGAAGGGTAGATAAGCCAAGGGTGGTGTGAGGAAGGAGGACTCCACGAAGGGAGAGTAGAAGCAGGGCCATGCCAATGATGCAACCTGATGAGCAGGGGTCGAGAGGCCATGATGTACAGCAAGGATAGGGACAGGGAGAAGGTGCCAAAGTGAAAGCACACGGGGCACGGAGGCACCGGACCACAAGGCCACATAGGGAATGCTGCAAGGCAGCAAGGCATGAGAGGGAAACCCTCATGCAAAAGCCAGTAGGGCGCCGGAGAACCACATCCGGCAGACAAATACAGGCAAAATGGGGTAGAGTGATCTGGGCAAGAGTCCCTGAGGAGTGCCGTGGAGGCAGCCGCAAAAACGGCGGCAAACAGGGAAAGCCCAACAAGGCACCACACCATGAGAAGGCCCATGCGGAGCGTGAAAAAAAGGGGGAAGGGACACCAGGGCCCATGGCAATGGCAGAAGGGCCCCCTCCGCAGGGAACCCCCAGGGCCGGACCCCCAGACAAGGACCCCAGGGAGGAGGAGGAGAGGGGCGAACAGCCTGAACCCCGTAGGGTGTCACAGAGGGGTGTGGGACGGGACCCAGGGACCCCGTCCAAGAGTACAAGAGAATGGGGGCCCCATGGGCACAAAAAAATGGTGACGTAGGAGGGAACCCCCAGTGATGCAGGAAGAGTGCGTTGGTGCCAGGACGGGTGAGGGGGAATGGAGGGGAACCCCCAACTGGGAACATCCTGAGATGCGGCACCCTCGTCGAGGACTGGGGAACCAGCCACGTGGAAAGGGAGGAGGGGTGGAACGTTCCATCAATGGGGAAGCAGCCCCCATTGATGAGAAGGAAGACAGTGGATGTCCTATCGATGGGGAATCAGCACGTCGATGAGAGGTGAAAAAGAGGACTTCCCGCCAATGGGGGGAAGCAGCCCCGTTGACGAGGACTGCTCCGTCGATGGGGAAGAACCTCCGTCGATGAGAGAGAAGGAGCAGTATGCTCAGTCGATGGGGGAAGCACTCCTGTTGATGAGGGAAAGAGGAAACATGCTCCATTAATGGGGGAAGCCTCCTCATCGACAAGGAGGGCTCTGTCGACGGGGGAAGAGCTCCCGTCGACGAGGGAGAGAAAGCAACAGACTCCGTTGATGGGGGAAGCCTCCCCATCGACAAGGATGCTCCACTGATGAGGGAACAGTGCCCATTGACGAGAAACATCCTGAAAAGTGCTCCGTCGACAGGGTATGGCCCATCAATGACGGTATGAGCAGAGAAGGCTCCATCGATGGGGGGAGCAGCCCAGTCGACAAGGAAGGTGCCATCAATGGCGGAGGAGCCACAGTGGATGGGCCCTGTCAGAGGAAGGGTGAGGAGGGTTAGTCCTTCTCCGTTCGAAGCCAGGAATGTGAGCCTTGGGCCAAGGAACCCTAAGACGGTTCCCCGAGGTCTGTTCTGGCTGGTCTGCCTCAACAGCCATAGGCGAGTCCCAAGACCCAGCAAGAGGGCCTGGATCAGAGAGCAGCAAGGGTGCTATGAATGGTTCACAGGTCTGCTGGAGAAGAGAAGTCCGGGGGTGCTGTGAGCAGGTCACTGGTCTGGAACAGAAACAGAACAAGCGGTTCAAGTTCACATCGAAGACTGCAACACAGGAGGTCAGGAGAGCTGTGCGATGCTGAAGCTGGCAGGAAAATGAACAATGGGCCCTTGGGGCCGCCCACACTTATACTAAGCAGCAGGAAGTGATGTCGTGTGGGCAGCCCCCATGGAAGACTGCTAGAAGAAGCTGCCACATGATCGCGCCACTTGGTGGAACTCCCAAGAGTAATAACCTACTGCAAGAGACCAGTCCATAGAAGGTCTATTGCTATCAGCCTTTCCTCACACTTGCACAAACAGTTTTTAGAGGCGTATGATCACATGTACTACTCTCTTTCTGGAAACTACCTCTTCAGTATGCTCACTCCGAGTGCTCTGAATGTCCATCTCCAAAGCGGATGTGTTATTTCACTGCAAACCACTATGTATACCTACATCCATATGCAAACACACATGCAACCCCCTCCAATTACTCACAAGATTTTTATTGTTGAATTTCTCTGTTGGCTTCTCCCTGCAGAATAGGCTCTCCTTTCACTCAGGAAAAGAGTGTCCAAGTAGACATGCTGATTCAATATTGAGACCCGAGTATGCAGAGGTTGTATTTTCACCTGTTCCTTTATGTTGCTGCCAATTTTTCACTGTCTTTCCCTATCTCTACTACCTCTCCCACAAAAATTCAGCCACAGCAACACCATTCCTGAAGTGCCACCCACTGAACTCGTGACAGTGCCATACAGGGCTAGATCATGCAAACCCCGATAACCTCAGCATCACAATTAAACCTCTGCTGGAAATTAAGATGACCCAGGCTGGGAAGCAAATGCACGAGTTATAGGGCAACACAGTGCTGCCACAGCATCAGACCAGCATCATCTGGGCTTCAACAGAAAATGGCATGTTTGCATGCTGACGTCTTGACCACTTCAAAAAGCAGACATCAGAAATCTGGAGCTTAGTGAAAGGGGAACTAAACCCTGCAGATATGGCACAAATGAGCTCTACTGTTATAATCTGTTTGGTTTGTATGCATCTCTTCAAACCCCACAGATGCACTCAATCTATCTCTATCTACAAGGGGGCACAATTTGAAGATAGAGGGGGGACAACTCAGAGGTAATGTGAGGAAGTATTTCTTCACTGAGAGGGTTGTGGATACATGGAACAGCCTTCCTGAGGAGGTCGTAGAGTCAAAAACAGTGAGGGGAATTCAAGAATGCATGGAACAGACATAAGGCAGTTCTAGTGGGGGGGTAGGAGGAAGTAGGCTGTTGGTTAACTACGATCTGCAGCTTATCCGTTAGGTAGGGAAATGGGCAGACTAGGTGGGCCAAGCGGTCCTTATCTGCCATCAAATTCTATGTTTCTATGTTTAAAAGCATCAAACCATCAGGAGTGTGCACATCATAGTATACAGCTGGCTGACAAGGCTTCACCAGAACAGATATTGGCTTCTAGACAGGCTTTTATGTTTGATCCAGTATGGGCAGAGTACGATAAATTACAGACGTGTTTTGTCCTCATGGACCTCCTCAGTACAGTGTGGCTGCTTTCTCAGCCAATTATCACTAAATCATGCTGCGGAGTTGGAGGTTGCATGAGCAGCATGATTTGCATACCCATAACTCCTTGCACTAGGTTTGACGCTTTAGATTGTATGTGCGTGGTCTGAGGAGATAAAAAAAAAAACAAATAAACTGGATATTCTCTCCTACAATCGTTGTATGAATCCTACGTACTGATATTTTTGCAAACTACCTATTCAGTATGCCACTTCCAAGTGTGCTGAATACCTGATCAGCTCAGTAGTTTTAAGTTAGATAAATAGTGAAAGTAATGTTGCCACATTTGAGAGACCTACTTATTTTGTAACAGGGTTTTTTCTCTAATAAGGTTCTACCAGTATAGATTTTATGTGAATAAAGTAAATAAAATGGTTCAGTCCCCTTGCTACGAAATAAAAAATATATAATCAAACAACCAGAGTGGGCAGTTAATGGCATGTCTGGAGTAAAAATGGTGATGTAAAAATGGCATTTTGGCTACAAATGCACACTGTTTGCATATATATAAATATATATATATGTTATTGGAAAGACTATTTTACAGTAGATGTTGTGGGTTCAAGAGTAAATGGAAGACAAGGCATAATACTAAAGTAAATGTAAGTCAGGGCATAACACAGTTATAGAAAAATCAGGGTTTTAAATAACTGATTAGCAGTTTTTTCCGGAGACAATACTAACTGTACAGAAAGTATTTATATAGGTTTTCTAGAAGTGTTATGTTTGTTAAACACAGTGAGGCAAGTGCTATGCATTTTCACACTTAGCACTTTTATAAACAAAATGCTAATCAATTTTTGGAGTTAAATAAAACCCTGACAATGCACATGGAATCTCTATCTATTTATTTTAACAAGTTAGAAGAGGAACAGAGACGGAAACACATGAAACAGAATATGCACACAGCCACATCAAAAGCAAACCAGGGGGCTGATTTTTTTAGCTTTGTTTTTACTGATTTTCATCATTTGTACAAACAAAAATCTACCCAAGAATAGGCAGAAACCAAACTTTACATTATAGCATTCACATCATCATTTCAGAAATAACGCTACACTATTCTTCATTGTACCACTGTGGAGAGCATACACCTATGATAGTACACAGCATTCTGACACTTAGTGAGCATTACAGTAGCAGTGTGAAAAGACTTACTCTCACATTCTGATATATAGGATTCTATAACCAGGCTGTCTACAGCCTATCTATAAACTGTGAACTAATTAGTAACCTAAGACTTTATAATCTTTCGTGAGCTCATTTATGTTCTTACAACCATTTAAGGCAAGCATTTCTCTTGAGTCTATGCTATGCTGTTAGAAGAGCCATTAAGCACATTCTACCAGTTAAGTTTTCCACAACACCTCCCCGAGGGCAGTGGGGGAGTTGTTAAGGGCTGGAGGCCAGCAAAACAGACAGCGTAAACAGATACCTGGACAGACAGAGAGAAAACAACAAAACCGCACTTAACTCCCTGCATCCTCACACTCTTCCTGGGTCATTCAGAATCCCCCAACCGTTCTGAAGGAACAGTCACATTCTAAGTTTACCACTGGCGCCATCTTAGTGGCGCAATACAAGTACCACATGCTCCCTGTTTAACTGTACCGATGGGGATCAGGCAAAACCTTTTCTGTCACCTGTTTTTATATAAACATACCCTTGGAAAACATAACCCGGGTTACTCTTTTGAAAGATATTTGCAATACTCAAACATTTAACATTGAAAGTTCAGAAATTAAAGAACACGTTGCTTAGTTGTACAAATGTCTTGACACCTCTGTAATGCATCCCGACTCTGCCATACTACATCCATGGCCTCATCATAGATCATACTGCACCCAACTTACAAGCTGTTATTTTCAGGCAGGGAATGATATGAAATGTTCCGATGCCCCTTGCCTCTTTCTCAAACTCATCTAATATACTCATATTGTACTTACTGCTTGAACCTTATCTCAGTTCTCTTCTTCTTCCTCGGGGTTTGGGCCATTCGTCATGGGTTCTTCAGCATGTGCTAGTGACTTCGCGACGCACGCTCCTGCTGCTCTGGGGTCAGTAAAAGCATACATTTTGTCCTGCAAGGTGAACTGCAGATGGGCTGGAAAGCTCAGTCTGTATGGGATGTCCACTGCTCGCAACTTCTATGTGACTCCATCAAAAGCTTTGAGTCAGTTTCTCGTTGCGATGGAGTACTCTGGAAAAAATAGGATTCTTGCCCCCTCATACTCAATCCTTCCTTGGTCCCTTGCAGTTCTCTGTATTCTATCCTGCGTGCTTGAGGACTGCTTGACCACCAGAATAGTGCAGAGACCTTCTTCGGTGTTTCTAGCTCTTCTAGGGGTGATCCGGTATGCCTTTATAATCACCAGAGCAAAGCCCAATCCTAGCACCTCTGGCATCCAGCGTTCCAGGAAACTCACGGGGTCGTCTGCTTCAGTACCCTCCGGCATGCCCAGTATTCTTATATTCAGAGCCCAGGCTGAGTTTTCCAGTTGCTCGTTTCGGGCTTTGAGCAGGCCCTGTTCTATTAGCAATGTCACCACTGCAGATAGGGCTTTACCCACCATGCAGTTAGATTCGTCCACAGGTGGCCCTAAAGCCTCCACTGTTGATTCTACCTTAGTCAACCTATCTGCACATGCATCAAATTTTTTGTCCAGCATGCGGATGGAGTTAGGGCATTCATTGCGGCTTGTAGGGACTCCATAGAGGCAGGAGAGCCACCTGTTATAATCAGTGGCAAAATCAGCCACAGAGCTTGCGACAGTCCTGCCTATAATTGGTCATGTTTCTGCACATTATGAGGTCCTCCTATTCTATAAAAAGATAAGAGTTCCAAACAGTGTTCTATTATGTATGTTCCTGTCCTCAAACAGTTGCAAAAGTGCCACTTAGAATTGCTAAAATACTCAGTTTAAAAGTCCTCAAGGAAGAGCTCAGAAAAAGTCTACTTTCCGGCTAGGCTGCTAGCTCCGCCCCTCCCAAGGGGCTGACTGATGACAGCCTATACTGTGCAAATCAACCAAGTTTGGGAGAAAGCCTGGACTGACTGGAACCAGGCAGCCATGGTTGGGAAGTGCTGCAGCAGCAGTGCTTCTTCTACGGAAGGAGGGTGGCACTGTGTTCCATGGCCACAACAATCGCTGTGATGGTCCGAGGAAGGTTTGCCCTCCTCCGCAGGGGGAGTTATGTGTTTGCAAGACCGAAAATGGCACCATCAGGGAGGATTGGGGTAAAAACCATTTGGGCCCATCAGAATGATGGCTGCTCCTACTCTCAGGGCCTGTGCCATGTGGGAGGCACTGAGGGTCTGCTGGGATGGGGATGGGGGCCAGGAGGAGCAGGAGAAAAAGACATATGGGGAAAAACAGCAAGCCTGATGTTTTAGAATATTTTCTAGTTTCTAAATGTGAAATCAGATTTAAGTCTATCTATAACAAAAGATGGGCACAAAGTCATGCCCTTTCCTACAGCTACATGATCCTGGCTCAGCAGATTTGCAGCAGTTTACACAGCCTTTCACCTTTGGAATACTTCCTCATAGCGGCCCCAGGTCAGTAAGGTTCAAAAGTCAGGGTCATCTAATGGCTCCTTAGTAGCTCATGTGAAATTAGTTGTGGTGATCTTAGTCCAGTTCCTGGGGTGTAGATGTCCACATCAAAAGCCCACATACAAACTGGCAACCTGGATGGCCAAGTCACATAAAACTGCAAGAATTTAAGTGAACATGGAACCAGAACTACACTCCCTCCCACCGCCCACCTACTGGAAAAGGCCCTTCCATATCAGTGTTCAGGCACACTGTAACAGCAGTGTGTGAGGAAGCATACCCTTTAGCCACCTATGTTTTAACAAACAAATGGCTGCAGTGGATCCTGGAAAGAGGTGCTGGTGCGTGCCTAGAGCAGGTAGCCCAAACATACACAAGCAAAGCAGACAGGCAGCAATCAGATGAATCTCTCAGGCACAGATATGCTGATAATAAACCTTGTTTGCAGCAAAAAAGAAAAAGAGGATGCAGACAGCAGCCCTGACACTTCCACCAGTGCTTGGACTTCATCAAGGGTGTCAATTTCTAACCAGTGTCCCTTCATGTTCCTGTTTTCACTGATCCTGGAGAGTTCAATGGGGTAAACCTTGTTGATACCACTGAGGTACTTAAAGGTCTCAGTCATGTCTCCATGTTCCCTTCTGTCCTTGAGCGAGTGCCTATTAATGTTCTCCAGTCACTGCTCATATGAGAGCCCCTGCTGGCCCTGTATCACTTGTGTGACCCTCTCATACTGCCTTTAGCAGGACAAATTGTGGTAGGGGCTCCATTACTGCACACAGTACTCCAAGTGCAGCCTCACAATGGATCTATACAAAGGCAGTATGACCTCTTTCCTTCTGCTGGTGAACTCCTGCTTATGAAACCCAGCATTCCATTTGCCCTCTCTGCCTTGCTGCACTGCACAGAGGGGTTTTATATTGCTCAGGACTGCAATCTCCAGGTCCTTCTCACACACCATGCCTGTCACTCCCCCTAGCCTGTACTCTTGTACCGGTAGGTCTAACAGTTTTGTACACCTCTGACAAACTGGCGGGAAGTGAAGTTGAAAAAGACACCAGGAGGCACTTCTTCATGAAGGGTGGTGTCACGGTGGAACAGACTACCAAAGAAGGTAGTGAGCCAGAAAACTATTGGGGGCTTCAAAAGGAGGTGGGACAAAGTCAAAGGGAGGGAAAGAATATCCAGAGATAGGGGTCAGATATACAAAAGATGCACTGACTCTCTATTGAGAAGCATAGCTAGACCATAAGGCATTCTTTTGTTGGTGAAGTTGTATTTTCAGGGTTTGCACTGCATGCATTCAACCATTAAAGAAGAACTGTTATCTTACAATAACACGTGCCCTGGAGTTCCTCAGAAAATAGCACAAAGGTGTTTTTTTTTTTTGGGGGGGGTGGACTGAAAAATATTCAAAAATCATTGCATATTTCTTTTACAAAAAAACTATTTCTCCAAATAGAGATTTATGAGGTGTACAAAACTATGAAAACTATTCATTTGTCATAGAGGGATTTGGAATGAGTCAGTGGCAAGAGAAGCAGCCTTTCCTGTGTAATCAGGAAGAGAAATGAAAGACAGCTGCAGGAAGCCCAGGGCCCGATTTTCCAAACGGCCAAGGGACCAAGTCCTTTGCTGCAGTCCACCAGTGCAGAACAATCACCGCACTGGCAGACAGTCATATTTTCAGCCCATGCTCCACAAGAGTGGCAGACACAGCTGCGGGAGATGTTATGCATGGTCCAACCCTGCATAACATTTTGGCGCAGCTGCGCCAAAACAAAGCCACAAGCTGCCATAAATCATGGAGCCGGACATAAAACGGCTCCTTCTTCAAACACCTGACGCATGCAGTAAAAACTACGGCTCCACCAGTGATGACCCACTTGTGCCAATCTCTTGGGGTTCGGAAAATCTGGCCCCATCTGAGTAGGTGTTCATGTCGCACTAAGCAACCATACAATTGGGTAGAGCCACTGTCTTAAAAATAGGCATCTTACCTAAACTATTGTATAGGCTCCAGGTTTTGCCCATTCCAATACCAGAATACTTTTCTAAAAAGTTAAGGGCACAGGCCTAAAGGTGGTTGTGGCATAACAAAACACCAAGGGTTAGATCCGATTATCTGGTGCAGCTCCCAAATAAAGGTGGGTTAAATATGTCTCACTTCAAATTATGTTATTGGGCAGCACAGTTGGCGAGCCTGCACCCTTGACATGATGCACATTGTAAGAATGCAGATGTTCTTGTGGAGAAGGCTTGGACAACGGTAAACAGACTAACAGGTCTGCTGTATGGTACCGCACTCTCTCATCTTCACAAAGCTAAAAGCAACTTCGTTGCTGAGCATTTATTGAGGGTTTGGCACAAAGCACATAAGTTCACACATCAGGGCTCGCACTATACAACACTGACTCCACTTTGGGACAATCCACTTAACCCCGGTTTTCTTAAGGAATCAGGATACCAGCTCTGGGAGGAGCAAGGGATTCAAGTTCTGGGACATGTATATTCTGACAGTGCACTGCAATCATTCACTGGCCTCTCCCAGCTTTACAATATCCTCAAGGTCCACTTTTTTAAATATTTACAATAATGTCATTTTTGGAGAACGATTTTGGGTGTCACTTATGCTCTCCAAGACCCTTCCAGTACAGAGAGTATTTTGGATGCCGCGTCAAATACTAAAGGGCTGGTTACTCAACTTAACCTAAATTTGCTGAATTCTCTGGAGGGGAGGAGGGAGCAGCAGCTTAGACAAAGGTGGCAACTGGACTCAGAAACTGAGAGAGGATCTGATGACTGGCATGAACGATAGAGTTGGGTTGGCGATCTCCTGTGCAGACAAAATTTAAAGTCATCCACTGTATGACTGTTAATAGGGTGTACTATTGCTCCCCATTATGAGAGCCATTGCCCAAGATGCACTCACACTGATGCAGAACTTGTGCATATGATGTATGGTTGCCCTCAATTGGCAGATGACAGAGTCAGCTCTCTCTGAAATACTGGCCATAGAAGTTAGAATTACGCTCAGAATTCCTTTATTGGGGGATTTAACAGATTCTGAAGCAATCACAGCCAAAAATCAGAGATAGGTTTTAGTAGTGATTTTTACAGCTAAACGGTATTCTAACCAACTGGAAGACCGCTTCCCCTCCTACATTCATTTATTGGCTGAAAATGATGTAAGAGAATACGTTCTTGGAAAAAATAGCATACAGCACTAAAGATAAACTGTATCCACTAAAGATAAACTGTATCTCTCTGAAAGAGTGTGGGGCCATTTGAGCAATATTTGATGGATCAACTCATCTAGGGATTTGGTAATGTATCACAAAGTTGACTGGTTGGCCAGCATTTGGTCAACAGTTCTCCCTCTGAATATTGGCTATTAATATATTAGCTGATGTGTGACACTACAGGTATAAGGGCTTTTTCTAATTCTGCCTAACATCCGGGACAGTCATGTATACATTACTCACGTGAGCTTGGATTTATTGTAATGGTATTTGTGCAAAACAAAAACAATACATTTTGTTTAAAAAAAAGCAGCCACATCACTGATCCAAAAGCCATGGGATCCAATTTAATGGCTGTATATGTAGCCACTGAGACTGGCAGAACTCATGGGTGGACATTCCTTGGGCTACAAATTGGTAGTCTGTAAGCAATGAGTGGGGCCAACTGGCAGCTTCAGAATTGAGGATTTTTAAAAAAACATTGGGCCAAACTACTTTTCTTGGAGAGAGTGATGGTGTGATAGCCCAAAGAGCAGCAAGCAGGAAACTGGAAACAAAGTGAGTTTTATTTTTGTTTGTTATGGCAGTTTATTAAGGGGGAGCTAGTAATTTGGGAAGTGGGACATGCATAGTCTAAAATTAAAGAAAATATATACACACACACAGATGCTAAAAATACAACAGGCTTGGGGGAGATGGTGTAAAGCTCTCTGAATGGAATGTGCTATTGTTCTGGGATATCGACATGGCTTGGGACCTTGGTCAGCTATTCAAAATCAGCCTTCATATTCAAGCCCTTCACTCCAATGTTGGGAAAGGTAAACAGTTAACTGACTTTGACAGAGGGTACACGGCAGGCAGACGTCTGAAAACATGGCCTTGAGTGATGCAAGTAAGAAACATTTCCATATAAGACATTTGCTAAACACTTCCTTTTCTTTACAAAGGGGTGGTTTAACCTTCTGAATGACATGCTTTACAAACTAGCAGAAAAGCATGCCAGAACTAAAAGCCAAATGTGATTCACAAGGGAGTTGCATTTGATAAAAAAACATTTTTTTTTTTTTTAAGTTTCATGTCGAAAGTTATGCTGGTCTTAATTTTGGCCAAGAAACAACAGTACATTACAATCGCTCACACTTCGAGATGTTACAGCTGCAAATGCATACAGCGATGACCCCAAAGTCAACAGAAATATGCTTGAACAGCATTTCCTTCCCAAGTGTCTCTCAAAACCCCCAAAACATACTTGGCCTCAATGTCAGCTTTCTCCCGCACTGTGTGAGCCATCTGTTCCATCTCAAAGTATTTCTTCTTGGACTTAGCCAGGTCTTTCACTGTTTCCTGCAGCTCAACCTGGATCTTCATCAACTGGTCCATGCACTGGTTTGAAAAAAAAAAAATAATAATGAAATAAAGCAAGTAACTTGTAGAAGAGCAAATTATTTCACACTACAAGCCACATAATACCCAGAGTCCTTTATGTAGCCCTTGACATCTGAAAAAGCGGGATCTACCAAGGAAGAAAATTTGAGTTGTGCCATCTTACAAAACTATTACTTTCAAGTGTGCTTCACACTATGTTCAAATTCACAGCTAGGCTCAAAAGAGTGAGCCAAAAATTCATAAACTATTCTTATTTTTCTTTCTTGATCCTTCAGGATAATGGTCTAATAGCTGTAACATGGATTTGAACTTAATATTTTATTTTCAGTGCGCATGTAATTCAACCATTTGTTTTCATACATGAATCATCTAACTGGCTTGCACAAACGTGTTTCTAGTATTATACTTTTGTTGATGGGAATAACCCTCATTTTATTTTCTTAAAAATCATGTGCAACTATCTACACAAGTTACACCAAAGAGAGTATCAGCAAATGTTTCTATAGCAATAGTTCCCCCAAATATACCGGAAGGTCACACAGGTCAGTGGGCTGAAGTGCAGACGACACTGCCTAATGTGCAACACAGAAGTTCAGAATATCCATTCTGCATGCTTGAAACAGTACAAGAATTGCAGAGGGAAACACCCACTGTACTAGAGCTCAGTCCCTTGACCAAAATGTTCACAAATCGCACTTCCATGCGCATTAGTCTGCAGCTCTGCCTGGCCACTTAGTATATCTGGGATACTATTACTAGGGGAACACTTGCTGATTTTCTTTTTTTGGTATGGTCTGTGCTGTGCTGCAGCAGCTCACTTACAAATTTTCAGAAAAAAAGAGGGTTACCACAATAAACAAAGTACACATTTCTTTTTTTTTTTTTTGCGTGCCTGCTATTCATGGCTGTCATCATGTATTTGTTAACATCTCGCATTCTGACATGAGCTCCAGTCTAACCCACTCAGTTTTGTTTCTTTTCCTATAAGCTGGGACACTGTGTGTTTCTGTTTCTTGGTACTGCAGTATGTTTTGGTTAACCAGTCTTTTTTTTTTTAAAGAAAAAAAAAAAGTTTATCGAGACCAGACCAAGTAGACATATACAGTCAATACAATGGTAAAACTGCATAGCATATTACATTGTATTACGCTTTCAGCCTTATATATCATTTTGCCCCCTGAAACACCAACTCTGTGACTGACATGGATGAGCTAGTGACGACCTGATCCAATGTATAATCAACGTCAGAAAACATGTCACAACACAAATTAATAAACTATGGCAAAACAATACTGATCTATTAAGTCTTTTTTTTTTTTTGGTTTTGATGGTACATTCTGGACCTCTGACTGGGTCATCTGCATCCTGAGCAGGGCTGTGGGAAAATTCCATGGTACGACAGTCTTAACAGTATTTCTATAGCTAGCATACTGTGATTAGTCTTACTCGTGCTCTTATGCAACTTATAGCATGTCATGTACATACTATACAATGTGTTTTAACTGCTCATTGACTG
This sequence comes from Neoceratodus forsteri, assembly GCA_016271365.2. Lineage (NCBI taxonomy): Eukaryota > Metazoa > Chordata > Ceratodontiformes > Ceratodontidae > Neoceratodus > Neoceratodus forsteri. Next base: position 1,212,728,900 of record CM057458.1, read on the forward strand.
TGATTTTTCCTTTGTAAACAATGTTCTTAACACTTTTGCAATTTTGATGTATTGTCTAATGTTGTACTCTCCCAGATTGTGCCTGAAAATAGTCATTTTATGGCTAGTGCACCCACCCGGTACATAAAAATTAAATACAATTGGTGAAAATGGCCAGGACTACAATGGATTTTATATAGCCAGCAAAATGATCAGGAGTATGGGGGGGGACAAACATAATCAGGAGATGCTGGAGGCTCTTAAAGAGCAACTCTCTAGCACAGTAAAAAGCTTAACTAGATTTACACAGATTATGTCAGAAATGTATTGTTTTCTAATTATTTGTTATTGTTTTTACTTTCCCTGCTGCTGGTCCCCTAAATACTGTACGTAATGCAGCAATTATTTCACAGAGTATTTCAAAATGAAAATGACTCTTCCCTGCTAACCACACAGTTGCTGTTTGTGACATCACAGTCTACTGTCATGGTGAGCACTAAATGCCATAAACAAAGGCACTGTGAAGTTAACATGGGAGAGGCACATGTTTTCAAATGTTTTCTATATAGACTTTTTAGATGGACTACCAAAATGTGCTGTAAATCTTGGAAAGAAACGTTGAAAACAAAAAAAAAAATTATTTTCTATTTATTTATTTAGTTTTTGTTGACCGGGTAAGTGTTCTAGACAAATCCTGCCTATTTTCAGGCATGACCCAGGGGAGGGGGATACAGATGAATGCCAACTGACCTTGAATCAGATTAAGCTGTTAGTGGTATTTTTAGTGAATGAGGAAATTTGGCCAGGACACGGAAAATTCCCCATCTCTTTCGATAAGTGCCATGGGATCTTTAACATCCACCTGAACTACCACCAATCAGGCAGATGGGACCTCGGTTTAACGTCTCATCCGAAGCAGCAGCTCAAGTGCAGCACCCTCTCATGCTGCACTACAGTGTCAATACTGGGATATTACCCAAGTGCCAGATGTGGGAACTGAACCCACAGCCCTCTGATCTCCCGGCCTCAGAGGCGAGTGTGCTAACTACTGAGCCACTGACACTGCTATTTCTATAGCCTAGAGTTCTATAGAACTGCACAGTTCTAGTAAACTAACAGCCGAAACATCTCACCTATGAAAGCACATGCTGAAGTGCACAGTTGCTCTTTAACATGTTCACTATGGGATGAAAAAAGGCTGAGGGGGGAAATGATCTCAGGGTTAGGTATACTGAAGGAGCATCAACAACAGCAAACAGGTGGAAATGTTTGATCTGTTGTGCTCCAACAGGACACAAGGACAGGCTGCGAGGAGCCTAAGTGGTACATACAGGGATAATGTTAAGAGGCCCGTATCCCCCTGAGGGTGGTGAACCTATGGAACAGCCAATAAGTGGAGATAGGTTATGAAGACAGTACAAGCCTTCAAAGTAACCCTAGACAAATTTCAGATTACAGGGTACCCTGGATGGCAGAGTGGGTGGGATAACCATATATATAAGTACATGTATGCACAGTATACTTGTTAATCCCTGCTGATAAAGCAAGGGTGGCTTAATTAATGGTCCCAGAATCCCTTCCAACCTTTAACTATTCTATGAGAAATGTATCTGTAATCCAGTTTTCTACAGTATAGCTGACTCATCAGAAAAGTAAAGTTACTTACTGTAACTATTGATCTTCTAGGGGATCTCTTCCATAGAGTCACACTCTTTTGTCTTGGGTACAGAGGCAGTAGGACCCTGTGAGAACCAGAACTTCTGTGCCTGGCTACACCAGTGATAGCACCAACTTATGGTGCCATACATGCACCATAGCATGTAAAGTAGCGTCAACCGTAACCTCCTCAGTACCTTTCTTACCAAGGAGAGTGAAACACCACCAATGAAAATATTTGGAATGTTGTTAGTAAAAAGTGAAAAGGCATAACATAGGTCACATGTCCCAGTAACAGAGGATGAAGAATTTGACATCCCACACACCTGTTCGTGGTGGTGGTGGTGGGAATGGGAATAACACACACAGTGAGAACAGGTTATTGGGGGGATGGTGGGTGTGGGAGAGTATGCCTCTGTGAAGGAGATACTCCAGAAGATCATGAGTTACACTAACCACCTTTCCTATCTCTGTAAGGTCACTCTCCTCTCCTCTTAGAGCCACAATCTTTGGTTGATTGCCCAGTAGCATCAATCCCCAGACTTGGGAGGTTGGAGACAACTGTACTGTACTCACAAAGAGTGCATACTCTGTACACCCAACCCAAAAGAAAAAAATTACTCACCATAGTAATCTTGCTTCTTCCAAGGGATTCTTCAATATGATTAACTAATGCATTCAGCTTCCTGTATCGAACTGCTCCGGAGATAGTGGAACATATGCAAATGATGGAACACCTAATTGGCTCGTGCCACCATTCATACTGCTGCCCCTAGTAACTGCTGCATTCTGTAATGATCAGATTCATAAACAGCCTACGGGTAAGACCGCCTAACTAAGCTACTCTAATAATAATAATCATATATAAGATTCCCTAAACATTAAAGTCACATAGGACCACAGAAAAGGAACAACCTTCTGGTTTTAAAAAATGTTAACACAACTAAGGTATGAACCCCAACAACAAGTAAAACCCAGCTGGGATGCAGATCCCAACTGGTTCTGGAAGGGGAAACAGGGTGGGAGATTTAATCATACTGAAGAAACCATTGGAAGAAACAAGATTACTACGGTGAGTAATTTTTCTTCTAACCCCAGGAATTCTTCAATATGATTAACTAATGCAGACTATGAAGCAGCACCTTTGCAGGAGGGTACAGAACCTACTTGGGGAACAGGCTCTGCCGTACTGCTGTGCCAAATCTGGCATCACTTCTGGACTGGGTGTCCAAACAGTAGTGTTTTGTAAAAGTGTGTACTGTTTTCCATGTAGCTGCTTTACAAATTTCCAGAAGAGAAATGTCTCTGGCCACTGCTATTGAAGCAGCTGTGCCATGTGTGGAGTGACCCCTCAGGCCTACTGGGGGCTCTGTATCAGCGTTACTGTAGCAGAACTGGACGCATGCCACTATCCAACGTGCAATGGACTTTTTGGAAGCTGACTTTTCTCTTCCCATTTCACCATAAGTCAGGAACTGCTGATTTCTGTCCTGCCTGTGGGCCCTGGTGTGGTCAAGATAGTAGCTCAGAGTTCTCCCGACATCCAGGCTCTGAAGCCTGCGCTCACCTGAGCTAGAATTGTCAGTAAAGAAGACTGGCAGGGCGACTGACTGATTCAAATGGAAATTACAGACTACCTTTGTGTAACCCCCCTGCGAATGGGGGTTCCCAAAAGACTTCCAGGAGCTTGCTTGAATGCTCCAAGCCTGAATGGTGTTTGGCATTTAAGCCATTTATCAGTGAGTGTTTTTAGAACCTCTGGTACTGTCTCTTTAAGAGCTGTCTGCTTGCAGACATAATTAGTTTGTATGGGGGGACTGTGTGCTTCTCTGAGTACCACTGAGCTGCTGCCAATTCACTTCATTTTTGCAGTCACTAGAAGTGCAAAGGAACCTATCTGAAAAGATGTAACTGTTTGCCAGAAATTATTTAGAGTAATAATGAAATGACAGTTTGTCTAACCTGCTTTCTTTGCAGTCAGAACTGTGTCTGCTAGTTCCCATTCTAGTTTTGAACTGCTGAACTGGACCAATCAGTGTGGGGTAAGCTAGCTCTAAAATGGTGCCTTGGCGAATCAGAACTTGGACTCATAATCTGAGCCAGCCACAAGAGGATTGTATGGGCAGTGACTCTGGGAGATGTAGTTTAGACTTCAGTGCCTTTTTGGACCAACAGCAGCAGTCTATTGTGAGTGACAGCCAATCCAGTCAAGAACTGGGAGGAACTCAAAGGAAGTGCCAGTTTTGTCGGTTGGAGTTTGAGTTGAGCTTTGGCAGTGAAGAAGGAAGGAGCCCTGTGCTTTTCAGTGTGCAGTTTTAGTCAAAAAGCGATGTAAGGCCCAGAGTTCCGGTCTGCAGCTTGTAGGACTGAATCAGGTCTGTGAAAAGAATCAAAGGATCTCTGAAGAGTAGAAACCAGGCTCACCCTGTAGAAGACTGGAAGAATTGCTGAAAATTGCACTCGGTCTGTCAGGAACTGAATCTGCTGTGTGTTCTCCAGGTATTGTGCAGTAATTGCGATCGGGATACAGATGCAGCCTGCCTGGTATAGTGCTTTCTTTTATATGGATGTGTGAAGAGGTTTGTGTACCTCAAGTGAGCCCTGCTGACATTGAAAGGACCCTATCTTATTTGGAGGTCGTGAGTATACTAATTCAGAGTCGCTCCCTGTTGAATTGCCACATTAAATCCAAATGGAATTACTGTACTGCTGACTGTTTAATTCTCCTTTTCTCTGTGAAAGGGCCCTACCAGCTACCACAGTTTGGACTAGCCACTAGGGCTTGGGTACCCAGGGACAGTAACTGATAGGGATAGGCCTGTGCACAGAGCCATAGATGAATTATTAGAGTGATAAGCTAATTAACCTGATTTCCCCTGTCCTTGTTATATCCCCTAAATAAATCAGAGCTGCTTGCTCTAAGTTATACTGCCTGAGGTAATTGTCTATGTTAAAGTACTGTACTGTGATTGTTGCACTGTATCTCATTTCACAGGAGGTCCCAGTGCGGAACCAGTCCTGGGGGTAAGTGTATACTGTGAAGGTAATTCTGATATATTGTGTGGGCCACTAGTGGGAAGAAGGGGGTTGCAGTGTCCCAGAGGGCTGTGACCAAGTTAGTTTAACTATTGCAAACCCTGACCTCTAGGTGGAAGCACCCGCATTGGATCCAGGCCCCTCAACCTGTTAGTAGCAAATCAGGCAGGGGTAGTAGCCCCTGGGATAGCGCCATCTAGGGTTACATCTTGGAGGCTCACCGCTGGGATTGTGTGTCCTCTGGTGGCCATATTCTGAACCACTGTTAAGAAAAAAATGGTACCCCGACAGAAGTGGCTGTGCACCGGCTGGTGGAGTGGTGTACTGGGAGGAGATGGGCCCCCAAATGCTATGCTTATCCTGGACATCCCCTGGGTATCAATGAGGACACTGTACAGGAGTACTTTCCAAGGTGGAAGGTTTACAAAACCCTGTGGTGGTGGGTCGGCATGCTAATCTGCTCACCCACTTTCCTGGCCTAGTAGGTTTAAGGATCCCATAGATAGCTCAAAGTGCCACAGACCATTACCCAGAGGGAGCCCTCACTGCTTAGAGTGATAACTAAGGACAGTAAAGACCAGGGGAATCAGCCCCCACCACTATCTGAAACTTTTGAGGAGAATTTGCTGAATAGGTTGCTGGGAGGGAAAACTGTGGAGACTTGAAGAAACTATTCTTGCCACCTGAGTGTTTCTCCTCAACACCCTCTCCTGCTCCAGTGCCCGTAATGGTGGCTGAACAATGCAGACTCCTATTTCTGCACCTGCCATTAGTCACGACTCTTACCGAAGGTTGAGGATCTTCTCTGGCACCCTCCCCACCCCCAAGGGGAGGATGACTGGAGACCTGGATAGAACTATGTTGCCCCAAGTGCTAGAATGGCAATGCTGGAAGGTGAAAAGCGAAAGAGGGTTAGTAGAGAGCCTCCGAGGTCCTGCCCTGGCTACCATCCCGTGCTAAGCGGGCCGAGGTAACCCTGAGCTGACTGCACAGGGCCTATCTTGAGGCCTTGGAGAATGTATGGAGCCCAGATTCTGATGAGGACCTATGGTGGAGAGTAAGAAATACACAACAGTACCAAGGGGAGTTGTTGTCTGTGTATGTCTCGGCTGGAAAAATTGTTGCAAGAATGCCTCCAGAAAGGGTAGTTTGCCAGCGATTGAACTGGACCCGAACCAGACTGGACAGAATCCTTGTCTGCTCCCCTCTCTAGAACTGCTGTTGCTTCAGTTAGCCTGGCAAATCGATTGGAATCCCCACCCTCCTATGATGAGTTAATGAGAGATGAGGGAGTTGAAAAGGCGACCTCGGGAGGTACCTGCACCAACAACTGTGGCTTGACCCGAGTGACTGAGGGTGACCCATCAAGTGAAGTTCAGGGGCAGAGGTTGACAGTCAATGGAGTGCTCTGACAAGGAAAAAGATATGCTACAATGGGCGAACTGTTGAGAGAGATCCGAGAATTCAAAAACAGTCCCTTTATGAAGGCCACGCCTGCAAGTCGGGCCTGACCTATATCCGACTGCATCTGCTATGGGGTGGGGTACCCACCCATGTATCTCCTGCTGATAACAGCTCCAAACTCAAATCCTTGACCATGGAAGTGGAGAAACTGACGAGATGTCTCCAAATGCTTATCACGCCAGACAGAGATGGCACCCAGGTTTCCAGTTAGTAATACCCCGCCCTGGCTCCCAGTGTGGCACTCGGCCAGCTCAAACTCCAGAAAGTATGTTTTGCTACAATTGCGGGAAAGATGGGCACATGAAAGGAATGCCAGTCCCAAAAGACACTGACAAAGTTGCATATAGGCTACAAGGAGAGCTTCGGAGAAGAAATCAGTGGTTAAGAGGTGCACAACATGATCCCAGTGAGGGCACCAAAATGCTAATTCACGTCCTTTTGTGGCAAGGTCGGTTGTGAGCCCCCCCCTACCGCCTCTCCAGACTGGTCCAGAATAGTGGGTCCCTCCATGGAGACCACTGTAAAGGTGAATGGAGTGTCTACAAGAGCTGTATTAGACAGTGGCTCCCAAGTGACAATTATGTTCCAGGATTGGTATCAGAAGCATTTGTCAGACGTACCCTTACAACCATTAGAAGGATTGCATGTATGGGGGTTAAGTGAGAAGGCCTACCCCTATTCCGGGTATATCCGAATTTGGCTGTCTTTCCCCACCTCCGTGGCTGGAGTGGCCGAACAAGTAGAGACCCTAGCCTTAGTGTGTCCCCCCACTGGACTGTATGATGGTGTCCCTTTGTTGATTGGAACAAATGCTCATATGTTGGAAGGCTGGCACAGTTGTGTTATGAAAAACAGGGTCAAAGACTAGTAGAGCTTTAGGAGTTCGGCTTTAATTAAGAAGGCCTATGAGGCACAGAGAGATGCTGAAAAACAGAACCAGAGGAACCGGTCGGAATTGTATGGAAGAAGGATCCTGAGTCTCTGATCCTGCGCCAAATGCCCAGTGTACCTTACAGGAGAGGTCCGATCAGAAAGGATGTTAAGAATAAAATATTAATGTTGGATGCACCAGGCGATGGAAAATTACCAGAGGACTGCTGGTCAAGCCTAGTATTTTTGCCCGCTAGAGCCCATGCTTATGCCAGAAGGGTAATGGTCCAAGTTCATAATGTGTCTGAAAGAGACATTCGAGTAAATAGAGGTTGCATCCTGGCTAATGTGCATTGTGCAGACACTGCAGTGCTACCCACAGCAAAGTTCAAGGAAGAATGACAGAGTACGCCTGACTTGTTTGATTCGGGACTCACTGCCAGCTGAATGGAAAGTGAGGATCAGTGAGAAGCTTGCCCAGAGAGACCAGGTGTTTTCTTTAAAGGAATGGGATGTAGGATCGTGCAAGGAGCTGAGTACAATATCCGGCTGCATGACGAAGACCATTTCGTGAGAGGTCTCGACGCCTGGCACCTGCTGACATAGATGATGTGAGGCGGCATCTGCAAGAGATGTTAGCTGCTGGTGTAATACAAGAATCCAGAAGCCCTTATGCTTCCCCATTGTGGTAGTGAGGAAAAGAATGGAACAGTAAGGATGTGTGGATTATCGCACCTTAAACTGGCAGACTATCCCTGATCAGTACACAATGCCCGCATTCAGGATGCTTTGGACTGCCTAAGCGGGAGCAAGTGGTTCTCTGTGCTGGATCTCCGCAGTGGGTACTACCAGATCCCGATGGCCCCAGAGGACCGTGAGAAAGCGGCCTTTATCTGTCCGCTTGGCTTCTATGAATTCATGAGGATGCCTCAAGGGATTTCAGGTGCCCCAGCCACTTTTCAGCGATTGATGGAGCGTGCAGTGGGGACATGAACTTACTAGAGTGCCTGGTATACCTAGATGATGTTATTGTGTTGGCAGCTCACTGGAGGAACATGAGAGCAGATTATTTAAGGTATTGGACGACTTGGAGGACTTTGGCCTTAAACTGTCCATTGATAAGTGTCAATTCTTTCAAACATCAGTAAAGTATGTGGGACACATAGTATCCACCGAGGAATAGAGACCGACCCAAGTAAAGTTGAGGCCTTGACCACCTGGCCACAGCCAAAATCTAAAAGAACTGCAAAGATTCCTGGGATTTTGTGGTTATTATCGGTGCTTCATCAAGGACTAATCAAGAGTGATCCGCCCTTTACTTAACCTTACTCAAGGTATCCCCAACCCACAAAAATACCAAAAGTCAGCGTCCCTCAAGACTGAAAGAGTGTATTTTCATCCGAGTGAAGTATTTGGGGCCCGCTGGACTCCTGATTGTGAGACTGCTTTTCATGAGATCATATATCAACTTACCCATGCTCCAGTGCTGGCCTATGCGATCAAGAAAACCCGTCCTGCACACTGATGCTAGCTTGCAAGGGTTGGGGCTGTGTTGTACCAAGAGCATGAGAATGGCCTGAGACCAGTGGCCTTTGCCAGTGAAGCCTGACCCCATCCGAAAAGAACTATCCTGTACTAAGTTAGAGTTCTAGCTTTGAAGTGGCTATTGTTGACCAATTCCATGAGTACTTGTATGGGGCTAAAATACTAGTAAAAACTGACAATAATCCTTTGACCTATGTGCAGACCTCAGCTAAGTTGGATGCCACTGGCCATAGGTGGCTTTCTGCATTATCTACATATGACTATGCTCTCGAATACCGAGCAGGTCTGAACCACATAGATGCTGATGCTCTCTCCCGGAGGCCTGTTCCCCAGAATGATTGGGTCCGATTGGCAGAACCTGACATTCGGGCACTCTGCCGAAGTTTGATGAGGGAGGAACAAATGTCCACGGACGAGTGGACTGCATGGTGATTGCTTGGGAGCCTCTGAGAATTGCATACCTGCTGCTTATTGCCACTCTTCTGCAATAGACATTGGTGCACTGCCTCAGCTGGACAATGACAGTATTCGGTGAGCTCAATCGCAGATCCCAATCAAAGCAGCTTAGAAGCCCTCTATGCAGGAAAAGATGTGTCCAAATTACGCCCACTGATTTGAGAACTGCACTGTTATACAAAGAAGGTCCTAAGTTGAAACTGATCAATAAACTGTTATACAGAGAAACAGTAGACAGAGGGGACAAGTAGACAAACAACAACTAGTGCTGCCCACTGCCTTCGAGACTCAGTACTGAGGTCCTTGCACAACCACATGGGGCACCTTGCATAGACAGAACACTTGACTTGGTGAGATCCAGATTCTATTGGCCTAATATGGGGCTGATGTGGAGCAACACATCGAAACTAGTAGTCGCTGCTTACAGAGGAAAGCTTTGCCCCAGAGGCTGCCCCTTGTTAACATCACCACCAGTGCACCCATGGAGCTGGTCTGTATTGATTTTCTGAGTTTGGAGTCAGATCAAAGAAATATCAGTAATGTGCTGGTGGTCACTGACCATTTCACTAGATATGCCCAAGCTTTCCCACAAAGACCAGAAAGCATCCACTGTGGCCAAAGTACTTGTAGAAAACTTTTTGTTCACTATGGGGCTCCACAAAGAATCCATTCTGATCAAGGAGAGACTTTGAGAGTCGTCTGATCAAAGAGATGCTTTCTCTGGGGAGTCGAAAGTCCAGAACCACTCCTTATCACCCCCAGGGGACCACAGCCTGAACAGCTTCAATCAGACTTTGCTAGATATGCTAGGCACCCTGCACCCAAAGGACAAGCTCAGATGGAGCCAACAAATTAGCACCCTGGTACATGCTTATAACTGCACCAAAGTGATGCCACTGGATTCTCCCCTACCGCCTGATGTTTGGAAGAGAAGCTCGACTACCAGTAGATGTGTGTTTTGGGGTCTCTCCTGATGGGGTTCAAGCTGACAACTATTTACAGTATGTGCAAAAGTTAAAGGCCCAGCTAACTCATGCGTACTAACTGGCTCAAACCATGGCTGCCAAAAGAAATCTGGCCAACAAAGAAAGGTATGATAAAAGGTGAAAGCACAGGAACTCCAGGAGGGAGATCGGTATTGCTAAGAAATCTGGGACTGCATGGCAACACAAGATTGCTGACAGATGGCACCATCTCCCTCACATTGTAGTGGGCAAACTAGATGATCTGCCAGTGTACAAAGTAAGGCCTGAGAATAATTCAAAAGATGTAAAACAATGCATAGAAATCATTTACTGCCCATTGGACAAATCTTAATTGAGTCTGAGCCCTAGAAGATGCCCCCTCTGGACCAGTGACTAGAGCTGCTGCTAAGAAAAGATCAAGAAAGTCTGCACCTACAGAAGCAAAGTTAAAGTGTTCCCTCCACAAGTCCCAGTTGAGCATGACTGTCAGTCCATATCGGAAGAAAGTGAGTGACTTTGAATACTATCCTTCTTACTGAACTGAGTCAATTGTTTTGGGGCAATCCCTAGTCAATACTGGAGATGAAGCTGGGCCTTCTGGACTGTCTAAGCCCCAGCTTCTTCCCTGGAGCCAATGCTCCCAGAAAGTGAAGTGCAAAGCATCAGATCAGATGAAATGGAATCATTGTGCATGGTTGAACTGTTTGAGCTTTCAGGAGGAAAATGATAGATTAGGGCAGACTGGTGATACACCCGAACAAGAAGAGTATTTTGAGTGCCCTGACAGTCCACTGCCAGTGTCCAAAAGCTCCATGGAGCCAAATGTTGTGGACTCAGAAACTGTAACTCCTGGAGCTGAAAGTGCCCCAAGTTCTAGCCCTCTACCCCATGGAGACTCCCTGACAAGTGAGGACAATGCTGAAAATGAGGCTCAGAGTGCAGAGACTATAACAGTTCCCCTAGAAAGACTGGTCGAGCTGTAAAGCCTGTGGTGCACCTCAGTTATGATTCACTTGGGAGGCCTGTGGACTTGCCTCTCAATGTTGTCCATAAGGAGTGTATGTGTCCCCGAGCTCATTGCCCAAACTGAGCATCAGTGCTAACCCAAGTTACTTGTGTTGCTCCTCTAGTATGGTGCCCTTGCCCCATCCAGCCCCAAGGTAACTGATAGGAAGGCCCCTCTTCAGGTTTCATGTACAAGAGGTAATAACTTGAGTTATGGTACAATGTGTATGTAATACTGTGTAAAGAGTGACGTACTGCAATGTTTCAGAAATGTGTTCTTGGTAAAATGATATATTGACTGATGATTACATGTGCGAGCCTAATGCAAATGTATATGGTTGCAGTTGAAACTTATAGGTACTTGCTTGGCCTTGGACGCAAGCTTTCCCAGGCCAGGAAGGGTGTAACCCCCTGCTAATGGGGTTCCCAAAAGACTTCCAGGAGCTTGCTTGAATGCTCCAAGCCTGAATGGTGTTTGGCATTTAAGCCATTTATCAGTGAGTGTTTTTAGAACCTCTTGTACTGTCTCTTTAAGAGCTGTCTGCTTGCAGACATAATTAGTTTGTATGGGGGGACTGTGTGCTTCTCTGAGTACCACTCGAGCTGCTGCCAATTCACTTCATTTTTGCAGTCACTAGGAGTGCAAAGGGAACCTATCTGAAAGATGTAACTGTTTGCCAGAAATTATTTAGAGTAATAATGAAATGACAGTTTGTCTAACCTGCTTTCTTTGCAGTCAGAACTGTGTCTGCTAGTTCCCCATTCTAGTTTTGAACTGCTGAACTGGACCAATCAGTGTGGGTAAGCTAGCTCTAAAATGGTGCTGGACGAATCAGAACTTGGACTCATAATCTGAGCCAGCCACAAGAGGATTGTATGGGCAGTGACTCTGGGAGATGTAGTTTAGACTTCAGTGCCTTTTTGGACCAACAGCAGCAGTCTATTGTGAGTGACAGCCAATCCAGTCAAGAACTGGGAGGAACTCAAAGGAAGTGCCAGTTTTGTCGGTTGGAGTTTGAGTTGAGCTTTGGCAGTGAAGAAGAAGGAGCCTGTGCTTTTTCAGTGTGCAGTTTTAGTCAAAAACGTGTGTAAGGCCCAGAGTTCCGGTCTGCAGCTTGTTAGGACTGAATCCGTCCTGTGAAAAGAATCAAAGGATCTCTGAAGAGTAGAAACCAGGCTCACCCTGTAGAAGACTGGAAGAATTGCTGAAAATTGCACTCGGTCTGTCAGGAACTGAATCTGCTGTGTGTTCTCCCGGTATTGTGCAGTAATGCGATCGGGATACAGATGCAGCCTGCCTGGTATAGTGCTTTCTTTTATATGGATGTGTGAAGAGGTTTGTACCTCAAGTGAGCCCTGCTGACATTGAAGGACCCTATCTTATTTGGAGGTCGTGAGTACTAATTCAGGGTCGCTTCCCTGTTGAATTGCCACATTAAATCCAAATGGAATTACTGTACTGCTGACTGTTTAATTCTCCTTTTCTCTGTGTGAAAGGGCCCTACCAGCTGCCACGTTGGACTAGCCACTAGGGCTTGGGTACCCAGGGACAGTAACTGATAGGGATAGGCCTGTGCACAGAGCCATAGGTAGATTATTAGAGTGATAAGCTAATTAACCTGATTTCCCCCTGTCCTTGTTATATCCCCCTAAATAAATCAGAGCTGCTTGTTTCAGCAAAGTTATACTGCCTGAGGTATTTGTCTATGTTAAAGTACTGTACTGTGATTGTTGCACTGTATCTCATTTCACAGGAGGTCCCAGTGCCGGAACCAGACCTGGGGGTAAGTGTATACTGTGAAGGTAATTCTGATATATTGTGTGGGCCACTAGTGGGAAGAAAGGGGGGTTGCAGTGTCCCAGAGGGCTGTGACCAAGTTAGTTTAACTATTGCAAACCCTGACCTCTGGGTGGAGGCACCCGCCATTGGATCCAGGCCCCTCAACCTGTTAGTGGCAAATCAGGCAGGGGTAGTAGCCCCTGGGATAGCGCCATCTAGGGGTTACATTTGGAAGGAATTTTCTGTTTGTCCTGAGGACTACATTATCCCTGTGAAAGAAGATATAGTTCAGTTCTATGCACAGGGCTTGTAGTTCAGTAACTCACCTGGCTGAGGTAATAGCTACCAGGAAGGCAGTTTTTCAAGTCACATATTTGAGATGTGTTGTAGTCATGGTCTTAAATGGGGGTTCCATGAGCTTGGCAATGCAGATACTGAGGTCCCTTGATGGAACCGGTTCCCTGTGGGGACGGTGCAGGTGGGCCAGCCCCTTGAAGAAATTTCTGAAAATGGGGTTAGGAGGCCTTAGAAGCACCCTTACCAATCAAAACGTATGTGGAGACTTATGCCAAGTGAACCATAAGGGTAGAGGGTCAGAGGCCCAGGAAATGCAAGTGGGTGAGATAGTCTAACAGGACAGAAAACCCCACCTGTGATGGTACTATACTGTTTCTGTCACACCAGATGGAAAACCTTTTCTATTTGGAAGCACAGGTTTTTCCTAGTGGAGGGTTTTCTTGATCCTCTGAGAACACTGAGGACACTCGCAGATAGATGCAGGTCAGCATACTCTAAGTCCTCAAGAGCCATGCTCTGAACTTGAGGGACCCGAGTTTGGAGTAAAGGATCCTCGCTTGTGAGGAGATTGTGCCTCTGAGGAAGATGGATGGGCTGGGGCCACTGAACTGCTTATCTTGTCAGTAACTTCAGAAGGATATAAATACTGCATATTTGGTTTTCCCTTGTGGGTAGCTGGACTGTCTACTAGTATTTTGTGACAGTTTGCAACAAACTATTTTTAAATAATTTACTGGTGGCTGAGGAGTTGTCATAGCAAAGCCTGCAGTTTGTGTATTTGAACCCTCACAGGGCATCAGGTGGGGGAAACTGTGTTCCCCTGATTGCTTTCAGAGCATACAACACCAGGCTGTATTGGGTCAGGGGAGGCTTACCTGTGTTGGGCTGAACTGCCTGGTTTTTCTCTGATTGTTTGTTTTGCCAGGTATTTTCTCTGTTAACTTGTTGTGCAGGTCGTCTTGCTGAGAGGAAGGTCAACACTCATCATAGTGGTGGGTCAGAGCTTGTAGCTGATTGTTTCCGGAAGGGCCTTAGACAAGTAGCTCATATAGTATCCTTCTCGGAGGTGCTGCCTGTCTATGGTATGGGTGAGGCGAGGGTACTCCACACCATGCAATTCCATGAATGGTTGACAAACTAGTGTGGAGCACAGGGTTTTGGCTTCACTGGAGACTGGGGTTCCACCTGGAGGGATACCCACCTATACTGGCACAATGGTCTGCATCTGCCCAGGAAGGGAACCAGTCTCCTGGGTGATCAGTTTAAATGCTTCATTGGCAAGTTTTTAAACTAGCCATGGGGGAGGCACTGATAAGACGCAGGGAATTCCCAGCCTCCCCCCACAAAACAGGGTAGTTAGCGAGGCAAACACCAAGGTAGAAAGGTTAGAAGGGATCAGGACAGGGGTAAATGGAGAAGGAAAAGTCAGCAAGGGCAGGGATGGGGCTACAAGAGGTAAAGCCATCAAAAAATGGAGAGTAATGAGTACCAATGCCCATAATCTGGGTAACAAGCTTCGTGAACTAGTGACCTTGATGGAAGGAGAACATCTGGATACTGTGGCAGTCACAGAAATATGGTACACGCAGAACCATGACTGGGATGTAAACATACCAGGGTATACTATCTACAGGAGGGACATGGGGGTAAAAGAGGAGGAGTAGCAGCTCTCTACATAAGGGAAGGAATCGAAGCAATAGAACAAAAGGGCAAACCGAGAGGAGAGGAAGAAAAAATTACTCACCTTAGTAATGTTGTTTCTTCTAATGGAGTCTTGCTATATTATGACTATTGCAGTTTGTCCCACCATTAGAACTGCTCCGGAGGTGAAAGAGTTAACTTCCATGCAGGGCATGGAACTTAGAGCGCAAGCTCGGTTAGAGAAGCTCTGTCTGGGATATTTCAAACCGAAACTGTCAGATCTTTACGAGCAAAACTCACTAAGGCTCTGTGTGGAAGCTGTAACCTACACTAGCCAACTGGCTACTAAAATATTAACATATTTTCCTGGTCCCAACACCAAGACTCAAGTCAGGGGACCAGAAAAAGATAGATAAAATAAAATAAAAACACAACACCCAAACACCCCAAAAAGAAGGGGTGGAAAACATAAAAAGGGGCATCAATAAGTGCCAACAGTGAACTGCCCACCCCATGCCCCAAGTAGAAGTTCTGAGAGGGGCAGGCTGGGGGGAGGTCATAATATAGCAAGACTCCATTAGAAGAAACAACATTACTAAGGTGAGTAATTTTTTCTTCAAACAACATGAAGTCTTGCTATATTATGACTATTGCAGACTACACAGCAGTACCTCCATGGAGGAGGGACAGAACCTACTTAGGGAATAGGCTCTGAAGCACGGCTGTGCCAAACCGAGCATCCCTCCTGGTCTGGATATCCAGGGAGTAATGCTTGGTGAAAGTGTGTACTGTTTTCCAAGTAGCTGCTTGACATATCTCTAAGATAGGGATGTCTCTGGCAGCAGCTAGAGACGTAGCTGTACCTCTGGTAGAGTGCGCCCTCAGGCCTGAAGGGGGAACCTTACCCAATTTTTGATAGCAAAATTGGATACAAGAGACAATCCACCTGGCAATGGATCTCTTAGTGGCAGGTTTCCCTTTCCCAACCTCACCATAAGTGAGAAATAGTTGGAGGGAGTCAAACCTGTGACCCTTGGTGCACTCTATGTAGTAACTTAGGGCCCTCTTAACATCTAAGCTGTGCAACCTCCTCTCACCAGAGGAGGAATGGTCAGTGAAGAACACTGGAAGTGAAACAGATTGATTAAGGTGGAAATCTGAAACCACCTTAGGCAAAAACTTCCTGTTAGTCCTGAGGACTACCTTATCCCTGTGAAAGGAAATAAAGTCAGTCTCCACTGACAAAGCTTGTAACTCACTTATGCGCCTGGCAGAAGTGATGGCTACTAGAAATACAGTTTTCCAAGTCAAGTACTTAAGCTCTGCCGAAGACAGAGGTTCAAAGGGGGGTTGCATCAGCTGAGCAATGCAAACATTAAGATCCCAGGCAGGGGCAGGGTCCCTGAATGGTGGATTGGTATGAAGCAATCCCCTAAAAAACTTGGAAAATACAGGGTGAGCAGAAAGAGAAGAGGGCTTCCCTGCTGAAATAAAAGCAGAGACAGCTACCAAATGCACTTGCAGGGTAGCTGGTCTCAGTCCCAAAGAATTAAGATGGACCATATAGTCCAAAACAGTGGGCAAATCAGCAGATTCCGGGGAAATATGCTTCCCAGAACACCATATAGAAAACCTTTTCCATTTGGAATTATAAGTAGCCCTAGTGGAAGGCTTTCTAGAAGCTTTCAAGATTTCGAGAACACCTTGAGAAAGTTGTAGATCAGCAAACTCTAACTCCTCAAGAGCCAGGCCTTGAGGTTGAGGGATTTGAGATTCGAATACCAGGCTCTCCCCTGGGCACAGGTTAACAGATTGTGGTTCCTGGGGAGACACAGGGGAAGATGGACTGCTAAGGACAGAAGGAGTGGGTACCAGGGCTGCCTGGCCCAGTCTGGAGCAATCAGGATCATCTTGCAGGGCTGAGATCTGATTTTGACTAGCACCTTGAACAGGAGAGGGAAGTGGGGGAAGGCATAGAGAAACTTCCCTTCCCAATCGAGGAGAAAGGCATCCAGGGGGACTGAGCCCAACACTGGGGGCCTGCAACAAAAAAGGGGAAGCTGATGATTGTCTGGGGCTGCAAAAGATCTATCTGAGGGGTGCCCCATCTGGCAAACTATCCCCAGTACGGGGATCCAGTGACCATTCGTGATGGCCCTGGGAAATCCTGCTGAGAGCATCTGCCAGGACATTGTCCTTGCCTGGGAGGTGGACTGCTATGAGGGAAGTGTTCAGGGAATAAGCCAGAGACCACAACTTCATCACCTCGGTGCAAAAGGCCGAAGACCAAGTGCCCCCTTGTTTGTTGATGTACCACATTGTAGTGGTGTTGTCTGTTCTGACCTGTACCACTTTGTTCTGAACAGATGCAGAAAAAACCTGAAGTGCTAGAAAAACAGCTCTGAGTTCCAACAGATTGATGTGGAGCAGAGATTCTTGAGGAGACCACAATCCCTGGGTGGAGAGGTCGCCCATGTGAGCTCCCCATCCCAAGAGGGACACATCTGTAGTAAGGGTCAAGGAGTGAGATAGAGGGATGAAGGGCACCCCTTGTCTCAGATTGCTCTGATCCTGCCACCACTGAAGGGCCTGGATCAGGGTTCGAGTCACTGGGATCAACTTGGATAGGGAATCTCTTCTTTGAGACCAAAAGGCTCTCAAATGGAACTGAATGTCCCTCATCTGAAATCTTGCTCCTTGCACTACAGCTGTGGAAGCAGCCATGTGCCCTAGGAGCTGTAGGAAATGCCTTGCTGGTCGAGAGACCTGCAGAGTGAAGGACGAGGCCAGGGCCACCAGGGTCCTTACCCTTTCTAGGGGAAGGAAGGCTCTGGCCTGCTGTGTGTCCAGTTCTGCACCTATAAAGGTGAGTACCTGGACAGGTTCCAGAACTGACTTTGGAAGATTGAGAAGAAAGCCCAGAGAGGTAAGCAGCTGCTGGGTAACTTGCAGGTGTGATCTGACCTGGTCTGGAGACTGACCCACAATGAGCCAGTCGTCTAGGTAGGGAAAGATGGCAATCTTTTGCCTTCTTAAATGAGCAACTGCTACTGCCAGGCATTTTGTGAATACCCTTGGGGCAGAGGCAAGGCCGAAGGGCATTGCTCTGAACTGATAATGGCCTGAGGGCAGTTCGAATCTGAGGTACTTTCGGTGGGAGTTTCTGATAAGAACATGGAAGTAGGCATCCTTGAGGTCCAGGGAAGCTAGCCAGTCCCCTGGCCTTAGGGAGGGTAAAATCATTGCCAGAGTCACCATTTTGAATTTTGGTCTTAAAAGGTGCTTGTTCAGATATCTGAGGTCCAGGATGGGCCGCCACTCTCCTGTCTTTTTGGGGTAAGGAAGTACCTGGAGTACAGACCCTTGCCCTGGTGTAGGGGAGAAACCCTTTCTACAGCTCTGAGAGCCAGGAGGGTTGAGACTTCTGCTTCCAAAGCAAGAGTCTCTAGAGGGTTTGCAGGTGGAAAAGATCTGATTCTCATCTTTGGAAATTTTTTGAAGCTGAGAACCAGACCCTGGCTTACTACTTCCAGGACCCACTTGTCTGATGTTAAAGACTCCCAGTCCTGGACGAAGTAAGCCAACCTGCCCCCTACAGGTAATGGAGAACCGGCTCTGGGCATCCCATCAGGGTGCCTGTTTGGCAGGGGCTTTAGGCTGAGGGGTAGCAGCAGGCCTGCTTGTACCCCGTCTGCCTCTCCCTCTGAAGAACCCCCTCTGAACATAAGCTGAAGAGGAGGCCTGGGGTTGGTAAAAAGGCCTGTGAAAAGGCCTGCCTCTACCCCTGGGGGGCTGCCTCTGAGGAGTGGCTTGCTGTTCCTTGGCTTGTGCACTCCTATAAGTGGTTCTATATTCATCCATTTTCTTCATATAATTCTCTGTCTGCTCCCCAAACAGAGAATTTCCCACCACAGGAAAATCCATAGCCTTAGCCTGGGTATCCTGTGACAAACTGGTACACCTGAGCCAAGCCAATCTACGAAAAGCCACAGATGTAGCCATGAGTCTAGAGGATACATCATTAGAATCCACTGCAGCATGGAACTGCACCTTAGATGCCTCAATACCATCAGCAGCCACCTGCCCCAGCTCCCTGGCAAGCTGGCCAGGGGCCTGTTTGGCTAAAGCCATGACAGTATCCCATCTAGATTTTTGGTATCTTGCAACATAAGCCATATAATTTGCTTGTCTGAGTCCCAAGGGCGCTGCCATGTATTGTTTTTTAGCCATGGCATCAATCTTCCTGGAGTCCTTGTCAGGAGGATGTGAAGCAGGGGAATATTAGCTTATCATAGGCTGCAGCCTGAACTACCCCAACATGGCTGCATTGCTGTGAAAGAAATTCTGCATCAGGACTGACAAAGTGTACCTCCTGTCCATCTTTTTATCCAGGAGGCACAGAATTAGGAGCTTTTAAAATTTTTATTGTTTGTTTCCTAAAGGATTTATGTAAAGGAATAGACAATCTCCTGGACTCTGGGATATCCATCATCTCTACAAAGTCAGGCTCCTCTTGCTCATCCACAGCTTCCTCCAAAGGAAGATGGAGGGTTTCAGCAACTTTTTTATAAAACAGAAAATGAGAAGGGGACTCGGCAAGCCTGGGGAGATTCTCCTAAAGGTCTGTCTGGGGAGATGTCCGGTTCAATGGGCACATCCAGACTTTCAAAGTCACATTCACACTGTTCATAATCATCCTCCCCCTCCTCTGGTTCATAAAACTCCTCTATCATATTCTTGAACCGGTGGAACCGACCAGACCGACCTCTTGCCAGATAGTGGCGGTTCGGACGGAACTGGGAAAATGACTGGACAATTTGGATTGCCCTGGCTATCTCTGCAGCAGTTGGAGAAGGATTTTTGACTCCACACCTGCTGATTTTCTAATTCTCTTGCTGGAACTGGCTCCTCCAGAGTCAGCTTCGTTTGCCCGAGAGTCTGCCTGGTCAGAGGCACTCCCTCCGGTTCGGTTGGCACCGAACGGGCTGGCCATCCGGGTCAGCGGACTTTTTGGCCTCTCGTTCCCTGAGCCTACCAACTCTCTTATCTAGGGTAGCTGCAGGGAAATTGTTGCAAATCTGGCAGTCTGCATTGAGGTGGTCAAACCCCAGACAATAAACACATGTGGTGTGTGGGTCAGCCTTGGCAAAGGCTTCCCCACAGACACTACAGTGTTGAAACCCAGTGGGCCCGGTTTTTCTTTTGGGTTTCTCAGACATAATGCCAGCCTAACCAAAAACTTGCCCTTTTTTTCGGCAGTGCCAGGCAAGACACCCTTATCGGTTCCCAACCGTGTCACGGGTCGTGGAAAAAACCATAATGAAATCTGTTTTTTTTAGAACCGATAAGAACTGGGAACCGCACTCTAAATGCTTCAGAATAAAGTTTCCACACAACCTGATTGGTTCAAACCGAACCGATAAACATTTACAAGTTCCACACAGAAATAAACCTATCTATTACTTACAATACCATAGACAGAGCTTGAACCGATCGGTTTGAGGTTAAAATAATGATAATCGCGGTTGAATTTAACCGAGAAAAAACTCTTTAAACCGAGAAAATGAACCGAGCAGTAGGAGGAATCTCCGGAGCGACTGTTCAGTGATGCGGAGTAAAGAATCTGATAGTTTCGGTTTGAAATATCCCAGACAGAGCTTCTCTCTCTAACCGAGCTTGCGCTCTAAGTTCCATGCCCTGCATGGAAGTTAACTCTTTCACCTCCGGAGCAGTTCTAATGGTGGGACAAACTGCAATAGTCATAATATAGCAAGACTTCATGTTGTTTGAAGCACTGTGGGTCAACCTGGAGACAGGCAATGGCACCACAATCCACATGGGGGTTGTATACAGACCCCCATCTCAGGGGGAGGAAATGGACAAGGAAATGATAGAAGGTATCCTTAGAATGGCAGAAAAAGGGGAGATATTGTTGATGGGGGACCTGAATATGCCAGATGTTAACTGGAGCACATTTGCTGCGGCCACATCCAAGAGCGGGGTCATTCCTGATGCCCTGCAGGGGGCATGCCTTAGACAGTTAGTATTGGAACCCACTCGGGAGGGAGCAATCTTAAACCTGGTACTCTCAAATAGAGAGGGGATCGCAGATTTAAAAGTGAGTAGCCATCTGGGAACTAGTGACCACCGAACAGTATGGTTCACGATAAACACAGCAGTTGAGTCAAGCCATACAAAGGCAAAGGTCCTGGACTTCAGGAGGGCTGACTTTGCAAAAATGGGTGAGTGCCTAAAGAATGCACTAGGAAATGGGCAGGAAGGAGGGGCAGAAGAACAATGGGGACTAATCAAAACTGCCATCACAGAGGCAACAAGCCTTTGTGTGAAGCAAATAAACAAAACAAAATGAAGTAAAAAACCACTACGGTTCTCAAAGGAGGTAGCAGGGAAGGTTATGGAGAAGAAGACAGCATTCAGGACGTACAAGGAATCACAGAAGGAGCAGGACAGAGAACTGTATCGGTTAAAGCAGAAAGAAGCAGGGAAGGCAGTCAGAATAGTGAAGGCCCAAACTGAGGAAAAGATAGCCAACTCAGTTAAGAAAGGGGATAAAACCTTTAATAGGTACATCAGGGAGTGAAGGAAGACCAAGGAAGGATAGTGAGGCTTAAAAAAGGGGAGGGGTGGGCAGAGGGTGACTGTGAAAAGGCAGAGATACTGCCGGCCCCGTGGTGCTGAGGGCTGAGGTGCTGGACTCCACGCCTCGCACTATGCCAGCGACCCGGGTTCAGGAACAGGCCCGGGTCGTCAGGGACAGGGAGGATTGAGTGTCCCAACGGATGTTCTCCTCCCTCTGGGAGGGATACCAGGGGTGCTGCCAGCACCCGACAATCCGAGAGGGCCGGTGGAAGCACGGGCTCTAGAGGGCTTGGCGGCTCCAGTCAGTGGCGTCAGGGAGGGCGATCGCTGTTAAGCATTTGGGGGGGAAGATGTGCGTCAGCACATCACCTCTCTGGATGTATGTCTTCATGCCGGCGTTCCAGGGGACTGGGATGGGGTAAGGGAAGAAAACAGAAAAAAAAACCTTGGGCCAAGATGACGACCGATCCACCTCAGGATCACTGACTCGCAGGACAGACCCTGTTGTGCAGGCACGCCTAGGAGTAGGAGAAGGTAGGAGGGTTAAAGGAGCTTGCCTGGCACTCTAGGGGCAGATTCTGTGAGAGGGACCTGGAGGACTGATCAATGGTCAGAAGGAGTGGGTCGAGGGGGTAGTAAGGAGGGATAAAAAGAAAGTAAAAAAAAAAAAAAAAGGCAGAGATACTGAACAAATATTTTTGCTCAGAATTCACAAGAGAAGAAGAGGGGGAGGTACCTAAACCAAACAATAAAAGCACTCTGGACAGGGGGGGTCGATACCAGTCCATTCACAGAAGAAATGGTCATGAAGGAACTCCTAAAACTCAAAGTGGACAAAGCAATGGGGCCTGATGGGATTCACCCCAGAATTCTGAAAGAACTAAGGGGAGAACTAGTGACACCACTGACTATCCTTTTTAACAAATCATGGGAGGATGGTGTGGTACAGAAGGACTGGAGGAGGGCAGATGTGACTCCTCTTCACAAATGTGGGAGCAAGGCAGAGGCAGAAAACTACAGACCTGTTAGCTTGACCTCAATGGTAGGGAAAATGATGGAATCACTTCTGAAAGAAAGAATTGTTGAGTACCTAGAAGCCAGAGGGACACAGGCCCCAAGGCAGCATGGATATACAGCAGGAAGGTCATGTCAGACGAATCTAATAAATTTCTTTGACTGGGTAACCAAAGTAATAGACCAGGGAGGGGCTGTGGATATGGCCTACCTAGACTTTAGCAAGGCATCTGACACAGTCCCACACAAAAAATTAATAAACAAGTTAGTCAGCCTGGGAGTGGTTCCCAGGGTGGTAGCCTGGGTAATAAGTTGGCTGGACAACAGGACCCAGAAGGTAATAGTAAATGGAGTACACTCTGAAGAAAGGGGGGTTACTAGTGGGGTACCACAGGGTTCAGTACTGGGGCCGGTCCTCTTTAATGTCTTTATAGGTGACATTGCAGAGGGGCTGGAAGGAAAAGTATGCCTCTCTGCAGATAACACAAAGATCTGCAACAGAGTTGCTACACAAGAAGGAGTGCAAAGGATGAGAAGGGACTTGGCAAGATTGGAGGAATGGTCAAAAATATGGCAGCTTAGGTTCAATACAAAAAGTGCAAAGTAGTGCACCTGGGAAACAAAACCCAGGAGAAGAGTACACATTTGGGGGCGGGTTTACTTACAACAACACAAATGGAAAAGGACCTGGGGTAGTCATATCAGATGACCTTAAGGTAGGCAAGCAATGTGAGAAGGCAGTAAGGAGGGCTAGGGGGATGCTAGGATGTACAGGAAGAGGCATCACCAGTAGAAAACAGAAGTTGTTATCCCTCTGTACAGACAGTTGATGAGACCTCATCTGGAGTACTCTGCACAGTTCTGGAGACCCCATCTCCGCAGGGACATAGACAGGATGGAGGCAGTCCAGAGGAGGGCAACTAAAATGGTGCAGGGTCTGCAACAGAAGCCATATGAAGAGAGACTAAAAGTGCTTAATATGTATACCCTTGAGGAAGGGGGGGGGGATGATAGAAACTTTCAAGTACCTCAAGGGAATCAACAAAGTCCAAGATGGAAGCATCTTTAAGAAAAAGAGATGTACAAGAACAAGGGGGCGCAATTTGAAGATAGACAGAGGAACGGCTCAGGGGCAGCGCGAGGAAGTACTTTTTCACAGAAAGGGTGGTGGACACAAGGAAACACCTTCCTGAGGAGAATGTGGGGTCAAAAACAGTGGGGGAATTCAAGAATGCATGGGACAGACATAAGGCAATCTTAGTGAGGGGTAGGAGGACGTAGGGTGATGGGTACCTGGAATCTACAGCTTATCCAATAGGTAGGAAATCGGCAGACTAGGTGGGCCTAGTGGTCCTTATCTGCCGTCAAATCTATGTTTCTATGAAACGTCTTGCCCTCAGCTTGGGAAACAACTTGAAGCTGAGGGACAGACCCTGGCTCACCACTTCCTGGACCCACTTCTCTGTAGAAATATTTTCCCAAGCCTGGAAACAGTGAGCCAGCCTGCCTCCTACTAGTACTGGGGAGGCGACCTTGGCAAGCACATCAGAGGTTCTGCTTATCCTGGGCTTTGCCTTGTGGAGCTGGGTCTAAACGTAAGTAAGTAAACTTTTATTTCTATTCTGGTGCCCAATCCCAGGGGCTCTGGCAGCCATTACAGTCAAAGCATGGTATGGACAGTACAACAATTTTCTTATAATTACTAAAAAGGCCAAATAATGTAAAATCAGGTCAGTCTAAAAACAGTTATATAATATCATAAAATGCCTTCTTAAAAAGGTAAGTATTCAGGCCCCCTTTAAATGCCTCCACTGTTGGGTATCCCGTAAATGACCAGCACCCCTTCTACCTCTGCCTCTGAAGTACCCTCTTTGCTGCTGGTTGTCAGGGAGAGCTTGAGCCTGGAAAAACGGCCTACTGTAGGCAGTTTTGCCCCTGCCTCCCCTTTCCTGCGGCCTGCAAGAAATGGAGGCTTTTTTCTTAGCTGCATTACTTTTGAATGTGGCTTTGTACTCATCCATCTTTTTCATACAAGCCTCTATTTTGTCCCCAAATAGTGAACTGTTTTCACATGGGAAATCTATGGCTTTGGTCTGAGTGTCCTGAGAAAGATTAGTGACCCCGAGCCATGCAAACCTCCTCAGGGAGACTGTTAGTGCCATCCATCTGGCTGCAGTGTCACTGGCATCTGCAGCCATATGGAATTGGTATTAAGTGGCTTCCAGTACACATCTGGCTGTTTCAGTTAAGTCAGCAGCCAAACCCTGAGGAACCTTGTCAGCCAGTGCCACAACTGAATTCCATAGTGACTTCTGGTACTGGGCTGCATAGGCCACGTAGTTTGCCTGCCTAACAGATAAAGAGGTGTCAAGATAACCTTTCTTGGCCATACTGTCCATTTTTCTGGAGTCCTTATCTGGAGGATGAGATGCAAGGGGTATCTTTGCTGTGTCACAGGCCGCAGCCTGGACCATCCCTTCATGGTCAGGGTAACTAAAGAGAAACTCTGCACCAGTCCCGGCCAGTTGGTACTTCTTATCCACCTTCATGTCTATACGTAAGACAGAGGTGGGAGTCTCCAGAATTTTTAAGACCTGCTTTTTTCAGAAATGTATTCATAGGTAGCAGCAGGCGTCTGGTGGGCGTTAACCCCATCATATCCAAAAATTCAGCTTCCTCTTTATCCTTCACAGCTTCATTAGTGGAGAGGTCAAGAGCATCCACCATGTGCTTTACAAAAGTGCAATGAGAAGAATAATCTTCAGGCAGTCTGGGAGGGGATCCGAACTCCTGCTCCGGAGAAACCTCTGGTTCAATCAGTTCCTCCAACTCTTCTTCCCCTTCTTTCTCAAACTCCTCGTAAGAGAGGACCGGTTCCTGAAAATATGGAACCGAGAGCGGAATCGAAGTGGATGAACCAGTGTTTGTTGCTGAGGAACCAGTGTTAAGCCCTGTGAAGCAGTTGATTGCAAGGCCTGCAAGACTTTAAGGGCCTGTGCAATCTCCTCAGCCCATGGCATGGCCAGTTTGTCAACCGAGAGCTCCTCTGTTTTCAGTAGAAGGTGCGGTGACATGCTTTCCTTTGTGTTTCTTTGTAGCTGGAACTGGTTCCCTGGTTCATTTAGATTCAGAGGACTCGCCCTTTTCGGAGGATTTCGGTTCCAGTTCTTTAGATTTTTCTTTCCTAGAAAGAGAAGATCCTGGTTCCTCCGTGGGCTGCTCAATCGGAATAGAAGGGGTAGACATTCCCTTCTTGTACCGTTCGGCCCTTTTCTCTACAGTTTTTGTACAAAAAATCTTACAAATATCACAGTCTGCATGGAAATGAGAAGAGCCCAGACAGAACATACAAGGTTGCGTTTGTCAGTTTTGGCAAACACTTCGCAGTGATTTAAACAATTTTTAAAACCAGTAGGCCCAGTTCTTTTCTTTGGCCTCACTGACATAACACCCACAATAAAGTAGCTTCACAAAGTGAAGAAAAACTTATGGTTAGTTCCTGTACCTAAATGTTATAATTTTAGTAAGTAAAGGTATAGACAAAAAGGGGGTAGTTTCAGTCAGAAACTGCAAGGTCAACGCAGTCGGTTCCCAAGCAAGAAAAAGAATTGCGAACTGAGTAAAATTCAACCCGAAGTCTACAGGAACAGAAACCGAGAATATACTGAAAAAATAGATAAAAATGAAAGTTTAAAGGTAAACCTTTATCGGTTCCCTTCGGTTTCGCGGAACCACAAAACAGCAAAAAACTAAAATTTGGCTAACTAACCTGTATATACTAAAATAGAGGCAGCACTTGAAAAAATAAAAACAATTTAGTTTTTATGGTGTGGAAAATAAATCAAAGAATCAGCTGGGAAGCAATCTCCGACGCGTCTTAACTAGGCAGGCAGAGAAATGAATCTGAGTGTTATAGAACACATACTAGGGGCAGCAGTCTGAATGGTGGCACCAGCCAATCAAGTGTACCATCATTTGTATATATTCCACTATCTCCGGGGCAGTTCAACACAGAAGGTTAACTGCATTAATTAATAATATTGAAGAGTTCCTGGAGTTAGAACTAGCATGTTTCCTGCAATGGACAGCTAGGGTGTAGTGTTTCATGAAGTTGTAAGAACTACTCCAGGTTTCTGCCCTATATAAGTGGCCTACCTGAGTGAAGCCACCGATATGGCCGTGGCTTAACTGGAATGAGCTCTAAAAGAATCTTGCAAATGCTTCCCTGCCAGCTAACAGCAGTTCTGAATTCAATTGACAATCCAGCTGGACAGCTGGTTTGGAAACCAGGAGAGACGACTGTGTTCTACAGAGGCAGAAGCTGAGAGTTCTTCTGGCTTTGAGTGAATGGAGCAAAAGTGCCCAAAAAGATTTGCAGATTTGGTAATGAATGTTGACAGTACTGAAGACTGGCAAATATGGAACTCAGACAAAACTTCTGGAAAAAATGTAGGGCTTATACAGAGAACAACCTTATCCTTATGAAATATTGTGTATGGAGGATTAGTCATTGAGGCTTGTAATAGACACTTTGTGAGACAAAGCAACTGCTCCAGGAAAACTGCTTTCCATGTGAGGAACTTCAACTCACATGTTGCAGCTGGCTTATAAAGGCTTATAGGTCAGCCCTTCCAGCACTAAATTCAGATCCTAGTTTGCTACTGGTTTCTTTACTGAAGGTCTCAAATGAAGTATTTCACTAAGGAACCTCCTGCACATAGGCAGCTGTACTACTGGACTTCCACTCACTAGCTCATGGTATGCCAAAATGTCTAAAAAGTGCATTTTAAGTGACAAATACTGCAGACTAGTTTTGAAGTTATCAAATATATACTTTGGAACTTGTTTAAGACGGCATGTGTACAAGTCTAGAGGCTTCTAGGAGCACCAGATAGAGAAACACTTCTAGTTCGTGCCATAGACTTTCCTGGTGAAGGGTTTCCTTGCAGCTATTAACACCTGGGAGACTTATTCAGAGCCATCAAACCTGCTACCTTCTGTATCTTTAAATGCCAATCTGGGAGATGTAGCTACCAAAGTTTTGGATGCACAAGCTCACCATGAAACTGGTTTAGCCAATGGGGACTCAATTTCAGGTCCAGCAGACCATGAGTCACACTTTGGCAAAACAGTGGGTGCATATCAGTGTAGGCCAGTATGACAGTATCAAAATCAAACGACCCTCGTTAACCTCCAGTTTGAGGAGGACCCTCTGAACCAAACAGGATTAGTGGGCAAGCAGAGAGAAATTGATCTGAACACTGAAGCCTGAACTCATCTGGCAGACCCATGCGCTAGAGAACACGGAGTAGAAGGGTGTCAGTTTTGCATAGTGGCTATCTCCAGACATATCCCTAATTAGTGATGTGCGAAGTCGACAAAATTTGCTCTGCAAAATATTTCATGAGATGTGCTCAATTCGCGAAGCACAATTCGCAGAGCAGTGATCAACTTCGAAGTGTGGAATTTTGCAGGCGAAATTCCACACTTCTCGCAAAAACTACTTTTAAATATCTGGTGTCTAGTGTTCCCCACCACCACCACCACCACCACTCACCAAAACAATGTATTATTTTTAAATCCCTGGAGTCTACTGGTCCCCCCTCCCCCCGATCACGGGCCACAATGTAAATAATTAAATCCCTGGTGTCTAGTGGCCCATCCCCCGATTGCCAGCCACAATGTAAAAAAATATATATATTTTTTTTCACTGAATCCCTGGTGTCTAGTGGTCCCCCCACCCCGCTGATTACAATGTAAAGAATTACATATTTTTTAATTAAATCTCTGGTGTTTAGTGCCCCCAAACGGACACAATGTAAAAACATATCTTTTTTTTTTCATTAAATCCCGAGTGTCTAGTGGACACCCCCTCCCACGTCAGGGAGTGCCCCACCACCCACTCACCCCCCACCTCGACCCTGAGCAGGCCACCAGCACGCCCTCCACTCACCTCCGGAGAATCCTCCCCTGTGGACATAGTCCATTACTGCCCTTTAAAGGGTTTGACTCTATCAGGATTCCAGGTGGTATTGGGTCTATCGCGTGTGTTGACTGCATGCAAGACAGGACCAGGGAGGTGTTGATGGACTATAAGAAAAAATTACTCACCTTAGTAATGTTGTTTCTTCTAATGGAGTCTTGCTATATTATAGACATTAGCAGTTTGTTCCGGCTCTAGAACTGCCCCGGAGTGAAATGGTTAAAACCATTCCAAAATAGAATTTTGGCACGACAGCAGCTCTATCTGTGTCATTTCAAACTTGAACTGTCAGATCTTTACGAGCCAAACTCACTAAGGTCTGTGTGGAAGCTGTAACCTACACTAGCCAAATGGCTACCTAAATAATAACAACCATTGATGGTCTCAACACCCAAGACTCAAGTCAGGGGACCAGAAATACTAACACCATTCTAATAATATGAAAATGGAACATAAGTATAATAAAACACACACACGCGTACACATACACACCCCCAAAGTCCCAAAGGGGACAAAATGCTAACAGGACATAAGTAGTGCCCACACTAAGTTGCCCGCACCCCACCAAGCAGAGGTTCTGAGAGGGGCAGGTTGGGGGGGAGGTCTATAATAAAGCAAGACTCCATTAGAAGAAACAACATTACTAAGGTGAGTAATTTTTTCTTCAAACAACATGAAGTTTTGCTATATTATAGACATTAGCAGAATACACAGCAGTACCTCCATGGAGGAGGGGCAGAACCTACTTAGGGAATAGGCTCTGAAGAACAGCTGTGCCAAACCGAGCATCTCTCCTGGCCTGGACATCCAGGGAGTAATGCTTGGTAAAAGTGTTACCGTTTTCCAAGTAGCAGCCTGGCAAATCTCTAATAAAGGGATATCTCTGGCAGCAGCTAGAGGACCAGCTGTACCCCTGGTAGAATGAGCCCTCAAACCGGGGGCTCTGCCCACTTTCTGATAACAAAATTGGATACAAGAGACAATCCACCTGGCTATTGATCTCTTAGTGGCAGGTTTGCCTTTCCCAACTTCACCATAGGTAAGGAAAAGTTGGAGGGATTCGAACCTGTGACCTTTGGTACGCTCTATATAATAAGAGCTCTCTTAACATCCAGGCTGTGCAACCTCCTCTCACCCGAAGAGGAGTGATCAGTGAAAAATACTGGAAGGAGATAGATTGATTAAGATGGAAATCTGAAACCACCTTAGGCAAAAACTTCCTATTAGTCCTAAGGACTACCTTATCCCTGTGGAAAGAAATAAAGTCAGTCTCCACTGACAAGGCTTGCAATTCACTTATGCATCTGGCGGAAGTGACAGCCACTAGAAAAACAGTTTTCCAAGTTAGGTACTTAAGCTCTGCAGAAGACAGAGGTTCAAAAGAGGGTTGCATTAACTGGGCAATGCAAACATTAAGGTCCCAAGCAGGGGCCGGTTCTCCAAAGGGAGGATTAGTATGGAGTAATCCCTTAAAAAACTTGGAAAACACAGGATGAGAGGAAAGAGAGGATGACTTTCCTGCTGACACAAAAGCAGACACAGCTGCCAAATGAACTCTCAGGGTAGCTGGTCTGAGACCCAAGGAATTAAGATGTACCATGTAATCTAACAAAATGGGCAATTCTAGCAGATTCTGGGAAATATTTTTCCAGCACACCAAATGGAAACCTTTTCCATTTAGAACTATAAGTAGCCCTAGTGGAAGGCTTTCTGGAAGCCTTTAGATCTCAAGAACACCCTGAGAGGGTGTAAATCAGCACCTAACTCCTCAAGAGCCAGGCCTTGAGGTTGAGGGATTTGAGGTCCGGATACCAAACCCTTCCCTGGGCACAAGTCAACAGATTGTGATTCCTGGGGAGGCACAGGGGAAGATGGACTGTCAGAGACAGAAGGAGGGGTACCAGGGCTACCTGGCTCAATCGGGCAATCAGAATCACCCTGCAAGGCTGAGATCTGATTTTGACTAGTACTTTGAATAGGAGAGGAAAGGGGAAGCATAGAGAACTTCCCTCCCAATCCAGAAGAAGGGCATACAGGGAACTGAGCCCAGCACTGGAGGCCTGCAACAGAACAGAGGAAGTTTGTGATTGTCTGGGCTGCAAAAGATCTATCTGAGGGATGCCCCACCTGGCAAAACTATCCCCAGCACTTGAGGATCCAGGGACCATTCGTGATGGCCCTGGGAAATCCTGCTGAGGGCATCTGCTAGGACATTGTCCTTCCTGGAAGATGAACAGCTATGAGGGAAGTGTTCAGGGAATAGGCCAAAGACCACAACTTCATTGCCTCGGTGCACAAGGCCGAAGACTGAGTGCCCCCCTGTTTGTTGATGTACCACATTGTTGTGGTGTTGTCTGTTCTGACTTGTATCACCTTGTCGTGGACAGATGCAGAAAAGCTTGAAGAGCTAAAAAGACAGCTCTGAGTTCCAGCAAATTGATGTGGAGCAGAGATTCCTGGGGGACCAAACTCCCTGAGTGGAAAGGTCGCCCATGTGGGCTCCCCAACCCAGAAGGGAAGCATCTGTAGTGAGAGTCAAGTGGAGAAGGGGAAATGAAGGGGACCCCGCCTAAATTGCTTCTGATCCTGCCACCACTGGAGAGCTAGGATCAAGGTTCAGTCACTGGGACCAACTTGGAGAGGGGGTCTTCTCTGAGACCAAAAGGTTCTCAAGTGAAACTGAATGTCTCTCATCTGAAATCTGGCTCCCTGCACAACAGCTGTGGATGCAGCCATGTGCCCCAGGAGCTGCAGAAAGTGTCTTGCTGGTCGAGAGACCTGCAGAGTGAGGAAGAGGCCAGAGCCACTAAATTCCTTACCCTTTCTGGGGGAAGAAAGGCTCTGGCTAGCTTTGTGTCCAATTCTGCCCCTATAATGGTGAGTACCTGGACTGGTTCCAGAACCGACTTTGGTAGGTTTAGCAGAAAACCCAGGGAGGTGAGAAGCTGCTGGGTGACCTGCAGGTGAGATTTTACCTGTTCTGGGACTGGCCTACAATGAGCCAGTCGTCTAGATAGGGAAAAACAGCAATCCTCTGCCTCCTTAAGTGGGCCACTGCCACTGCTAGACACTTTGTGAATACCCTTGGAGCAGAGGTAAGGTCAAGGGCATTGCTCTGAACTGGTAATGACCGGAGGCAGTTCAATATGAGGTACTTTGATGGGATCTTCTGATTAGGACATGGAAATATGCATCCTTGAGGTCCAGGGAGGCTAGCCAGTCCCCTGGCCTTAGGGAAAGTAAAATCATTGCCAGAGTTACCATTTTGAACTTTGGTTTCAAAAGATGCTTGTTCAGATATCTGAGATCTAAAATGGGCCACCATTTTCCTGTCTTTTTTGGGGTAAGGAAGTATCTGGAATACAGACCCCTGCCCTGATGCAGGGGAGGAACCCTTTCTACTGCTCTGAGAGCTAACAGGGATGAGACCTCTGTTTCCAGAGCGAGGGTCTCTGAAGCACTTGCAGGTAGAAAAAGTCTGCTTCTCAACTTGGGAAACTTTTTGAAGCTGAGAACCAGACCCTGGCTTACTACTTCCAGAACCCACTTGTCTGAAGTTAAAGAAGCCCAATTCTGACTGAAGTAAGCCAGCCTGCCCCCACTGGTACAGGAGACTCGCCCTGGGCACCCTATCAGGTGCCTGTTTCGAGGAGCTTTAGGCTGGGGGTGGGAGCAGGTCTGCCCACCCTCGTCTGCCTGCTCTCTGAAGAAGCCCTCTGAGCATAGGCAGAGGAGGCCTGAGTCTGGTAGAAGGCCTGTGAAAAGGCTCACCCTACCCCTGGGGGCATGCCTTGAGGAGTGGCTTGCCTCCTTAGCCTGGGCACTCTTGTAAGTAGTCCTATATTCATCTATCTTCTTCATGTAATTCTCTGTCTGCTCTCCAAACAGAGAATTTCCCACCACAGGAAAATCCATAGCCTTAGTCTGGGTATCCTGTGACAAACTAGTACACCTGAGCCAGGCCAACCTACGAAAAGCTACAGATGTGGCCATGACCCTAGAGCAATAGTTCTCAGACTTTGTCACAGTGAGCCTCCCTAAATCCATGGAAAAGATTTTGAGCCTCCCCCAAAAATTGAAATAATCTTGGGCCTCCCCAAAGAAAAATAACATACTGTACTTTGCACAGTTCACCATGAATAAACTGAAACTCCTTTGAGTACTTGGCTCACATTCAGTTCTTTGTCTTATACTGATGTGGAACCTTTGAAAAAGAGCTCCAGTGCTCAGAGGTGTTATCTGAATAACAAATACTGTAAATAAAATAAACAAATATTAATATTTAGCTTATTGTCCCCGCCACCACCACAGGCCAACCTACGTACTCTGCTATTTTCATTCTTGAACCATTGTTACCCCTTGTTGCAGTGCCTTCATGGGTCAGACTACTTTCTCTGTTTCCTCTCTATATGAAATAACCTTCCTACATACTTTGCCTCTCCCCCTCCTTCCCTGCTCCTAAGCAACTTCTCAGGGATTACTTTGCTCCTCCCTGCTATTGCTCTTAGCACTTCTATGCTCAACCCCGGTATTTGGGCTGTTCTGCCATCAGGCTACACATTGATCAGTTACCACCACTCATTATTAGTTCATTGTTCATATTTGTTTGCACTATTGTTCATTGTGTATTTCTTGATTGTTTTGCAGTTACCTTTTGAAATGTATTCACTCCCTATCCTTCCCTGGGTACCCCTGAAATAAGCCTTGGCTCATTCACCTTCCCTTGTCATCTATTAGTAAATAAATACATTAAATTCACTCACTATTACCCTCTTTCAGTTTGCATCATCTCTTCACACAAAATATATAAAAATAAAAATTTAAATACAGTACTTTTTGAGACTTGCTTGAGCCTCCCCTGGAACAGCTTGGGGCCTCCCCAGGGAGGCTGGCCTCACCATTTGAGAACCCCTGCCCTAGAGGAAACATCATTAACATCCACAACAGCATGAAACTGAACCTTAGAGGCTTCAATGCCATCAGCAGCCACCTGTTCTAGTTCACTAGCCAGCTGGCCATGGGCCTGCTTGGCCAATTGCATAACAGTATCCCATCTAGATTTCTGATACCTAGCTACATAAGCCATATAATTTGCTTGCCTGAGTCCCAGAGAGCTGCCATATACTGTTTTTTTGCCATGGCATCAATCTTCCTGGAATCCTTGTCAGGAAGATGTCAAGCCAAGGGAATATTAGCTTTATCACAGGCAGCAGCCTGAACTACCCCAACATGACTGCATTGCTGAGAAAGGAATTCTGTATCAGGGCCTGACAATCTATACCTTCTGTCCATCTTTTTATCTACAGGAGGCACAGAATTAGGAGCTTTTAAAATTTTAATTGTTTGTTTCCTAAAAGACTTATGTAAAGGAATAGACAATCTCCTAGACTCTAGAATATCCATCATTTCTACAAAATCAGGCTCCTCTTGCTCATCCACAGCCTCTTCTAAAGGAAGCTGGAGGGTTTCAGCAACTTTTTTATAAAACATAAAATGAGATGGGGACTCAGACAGCATAGGGGGAGATTCTAAAGGTCGGTCTGGGGAGATGTCCGGTTCAATGGGCACACCCAGACCTTCCCAGCCACATTCATACTGTTCATAATCCTCCTCCCCCTCCTCTGGTTCATAAAATTCCTCAATATCATAATCCTGAACCACTGGGACCGGACGAACCGACCTTTTACCAGATAGTGGTGGTTCGGACGGACCCTGAGACAGTGACTGGACAATTTGTATGGCTTTTGCTATCTCTGCAGCAGTTGGAGAAGGAATTTTGGACTCCAGACCTGCTGATTTTCTTGTTTTCTTTACTGGAATTGGTTCCTCAGAATCAGCTTTTCTTTTGCCCAAGGAAGTCTGGCCCTGGTCAGAGGGCACTCCCTCTGGTTCGGTTGGCACCGAACCGGGCTGGCCATCCGGGTCAGCGGACTTTTGGCCCCTCGCTCCTGAGCCTGCCCAATCTTTTCCAGGGTGGCTGCAGGGAAATTCTACATACCTGGCAGTCTGACTGGAGGTGGTCAAACCCAGACATAAACACATGAGTGTGTGGGTCAGCCTTGGCAAAGACTTCCCACAAACATCACAGTGTTGAAACCAGTGGGCCCGTTTTTCTTTTGGGTTTCTCAGACATAATGCCAGCCTAACCAAAACTTGCCCTTTAACGCAGTGCAAGGCAAAGACACTCTTATCGGTTCCTAACCGTGTCACTGGTATTGGAAAAACGTAATAAACTTTTCTTTTTAGAACCGATAAGAACCGGAACCGACTCTAAAATAGTAACTTTTAGTTTTAAATGAGTTTAAATCCTCACTGATCGTTCAAAACCGAACCGATAACTTCATAAGTTCCACACAGACAAACCTTCATTTACTTACGGTTACCACAGATAGAGCTTGAACCGAACGGTTTTATGTTAAAATAAAACTATTCGCTGTTAAATCCAACCGAGAAAACACTTTTTAAACCGAGAAATGAACCGAGCAGAAGGAGAACTCTCCGGAGCGACTGTTCACTGAGGCGGAGTAAAGAATCTGACAGTTCAAGTTTGAAATGACACAGATAGAGCTACTCTCGTGCCAAAATTCTATTTTGGGATGGTTTTAACCATTTCACTCCGGGGCAGTTCTAGAGCTGGAACAAACTGCTAATGTCTATAATATAGCAAGACTTCATGTTGTTTGAATAAGGCCGTTACCTCAGCCTTCAATTCTGTAGCACTAGTCCATTGTAAGACCTATGTCCTCACATCCGAGATTCCCATGGTTCGATGGGAGCTCATCAAGAAGAAGACAAAGGGTCAGAGGTTGGAGCACCGCTGGCGGAGATCCCAGACTGATGAGGACAAACTGGCTTTTGAAATCCCATTATAAGAAATATCAAAGGCCAATCTCCAGTAAGAAGGCAGAGTTCCTGTCCAGGGAGAATGCTGCAGCAAAGAACAGACCAGCTCAGCTCTTCCATACTGTGGACAGGCTACTTCATCCAGCCTGTCTTCAGCAGGCCAGAGTTTAATCATCCACTAGATGTGAAGAGTTTGCTTTGTTGACAGAGTGTGCTCTATCAGGTTGGGTGTCTCTCCTGGGGTCCCACAGTTGGCGGGTGGTGTCAGGTCTGAGACTAACAGGGACTTTCACTAAATATGGAGTGAGTTTGATTCAGTGGAGGTGGAAGAGGTTAGCAGGACTGTCTTGAAGTTGTGGCCGACATACTGTGACCTGGACCAGGGCCCGACACATCTCCTAGTGAGCTGTGTGAGTCCGTCGGTCCAGTACTCGCCAAGAAAGACCGGTGTTCCCTCTTGAGGGTATTCCCTGAGCCCTTGAAAGAGGCTCTCATGAAACCTCTCTTGGAAAAGTCTTTGCTGGACCTGGATTGTCTGGTGAATTACAGACCTGTCTCTAACTTAACATTTTTGGGGAAAGTTATTGAATAAGTGGTGGCCATACAGCTTGAGGCATGTCTTGCTGCCTTTGACATCTTTGAGTCACTCCAGTCTGGATTCAGGTCTAGGTATAGCAGGCAGACTGCACTTGTTAAAGTGCAAAATAATCTCGTTGGGGCGAGAGACAGGAGTGAATGATCTGTTCTTGTTCTCCTCAATCTCTCCACGGCATTTGATACTGTGGCTCATGAGATGTTATTGAATTGCCTTACAGAACACTGTGGACTCGATGGCACAGTCATCAGCTGGTTTAAGTCTTTTCTCACAGGCAGGATGCAAAGGGTGGTGATGAGAATTTATTCCTCCTGCTGAAAGCCCCTGTTCTGTGGAGTTCAGTAGGGCTTGATCCTGTTGCCCATCCTGTTTGCGGTATACATACTGCCCCTTGGAGACACTGTTAGATGGTACAGTATGGGTTTCCACGGTTATGCAGATGACACCCAGCTGTATATGTCTTTTGCACCACGACTACATGATGTGATCTCTGTATTTAATTCTTGCCTGACCGAGGTCCAGGACTGGATGTCCTCCAACTGGCTGCAGCTTAACCCAGATAAGATGGAAGTATCAGTGATTGAGCCTGGAAGTCAGCGTGACGCCAGGTGGGCAAGGAAGACTACCGCTCTTGTACTTGGTGCCTCCCAGTTGGCCACTTCTGCTAAGGTGAAATATTTGGCACTGATCCTTGACAGCGATCTGACACTGGAGGCTCAAGTGTCGGTCATTGTTCAAAGTGGATATTACTATCTGAGGAATATCACCCAGATTAAACCTTTTATCTCATCCAATGACCTGCCCTCACTAGTGCATGCTTTTGTGACATCCAGGCTTAACTACTCAATGTCCTGTACCTGGGGCTAAATGGAGGAGCGCTGCATCGCCTACAGCTAGTGCAGAATGTCGTTCCAAGACTGCTGGCGAGCCTTCTTAGGTCCTGCCATATAAAACCAGTCTTACGCAATCTGCCCTGGTTGTTGCTGAGGTAGCGGATTTCTTTCAAGGTTGGACTGCTGACCTATAAAACCCTACACAGTCTGGGGCCTAGCTACCTGTGTGACCTACTGTCTCCTTACCAACCTCTTTGTCCTCTACGTTCCTCTGAGGATGGCCTCCTAGTGGTTCCCATGGTTCAGCTTAAGTCATTCAGGGAGCAGGGTTTTTCAGCATCCGGCCCAACCCTGTGGAATTCGGTCCCAAGGTCTCTGAGGGCGGCCCCCTCACAAGAAACCTTTAAGAGGGATCTGAAATTCCACCTATTTAAGGAGGTTTTTCCTTATAATAATCTTACGGGCAACACATAGTTCATATGTTCTAGTTTTTTAGTTTCATTAATTTAAATGTGCTATATTTTATTATCTGTTGCTTATTTTATATTGATCTATGTCATTGTCCAGAGCCTAGAGCCTCCAGGGATGGCTATTTTAAAAATAAAGTTTACTTACTTACAGCTTACTAAAAAGGATACCCAAATCCCTCTTCTCTGCTGAAGTGGCCATATGAACCCCTCCCATTCAGTACTCTGTACACGGGTTCTTATTTCCTAAGTGCATCATCACCTTGTACTTCTTGGTATTGACTCTCAATTGCCACATCTCCGACCACCTACCGCTCAAGCTTTTCTAGGTCCTTCTGAAGTTCCCCCATACCTTCCTCACTGTACATCCTGCAACAAAGCTTTGTGTCATCAGCAGAGACACATTTTTCCCTAGATACCTTCCCCTTCAATCATTTATGAACATGGTAAATAAGACAGGTCCCAGGACCACCCCCTGTTACACCCTGCTCATGACCCCCGACCTGGTTCACGATCACCTTCTGCTGTCTTCCCCCTCCAACCAGCTTCCCACCCATCTGACAAAATCTGCTTCCATTCCAAAATTATGCCTACCTGTAGAATACTGATAGGAGAGGGGCTGGAAGAACCATGAAGATTGTAGCAGCCATTAGACCCAACAACCAGAGAATATTTCTGGCTGAAACCACTTTGCTTCTGGCAACCAGATTTGACTGAGCCATCAATACAAAGAAAAGTTAGTTACCATAACTCCAGATCTTCAAGAACATCTTCTCCATAGACCCACACTCATTTTCTTAAGGCCAGAGGTACTAAAGGAGCAAACTTGTTTTGCTATGGTCCTGAGAGCTTCCCTAATTGATCAGTGCTATTAGCGAGGAGAGTGGAAAACAAGCACAGTGCTTGCAGTAAGATAAAGACAAAAAAGTGGCTACAGACAGAGAAAGAAAATCGGAATGTAACAGTTAACCTAACAGGAAGGAAAGACAGAGCCCCCCCTTCCCCTGATATTGCCCACCACAAGGGCAGGTAAGCTGTACATAAATCAGAAATATAGGAAGTCCAAAGCCAGGATTGTCACCCGCAAACCCTAGGATGAGGGAGACAACTAAGGCAATGACTAGATAAGCTGCCTTCTCAATACTCTCAGGTAGAAGGTGCTGCACCCAAAGAAACATTGCAACTGACCAAGTGTGCCATGCAACAAGGCAATCAATGCCTAGGTGCTGCCCCCACTGATGCGGATCAGACAGATGCTTAGAGAGCCATAAATGTGTCCAGCATAGTCAGTCTGGACCTACCTGACAGAAAAAAATGTGAGTGGAGAGAACACCAAGAGACCCTGCTACAAACCGGTTTCCTTGGTGACAGAAAAAACTGGCATCTCATCTCAACAGCTATTGTCCTAAGACAATAACCATTACCCACCAAGGGGATAAAGAAATGCAACCCAGAAGCCACTAGACTGAGATAAAAAACAAAACAAAAAAAAAACAAAAACAAGGAGAGGTGCAATAAAAGTGAGATCAACTAGAAAAAACATGGCTGGAATTGAATATATATAGTGTTCAATGCCCATCAAAAAGTAAGCCAAAGACTAATTCATGTCTGTCAGTATTCCCCCTTGAATACCAGGTAGAGAAAATCTTAGCAGTATATATGAAGAAAAAAAAACAAGAAAATTGCTTTTTTCTAGAGATGGCATGCATTTTTTTTGTGTTACAATAATTAGAATTTTCAGTAGTCAATCTGGGACACCAAAGTGAAAAATCAAGTTCTACCTCTATAGGGGAAAAATTAGACATGAGAAACAGCCTCACTGGTTTTGGACAGTGATAGAGGAGAAAAAACACTGAAGGTGTAAAGCCATAAGGCCACACTGACATTTCTGTCAGCTAGTTACAGCAATGGTGTTAGGCCCACCTCCCACACTGGAAGCTTGTTCCGGATTGGAGAATGTATAAAGAACAGTAGAAAAGCTGTATAAGAAAAAATGGCGATGTACCCTATTGGGATAGAAAGATAATGGGTGTGTACCCCATCCATAAGAATAAGAAGGTAAGTGGGAGAGAAGATAATAGTTCATCTTCCAGCCTCAAAATAATTTTTTTTTTAGTTTTCACTCTGTTTTTTGACAAATGACCAATGGGTAAAACAATAGTAAGCCAGAATGAGGCCCTTGAAAGGTATCAGCCTTAGGCTGCAGAATAATAAAGTTGCCCATAGAATTGGGTGCACTGCCCAAGGGTGTGAGTCACTAGCTGGCCCGGTGGCACAGAGGGCTGAGGCGCTGGTGCCTTACCTCGCGCTACACTGGTGACCGGTCCGGAGCGACCTTAGGTCACCGGGCTGCTGGTTCAGCAGGGGGTGGGTTGCAGCGATTGAGCGGCTCGCCCACAATTGTCTGTCCATATCCCCACAACCACTTGGTGGAGGTCCGTGGGCGGTAGGTGGTACGGAGCGTGACGCAAGTCAGGAGGGAGCGAAGGGCCACCGGATCCTGGCATGTACGTGCGCCTCCACGCGCGAACACATACGTACACACCGTGGCCTCAGAGACAGGGAGAAAACTGAAATAGTGTGAGTCACTGGAGCCAACAGCCCTGACTTTGGATTCCCACAGAAGAGAAGTTGACAGTGGGTTGGCTAGTAATTGTGGCTGTATGGAAAAGATATTCTTAAAGATCGAGAACTATGGTAAGTAACTTTTCTATCATCCAAGAACAATCTTCTCCATACAGGCTCACTCTCTGGTCAAGTAAGAGGCTTCCATTTAAGAGGGAATAGCAGGCTCAACCTTAGTGGCATGACAGCCTCAGTCCTCAGTGGAGGAAAACTCAGGCATGGGAGTGCCTAAGTCATCATCACCTGTAGACAAGATGGGTGAGTGTATCTGATCCTGAGGGATCAGAGGGGTAGTGGACTATGACAGCTGCCCAACCACCCATTGCGAGAAGAGGGAATTTACCCAGAACAGGGCATTTGGGGCCTTGTGTGAGACAACAGCACCTAACTGGGCAGTCATTGCCATGACATCCGCCTGAGGCACACGGTAGATGCTGCCGATAAGAGGTCACCTCAGCTGCATTGTTAGATGCCCTCATATGGTGGGGAGCTGCCGCCACACTCTTAACAACTAACAATTATGCCAAGGCTGGACCATACCATGTCACTCACAGGCATTTTAGACAACATGGTGTTCATTTCTGACTACAGGTGTTGCTGGTAAGCTGCCATGCAAGCCTGATGTGAAACTTCAGTCAGGGATGACTGGGCTGTACTAAACATCTTCTTCTCCAAGGCATCCATCTGCTTAGATTTTAGAAGTGGGGCACAGCCTAGTCGCAGATATGGGTCTGCTCCCCATCTATATCAGGAGGGACGTCAACCCCACACTGAGGCAACTGATCTCCCCAGAAGACCTAATCAGACTCAAGTAACCTAGTAATGAGGCCCCTCAGAGCAGGGGATGTCGTGAAAGGGTGCCTCCAGACCATCATGGTGGCTTCTCCCTGTGCAGTATGCCAAGGGGGGAACAATATTGCATTCAGACTGGGCAACATCAAGACGCCCACTGGCATAGGTATTAAGTCATTTATTTACTTAAAAGTTTCACCAGGAAAGACATACTGAGCAAATATGTTCATTTCCAGATGTGTCCTGGGGGAGAGGGGAAAGGGGTACACAGTAAATACAGCAGCAAAAGTCAAACAATACAATGCATAGTGGTGAATAGAATACAAACTTATGCAGAAAGAACAAAATAGATAACAGTACATTTCAATAAATTACAACAACAATAAGAAATGTTCTAGGAGACTAATAAAAATAAAAACAAACAGTATCATAATAAAAATAGGATAGGTACTAATCTGCAACGGAGTGCAGAGGCACTTATGGTAAAGGTGATAAATTAATCATTTGCACACTAATTGGGACCAGTCCAGTGCCTCCTGCATTTTCCTCATGAATCGTTGGAAAAGTACATCTTCCACAGCAGAGGGGATATGACTTGAGTATTCCTTGTCCTCTGAAGAAGATGTTGAGAAAGAGGAGGCTATGATCCTGCCAGAGATTGGCACTGGTGGCAGCACTGGAACTGGTACTGACAACAGCACTGCCAGTAGCGCCAACACGTGGAGAAGACATTGCTCCACAAAAGCCGTCCACTTGCCAAGCTGTTTCTCCAAAATCTCACCAATAGGAAGCAGAGAAGGAGAAAAAGACAGAGGAGCCAGCCAAATTAAGTGGAAGGAACTGAAGTGGAGTCAATCCCCATCGCAGAGGATGACAGAGGTAGCGTCAATGACATCAGCACCTCTTCCACAACTTTCAGCACTACAGACCTCAAGACCAAATTGCCAGAACTGGAACATACCTATCTTGTCTTTTTCATATGCACCTTCCCTTGAACCTATTTATTTATTTATTTAGTTTTTGTTAACCAGGTAGGTACACTAGACAGCATAGCTGCCTATTTTCAGGTGCGACCCAGGAGATTACAACAAAGGGTACGTAGACAATAGTAGATACAAGAAAACATCATGGGAACAAGTAGAAGTCAGACACAGTACACTTATACAAAATTTTCAGCAAATTATACAGTACATTTGCAGGAATTTATATGTAATAATAAAACACAAATATAAGTGCAAATAACTAACAGTTACAAGTCATACAACTAGCGAGTAAGTGCTAGAAGAGAGGAAATGACAAGATTTCCAGGCAGGTTTGAGAATAGTAGAGGTTGGAGCCAGTAGGCAACTAGGAGGAACCAGTACAGGAGTGGATGGATAGAGGACAGGAGCAGGGTTCAGAGCTTAGAAGAGCCATACGAAGGTCCTATTTGAAGCTGTGTGAAGAAGGGGAAATTCTTAGACTCAGTGGAAGGGAGTTCCATAGTTTAGGGGCCCAGCTAAAGAAAGCATTCTCCCCCATTTTGGTTTTACATCTCCGTTGGACAATAAGGGGATTTGTCAGCTGATCTCAGTGGGTAGGCAGAGGTCACAGGTTTGAGCAGTAGAGCCAGTTTGTCAGGTATCTGTGAAGAGATTATATTCTTCATAAAACAGAAGGAAACAAACTGTCGGTAGGCTGAGGGGGTAAACCATCCCAGACTGGAGTATAGTGTGCATCGGTGAGTAAGTCTAGGCAAAGACAAAGCAAAACGGCAAATGCTGTTGTAGCAGACATCCCACTTTCGGAGAAGCCCTCCAGTAGCTGCCGGAAAAGCTATTAACCTATACGTCAATTTGGGTTTCAGGATCTCCTGTGCCATGGCCATCCTCACCGTGGATGTTAAGCTATGTCTCACCTTATATGCCTGTCCAAGTTGAATATTGACAGATTTAATAACTGAGGCTAGGCGCAGGTCAAAATCCAAGGTGGGATCAAGGGTTACTCCTAGATATTTAAAAGAGGTAACTGTGTTAAGGGGAGAGCCATCAAGCGCTCTGATACTTAGTGGCTGGGTGCAGGACCGAATTTTTGAACCTGAACCGAAGAGCACAGTCACTGTTTTATTTAAGACAAGCTTTTTTTGCAATAGCCAGCTCTGAAACATACTGAAGTTACTATTGAGATTCAGGTTGATCTTTGAGAGGTTTGAGAAGGATGAGTAAAGAACAAGATTGTCTTCATATAGCAGACCTGAGCAAGCACCAGTGAGTGGTGGGATGTCATTTATGAAGACTGTAAACAGGAGATGACCAAGAATCGAACCCTGAGGCACTCCGATCCAAGTAGGAGCAAGAGGGGACTTAGCATCTCCGGTCTGGACAAATTGTTGCCGCTTTGAAAGATAATTTTGGAACCAGGTGGTGACAGAGGGTGAGAAGCCTAGGGATGACAACTTTGATAGGAGCAGCGGGTGGTCAACTAAATCTAACGCTTTTGTAAGATCGACAAAGGTAGCCCCAGTGAGAGAGCCTTTGTCCATAGCGAGTCTGACATCATTTGTAAACTGTATGAGAGCAGTGGATGTACTGTGCCCACGTCGAAACGATGTTGGTCAGGGGTGAGGAGTACAGGTAATCCGAGACCTGGGTAGCAACAATTTTCTCCAGTATTTTAGAGAGGGTGGAAAGGATGGCAATAGGGCAGTAGTTATCCAGGTTAATGGTGTCCCCCCTTTTTGTAGACCGGTACAACTCTAGCAGTCTTCCAAAGGGAAGGGACATGTCCTGTAAGAAGAGACAGGTTGAAAAGTCTAGTCACTGGAGAGACTATAGATGATGCAACGGTTCTAAGGAATTTTGATAAGAGTCCATCTGCCCCTGCCGATCCAGCAGGAGAGATGGACTTAAGTAAGTGTAAGATTTCACTATCAGAGACTGGGCGAAGGGCGAAAGATGGGTTGGAAGGTTTAAGGTTTTCCTGAGGAGTGATAGGTAAAGGCCCAGGAGGTGCAAT
This sequence comes from Neoceratodus forsteri, assembly GCA_016271365.2. Classification (NCBI taxonomy): domain Eukaryota; kingdom Metazoa; phylum Chordata; order Ceratodontiformes; family Ceratodontidae; genus Neoceratodus; species Neoceratodus forsteri. Next base: position 1,212,772,340 of record CM057458.1, read on the forward strand.
ATAGGAGGAGAGGTTAATGAATCTGGAGTTAAGAGCCTCGGCGATAGTGAGCAGGTTATTGCAATTGCAACCATCCACGACCAAATCAGAGATTGTATTGCACTTGTTTTTCCCTATGATGGTGTTAACATGACTCCAAAAACCACGAGAGTCAATGACAGAGGTACTAAGGAGCTGACAGTAGTAATTGCCCTTAGCAGATCTGATGGAAACCGTACATAGGTTTCGGAGTCTTCTGTCCAGTCCGATGGGGACTGGGTTAGCTTAGCTTTGTTCCAGGCTTTCTCCCTCTTTTTGAGAGAGGACAGGAGTGAAGAATTTAACCAGCAGGTAGCAGATCCCCGGATGTGGCACCTTTTTTACTGGAATATATTTGTCTTGAAGGTTCAAAAGCGTGATAAGGAGGTACTGAGTAGCACGTTCCATATTACAAGTATTATACAGAGGTGCTCAGTCCGTGTTCTGTAGCTCCATGATTAGGGCTGTCTTATCCATTTTTGAAAAATCCCTGAAAAGAATTTCTCTGGGAGGTGGTTTAGGGGCCCTAGCCTTCCAAACACAGTAAACTTGGGAGTGGTCACTGACTGAGTCTGGTAAAACTCCAACAGCACTGATCCTCTCAGGCATTTTGGAGACGACCCAATCTAGAAGAGAATGGAGACTGCTGTTACTAGCCTGTCTGGTCGGGAGAGTGACCAGTTGAGACAGGTATAACCTGCTGAGTTCAGCAGCATAGAGATTAGAGTTTTTCCCCTAGCCAATCCAGGTTGAGGTCCCCCATAACAATGAGCTCTTGTCTACCCTTTAGCGAGGAAAGATGGTCAATTACCTTAGTCAGGCCTGTTAGTCAATTTTTAGGAGGGTTATAGATGCACACTATATTTAGCTTCTTAGTGAGACCTAAGGTAATAACTATATGAATAGTTTCACATACAGGTAGTGTTGACCGGAGGACTGTAATGTCAAGGTCCTGCCTGGTATAAAACAAAACACCACCACCCTTTTTAGCATTTGGATGATCACATCTGTGAAGTTTATATCCATTGATCCTACATAATGAATCTGGTATATGGGGTTTTAACCAAGTCTCAGTTAGACCTAAGACATCAGGGGAGATGTGAGCAATCCAGGCTTCAAGCTGTGCAAAATTAGCTGACAGCCTTCTAATGTTCATATGTGCACACTTAAGCCCCTTTTATGTGAACCAATAAGATGGGTTCTTGGGAGCGATGCCATCAGGAGGGCCCGGGTTAGGTTCAATATCACCGGAGAGAGAGAAAAAGAGAGATGACATGGGGTACCCAGGTCTCAAGGAAAGAGGTTTGGAGTTTGCCCTCAAGTGGCATATAAAAAAGGGAATGGCTTAGGGAGTCAGCTATACCAGTAAATGGGATAAGCTTTACGAGCCAGGTTTCAGGGATAGAGGTATTACCCCTGATAATTAGGTTTGAGAAAAAATAGCTCCAGTCCTCAGCTTTATTTAAGTAGCCAGAGTCAGTAGATGGCTGGCAGAGAAGATCTACTGAGAGCTGGAGGGCTAGCAGAAGGGAAAATACTATTTGCCAGGGTAGACATAGTTAGTGTTATCCAGATTATTGTATTTTCTACAAACCTTGCCACTATCTGCTTCAACGGATTATTTTCAATCATGGAATAAATTGATCTCCCCATTTTATTTGGCAAGGTAAACTCCCAAGAATCAAATGCCCAATTCTCCAACTACCACAGACTAAAAGGGGCCTCAACCTTCCAAACCTACAACTGTATGCACAGGCCTCTCACCTCCATATTCTTCATCATTGGCTGACGCTCACCTGCACCCTCTTGAGAAAGCATACTGAATTTCATCTTGATGATCTTCATAATACATCAGAAGTACCTATTTGCATATTCACTGATATTACCACCTTTAAGAGACTTCCTTAAAGGGTACAGTGGTGACTTTACAATTTTGGAAACCTAGCTCCAGCTCCCAACCCTTCAGACAATCAAGTTCTTGTGCCAAAATTTAGCATGTGATTCTGCCTTTGCTCCCAGTAACACTGACCACATGTTCTGTAGATGGAGACCGTTTGGTCTTGGTCACACATTTCAATTCTTAGACACCAACGAGAACCTCCCCTTTGCTGACCTGCAATCTAAATTTGGACTCAAATTAAAAATGCAGGCATTTTTATTAAAAACATGGAAGAGACAGAGCAAAACTGCTGATCCAACTTAGTCTGATATGTCATTCTTTATTGTATGCAATTGGGCGCCCGACAAGGCACCCACTTGATAGTACTCTTTTGCAGGACTTTACGAAAGTTACGTTGAGTTGTCATGAATCCTATCTTAGAGAGAGGGGTGCAAGATCTTGAGCTTATTTTCTTGTACGAACTGGATAAAATATACCCCCAACAATGAAAGTTACCTCTTCACCTTCTGGGGAGGATTCTCATGGAAGAGTTGCAATAGATATTTCAGAACACTGGCAGTACAGTCTGCTTATATAGGGGAACAATAGGCGAAACGTTGGCAAGCAATGCTGGGTGCAAGATGCTGACTAAGCCCATATTTTTGAGGGAGTGAGCAACAGGGTCAAAGGTTTTGGCCAAGTCAACAAAGATGGCAGAGGTGATCAGCCACTGGTCTGCACCTAAAAGGATGCAGCCAGTGAGCCAGAGCAGTGACGTGGATGTGGACTGGAATTTCATAAAAGCAGACTAGAAAGGAATAAAGGAGGAGGAGGAGGAGTCACAGTTGTGAGAAAACAATGAGTTCCTGTAACTTAGCTAGAGTAGGGAGGAGACAAATAGAATGACAGTTACCAGAAGGTGAAGGATCAGTATTGGGAAGGGGGATGACAGTAGCCTGTTCCAGGCATCGGGGAAGGTGGCTAAGGAGAAGGAGAGATTGAGCAGATGGCTAATACAGACAGCAATGGCAGGTGCAGAAAGATGAAGACGATTGGGAAACAGACCATCAGGGTTTACATCCTTGTTGGAGTAAAGAGCAAGGAAGGACTTTAAGAAACCAGAGGGAGTGGTGGAAGAAAATGAGAAAGAGTGCATGAGACAAGGCAGTGGACAAGGGGTTGTAGGGTGTGGAGGAAATAAGGGAAAGAGCACAGGTGGTGAAGTAGGAGTTAAAGGAAAAGGGCGCAGAATCAGAGTCAGAGATGAGGGAGCTGCCAACCTTGAGAAGGGCGGGGGTGCTGGGTAGTTGGGGAGAAGACAGAGTGAATAACCTTCCAGAACATGGAGGGGTGATTAAGGTTGTCACAGAAAGTGGATGCAAAATACTTGAACTTGGCAAGTCTGGTGACTTTGATACAGTCATTGCAAAGATATTGGTAGCTGTCCAGGGCAGCTGGGAAACTATTCATCTTGTAGGACTGCCAGGCTAGGTCTCTGGCATAAAGCAAGCCAGCAACTCTGCTAAGTTCCAGGGGAGGTGGGAGCCCTAGATACTGGAATTCCTAAGGGGAGGGCATGGAGATCTCGTATAGCCATGAATTTGGACTGCAAGGATTAGAGGGCAGAATTAATGGTGGTTACAGAGAGGGGTGGATCAGTCGGCAGCTAAAAGATCAGAGTGGAGGGTGAAACAGTCCAGCAACCCAAAGATCCAGAGAAAGATATATTTAGTGGGCTTTAAGGTGATGGATCTAGCACACACAATAGAACATGTGGTGATCACTAAGGGCAACATGGAAGATACCTGCATCCACTATACAGTAGGACTGAGAGGAGAGGACCCAGTCCAAGAGGGAGTGGTTTGAGAATTTATGATTGAGGCGGGTGGGGTCTGAAATAAACCGGGGTGACTGGAAGGAATAAAAATTTCGGATACATTTATGTGCAGAGGGGGAGAGCCAATTAATATTAAAGTCACCAAGGATGAACAACTCCTGGGTGGGGGGGGGGAGAGATAGAGGAAAGAAGCTCAGTGACTAAAGAAGGGGACATTCCAAGGCAGCAGTGGACCCCAGAAATAAAAATGGGAACAGAGAAGGGGGGAGGTAACAATAAACTTAATCCTTATCCTATTTCCATCTTACTGTTACAGCTCCCAAAAGGACTGAAGGTTGCTCATCTAAACATCTGCAGCCACCTTCCAAAACTTGATCAATTACAGCCTTTTAAGGTCGACCCCCAGCAGGATATCCTTGTCAAAGCAGAGTCTTGGCTGTCCCTTAAGGTCCATGATTCCTCAGTGGCGATCCCTGGTTACTCCACAGCACGTCAGGACCACCTCAAGAGGGGTGGAGGTGTGGCTATTTACCTTTCCTCTGGCATCTAATTTGAGCCTCCTGCACCTATGGTATGTTTCTCCTCAAACGCTTCACCCCTTCTCTGTTTCCATTTTTGTTGCTAGGGTCTACTACTGCAGAAGGTTTGTGGGCGACTTTCAAATGTTGCTTCATTCAGTGCCTACATCAACTGTTTTGGGTCTGAATTACTTGCTGCTGTGTTGTGCTAGAAGGAGGAGTCAGTCGGACTCCTGAAGTATGGGCTGGTGTCTGGACTACTTGTTTCTGTGACTCCTAGCAGGCTACTGCTTGCTGGCAGGACATCTGGAACTTTTCCTGTACACTGCCCCTCCTCCAATCAGGACAAATGGTTTCTAGGGGCCGGGGAAGGACTCTGTGTTTAAGCAATATTCTGGCTAGCAGTCCTCCCCTGCAGTCCACAGTTCAAGGATAACAGTCTAAAAGCGTCACACGGGGGGTATCAGCATGGAGCGGTAGTCGCTGCCAATGAGCCTTCTGCCATGCCCCCTAGAAACCAGTCCTCTCAACTGGAGGAGGAGCAGCACACAAGAAAAGTCCCAAATGTCCTATAGGCAAGCAGTAAAATGCTAGTAGCCACAATCACAAGTAGTCCAGACAGCAGCCAATACTTCAGGAGTCAGACTGCCCCTCTTCCCACACAGCACAGTAGCAGCAAGTAATACGGACCCAAAACAGCTGATGCAGGCACTGAATGAACTTAACTGGATAAACTTCATAAACAAAATAGACTGTGTTTCACTAATGAGCTGAACATCCTCCAATCAAAAGATAATGTATTAATGGGGTAGGCAAAATGATAAATGCAATCATCAACTGAGTCAGAATCTTTAAGGGTTAACTTAACCTGTAGTATCTGGTATATTGAACCAGCTAGAACGGATATGTGCTAAACAATTATTGAAATATTTAAATACCACTGCTCAAAAAACTGTAAAGGCATGTGCGAAATGTTCTAATCACCCCAAACCGCTAACCAGAATTCTTATGAACTTGTTCTAGTATTCAGTGCAGTAAATAAAAAATTATGCTCCAGCTGACCTCACAGGCAGAAAACCTTGAACTCTGATGAACCTGCTCTACAACACAACCACAGAAGACCAATTACAATTATCTGGAGACTGAAAGAACAATTACCACTTTCACCAGTGCCATTTCTCAGCACAACAAGGTCATGCTTTGTACACAGCAGTAAGAAAGACAACATGGGTAATGTTTCCTACAACAGATACTGACATGGTTTTATCTTAGCTGCAAACACTGGTAATGCTGTTAACAGAAAAACTTATCAAGTAGCCTCTGTTCAATGCACACTTAAAAATCCTTCATGATCATAAATGCTGGCACGATGCATACAGCTTTAAAAGACTGAAAGAGCAGGTTTCAGCTAAAATATAAAACTTAAAACAACTTTGTATACTGCTACACAAAACTAAATTGTTTTTTATGGATTTCAGACCTTGCCCAATTATTGATCTTTTAAAGAGCAGCTGATACCTCTGGGAGAACTCTGAAAGTGCTACACATATACATGTTATACTTTATATACAGACACACACACACACACACACACGAAACAAGGTGGGTCATTCAACATGAGGCACAGCTGAATAGCTTAACTTTCAACCCCTCGGGTGTTTGTAAAGCAAAGTACATACACACACATCAAGTCACAATAGGCCGATCTAGGCCATCCACCATATTCATGGTGTAGTTAATCAGCACACTGTCACATATTCTCAAAACACTTAAAAAGCTGGATAGTTTACAATGCAATATTTATTCACATAACGTGACTACAAACATTATTTCTTAGAAGTGCTAGGTTGAGGCTATCATTGCTGGTGAAACAAGCTTAGTAGTTTAAGTCAATTCTCTAGACTACGAACATAGTGAACTGCCTGGATGGGCCTGTTGTGACTTGTTGTATATGGGTCCCATTGGAATTGTGCACCTTAATTGCTCCGTTATACACAGAGTGGCACCATTCGTTCTTGTTTTAACTTTTATACATACACATCACTGGAGAGTGCTAGCATGCTAATAAAATAGGTTTGTGTTAAAATTGACACGAAAATAAAAGGAACTGTGAGCCCTTGGACTCTCACAGGATGCATGTCCGTCATGTGATCAGATTCCACCAATTATAGTGCAAGATTTTCTCAACCCAGTTTATGAGTGTAATAACACACTGCAAGGATATGTATGTATTTATACATACAGAGAATGCTGGATGGGCAACCATGCACAACAGGGCTGTGCTGCCATAGAAGGGTTCTGATTACATCAGACCTCAAGAGCGAAGCTCGAGAGTTCTGACGTAATACAACCCTGAGATGACAGCTCAGGCTTGTTGCGTATTGGGTTTCCAATCATGTAATTTTAATAGCACATAGGTTTTGAGAGGCAGGAGAAATTATACTGCGATCTACTGGCCGCATTTGAATGCGAGCAAAAAATGAAAAAGTCAAAATGCCCCTGCCCGAATGTACAGTGTCGCTTTTCAGTTAAACTGCAGTCTGCGCGCAGTGGTTCTGAGGCACAAACACAGGTGAACCAAGGATTTAAGATCAGCTGGAATGCTACTGTACCGCAGAAGGGTACAACAATGTTCCATGACAAACATTCCAGCATGAATGGAAATCTGTCCAGAACAAGAAAACACTATCTATCCATTCATGGTGTATGTTGGAACGCTGGTCTGCATGGAAATCCATACCTAGAACAGTGTTGTTGTGCAGCCGTAGCAACATCATGATTTTGTGCTGCACTGAGGATTTCACTACTGCAGCACAACAACATCGAACGTCGTCGCGCAGACACGATGAAGCGGCTGCGGTGATGACAGCTGACCTAGGAAGTGAGTGGCGCTGGAAACTACTGTTCTATCCTGTGCTAAAATTAAGGCAGTTTAAGTACTGGGGACCTTTTTTTGGACACAGGATTTTAAAGTTTGGTTGCTCATACACTATGAAAGATTGTATACGAGCAATCACACACACAAACAAGGCTTCTATGGTAGGGAGACCTCTCGAGCTGCGCTCTTGAGGTCTCTTGTTACCACAGAAACTTCTCAACTGAAGAACAGCCTTGCTGTGTATGATTGGTCATACACAATCCTTTATATCTATAGAACAGTTACGTAAGCACTTACCATAACAACAGATCTTTGAGGGAATCTCTGTCACCAGGTCACATGTATGGAACTTAGCTGTCAGGTGCTAGGATCACACAGAAGCTTTTCTGCAGCAGTCTAGTAGGGGCCACCCATGCTGATGTCAGGCTCCAACGTCATAGCCGTATATAGGCATGGGTGGCCCTGCTCCCTCCTCAGTTCTTTCCCTAGCTGGAGCCAATAGGAGACAGGAGTCCCAGCAGGGAACCGAGGAAAGAGAGAAGGTGCCCAGCTACCAAAATGGCTGGAGCAACAAGACAGCAAAGCTGAAGAGAGAGAGGGAGAGAAAGGGGGATGGAGGGAGGGACGGCATGACCTGATGACACAGATTTCCTCGAAGATCTGCTGTTACGGTAAGTTCTATGTAACTGGTCTACCTTCTTCAGGGATATCTCTGTCATCAGGTCACACCTATGGAACGAGTCCCAGGCAGTGCTAAGTGCAAGCCAGTCTAAGTGGCAGGAGGCCAGAGGCCTAAGAAAGAAGGCCCTGAAGCACAGCTAGGTTAAAGCCTGCCCTTCTTCTGGAGGCAATGTCCAGACTAGTGCTTGGTGAAATTGTGAACAGTACTCCCAAGTGGCAGCAGCACGAAGTTCCACAGCAGACACATTCCTGAAACAGGCAACAGAAGTTGCCATGCCTCTGGTTGAATGGCCATGAACCACACCAGGAAGTTCCTTACCATGCTTCCTATAACAAAAAGTAATACAGCTGGCCAACCATTTGTACAAGCACTATTTAGATACTGGAGTGTCCTCTTTGCCAGGGGTGAAAGAAACAACTCACAACCTTTCTCACTTTTAAAGACTAATCCATCTGAAGTTAAAAGATGCAATACTTAACACTGCAAATAATAAGGCACCAGGACCAGCTACCATTCCAGCAGAAATATACAAATACACCTGGGATTTTTGGACACCACTGCTGACCAACTACTTTAATCTTTGTCTCAAAAATAATTACATTCCCAATTCTTGGAAAATCAATATATTAGCTCCACTACACAAAAAAGGTTCTCCGTTTAGCCCACATAATTATTGTCCCATCAGCCTTTTGGATACAGTGTCTAAAATATTTACCCACATAATACTCACTAAATTAACAGCCTGGGTTGAGGTTAGGAAACTAATCTCACCTTTCCAAGCAGGTTTTAGACTTCACTTCTTGACTACTGATAATACATTTTGTCTCGCCCATTTGTATGAGAAGTGCATTCATATTAGAAACACAAACCTTTATGTACTTTTTATAGATTTCATGGCAGCATTCAATTCTGTAAACCATAATATTCCATGGGATATCTTAAGAAAGAAAGGGTTAGATGAAGCCCCCCTTAATCCAATTCAATTGCTTATTCAGACACATATACTAGAATCAGATATGACACAGGAGGTAACCTAACTGAAGCATTCAGCATTTCTAGAGGAGTGTAAACAGGGGTGTTTGCTAGCCCCAATTCTTTTCAACTTATATATAAATGATTTATTAGATTTTGAGGATACCAATATATATGACTGAACTCCAAAAATAAATCGCCTGGTCACGCAATGGCATTTGCGGATGACATCATCTTACTTTCTTTGACAATCAGGACTACAAAAGAAAATGGACACATTTAAAAAAAAAAATCCCGATTTAGAACTTAAAATAAACTTGAACAAAATAAAAAAAATTTTTGGCAGTAGGACACTAAGAAATCTTTTCTACTGGACAAACAAAAGATTAAAATAGTAAAAGAATACATATATTTTGGGGTAAAAATAAAGTGCAGTTACGCAAGAACTTACCATAACAGTAGATCTTCGAGAGAGGCTGTTGCAGTAGGTAATAACCTTGAGGACTGTGCTCCCTGGCGTAAAGACCACACGGAAACTTTAGCTAGCAGTGTCTGACAGAGGCCTGCCAACCCAATGTCATGTGACAGATGTCAGCATGACACTGTATAGTGGGTGGTCCCCATGCCCACCTTCCAGTTCTCCCGCTGGAGACCTCCAAAGGGAGTGACAGGAGAATGGAAAAAAAAATCAGGCTCCTGGAGTCGGGGATAGAAGAAGAGCAACAGAAGCTGGGGGAAGGAGGGATGGAAAAAGGTTACCTACTGCAAGAACCTCTCGAAGATCTACTGTTACGGTAAGTTCTTACGTAACTGTACTATCTTAGTTCAAGAGGGCTCTTGTAGTAGGTAACAACCTTGAGGACGGAGTCCCAAGCAATGTGAATCAGAAGAAACTGAAACACGGGAGGTAGGAAAAGTCTGCAGAAAGGCAGGGGAATTAGGAGAGAAGGCCTTGGAGCACAGCTAGACCAAAGCCAGCCCTGCGGCCTAGAGGCAATGTCCAGACTGTAATGCTTGGTGAAAGTGTGGACAGAGCTCCAAGTGGCTGCCGCACAAATGTCAGCGGCTGACACGTTCCTGAAGCAAGCAGTAGATGCAGTCATGCCTTGGGTAGAATGCCCCTTCTTAACCTCCCTTAGGAGGGTCTTACCATACTTCTGGTAGTAGAAAACAATACAGTTTGCCGACCATTTGGATAAACACTGTTTGGAAACTGCTGCACCCTCTCTCTTAGGTGCAAACGAAACAAAAAGTTAGTCTGTCTTCCGGACAGACTTAGTTTGGTTAGCATAATAATGCAAGATTTTGTGAACATCTAAGGTATGCAGAATTGCCTCCCCCTAATTGGAATGCTCAGGGTAATACACTGGGAGCTGAACAGACTGATTCAACATGAACTCAGAAACTACCTTCGGTAAAAGCGGAGGATTGGTACGCAGAGCTACCAGGCCACTGTGAAAAATTAAATAAGGTTCCTTACACATCAGGGCCTGAAGCTTGGAAATCCTTTGAGCAGAAGTAACTGCAACTAAAAAGAGCGCTTTCCATGATAAGTAGCACATATCACAACTACCAGCTGGTTCAAAGGGAGGCAAGGTCAGTTTTTCCAAAATAAAATTTAAGATCCCAAGGTGGGAGAGGACTGCGCACTGGGGGTTTCACGTAGAGGATCTCTTTCAAAAAGGTTTTGGAAACCTCCAGCTGAGTCATAGTTTTGCCTCCACTAAGGTGTGGTAGGCAGAAATAGCAGACAGGTGAACCTTCAGCGAAGAGTAACTCAGTCCCAGGTCTCAGAGGTGTAGTAAATACTCCATGACCTGAGGAACGGGGCACGAAAATGGATCGCAAACCCTGGAAGTGGCCCAAATGGAAAAACACTTCCATTTCATGGCATATGTCATCCTCACAGAAGGCTTTCTGGCCTCTGCAAGGACCTGAGCCACCCTAGAGGAAACTCCATAATGTGAAGCAGCTATGTCATGAGGTGCCACGTGTGAAGGTGAAGGGATTTCAGCCCTGGATGGACAATCGTGCCCCTCTGAGTCAGGAGATCATGATAGAGGAGCAGGTGAACTGGAGGCTTCACTGCAAGCTGCTGAAGAAATGGAAACCATATTTGGCGAGGCCAATACAGAGCGAGCAGGATCATGTGAGCCCCCTCTCCCTGAAACTTGAGTAGCACCCTCTGCAGGACCATAAAGGGAGGGAAGGCATACAAAAACCTCCCTGTCCATCAAAGAGATAGTGCGTCTCACCAAAAAATACCATGCCCGGGAGCGAGTGAGCAAAACATGGGTAGTTTTGCATTATATGGGGAGGCGAACAGATCCAGGTCTTGACGACCCCATAGGTCAAATATGTCTTTGACTACTGCTTGCTTGAGCTCCCATTTGTGGGTTCTTAACTCTGGTGTGGCTGAGACTGTCTACTAGATGTTTTGCACACCCAGAACGTGAACCACCAAGAGGTGTATCCGGTGCACAATTGCCCAGTTCCACACCCACATCGCTTCACTGCAAATTGGACACAACGAGTACCCCTTTGTTTGTTGAGGTACCAGACTACGCACATATTGTCCGACTGGACCAATAGTGGGCCTTGGTGGAGCAAGTACTGGAAGGTTTGAAGAGCATACAGCACTGCCGTCATCTCCAACACATTTATGTGTAGAGAGAGCTCTGATGGAGACCACAGCCCTTGAGTCCTGTGGCTCCCTAGGTGAGCGTCCTAACCCATCCCTGATACATCTGTAGTCAGAGTCTGGGTGGGAAGAGGGGATTGGAAGGGAACCCCCTTGGTGAGGTTGTTGAGATCCTGCCACCATAGGAGAAGATCCCGCTGCATCGAACTGGAGACCATGACCATGTGGCCGAGGTCGTCCGACCTCTGATCCCACTGCGCTCTGAGCATCCACTGCGAAATCTGTATGTGGAGCCTGGCTAGAGGGACAGTGGGGACGGCCGCTGCCATAAGGCCAAGAAGTCGAAGAACCGACCTGGCCAGAACCCACCTGCTGGAGGCTACTAAATGAGCCTGTTTCTGCAAGATTTCAGCCCTGTCCAAAGGGAGGAAGGCCATTACCCTGGGCCATGTCCAACTAAACTGGAGGCATTGGGAAGGGGCAAGTTGAGACTTGGGATAATTGACCATAATCCTCACTTGCGCAAAAGGGCCAAAGTAGCTGACAGAGAAAGTTTCAGCTGCTCCCTCAATGGGGCCGACAGAAGCTTGTCATTGAGGTAGGGGAACACATAGTGGTGCTGGCGTCTCAGGTCCACCACCACTACTGCAAGGCACTTGGTAAAAACCCAGGATGCCGAGGACAAGCCAAAGAGGAGGGCCTTAAACTGATAATATTCATCCTGAAAGGTGAAAATGAGGTAGCGGTGATGGGCCTGAAAGACTGATGTGCAGGTAGGCATATTGCATATACAGGACACAGAGCTACTGTCCCTTGTGCAGGAGGGGCAGCAGACCTGGAGAAGTCAGCATTCGAAACAGTTTGTATTCTATGTACAGGTTTAGAGTGCTGAGGTCCAAAATTGGACGCAAATTTCCCGTCTTTTTTGGAACCAGAAAGAAGTGGGAGTAGTATGCCTTTCCTTTCTGGTTCGGCAGAACTGGCTCTGCTTCTTCTTTTTGCAGGACAGTCTAGATTTCTTCCCTTAGGATGGAACTGTAGCTGGCCCAGTGGCGTGAAGGCCGGAGGCACTGACACCTTACCTCTCACCACACTGGTGACCTGGGTTCGGGAGCGAACTCGGGTCACCAGGGGTCGGCCAGGGGAGAGAGGACTGAGCGTCCATAGGACAGTTCTCCTCTCTCAGGGATGGGTAAGTTGTGAAGCCCTGGCACTAGCGACACCACGTGGAGGCATGCTCTCCTACAGCCAGGGATCACACAAAGGCATGGGGAGAGGTGATGGCAGACATCTGAGGGATGAGTGCGGGAGCGCGCTGGTGCCAGAGTCTGACGTCATTGCATGTCCATGCCTCTGTGGGAACAGAGAACAAAAGAAACACCCCTCTCGTCAGGAGGAAGACGTCACTCCCACCACCACACCCATGCTGGATTCTCCTCCCCAAGCCCTGACTGCCTCCCTCCCTCACCTCTGCCCGCCTGGCACTGCACAGAAGGAAAGTTCACTATGGAGCTGAAGGCGACCCCATCTCGGGGGAGTAACCGAGGGGTGCCAGGAAGGTGTGTCATGGGTGGGTTGGAGGAACAGGTGCTTCGGGACAAGGTAATCACAGCAGGATAGGATACGATGGAGTGACCGATGGGGCCCCTGTTACAGGTGCCCGGAGGGAAATAAAGTCATTAAAAAAAAAAAAATGATGGGAACGTGCACCTTCGGATAATGAGACACCCCTGGTGGTATGTCTGGGGGGGGGGGTCTCTTGAGAAACTCCAGAATGTGGCCTTGTCTTATCAACTGAAGGACCCACTAGTCTGTGGTTGTTGCCTCTCACCCTATTAGGTAACTGGTGAAGCTTCCGCCCACCAGCTCCCCTGATGGAAGAGGGGAAGGGACAAGCCACGAGTCAAGAGACAGAGGGAGGGATGGAAAGAGCCACCCCTGAGGCTCTCTGGGTTTTGGCCAGAGGGGTGGATGTTGCTGAAGGGGCCCGACATTTAGTCTGACATCTGGTCGTCTGCTGTTGCTTTGTCTGCCACTTGGTCCGGCAATGAAAAGGATCTTGACCTTGGGATCTAGGATGGTACATGGTGTGAACTGATCTCAAGGCCTTGCCCCTATCCTGGAGGCTGGTAATTATATTGTGGGCATCACCCCAGAACAGGACAGAACCCCTGAAGGGGGCATCCTGGAGAACCGCCTGGACACCAGGTGCCAAGTCTGAGACCCTAAGCCAAGAAAATCTCCTGAGACATACTGCTGTAGCGGTGCCCCTGGCCGAGGAGTCCACCGCATCATAGGTGGCCCTCAGAGAGTGGCGACTGGTGACTTTGGCAGACCTAATGGTGTCTGCCAATGCAGTCTTGGATTCAGAGTCTGGCATGGCCTCAACGATAGGCTCTAACTGGCTGAACAGCGACTTTTGGTACACCGGCATGTGTGCCACATAGTTAAGTGCACACAAGACTAAAGTAGAGGAAGAATAAAACTTTCTTCCAAACAAATCCAGCTGCCTCAACTCCTTGTCAGGAGGGGAGGTGCTCATGTGGTTGGGCTTGGAGGACCTACTGTGGGCCACCGTGATGACTACAGAGTCGGCCTTAGGGTGGACACTTAGGTGATTCTTGCCTTCAGGAGTTCTATAGGTTCTTTATATAGGTTCTATCAGCCTTCTTCACTACAGCTGGAATGGAGGAAGGCATCATTCACTTAGTGGAGGCCAAATCCTCGTAAGGCTCTAGCCATGGGGATGTAAGGATGGGTGTTGTCTCCTGCATGTCCAGGTGCTCAGCAAGCCGCTGATGCTTGGGATCCTCCGCATCTGACTTTCAGTTATAGACCTCTGCAATCTTTTTCAGGAGGACATCTGGGGGACTCCTTCGACTTGGGCTCTTCTGGAGGGGGTTGTCTCAAACCCTGAAGCTGCAGAGGAAGACCCGGATTCAGATTCTGAGTCAGAAGAATCCAAAGGTCTGATGTAAGAATGAAAGACCTTCTGAGTTCTAGGAGAAATAATGGCCATCATCAGGGCTGTCGAAGGACCTTTCGTCAGGCCCGATGTCGACTGTCGAGGTTCCAGCGGCTAAACAGACCGAGGAGTTTGATCCAGGTGGACTGGGGAAAGGGCTCTCACCAGGTGCCGGCTATCCAGCTCTGAGACAAGCTGAGATTTTGTTTTGGACCACCAGGACTGGAAGATGGCCTGAAAATCCGCCTAACGCAGAGGAGGAGGAGGCAGAGGAGGTTGATAGACTGGCTGGAACCCCGAAGGGTACCCCGTTGTCAGATATCCTGATGTGTGGTACCTGTGCATCGGGTAACCTGGCCAAGGGTACAAAGGCGCATACCCCGACATTGTGAAGCCTGAAGTCTGGTAGCCTGGTGGAGGGTACCCAGGGACATAATGAGAGGTCAGGTAATCGGGCGGAGGGTAGCCCAATGGAGGAACTGTGGGGACTGACATGGAACCCTAAGGAGGCCTAAAAATTGGCCCAGAAGGACCCAAAGGAATGGAGTCAGGCGCGGGGACAACAGGAGGCAAGTCCTCTGCTGGCGCTAGCGGTCCCACTGGAAAAAACAGTGGAGAAGGGTCCTGTGGGGTGCCCAGAAGCTCTGACATCAGTTCTTGGGGTGATTCTGAAACAATTATACCAGATGGACAACCTCAATCTTCCGGCTCCCACTACTCTGGGGAGGGTGGAGGGGGCTCCACAACGGGAGAACAAGGGGCATCACCGTGGGTAGCAACCACCAGAGAATGCTGCCAGAGACCGGCAGCTGGCTCTTGTCTCACTGGACATTGTCTGGGCTTGCGTCACAGCGCACTGTAAGCGGCACGGTCGGGTGGACGTCAGAGGGTCCGACGCCTGGCATATCGACCTTGGCCATGTGGGTACCAAAGTCCCTGGTGCCCAAGTTATCAGCCTGGGCAGGGCATTCATCGGATGGTCCGATGAATAGCTTACTGGCCCTGCCAGCCTGCTGAGACCCAGTGGTGGAGATGGGCCTAAGGGTGGCGGAAGCCTTGGACTCTTCCGAGGCACCCATGGTCACAATAACCAGTCATGGTGGGAGGACCAAGGGCTGCTCCTGAGAGGGTAGGGCAGACTTGGTTGTGGCGGCGGTCTTCCTGGAAGAGGGCCACAGTTCATCCAAGGGTGACCATGGGTGAGAGGAGGACCGATCCTGGTCCCCCGGTGCTTCTCTTTGTCCCTCTTCTTCTTGTGTCCGTGGGAGTCAGTGGGCGAGGAAGAAGTGCTCCTCAGCTTCTGCAGCTCTTTTTCCATAGATGCCATCTTCTTCTTTAGGAGATGGGCTTTGAGGGCCTGCTGGCGGCGTTTCCGTGTGGCCTAGCTGAATCCGTGGCAGGCCTCACAGTCCTCAATGTTATGCTCTGGGCCCAAGCAGCAGAGGCAAAGAGAATGGAAGTCCTTGTGCGGGAGCTGTGTGCCACAAGAATTGCGCTTGTTTTTATGCAACTCGATGGACGATGGAGAAAACATGCAAAAAACTCGAGAATTAACTATTAAATACAGAAAAAACAGATGCTCATCTGAGAAAAGGCAGTCAAACTGCAGCAACGATCTCCGAGAGGTCCAACGTGCACAAGTCGACAGTGGGAAAGAACTGAAAGGCAGGTGTGGGGACCGCCCACTACACAGTGTCACGCTGACATCCATCACGTGATGTCGGGTAGGCAGTCCCCCATCAGACACTGCCAGCTAAAGTTTACATGTGATCCTGATGCCAGGGGGCACAGTCCTCAAGGTTATTACCTACTGCAAGAGCCCTCTCAAAGTAAGATCAACAAATACTAAATGGACTCAACACCACAAAATTCAAATCAACAATACCGAACAATTGGCAAAAGCACTTCTAAAATTCAATTACAAATATGGAGCTCTCTCCATTGAAGCAGCATTACAGGCGGCGGAGGAAAAAATTAATCCCATTTTACTATATGGGGCCGAAGTATGGGGTACGGTCCATTACCCAGTTATGGAAATCCCCCTACTGTATTTTTATAAAGCACCTCTGATGGTCCCTTTATCAACGTCTTCAGCAATGACTAGAGCCGAACTGGGCAAATTTCCAGAAAGGGCAATCATGAACCTTAGACATTTATCTGAATGGATTAAAATTATTAATAACAGATCTAATACTCTACCAATGGCCCACCTACAAGAAAAAATGAAATGACTATCAATGGGCTCGAGTTCTAACTGGTTATCTTCTCTTTTCTCAAGACTAAAAATAATTATTCTTTTTACCTCTGGAAAGATTCCCAGAGGGCTAACTTACTATCCTCCACCCCCAGTACAAATTCCCTAATAAAGAACTGATTATACTTAAATGCACAGAAAGCAAATGTTGAGGTAATTAGAGCACAGAAATGTGCAACCTGGTACAAAATCAATAAAACACATCATAATATGGAAAACTATTTTACATTGTCACTATCCCCTATCCAGAGAAAATTTCTTACATGGGCAAGATTTTGCATCATAAATTCTAAATATTTTCATTTCAACAAAAAAAAAATAAGTTAGGAATAACAGTTAAAGAACTTAAATGCCCATGTAACCCTGAAATAACAGAAAGAATTGCTTACTTGATTACTCAATGTCCGATCTACACCGATCTCTGGTTAAAATATCTGACGAATACACTATTAAATTATAACACAGATTATGACGCAACTTTTATCCTCTTATATCCATTCACTTATAAGGATGCTGAAGCAATAACCGCTTTTTTTACCTCAGTGGTCAAACGGAAAAAAATGCATAATAAAAACTAAAATTAAATAATTCCACACAAAGTAACTTAACAAACCTAATAAACAGATCTTCCTTTCTCAAAACCTTGACTAGTACACTAATAACAATATAAAAGCATCATGGGCTGCATATGCAAATCACCACAGAATATTATGCTGGTTCAACTTTAAGCAGAAATGCATGGTACTGAAAGGACTCTCACACAGTTTGCAAAGGGTGCCAACAGAAGATATAGACACGCGTTTCATCCTACCAGGACTCATCGGTATGCCTCGTCTGTTTGACACCCCCAATGGAATGAACCAGCGACCCTAAGATGCTCTATCTGGGTTATGCTGTGGTGAACCCAATTAAAACAAAAAAACAATTTAAAAGACAAAGAACCTCTGTGCACAAGCACTGAGGTAATAATGGTTACCCCAAAGGGCATTTGGCCGGGAAGCCAAGTTTCAAAGAAATACAAAATCACACATGCCCCCACAATGCAAAGCATCATGGGCTGCACATGCAAATCACCACAGAATATTACGCTGGTTCAACTTTAAGCAGAAATGCATGGTGCTGAAAGGCCTCTCACACAGTTTGCAAAGGGTGCCAACAGAAAACATAGACACGTGTTTCGTCCTATCAAGACTCATCAGTATGCCTCATCTGGTTGACACCCCAGTGGAATGAACCAGCTACCCTAAGAAGATCTATCTGGGTTATGTTGTGGTGAACCCAATTAAAACAAAAAACCAAAAACAATTTAAAAGACAAAGAACCTCTGTGCCCTTTGGGGTAACCATTACCTCAGTCCTTGCGCACAGAGGTTCTTTGTCTTTTATTAAGGTTCACCACAACAATTCTGTAAAAGTTCAACCAGCACAATATTCTGTGGTGATCTGCATATACAGCCCATGATGCTTTACATTGTGAGGCAAGACCCTATATTCTTGGCTTTAAACTCGCTTCCTCGCCAAATGCCTCTTTGTAACTATTACCTCAGCGCTCACATAGGTTCTTTGTCTTTTAATAACAATATGAGATATTATCAAGGAACTATCATCAGTCTGAGAACAATTATAATCTTCATGTATACTAAAGTGTGTTATATTATGTTACTGGATGCACAACATGGTTTTAATCACTGGACTGTAATTCTGTTTTTACTTTGTAATAACCTAGGTATACTCTACCTAGGTTGAACAAAATATATTCATTCATTCAACTAAGATGACTTTCTGCAGTCCTTAGAATGGTGTGTACAGTACCTGAGAATTCTATGCACATCCAAAGTATGGAGCAATGCTTCCCCTGGGTTGGCATGCTATGGAAAATAAACAGGCAGATGGATAGACTGATTTAGAGTAAACTCAGTCACCACTTTAGGAAGAAACTTAGGGGTAGTATGCAAAGAGACCCAGTCTTTGTGGAAAATCAAATAAGCAAAATTACATAAAATTCATACCAAGACTTAAAATAATAAAACTCGGGTATGTAAAGGAAAGATATATGCAACAGACTAGACAATAAATATATCTGTATGCAGACTGAAGCTCTGGTCCCAGATGAAGAAAACACTGCACTTTGACTGGGGGAAAGGAACTAAGGCAGCTTAGGCTGGCAGTGCTTAGTATGTAGTGGGTGTGCATACGATGCCATGTGTTAGTGCTAGTCACAGGTGCCACCAGCCTCAAATGATATGGTTCCCACAGAGTACTGCTACTTCCAGCTCTAAGGAGGAGACTGATTTTTTTTCAATGTATGTTTATTAAACAAACAGCAGCATACAGCAGGTACAGATATTCACTGATGAGGCATATTAGGAATCATATAGTACCGAGGTGTGCCAAGAGTTACCTGAACAAGTTGCGACCCTGGGCTCATCTCAGATAAGTTACAGTAACTGGTTAACCCAGTTGGTAACTGGCCAGCTGTGTTCAAAACAGTATAAAGTCTTATTTGGACTAAATGGCTTGGCACAAGAATGATAATAAAGAAAACTACCCAGGTTACGGTACATGTGTCATTATATAGGTAACCCAATTCTGTCACCTAAAGTGGAATTGCCTGTCATGTAAGAAAGCAGTTATGCATTCTGTATTGCAGATTTTAGATACATTTGCCACATTTCCACAGTCTGACCTGCATCCACAGTCATGTGATAGCCTTTTTGTAGCTAATAGATATAAATAAACCATAGAGCAAGGGTTCAGTCGATGACCAGCAGGGAGGAGTGATAGTATTACCAGTGCTGGTGAGATCAACTCCTTGGCTATGGACAAAGCATCAAACTGACTGGCTCTGTCTTGCCATAAAATTATAATACTCAAGTATAGCCAAAATACATGTGCTTAATCTGCCCAAGTTTGCCCACACTGTTTCCATGAGTGTCCTTATTGAGTGAGCAAGAATTTGGCCAGCACTGTCGGGGTTCTGAAAAACAGATACTGGCACTTCAATGCCAACTCCCTCCATTGTGCAAAGGAGGTAATTTTTAAGGCAGGCATCGCATATTTCAGCCAGTCTTTTTACTATCTGTGGAGCCCAACTTTTGGATGCACTTATCTAACAGTTTGTGTGGAGTCACCTAGCAGATCCTGTAGCCTGTTATACAAACTGCCAATCAGATGCCCCCAAAGTGTCCCTTGCAGGGCTCCAAAACGCAATTTCAACAAAAAAGGCACCAGATCTGGTAGGCAAGCCTGTTCATTTGTTTTGTGGAGTAGGTATGTTCTAACTTGAAGATATCTAAAATGTTCCCTGCAAGTCCGAACAGCTGTAAACTTTCAAATGGTATCACCCTGTGGGAATCTAGAAACTGAAAAATGTACGCAGGGCCTAACTGCCTCCATCAGGCAAAGGTATGGTCAGTTTGACTTGGAAAGAAATCAGGCTCTGTTGGCTGTACCCTACAGTAGTAAAACACCAAGGCCAGTTTGGATAAGTGTTGTAAATTAAACCATACTTTTAACATATGAGCTATGAATTTACTGTAATCTGTTAAGGATAGTGGGGCAGCCCAGTTAGTGAACAGCAAAGGACCAATGTTATATATGTCATTAAGAATGAACTCAATCTGCTTCCATTGCAGGGATACCTAGGGGCACAAATAGTAGAACACTGTCCGAAGGTGGGAAGCCCTTACACAGTTAAGCAAGTTAGGTAAATTAACTCCCCTTGAGTAGTTGGTAATTGCAGCATGGAAAGCAAACCTGTGGGGGTGTTCTCCCCAAATGTATCAGGAAATCAGTTTACTCCATGAGGTGAAGTACCAGGTGGATGGCAGTATAGGAAGAGTCTGGAAGAGATAGAGGATATGAAGCAAGATATTCACATGTATAGACTCCAGTTTTGTGGAGCAGGCGAGTGGTAGCTGACTACCGGGTGATGTCTTCCATTAAGGTGACTGTAAGAGGCTTGTAGTTCAAAATCTTCATGATAACCAAGTCTTTGGAGATGTTAACACCAAGATATTTGAATTTCAGGCTTCTCCATTGCAGAGGGAGCTCTTGTTGCAATGATGGTGAGTGGAAATAATTCAGCAATAGTACCTCCATCTCACAAAGGTTTAAACAGAAACCTGCCAGTCGACCAAAATAAATATTATAGTCCAGGCAGCTGGAATGGAATTTTCACCATCATCCACATATAATGTGGTTTTATATTCAGTCCCTCCTACATACTAACATATGAACATGCCAGCAGATAAAGGCCTTACCGTTTATCTGGTCTGCAATTCCCACTGTGTTTACAGAGGGAACTGCCCCCTTTCCCTGTTTCCCCAATGCCACCCCTCAAATATGCCTTAACCCAACTCACCCTTCCCCATCTGTAATTCTCCCCTTCAGCCTCTCCCATCCCCTCTTGAACATATCAATCGTTTTTAAGGGCAATACCTCCTCTGGCAACTCATTCCACTTGGCTACCACCCTCTCAGTGAAAAAGTGCCTCCTCATCTCCCACCTGTACCTTCCCCACTCCAGCTCTAGGCTGGGCCCCTAGTGGTCTTGTTCCAACTAAAGCTGAACAGGCCCTTAGTGCTCACCTTGTTTATACCTTTAAGGTACTTGAAGGTCTCAGTCATGCCCCCCCTCTTCCCCCTGTCCTCAAGAAAGTCCATACTGAGCCACCTGAGCCTCTTCTCATAGGTGTTGCCCTGCTAGCCCTGGATCACATTGGCTGCTCTTCTCTGTACCATCTCCAGCAAGCTGATATCCTTCTTAAGATAACAGCACCAATACTCCACACTACTCAAGGTGCGGCCTCATCAGAGACCAGTACAGTGGCAGAATGACCTCCACCTTCCTGCTGGTAATTCCCTTGGCTATGCAGCCCAGCATCAGATTTGCTTTGGCTGCTGCTCTCTTGTGGTGTGCCGAGTGTTTCAGGACCCTTGCAATTACTCCCAGGTCTTTTTCCTCCTCTGACATGGTTACCTCCACACCACCCAACCAGTATTTGGTCCCTGGGTTCTTCACCTACAAGCGCATAACTACACTTTTCAGTGTTGAACCCCAACTGCCAAATGCCAGACCACTTCTCTAGCCTAGCCAGGTCTTCCCTGAATTCCTGTCTCTGCTCCTCCATGTCGGTTACATGACAATTTGCACCAGTTAATCCAGTCTGTGACACATTGCTTGTCCTGTGAGCGCTGGCATAAACCATGCCCCTGAACAAATCGTCCCCTGGCAGTTTGCCCCAGCATAAATATAACAGAACAAAAGTCCAGGGGCGGGAATCAGGAACAAATTGTCCAGGGAGGTGAATGAGGCTAGAGCTCATAGCCCAGAGTGAGTTGTCACGGCGTGGAACGCCCATCATGAACTGATGAGTCCCCTTCCGGTGTCAACCCACCCACAAAGCTTTGCATCATCTGCAAACAGGCAGATCTTACCCTTGATCCTATCTGCAATGTCACTTTCGAAATGGTTAAACAACACCAAACTGAAAACCGAGCCCTGAGGGACCCCACTGGTCACAGGCCTAGCTTCTGATAACCCCCCCCCTCCGACTGCCACATTTTGGCTTCTGTCCTGCAGCCAGCTTCTGATACATCCACAAGCCTAGTTCCCCCCAGATCTTCCAGCTTTCTGACCAGTCTCCTATGAGGCACAGTGTTGAAGGTCTTGCTGAAGTTCGGATAGAAGACATCAACTGCTTGGGCCTTGTTCACGGTCCTGGTGACCCAGCTAAAGAAGTCAATGAGGCTAGTCTGGCAGGAACTCCCTGATACAAAACCATGCTGCTCTTGTCCTGGAGCCCATAATCTTCCAGAAAGCTTAGCAATCTCTCCTTCAGGATGGTCTCCATCAGCTTGCCCACTATTGAGGTCAGGCTGACCATCCTGTACTCCCCTGGTTCATCCATTGGCCCACTTTTATGCAGAGGCACAACAAGTGCAGTCCTCCAGTCATGGGGCACATTCCCTGACTCCATACAGGCGTTTACCAAGTCTGCCAGAGGATCTGCCAGAACCTCTGCCAGTTCCCTCAGGATCCTTGTGTGCATTCCACCTGGCCCTGGGGATCTGTCTACCCTTAGGGCCCTTAAGTACTCCGTCAACTTGTATTATGCCATCCGTGACTTCTCCCCTCCCAGCCCGCTACCTTATGGCACTGGCCTGTCCGTTCTCTCTGGTGAAGACTGAACAGGTTGAGTCCCTCTGCTTTATCTTCACTACCCTCTGTCCAACCTCCCTCCTTTTTTAGTCTGACAATCTCATCCTTTATGTTTCTCTTCTCCCTTACATATGGAAAAAAACGCCTTCTCACTTGTTCTTACATACTGTGCTAGCTGCATCTTCCTTGTAGCCTTAGCCACCCTAATCACTCAGCTCAACTTCCTTGGTTTGGCAGAGTAATCCTCCCTATTCTCCTTCTTCTGAGCATATTTGTACTTCTGGAAGACTGCCCTCTTGTCTCCTACCACTTTTGCCACCTCCTTGCCAAACCAGCTAAGGTTTCTGGCCTTAGATTTCCTACTTTTGATTTTGGCACACTCACTATTGGCCTCCATCAGTAACTCCTTCATTATGGCCCATTCCTGTTCCATTTCTATCCCCATTCTGATTCCAGCAAGGTGTATTGATAGAATTTCTCCCATCTTACCAAAATCAGCCCTCCTAAAGTACCAAGCCCTTGTCTTGGTCCTGACCATCCTTTTGCCCATGTACAGGTGGAACTACACCATGTGGTGGTCACTACCTGCAGCAAGTGAAGGTGATTCCTCCAAAAGGAATCCCCCTCACTGCACATGCTTTCTGAGGTGCTGTGGCCAAAGGCTCAATATAGATAGCAAAAAATAAAAGGGAGGGGACAGGGGGCAATGCTGCTGGGTAACCTGTTAAAGTGATATAAGGGACCCATGTGAGCCACTGTTATGGATATATGCCTGCAGTTCAAGTAGATGTTGTGCAGCTAGGTGAGGAAGGGGACAGGGAATCCGAAGAATGACAGGGTGTCCCAGAGTAAGACCCAGGATACCCTGTCAACAACCTTTTTTGCATCTAGGCTTAAAAGTGTTGTGGGTATAGATCTCTGGGAAGCATACTCTGGTAGTAATAGTGTGCAGCAGAAGTTATCCATGGTCTGGCACTTTCGAATAAAACCAGCTTGGTCTAAGTGTATTAGTGTCAGTAGAATTCATTCTAGCCTATGTGCCCAAATTGCCATATAGAGTTGATAATCTACATTTAAAATAAAGCTTGGGCAATAGGACAGGGTTGGGGAGCTTTCCCAGGTTTGGAAATGGCAGATAGGGTTATAGATTTCCACATGGAGGGGTATCAATACAAACTGCTTCAAAGGCTTGGTGTAAATGAGGGATAAGAACTTCTGAGAAGTCCTCATACTATCTGACCTGGGCATTTCTGAGATTTGGCATCAGTAAGTACTGACTGCATCTTATTAGTCCATATCAGGACAGTTAATATCACTTTCTGAGAATCAGAGTAGGAAGAGAGAGGCGTAGGAGGTAGGATTAGATATCCTGATGCTTTAGAAGAGGATTCATATCATTTTTAATAATAATCCCAAACGATTTGAAAGAATTCTGTCAGATTCATGAGTCTAAGTAGGATTGCGGAGTTGG
The DNA here is from genome assembly GCA_016271365.2 of Neoceratodus forsteri. NCBI lineage: Eukaryota > Metazoa > Chordata > Ceratodontiformes > Ceratodontidae > Neoceratodus > Neoceratodus forsteri. Next base: position 1,212,796,616 of record CM057458.1, read on the forward strand.
AGCATGAAGACTTCTTATCATCGATTATGAAGCTGCTGGGCCAACAGGCAAGTGTCCCTGGATCCTCCCTCATAAAAGAATGTTTAAGGAAGGTGATAGCTTGATGTACTCTGGAATCCAGAATGGTTTTTATCTCTCTCTTTAAAGCTTTTATTCTCTCTGTGATAACAGCATCACCATGGATGCAAATCAGCTGAACTGTTGTTCCAGTAAACAGTTCATATGTTTCAGTTTGCTGTTGCCTCTTTGCCGAGGCATATGACATGATATCTTCATGCAATACTGTCTTTAGGGTGTCCCAGAAAACGAGGCCAGTACGTCAAAAGAAGAATTTTTGGGTACCATCTGTTGCACCCTATCCTGGATTAACTTCCTGAAAGGCTAATCTCTGAGAAGAGAGGTATTAAACCTCCAGAAGATAGATCTGGCTATTTTAGCAAGATCTAACTTTAGTGATGGGGGCTATGGTCATTGCCAGGGGCCATAAGGAATACTGAATAGTACCGAAATGTTCACAGGTGATGAAGTAGTAGTCTAGATGGGAGAAATTGCCACAACGAGGAAAACAATAAGTACAGGCTTTCGCTGTTGGAAAAAACTCTTGCCATATATCCACAATATCTAACTAGGCCAAATTAGTACAAAGAAATGTTTGGGCTATGGAATTCCAGTATTCAAGCAGATGAGGAAGTGTCTAGTCTACAGACACTGTTAAAGTCTCCCCCCAAGGATAAATTGGCCCTGGTGGAGGTCCATCAGGTTGTTCAAGAAACAACAGAAGACCTGGACGTCCGAGTTGGGGGTAGGGGGGGAGAAAGAGTGAGACACTCGCTAAGGTGACATTTGTGTTATACCAGTGTCCTTGCAAAATGACAGACTGTCACTATATTCCTGCTGCAGTGCAAAGAGGGACGTGGGAGGGATCAGTGGAACAGCCCCTCGGAACCTCCCCTGCTTATATGAGGAAGCATACACCTGATACAGTCAACCACATGAACATTTAGAATGTTTTTATGGCCTGATGGCATTAATTGATACTGTATTATGGATTTTTGATGTAATTAGTCTTAATTTGTGAATTCAGAACCACCTCGTAATCAGGGCATCGTTGCCCTAACGGTGTATCTTCAAACTTTCCTAACTAAAAACAAAAATTTCTACTACTACACGTGTTTCTTGAAAGAATATGATGTCAGCTGGTGGGTCTGAATATACTGAAACACACTACAAATATTCTGTACAAACGGTAACTGCCATTATAGCCATATCCACAGAACTGGGGGGGGGGTGACGCCTGAGAGAAGTTTTTTCGGGAGTCAGTAAACCCGCCAGTCAAGTGATTCCTGCTCTGGCCAGAATCCCACAGGGACACCCATCGACCCAAACACCTATTCCGAAGGACTTACTACAGCAAAGCACTCAGGAGGATTGGGCCCCCCACGTGGGGTCCAACTCCAGAGGGGTCACCTATGAATTTTTTTTTACAGTAAATTGTAAACCACCTACCACATGTAGCAAGCTGCTGAGAATGCTCTTTGAACATTTTTAGTAGAAACCATAAAACAACACAGTAACAACAGGAACAGTAAACAAGGCACAGATGCTGGCCTGAAACAAAATTAATCCTCAGTGGGTCCAGGGATCCAACTGGGTGCTCCATGAGTCCACTAAGGAATGACTGGCTCCCTAACCTATAGAAAGTGAAGGAACTATGTATGGCATGGCTTGCAAGAGAGGGGCAGCATTAAAAAATGCCCTTGAGGCTCTGTGGCACTACACAAGTGTAGAGTTGTAGCTCCCGAGCTGAAGGAAATGCCAGAATAAAGTACAGTTACGTAAGAACTTACCGTAACAGTAGATCTTCGAGAGAGGCTCTTGCAGTAGGTAATTACATATAGGACTGGCCTTGACGGTGCTGGGACCCCGGAAAATTTTTTTCTAGCTAGCATTCCCTGGCATGGGACCGCCCCCTCGTCAGGTGACTGGTGTCATGCGACGTCGGTATAAAGGGGTGGTCCCAGACGCCCGCCTTCCAGTTCTTTCCCACCACAGGCCCGGAAGGCCCGGACGAGAGAGAAGCACACATTTCCCTCAATGGAAAAGGAGCTGAAAAAGCCTAGGGGGATGGCGGGCGAGAAGGTATTACCTACTGCAAGAGCCTCTCTCGAAGATCTACTGTTACGGTAAGTTCTTACGTAACTGTACTATCTTACTTCGAGAGGGCCCTTGCAGTAGGTAATTACATATAGGATAGAATCCCAAGCAGTCTGGAACAAATAAGAAAGGCACTGGGAGGAGGAACTACTCAGGTAAGTAGAAGGAAAGCTTGCAACCCTCAAGAAAGGAAGCCTTGCAAGACCGCTAACCCGAAGCCTGCTCTACGACGAGAGGCAATGTCCAAACTGTAATGTTTAGTGAAGGTATGGACGGAAGTCCAAGTGGCGGCAGCACATATGTCTGCTGCAGACACATTCTTGAAACAAGCCGTAGAGGCTGCTACTCCACGAGTGGAGTGACCTCTGACTTGACCCAGAAGGGTCTTGTTATACTTGTCATAACAGAAAGTGATGCAATGAGCCAACCACTTTGACAGGCATTGCTTAGAAACAGCATTGCCTTCTCTGTGACGAAAAGACAAACAACTGATCAGTCTTTCTGAGATCTTTCATCCTATTGGTATAACATCTCAGAATCCTGTGAACATCCATGGTGTGAAGCAAGTATTCTCCATGATTGGAGTATTGCAGTGGAAAAAGGCAGGTAATTCAATAGACTGATTCAAGTAGATGCAGCTACCACCTTGGGGAGAAACTTAGGGTTTATGAGGAGAGCTACCGTTCTTTGTGGAAGATCAAGTAGAGGATTTTGCACATAAGGCCTAGATGGGAAATTCTGCAGCTGAGTAATGGCCACTAGAAAAGCCGTCTTCCACGATAAAAGCTTCAAGTCTGCAGAAGCCATGAGCTCAGAGGGAAGAGTAAGTTTCTCAAGGACAAAATTTAAGTCCCAAGGTGGAGCTGGGGTCTGGATGGAGGTCTGAGATGAAGACCCCTCTAGGAAGGTTTGGATACCTCTGGCTGGGCAAAGGCCTTATCAGAAAGGATTGGTGGTGAGCAGAATAGCTGCCATGTGAACCTTCAGAGAAGAGTGACTGAGACCCAGGTCGAGAAGAGATGACACATGTAATCCAGCAAAGTGTGGTTCTGGGGAGGAAAAGGGTTCCTCATTCCTGGAGCAGCGCCAGATGGAAAATTTCTTCCATTTCATGGCATAAGTGGACCTAAGTGGAGGGCTTTCTGGCCTCTGCAAAATCTCGACTGCAGGGGAAACTCCAAAGCGAGATTGAACTAGGTCTGAAGGAAGCCATGCATGAAGTTAGAAGGGACTTGAGTCCCCGGATGGACCAGGTTCCCTGATCGTGAGTCAGCAATCCCGAGATAAGGGAAGAGGAGAGAGGGAGGAACCTCTGAGTATTGTTGTAGAAGAGAGAACCAAATTTGCCTGGGCCAGAAAGGAGCAATTAGAATCATTTTGCTCCTTCTAGAGCCAATTTCTGTAACACGAGAGGACCAGTGGAATTGGAAGCATAGGCGAATCTGTCAGCTTCCAGCTTGAGACAGGCGTCTCTCCAGAAACTCCTCGCTCTGGAGCGGCGAGCAAAAGATTAGGCTTTGCGCTTTGGGAGGAGGCGAATAGGTCTATTTGAGGAGTTCCCAAGCCAAAAAATGCTGTTTAGGACTATTCCATCTAATTCCCACTCGTGTGGAAGAGCTGACGAGCGACTTAGCCTGTCTGCTAGGACATTGTCTACTCCTGGAACATGGATCGCCATGAGGTGAAGGTTGTGGAAGGTGGCCCACTCCCAGACCCTCACCGCTTCCCTGCACAGTGGGTAGGATTGAGTTCCTCCCTGCTTGTTGATGTACCACACCACGCACATGTTGTCCGTCTGGATGACTGGTGACGGGAAGAGATGTATTGATGAAGGGCCTGGAGTGCATAAAACACTCGGGCTCGAGAACACTGATGTGGAAGCGGCCTCAATTCGACCAAAGTCCTTGAGTCGGCGAGGACCAGATGGGCCCCCAACCTACGCGGGCGTCCGTGATCAGGATCTGATCGGGGATGAAAGAGGGACCCCCGGAAGAAATTCTCTGGTACCATTCACCACTTTAAATCTCTGACCAGCCAGCGAGAGATCAGGATCGGAAGATCTAGGTCATCTACTCGTTGGTCCCACTGGGATCGAAGAGTCCATTGAGATATTCTCATGTGGAGGGCGTGCTCGGTGGGATCATCAGGATGGCAGCTGCCAGAGCCCCAGTAGAGCAGACACTGACCTGCCGGACCTCCTGAAGTTCAGTAAGGAGAAATCTCGACTGGAGAGAACCCCGGGTCCGGAGGCAGAAAAGCTTGCACAAAGTTGTATGAGAATCGCCCCAATAAACTGGAGCCTCTGAGAGGCTCCAGGAAGAGACACTGGAGAGGTTGATATGGTAATACCCAGGTTGGAAAAAACCTGCTGGGTGAGGGAGGAAATACAGGGTTCCTCCTGGGCGGGCCGCCAGGAGCCAATCGTCCAGTGGGAAACCTGAGCTCCCAAAGAGCACTTGGTGGGCGCGACCACGCCAGGCATTTGGTGAGACTAGGGCCGAGAAAGGCCAAGCAGGCGCCCGGGTGTGGGACCCTGGAATGCAAATCAAGGTACTTGCGGTGCGAAGAGGTGAATAGGGGTGTGCAGTGCCGTATCCACCTGCATATCCAGTGCACAAACCATTGGCCCGGCCAAGTAGGGCAGAAGGGATTGAAGGGAGAGCATCTAGACCTTTGTATTCCACAAACAGGTTCAAGGAGCTGAGATAGAGAATCGGTCTGAGATCTCCGTCTTCTTTAAGTACAAGGAAGAAGTGGAATAGTACCCGTTCCGTAGAGGTGAGAGAAAGCGGGTTCTATAGCGTTTGTAAGAAGAGCTGAGATTTCTTCCCTGACCAGAGAAAGATGGTCCCTTGAATAGGCGAATTCAGAGAGGGGTGACGTGAGGTTTCTGCAGAAACTCTATGGAGTGTCCCTCTGCGATGATTCAAGCACCATGAATCCGATGTTATCCTCTCCCACTCCGGAGGTGGAGGAGAACCTCCCTCCTGCAGAGTTCGTCAGGAGTGTCGGAGGCGTGAGGAGAGGGAGAGTCAGGTGGTGTGAGCAGCGCCGCAGCTGAGTGCCTGTCGCTTTTTGGGCGGAGGGCCCTGGCAGCTGAGGGGCCCGGCGTTGTGTAGCCCGCCTTCCTGGGGTTTCACTTGAGGCCGGCTGCATCTGCGAAGGGATGGCGCTCAGGAGGATGAGGGGCGAGCACAGTGAATCCATGGATTTAAGGGCTGTTCCTTCTCCTGCAAGTCGGTGATGATGTCCTTGACATCACGGCAGGCAGAAAACCCTCAAAGGTGCCTCTTGAATGGCGGATTGCACCTCCAGAGCCAGACCTGACACACGTGAAGCTATCGTGGCGCTGAAGACTAATGACAGCACGAGCTTCGTCCAAGCGAGTCCACTGCATTGTATGCTTGTCCTTAGTATCCAGACGACTGGCAAGGCAGGCAAGCCGGACTAGATCGACCAACTCCTGCTTGAGGTGGGAGTCCGGCAAGGAGTCGATCTTGCATTCCGCCTGGGTAAGGACGGCCTTCTGGTAATCCCCCATGTGAGCTACATAGTTCAGGGCCCTTATACCCAGTGTGGAGGAAGTGTAAATCTTCTTTCCAAACTGATCCAGAAGGCAAGATTCCTTATCCGGGGGACACGAGCTCAAATGTTTAGGATGTGCGGACCGGCTGTGAGCGGCGCTGATCACGACCGAGTCGGCACGGGGTGAGAATCTAAAATTCTACACCCTCCGGAGCCTGGTATAGCCTGTTTGACTTCCTAGGAAGTGGGGCTAAAAAGCCGACAGGTTGTTTCCAAATAGTAGAAACAAAGGTGGGTGTGAGCTCGATCCAGGGTGGCACTACAGTAGTGGGCCGTGAGGGCAAATCCAGATGTTCGTGAGTTTCACCCGCTGAGAATCTGGATCTAAGGATTACCACTGATGGACCTCTGGATTTTCTTAAAGCCAACTCCGTGAAGAAAGGATCTCTGGAGGAGACCTCGGAGGAGTCTCGGCCGGGAGTTTGGATGGAGATATGACGCCGTCATCTTTATCAAGGAAACTCCGAGAGGCTTCAAGGAGTCCAAGAGGACCACAGAGGAAGAATCCGAGGCAGAAAAAGACTCCCTCACCTGTCTGGGGAGGAGCGTGTTCCGTGGGAAGAGACCCAGAACGCGTGTCCTGCCCTCTCTGGAACTCGAGGGAGGCCGGGGAACTGGAGAGGAGGAGGGCGCCAAGTCTAGGCGTATAGGACCCTGGTGGAGGCACCGTAAACCGTCGAAGAGCGTCTCAACTTCTCTGGTGAGCTGAGCCTTGGCCTCCAGTCCACCAGGAGGCAGAGTCTCCTGCAAATCCACGGCGGCCTGGGGGCGGTGGAGGGAGGAGGAGGGATAGTGAAATGGAGGATATCTGTAAGGAGAGTACCCAAGACCTGTCTGCGGATAAGTCGAGGCAGGTAGTGGCGTCGGGTACTACGGAGCCGGAGGATGGCGCGCGGAGTGCAGTGGTGAGGTACTGTGGGCCCGGGAAGAGCGGCGTGCGTCGGGTATGACGGCGGGTACCAAGCGCTGGAGCTGCTGGAGTGGGCGGATCAGCGGAAAAGGCCCCTGGGTGGAGGGCCCAGAGGAGGAAAATCCCTGCTGGCGTCCGGAGAGGCGGTGTGGAGATCCGGCAACAGCGAGGGCCGGTGTCGGGCGCCGGGGGGAACCAGCGTCGGATCCGGGTTCCCTCAATGGGGGATCTGACAGCAGCCCAGGATCCTAGTCTCATCCGGGAAGGTGGTGAAAATCTCCTGGAGTCAGGCAAGGGGACTAGGCTCCCCTGGCGGCAGCGAAGGCTGCGGAGAACCTGGAACAACGGAAGAGGGAGATTCCGACGTAGGCTCTAGGACCCGGCGCACGTCGGAGGAGCCAACGTGTGACTGATGGGTCGAAACCCGGCGGACGTCGGAGAAGCCAGCGTCCGACTTTGGGGCTCTCACGTCCGAGACGGGCCGAGGAAGAGGAGAGGCCCGGTCAGAGGGAGAAACAGCTCAGCGCCACCCTGAAGGGTCGGGCGACTTAGGTTCCTTCTCCCGGCAGACGTCGGAGGCAGCGCCCGGCTATGGGGCGCCGCGCCAGGAAGCCGAGATGTGGGGCCGTGCTGAGGGCTAGGAGTCTCCTTTATCCGGTGATACCGACAGGCGAACTTCGAGCCTGAAGGGGCGGGCAACGCCTCCTCAAACCCTGGAGGCTGCCGTCTGAAGGATCCCCGGAGGGAGGTTACCTGGCCGCGACCGCCGGAGTCGCGAAGAGGAGGCCTTCTCCGGTGCCTATCCTTGTCCTTCTTTTATGCCCTTCCGGAGAAGTCGACACCTGCCTTAACTTTCTCAGCTCTTTCTCCGCCGCAGACATCTTTTCTTCAGGAATGGGCTTGAGGGACTACTGCAAGCGTCGCTTAGGGTTGCCTGCGTTGGAGCAGGTAGTGAGGACAGTTATCCACTGCATGGTGTGGGGCCTAGAGCAGAGGAGGCAGAGGAGTGACCGTCCTTGTGTGGCAGTTAAGCGCGCAAATCGCACTTGTTTTTAGAGGGGCGACATAAGCGTGTGCCCTGGCGATCGAACAGAAAAACTATGCTTTCTTCAGAAAAGCGATGAAGAGACAGAACTGCATGAACTTAACGCGAGGTGCTACAAGCTAACGGTAAGGAAGAACTGGAAGCGGGCGCCTGGGACCGCCTTTATACGCAGACGCATGACGCACGTCACCTGACAGCGGGCGGTCCCCACCAGGGACTGCTAGCTAGAAAAAAATTTTCTGGGGGTCCTGCCGCCGGCTGGCGTCAGTCCTATATGTAATTACCTACTGCAAGAGCCCTCTCAAAGTAAGATCTAGTATCCTGGGCCTCCAAGGGGATTGTTCCATCCCCAAAATGAAAGAAAATAGCAAGGCTGGGGAAAAATAATGCAAGAGGAGTACTACCATCACAGAGGCCAAAGTCACTAACAGTGAAACCCCTCTCCTCTCAACTGTATAATATGAGGATATTATTCATGGCAATTCAAGAAAACAGTGAGCCCAGCCTTGATTTCAAATATGACGGCTGCCATTTGAGAGCTCTGCAGCCAGAGAGGACCCGAGAAGGTGGGGGAAAAGCCAACCTGAAACCAAATTGCCACTAGCTGTGTCAAAAAAGTTGTAATAAAACCCAACTTGTAATTTTACTCTGGTACACAGATCCAACAGTCAAGCACTTGGCTAATTTGCTAAATGGTAATTCAGGAATTTTCACTGTATTAATCTGCGAATGATCTGAAGAGTCACTGGTTGAAGTTCACTCAGCTTAGCTGTCTGATAACAAGGTAGGCAGGTGAGTGTGACAGTGTCAAACGCCTACAGCTAAATTACATCACTAATGTGAATCAATAAGTAGCGCAAGCGGGTCAGTGTAACATCTAAGGGTTACAGGATGGCACTCCGATGTCTGGAAGGGGAACTATTACATTGAAAAGGAAGGCAAGGACCAAGCCCGATTTCAGCAAGCAGTGAGCTGTGGGTATGGAGCTGAAATGTCTCAGTTAATTGGCCAATCTGCAGCAGTTCCAGGTAGGTCTGCCAGTTCTCTTTCATTAATGTCCAGCCTTAGGGAGAAAGAAAGCAGGTTGTAAATCACGAGTTCCACTGGTAATGGTTCAATGTTATGTGAGAAGTAGTAAAGACTCCCAGGTTAAGTTAGGGGAGGAACTCCTGATCGAGTCTGGGCTGAAGAATTCCATTTCCCTACACAAGCAGGGAAGAGAGACTGTGGTGGTGGTGGTGGAGGCGCAATCAGAGGAGCCACAAGGGGAAAGACAGGAGACAGTGGAGAAACCTGAAAGAAATATAACTTCATGGCAATGCCACACAGTTAAGTGCTTGGCAAGGCAGCAGTAAGCTGCAGGCCCAGACCAGCTCCCTGCTCACATGCAGAGGATTTACCTTGCCCCAGATTTATCAGGGTCCTGGGGTCATCAAGGCACCATTCAAGAAATCAGGATTAGTCCAAAGAAAGAAGCCCACCCATAATGAGGCATCTCCTCAGGACCCATGATACTGTACTGTCCCGAAGGTAAGCTGTATTAATTTTTGTGACTACTGTACTAAGCACAAATTAGGTAAAACCCCAGGATGTAGTAATTTAAACTTGTTGTGGGACTAAAAGCGAGGGCCGGCGAGTAGGAACCCAGTGCCCCACACCTAAAGCCATCAACCCCCACCCCCAACCAGCTCCCTGCTACTCATCCCACCCCCAGTTCACAGCAATGTGTATCCAAGTCTGAGGAAGAGAGTCATGGTGGAGTCTGCTCTCTTCTGAAGGCCTTGAGGTGAGTTAAGATCTCAGCCACAGTGGATTCCGTCAACAGGCAGCGCTGCTTGGTTGCCTGACTCTCCAACCAGTGGGGCAGTTGTTGAGCAGATGCAGCTCCTTTGGGGCCGTGCTTAGTAAGGAGGATGCCCCTTGTGTGGAGATCCATTTGGGCACTGGCAGCTTTTCAAAATACATTTCTCCCTCGAGAGGTACTGCACAACAAGGTGAGTGGGGTAAGGTGTTCTGAATTTAAACTGTTTTGATCAGAGTCTCTTCCAGGCTACTTGTAGTATGTTCTCCCAAACTGCATAATTAAGGAAATTGATAATTTAATCGATCTAGGGTGGGCATCTGGAGAGGCCTGAGAGCTTTATGGCATTTGATAGCTAGTGAAAAGCTCAGGTCAAGGTCTAGGGCTATTCAGAGGAAGCTTTCAAGAAATTCAGTCAAATGTTTAGGCAGCCCGTAGAGGCAAATGTTTTTACTCCGGGCTCAGTTTTTTGAGTATTATGTGTGCGTGTTTTCGAAGATCCCATTGGGGATCATTTCTGTACTATCCACGTAGTTGTCTGGTGCCTGGCTTTCCACCTCGTCAGTTCGTATTTAAGGTAGCAACATCTTTTTTTATTTGTCGCATGGTCTCTAACATTAGCCCTGTACACCTGTATCTCCTTGTAGAGGGTTTCAAGTGCCATCTGTTTGCGAGGTGTGCAGTTACACTTGGCTGGGGAATCTGCTGTGGCCTGCATGAGCTCCAAGGCCTTAGGGAGCTCAGAGTCTGAGAGTTCAGTCCGGGATTCACTGCCATACTCCATCGGGTCGCCAATTTTGGCTTGCTGGGTTTCACCACTATTGCCTGTCCCCACTGCACCGTAGTCAAAGGTTTCTACGGGGATATTTTAAGAGGTGAAAGGGAGCTCAAATCTCAAGCAGCCATATTCTCCGTGATGTTCCTGGAAGTAAGGAAACTTATTTTTGAAAGATAAAGTGAAGTGAATTCAACTTTGCAGGAAAAATAAAAAACAGCTGAAAAATATTGGGACAAGGAAGGAAGGAAGTATTTTTGGAGAAATACCTTTCTGTTTTTGGAGGTAGCTGTAAATACTTAATAACTTTAGTCTTTCCTTCTAATTTGAAATGCATGTCTTGGATGTATTTAAGCAAACTTATATAAACTGGTCAAATATGCTATCCACTGAACAATACCTGCACGTTCTGTGCACTGTTGTATTTTTCAGAGGTAGGAGAAGGAAGAAAAAGGAAGAGGAGGAACAAGAGAAGAATTTTGAAACATAGAAACACAGAATTTCATGACAGATAAGGACTGTGATTTTCCCTATCTACTGTAATACCACAGACCCTACTTCATCTCCAACTTTACCTTCTCTTTCCTAACCACTAAAGTTCCCATATGCTTATCCAATGCCAGTTTTTGCCCCAAATTTGTATTTATGTAGTGTTTTTCATACACATTTATTAATTGTTGTTTTATTTATTTCAGCAGGAGCATAGACAGGGGGAGTCAGGCCTCCATACTGCATGGCACAGACTTTACCATCGGATTTCATTTTAATGCACAGGACATGAAAATTATGTACCTACCGTAATTCTTGATCATCCTGTGTATCTTCACCATTCATCACTGACTGGGTGATCACTGAGGCAAAACACCCTGCAGGAGCTTTTTTTTCCCCATAAGGGGAGGAGCCAACGCCGAAATCAGTGCCACCCTCAAGGCCGACACATTTTGTGGTGCTCGTGGGTTGGCCAGTAGCGGTCGTCGACTCCTCCTCCACCCCAGTTCTGCTCACTAGAGACAGAGGAAAATAGATGGATAGAGAAAAAACAAAGGCAGGGCAAGGTAGCCCAAAGGACAGCAAACGGAAAGGATATAAACTGAAAAAGGATATGCCAGCCAGAGCAGGAAGAGGACCTACGGGTGTGGGTTTTGGCCCCTTGGCAGCCAAGAGAGGGAAAGAAGAAAGTGAGAGATAAAAGTGAAAGGGAGGAAAGACTTGGGGGGAGAGAGAGTGAGACCGACCTCACCCCACTATACCCAACAAGGAGGAACTCCGAGGGAGAGATGAGCAAGCCATCTAGAGAGGTCACTGAGCCTGAATTAGTCTACATGCCTAAAACACCTGGAATTTCCAGGTGCTCACCCATTCAAGAGAAGCAGGCCCGACTCTACTCCGCTTTCGAGGTCAGACAAACTCGGGCACATACAGGGTGAAGTTCAAGGCAGAGACTCTGGATTAGACTGTACAAAGTTCAGATGGAAGGCTCCAGCACCAAGACCGTCTCAGACCAGGCATGGAGAAGGTCTCCAGCCCCCACTTTGTACAGGGTGGGATAGCCACCCTGGGACAGGACCCTCCCCTGGTTACCTCTGTCCCAAAGGGAGAACCCAGGGTTTTTTTTGGGGGGGGGGGACCTATCCAGGACAACCCCCAAGGAAGGGGGAGAGAGAGAGGAAGGAAGAATTATACAGACAAAGAGAAAAGAGTCCCCGTGGGCCTTCTCCTCCCTTTCCATCAAGGGGAGAGGAACCCCCACCAAGGGACTCAACCATGTCTTGCAGGACCGGACTGAGTCCCAGAGGAACCCACCCAATGAGAAGGGAAGGACCCACGGAGAGTCTACAAGGCCAGGGTGAGAAGTCCTACTTGCCCTCCCCCTCAGGGTGGTCCCTCTGTCGCTTAAGAAGGTAACAAGATGACCCAGAGGTAGCAGTGGGACTCAGCCCACAATTGGCCTCAAGAAGGGAGAGGGCAAGCAGGGAGGAGGCACTGCCCAGAGACCGACACCCAAGAGGGGAAGGTGGGTGGGTTTCAGTGATGAATGGTAAACATAAACAGGAAGCTCAAGAATTACAGTAGGCATGTAATTTTCATATCTTCCCTGTGTCAGTCTTCACCATTCATCACTGACTGGGTGAGTACTGAGCCCCCTGAAGGGGGTCCAGCACTGCCCTCAGGGATGCGAGTCCATCAGCCCCCCCGTAGGGGAGAACTACGGGAGGAGGAGGAGACCCACACTGGCCAGTTAGGCCTGTGACTGGTCAGGGCGTGGCAAGGTCTCCTGTGACCTGGGAGACAGAAGTCACCCCTGCAGTTCCCGCTTGCCCTCTGGGAGAAGAGGCGGGTCCCCCAGAAAGCAGAGGCAAGCACCCTACACCGGGCCAAGGGTGACAACCTTGATAGGTGAAGCCATGCCATCTGCCAAATGCAGATCGCTGTCCACGCTAGCCTAGAAGCTACCTTGTTGGTGTCATAAGATGCCCTTGCCTGGTGCCTTGTGAGATCCAGGCCCTGCTCGGAGAGGGCAATGGCCTGTCTGGCTGCCTCCGAATCAGGCAGCAATGTCAGCACCTGGCCTAGCGTTGACCATAGGTGCCTACTGTAGGCAGCTTGGTGCACCTGATGAGCAGCGATGCCAAGCACAATATGCACTGAGAAGAAAACTCTCCATCCCCCAGCAGTTGAACTCTGCAGAGTCTGCATCTCGGGGTTGGTCACGTACTGGGTGTCTATGCCCAGAACGGGTGTCCAGCAACCCCACTCCCGAAGTGGGATGAGGTAAGGAACCTGGAGAACCCTAGGGTGCACAATACCTGTGCTGGCAGTCCATCGGGACTGGGCTGGTGGATGGACACTGCCAGGTATGGTACGATGCCTCCTGGAAAGGATCGGCCAAGAGGACCACTAGGTGGTCAGCACTGGATTCACTGAGGAAAACACAGTCATCCATTCAGGATTGCATCTTGCGATGTGGGAAAGGTGCAGATCACTGACCAGCCCCCAAGGAAGTGCTGATACTCTGTCTGATCAGCATCTGAGGACAGGTGGATGGAGGTATCCTCTTCCTCAAAGGAGGAAGATGAGGAGGCCAACAAATCTGAAGAGTCTGAGTCCTGGCTGCTGAGCGGGAAGACAGGCAAAAGACCTGCTCATCCATGGCCCTGACGTACCTGGGGAAGGCGGCAGCAGTGGCTCTGAACTGCTCCCCGTCCAAGGCCCTGAAGGACCCACCCGGGATATGAGGGGGGGAGTTGCAGAGGCAAGGGAGAAACACACTTTACGTTATGCGAGCAACCTCTGCCAGGGCTAGGGGACCTTGCTGGTGATCTCGGATCTCCTGGAGATCTGTGGGCCTGCACAGTGACTAGCCACTTAACCAGTTCGAAGTGGTTAGGACTGAGACCTGAAGGGGAAACTTCCCTGTGTGGAGATTGGGGCCATGTGGCTCCAGAAAGGTGGACCCCAACCCCACCCAGTGAGGTCTCCCTCAAAGGGGATGAAAGAGAGAAGGAAGGCTTGGTGCTCTGATTCCTCCCAGAACCCCGAAAGGTCCCAGGGGAAGATCGTTGTACCTTGCCTCACACCCTCAATCCCACTGACTCCAAGGAGACCTCCTCCTCACTCCCAGAGCTAGGGACTGTTCCAATCCTGCAGTCCCCTCAAGGGAGGACGCAAAAGAGGGAGCCCCTGTTCTGGCCCCAGAGGAATGAATGGCACCGGTACTGGGGTTGGCAGCCATCCAAACCTCCGAAGCCAGAACCACCTCCCCCCCAGACTGAAGGCCACTATCAGCCATCTCGCTCCTGGCGCCACCCAAGGCGCGGGAGCCGGCGCTGACTGCAACTGCTGGAGCCGAGGGAAGGGGAACATGGGAGGGTGCAGAGGTACTGGGCACCAGAGAGCCCTAGGACTCCAAGGAGTCGGGCTGCCAGTCCACATCAGACTCTTGATCACCCAGCTCCGGAGAGGAGGCAATCCAAAAGACATCCAGATGAGCAACCCCCGAGGGTCTCCCAACCTTGGTGCCGTGAGTGGCACTGTGGGCGGGCCCAGTACCGGTCATGGCGCCATCCCGATCACCAGAGCCATGAATGGCACCGGGATCCGGAACGGCAGTGATGGACAGTGCTAAGGAACCATCCGTGTCGGGCCCAGCAGGCATGGTCCGTAACACCAGGGGAGCCTGCACCTCCGAGAAGCTGACTCCCTGTGTGATTCTCCCAGCCCCCAAGAGGGCCAGACAGTTCCTCTGGCACCACAGAAGAGGTCTCCCCCCTGGCCAGGCTAGAAGGGGAGGAAGTCCCCTCCTCACCAGTCCGTACAGAATCGGGAGGGGACCTGGAGGAAGGGCAGAGAGACCTGCACTTGGAGTCCCTAGTGCAAGGAAGCCCTCCGTAAATCGGCAGAGCGCGGCTGACTTTAAATGCACGAAGCTCAAGAACTCAGAGGTCCATGAAAAAGCAGGCATCACATCTGTGCATATCGTGAGGCTGACCCAGGCAGGTTAGACAACAGTCATGCTGGTCCAAGACGGATATCTGCCGGCCGCATGGACACCGATGCACAGGAGGCTGGCCCATCTTGGAAGGGTGCTTTTTCTTGTCCCTAGATGAACTTGACATGACTTGTGGTAAACTTAAAATAAAACAAGCAAAAAGACTCAGTGCCATTAAAGAAAGAAAGGAAAGGTCTTACCAGCTAGAATCAGCAATGGCGCCAAGTTAACCGGATGGCAGAACCAGACGGCGAATGGCGTCGACAGCGGCATTAAACTGAAGGTAGGCCACGATGTCAAATTTATTCAAGTGAAGCGAGGTGCTGTGCTTTCGACAGCGGAAGAAGCAGAACTGGGGCGGAGGAGGAGTCGACAACCGTTATCGGCCAACTCGTGAGCACTACGCAAGGCGTTGGCCTCGAGGGTAGCGCTGCCTCCGGGGTTGACTCCTCAACCTAGAAAAAAACCCAGTCAGTGATGAATGGTGAAGACTGACACAGGGAAGATCAAAGAGTCCTGAATTACTTAGATTTTCATTTCCGGGTTTTAGCCACCAGACCCTTGTGGGCTTCCCTAATTCTGTTGTAACCCCCCTGTTACCCAAGGTTACTAGAATCCCAGTAAGACCTAGTGGTAGGCAGGGAAGGCAGCTTGGGAAACTCCAGTTAAATGGACTTCACAGTCTCACTCTGTTCTCAGTCTCATTTGAGACTGAGGGATGACATCATTTTAGAACTGTCGCAGCTGCATAAGCCACACTGGAATGTTGCAGTTGGAGGTTAGAGTAGAACGTTGGGGAATTTGAAGCCAGTCTGTGTGCAGTCTTAGAGAGAGACTGTAGTGCAGCATAGTGTGTGCAGGCTCTCAGGCTTTAAGCTCTGTTTCAGAGCTACTTGGTAAGGTGTGTGTTTCCACATGAAGAGGAACACAGGAACTGGTAATTGAAGTGGTGAAGATCGTTCTCAATGGTTCAGTAGCCCCATCCCTGAGGGGATGGGGGGGGAGGTGTTTGCCTGTTTTCCAGGGGCAATCCCCCTGTGTCCGGCTAAGGGAAAGAAGCTGCCTGTTCAAGTTGTGCTGAGGCACCAAAAGCTCTGAGAGGAAGATTCCTTGTGGAGGAAACGCCTGTGGGGCACCTGCAACCAAAGGGTGAGTTCGCTCTGAAAAAGGGCCACGTGTTTTCACCTGAACAGAAGGAAACTCAAGGGACTGTTACTGTGGGATCAGGAAAAGACAGCCAAGTACAGTTGGAAGATGTGGGTATTGGACTGCTTAACTCAGTGTGGCGTCTAGAGTAATGGACAATGCCACTTATAAGTATGTTCAAGGCCAGCACAAAATGGAAAGAAAGAAAGTGGGGATTGGACTGCTTAACTTTGTGGGGGGGTCTAGAGTAATGGACAAAGTCACGTATAAGTATGTTCAAGTCCAGTACAAATGGGAAGCAATGCAAGTAGATGGAATGTGAAATATATTTACCGAAAATCTACACAGCAGAGTGCTAAAGGATGAGGTGTTTACTGTCCAGAGAAATGGCCGGGTATGAACTGTGGGAGCGAGAGGTGGGAGACCCCACCCCCCCCATCAGTAGTAACCAAATTCACCTCTACGGATTTGCTCTGAGACACATTTTGCTTTCTCTGAGGTACTTGGCCAGTGCCTGAGGAAAGCACCCAGATGTGGGACTGAAAGGAGGATTCCCTGATGGAGCCATGGTGCTCTTAGGTGGTTTAGGGAGCCACCAGAAAATGTTTCCATGAAGTATGGAAGGTGTCCAAGTGGCTGGCAAGGAAGCCGAGCCAGGGAAAACCCAGAACAGTGTACAAGTTCGGGCTGTGTAACCCAAAGCAGCGTACAAGTCCGGGCTGTGTGCCAACTCTGTGGTAGAGCCTGAGGGCTAAAGTGATGAGGATGTGTTCTGGTCTCTTTTAATCTGCATTACCAGAAGTGTAGCCCCATGGGGGTCCATCTATGCTTTATTTATTCAGTTTGGATGTGAATAAAAGCCACATTTTAGAATCCCACTTCTGGTATTGGATATTACAGTTATTGCTTCCTGTGTTCGGAGTTACTTGGGTGCCCCTGTGCAGAGTAGCCAAACCTAGCCTTTTCGCTGAGTGACCTATTCCTCCCCGAACCCAGCCCACCTGGTATTGCTGTCAGATACAAACAGTATACCGGCCTGGGGTTACACTGTTTTTAGAAGACCACACTAAAGCAGAAACATGGGTTTATTACATAAGGGTGCAACACAGAGCCTCCTGGTTGTGGCTTCACCCAGTGAACCTTTTCTTTTTTTTTTTTTTCCTGTAAGTAGTTTGTACATTTTTCGGCTTTTGTTCCCTGACCCTGTGCGTCCCAGCGTCGCACATGTATGTGGAGGCCATGCACGCCATACACTATGGGATGCCCCACCCTACTGGTTGCGCCATTACCACCTGCGCCTATTACCGGACCTCCATCTGACAATGGGGGGACTACGGTGGCGACCCCCAAGAAGAGGAGAGCCAGTGCTCAATCCTGCTTCCATCCCGTGTCGGCACCCCGACAACCCGGTCGTCCAAAACCCAGGTTGCCGGCATAGAGCGAGGTGAGGTGTCCAGTGCCTCAGCTCTCAGCATCACCAGGCCGGCTACCCCAGTGAACTTTATCATGATCAATATGAAAATGCTGCGGACTTCCGGTTCCGACACGGAGCAGACAGCAGCTTAGGGAAGATCCTCTGCTCCCCAGGGATAAATATTTCCCATTTCTAAACCGATCTAACAATTGAAAATGGCTAAAGAAGGTCGCAAAAGGGACTGGGGACCACCCTGATCAAGTAAAACCCAGAGGAAGGAGTTTATCGGAGAGGAAATGCCGCCGATCAGTTTTGAACACAGCAGAAGCCGCTCTCGTAGCAGCACAAGGTGCTCTAGCTATGACACAGAGGCCGAGGCAGACCTTTTATCTCACACCAGATATGAGAACATCCTACGGGAAATCCGTGACTCTCGTGCCGAGTCGAGGAATGAATTTCAAGCACTTACACAGCAAATCTCCAATATAAATGCTAAGGTCAACGCCGTGGAAGACAAAATAAAAGTAATGGAGGAAAACAATACCCATCTCGGCACAGCAATAGAGGCCTTGTTTCAGCATGCGCAAGCTCTGCAGAGTAAATGCATTGACCTTGAGGAAAGATCTAGACGCAGCAATCTCAGACTATATGGCCTCCCCAAAGGGGATGAAGAACCCCCCATGACAGCATTTTTGGAAAACTTACTGAAAGATGTGCTGGACTTGCCTCCCAATTATGCCCTTAGCAACGAAAGAGCTCATCATTCGCTAGGCCAGACACCAACAGGGGAAGCAGCCCGCCCACGTTCTATAATCTTCAAGCTGAGTAGTTTTAAAACTAAGGAAGATATCCTCCAGAGGGCTTGGAGCAAAAAAGAGCTGTCTTACCTCACATCGAAGATTTCTCTCGACCATGATTATGCCCCAGAAGTGCAGCAAGCTAGGCAGCTATATGTGCCAATTCTAAAAGTTCTGAGAGCAAAGGGCATTAGATTTCATACCCTGTTCCCAGCGAAGCTTCAGGTGTTCTGGGAAGAGGGCCCTCAGTTATATCTCACTCCAGGGAAGGATCTGGAGGACCTGCAGAAAAAAGGAATTTCCATTCCTTCTGTGGAAGCAGACTGATTGCAGAAGCTTAGATTCCCGGCGCTTTCAATGCCCCAGATGACATATGGGCGAGGGAGGCTAACGCCCCTGAGGAAAGCGAAAGAAGCCTTGGAGCTGTTGCATCGAGGGGCGTTTAAGGAAAGCAAGTGGTCTTTCTAAGGCCGACACTTGAGGATGATGGAGAGCAGACTTTGGGTCTGCCGTCTGTGAACTGCGGAGTTTCGGACACTTGGGGACGATTGAATTGACTGGCAAAATGTGTTCGGGAGGTAGAAGAGCTTGGGTAGATTCAGGGGCTGGGGTTTAAACTGCTATAGTTGGGAATTACCTCTCAAGCACTGATGATGCTCCGTGGATGCTTTTTGGCCTACTCCTCACAGTAGATGTGGAGGGGCAGGCCGCGGAGCATTAATGGGATATCCCATAAAATGGCATATTTATGGTTAGACCTTCTCTGAAGCATGTTGTTAAAAGGAATGGGAATTTTAAAATTGTTAGAATAATTGAGATGCCAGATTTCTACTGTTCCTGGGGAGCTTTGGGGAAAAGTTCTGGGTCTTTACGCCTAGTTCCAAAAGTTAATATGACCCGAGTGAATCCGTGGCGGTGTCACCCACATAAACCACTCCTTTGGAGCAGTTTCGTTGAAGAGGCTCTGTTAATTCAGGGCATATTTGCTCTTCAACCCCCTACCTCTCTGCCTGATTCCATCGGCCTTTTCAGAGGTTAGGGCAAGGGATCCTAGGTTTTGGATCCCCTACCTTGGAAGCCACTTTTGTTTAAAACACTGTTTACATTTCTTAGCTTGTTGAATAGTGTTGAATACTAGTTTAATATATACGTACAAAACTACTGTCTTATACCACGGTACTACCCCCCCCCTCCCCTTTTCTTATCCGCCCTAGTTTCCTCTCACTTACTTTTTAGTAGGTAGGACGTTCGTTTTTGTTTCTTTTTTTGTTATTATTATTGTACTGTAAGTTCGATCTGAGTAAAAGGGGGAATTTACCCACACTAGACAGGGTATTGTCAGATAAGGAGGGTAGGATAAATAATACTGGGGTTATGGCAGAGGAAGAGTATTATGATCCACTAGAATGGCAGCTAAACCCACGACTTTCTGTTCATTCAATGTAAATGGGCTGACTAACCCTGTAAAGCGCAGCAAAATTCTGTCCTTTCTTAGAAAGACTGATGCTGATGCTGATTTTTTGTTACTACAGGAGACGCATCTTTCTTTAAAGGAACACCAGAAATTGGGGAAATTTGGATTCTGTGCCACGGTTTGCGCAGCATATGGGAGGGGGAGGCGAAGAGGAGTGGCGGTCCTGGTTCCAGCTAGAACGCCTTTTGAGCAAATAGACCAACTGGTAGATGGGGAAGGATGTTTTGCTTTTCTAAAGGGGTGTTTTCTGGGGCAAACTCTAACATTGGCATCTATTTATGTGCCACCCGGTTCAGATTTTCAAGTGTATCGTCAAATTTTTCGAAGGTTGCAGGAGTGGACGGAGGGGGAGGTGATTATTGGCAGTGATCTAAATTTAGTCCTAAACCCGATGCTGGACTCTTCCTCTGCGGTCCCCCGGAGTAATCAGGTGTACATGAAAAAAAGTTGTGGGGTTACTAGGGGAATTAGGTTATGCTGATGTGTGGCGTCTCACCCATGCCAAGCAGAGAAACTATACCTTCTTTTCTGCACCCCATCAGTCGCATTCTCGTTTGGACTACCTTCTGCTTCCAACAGAATACGTTGGGCAGATAAAGGATAGCTGGATTGGAGATAGGGCATTGTCGGACCATGCTCCTGTGTTTTGCCAGCTTCACCTGGGGGACTTCATTAAGTGAACCTTCTGGAGACTTAATGAAGTCCTTGCTTCAGGACCCTGAGGTGAAGGGGGCAATTGTAGAAACGATAAAGCAGGCTGTGGCCGACAATGGGACCCCTGAGACACCAGCTCCTCTGCTCTGGGACACTATTAAGGCTATAATTCAGGGCAAATTTATCTCCATCTCGGCCTTTAAGAAAAAGCAGCGAGAGGCCCAAAAATCAAGGTTGAAAGGGGAGATTGATTCCTGTGAATCACAGCTCAAAATTAAATATGAGGCAGCGACTTATAAAAAGCTGGGCAAACTTAAAGCTGAACTGAACAATCTATTGGATTATCAGGTGGAGCAGAGGGCCATGTTTCTTAAACAAAAATACTATGAGGGGGGCCCAAGGGCCACTCGCCTACTGGCGGCCCACTTGTGATCCCAGAGAGCGAGAGCAGTGATCCCAACTTTAATTCACCCCACTACCAAGCGGAAGACACACCAGACTCCTGAAATAGTTGAAGCCTTTAGAGACTTCTACACCTCATTGTATGCTGCGCCTCACCCCCCCCCCACGGGAGAATAATATAATAGAATACCTGAGGCGGATCTCCCTCCCTTCTTTGTCCCAGCAGGCTAAAATGGGCCTGATAGCTCCCATTTCGGAGTTAGAGCTTCACAATGAAGTCTCTAATCTGAAGGCCTCAAAGTGCCCGGGCACGGACGGACTTCTCGGGGAGTTTTATAAACATTTTAAGGGCCAGGTGCTACCCCTGCTACTTAAGGTATATAACATGATATTGCAGACTGAAGAAACCCCCCCGACCTTGTGGGAGCAGGCCATTATATCAGTTATCCCCAAGCAGGGGAAAAACCCGACACTCTGCCCCTCGTAACATCCTATTTCCATCTTAAATTCTGATTATAAAATATTTATGTCAATTCTTGCCCGGCGCATGCAGAAATTTATAACTAAGTTGATCAGTCTAGATCAGATGGGTTTTATCCCCAATCGTCAGGTGCACGATAATCTTCGAAGGACCGCCCACTTAACTGACCATATAAACCTCACTCAAATACCCTCCATTTTTTTAAGCCTCGATGCCAAAATTGGCTTTTGATAAAGTCTCTTGGCCCTTTCTTCGAGCAGTACTCGATAAATTTGGCTTTCCCGTTCAATTCATTAATGCTATCTTTAAAATATACAACACACCAAAGGGTTTTATCAGGGCTAATGGCCACGTCTCTACATCCTTTACACTGTGCAGGGGTACACGACAAGGGTGTCCCATGTCACCTATTCTTTTCGCCCTATACCTAGAGCCTCTAGCACAGGGTATTAGAGAGAACTCAGATATAAAAGGGGTAAACATAAGTGGGGAAGAACATACACTCGCTTTGTATGCAGATGATATCCTGCCCTATATCACGGAACCGGAATCTTCTATCCCTCACCTATTCCGACATCTAAACAAATTTTCGGAACTCTCAGGATACACCCTGAATACCCATAAAACGGAGGCCATCACATTTAATTACACCCTGTCTCAAACTCTAAGAGAGGGATACCCCCTGAAATGGGACCTCCTCACTATGAAATATTTGGGGATAATCTTATAGTCCAACAATTCCCAACTTTATGATCTAAATTTTCCCCCATTAGTAAAGCACATACAAGCAGACATTGAAAGGTGGTCTGTGCTCCCTCTTCCATTCCACTGGAGAATACAGACATCTAAGATGAACCTGCTCCCCAGGTTCTTATTTTTGTTTCAATGTGTACCTTGTACAATTACAAAGGAAAGACTGGAGGTATGGCAGAAGATTCTGCTAAAATTTATATGGTCAGGTAAATGCCCCAGAATTAGAAAACAAACTCTCTTTCTCCCTAAGGAAGAGGGGGGCTATGGAGTACCTTGCCTGAAGGGGTACTGGGTAGCAGCCCAGATGAGGGTTGCCCTCTTATTGTTACATCCTACTTACCGGTCCAGCTGGAAGACTATTGATTTAGCTGCTCCCTGCTCCCCCCCCTTTGTTGTCCCAGATATTTGCTCAAGTTGCAATAACAAATAACTCTCCCCCGCTATTTTGGGGTACTGGGGCGGCTTTGGAGGGATGCAGATGAGGATGCAGGCGAGGTGCCACAAGGGCCTACCTCAGGAAATATCAGTGTTGGTCTCAGAGCACATCTCACACGTTGGCCCATGGGGACCCCTGGTACAGACGTCAAGAGAAACGGGGGTGCTGGGCTCCTTGGCAATTTTTAAAAGGGGATCAGATCTTAACATTTGAAGAGGCTGCGGATAAGTTCCGCTGGACACAGGGAGACCTTTTATTTTACTACCAGATTAGAGATTACATAACGAAGCACCTGCGTGGGTCCTCCATAGTCTCCGGGGAGATCATACAACCAGTGGTGTTGAAAAGATTTGGGGGGCGGGAGGGCGATCTCTATACTCTACAAGAATTATATCACTGACCTAAATCATTCAACAACGTATAGCAAGGTGAAGTGGGAGAAGGATTTCGAAATAAGATTAAATACAGAGAGGTGGCTGCAGTCTATTAAAAACACCTGGCGCTCTTTCTCGTCCCCATAATGGCGTGAATTTTTGTGGAAGCTCAGAAGTAGGTACTTTCGTGTACCTGCGCAGGTGGCTAAATGGAACCCGGAGATTTCGCCCTCCTGTTGGTGAGAATGTGGTGCCTCTCTGGCATCTCAGGCCCATATCTTTCGGCATTGCCCCTTGTTCAACCAGTACTGGAGTACTATACTTAAGCGATTGCAGGAAATATTTAATACTTCAGCCCCGCTGGGACCAGAACATGTTATTCTGGGCCTATACCCTTTGGAGGTAAGAGGCCATGAAGCTAAATACCTCTGGAACATCTTGGTTGCAGCAGCATGTAAGGTGATTTCTAGGAGATGGCTATCCCCCCTGCCACCCACTGAGATGGAATGGAAGGAACTAGTAAATAATGTTAAAACCTACGAAGAATAACCTTCTCCCTGGCTTTGAGGACTCCACAATTTGTAAATTTATTTATTTATTTATTTAAGAGATTTACCAGGAAGGCATGCTGAGCAGAGTACTGCTCGATTCCAGATGCGCCCTGGGGGTAGGGAGTACAAAGGTAAAGTAACAAAAATACAGCAGAAAAAAGAACATACATAATGTTTTAAATCAAGCAGTGGTTGAAACAGTTATTTTCAGATTGTGTAGGTGCAAACCATATTATATGTCAAGCATAGGTACATACTGGCAGGGTAGAACCAGACTGGTGCTATAAGCTGGAGGGTTTAGGAGTAATAGAGGGTGCTAAGGGGGGGGGGGTACAGGTGCAGTTGGTAAAGAAGTGCGTTTTGAGAAGGGCATTGCATTGAGGAGTACTTGAGGAATGTCTGATATCGGCTGCCAGGGAATTCCAAAGTTTGGGCATCCTGAAGCTGAAAGCAGCCTGGCCGGACTGGGTGGATCTGTGAGGAATGTGCAGGAGCCTAGCGTCGATATTTCAGAGAGCATAGGTGGGTGGGGAGAGGGCGGTTAAGGAGGATGACAGGTAGGAGGGGAGAATTTGCGACCAGAACTTGGCAGAGGTTTTGGCGCAGTGAAGCAATCTTCTATTGTGTAGAGACGGGAGGTCCAGGGATTGGTAAAGGACACAGCGGTGGGTGTCGGTCGGATGGTTCAGCGAGAAAGCGGCAGAAGGAGTTAAAAGGATCAAGCCTAGCTAGGAGGTTTGGGGGCTGCAGTAGATAACATCGCCATAGTCAAATATAGGTAGGATAATTTTTTTTGCCACGATTTCTTGTCCGGTTGGTAGAGGAATGCAATTTTGTTCAGTAAGCGGCTCCCAACATGAGGCAATTTTTTACTGAGCATCAATGCTCTTTGAGAAGTCCAGATAGTTGGTCTAGCCAGACCCCAAGGTAGCGATAAGTGGTGCAGGCCTCTAGTGGGGATTTATCCAGAGTATAGAACGTTGGTGGTGCAGTGAGCCGAGTTAATTTGGGCCTAGAGCCGAAGGTGAGGGAGACTGTTTTTTGGGTTTAGGAAAAGTTGGTTTGAGGTGAACCAACGTTGGATGAAGTCGAAGTCCTTCTGTAGGCAGGCTGTCACGGCACTAGTAGATAGGCCAGAGGCAAACAGCACCATATCGTCCGCATACATATGGACAGCCGTTTGAGGGCAGGCTGCAGGCAGGTCATTTAGAAAAACAGAGAACAGCAGCGGGCCGAGTACAGACCCTTGGGGGACTCCACAGGTGACTGGGAGTAAGGTGGATCAAGCTGAGCCAATGCGGACTGACTGGGACCTACCTGACAGGTAAGAGTGGAACCAGTTATTTGCATTTGCTGACATTCCTATTTGGCCGAGTTTAGCCAGCAACAGGGGTGGGAGACTGTGTCGAAGGCTTTCTGAGGTCGATAAAATGGCAGCTGTTATTTCCTTGTCCATACCCATGAGGATGGCGTTGGTGAGCGAAGGAGGGAGGTGGTGGTGGAGTGTTTTTTCTGAAACCGCCTGGTAGGGGTGAAGAAAGATATGGTTTCAAGATAGTGGTGAAACTGGGAGAGAACAAGGCGCTCTTGAATCTTGGCTAAGATCGGGAGCAGGGATATAGGACGGTAGTTGGATGGTGAGGAGATAAATAGATGTACTAGATGGGAGCTACTTAGTTAGAGGGTTTCTGATGAAAGAGGGACTGGGGAGCTTGCCTCCCCCACCCACCCACCACTCTTGGTGGAATCCTGATGGATGTGCAATAGTTTATGGATATTAACTCAATTCAACATGAATCCATTATATAAAATGAAGTCATCATTAATGGAATTTAGGTCTGCTATGTTCCCCTTCACTTTTTCTCTTGTCAGACTATGGTTTATTAAGTTCCCTTATAGATTCTCAGTTGAGCCTATTTTTCCTTTTTCCCTCTCCCTCATCCCCTTCCCTTCCTTTTTCTCCTCTGAGGATATGCTGACTTAATACTATTGGTGGAAAGATGTAGTTTATACCATGTTTTTTCCTTTTTATTATATTGAATAATGGAGATGTAGTGTTGCTGGTTATTTTGTTCCTGTAACTCACTGAATCTGAAAGTTTTTTAGACCCACTGGGATTGGCCCTTATGTTAGCAGAGGGCCTTGCTCAGGTAAACGGTTTCTTCATTACTGTGCATATTGTAATGATATATGTTTCTTTACCGGATCTGTATGGTAATGTGCTTTTACCAATAAAGATGAAGTATAAAAAATAAAAAAAATGAAAATGCTGTGACTCTGCTAATCAAACAATATACAGTAAACACATTGTTATTTAAAGTTAATTACCAATAAATATGCCATGCTAATGACAATTCTACCCTTAGAATTATTTTAAAAGCATGTTAAGGAAGGCACTGTTGAGCCACAGTACAGGAACACTGGCCCTTTCTCTTGTACTGGACGACACTGTACTTTTATTGCTGTTTTGGCTTGCAATTTGTGCTGTGTTGTGGGATTATCTTTTGACATAACAAAGGGGAAACCACAGTGTGGACAAAGCAATCAGGACTCTGCAAAAGGTAAAACTGTGGAGGCTGCTCCAGCTGTGAAGTTGGAGCAACATCTTGCCTTGGATTTGGCTACCTCTGAGGACACCATTCATACTCTGGGGCAAATGATGCATGTTTTGAATAACTCCAGGGCTGATATTGTTCAGAAACCAGATTCTCTTCTAGGATGCCTCACAGCTGTTGAAACGTTAGCGAAAGTGTTGAAGACTGAAAGATTAGAGATAAAAAACAACTAGGCTTTCCAGGCATCTACCCAATTTGTTAATGAAATGCAGCACCTTTGTGCTCACTTAGAGATGCTGGCAAATTAGTATTTTTGTTCGATTAATGTTTGGGTTCTAGGTATGCATTAAAGTGTTGAAGGTGACAGCCCAATTCTAGTTTGGTTAAAAGACATGTTTAATATGGTCATGGATGCAGGCAATTTTCACATTCAAAAAGTATACCGGTCTGCCCCTCATCCCCCATGGTAAACACTTGGGATGAGATTCTTCCCCAAATGATAGTCCATGTTCTTTCTGGCCTGTCTCCAGATTGCATTTGATGGGAAAATTAATCAACTTAATAATCCACTGGAGAAGAGTAAAACAGTCTTGTCACAGCTGACTCTTGACAACTAAATGGAATAGGCTACCCCCCTCCCTCAGAAATCCTGGTTTGTCACTATCAAGATTTAAATCGGCAGTGAAAAGAGAGGTACATTTTAAATGTTTGTGTCACAGGTGACATTTGAAATTTATTGAAGAATGAATTTTTTAATGAAATGTTTCTATGTATTTAATGAAAGTGATGTCTTATGAAGAGTGGATGTATTTATAATAGAAATGTCTGTGAGGTAATTTGTATGTTTAATATACTTTTTTGTGTGACTTGATCAGTGTTATATGTACAAGTATGATTGTATACACAGGGATGCCTTGTAAACAGGGATTTTCGAAACCCTAATGGCATATTTTTCTGTATAAATAAAATTTTACTACTACTACTACTACTAAAATGCACTAGGCTGAGGGGATTTTCTGAAGTCCAAGGGGGGGCTCCTGTTTTCTTTTAGATATACTGTAGCCCCAATTTTGCAGTTTGGCAAGGGTTTATTTAAAGCAGCAGTGCAATAAATACAGGTTACTCACCTGTAACAGGAGTCCTAGGAATGGTATATGTTGTTCATCCACAGTTATTGGCAGGTTCCTTGCCGCTTTAAATCTTGCCGGAAGGTCTTCAAGCTGGCTCCTCCCACCCACCCGGGTGGTAAAACTCTCAGCTCTGCCCCATGACGCCATATCTAGCCCGCTGGAAGCCAGGTTGTGCGTCGAAGCCGGGGAGGCTGGGTGGGTAGGATGAACAATATATAACCATTCCTAGAACTCCTGTTACAGGTGAGTAACCTGTATTTCTAGGGACATGGATATGTTGTTCATCCACACTTATTGCAGACTCCTAGCAGTTCTCTGGGAGGAGGGAGGCAAGGCGCACACCCCCTACTTAGGTAAGAAGACTGGAGAACCGAGACCCCAACCAACATCTCGGTGTGACCCAAGGTCGATGTGGAAGGGGAAATCAGCATACACCTGCTTCCAGGTAGGAGCCCTGCAGATATCCTGGACAGGAGTATCCTTGGAAGCAGCCACCGATGCAGCAGAAGGGCGGGTAAAATGAGCACTTATCCCTCTGGGAGGCTCCATGCCCGCCCACCTATAGCGGAGACCTATGCAGGAGGTGACCCACCCGCTCGTCGCCCGCTTGGCTGCAGGTCTGCCAGGTGCGGCTTCAGCATAGATGACAAACAGCTGGCGAACCTCTCCCGAACTTCAGCCCTACGCTTCCTGGGAAGGCGAGCGTTAAATATTTTCCCAATGGATCCTATATACGGCCTCCGGGGCGTGAATGAGGTTGAACCCCGGCAGAGACAATACCCAGAAGGGAAGAGACTCTGCCACCGCCTACGGAAGGAACTTCGGGTGGGGCGCAGGACAACCTTGTCCCTGTGGAAGACCAGATAGGGAGATTCAAAGGAGCGTCTGGAACTCCCCCGTCCTTCTGGTTGGTGTGGAAGCCCCAAGAAGGTGTTCTTCCACAACAGGTGGGGAACTCACACCTGTGCAAAGGTTCAAACGGCTTGCCCGTGAGCTAAGCCCATACCAGCGAAGATCCCACAGAAATGGGGATACTCTCCCAAGAGGGGAAGTGTGATTGAGGCCTAGGAAGCGCCAGACCACCTTTTCTGCGCCACCGACTGCCTTCCGGCCCGGAAGACAGGGGTGACCAACAGA
This sequence comes from Neoceratodus forsteri, assembly GCA_016271365.2. Classification (NCBI taxonomy): domain Eukaryota; kingdom Metazoa; phylum Chordata; order Ceratodontiformes; family Ceratodontidae; genus Neoceratodus; species Neoceratodus forsteri. Next base: position 1,212,824,679 of record CM057458.1, read on the forward strand.
AGCACCTAGAGGATCATCGACCGAAGCCCTTGTTCAATAAAGAATGGACCGCAGATGGTTCGGAATGCTCGCCGAGGAACAAGAGAGGGGACCAGGCCCTATCCCAACACCAAATGGAGAACTCTTCCATTTGAAGGTGAGCATGTTTGGTCGACTCCTGGCAGGACACCTCGGAAATGTCGAGGACCTTGCCGGAGGACCCAAGGCCTGGTCCCTAGCCGCACAGGGACCAGGCCTTCAGGTGCAGGGATTGAAGGTCCAGATGGAATACCGTCCCCTGAAAACAGAGAACAGGACCGGGCGGGCTGGAAGCCGCCCCGGAAGCCTGGGGCTGAGACTGAGGAGAGATGGATCACGAGCTGGCAAGCCAGTCTGGGGCTACCAGCATTGCCTCGCCTGTCCCTCCTCGCCTTGCCCGTGGGTCAAGGGAAATGGGAGAGAGCATAGGAGGCCTGGGGTCCAGCGGCCTCGACGCATCCCCACAGCAAACCTTGCTGAGGGGCGGGCATGAGACAGTCTCGGCCTTGTATTCTCCTGGAGGGAAAAGGACCGCCCGAGGCGTGACCGAGGAGAAGATCCTGTGCTACCCGGCAGGAAGACCACCGTGAGGCGCAGCCTATGTCCAGCTTAGGGCAGCCAGGGTGCTGGAGGCTCCTGCCATCAAATGGCTAGGAAACCGCCTCCCAGCTGCGCGAAAAACCCAATGCGGAGAACCTCCTTACGAAGAGTCAAGGGGCTCGTCCGAACCTGGCGAGATAAGTAGTACATGGTCGTGGTGTTGTCCACCTGGACTTAAACCACTAGACCCCGCACAAACGGAGTGAGAGGTGCAAGCTAAGCGGACCGCCTGGAGCTCCAGCAGGTAGGAAAGACATCGGGACTCCCGAGAGGGCCAGAGGTGGAGCACTCTGTATTCCCCTTGATGGGCACCCCCCCCCCATCCGAGATGCATGGGTCGGAGAAGACCACCGACTCGGGGCGGACGAACAGGATGTTCTCCCGCAAAGAGCTGGAACGGTCCGAAGGAGAGCGTTCCCTAACGCCTGGGCTGTTGTCACGGACTGGTCCGAAGGAACACAGCACTGTGACCACTGGCTGGCCAGCCCCCACTAGGGGGACGCATGAACCGACGGGTCCAAACAGACCACGCTGGAGCAGGCCGCCACGGGGCCCAGGTGGTGCAGGAGGTCCCGGTCAGAGCGCAACTGCCCAGTCAGACCTAACTAGGTAAGGGAGGAAGAACCTCAGCCCTGTCCGCCAGAAGCCGAGCTCGGACTCAAGAGTCGAGCCTCGTCCCGAAGAAGGATCACCCGCTAAGACACGAGTTCCAACGTGTCTCCAGTAAAAGGAGACCAGTCTGAGAGCAACCTAGAGGGCCAGAACTCTGGACCGTCCCTCTTCCACCTAGAGGGCTGCAGGTCAGTGCAGCCAACGGGTGGGGTTACGCCCGGACCCCTCAGTGCCGCAGAAACGCTGCTAAGCAGAGACCGAAGGGCCTGGCCTGGAACTCGCAACGAGATCCCCCGCTAAAGAAATGGAGGAGTCTCCCAAGAAATGGATGGAGCGAAGTGTAAGTACATCCTGGAGGACCAGGAAAAGGTCAAACGCCTCGTTCTGAGGATGGGATATCTGAGACAGAGAGACCATCCCGACGTGTGGCTAAAGAATGGGGCGCAAGCCCCCGTCCGTTTGGGACCAGGATACCTGGACAGGAACCCAGGGTCTGAAGGAAGATCCACAACCTTCCTGCTCACCTCTATTTAGAGGGCCAGGCAAGTCGGCTCAGTGGGCCGACAACGAGGTTGCGGACCCCAAGGCCCCCGTGGGACAACAGCTTGAAAAGGTGGTGCCTGCTCGCAATCCCGAGGCAGGATCTTCCCTTAGCACCACCGACACCCCAAGGTCCGGGAAAACGGACCAGGTGGGGGAGGGGCAGAGTCGTCTTCCCACGGAGGAACCCGGGTAAGGGTGATGGGGCCAGGGACAGAGCCCCTCAGCCCGTCACTGAGCAGGCTTGGAGGAGGAATTGGCAGAGGGAGCTCCTGGGCCTTTACCTCTCTGCTTCCTTTTACAGGAAGACGCTGGCTTGGAGTCATGATGCCCAGCGCAAGCCTGCTGGCCCTCATGCTGGAGTTGATGGGCCAGTTGAGCTGCAGGGGCCGAGGGGCAAAGGGGCTTATGCAAAGGCTGCCGGCGGCCCTTGTCCCTCTGGGTGGGGGTGACCGAGTCCAGACTGGCATCGGACTTCTCGGTCCCCTGGAGGTGTCCCTCCACTCCAGGGCCAAAAAGGTCGGTCCCCAAGACGGGGATATCCGCCAACTTGTGCTGTGTTTCCGAAGGGAAAGAGGATAACCTCAGCCACGCCCTGCGGCGTATGGCCACTGCGGCCACCACCGACCTGGCACAGGAATCACCCAAGTCCAGAGCAGTCTGAAGCTGCTGCTTCGCCACCGCCCTACCCTGGTCCCGCACCCACCGGACCGTGGTCCGCAGGTCGGCCAGGAGATGAGGGAGCACCTCGTCCAGGGAGCCCAAAAGGGCGTGGGAGAAATGTGCCATCAGTGCGGCCGAGCTGGCCTGTCGGAGGCCTAGGGAGGACGTAGCGTAAACCTTATGCCCGACGTAGTCCCTCCTTTTGGACTCTTTGTCGGGGGGGGCCTATCCACATCCCGAGCGTTCCCAGAACACTGGAAAACATTATCGGTAACTAGCCCCTCAGTCAAGGGGTGCTCCGAGAAACCAGGCAAAGAACCGACAGGGACAGAGTACTTCCTGGCCATCCTGGCCGAGGGCGCAGGGCAGGAAGTAGGCCGCTGCCAAAGCTCCAAGGCCAGGCTGACAATGGCCTCGGCCACCGGGAAGGCCTCAGAGGGTGAACCCCCTCGGTCTAGAATCTCCGACAGGGGATAAGAGGCCAGTTTGGACATGGGTTCAAGCTGCATCCTGGTAAATTCCAAGATGAGCTGAAGCAGACCCATAAAGGACGATGGGCTGTCATCCACAGAGCGTTCCAGAGAGGACCCCGGGTCCTCCCGACTGGGGAACATGGAGGGGTCGGAGTCGGACTCCGAAGGGTCTGCAAAGAGCTGCCTCAGGCCTGAGTCACTTTTCATCCGCCGAGAGCGGGCGGGAGTGAGGGGAACAGACAACCTGCGGGACAGGTCGTGACCCGACCGAGGTTCCACCGAAGACGGTGGGGTAGCAAGATTCGGACGAACAACCGGCCCTGGAGTGGGCACCTCAACTGCAGTGAGAGGTTGTGTCGGCCGATCGGGCGGCCACTGCTTGCTGGACAGGGAATGAATCGGTGTCGATTGATTCCCAGACAACAAAAACTGCTGCCACATGAACTCCTCGTAACGTCGACGCCATCTGCATCGAAGCCACTTCTCATCCAAGGAGGGAGACAAGGAAGAAAGATAATGTCACTTAACTCAGTGCTCCAACCGAGAACGCTGAAGTCGGCGTGAGCAGCTTGACTGAGAGGAGGACCGAGACCAAGATCCAAGTCCTCGGGGAAACCGAGGCTAGGCCTGGGAAGGAGCGGGGAGTGCCCGCTCTTCCCTCAGCTCAGACGAAAGGACAGAGGCCTGTCGACCCTAAGGTACAGGCAGAACCTCAGCCTCTGCCGGGGGAACCGGCAAAGGGATGGCGGCTCCAGCAGAAGACAGCCCGGATGACGGGTCGAGAGACTCGACAACATCGATGGGAGTCTTGGCCGGCTGACCCGACGGGGACACCGTCAAGCCAGCGGCCTGAGCCACACCGTCGACCGAAGTCGAACGTCGGCCAGCAGGGGAAGGGGAACTCTCCCGCTCCCGCCAGCACCAACGATGGGACTTAGCCTGCGACTCCTTAGACTTGGGCCGAGAGGCAGGTCCCTAAGGTCCCTCTCCCCTCGAGGAAAGGGACTGGCGAAGCTCCTTGAACGAAGCTGAATGAGGAGAACTCAAGGAGAGCGGGATAAGCGCCGCGACCGAGGAGGAGGGAGCCACCCCCTCCATGGAGGAAAGAAGACTGAGCTGCTCAGCCGAGACAGCCGATGCGGACACTGCCCGACGAGTCTCCAAGGATTTTTCCAGCGCGGAAAAAGTTTCAGGTCACCCGAGCCCCGAACGGGCCGCACGATCCTCCAGTGAGCTGGTCGAAAGGGCACAGCAAAACTCGCAAACTTGCGGATCATGATCCAAGTCGAGGCAGTAGACGCACATGGAGTGTGGGTCTTTCCTGGAGGAATTAACCGGGCGCCTTCGGGAGCCGGTAAACGAATGATTCATCGCAACAGTGAGGGAGAAGATCGAAGTTTAGAAAACTTCCAACTAAATTCGGAGAGACCGAAAAATTCAGGAACCAGTCGAAAACGCTGAGCACTAAGGAGGGAACCTGAGCTTCCAAGCAGTAAGGAAGATCTAGCGTCATGGGGGGGAGCCGAGAGTTTTACCACCCGGGTGGGTGGGAGGACCCAGCTTGAAGACCTTCCGCAAGATTTAAGCGGTAAGGAACCTGCCAATAAGTGTGGATAAACAACATATCCATGTCCCTAGAAAAAAGTTTTTCAAGGCGGCCGGTGGCGCAGAGGGCTGGCGCTGGACATCACACCTCGCCAAACGCCAGCGACTCAGGTTCGTGAACGAGCTCGGGCCACCAGGGGTTGGCAGGGGGAGAGAGGGATTGAGCGCACAACGGTGACTCTCCCTCTCTGGGGAGGGTTCTATGTACGACTCGCTGCTCTACTGCCACCTTTCGGGTGAACCCAGGGTTGACAGTGCAGACTAGGGTCATGCAAGGGAATGGGGCAGCGTCAGCCGGGAGCCCTGGGAGGAACTGTGTCGTTACACACACCTCCCAATTGGCTTTCCTTGAATGCCGATGGCTGCGGGAAACGGAAAATGGTGGCCCATCACTTCTAAGTGACAACCCTTCAAACACCGAGCGTATTGGCAACCGCCAGGACAGAAGCAGACTCTGCAGTGCAACACCCGCTCCACCATTGTTCGGGGAGAAGGTAAGAGGGGGCCTCTCTTCACCCCACCCAGGGGGATATCCGGACTACCTAAGGCTACTGAGGGGGTGAGCACTCTAGGGGCAGACTCTTGTGGCGAGACGCCAAGTCAGTGAGGCATGTAGGGGTTCTGATTGAGTGGGGCGATGAGGCTGGAAGGAGGCAAAAAACAGCAAGGTTAAAAAAAAAAAAGTTTTTCACAAAAGCTAATTTTCTGCTATGGTTATAAAAAATATTGGCAGAACAGTTTATTTGGGTTTTCTGGATGCTTATAAAAAATATTGGCAAAACTATTTGGGTTTTCTGGATGCTTCCTTTCTCCCGGAGGCTCCTGAGGGGCCCGAGCGAGAGCCCGACAGGAGGGACGATGCTGCCTTGGAAGCCTCCAAGACGGCTGTCGGGGATTGGTGCCCTGGGGGGGACATTACCTTTAATACAGCGACTCCAGCCGAAGTCGCGGCAGTCCCTGTGCTTCTTTTTTTTGCAGTGACCCTCAGGCAAAGTGGAGGCCCGCCTCAGCTTCTTCAGCTCCTTCTTCATAGAGGTCATTTTCTTTTTTAAAATATGGGCCTCCAGAGACTGCTGCCTCTGTTTATGGGTGGTGGCGTTGAATTTCAGACAGTGCTGACACTTCTCCACGGGGTGATCCGGGCCTAGGCAGAAGAGGCACAGGGAGTGACTGTCCTTGTGCGGAAGCTGGGCACCACACGAGTTGCACTTATTCTTAGGCAATTCAGATGGTGTAGGGGACGACATACACAATGTTTTTGTAGAGGAAGTTCGAAAAAACAGAGAAAAAATTCGGTTTAATGGACCGACGAATGACTGACAAGCCGATGAACTTAACCGTGAGGTGCTATGGCGAGCAGACAGCGGGAAAGAACTGGAAGGCAGGCATGGGGGACCGCCCCTTTATACTGACGTCGTCTGATGCCGGTCACCTGACATGGGGGCGGTCCCCGCCAGAGACTGCTAGCTAGAGATTTTTGCGTGGTGTCCTGGCGTCTGCCAGATTCAGTCTTTTTTTTTTTAAATCTCATCTTTATTAAAAATGTCAACATTTATACACAAATAAAACCTCACAAACTTTCAACAGGCAATAGCACTTACATTTCCTGCACATTGTGGCTTAAAGATTAAAAACAGTACTTAAAGTAAGATACCCTTCCTTTCAGGGGTTTTTCATTAATTTCCACAGGTCCACTTAGATAATTTAATCAGTATTGTACTCATTAATTAGAGGTGTAGCTCTAACGTCTCGACATCCTGGATATCAGTGCACCAAATTAGTTTAATTTTTATCACTTAATTACTTGGTTATGCCATTTTATAAGCTAATTTTCTTTGTGGAATATGTTTAACGAGTGTTAAATTAAGATTTCAGGTGTCTATACCCCTCTCAAATCATACCCAGCTTGTTAGGGTAAATTTACCAGCTTGCAACACCTTTCCCTATTTTGATGAAGTCAGAGATCCTATCTCTTCAGTGTCCCTCTATGTCTCATCCACTTCAGTGGGACGGCATGTTTTAAATGAGGTACTAAGGAGTAATTCTGTCCTCTAAATAAGAGGGAGGTGATGTCTGTGGTATCTGCACATATAGGGTACTCAGGTTCTCCCATTTTTCAGCTGCTGACAGAAATCAAAGAGAGCTGTTTAGTTATAGGTAGAATACCCTAGTGTGGAAGGGATTTCTTCCGGATCCCTTCAGGGGACAAAGGAATCATCTTTAAGCATGTAATACAATTGCCAGCGGGCCCATCTAGAGGCAAAAATCTCATCTTTTTCATTTAGGTTATAGGTTATCTGTTGTAATTGGTAGATTTGTTTATTAATAGACCACCAATCTTGTACTGTGGGAATCTTTGTAGTCAACCAGGTCCTGGTGATCCCCTTTTTGACAGCTGTTATGAGTAAATGTATGAGATATTTAGTGGAGGGGGCTCGGTATTCCCTAGGGAGCATGAGAAAGAGGTACAATTCTTTGGTTAATAAAAGTTGGGGGTCAAACAGTTCCTGCAGTTGGATTTGCAGCTGCATAAAATATGGCTGGATGGAGGGGCAGGACCACATCACATGAGTGTGAATTGCTCTAAGTTCACCACACAGTCGCTAACACACTGCCAAACCATTGGGAGAGTAGTGACTTGTTACCACCGGGGTTCTAAAGTACCTGATGAGATTCTTCCAGGCGTATTCCTGCCACTGGTGGGAGCTAGTTACCCGAGCTGCATCACAACAGGCTCGCCGCAAGTCCTCCTGTGAGAGGTGGCAGCCAGTCTCCTCCTGCCACTGCAGTTGAATGCTTTCTACTGTGTGTGCCCCCTGAGAGTTTAATGCTCGACAGTATACAGATATTAGGTGGGTACTATCCAGGGAAGAATTAAGGTGTATCTGAGCACATAGGAGGGGAGGGTGTCTCTCTACAGTCCAGGCTCCTAAAGGTAGGCCTCGTACAAAATGTCGAAGTTGTAAGTATCAGTAAAAATCTCGATGTGGTAGCTCAAACTGTCGTTGGATATACTCAAATGGCCATAGCTCTCCCTGGGTCATTATCTGTGTGAGATATTTCAGACCGTATCTTTCCCATGATCGGAAGGCATGGTCTAATCTGTTCGGGAGAAATTCCTTGAGGCTGGCGATCGGGCACAGCATGGCTAAGAAGTGAGTCAGCAGATGTATCTTCTTGATAGACTGCCAAGTCCTCCAGCTGTATTTTATCCATGGGTTTGTGATAAGAGAGGGTCCCAACTCTGAGCTTTGCTGATAAGAGAGTTTGGAAATATTCATCACCACCTATCAGGGACTGTTCAATTTGCATCCAATGGGGAGCAGTTAATCTATTTTGCCTAGCCATTAAGTGAGTTAAAGTTGCTGCCTGATGGTATAACTGTAGGTCTGGAAGCACCAGTCCTCCACCCTCTCGTAATAAAGCAAGTATTTTAAAACGGATCCGGGGTCTGCGGCCAGCCCAGATGAACTCTGAGATAAGACAGTTCCATTCCTTAAATATTTTCTGTGGGATAAAGATAGGCACATTCTGAAACAGGTATAAAGCTCTGGGCAGAGTGACCATCCTAACTAAATCAATTCTCCTAGATAGGCTCAAAGGTAAAGTAGACCATGAAGCTAAATCGGCCCTCAGTTGTGAAGTAAATGGGGAATAGCCATTCTTATATGCGGCATTCACATCCTATGAGATGTATATGCCAAAATATTTTAATTTTGTTAGGTTCCATCAACAAGGGAAGCTATTCTGTATACTGGGAGAAGTCAAATAGTGAAAAGTGAGAATCTCGGTTTTAGCTAAATTCAATTTATATCCCGAGACTTGACTAAATTTATCTAGTAGTTGCCTTATTGCGGGGAGGTTGTTCTCGGGGTCAAGCAGATATAACAAAACATCATCGACGTATAGGGCTATATGGTGTTCCGTATCTCCCTCCGCGATGCCCTTGATATTATTGACCTCTCTAATGTGTTGTACTAGAGGTTCAATAAAGGCCACAAATAGAAGAGGGGATAGGGGACATCCCTGTCTTGTTCCCCTTTTCAGATGGAAGTAATTAGAGTGGTGCCCACCAATCTTTACACAGGCCTGAGGGGCTGCATAGATATTCTGTAAGATAGTTATAAAGGGTCTAGGGAATCCTAATTTATCCAATACCTTATAAAGAAAGGGTCAGGCCACTCTATCGAACACCTTCTCTGCGTCTAAACTTACCAGAACTGAGGGGCAGTTCAAAGTCTGCATTTTATGGGTGAGGTGTATAGTTCGTCTGATGTTATCCATGGTGATCCGTGACTTGACGAACCCTGTCTGGTCCTGGGCCATCACTGTGGGCATAATATGGTCTATGCATTGAGCTAATATATGCATAAATAATTTATAGTCCATATTTAAAACCGATATTTGTCGGTATGAACTGCATAACTGTGGGTTTTTACCTGGCTTTGGTATAACCGAAATGGTTGCACAGGACCAGGATGGGGGGGGGATTCGCCCTCTAAGATCGAACTGAACAGTAGAAGGAGTTTAGGGGCTGTTTGTGTTTTAGTGATTTTATAAAATTTGCTCCCGTACCCATCTGGACCCGGGGATTTAAGAGTTTTTGCCTCTGAAATTGCAGCCGCAAGCTCATGCTCCACAATAGGGGTGGTTAGTGCTTCCCTCTGGCCTTCGGAGAGACAAGGTATACTGATTTCCTGCAATTATTTAGCAATCTGTTGTTCTGAAGGGATATACTCCGGGGTGTAGAGAGTAGAGTAGAACGAGGTGAAGGCCTCAGCCATGTCCTGAGTTTTAGTTAATGGCTGGCCACCTATGGGATGTCTCAGAACAGAAACCGTAGTTGCTTTCTACTGCCTGCGTATCTGGTAGGCCAGAAGTCTAGTGGCCCTGGGGCCCACCTCATAGTATATCTGCCTCAGAAAGGTCAAAGCAATTTCCGTCTGCTGTAATGCTAATTTGTCCAGATCAGCTTTTACCTCTTGGAGCTGCGCCGCTACTGAGGAGTCCCCCATTTTGTGCGCCATCTGCAAAAAGTGGAAGGTCTCCTCTAGTCTAGTCTTTCATTCCCTTCTCTGTCTGTTTAGTTTTGTAATGTATGAATGAGGTGACCCCGCAGAACAGCTTTAATGGTATCCCAGTAAATAGCTGGGGAAGTATCTTTCTGAGGGTTGTTCTCTATTATCTCAGTAATTTTATCCGAGATATATTCTCAGAATTGCTTAGAGCACAGGTAATAAGGATTAAGTCTCCACCTTGAATTTTTAACTTGGAAACCTAAATCCCAGTTAGAGACCAAGGGGGCATGATCAGAAAGAATAATATCACCCATGCAGGCGTCCACGAGGAGGCCTAAGTTTTCCACCTCAGTATATGTTTGGTCTATGCGGGAATATGTCTAGTGGGCCGAGGAATAGTGGGAATAATTTCTGGACCGGGGGTGTAAATGTCTCCAAATGTCACACCATCCCACCACCGACACAAACCTTTTAAAGTATTTTTGTGCTGCGGACTGTCTAGGTGTATTCACGCTAGAGGAGTCGAAGGCAGGGTCTGGTGTCAAATTAAAATCCCCCGCCAGCAAGAGGACAACTACCATACTTTGTACTATTTTGTCCAAAAGTATTTTGAGTTGAGAGACTGGGAGAGCTGGAGGAAAATACACATTGGCCAATGTGACCTGGACACCACTAAGTGTGCCCTGTACGATGACCATTCTGCCTTCAGGGTCCTCCAGCGTGAGCTGATGCTGAAAGGGGGTGGTGGAGGGGATGATTATAGCTACCTCCCGACGTCTGCCCCTCCCACTGGATGAACTGTATACTGTTTCTCGACCCAGCCTGGCTAATTTTGCATGTTCTGAGGCAGTCAGGTGAGTCTCCTGTAGGTAGATTCAATCTGCCCTACTCTTACAGAGATATGAGAACACTCGTGACCTTTTGATTGGGGAGGTTAATCCATTAATATTCAGGGAAAGTAGTTTTAAACTGGGGCTAGGCATCACAAATCTTGAGCAGAGCAGTTATCTGGGGGAAGGTAGTCCTTACACACACCTTTACAGCTATCTCTAAGCATTCTGTGTGGTACCTGTTTTCTTGAAAAACCAAAACAGTAACAACTTGTCAGAAACTTTGATAGTTAACAAACATTACAAACACTGAACATGAGATGTCCCTTATTGGGAGCAACTGGGTGTTTAACAGATGTAAAATTAAACTAAGTACTTCCATTTGTCAGAATCCAAACTTGATTCTGAGGTAAGGCAAGGACCTTCCATGAAGGATTCATCTCAAATTGAGACGCCTCTGGACACCAATAGTGTCTTATATGGTGATAGGGAAAGGGAAAATTGGACGTCTAAGATGGTCCATCGAGACCAACTCATGTGTTAGCATGAATAATGAAAATCGAAAAAAATATTTCAGAGTTCTCTCCATATGAAGGATTGACCACCAAACCCCCGAAATCGGGAGAGGGACTTCAAAGGCAGGGGACCCATGAGGGGGGCAGTCTCCCAGCTCAAATCAGAAGCATGTACATGACCGCAATATATTTTAGGCTCATGTAATGACAAGACAGGGAAAAACATCAGGCTCCGCCTAGTTAGAGGAATGGGGTGGAGGGGGAGGCACTGAACCAATTCCAGTGTCGAAAGCTAAGTTAATGCTCAAGAACCCCAGATAGGCCTACCTTCAGCTTGCTGCGTGAGGCATTCTGCAGTGTAGAATCGCTGCATGGGGTCCAGTAATGGGCTGCTACCAGATCCCTGCTTCGGCCTCATCCAGACCTCTAGAAGGACCCAGGACAGCTACCACTTTCAGCAAGGATCCCCCCCAACCCTCACACACACACACACACACACACACACACACACAGGTCATCCTCAATGAGAAGCGAGCCGATCCGCCCATAACTTAATTAGAGGGTGTACTCGGAGACTCGTTAGGCAAGGCCTCCGGTTCCACAAACGGTTTTGAGGTCATCCGGCCATGTTAGCCTCATTCTCCCACAACTTATGCTACTAATCTACAAGCCGGGAGGAAGGGAAGCACCTCAAAGCAATCAGCCATGATGGGAGCAAGTCAGAAATTGCAAACAAAGTCCAGTATCTCTACAGATCCTCCCAAACCCTCCACCCCTTAGATGCTTTCAGTTAAGACCGCAAATGCTAGCCCCGGAAGTCCCAATTCAAATCCGGGCTAGTCCATGTCTCTGAACTGAATGTTTTTGTTTATAAGGAAAAACTGGACACCAATCGGCATTACTTGCGGTTTTTCAGCCTTCTACATCGCCATCCTCCTTCTGCTGCATCTCTGGCGGCAAGTGCCTGGCTTTCAGCGCTTCAGCAATGCGATGTATCACCTCGATTCCTTGATGGCGTCTATCCTCCCGTTGCCCACTGTTCCACAGCTTCTGTGAAAGCTTCGAGGCGAGAGACGTTCCTGAGCTGGGTCGTTGCTGGACTTCGATCTACCTAGACTTCAATTCCTGGATAACTGCGCTTGGGGTTTCAAAGGTAAGGGGCGCATCCTTGAAGAAGACAGTTAACTTAACCGGGTAGGGAGTTCTAAATCTGACACCTGCACTTTTAAGCGCTCTCAACACTGGAATATATGCTTTCTGCCTGGTCATGATTTTGGGCGAATAATCATTTTCAAAATAAAGCCGATGCTCAGCAAGCATTACTGACCCCATTTTCCAGGCTGTGTGGAGGATGCTTTCTTTTTCTTGGTACAGTAGAAAACGAACCAGGACAGTGCGTGGGCGAGCTCCTGCTGCAGGCCTAGGACCCAGCGTCCTATGCGCTCTGTCAATTTCCAACGTGAGGGTATTTGGAAGGGTTAATAACTTTCAGAGGGTTTTTTGAATGAACAGTACCATATTGGATCCTTCTGCACCTTCTGGGATTCCGGAGATTCTTATGTTATTATGGTGATTTCTGTATCCTTGGTTCTTTCCTGCAACATTTTGATGTTATTATGAAGCTGCACGATAGCCCTCTTCGCCCCGGTGATTCTCTCATCAGTGTCAGTGACTTGGGCTTCCATGGACTCCTGACGCTTTTCCAATTTATTGATGTCTGTGCGAAGTGCTGTGGCTGTGGCTCGCATTTCTTTATGAAAGTCCCTGAGCTCTGTTAACATTTGGGACATTTGCCTCTGCAAAGTATTAACGGGAATTTGGCCATTCGTCACAGTGGCCCAGTGGGAGCCAGATGAGGCCTGTGAGCCCTCGCTCTCCAATCCATCCTCCAACAATCCCTCATCATCTGGAAGGTCTGGCAGTCTATTTTTCAGTTTTTCGTTCTTTTTGGGCATTGTTCTACCTCCGGATGTGTTTTTATCTAGTATCTTGGGAAATCAGCTGTTTTTGAAGAGGTTTTAAAGTTGGTCTCGACAGCGCCTCCCATTTCAAACTGCTGACAGGAGCATGACGACACCAGAAGTCCCAGATTCAGTCCTATATGTAATTACCTACTGCAAGAGCCCTCTCTAAGTAAGATGTAAGGTTATCCCAGCACAAGTCACAGGTTGGAGTTAATTACTGCTATTAAACAAAGACTAATATTTATTAATACTGTGGGGACCAAAATGAGCACATACAGATGGCTATCAGGCAGAGAACAAGTGTTGGAACATCCATTTTATGTTTTTATGTGCACGGACATCTATTTTATAGTATCAGTTGTACATTTGTATTTTAAATTTTTTTGGTTTGAGGAAACACTCCCAACGTGAAAGCACTGCATCATGGGTATGCAAATAATCAATTGTCTGGTATTACTGTTGTGTGTTATGCAATACCAGGCAATTAGGTATTTGTATACCCATGATGCAGTGCATTCACACATGATGTGTTTCCTCATAAAAAATAAAACTTGTAAAACCGATACTATAAAAGAGAGGTTCTCACATTATAAAAGATGTTCTGACACTTGTTCTCTGCCTAACTATGAAATGTTTAACCATGACAAAAATGTTGTTCCCCCCACAATATAAATAAATAAGGTTTTTATATGAAACTAAGCTTTTGTTTCTATATTTCAATTGCAAAGGATCAAAAAGAGAGGTTGAGGCTGGTTATTCAGTCTACTATGCAATCCGTCTGCATGGTTGGACTTGATGTTGTGAGGTTGTGCTCAGACAACATCACTGCAACAAGCACACGCTGATCAATTACAGTCCAGGAAATTTTCTTCCCATTGTATAATGTTCTTTATGCTTCTGAATGTCAAGAAGTTCCTTTCTTGCTTTGAACTTTTAACAGTGGACTGCTAATAAGGCCTGGTGATGTCTTCCATTGACAATCCTGTATTACTTTTATTTATTTTGGGGAGAGGGGTCTATGCCATGATGCTATTGCAGTTCACTTCTGTCACCACATATGATACTTGTTATTGTATATGTTTATATACAGTTACAAGTATAGATGTGCAAAATCACACATACCCCCATAATACAGAGCATCGTGGGCTGTATATGCAAATCAGCATAAATTACTATGCTGGTTCAACTTTAAGCAGGTATGCATGGTACTGAAAGGCCCCTCACACAGTCTGCAAAGGGTGCCAACAGAAGACACAGACATGTGTTTTGTCCTACCAGGACTCATCAGTGTGCCTTGTCTGTATGACACCCCAGTGTAATGAACCAGCTACCCCAAATTGGTCTATTGGTTTTGGGTTGTGGTGAGCCCAATAAAAACAAAAAAATAAGTCCTTCGGGGTAACCCTTGCCTCAGTGCTTGCACACTGCAGTTCTTTGTCTTTTAGCTTGTTTTTACTGGGCTCACCACAACCCAACCCAGATAGACCAACTTAGGGTAGCTGGTTCATTCCACTGGTGTGTCATACAGACGAGGCACACTGATGACACGTGTCTGTGTCTTCTGTTGGCACCCTTTGCAGGCTGTGTGAGAGGCCTTTCGGCATCATGCATTCCTGCTTAAAGTTGAACCAGCGTAATAATTTGTGGTAATTTGTACATGCAGCCCATGATACTCTGCATTACGGAGGTATGTGTGATTTTGTATTTCTTTGAAACTTGGCTTCTCTCGGCCAATGCCCTTTGGGGTAACCCTTGCCTCAGTGCTTGCACACTGCGGTTCTTTGTCTACAAGTATAGACAGTGACCTTCTTTCATGTCATTACTTTTTCTCGTTTTATTGACCAGTTAAAATTTTGAGATATGCCTGTGTTTTTATACTGTGGAAGTCTTATTACTTTACTATAGCTGTTTGGACCTTATTTCCTATTGATTGGGTTGGGCTTAATTTGGAACATACTATATAGTACTTTTTGTACTGATCATTTTCCTGCCGCTTCTGGGCTTAATCAGCACATGCGATTGATTATTCCAATATTATCTGAAGTGTTATTATATGATACACTATAACTAATTAGGTATCACTAATCAGAGGATGCTTATTTAGAATTCAAGATCTGTATTAGAATTATTCCTATGTGGGCTTATATTTCCTTTGTTTTCTGTTCCCTGACAGGGAGTTTCTGTATTGAAAGTATTTATACAATAAAACAAGAAGTTAAAAAAAAAAGTCTTCATTATTTTAGGAATGAAACTTCACGGAAATACTATGAACACTTTTGACAAAAAAGCCAAATATATTTATCATGTACTGTGTGTATAGAAAACTGCATCTCAGCATTGATTCATGTTTAAATGTTCTCTGTTACTATTTGCTGGATGGAGATTGCGCTACCCTTCTTTATAAAAGACATTAAAAATTTGAAGTATAAAACAAAGAAAAAAGAAGACTGTTTTGAATGCTAAAGTATAATTCAAATGTTTACTTTCTGACCACAGGTGTGCTCAACAAAGTTCCAATACAACGAAAGTTGCTCACTGTCCTCCCATAACAGGAGGTACATAGGAAAAGAGGTACTCTTGCCAGTAAAGGGCACAGTACCTTTTTGAGCTGCTGCTCCTTTACCATTTTCACAGTTTTGGCAGGTTCTGAGATCTGATTTTTATAGTTTTCACAGATGTTGATTCTGGACTGGGCCACCTGCACTGTCCCTTCTAGGAATGATTTCCATACTGCATACATGTTCCTGAAACATAAATCAATCAATCAATCAATAAAATAATACTGTATTGAAACAATATTGGATGTCCCTTTAATCCAAATTCTCAAACAACTACTGAACATTAATACAATGCACTACAGTTATGGTCTACTTTTTCCTTTGCACCTTGCCTGCACTCCTCTGTACACCACTTCTCGGACTCTGCCATCTGTCCCTAACTGCCCACCAGATTCACCCTCCACTGCTAATTGCCAACTCCAGGCTCCTGAGGGTCTCCAAAGTTCTGTGAAAAGTCCAGTTTATACCTGTTGGGCAGCCTTACCTGTGAGGATCTGGGTCAAGGGAAGAAGTGACTGGATTCAGCGGTGTACACTGACTGTTTGAGGTGGATGGCATTGGTGTGCTAGAAGGCCCGGTGGCACAGGGAGATGAGGTGTGTGCCAAGCTAGGCATGTTTTTCCCTGTTCTGGGCCCATCTCCCTCCCTCCACCCACAGGCTGAAACAATTCGTAAGAGAAGTAGGCTGCTTCTGTGTTCTCCTTCTCTCAAGTCCAAGTGCCACCCCATATTGCACACCAAGATTCAAAACAGAAATTTATATTAATTTAAGATGATCAAGTAACAGTAAACTTTGTAATACTGAAGAAGGAATTACTATACATTTTATACAAACATATAAATATTGCCAGCAGAAGAAAGCCTAGTAGTCTATCAAGTCTGCTCATGTTGCAGACAGAGATGTGCGAAGTTGAGAAAACTTAGCTTTGACAAAACTTCGCTAAGCTGACAAACTTCGAAATTCGAACTGCTGACCTCACAACAGCAAACTGACTCTCTTTCCTACAAAAACGCCAAACTTCACTCGTGAGGTTGAAATTTCACAGAAAAAAAGTGCAACTTCACCTGGAGAATGTTGCAAAGTAGGTGAAATCAAATTTGGTGCTGACAGTGCAGGGATTTATTTAACTCTAAAAATTGATTAGCATTTTGCTCATAAAAGTGCTAAATCTTTGTAAAAAGGCATAGCTCTTGCCTCACTGTGTTTAACAAACACAGTACTTCTAGAAAATCTATATAAATACTTTCTGTACAGTTTGTATAGTCCCAAGGAAAAAACTGCTAATCAATTATTTAAAACCCTGCAGTGGGAACTTTCTGAAGTGTCACAAAGCTGAATTTTAGCAACTTCATGGCAACTTTGCTGATGAAGCTTTTTAGATACATACTTTACCCCTCCTTCAGTGCTCGCAGGTGGACCCAGCCCCTCCCTCAGAGGGGACTCGTCTCTCCAGTGAGGTTTTCCCCGCACCCACCCCAACCGGCCATCCCCCATGGTGTTGTCGCCCCGTGACAGGGCCAGTGGTAAGGGGAGCCAGCCTTCCCCACCCCATGAAGCCAAAATCTAGATTGCTGGGGGAGGCACGAGCGCAGCCTGTCATCACTGAGCCTGCCAGCTCCGAACCTTTTTTTTCCGTTTTCTCCCCAGACCTACGCACATGCAATGGGCGGGGTAACTGTCTCCACCTCCCGAGGCATCGCCGCCTGTGCATGGGTCCACCCTTTCTAGCATCACGCCTGTGCTGACCCCCCAGCCTCCACTGGGTGTCAGTCTACAGCACGATGCTGAGTCCCTCACCGGCGAAGGAGAGCTGTTGGTAGACGCCAATCCTTCCCCACCCTGGCCAACCTCCGGAGCGACCCGAGTCCATTCCTGAACCTGGGTCACTGGCATAGTGTGAGGTAAGGCATCCAGTGCCTCAGCCCTCTGCATCACCGGGCTGGCACTGATGAAGTGCAACTGCGCTGCACCTCTAGTTGCAGAGCCCTCAGTGGCTACTAAGGGCTCCAACCCGCTCCCATTCCAGCCCCTCCTCCTCCTTGCCTCCCTCCCCATGACCCTGACCTTCCCCTTCACCTTATTCCATCCATCTACCATCTCCAGGGAGACCACTTCATTTGGGAGTTTGTTCTACCCTGTAACCACTCTCTAAGTGAAGAAATGCCTTCTGATATCTCTCTCTCGAATCTTCCCTCGCCAGTTTAAGGTAATACCCCTTGTGGTTTTGCTTCCACTATGACTAAAGAGACTCTGTGTTCACCTTATTAATGCCTTTCAGGTACCCAAAGATCCCTTTCCCTCCTCTTCCCTGACGAATACATGTTGCGGTCCTTCAGCCTCTCCTCATAGGTCCTGCCTGGCTGATCCTGAACCATTTTCATCGCCTGTCTCTGGACAGTCTGCAGCAGGTTAAAGTCCTTTTTCAGGTAGGGTTGCCAGTACTGTACACTATACTCAAGGTATGGGCAAACCAATGATCTCTATAGCGGCAATATGACCTCTTTCCACTTGTTAGTGAGTCCCCTGGTAGTGTAGCCTAGCATTTTGTTAGCTGTGGCTGCTGACTTCCTGCAGTGTGAGGAATGCTTCAGATCACTAGTGATAGTCACCCCCCCCCCCCGAGTCTTTGTCTTCTTCTGATTTAGTTACCTGAACCCCCCCCCCAGGTTGTACTCCGTCCTATCTCTTTTGCCAACATTTTAAAGGCCAGTCCCCCACATTTGGGTAATGAAGGTGATCTCACTGAAATCCTCTCATCTTGATTCAGTGTTGCAGATTCAGCTGCATGAACCTTACCCAAACTACTTTAAAGGACAGTGGGCAACATCCACCTAAAACTAGTGCCATGGAACGTCAAAGGGATGCAGGTTGGGCAAAAGAGAGATCAAATTCTAGTACATCTCAAAAGATACAATACTCAGTGCTACAAGAAACGCACATAAAAGCAAAAGACTCAGTTAAAATGAGGAGAAACTGGGTATGAACAGCAATAGAAGTGGGCACAAGAAACAAAAGGGGAGGGGTTCAGATCCTAATCCATAGATCTTTGAACTTTCAAGTTTAAAATACAAGGAAACACCCGGAAGGCAGAATCTTGCTGGTAAGTGGGACACTGAACACCACCAAAGTGGCCCCAGTGAATGTCGATGGGCCTAGTGCACACCAGCTAGAATTCTTTGCTGACCTAGCTAACCTACCAACACAGTACCTAGAACATCTGTTAATACTGGAAGGTCATTACACTGTTGTGCTCCACCCAGTAATGGACAGTACCAACCCCAATAGATCCCTCTCAAATGCAGCAAGAATGCTAAATGGCATGTTTAGGGACCACCAGCTGGTTGACACCTGGCAACTCCGGTACCTCTATGAGACTGCAATATACTTTCCACTCAGGAGTTCACAGAACAGCATCCCCCACAGATTACTAGTTCACAGCTAAGCAACTTACCCCCTGTACACTATCCTCCTCAATCCTACCAACCACAATCTCAGATCATTTGAAACTGGAGCCAAGGGTGAAGGGATCCCCCAGGTGAAGACTTAATAATTACACTGTTACACTGGAAGAACATAAAGACAAAATCAGAAATCATATCCGGGACTACTACTCCCATAGCAAGCTGGAAGAATCCACCTGGGCTAATATTTGGAAGGCCCTTCAGTGCAGCCTAAGAGAACAACTTACAGCCATAGGTGTCAGAAGAAAGAGGCAGCTACTGAAAGGAAGAAACTCCTCAACGAGATCTCCGCCCTTGAAGAACAGTTAAGGACCTCCAAGGAGGACACCAACGGCAAACGTGGGCAAAGGTTAAGCAAACCTACAATAATAACCTCCGGGAGACAGCAGAGCTCCAATATAGGAAAGCCAGACTAAAATATATCACAAATGGACCAAAAGCTACAAGAATACTAGCATTAAGAATGAAACAAGAGCTGCAAAAAGTGAACATCCTTACCATCAGAGATGAGATGACAAATCAGTTGACAGCAGACTCTACGGCTAGCAACACTGGGTTTGTCAAATTCTACAACAGCCTCTACAGATCTGGGGGAACACTCCACACTGCACTTTATGACCATATCCTGGAAGATGAACACCTCCCCCCATCCTATCTGTGAAACATGCCAAGGCCCTGGATGCTGAACTTACCACTTAATACATGCTGCTCTAAATTCCCTACTCAAATGGAAGGCCTCTGGAAGTGATGGCTTCTCCCTGACTTTTACAAGGCAGTATAGCATAGTGGTTAAGAGCACTGAGCTGAAAGCCTGGAGACCTGGGTTTGAATCCCACAGCCCTAACTTGCATACTGTGTAACCTTGAGTAAGTCACTTAATGTCTTTGTGCTCCCAGGTCACACCTGGAAACAAGCTTTGGCTTAGTGTGCCTTTCCTGGTTAAACATTTCCCCCTTCCCTTTCCCCTTCTTATGCTATCTTTGCAACAGAACTCGCACCAGTCCTGAAGCGAGTCTACACGGCTGCCTAGCAGGAGAAGACTATCACAGACAAGGTCAGGCCTCAGTATCATAGTACTCCCTAAGCCAGGGAATGACCCCACACTATGCTTGAATTATCGACAGATAACCCTGCTCAACACTGATGTGAAGTTCCTAGCAAAGGCCCTCACTAACTGACTTTTAAAGGCTCTGCCCACCTTAAAAAGCTCATCCCAAACAGGTTTCATGCCAGGGTGGCACATTTTCAATAACACCCGGAAGGTCATGTATGTATATCTGCAATGCAGCTGAAAACCTAGAACACGCTGTTGCTCTAATTACCTTGGATGCGGAGAAAGCCTTTGACCAGGTGGAATGGAACTAAGCCTTCTGGATAATGGAGAGCTACGGTATTCCCCTGGTCTACATAATGATGGTGAAACTACCATACACATCACTCACTGCTGCCATCTGTACCAGTGGACTCATCGTTGAAGAATTCCCCCTGAACAGAGCAAGAGACAGGGCTGCCCCCTGTCCCCCTCCCTCTACAACCTTGCCCTGGAACCCCGATCTTAAAAATCAAAGGGAATGCTCAGCTCAAAGGAATCCTAGTAGCAGGCCTAGAACAAAATATTGGCTTGCGCAGACTATGTGCTGCTATCCCTCACCCATCTGGCCACATTTCCTATCCCTGCTCCTGGAACTCCTCAAACAGTATAGCACAATTTCAAGATATAAACTTAACTCACATAAGTCCGAAATCCTGCACCTAAATCACTCGGGGACTATTCAACAGCTCACATAATTTGGAATGGTCTGGCAGAAGAAAGCAAGCGATTATTTGGAAGTGAAGGTATGTCCAAGATCAAAGGACACAGCTGATTTGAATATCAAGAAGCTTCACAAAACAATACAGGCTAACCTGCTCAGATGGCGAAAAATACCCCTCTCGATAGGACAATGCACAGCAGCAATAAAAATGAACATGCTCTGCCGGACACTTTTCATAATGCCCATGATATACACCACCATACCAAACACCTGGATCAAAAGTATGCAATGCTTAATCAATGACTTCATATATGGGCACATAAAAGTCCCAGGTGCAGGCTTAAAGGGCTGGCAAAGCTACTAGACAAAGGAGGACCTAAACTGCCTGATCTTCAGCTATATCTCTAGGCCACCCAGTTATTGCACACTGGTCCCTGGAGAGACACAAACGCATACTTGCACTCAGTGGAATATACACCAGAATGGTTGGCCACTAAAAAGCAACTTTGCCTTGCAAAAGGCAGCGACAGAGTCTCTCCCCTTTAGCCCAGCCCCTGCAGCTCTAACCAAACCCTGTTAGGCCTGACCCACAAAACTCTCTTTGGCAGTCCTGAAAACATCCAAAGCCACCATCAGCTGAACACTAGATCAGCCTAACTTCTGAAATGGAGACTTTCTGACTAATGGAACTAAGATAACATATCCAGCCTGAAACAGAGAAGGACTAATAACAGTACAAGAAGTCCTACAAGACAATCATTTTATACCCTTTAAAACACTACAGAAGAAGCCGGCCCGGTGGCGCAGAGGGCTGAGACACTGGCGCCTTACCTCATGCCACGCCAGTGACCCAGGTTAAGGAATGACCTCAGGCCGCCGGGGTGCTGGCTCGGGGGCTGGAATGGGATTGAGCCTTGGCTCTTCCTTCCATGGGGTGGACGCCCGCTCCCACTGGGTGGAGGCCTGGTCGGTAGCATAGGTGGCTAGGAGCGGTGACAAAAGTCTGGGGAGAGATGGAGGGGGCCACCGGATCCTGGAGTGTGCATGCACTTACATGCATGTGTATGCCATGGTTCCGGGGGGAAGGGGAGTAAATGAAAAAATACAAAATATATATGGGAAAAAAAAAAACACTACAGAAGAAACACACCAGGTGCTGCATACCAGTAGCTTCAGATCCAACACTCCACGAAGGCCCACTGGAAAGGACAAACACCCACAAGGTCCTGCTCAACATGGGAACTCGTACTCAAAGCCACCTAAGAAGCAAAAGCTCTGTCTCTCACTGATACGACACATTAGCAGGACAGGTTCAAGGTGAAACAGAAGAAATGAAAGCCTGGTGGTCCAGAGAATTAGGGCAAAACACAGCCTCTTGGGACTTGTCCAAAATATGTAACTTCTTCAGAAAAGTCCCTTCCACTGTGGACTTAAAATACAACAGTTTAAGATCCTAGGAAACCTTTGCTTCATCCCCAGAAAACTTCACAGAATGGGCTCCATCTCAACAGCTTCCTATTATAAATGCAATGACCCAGAAGGCCCCTCCTGCACCTCTTGTTGGAATGTCACAATCTAAACTTTTTGGTCCAAAATTTCTGAACCAGATATTTGTATGGCAGGCAATATGGGCAAACCTCGAGTAGACTTATCCAGATAGCACACCATGACTTTAATATCCAATACAGCAAAAAGGCAAAGACTAAAACTCTTGCTGGACAAACGATCCTGACATTTGCAGAGTGTCTGTCCGATGCTACTGAATATCTCTAGCTAGACAGATTAGCCCACAATTTAGGCAATGCACTGCAAGCATACCTGAGAAAATCTGGGCATCTCTAAGTCCTCGTAACCATCCCAAAATAAAGAGAGTATGAGAGTGGCCAGACAACAGCCCAAAGCACAATTAATCATCTCCTCCTAGCCCCTTATATGACTAGACTCTCCCTAACCCTCTTAGCCAACTAAAACTTAAATGTTGCACACCCACAAATAGGGTAATCATTCTCACGCTGAAAAATTCTTCCCGTTATCCAAGGCCAACTGCAGCCACCAACTGAAGTGTCTAAGTAAAATAAGTTTATCTATCAAGATTTGTTAATGTTCTGTGTTGTGTTAGTCTTGAGCCCACATACAGTTATCAAGTATAACTTAGTAAGGCAGCTAAAGAACAGTTACGTATTTACTGTTACAGTAGATCTTTGAGAGAATCTCTTTCATCAGGCCACACTTATGGAACTATAGTCACTAGGCACCAGGACCACTCAGAAAATCTTTTGTTAGCAGTCTACTAGGGGCCATCCCATGACGACATCTGACGTCGACATCTGCCGTATACAAACGTCGGCAGCCCTTCTCCCTTCTCAGTCCCCCGCCAGAGACCATATTCAAAGGACCTACCTCTAGGGAACCAAGGAGAGAGTTGAAGGTTCCAGCTAACAGGTGAGGCTGAAACAACAGGTAGTCTGTCCTGGAGAGAGACAGATGCGAAGAAGCTGAGTCTAATGGGGACGGAGGGTGGGACAGCATGGCTTGATGAAAGAGATTCTCTCTAAGATAGTACAGTTACGTAAGAACTTACCATAACAGCAGATCTTCGAGAGAGGTTCCTGCAGTAGGTCATAACATGTAGGACTGCACCCCTTGGCATCAGGACCACACGGCAAACTTTTGCTAACAATGCCCGGTGGGGGACTGCCCACCCGACGTCACGTGACAGACATCAGCGTGACCCTATATAGTGGGCAGTCCCCATGCCCGCCTTCCAGTTCTCCCACCAGAGATCCAAGGAGGATGAGACAGGAGAAAGGATGGAAATCTTGGAGCCCAGTTCAGAATGATCTGCAAGGAAAATACAGAAACTGACAGAAGGAGGAAGGGAAAGTGTGACCGACTGCAAGAACCTCTCTCGAAGATCTACTGTTACGTAAGTTCTTACGTAACTGTACTATCTTACTTCGAAAGGGTTCCTGCAGTAGGTTATAACATGTAGGACTGAATCCCAAGCAGTCACTCTCATAAGAATTGAGAGAAACAGGGAGGGGGAAGCAACTGAAAAACAGACCAGGACCGGCCTAGGACAGTAGGCCCTGTAGGACGGCGAGACCGAATCAGGCCCTACGCCTAGAGGCAATGTCCAGACTGTAATGCTTTATGAAGGTATGGACCAAACTCCAGGCTGCTGCCGCACAAACCTCTGCTGCAGAAACATTTCTGAGAAAGGCTGTGGACGCAGCCATGCCTCTGGTAGAATGACCTCTGACCTCCCCTGGAAGAGGTTTGTTGTACTTCTGGTAACAGAAGCACATGCAGTTAGCCAGCCATTGGGAGAGACATTGCTTAGAAACTGCAGACCCCAAGGATTTTGGGGCAAAGGATACAAAAAGCTGGCCAGACTTTTCGTGACTCTTTGGTCCAGTGGACACAGCATCTTAAAATTCTATGTACATCCAACGTGTGGAGAAGTGCCTCACCCCTGTTTGAATGAGCCAGAGAATATACCAGAAGCTCAACTGATTGATTTAGGGTGAACTCGGAAAACACCTTGGGAAGAAACTTGGGACTAGTGCGCAGGACCACCCAGTCCTTGTGAAAAATTAAATAAGGCTCCTTATGCATCAGGGCCTGGAGCTCGGAAATCCTTCGAGCATGAAGTAATAGCAACCAAAAAAAGCACTTTCCAGGAGAGGTAGCGTATTTCACAGCTTACCACTGGTTCAAATGAAGAAGGGTAAGCATTTCTAAAACAAAATTAAGGTCCCTTGGTGGAATGGGGTTGCAGATAGGGGGTTTCAAATGGAGGATCCCTTTCAAAGGTTTTTGAGATCTCCAAGTGAGCAACGGGTTTCCCTTCCACCAAAGAGTGGTAGGCAGAAATAGCTGAAAGGTGGACTTTAAAGGAAGAATAGCTTAGACGAGAGTCATACAGGTGCAACAGGTACTCCATGATCTGAGGAGCTGAGCAAGTGAAGGGGTCCCAGACCTTAGATGTGGCCCAGATGGAGAAATGCATCTATTTCATAGCATAAGTGGACATGGTGGAGGGTTTTCTAGCTTTCACCAGGACCTGAGCTACCCTCTGAGAGACTCCAAAGCGAGAGACGATTATGTCTGAAGGAGCCACGCAAGATGCAGGGACGTGAGTCCCGGATGCACTAGCCTGCCCTGATCCTGCGTCAACAGATCGTGTTGAAGAGGGAGGGCAACTGGGGGTTCCACGGCCAGCTGTTGCAGGAGTGGGAACCAGATCTGCCTCGGCCAAAGAGGGGCTATAAGAAGCATCCGAGCCCCCTTTGCCTGAAGTTTCAGAAGGACTTGCTGCAGCATGGGTAAGGGAGGGAAGGTGTACAAGTACTTCCCTGTCCAACATAGAGACAACACATAGTGCCAGAAGCACCAGGCTCTGGAACCAGCAAGCAAAACCTGGGACGTTTTGCGTTGGATGGTGAGGTGAAGAGATCTATCTCTGGGCGTCCCCACCGATGGAACAGTAAATTGGCCACTTCCCGACTCAGGTTCTCATTCATGAGCTTGAGATGAAATCCGACTGAGGCTGTCTGTCAGAATGCTGTGCATGCCTGGGACATGCGTGGATGTAAGAAACAGACCATGCTGGACTGCCCAGAACCACACCCGCACTGCCTCCCTGCACAGGGGGTATGATCGGGTGCCTCCCTGCTTGTTGATGTACCAGACCACCCACATATTGTCTGTCTGGATTAGCAGTGTTCCCGTGATAGAAAGGGTTGGAACGCCTGAACGGCACACAGAACAGCCCTCATCTCCAGTATGTTTATATGGAGAGAGACATCTCCAGCTGAGACCATAATCCCAGTGTTCGCTGGTTCCCCAGGTGGGCTCCCCTACCCAGACTCAAAGTGTCTGTGATGAGGGTCCACGAAGGAGGGGGGGTTCGGAAAGGTAACCGCCCCAGATAAATTCTGAGGATCCAGCCACCATAAACGTTTTTTCTTGAGTGTGCTAGACACCAAGATGGTCCAAATCGTCCTGAGCACTGATCCCACTGGACACGAAGTGTCCACTGGCAGATTCACATGTGTAGCCTGGCAAAGGGAACCATGGAGATGGACGCCGACATGAGGCCAAGAAGGCATAGAAACACTTTGGCGGGAATATGCCTGCATGAAAGAACTAGACTGACCTGCTC
This sequence comes from Neoceratodus forsteri, assembly GCA_016271365.2. Lineage (NCBI taxonomy): Eukaryota > Metazoa > Chordata > Ceratodontiformes > Ceratodontidae > Neoceratodus > Neoceratodus forsteri. Next base: position 1,212,850,458 of record CM057458.1, read on the forward strand.
CCGTAGAGTGGCTGCTCTGTCTGGGGGGAAAAAGGCTCTGCACTGGACCGTGTCCAAGATCACTCCCATGAATTGAAGCCTCTGGGAGGTAATCAGTGACGACTTGTGGTAGCTGACAGTAATCCCCAGGCGATAAAAAAGGTCCAGTTTGGAGGAGAGGGATTCGTCGAGGCTGGCCTTGGATGGGGCCACTAAGAGCCAGCTGTCCAGGTAAGGGAACACTGCAATACCCCAGTGGCGTAAAGCCACTGCCACCACCGCTAGGCACTTGGTGAAGACCCTGTGTGCCGAAGAAAGGCCAAAGCAGAGGGACGTGAACTGGAAATGCTCCCCCTGGAAAAGAAAACGTAGAAAACGGTGGTGACCCGGGAACACTGGAATATGTAGGTAGGCATCCTGCATATCCAGCACACAAAGCCAGTGGTCTTTCTGCAGAAGGAGCAGAATACCCTGTACAGTCAGCATGCAGAACCTTTTGTATTCAATAAAAAGGTTCAGTCTGCTGAGGTCCAGGATGGGTCTGAGGTCGCCAGTATTCTTCAGAACCTGAAAGAAGTGGGAGTAAAACCCTTTTCCTCTCTGGGATGGAGGGTCTGGTTCTATTACTGACTTTTGTCTTAGAGCCAGGATTTCCTCCTGAACCAGCATTGCCTGGTTCTGAGAGTATCGGGATCGACATGGAGGTGAGCTTGGAGGGAACTCCAGAGATTCTAGGGGGTGCCCTCTTGAAATGAGTTGCAGGACCCATACATCTGAGGTGATGCCCTTCCACTCCTGCACATGGAGGGTGAACCTTTCTCTCACTGGTTCTCTGTTGGATGGTGGAGGAGGGAGGAGTTGTGAGTCAGGAAGCGGAGGGGCGGTGGGGGGCCCCCAACTGCTATCTGGGTTTTTGAGGTGGGGGAGGAGAAAGAGGAACCCGTAGCTTTTCTTTTGGTCTGGCGCCTGTTAAAGGGCTGTTTTCCCTGCCTCTTGTTTTCGGCGCTGAAAGGGCTGTTTCTTTTGGAAGCCTGTTCGGTACATGGACTTCACGGATCTCAGGGCCGGAGCACTGTCCTGGAGACCTGTGATAATGTCCTTGGTGTCTCCCCCCAAAAAGGACCAAACCTCTGAAGGGGCATCCTGGATTGCCACCTGAACACTGGCGGAGAGTCCAGAGATGTGCAGTAGCGTGCCTTCTAAGAGAGAAATGCATGGTGGAGGACGGACCCCTGCGTCTGAACTCGTACGTGGCCCTGAGCGCATGTCTGCAAGAGATTTTAGACAGGCACAAATCTTTAGTTAGCTCCTCCTTAAGATCCGAGGTCTCCATAGATTGGATATGGGCCTCGAGCTTGGCCATAATAGCTTTTTGAAAGGAGACCATGTGTGCCACATAGTTGAGGGAACAAAGGGCGCACATAGAGGAGGAATAAATCTTTTTGCCAAATTGGTCAAGCTGCCTATATTCCTTGTCTGGGTGGGAGGTGCTCATGTGCTTCAGGGTAGCTGAACGATCATGAGCAGCCACAATGACAATGGAATCCGCCTTGGGGTTAGAGTCCAGAAAGGAAATACCCTCAGGTGCATGATATATCCGATCTGCCTTCTTAGGGACAGCTGGGATAGAGTGGGGCAGCTGCCAAATGGTAATGGTGAGGTCTTCATGAGGAGCTGTCCAAGGGGGGGACAGGAATAGGGGAAACGGTCTCTAAATCTAAATGCTCCGTAAAACGTTTCCTCTTCAGATCATGTTCCTCAGCATTCCAGCCATTGGTTTGCTGGATAATGCATAGGAGTTCAGTGAAAGAGGGATCCTCTGGAGGGGATATAGGCGATTCCCTGTCCTTAGCTGCAGAGGATTGTTCACCAGATGACTCATCTGAGGAATCCTTCTTGGAGTCTAGAGAATTGTGCTCTTCAGGGGTCCCAATCTCTGGTAGAGTTACCTCCTAAGGGGTTGTTCACGAAATATGCACCCTGGACGAATGAAGTGAGTTAACTGGGGATGTGGAATGGGGAGAGAGGGAGGGAAGGAGACTACCGGGGCCGGTAGACACTGTTCCAAGTCAGAGACAAGTTTGGACTTGGCGTCCTTCCACCAGGACTGTATCAAAGATTGAAAGTCCCGTTGGGGAGGAGGCAGAGGTGGAGGTGGCAGAGGAGTGTGGGTGGTCGGATAATGATAAAAGAGTGTGCCCAGCCCCTGATATTGGTGAGTACGATAACCCTGGTAATAGGGGTAACCAGGGGTTTGATACCTAAAATAGAATGAATGGGGTAGAGAACCCAATGTTGGGCGAGATGGAGGGTAAGATGGCGTCTGGAGCCCTGGGTGGGAAAGGAACCCCTGCGGGTGGCCTTGGTCCATTGGGGGTCTCGACGGACCTGGAAAGGTATCCAACGTCAGATTAGCTGATGTTAGGCCTGTTAGCATATGAGTATCAGGTGGTGGGCCCAGCGCAACCATAGCTTGCATTGGGGTCAGATGCAAGGGCTTGATTGCAGAAGGTTGGGCAATGTACCTGGCGGCACCCCCTGTGTCAGGACCACCTGATGGTGAGGCCGTCGGTGGGCCCGACGGAGCACAGAAGAAGCCAAGAGCCCTCGTAAAGATCGGGTCTGGCATCAGTACCCCAGGCAGGGTGTCCACGAGGGGAACCTGGGGCACAGTCACTGGAGTGGTGGAAGAAAAGACCACATCCAGGGGCCCCACTTCCTCCTCCATCCCAGATGTGACAACTGGGGCAGGAGGTTCCACTGGGGGAGGTGGAAAGGAAGGCTCCTGCCCATGGGGGGACCTGGGAGGAGGGCTGGCTGAAAGAGGTCGGCGGGCTCAACCGGACGTCAGGTGAGGTGGCATCAGCCCCCAAAGGGTGAGCAACGTCCAGGCAGTCATCTGGAACTGAGGCGATGACTTATCGGATGGCAGAGGGACCGAGCGGAGGAGGTAGGCCCCTCAACCAGCTTATCGGTCAGTGTCATGCGGATCCCCGACTGGGTTTTGGGATCCGACTTAGCGACAGCAGGGCAGGCCCTGGTGGAGCTAGAGGCAGACATATCAGCAGAAACCGGGCGTTTGCCAGAGGAGCCGGTGGACAACTTACCGGTAGAAATTGGCTGAAAAGCAGCAGAGGAACCTGGTGTAGATCCCGACATGGCCTGAACAACCATGAGTGCAAGCGGTGACGAAACGACCTTGCTGGACGAAGGCTTGCTGGAGGTCACACGGTCCCAGTCCTCCAGATGCTCCTGTTCCCTGTGCTTTTCCTCGTCGTCCTTTTTCTTCTCAGACTCAGAAGAAGGGGAAGAAGCGGTGTCCCTCAATTTTTGCATCTCCTTTTCAAGATTGGCCATTCTGAACTTCAATAAGTGGGCCTCCAAAGCCTGCTGCCTGCATTTGCGTGTGGCCTGATTGAAAGGTTTGCAATCAGGGAAGGCCATGGTGCCATGGTCTGGGCCTAAGCAGAAGAGGCAACGACGATGGCCGTCCTTATGAGGGATCTGTGCGTCACACTTCTTCTCAGTTTTCGAAGCTGCAGGTATAGAAGACATAAACAAATCGAAAAGCAGACTGAAATCGACAGAACTAAAGGCACTAAATGGCGATCGACTGAGCAATGTTTACCGCAAAGTTTTTGCACAGGTTGACGGCAGGAAAGAACTGGAAGGTGGGTGCGGGGACCGCCGACTATACAGGGTCATGCTGACATCCGTCAAGTGACGTCGGGTAGGCAGTCCCCCGCCAGGCATGCTAGCAAAAGTTTCACGTGTGGTCCTGATGCCAGGGGGCGCAGTCCCACATGTTATGACCTACTGCAGGAACCCTTTTGAAGTAAGGTCTACTGTTAAGGTAAGTACGCAACTGTTCTATCTTCTTCAAGGATATGCCTTTCATCAAGCCACACCTATGGAACGAGCCACAAGCAGTACTGACAGAGAGACAGTCTGGGTGGCTGGAAGCTACAGGCCTAATAAAGGAGGCCTTGAAGCATGGCCAGACTGAAGCCTGCTCTTCTTCAAGAGGCAATGTTCAGACTGTAGTGTTCTGAGAAAGTGTGGACAGTACTCTAAGTTGCAACAGCACAAATTTCTGCAGCTGACACATTCTTTAAACAGGCAATGGAATTGGCCATGCCTTTGGTTGAATGTCCATAAACAACCCCAGAAAGTTCCTTACCGTACTTCCTATAACAAAAAGTAATACAGTTGGCCAGCCATCTAGATAGGCACTGTTTAGAAACCAGTATGCCCTCTTTCCTAGGGGCGAAACAACAAGCTGCGAGGACTTCCAGCAGTCCTTCATATGGTGAACATAAGAAAAAATTACTTACCATAGTAATTGTGTTTCTTTCCAGTGATGCTCAGATATTCATAACTTTATGCAGTAAGCCTGTAGGGTTGGACTGCTCGGAGAGATGGAACACATGCAAATGATGGAATACTTTGCACGTGAGCATCTTTCAAACACTGCCTCTACTAACTGCCTGTGTTCTAACCTCTTCAGATATTATAAAGGAGCCTGCAAAGATGGCTCAAGACAGTGTCATATTACTAAAGAAATTTTTTTATCATTAAAATTGGGGTTACCCGGGGCGCTGTGGAGCTCCATCATGGTGGCAGCTTGAAAACGGTGTTGGCTTGGCTACGGAATCAAAACAACATAAATAACCTTTAAAACCCATTGGAGCTGTTAATTTTTTGCATCTACAAGAATCAGAAGCACTAAGTAATAGCATGAGCCCAAAAAAGGATCTGAAAAAACAGCCTCACAGCCTGGACGTCTACTTGTCGGAGGCCACCCCTACTCTTGTCTTAGAGCCTGGCACTTCTAAAGATCCAGTGATACCTGAACTTCCTACATCGCAAATCTTAGCGATGTTAAAAAAAATTCAAGAGACAGGAGACGAGACAAATAAACGCTTGGCAGCAGTGGAATCCAAGCTCCTAGAGAATGACTGAACCACTCAGGAGAATGTAGCAGCAATTAAAGACATTAAGGCAGATTTGGAACGGCAGCAGGAATACAACGCAGCTACAGTAAGAGATATGCATCTTGTGAAGGCAAAACTTGAAACCCTGGAAAATCAGCAGAGACAAGCTAATATACGTATCGTGGGCTTTCCCTCTAAATATTCTGGAGCCTCAAACCTACAAGCAGCAGTAAACGAAATTATCTTCTTAGACCGATTCCGGCATACAGATAGTGAAGACGTTCACTATTCCTCAGCGGCCTAGACCACGCGGTGACTCTCAACGGCAGCCGCACACTGCAATTGCTACTCTCTCTATGCCGGAGGCACGAATTGCCCTACTCCAGGTGGCTCACTCCAGAGGGGAGATAAACTGGGAAGGGAATCGTATCTCCTTTTTTCCAGACCTTGCTGCCCAGACGCAATCCCGGAAAAAGGAGCTACAGGTGACCAAAAAGCTGGTGCTGCTGCAAAACGGGATACAGGCAAGGCTTAATTACCCGGCCCGCCTTCTCATTAAACATGCCAGCAAGGTGCACGTCTTTGTTGACCCAGAAGCAGCTTAACACTTCGCGGAGAAGTTGATCGATTCTTTACAACCAACGGCCCATTCCTTGGATGAAGAAGGATGACAGCTATCTTTCAGAAGTTAGGGACACAAAATTCAAATGGTGGACTTAACGGCCCTAATACTATAACCTGTGGTGGACTTGCTTCACTTTTCTTTAATAAATAGAGAGAATCTATCATTTTATTTCAAGATAAAGGACTAATCTTGGACTTCTATTAATCTATAACTAAGGTTGTGGTGATTTTTGTGTCTAAAGTAATCCTGACGTCATGTGTGTACTCTAGTTATTAATGCCTTTCAGCAAGTTTCGTAAGAGGAAACTGTAAATGTTGAATGTTGGTGTATTTGATACCCCTCAATTTGTGAACTGTTATACTGCCTGTTTAATACTCTGACCTCACAGAGCAGGTTGCCATGCTTGCGTAGGTCTGTGGGTAACTTAATCAACTTAATTGGGACCAGGACTTCTGGTAATTAGGAGATTTACAGTTATACTCTGTTTATTCAGCCCCCCCCCCCAGTAAGTTCTTCAAGGGAACTGACCTCCTGGCTTCAGAGATCTTATTTATAGAGAGGAGGTGAGAGGGTAATTGCTCTACAGCAGGAACAGTTTGACCTATACTCCTAACAATTGTACTGGCGACTTCCGCATTGCCTGGAATATAACTTTTAGTCTTTAAATAAAATCTTGTAAAATTCTGTACAAGTAAAGCGGAGGCTTGCATGCCTTCTACTCCTATTTTTTTTTATGTGAAACAGTAAGCTGTATCATCATAAAATGCAAAAATTAAAAGTTTAAAAAAATTGGGGTTACCCAACAATATGGATTTTACTAAAAATAGTCCTCCAACTGGAAGATAAATGTTTAAATAAGTTCGAACAACATGTCAGAAAAAAATGCCAAAAATAAACACAATGAACTCTGTTCACCTAACTAGTATAGGAGCAGAGGAAAAAAATATTCCCCAAGGGTGTATAGTGATATAGTGGCACCAGCATGCAGAGTGCAGAGGCTGAAGTTATGGAAGGGGAGGTAGAGAGGGAAGTTATGAATATCTGAGCATCACTGGGAAGAAACAATTACTATGGTAAGTAATTTTGTCTTCTAACCCCAGTAATGCTCAGTATATTCATAACTTTATGCAGTCTACCAGGCAGTACCTCTTGAGGTGGTACAGAACTCTATTTTGGAAACAGACTTTGCAGGACTGCTGTGCCAACCTATCATCACTTCTAGATAAAATATCCAAGTTGTAGTGCTTTGTAAAGGTGTGTACTGTTTTCCAGGTAGCTGCTTTACATATATCCATTAATGGGACATCCCTGGCAGCTGCTAGAGTAGCAGCTGTCCCTCTTGTAGAATGAGCCTTCAACCCTGGTGTGGGCTCTCTGCCAGCACTAGTATAGCAGAATTGGATACACTGGACTATCCAACAAGAAATAGATCTTTTTGAGGCTGGATTACCTTTTCCCACATCCCCATAGGTCAGAAAATACAGGTTACTCACCTGTAACAGGAGTTCTAGGAATGGTATATGTTGTTCATCCACACTTATTGGCAGGTTCCTTGCCGCTTTAAATCTTGCCAGAAGGTCTTCAAGCTGGCTCCTCCCACCCACCCGGGTGGTAAAACTCTCGGCTCCGCCCCATGAAGCCAGATCTGGCCCGCGAGAAGCTCAGGTTGTGCGTCGAAGCCGGGGAGGTCGGGTGGGTCGTGTGGATGAACAACATATACCATTCCTAGAACTCCTGTTACAGGTGAGTAACCTGTATTTCTAGGGACATGGATATGTTGTTCATCCACACTATTGGCAGACTCCTAGCAGTTCTCCGGGAGGAGGGAGGCAAGGCGCACACCCCTACTTAGGGAAAAGAGACTGGAGAACCGAGGCCCCAAAACCAGCATCCCGGCGTGACTCAAGGTCGATGTGGTATGGGTGATGAAGATGTGCTGACTTCCAGGTAGCAGCCCTGCAGATTTCCTGGACAGGGGCGTCCCTGAAGCAGCCACCGATGCAGCAGTGGCGGGTAGAATGAGCTCTTATCCTCTGGGAGCTCCATGCCCGCCAACTTATAACAGAGATCTATGCGAGGTGACCCACCTGCCTATCGTCTGCTTGGCTGCAGGTCTGCCAGGTGCGGCTTCAGCGTGGGTGACAAACAGCTGGCGAACCCTCCCAATTTCAGCCGTGTGCTCCTTATAGTGGCGCGCCTCAGGGTCCAAAGTATGGAGCCTATCCGGCCTCAGGTGTGGTGGGTAGAACACCGGCAGAGTCAACACCTGGTTAAGGTGAAACTCCGACACCACCTTCGGAAGGAATTTCGGGTTGGGGCGCAGGACAACCTTGTCCTTGTGGAAGACCAGGTAAGGAGACTCAATGGAAAGCACCTGGAGCTCTCCCATCCTTCTGGCTGACATAATAGCCACCAAGAAGGCGGTCTTCCACGACAGGTGAGAGAGATCACACCTGTGCATTGGTTCGAATGGCTTGCCCATGAGCTTTGCCAGTACCAGTAGATCCCATTGAGGTGGAGGTTCTCGCACCGGAGGGGAAATGTGATCAAGGCCTTTGAAAAAGCGCCAGACCACCTTCTCCTGCACCACCGACTGCTTCCCGACCCACACCCGGAAAGCAGAGATGGCTGCCAGGTGCACCCTTAGGGTCGTCGACCTAAGCCCTTGCTGAGAAAGGGACCATAAATAGTCCAAGATGCTTGCCAGGGAACAGGAGGAAGGGTCCAGGCCCTTGCCCTGACACCAAATGGAAAACCTCTTCCATTTGAAGGCATAGCATTTCCTGGTCGACTCCTTACGGGACGCCTCAACTACATTGAGGACCTCGTCCGGAAGACACAAGGCCTGGAACTCTGGCCGCTCAGGAACCAGGCCGTCAGGTGCAGGGATTGACGGTCCGGATGGAACACCTTCCCCTGATTGACTGAAAGCAGGTCCGGGCAAGCTGGAAGCTGCCTCGGGAGCCTGGAGCTGAGGCTGAGGAGATCTGGATACCAGAATTGGCGGGGCCAGTCTGGGGCTGCCAGAATCACCTGCGCCTTGTCCCTCGCCTTGAGAAGCACCTTGTGGATCAAGGGAAATGGAGGAAAGGCGTAGAAGAGGCCCGGGGTCCACGGCCTCGAGAAGGCATCCCCTGCAGCGAGCCCTGCTGAGGGGGGCAGGCATGGAACAGCCTCAGCTTTGCGTTCTCCCTGGAGGCAAACAGATCCACCTGAGGTGTGCCCCAACGGGAGAACAGATCTTGTACTACCTCCGGCAGGAGAGACCACTGGTGGGATACAGCCCCTATCCGGCTTAGGGCATCGGCCAGGGTGTTGGAGGCTCCTGCCACATGAATGGCTAGGAGATCCGCCTCCAGGCTGTGCACGAGTGACCAAATGCGGAGAGCTTCCTTGCACAGAGACATGGAGCGCGTCCCGCCCTGGCGGTTTAGGTAGTACATGGTCGTGGTATTGTCCGTCTGGACCCGAACCACTTGACCCCGCAGAAACGGAGCGAAGGCGGTGAGAGCTAGGCGGACCACTTGGAGCTCCAGTAGGTTGATATAGCATCAGGACTCCCGCGGGGACCAGAGGCCGTGCGCTCTGTGCTCCCCCAGATGGGCACCCCAACCCATCAGAGAGGCGTCGGTCGACGGAGAGACCGTCGGCTTGGGGCAGACAAACGGGATGCCCTCCTGCAGATGAGCTGGAATGATCCACCACTGGAGAGCGTTCCACATCCCCTGGGTCACCGTCACTAGTTGGTCCAATGGATCGCAGCGCTGAGACCACTGGCTGGCCAGCCCCATTGAAGGGGTGCATGTTCCAGCGGGCCCAATGGACCACGCTGGTGCAGGCCACCATGAGACCAAGGAGGCGCAGGAAGTCCAGGGCAGGGCGCAATTGCCCAACCAGAAATGATCGGGCAAAGGAGGAAAGAACCTCGGCCCTGTCCGCCGGGAGCCGTGCTCTGACTCGAAGAGAGTCGAGCTCTGCCCCGATGAAGAGAATCACCTGCTTCGGTTCGAGTTCCGACTTGGCCTCGTTGATGAGGAGGCCGATTTGAGAGGAAACCTGGAGGGCCAGATCTCTGGACCGCTCCACTTCCTGTCTGGAGGGGGCTGCTATCAGCCAATCGTCCAGGTAAGGGTACACCAGACCCCTCGGCGCCGCAGGAATGCTGTCACCACTGCCATGCATTTGGTGAAGACCCTGGGTGCAGGAGACAGGCGAAGGGCATGGCTCCGGAGTTCAAAGGATCCTTCGCTCGGCGAGAGGTCTTTGGTGGGAGCAGACGAGATAGGGACGTGGAAAACACGTCCTGCAGGTCCAGAAAACAGAACCACGTACAGCGTTCCAGGATGGTATTATCTGAGCGAGTGACCATCCTGAAGGTTAGAATTTTAGGAACTTGTTTAGTCATGTAGGTCGAGAATGTGCGCCAGCCCCCCGTCCATTTTGGGACCAAGAAGTACCTGGACACAAACCCGGGTCTGAGGAGGGTCCGCCTCCTCTCAATCACCTCTTTCTCGAGGAGCAGGCGATGTCGACAGCGAGCCGGAGACAGCGAGGCTGCGGACGAGCCCTACGAGTGATGGCTCTGAGGAGGCGGGGCCTGCTCGGAACTCCAGTGGCAGGCCCTTTCCTACCACTTCCACACCCACCGGTCTCGCGGTAATAGCAGACCAGGCGGAAAGAAGTACGAGCCATCCCCCATGGGGAGACCTGGGAGTGAGGTGAGCGAGGTTGGGGTGACACCCCTCAACCTGTCACTGTGCAGGCTTGGAGGAGGGACCGGCGAGGGACCTCCTGGGCTTTACCTCCTGCTTCCTGGAGGAGGAAGCTGCAGGCTTGGGTTTGGGATGCCATGCGCAGTCTGCTGGCCCTGATGCTTGCTGGGCGGACGTGCGGCGCAGGCGGATGAAAGAGGCTTGGGTTGCGGTCTGCGGCCCTTGTCCTCTGGCCGGATGAGACAGAGTCAAAGTGGCACTGGACTTTTCGATCCTCTGGAGGTGGCCTTCCTCTCCAGGGCCAAAGAGGTCTGTCCCCAGGAAGGGGACATCTGCCAATTTGTGCTGGGTATCCGCTGCGAAGGTGGATATCCTCAGCCATGCCCGACGGCGCATAGCCACTGCGGCCGCGACTGACCTGGTGCAAGAGTCTCCAATGTCCAAAGCAGTCTGAAGTTGCTGCTTTGCCACCGCCCTGCCCTGGTCCTGCACCTGCCTAACCGTAGTCTGCAGGTCAGCCGGGAGATGAGGGACTACCTCGTCCAGGGAGCCCAACAGGGCATGGGAGAAAGTGCCATAAGACGGCGAGCTGGCCTGATGAAGGCCAAGGGAGGACGAGCGTAGACTTTTCGCCCGCACAGTCCAATTTCTTGACTCCTTGTCGGAGGTTTGTCCACATCCCTAGCATTTCCGCACGCTAGAAAACACTGTCGGTAACTAACCCTCGCTGAGGGATGTTCCGAGAAACCAGACAGGGAACGGTAGGGACCGCATACTTCCTGGCCATCCTGGCCGGGCGCAGGGCAGAAGCAGGGCTGCCAGAGCTCAAGGCCGGGCCCACAATGGCCTTGGCCACAGGAAAGGCCTCCGTGGGGAATCCCCGGTCCAATATCTCCGTGAGGGATACTTGGCCCGCTTGGATACAGACTCGAGCTGCATCCGGTGGACTCGAGATGAGCCTAAGCAAACCCAGAAAGACGAAGGGCTATCGTCCAGCGACTGACCCCAGAGGACTCAAGTCCACTCGCCTGGAGAAAGGGAGGAATGGTGCGCGGACTTGGAAGAGTCCACAAAGAGCTGCCTCGGGCCTGAGCCACCCTCCACCTGCCGAGGGCGATTGGGAGTGAGGGTGACCGACAGCCTATGGGGTAAACCCTGAGCCGACCGAGAGTTCTTGGTCGGAGCCCCAAACAATGGCTGTGGAGGCAGAGGTTCCACCATAATCGGTGGAGCAGCTGGTTCCGGCTGAGCAACAGGCCTAGAAACAGGTGCCTCGGCTAAAGCGAGGGGTTGCTTCAGCCACTCCGGTGACAGCCACTTAATGGCGGGGAAGGCGATGTTGTCGACTTGTCCGGCCAAGAAGCTGTTGCCACATGAGGTCCTCTCGTATCGCCGACCAACTTGCGTGAAGCCTCCCTCATCCGAGGAAGAGGATGAGAGACGGCGGTGGCGCCGCTTGCGGTGCGGGACGAGACCGCCTATGGTGGCGGGATCGGCTGGACCGCCAAGAAGTCCGGACCGCGAACCTCGGCTTTTCCGAGGAGGGGCAGGAAGGAGCCGGGAAACCGCCCTCCTTCAGCTCGAAGAACACCCAGGGCTCCGGAACCGGAGGCACTGGCAAGCCCACGGGATCCTTAACCGCCACCGGGGAGAGAGGATTTTCGGCTTCACTGGTGACAACCCGTCCAATGGGTCGAGAAAGATCTCGACTGCGTCGACGGGAGTCTCTGTCAACTGACCTGACGGGGACACCGTGAAGCCAGTGGCCGAAGTCAAAGGATTGACCGAAGTCGATGGTCGACCACTCAGGGAGGGGGACCTCTCCCGCTCCCAAGAGCGTTGACGGTCGGACTTACCCTTGTCCTTCTTCTTTTTGGACCGAGAGGAAGGTCCGAAGATGAAGGTCCCTCTCCCTTGGTGGAGAGAGACAGACAAAGCTCCTTAAAGGAAGCAGAATATGAGGATCCCAGGGAGAGCGGGATAAATGCCGCGGCCAAGGAAGATGCGGTCCGCACCGCCTCCTCTTCGAGGGCGAGCATCTGCTCTAGCTGATCCACCGAGCCCGTCACCGCGGAAACCGCCAACCGGGCCTCTTTCGACTTTACCGAGGGTAACGCCGGGTCGCCCAAGTTGCAGACGGGCAGCACGGTCTTCCAGGACGTAGGCCGAGAAAGAAGAGCACAGGTTGCAAGCCTGCGGGTCATGCTCAAGGCCCAAGCAGTAGACGCACATGGAGTGCGGATCCATCCGAGACATCTTCTGCCCACATGGGCATCTCCGAAACCGGAGTCGATTTGTCCATCGCAGCCGCGAGGGAAATAGTTGACCAAGTCAAGAAAAACCTTAAAGATTGATTTCGGAAAACCAAAGAGTTAGGAAACAGTCTCAAACGCGGAGCGTTAAGGAGGGAACCTGAGCTTCCAAGCGGTAAGGAAGATCTGGCGTCATGGGGCGAAGCCAAGAGTTTTACCACCCGGGTGAGTGGGAGGAGCCAGCTTGAAGACCTTCCGGCAAGATTTAAAGCGGCAAGGAACCTGCCAATAAGTGTGGATGAACAACATATCCATGTCCCTAGAACAATTGTTTTCTATCCCGTCTAAGGTCCTTAGTGGCTGTCATGCAATAACTAAGGGCCCTCTTCACATCTAAACTGTGCAGCCCCCTTTCACCAGAAGTGGAGTGCTCAGTGAAAAAGACAGGGAGGGTGATAGATTGATTTAAATGAAAATCAGAAACCACCTTGGGGAGAAATTTCCTATCCGCTCTGAGGACTACTTTATCCCTATGAAAGGATATATAGTCCTGGTTAATACACAGAGCTTGAAGCTCACTGATTCTTCTTGCAGAAGTCATTGCCACTAGGAAAACTGTTTTCCAAGTGACATATTTGAGGTGAGCTGTGGCCATGGGCTCGAAGGGAGCAGCCATCAGCTTAGCTATACACACATTCAGATCCCAAACTGGCACGGGTGGCCTGTAAGGAGGATGCAAATGAGTCAGACCCTTAAAGAACCTTTTGAAAATAATGTTAGAAGCCAGTGTCACCTTTTTCCCAGCACAGAGGTAAGCTGACACTGCTGCCAGGTGAACCCTCAAAGAACTGGGTTGTAGACCCAGAGAGTGTAAGTAGGTGAGATACTCCAATACCTCTGATAAACCAGCTTGGGCTGGAACCAGAGTCTTGCCCAAACACCAGATAGAAAATCTCTTCCATTTGGAAGAATAATTTTTTTGTCGTAGAGGGTTTTCTGTAACCTCTTAGGACACTTAAAACAGGTTCGGAAAGTTTTAAATCAGTGTATTCTAAGTCTTCAAGAGCCGAGATTGAGAGACTTGAGGTTCGGATACAATAAGGTTCCCTGGTTGGTGCCTCCGAGGAAGATGTACTGGATTTGCAACAGACATTGAGAGCAGAAGAGAGTACCATGGCTGCCTCGGCCAGTCTGGAGCTATTAAGATCAGTGATGCTGTATGGGATCTGAGCTTGATCAGTACTCTATAAGTGAGAGGGAAAGCATACAGGAACCTCCCTGACCAGTCCAGACTGAGGGGATCCAGAGGGAAGGTTCCCTGATCTGGAGGTCTGCAACAATACTGTGGCAGGTGGTGGTTCTGGTGGGATGCAAACAAGTCCACCTCTGGAGTACCCCACCTTCTGAAAATAACTTGTACCACCTGCCTGTTTAGGGTCCACTCGTGATGGGCCCAGTTTATTCGACTCAATGCATCTGCCAGGGCGTTGTCCTTCCCTGGCAAATGAACTGCTTGCAGAGACACTTTTCATGAATAGACCAGAGTCCAAATCGTTATGGCCTCCGAGCACAGGGGGCCCGACCTTGTGCCTCCCTGCTTGTTTATGTAATACATCGTGGTGGTATTGTCTGTTCTGACCTGTACCACCCTGCCTTGGACTAGGTGGGCAAATGTTTTTAGAGCCGACAGCACTGCTCTGAGTTCCAGAAGATTTATGTGCCGAAGGGACTCTGAGGCTGACCCAAGTGCCCTGAGTTGTGTGATCCCCTATATGGGTGCCCCAGCCCAAGAGGGATGCATCTGTTGTGAGAATCACTGAAGGACTTTCTTTTTGAGAAGGAACTCCTTGTCTTAAGTTGGATTCCTCCTTCCACCACAAGAGGGCTTGAAGCAGTGACCTTGTCACTGGGATGAGCTTTGAGGAGGAATCTTTTCTTTGACACCAGTGGGACCTGAGATGGAACAGAGTGTCTCATGTGAAACCTTGCACCTAGTACTGTGTCCGTGGATGCAGCCATGTGGCCTAATAGCTGGAGAAACTGTCTTGCAGTTTTTGAGTTGTGGAGTTTGCTATTAGCTGAATGTTTTTCACCCTTTCCAGAGGCAGATATACCCTGGCCTGTAGGGTATTGATTTCTGCTCCTATGAACTGCAACACTTGTGTAGGAGTGAAAACTGACTTTTTGTGATTGATTAGGAATCTGAGGGACTCCAGAGGGTCCTGAGTGACCCTCAGGTCTTGCTGCACCTGCAGAGGGGATTTTCCTATGACCAACCAGTCGTCCAGGTAAGGAAAAACAGATATTCCCTGTCTCTGAAGATGTACCACTACAGCTGCTAGGCACTTCATGTAATACCCTTGGGGCCGAAGAAAGGCCAAAAGGCAGGGTTGAAAACTGGTAGTGACCGGAAGGGAGTCTGAATCTGAGGTATTTTCTGTAAGACTCTTTTATGGGGATGTGAAAATAGGCATCTTTCAAGTCCAGTGATGCCAACCAATCTGCTTTCTGAAGTGTTGGCAGGATCAGAGCCAAACTTACCATCTTGAACTTTGGTTTTCTTAAGAACTTGTTTAAAGCTCTTAAATCCAGTATAGGCCACCACTCCCCACTTTTCTTTGTGGTCAGGAAGTATCTGGAATAGAAGCCCTTTCCCCTTTGAGACTTTGGAACTGGCTCACTGCTTTTAACTGCAGTAGGTTCCAGACCTCTGCCTCAAGAGCGTTTTTCTGCTAGGGAGGAGAGCTGAATACTCTGGATTTTTGAAAGGGAAAGGACTTGAATCCCAGAGACAGACCCTGTCCCACCACCTCCAACACCCACTTGTCTGTGGTGATTTTTAGCCAAGTTTGGAGAAAGTGGGAGAGCCTGCCTCCGACAGGTAGGGAGGAAGCGGCCTGCGGTTCACGGGGTCTGTTTGGTTTGGGGCTGAGGCCGAGTATGAGACCCTGGCCTCGAGCCCCTTCTGCCCCTGCCCCTAGAGTAACCCTGCTGCAGGTACTGCTGGTACTGGGGTAATGCCACATGTTGGAGGAAGGGCCTGGTGTAAAAGGACCTGCCCCAGCCTCCCATTCCATCAGGCCTGGTGGATGTAGAAGCTCTC
Source organism: Neoceratodus forsteri (assembly GCA_016271365.2). Taxonomy (NCBI): domain Eukaryota; kingdom Metazoa; phylum Chordata; order Ceratodontiformes; family Ceratodontidae; genus Neoceratodus; species Neoceratodus forsteri. The sequence goes on from CM057458.1 coordinate 1,212,866,063, forward strand.
TCTTTAGCAGAGTTGCTTCTGTAAGTGGCTTTATACTCATCCACCTTCTTCACGTATGCTACAGTTGACTCCCCAAAGAGAGAATTTCCTTCTAGGGGAAAATCCAGGGCCTTCAGTTGTGTATCCTGAGTAAGGTTTGTGGCTCTAAGCCAAGCAAACCTCCTCTGTGCCACTGTGTTTGCCATCCATCTGGCTGCAGTATCATTAGTGTCAGCAGCCATTTGGAACTGGCACTTAGTTGCCTCCAACCCAAACCTGGCAGTTTCAGCCAGGTCGTCTGACAAGGACGAGGGAGCTTTCTGGGACATGGCCAGGACTGACTGCCACAGGGATTTTTGGTACTGGGCAGAATATGCCTGGAAGGTAGCCTGACGCTGAGCCAGAGAGGCTGACAGGTATCCTTTTTCGGCCATACTTTCTATTTTTCTAGAATCCTTGTCCGTAGGATGTGAGGACAGAGGGACCCTAGCCTTGTCACAGGCAGCCTGCTGTATGACCCCCTGGTGGTTGGGGTGGGAGAAGAGGAAATCAGCTCCCTCCTTTTCCAGCTGGTACTTCTTGTCCATCCTCCTGTCTATAGGAGGGGTGGAATTTGGTGCCTGTAAAATCTTTAATGCATCCTTTTTAAAGAATTTATAGACAGGGAGGAGAAGAGCCTTTGTGGGTGTTAACGCCATCATTTCTAAGTACTCTACCTCCTCCTCCTCATCTTCAATTTGCTCAGTGGTGGAGATGTCAAGGGCATCTGCCATCCTTCTAACAAAGGTGAAATGGGATGAAAAATCCTCAGACATCCTTGAGGGAGAACCAAAGTCCTGTTCAGGGGACACTTCTGGTTCTATTGGTCCCTCCTCTTCATCATAATCACCATCTAAGGTTCCCCCACCTTCTAGGGGAAGAGGATGCACATTGCTGCCAACCTGGGGACAGGAGGTTGCTGAGGAGGGACTATTGCCTGTAAGGACTGGATGATCTTAAAAGCCTGAGCAATCTATTGGGCTGTACGTACAGGCAAAGTAGGCACAGAAGTCCCCAGTTTGACAGGCGAGGGTTCTGTGTGTTTTAATTTCCTTTTTTTTTTGCAGGAACTGAGAAGTCAGCCAGTTCAATAGCTCTTTTAGTTCCCTTTGTGCCCGTCTCAGGGGCAGGAACTGAAGAATGTGTGGGTTCAGCCACAATGTCTGGGGGTATCGGCTGGTCAGAGCCAGAGGGACCCCTTGGAATTTTCTTCCTTAGCCTTTCAAGGTGTTTTTCAACAGGGAATGTCTTACACACTTCACAGTCCTCATTTAAATGTTGTTTTTTTTTTAACCTTATATTTATTCTCCTTACTGCACCGTCCCTCCACTCAATCACACACCCTCAAGCCGCCTTTCACACACGCCCCTGGGAAAATTCCCATGGTGGAGTCTGCCCCTAGAGTGTCCACTCACTCAATGCTCCTCAGGTCTCCCAGTGCGTACTCCCCCAGACGGGGCCGGGGAAGGGACCACCCGACCTTCCCCCTAGTAACAGTGGAGCGGGCGGTACACACTGGAGTCTGCCCCAGTGAGCACTGGTGACGTGGACCGGCGTCGGAGAAGTCGTCACCTAGGAGTGACGGGCTCTATTTTCTCCTGTCCTGGTGGTGAGCCCCTATCTCTGCAGTCGCCGGAACACTGGGAGAGCCAATGAGGAGGCATGCGCATAGACGCTGCTCCTCCCCAGGCTTTCGGTTTGCACTGCCACTCCCGTTGTGCGTCCTGACCTGCATTGCCACTCCCCAGTTCACCATTTTTGGCAACCCCAGAAATTCTAGAGCATGGCCCTGTTGTATTAACTGCAGGACCCAAGCGTCCATGGTGACTTCCCTCCACTGTTTCAGGTGGAGGGAAAAGTGACCCTCTGCCACCACTTCCAGATTTAGTACTGAAGGGTGGGGGTCTAAGGGGGAGTCATGCTGAGGCAGATCTGGTGGCCGCAGATGCACCTCCACCTCTAGGGGCTTTTGAGTGGGCACCTGTGGAGGAAGTGGGAGCCGGTAAAGTTGCTCTGCTTTTGCTCTATCTTGTCTCTGACCTAGGTCTGTTGGTAGACCTGTGAAAGGGGACCCTCTGCCTACTTCTGGATTGTGTGTGGCAGAGGGAACAGACTGACCTTAGAGTCCTCCTTGAGGCTTGCAGGTCAGAGAGGATCTCTTGTAAATCTGCCCCAAGGAGTCTGTATACTCTGAAAGGGGCATTCAGAATGAATTGCTGGACATCACTAGCAAATCCGGACATCCTTAGCCAAGAATGCCTTCTTAGGCAGATGCCATCCACAGCTGCTCTGGCTGAGGCATCCAAAATGTCATAGGTAGACCTCAAGAGGTGCTTACCCACATCAGCCCCAGTCTGAAGGGCCTTGAGCATCTCCTGCTTCTGTGTACCCTCTGGGAGGGCTTGGGCTGTGTCTTTGGCCTTTTTCCAGAAGGTATTCTGGTATTTTGACCATATGGACATGATAAGTTGCTATTCTGAGGCCGGTGTGGCAGAGACCAAGGTTTTCTTTCCCATAAGGTCCCATTTTCTCGACTCTATCTGGAGGGAGAGAAAGTACAGTTACGCAAGAACTTACTGTAACAGTAGATCTTCGAGTGGAGATTTTGCAGCAGGCCAGTACCAGTAGGACTGAAGCTGCCAGGTGCCAGGACCACACAGAAAACTTCTAGCTAGCAGTCTATCATTGGGGACTTCCCCTGCCAACGTTAGCTAGCTAATGTCTGCCTATCCTATAAAGGGGGCGGTCCCCCACACCTACCTCAGTTCTCCTGCCGGAGACCCCGAATAAGTGGCGAAAAGGAGAACCGAGGCAGTTCCTTAGCGCCAAGGGAAAAAAAGTATAAGCAGAAGGAGTGCAATAGAAAAGAAGCTAACGGGGGAAGGAGGGAAGGAGGGAAAGCAGGGTCTGCTGCAAGAGCTCCTCTCAAAGATCTACTGTTACAGTACATTCTTAAGTAACTGTACTATCTTACTTCGAGGGGGCTCTTGCAGCAGGCCAACACCAATAGGACTGAGTCCCGAGCAGTACCAAAACTGACCAGAAGGGCAGTCGGGAGGAGGAACTAGGCATCAGCAAAGAGCACAAGAGAGAAGGCCCTGAAGAACTGTGAGGTCGCAATTGGCTCTGTGCCTAGAAGCAATGTCCAGACTGCAGTGCCTAATGAAAGTGTGGACAGAACTCCAGGTGGCAGCTGGTCCACAGCAGACACATTTTTGAAGGAAGCCATGGAGACAGTCATACCTCTGGTGGAGTGACCTTTAACAGCTCTGGGCAAGGGCTTGCTGCATTTGCAGTACCAATAAACAATGCAATTAGCCAACCACTTAGACAAACACTGCTTCGAAACAGGTGTTCCCTCTCTCTTGGGAGCAAACAAAACAAACTGGTCAGATTTCTGAACAGACTTGGTGTGGTGGGTGTAATACCTCAGCACCCTATCAACATCTAAAGTATGGCGCAAAGCCTCCCACTGATTAGAATATTCAGGGTAATAAACTGGCTGGTGAATGGATTGGTTCAATGTAAACTCTGACACCACCTTGGGCAAAAACACAGGGTTTGTACGCAAAGACACCTGTCTTTGTGGAAAGCCAAATAAGACTCTTTACACATCAGAGCTTGAACCTCGGAAATCCTCCGAGCAGAAGTAATAGCAATTAAAAAGACGGTTTTCCATGACAGAAAGTGCAGCTTGCAACTTGTGGCTGGTTCAAAGGGAGGCAAAGTGAGTTTTTCCAAACATGAAAAGAAGGTCCCATGGAGAGAAAGGATCCTAAATGGGAGGCTTCAAATGCAGGATGTCCTGCAAGAATGTGTGGGATACCTCTATCCGGGCAACAGATTTGCCCTCAACAGGGGCATGATATGCAGAGATGGCAGAAAGGTGCACCTTAAGGGAGGAGTAGCCCAAGACTGAGTCCAAAAGGAAGAGCAGGTACTCCAGAATCAGATTCACTGGACAGGTGAAGGGATCCAGATGAGGAGCAGCAGCCCAAAGTGAGAACTGCTTCCACTTTATGGTGCAGGTGGCTCTAGTGGAAGGCTTTCTAGTAGCCACCAGGAAATCAGCGACTCCAAAAGAGACCCCAAAGCGGGCAATAGCTAAGTCCGGAGAAGCCACACATGTAGATGCAAGGACTTGAGTTCTGGATGGACTAGGGTGCCCTGCTCCTGGGAGAGCAAGCCGGTGCACAGGGGCAAGGGCACTGGAGGTTCCACTGCCAGCTGCTGCTGTAAGGGGAATCAAATCTGACATGGCCAAAAGGGGGCTATGAGGATCATCTCCGGCCCTCTCTGACTGAAGCTTGAGTAGGACTCTCTGCAGAAGCAGAAAGGGAGGGAAGGTGTACAGGAACCTCCCCTTCCAGGAGAGGGATAACACGTCATGCCAGAAAACTCGAGGCCCTGGATCAAGTGAGGAGAGCGGCAGTTTTGCATTGAGTGGGGACATAAAAAGGTCCAACTCTGGATGACCCCACCTGTCTAAGAGATCTTTGACCAAGAGGACAGAAGTTCCCACTCATAAGCCCTCAACCTGGACCGGCTGAGACTCTCGACCAGGACGTTTTGGACACCTGGAACATGAATGGCTGAGAGTTGCAGGCCATGCTCGATGACCCAGTACCAGACTCTCATCGCCTCCCAACAAAGTGGGTATGAGTGAGTGCCCCCCCCACTTGTTTTTTTTACTCTTTTTTCTCCCTGGCCCCCAGGTCATCTCTGTTGTCCTGGCAACCTTCTTCATCTAGCCGTCATCTGTCCCACACCAGTCCTCCACTTCAAGCCATCACCTTGCTACCCCCACGGCTCGCCCCCCCATGGCTGGGTGGTGGGGAGCCCCCTACTCGCCCACTAGGACCGGATCCAGTACAGGTAGCTGGATGTCATTGTCCACCTAGTGACAAATGACCTGGCTGTAAATGGGATCAGAGCGGTGCAAGAGGAGTTTGTGGAGTTGGGGAGGGGCCTTAGACAAATAGCATGTACGGTAACCTTCTCGGAGGTGCTGCCTGTCTATGGCAAGGATGATGCTAGGGTATTCCGCATCACGGGATTCAATGAATGGTTGAAAAAACTGGTCTGGAGCTCACGGTTTTGGCTTCATTGGGGACTGGGGAGCCACCTGGAGGGATGCAGACTTATACTGGCGCGATGGTCTGCATCTGTGCAGGGGGTGATCCAGGATCCTAGGTGACAGGTTTAAATGCTTCATTGGCAAGCATTTAAACTAGCCAAGGGGGGAGGCACTGAAAAGGAGCAGGGAAATCCCAGCCTCCCCCCACGAAGCCCAGTAGTTAGAGAGGTAAACACCAAGGCAGAGAAGTCAGTAGGGAGCAGGACACGGATAAATGCAGAAAAAGGTGTTACGGACAGGGATGGGGCTAAAAGGGGTAAGGCCATAAAAAGTAAATGGAAGGTGATGAGTACCAATGCCCGTAGTCTGAGCAACAAGCTCCCTGAGCTAGTGGCCTTAATGGAAGAGGGATGCCTGGATATTGCGGCAGTCACTGAAACATGGTACACAGAGAACCATGAGTGGGAAGTCAACATACCAGGATACACAGTCTACAGGAGGGACAGGGTGGGTAAAAGAGGAGGAGGAGTAGCTCTCTATATAACAGAAGGGATTAAAGCAACAGAACTGAAGAGTAAACAGGAAGTTGATGAGTCACTATGGGTCACCCTGGAGACAGGAAATGGCACCATAATCCGCATGGGGGTTGTGTACAGACCCCCATCTCAGGGGGAAGAAATGGACAAGGAAATGATAGAAGGCATCCTTAAAATGGCAGAAAAAGGGGAGATATTGTTGATGGGGGACCTGAATATGCCAGATGTTAACTGGAGTACCTTTGCTGCAGGCACATCCAAGAGCAGGGTCATTCTTGATGCCCTACAAGGGCATGCCTCAGACAGCTAGTGTTGGAACCCACTCGGGAGGGAGCAATCTTGGACCTGGTACTCTCAAATGGGGAAGGAGAAAGGATCTCAGATTTAGAAGTGGGTAGCCATCTGGGAACAAGTGACCACCAAACAGTGTGGTTCACAATAAACATAGCCATAGAGTTAAGCCATACAAAAACAAGAGTATTGACTTTAGGAAGGCTGACTTTGGGAAAATGAGAGCGTGCCTTAGAAAAGCACTAGCAAATGGGCAAGAGGGAGGGGTGGAGGAATAATCAAAACAGCCATCGCAGAGGCAACAAGCCTTTGTGTGAAGCAAATCAATAAAACAAACCGAGGAAAAAACCACTACGGTTCTCAAAAGAGGTGGCAGGGAAGGTTAAGGAGAAAAGGATAGCATTCAGGAAATATAAGGAAACACAGAAGAAGCAGGACAGAGAACTTTATCAGATAAAGCAGAAGGAGGCAGGGAAGGCAGTTAGAATAGCAAAGGCACAAACTGAGGAAAAGATAGCCAACTCTGGTAAGAAGGGGGATAAAACTTTTTATAGGTACATTAGGAGCCAAGAAAGACCAAGGAGGATACAGAGACTTAATAAAGGGGAGGAATGTGGGCAGAGGGTGACAGTAAAAAGCAGGGATGCTGAATGAATATTTCTGCTCAGTATTCACAACAGATGAGGAGGGGGAGGTGCCTAAACCAAACAAGGGGGAAACTCTGAATAGGGGGGTCGATACCAGTCCATTCACAGAAGAAAGGGTTTTGAAAGAACGCTTGAAACTGAGGGTGGACAAAGCAATGGGGCCTGATGGGATTCACCCAAGAATACTAAAAGAACTAAGGGTAGAACTAGTAACACCACTGACTACTCTCTTTATCATAGGAGGATGGAGTGGTACCTGAGGACTGGAGGAGGGCAAATGTGATTCCACTTCACAAAAGCAGGAGCAGGGCAGAGGCAGGAAACTACAGACCAGTTAGTTTGACTTCAGTGGCAGGGAAATGATGGAATCACTTCTGAAGGAAAGAACTGCTGAGTACCTAGAGGCCAGTGGGGCACAGGACCCAAGGCAGCATGGTTTCACAGCAGGAAGGTCATGTCAGACGAACCTAATAGATTTCTTTGACTGGGTGACCAAAGTAGTAGACCAGGGAGGGGCTGTGGATATGGCCTACCTAGATTTTAGCAAGGCATTCGACACAGTCTCACACGAAAGATTAATATACAAGTTAGCCAGCCTTGGAGTGGGTCCCAAGGTAGCCTGGATAAAAATTGGCTGGACAACAGGATGCAAAAGATAATAGTAAACGGAGTCCACAGTGAAGAAAGGAGGGTAGATAGCGGGCACCGTGAGGGTTCGTACTGGGACCGGTCCTTTAATATCTTTATAAGTGACATTGGAGAGCACCTGGAAGGAAAGGTATGCCTCTTTGCAGATGACACAAAGATCTGCAACAGGGTTGATACACAAGGTGGGGTGGAAAGAATGAAAAGGGACTTGGCAAGGCTGGAGGAATGGTCAAATGTGGCAGCTCAGATTCAATACAAAGAAGTGCAAGGTAATGCATCTGGGAAACAAAACCCAGGGAAGAGTACACAATGGGGGTGAGTTAATAACAACAAAAAAATCGAAAGAGACCTAGAGTAATTATATCAGATGACCTAAAGGTGGGCAAGCAATGTGAGAAGGTAGTAAGGAGGGCTGGGGAGATACTGGGATGCATAGGGAGAGGCATCAACAGTAGAAAACAGGAAGTTGTTATCCCTCTCTACAGACAGTTAGTGAGACCCCATCTGGAGTACTGTGCAATTCTGGAGACCCCATCTCTGCAAAGACATAGACAGAGTGGAGGCTGTTCAGAGGAGGGCAACCAAAATGGTGCAAGGTCTGCACCAGAAGACATATGAGGAGAGACTAAAGCAGCTTAATATGTATACCCTTGAGGAAAGGAGGGAGAGGGGGGGGACATGATAGAAACTTTCAAGCATCTCAAGGGAATTAACAAGGTACAAAATGGTAGTATCTTTCAGAAGAAGAGATGTGCAATAATAAGGGGGCACAATTTGAAGATACAGGGGGGACGGCTTAGAGGTAATGTTAGAAAGTATTTTTTCACAGAGAGAGTTGTGGATGCATGGAACAGCCTTCCTGAGGAGGCTGTGGAGTCAGGAACAGTGGGAGAATTCAACAATGCATGGGACAGGCATAAGGCAATTCTAGTGGGGGGCAGGAAGAAGTAAGCTGTTGATTAACTAGAATCTGCAGCTTATCCGTCAGGTAGGGAAATGGGCAGACTGGGTGGGCCAAGCGGTCCTTATCTGCCGTCAAATTCTATGTTTCTATGTCTCTAGGTGACGCCCACTGGAGAGACAGTGCGGTGTGTCGGACGACCATCAAGCCCCTCGAATTGGGCCATCTTTTTCTCATTTTTCATACGGCGGCGGAGCGTGCAATGCCGACAGTGGGCATGCCACTTGCGCGTCCACATGCAGCACACCCACTGGCTGCTCCACCTCCATGCCCCACTGTACCTGGGCCAAGCTCACCAACACCTAGCCTCAGCTAGGTGTCAGGCACATACTGGCCTTTGTTCCCCTCCCTCCCCAGGACAGGAGAGCTGCCGTCCAGATGCTTGAGCCTCTCCCACCATGGCCGGCCCCCGATGATCCACTCACACTGCGAACACGGGTCGCCGGCATGGCAGGAGGTAAGGCATCGCTGCCTCAGCCCACTAGGCAGGCAGTGCCCCCCACTTGTTGATGTAGTACACCACGCACATGTTGTCCATGTGTACCAGCAGCAGACCAGGAAGTATGTGGGTCTAGAAGGCCTGCAAGGCATAAAGAACCACATACATCTCCAGCACGTTGATGTGGAGACTCTGCTCCACCTCAGACCAGGTCCCCTGGGTCTGGTGGTTAGCCAGGTGAGCACCCGAGCCGAGATCTGAAGCATCTGTTGTGAGGAACTGTTGAGGGGACACAGTCTCAAAGGGGACCTCTGGCAGGAGACTGGCAGGATTCTGCCACCACTGCAAGGTTCTCCTCACTGGATCAGACACTATGACCGACTAATCCAGGTCATCCATGTACTGGTCCCACTGGACTCAAAAGGTCCACTGGGGAACCCTCATATGTAGGTGGGCCACAGGGACTATAGCCATGGCGGCCGCCATGTGCCCCAACATTCGCAGGAATGCCCTGGCAGGGATATGCCAACTGGAGGGGACAAGACACGCCTGCTCTATCAGGCACTCCGCTCTGTTCGGAAAGCCCCATCTTGGGAGGTGTTCAGGACTGCCCCAATATACAGAAGGTGCTAGCACAGGGAGAAACAAGACTTTGGCAAACTGACCATGATTCCCAAAGCCTGGAAGAGCCAAAAGGTGCATTCCAGGGTCCAAAGCAGGAGACCACTGGAGGGGGCTGCTAGCAGCCAGTCATCCAGGTAGGGGAACACTTAGAAGCCCCGTCTCCTTACAGGTGCGGCCACCATCACTAGGCACTTAGTAAAAACCCGGGGTGCTGAACAAAGGCCAAAAGTGAGGGCCCGGAACTCAAAATGGTCCTCCTGGAAGCAGAAGTGGAGGAAACAGTGGTCGCCCAGGAAAACCCGGCTATATAGATAGGCATCCTGCATGTCCAGGGCACAGAGCCAGTCCCCCTGGTGAAGGAGGGGCAGCAATCCCTAGAGGGTAACCATCTTGAAGTGTTTGTACTCTATGTACAGGTTCAGGTGGCTGACGTCCAGGATTGGCCTCAGGTCTCCTGTCCTCTTGAGGATGAGGATAAAATGGGAGTAAAATCCCATTTCTCTTTGAGCCCGAAGGATGGGCTCTATGGCCCTCTTGTGCAGGAGAGCCTAAATCTCTTCCTGAATGAGGGAGAGGTGGGCCAAAGAATAATGAGAGGGCAAGGAAGGGTAACTCAGAGGAGGCTCCAGAAATTCTAAGCAGTGACCGTGCTCTTGAGCTGGAGCACCCACTAGTCTATGATCACTGCTCACCACCCATCTAGGTAGGGGGAGAACCAACCACCGACCACCTCCCCCAGGGCCTCAGCTGGAAGGAGGAGGGTTGGGCAAGAAATCAGGCAGTGGACCCGTGGGTTGGCAGAGTGGCTGTGGGCACTCGGGGAGCCCTAGGGGCAGCTGCTGCTGGGGGGAGTATGAGCCTTGCGCTTGAGGGAGGCCTTCAACTGCTGGCCTCTGGCAGGCGACAGGAGGCACAACGAAAGGACAGATAGTTCATCCGAGGCTGAGAGTGATACAGCGGCCTTACTGGACTCCTGCAGTCTAGAGATGATGTCCTAGGCATTACTCGCGAACAATACCATGCCGCTAAAAAAAGCGTCTAAGATGCTGACTTGAACAACAGGGACAAAGCCAGACACTCGAAGTCACGAATGGCGACAAAGGCAGATCTCCATCACCGCTCCACGCCCTGAGGCGTCAACGGCATCGCACACTGCCCGCAGTACGCGAGTGCCAACATCTGAGCCTGACTACAACAGCTGGACCAGTTGAGTTTTAGTACAATCCTCAAAAACAGTCTGTACCAGATCCTGTACCTGGACCATATGGGCCAAATAGTTTATGTCCCAAATAGCAAGGATGGTAGATGCATACTTGCGTTTGCCCCACTGGTTGAGCTGTCTGGACTCCCCGGTCAGGGGGGTGGGCACTATGGTGTTCGGGCCACATTAATGACCACTGAGTCCACCTTGGGGTGGCCCCCAAAGAAGGGCTTGCCAACCGATGCATAGTACAGGCAGTCTGCCCTCTTAGGTAAAGGCGGAGTAATAGAGGGATAGTACTACGCCACCTTGGTGACATCCTCATAGGAGTCAATTACGGAAGGTATCACCAAGGGGAGGGTATCCCTCTGCCACAAATAGATAGCCAAAGGGTGATGCTCCGGGTCCAGCTCCTTTCTTCTCCCATCCCATGAGGGACTGGATATGACACATAACATCTAGGAATGTTTGGTCATCTGGAGGGGACTTAGGGGCCTCCTTAGGCTGATCCTGCCCCTTGAAGGACTTCGAACAGGAAGAGTCATCCCTGGAATGCTCGCTGTTGAGGACCAGCATCAGGGGGCAACGGTCCTCTGTACATGGCCCAGAGTGGATGTCGGGGCACCCCCCCTCCGGAGGATCTCATGGTACATGGGCCGCTGGATCCTGCCTGTTCCAGGTCCTGAGGCAGAGGATCACAGGAGAGACTGCGTCCGGGGTGAACTGTCCTTGGTCTGGATAAAGGGCCACCAGGCGGAGAAGAGAGCATTGTAATCCACTAGTGCCGCTAGGTTGTAGACCACAGAAAAAGGGTACTGTGGCTGTGGGTAAGGGTACATTGGCGGAGGAGCTGGGATAGGTTACCCAGGCATAGGCCCACCTGGTGCTGGCTGCGGATCCAGAGTAGGTCCAGCAGGCACCGGCTGCAGTAAGAGCTGATGCCGAGGTGAAGACGGCTGTGGAGTTGTCGTCTGAGGCGTCGGTGGGGCTGGTGCCAGCCTGACTGACAAAGGCTGGCGACGGTCCAGAGAGGAAGTCGACGTTGGCCCCTTGAGTGAGAGTGGTGTCTGCAGGGTAGAATATCCCTGATGCAAGGGCAGAGGTGACACCTGGGTAGATGAGAAGGCAAGCGGCTGCCACAGATGACGCCTGACAGGACTGACGTAGGCCGCAGAATCGGGCACCAATGAACGCCTTGGCCGGGGGGCAACAGTCAGAGAACCGCCACCAGAGGACCCAACACCAGCCGAGTTACATGGCTGAGTGCTCGTGGATGCTAAGGGCCTGAGCTTCAGTGGCTGAGGGGCAGGGGACAACATCCACTGCCCAAAAAAGCCGCCGCATGATATGGAGATAAGAGCAGGTGGCGGAGCCACTGGGAGCCCGGAGGAGAAGAGGACTGACGGGGCTGGAGGGGCCGACCCCTCGTGGGAGAAAGACCCAGAGGCAGCCGCAGTCTATTCGGTGACCACAAGCAAGAGGCTGACCAAGGACAATCTCAGTGCTTGTCCTGGTGTTTGTGCTTCCTGCCCAGTGTCTTTTCCTTCTGAGAAGAAGCTCTGGAGAAATGAGCCCGGAAGGCTGAAGAACGTCTGGCCTGCAGCTCCTTCTCCATCACTGCCAACTTCTGCTTTAGGAGATGGCTCTCCAAGGTCTTGAAACGATGTCTCCAAGTGGCCTGGTTGAAGTCTTGGCAGAACTGGCAGGCTTCAGCGTCGTGGCTGTGGCCTAGACAGAGCAGGCACACAGAATAGCCATCCTTAGCGGAAATCTGTTTGCCGTAGGCACATCAGACGACAAAGATGAAACTGAGAAGACATAAACTCGGCAAAAAACATGGAAAATTTGATGTTTTAATCACTAAAGAAATAAAATAAAAAAGTGCAGTAAGTGCGAGAAAATGGCAGTCGACTGTAGCTGGCATCTGTGAAGATTTGACATGTGCTGGTCGATGGCGGACTGCCCCCTCAGGATAGGCAGATGTCAGCGTGCTGACATCGGTGGGGGCGGTCCTCCATGGTAGACTGCTAGCTAGAAGTTTTCCGTGTGGTACTGGTGTCTGGTGGCTTCAATCCTACCAGTGTTGGCCTGCTGTAAGAGCCCCCTCACAGTAAAATCAGAGATGCTTAGGCACCTTAGACCTGTCATGGGCTACATTTATCACAACTGACTCAGCCTCAGGTTGGACAGCAAAAAAGGGTTTTCCCGAGAGAGCCTGGTACAACTTGTCTGGCTTTCTGCACATGGCAGGAATCAAGCCCAGTCTGTGACAGGCAGCCGAGGTGACATCCTCTAGTGCAGCCAATAGAGGGGGAATGAAAGGAGGTGCAGACTCTGGCAGCTCAAGGAACTCTGCCAAATTCCTCCTAGTGATGTCTTGCTCCTCAGCCTCAAACCGCATTGCAGCTTGGTGTTGCTTCATCGCAGAGATTAAGGAGGGGTCATCAGGAGGCGACTTCATGGTATACAGTGTGGAGTCCTCACTCCTGGTGGAAATGGTGGAGCCAGATCTCTCAGATGGGCTCATTTCCATATCTTCCTCCTCCTCCTCTTCCTCTTCTTCTTGTAAAATGAGGTCAGGGTTGTAGTCCTGATCCTGGTTGATGGGCCATGAAGGCTTCAAGGAAGGAAGCGAACATGTCGACGCCCTGGAGTGTGTAGGGTGTGTCAACCTAGCAGGTGTCGACGTGGGGGCTGATCTAAGAGGACCCACTGTCATTGTGCCTGATGTAGGAAGAGGCGGTATAAGGCACTGTATTATCTCTGCAAAGGAGGAGAGCCCCGTCTGGACATCAATGGTAGCCTGCACTGCAGGGGCACTTAGCAACGTCGATGGGGGTGACTGGAGCCCCAACATCAATGGGACTTTGCTGATCATAACAGATCTGGCAGAGCTCACTGCCAGCCAAACCCTGAGGGTTCTGGGGTCTATGTGGCAGGGCCTGCGACGTTGACAGGGGTGTCTGCAGCCGCAACGTCAATGGGCCTTCGCAAGCTATAGTAGATGTGGTGGAACTCCCTGCTAGTACCTTGTGGGTACTGAGGTCTGAGCGGCACAAGGCAACGACGCATAAGTGGTCAGTGCTGAGTGAAGCTTTGCTTTGCTGAAGACTTCACTCAGGCCTTGGCCGACTGTGAGTTCAAGGAATGGGCCAGCGACAAGGAGGAGGAGCTCCTCGTCTGGAGCTCTCGCTCCATTCTGGCTACCTGCTGCTCGAAGAGATAAGTATGCAGGGCTCACTGATAGCTTCGCTGGGTAGCTTGATTGAACCCCAGGCAGGCCTTAACATTGTGGGTCTCTCCACGACAGCACATGCAAACATCGTGGTCATCACCTGAGTCGATTTTTCCACTGCACTTGAAGTAACAGAAGAGTTTAGCGGCGTCCTCTGTCGACATACACGACAACGGCAATCACTTTAAAATAAAGTGATAACTACTAGGGTGAGAAAAAATAGTAAAACGTAGAGATGTAAGAAAATTAAAGATTTAGCAGTCAACTGTAGCGGCGGCAGCTCTGTGGAGTCCGTTGAGTGTGTCGACAGCAGGAAAAGAACTGAGAAGGGAGAGGGACCAACCACGTTTATATACAATGGACATCGACGTCAGATGTTGTCGTGGGTGGCCCCTAGTGGACCACTAGTGAAATGGTTTCCATGTGGTCCTAGTGCCTGGCGGCTATAGATCCAAAGGTGTGGCCTGATGAAAGCGATATCCTCAAAGAAGATCTTGCAAATTAGAAGGATGACAGCAGACTCGTTCTAAATCTACATGTCCATCCCTATGGTTGTGGGGTATACAAGCATGACTACTCCCTCAGGGTACTTAGGGACAATTTGCCAAATACCAAAGAACTTGGACTCGCCTACCACACCTAAACATACTTATTGGTTGTGGGCTGTACAACACGTCATAGCTAATCAGAGAGGCACCAAGCTTCATTATATAACCTTTTATAAAATATACATTAGTGTTTTTAGGGCAAATAAAAACATTATCTGGGGCAGAGAACACCACCTAGCTAAATTTTCTATCTTCACAGGAGAGTACGTCATAAAATGTATCTAGCTATTTGGGTACGTCACAAACAACCTTTTCTGCCACCTGTGCCTAGCCATCAACAGAGATGCACACTCCACCCAGCATGAGCTACTTCTAAAAAACACAGCATGTGGTAGATGCCAGTGCATCAAAGCTCCTATGCTACAGGAAACTTTCACTTTTAAATAAAACTAGCTTAGAAACACTAATGTATATCATATAAACTGGACATGTGATGAGTGCTTATGAGACATGACATTTATCTTCACTCATGGTCAGTAACCTCTTTTGACCTCACTGCCTTTGCCACTCCTGAAGGTCAAGAGGTCACTGGCCACTTATTAAGATAAATATCATATCTCAAAAGCACCCATCACATATCCCCTATATAATGCCCTTGCGTTAGAATGACCTGTGGAATGTGCATGTCATAGGTGTGTATATTTTGCCTGGTTATGTTGAAAATTCAGTAAAATTTAAGTTTTACAAAAAATAAAAGTGGGAAGTTTATCAAGCTTGACAATGCAGCCACAGCAGTGCTGCTCGTGGTGACTGCGCCCTGAGTTTGCACATCAAATTCAGATCAGTGTAATCAATGAAAATGAGTGTCATCATCAAGCGTATGACAGGATGCTCTCCATCACTGGGGCAGTGGACGCAGGATATGCTGCAATACCGCAACCTGGGTGGACCACAGGTAGTGGCACATTTGGAGCAGCAGAGGGAGGGTGGATGTCAGCCGCATCAGGCCACAAGCTCCATGATTCCATGCGTGAGGACATCCTCTGGACAAAATGAAAGAAAAAGCATAGGTAATGCACAGTATGTTGCTGGTACCCTTTGGGCCCTGCCAACTTGGCGACTTCCCATATTCTCCCACACATAAGATGGACCAGATGGGGGTTGCTGAACATCCCCCAAATGAAGCCAATCCCAGCTGGAGAACATTAAGAGACAGAGAAGGGGAGGACAAGGTTGGAGGGTGACCAGGGGAACTTGGGCCATACTGGTTATGGGGAGTAAAGAATAAATAAAAATAAAGAAAATTAATGTCATCTAGTTTTGTTCTATTGTGTTCTACAGTAACTTTCATACTTACTAAAAATCAGCTCTTGTGTGCAGCACCATGCACCTTACTGAAATTGACTTATAGGAACTAAATTTGCATGTGCAACTAAAGGGTTTGATTTTAATATTTATTTACTTCTTAGGGGCTTAGTGCAAACTGCCCCAGCCTAATGCAGTTACCCCAATACCTGTCGGAGCTGGCTTGTGTGAAGAATTGTGCAGAAGTTTCCACTCTATACTTCTACAAGTAGCACAGTCACTTCTAAGAGCAGCAGGTATTAAGTTATAAAAAAATGAAACTGCTTATTTTATATATTTATTACATTTTTATATATATATATATATGTGTATATTACACAAATTCAAATAAATAACTGTAATTAACCAAGGGTTAAGGGATTAAGTAAGGGAGGCACAGAAAGTACTACAACTAGACCAGAAACAGAATTCTATCTATAAGATAGGCCTTTTCGTAGCATTCATTTATGTATGTATGTATTTATTTATTTATGTATCTGGGTTTTGTTAACCGAATAGGCTCACTGACACTAAAAGTCAACTATCATAGGATCAATATGGAGATGAGGTACAGTGGGGAGGTAGTCAGTTGTGAGGACTGTGGGACACTCTTCTCCAGGGTTATGCTCCGGAGGAGTGGGCACTGCCCCATCTGCAGGACCTTTGTTGGGCTACATGCTCAGCTGGTAGCAGCAAGAGACAAGATATCTCAGCTGTAGCACCGGCTCAGCTGGGGTCCACCCCCAGAGGCCCACTGGCCCAGGGGGCTGGAGAGTGGTGGGGAAGGGTGGCAGAGGCAGCCACAAGAGGTTTGACCAAATCTCACATCATTCAGACAGCAAATCTCTTTGCATCCCTGGAGGAGACTGGTACCGACTCCGTTGGGGGTGGGGGGGGGGATCTAATAAGTGTTGCTGAAAATGGGCAGGATGACTTGGTGACACCTGAGGGGCTGAACAGGAGGAAGTCATCAAGGACAGTCTTAGCAATTGGGGATTCAATGATTACAGAAGTAGAAAAGAAGGTGAACGCGGGAGGGAAGGGGAGTGCAATGGTGAGATGCCTTCCTGGTGCATCAGCTATCAGCATCAGCTATCAGGGAGAGAGATAGGATACGGAGAACTATGGAGAAGTTGGGGAGGGGGATCTAGGGGTGCTGGTACACTTGGGTACCAATGATCTGGTGAACCAGCCTGAGGAGGCAGTGAAGTGGAACTTTAAGAGGCTGGGGGATAGACTGCAGGCGCATTTGGCTTCCCTGGCCTTTTCAGAGGTCCTCCCTGAGTGGAATAAGGGGAAATGGGTATGACAGAGTAAGGAAGGAAGAGACTGAGGAGTTTAGTGGGTGGTTGAAGGTATGGTGAGAGGAGGAGGGGTATCACTTTGTGGGTGGGGGGGCTTCTGGACTAGAATGCTCTTAAAGGGTGATAGCCTTCACCTGAGGAGAGAGAGGGGCCTGTGTTCTGGGGCAGAAATTGATGTTTACATTGAACAGTTAATCTAACAGTGGGGGAGTTGGGGGCTAGAGTAACCACTGGGAAGGGAGAGTGGATGGGTAAGGATACCCCTGAACAGGGGACTAGTAGCAGAAAAGTGTGTAACAATAAGGTTGAAGTTCAGATTAGGTTAGGGGAAGAGGCAAATGAGGGAAGGCTGACAAAGCCTACATTCAGTAGGAAAAATAAAAAAAAATTAAGGATACCAGGGAAGATTAAGATGGAAGGAATACAAAAAAGCAAGAGGGGATCAGGAGAAAGGTGGAAAGGGGTCTGCCTTAATGCCAGGAGTCTGGGAAGTAAAATTAGTAAACTCCAGGCAATGGTGACAGACACTAAGATCGATCTAGTAGCCATCCCAGAATCTTGAGTCACAGAGAATAACGACTGTGATATGATAGTCCCAGGCTACACCATGTTTAGACAGGATAGAGAAAAAGGAGAAGGCATTGCTCTATATGTCAGAGAGGCAGAGGAGGATGGAAACATCATGGGAGGTAATAGGGAAACAACTGTTGTGGGTTCAACTCACAGAATCCTTAGCCAAGAAACTACAAATGGGGGTGATCTGTAGACCTCCAGGACACAGGAAAGAGAGATAAGGAGCTAGACGCAGAACTAGAAAAGGAGTGGCCAAGGGGTGGAGGTGGTGGTGGTGAGAGATCCAAGCTTGCCAGATAATAAATGGGTCATTCCAGCGGCCAGGAGCTCCAGAAGTCAGACCCTACAGGATACATTGCAGGACTGCCTGCTGATGCAGCTAGTTAAGGAACATACTAGGCAGGCTGCCATTCTTAGTGTGGTGCTCACCAACTCGGCAGTGGTAGGAGAAGTGAGGGTAAGGGAGCCACTACTCTGAATGGTTTGAACTGGCCCTTTGGACAAGTATGCCCTAAGCAATGGCTGAAGTCCTAGATTTTGGAAGGGTAGACTTCAACCAGATGAGGGAACTGGTCGGGGACAAGTTAGTTGGAGTGGACAGCCTCAGGGATGTGGAGGAAACATAGAGGACAATCAAGGTGGCCATTCTCCAGGCAACAAAGACTTGCGTAAGAACAGGAAAAAAATAAAAAGGTACAAAAGATCAATATGGTTCTCCGGAAAGGTCAGGGAAGCAGTGTGAGCAAAAAAGAAAGCCTTCACCAGGTATAAGGAAAATAAAAAATGGGGAGAAGGAATAGGGAGCAAGATGTGTTTCTTTGCATACGACACTAAACTTTGTGGCAGGGTAGACAGTGAGGGGGGGGGTTAGGGAGACGCAGAGAAACTTGCAAAAGCTAGAGAGGTGGTCAAAGGTATGGTGGCTGAAATGCAATGCCAGAAAGTGCAAGGTGATGCACACAGGGAACAAGAATCCAAGGACAGGGGGACTTTCGGTGACGTCACCGCCTGGAATGCAGCACTGAAGTGAGAGCTCAGACCATCAGGGATAAAACACAGAATTTGACGGCACATAAGGACCGCTTGGCCCACCCCGTCTGCCCATTTCCCTACCTAATTGATAAGCTGCAGATCCTAGCTAACCAACAGCCTACTTTTTCCACCCTCCACCCCCGAGAATTGCCTTATGTCTGTCCCATGCATTCTTGAATTCCACCACTGTTTTTGACTCCACAACCTCCTCAGGAAGGCTGTTCCATGCATCCACAACCCTCTCCGTGAAAAATACTTCTCACATTACCTCTGAGCCGCCCCGCCTTCAGATTGTGGCCCTTGTTCTTGCACACCTCTTTTTCTGAAAGAAGCTACCCTCTTGGACTTTGCTGATTCCCTTGAGGTATTTGAAAGTTTCAATCATGTCCCCTCTCTCCCTCCTCTCCTCGAGGCTATACATATTAAGATCCTTAAGTCTCTCTCTCTCTTGATATGTCTTCTAGTGCAGACCCTGCACCATTTTAGTTGCCCTCCTCTGGACTGCCTCCATCCTGTCTATGTCTTTGCGGACACTGGATCTCCAGAACTGCATGCAGTACTCCAAATGGGGTCTCACCAGCTGTCTGTACAGCGGGAAAACAACTTACTGTTTTCTACTGGTGATGCCTCTCCCTATGCATCCCAGTATCCCACCGGCCCTGCTTACTGCCCTCTCACATTGCTTGCTCACCTTTAGGTCATCTGATATGACTACCCCCAGGTCCCTTTCCATTTTTGTTGTTGTTAGTATCTCACCCCCCATTGTGTAGTCTTCCCCTGGGTTTTTGTTTCCCAGGTGCATTACTTTGCACTTCTTAGCATTGAATCTAAGCTGCCATACATCTGACCATTCCTCCAACCTTGCCAAGTCTCTTCTCATCCTTTCCACCACACCTTGTGTATCAACTCTATTGCAGATCTTTGTGTCGTCTGCAGAGAGACATACTTTTCCTTCCAGTCCCTCTGCAATGTCGCTTATAAAGACATTAAAGAGGACCGGTCCAAGTACTGAACCCTGCGGTACCCCACTAGTAACCCCCCTTTCTTCAGAGTGAACTCCATTTACTATTACCTTCTGCGTTCTGTTCTCCAGCCAATTTTTTGCCCAGGCTACCATCTTGGAACCCACTCCCAGGCTGGCCAATTTGTATATTAATCTCTTGTGTGGGACTGTGTCAAATGTCTTGCTAAAGTCTAGGTAGGCCATGTCTACAGCCACTCCCTGATCTACTACTTTGGTCACCCAGTCAAATAAATCTATTAGATTCGTCTGATATGACCTTCCCGCTGTGAATCCATGCTGCCTTGGGTCCTGCGCTCCTCTGGCCTCTAGGTACTCAACACTTCTTTCCTTCAGAAAACGCTCCCAAAACCTTATAATTTGAATTAAGAAAACTTAAATCTTAACAACTGGGAGCTCACAAAGTTAATTGGAGTCAGGAGGAAAAAACGAAGGCTTAGAAACAACCAGATAACAAAAGATCACAGGATAATGCTTAAGCTGACTCGGCGACAACGGCTGACATGGTGACCCAACAAGGCGCGCAGCAACAACTGAGTAATGCGGACATTCTGGCAGAATTACAGGAATTCAGAAAAGACGGCAGAAATTTTAAAGATCAAATTCAAGCTGAAATAACACAAATGGGGCAAAAACTTACAGAGCTGGAGACCCAACAGACCACCACTGACTCCAGAACGGATAGACTGGAGCACTTGGTGATGCATCTGGAGGATAGTAATCAGGACCTAGCAGACAAGTGCGACGACTTGGAAAACAGATCCAGAAGGTGCAATCTCAGAATATTGGGGGTCCTCAAAGATGAGGAGGGAGCAGACATGATAGCTTTTTTGGACCAATTCTTATGGGACATACTCCAACTAGACCCAGCATTTCCAACTGATATAGAGAGAGCTCATTAGGACCCTACAACCAAAGCCCCAGCAACCCGATAAGAGGCCCAGAGCAATACTTCTTAAATTGTTGAGCTTCCAAGTCAAACAAAAACTGTTATCTACAGCCTGGCACATGAAAGAACTCCGCTACAAAGGAGCTTGTATTTACTTCGATAATGATTATTCACCAATCGCCACTGCCAAGCGGAGAGCCTATGCCCCGATTTTGCGAACCTTGAAGACCCAGCAATTAAAATGTTCTACGTTGGGCCGGCCCGGTGGCGCGGAGGGTTGAGGCGCTGGATGCCACACCTTGCTCCACGCTGGCGACCCAGGTTCAAGAGTGGACTTGGGTTGTCGGTGGGTCGGCTGGGGGGAGACAGGCTTGGCGTCAATGACAGCTCACCATCTCGAGGCGGTTGCCAATACTGACACTTGCATGACCCGAGCAGAGGTTCAAGGCAATGCAAGCTCCAATTCAGGAGAAGAGGGGTGGCCAATGAGCAGCTAGGACGCTGCTCGGGGAGGGAGAAAAAGCGTGAAAATGTCTGCCACAGCTGAAAAGAAGGGGGACTGAGGCCGTGCCCACAATGTGCCTGAACCCGCCCAGCAGCCCTCAACCGACAAAATGTAAGTATCGGGGCCTTAGGGCCCCCGCCTCGTCCCCGCCCAGGGGGTAAACCACGGCTCCATAGAGCTTGAGGGTCTGTCTGGGTAGGATTCTAGGCAGTGGGATGTCCACTTGTTTCCCCTGAAGGGTCGGAGGTGGCAGGCAAGGGAAGGACATAAAGAGTAATTAAAAAAAAAAAAATGTGTTGTATGTCGTATCCATCCCGCCTCGTGGTCATGTTCCCAGAAGGCCAGAAAACATTTGAGACACCCGAAGAAGCAACGCAGGTACTGAACAGCAGGGGAATCACTGTCGCAGTGGTGGCCAGACAGACAACAGAAGACGATCAATGGAACACAAGAAAGGAAATGTGGGAGAGAAAAAAAAGAGAGCTGCAAATCACAAGGAGACAGAGACTTACAACGCCCCAGGATGCCAAAGAATTGCTGCAAAAATTTGGAAGAGACACACCAGCTTGAAATAAGAAACTTTAAGCCAGGTACTTTGAAAATATTCTCTTCGCAGTAAAAGAAGAGCAAGGCCCAGACTGCATCAGCATTTTACAGACTGTAAATTAAAAGAACTTTATTCACACTAAAGTTATCAGACTAGCAGGTTCTTACTGTTAAATGTTAGGAAAATCAGTTTTAAAGTATTAAACTACAAGACAGACACGGAGGTTTTGATCTTACTAAAATAGTAAGAGAAGATCATGCCTTCCCCAGATCCGATCGATAGACACGATTAATAGAGGGCCTTAGGGGCAGGATAAAGTTAATAATGGGGTGATAACACAGATACAAGGATAGGACAACCAAGTATAGCTAATGTTTAAATGCTGTCGAAATAAAGTAAAATATCTGTGCCTAGAAGTATATAAGGGAGACCTGTCTTGGGGGCCAACATCCTGTAGGGGAACAAGCATAGAAATGGCGCAATAACATCAGCCCCAAGACTACTGATTAAATGGAGCTAACCCCTGCACCCAGTTTATAAATTTAAAAGTCTATTTTACATCTCCCAGATGATGTCCTTAAACATGCATGGGAACATCTAAAATGGAATCAAAGCTCTTGCTTCTTCAGATGCTGATCCAGGTGGGGTGTATGCATGTGGTAGCTGGTACCAACTAGGGGTACGGCGTAGGGGGCCCCCAGATTAGCCAGGGACTTACCCCCGAGGGTAAAAACTGCACCCCAATCGTGGAGAGCACTTTTTACCCTCCAGACCTAGGAAGTTGAATATCAGCAAAATGAAAAATCAGCTTAAACAAAAAAATGTCTCAATACGTTTGTATGTACAGACACACCAAAGACAGCCACGTGGCCAGTTGAATTAAATAGTTTCAAGCCCTGTTGGCAAAAGGTTATTTTAAAGTTTTAAATAAATGTTTGATGCTAAGAACTCTCAATATCAGAGAGAAAAATATAATACGTTTGCAACTGAATTATAATGGAAGGTTAACAAGCTGACAAAATGATGATCACAAAGCTTTACTGAGGGAGGCGAACAAACTTAGCCCAAGACTTCAAATTGATCCCCAAAAATATAAAGATGGCTTGACCAACATTAGTGTTATCCCTAAATATAAATGGGATACATAGCCCAGTAAAGCGAGACCACCTCCAGCAATACTTTAAATCTCAGAACCCTGGTATAGTGCTCTTGCAGGAGACACACTTGTCATCCCAGGAATACCATAAGCTTCAGAACTCCAGGTATAGGTTGAGAGCAGATTCAGCACACTCCTCAGGCAGACGCAGAGGGGTGGCAGTCTTGGCTTCAAGGCATCTACCCTTACAGATTCTAGACCAAGAAATAGATGAAGAGGGAAGGTATGCAGTGGTGGTGGCCCAGATCTATGCGAGTACAGTAACAATAGCCTCACTTTATTTTCCCCCAGGATCCCAGAGAGGCTTAGCCCAATCCTCCTTCTTTAAATTGGCAATGAAAATGCAAGGCCAACTGATTCTCAGGGTGACGTTAATATAACTTTACAACCCCAATTGGATGTAGCCAGACCTCTCCCCCACCAAACCAACCCTCTACAGAAATGCATACAACAGAATATGACCTCTTTGGGCAGACGGTTGGAGGCGGTGTTTCCCCCCACAAAAATGGAATATGTGCATAGATCGGCCCATTCAAACACAGCAGCAAGAACAGACTACATTTTAACTAATGTGGAATCCCAGGAAGCATTGCCAGACATATGGCATGGTGCAACAGTGCTTTCAGATCATGTTCCACTCATGGCAAAATCTGAGCTGGGGGAAGGAGAGAAAAAACACTGACTGGAGGTTTAACCCAATGCATCTGAGGGACCCTAATTTCATAGCATTAATGAAAGAAATCATCCCCAGAATAATAGCAGAAAATACCCACCCAGACATTTCGACATCAATTCTATGGGATACTTTAAAAACGGTAATAAGGGGAGAAATAATAAAATACACATCCAGACAAAAAAAAAAGAAAGGGAGAGGAGATGGAATGCCCTGCATGTGGAACTAAACCAACTGCAGACCCAGGAAAATCAAACAGAAGAAAAAACAAGAACTCAAATTAACAACATTAAATACAGGTTACTCACCTGTAACAGGAGTTCTAGGAATGGTATATGTTGTTCATCCACACTTATTGGCAGGTCCCTTGCCGCTTTAAATCTTGCCGAAAGGTCTTCAAGCTGGCTCCTCCCACCCACCCGGGTGGTAAAACTCTCGGCTCCGCCCCATGACGCCAGATCTAGCCCGCTGGAAGCCAGGTTGTGCGTCGAAGCCGGGGAGGTTGGAGTGGTGGATGAACAACATACCATTCCTAGAACCTCTGTTACAGGTGAGTAACCTGCATTCTAGGGACATGGATATGTTGTTCATCCACACTTATTGGCAGACCCCTAGCAGTTCTCCGGAGGAGGGAGCAAAGACACCCTATTAGGTAGAAAGACTGGAGAACTGAGGCCCCGACCAGCACCCCGGAGTGACCCAAGGTCAATGTGGAAGGGGAACG
Organism: Neoceratodus forsteri; assembly: GCA_016271365.2. Lineage (NCBI taxonomy): Eukaryota > Metazoa > Chordata > Ceratodontiformes > Ceratodontidae > Neoceratodus > Neoceratodus forsteri. The sequence goes on from CM057458.1 coordinate 1,212,890,056, forward strand.
GTAAAGCCTGCTTCCGGGCAGAAGCCCTGCGGATATCCTGGACTGGAGTGTCCTTGGAAGCAGCCACCGATGCAGCGGAAGGACGGGTTAAAAGCGCTTATCCCTCAGGGAGGCTCCATGCCCGCCCGCCTAAAGTGGAGACCTTGCGGGGTGACCCGCCGCTGTCTTCCACTGGGCTGCAATCTGTCAGATGATGAGCTTCAGCGAAGGTGATGAACAGCTGGCGAACCTCTGCTGAACTTAAGCTCTACGCTCTCACGAGGTGAGTTAAAACGGTTCCCACGGAACCTGAATACGGCCTCCGAGGTGTGAATGGGGATAAACCCCAGCAGAGGCAATACCCCCGAAGGGAAGACTCCGCCACCGCCTCCGGAGGAACTTCGGGTGGGGCGCAGGACAACCTAGTCCCTGTGGAAGACCGGATAGGGAGGTTAAAGGAGCGCCTGGAACTCTCCCAGCCTTCTGGATGGCGGAGTGGCCCCAAGAAGGTGTTCTTCCACAACAGGTGGGGGAAACACCTGTGCAAGGTTCGGATGGCTTGCTCATGAGCTAAGCCCATACCAACAAGGATCGCAGAAATGGGGATACTCTCCCAAAGGGGGAGGCGTGGTCGAGGCCTAGAAGTGCCAGACCACCTTCTCCGTACCACCAGCTACCCTCCGGCCCGCGCCCGGAAGACAGTGGTGACCGTAGAAGCACCCAGAGGGTCGTCGACCGAAGCCCTGATCTAAGGATGGACCGCAAACGGTCCGGAATGCTATGCCCAGGGACAGGGAAGGGCACCGCCCTATCCCATCATCAGAAGAAGGAAAACTTCTCCCAAAGGACAAGCATCTTGGCCAACTTCTTAGCAGGACGCCTCGAAGGTCGAGGACCTTGCCGAAAGACCCTAGGCCTGGCCCCTAGCCGCACAGGGGATGGCCAACAGGTGCAGGGATTGAAGGTCCAGATGGATAACCTTCCCCTGAAAAGGAAAGACAGGACCGGCGGACTAGAGACCATCTCGGGAGCCTGTGGCTGAGACTGAGGAGAGCTGGATACCAGCACTGGCAATCCAGTCTGGGGCTACCAGCATCACCTGCGCCAAATCCCTCCTCGCCTTGCCCGTAGGTCAAAGGAAATGGGGGAGAGGCACGGAGGGGCCCAGGGTCCGAGGCCCCGATGGCATCACCTACAGCAAGCCTTGCTGAGGGGCGGGCAAAAAACAGTCTCGGCCTAGTATTCTCCCCTGAGGGAAAAGGGAGAAGATCCTGTGCTAACCCGGCAGGGGAGACACTCATGAGGCGCAGCCTATGCCCAGCTCAGGGTTGCAGCCAGGGAATTGGGCTCCTGCCATGAAATGGCTAGGAAGCCTCGACTGCGCAACCACCCAATGCAGAGAACCTCCTTGCACCGAGACAAGGGGATAGACCGAACCTGGCGGAGTAGGTAGCACATGGTCTTGGAATAATCCAACTTGGACTTAGACCACTAGACCCTGTACAAGCGGAGAGAGCGGTGCCGGCTAATCGGACCGTCTGTCTCCAGCGAGCAGGAAGGACATCGGGACTCACAAGAGGACCAGAGGCGACGCACCTGTATTCCTCAAGATGGGCACTCACCCATCCGAGAAGCATCGGTCGGAGAAGACCGGCAACTCGGGCGAATAAGCAGGATAGTCTCCTGCTGAAGTTAGAACGGTCAAGGGGCTCTCCTAACTCCTGGGCTGTAAGTCACGAACTGGTCCATGGGACACAGCGTTGTGACCTCTGGCTGGCCCCTCCCACTAAGGGAAGGCCCTGAGGCCCAGGAGGAGCAGGAGGTCCTGGCAGGACGTAATTTCCCGGCCAACCCGACCGGCAAAGGAGGAAGAACCTCGCCCTGTTCGCCCGGAGCTGAGCTCGGACTCAAAGTCGAGCTTAGTCCCGAAGAAGCTTCACCGTTAAGATACGAGTTCTCACTCGGCTCCCAAAACGGGAGACCAGTCTGCCTTCTGGGTGGGGTGACATCCGGACCCTTCTATGCCGCAGAGACTGCTGAGCAAGGAAGTGTTAGGAACTCGTAAGCAGCTCCCCCGCAAGAAGGGGTGGAGCCTCCCCAAAACCGGACGGAACGAGGAGTAGGTACATCCTGGAGACCAGGAAACAGCTACACGTCACGTTCTGAGGATGGAATGTCTGCAGAAGAGAGACCATCCAAGCGTGCGGTGCAAGCCCCCATCCGTAAGAGACCAGGAATACCTGGACGCGAACCCAGGGTTGAATGGGGGGGGGTCCACGGTCTTCCTGATCATCTCTAACTAGAGAGCCAGGCATGTCGGACGACCGACACAGGGGCAGTGAACTCAAATTCCCCGTGGGGCAACGGCTCAAAGGGGATCCGCTCGCAACTTGCAACAGGATCCACCCTAAATACCTCCAGAACGAGGTGCGGAGCCGTCCCCCCACGGGAAAACCCGGGCTGGGACAACGGAGCCAGAGCAATGCCCCTTGGCCCGTCACTGAGCAGGCTTAGAGGGGGAGGGAGCCGAGGAGCCCCTCGGTTTCCTGCCTCTCCGCTTCCTTTTGGAGGAAGACGCTGGTTTGGCAACAGGCCACCCAGCGCATGCCTGCTGGCCCTCATGCTGGGCCAGGGGGGCCCCAGGGCTCAGGGGGCAAAGGGGCTTACGCAAAGGCTGACGGCTGCCCTTGACCCCGTGGGCGAGAGTGACCGAGTCCGGAGTGGCATCTGACTTCTCGGGCCCATGGATGTATCCCTCCACTCCAGGGCCGAAAAGGTCAGTCCCCAAGAAGGTGATGTCCGCCAACCGTGCTGGGTTTCCATGAGAAGGATGTTAACCTCAGCCACGCGCGCGGCGCATGGCCACTGCGGCCGCCACCAATCTGGCACAGGAGTCGCCTAGATCCAGAGCTGTCTGGAGCTGCTGCTTCGCCACCGCCCTACCCTGGTCCCGCACCTGTCGAACCGTGGTCTGCAGGTCACCTGGGAGAAATGTGCCATCAGTGCAACCGAGCTGGCCTGACAGAGGCCTAGGGAGGACGCAGCGTAAACCTTACGCCCGACATAGTCCATCCTTCTGGACTCCTTGTCGGGGGGTCTGTCCACATCCCCAGCGTTTCCAAGACATTGGAAAACGTCGTCGGTAATTACCCTTCAGCCGAGGGTGCTCCGAGAAACCGGGCAGAGAACCGACCGGATAGGATACCCGAGCTACCCTGGCCAAGGCGCAGGGCAAGAAGCAGGCCACTGCCATAGCTCCAAGGCTGGGCCCACAATAGCCTCAGCCACTGGGAAGGCCTCTGTGGAAGAACCCCTTCAATCCAGAATCTCCAAGGGGGTAAGGAGCCCGATCGGAGACGGGCTTAAGCTGCATTCCAGTAAACTCTGAAATGAGCTGAAGTAGACCCTTAGAAGACGATGGGCTGTCATCTACTGGATGTTCCTGGGAAGACCCGGGGTCCTCTCCATCAGGAAATATGGCAGAGCCTGCTCCAGGCTCCGAAGGGTCTGCAAAAAGCTGCCGCAGGCCCGAGGCACTCTCCGTCCGCCGGGGGTGGGCAGGAGTGAGGGAACCGAGTGACCTGAAGGACAGGCCACGGTTCGGCCTGGACTCCGCCGAAGGCGGAGGGGCAGCAAGGGTCGAACGAGCAACCAGTCCTGAGAGGCTCCTCGACCGATTGAACGGCTGCCGACCAGCGCGCGACTGCCTTATCGGAGAATGAATGGGTCGACTGAAACCCAGACAACTGCTGTCACCATAAGTTCTCGTAACACCGACGCTAACGGCATCGGAAACCGCCTCATCCGAGGAGGGGACGAGGAAGAACGCCAAGCCACTTAACCCGTGCTCCGACCGAACGAGAGATCGGGCGTGAGCTGCCAGACCGAGAGGTAGACCAAGACCCGAATCCTCGGGGTAACCGAGGGTGGGCCTGGGAAGAAACGGGGAACACCCGCTCCTCCCTCGGCTCGGAAGAACGGACCAAGGGCTGTCGACCCGAAGTGGAGGACAGAGCCTCGACTTCTGCCGAAGGCGGCGGGAAGACGGTCTCAGCAGACCCCCCGAAAGACAGGTCGAGAGACTCGACAACGTCGCTGGGGAATTTGGCCGGCTGACCTGACGGGGGTACCGTGAGGCCAGAGGCCAAAGCCAAAACCTTGACCGAAGTCGAGCGTCGGCCAACGAGGGAGGGGGAAACTTCCCGCTCCCGACGAAGAGACCCCGCTCACGGCCCTTTAGACATAGGCTGAGAGAAAGGCCAGGTTCCCTCTCCCTTGGAGGAGAGGGAATGACGAAGCTCCCTGAATGAAGCTGAATGTGAGGAATCCAAGGAGAGCGGGATAAGCTCTGCAACCGAAGGAGAGGGAAGGGGAACCACCGTCCCTTCCCCGGCAGGATAAGACTGTAGAGAAACAGTCGAAGCGGGCACCCACCGGTCCGATGGAGTCTCCGGAGCGGAAAAAACTACCGGATGTCCGAGCCCCGAACAGGCCGCGCGGTCCTCCGGAGAGCTGACCGAAAGGTCAGAACAAAATTTGTAAGCCAGAGGATCGTGATCCAAGTCCAGGCAAAAAGAGCACGTGGAGTGCGAGTCCCTCCTGGAGGAACTAACTGTACGTCTCTCGGGGCCGGAAAAAGTCATCGCCGCAGCGAAGAAGAAACGATCGAAGATTCAAGGTTACTTTGATAAATTTGAAGACCGAACTTTTCAGGAACCAGTCAAAAACGCAGAGCGCTAAGGAGGGAACCTGAGCTTCCAAGCGGTAAGGAAGATCTGGCGTCATGGGGCGGAGCCGAGAGTTTTACCACCCGGGTGGGTGGGAGGAGCCAGCTTGAAGACCTTCCGGCAAGATTTAAAGCGGCAAGGGACCTGCCAATAAGTGTGGATGAACAACATATCCATGTCCCTAGAAACAACAAATACAAAAAATGACAGACCACAAAACAGACCAACAATTAATGTATTTAAAGTTGGAAAACCACGAAGGGGGGCCTAGAGGAGCAAAGAACCTTGCAAGGAAACTCGGGGAAAGAAAAGCCAAAACATTTATAACCAGCCTAATAGATCCGAACACAGGTAAAGCTCATACGCTGTCCAGAGAAATAAGGGAAATCTTAGCAAAATTTTATCAAACATTATACACAGAACCTGCCCCACCGCAACCAGACAATCAGAGAATATCTAGAAAAATTAGATCTACCCTAGCTGACCCCAGACAAAACAAATAAATTAATATCCCCAATTACCATAGAGGAAGTCAAACAGGCCCTAACTAAAACTAAAAATCAGAAAGCACCGAGACCAGATGGATACCCGGCTGAATTTTATAAGCAATTCAAAAATCTGCTTCTTCCAACTCTACACACGGCCTACTGTGCCATTCAAGAAGGATAATCCCCCCCCCCATCTTAGTGATATGCCACTACAGCAGCCGTACCCAAACCACAGAAAGACACACAATATCCTGCTTCTTATAGGCCAATATCAATGCAAAATCTCGACTATAAATTATTCACGTCAATTATGGCACGCAGATTGGAGGATTCACTCCCGGACATAACTGACCCAGACCAGGCTGGCTTTGTAAAAACCAGACAAGCCCAGGACGTGGTCAGGAGGACCTATATGATAATGGAATATTCGCAGTCTAGAACAATCCCACTTATGTTACTTGGGCTGGACGTGGAGAAGGCCTTTGACAGGGTTGCCTGGGAATTTTTGTGGATGGCCCTGTCGAGGTTCGGTATCCTTGAGAGCCTTATCACCCAAATTAAAAATATATACCGAGAACCCACGGCATATGTAAGAGTGAATGGCTCTTTGTCCGATCCAATCAGATTGTCACGGGGCACTAGGCAGGGATGCCTTGTGTCCCCACTGCTATTCGCCCTTTACTTGGAGCCACTTGCAGTGGCAATAAGGGTTCACCCAGAAATCCAAGGTCTACAGGTAAGAGACCACCGAAACAAGATCTCCCTATTTGCAGACGATATTCTGCTTACCCTAACAAATCCAGAAAAATCCATGCCGGTGGTCTGGGACCAGATCAGGCAATTTGGACAGGTGGCAGGCTACAAAATTAATGACCAGAAAACAGAAGTTCTCACCTTTGATCTTGTACCCTCAGGCCAGTTGAAATCTAAATACCCCTTTAAATGGTCTAAATTCACGATTAGATATCTGGGGATTAAATTAGATAAAAAATTGGAAGTAATGGATCTTATTAATTATTAGCCTCTAACCAAGCAGTTAGCTGAAGACCTATCTAAATGGACAAAACTACAACTAAATTTTATAAACAGAATTGACATTCTAAAACAAAATATATTACCCAGGATCTTATACCTCATCCAGACGCTGCCAATACCCCCAGATAAAAACTATTATCACACCTAGAATAGGATAACATCCAGGTTAATCTGGAAAGGTAAACCCCCGAGAATCAGATACATAATATTACAGCTCCCCAAAGAGTTGGGGGGGAGGGTAGCTCTCCCAAATTTTGAGCAATTTGCCTTAGCCACTCAGGTAAAAATGGTCCTTGACTGGTTGAATCCTGGGTACCAGATGCATTGGAAACACATAGACATAGACATTAACCAACAAAATAACTTGTCTGAATTGATATTAGGCAGACACATGGAGGAGAATGTATTACAAGCCCTCCCACAGCACACCAGGGAAACTTTGAAAGGGTGGAATATTATGAAAAAAAAATACCTGAATAAAAATCAAAGGCTTTTCATAACAGCTCTCACAGCTGAATCGGACTTGCCACCCAATAAAATGAGGTCTAAGATATTAAATAGATGGGCTCAATTTGGAATCCGGTTCGTCTCACAATTAGTGGGACCTACAGGCCTCTATCCCTTTGTGATGCTACAAAGAGGTACATAACCTACCGCATAATCTTTTTTATAATTTCCTCCAAATTAAAAGAAATCTACAACCACTTGAACTATACTTAGGGGAGATAATAGAAAACCCACCTAAACTTATAACACTAATAAAGACATCCATAAGTGGAACACCCACAGAACTTATGAGGCACTTAGGCAATCATTACAGGACTCAACAGAACAAATCAGACAAAAATGGGAAACAGAACTTCAAACAGAAATCCCAATGGAGGGATGACTGAACACTGCCCTCCCAACATTTACAGTATCCAGTTCCAATTATTGGAAGGAATTTGTATGGAAATTAAGGAGTCGTTTTTTCCGTACCCCCAAAATAGTACCACAATATGGGGGAGACAAAACAGGAAAATGCTGGAGGGAATGTGGGGCACAGAAGGCAGCCCAAACACACATATTGTGGAGCTGTGTCCAACTTGTACAATTTTGGAGTGAAGTAACTCAAATCATAAATGAGATAAATGAACGTGCACAGTGGCTTAACCCAACCTATATTTTAACGTTCACACTCCCAGAAGGCATGAAGGTTAACAAAGCCACATACAAACAAGTTACACTCCTGACATTGGTAGCACTCAAAGCAATCACAAGCTTATGGGTAACAAAAAAATCCCTACAAGAGAGTGTTGGAATGCACAAGTCAGAGAAATTTATGCCTTAGAACGTATAAAAGCCAAAATAACCAACCGCTTGAAAGGTTTTGACTCCTCATGGCAAAAATGGGTAAAATATCAAATGGATAACTACACAGATTTTGTTCCATAAGTAAGGCAATATTAAGTAGAGAATTATAGTGAACTGAAAGGTAAAAGCAAAGTGTTCTTAGTAGATTAGAATGGACCACTGACAACCAGCTAATTGAGATTTGCTGGTACACAGGGGAGACAAAAGGAGCAACTAGAGAGAAACTATTGAATAGTCTTGAAGCGATGTATGATCTGAAGTAACAATCTGCAATGAAAAAGGATATAATTGTGAACAAAGCAGAAAAGAAATTATGATATAGATACATAAAAGATAGGATAGTGAAATCACTGCCACTGAAGTTTGCTGTATGAATTGTTTCAATTATAACTGTAGCAGTTTGTAATAGAAGTACTCTGTGGTATAATTAACTAAAATCTGAATAAAAATTAAATAAAAAAAAAAAAACCAAGGACAGAGTACTGTATTGGGGTGGAGGGGTAAAGCTTGAGCACGACTTCTGAGGAAAGAGACCTACGGGGTCATCATCAATGATTCCCTAAAACAATCAAATCAGTGTAACAAGGCCTACAGTAAGGCCTGGCTTAACCTAGACTCAGGGCTACAATACCACATACTAGTCACTACAAAAAAAACTCTATGAGGCTTGCTGTCCCCTGGCCTACAGACCATGTTCAACTCTGTTGACCAAAAATGCTCAACTAGGGGTGTGGTACGACACTCTCTGCTGCTCCCACGAAGGAAAACCTCCCTTGGCCTAGCCTGTTTCTCTTACCATTTTGCCAAGCTTTGAAATGACCTGCCTCTCTCTCTCAAAAAACTGTTGCAATTTAAATTAGTTTAAATACAAGCTCTTATCCTCACTCACCATACCTGGATCGTGCAACTGCTACCACTAACTACCCTGGCTATACACCTTGTGTCCACGCACGTGGCACCTTAGTCGCTGTGTTACGCCATCATGTTTCTCACCAGTTTGATAAACCGCTATGGTAGCAACAATTGTATAATAGTCTCTTACTTGAGCTTATACGTTTTTACTGTAGTTCTACTGTAATTTTATTGTAGTGTACCTAAATTGTATTGTACCATGTACTTGCAATTTTGTTTTCCTCTGTTGCATCCAACTACGAACCCTTTGAAAATAGGCCCTGCCTAAAGGGTTTTATGTGGATTGAATTAGGAGATAGATAGGTAGACAGATAGAAAGAAAATATGCAGGCTGACATCTTTTCTCAACAGATCGGACTCACAAAAAATGTAACAGTCTCCTCTCTCTTGCATTTAGGGAAATGTAACTGGGCTTTAAATTACCTGTAATCTCCCTTTTCGTCAGCTTTTATTCCAGGCCAATCCTTCTTCAAGTACTGGCAGGCCAGTTTCTGAATGGTCTGAAGAAAAGAAGGAAACAAATTAGTATGAATTTGTCTGCAAGGATTAGGCTGGAAACATAAAATGGAGGATATTATCTGTCAGCCGGTAAATTCGGTACTCTTGCTGTTTTCCAGTAAAATTCAACAATACTTAATACCTAACAAGGAACATGTAAAGTCTGCCTCTAACCTAGAGAGAGAGAGAGAGAGAGACAGAGTGCTTAAAAAGCATATCTCCATCTGTCGGTGTGCCGGGTGTGGATAATCTCAGCCAGCCTCTGTTTGGCCCAGAAGGTTTCTAGTCTTGGGCTATGCCCCAGTGGGGTTTGGGATGATAAACTGGTATAGAATGTTCGGTCAGCAAATTATACTATACCTGCCCTGCTATGGTGACTGCACCACTGGATCCACTACTCCTTCCGGGTCAGGAATGGCCCAGTCAGCTTTCCTCCTGGCAAGCTGGCACGAAGAAAGGTAAGTTTGATACAGTACATGAGGGAACAGTACTGGGTACCTGGGGGCCAGTGGTGACTGCTCCAGTAGGTGGGTACAGGAGCCAGGGCTTGTGGACAGCCTGACCAGAAGCCTGGTTTATCAGGTAAGGGGGAAAAGTGCAAAATGAAGGGAGGGGAGGACATATTGCCAGTCAACTGTACTGGAAGTGCCTGTGTAATATTTTAATTATTTCTGATTAGTGGGTTGGTGAAAGAAGGTAACAACCAGAAAGGTTTGAGTCAATGTTGACGGCTAATAGTTACAGGTTTACTTTTAGAACACATCACTGTCATCTTTTACTGTAACTCTGGCTCTCTCTCTCTCCCTACTGGCATGCAAGGACTTCATCCTCTTCTATCTGACACATCATTATGCACTCCTACCCTCTCTCCCCTGTCAAGGTTCCTAAGGCACAAAACAAATCCAGGTGACCTGCACTCCTCTGATCGCCTTCCACAGGTAAATTCTAACATGGGCAAAATGGCTTTCTCCACTGCTGGCCCATCCCTCTGGAACACCCTTCCAGTGGGAATTAGAACTGCCCACTCCCACCCCTTCTTTAAATCACAGGATCTGTGTCGAGCATTAAATGCATCCCACTGCAATTGTGCAGCCTGACATATTAGCTACTGTTCTGACAGTTCATATATGATGTTGGCACTTCTTGTACTCACTGTGGTGTATTAGCACCAGTATTGCATTGTTGTAAAACAAATTGTTTTAACTCACGATTCTGTGCCACTTTATTGAAATTATATCCAAATGTTTTTCTCTCTTTGTAGCTATACTTTCAGTTACTCCTGAAAATATATATTGCAGCTTGTTTATAACCATGTACCTCTTATCTTTAACCCTTGACTTTGCTAACCTTGTCCTGGGTCATTACTGAAAAAGGTTTCTTGAAGCAGTATACTTAAATAAATAAATAAACTGCAGGTCCTTGATGTTTTTTGTGTTTTATTTTAAGTCTGGTGGTATTAAACCTTGATGGCCCAGCCACCGGAGCCTCTGGGATAGCACATCAGGACTATCATCAATGCATCTGTGAATTCCAGAAATTACACACTTATGTTCTTCAGGTTGGATGTAATGTAATGCAGATTATAAACTGTTCTAGTTCACTTGAGACATCTAATGTGAAAACAACTTCAGCACTGTTTCTTTTGCTCTTCTGAAAAACAAGCAGGTGTTCAGGTCTTCTAAATGCTTAGCAAACACTAGCTGACACTGAAAGGTACATGATACACTTACTCACCAACCTATAATAAATAAACTTCAGTGTAGCCATCTCAACGAAATAAGAAATTCTATCAGACTTACTGTAATTTATTTTTCTGCTAGCTCCAAAGTTGTTGCTTGAAGTTTTAATGTATGAGTAAGATGCATCACTGCTAAGGACTGTGGCACAGCTCAAAGTGGACATCAATGTGGAATATTAGTGGTTGGCCTGTCAGCACAGCAGTAGTGCTACCGCTCATGACTCTGGCAACCCAGGTTCTGAAGCAATGCCCAAGTCATTGGGGCTGGCTGGGGGGGGGGAGACAATCAAATGTCCTACAGGACACTCTCCTCCACCCGGGGTTGGGTGGGGTGGAGGGTAGCCAGCCCCAGTGCACAACTGCCACCTCAGTGACCACAAGTGGCAGTACACAAGAGAGTGACTCAGTGGGAGGGGAGACGCTGGCACATGATGTGAATCATACTTGCGCTTGTGCTTGCATCATTCCCCAAGGCCGGTGGCTCGAGGGATGGAAGAAAACTGAAAATGGGCAGGCCAGAGCAGGGTGAAGGACCAACCCCTCGCAGGCCCTGCACAACAGTGATGTGACAGCCTCCCCCAAGAACTGGATCCTGATCTGCAGCAGTTGGAAGTTCTGCCACACAGGGACGGGGGACAAGCCACGGGGCAGATGCTGATAAGTCCTGGGGTAGAGACGGATGACAGGGCTGGGGGGCAGTCCAGATGGAGGCACTGCCTGCCGGGGGTGGAGAACATGGAATATTAGTAGCATGAGTTCGCAGCCTCTAACTACACAGTCCACAGCTTTTGCAAGCAGTATTACCAAAACAGTAATGATAAAGATAATGCTAGTAACCCCATGAATACCATGACTGTAACATTCATGCACGTAGCCTCGGTGACAAAAGAAAAGAAAACATGCACTGTGCCTTTTTAGCAGACTCAGTATGCCCATCATTTTTCCTCAGGTGAGCAGATGAATGGGCTACATCAAGCAGAAATCATGGGCATCCTGGAGCCACCCTCTTAGGATAGACCACATATAGTATGATGAAACATACTGTTTCAATAGTAACTCTCCAAACTGCCTGTACAAAACTATCAGGCATTAGAATGATAAGCTTTGCACTTGAATAAACCAATTTGTTTATTATACTAATTAGAAACCTTTTCGACAAATACATGGAATGCCAGTCGACTGAATAATCTCAACAGTCACAGAAACATGGCAGTCACAGAAACATGGTACACAGAGAACCATGACTGGGATGTCAACATTCCAGGGTACACAATCTACAGGAGGGAGGGTAAAAGTGGAGGAGGAGTAGCTCTCTACATAAGGGAAGGGATCAAAGCAATGGAATTAAAGGGTAAACAGGGAGGAGAGGAGGCACTGTGAATCACCCCGGAGACAGGAAATGGCACTACAATCCGCACTGGGGTTGTATACAGACCCCCATGTCAGGGGTAGGAAATGGACAAGAAAATGATAGAAGGCATCATTAGAATAGCAGAAAAAGGAGAGCTATTGTTGATGGGGGACCTGAATATGCCAGATGTCAACTGGAGCACCTTGCTGCAGCCACATCCAAGAGTAGCGCCATTCCTCGATGTCCTACAGGGGGCATGCCTCAGATAGCTAGTGTTGGAACCCACTTGGGAAGGAGCAATCTTAGACCTGGTACTCTCAAAGGGGATGGAGAGAGGATCTCAGATTTAGAAGTGGGTAGCCATCTGGGAACAAGCAACCACCAAACCGTGTGGTTCACAATAAACACAGCTGTAGAGTCAAGTCATACAAAAGCGAGGGTATTGTACTTTAGGAGGGATGACTTTGGCAAAATGGAAGAGTGCCTCTGAAAAGCACTAGCAAATGGGCAAGAAGGAGGGGTGGAGGAACAATAGAGAAAAAATCTAAACTGCCATCACAGAGGCAACAAGTCTCTGTATGAAGCAATTAAAACAAAATGAAGGAAAAAAACATTATGGTTCTCAAAAGAGGAAAAGATAACCAACTCAGTTAAGAAGGGGGATAAAACCTTTTACAGGTACATATGGGAGCATAGAAAGACAAAGGGAGGGATAGTGAGGCTTAATAAAGGGGAGGAGGGGGTTAGCAGAGGATGACAGTGAAAAAGCAGGGATTCTGAATGAATACTCTGCTCAATATTCACAAAAGAAGAGGAGGGGGAGGTACCTAAACCGAGCAATACAAGCACTCTGGATTTGGGGCGATACCAGTCCATTCACAGAAGAAAGGGTTCTGAAAAAACTCCTGAAACTGAAGATGGACAAAGTAATGGGGCCTGATGGGATTCACCCCAGAATTCTAAAAGAACTAAGGGGAGAACTAGTGACACCACTGACTACCCTTTCTAACAAATCATGGGAGGATGGGGTGGTACCTGAGGACTGGAGGAGGGCAGATGCAATTCCCCTTCACAAAAGTGGGAGAGCGACAGGAAACTACAGACCTGTTAATTTGACCTCAGTGGTAGGGAAAATGATGGAATCACTTCTGAAAGAAAAAACTGTTAAGTACCTAGAGGCTAGCAGGGCACAAGACCCAAGGCAACATGGATTCACAGCAGGAAGGTTATGTCAAATGAATCTAATTAGATTTCTTTTACTGGGTGACCAAAGTAGTAGACCAGGGAGGGGCTGTGAACGTGGCCAACCTAGACTTTAGCAAGGCATTTGACACAGTCCCACGCAAAAGATTAATAAACAAGTTAGGCAGCCTGGGAGTGAGTCCCAGGGTGGTAACCTGGGTAAAAAATTGGCTTGACAACAGGACACAGAGGGTAACAGTAAATGGAGTCCACTCCAAAGAAAGGTGGGAGTTACTAGCGGGGTACCGCAGGGTTCAGTACTTGGACCGGTCCTCTTTAATGTCTTTACAGGTGACATTGCAGAGGGACTGGAAGGAAAAGTATGCCTCTTTGTAGATGACACAAAAATTCGCAACCGGGCTGATACACAAGGGGGATGGAAAGGATGAGAAGCGACTTGGCAAGGTTGGAGGAATGGTCAAACGTATGGCAGCTTAGATTCAATGAAAAGAAATGCTAAGTAATGCACCTGGGAAACAAAAACTCAAGGGAAGAGTACACAATGGTGGTGGGGGGGGGGAATTTACAACAACAAAAAATGGAAAGGGACCTGGGGGTAGTCAGATCAGATGACCTAAAGGTAGGCAAGCAATGTGAGATGGCAGTAAGGAGGGCTTGAGGGATACTGGGATGCATAGGGAGAGGCATCACCAGTAGAAAACAGGAAGTTATTATACCTCTGTACAGACAGTTGGTGAGACCCCATCTGGAGTACTGTGAGCAATTCTGGAGACCCTATCTCCGCAAGGACATAGACGGGATAGAGGCAGTCCAGAGGACAGCAGCTAAAATGGTGCAGGGTCTGCACCAGAAGCCATACAAAGAGAGACTAAAAGAGCTTAATATGTATACCCTCAAGGAAAGGAGAGAGAGGGGGGACATGATAGAAACTTTCAAATACCTCAAGGGAATCAACAAAGTCCAAGAGGGTAGTATCTTTCAGAAAAAGAGATGTGCAAGAACAAGGAGGCACAACTTGAAGATAGAGGGGGGACTGCTCAGGAGCAACATAAGGATGTATTTTTTCATGGAGAGAGTGGTGGATGCATGGAATGGCCTTCCGGAGGAGGCTGTGGGGTCAAAAACGGGGGAATTTAAGAATGCATGTGACAGACATAAGGCAATTCTAGTGGGGGGGGGAGGGTAGGAGGAAGTAGGCTGTTGATTAACTAGGATCTGCAGCTTATCCAATAGGTAGGAAAATGGGCAGACTGGGTGGGCCAAGCGGTCCTTATCTGCCATCAATGTCTATGTTTCCATGTTTCTAACAATATTCTCCATGAGAGTTTAACAACTACTCTTGAGTGCAGTCCCTGTGACAGTCTTAGTGATAACAGACAAATTACGATATGTCTGACAGAATTTCTTCTTTCTGTAGCACTCTATGTTGTCACTAGGAAGTGCAGACATAATGAATTATAATAAACAGTACCGATAAAATTCTGGGTGGGGGAGAATATTGCTATAAAACTTGCAAGAAGTGTTCTACCATCTAATCTCTGGTTCTATAGCTAGACCAAGTTTAGACTGGCAGTTGATACCAGCATAGGTTCAGTTAACTCCATTTTGGAGTATCTGACTTACAAAAAATTAAAGCAAAAACTTCCAAAATAAAGGGTGAGGAAGTCACTGATTTCCAGATATAAAACAAAAAAATTAGATGACGTCCAAAACTGTAGACATGGAAGTCAGAAATGATGGATTTATCTGAAAGAAATTATATTTTACCACTAATATGTTTTATTAATATATGTAAATTCATCCTTGTTAGAATATGACTTCCACAAGTGGGATCCTGGAAGTATTCCGACTTCCAAAAAATTGGAATGACTTCCAGATTCTGACTCATGGAAGTTTTAGACGTCCACTAAAAATAAATAAATCCATGATGGTCTATGAAATATGTATTCAGTGATTCTAATGTCTATCTATGTCCTGTAACAATTTGTACTGTGTGTGGCAGTATCTCTGCCCTTATACAAGCGTTGTTATAGCTGTTTTTTACTGTATCATGCTGTTTCTCCAATGCTGCCATGTATGTATACTGTATGTTTTATGCTCTCCCGGGTCGTTCCTGAAAATAGGCATACTACTTGTCTAGTGTACTTACCCGGTAAACAAAAGCTAAATAAATAAATAAATTAACTGAACCCCTGGATACCAGTATAGCACCAAGACCTGTAACTCACAAATCAGAGCTGTTAATAACTCCATCCATAGAACTACATTATACATGCTCCTGCAGTTGCTACCCAGCTTTGACATCAATCGCGGGAGATTGTGGAATGCGCTGCTATAGGTACTTTAATCAAAATGCTGGTGGGAAGGAAGGCAGGCTCAACCAGGTAAAATATAAATACAACAAAATCAAAGTAAGTGTACATCTTAGACACTATATGAAACTGCTAATCGTAGGATGTTGCAAAGTGTCATACACTAGGGTGAGGAACATAAGGACATGGACGTTTCCCTTTAACATTGATAAAACTGATAAAAACATTGGTAAGTAACTGCCTCTTCATTTTACCCTAGTTGAAGGTGACCTGTAACCTCCCTTAGAGGTCCACTTTTTTGGCACTAGTTTCCCCCCCTCAACCCTTACCCCCCACCACACTGCATCACACACCCCTTCCCTCTCTAATGGCACTTTCAGATATGGAGCCCTCCAGCCCATCCACCTCGCACTTTTGCCACACACCTCTATCTGCCGACAATGGCCCTCTAGCCTGCCTACTTCTTTCTGATTCCCTCCTACCCTATACTAACTATATACTGTTCACCCTGAAACTTGCCTGAAGCTGGCTTACGTTGTCTCTCTCCATTTTTGGCTGTGTAATAAATGCTTAGGCAGTTTTGTGTTTTCAAGACTGTAACCACTGTTGACCTTTGTACATATGTTAGCCTACATCCTTTGATGTGGAACCTTTGTAAATGAGCAGTTCCTGCTCAAAGGTATTTGTAATTCTAGAATTTAATAAAATAAAAAATAAATAAACAATAAAAAAGCATATACACAGATCAGGTAAAAATCAGGGTTAAAGACCCCCCCAAATTTTTTTTTCAAACGTGAATTATCCTGGAAAATCTGTGCCAGCTGGTCAGCAGCTTCAAAACTCGAGTGATGGCAGCAGCTCCCACACAGTCCTCCCTCTCAGATGCAGCAGAGATCAAGGGACTCCAATGAACAGTGCTATAAAGGAGTATTTTGCTACCATTTTTGAATGATGTACTTCCACTTTCTGATTTTAGGAATTTGTTTCCCACCCTGCAAATTTACAATATGTATTACACGTGTACAAAGTTAGCAGTACCACGAGATGCTAGCAGCCACGGCACCACACTGGAACCAGGCGTTGCTCACTGGCTGGTCAGAAGGACTGTTGCATCAGCCCAGTGGTGCAAACGGCTGAGGCTCGATGTGCCTTACCTCTCACACGCTGGCAACCCGGGTTTGAGAACGAGCTGGGGTTGCCAGGGGGAGAGGATTGAGCATCTGATGGACTGCTCTCCTCACCCGGGGTGGGGAGGGACACCGTCTCGCACCTTGACTGCTACTTGGTGGAGGACTGGGTGACACCACCAGAGCTCAAGCAGCATGTAAGGGAAGGGCCACAATTATGTAACATGTGTGCACCTCCACGCGCACAAGCTTATGTCTTGCTGTGGCAAAGGGAACAGGAAAAAACAGTGGAAAATGGCAGTCATAGGCTATATGAAGCCTTATCTGCCTGCCTTGCCCCACATTGTCACCTGTTCACCGACCCACCAAATCTAGCTGCAGGATGTCCAGGCAGGGGAAGGACAGCCCTCCCTTTTCCAGCCCCATCACCGGGGCAGTCTGTGGGGGATATGGGGCTCGGTGGACTAGGGAGGCGGCTGCCTGGCAAGAGAGGCAGGAACAAGGCTGAGCAGCTGCATGCAACGTGCCTGGGAGGAACAACCGAATACAGAAAAAAAGGACCGTTGCAACATGACAGTGTTAAAAATAAGGTCACAGCACTATTAGACAGTCAGTGGCTGCAGGCGCCCAGTGTGATTGGGATTTGGTTCAGAGGTGCGGGGTATGAGATGGGTCAACAGATGCTATTACTACCATTTGGATGAAAATACTACCAGGTGGAAGAAGCTAGTAGTAAATACTTCTGAGTTGTAACTATTATCTAGACCACTGGTGCTGAAAAAAATAAATACCTTTATAAAATGGCAAGAGAAAATCTAGAAATCTCATTGGCCAAGAGACATCAGCTGACTATACATTAAATCTCTTTATACGCACAGTCATCCTGGTCCTAAACCACATCATTTAAGCAATAAGGCACTACAGTGTGTGGGTTAGTGGGGGATTTACCCATGCCTTGTGTGGTGTGTCACGAGGTGTAGCCAAGTGACTTAACCACACAAGAAGTGGCTAAATCACACAATAACCCACACCCTGGAGTGCCTTATTGCGATTATACAATGGACCCATGTGTAAAATAAATTTTAAATGTGTTTAAGTATGTTTATTAAAAATGCCATTTCGCAGTAGTGGGTTATTTAAGCAATAAGGCATGACCAGGGGTTAGATTAACTGTCTGTTAATCACCCCTAGAAGTGTAAACGTGTACAGCGCAGCCGAAAATATATTGCCCTAAGGGGTGATTAACTGACTGTTAATCTAACTCCTGGGAGTGCCTTATTGCTATTATAAAAAATGGCTCCAAAGGAAATGTGTTAAAAGTATACTTTTTGAATGTTTTCCTCATTTAGAAGGAGATTTTTAATAAAATAGTTCTTCCACCAACAGTTTAAGAATACTGGTTCAAAATCAGAATGCATCATTCCACACATTCAGCAGTGCTAGAGGATGGAATGCTGACAGGAAGAATCCTTGTGCCATGGTGATCAGGCTGTACATGACAGTATAACATGGATTAATGTAAGGCTGTTGGAATCCTAACAGCCAATCAGATTGCAGCATTTCTGAGAGCCTTTTTATAATACAGGATATACCACGGTCATGTGATGCATTTTCACCAATGAGGTTACAGAATTTTCATACTCCATTGTATAAACAATGAACAAATCAGTCCTCCTACAGCCAGAACTATCTTCCATCAGTCTCCTGCAACCAGAACTAGTCTTCCATCACAAACATGGCTACCTTTACACAGTAAAAAAAACCTTCAACTGGGCCCTAAAAATAAAACTACCTTAAATAAAAAATAAAACAATTAGTGAAATGTTGTTTTCCTGATTATCACACTCTCCTTACACACATAAACAAATTGGAAATATTAAGTAAGCATTAATCACCGACAGAGGAGGGCTCTACGTGGATTAATGCCCTGCTGGGGGGTTGTGTGATTCAGCCTCGTGCTTCCCACCACCCAGCGGGCATTAATCCACAGTGGAGCCCGACGCTGGAGATGATTAATGCGCTTATAACATGGCAAGCACTGAACAATAGTGTGACTCTGTAGGAAGCATTCTGTTATAGACTTCTTACACATCGACTCACTGCTGACATAAATGTCTCACGTGTACTTTGCTCTGACCAATAACACTTATTTATATTGCGCTTAGTACTTTGTTCGAAAAGCAACATGATTTATTCTTACTGTGCACTCAATGAGTACTGTGCTTCACCGATTTATTTTAATATTGATGCGTGCAACACTTTGGAAACTGACATAGCATTGTACGGAACGCACGTATTGTAAAAGATTCAGAAGTGCAGTGTCGCTCATTTGCACGTATTGCTATGTGTTCTCCCCCTCACTTCTTTCTCTACCTATCACCGCTGCGGTGTCGGCTATGTCTGCTGTCGGCACCCTGCTTGACTTCCTTACCGCTGTTCTCCTGCTAGTACTTTGTTCCCAGCTACTGCCATACTCATCATCAACACACATAATTATTCATTGTACTCTGCACAGGGAGAGAATCCTAACACAATTATCTATGTTTGTGTCTCGTACCTTATCGCTGTGCCATTTACGATCGCTACTGGGTGGCCTATTACTTCGCTCTCTACCCTGTTCATTCCAGCCGCAGTGCTGCACCGCGTGGCTACTTCTGGTAGGGCGCCAGCAGGCTCTATGCTGGGTTAATCACCGCTCGTTTTCCGTCAAATGATGCATTTGCACCAATCTCCTTCCTAGATTTCACCATCACTTACTGTGCCATGTTACAAGTATTGTTTATAGTTTTCATTACAACTGTCTGTTTACTAACAGTGAAAAATCCCCCCTTCTGTCTTTACCTGCTCATCAGTGAAAACTCTCATGCTTGCACTGACAGTAATATAATTGAGCCTCTGGCTCTAAAACAGGCCTCTGTTGTCTGTGTGTACAGAATGTCAGGAAAGTAACATTCTACAAGTGGAACAGAGCAGAATTTTGAATCCCTGTATTCCATGGTAAACATTCCATGATGAACATTCTTTGTCTTGAATGTGGGGAGAAACAGAAAACAAAAAACAGGATGAAGAAAGTAGGCAATACAGTAATACCTTATAAACAAAAAGAAAAGGTGGGAAAACACAGTTAAATAGGCAGAGGCAGACCCAAAGTGCCCAAATACATTGCTAATGTTAATAAAAGCACGTACATTTGAATCTTTTATAGGAGTTTTCAGGTGAAATCCACCCTCCTTGCTCACCCAAAAAAAGGCAACCTGGCAGGTTTAAAGTTTTTTTTCTTACTAACCTTTCACCTCAATCCTATAGCAGTTTTCCTTTTATGTACTAGACCATAGCACATAAGTAAAACACAAAAATAGAGAAGGTTGCCTTCAATCAGACTATATAACTACAGTGTAATGAAAATTAAGTTTTAAAGAGCTAGTGTACTGCTTAAATTTAATAATAATTTTCAGATGCAGTCAGCTATCACTTCCAGTGTCTCAAGTATTTTTTTATTTTCTGTTTGCTAATTAGAAAATTGTCCACCTGGCAGTACTGGGGTGATGTGTGGAGCAGTACTCTTTCTGGAGGGAAAAAAAAGTCAGTTCTGTTCCTCCCACTACATCATCAGAACTGAGAGCAAACACCTTGAGGCACCACAATCCTTGCAGCCCGAGCAGTGACTTGTACAAGCTACCAATCAAAATGCTGGAAATTGTGACATCACTAGTAACCAGGGAGAGCTAGTCCCTGCTGCTTCATGTGAAAGCGAAACCTAGCAGTAAGAAATGGTTCTCATTGGTTACTAGTGATGTCATAGTCATTGTGGTTTCAGTGTTGATGTAGTGGGAGGAACAGAACTGAATTTTTTTTCCTCCAGACAGAGTGCTGCTCCACACATCACACTAGTACTGCCAGATGGAAAATCTTCAAATTAGCAAACAGAAAAGAATAAATACTTGAGATATAAGAAGTGATGGCTGACTGTATCTGAAAGTTACAATTAACTGCAGGAAGTTTCCAAGTAGTACACTAGCTCTTTAAACACTGCTTCTGTCTTACAAATTTACAGATTTTACAGTGCATTTATATGATAACATTTACATGGGACAGAGAAAGTATTTCTGTTCAACCAACTCTACTAATAAATACTTTTACTGCAAAGTACTGTACTAGTTAACCTATTGCGGACATATCCTATTTTATGCTTTAATAGGGACTACTTTTTTCAGTTTTTAGATGTTTTAGAGGTAATGTATTGTACACTCTTTTGAAAATAGTAAATTCGTTTTAATCCCCATGTCCTTGCAGAGGTAGGGTCTCCAGAACTGGACACAGTACTCCAGATGGGGTCTCACCAAAGATTCATTAGCAGGAGTGGAAGGTGCACTGCTGACAAGACAACCCCTACAGAATAGGCGAGACCCCATATTCTCATGGCTTCTGTGCACAGGGGTGTAGACCTTGTGCCCCCTTGTTTATGTAGTACATTGTGGTCGTGTTGTCTGTCCTGACCTGCACTACCTGCCCTTGTAACAGACTGGCGAATGCCTGAAGTGCTAGGAAGACTGCCCTGAGCACTAGCAGGTTGATGTGAAGCAGTGATTCCTGTTTGAGCAATGTACTGTGAACAGTGTGCTCCCTACCCTAGCAGGGAAGCATCTGTGGTTGACACCAGGGAAGGAAGCTCCTGAAGGAAAGGAATTCCCTGTCTGAGGTTGTCCATGTCCAACCACCACTGCACTGCTTGCAGGAGGGTTTGCATGACTGGAACCCGTTTTGACAATGGATCTGATTTCTGATGCCAGTACAATCTGAGGTGATACTGGACATCCCTCATTTGAAATCTCACTCCTGACACTGTGGCTGCTGAAGCTACCATATGGCCCTGCAGCTGTAGAAAGTGTCCGGCAGGCCCGAGGCTTTGGGCCTTTAAAGTGCCTGCCAGCTGAACCAGGGTATTTGCTCTTGGCTGTGGGAGAAAAGCCTTTCCCTTCACTGAATCCAGCTCGGTTCCTATGAATTCCAGGAGCTGCACTGCTTGTAGTACTGATTTTTTTACACTGACTAGGAACTCCAAAGACTGGAGGCGCTCCTGTGTCAGTGCCAGAAACTGCTTCACCTAATGTGGAGATTGCCCTACGACTAGCCAGTTGTCCAGGTAAGAAAACACTACTACCTCCTCCTTGCCTTCTGAGGTGTGCCACAACCACAGCCAAACATTTTGTGAACACCCTTGGAGCAGAAGTAAGTCTGAAAAGTTAACTGGTAGTGACCTGATGGCAGTCTGAGTCTCAGGAATTTTCAGTGGGACTGTCTTATGGGTATATGGAAGTAAGCATCCTTTAAATCCAATGATGCCAACCAATCCCCTTGTCTTAAGGTTGGGAGGATAGTACTTAGGGTTACCATTTTGAACTTTGGCTTCAGCAGATGCCTGAGATCTAATATGGGTTGCCACTCCACTGTTTTTTTCAGTGTGAGGAAGTACCTTGAATAAAGACCATTTCCTCTCTGTGCCAGAGGAACTGGTTCTATTGCTCCCAAGGATCGCAGATTCAGTACCTCCTCCTCCAATAACTTTGTTTCTGAGGGGGAAGATGGTCTGAAAACTCTTGCTCTCAGCCTTGGTTGTAGCTTGAAATGGAGAGTCAGTCCCTGGCCCACTACCTCCAGCACCCATTTGTCTGTAGTGATGGTTTGCCATTCCTGGAGGTAGTGGGCCAATGTGTCCCCTATCTGGACTGGTGAGGTGACGTGGACAGATACCTCAGGGTGTCTGCTTAGGCTGGGATGCTGGTTGGTGACTGGGGCTAGTTTGGGTTCCACCTCTTCTGCCCCTGCCTCTGAAATAGCCCCTCTGCTGTTGTTACTGAGGGTAGGCCTGTGGCTGGAAATAAGGCCTATATTGACCCCTACCTCTAGCTCCCCTTGCTCGGTTTCTCTGAGGGGTGGAGGCCCTCTCCTTGGCTGCAGCACTTCTGTAGGCTGTTTTGTAATCATCCATTTTTTTCATGTAAGCCTCCATCTGCTGACCAAACAGAGAGGAGGGCTCACAAGGGAAGTCCAAAGCCTTGGACTGTGTCTTGGGTCAGGTTGGTAGTCCTAAGCCAAGCAAATCTTCTGAGGGAAATACAGGAAGCCATCTGTCTGGCTGCAGTGTCATTATTATCTACAGCCAGTCTGAACTGTGCCTTAGAAGCCTCAATGCCCCTCTTTGCAGCTTCTTGTAAATCAGCTGCCATAGAGGCTGGCACAGATTTGGTAATTACCATAACCATGTCAGATAAGGTCCTCTGGTATCTGGCTATGTATGCCATATACGAGGCCTGTCCCATAAGGAGAGAGGATCCCAAATATGTCTTCTTTGCAATGGTGTCCATCCTCCTTGAATCTTTATCAGGAGGGTGGGAAGCCAGGGGAATGCCAGCCGTGTCACAGGCAGCACCCTGTACCACTCCCTCATGGCTAGGGTGTCCGAACAGGAAGTCTGACCCAGCCTTAGCAACCCAATATTTTGTTGTCCACTTTTTTATCTACTGGTGGCACAGAGGTAGGAGTCTGCAGGATCTTATGTACCTGCCTTTTAAGAGATTTATGGATAGGTACCAGCAGCATCTTCGAGACAGGTACATCCATCATCTTTCTATAGTCTTGTTCTTCCTCCTCATTAGTAGACTCCTGTGTAGGAAGATCAAGAGACTGAGCCACCTGTTTAATAAAGGCATAAGGAGAGGTAAAATCCTCATGTCCTTTATCAGGGAAGTCAAAATGGTGAGGATCCGTGGAAACCTCTGGTTCAATAACCTCCCCAAAATCCTCATCATCATTATATGGACCCTCCTCCTCCTCATCATCATCAGCTAACTGTTCCTGTTCAATTTCTAATGAACCGGGAACTGGTATAGGAGGAGCTGAAGGGGCCTTCCCAACTGGAACCGGAGTGCTCGGTTGCAAAGCCTGTATTATCCGGAAAGCGTTTGCTATCTCCTCAGCAGTCGGAAACCGCTACCCCTTTCGGTTGCGGTTCGACCGTTACATGCTTTTCCTTCTTTTTTCTTTTTCCCCCCGGTTGCCGGGTTAGCGGTAGGATCTGCGGGGCACTTTCTGGTAGAAGAACCAACACACTGGTCAGAGGGCTGATTCTCTGGTTCAACTTGGCCCATGGCCAGTTTGTCCTTAGCCGGTTTAACAGCCTTATCGGTCAACTTCTCCTGCAGTTGCTTTCGCTTAAGTCGCCTATCAAGTGTCGACTGAGGGAAGTTTCTGCAAATATCACAGTCCTCTTTGAGGTGGTCAAACCCCAAACAAAAAACACAAATTAAATGAGTATTTTCCTTAGTGAACGGTTCCCCACACTCTGTACAATACTGGAAATCTGTGGGGCCTGTTCGTTTCTTGGTCTGTGACACTGAATAGAAGATAGACCAAAAGACCGAGAGTTACCCCAGTAAAAACACTTTTTTTTTTTTTTAAACCGCCTTACTGGACGGCAATACAGTTAAATTAACTGTAAAAATAAAGAAACAATATCAGTTCCTTCCCGGCTGGAGAAACCGAGTAGGAACCGAAGAAACTCACCTAATATTCACTAACTTTAGACTACTTCTACCTCTTCAGAAACCAAAAATAAACAACGGATTTTAGAAAAAAAAAACTAGAAAACAAATTTCTTCAGTGAAAGTGAGGGAGACTTTCCAGAAACGTCTTACTGAGGCAAGCAGAGTAAAGAATCTGACGATTGCAGGAAGTACAAACAGGGACAGTGATTTGAAAACCGAGCTCGAGCCTAACATTCCATTATTAGCATAGGTTCTATTAACCATTTCGGCTCTGGGGCAGTCCTATGGTGAGACCATACTGCATTTGTCAGAATACAGTAAGATTTCCTGGGGTTTGAATCACTTTAAGACAGTTGAAAGTAAAACTAAGGCTCCTGGTTTTAGTTTTTTTTTTTTCCCCCAATTGTTTATTTAACCAGGTGAGACGCCCTAAGTTGAGAGCTTGTTTACAGGTGCAACCTGGGACCACAGGAAAGCTAAGTGACTTGCTCAGGGTCACACAGTATGCAAGTGGGGGCTGTGGGATTCAAACCCAGGTCTCCAGATTTGCACCTCACAGCCTTAAACCACCGCGCTATACTGCCTTGGATTTCATTAAATATCTCACCTGTTTCTTATAAATTATTTAGGTTTGTGACTTCTATTTAATGAAAGTAAGAAATTATTTGTTTCTGGTCTTAAATCAGGACTAACTACGGTGCAGTAACCTAAATTAGACTGTTCTGATCTGTTCAGGACAGGTTGTGGTAACCCTAAGTGCTGACAGACTGAGGGGTATCACTTCATTCGTTGCCCTTCCCCCCCCACACACACACTTCTCAAGTGGTGGGCAGCAGGAGTGGCACTGCCCAGAAGGTTTATACCTGTTTGAAAATATCTGCCTAGAGAGGCACAAATCAGATAAATAATACAAGATTGCATAAATTGAAACTTTATGTCAAGTCTTAATAAAACTTTTAAAATATGTAGTTAGATCACTCAAAGATTACCATCAATATGGAATTCCCTACCCTTGTCAGTCGTATCTAGTGAAAATATCGAGCAATTCAAAATTAGTCTGGATTAGTATATGGCAGACAAAAAATTCTATTTCCACCATTAAGTATATTATGGCAGCGAGTTCAAAATGAGCTTGTCCTCGAACTTGTATACACCTATGAACCTATGACACTGTCTTGCTGCTGGGACATAATACTGATAATATGGTACCATGTGTTGAAACTGTTCCTAAGGGAACCACCTCTCCTCAACTGACCATGGGTGTATTTTAACTATTCATTGTACAAGCGCCTTGGTTTTTGGAAAGGCGCTTTTCATAAATAAAGAATGAGTTGAGTTGAGGGAGTCCTGGTTTGGGGTTACTGCATCTGCAATGGAAGATGTCCCGACTAGAAAACTAAAATTTCTTTCTTTTATAAAGTGGCAGAGAGCTTGAATAACTTAAATGGAATATGCCAAAATGAGTTACATTAATGAACATGAATACAAACAGAAAAAAATAAAATAAGGAACAATGGTTGTGATGGTCTAAAGAACCAAAGCTTTTTAGATTGTAAGAAAGTGCCATTTTTCTGTGCAATACAAGTTTGTGCTACTACTCTTTAGACATATAAACTACCAGACAATCAAAATAACTTTGTCAAAACAGTCTTAACATTAAACCTTTGGTGTTTAGTGAGCAGACTAGTTGAAATGTGGTCTTTTTCTGTCTGAAAGCTTTCCATTTTTTATGTTTTTGAGTTCCACTACACTTTTAATTAAGAATGTCTTTTGTACTGTGGCCATGGGTGCCACATTTTGTGTGTCAACTTAGACGCTGTGTATTGATATTTTGAGGGGTATGGCTTTTTTATGCCTTTTCCTCTTCCCCTAGGAGGCAGTATAGCATAGTGGTTCAAGGCTCTGAGCTGCAAACCTGGAGACCTGGGTTTGAGTCCCACAGACCCCACTTGCATACTGTGTGACCCTGAGCAAGTCACTTAATTTCCTTGTGCTCCCAGGTCGCACCTGGAAACAAGCTTAGGCTTAATGTGCCTTTCCTAGTTAAACAATTTCCCCCCTTACCAGATCATACATCTCAAGTGATGGACATTCTTCTGTCTAGTACCATATTTGTTAAAAAGTATGCATCATTATATCTAGTACAGTATTTGTTAAAAGAAAATTATGCATTATTATAGGGGCTTATACAGTCATATCATAGTGGTGCATGAGGCTGGTGACCACGCCCACTGGTTGGTCCTAAAACTGCTGCACTTGCTGTAAGATCTGCAGCAGAGTGCACATTTTTTGCCATCCAGTTTGAGATCATTTTGCTTTAGCCTGAAAGCCCCTATAATGAAACATGTGAGGAACTTTGGGTGACAGTAAACAGGAGCACAGAAAAGGCAACTAACCTCTGCATCAGGCAAGTAAGCAAAAGCAAAAAGACAAAGAGACCACTTTGGTTCTCTAAAGAGGTGACCGGGAAGGTAAGGGCAAATAATTCAGCATTCAGAAGGTACAAAAAGATACAGAAAGAGGAAGACAGGGAGCTGCTATCTGGATAAACAGAGGGAGACAGGGAGGGCAGTTAGGAGCACAAAGGCCAAACAGAAGAGAAAACAGCCCAGGAAGTAAAGAAAGGAGACAAGATGTGCATTGTCTTTAGAATCTTATTTTATTTCTACTTTATGATTTTTGGAGTTTCCGGAACACATACATATGTTTAGTGAACATACATAACCAAGTTAAAAAAGTAATATGAGTTACAGTTACTAATTACTTTTTATACAAAAGTAATAAGTAACTGTAATTAATTACATTTATTTGCGAGTAACTAGTAACTGATTATTTTTTAAAAGTAACTTACCCAACAGTGCATATTGGATATTTTTCAAATATGACTCAGCTCTAGGTAGAAACAGGAGGCCCAATTCAGACAGGCCAACTCAAGACAACTGAACAGCTTTTAAAGAAGGCAGGAAACTGCTGTGATCACAGGACTGCTCTGACTCTGTTTCCCACGGCCTCTGAAGTACCTGTGTGGCTCTGTCTGAGTCTAAGCCCTCCTGACCTACAGCTTTTTATCATCTAAACCTGCAGTCTGAGCTTAATATATCATTTCCTCTCTAGACAGTTCACTGATGGGCTGTGCACAAGAGGCTGAACGCATTTGAGCTGACGGCAGCCATGCTGCCTAGGCAACTGCACCTGCTATCTGCACACTGATGTTGTAACACTGCAGCCTATGCAGCACGCCCAGTACAGCTCCTAAAGACCATCAACTTAGTAGGCTTAATCCCATGCCTACCCCCACCCTGCATCACAATCAGGGCAACCGCCCAGCTGACTTCATACCTCAACTGCACCCCCCCCCCCCGAGCTGACACAAGAGCTTTCTACACAAACGTGGTCTATCCACACACCCTCCCCCGCTAGCTCACAGAGGTACACAGCTGACCTGCATAGACCACTATCCAGGGCTGGGTGGGGACAAACGTTTAAGGCTGATGACAGGGACAGTATATTTCCAGGCTGGTAGCAACAGCTTCGACTCCTAAGAGAATATGCAGCTAGCAATTCTCATTTAGCAAGCTGCAATGCCTTGATATACCCAGTACACTGCAGGGACAGATGGAGGGATCCAACACTAGTTCAAAAGTCCCCCTGAGCGAGCAGTGTTATGCCTCTGTTCCCACGGGGAACATACAGAACCATATATTGACTTTTGTGCTCACAAGAGTACAACAAACTAGCCAGCAGTGCAAGAACTCGTTTTCCTACATGCAATAGGCCCCCAAGATGCAGCCAGAGGAATGGGCAAACACACCGTCTACATTTGTTTACAGCCTGCCAGAGCCACTGAAGCTATGTCTGCCATCGAGATAAAAAAAAAAAAAACTGACTTACCTCAGTCTTACAAATGTACACTGTCCTGGACAGTCTAGTAATCCCCATCCCCCGCTCTTCCTAAGCCAGCATAACCACAAGCAAGAATATAAAGACTTACAACAGACCACTTATAACCTACAGAAAGCAGACACTCCAGCGAAGCCCTAGAGGAACTGATCACATACAGCTGGTCCAACATTAGGGACCACAGCATTCCTCACGTTTATGTTAACAGTGTACAGAGAGACAAAGAGGTTAAGGGGGATTTCCCCCTGCCTATCCAAAGCTCTGCAAAGTTAAACCATATACACAATGGCTTACAAACTAGCATGGTTATCTCTGTTTTCATTCATCAACTTTTTCTCATGCAGTCTGTTGTAACAATTGTAGCAATAACAGCACCCATTAAATCAGGGAGCAGGATGAACTGTATAAAGGATTTACTCTTCCAAATACCCCGAAGCACACCCGCCAAACACTGTCTGGAATACCTTACAATGTACACAGCAGAAGAAGAACAACACTTACACAGGGGCACGGTTACAGACAGATTCCAAGACATCCTACCCAACCGGCCCAGTGGTGCAGAGGGAAGAGGCGCCTTGAGAGCCTTACCTCTCCAATGCTGGCGACCTGGGTTCAGGACTGAGCTTGGGTCACTGACTGTCGGCCGGTGGGTGGGGGTGCTGGGGGGGGTAGAAGGAAGGCTGAGAGTGAACTGAGTGACCGACTGGCAGCTCTCCTCTCCCAGACTGGAAAGACAAGTCTTCCCGGCTCTTCGCTGCCACCTAGAGGAGGCTCAGTGGCAGTGCCAAGCAAATGGAGGGCTGGTGTTAGGCTGGGGGTGGGACAGGGTTGCCAGTTCCAGTGCACATGCTCAACCGTGTCGGCAAGGCCCTGGGAAGTCAGGGAGGGAGAGAAAAAAAAGCAAGCCCCCCCCACCACATGTGATGGCCCTTGGAGAACTCTCGGGTCCTGCACCGTGGGGATCCCTGCTGGTGCGAAAGTAGGAGAAGCAGTAGGTAGACTGGGAGACCCTGAGCTAGGCCCAAAGACAAGTATAGGTGGCGGGGGTAAAACCACTTAAGAAGAAAAGGAAAAAAAAACCTACCCAGAAGGAACTTCGCACATATAGTCAGCATCTTGTCACATACATTCACTCACCTTCTTCTCTCTCCTCTGCAAACTTCCTCCCCACACCCACATTTGCAACAAACTCACCTCTCTATTTTGATCTAACTTAACCCCCTACAAAATCCATCCCTCAGCCATAGATTATTACATTGCTGTAACTGTTCTACCTGTATATATGTACATATTTACTGTGGCATTTCCCCCATTCCCCTTTCCCCTGTTTCCTGCAACGTTATATTTGTTTTTAGCTGCATTTATATATATTCATAGGTTTCATAGGAAATACAAGCAGAATAGACTTACGTCCTTTATTGCTTGCCAAAACTTATACTATCTGATACTTGTTAGCACAACTGTCCAGTCTTTTTTTGAAAAGTTCCATAAAACTACTTGTTACCACTTCAATTGGTAGACTATTCCACAAGTTAGCCACTTGTTGGCTAAACCACTGTTTCCTTTTAAGTAGATTCCATTTCCCTACTGCTAGTTGAAGGTGTTGTCCCCTGGTGTTAGATTTGCAATCTTTTAATTTAAGGTCATAGTCAGTCCACAATATGTTGTCATGTAACGCTCTATAAATCATACACGTCCCCCCTTATTCTCCTATATTGCAAGGTGAACATGTCCAAACTCCTAAGTCTTTCTGAATATGGCACATCTTTATGTCCTACTACTGCTTTCGTAGCTCTTCTCTGGATCTTCTCCAGCTTTAAGATGTCGCCCCCTCTTATATGGAGCCCAAACCTGCACTCCATACTCCAGGTGTGGTCGGTACAAGGGTATGATAACCTTCCTATCCCTGCGTCTGATGTGTCGTAAAATACAATTAAGATTTTGGTTAGCCTTTCTGGTGACAGTGCTACAGTGTGAGCTAAACTGGAGGTCTGAGGATATTGTTATCCCTAAATCTGTTTCCTCATTTGTAATATGTAAGGTTTTACCCTCCATCTTATAATCTACAATAGGGTTCTGTCTTCCCAAATGCATAATGGTGCACTTATTTACATTTAATTCCAATTTGTATTTATTGGTCAAGTTCCCTGTATCAGTAAGGGCATTTTGCATAATGATGCCTTCCCCTCTAGTATTAACTACTGCCCCTATTCTACAATCATCGGCAAACTTAGTTAGCCAAATATTAGAATGCTTAAGTTTAAGGGAAGATGCATATATATTAAAAAGACAGGGGCCCAACCCGGAGCCCTGTGGAACACCACTCATCACATTCGCCCAGTCTGATAGAGCTCCATTCATGCTCACTCTCTGTCTCCTCCTTCCCAACCATGAGGTAACCCAGCTAATTAAATTCCTATCTGGCCCTGTTTGCTCGAGTACGATCAACAATTCATTATGTGGCAGTTTGTCGAAAGCCTTTAAAAAGTCCAGGAAGGCCACACCCATCGCATTACCATCATCCAAAGCTTTGCTTACTTCTTCATAAAGCACAAACATATTTGTCTGACATGAGTGAGATTTCATAAATCTGTGTTGGGTGGGATCTAACAGGTTAGTAGCCTCAAGATGTAATAGCATTTTGTCTTTTATTATACCTTCTAAAATTTTACATATCATAGATGTCAGACTAACAGGATGAAAAAATTTTGGGTTAGTCCTAGGGCCTTTCTTCAAAATCAGTACAACAGCATCTCTCCAACCCTTTACTGCCTCACCCAAATCTAGGGATTTCTGGAAGATATGTGCCAGTGAAGGTGCCAAGATTTCTGAAAGCTCTGCCAAAATTCTAGGGTGTAAATCATCAGGGCCAGGGGATTTATTTATACTGAGTTTTTGTTATCTTTCCAACACCTCTTTTACTTCGATTTTTATTTTACCAGGCATGGATTTTGTAGTGGCAAGGGAATATCTGTTTTATTGTTGTTGTTGAATACAGTACAAAAATAATTGTTCTGTATGTCTGCTGTTTCCTTGTCATTTGCTGTGTTCCCCTCAAAATTTATATATGGGCCGATGTTGTGCAGAGTCTTCTTATTACTATTACTATATTTATAGAACATTTTATAATTATCCTTGGTTTTGGAAGCAAGTGCTAATTCATACTCAGCTTTAGCCTTTCTAATGGTCATTTTTACTTCCTTCACCAAGGCCCTGTAAATCGTCTTTCCCTCTGGATCGTTAGATTTTAATATTGTTATGTACATTATATTTTTCTTCTTTATTAGTTTCTTTATTTTAGTATTGAACCATCCATTTGCACCTTTGTTTATTTTATGTTTTATTCTACTTGGTATGTGACTACTTATTTCTATTCTTAGTTTCTCTAGTAGCATTACCCACATTTCCTCGACTGTCTTATTAGTGACGTTATTTTGCCAATCCCATCTATCCATACTTAGTTTAAAGGAATGAAAATCAGCCCTACCAAAATGTAGCTTGCAGGTATTCCTGTTTTTTAATTCCATAATGGAGTCTTCCTTTATTTGAAAAAGTCTATCCGATGGATCATCGTTTCCAAGGGAATTTCCAACCTCAATATTGTCCACGTTTTCCCTATTTGTCAAGATGAGGTTTAGAGTATTACTACCTCTAGTTCCTACACTCACTTTTTGTTCTAGCCCATCTCGATCTATAGCTTCTAGATAACTGATTTCTATACTGGTGGTACCTCTTTGCTCTATCCAGTCAATTCCCAGTAAATTGAAATCTCCCATTAGTATGTTTTTCTCAGCTGGATCTAATTTTGATATATAATCTATTAATAAGTTGTCCTCATCTCATGAAATTGAGGGAGGCCTATAGACTAACCCTAGATTTATTTTGGCACCTTTATTTAAAAATATCTTTACCCATAACATTTCTAAGCTGTTGTATTCTAGAATTACCTCTTCACTATTTATTGTATTCTTAATGTAAATAGCTACTCCATCACTGCTCCTATGAATTCTGGATTTAGCGTAAAGGGAGTAGTCACCAATATTTTTATCGAAGGGATCACTATCTTCCCTCCAAGTTTCTGTCACTAACATAATATGGATGTTTCGGGAATCTAGCAGATGTTTAAATTCGTCACATTTATTAACCAGACTTCTTGCATTCACAAGTAACCCATTCCGGCCCCTCACATGTTTGCTAGTGGATGTTGTTCTGTTCTTTATTGTCATTTCTGGTGTATCATCCACACACACCCCCAAACAAGTTTAAATGCAGTTTCATAGCAGTGTCAGTGGCTCAGTAGGTAGCACACTCGCCTCTGAGGCCGGGAGATCAGGGGGCTGTGGGTTCAGTTCCCACATCTGGCACTTGGGTTAATATCCCAGTACTGACACTGTAGTGCAGCATGAGAGGGGACCTGCACTTCTGAGGTGCCGTCTTTCAGATGAGACGTTAAACCGAGGTCCCATCTGCCTGGATTGGTGGTAGTTCAGGTGGATGTTAAAGTTCCCATGGCACTTATCAAAAAGAGTAGGGGAATTTCCCCGGTGTCCTGGCCAAAATTTCTCTCATTCACTAAAAAAAAAAATACCACCAACAGCTTAATCTGGTTCAAGGTCAGTTGGCATTCATCTGTATCCCCCTCCCCCGGGTCGTGCCTGAAAATAGGCAGGATTTGTCTAGTGCACTTACCCAGTCAACAAAAAAAATAACTTAATTTATTAGCCGCCCGTGGCGCTGAGGGTTGAGGCACTGGACGCCACACTGCTACACGCCGCAACTCCGGTTCGGGAACGCAGCCTGCTGGTCGGAGGTCGGTAGGGAGGAGAAGGATCGAGCGCCTGTATGACTGCTCTCCTTCTCCGGGAGGGGTGAGATTCGTGGCCTGGCGGCTTCTAGCAGTGGCTGGGGCTTGGCAGGTCATGGGCAGAACCAGAGGGATGTGCTGAGGCAGAGCTGGGATGGGGCACGCGCGCGCAGCATGCCGCCTGTCCCTTAAGGCCATTGCACGCCTCAGACGTATGGAGGGGAAAACCTTGCATGCTACGTGAAGGCTACAAGCAGCACCGCCCGGCTTCTATTCCCTGGATGCCTCCTGGCCCGAAACCCCCGGATCCCGTGGGCGGGTGGTTGCGCCCACCATGGCTGATCGCTGTGCAGGGTGGAGGTAAGGAGTAGAGCTTGGGGATTGGGGGCAGAGAAGGGGCTGACGATCGGGCCAGACTGGGGGAACCATCGGTAACACCCCCCAGCCGCAGAGGAGGAGATAAAAAGTATAACAAAAAAACCCTTAATTTACCCTTTTCCCCAGCATTCTTGTCCCAGCTCTATTTAAATGCAATCTGTCCCCTTTATAAACTGTTTTATTCTGAAATGTTATAGAGTTGTCCATGAATCCAATTTTATTTAAATTGCAAAAATGCCGTAGCCATATATTTATTTCCTTTATGGTTTCGTTTTTGTAAGCCTGAAATCCATGTGTAGGTAATATACCTGAGATGATTACTTCACCCCCTTTATTTTTTATCCTGTTGGTCAATGTTTTATAGTTGTTTTGAATTGTTACTTTGTCACTTTTTCCTATGTCACTGACTCCTACATGAAGTATGACCAAAGGTTTGAGGGTTCCTTCCCTCCATTAAACCATCCAATAATTCATCTATATCGGTCAACCTGACCCCTTGGAGGGTGCTTACCACTGTGTTCTTTTTTCTCCCTCCACAAATGAGTGTGTCTGTACCCCTTGTAATAGAATCCCCAATAATGATGATATCAATCAATCAATCGAAGTCTTTATTTAACCAGGCGATCACCGTTGAGCAAGCTCACTTTCGAGGTGGACCTGGGTTTGTTAACAAGGGACAATATACATGGGATGCAACACACAAGAAAATAGTAATAATACAAATAAAGTGAGATACAATAATACAGTATATACAAAGTATCAGCAGGTAGCATTGACAGTAGTATATTATATGTTTGGAACAGAAGATATAGCTAGTTTTGAGTAGGACACAATTTTTCATAAAAGTAAACAAATATACATATCAGGTGCACCGAACACAAATAAAACCTAATATGAAAAGATATACAGTGATACGGTATGGAGAATTTAGAGCTGGAACCAGGGTCGAAGGAATGAGGAAGGGACAGATATGGGGGTAGAAAAAGGGGAGAGGAAAGAGTCGATTATAGATGTGATCAGTCTTTTAACAGTAGTAATTAGAGTGTGCTTGGACTTACAGGAGTAATTATTTAGGGTAGACAGGCACAGGATTCCTTATTATGATGTAGGTATAGAGATTTAAAAGCTGCTAGGCTGATGGGGTGAGTTCATTTCAAAGTTTTTTGCAGTTTGTTCCACAGTTGAGGGAGCACAAAGCTGATGGCTGCTCTTCCAATGGGAGATTTTGCTTTGTAAACATAAAGGTAGATATATGAGGTGCTTCTCAGGGCATACTTCCCCAGAGTGCACAAAGGTAAACAGACAGAGATATACTGGGGCAGTTTATATGAGATAGCTTTGTATGTCCAAACCGCAGCATTTTTTTGCTGTCTGTAAACAAGGGATGACCATCCCACTGCCGTGTACAATGCACAGTGGTGGGCTGAGTATGGAAGACCCGTGATAAATCTTATGGCTCTGTGATAAAGTGCATCGAGTTTGGCTAGGGTACCTGCAGGTCTCTGACTATATAGAAAGTCTGCATAATCCAACAGGGAAAGAAAGGTAGTTTGAACCAGTTTCAGTTTAGTGTCTCTTGTGAGGAGATTATTAATCCTAAAGAACAGACCAAGTCTTTGTCTAAGTTTCTTTGCTAGTTCTTCTAAGTGATCTGTGAAAGTAAGTCTATGGCCTAACCAGACCCCCAGGTACTTGAACTTTAGTACATAGTCCAACCGCTCACCTAGAATGGTAGTGATCTGTGGGAGTGTCCCAGCAATTGCAGGATTTATTGCATTTTGAAGGGGTGAGAGGAACATTGCTCTGTTTTTTTTTTTGCATTTAAGAGCAGTTTCTGGTTTATAAGCTGATGTTGCAACATATTAAATTCATTTTGAAGGGCTTTACAGGCCGCTTCAGGTGTGGGTCTACTAGCATAGAGTACCATATCATCCGCGAATAGGTGTATTTATCCCTGACTTCCTTATTGTCGGTCGTTTGGTTATGGTCTGGTTCCATATCTTGAAGGCTACCTTTTTCTTCTAAATGCTCTGTATCCAAACCTAACCGTTTATTGGCAATCTCCTTTTTTTCAGAAGAGTTTTCAGTTTTTTCTATCACTTCCTGTGGGGTTAGTGTATAACTCTGTTCGGGGATATTTGTTGATATGGTGGAGTCCAGTTTTACATCGTGGGGCATTGTTTGAGGTAAAGGATTTAAAATGTCATACTTGTTTTGCAATAGTAAGTGTTCTCCTTTTGGCAGAATACTTTTCTTGTTCCGACATTTTTTTTGTTTTGTATGATTAGTTTGTTTTAGCTTTACTGATTCCCAGTCCTCCACTTTGTTAGATTTGGGGCCTTGCCCCAGATTGCTAGGTGTACTGGTTACCATATCCTGCCCTTGTACAGATAGATTCTCAATCATGGAATTCAAAAGGTTTTCCAACATCCCTATTTCTTTCTGAACTTTTACCCTTTATTCAATTGGCTAATATCTTCCCTTAGTGTTTCAACAAGTAAGCAATTGTTGCATATGAAGACGTTACTTTTAGCCCCTTACGTTTACATCAAACAATTTTTACATTGCTTCTGAATTCTCCTTCCCTTTCCCTTACCCTGAGACATTGTTATAGCCTACTTGCAAGTTAGACAGTCCTACAGTACCTGATAGTGTGTTTCAATGTCTATATGCTTGCTTATAATGCTCCTAGTCCTGGTCCCTGGCGTCCCCAGTTGACACGCGAAGATGCGCATGTCTCTGCGTACGTCTCCATGCTCGTCGATGCGTCATCCATAGCCATACTTGCTAGCGCATGGATCTTTATACCTGTGAAACTGGAAGTAGCTATTTGATGCTTCTGGTATTCGCTCATAAATACCACAGTTTAAACAGTTTTAAAACTAATATTTCATTTAAAAGCAGATTAAGGGAATAATTTGTTTATTACCTCCTTATAGCTTAGCCTAGGTAACAGTAGCAGCTACAAGTAACCAGGGCGTGGAGGGGTTCCCGTTACCTCCACGTCCCGCCGTGCCCAACACTGAATATTTCCCACACAAGCCTTTGGGATCAGAATTACAGCATAGTCTGTAGCACCTTACCCTTGGAACTGTATGTATATTTATTGCTCTACTTCCCCATTCCCCCTTCCCGCAGGTCACACCTGGAAATAAGCCTCGGCTCCGTGTGCTCTCCTGGTGAAACATTTTAAATAAATAAATTCCCCATATCTATCCCACAAATTAATATGGCTGCCACACTTGTAAAATTTATCCCATGGAATGTAAAAGGGTTACACTCCCCAATATAGAGAAGACAAGTTTAAGACCACCTAAATAAATTAAGTGCTAGCGTGGCTTTCATCCAAGAGACACATCTGTGGAAAAAAGAGGCAGACAAGCTGAAAATGTGTCGGGTAGCTCAGATATTCAGTAGATCGTATAAGTCAAGACAGAGGGGTAGCCATCTTTTTTTCAAAAGGGACTTAACTTTAAAGCTGATGAGATCATAAAGGACCCAGAGTGTAGATTCCTGATACTTAAGGGCACACGTTTTGTGGTGCTCACTCCAGAAACTGCAAAGGACCCTTACCTCTGCTGCTGACTACTCTCTTTAGGCACTTACTGCCCCAGGTGGAGCGGCGTTATCCCTCTTAATCATTCTCCTCACCCGAGCTAGTACCTAGCCGCCCCCCCAACCCTCTTTACAGGCATCTAGGCCAGGCTATTACTCACCTATGTACTCCTAACTATTTTGTTTTTCTGCTGATGTTGTTCTTGCTGCATACTCCCAACTGCTATTTGATGGCATTTCACTCATGTTCCCTAAACCACTTCGATGTTCGGCTCCTGCTTCTGTTGTTGCTGCAAATTCCAAACTGTTATTTGTTGTTATCTCTGTATCACCCTATGGCGGAGCACGTTGCTCCTGTATGTAACCTCTACTGTATTACCAACTGTTGGAGCATGTGGCTCCTGTATGTAACCCAACTGTTGGAGCATGTTGCTCCTGTATGTAATCCAACTGTTGGAGTATGTGGCTCCTACGTGTAATTGTCTTTCTATGGACACCTTGTAACTCTCCCGGGTCGCTCCTGAAAATAGGCACTTTGCTGTTTAGTGTGCTTACCTGGTTAACAAAAGCAAATAAATAAATAACATCGATTAGTGTATAAAGTAGAATTTTCTGTTGTCTCTATTTAGGAAGGGATTGTACTTTGGCTCCATGGAGCTGAGCCGCAGATCCCTTCCACTTCCTTGTCCTTACTGCTGCCCCTGCGGCAGCACATTTTGTGATGTCATTATAAGAAGAGTGCAGTGGCGCACTCCATAGACAGTAAAGGGACCATTTTTTTTAGCATAGTTTTTTATCTTTTACATTCCCGTTCTGAACAAATCAGCCCATTCTGAACAAATCAAGGTCACCTCTCAACTAACAAGACCCTTGCTAGTTGAGGGGTGAGTGTCATGTGTTCAGAATGGGCATCGAAAATATAGAAAACAATATTAAAAGAGGCCCCATTACTGCCTATGGAGCATGCCCCTGTACTCTCCATGTAATTACATCACAAAACATGCTCATGCATGGGAAGTGCCTCAGGACAAGGAAGTGGAAGGAATCAGCGGCTCGGCTCCATGGAACCAAAGTACAATCCCTTCCCTTCCTAGATGGAGACAACAGAAAATTCAAATTTATACACTAATCGATTTTGGGACAGGTAAGGATCCTTCACGGTTTCTGGGAGGCAACTTCAGAAAATCCAGGAAAGGTGCTCTTTAAGGGGGAACCGGAAGGGGGCCAAAATCACCCTCTGTAACATCTATACCCTTAACTCCCAGCACCCAGATTTATTTCATCACGCAATGCCTCACCGAAACCTCAAATGGGCATCTACTGATTGGGGGGTGACATGAACACAGTTCTGGACCACTTTCTCAACAGCAATAAACCCAATCAAGCTCACGAATACATGTCTCCATAGACTTGCAAAACATGCCAAAAGAATTGGGGCAGACCGATATCTGGAGGCTGGCCCACCTACATGGGAGGGATTAATCCTCTTTTTCCCATCCACATTAGGTCTACAGTGAATAGATTTCTGGCTAATACCCAGACAGATCATGGCAGACATGCTGGATGCCACCATCAGGCAAATCATTATCTCGGATTATGCACCCATAATATTTACTTGAATGTCTGCGGAGCCCAACAGAGAGACAAATGACAATGGAGACTCAATGTTTCCCTTCTGAAGGATGGGACCTTCAGAGGGAAACTTCTGAACGCAAAAAGATTTCCTGGAGGTAAACAAGCCTGAAAACACATTAGCAGCAAAAAGATGGGATGCCCTGAAAACCATTATACTGGGGTGCTGCATCAGCGACTCCTCCTCTGTCAAAAAGTCTAGAGCAAACAATGTACCGGTTTTGCAGCTCAGGCTTTTTATTTATTGAAATGTTTCACCAGGAAGGCACACTGAACAACAAGTTGCTAGTCTCCCGGTGCGACCTGAGGACCTGGCTTAAGAAACTAGAAGGAAAATACTGGGCAGGCCAACTTACTCCCAGAAAATACGGGTTCAACTGTAGGTACAAGATCCAGCAATCAACTGCACCAGAAAGCAGAATACACTCTATTCAGGATGAGACAAACCTGGGAGGCAGGAGAGAAACCAGGTCGGTTACTGGCCTACCAGCTCACAAAGAGGCAAGAGAGGTCCAGAATACTAGCTCTCAACAAGCATTTGTCAATGCCAAATGTTTGCTTGCTGGTACTGGCACTGGTAGTGCAGGAGTTAGCTAGATGCATAATAGGAATGGCAGTGAAGTACTGAAGTAATGGCAACCCCCACCCCACCCTGCAGAGACTGACAGGCATTGGGGGTGTGCCTTTGGGTCATTACCATAATACCTCATGCCATTCCACTCACCCCACCTCACCTTGTTGTAGAATGTGAGTGTGCCTTGAGGTCTTCGACCCTAACGCCACCCCATTCCATAAGGAAATAAGCTAAGATGGGTGCAGTATAGGAGAATGGGGTGAACGTTAGGGCCAAAGACCCCAAGGCACACTCTCGATGCCTGCCAGTGGCTGCAGGGTGGGGGTTGGGGGTAGAATGGGATGAGCATTACGGCCGATGACCCTAAGTCACACCCCTGACACCTGTCAGTCTGTAAAGGGTGGGCGCTATAGTTGAAATCCTAACGCCCAGGCATTTGTTAGTATTTTTGCTCCAAATTTTCAACATGGCCTTTTTGGGACCCCACCTCATGAACAGCGGCACTATCATTTCATTGCTCAATCCCAAAAGGTGATTTCACACAATGAGTGTGCCATTCAGCACCACAGGTGCGAAAACAAATTTCAGGCAGGATGTGAAAAATGACAGCTGTACTGTTCATGAGTAGGTATGAAGAAATGGCAATGTTGAAAATCTGGAGTGAAAATATGAAAACGTGGTGAAGTTACGAGGCTGTGTAGAAAATGTGCAATGCACACTCGTAACGCAGTCATTTTTTGGAATGTTTTCACTAAGTTTTCAACATGGCCTTTTGGGATTCCTCCCTCATGAACAGTGGTGCTGTGATTTTGTTAATCTGTCCCGAAAATTGATTTCGCACAGCGACTGCACCATTCTGCCCCACAGGTGTAAAAACACATTTCAGGAAGGATGCGTAAAATGGCAGCTATACTGTTCATAAGAGGGTGTGAAAAAATGGCAATGTTAGAAATTTGGAGTGAAAATATTAAAAATTGGTGAAGTTATGAGTGTGTGTAGAAACTGCACAACAGGTGGGGTGCAACACATAGGCAGGCTGGCTCTTTGATTCCAAGGAGACACCCTGGGTACGGGAGATGCCTACCTTCCTATCTGGCTCGACACTGAACGTAGTCTGTCCTGCAGTTTTGCCAGCTCCCTGAAGGCACTAGTCTACGCAAAACCTTCTCGACTCCCCAACTTGCTTAAAACCTCCCAAACTGCCTGGTCCCTCAAGGCCCTCCAGCAAATTCAAAGGCATCTTTCAGAAAACTGGCACAATTCAACTGCCCAGCCCCTTTTTAATAACTTTTATTTTCAGATAGGCCATCATCCCATCCCACCTTCATTTTTGCCTCAGCTTAATCAGTGTGCCCTGGCAGATCTCATTCAGGGCAATGACTTAATCCCCTTCCAGGTCCTCCAGTGCCACTTCCAGCTCAGTCCCAAAGACACTTTCAAATACTTGCAAATTAAAGCAGCAATACTATCTTTCAAGGGTAATCAGGACTGGACCATGTAGTCAACTGAAGGTCTCTCTATGGCCTTTCAGGAGGCAGACCAGCCTCAAGCAGTTTCAAGAACATATAAGCAGCTCCAAGCTTCAGATCCGTGCCTCCCCATAGGAGTGTGCTATCGCTAGGTACAAGAGCTGTCCCTCCCAGCAGATACAGACTACTGGGCTAAAGTGTGGAGCACAAATTAAACGTATATCGAGCAGGACAGATTACGTTTAGTCCAGTTTAATAACCTGCACAATATCTATTATACCAAATAAAATTGTACAGAATGAGATACTTCTCCTCTCCTGATCATCCCCGTTGAGAGCAGGTTCCGGGCTCGTTGTACACATGTTGTGGGAATGTCCCTGTACTTAAATTTTCTGGAAAGAGATACAACGAATGCTGGACCCTCTCTTCGGGTTAGACTCCTTATTTACTCTGGAGTGTTGTCTTCTGGCAATATACCCCCCAGGGACACCCTCCATATGTAAAGCTCATCTGGCCCTAATCGCCTCCACAGCTAAACTGGTTATGCTTCAACATTGGAAAGAGAACTCCCTTCCCACATTTATGGAGTGGTATCAGGAAGCCCGCCTAGCTATTCAGTTAGATAAGCACACAGCATATTTGAGGCACAGGTCTCACAAATATCAAAGTACTTGGGAGCCCCTTATGACATCTTTCTCTTTGGAAACCATAGTGGCCGTTTACTACCCCTAATCTTGCCTGTTATTGTACTCCGGATTAACCCTCTGGTGCACAGAATCTGGGGGTGTTATCTTTGGGGGCACTTTGTTTCTGTTTTGTATTGTTCTGCCTGTCCTTTTTTGTTGAATTCTTTGTATAATGCAGCTCTCTGCCAACTGTATGTATTTTTTTGTATGCTGCAATAAAAGCTAATAAAGTACATTGAATTAAAAAAAAAAGAAACTGGCGCAATGGACGCTCGTAATGCAGTCATTTTTTTGAGTTTTTTCACCAAATTTGCAACAAGGGCCTTTTGGGACCCCACCTCATGAACAGTGGCCCTGTCGTTTCATTGGTCCCGAAAGGTGATTCTGCGTAGTGACTGTGAAGTCACCTTTCGGGACTAAGAAACTAAATGACAGTGCCAGTGTTCACGAGGCGGAGTCCCAAGAACCCCATGTTGAAAATTTGGGACAAAAACTCCAAAAATTGGTTGAGATATCAACCTAGGTTGAAAACTCCCCATCAAGTGCCATTATAGAGCTTACCGTCATTTCTTCAGTTCCTGGTTGGTCTTTGAAGAGTGCAGACGTGTTCCCGGTCCACAGAAAATCGCTGCTCCTAACCTCCAGAGGTAAGTATGGGTCAGAGGGTATGCGGGGAGGGTGCAGGTTGGGGGAAGGGGCCAGCGAGAATGACGAGGTACAGTTTTCTTTTTTTTTCAGGTTTAAACAAAATAGGTCATAGGACTGTTTTCTTATTTACAGCTGAAATATTAACAGAACAGATTTTGGCACACTGGGGTGGGTTTCCAGTGTGCCAGAGTACTGGGGGGGGGGATCAATGCTGACCCAGGGACTGGGCACCCTGAGGTCAGCTGACAACATGGGGTATGGGGGGGGCGACGCATCTGACACTGGGAGTGGGCATCCCAGTCTCGGAAACATCAAAGTAGTATTTTTTGGCACACTGGGGTGGGCTCCCATTGTGCCACATTAATGGGGGAGGCGGGATGCATGCTGACACAGGGACTGAGCACCCCAATGTCGGCAGGGGATGGAGAATGGAGGGTGCGGGGTGGGCAGCAGCAGTGGGAGGGAGCCAACATTTAAATTTGTTGTCCTGCTGTGTGTCTGGTTGGGAGGGAAGGGGAACTGCCACTGCAGTGACGAAACTGCCCCTGATTGAGCAGCAGATTTCTTTCAAGTGCAGCGCTCGCTCTGAAACTGCCGTCATCAGCAGCTTCAGCATTAATTGGTGGCCGAGGGACGTGCCCATTAAAGCATCCACTGCATTGGCCACAACACTGCCACACCTCTGCAATGCTGTACTACCGCAATGTTTCTTGTGTGCTATGTGTACAAGCAGACATAAAAACAGGAAGGGTCCTTATGCAAAGATAACAGAATCATAAACAATGCCTTCCTCGCTTTCTATAAACAACTGTAGAAAGAAAAAAACCCAGCAAATAAGACTGAAATAGGAACGTTTCTTTCAGGTTTGTCCCTATGTTTTCTCTCCCAAGAACAGAGAACAATTATAGTAGGGTGGGATAAATCGGGTAGCTAGGTGGATAACAGCCACTAAAACAACTGCTTTGGCTATTAGATTTTGAATGTTTCCAGCCAACTGGCTACCAGCCCAGAAAGTGATTTTTGAGCCTTTTAAAAAAACGATGGCCACTAAAAATATTGATTTGGTTACCAGATTTTAAAAGCTGGTGACCAAACTGACCACCAGTTCACAAATTGATCTGTGTCACCCTGAATTCTAGATAGGCCCTTACAAGAGTCAGAACTGCTTGCAGCCATTCAAACCATGCCAAACGGAAAAGCCCCAGGACTAGATGTTACTCCTGGCTGAATTCTTTGCTACCTTCCAGCAGGAACTGGAAGGCACCTTAGCCTCAATGCTCACAGCAGCATGTCAATTAGGACAACTGCCACAATACATGCGCACAGCTCTGGAAACCTCGATACCTAAACCAGGTAAGGACCCCTCTGCCTGCAGCAGCTATCACCTCATCTCACTAATTACAGTAGACTATAAAATATATTACAGATCGAGGGAGCACTTCTGACCAATTGGAGCACTCCTTTCCCTTCGTGTGAGACACTCTTAGTCTGTGAAGAGTATCTCACACACAGATGCCTGTAAATGGGCATGTTCCAGGACAGTTTTTAAAAGAAATAATATATTATTAATCAAGCTTGATCAATAATATATTATTTTGTTCTCCATCGCCACTCAGTGCTGTATAAGAGTGGTTTCACTTGCTTTCAGCTTGAGCCTGAACAGCTCAACTTCGCTGTTTTCACTCCAGCCAAATGCACATGAAACCACTCTTATACAGCAATGAGTGGCTCTGGGTGACATATTAACAAATACAAAGGTCTGGGTTCAAAGGCTCATGGAAATCCACCCCCAACCCCAATGCTAATACTGAAGGATCAAGTACGATTCAAACCCAGGCGGCAAGGAACAGATAACACAAGGAGGCTAATTAACCTAATCTGGCAGGCCAATGCCAGAAAATAGCTACAGCCCTGGTAGCACTCGATGTCGAAAAGACATCTGACTGGGTAGAAAGGTCTTACTTATTCCTTGTTATTTAAGTGGTGACCATGATTTATTCCGAATGGCCATCTAATGCGCCGTAATTTAACTTTAAATAACAGATCTCATTCATGTCTATAGGCGCGTGCTCCCGCACTCTTCATATACTGATGTCACAAAACATGGTAGCGCGGGGAGGGAGTGCACTCTGCAGAGGTACAAGGAAGTGGAAGGGATCAGCGCCGCGAGGCACCTCAGAGCAAAAATATGATCCCTTCCCTTCTTAAATTGGGGCATCTAAACAAGAAAAGATTACAAGGATTGGATTGGGGGAAGGTAAGGGTTCTTTGTGCTTCTTGGGGGCCAATGTAAACAGCTGCTCTTTAAGAATGTTGTTTACTCCCACTCCCTTTTCCCCCACGACGCACCTGGAAACGAGCAAACTTCTGCTCAGTGTGCCTTTCCTGGTGAAACTTTTCAATAAATAAATAAACAACCAGTAAATCTCAATCCCAGATGGGCTCTCCTGGAAACTGACCCCACAAGACCAGCACAATTGTCCTAACAATCCTAGATGGCTCACAGAGGCTCTATCAACTGCTAAGCACGTTATACTGTGACACTGGAAGCAATCTGACCCTCCAATGGCTGCAGGAAGGGTTCACTGAGCTGGGCAAGATAGCTAGCTTCGAGAGAGTACAATACACTACCAGAAATGGAATGGACCAATAGAAGAGTTTGTGTAAACTACCTAGAATCAGACTATTGTAGTCTACCTTAGGGAGATTTCCCACTGAAAACACACAGCTGAAGCCCCACCCGGGGTCAAGCGTAATCTTCTATGGAAAACAAAAGGCACAGTTCTACAGTAAGCCTACTACCCAGATCCCTAAAATGATCAGGAACAGCAGCCAAGACCTAACCTTACAGCATCCCTTTGGAATACAATATGCTTAGTTACCACTGACAGCTACCCATATGTACAGATTTAT
Organism: Neoceratodus forsteri; assembly: GCA_016271365.2. Lineage (NCBI taxonomy): Eukaryota > Metazoa > Chordata > Ceratodontiformes > Ceratodontidae > Neoceratodus > Neoceratodus forsteri. The sequence goes on from CM057458.1 coordinate 1,212,934,882, forward strand.
CAGCTAAAAAACAAAATGTTTACTGATCTGATAAAAGATGGTAAACATGTTATGAAATGGTATAGTGTTACTGCCACTGACCTTAACTTCCAGACTAACTAGTTAAGCTGGTTGAAGTTCTAAGGATCTTTTAATATTGTACTCCCAATGGGCTAGGCCATGGCCTGGAATTTAACTGTGATGCTTTGTAATTGTTATGTGCTCACTTAATATTCAATAAACTATAAATCAAAAAAAAAAAAAAATTTTGTCATAAACGAAGTACTCCACAAAGTAAGTGCAACCCTTTCTGGAGTTGGGTTTAATTAATTACCTCGTGGTCTGTCTAGTGCCGTTCCACCTTGTTTCTTTCGCTGGCATCATTTTTACACCTGGGCACAGCATCCTAGGAGGCAGTCTCTAGATTCCATGCCTTTATTACAATTTTTCTTTTAAATCCCCTGCGTAGCAAATTACTTGCCCAGAATTTGGGGTCCTGAAACCAAACACTTAGCTAGTACTCAGAAAATCTATTCCCATGCCTCAATTATCAAGCTGTGTCAGGGTTCTCACTAGCACTTCTTTAAGCCACGTTAAAGGAAAAAGACCAAAGGAAAACTGTATCATGCTTACCTACAAATGCAGATTGCTGGACCATTTCAGAAGGCCCTGATCTCTCTTGGTGCCTTGTAATGGCACTGAGCTTAACCACTGGATTCATCTTGAGTTCGACTCCAGCTATATGAGTTGCAGAGACATGTAGCTGGACTGTACCATTGATTTAATTTTGAATTCAGGGGACAACAGCATCCTGAAATCACCCTGTGATCTACAGGTAAGCTAAACAGTGTTTTGTTCATTTTGAGAACACAGTACTCATGCCGCCCATTTTGCCAAAAAAACAAATGGTTGCCAAACACTGTCCTACTTCTCAGCCAACTGCTGCCAAGATGTGCAAGTTTGGCATCCAGATGTTTGACGGGCTACAAGTGGTGGTCAATGATTAGCCAAAAAGCTAAAGCTAGCAATTTTAAAATCCCAGTGTTAACACTACCAGTACTACATTGCTTATGCAGCCCACCCTACTGCTCAAGTTCTGGTTAATGAAGTCTCAGAGGTCGATTTTAGCATTAATTTACTGGCCTTGGGCATAGTGCAAACTGCCTGTGGCCAGTGTGACTCCATCTGACTTTCCTATTTGGGGTAGTGTTAAAAAACAACAACAAAAAAACACACACCCACCCATTTCAGGCCAACTGCCCTAAACACCCATGTTCCCTTGGTCAGAAAATTCACCCACAACTTGACAAGTATTAGGAAAAAATAAATAAAATAGCTCACCACCAGTCTCCACCTTAACCGTCTCACCTTCCAACCTGGATGCCAGCAATTTCTCCCTCACACTATATCGCAAAGCATTACTGGGAGAACCTGCCAGCATTCAGGCCTAACAGCGAGACTGTTAAGACAGAGTCAGTGACGCGCTGCTTCAGGACTTTTTATGCTGATACCTGTCACCTTGTGGGTGAGTTTTCTAAGGGTACATGGGTGGGGAGGCTGAGACTGATAGGGAGGGGAAAGGGTATTAATTACTGTGGGATTTTTTTGGGCTGTATTGCAGTTACATGAGTTAGACGGTGGTTAGCTGAGGAAGTGAGCAGAGGCTTTGTGTGAATCACCATCAGGGGCCAGGGTCGTGGGGCTTGGGTGCTGTGTGTTGGGGGTGCCACTGAACACCACAGAGAATGTTTGGGGATGTGGAGAGGGAGGGGGTGACACTGGGAAGACTTTATAGAAAAGGGAGAGAGAGGAGTGCCACAGGACAGGAGGGAGGGTTTATTGGGAAAGGGAAGGGGTGCCACTGGATACCAGGGAGAAACAAAGTGGATATGGAGAGAGAGGGTGCCACTGGAAACCAGCGAGTCATTTGAAGGGGACTAGAGAAGAAACTGCCCACCTATCAATTAACCTCAGTTATAGCTTGGAACCAGTGTAAATCTTGAGGGGCCAGCATAAACTGGTACCACTTTCCTGGCTGGATAAGTACAAACAAAAGTTAAGCGTGATCCTGATACAAGCAAGTCTTGAGTATTCCAGGCTGATATTGATATAAGAAAACAGACACAGTTAGTGCCTGCAGTCAAACCAGAAAGTGGAAGTTTGCCATATCGGAGCACCAAATTAAAGAAACTCGCAAACTGATGTTAAACCTCACTGGGAACAAGCTACTGTTATGTTGTAACCTCTGGCCTGTAAGTTTGATCCCTATCTCCACTGTGCAAATCAGAGAAAACACTGAGTTTATTAAATTTACTAAAGGGTCAGTAATGATGGAACCTGAACAGAATGGGAATCACAATGGGGAAAACTGCTTCTACAGAAAATGATGGCTTGCTAGAAAACTGCAGGTCTCCTTTAATTATAAGGTGCAGACAAGGTAACTAAAAGGACTCCTCTCCACTTTGAGTCCAGCATAAAATCACCTCAGATATAATCATACATTCCCATCTTTTATCACTGAAATGTAGTACACTGGCACTTAAAATGTGGGGAAACGGGTGGCAGTGGCCCTCATCTTATTTATGAGAGACACAAACATTACAAGCTCTGAACATTGTGGAAGCTGGTGCCTTTATTTCTGCAAAGCTGTTTTTTTTGTTTTTTTTTTACTTAGCATTATAGAGTATGAAGTTCTGCTTTAAAGTTTGAATTTATAATAAAAGATATCATCTTTGTATGGAATGCACAGTTTCTATATAGGGCAGGTATGGGACAGAGCAAACCTCATGGTAACATGAAAGACGTCACTCAATGTGGGAAAGCTGTGAGATATGGCAACAATATGCAAAATTCACAAATAGAGGGACAGTGTTCTGAGACTGAAATATTATATTTTTATTGTAATTTGCGCATTATACTAGTCCACACACAATAACAATACACCACAAAACATTTTCTATCAGTAAAACTAATATTTTTCTGGCAACCTTATTTAAACTAAATACTGCATGTCAGAGATGCCAAGTAAACTTTACAGAGGCACCTCTCCCAAAATAAAAAAACCAAAAATAAGGATTTATATTACTTAAGCGCAGTTTGCACAGGAAGCAGCAATTACTGCAAGCACAGCCGTGGCATTTTCTGTTAATTAACCTGTATATTTTCATTTCTCTCCCCAAATTCCACCTTTTCTTTCATAGTGTGTTATACAGTAAGACCCCTCTTGTTCTGTTCTCAATGACACTCGATGTTGTTCATCTCCCAACTGGATCACTGACACAATGGCGGTCAGTGTTCAGCTGAAGCTGGGAAATCCGCTGATAGTTTAACCTCTGACCCACTTGGACTTAACATACAGCCCTGGAGTGTGCTCAGAGCTTGCTCTTCTTGTCACAGTGCATCAACCTCTTTAACCCCTTGTGGCGGCTAAGCTGCTAAAATTTAATTACAGCTCATCAACTGCTTTTTGATTAAGTGTTCCGATTTGAAATCCAGGCTATTCTGTAACACTGCATACCAATTACTGTCAGGCCTCTTACATTTCTGTTCTTTACCACATACAGAATCTGCTGGCCATTTGATGCTAAATACTGTAGATAGTGATATCAGCTTAGGCCAAGACAGTACTTACTGTCTTAAAAAGTTATATACTGGTGAAATCCTATTCAGTTTGAGGCTCACAGAGTGAGAAACAGATGCTTTATGCAAAGTTCTGTGGGCGGACTAGTCACTACTGTGACAGGGCTGAATAAGACCCTGTCCCATTTGTCATGCAGAAAGAGTTAAAAGCAAGCATTTGATTTATCCTCTCCTTTTCTGTCTCGTCTAATTGCGCACATTTTCTTGCAACACCCAGGAACTGATCACTCTGATGGTCACAGGATTCTCGGATCCCCCCCCCCACCCTCACCCCCACCCCACACACTATCTCCCTGCCTTCACTTGCTGTTCCTATCTTTTCTTCACCCTTGCTTATCTGTGGTTATAAAAATATATGTGAATTTTTGGGTGAAACTGTATGAAACTGGGATCCCTTGGTTTTAAAAATGTATGTAGCTATATTGTTGAAATGATTGCAAAAAGCTATTTGGAACTCTAGGGGTTAACACTGAGATGCAGTTTGACCTGCACAAGCTCATTTGCAGAGTTGTCAGCAGATTAGTTCTGGGGCACAATGTTCTATTTCATTACACCTACAAGGCAAGGCTCAGGATGCAAAAGGTAGCTGCCAGGAAAAGACAAGCGTGCAATCTTTTTTTGGAAGGGTGGAGAGAGACTGACATTTAGAATTAGAGATACCCTCAGAGGAAGGACTTTGTTTTGTGTTTTTTGTACTGCTTTTGTAAATAGCTATCCTGAACAGTTTCATTTACTTTATTTTACGGTTACTGATAATAATAAAACACTATTTGCAAATTTTAGAACTGCTCCTGATTTTCCTGTGCTTCCTGACCTATGCCCCAACTACCTGATTATACATGTATCATCCGAAACTCTGAATCATCATTCTTTTACTGTAATCATTATAATGGAAGACAAAAATCTAGTGACTCATAAAAAAAGGCTCTTTGTTATGATGCTATGATGTGAACAACACACAGATAATGAAAGCGGGTTTATCCTGCAAAGCCAGATATTGCAACCCTTCCACTGTGGGATCGGTTTTGATTATTGGACCTGTCATCAACTGTTTACGGAACACTGTCAGCCCTTTACTTACTTTTTTTTTGCCAGTACTCATAAATGTGTCTTCATTGCCTGCAGCAGTCCATCTTGTGCTGTAAGAGACAGATAGCAGCAATGTAATCCCCATAAAAATATTTACTTTTCTGAATTTTACTAAAAAGCAAAATCCTGCCAGTGGGCTCCTATTGTCTGTACCCGATGCCAACATGCGAACACATCTGTAAATGGCACTGAAGCACCAGAAGGCTTTTGCATGGACTATTCTAGCCAAGTTCAACTGAACACAGATTCTAGTAGCAGAAAGAAAGCTCAACTCTGGAGAAGCGTTTTTTTTTTTTTTTTTAAACGGCTGCTCAAACTTTGTTAAATCACAATCTGATAGTCGAGTCATGATACTGAACATGTGCATACACATTACATGCATACACATATACATATGCGTATGCCCAGTATCATGGCTCAACTTTCAGACCACGATTTAACCAAGTCTGAGCGCCCTTTTCCCCCCAAAAAAAAAAAACACTTTTCTGAGTTCAGCTTTCTTTCTACTACTAGAAACTGCATTTAGTTGAACTTGGGTAGATCAGCCCGTGCACGAGCCTTCTGGTGCTTCAGCACCATTTACAAATGTGACCACGCTTTGGCATCGGGTGCAGACAACAGGAAGGGATCGGTAGGGTTTCGTTTTCTAGTAAAATTCAGAAAAGTACATTTTTTTATAGGGACTACATTGCTGCTACAGTATTTCTATTGTATAGCACAAGACAGACTGCTGCAGGCAGTGAAGGTACATTTATGAGTGCCGTCAATAAAAGTAAGTAAAAGGCTGACAGTGTCCCTTTAAATTTCTTTGGTTGTTTTACACATTATTTATCCTGGATACCCAAATAAGATGATGCAACACCATATTTCAAGTGGGATACTGCTTCTAATCACGCTGTATTTGACTACTGGGAGGACTGAACAACAAGGTCAAGTGACTAGAGTAGGGTCACGAACTGAGACAGTGGCTGTGGCGGTATTTGAGCTTGGTGTGAGTCTGGCTCTCCAATTCAAGCTCTGGAAGCCCTTCTACTTCATGCCAAATTGTCAGCAGTGCTGGCCTATGATCTATGAAGCAGTTCTCAACAACTGCTTTAACCGATCTGATATGACAACTACAATTGGGATAACCCAATGACACACAGCATCTCCCTTTCATGGGGTCCCACGTAGGACAGTAGAAGGCAGCAGTATTAACTCAGCACCGCAGAAAAACAGATGCATACAGCATACGTACGTAAGGTAGAAATACAATGTAAATGCAAATAAGATACAAAACAGAATTCATTAAAGGGTGACATAGGTGGAATAACGGTTAGTTAATTATCAGTTACAGTACACCTACAAGAGAATCTCCTCCATACAGCCCCACCTTTGGAACTGTAAATCACTGGCGTCAGGACCACTATGAAACTTTTGCCTAGCTGGTGCCACCTATACAACGTAGCTTTAATCAGGTACGATTTCAGTTCTGCATCTACACTACATACCCTACCCCAGCCCCACCCTGAGACGATGCTGAAAACAGGCAGTAAAGTTTAGCCCTTCTTTCCCAGTCAACAAAACGCAATTAAAAATACAACATGAGTAGCCCCTTACCTCTTCAGTTTCCTGCCAGAGACCAGCTCAGATACATACAGTAGCAGCAGTCATACCTCTCAACCTTTTGTCAGTGAAATGAGGAACACAAACACTCAAAATGAGGGATACTGTACTGACCATCATAAACAGGGACACATCCTCAAACATGAAGGTCCGGCATCTGCAGGGCAACAGCGTTCACCTCCAGAATGTTAAGTGGACAGAAGGGCCCTGACAGGAAGCAAACATCCTGTGTCTTAAACACAACCAGGTGGGAATTACCTCCCATCACAGAAGAATCTATGTTGAGAACTATCCGAGAGGATGGATGGAGAAATGGAGAGAACCTTGAAGCAGAAGGGAGCAGTCCTGCCACCAGCAGAGTGTTCTCTGCCGTGGAGATGTGACTAAAATCAGTTGATTCAGGGATTAAGTTGCCTTCGTCCACTGGCTATGTAGCACCCACTGGGAAATGCATATGTGGAAAGGGCCATGGGGCAGTGACAAAAGCCACCACCCTGAGGCCCAGCAGCCAAAGCATAGACCTTGCAGTGACCTGGGTGCTGATAGCAACCAATAATGCCAGAGCATTCAGAGTAATGGCATGGAGTTCCAGAAGGAACTCTGTCACTTGAATCATGTCCAGTAGGGCACCTATAGAATAAAGATGCTGGCATGGGGAGAGAGCAAATTTGGCTTCATTGACCAGGATGCCCAGCTGATCTAACAAATGGTGAACCCAGTGTAAAGTTCATAATGCAATATCCCTGGAAGGTGCTCTGAGGAGCCAATCGTCCAGGTAGAGAAATACATACAGAGTCTCACGGCAAAAGGTCGCAGCCACCACAGCAAACCACTAGGTGAAGACCCACAGTGCTGAGGATAAGCCAAGGGGGCAAGACACAAAATTGGAATTACTGTCCTTCCAAAAGGAAGCATACGTCTTGTCTATAGCAGAGCCTGATCTTGATGTGCAGACAAGCATCCTGCATGTCTAGAGCAGAATGCCACTCTCCCTGCAAAAGCAGAGAGTGGAGCAACTGAAGAGACACAGTGCAAAACGCTCTGTATATCATGTACTATTTCTGGTCTCTGAGGTCCAAGAAAGGACACAAATCACCTAAGTTTTTTGGTGCAAGAAAATAGTTTAGTTTAATTATTTGGATTAAAACCTTTCAGCAAAAGCTCATTTACGGAAGTTCAACATCTTGAAATACCATACAGACATACAACACAAGAAACACACACGTTACATATCACCGGTACATACTACTGAGAACAGGAAATTAAAACAACAGCCTGAATTTTGTTCTTAATATTGCAGATTACATATCATACAGTTAGATTGAGAGGGGTTCCCAGTGTAAGGTGTTACTGGTAGCAGCCGTGTAGAGGCATCGACATGTATGAGAGGGTGGTCTGGGTGGGCAGAATGCCCAAGAAGGGGAAGGCTAGGAGACTGGGCCCCAGGCAGCATCTAATGAGGTATACCGACTAAGAGAGTCTGCAATATGGAGGTGGGGGCAGTAAAAGGGAGGGTGGGATGGAGAGAGGTGAAAACCGAACCAAGGTGAAATACTGAGGATAAAAAACCAAATTCTGTTTGGCCAGACGCGCTGACCGGATTGCTCTCTTGTCCAAGAGTGTGTACTTCCGTCAGTAAGACTGACAAGTGTTCCAAAGGATAAAAACAAGTACTGGGGGATGAACAGGAGGATGTGCTATTAACTATTTTCAATATTATACCATCCTGAATAATGTCTAGCACCAAAGTGACTGACATGATCTCATGCAATTTTGTTACAACAGGGAAATCTGGCCCCCTACCTGAACCTCTAACAAAGGGGCGGGGGTGTCAGTAGGTAATCACACAGTAGTTTCTGCCAGAGAACACCAAGGAGCAGAAGGAGCTGCTGTTATAACTATACTTCTCTACTGGGACTAAAGAACTAGAACTCTACTACTGGGACCTTCAATTTAAGATTAAAAAAAAAAAAGTGTGTTTCTGAGTTGGCTGAAGTGAATTGTTATCTGTGCAGTTATCTAGGTGTTTGTCTCAGGTGGCTGAAGGGAATTGTTATTTGTGCAATTAACTAAGTGTAGAAAGAGCTGTGAAGTGGGTGAGTGACTTCGCTAAAAGGAAGCCAGGTTAAAGCCAGATTTAAAATCTACCCTAGATAGCTTCTGACAGAGAACAGACAGAGAACACCAAGAAGAAGAAAGAGCTGCTGTTATAACTATACTTCAATACATTGCCCTCCTTCCCTCCCCTCCACCCCAAGCCAATTCTACTTTTATAGGCACAGGATTTGACTGACAACAGGAACTTCCTGTTTGGGAGCAGGAAGTGAGTGATCACAGAGACACAAAAGACTCACCATCCTAGAAGGAAAAGAATAGCTCTCCGTCTCCCCTTCCCCCAGCTGCTGGAGGTCTGACTCTGCGCAAGTAAGGAGACTATTGAGAAATACAGGAACTTCTTGTCTCAGAACAGGAAGATCAGGAGCTTAAAGGGCACGGAGGCAGTGAGTAAGTAGGGAGAAAAAATAAACAGAGGAAAGAGTAAGTATTCCAAATAACAGTTATGGGGCCAGAAATAAGACATGATGGGAGTGGTGCAGTGGCTGTGGAGCAGCAGTCTTCCGGGAGACATTCTGGGGGGTGCGGTGTTGTCCCATCTGCAGGCACCTCTCTGGGCTGAGGGAGGAGATTGCTCATCTCCAGGCTGAGTTGGCCAGGATTTGGGGAACTTCCTCTCCCACCCAAGGACCACCAGGGCCACAGCCGTTGCCTCAGAGGTTGCCAAGAAAGAGGAACAGTTGGACCACAGGGGGCTCAGGGAGGGTGAGGATGGTGGAACAGAAGCGCATCCCTCCAGCTGTAACTCTCCACAATTCATATGCCATTCTGGCAAAGTGTGGTTCCTCTATGGAGGATGCTGGCAACCTCCACAAAGAAGCCCCACAGGAGGGTGGCATGGGACCCCACAGGGGAAGGAAACAACTCCTGGTGGGGGACTCCAATGTTAGGGGGATAGAACTGGGGGAGAAAGGTAAGGTGCCTGCCTGGTGCCATGGCTTGGAAGGACAGGGAGCGAATCCTCAGGATCGCTGGAGCAGCTGCATGAGGAAGGGAGCTGGATGTCATTGTCCACCTAGGGACAAATCACCTGGCTGAGAATGGGATCAGAGCAATGCATTAAGAGTCTGTGGAGTTGGAGAGGAGCCTTAGACATGTAGCACGCACGGTAACCTTCTCAGAGGTGCTGCCTGTCTATGGCATGGATTAGACTAGGATGCTCCACATCATGGGATTCAATCAATAGTTGAAGAACTGGTGCAGAGCTCAGGGATTTGGCTTCACTGGGAAATGGGGGTCCATCTGGAGTGATGCAGGCCTATACCGGCGTGATGGTCTGCATCTGTCCAGGAGGGTAACCAGGATCCTAGGTGATAGGTTTAAATGCTTCATTGGCAAGCATTTAGACTAGCCAAGGGGGGGAGGCACTGGAAAGGAGCAGGGAAATCCTATTCCCCCCCCCCCAAAAAAAAAAATCAGGGTAGTAAGTGAGGTAAACACCAAGATAGAGATGTTGATAGAGAGAAGGGCAGGGGTAAATGGAGAAAATGACAAAGGCAATAAGGACAGAGATGGGGCAAAAGGGGTAAGGCAATCAAGAAATGGAGGGTAATGAGTATCAATGCCCGTAGTCTGGGCAACAAGCTCCCTGAACTTGTGGCCTTGATGGAAGAGGGATGTCTGGATATCGTAGCAGTCACAGAAACATGGTACACAGAGAACCATGACTGGGGTGTTAACATACCAGGGCACACAACCCAGAGGAGAGACAGGGAGGGCAGAAGTGGGGTAGCTCTCCATGTAAGGGAAGGGATAAAAGCAACAGAACAAAAGAGTAAACAGGGAGGAGAGGCACTGGGGTCACCCTAGAGACTGGAAATGGCACCATAATCCACACATGGGTTGTATACAGACACCCATGTCAGGGAGAGGGAATGGACAAGGATATGATAGAAGGCATCCTTAGGATGGCAGAGAAAGGGGAGATACTGTTGATGGGGGACCTGAATATGCTAGATGTTAACTGGAGCACCTTTGCTGCAGCCACATCCAAGAACAGGGCTATTCTCGATGACCTACAGGTGGCGTGCCTCAGACAGCTAGTTTTGGAACCCACTCGTGAGGGAGAAATCTTACACCTCGTACTCTCAAATGGGGACAGTGAGAGGATCTCAGATCTAGAAGTGGGTAGCCGTCTGGGAACAAGTGACCACCAAACAGTGTGGTTCACTATAACCTAGCTACAGAGTCAATGCATACAAGAGTGAGGGTACTGGACTTCAGGAGGGCTGACTTTGGCCAGATGGGAGAGTGCCTTAGAAAAGCACTAGCAAGAAGGCGGGGTGGAGCAACAATAGGGAAACATCAAAACTGCCATCACAGAGGCAATAAGCCTTTGTGTGAAGCAAATAAACAAATCAAAATGAAAGAAAAAGCCACTATGGTTCTCAAAAGAGGTGGCGGGGAAGGTTAGGGATAAAAAGATAGCATTTAGGAAGTATAAGGAAACACAGAAGGAGCAGGGCAGAGAACTGTACCAGTTAAGGTAGAAGGAAGCAGGAGTGAAGTCAGAATAGCAAAGGCCCAAACTGAGAAAAGATAGCCAACTCTGTTAAGAAGGGGATAAAACCTTTATAGGTATATCAGGAGCATAGAAAGACAAAGGAGGATAGTGAGGCTGAATAGAAAGGACGGGTGGGGAGATAGGGACAGTAAAAGAGGATACTGAATGAATACTTTACTCAGTATTCACAAAAGAGGAGGAGGGGAGGTGCCAAATCCAATTAACAGAAGCACTCTGATAAGGGGGTTGATCCCAGTCCTTTCACAGAGGAAAGGGTTCTGAAAGAACTCCTAAATGGAAGGTGGACAAAGCAATGGGGCCTGATGGAATTCACCCCAGAATTCTAAAAGAATTAAGGGGAGAACTAGTGACACCATTGACTACCGTTTTTAAAAAATCATGGGAGGATGGTGTGGTACCTGAGGACTGGAAGAAGGCGGATGCGATTCCACTTCACGAAAGTGGGAGCAAGACAGAGGCAGGAAACTGCAGACCTGTCAGTTTGACCTCTGTGGTAGGGAAAATGATGGAATCACTTCTGAAGGAAAGAACTATTAAGTACCTAGAGGCCAGTGGGGCACAGGACCCAAGGCAGCATGGGTTCACACAGGGAAGGTCATGTCAGATGAATCTAATTGATTTCTTTGACTGGGTAACCAAAGTAGTAGACCAGGAAGGGGCTTAGCAAGGCGTTTGATACAGTCCCACACAAAAGATTAATAATCAAATTAACCAGCCTGGGAGTGGGTCCCAGGGTTGCAGACTGGGTAAAACATTGGCTGGACAACAGGACACAGAAGGTAATTGTAAATGGAGTCCACTTGAAGAAAGAGAGGTTACTAGTGGGGTACCGCAGGGTTCAGTACTTGGTCCAGTCCTTTTTAGTGTTTTTATAAGTGACATTGCAGAGGGACTGGAAGGAAAAGTATGCCTCTTTGCAGATGATGCAAAGATCTGCACCAGGGTTGATGCACAAGGAGGTATGGAAAGGATGAGAAGGGACTTGGCAAGGTTGGAGGAATGGTCAGAAGTATGGCAGCTTGGATTCAATGCAAAGAAGTGCAAAATAATGCACCTGGGAAACAATAACCCTGGGGAAGATTACACAATGGTGGGGAGGTAGTAACAACAACAAAAATGGAAAGGGACCTGGGGTTATTCATATCAGATGACCTTAAGGTTAACAAGCAATGTGAGAAGGCAGTAGTGAGGGCTGGGGGGATACTAGGATGTATAGGGAGACGCATCACCAGCAGAAAACAGGAAGTTGTTATCCCTCTGTACAGACAGTTGGTGAGACCCCATCTGAGTACTACGCTCAGTTCTGAGACCCCATCTCTGCAAGGACAAGACAGGATGGAGGCAGTTCAGAGGGGGCAACTAAAATGGTGCAGGGTCTGCAAGAGAAGCCTACAGAGGAGAGATTAAAGGAGCTTAATATGTATACCCTTGAGGAAAGGGGGGGGAGCATGACAGAAACTTTTAAGTACCTCAGTGGAATCTACAAAGTCCAAGAGGGTAGCATCTTTCAAAAAAAGAGATGTGCACGAACAAGGGGACACAATTTGAAAATAGAGGGGGGACGGATCAGGGGCAATGTGAGGAAGTATTTTTTCACAGAGGGTGGTGGACGCATGGAACAGCCTTCCTGAGGAGGTTGGTGGTGTCTAAAACTGTGGGAGAATTCAAGAATGCATGGGACAGACATAAGGCAATTCTTGTGGGGGTAGGAAGAAACAGGCTGTTGGTTAACTAGGATCTGTAGCTTATCCTGTAGGCAGGGAAATGGGCAGACTAGGTGGGCCAAGCAGTCCTTATCTGGCATCAAAGTCTATGTTTCTATGTAGAGGGAATGATGGGGTGCTGCCTGGACCTGGCCCACTAGGGGGGTTTAAAATGTGCACCCAAAGACTGCTGCTTAGGGGCAGATGCTGTACAGCTTGACTGTCAGGGCATCCTAGTATAAAAGGAGGGGGAGCCCCAGCAAAACAATATGCCACAAGCCTTCATGATGGCTGGTGAGTAAATGACTTCAGGTAACAAAGGCACCTTAGAGGACTTCAGTTCCTTAACAGTGAGTTCCACATCGTGGTCAAATCGTTTCTAGCCATGAAAAGGGGAGTTAAGGACTGAGTGTTGGGCATCTATGGCAAAACCATCACCTCGCAGTGAGGAGTATCTAGGAAGGCAGATGCCAGAGGCAGCAGTATGAGTGGGAAGCCTCGAGGCAGAACTCAGAAAGTGCTTACCTGCCTCCAAACCATGTGTTACACATTGCTAGACTTTAGCCATAGTACAGCCACTGGACAATTAATCCACAATAGTAGATGAGGACTTCCATAGGCTGTTCTATTATTTAATCATATTAGCCAGATAACTGCCAACATGGAGGCCCAATGAAGTAGAGGCATACATCCACTTTCCGATAAACTCTTATTTTCTTAATTTTCTATAAGGAAACAAAGTGCTCATGCGATGAAGGGCTTTAGAATGGTCATCAGCAGCCATAGCGACTACTGAATCTGTTTGAGGTTGGTTAGTATAAAAAGACTTGGAAGAGGGGGCAGGATATTGTTTATCTGCCTTACAAGGGGCAGCTGGCAAGGCACTTGGATTATGCCAGGCAGCAAGTGTAGCATCCTCCGAAGCAAGAGCATATAGGAGGAATGATTAACAAAAGAGATGGAGGGACATGTAAGAATTCATACAGATTCCTCTTAGTAGAGGCATCCTCAGCAGCAAAGCCTACCTTGTCCTGCAGGAGGTACAGTAAAGCCTGGAAGAATACATCCTCAAGAGGAGATCAAGGGGTATAAACCACAGTGTCTTCACTACAACAGGAGACAGTGGAGCTAGAGTCAAACCCATAAGCAGGTTGCTCATTATCCTCATAGTCTTCTATATCCAGCAGATCTGAACTGTACTCATCCTACTTCTCCTCTTCAGGCTTAGGAGAGGTGTAAGAACCATCAGAGCCACATGTAGTGGCATAGACTGAGGTAGCACAAGAGCAAGGAAAGGAGTCCCAAAAGAACCAGCAGACATCAACGGGAACAACAGCAATAGCTGGGCCGTACACATAATCACTAATGGCAAAAGTCAATGAAAAGATTAGAGACATTAGCCAGCACAACAGCGCTAGCGCTGATGGCACCGCCAGCAGAGTTGATGATGAAAGAGTTGCCTGGACAGTGTACTCTGACTCACCGGGTAGGAGCCACAAGCCTGTTACAAAGGCAGCGCTGAAGCCTGCACCCGACCCAAGTGTCTGAACGACAGATAGGCTGGCTGCAGAAGCCAACAATGTGGACAGAATCTTACCCTCAGAAGGACGCCGCAGAAAACTGGATCATGAGGGACAATAAGACGAACTGCAGTGATGCCCAGATGAACAGCACTTCTTGCTTTCTTCCGACAATGAATGGCATTTTTCTTGTGAAGGTGACAACATGGCTACTTTACAAGGTGGCTTATGGAATTGTGCAGTGTCAGATCCAGCAGAATGAGCCAAAACCATGTGATAGACACCACAGAAGCCAGCTTGGCTTCTCCACTGTTTACGGAAAAGTTTCCAAACCTTTCTGGAGGCATCTCGTCATAGCCTGAGTAAAGCCTTCAGAAGTGGCACAGGATTTCAGTACATGCAAAAGGCCCAGGCAGCATACACAGAGTGTGAGCATCATCACAAAATATTTTTACTCCACACTGACAAAGAAGAAAAAGCAGAGGCTTGTTCGAGGGTGCAGATGACTGTATGTAATGACAATAGTAACAAAATAAAGTTGGTAATACTTCAACAATGAAACTGACGAAAGCATGTCATTGCTCTGACAAGTGGCTGACAGCATGAGAAAAACTAAGGTAAGCAGCCACCTACGTTATATAGTCAACACCGATGTGTGTTAACGTGGGAGGCTCCAGCTAGGCAAAAATTTCTGAGTTGTCCTGCCACTGATGGTTTCAAGTTCCAAAAGTGTGGCTCTATGGAAGCAGATGTCCTTGAAGAAGATCAGTAGTAAGGAAAATTGGACCTAAAATGTATTATGGACCATTAGTCTAGTTGGAGAGACTTTAGGCAGTCCCACTGGTAGCCAGGGTACCATGCCGAGTCTGGCACTTAGAGCAGGCACTTCTATGATCAATTCCTCAAGAAAGAAGCTATATTTTCCTCATACTGGGGGAAATGCACTGGGACAGTGCTGAGGGATACCTCCGCTGCACTGCCGCAGGCCTTGTCTGCCTGCTATATTCAGAAGCCAAGACCTAGAGGAATTTTTTTTCCCAGCATTCAGGGAACTACCCCACCACCATTACCACCCTCCCCAACCACAGAAATAACACTGGCGCATCATAAAGTTCTTGGTTAATGAAGCCAAGATGAAAGTTTCCTCTTTTCATATCAGTCGTCTTCTATATTTGCTGCCAAGTCCTCTTTCAGGTGGTCTTCAATGGCATTTAAATATCTGGACAACAATGTTTTTGACCGAGTTATAACCTACTATTAACTGAATTAAAAGAGAATTTTGTAAAATGGGATATATTGCCACAGTCACTTACTGCCTTCAAGATTCTGTGTCACTAGAAGGAAAGCTTGGCATACTGTGAAATGAGGCCCTCACTGGACAGGCAGGCCTTATTGTACCAGACAACCACAAAGCAGTGCAGGCAGTGTTTTTAGAGGCTTATCTTTCTTCCTGGAAGATAAATGCAGTGAGGTGGCTATACCAAGTAACATGGGCTGTTTAGTATTGCAAGAAGATTAAGGATACTGAAAGAAGACTTCTTTCCATTTATATTGCGCTTTTCATTCATACTGTATCCCAAAGCACATCATAAGCAACGGCAGACTGGCAATAATGTACGAACATATGAAAACTGCCAGCAGAAAAAGGTCATTTGGTCTACTGAGTCTGCTCGATTATGCAGCTAGCAACCCTATTCTGCAGCTGCACCCCCATCCCTGCACCCCCTTCCCTTGACTCTCCTTTTGCCCTGTCCCAGCCCCTCTTGAAGCATCCCACTGTTTTAAAGGACTACCACCTCTGTTGGTAGCATGTTCCACTCTGCCACCACTCTCTCTGCAAAAATGTGCCTTCTCAGTTCCTTCCTAAAACTTCCACTCACTAATCTCATATCATGACCTCAAGTGTCCCTTCCCTTGAACAGTCCCTCCGTGCCTGTCCGGTTTATTCCTCTCATGTATTTGAAGGTCTCGAACATATCCCCCGTCCCTCCTCTTCTCCAGTGAGTGCATGTTCAACTGTCTTAGTCTACTTTCATATGGTAACTCCCCCAGACCCTGGATTATCTTTGTTGCTCTGCATTGCATCCCTTCCAGTAATCTAATGTCCCTCTTTAGGTACGGGCGCCACTACTGCACGCAGTACTCCAGGTGGAGTCTGACCAGCAATCTATACAATGGCAGAATCACCTCCCCCCTCCATGAGGTTATACCCCTTGCAATACAGCCCAACATTTTCTTGGCCATTGCCGCTGCCTTCCTACACTGTGCAGAGTTGTTCATTGCTCCCGAAATGAGCACCCCCAGAACCTTCTCCTCCTCAGTCTCAGCTAGCGGTACTCCCCCCAGATGGTAGTTTTTGTCCTTGGATTCTTAGCCCCGAAATGCAGCACCTAACATTTCTCGGCATTGAATCCCAGTTGCCAGGTGTCAGGCCATCTCTCCAGCCTTGCCAGATCTTCCTTCAAACCCTGCCACCCCCCCTAGGTCATCCACTACTGCTCCCATATGAACATACGAAACTGCAAGCAGAAAAATGCCATTTGGTCTATCGAGTCTGTTCGATTTTGCAGCTAGCACCCCTACTCTGCAGCCGCCCCTCCCATGACCCTCCCTTTTGCCCTATCCCAGCCCCTCTTGAAGCATCCCACTGTTTTACAGGCCACCACCTCTGCCGGTAGTGCGTTCCACTCTGCTATCACCCTTTCTGTAAAGAAATGCCTGCTCATTTCCCTCCTAAGTCTTCCACCCTCCAATCTCATGTCATGACCCCGAGTGTCTCTGCCCACCCTTCCCTTGAACAGTCTCTCCGTGCCTGTCCTGTTTATTCCTCTCATGAACTTGAAGGTCTCATTCATATCCCCCCGTCCCTCCTCTCCTCCAGAGAGTACATATTCAACTCCATCAGTCTAACCTCATATGGTAACTCCCCCAGACCCAGGATCATCTTTGTTGTGCTGCACTGCACCCCTTCCAGCAATCTAATGTCCCTCTTTAGGTAAGGGTGCCAAAACTGAATGCAGTACTCCAGGTGGGGTCTGACCAATGATCTGTATAACTGCAGAATCACCTCCTTCCTCCTAGAGGTTATACCCCTTGCAATACAACCCAGCATCTTGCTGGCTACTGCTGCTGCTTTCTTATACTGTGCTGAGTTGTTCATTGCTCCCGTCATGAGCACCCCGCAGATCTTTCCCCTCCTCAGTCACAGCTAGCTGCCCCCCAGATGGTACCTCCTCTTTGGATTCTTTGCCCTGAAATGCAGCACCTTCCATTTTTGGCGTTGAAACCAAGTTGCCAGGTATCAGACCATGTCTCCAGCCTTGTTAGATCTTCCTGCAATCCCTGCCACCCCTTGGTCATCCACCACTGCTCCCATCTTGGTGTCATCCGCAAATAGACTGATCTTGCTATTTATGCCTACCGAGATGTCTGCAATAAATACCCCAAATAACACCGGCCCCAGCACTGACCCCTGTGGGACCCCGCTCATCACTACCCTTGGGGATAATTCTCCTCCCACCACCACCCTCTGCTGCCAGCCCTGCAGCCAGTTCTCCACCCATCCCACCAATTTTGCCCCTGCCCCTTAGTTTACATGCTGGTCTCCCATGTGCCACTGAGTGGAATGCCTTACTGAAGTCCAGGTACAGCACATCCACCGCATGCCCTTTGTCCATTTCCCTAGTTGCCCAGTCATAGTAGTCCACTAGGTTGGTCTAGCAGGATCTGCCCTTGAAAAAGCCATGCTGCCGACTGTCCTGCACCCCAATGATCTCCAGCAAGGTCACCAGCCTCTCCTTCAGGATTGTTTCCATTAGTTTCCCCACTATGGACGTGAGACTCACTGGTCTATAGTTCCCTGGTTCATCTTTGGAACCATCTTTGTGTCATCTGTAAATAGACTGAGCTTGCTCTTGATGCCCACTGAAATGTCAGCAATAAATATCCCAAATAACACTGGCCCCAGCACCAACCCCTGTGGAACCCCGCTCATCACTGCCCTTGGAGATGAGAGTTCCCCTCCCACCACCACCCTCTGCTGTCTTCCATGCAGCCAGTTATCCACCTATCCCGCCAGTTTTGCCCCCGCCCCTGTGCCCTTTAGCTTACCTCCAAATCTCCCATGTGGCACCGAATCGAATGCCTTACTGAAGTCCAGGTACAAGATATCCACCACATGACCTTTGTCCATTTGTCTAGTCACCTAGTCATAGTATTCTACTAGGTTGGTCTGGCAGGATCTGCCCTTGACAAAGCCATGCTGTCTACTGTCCTGTAACCTATCCTTGGGGCCACTCTTATGGAGGGGAACCAAGTGAGCCATCCTCCAATTCTGAGGTACACACCCGAGTCCAGTGAGGCATTAAATTGGTCTGCCAAGGGGCCTGCTAGGACCTCCACAAGATCTTTCAGTACCCTGGGGCATACGCCATCCGGCCCTGGTGCCTTGTCCATCCTCAGTGTCCTTAACCTCTCTAGCACTCTACCTTCTGTGATTTCCCTGTCCATCATCTCCTCCTCCCTCTGTTCCAATCACCCCTCTCCCATCTTGGGTAATCCCCCCCTTCTCCTTAGTAAAAACTGTACAGTAGTAGTTGTTAAGTGCTTCTGCCTTTTCACCCCCCTTTTCCACCCATCCCTCCTCCCTCTTAATCCTTACTATCTGGTCCTTACAACTCCTTTTCTCCCTGATGTACCTGAAGAAGTCTTTCTCCCCCTCTTTAATGACCTGCACCAGCCTGAGTTCCCTGGATGCCTTGGCTGCCCTTACCTCCCTGGTCACTTCCTTCAGGTACTCCTCCCTGTCCTCCCCCCTCTCAGTTTTCTTGCATCTCTTATAGTAGGTGACTGGATACATGCTGCAGCAGCCATTTTGCACATCAGCACCCACGGGCAATTGCCTGAATCATTTTATTAGGAAAGGGAATGTTGGCCAAAGGACCGGGGTACACTGAGTTCTCTGACTTCCCCCTGGACACCCACTATGACAACACAAGAGATGAGCAAAAGGGACCTTAGTTTAATGTCTCTTCTGAAGGTCAGGACATTCTGACAGCATACAGCAGCCACCTAGTACTTCACTCAGGTGCCAGCATTTTTGTGGTACAAGCCCAAGTCCAGGTGTGGGATTGGGATCCATGACGTTTAGGCTAAGATGCAGATGTGCTACCAACTGGGTCACACTGAGTTGTACTCCACATCAAAAACCTAACATGATCCCCCACCCCCACAGAGAAATTTGCCTACCTTGGTCCTTGGAAAAAGGAATGAATATTTTTTTTTTCGAACAAAATGCCTATTAGCTGTAAAGTAAGTTCTCTAAACAGTCCTCACCCCCGCAGTCTGTTAACAAAGCCACTCCTCAAGAGTTGGCCCTTAATCGCATTCACCTGTACCGAGTGGATGGCTCCAGAATGTGACTAATCAATCACAATGGGGCAAGATTCAGTTAGAAGGAATGACTGAAAGAGGCCATTTGTGCAACATAATTTCATTATCAATTCCCTACTACAAACAACAAAGCGATTAAGAAGCAAGCGCCGCAATTTTTCTTCTTACATGGCAGAACAATTTTACCTCACTGATAAGTCTGCCAATGTGGACCAGCAGCTTTTTAAAATTTGTTCTTTTTAAAGCGATAGCACCAAACTGCACACAGAGAATTGTTGCTAGTGTGTTTTTTCTGACAAAATGCAACAAATACTGATTTTTTTTTCATTCTTTTTTCCATGGTTCCCTCTATCCCCACCCCAAAGCGATGATAGGGTCCGCACCTCACAAGTGTCCCAATTTTTTTTTTTTTTTGGTACTTTCTGTTTTTTCCCTCTTCTCTCCCCTCAACTCCAGTCTCCTCGGGAGTACCTGGGAGTCATCTCCTCTGTTCGCTCTATCTGGTCAATCCTCCGTCGCCCATGTAGCCTCGGTTTGCCCCGGTAGAAGGTCAGGTGAGCTCAACACCCCAATTCTCTGGCGGTGTCGGTTGGAAGGATGCCAGGAGGGTAACCTTGCCGTAAATCAATGAAACAGCTCCCGGTTCTCCGTCTCCGCTGGAGCTAAAGGTTTTTTCCTTTTTCTCTGAGTGGCTAACGCCTGACGCCAAGGCCTCACCGACGCCTGCCACTCCTCACCCTTCACTACGCTCTGTTGCTTATATCTCCAGCTTCCAACAGAGGTCAGCCGAGCAATCAATAGGGACCCCTGTCCCTCCCGGGAGAGGAGAGGAGAGCTGTCCTCCGGACGCTTGATCCTCTCCCTCCCCAGCCGACCCCCAGCAACCCGGGCTCGTTCCCAAACCCGGGTCGCTGGCATGGTGCAAGGTGTGGCGTCCGGCGCCTCAACACTCAGCAACACCGGGTAGGCTAAGTGTCCCAAATTTTTGCCTCAAAATGTTCCTCTTTCCCTCGTCCAATTTGTGTTTTTGTGATTGAACCACGGGGACTGTAAGCACAAAATAATGGAAAACATTAAAGCTACAAATTTGTTCTTCAAAAAAAATGCATCTTCCACTAATCCACTTATTCTATCAATTTTCTGAGTGAATATTACCAATTTTTAAGATGTGTCCCTTATTGCGGGCCTTTGTCCCTGATTTTATTACACATTGTACCTGATTTAGCAGGCAAGAGGTTGAGAGATGTGATGGGGTCACATCACGGTTGCACACTTCCTCTGGCTAGGCAAGTGGCTGCCTTCATATACAATGCAGGCCACTCCTTGTTGGCCAGCAGTGAGTGCATTAAATAAGTAAAATTATATCATGGACCTCGGACACTGACCAATGAGATAGGCAGACTGACACCTTACCTCCGTTGATTATCTACTGATAATCACCTCAAAACGTGCCAGCCAGCTGCATCTTTAAAAAAAAAAATTAGAGGCCGAAATCACGAAACTCCGACCGCCATCTTGTTTCCTGCTAGCGGAGACCGTAAAGAGCAGCTCGTAAATCAGTAAAAACAAAACAAAATAAAAACAGTGTTGTATTAGTGACGATTTATTATATTATATCAAGTACTGCTTTTTAAATAATAAAAAAGCAGTACTTGGTATAATCGTAATAAGCCACTTGGGGGATCTGTTTTAATTGGGGGATTTACCACGGCTGGGGTGGATTTACCCACCCCAGCCGTGGTAAATCCTCCGATAACCCACACCCCCTTGTGGCTTATTGCTTAAAGACACAAAAGGGTGTGGGTAGTTATATGACAAGTGTATTGCCACGTGCATTGTGAGGCATGGTGTGTTTACACTGAATGCTTTCAGCACCTGGGAGTGCAGTCATCATCCACTCCATTGCGTGTCTTATGGTGCTTTTTAAATGGCTAAGATATCTTCCAAAAACCCACCTTTTTTTATATTAAAAATGGTTATTTTCTTCTGCTTAAACTAACTAGTGACATGTAGTCCATCGCACCAGGAGGCTTAGGAACCCCCCCCCCCCCAAATGGGAACATGCAGGAACATAAGTTGACTACAGGAACAGCTAAAGCAGGCAGGGAGGGGCAGGCAGGTAAAGAATGTATAACAAGTGATACGGGAGGGGGGGTAGTGCACACAGGAAAGGAAACCGGGGTGGAGGGGGGAGACACTGGAGAGGGAGAACAAAAGCAGAGGGAGAGCAGACTGTAAAACGTGGAAGGTGATGCTAACGAATGCCTATCGCCTAGGAAATAAGGTTCCAGACCTGGAGACCTTGTTGGCAGATGCAGACCTTGACATAGCAGCAATAAAAGATACATGGTACTCTGCTAATCATGGCTGGGAAGTCAATATACAAAGCTATACACTGTTCAGGAGGGACAAGAAGGGTAAAAAGGATGAGGGAGTGGCCCTGTACATCAGAGATGGTATAAAGGCTACAGAAGTTCATGGAAGGCGGGGGGTGAGGTAATGTGGGTCACCCTAGAGCCAGGGAATGGAACAGCAGTATGCACAGGGGTGATCTACACACCTCCAGCGCAAAGGGAGGAAGCAGACAGGGAACTAGTGGAGAACATACACAACATGGCAGCTAAAGGCGAAATCCTGCCACTGGGGGATTTCAATGTGCCAGACGTGTATTGGACCACCTAGATGGCTGCTTCACCCAGAAGCACAGCCATCCTGGAATCCCTGCAGGGGGCTGGACTCAGGCAGCTGGTGCATGAGCCAACCAGGGACAAGTCAATTCTGGACCTGGTATGGACCAATGTAAATAGAGTCGAAGAAATACAGATAGAAGGGCAGCTGGGGTCCAGTGACCACCACATGGTGTGGTTCAGCATGGAGGCATGGACTCAATTAAGCCACACAAGGGCAAGAGTATTAGATTTCAGGAGGGTGGATTTCACTGAATTGGGTAGATGTATACAAGCAGTCCTGGGGAAGGGAGAGGTAACAGAACCCAAACCAACATCCTGAGAGGATTTCTCCATTCTCTCCGTCAATTTACCCAGCCTTCTGTCGAGGGTAGATTAAGGAAAGTTGTTGCAAATTTCACAATCTGCTTGCAAGTGGTCGAAACCCAAGCAGTACAGACAGACCAAGTGCAGGTTGGCTTTGACAAATTGCTCCCCGCACTCGGTGCAACGCTGAAACCCAGTGGGACCGTTTCTTCTCTTGTGTTTCTGTGACATAACCCTTAAATTTGAAGCTTAACCCAACGGCTTAGTCAGGCCGGTAAAGCGATGCCCAAACTGAAAATTCTTATCCGAAGTGGTTTAGTCAGGCCCAGATAGAAAAACTCAAATATATACCCCTGGTGACTTAGTTAGGCTGGGTAAGAGAGAAGACGAAGTCCTGACAACCAATGGTTCAGCACTGGGAAAATAAAAACCGAAAAACTCGGTTTTCAGTCAGAACTTCGCACCGGTTCCCAAAATCAGAGAAATGCACACACATTTACCTGACTCTATGGAAGAAATAAAAATTTGGTCTCCTCACAGTCCACAGAACCGACTGAAAACCAAAAACTTACCCAACCGAGAAAGTATGTTACATGAGGACAGAGGTTTGAAATAAACAGTAAAAATTATAAACGGAAGGTTGATAAAACCGACGGATTTAAACATCAACCGAAGCAGAATAGGAACAACCTCAGAGGGGTCTTCACTGGTGAGCAGAGTAAAGAATCTGATCAGTTACTAGAACGTACTGAGAATGGTGGTTTGAAAACTGAGCTCGAGCTCAATGTTCTATGCATTTGCACAGAGTTTAACTCTTTGTTCTCCGGGGCAGCTGAACCGGTCAGTCATACTGCATCAGTCAGAATACAGCAAGACTTCATGTTGTTTGAAGAACAATGGGAGAAACTGAAAGGCGCCATAGTGGATATAACAAACCAATGCGTTCGGATAGTGGCCAAAGGGGAAAGAAGAAGGAAGCCACTATGGCTCTCCAAAGAGGTGGGGGACAAAGTCAGGGCTAAAAGGCTGAGTTTCAGGAAATATAAGGGGAGCCAATGGGAGGAGGACAGGGAGGTGTACCTTGAATGTCTAAGGGAAGCAGGGAAGCAGTGGCGGCTCTAAACCAGGGCTCGCCAGGGCACGTGCCCCAGTAAAAAAAATGCTGTGCCCCAGTTGGTGCCCCATATGGTGCAGAGCTTCCCCCATAATTACAATATATCAGTGCCCTGGCTGCCATCTGTTGTGCCCCAGCAGTGCCCTGGTAACCATTTGTGGCTAGAGCCGCTACTGCAGGGAAGGCTGTTAGGAGGGCAAAGGCGCAGACAGAAGAGGGCTTAGCATGGTCTGTAAACAAAGGGGATAAGACATTTTATAGGTACATCAGTGAAAGGAGAAAAATTGGGGGGGGGGTTGTGAGGCTCAAAGGGGAGAAAGGAGAGTGTAAGGAGGGTGATCTGGACAAGGCAGAAATACTGAACAAATACTTCTGCTCAGTATTCACTAAGAAGGGGGAGGGTCAAGGACCACAGTTGGGATGCAGAGGAAATGGGGGAGTGGACACTAGTCCATTCATAGTGGAGATAGTTCTGGAAGAACTCACAGGATAAGGCCATGGGACCAGACGGCATCCACCTGAGGATATTAAAGGAGCTGCGAAGGGAACTAGTAGTGCCTCTGGCAGCTCTGTTCACAGAGTCACTCGACATGGGTGTCATTCCAGAGGACGGCACATGTAGTCCCACTGCACAAAAGTGGCAATAGAGAGGACACGTGGAACTACAGGACAGTCAGCCTCACCTCAGTGGTGGTAAAGATCATGGAGACACTGCTGAAAGAAAGGATAGTGGCACATACAGAATCCAGCGGTGCTCAGGATCTGAGGCAACATGGATTCACAGCAGGAAGGTCATGTCAAACGAATCTAATAAATTTTTTTGAGTGGGTGACTAGGGAAATAAATCAGGGAGGGGTGGTAGACGTCGTCTACCTAGATTTCAGCAAAGCCTTCGACACCATCCCACATAGAAGGCCGATTAACAAGATGGATAGTCTGGGCATGGGAGACAAGGTGGTGAACTGGGTTAGGAACTGGTTAACAGACAGGAGACAAGAGGGTGGTGGTAAATGGGGTACAATCTGGGGAGAGGGGGTGACCAGTGGGGTACAGTCCTGTTCAATGTTTTCATTAGAGACATTGCAGAGGGGTTGGAAGGAAAGGTCTGCCTGTTTGCAGATGACACCAAAATCTGCAACAGGGTAGATACTCCGGAAGGGGTGCAGAAAATGAAGAGTGACCTGAAGAAGCTTAAAAGATGGTCGGAGATGTGGCAACTGAGGTTCAATGCAAAGAAGTGCAAAATAATGCACCTGGGTGAAGGGAACCCTGGGGAGAGCTCCAGGTTGGGGGGGGGCAGACTGTCACCAAAGAGTAAAGGGACCTAGGGATTATCGTCTCTGATGACCTTAAGGTATCAAAGCAGTGCACAAAGGCGGCAGGGAGGACCAGTGGCATGCTGGAGTGCATAGGCAGGAGCATCACTAGCAGGAGGTGGGAGGTGGTGATGCCATTGTATAAAACATTGGTAAGGCCTCACCTGGAGTACTGCATGCAGTTCTGGATGCCACACCTGCACAAGGACATAGATAAGGTGGAGACTATCCAGGAAGGGCAAAAAAGATGGTGCAGGGCTTGCACCACAAAACATATGAGGAGAGACTAAGGGACCTCAATACGTATTCATTGGAGGAGAGGAGACAGTGGAGGGGCATGATTGAAACTTTCAAGTACCTCATGGGCATAAACAAGGTACAGGTGGGGGACCTTTTCCAATGTAGAAAAAGTACTAGAACAAGGGGGCACAATATGAAATTGGAAGGGGGTAGATTAAGAGGTAATGTGAGGAAGTGTTTCTACACAGAAAGGGTAGTTGATGCTTGGAATAGCCTGCCACAGGAGGTAGTGGGGGCAAGCACAGTGGAGGGGTTTAAGCATGCCTGGGACAGGCACAAGGGAAGCTTGAGAGGGGAGGGAGTGATGAAAAGCCATTGATCACATAGGGTCAGTGGCCACATACAATGTATAGGTCCTATGGGCAGACTGGATGGGCGCAGTGGTCCTTATCTGCTGACAATTTCTATGTTTCTATATCGTCTGTCTTTCCACACATTCAGTAGATTAAATGTTTATCACCTGACGCAGGAATTCAGATTTCTGCAAAAGTCTACTGACAGAATGTTCACCTCCCCCCACACACAAACACATACAACAGAAGGCCTCAGTAAAGTCAGGGATTCCATTTTATCCAGGCATGGTATACAGCATAGATTTCACTGGTAGGCAGGTAAGGATAGGAAGGGGGTTTTGGTGGTCAGGAATGAAGTTCAAGAAAGAAACAGTGTATGTGTATAACAAGTGGATTATAAAGGGAAAGAACATTTAATTTGTTTGTTTTGTTTCAGATTTTGAGGCCGTTTCATTTGTACAGCCTAGCCGACTTTTTTTAATGAGAGTAATGGTGGTGGCCAGGTTTGTAATGACAGTCAGGAATTATTTATCAATTTTTACAAAATGTACTCATATGTTTGTGCACTATGTCCTGATTGACAGCATTTTTTAACCAGTAGTAGTGGTCTCACAAGTCACAGCTGCTGACCAATCAGTATGCAGCAATTTCCCCGCCCATTTTATATTGCCAGCACCTAGCCAGTTGACTCTGGGCTACCACAATGAAACTGAGTTGGACCATGCCATTTCATTTGAAATAGCCACTAGTCCTTCAAACTAGTAAGTGGAAGATGTGGCTTTGTTAATAAGACTGAGTTAAACTGCTTATGCCATTCTATGATACAGTAAAAACACATACTGTGCAATAAGCTTCTTAAATTAGAAAGGAAGGCGGATAATTAGCAGAGCATTAACTTCCTCAGTAGCTGTGAGTTATAAATAACTGCACAACTGCCATAAAGGCTGGAAGCCTCTGCCTACTATTACTGCAGATTTCATGCATGCAAAAATCAGCAGTTATCTTAAAAGTGAAGTTTAAAACCACAAGCTTTTGGGAAAATGAGAAATGGGGAGTCATTTTCTCCTTTGCTGTAGAGAATTGGCAGCTGTCTGTAATGTTTCTGTTATTAGCATATATCAGAATACATAACTGGCATGGGAAGGAAGATGGAACGGCAGTTAACTATGTAAAAATCATTTCTTATCTCCTTTAACTATGGAGCCAAGGTCTCAGTTTTGTCAGTGGCAAGGTAAACAGCAGAGATTGCACTAGCAAGTAGGTAAGGATAGGAGGGAATTTTTTATGGTTACCAAACTTCATTTTTAATTTGTTTATATGTGTAATGAGGGGATCAAGAGAGGAAAGAATGTTTATTGTTTTTTTTAATTTAAGGGAGTTTAACTTTTTAGAGCCTCGTTGAAGGTTTTTAGTACGAGTAAAGGTGGTAGCCATGTTTGTGATGACAATGAGGGATACGTGAAACAAATGGGTCATGAATTCTCTATGGGATATGCTTACATTCCAAATCCCAAAGGTACTTTGCTTTACTGGGCATTAGGCGGAGGTAAACATATGGGTACCAGCCTGCCTCTGTTAATCATTTTCCTTTCATTTCTTGATTTTTTTATACTTGTTAGCTGATGAGCATATATCTGCCAGGTTTCACAAGCAACAAGTACATAAATAAAATAGATGCAATTACAATAGCGCAACATTAGCAAGCATGTCTACAAGTATACATTAAATAGAAAAGCAGCTACGCAATCATCAAATACACGTGCAATCATCTTTTCTGATCTAATTTTAATCAGCAGCTAGGATTCTCCCTGCCCATTTTATAAATACAGTTATCTTCACAGAAACAGTAATTTGGAGTTTTGACAATGTCACAGTCTGTATACAGAACTCTGAGCACTGTTCTCATAGGTCAACATCTCATGCGCGACATTCTGTACACAAACCTTGACAAAATGTAGTTAAAACTACAAATTACTGGTTCTGAGAAGAGAACTGTATCGAATGTTGTCTATAAAAAGAAAAGAGGGATAATCAGCAAAACGTTATCCTACAAAGTAGCCGTGAGTTATAATTACTGCATAATTGCCATACAGGTTGGCAGCCTCTGTCTGTTACAAGATTTCATGCTTACACAAATCAAGAATTATCTTAAACATGAAATTTAAAAACACAAGCCTGGGGAAAATGAGAAAATAGAAGCCATGTTCTCCTTTATTCTAGAGAAGACAGGGATTTATTTCTAATTGGCAACTGCCTGTAATGTTTCTGTTATCAGAAATGATATGCATACCCCAGATGATACGTAGAAAATTTACAACTGAATAAACTTTTATGTGAAAAATTATCATTTGGATTGGTTGCATTTAGGGACAATTTTCTGCAACCAATAAGACATGACAGGATGCAGGTCAGGCTAAGATAACTGCCTGCCCAGGGGCATAGTGAGTCCAGATGCCGCAGGTGGAGGGCCATACAGCCTCTGAAAGGGCGATTATCTAGCCTAACCCACACCATGGAGAGTCTTATTTTGCTTATAAAATGAATGAACTGAGAAACAAAATAAAAAATGCAAACTTTTTAAAATTAAAAACAGGTATTTTCTTTTGTTTAAAGTAAGTAATAAGTAGTAGTTCCCTTCCCGACTATCAACCTTTGGTCTTTTTTCTACACATTTAATTGATAGAATGTTTGTTATGCAATACAGGAATTCAAACACTGGCAGAATTCCTCTAGCAGAATGTTCACTCTGACACACATTAGAAGGCCTTACACTGAGACAAGGGGCCAGATTTTCACAGGGTGCAAGCCCTGCGTCAAACCCATTTTCTGGTACACCTGTGGTGAACACCTTTGCAGCAACTGCATACGATTTTAGTACATCGGGCACAGTTACAACAATTTTCCCACTTTATGTCAGCTTGTGCCAAATATTTGGCGCAAGCTCCATGAAAAGGGTACCCATGATTGATGCAAGCTAGATGAGCAAAAAAGCAATTGGTGCACAGGATAGAAAATCCCAATTGCCGGCAGAGAAAATGCCGCTAGCCCAATCGGTGTACCAGGCATTCTCAGGACTCTGATAATCCAGTCCAACATGTTAACTGTTATGTGTGACAAGGTAAGCAGAAGAGATTGCCCTGGCAAGCTGGTAAGGATAACAGTGGAATTTTTATGGTCACAAAAGACACACCAGGAATAAAACCTTTAGGAGTACTTCATTTTTAACCTACTTTATGCATGTAAGGAGCTGATCAAGACAGGAAATTGTTTTTTATTTTTATTTTAAGGGCATTTTAATTATAAGGCCTTGTTGAAGGTTTTTAGTAAGAGTAAAGGTGGTTGCCAACAGCCATGTTTGTCCATGGTGATAAGGGATAAGAGAAGTGTGTCATGGATTTTTGCGTGTGATTTGCCCAAATTCAAAATCCCACAGGTACTTTTTTTTCTTACTGGGAATTAGGCTGAGGTAAAGCAGTAGCTAGGATTTTTCCCCATTTTAGAAATGTAGTTATCTTCATGGAAGAAAAAATTACTCACCATAGTAATGTTGTTTATTCTAATGGAGTCTTGCTGTATTCAGACATAATGCAGTTAGTCCCAGCACTTGAACAGTCCCAGAGAGGAAAGAGTTAACTCCATGCAGAAGCATGGAACGTTGAGCTCGAGCTCGGTTTTCAAACCTCTGTCTGTGGTACTTACCAGTGCAACCGTCAGATTCTTACGAGCAACTAACTAACTTAACAATAAAATTTGGAAATTGTTTGAACACACAGCCAAAAGGCAAAATACTTTTTGGGGTCCAAAAAAGACTCAAGTCGAGAACCCAAGAAGAAATAAGGTAGTGACAATTCAAACTATGCAACACAAGAAGGAAAAACATAACAGTTGCCCCACCAAGAGGGAGGGTACAAGGTACACCCCTGAGGTGCAACACTGTGCCTGCCAACCCACTTCCCAAAAACAGGTTCTGAGAGGGG
Source organism: Neoceratodus forsteri (assembly GCA_016271365.2). Lineage (NCBI taxonomy): Eukaryota > Metazoa > Chordata > Ceratodontiformes > Ceratodontidae > Neoceratodus > Neoceratodus forsteri. The sequence goes on from CM057458.1 coordinate 1,212,964,440, forward strand.
AGGTCTGAATACAGCAAGACTCCATTAGAAGAAACACCATTACTATGGTGAGTAATTTTTTCTTCAAACAACATGAAGTCTTGCTGTATTCAGATATAATGCAGACTACCAAGCAGTTCCCTATGGAGGGGGGAATGCAGAACCTACTTTGGGAACAGGATCTGCAGTACTGCTGTGCCAAATCTAGCATCACTCCTAGCGTGGATGTCCAGAGAGTAATGATTGGTGAATGTATGTACTGTTTTCCAGGTGGCTGCTTTACAGATCTCTAATAAGGGTATATCTCTGGCCGCAGCTAGAGTAGCAGCTGTACCCCTAGTCGAGTGAGCCCTCAGGCCTGAAGGGGGCGTTCTACCCAACTTGTCATAGCAAAATTGTATACAGGAAACAATCCACTTGGCAATAGTTCTCTTAGTGGCAGTCTTACCTTTCCCCACTTCACCATAAGTGAGGAACAACTGAAGACAGTCATTTCTGTGTGCCTTAGTATGCTCTATGTAGTAGCTAAGTGCCCTTTTTAACATCTAAGCTGTGTAATCTTCCTGGGGAAGAATGGTCAGTGAAAAATACAGGAAGAGACATAGACTGGTTTAGGTGAAAATCCGATACCACTTTAGGCAAGAACCTCCTATTAGTTTTTAGGACCACTTTATCCCTGTGGAAGGATATGAAGTCAGGTTCAACTGACAGGGCCTGTAATTCGCTAATCCGCCTGGCAAAAGTAATAGCTACCAGGAACACAGTTTTCCAGGTCAAGTACTTCAATTCAGCCAAAGCCATAGGCTCAAAGGGTGGCTGCATAAGCTGAGCAATGCAGACATTAAGATCGCAATGTGAACCAGGCCTTTGAAAAACTTCCTGAAAACAGGATGAGATGCCAGGGAAGAGCCCTTCCCTGCTGAAAGGAATGCAGAGACAGCTGCAAGATGAACCTTCGGAGTGGCAGGCCTAAGGCTTAGACTATTCAGATGAGCTAGATAATCTAAGGTTGTGGAAATGCCTGCAGAATCAGGCACAATACCTTTCTGAGAGCACCAAACACTGAACCTCTTCTATTTGGAATTGTAAGTTTTTCTAGTGGAAGGTTTCCTGGAGACCTTCAGGATATCCAGAACTCCCTGAGAGAGATGTAGAGCTGCATATTCTAACTCTTCAAGAGCTAGGCCTTGAGGTTGAGAGACTGGAGATTGGGGTACCAGGTCCGCCCCTGGGAGGAGGAGAGAAGATTGTATCTCCTGGGAAGAGACAGGGGACGCGAGACAGCCAAGGACAGCAGTAGAGGATACCAGGGCTGTCTGGCCCAATCTGGAGCCACCAGTATCACTGTGCAGGGTTGAGTTCTTATCTTGATCAGAACTCTGAACAGGAGAGGGAAAGGAGGGAAGGCATAGAGAAACCTGCCCTTATAGTTCAGAATGAGGGCATCCTGGGGAACTGTACCCAGGACTGGAAGTCTGCAGCAAAACAGAGGAAGTTGATGATTGTCTGGTGCTGCAAATAGATCTATTTCTAGAATGCCCCACTTGGAGAAAATGATCCTCAGAATGTGAGGATTCAAGGACCATTCGTGATGCCCCTGTGAAATCCTGCTCAGGGCATCTGCCAGCACATTGTCCTTCCCTGGAAGATGAACTGCTACCAGGGAAGTCTGAAGGGAATAGGCCAGAGACCAAATCTTCATGGCCTCTGTGCAAAACACCGTGGACTGAGTGCCTCCCTGCTTGTTGATGTACCACACTGTGGTAGTGTTGTCCGTCCTGACTTGGACCACCTTGCCTTTGACTGAATCCGAAAAGGTCTGAAGGGCTAGAAAAACTGCCCTGAGTTCCAGGAGGTTGATATGAAGAAGAGACTCCTGCGGGGACCAGATCCCCTGAGCTGTTAGGGCTCCCAGGTGGGCTCCCCAACCTAGGAGAGAAGCATCCGTAGTCAGTGCTACTGATGGAAGTTGAGGGAGAAATGGAACCCCTTGTCTAAGGTTGTCCTGGTCCAGCCACCACTGGAGAGCCTGGACCAGAGTTCGGGTCACTGGAATCAGTTTGGTGAGAGAATCTGTTCTCTGTGACCAAAAGGACCTTAAATGGAACTGAATGTCCCACATCTGAAATCTGGCTCCCTGAACCACTGCAGTGGAGGCTGCCATGTGGCCCAGGAATTGGAGGAACTGTCTTGCTGGAAGAGAAACCTGAGGCCGAAAGGGGAAGCAAGGTCTACTAAGGCCTTCACTCTTGCCAGAGGAAGAAAAGCTTTTGCTTGGGTAGTATCCAATTCCACCCCTATGAAGGTGAGAAGCTGTACTAGTTCAAGGACAGATTTTGGCAGATTGAGAAGAAACCCCAAGGAACTGAGCAAGTCCTGAGTGGTTTGCAGAGCTGACCTGACCTGGTCTGAAGACTGCCCTACTAGAAGCCAGTCATCCAGATATGGAAAAATGGTGATACCCTGTCTTCGGAGGTAAGCCACCACTACTGCAAGGCACTTTGTGAACACCCTTGAAGCTGATGTTAGGCCAAAAGGCATGGCCTTGAACTGATAATGCCCTGAAGGCAACTGAAACCTGAGGTATTTTCTGTGGGAGCACCTTATAGGGATATGGAAGTAGGCATCCTTGAGGTCCAGTGATGCTAGCCAATCTCCTGGCCTTAAAGAGGGAAGGATCATTCCCAGAGTTACCATTTTGAACTTGGGTTTTGAAATGTGTTTGTTCAGATACCTTAGATCCAGGATGGGTCGCCACTCCCCTGTTTTCTTTGGGGTGAGGAAGTACCTGGAGTACAGGCCTTTTCCCCTGTGTTGAGTAGGAACCTTCACTATGGCTCTGAGAGCCAGGAGAGAGGAAACCTCTGCCTCTAGGGCAAGGGTTTCTGAAACTGATGCATGCAGGTGGAAAAGAACTGGCCCTCCTTTTTTGGGTACCTTTTGAAGCTGAGGGCTAGTCCCTGGTTTACTACTTCCAGGACCCACTTGTCTGAGGTAACAGACTTCCAGGCCTGAAAGTAGTAAGCCAGCCTGCCTCCTACTGGGATTGGAAAGTCGACCCAGGCTGACACTTCAGGGTGTCTGCTAGGCAGGACCCGTAGATTGGGAGGAAGAAACAGCCCTGCTCATCCCCCTTCTACCCCTCCCTCGGAAAAAAAACCTCTGTGGGTAAGATGAGGAGGCCTGGGCTTGGTAAAAAGGCCTTTGAAAGCGCCTGCCCCTACCCCTAGACTGCTGCTTGTGCAGAGTCGCCTGCCTTTCCTTGGCCTGGCACTCCTGTACATGGTCCTGTATTCGTCCATTTTTCTTCACGTAAGCCTCCGTCTGCTCCCCAAACAGAGAGTTACCAACTACAGGAAAATCCATAGTCTTACACTGGGTGTCCTGTGATAGGCTAGTACATCTGAGCCAAGCATGCCTTCTGAAAGACACAGAAGTAGCAATGACTCTGGATGCCACATCGTTGGAGTCGACAGCAGAGTAAAATTGTACTTTGGATGCCTCAATTCCATCTGCAGCCACCTCCTCCAGCTCTTTGGCTAGCTGGGGGGAGGTCTTTTTAGCCAGTTCCAGAACCGTATCCCACCTGGACTTCTGGTACCTGGCTGTGTAGGCCATATAATTTGCCTGCCTGAGTCCCAAAGAGGATGCCAAGTATAGTTTCTTGGCCATGGCATCGACTTTCCTGGAGTCCTTGTCTGGGGGGTGTGAAGCCAAAGGAATGTTTGCCCTGTCACAGGCTGCAGCCTGCACTACCCCAACATGGCTGCTATGTGAATAAAGGAACTCCGCAGCCGAGCCTGATAACATGCATCTCCTGTCCATTCTTTCATCTACAGGAGGTAAACAGTTAGGAGTCTGTAGAATCTTTTTTGTCTGTTCCCCCAAGGACTTGTGAAGGGGAATAGACAACCTTTTGGACTCTGGGATGTCCATCATCTCCACAAAATCAGGCTCTTCTTCTTCCTCAGCAACTTCAACCAAAGGGAGCTGGAGGGTTTCTGCCACCTTCTTGTAAAACAAGAAGTGAGAAGGGGACTCAGAAAGCCTGGGAGGGGAGACATCAGAGGGTCTGTCTGGGGAGATGTCCAGTTCAATGGGCACATCCAGAGCCCCACCGTCGTAGTCACTGTCATCATCGTCGGGATAGTCTTCGTCTCCCTCCCACTACTCATAGAAAGCATCCGGATCGTAATCTGAAGGAGCTGGTTCCGACCGAACCAACTGCCTAACAGGCAGCACTGGTTCTGATGGAACCGGATGAAGCGATTGGACAATACTAATTGCTTTGGCCATCTGGTCCGTGGTTGGAGTAAGCAGTACTGGATCCGAACCAGCGGACTTTCGTTTCTTTTTTGACAGAACCGACCCCTCAGAGTTGGCTCTCCTTTTGCCCAAGGAGGTATCACCTAGGTCAGTAGGCACCTCCCCAGGTTCAGCCGTAACCGAACTGGGCTGGCCATCCGGGTCTACAGACTTCTCAGCCTCCCTTTCCTTCAACCTACTCAGTCTTTTTTCTAGAGAGGTTTTAGGAAAGTTTTTGCAAATTTGGCAGTCTGACTGGAGGTGGTCAAACCCCAGACAATAAACACAGATGAGGTGGGGGTCGGCCTTGGCAAAGGCCTCCCCACACTCAGTACAGTGTTGAAACCCAGTGGGACCGGTTTTCTTTTTGGGTTTCTCAGACATGGCCAACCTACCAAAATTACCCTATAGAAGCGTTCAAGCCAGGTAATACCAACCGATCGGTAACAACCGTGTCATGGGTTTGGTAAAGAACCAAGAAAAAGCCCAGTTCTTTGGAAACCGATCGGTACCGAACACCACTCTAAAATAATAAATTTAAAATTAGAAGGAAACACAAGGTCGGTTACTAACTGGACCGACCGGGGAGAAATCGAAGAAACCAACAATTTCCACAAGTTATTTAAAATAAAATACAGTCACTACCTACCTATCTACCACACTACCTGTACCGTAGACAGAGGCTGGAAATCCGAAAAAACAATAAAGAATAAGTTTTAAACCGAACGCTTTACGTCTACCGAACCGAGCAGAGGAATCTCCAGAGCGACTTCACTGTTAGGCGAAGTAAAGAATCTGCCGGTTGCACTGGTAAGTACCACAGACAGAGGTTTGAAAACTGAGCTCAAGCTCAATGTTCCATGCTTCTGCATGGAGTTAACTCTTTCCTCTCCGGGGCAGTTCAAGTGCTGGGGCTAACTGTATCATGTCTGAATACAGCAAGACTTCATGTTTTTTGAAACAGTAACTTGGAGTTTTGACGATGTCACAGTCTGTATACAGAACTCTGAGCACTGTTTACATAGGTCAACAACTTATGCTTGCCATTCTGTACGTAGACTTTGACATAATGTATTCAAAACGCCAAATCACTGGTTCCGAGAAGATAACTGTATAGGATGTTGTCCATAAAAAGAAAACACTACAAAATACGTTCAGAGCATGGGTTTCTAGAGAATTAATGCACCTAGAAAGTACATAAGCTCTAGAAAAACCCATGGCCTGGAGTGGGCTACTGCACTTATAAAATGGCAGAAGTGTTAGTTATTTCATTATGAAGTTAGGCTTTTATTATGTAGACTATGCAAGTGTGGAAACAAGAGCCAAGTGCCTTTGAATGCACCCAAAAATGCATTAATTCTTAACAAAGCTATGCCCAGTCATGAGTTACTGCACTTCTAAAATGGAAAAAGGTTTTATTTTCCTGTAGTAAGGCTGTTGCTCGGTAGAGTTGGTTAGATTAGTCATGAAAGTATAGTTATGTAAGAACTTACCGTAACAGTAGATCTTCAAGAGAAGTTCTTGCAGTAGGCAGTAACCACTAGGACTGAGCCGCCAGGTGCTAGGACCACATGAAAAACTTTAGCTAGCAGTGTCTGGTGGGGGACTGCCCACCCGGTGTCACGTGGCCGATGTCGGTCCGACGCTATATAGTGGGCAGTCCCACGTCCACCCACCAGTTCTCCTGACGGAGACCTAAGAAAGGTAAGATAGGAGAAGGAGTGGGCTCCTGGAGCCAAAAGAAAGGCTGAAAAGAAGCAGCAGGGGGAAGGAGGGAGGGAGGGAAAAAGCTTGCCTACTGCAAAAGCTCTCGAAGATCTACGTTATGGTAAGTTCTTATGTAACTGTACTATCTTACTTTGAGAGGGCTCTTGCAGTAGGCGATACCCACTAGGACCGAGTCCCAAGCAGTGTAAGTCAGAAAAGGACGTAGCACGGGAGGCAGGAAAATGTCTGCAGTAGGCAGGGAAATTTACGACAGAAGGCCTTGAAGGAAAACTAGTCCAAAGCCTGCCCTGCACCTAGAGGCAATGTCCAAACTGTAATGCTTAGTGAAGGGGTGGGCAGAGCTCCAAGTAGCAGCCGCACAAATGTCCGCAACTGAGACATTGCTGAAACAAGCAGTAGATGCAGCCATGCCTCTGGTTGAGTGCCCCGCCTTGACTTCCCCCAGAAAGGGTTTGTTATATTTCTGGCAACAGAACAGAATGCAGTTCGGTACTTCTGGTGACGTCACCCTCCCCCCAGTGGCGGCATCTACCTAGAGCTCCTACAACTCCATATACCAGCCCTCCAATTTACTGCAGAGAGAACAAAATAATCAGACCAAAATGGCTACTAGAGAGAAAGGAGGGCACAGACCTAATAAATCCCGAACAAAACCAGAAAGTAAACACCGCGATGGGGACAGATTGGTGGAGACTGTTCGGCCGAGCTGGAGCTCCTCGCCATCAGGACCCGAGGCTTTCAATATGGATACGGACCAGGAGGCAGAGAGGCTTTCGAGATCGAGATCTGAAATACTCTTGGGGGAATTGAGAGCATTTCGAGCTGAAACAAAGCAATAATTTCTGAACCTACAGAATCGGCTTTACAGAGGTAGAAACTAGAGCCGATGCCTCAGAAAAATGGATCTCCAGCCCGGTGGCACTGAGGGTTGAGGTGCTGGATGCCACATCTTGCACCATTCCGGCGACCCGGGTTCGGGAGTGGACTCGGGTCACTGGTGGGTCGGCAGGGGGGAAGATAGGCTTGAGCATCCCAAGACAGCTCGCCTTCCCCGGGAGGGAACCGGCCAATGCCCACACACTTGCCTGACTCAGAGCGTTGGCTCGGAGTACAGCAAACCCCATGAGGGATGGCTGGCCGTGGTACAGTGTGGATGTTGGTGCTCACCGCCATGACGTCAGGGGAGTTGCACACTGTATGGGGAGGGTGAAAACGGAAAAAGAGCCTGTCACCTCCGGGAAGATGGGGGAACTGTGATGTGCCCATGCTGTGCCTCTGCCCGCCTGACAGACCCAGGACCGACAAAACTTAAGTAAGCCGCCGCCACATCCCCGCCTGGGGGTTACAACTGCAGCTCCATGGGGATCTGGGGTCCGTCTGGGTAGGATGGAAAGCAGTCGGATGTCAGGTGTCTCCCCTGATGGGTCGGGGGTGGCAGGCCAGAGAAAAGGAGGCAGAAACTGTAATTTCAAAAAAAAAAAAAAAAAAAGAAACACGGATCTCAGATATCGATGATGATTCGCACCACCTACAAGCAGTGGTCAATTTCCTTGTGTCACACCAGGAGACCAAGCGGGATAAGCTCATAGACACAGAGGCCAGATCAAGAAGAGACAATATTCGGATATACAGTCTCCCAGAGGGAGTGGAGACCGGTCAGATGGAAGAGTTTTTGGAAGATCTCCTCAAGGATGTCCTAGATCTGCCAGTGGGTTTTGCCTTCAAAACTGAGCGGGTGCATCGGGCCTTGACCTCCAAACCGACAATCCCCACGGCTAGGCCATGATCTATAGTTTTCAAAATGTGCAGCTTTAAGGATAAAGAAAAGTTGTTACGGTTGGCATGGGCTAAAAAGATAGTGAAATACAACTCTGCCTGACTTGTCTTGGACAATGACTATCCAGCCAAAATTGCAAAACAGAGAGCCACCTACTCACCCATCCTAAGAATTCTAAGAGAGCATAAAGTCTGCTTCCAGATGCCATATCCGGCCAAACTTAGAGTTTTTTGGGACACCAGCCTGACAACATATGATTCTCCAGCAGAGGCACAAAGGGAACTGTTTAAAAGTGGCTGGAGGCCCGGTGGCACTGAGGGTTGAGGCGCTGATCGCCACACGCTGCCACGCCGCAACCCAGGTTCGAACGATCCAGGGTCGCTGGGGTCAGCGGAGGGGGAGAGATTGAGCATCTGAGGTACTGCTCTCTTCCGGGACGGACAGGGTAGCGCCACTCCTGGAGCGGCCTCTGTGATGAATCAGGGAGCCTAGCGTATGCACAGTGAGAGATTAGGGTAGAGTTTGCAACTCTACATTGCCTGGCTTGCCGCAACCCGAGGGGACAAGTAAAGAAAAATGAAAAAGGCCTCTCATCCCTTCGGTGAGATGATGGTGACTCCAGTGACTCAGCCCACATCCCAAGCGCCGGCCCAACGCACCCAGGATCATCCTCCATCCCCAACCCGAAGGCCAGCCAGGTAGGCACTTCATATTTAAGGAGCACACCACCAAGGGGGGGAATTAGCCCTGGAGATGGTACCGGGGGTCGGGCCTGCCTGGGGGTCGCTTGGGGAAGAGATCAGGGGAGAGGCACGGGTTCAGGCTGGGAGTAGGGCGGATGTCGAGTGGGTACACCCGAAGGATGCCCATAGGGAGAAGAGAAATAAAGTTGAAAAAAAATAAAATAAAAGGGGCTGGAGTAATGAGCCGGACCAACCGCAAGAACGACAACCTCGTCCTCTTTGTTCAGAGTGGCACATTACTGGAAAACATCTGCATAAGAATGTTGCCCAAGCTGAAGCACCAAGAACACTTGAAGACATCAAGGCCTTGCTGGACAGGATGAAAGCCCAGACGCACAGCATCCACATATTGGACGACACTGAAAACACCTAAAGGAAAGGTGAGCATAAGGGGATCTTTACTTTTTCTTCCCTCTGACTGATCGATGGGACTCTGACGAAGCGGCTTTGCTGGGGCCTCCGTTTGATGGGGATGAGGAGACTCAGCAACAGAAATGAAAATAATTTCTGGGGAGAACTGTATGTAATCGTATTGGATTTACCTTTTGCTTTCTCGGGAGACTTCCGATTATGTGAATGGCATTTGGAGTCTCTCAAATTGACTGTCCCCCATTCTCCCTCAGTTCACTCTTTCTGCCAAACAGGGAGGACTACCTAAAATTGTAACACTGGATCTCTCTTTCCCCATCGTTTAACCCTTGTTTATAATGACATACACTCTCCTTTTGAAAGGAAACTCCTTGTTTTATTTTCACATTGTTGGGGAAAGTAAGCAATTTTTAGAGAGGGTATGAAGCAAATAAAATTTCAGGGGACAGCTGCAGTCTTAACGAATTAGATCTACCCTTTGCTTTTTCAGTGGGGGAGCACTTGCAATTGTAAATTGTGTTTGGAACCTCTCGAGATGACTCCCCCCATTCCCCCTCAGTATACTCATCTCGACTAACAGAGATTTCTCGAAAAAGTTATACCGGACATACTTATTTTAATTGTCTGCATGTTGGGAAGGTTTGAGTGGAATTTGATGGTCAGGCAACCTAAGGGATCTCAGGTAATCAGTGAGATCATAATTATGGAGGAGGGACAAAAAAATATCATACATTCTGGAGCTGAGCAACGATGGGGTTGACAGTCCTCTTTTTTTTTTACTGCCATCAGTGCAGAACCCGGGTAAAATGGGTTCAGGACGGCCCATGCTTGGAAGCCACCTCCTCCCATCCGAGGGGTGGCTAGTGTGCGGGCTATTCACTGGCATGTAGGGAGCACCAAACTGCTCCCCTGCCTTGGGAGCCTTTTTGTAAATAGAATTGAAGTTATCTGGATGTTATGTTGTTTTCATGTGTTTATGCCTGACATGCTGGATCATAATGGAGTGATCAGTGGGGAAAAAAGCAGAGCTATTAAATGAGTACAAGGCTATTTCCATATAGGGAAGCAGTATATTTAAAAGTTACAAATAGAGGGCTATGCTGGATAAGGAAAGAGGCAGAAATTTCAGAAGAGACACCAGTAGGGGTCTCAGAGGAATGTAAAGGGACAAATGATAAGTAAATCGCACTTGGTGTTTGTATCTCAGAATGTTAATGGGTTAAACAACCCTATTAAGAGATGCAGGGTTCTCTCCACTATTAAGAAACAGAAATCAACATTCGCATTACTCCAGGAGAACCACCTGAGTGGAGCCGAACATCCAAACTGGTTAGGTTCGGTTTAGCTTGCATGTTGGTGTCATCCTATAGGGGAAGGAAGCGGAGAGGAGCAGCAGTGTTGATAGAAACATAGAAGTTGACGGCAGAGAAGGACCGCAAGGCCCATCCAATCTGCCCATTTCTTTTTCTACCTTACAAATGTGCCATTGGCCTTTGCTCTGTCAATGGCCTATCTATTCATACTCATCTTTATTTCTCCCTTACGCCTATCCCATGCCTGTTTGAGCCCTGCACTGTATTCATATCCACCACTTCCTGAGGTAGGCCGTTCCATGTATCCACCACCCTTTCTGTGAAAAAGAACTTCCTCACATTACCCCTTAATCGGCCTCCCTCTAATCTCATGCTGTGTCCTCTAGTACTACTATTTTTCTTATATTGAAACATGTTAGACTCTTTCACCTTGTTAATGCCCTTAAGGTGTTTGAATGTTTCGATCATATCACCTCTCTCCCTCCTTTGCTCTAGGGTATACATATTGAGCTCCGTTAATCTGTCCTCATATGACTTCTGTTGCAGTCCCTGCACCATTTTGGTTGCCCTTCTCTGGACTGCCTCAATTTGGTTAATGTCCTTATGAAGGTGTGGCCTCCAGTACTGCATGCAGTACTGCAGATGGGGCGAACTAGTCTCTTTGTAAAGAGGGATTATTACCTCCTCTTCTGACTTGTGAAACCCCACTAATATACCCCAACATCCCCTAGCCTTACCTACTGCTTTAGTGGTCTGCTTGGATGATTTCGGGTCATTGGTGATGATGATGCCCAAGTCTCTTTCTTCCCTTGTGACTGCCAGCAACTCCCCTCCCAGCCTATAGGTGGCTTCAGGGTTTCTCTTCCCTATGTGCATGGTCTTGCACTTCTTTGCATTAAACCCAGTTGCCACTCTTCCGACCATTTTGCCAGTTTATCCAGATCTCTTCTCATTCTGCCCACCCTATCTGGATCATCTACTCAGTTGCAGATCTTTGTGTCATCTGCAAACTGACAAACCTTACCCTCCAGTCCATCTGCAATGTCACTGATGAAGATATTGAAGAGGACTGGCCCGAGGAATGATCCTTGAGGTACCCCACTTGTGACTTGCATCTCTTCTGACTGCATACCGTTTACCACCACTCTCTGTTTTCTGCCCATCAACCAGTTTGCCACCCAGCTGACCAACCTCTGATCCACCCTGAGCCTACCCAGCTTATTAATCAATCTTCTATGTGGAACAGTGTCGAAAGCTTTGCTGAAGTCAAGGTAGGCGACATCAACTGTTCCCCCTAGGTCCACCACTCTGGTTACCCAGTCAAAGAAATCTACGAGATTAGTTTGACAGGACCTTCCTTTTGTAAACCCATGCTGTCTTGGATCCTGTGCTTCTACGGATTCCAGGTGTTGCACTATCCTTTCCTTAAGGAGTGCCTCCATAATCTTGCCCACTACTGAGGTAAGACTGACTGGTCTGTAGTTCCCTGCCTCCTCCCTGCTTCCACTCTTGTGGAGCGGGATCACATGAGCCCTTCTCCAGTCTTCTGGGACCTCGCCTGTGCTCAAAGACTCACTAAACAGTTCTAAAATAATGGCTCTGCTAGTTCCACCCTTAGCTCCTTTAATACCCTGGGATGAATGCCAGCAGGTCCCATTGCCTTGTCCACCCTAAGCTTATCGAGCTCTTGTAGGACCCTTTCTTTTGTGAAGGGACTAGTGCACACCTCCCTCCCCCCTGTGCCCATGGTGCTGAGCTGTGGGCCCTGCCCTGCCTTCTCTTTAGTAAATACTGAGCAGAAGTATCTATTTAGGATAGATGCTTTTACATGGTCCTCCTCCTCCTCACATACCCCCTTATCTCCTCTGATCTTAGCAATACCCCCTCTGGACTTTCTCTTTTCACTAATGTATCTATAGAAAGTTGTGTTACCTTCTTTTACTGTTTGTGCTAGTGTTTCCTCAGTTTGGGCCTTTGCCTGCTATACTGCCTTCCCTGCTTCCCTCAGGGAAGTTTGGTATGCCTCCCTATCTTCATCCAGCTGCGTTCCCTTATATTTCCTGAAGGCCAGCCTTTTGGTTCTGACCTTTTCTGCTACTGTTTTTGAGAACCAGAGTGGTTTGCTTTTTTCTTTTGCACTTCATTTTCTCTCTAACACAATGGTATGCTGCTTTAAGTAGTGCATCCTTAATGCCTGCTCACTTTGCCTGTACTCCTTCACCTGTATTTCTTTTTGCCAGGGCTAGCTTAACTCTGTTGGCCATCTTATCAAAGTCAGCTCCTCTGAAGTCACACATTTTTGCCTTGGAATGGGATGATTTAGTTCAAGTGGCCAAAATGAACCATACCATTTGATGGTCACTGGCCCCCAGGTGACCTTCTACCTGGAGATCTGTGATCCCTTCCCCGTTAGTCAGTACTACCCCATTATACTCAATTTCAGGAAATGAATTCATACACTGACCCTGAGGGACGACTTGCAGTGCTGGTGGGAATGCTGGAGGGCAGCCCTATCACCATAGCTTCTTTGTATATACCACCGGGCTCAAAGGGGATAGTAATTCGGGCATTGTGCCAGAAAATCACAAAGCTCCACAAAGGAACCCTGATTATCAGAGGGGACCATAATCAAATTTACAGCCAGGAGGACATCACTAATCCTAAATCTGTAAAGAGAACCTCTGCGCAAAAAGCAGCATTAAACTATTTTAAAGGGGTGCAATGGGTAGATGCCTGAAGAACTCTACATCCAAGAGGGAAGGAGTATACCCATTTTTCAGCCCCTCACGGCATTTATACAAGAATAGACTTCTTTCTAATAACAAGTGAACACCAGCATTTACTCGAAAGCTATCAGCATACCACCTCGGTCCTATCAGACCATTCACAGCTAACGCTCAAGATGAGCTGGACTTTCGAAAGAGGGCAGAAGTTATGGAGGTTCAATTACGTCCTCCTAAATTTATCAGGATTTAAAGAGATGGGGGAAGCTAGGATATCCCAGATACTGCAGGATGACCTCGCACCTGAAGTGAGTAAGGCAGCTCTGTGGGACACACTTAAAGTGGTCCTATGAGGAGATATTAAATTTGCTGCCAATTATAAAAGGCAACAGACACAACGTTTGGGAGAAACTCCAGCTGCAGCTGAGAGATCTCCAGAGGCAGCATGCTGAGGAAGACACTGCGGTGTACTCACTGCTACAGGCCACTAGACAACAGACACAGCAACTGCTAGATATATGCACGGAGCAGGCCCTACAATACTTGCACCAGAAATATTATGAAAGTGGTCCCACAGCCATTCGGCTACTGACCCATCGGCTTGGGCAAAAGATCTTTCGATCTACAATTAAACAAATCAGAGACCCAGAAACGGGACAGTTAGCTGGATCCCCACAACAGATTACCCGAGCTTTTGAGAAGTTTTATTGAAATCTCTACACCCCAGAACAAACACCAGATGGGGGAACAAATTCTGGCCTACCTGGCACACCTCCACTTCTCTGCTGTTTCCCAGCCACTTCAGCAGTTAATGGATAAACCTATCACTGAAATAGAACCAAATCATGCTATTACAAATTTAAAAGCTGGTAAGAGTCCAGGCCCAGATAGTTTCACGGGCAAGTTCATTAAGCTTTTTAGGCCAAGTCTGGGTGGTACCTTACTAGATGCATGCAGAGAAGCACAGAGGGGCGAACCGATCCCAGTGAGCTGGAATTATGCTTCCATTACTAGCATCCCAAAGCCAGGGAAGGACTCTACACAATGTGCAGCATACTGGCCTATCTCGGTGCTAAACATTGATTATAAATTATTTGCATTTGTGATAGCCAGACCGGTGGGGCAAGCCTTGCCTACTTTAGTTGGTCAAGACCAAACTGGTTTTGTACCGGGTAGTCAAACGCAAGACAATATTAAGAAGAAGAAGAATCAGCATTTATATAGCGCTTTTCATACACAGTATCCCAAAGTGCTTTACATGCAATGCTAGACTGGTAGTGAAGTGACTGAATGTGTGGTGGCGGCCATATTGCACATCATCACCCACACACAGCCTGGATAATTGCATGAACTGGTTTATGGGAAGGGGAATGTTGGCCAGGACACCGGGAATGTTCCCTGCACTTTACGAAGAGTACCCTGGGTTCTTTTGCTTCCACCTGGACACCCACCAGGACAACACCAGGATGGGCAGAAGGGACCTCAGTTTAATGTCTCATCTGAAGGACGGCACACCCCAGCAGTACAGCACCCCCCAATACTGCACTCGGATGCCACCGATTTTTAGGTGCAAGTCTATCCCTCTGTGGGACGAGAACCCACGACCTTCTGGTTCGGAGGCGGATGTGCTACCAACTGAGCCATGCTGACACCTAAAAGGTCGCTCCACCTGCTGCACTATGCTGCCCAGTCAGGGGCCCTTTCCTGCTATTAAGCCTGGATGTGGAGAAGGCCTTCGACCGGGTGGCATGGCCATTCCTAGGAGCTGTGCTGCAGAAGATGGGCTTTTCAAACCTTTTTATCAAAATTTTAAACAATATATACACACCCAATGGTGTATGTAAAAATAAATGGGGGGGGTCTCTGCTCCGTTGCCCCTGAAGAGGGGCATGAGGCATGGGTGCCCCTTATCACCTCTCCTTTCTGCCCTTTATTTAGAGCCTCTGGTGCAGGCACTTTGACAAAATAGTGAGGTAACGGGCCTAGAGGTGGGAGGGGAGAGTCATAAACTGGCACTATACACAGATGATCTGCTCATTTATATTTTTTCCCTATATATTTTTCTCTCCTTCCTAGGCACGGTCGGCAAGTCATCCTGATCGACCTCCTGGTCCCAACCCGAGATCAGGCCACCTCCTCCTAACTCCCACGGATTACCCACCATGGCAGGGGGCGAGGAGCTACCCACAGCTCAACTTGCCTATAGAGGATCCAGCTTGAGGAGGCACCATTTGGGTCGGGCTGTGGAGGTCGGAAGATCATGCTGCCCAACCCATGCCCGTTGTTTCTTCCGATGTCTGCTGCACTCCGCTTCCTTTGTGGCACCACTCTAGTAGTGCCCCCAGTCATCACCGGGGGCCGCAACAGAGCGGTGGTTCCCTTGATCTCTCTCCTGGATAGGAGAGCAATCCTCCGGACACTCTCTCCTATCCCACCCCTGCCAACCCTGGCAACCCGGGCTTGCGTCCGAACCCAGGTAACTAGCATGGCGTGAGGTGTGGTGTCTGGCGCCTCAACCCTCAGCACCACCAGGCCGATGATCTGAAACATAGAATTTGACGGCAGATAAGGGCTTGGCCCACCTAGTCTGACCATTTCCCTACCTGATGAATAAGCTGCAGATTCTACTTAATCAACAGCTTACTTCCTCCTACCCCCCACTAGAATTGCCTTATATCTGTCCCATGCATTCTTGAATTCTCCCACTGTTCCTGACTCCACAACCTCCTCAGGAAGTCTGTTCCATGCATCCACAACCCCCTCTGTGAAAAAATACTTTCTAACATTACCTCTGAGCCGTCCCCCCTCTATCTTCAAATTCTGCCCCCTTGTTCTTGCACATCTCTTCTTCTGAAAGATACTACCCTCTTGTACTTTGTTAATTCCCTTGAGATACCTGAAAGTTTCTATCGTGTCCCCCCCCTCCCTCCTTTCCTCAAGAGTGTACATATTAAGCTGCTTTAGTCTCTCCTCGTATGTCTTCTGGTGCAGACCCTGCACCATTTTGGTTGCCCTCCTCTGAACAGCTTCCACTCTGTCTATGTCTTTGCGGAGATGGGGTCTCCAGAACTGCACACAGTACTCCAGATGGGGTCTTACCAACTGTCTGTACAGAGGGATAACAACTTCCTGTTTTCTACTGTTGATGCCTCTCCCTATGTATACCAGTATCCCCCCAGCCCTCCTTACTGCCTTCTCACATTGCTTGCCCACCTTTAGGTCATCTGATATAATTACTCCTAGGTGCTCATTTATTTAACAAATCCAGAAAAATCTTTGAAACCACTGTGGATGAGTTGAGGGAATTTGGAGTCTTAGCCAGATACAAAATAAATTCTAGTAAAATGGAAGTGTTATAGCTAAATTATAACCCCCTCTGAAGCGATCAAAGCTGAATTTCCGTTTAAATGGAACCTCTAGAAATTGAAATATTTAGGGATCCAATTGTGCTTCAACAGTACAGAACTATTCACGATCAATTACCCACCCCGCTGGAGAGATTGGGAAGGGACCTGGAGGGCTGGGCGATAATCTCACTGCCTCTTATACAACAGGCTGAGGCAGTCAGGATGGTGCTTTTGCCAAGATTTTTGTACCTAGCCCAGACCCTACCTATTATGATACCAGGACAGTTTTATAGGGATTTAAACCCTAGAATCTCCAGATTCATCTGGGGTGCACAGAGGCCTAGGATTAGGTATTCCCTCCTCCAATTATCTAAGAAAAAGGGAGACCTGGCACTCCCTAACTTGAATTTATATCATCAGGCCGCACAACTTAGGACAGTCATCTACTGGTAACATAACCAGTATGCAGCAACGTGGAAAACACTAGAGATGCGGGAGGAGGATCTCCTCCAAATGAACAGAATTTTACTGACCCAGCATAATCCTTGGGAGCAACAGCGGGGATCCAACCCATACACAAAGGCCACCATTAAAACCTGGCAGGGGTATCTTTCTAATGGTAAACTGGCGCGGTGGAGGCCACTTCTTTACTCCATCCCTTATGCGGACTCCTTTCCCCCGGCTAACATGGATATGGGTTTCCGCAGGTGGGAGGGGGCAGGACTTCAGTTGGTTACACACTTTATTAGGGAAGGCCGTTTCCTTACCCTAGCGGAACTGACACATGGACTCCTCCCACAGGACAGGTTTAGGTATTTTTCAGGTCCGAGATTATATCAGATCCCTCTCCCCAGACTTATGGGAAAACAACCCACAATTATATCTATTTTAGTAGCAGCGGTGGAGGGAAAAGCCAATTTGGAACATATAATATATTTATATAAGGCTATGCTGTCATTGGAAGGGGACTCCCTTTAAGCTACTAGAGCAGCCTGGGCTGCAGATATAGGGGCGCAGATCCCTGATGAATCATGGGAAAGGCACTTGGCCAACATACACTGGGGAACAGAAACAATTAGCTGGAAGGAGTTTTCTTGGAACGTTATATCCAGATATTTTAGAACCCCCAAAATACAGGCAAAATACCAAAACACAAGGCCTCCCACTTGTTGGAGAGGCTGCAGGTACTCCCCGGTGGCCCTGGCTCATATCATGTGGGATTGCACTAGATTAGAGCACTTCTTCCAGGCCCTACAGGAGGCACTGAGAAATATTTTTACCCAAAACCTAGCCCTTACCCCTAACCTATTCTTTTTCTCTGATTTTCCACAAGAATGTAGGGACCCAAATACAATGAAACTCCTTAGGATTTGCACCTTAGCAGCCCAAAAAGCTATTATGAAAAAACGGCTAACTCAAGATCACATAACCACAACACAGTGGCAGGACATTATGCTGGCCACCTATAGGATGGAATCCCCGACAGCACTTACAAATAAAAAACAGGCAAGCTTTGAAATAACATGGAGGAGATGGGTGCTATATATTTCACTGCTGAGACCTCATTTTGTGCCCCAATTCCTGAATATGAATTTGCTGCTTAATATTCCCTTATCTGTTGTTCATCAGCATGTGCCCTTGCTATTTACTGAGAAATGCAAATACTATTGTTGTAAGACCTTGTAATTGTAAAACAATATGAATTAACCAGATGTCAAATGTTATATATAGTGAAATGTTATGTCTTTGTCTTTTTTTGTAAATGTTGTACGAGGATAAAATAGAAACATCATAAATAAAGTTTAAAAAAGAACAGAATGCAGTTCTCCAACCAGTTGGACAAACACTGCTTCGAAACTGCGGCACCCTACCTTCTGGGCACAAAGGAAACTAACAACAGATGTTTTTTGGACTGGCTTTTGTCCGATTAGTATAGTAACGCAAAATGCTGTGCACTTCCAGTGTGTGCAGAATTGCCTCCTCCCTAATTAGAATGCTCAGAATAGTACACTGGCAAATGCATGGTCTGATTTAAAGTAAACTCTGAAACCACCTTTGGTAAAAACTTAGGATTAGTACACAGAGCCACCCAGTCTCTGAAAAATCAAACAAGGCTTCTTACACACAAGGGCCTGGAGCTCAGAAATCCTTCGAGCAGAAGTAATGGCAACTAAAAACAGCGCTTTCCAGGATATGTAACACAGGTCACAACTCGTGGCTGGCTCAAAGTTAGGCAAGGTGAGTTTTTCAAGTATGAAGTTCAGATCCCACGGAGAAACAGGGTTCCTGACTGGGGGTTTCATGTGGAGTCCCCTTTCAAGAAGGTATGGGAACTCTCCAACTGAGCCAGATTCTTGCCTTCCACCGGGGTGTGGTAGGCAGATATGACACACAAGTGAACTTTCAACGAAGAATAGCTGAACCCTAGATCTGAAAGGTGCAGCAGGTACTCAAGGACCTGAGGGACAGGGCACGAAAAGGGGTCCCAACCCTTGGAAGCTGCCCAAATGGAGAACCTCTTCCACTTCATAGCGTACGTGATTCTCATGGATGGCTTTTTCTGGCCTCCACAAGGACCTGAGTGACTCTGGAAGAGACCCAATAGCATGAGATAGCTATGTCAAAAGGCGCCACACACGTGAAGGTGAAGGGACTTCAGAGCTGGGTGAACCAGCTTGCCCTGCTCCTGGGTCACGAGGTCCTGGCACGGGGCAGAGGGACCGGAGGCTCCATCACCAACTGCTGGAGTAGACAGAACCATATCTGCGAGGCCAATAAGGGGTGATCTGAATCATGTGAGCCACCTCTGCCTGTAGCTTGAGAAGCACCCACTGTATCAGTGGGAAGGCATACAAGAACTTCCCTGTCCAGCAGACAGACAGCGTGTCTCGCCAGAAAACACCAGGCCTGGGAACAAGCAAGCAAAAACTGGGTAGTTTTACGTTACATGGGGAGGCAAACAGATCAAGATCTGTGTGACCCCAGAGGTCAAAGACGCTCTCGACAACTGGCTGCTTCAACTCCCACTCGTGTGCTCTTGCCTGAGTGTAGCTGAGAGTGTCCGCTAGGACGTTTTGGACACCTGAGACGTGCACTGCTGTGAGCCGAAGGTGATGCTGAACCGCCCAGTTCCACACACACATATCACCTCCCTGCACAGGGGGTATGACTGTGTGCCCCCTTGTTTGTTCAGATACTAGACCATGCACATATTGTCCGACTGAACTAGGAGCATGCCTGGAAGGGGGAAAGACTGGAAAGCCTAGAGGGCGTTTAACGCTGCATGCATCTCCAGCACACTGATGTGCAAAGAGAGTTGCCACTGAGACCAGGATTCCTGGGTTCTGTGATCCCCCAAGTGAGCACCCCATCCCTGACCAGAAGCATCCGTGGTCAGGGTCTGGGTCGGAGGGGGAGGCTGAAAAGGCATCATCTTGCAGAGACTGTCCAAGTCCTGCCACCAGAGGAGATCCTGCCACACAGGGCTGGATATCAGAACCCTGTGGTCCAGGTCATTCGACCTCTGATCCCACTGAACCCTGAGCATCCATTATGAGATACACATGTGGAGTCTGGCTAGAGGAACAGTGGGCATGGCTGCCGCCATCAGGCCTAGGAAGCACAGAACAGATCTGGCCGTAGAACAGTGGCTGGAAGCCACTAGCCTGGTCTGCTGCTGCAAGGTTTCTGCCCTGTCCAAGGGAAGAAAAGTCTGACCCTGGGCTGTGTCCAGCACCGCTCCAATATACTGAAGACACTCGGAGGGTGTCAGGTGAGACTTGGGGTAGTTCACCATGACTCCCACTTGATGGAACAGAGCCAGGGTTGTTGACAGAGAGGCCTCCAGGCTGTCCTTCGAGGGAGCCAACAGGAGCCAATCGTCCAAGTAAGGGAACACAAAGAGGCCCTGGCATCACAAAGCTGCAGCCACTACTACCAGACATTCAGTAAATACCCTGGGTGCCAATGGAAAGGGCCCTGAGTTGAAAATGCACCTCCTAGAAACAAAACCTGTGTAAGCAGCAGAGGGCTGGGAAGACTGGTATGTGCAGGTATGCACCCTGCATATCCAGAGTGATGGGTCAGCATGCGTAACCTTTTGTATTCTACGTACAGATTGAGCTTACTGAGGTCCAATATTGTTCAAAGGTCACCAGTTTGCTGGGTGTATTAACTACCACAGTTGAAAGGACACAGCAGTGAAGGCACAGGGGTTGTAAGTAAGTGATAAGACTTGACAGTGTGTGAGGGAGATACCCGCCTGTTCTAGGAATGTGGCCGGACACCATGGATGGCCTCCACAGCCCCTGGAAGTGTGGGTATCCCCAATACCCCACACCCTGAAGGGTCTTATTACACTTAGAAAATGGTCTGTGTTGGCCCAACGCAACCCATTTTCTAACAGAGGTAAGATTGGGATGTTGTGTGAGAAATACCCCATTAATACACTGCGAGCAGCACTGAGCGGAAAACACAGATTTCAGTGTACATTTAAGTTGTAGCCATGGAAGTGTGAGCTGCATACAGGCTTTTTTGGTTTTACGGACGGCGTTGCCTGATAAACATATGGATAGAGAAAGCTGTAAGTTGACCGCAGGCCCGCATTTCCCTTATGCATTTTCTAAAGGAGAAACAATGTTCCAAGGGCGAATAACATGCCTCCACATTTATGTGATTATGATATTTTCTGCATCATGCTGTAACAAAAAAAAAAAAAAAAAATACTTTCTAGTGAGGTGTAAATCATATACATCAAGCTTCTTTCAGCATGTAAAGAATTTATTTTCACTTGTTTGGCCAGTTCTATATACTCACTTGTGGCTCCTCCATTCATGAGTGATTCAGTCTAGGCACTATATAAATCATGTACATGCTGAGAAAGCATGATGTACTCGTTCATTAGTTAGTTATGCATCAAGGCATGGTCAGGGGTTGGTTTAACTCATACCAAGTACTGGAACTTCTGAAAGTCATGAAAATTTGTTACCTTCAAAATGCTTTGAAAGGTTTTATTTTTTTTCCTCTTTTTATGTTGGCTTGTGCGAATACACAAGCAACATCTTGTGTTAGTAGCACATTTCAGAGGTGTGTCAGTATTGGCGAATGCAGGGCATGCTTTAGTAGGTGCATCCCTCATTCCCCAGCAAGCCAGCATGCTAGTGTTGACACAACCATTATGTAAGGTGGACACAATCTGTAAGAAAAGTGCTACTGCAATCAGAGACAAGCTTGTCATGCAGCGACACAGATGACACGCCTCCCGACGTGCCTTTCCTGGTGAAACATTTCAATAAACATGGCAGTGGAGCCGCCGCCACACAATCCCAGAAGGAAGTCGACATCGAGGGTGCAATCCCCGTGTCAGCATGTCTGAGCCCCCCCCCACATTGTGTGGCACACTGGGAGTCCACTCCAGTGTGCTGCTGCTTACAGTAAGCCAACCGTGTCAGCATGTTCTGGGCCCCACCCCAACCCCATTGTGTGTTCAATAAACATGGCAGCAGAGCCGCCGCCACAAAATCCCTGAAGGAAGCCGACATTGGGGGTGCAATCCCCGTGTCGGTAAGTTCAGCCACCCCCTTCCCAACACTGTGTGGCACACTGGGAGCCCACCCCAGTGTGCTTCCACTTACAGTAAGCTGACCGCATCGTCATGCTCCAGGCCCCGCCCCACCCCCAATGTGTGGCACACTGGGAGCCCACCCCAATGTTGCCAACATCAGGCCCCCCGGAAAGTCATGGGGTACACTGGGAGCCCACCCCAGTGTGCCTAACATTTGTTTTCTCCTGTAAAGGAAGAAAACTATCCCACAGCACAGTGTCCATTTTCTTGTGTACCTGAAAAAAAAGAAAACAGTCCCTTGTCCGTGGCACCCCCTCCCCCCAGCCATGCACCCACCCTCTACCTCCCCATATTCCCCCCTCACCCCATACTTACCTCTGGGGGTCCAGCACTGCAATCTTTGGTGCAGCGGGAACACGTCTGGACTCTCCAAAGCCGACCGCAAACTAAAGAAATGCCAGTAAGCTGTATAATGGCATAAATGGGGTGGGGGTTGGGGTCACCTTAGGTAGATATCTCAGCCACTGGCTCCAAATTTTCAACATGGGGTCCTTAAGACCCCACCTCATGAACACATGCACTGTCATTTCGTTATTCAATCCCAAAAGGTCATTTTGCAGTCACACGCAGAATCACCTTTTGGGAACGATTTAAAGAAACAACAGTGCCACTATTCATGAGGTGGGGTCCCAAAAAGCCTATCTTGCAAATTTGGTGAAAAAATTCCAAAAAATGACTGTGTTACAAGTGTACGTTGCGCAGTTTCCACACACGTTCATAACTCTGACAATTTTAAATATTTTCACTACAGATTTTCAACACTGCCATTTTTACACACCTCTTTATGAACAGTATAGCTGTCATTTTTCACATCCTGCCAGAAATGTGTTTTCACACATGTGGCGCACAATGGCATGATCGCTGTGGGAAATCAATGTTCAGAACAGATTGACAAAATCTGTTCATAAGCAGAGGTCACAAAATGCCAATGTTGAAACTTTGTTTAAAAAAATTCCCAAAATAATTGCATTACGGGCGTGCATTGGGCAGTTTCTACGCACGCTCATGACTTCACCAATTTTTCATATTTTCACTCCAGATTTTCAACATTACCATTTTTATACATCTCCTTATTAACAGTACAGCTGTCATTTTTCACATCCTGTCTGAAATGTGTTTTCACACCTGTGGTGCCAAATGGAGTAGTCGCTGTGCAAAATTACCTGACGACTAACAAACTGATAGTGCCACTGTTCATGAGATGGGGTCACAAAAAGCCCATGATGAAAATTTGGAGTGAAAATACCAACAAACACCCAGGGTATTAGGGTTTCCAACAGTAACGCCCCACCCTGTAGAGACTTACAGGCATCAGAGGTGTGACTTGAGATTGTCGTCCATAATGCTCACGCCATTCCGCCTCCACCGCCACCCTGCAGCCAGTGACAGGCAGTGAGGTGTGCCCTGGACTCTTCGGCCCCAAAGTTAACTCCATTCTCCTATACTGCACCCATCTCAGCATATTTTCTTAAGGAATGGGGTGAGCGTAAGGCCCAAAGACCCCAAGGCACACTGCAATACTTTTGTCGGTGTCTGCAGGGTAGTGTGAGGTGAAATGGAGTGAGCATTATGGACGATGATCCAAAGGCACACCCCAATGCCTGTCAGTCTCTGCAGGGTGGGGGTTGGGTTGGCATCAGTTCAGTACTTCACTGCCATTCCTATTATGCTCCTCTCTAACTCCTGCACTACCAATGCCAATGCCAGCAAGACAACATTCGGCATTGACAAATGCTTGTTTATCATGAGGTTACAGATGACAAGTTTCCTTGTCATTAAGATAACCCTTTAAAAAACATTCTGATCCATCAGATTGCTTTGTTCTCACAGCCCTTTTTGTAATGAAAAATACATTTATATTGTATGTACAGATGCTTTTTCTTCTGTTGGCCCTCCCCTTGAGCTGTTCCCCCAGCGGCATCCCAACTTTAACCATTTTGCCATCCAGGAAGCACAGGGTCTAGAAGTGCCAGCAGCTACAGTCCAACAACTGACAATTCTACTGTTTTCTCCTAAGATCCCTGATTTGGTCAGCTACACCACATCATCCTTGCAGGAGGAAGACTTGATTGTGGGGAAGCTCAGGGTGCAGTACTGCTTCCAGAACCTGCACAAGTAGGCACTGTGGCAGTGGGGAAGGAATACCCCCCCAAGTCCAAGAAACCTACCTCTGCAGCATCCCCAAGACTTCTCTGGCACAGGATTAGAAGTTGAATCCCAACTGAACCCTGATCATACAGGACTGCACTTAGCCCAAGGAGGACAGAGGGACAAGCAAACAAAAGATCAAAGCTCGTAAAAACTCTAACATGCACCAAGGCTATTGAATTTCCTAGTGCTGCAGCCCTCCTCTGCTGTTAGTTGCAGGGGATTGTGGAATTTGTAGATACAGAAAATGTCAGCTTGGAAGACACCATAATCAGCCTGATACTGTTTACTGCAATATAATGTATGGTACAATGTTGTTATAGGTACAAATCTACCTTTTTCTAACAACGTTATACCATCGATGTGACTTCACGATGCTGTCAACCCATCGATGGTACGTCACATCGATGGGTTAACAACTGGGAACAGTTTGGGCATGCACGCAGCTGAATCAGGCGGTCTTGAAATGGCCGCGGCAGTGAGGGCAGAGCACTGGGGACTTAAAAAAAAAAACAGCAGTAAGGAACTGCTTTCTTTTCTAAAAAAAAGAACTGGTACCATACACTATGAAAGCTAATGTATGGTACACTCTCAAGGTTTACGGGGTCGCCCTGGCAACCTCTCGATGGTTAACAAACCGGTTAACCATCGATGACCATACATTATCCTCTATATAGTAGGTGTGAGTTAAAAAAAAAAAAGTTTTTGCACAGAAACTGTAAACTGGGACCTGCTTCACAGTTGGGTATGTGACTCTTAGTGCTGTTTCCCTTTAATTTCAGGCACTGTACTACTAGCTCCTTAAACTGGATACACTGGGTTAGATCCATGCCAAGGATTGATTATAAACTTGACACATTACCCAGAATATAGTAACACAGACATACTACGGCAGGGTCTGGAAATAAACCAGTCAGAATTAATATTTTGTCCACAAAGTCTAGGATAGAAATTGTTTAGTGCTGCTATTCAGATAACAGTCTACTGATAACAATATTACAAGCACTTGTGGTATGAGAAGCCAACCAACTTGTGCACCCACAGACAGATAACAGCAGAGCCATAAGCCATCAATCAAAGACAGAAGAAGTTAGCTAATTTCCTAGAGAGTGCCTTCATGGACAGCTTAAACCTAAAAAAAAGTAATTTGAGTTCAATCTCTAAGAAATCAAGAGTTTATGGAATCTGAGAAAGGAAAACTGACTTTTTGCCAGCGTCCTTAGAAGGAAACTCCTTTTCATTCCACAGTTCATACCCAGGTATTATTCTTTCAGTGTCAAATACAGTACTCGTGTATTGCCACAAAAAATGCTGATTAAAAAATCCCTACCTCACCACACTAGTGGAAGTGTTAGTCCAATGACCTTCTGCCACTCCGATAATGCATTTATTCTGATAAAGCATATTAAGCATCAGCTGTGACCTATACCTTACTGTAATTATTACTATAAACTCTAATACCCGACACACTGACACAAGTAAAACAATAATTTAATGCATTGCCACTGTTGTGTCTGTGCCATGGCACTGATGGCCCTGTTCTGGCTGGTTTACCCCGAAGTCTTTTCTGTCATTCGATCGGAAGCCGCAGGGCGCCCTCCTTTCTTCTGGGATCACCAACCATCTAAACCAGAAACAGCAGAAAAAGATGTTCTAGTTACAGTAGGCAGAACGGTCTGGCCCTCCATTCCCAGTCAACAAAAAAATAAATAAACATTATACAATGGCAAGAAAAAATGCTGGCTTCTGATTGGTCAGTCTGGAACTGGACCCGTAATGTTATCCCAGTACATCATCGTGGGTCTAGTCCCAGCACAGAGATGACCGCATCAATAGTTATAGGAATCACTCCACGAATCCCACTTTAGTCATCTCCACTCGAAGTCGAACACACAGCTTCACACCTTCCCAATCGCAAGCTGTAGAACAAACCACCACAAAAAATGGCTTCTTGTAACTGCCAACTATCTTACGGCAGTCCCCAGTAAAGAGCTGTGAAAAAAACATAAAAGAAAAACACTTTTTTTTTTTTTTTTTTTAAATGGTGGAACTAGAGCACCCTAGCCATTCATTCCTACAGCACCATTTCACTGTGACCACTTCCATCTCCTACTTTTCCGCTCTCACAGTAAGTGACTGCTTCCCCCGGCCATCACCCACACTGCCAAGTAGCAGTTCTCTCCTGTTCTCCCATACTGTGGTAGTCATTCACATTGCGAAAGGAAAAAAAAATAAAACTAGAACCTGCAGTTGACAGACTGAGCAGAATGAACAAGCGAGCAAGCACGCATTACCGCGTGCCTGTAACGCTCGCTCATTCTTCAAATCACTATCCTTTCCCATTTTTATTTTTAATTGCCGCAATAAAACCACTGGCAAAGCATCCTTCGTAACTCTTTTCCTCTCACAGCAGCGGCACAGAGTGACTGATCAGAAGAGAGGGGGCGGCAGCAATGTCTGCTTCACAAGCAGCACAGCACAAACAAATAGTAACAAAAAGACAAACCAGAAAAACACAAACTGAGAAGCATGAAAAAACAGAACATAAAAACTGAGGCAACGGGGCCTACTAACAAAGACTGACAGCCCTGATATTACTATGGAGACTGCAGAGCCACAGGAAAAGGACACCAGCAATAACTGCTGGCCGAAATAATAAATCAGCACTATTTCTTATAATATAACCGTACCCATTCCAAAAAGTGGCAAAAAAGTGTCTTTAAATATAGTTTTTCAATTTTTTCTTTGTTCTACAAATGATCCATTGTACAATAGCAACAATGCACTCCAGGGTGTGTGTTGTGCTGGGATAACATACCACCTGGGGCGCTGGACGCACTCGGCCTGCAGTCCCGTGCCCAACCACCCCAGACGTGATGTTATCCCAGCACAACACACACCCTGTCATGCATTATTGCATAAATGCACAATACACAAGGTATGATAATACAGATGCACAGATTTGGCCATGAAAAATAAAAATGTTGACTTCAGATTTTTCTGGCCATTTACCTGGATTGGCAAGCAAACATGCATATATTTTAACTGTCCTCTGCCATAACAGGTTTTAATTTGCTAGGCATAAAACAACTTATACCTACTGTCAAGTAGGAATAACAGGGTCAAAAAACTGCACAATGTTCCTCCACTGACAAAATAATTTGGAAAATATCATACACAACACATTTAAAAAAACATTTTTTAAAAATAAGAGGAGATAAATCCTGATGATCCTGATATACACATACAGGCAGAATAGCACTGTGGTTTAGGGCACTGATCTACGAACCTGGAGACCTGGGTTTGAATCCCACAGCTCCAACTTGCATTCTGTGTAATCCTGAACAAGTCACTTAACTTCCTAGTGCTCCCAGATCACACCTGGAAAAAAGCTTTAGCTTAACATGCCTTTCCTGGTTAAACAATTCCCCCTTTCCCTATATCAAAATGTTTTGTCACGCCTTACAGCTACTATTTTGTGCTTACATTACCGGTCTCACAAAGAATCATGAAATTAATCTGTCAAACCTTCAGGATTTCAGAAAGGCATTCAACAATGTGCCTCTTTCTGAACTGGTCAATAAGTTGAAAAATAAAGGCTTCAACTATTACATGATCAAATTGGTCGACGCCTGGTTATCAGGAAGAATGCAACAGGTCAGAGTGTGGCACGTTGTCTGAGGTGTGAGGTGTGTCCAGTCAGTGGGGGGGGGAGGGCCCCCAGGTTTCTGTCCTGGGACCAACACTTTTTGGTATCTTTATAGGGGACATGCATACAAATCTGAAAAACAGTTTGTGCAAATTTGCTGATGACACTAATGATGTGCTTGTGTAGACACTACTGCCAGATATCAGTCCTTTGTTGCAGACCTTAAACGTATTGAACAATGGGCTAAATTCAACAACAAGGATTTTAACAGTGACAAATGTACAGTACTGCATGTGAGTAAAAACAACCCTATGCAAACATGTAAGTTAAACAAAGCACCATTAAAGTTGGTACAAAACGAATGAGACTCAGGAATAATAATAAATGAGGCATTCACCCCAGTTGCCCATTGCAAAAAATCATTTATTTCAAGGAGTGAACAGTGTATAACTCTATAATTTAGGGATTCAAACAGGGCTGGGACATAATAAAGGGAATAGTGGTTACCAGAGGTGACAGAACCAAGGAAAAGAATAAGAGAGACGGGGGTTTAGTACCCTGGAGAAACCGTAGGTTCCAGGGATTATATGGAACTTGGGCAGACTGGATGGACCTCTGGTCTTTTTTTGCTGTCATTGTCTATGTAACTTATGTTAGGCCCCACTTGGACTACAGGTCTCCTTTTTGGTCTCTTTATTATAGAAAGAATATTCATCTCCTAGAAAGTACCCAGAGAAGAGTTACTAAACTTATACCAATACTAAAAGACAGGACCTAACCAGAAAGACTAACAGACCTGAACTTGTTTAGTCTTGAGGAGAGAAGATCAAGAGGAGATATTTTGTTACTGTTCAGAATACTTAATGACCGGGACCTTGCTGAGCAATGTGGTATACATTTTACTAACAGACAGGTGAGTCTTCAATCCCACAGCAAGCAAACGCATTGGCAGAGCCTTCACATATAAACATAACAGTTACTTTATAATGAGGGGTCCAAAGGTCTGGAACAGTCTACCCAATATATAGTGGATTTAACACATTTTGACAAGTTCAAAACTGCTTCTGACAAGTACTTGAACAGCATCAAGGGGATATGAGCCAACAAAGTGGGAGACAGTCTCGATGGGCCTCGGCCACCTTCTGTCTATAAAACTGAGTTGACTGGCCAGCCTGTCAGCGGAGCGATTCGACTTCCGCTTGCAACGCCAATGACCCGGGTTCGAGATCAGACCCGGGAGTCAGAGAGCCAGCCTGGGGGAGAAAGAACTGAGCGTCCTCTGGACTGCTCTCCTTCTCCGGGGGGAGGGGGGGCAGCCAGCGCCAGAATGTAGGGGGCAGATGCTGGTCTTCATTGCATATCCCTACCACTGGGGCATCAGCATGTGAAATAACTGCCGGCCCTGGCATGACGCCGCTGCCTAGCCGTGGTCCTCCCTGCCTTAGATGTCCGCCGGAGGGGCTCCATCTCCCGTGGTCCGGACCTGGGTGTTAAGCCGGGGCTCGCCTACAATGAACACTGGGGAGGAGCCCCCTCAGCGGCCCCACCCAGGGGGTAAGCCTGGGCATGGGGGGCATGGACAGGGTATGGGCAACCTCCGAGGGAGGATTAGGGGGACTGAAAAGAAAAAAAAGAGTAAAGAAAGGCACAAAGCTTCCAACTCTCAACATCACAATGGATGAGGATGTGTATTCGAACTTTGGCTCCCCAATATCTAGGGACCCTAAGTTTGTTCCCAAATCTAGATTTAAAAGCATCCTCATTTGTTCCTAGAATGAGCTGTACTGGTAGGGCTGTACTTGATTTCATGAAATGAAACAATATGTTGTGTGAACCAGAGGCAAAACCATATGTACAGTATGAAAGATGCTATGTAAAAATAAAATGAAATAAACTGATTTGTATTCCTGGGATCTTGAACTCCAATTGTTGTTTATAAGATTATGAGAGTCTTGCAGAAAGCCTCCCTGTACCTTTCCCCACTAAAGACCTGCACTTCACGTTGTAAATGCACACCTTTGTGATACCATGCACCAGAAAAAGAAAAATGTAAATGTAAGCACAGTGTCCAACAATTAAGTTTTTTTTTTTAAACTCAGCTTTATTCAAGAAAAAGTGGATTAGCAGCCACATGAGTATACATCAAAGCAACTTACACATGTATCGGTACATTAGTGAGTGAACCTCTAACAATTCTTCTTATACCATTTCAGATACAGAGTACTTGGCAGTATGAACATGCAGGGCTAGCTTCCTGAAGAGGAAGACTTCGGCCTGCATTTCCATTTGAACATACTGTACAAGCTGATAACAATGTCATCTTAGTAAAGAAAAACCAAAGATAACACCTATGGCCAGAAACTATAAACCCAGCTGTGCAAACCATCCCCCCCCCCCACATGGATGCTCTCAGTAGTGGTTACTTGGGTTCCTACAGTCATAACCCAACCATGGTAGAGCTTCTCTGGTGGGAAGTCCTACTCCTCCAAGGGCTCCTCGACCAACCCCAACTCCACGCAGCTCATATCAGATTAGCAATCAGGTGCCACCCAGGCCCAGCTGGGGTTCCGTGGTATACCGAAGCCTCCAGGCCTCCCACTGTTACCAACGTACTGCATGGCGATCCTGCTGCGGCCTCAAGCGAGCGGTGATGGATTCCATCAGGACCACGTCTTCTACTCTGCGAATCCAGTCCTGCAAGGTGGGAGGTTCTCTACTGAACCACTTGGCCGTGATGCATTTCAGGCCCACCGCCAGTAGTGCCAACAGTACTGTACATGTGTTCCACCGAAAGTGGCATGCCGTTGGGAGTCCCATTACCCAGTCCGTAAAAATGTTTGGGATGACCACCCCCCACCACTGCCTGTATGGCTTCTTGGAGTTGTTTCCAGTATTCAGTCAGTCTGGGCCAATCCCAGAAAATGTGCTAATGGCTTCCCACTCCCCCACAGCCTCTCCAGCAAGCGGCATCCCCACTCATGTAATGGCATGTAACTGTGGGTACCCTAAAAAATCTGGTTAGAATTTTCCAGTAGTACTTAGGCCACACCAGGGAGGAAGTCACCTTCCAACCCTTTCTTAGCCTGTGGTTCCACATGGCCTCACTGATTGTTATACCCACCTCCCTTTCCCAGGCCTGTCTGTATTGGTCTAGAGAGACCCTGTTTGCCTCCTGCAGCAATTTGTAAAGTGTGGTCAACGATTTGACCGGAGCCTGAAGTGTGACCATTCCGAATAGAAAGTTCTCCCAGCTTGTATAAGGTCTGGTGAGTCTCTTCAAGTTGTCTGAGGAGAGAATGAAGTGCCGTACCTGTAAGTAGCAAAAGAATTCTGTGTTGCTCCAACCAAATTTCTCTTTCGCATTTTGAAAAGTAATGCATCCTCCATCTTCAATCAGCTGGGTGAACCAGGTCAGCCTCCCCACCTCCCATCTTGCAAACCCATTGTCCAATGTGGGGAGGGGGGGCCTCTCATGTCAGATGAGGGATAGGGGGCCCACCCATCTGGTGTATCTAGCAACTTCCTAACTTTGTGAAGTATGTGTAACCCCTGTTTGACCCACCTGTTGCTGACCAGGTTTGAGTAAACTCGGGAGGGGGGGCAGTGCCAGAGTACACAATGGTCTGCCATCCAGGAGGAGGTTCTCCAAGTCGTACCAACAGGACTCTACTCTCTGCCAAGCCCATGAGAGAACCGGGCCCATCTGTGCCACCAAGTAATATGGATAAAATCCAGCAAAGCTAGGCCACCTCGCTCCCTGGGAAGACAGAGAATGCGCTTGGCCACTCTGGGTCTCTTATTTTGCCAAACAAATCTCTGGGTTTCTTTCTGTAATTTGTTCCAAAATGCAATGGGCAGTTTCAGGGGTAAACACTGGAATAAGAATAAAAATCTAGGTAGGATGTTCATCTTAAGAACTGAAATGCGACCTACAAGTGTAAGGGGCAGAAGTCGCAACCTCGCAAGGTCTTTTTGCACCTCCCCCCAGAGCCTCTCATAGTTGAGGGAAAGAGTTTGCCCAGGCCCGAACAGATGTGGATACCCAAATATCTAAATTGGACCCTTGGGGCCCATTTAAAGAGAAAGCTCTCTTTGAATTCTCGTGATGCCTTTCCACTTAGAATCAGAGCACCTAATTTTGAAAAATTAATCTTATATCCTAAGATCTCACCAAAAGTGTGAAAGGTGTTGCATAATGCCAGGGTGGAGAGAAAGAATATGGAATCATCAGCACATAAATAAATTTTCTGTTCACACACCCCTCCCTCCCATAATACCAGAGATCTGTAGATTCTGTCTAACTGTAATGGTCAGGGATTCAAGGCAAAGGGCAAACAATAGGGGAGAAAGGGGACAGCCCTGCCACGTGCCTCTCGTTAGAGGAAAAAAAGGGTGAACTGACACCATTCACCTTCACGAAGGCCTGTGGGTGGGAGTATAGGCTAGATATTGTGGATAGAAATTTGGGGCCAAAATTCATTCTTCCCATGGATGCTTGTAGAAAATTCCAATTAACCCTATTGAAAGCTTTTTCCGCATCCATGGATATGGCAATTTGAAACTGGTCCAGTGAGCTCTGAGTGGAGATGATGTTTAATAGCCTCCTGCTGTTGTCAAAGATATATCTCCCAGAGATGAAGCCCATCTGGTCTTCATGAACCAGTGAGGCAATCTGTGTTTGTAATCTACTAGCCAACAGTCCCATGAATATTTTTAAATCAACATTTAGCAGCGAGACGGGTCTATAAGACCCACATTCCACAGGGTCCTTGCCTGGTTTATGAATGACCAAGATGTGTGCAAGTCGATATAAGCTCGGGGTCACCCCCACCCGGACCTCCTGGCACACTGGTAACACAAATGGCAGCAAGAGGTCTGCAAATGTTTTAAAGAATTCCGAGGGGAAGCCATCTGGTCCCAGAGCCTTGCTATTCTTAAGTTTCTCAATGTGAGCTAACAGTTCCCCTCCAGAAACTGGTTCATCAAGGTGCTCTCTTGCTTCACGAGAGAGAAGCCTCAGGTTCAAGCCTTCGAAAAAAGTCGAGAGCTTGGTCTCATAGTCTGGGATCACCTCCTGGGTATAAAGGGTGCCATAAAACTCTGCAAACTCTTTAGTGATTGCCTCAGGGTTTCGGATTAACTTATTACCATCCAATTGGTCTCTAAGCTGAAGGACTACATTACTATCCTGTTGTTGCCGCAAATTTGCAGACGATAGCTTCCTGGCCCTGTTCCCATTTTCATAATAGTCCTGGCGAATCCTTCTATAAGAAGCCTCCACCTGAGAGGTGATAATCTTCTCTAGGGCGAGTCGTTTCTCAGCTAATATCCTCTGCATTTGACCGTTTTAAGAAATTTTGTGCTGAAATTCCAAGTCTGCTATCTCCCTCTCAAGCTCAATCCTTCTCAGTTACCTGCACTTTTTATCTTTAGAGGCAAATGCAATGGTAATCCCCCGAAGAACTGCCTTCAGGGCATCCCATCTAACAGCATGCAAAGTTTCCCTACTGGATTCTCCCTATCATATGACTGGATGGAGGTGGTAATCAAATCTTTAAATTCTTGGTTATTTAAAAGACCCACACTTAGCCTCCAGTGCGAATTTCTAACCAAGGGGGCCACTGCTATCTGGGTTCTAACTGGAGCGTGGTCAGAAAGTGTGCGAGTCATGATTCGGCAATCTGATACTGCATGTAGCCATTCTTCTGAGAGGAAGAGTAAATCAATTCTCGTGTAGCACTGGTGTCTATCTGAGTGGTGGGAGTAATCCTTTGTTGTAACGTTCTCTCTTCTTCAGATATCCACTAGGCCCAAAGTCTGAGACTAACACTGCAGGACCTGTCCCGCTACTCCCAATCTGACCCTTGGGAAACTACCCCTCCAATCCAGGCTGGGAGAAAGAATGGTATTAAAATCCCCCCTTAAATACAACCACTCTCCACATTCTGGAGGGTGTTCTTAAAAAATTCCTGAAAGAAGGAGGCAGCCTCCCTGTCCTCATTGGGAGAATAGACACATGCTATGGTGCAAGGTGTGTCCATTAAACAGGCCTGGAGCACCACAAAGTGACCTTCGGGGTCGATCAGGGAGGAGGAAACCTGCAGGGGGCACTCCTTATGCACCAGAATTGCAGTACCTCTATGATGAGTGTGCTCTTGATACGAGAAGGCAAATACCTGTCCCACCCATCTACGACGTAACTTCTGGTGCTCACTATCTGTGAGGTGTGTCTCCTAGAGTAGTGCTATTTTGGTACCCATCCTGGCAAACTCCTGTAGAACCCATGCTCGCTTAATCAGGCTGTTTAATCCTCTAACATTATATGTTGTTACCACCAGGTCCTCCATTTATAATAAAGAAAAAGGGTGGAGGCTGGAACCATTACTCTGGGCCCACCCTCCCCCCTTGGGTACCACCAGGCCCTCTAGGGAGGTGAGCAGGATGAGATGCACAGCTATAAAACCAACCTTAAAAAAAACAAAACATGTGAACTGACCTTTAAACAAGGTAAAGTGACAATGAATTGAACTGGTCCAACAATGGACTGAACTTTTAGATAAAACATTTTGCAATGTCAATAGTGGCACGCCGAGCCCCCCCCATTCTGAGCATGTGAAGTGATGAGGGTGGTGCCGGATCGCATCCTGCACTGTGTCATCTGCCCCCAGGTTTGGGACTGGCAAGCAACTTACATGTAGTTGCATTTGTCATGGTGCGAGCAACAAGAGCCCCCACAAGACGAGTCTAGTATTCAAGGGAACTTAAGATAGGGTGAAGGTAGAGCGAGTAGAACCCAACTGATAATGGACATTATGAGTAATCTGCACTGCAACACTCTCTTCCCTATCACCCATGGTACCCTGAACCCCCCCCCCTCGCTGCATTAAGAAACCTGCTGTGTCCAATGTAGGATATAAGACCCCCGATCTACCCTTTCGACCCCCCTCCACTCCAACAGTCCAGGGAGGGGTGTCTGGTGCAGACCCAAGGACCCTCCCAAAATTGTTTAATGAACAATGCTGGTGGACATGAAGAATGGGCCTCTTAGTTAAATAAGCTTAGGGACACAATCTCGGACCCCAAAAAAACATCATCTGAGCAACTTAAATTTGGGAGGGAGAAAAAACGTCCCGATAATAAATTCAAACCATTAAGTATGTCCCATGAGAGTTCATCCGTCTGCTGGAAGGGCTAAGGATCCAACCTTCTGGGTTTGGGATTGTGATTGTTCGTGGCATTTCTTCTTGGCGGCTGTGATGCCTTTCAACGTGGCCCACGGGCTGTTTTCTGTGTTCAGCAGTGCCCTCAGAAACTTTCTTCCTGCCGGGATCCATTGACAGCGCTTAATTTCCTTGAATTGTGCTGGGTTTACTAAATCATCTGCTCAGAGGCCGAGAGAGGTGAGGTACTTCTTCACATCGAAGATTTTTACTCTTTCATCTGAGGTGACCCTCAGTTTAGCCGGAAAGTCCACACGAGCCTTGAGACCTTTTGATCACAGCTCCCGCAGCATCGGGAACAACAGCTTCCTTTTGGCCATCGTGGTGGAGGCATAATCCGGTTCAATAAAGAGCCTGGTGTCCCCAAATATTATCAGTTTCTGTGACCAGGATTTTCTGAGGACCATTTCTTTGGTGCGAAAGTCTAAGAAAGCAAGGACCACTGAGCATGGTCTGGCCTTTGGGTCCTTTGGAGGCGACACCAGGGCACAGTGCGCTGTTATGATATTGAGAGGTAGGCCTTTATCTAAATTCAGCAGCTCCTTTAATAAACTCTCAATAAATTCGGCCATATTACCAGATTCAGTGTTTTATGGTAAGCCGTGTATTCGAAGGTTCACCCGTTGTGATCTATTCTCCAGGTCCTCAATCTTTTCAAGAAGCAGCTGGGACCTGTCGTGTAGCTGCAGTATGGCCCCGTTGTGCAGGTCCAGAGTGTTCGAATTGGAATTGGTGGCCTCCTCGAGCTGAAGGATCTGCTGATCATGCCTGGCTATTCTCTCTTTATTTTCCGCTACCTCCCCTCGGAATCCTTCCACAGAACGGGTGAGGTGGCGGAGTTCTCTACAAAGCTGGCGGGAGGTAATAGTCACCTCTTCCTCCTCATCTGAAGAGCTGTTTTCTGACTCTGGCTTCCTGGCTTCTGGTGGCCTGGTCTGTGAGGCTGTTCTGCTCAGGGCCCATGGCTGAAACTCTAATTTTTGCTGTTTCAGGCTGCTGAAAGTGCCCGCTTTAGCCTTCGGACGATGTGCCATGTCGACTTCTACCGCGAGGTTAGTAGGGGAGAGTCAGATTAATACCCCGGGAGGCAAAAATTACAGTTTATTCTCGAAGGGGTGCAAAGCTCCGCTCTAGTGCTGCTGCATGAGTCGGTGATGTCACCGGAAGTCCCAACAACCAGTTTTAATGGTACAAACTATACAGACTACTTTTTCCATGAGAACTCTTTAAAGCAGCAGTACAATGAAACTGGGCAAAAATTTGACCCTTCCTTTTTTTCACTATTCGGGATTGGAGGCATCTTCCAGTTTTATTTGCTGGTAGAAGTTTCTAATTCAACCTAAATGTGACTATTTTCTAAATGTTTTAATTACGTTTTTTCTCAAGAAAAAAGATGGCTGCCATATTTGTCTTACAAATAGCACTGCAGACCTGGGATAGGCTAGGACTGAGAAAAACAAAAAAAGAAACTCATGGTGCACAGCATAGGAGGTACCAAAGTATATTTGACAGGTATGCTAATATTTTTTTTTATTAACTGCAGCTGAAACTGTTTTTTGGAAAAACTTTCTTCATTACACTACTGCTTTAAAAATATAATGAGACACACTTCTGTTCCAGCTGTATCAATTTTCTGTATTTATATACACTAATTCCTTAATTACAGAGAACATATAAACAAGACCTTTGTGCTTCAACCTTCATGTCTTATCACAGTATCCTCATACCTCCCACCTCCCCCACAAAGTCATAATCCTGTTCGAGATCACAATAATTTTACAGCAACAGATTAAGTCACAGAGAGATTATAGCTTTATGGTGGGGTGGGGAGAGTCAGAGCAGCAGAAGGAAGAGATGAAGTCTGGAGGACAAAGACAATGTTCTCGATATTCAAAGCCCTGAGAATGCGCAGAAGCCCCTGATGCGCCAATTATTTGTTGCAGGGTTTGTGGCATTCTCCCAGTTGGCGACTGGGATTTTCAATCCCGAGTGCCAAATGCCACAAGTCAGACCAGCTTTTTCCTGGTGTAACTTGCATCATTTGGGGATCCTTTTTATGGGGCACGCTGCCATAAAATGGGGAAACTGTCGCAACTGTGTCAGATGTACTACAATTGGGTGCAGTTGCGTCAAAGGACTTTGACACAGCTGTGCCAAAAATTGAGTATCATGCAGGACTTGACACAAGCCCTGCATCACCCTTTGAAAATCAAGCCCAATTTTTTCATGCAACACTTAAACTGAAGTCCAACTGTATACAATATCTTTTTAATTTGAGAAAGAAGGGAGAGGGAGACATATACCACAGCAAAATCAGCATGCCTGGGAAGAACAGGTGGATCACTTGGCCTCTGGTTCTCAGAGGTTTCAGCGCCATTTATGGTACTGCTCCGGAATGAGCCTTTTCACCTCCATACACAATAATAAGATTGCTACAGTGCCTTCAGAAAGTATTCGCCCCGCCCCCCTTGGATTTTGTCACATTTGTGATGTTGCAAACTCATATTAAAATACATTTATATGGGATTTTTTTGTCACGTATCTACACAAATTACTCTATAATGTCACAGTGGAATGAAACTTCTGGAATTTTTTGTACATGTAATTTAAAATAAAAACCTGAAATGTCTTGATTTGATAAGTATTCACCCCCTTTGCTATGACACTCCAAACTGAGCTCAGGTGCATCCAATTTCCTTGTGAGATCACTCTAAAACTTGAATGGAGTCCACCTGTGGTCAGTTCAAATGGTTGACATGATTTCAGAGGAAATACACTTGTCTATATAAGGTCCCACTGTTGACAGTGCATGTCAGAGCAGAAACTCTACCATGAAGACCAAGGAGCTGTCCTTAGAGCTCCGTGATAGAATTGTGAGGAGGCATAGATCTAGGGAGGGGTATAAAAACATTTCTAGGGTGTTGAAAGTTCCCAGGAGCACAGTCAAGTCCATCATTAGGAAATGGAAAGATTACAGAACCACCCAGACTCTTCCTAGAGCAGGCCATCCCCCCAAACTGAGCAACCGGGCAAGAAGGACCTTGGTCAGGGAAGTGACCAAGAACCCAATGACCACCCTGACAGAACTACAGAGTTCCATGGCTGAGATGGGAGAACCTGTCCAGAGGACAACAATCTCTGCACCACTTCACAGATGTAGTCTCTATGGGAGAGTGGCTAGACGGAAGCCACTCCTGAGAAAAGGCCACATAATAGCATGCCTGAGTTTGCAAGAAGGCACGTGGCAGACTCTGAGACCATGTGGCAAAGATTCTCTGGTCTGATGAAACAAAAATTGAACTCTTTGGCCTGAATGCAAAGCGCTATGCCTGGCGCAAACCGAACACAGCTCAACACTCATGTAACACCATCCCTACCATGAAGCATGGTGATGGCAGCATCTTGTTATGGTGATGCTTTTCAGCGGCAGGGACTGGAGCACTTGTCAGGGTAGAGGGAACAATGAATGGAGCCAAATACAGGCACATCCTTGAGGAGAACCTGCATCAGTCTGCAATAGATCTTGGACTGGGGCGAAGATTTACGTTCCAACAGGACAACGACCCCAAGCATACAGCCAAAGCAACACTGGGTGGCTTCAGAACAAGAAGGTGAATGTCCTTGAGTGGCCCAGCGAAGCCAGACTTGAATCCCATTGAGAATCTGTGGAAAGACTTTTAAGATTAGGTGTTCACCAACACTCCCCATCCAACTTGACAGAGCTTGAACAAATCTGCAAGGAAGAATGGCAAAATCCCCAAATCCAGATGACAAAGCTGATACAGACATACCCAAGAAGACTCAAAGCTGTAATTGCTGCCAAAGGCACTTCTACACAGTATTGACTCGGGGGTGAATACTTAAGTAAAGAAGATATTTCAGTTTTAATGTTTCATAAATTTTTGTTACACAATATAAATATTTTTGCCCCTTTAAATTGTTGAGTATGCTGTGTGAATCAAGGGGGGGGGAAAATCATTTCAATGCATTAAAAGTTCTGGTAGTAACAAACCAAAATGTGACAAAATCCAAGGGGGTGAATACTTTCTGAAGGCACTGTAGATATTGTTCCAGAAAGAGAAAGTGAGGCCATATATTGCTTGCAAGTGAAAGAGGGAGAGAGTGTGCTGCTTACAAAATGGATGCATTTAGCTTCAGCTGGGCAAGTAGAACTTACTTTGCCTTTCTGTCCATACTTATCCTCCAAAGGGTAATAAGGAACATGATCCTGGACCAAGCTTAGGTAATTTGGATAGAACCACACTAGCCCAAGATACCACAATGAAAACTTCTGCGATCCATGGCACCTATCTACTCAAACATACCTGCCAATACAGGGATTTACGAGGTACTATAATCTCCACAACCTCTGACTGCTGTAAAGGGACTTGAAGGGGACTCTCTTGAACTCTGAGGTTACTCCCACAAGGTAGTGGTGACCCTTTGGCAGTCACCAAAGGTGTGTGCACTAACAAGGCTTACTACTGAATCTGGGGATGTTTATAAAAGGCTGGATGGAAAAGGAGACTCGTACCTTGCCCTCCGCCAAGGCAAATGAGTTTGCTTTTTTACAAAGGGGGTGCAACATGGGCCTGAGTCCTTATACATATGTATAAGAGTTACTGCAGTACCACTAAGACCCTTGCTGTATCCTTTGTCAGCCAAAACTCTAGGTGCTCACGAGTTCCACACTTTTCCAAATCATCTGACTAAAATTAAAAACATCAGTCTTTCCAAAAGTAACTTCTTGGACTCTCAATCACATTTCTGAAAGTACCAATGAAAGAACTTTTTAAGGCGCTGTGGTTAGTATTGCTCAGTTATTGTCTATCAAAGTAGCTTTTGGATGGCCTTCACTTTAAGAGTCAGTGAGTTGGGAGCACTCTTGATCTCTCAGCATTTTGAGATGCATTGATCAGTTTTGCTTATGTTCTTGTCCATCACAGTAGTTTTCCTGGTGAGCATTACTTCAGCAAGGAGAGTCAGTGAGCTGGAGGGCTCTTGATCTCTGAGCTTTATCTGGCTTTTACAGGGATAAAGTGGTCTTTAGATCTATACTGGACTTCATTCCCAAGTCACATTTTCATGTCAATCAAAAAAGTACAGTTACATAAGAACTTACCA
The DNA here is from genome assembly GCA_016271365.2 of Neoceratodus forsteri. Classification (NCBI taxonomy): domain Eukaryota; kingdom Metazoa; phylum Chordata; order Ceratodontiformes; family Ceratodontidae; genus Neoceratodus; species Neoceratodus forsteri. The sequence continues at coordinate 1,213,004,488 of CM057458.1, forward strand.
TAACAGTAGATCTTTGAAAGGAGCTCTTGCAGCAGGGCTATTACCATTAGAACTATGCCATCGGGCACTAGGACCCCATGGCAAACTTCTAGCTAGCAGTCTCCAGTGGGGACTGCCCCCCCTACGCTGGCCGATGGTATATCAGGGGGCGGTCCCCAGCCCCACCTCAGTTTGCCTGCCGGAGACCGGTGAAAGAACCAGCATGCGGACCGGGAGGGAGCATGCCACAGAAAAAGATATGCAGAACTCACCAGGGGGAAGAAGGGAGGGAAAGTAGTGCCTGCTGCAAGAGCTCCTCTCGAAGATCTGCTGTTACAGTTGATCAGCCACTTGGAAAGTGTCTGCTTAGACACAGAGGTGCCTTTGCAGCACGGCGTAAAGGCCTCAAACAATTGCTCCATTTTAGGGTCCAGAGCAGTGCGGGTAAGGTAGTAGCGTAACACCCAGTGGATATCCAAGGTATGCAGGATTGCTTCCCCTCTGTTTGAGAGATCTGTATAGTAAACAGGAAGGTTGATATCCTGGTTTAACATAAGCTTGGACACCACCTTTGGCAAAAACCTAGGATTCATGCTTAAGGACACCCTGTCCTTATGGAAAATGAAATAAGGCCCCTTAAACATCAGGACCTGACACTCAGAAACTCTCCAGGCTGAAGCAACTAAAAACAACACTTTCCAAGAAAGGAAGCACAGCTCGTATTCCGCAGCAGGCTCAAATGGGGGAAGGGGATAACTTATCCTGCATAAAGAGGAGCTTCCAGGGTGGAACCGGATCTCTAATGGGAGACTTGATATGCCACGCAAAAATGTACGGGACACGTCCAGTTGTGTGAGGATTTTCCCTTCCACAAGTACATGATGAGCACAGATTGCAGAAAGATGTACCTTTATGGAAGAGTAGCTCAGGCCTTGATTTGACAAAGAGAGGAGGTACTCCAGACTCAAGATCACTGGACAGGTAAATGGGTCCAGGTGACAGGGTGAAGCCCATAAGCAAAACCATTTCCACTTCATGGCATAAGTGGATCTAGTTGAGGGCTTTCTTGCTGCCACAAGAATGTTCGCTACTTCCTGGGAGACCCCATATCTAGTTCTGGCTAAGTCTGCAGGAGTCAAGCATGAAGGTGCAGGGATTTGAGGTCTGCATGGACCAGCGTCCCCTGATCCCGAGACAGCAAGTGCGAGCTCAGCGGCAGCTGTATCGGAGGTTCCACTGTCAGCTGCTGAAGTAGTGGGAACCAAATCTGCCGAGGCCACAAAAGAGCGAAGAGGATCATCTCTGCCCTTCTTACCTGAAGCTTCAGCAGGACCCTCTGAAGAATAGGAAAGGGAGGGAAGCTGTATAGAAACCTCCCTGTCCAACAGAGGGACAAAGCGTCTCACCAGAAAACACTAGGCACGGGCTCTAGCGAGCAGAAACTGGGCAGTTTGGTGCTGAGTGGAAACGCAAAGAGGTCCAACTCTGGGAGGCCCCACCTGTCGAAAAGCTGATCTGCTACTGACTGGAGGAGCTCCCACACATAAGCCTTGGTCCGAGACCGGATTAGGCTGTCAGCCAAGACGTTTTTGGATGCCTTGAACATGAGCAGCGGTGAGGTCTAAGTGATGTTCCAGTACCCAATACCAGACCCTCATCGCCTCCCTGCAAAGGGGGTATGAGTGTGTGCCCCCTTGTTTGTTAGTGTAAAACACCACCGATGTGTTGTCCATCTAGATAAGAAGAGGGTCTGGCAACAGGTCCATCTGAAATGCTCTCAAGACGTTCAAGATGGTCGCATCTCTAGAATACTGAAATGGAGTAGTTGCCTGTCTGAAGACCATATACCCTGGGTCTGTTTGTCTCCCAGATGAGCACCCCAAGACCAGAGGCATCCATAGTAAGAATCCTGCCAGAAAGGGACCCCTCGTACCAGATTAGAGGGGTCTAGCCACCAGGAAAGGGTCCTTCTGACTGGGTCGGAGACCCTGACTGGTTGATATAAGTCATCTGACCTTTGGTCCCACTGCACACTGAGCATCCACTGTGGGACTCTCATATGCAGGCAGACCAGAGGAACTGTGGGAATGACCACCACCATGTGCCCCAGAAGTCTGAGGAAGGTCCTGGCTGGGACCTGAGGAGCCATGTCTACCGCTCAAGCTACACTCCTCAGGTGATCCCCCCTTTCCTGAGGGAGGAAGGCCATGCCCTGAATGGTATCCAGGACTGCTCCAATAAAGAGGAGTCGTTGTCTGGGCTCTGGGAATGACTCAGGGATTCAGGGTGATCCCCAGCTCTTGGAAGAGAGTAAAGGTGTCTCAGGGTGTGAAGAAGTTGAGCTTTGGATGGTGCTGCCAGGAGACAGCCATCTAGGTAGGGAAAGATGTAATGACCCTGGCGTCTGAGAGCCACAGCCACCACTGCTAGACATTTGGTGAAGACTTGAGCAGAGCCGAATGGTAAAGCTCAAAATTGGTAATGTCTCCCCTGGAAGCAGAACCTCAGGAACTTCCGATGGGGAGGAAAGATTCTTAATGTGCAGACAGGCATCCTGCATGTCCAAGAAGCAGAGCCAGTCCCCTTGATGCAAGAGGGGAAATGAGGCCTGGCAGGGTAACTGTGACAGGATAACCCCTGTCTTAGGTTTACCCCCCCCCCGGTAAAGGAAGAGAACTAGGTAAAGTGCTCTTTAAAAATTAGGAGCTTCTGAACTTAGAAAGTGTCTGCCAGGAGAAGGCAGGAGAGTTTGTTGTCATGTGAGAGAATATGAAAAAGATAATAGTCACACAAAATGGGAGAAAATAAACAATAATAGAGTATGCATTCTGCAGTTACTGACTTAGCAGGAGAAGGGAGAAGAGGAGCGCGCCCTCATTCTTCCATTCCCCTTGCTATCCCAGAAACTGCAGCAGGGCTACACAATGCTGCTTTATCTGTATATAAAGGTTCCATTACCTGTGGTGTTATATGTAAGCATTAATCCCCGATGAAGGTGGCATCTAATGGGGAGTTAATGCATGGTTGGGACCGTTGTGGCCGAGGCCAAGTCGTGCAGCGGTCAACCACGTACGTAACTCCCCGTGAAACCACCTCACCAAAGATGTCTTGCTGTAACTGTAACACCTGCGACTGCACTACTTCTCAGATGGTCTTTTCTGTGCTGTTCAACAGTAATCACCCAAAACACTTATGTAGCGCTTCTAATTATGGTACATTTCTTCTTACTTTTCCTGCTTTTCTGCTGCTGCATCCGTGCGCATGCACGCTGATCGCCCCACCTCGAGTAATATAGTGGCGACTACTTTTTTTTACTGTCTGAACTCGGATCTATGTTTCACTATTTGCATGCAGCTCTGTTTGCACCTGCGATTTTTGTACTTGTGCTGCCTACTCCAGTTGTCTACCCTCGTTTGTTTTCTTCATGTGTGCTGTAGTGCATGCTGGGCAATATGTCCGTGCATACCTTGATAGTCTCCCAAGCCTGACAGTTGTCTTCTCCGCTCCCTGTTCAGCTGTCGATTATCACCAATAGGTGGCGCTTTCAAAGGAGCACGGCAGTTCTCCATTTCGCTCTTCATGCATTTGTCCACACGCCTTCTCTTAGCCATCACATCTCCTGCCACTACCGTTCTGTGCCTCGCACCATTCTGCACGCGTGGTTTCTCCTTCTACGCTTCTGTTGTCCCACCCGTTCCTCTGTCCACTATTTCCCTCTTCAGACGCTTGCCCACACAGCTAATTTTCCCTCACCTCTCCTTCGTGCGTCCGACCTACAGGTGGCGCTTTCTCCACTGTTCAGAGCTTCGCGTCTCGCTACCACGGATGTCTTACTCACCTCTGCTTTCATGTGGTCTTTTTCATCCCTCGGCGACTTCTACTATATGCCCTCAGTCGCTCACTACCTCCAACACTGCACACTTCCCCGTTGTCTGCTCTTTCCCATATTCTACGGTGCCCGCACCGACACAGCCATTTCTGCTGTCCCTCTTTTCCCCCTGCCGATACCCTTACCAGCTGTGTTACTCGCGTCACCTATTGGTGGACATATTTCTAACACATTCAGTGCTTCCCTACTTCCGTGAGAGCGTTCACGCTCTGAACAGGGCATTATTGGTCTAAGCATTCTAAACCAACACGGCATTATCATGCCATAATGCCGTGTTGCTCTTAGGACACCTGACCCTGTTAGACCTATCACCTTTCCTCCCTCGAGTCTTCATATTTGTGCCATGTTACAATGGATGTCATAGAGCTGGACTCTCAGTCTGGTAAATGTGTAATAGTAACTGGGGACAAAACTGCAACAGAACACACCCAGCCAAACTAGTAAAAGCTACTATATCTTATCAGCATATTATCATGTTGTATAAATAGTAATAATTAGATAAGTCTAACTACCTTTTGTCTTACTAAACTGCTCAAATCTAACCCCCTTTACCTCTATGCTATTTAAGACCTGCTCTGTCTTCAATCAATCAATCAATCAATCAAAATCTTTATTTATTCAGGCGAACATCATTGAGCATAGCTCATTTACAAGATGGACCTGAGTGGTCATAACAAAAAAGGTTACAGAGTGTATACAAAAACATGATATTGAAATAGCACAAATACAAACATTTATGAGTGAGATAGATGTACAATTATTTACATATATACAAGGCAAAGGACAGTAAACCAAAACCTATTAAAGGTGAGAAACAAACAGTCTGGTGGGGATAAGGCTTGGATAATGGTACATGGGTGGGCATATATGTTTGAGGTTTGATGTGGAAAGGACCAGAGCAATGATAGAAGAATAGGAGGAGATTTAGAAGAGGGGGTGAGGAGTGAGAGGGTGTGGGGGGTGGGGATGTGGGAGGACTAGGCCTTGTGGAAGCAATTGCAAGAATCAGGGATTAGGCTGGTGTACAGCTTTTGAAGGATGTAAGGGATCAGTGTTTCCATTTCAAGGTCTTTTGGATAGAATTCCAGATAAGTGCCAGGGAATAACTGATCGCAGCTCTTCCATATCGGGTGCAGGTGATAGGAATCTTCAGCAGGATCAGTTTGTTGATCCTCAAGGTGTAGGGCCTGGATGTGATCTGGTTGAAGCAATCTGAGATGTAGGAAGGGAGTTTGTTTGTCAGAGCTTTGTAGATCCAGATAGCATTTTTCTTCTTCTATGTTGCAGGGATGTCCAGCTGACTGCATTGTAGAGAGCAATGATGGGTGCTAGAGGGAAGGTCAGTAATGAATCTAATAGCTCTATGATACAGGGTGTCTAGTTTGTTTAGATGGGAGAGGAGCAATGACCATAGAGGAAGTCAGCATAATCAATGAGGACATGAATGATGCAAGGATTAATCTTTGTTTGGAATCTTTGGTCAGGTAGTGTTTGATTCTATAGAATAGACCAAGTCTTTGTCTTAGCTTTTTCAGGAGCTCTTCAACGTGGGTAGTATAGTCTAGTTTATTGTCTATCCATACTCCTAGGTATTTGAATTTGTCAACATATTCAGATTTTCACCAAGGATGGTAGAGAGTTGTGGGAGGGTGAATGATGGGATAGTGGAAGAACAGTTCTTGTGGGCAAAGAACATAGCTTTGGTTTTCTTAGCATTTAGTAATAATTTCTTTTTTAATAGGTTATGCTGGAGGAGGAAGAATTGAGACTGTAGGAGCTCACAGGCTTTTGATGGTGAGGTCGCTCACATAAAGTACAGTGTCATCTGCAAAGAGTGGATATTAGAAAGAGAGATTGGAGTCAATATTGTTGATGTAGATGGCAAAAGGATGGGACCCAGGATGGAGCCTTGTGGTACACCTCTTAGGAGTGGCTTAGGGGTAGATAGATCACCATCATTCTTTACCAGTTGTAGCCTTCAGAGAGATAGCATCTGAACCATTTAATGGAGAGTGAGTCAAGGCCTATGGAGTTTAGTGAGGTGATTAGGAGATCATGATCCACAGTGTCAAAGGCTTTGCTTAGATCCAGAAACACAGCACAGGTATTATTCTTTTTGTCTAGGGCAGTCTGCCAGTCATTTGTGACTTTTGCTAGAGCAGAGATGGTGCTATGCATAGATCTAAACCCAGATTGAGCTGGATTTAGGAGATTGTTGGTATCAAGGTAGGCAGTTAACAGAGTTTACCAGCTTCTCAAGCATCTTGGATAGTATTGGTAAGATGGAGATGGGCCTATAATTATTGAGGTCCATGGGATCACCTGCCTTAAGTAGTGGAAACACTTGAGCTGTTTTCCATATTGAGGGGATAGTACCAGTGACAAGTGATAGATTGAAGAGATGGGTGAGGGGGGCGGTTAAGGCATACAGTGCTACTTTTGAAAGTAGGGATCCAGGAGTCTGCACCTCGCTTTTGGTGGTATCTAGTTGGAGTAGGGTCTTCTACATCTTTGAACAATATTGGTTTGAATGAGAATGTGGAAGCAACCTTTTGATTCTCAGTAGATTGTAGGTTTAGAGATGATCTTAATAGGTTTGCAGGAGAGGAGTGAAAGCCAGGCCAGCTGTAGTGAAATGGTCATTGAAGGCATTCAAGATATTTTGCTTGTCGGTGATTTCAATATTATTTAATTGAAATTTTGGATGGTAAGACAGGGGTAGAGGTTTGACCTAGGATGCCCTTTATGTACCCCAGAACCTGGAAGGGTTGTTATAGGAGGCATCTAGTTCAGCTGTGTAGAAGGTTGCCTTGGCTTTTCTTACTTGTTTTGTGCAGGAGTTTCTGGCTTTTCTGAATTGGAGCCAGTCATTTTGGATCCTTTGTCTTTCTTGCCCTTTTCCAGAGTTTGTCTCTGGCAAGCAGTCTGATTTAAGGTAGAGCAGAGAACCAGCGACAGGATTTGAGTTTGGTTCTGACACTGGTGAGGGTGCATGTGAATTGAGGGCACTTATGATTATATCATTTAAGATTTGAAGAGCTGACTCTATTGAGGCTGTGAGATAGAATTCTTCCAACGTGTGGTGTGGCACAGATCATGGAGATATCCTGTAATATTAAAGTTCTTTTGACCTTCGTGGGAGGAATTTTGCAGGATTGGGTGGCTTGATTGTTGATCTAATGGCAGCTATGGGACAGTGGTCACTATGTCACTGAAGTACTCCTGCATAGGGATAATGATGAGGTTTATTTACCAATATAATATCCAGGAGTGTGCTGTTGAGTATTCTTTGGGTTGATCCTTGTTGGTTCTTTGATTAATTGAGAGAAACCATAGGTGTCTAGAAGGTTACCAGGGTGCAGATGCATTAGTCAGCCAATTTAGTTCATGTCTCCTAAGATGATGGTGTCTTCAGGACCCAGATTAAGTATGGATCTAAATGGGATAGGAGTTTGAGGCCTGCAGAGGGGCCTATAGCAACCAACCAGTTGAAAGGAAGATGTGTCGGGAAGGGTTATTTTAATAGACAAGCATTGAATTCCTTTGGTTGAGATGTAGAATTGAGGCAGGATGCAGAGATATTTGCTTTGACATAGATGGCTACCCCACCGCCCCTGGATAGCGGTCAGATCTGAAGAGCTGATAGTTGGGAAGGTTTATTTCACTATCTTTGTTGCAGATTTGAGCCATGTTTCAGATATAACCAGACAGTCCGGTGGGGTGTGTGCAACCAGGCCTGTATTGATGAGAACTTTTAGGAGGCTGCAGGCATTGAGTGAAGAAAACTCAATCCATTTATGGAGGTTAGGTCAGTTGGAGAGATCGAGCTTTCAGTGGGTCAGGGTTGATTTCCACAGTGCCAACACAGACCAGCAGAAAGAAGATTAACTTGATAGGGCACCAAGTGATAGGAGTAGTGAGCAGTCAGGCAGTTTTTCTTCTTTCTTGGGATCCAATATATAGTGGCTGATGATCCTGCTGCATGGTTATCGAGATTATCATAGATTGCCAGCTTAATGGACAGGCGTGGGGGTAATTGTAGTGCCAGTATGGTAGCAGGGGGATAAAGGAGTTCCAAACTGGTTGTGAGCCTTTTTTTGGGATTCCCCAAGGATTATTGTGCAGAAGCGGTATTATAAGTATGTATAGTTTAGGGGTATCCACTGGGGACAGTAGAGAGGCAGTGTTGGTGGTCACCCTAAGCACCTTAGTATGGGTTCCAACAGTTATCTCATCTGGATCTAAGGAAGGTGAGAAGCAAAGCAGCAGTAGTAGGTGCAGTAGCATTGTGGAGGGTAGAGAGAGGGTTAAAGAAGTAAGATGATGTGAAGAAAATGAGCCGGGGAATTGGCTGGGAGAATAGCTATGGCGGGGATGAGATTTGGCGGAGAGTGTGTATAAAGAAACACCCTGAAGGGGTGGGGCGAGCAAAATTTTGCGGCTTTCCGTACCTTTCTGGCTTTCTCCCCGGCCTCCTGGTTCCTTACCGGCTGTTGGTGGCCGCCCGCCCGCTGGCGGCTCGGAGCCCCTCTGGAGAGTGTGTCCTCGAGGCAGGCCAGCTTTCTGGCTTTCTCCCCGGCCTCCTGGTTCCCTTTCGGCTGTTGGTGGCCGCCCGCCCGCTGGCGGCTCGGAGCCTCTGGAGGTGTGTCCTCGAGGCAGGCCAGCTTTCTGGCTTTCTCCCCGGCCTCCTGGTTCCCTTTCGGCTATTTGGTGGCCGCCCGCCCGCTGGCGGCTCGAGCCCCTCTGGAGTGTGTCCTCGAGGGCAGGCCAGCTTTCTGGCTTTCTCCCCGGCCTCCTGGTTCCCTTTTGGCTGTTGGTGGCCGCCCGCCTGCTGGCGGCTCGAGGCCCTCTGGAGAGTGTGTCCTCGAGGGCAGGCCAGCTTTCTGGCTTTCTCCCCCGGCCTCCTGGTTCCCTTTTCGGCTAGTTGGTGGCCGCCCGCCCGCTGGCAGCTCGGAGCCCCTCTGGAGAGTGTGTCCTCGAGGGCAGGCCAGCTTTCTGGCTTTCTCCCCCGGCCTCCTGGTTCCCTTTTCGGCTAGTTGGTGGCCGCCCGCCCGCTGGCGGCTCGGAGCCCCTCTGGAGAGTGTGTCCTCGAGGGCAGGCCAGCTTTCTGGCTTTCTCCCCGGCCTCCTGGTTCCCTTACCCGGCTGTTGGTGGCCGCCCGCCCGCTGCGGCTCGGAGCCTCTGGAGAGTGTGTCCTCGAGGGCAGGCCAGCTTTCTGGCTTTCTCCCCGGCCTCCTGGTTCCCTTTTCGGCTATTTGGTGGCCGCCCGCCCGCTGGCGGCTCGGAGCCCCTCTGGAGAGTGTGTCCTCGAGGGCAGGCCAGCTTTCTGGCTTTCTCCCCCGGCCTCCTGGTTCCCTTTTCGGCTATTTGGTGGCCGGCCGCCCGCTGGCGGCTCGGAGCCCCTCTGGAGAGTGTGTCCTCGAGGGCAGGCCAGCTAGAAGAAGAACACTACAATAATAAATAAGCATGCCCCTTTCATCAAAGTAAGAGTACGGAACAATTCCAACCCGTGGTTCACCTCGGATCTCAAGGCAGCCCTTATAGCTCGAGATAAGCTCTGGGCTAAAGCTAGACATTCCAAAGAATCTTCGGATTGGCAGGCCTTTAGAACAGCCAGGAATAACTGTGTGAAAAAACTTCGCTCTGCTAAAGCTAACTATTATATTTCTACTCTCGAACAAGCTAAAGGTAACCCTCATAAAATATGGAAGACTATCAAAGCTATGAAGAGACCCATGGCCCCTCTGTCCCAACAAAGATAGTTGCAAGTGGCAAGATTGTGGAAAACAAGTCCCTAATCCTGGAGGAACTTAACTCCCACTTTGCCACAGCTGGATTAGCTTTGACTCGTCACCTTATGCTGGTGCTGCGGTGAGCCAGCATACCCCTCCCGCCACATCAGTCCTGCACCCAGCCCCTTCCAACTGCGCGAGATAACTTATAAAGAGGTAGAAGATTCTCTTCTTAACTTAGACACCAAAAAAAGCACAGGGGACGATGGCTTGGAACCCTTTTTCCTAAGGTCAGGCTACGCCCATCTCACTGCCCCAATTCTCCACATTTTCAATCTTTCCATTACATCTGCTACTGTGCAGTCCTGCTGGAAATCAGCACATATCCTCCCTCTATTTAAATCTGGTGACCCATGCGATGTAAACTACTATAGGCCTATCTCCATATTGCCTATCCTTTCTAAAGTTCTCAAAAACTGATCCATATTCAGTTAAAATCTCACTTGAAACCTTCTCTCTCATTAACCCAGCTCAATCTGGCTTCCGGGCTAATCATAACACAATCACTGCACTAGCAAAGAAACCAATGATTGGATCTCTGCTATAGATGCTAAGAAGGTAACTGGTGCAGTCTTTTGGACCTCAAAGCTTTTGATACTGTTGATCACAAACTATTAGTCAATTGCCTTGCAAAGTTGGGTGCCACATACCATACCACCAGTGGTTCTCTAGCTACCTAACTGGAAGATTCCAAAAAGTAAAAGCGAAGGCTTTTTTCTGCTGCCTTCCAGTTGCAAGAGAGTCCCCAAGGATCCATCTTAGGCCCTATCTTGTTTTCTCTGTACATTAATGACTTAGATGCTAACATATCTATGTCCAATCTGCACTTTTGCAGATGATACTGTGTTGTATACTTCTGGCTCATCGTTATCTGAAGTCAAGGAGTGCTTCAAGCGGACTTCGCACAACGAGCATAATCTAATAAAGGCAAAGCTTCTGCTCAATGCTAAGAAGACTAAAGCGATGAGTTTCTCCCGCAGTGCTGTCACAGGCCCCCCCAATACCCTTGCCCAAGACTTCATTGTCACCACGCTAAACGAGCCTCTGGAAGTTGTAACCAAATTTAAATATCTAGGTATCTGGATCGACAATAAATTATCTTTCAGTGACCACGTCGAAGATGTCTCTAGAAGGTTAAAAGCAAGGTTAGGTTTCTTCTACAGAAATAGGCCCCTTTTCCCCCTTGAAACAAGCTTGTACAGGCCACTTTTCTCCCCCTACTCGACTATGGCGATGTAATCTATTCCTCCACCACTCTTGCAAATCTAAATAAACTGGACAACCTTTATCACCGTGCGTTACGGTTCATTACCAACTCCCCTTACCGTTCGCACCACTGTGACTTATATGCAGCTGTTGGTCGGACATCCCTTACTACTAGACGCCTGCTCCATGCTGGGCTATGGACTCTTAAACTGCTCCTGCAGAAATTGCCAAGCTATCTCTCTTCCCTTATTAGTATCTCACATAGTGCATACTCGTTAAGAAAATCTGACTTTATTATGCTTGACATACCAAGGACGTGGACTTCCTTTGGTAAACGTGCTACTGCATATGCCCTTCCCTCCATTTGGAACCAATTACAAACCGTACTGAAACTAACTAGCACAGTTTCAATAAACTTCTACAAATCGCTAAGTTCAGCCAAAATAAAAGACACCTGTAACTGTCATTAAGTCTCTTCCTTCCCCATGTGTGCCATATTTATCCACTGGTAAGGTATAATTGATTTGTCATATTAACTGCTTTCCCTTTCCCTTCTACTCCTGGCTTTATCTTTCTTACGCCCACTGCTACTCTATCAAATCACTCCTCCCCATATCAGTTGTAGACTGTTGTTTGTTCTAGCTGCCAAAATACTGTATATGTATTGCACACACCAGTCATCATGTTTCATTTATCAGTATGCAACCTGTAAGTCGCTTCCCTGTCTCATATCAATGTTTACCACCTGCGGTCACCCTATGTGGTACCCTTGTATGTATATCCAGCCTGTATCATGTAACGTGCATTTCATGTATATACTGTTATTACCTATCTGTGTTTGTACTTTAAGTATTTATGTCACAGGACCTCCTTGTGAATGAGCTTGCTCAATGGAGTTTTCCTGCAATAAACTTGAACTTGAATGAACTTGAAATAGGAACTTACCCTGCTCAATAAGTGGGTCTATAGTGACTGGAAGTAGCCCCAAGGTAGCAACTTTTTCCAAGGGTCCTAGTTCACAAGCAAGGGTGGACTCTGCTGTTTCAAGGGGAAGCCTTCTGTGGAACTGAGCACTATAGGGCAGCAGCGGCCCCTAGTGTAGGAATTTATAATAATCCGAAGATGTGAGGTCACTGTCCAAGGGAGGGGCTTAACCCCATTATGAGGACACAGGTCCTAATTACGAAGTTAGCAAACTTCTATGTAATATATGTCTAGAAAATGTTATATGTCATGATGCAGGCTGTTAGTCCACAACAAATAGCAGATTGTACAGGGACTTTAGTAATGTATAAAAGAGGAAATTACAGGGAGACAGACAATTACATGGTCTCCTGATGGTGATGTCACTCTCAGAAATGTATTTAAGTCTGCCACTAGGGGCTAGGTTTTTTTTTTGTTTGTTTGTTTTTTTAGATAGGGTGGTCAGTTGTTGACAGGCAAGGGAAGGTGTAAGACCTTCAGGGTGTTCAGCAGGGAGGCTGAAGCCACGCCAGGCTAAGTTGAAAAATGCTAACCATCTACTAACCTTTATTTTCTGTATTTCACCGTATTATTTCTGAGTTGCAATAAAATGACAAATACTTTTTAAGCATTTTTTATGCACCTTACGATTTGTCTGCCTGTTTATGATTTGAAATCCCACACCCTTCGACAGTAACCATCCTGAATCTTTTGTACTCTATTAAGAAATTTAGTGAGCTGAGGTCCAGAATGGGTCGAAGATCTTCTGTCTTTTATGGGACCAGAAAAAAGTGAGAATAGAAGCCCCGTTCCTGTTGTTCCAGAGGGACTGGCTCTATCACCCGCTTCTGCAACAGGGCTTGAATCTCTCCTTCGATCAAAGAAATGTGCGAAGGAGGATAATGGAAGGACCCTGGTGGCATATCCGGAGGGATCTGAGTGAACTCGAGAGTATGCTCTCTCTTTATGAGGTCCAAGACCCAGTTGTCCAATGTGATGCTGCTCCAACCCTTCACGTAAAGGGAGAAGCGACCCCTTACTGCCTCCCCCATCACCTCTGCTGGAGGAGGGGAGCCAGCAGGGAGTCACTAGGTAGACCCGAGTGTGGTCAGAGAGGGCTGGGAAGACTTAGGACCTCTAGAGGCAGAGGTCTGGGCTGGTGCCTTTCTCTTGAAGCCGCCCCTCTGCAGACACTGGCAGCAGGTTTTCTGCCCTAAGGTCTTTAAAATGGCTATTTGCGAAAAGGCTCCTGGTCCCCCTTATACATCTTTTGGATGGACCAGATTGACTTCCTGGAGTCTTGGAGATGTGAGATGAGTTATTCTGTCTCCTCCCCAAAAAGGGCAGAACCCTGGAACGGGAGGTCCAGGATCCGGGACTGCAGATCCAAGGAGAATCCTGAGACTCTAAGCCAGGCATGGCACCTAAGGCAAATGCCGGATACCGCTGCCCTAGAGGCCGTATCTGCAGTGTCGTACAAGGCCCTCAAAATGTGAGTGTCTATGTCCAAACCCGACTTTAAGATGTCCAGGAGCTCGGTCTTTTGTGCCGAGCGTGGCACCGCCTGAGCAACCTCTAATCCCTTCTCCCATAACGCATTCTGGTACTGCACCATATGCATAAGGAAATTCAGGGATCGAATAGAGCAGGTGGAGGCAGAATAGACTTTCCTGCCCACCTGATCTAAATATCTGGACTCCATGTCAGGAGGCTGAGAACTAAGGTGCTTCGGCTGCTTTGACTTGCCATGGGCAGCCGTGATGACCATGAAGTCTGCCTAAGGGTGTTCCGCCAGAAAGGGCTCATTCCTCGGCACCTTGTACAGCCCATCTGATTTCTTCGAGACCGCCAGTGTAGTGGAAGGATGCTTCCAAGTGATCCGAGTAAGATCCTAGAAAGAATCCACAAGAGGAGGAACAACCAAGGTTTTTCGCTCCTTCTGCCTCAGTCTTTGGCACTCAGGATCCAGATCCTCCATCTACCACCCATTGGGAGGACTGGATATGCCTCATGACGTCCATGAATGTGGGATCATCAGGAGGAGACCTAGGGGTGTCCTTCTCATCCGGGGACACTGGCCTCTCCCCTGAAAGGGAATGGTCGGAAACAGTACTATATTTTTATTTCTTAAAATATTTATCTAGATGTAAACCTGAAGAGACGGTATAAGGACAGACATATTGGTAGTCTAGAGTTACCTAGTTTAGTTTTTTTTATTTATGCTACATTACAAGCTCTCTTATTACTAATGCTTATGTCTGTACTTAAATGTCTATAGAATCTGTTAAACTACAGAAATTATTTTATATCACTATGTAACAAGAACAGAAGAGACATGAAGTCTTTGAAACTGAAAGATGTTATGTGATGTATAATGTATGCTTTATACCTTGTACATGAACTATCAATAAAAGAGTATTAAAAAAAAAAAAAAAGAAAGGGAATGGTCGGAACCCGAGCTGGGCTCTGAACTGTGGCCTCTAGAAGAGGGGGAAACTGATCCTGAGGAGGATTTGTGCCTATCAAGGGAATGCCGCCCACTGGTGGACCGATGACAGCTATAGGACCGGTGACGGCTGGTCAAGTGCCGATGATGGCTGTTAGACTGTTGCCAGCTTGATGACCACCCCCGGCTATGGGAACGATGGCAGTCTGTACTAAGTGACCGTGAGCGACGTTAGTGTCACCTCTTTTTGTGTAAAGTCCGCCCACAGGAGTCCATGGAGCTGCGTGAGCGAGCTTGGAGCCTTTTCCTTAGCCGGAGCCAGTTCTGAGTTCGATTGTGGTGGAATAACATCCTTTTTGACCTGCCCCGACCAGAACTGGAACAGTTCAGTCAGTTCTTCTTTTGTGAACTGCGCAGTGGCAGACTCCCTTGAAGGTGGAAGCCTCTCTGGCATGGGAGGAGTGATGGGAGATGAGGGGAGATCCGGCAGGTCCTTAGGTGAGGGAGTGGAGTGATCACCCTGGTCCTCCGTCATGGATGCCCTATGGACTGCGTTCAGGTACTGAGGAGGCCTTGCCCAACGGATGCTCCTTTCCCTGGACTGACGTCAGCCTGGCGCTGGCTGGCTTGGAGGAAGACATCAGTTTAGAAGCTGCATCCGATGTCGCTGAGGATCGGTGAGCTGAAATCAGAGGCCTTACCCAGCGTACCGGGGCGGCCGGGGGCCGTCATCGGGACCTTGCACAGTGGGACCAAAGTCCCCGTGGATGAAGTAGACGTCCAAACCCTCTGTGGTGGAGGATGTCCACAAGGGAATAGCCTTCACCTTCAGGGAGGTTTGGGCTACAGGAGAACCAGAGCCTGCTTGCCATTCCCTGACACCGGTGTTTTGGTGGGGATGGAAGCCTCTTGCTGCCCTGTCAAGTGTTGAGAGTGGCAGGGAGAATGGTCGGACCCTCCCGAGTTTAACCCCGAGGAGGGCTTCTTTCGGTGTGGGGATTGGGAGCGCGAATGCCCCTTGGACCGACCCCGGTTCTTTTCTTGGGACTTCTGTTCAGAGTGCTTCTTCTTGTCCTTATGTTTAGGCTGAGAAGAAGAAGAAGGTGAGGATTTTCCTGCTGGTGGGGCCTGCATCACGGCCACCTGCTACTCCAGAAGATGGGTCTCGAGTGCCTTCAAGCGGCAAATCCTAGTCCGGTCGGTAACGCCTCTGCACACCGAGCAGGCCTTGGTGTCATGGTCAGGCCCAGAAGAAGACGCAGGCCTCATGTTTATCCTTTGCCAGTATCTGGTGAACAGAGGTGCACTTCATCTTCTTCTCAGTGGAAGAGATGGATGATGGTGAAGATGACATACAGCAAATGAAGAGATGAAAAGCAGACTTTTCGACCAAGGAAATAGATGAGAACTACAGGAGACTAACGCTAGTTCTTCTAAAAGTCTACCAAAGAGCTGATGGCAATGGGTCTGCAGCAGGAAAAGAACTGAAGTGGGGCTGGGGACAGTCCCGTGATATACCATCGGCCGACATCGGGGTGGAGCCGGCGTCAGGGGCGGTCCCCTCAGGAGACTGCCAGCTAGAAGTCTGCCATGGGGTCCTATTGCCTGGCACTATAGTCCTAATTGTAACAGCCTGCTGCAAGAGCTCCCACTCAAAGTAAAATCTGGTGCTACCATCCTTCTGTCCTAACCAGAGGGACTGATTTGGAAAAGAAATGGCATCCTCTCGCTGTGAGAAGGGCAGTCAAGGACTAATGAATCACACAAAGTCAGTTGCCAGAACATGACTTTGTTCGTCCTTAACAACAAAAGGAAGAGAGGACAGTGACTAAAACCACGATATCCGCCGGCCTGGTGGCGCTGAGGGTTGAGGCGCTGGACGCCACACCTCGCACCACGCCGGCGACCCGGGTTCGGAAGCAGACTCGGGTCATTGGTGGGTCGGCCGGGGGGAGATAGGCTGGAGCATCCAATGACAGCTCGCCTTCTCTGGAGAGGAAGTCGGCTGATACCCGACCCCAAGCGGAGGCTCGAGGAACTGCAAGCTCCATTTGGGGATGGGCGGCCATTGAGCAGCATGGACGTCAGTGCGTGCGTTATGACGTCGGGGGAGGTTACTTGCTGCTCGAGGAGGGAGAAAACACGGAAACAAGCCTGCCTCAGCCAGGAAGATGGGAGGACCATGGCCGTGCCCACGATTTGCCTGTGCCCACCCAGCAGACCTCAGACCGACGAAATGTAAGTTACGGGGTCTGAGCCCCCCGACTCGTCCCCACCCAGGGGGTAATCCGCAGCTCCATTGGGCCTAGGGGTCTGCTTGGGTAGGGTTCCGGGCAGTGGGATGTCCAGTTGTCCCCCCTGAAGGGTCGGAAGTGGCAGGCTGGGTAGGAGGAATAAATAGTCATTTCAAAAAAAAAAAAAACCACGATATCCAGATGAATATCAAAGTGTAGTAGTACAGAAGCATACAGTATACTGTAGGTTAGAGGGGTGACAGGCCACAAAGGGCATAAAGGCACATTCCACCAGGGCGATCGTGGCTTTCTGGGCAGAATGGAAAGTAGATGCCTACAATTACATCCATATATTAGCTTCATGGGCTTGTATTCATTCTCTCACTAAACACTACAAACTGGATGTTTCTTATTCCGTTGAGGCAGCCCTTAGCCACAAAAATCTTCAGGCTGCTGTATCCTAGCTGTACGTTTCTATTAACAAAGTTATTTCAGACCTGCTTCTGCTCCTCTGACTTGCTCCTATTTGCTTAATTACCTCACTTCTGCTGGTGTGATAAGTGCCATTTATAGTACGACCCACCCGTGAGGAGTGACAGAAACAGACCTTATGCCGGAGAAAGAAAAATTTCTTACCATCAGGTAATTCCTTTTCTCCAAGTGGTGCTTGTCATTTCATTCCTTCCCATCATCTACTACTATATTCTCCAAGTATATTTTAATTAGCGTACTTTGTTAAGGGACAAATTATCCGGAAGTATTATATCCTCTTAAGTGACTGTAGACGGTGAATTTCAACTAAAGTTATGCTGTAGTTACAAAATTTATACATCTGAATCTTCTGCCTCAGAAATCAGAGACAAGGTTTAAAAATCAGAGGCAAGTTAAGTTACCAAACTCAAGGACAAATCTTATATAAAATGCTAATATCATCTCAGGAAGCTATTATAACATGTAACTTACTGAAAAAAAAACATTTTTTGATAAAGAACTAAACTGTAACACATAATGTCTGGCGTTATTAAATCTCTACTTTCAAGTGGCAGAAATTATGAAATAAAGTTTTGAGACCCAATAAGGGATGTCTCTAAACAACAGGGACAGTTGAGAGGTAGTAGGGAAGACCTAATCTAAAGTTAAGGAAGACCGTGCATTAACAAGGACATTTATTTTATTTATCTGTTCAATGGGTGGGTTCACTGGTCCCAGAGATCGTTTACAGGTGTGACTCAGGCCATAAAGATGGCATAAATAAATCTGGCTACCCTGCCCCCTGGTACTCACTTTCCCTCAATGTAATGTATTTCAGCTGCTTAAAAATGTCTATGCACCATTTCTGCATTGTTACTCAACTCTATGTAATGTTTGTATTGTACCTCAATTGACGTGGAACCTTTGTAAAAGAGCCTTGGCTCAAAGGTACTTGTAATCCTAGACTCTAAATAAATAAAAAAAAAAATAAAGTAGCACAGCATATAGAGAAGTTATCCAGACGTACTGTAGCAAGCAACCCCAGGACAGGGTAATTAAAGCCATATGACCTGCTTTCATACAGACAGAAGAATTATTACAATAGTGGCAGCAGAGACAGTATTGCAAACAATCAATACTATAAAAACACTTACAATTTTTTACACTTATGTGCATCACATGTGGGGTCAAAGGCTTCAGCTCTCCTGCCTATTCCTTGCAGAGGGAAGCTACCCACTCATGAGTGACAGAAGCATCACTTGGAGAAAAACAACATTACCTTTAAACTGTGTCGACAACAGCTTCTCACAGTATTAATATTACTGGATAGCAGGAGGCAACCAGATGAACCTTTGGTCTTGTACTATTTAGCTTTTCATATGTTCCTATTAACCGAGCATGAAAAAAGAGCCTGAAAACTGCCTACACACTTATGGCTTTCCCACACATAAGAGAAAGTCCACTACAGAACAGGGACACCAGAAAATACAGACGTAAACAATACGCAATTCCACCAAGATGTTTTGTCTAAAAAGAGTAACAGATTTTGTAAGCAAAAGCAGTGGCATAAAGTTTATTTTCACTATTGCATTAAATATTATTTATTCATTTCACCTAACCAGCACAGGGAAAGTAGCAACTGCTTCAAGCACTAATAAAAGGGAGGGGTTTAGCTCTTCCAAATGTTGAAGCCTATGCCTTAGCATCAAACTTTTTATCCAGGGCACAGGGGTGCCCATGAATAATCCTAGTTCTCATGTTACTGTTCTTGCTTGGTTTGCAGGCGTAACAGGGATTGGAGGGATCCTCCTATTTCCATGCATACTTCTTTGCTGGAGATTATGAGAACCCGCCCTTCGACCTCTCAAGCAGTCATGCAGGTGCTGCAGCGATGGTAAACTGATGGATCAAGTAATCTGCAGGGACTGTTTTGTAGGAGATCATCTAGCATCATTTAATGTCATTTCAAGAATTGTGAAGGCAATATAAGCTTCCAGCAGGTGATTTATTTACTTAACTGTTGGTTCATCAGTGTTTTTTTTTCCCCCTCCCTTCTGGTGTCGGCTAGCTTTGTCTGCATTGTCAGCATTCAAGCAAGTTTTATAGGAGATGTTGAAGGCAGTAAAGCCCCTTTCTCTTTATTACTGGATCTTGGATGTACACGGGTATAACTGATTTCTGGGTTTGAAATGTGCGTGGGAATGCGATTTTGATGAAACACAGAATTTGTCAGCAGATAAAGACTGCTTGGGCACATACAGTCTGCCCTGATGGTCCCTGTCTAGTCTATTTCCACAGACCCTACCTGATCTCCGGCGACCCTCCCTCCTCCATGCTTATTTACTAACAGTCCCATGCATACCTGAAGCCCATCACTGTTTTCACCTCCACCACTTCTGCTGGCAGTCCATTTCAGGAGTCTACCACTCTATCGGTGAAGAAGTACTTCCTCACATTCCTCCTAAACCCCCAAGCTTCATCGCATGCCCTCTGGTTCTGGGCTCCGCTCCTGCACCTTGTTCACCCCCGTGAGGTAGTTGTAGGTCTCTATCATGTCCCCTCTCGCTTTCCTCTCTTCTAGGGTGCATAGGAAGAAAAAGGCTGTTGGTTAACTAGGATCTGCGGCCTATCCTGTAGGTAGGGAAATGGGCAGACTAGATGGGCCTAGCGGTCCTTATCTGCCGTCAAAGTCTATGTTTCTATGTTTCTATGTTGAGTTTCCTCAGTCTCTCCTTGTAGGATTTTGGGTGAGAGTCCGACAGCGCAGCTCAGTGAAATAAGATGGACAGATATCTGGGATCCTGTTCTAGGAATAACTGGATTCAGCAGAACCAATATCATTTTTTTTTTAATTAGACATACTACAACCCACAGTGATTATGTTTGATGAAGACAGGTGTCGGTTAACTTTGTCCCAAGTGCTTAATCTTGGAAGGGACTTTTTTTATACGACTTATTCATGTCCAAAGATTATTACCTTTTGGGGAGCTATTCATGGTATTATGGAGGGCGATCTTAACCCTTGCTTGCGAACAGATACATCAGTCCAGAATTTCTGTGTGTTCTAATTCTGTTGCAAGTCCAATGGTTAAGATTACTCCGTATGACGATCAAGTGGCCTGGTTAATGATGGGGGATGTGGGGGAACCTCCCTTTTCTGGAGTGGGGGCCTTGTGGTGACTGGTGCGGACTGTCACTAAAAAGTCAGTGACCCAGAGTTGGATAGCTGCCTCCCCACCCATAGTGGCACAGTAAGAAGGGAATTTGCTTTCTTGCTTAGCGTAGAAAAAGGCACAATATAATGCCCTGGGGCATTCTGATGATTATGCTGCAGTGTGGAGTCTCTTGGAAGAGGCCCTGAAGAACAATGTTTTTCCAATCCATTAAAGGTATTCTAAGTCCTCAGCCTCTGTTTGTTGGTAGGATTTATTTTCCTATGATTGCTATCACTGTTTACAGCTGTTAAGGACTGTATTTAAGTTATCTGAAGTGCTTTGCTAATTAAGGGTGTGGCGGTCCACTGAGGGAGATGACTTCTTATCCCTTTTTTGTAGTTAATCAGAGTCTTAAATTCTACTGGATATACTGTGTGTTGTCCTAATGCCTGTAAATGTCTGATAACGTGTGTTTTCACTGTATGCTGTGTGGAAACTTTAATAAAAATTATTTTACAGATAAAGTATTATTTGTCCTAATACCTGTTCATAAAATCACACCCAAGTAACCTTTGGAGACCCAACACAGACAGCATTATCATGGATTACATAAAACTGTGGATGCACTTTCAGCCTCCTGTCTGGCTGGCATCAGTGTGGTTATAACACGGCAAACACAATGGGCCATGTGCAAATTAATTAAATTATTGATTTAAAATGGTTTTCCAGGAATGGTACACTGACCTGCACACCTTGTTTCCAGTTGAATCCTGGGGTGGGTTACATGTACCAGTTTTATTGATGGAGAATGTTGGCCAGGACACTAGGGAAAATCCCCTTTTCTTACCACCTGCTGCAAAACCCCCAAAGGTGGCCACAAGGACCTCAGTTAAGCACCTCTTTTGAAGGAAGACACATCAAAAATGCAGCACTTGCGAGAGCAGCACTACAGCGTCAGTAGTGGGTATTTCTTCAAGTTCCCTTGGTGTCATTAGAAGGAAAAATAAACATGCAGAAAACTATGGTGATTTTTTTTTTTTACCACATTTAATATTATATGGAAAGGCATACAGAGGGCTATGTTAGCTTTCACTATTGTGTTCGGAACACCACCATCCCCCAACTCTACAATGCACGAACACACACCTCTCAACCATACCTATGCAACTAGACCCTTGATAATACTCGGGTTTGACTTTATAACATTGAAAATTCAACAAAGACAAAACATTTTTTAAATGTATTTCTGTTTTCATTTGATGATGCTTCAGGAAGACTTTGAATCAGAGTCCCGTTTCCTATGCAGTATGGTGATGGCAAGGTTCTACTACCCTGGATGCCTGGAGCAGGTAAAAACAGAACTAGAGTAATCCGATGTATCCACTGTATGTTTTGAAGCTTGAATACACTTGTGAAGTTTCAAACAACAAAAACAGATTTAAAGAAAACCTGGACAACTGACTTGAAGGTACTTGAAGACAAGTAGTAAATGTTCAAAACAGAAGTTAGCAGGCATGTACTTAAGTATGTCTACTTTTTTATTTATTTTTTTTTAAATTGCTATTTATTCGCCTTCCTGCCTGCCATCCCCGACCCTTCAGGAGCCTCAAGGTAGACATCCCTCTGCCTTCCACCCTGTCCGTATGACCCCACAGGAACCCCATAGAGCTTCGGTTTATCCCCCGAGCGGGGATGGGGCAGAGCCCCCTTACCCCAAAAATCAACTTTCATCAGTCCGGGGGCCATCGGGCGGGTGAAGGCACATCGAACCGTCTCCGGAGCTCCATCTTCCGCGATGGCAGGCGTTTTCCGCTTTTCTCCCACCCCTACAGCGTAGGACCCCTGGCGTCAAAGAAACAAGCGCCCGACGTCCACGCTATGTCGGCAGCCCTTCCCGTAACATTGGGGCTTGCAGTACCCGAGCCTCTGCTCGAGTCAGACAAGTGTTCAGGCTATAGCCTTAACCCTCCCCGGAGTAGGCAAGCTGTCGTGGGACGCTCAAGCCTAACTCCCCCCGGCCGGCCCACCAGCGACCAGAGTTCGCTCCTGAACCCGGGTCGCCGGCATGGAGCGAGGTGTGGCATCCAGCGCCTCAACCCTCAGCACCACCGGGCCGGCTTTATGTCTACTTTTTAATTTGTTCTTTTAACGTTCGATTCTTGTTGAACACCCCACCCCCCGCACAGACCACTGCCTGGCCTTCCATCTTTCCAACAGGATGGCAGAACACTGGCAAAGAACCACTGCAGTGCCTCACCCTCCCCCGCTCTCCTGAGCTGCAGACAAAGTACAGAACAGCAGCAAGTCAGACTCCAGTGAGGAAGAGGGATACACGTAAATCAGAGGGCATTCCCATAATTAGCAGAGAATCACATCACCTGCAATTACTTCCCTTTTAAAGGAAACTCACAGCATCATCAGTATTTTTATCTAATATTATAAGTAGTTATCCAATAACCATGTGCACATGCTCCTGTTTGCCTAATACGTGACAAGAGTGTCACACAACACCATCCTTTATATTCCACTGGCACACAGTCCACAAGAAAGGTGTTTGTCACTCTCCAATGTAAAAATTACAATTAAAAGTAAAAAGCATAGCCAGGTCTAACTTTAGTCAGAAAACAGGAAGAGCATCTTTCTGGAGGTCAGGGAGATTATTATACATCCTTCATTTTAGCCAAGTTCCTGTTTTTATACACCACATTCTGCTACATTTGCAGGTCTTTGGGCAAAGGATATCCTGTACTGACCTTACCACAACAAGGAGAGAAAAAAAGCATAAAAACTGAGATAACAACTGCATTGCATCATTGCTTCCATTACATTCAGTTTGCCTATATGAATACCTTTTACTTTGCATTAAAGATTTATTCTCATATGATATTCAAGAATTAGTGTCATAATCTGTCAGTCATTTTTAGGTTTGCTGCGTGCATGCGCACAGCGCATGTGCAAGAAACATCTTGCAACAGTACCACATTTCAGAGGTATGTCAGTGTTGTGGCCAATGCAGCGGACACTTTACTGGGCGCGTCCCTCAGCCACCAATCAAGGGGGAAGCTGCCGATGAAAGCAGCTTCAGAGAGAGAGAGAGAGAGAGAGAGAGCCAAGGAGCTGAAACAAATCTGCTGCTGCAATCACAAACAGTTTCGCCACTGCAGTGGCACCTCCCCCTCCCTCACAACCTTGGTGGCTCCTGCCGCCCAGCACTCTGTCCCTGGCCCTTGCTCCGCCAACAACTTGTTTGTTGTGTGTGCCTTTCCTGGTGAAACAAGTAATAAGCCGCGGCTCCTGCCGCCCGCCACACACTACAAGGAAAGCCGACATCGGATTGCCCAATCCCCGTGTCAGCATGTATCCCCCCTCCCTCCATTAATGTGAGCGTAAGGCCCGAAGACCCCAAGGCACACCACAATACTTTTGTCAGTGTCTGCAGGGTAGTGTGAGGTGAAATGCCGTGAGCATTATGGCCAATGACCCAAAGGCACACCCCAATGCCTGTCAGTCTCTGCAGAGTTGGGGTGGGGGGTTGGCGTTAGTTCAATACTTCTCTGCCATTCCTATTATGCATCTCTGTAATTCCTGCACTACTACTGCCAATGCCAGCAAGCAAACATTCGGCATTGACAAATGCTTGTTGAAGTTGGGATAAGTACGAGCTGCAGTACCTACCCGCTTTCAGACAATTAAAATTCCTATTCCTCAAGTGAGGAAGGCCTCATACAGAGGCACTTCTTACCTGCGGAAAAGGTTCATGAAATCTATGCAAGTTTTTTTTTTTTTTGTTATGAAAGTCTCAATGCATTATTCTTATTTAATGTTTACAACACAATATGAAAATCTGTAGTAAAATAAAATAAAATATGATGTAAGTGCAGCAGATAATTAAAATCTACAGGATGCTTCGTGATGTAGTTGGATTTCCATGCCTGGCATGGCGGCCGGGTTGAGGAGCGGACTCGGGTGCTAGAAAACTTGGTGGAGTGAAAGGCTTAAGCGTCCCACGACTGCTCGCCTACTCAGGGGAGGACAGGACATGGCTCGCTGTCTGGTTCCCCCTGGCGGAGGCCAGGGAGACCGGCAGTGAAGCCCCAATGCATATGGGGGCGTGGTGAACGTCGGCTCTGCCCAGACATTCGTGGCACACCACGCCCCGGGGAGAAAAGCAGAAAATCCAGCCTTCTGGTCTGCCCGATGATGGCTGCCTTGCTCCTGTTGGCCCGAGATGCCCTGACGCCTCCAAATCCACCTCAGCAGCACTCAGAGACTAATGCCTAGTGCGCTGGTTGCCCCTCCTGGCGCCTTCCCCCTCAGAGGAGGGGGACCCACCCGGCGAAGGAATACGCTGGGCCACCCCTAGGTCGGCTGCGATCTGGGGTGTGAGGAGGGGGGATCAGGGCGAGGGGGTCGCAGGAGGCATGTGCAGCCGGAAGGAGTGGCAGACCAGAGGCAAGAGAGAAGGGATAAATAAAGAACGCAAATAAAAAAAAAAAAAAAATCTACAGGATGCTATTACTAGAATGATAGAATACACCTTTTGCCAGGGTACTAGACTGACAGCTGTCACTGATGTCTTCTGAGCTGGACACAGCTTCCTTGAAGGTGCATCTGTCAGTCATTTCAGTGTACAGATACAGAGAAGAAGCTCCTTCAATGGCCTTGATGCCTATTTTCAAGTGATTCCTGAAGGGGTTAAATCATCTGCATCCCCTCATCAGGACTCTGTCCCCGCTTGTAACCTTAACTTAGTTCTACCTACATTTCTGGATCCTGCTTTTGAAGCATTGCACTCTTGTAATTTAAAGTGTCTGTCTTGGAGAATAGTATTTTTAGTTGCTATAATCGTAGTCTGCAGAGTACATGACCATCAGGCTCTTTGTACTAACCCTATCTGTTTTTCATAAAGATAAGGCGGTCTTTGGAACCCACCTAGGTTCTTGCCTAAGGTTGTCTCAGAGTTTCACATCAACGAGTCCATTTCACTCCCAGTTTTCCTCCATAAGCCATATCCCAACAGATGTGAAGTGACCCTTCACCATCTGGATGTTACAGGGGCATTGAGTTTCCACTTGTGCAAGACACAGCCCATCAGAGGTTCAGCTAAGCAACTGTTTGCCACCTATGTCGATACCTCTCCAGGTCTCCTTGTGGCTAAAATATCCCCATCTCACTAGTTTCCTATCACCCACTGCTACATGCTTGCCTTGTCTCAAAACGGACTACTCCCACTGTACCAGAGGTGTAGACATCTCAGAGGTAGGTCCCCCTTGCTATAATCTGCAAAGCGGCCACCTGGACATCCATCCACAGTTTCACTTCATGCTACAGTTTGGATCTCCAGTCCCTTAAGGATGCAGACATTGGTTCTACTGTACTGAACAGTTTATCTCTCGGACAGCTCCAGTGTTCCCTCCTCCCAGTGGTATTACTAATAGTCGACGTGATGTGTGTGTGGCAATGGATAAATCCTTGTTGTGGGAAGAAAAGGCTACTCATCTGCAACTGTGTTTCACCAAGAGGTATTTATCCACAGCCACACACAGTCCACTCATCACCCTCTGTCTGGGCTGAGTTTGGTGTACTATTAGTGTATTAATTATTATCTATTTAAAGGTGCTTCTCCCTTCAGCACGAAAGTTCTGGTAGTTGGAGGGAAGCAAGCAACCTTTAGAGGTGGAGGCAGTCACTCAGTTGCAGTCTGAATCCAACCGTTCTGGGTTCCATCTCCTTGAGCTGGAGTAATGCAATCTGTTGCCATGAATGAATCCTCAAAGGAATATGTGGTTAGAGGTAAGTAACCCATCTTCTAACAGTCTGGAGTGGTTCACAGATCAACACTTTTGCAGACTACAAGAACTCCCTTTGATGGAAGTACTAGAGATTAGTTTATGAATTTGTCCTGAAGGGTAGCGGTCCAAGAATTAGCATCTTTGCTATGGTGCAGATTACTACAGTAATATGAAGTAAAAATGTGAGTAGATGACCATGTGTCAGTCTTAGAAATTTCCCAGTACAGATGACTGTGTCCAAGGAAATTCATGAATTCCTAGTGGAGTATTCTCAAATACCTAATTGGGTGACGGGCAAGAGTGCTGGTATTTGAGGAACCGATGGTGGTCAGACCGCACTAAGCAAAGGTAATGGGCAAGAGGGCCAGTATTTGAACTGTGGGTGGTCACACTGCACTAACCAAGGGTGATAAGCAAGAGGGACAGTACTTGATGAACTAAGGGTGGTCAGCTCACACTAAGCAAAGGTGATAGGCAAGAGGGCTGGTACTTGAGTAATTGAGGATGATACAGATGGCATTAATAAAGGGTGATAGGCAAGAGTGTAGCTACTTTTGGAACCGAGTGTTTCAGCCATTGTACTAACCAAGGGAGATAGACAACAGAACTGTCACTTGACAAACACAAGGTTTAAACCTTGAGGAGCAGCAACAAAAATCAAGTATCAACAGTGGGGAGGCATCTTCTTTACTTCAGCTCTATGTCTTGCATAGCAGTCCCCCCACCAAAAAACCAAAACAAAATGCACACACTGACCCTCCTGGTAGAGCAAAACCAAAAAGCACCATGGCCCCTTCATTCACATCAATACTGGTAACATGTTGCTCTTAACCTGTAGCAAGAAACAACTGCTATAGAGAAGAAATACATTTCTCGTAAAATGAGATATTTATAAGTTTTCTCCTATTTTAGAATGACTTCTAAACTAGACATTTCATGTACAGCCAATATATAGCAACACGCACACTGCAACTTTAACATTTTACAATTTTTTTTAAGGCATCATGTTGCAGTACAAATTATTTCTGTTTATGAGGTCCCCTGAGGGAGAAAAATGTTGGTGTTGAGAGGAGCCAGGAAAACTCCAAAGCTGACCCAGAGTTCCCAAATGCAATAATGTAGCCTTCACATTCATATGACATACCAATAGTAAGGAGCTTGTTGAACACATGGATGCTGAACGGCTGAGTGTCTGAACACTCCTGCTGATAAAACAATCTGTTCACAGTATTTTTCCGGCAAATATGCAAAGTCAGCCCTCTCTTTCTCTCTCATGCTGGTAACAGAAACAATTTCATAGTTCAGCTCAGTCAGGCTCTAACAGCATGAGCAAAAACAACAGGATTCCTTCCTGCCCAGTTTCCTATGTGATGTTACCCTCCAAAACAAAATTCACAAGTTTAATCTTTGACAGTAAAAAAAAAAATGTACACATATTACAGATACAAGATGGTAAACAAAACTGTAACCATAAATATTATACAAGGGATAAAAGAAAATCCAGGGATATTCCTAAACTATAACCATAAGGCTCTAATACTAATGCAGTGATTGATATTTTCTTGATAATTTCCTGGACACACATCAGAAGAGATATACTGGACCTGCAGATAAATTCACTAATGTTCCCTATTTACCTAAAAATTGTTCAAGCCAATTCACATCACATTAAGGTACAACACAGTAGAATGAAAACAAACAAAAAAAATCACAAGGCTAAGTACCCATTTTGTTAAATGTTATGGTTGTATCAATCTCTCTAGGCAACAAGAGTGCCCTTCCTTTATTCTCTGAGGACACCCACCAGGATGATGTATTAAAACTGTTCTGTAAATTGCAGGAAAAATAACAGCAAATGGAGGAAAAAACTGCCACACACTGTTGCCCCTACATGGGGGGCACACAAAGAATAACATGGGGACCAAAAACAGCCAGCAGACCATACTGTAAGTACTACTACTCTGAGGAATAGGTACTGCTTTAAGTCTGGAACCAAGAAGCTGCCAGTCAAACTACCATATTCGATTTACCGTAGAGTATGTGGATGCTGTTTATAGGCTGGCTAGTGCCACTACACTGTAGAAAGTTATAGTCACTGTATCAATCAAATTCTGCAAATTTGTCCTGGTTTGTAATCAGCTGGCTAACCACTGTGATCTTTATGTGTATTTGGTAGGCCTGCCAAGTCACCCTCATGTGGAGAGTTATCTACAGGCAATGCCCCTCTTTTCCTGTACACTGAAATAGGAAGTCCCTCATGAAATCTGATGAATCATTAGATTATCACCTTTAGCTTCAACTGTCTAAATCTCCCTCGTGATGGTCCTCAGGCAATGACAGGAAGCTCAAACCATCATTGCAAGATCTCATAGGTGAGAACTGCATGTCGTCAGCTCTTTTCAAATGCATTTTAGGCAACTACCCTAACTACTTCTACAATTTACTGTCGAGACAGGTCTGCATCTACGGACTCAGGACAGGTCCCACATCCATATGAGCATCTGAAAGAAAAGTGACTTCCAATCCATCAAGTTATTTTTCTTACCAACTCAACAGGTATCCATGCATTCATTGTTCCTTTAAGCATTGTTTCCTGTCTTAATGTACTCATTCTTCTGCAAGGGACTCCTGGTGTCCCAGCAACCAGAGCTTGGGTGCCCAAGGCTGGACAGACACCACAAATGGCGGTTCTCCTCAGCTTGAGGAGGGGGTTGTGCCACTGAGAAGGGATGGTGCCACATTCCCACCACATAGCCACCCTCCAGAAGAGGGCAGGGAGTTTGGTCCCCAAATGTAGGGTACACTATGTGTGTTCAAGGCCACTGTCAGGTGGTTCTGTTGTATCAAAGGGGAGGACCAGGAGACAAAAGGGGGGAGAAAAACTGCAATGCCATCTGACTTATGGTCACTGGCACTCTCAGGCCTCACTCCACAGTGACCCCTGCAGGAAGGAAAAGTGGAGGTAGCATCTGATGGGGCTGCGAGGTCCTCAAGAGGAAAAGCAGACTCTCCAAACTTGAAATAAGAGGGACGATGCCATGGGACACAAAAGCAGGATGGAAAAAAAAAAAAAGAGCCATCTTGGGAACTGGGAGCTTCTTCTCAAGGGAATTACCGGGTACCCTGGGAAGTAGTGGGTAGGGAATCCCTATAGTTGGTACATGTTTACACAGCATACTTATTTTTTCTCTTTACCTTGCTGTTTATGCATCCTTTTTATCTCCAGCACCTCTCTCCCTCAGGTACACCTGATGTTCCTGTACCCTTAGTTTACTGCCAGCCTCCATGCAACTTTGGCTGTACCCTGCCCAAGCAGGGACGGGATAGGACAGATCTACCTCCAAGTCTATAGCATTGTCTGGCAGCATCTCAGGCAGGCGCGCCTAGCTGTCGTCAGGGACACTAGGACCTTTTTATGCGTTTTTCACAGCTCTAGGATGTCAACGCACAAGGAGCGCAGTGCTAAAATGTGCAAACTGTGCACCGGCAGTTTGCCTTGCTGACATCCTACCACTCTGGAATGGGCAGAGATCTAAAAAAGACTGGAAAAAGTGGTGGAGGGTATGGCAGTTGGGTTTAATGCAAAAAAAAATGTAAAATACTGCACTTAGGTCACAGCAACCTGGGAGAGGAGTACAAAATGGGTTGAGTGATACTGACAAGGACCTCAAAGGAAAGAGACCTGGGGGTAATCATACTGGATGACCTAAAGGTGGTCAGACAGTGCAACAAGGCAGGTGAGAGGGCCAGTGGGATGCGGAGGTGCACAGGGAAGGCTATCACCAGCAGAAAGAGGGAGGTGGTGTTGCCCCTATATAGATCACTAGCAAGACCCCACCTTGAGTACTGCATCCAGTTTTGGAGACCACATTTCAGGAAGGACACAGACAGAGTGAAGGTGGTCTAGAATTTGGCTACCAAAATGGTGCTGGTTCTGTAACAAAAGCCCTATGAGGAGAGGCTAAAGGAGTTTGTTATGTACATCCTGGAGGAGATAAGTGAGAGGGGGATATAATAGAGACCTTTGGGGTAAACAAGGTGTAAGAGGGAAGTATTTTTCAGAGAAGAAGTACTCAAGAACAAAAGGACATGTTATGAAGCTGGACGAGGGTACATTCAAGAGAGATGTGAGGAAGTACTTCTTTACAGAAAGAGTGGTGGATTCCTGCTGAGGTAGTGGGGGCAACAAAAAACAGTAGTAGGGTTACAAAATGCCTGGGAAAGGCTCAAGGGAATTGTAGTGCTTAAAAGGGGAGAGAGAGACAGCACCATAGATCAAGTCGGTCTGCAGCAAAAATGAAGGTAGAAAAAAAAAAGGGTAGACTGGGTGGGCCAAGCTACCCTTATCTGCCATCAGATTCCGTTTTTGTTTTTCTCTGCCTAATACTGTGCTACCACCTGGGGTCACTTAGGTGGTGGCACTGCAGCAGAGGCAGCAACCCTCTCTTCCCAGAAGACAGCTTCCTTTTGGATGCTCAAAGCTCTTCCCCCAGTCTGCCCTCCTATGACTGGAGACTTTTACCAAACCCAGATCACTAGCATCGCAAACGATAGCCCTCCTGCTGTGCCAATAGGCCAGCTACCGCATTCTTATTTCATCCCCTGCTTATAAAGCTAGGGGGGAGACATGATGGACCTAGAGCCCCTTCAGGCTTTAGATTACTATGTTACAATGTTATACCCCCTAGAACCTTGCTGAAAGCAGAGTACTGCATCTAGGCTTTCCCTGTGCGGAAACATCAAATAAAAGGAACAGTAGACTGGTTTTTCTTTTGTGTAGATTCTACTTAAAATGTTAGATGTTCTGAAACAGTTTTGATGGAAGCAGAGAAAGGTAGGCGGATTTTATACTGTTACGGTAGGGCACACACTTTGATTTGGAGAAAAAATAGGGTACAACAGAGGGATTTGCCTGGGTACTTCTGGTGAGTCGCTATTAGAGCAGACCATTATAGAAAGCATGGACACTGCAGTTGGGCTGCCTGGGGCTTACCTCCCTCATTCATGCAGTGGGGACCTTTTTTTTTGGGGGGGGGGCAGATTTTCCACTACAGGTTGTCTCCTGGTTGAATGGGGAGCAATCTCACAAAAGATCACCTGGGGAGACCACTATTCATGAAGATACCAGGCCCCAGGAGGATGCAATGGTGCTTGGAGCCATTGCATACTGCCACTGCAGACCAGAGTGCATGGTTGGCAGACAACTCAGAATCCATGTTCGTTGTTTCTTTCTGGGAGAGGTATACCCTCTCAGATAGCACCCAGTAGGGGTACTGTATGTCGCCATTTTGAATAGTCTGACATGCAAGATACAAATCCATGCTGAATACTTCAGAATGGCAAACGCGGGCTCTGATGGAAGGGAAGGTGCTCCTGAGCACACAGCTGTGTGACAGCAGACACGGGACATACTGTGCACAGCACAGATATATCTTCTGCTGCAGTAAAGCCTCATATGTTATACCTGTTGTACTCTCCCGGGTCGTTCCTGAAAATAGGCATATAACTTGTCTAGTGTACCTACCCGGTTAACAAAAGCTAAATAAATAAATATGATGTGGCTCTGATTTTGTTACACTGACCCAATGTCATTCTCAGGTTAACCCACCTGGTGGGTGGGTGGGTTGGTCCAGGATGCTTCATTATGCCCCAGAGCTGCAGCATGCTGTGACCTCTCCTGAACCTTTTATCACTTTCATGCATCTTAAACTGTAGGGGGATGGTGGCCCCTCCCATGAAAGGGTGGTTGCCTCCAGAATCTTCAGGTCTCCTCAGGCAGGCTGGGGGAAGGGCAGAGCATTCCACTGCTAACAACCTGGCTTCAGCGCTCAGTTTAATGTAATGTGTCCTGTTCCTCAATAACTGATTGGGGGGAGCAGGACGATCACACTTATCTTTTCTCATGACTTGAGCAGTTGCTACAGTAAGGGTGTGGTGAATAAAATGGACTGGCTCAGGTTTCACCAGGTATACTGCCAAGCTCCATGTGAGTTTGATATGATTCAGAGAGGTAGATACCAACTGCTCTGTCAGATCCAAATACCACCTCAGCAAATCTTGGATCTTGTTCACCGTCACTTGGTTGGGTTCTTACTGCTCATGGTTTGACTTTATTCTGTTCTACAGTTTCTTACACTTTGTCTGAGATTGTATGCACAGCAAATTGGGACAGGCCCATACCTCTCCATCTTCATGCACAATGGGGAATACTTGATTTAACTGTTTATGAAATGGGACACGAAAATCCTGAAAACTCATTATTCAAAACATGTCACGTGACAGAGTAAATCCTGCAACTGACAACCAGTAAAGAGCCCACTGATTAAATGTTTACATTCTTTAATCCGATTTCATTTTTATATTTACAATAATGCACTTCAGGGTGTGTGTAGTAGTGGGATTTACCCACTTCTTGTGTGGTTAAAGTCACTAGAAATAAATAAAAAAAAAATACAAGGTGCAAAGAGTCTATTTTCATGCCAATGTCTTCAGTAATAAAGAATGGACTGTCTGAAATTTCACAAACTTTTGGGGAACTTTATGAGATGTGAGTCCACCAATGCCAACAGTCAATTTTTTGAAGAAACCGGATAAAGCATTTTAAAAAGTGCTCTTTTAATTTTTCAAAGTTAAAAAATAATGCTAAAGCAGTCTTAAAAACAGGGAAGAATGGGCATCTTACAAGACACGAAAAAGGGCTGCAATGTTAAGAAAGGTAGCAGTACATAAAAGCTTATTGTTTAACTGCAGTGGCACTTTCAGACCCTTAACATTAATCAGGCTGCTTGGAACAACCTGGCATACAGTACTAAGAAAAAAAAAATACAGGTTACTCATCTGTAACAGGAATTCTAAGAGTGGTATATGTTGTTCATCCAGACTGTCTGTCAGGTACCTTGCCACTTTAAGATGGGCCGGAAAGTCTTCAAGCTGGCTCCTCCCACCCGGGTGATGAAACTTTTGGCTCCGCCCCATTACGCCAGCTCTAGCCCGCTGGAAGCCAGGTTGTGCGCCGAAGCCGGGGAGGCCGGGTGGGTCCGTGTGGATGAACAGCATACACCACTCCTAGAACTCTTGTTACAGGTGAGTAACCTGTATTTCTAGGGGCGTGGATTTGTTGCTCAATCCACACTGTCTGGCAAGACTCCTAGCAGTTCTCCGGAAGGAGGGAGGCAAGGCGCACACCCCCTGCTTAGGGAACAGGGACTGGAGAACTGAGGTCCCAAAACCAGCATCCCGGCCTGACTCAAGGGTTGATGTGGTAATGGGAAATGAAGGTGTGTGCTGACTTCCAGGTAGCAGCCCTGCAGATTTCCTGGCTAGGGACGTCCCTTGAAGCAGCCACCGACACAGCAGTATGACGGGTGGAATGAGCCCCAAGCCCTACGGGAGGCTCCCTACCTGCCAACCTATAGCAGAGATCAATGCAGGAAGTGATCCACCTGCCAATCGTCCGCTTGGCTGCAGGTCTGACAGGTGCGAGTTCAGCACAGGTGACAAACAGCTGGCGAACCGCTCCCCGAACTTCTGCCATACGCTCTTTGTAGTAGGCGAGTGCTCTTCTCAGGTCCAAAGTATGGAGCCTGTACTCGGTCTCCGAGGTGTGATTCGGGTAGAACACTGTCAGAATCAACACCTGATTCAGGTGAAACTCCGACACCACCTTTGGAAGAAATTTCAGGTGGGGGCATAGGACAACCTTGTTCCTGTGGAAGACCAGGTAGGGAGCCTCGATGGAAAGCACCTGGAGCTACCCAATCCTTCTGGCTGACGTGATAGCCACCAAGAAGGTGGTCTTCCATGACAGATGAGAGATATCACACCTGTGTGCATTGGTTCGAATGGCTTGCCCATGAGCTTTGCCAATACCAGCAGTAAATCCCACAGAGGTGGTGGTTCATGCACCGGAGGGAATATGTGATATAGGCCCTTGAAAAAGCACCAAACCACTTTCTCCTGTGCCACCGACTGCTTGCCGGCCTGTTCCTGGTAAGCAGAGATGGCTGCCAGGTGCACCTTGAGGGTCGTCGACCGAAGCCCTTGCTGGGAAAGGGATCACTGGCAGTCCAGAATGCTAGCCAATGAACAGGACAAGGGGTCCAACCCCTTGCCCTGACACCAGATGGAGAATCGCTTCCATTTAAAGGCATTGCATTTTCTGGTCGACTCCTTATGGGACGCCTCAACGATGCTGAGAACCACATCAGAAAGACCAAAAGCCTGGAACTCTAGCCGCTCAGGAACCAGGCTGTCAGGTGCAGGGACTGAAGGTCTGGATGGAGTACCTTCTCCCTGTCGATGGAG
This sequence comes from Neoceratodus forsteri, assembly GCA_016271365.2. Taxonomy (NCBI): domain Eukaryota; kingdom Metazoa; phylum Chordata; order Ceratodontiformes; family Ceratodontidae; genus Neoceratodus; species Neoceratodus forsteri. The sequence goes on from CM057458.1 coordinate 1,213,038,719, forward strand.
AGCAGGTCTGGGTAGGCTGAAAGCCACTTTGGGAGCCTGGAGCTTAGGTTGAGGGAGATCTGGTTACCAGAACTGGCGTAGCCAGTCTGGGGCTAACAGGATCACCTGCGCCTTGTACCTCCTCATCTTGAGGAGCACCTTGCGGATCAAGGGAAATGGAGGGAAGGCGTAAAAGAGGCCTAGGATCCATGGCCTCAAGAAGGCATCCCCTTGCAGCGAGCCCTGCTGAGGGGGGCAGGCATGATACAGCCTCAGCTTCGCATTCTCCCTGGAGGCGAACAGGTCCACCTGAGGTGTGCCCCAGTGGGAGAATAGGTCTTGTACTATCTCTGGCAGGAGAGACCACTCATGAGATGCATCGCCTATCCGGCTGAGGGCATCGGCCAGACTGTTCGAGGCTCTTGCCACATGAATGGCTAGGGAGTACCTCATCCAGGGAGCCCAACAAGGCGTGGGAGATATGTGCCATCCTAATGGCCGAGCTGGCCTGGCGAAGGCCCAAAGAGGCGGCAGCATACGCCTTTCTCCCAGAGTAGTTTAACTTCTTGGACTCCTTATCTGGGGGCTTGTCCACATCCCTCGTATTGCCCACGTGCCTGAAGACAGAATCTGCCACCAACCACTCAGCCGAGGGGTGCTCCAAGAAACTGGAGAGGGAGCCAGTAGGGACCGCATACTTGCGGGCCATCCTGGCTGAAGGCGCAGGGCAGGAGGCTGGGCTCTGCCAGAGCTCTAATGCCAGGCCCACAATGGCCTCGGCCACAGAGAAGGCCTCCGTGGGGGAATCCCTTTTGTCCAGAATCTCCGTAAGAGGATATATGGTCCATTTCTGCACAGGTTCGAGTGGCATCCCAGTGAACTCCGACATGAGTCGAAGGATACCTAGGAACGGGGTGGGGCTCTCGCCCACAGAAAGACCACCCCCCCAAGGATTCCAGGTTGACTGGATGGGAATACAACAAGGCGTCTTTAGACTCCAAAGAGTCCGCATACAGCTGGTAACCGCCTGAGTCAATCTCCACTCACTGAGGACGATTGGGGTGAGAGTGAACGACAACCAATGGGGCATACCTTGAGCCGACAGAGAATCCTTGGTTGGCACCCCATCCTTCGGCTGTGGAGGCAGTGGTTCCACCACAACGGGCGGAGCAGCCAGTTTTGGCCGAGCAGTCAGTGCTTGGACCAGGTCCTCGACCGAGGAACTGGGGCGGGAGACAACTTCGGCCGTTCAGGTGACAGCCACTTGATTGCCAGTGTGGAAGCCAGTGTTGACTTACTGCCAACCAAAAGGAGTTGCTGCCACATGAGGTCCTCATACCGCCGACGCAACTTGTGCCGGAGCCTCTCCTTGGCTGAGGAGGATGAGGAAGATGAGCGGCAGTACAGCTTTTCGCGATGTTGGGACCAAGACCACCGGCATAAGCGTGACTTACCCGAAGCAGAGGAGGACTGAGACCTCAATCGTCGGCAGTGCCGACGGCAGGCTGAGGAAGGAGCGGGGAAAACCCGCTGCCCCTCCAGTTCAGGGTCCTTGGCCGGGGAAGTTGGCTCAGCAGGCTGAGGCAAGTCCTTGGCAGGCACCAGGAGCACCAGTGTCTGAGATAGAGAGAACTGTCAGCCTCCTCGGTCGACAACCTGTCGGTGGGCTAGAGAAAAATCTCGGCCTCGTCAACAGGTGTCTCGGCCAGCTGGTCTGACGGGGACGACTTGAAACCAGCAGCCCGGACCACAACCTCGACCAAAGCCAAGAGGCAACAGTCTGGAGAACGAGATCTCTCCCACTCCCAAGAGCATCAACGGTGGCTCTTACCTTTTTTCGGATCCTTCTTCTGGGACAGAGGGGTATGAGACCCAGAAGGACCCTCTCCTATAGTCAAGAGGGACTGGCACAGCTCCTGAAAGGAAGCCGAGTAAGAAGAGCCCAGTTGGAGCAGAATAAAGGCTGAAGCGGAGCTCGCCGCAGCCTGGGCCACCTCCTCCTCCTCGAGGGCCGTAAGTTGTTCCAGCTGCCCCGCCACCACGGACACCACCCAACGGGCCTTCTTCGATTTGACTGGTGGGTACCGTTTCTCTGGTCACCCCAGCTGGAGTATGGCAGCGTGGTCTTCGAGCACCAATGGAGAAAAGGACAGACACAAGTCGCAAGCCTGCGGATCATGGTCGTGTCCGAGACAGTAAACGCACGAGGCGTGGGGGTCAGTGCGAGACATCTTCTACCCATAGGGGCACAGACAGAACCTGGGAATGTTCTTGTCCTTCATTGCAACCGCGAGGGAAGAGGGTGAAAGCTGAACTCAAACAAGTTTCCAGGTAAGTTTGGGTAAAAAATCCGAAGTTCTTTCAGCCAGGGCCTGCAAAATGTGAGAGCACTAAGGAGGGAACCTGATGCTTCCAAGCGGTAAGGAAGATCTGGCGTCATGGGGTGGAGCCGAGAGTTTCATCACCCGGGTGGGTGGGAGGAGCCAGCTTAAAGACTTTCTGGCCCATCTTAAAGCAGCAAGGTACCTGCCAGACAGTGTGGACCGAACAACATATCCATGTCCCTAGAATAACAATATATACTGTACATCTTTAGATGTTTCTGTTCGTTTTGTTCTTGTGGTAATTCTGTGAAACTGTTCCATTAGATTTCATATTACCTCTTGCACAGTTATTTCATTATTTATTTTGCTGCACCTTACATTACCTCTCAAGTCGTATTGTACTCCTCTCCCCCCCCCCCATCGACACATCTAGAAACAAGCTGCTACCAGCTCAGTATGCATTTCCTGGCAAAACTTTTGAAATAAATAAATTTTCCTAGAATGGCAAGCAGCATTTTTGTAAATTCTGCTTCCTTTCTCAGGCTTGAATTTGGTAATTACAACAGCAACTAGTACCCGGTTTGGAAGAAGTGGGCATAGGTAGCAGGGTAAAAAACTCCACCCTTGGCTTTGTATGATGTAATTATCTAGCTAAAAAAACAAAACAAAAAAAATTGTATTTGTTCTCGCTATGTATCCAGTTTACTGACTCTTGTATGCAACCTGTTCCTGTATCAAACGACAATTATGTGGTAAATGCTCACACACAGCCTGCTCAAAGTAGAATAAAACAAAACCAGGAGACCAAGATGATCCTTTTTTTTTTTTGGTCGGCATGGCCTACAACATACTTTGTTAGGAAAAATGCACATGCTCAGCCTCCAGAATAACATAGGCCATTCATTACTCAAGCCCTTGTCACATGGCCGGAGAATGACTCCCGAGAGCCAGTAAACCCACCTCCCCATGCACACTTCCAGCTGGACGCACTTCGAACACAAGCCACTATTCACTGAGATCTGGCTCTGCTGCTATAATGGGGTACTAAAGGTCAGGCTCCTAATAATAAAACAAAAGTTGAGGTTCTCGCACCCACGTGGCACTGTAACCTGGGAAATGCACTCTAGGGCCAGCTCATCAGCAAGCAACAGTAGTAGGGGAAAACTGGCTTAGGAGAGGCAGGTCGCAGTGTTTGAGCTGGACTACAACAGTGAGTGACAAGAAGTTGCAGGGGCAGTCGCTCCTTGACTACATCACCTTTGAAGAGTTCTCATACAGAGGTGACTATTTAGGAGATGCAGGTCAGCGTCCCCCAAGGCATACTGTAGCTTACATTTACATAAAAGTATGCTTGTTTTACAGTTACAGTATTAAGAATTAGCATAAAAAATTATAAGGATGGATAAATCTTCAAATTGATTTGAACATAAGGGTGAGCACACTACTTTTTTTCTGTTTTTTTGTACACAACAGTATATAAAACTTGGTCTTGAATGTGTTAAAGGAAGCGCATGAACTGCCAATATAAGAAGGGGAACAGATGAAGTATTTTACTTTGAGGGGGTCTCTACCTTCCCTCTTCCAGTCACCTGCATTTGCTTGACTAGGCCTTCTCAATCCACAATTGCAGGCAGTAACATGAATCTGTATGCAGATCGCAGAAGTTTGGGGGGGGTGGGGTTATAAGCATTATTCTGCTACAGTAGACATTTCCTCAAAGTCAATTTTGCCTTGGATGGTGTACACCCGGCTGTGTTAATGGTACAGTGTGATGCTATGGGGCCCCACTGACACTCACTCCTCTGTTACTGCTGTCAGCTTGTACTGTTATCCTGGCCCACCAGGGGTTGATCAAAAACCAAGTCATGGAAACCCACACCCAACGCTGGATTTTGCGAGCATCTTCTGGGACTCGTGTATCTATCTTGGCCTCCTTCTGCCAGACCCATGAAGACTTAAGATAGGGATGAAAATCTGGCTGTTCTACAAGGGCGCAAAACATGCAACAAGAAGTGCCACAGATCAGTCCCATATTTGATGTGCTAATGTATAACTGAGTCAGCTGGTTATAGTAATCCACTCAAAATCAACTGTCTTTCCTGGTTGTAAAAGTGGGTGGAAGTAGGACTGTCCACAGGATAGATAGATAAATTGCAAAAGCAAATAAAAAAATGACATTTATCGGCCCCAATTGGCCCAACTTGTAGCCCGCTGTGCTCCCATGCCACTGACCTGGGTTCAGGATGGACTCGGGAGATGGCACAGGTGACTGAAGGAACTGATGTGGCATTGCCACTTGGCAGCACTTCCAGCTGGGATGGAAATGGTGCAGAGTTCCAATGCCACAGTGACCACTGTGGTGACCTGGGGAACCTGCTTCCTCCACAGGACATTGCTGCAAGTGCATAAGACCTGCCAGGGGAGTGCTTGGCACCACAGGGAGAGAAAAAAGCCAGGGTGGAAAACGGTGGCCATCTACATGAAAGCAATGACCCTCACGCCCTGGGCTGGACACCCCTGGTTCCTACAGGCTTGTGTTTCAGGTAGTGGAGGTGAGGACACCTGTCTTCCTCCCAGACCCCACCATGGTGGGTAGTCCAAGGAGGATTTGGAGTGGGGGGTGGTGCAGCTGCAGGGTCACCAGCCTGATACATGGAAATGGGTAAAATGTCTGACCTAGGAGATAAAAAAGTCTAAATACATAAAAAAAAAAAAAAAAAAACTTCTACTGGGCACCTCCTAAACTTTCAAACTTCGAGGAGTGGGGGGCGTTCGTAACTAATAAAAGTATCAGGAAATTGGTAAAGGCCACCTTGAAAAAGATGCAAATGTGTTGAAATGTCAGTAGGTTAGTCAGTCACATGCATCCAGGAAGTAGACGTGGAGAGCAGCAGTCAGACTTTTTCAAGTCAAGAAAGGTCTGATGAATTTTTGTGCTCTTATAAAATCCGGGTCCAGAGCCTGCATCAAGTAAATGCTGCTGCTGTAGCATGGTTACTGTGGATTGTAATGCCAATTCATGTAGGTTGGGCTGACCACAACAGTGTCTTCTGATTTGTAACTGTTGGGATTTGAATTTTCTGAGCCCTCAACACACGTGGAAGCATCCCAAAGGTTGTAAAATTAGGAAGAGATGCCACAGAAAAGCAATTGAATGCTGTAGTCTGGAACAGTTTCCAGTGTAAGAAGAGAACAGCTGCCTAGTTCCTTTCCAATCAAGCAATGAGATTAATTATAATAGATTAAGCAGGAACCAGTAAAGCATTTTAAATGAGCTGTAGCCAGTACAAAGCTCAGCATTCACTGAATGGAGTGTGTCCAGAAAAAATCATTGCTCAGACATAATGGTGCCTCCAGTAACAGACTATAGGAGAAGAAGGCCAGGTATCCAGATTACTGGGTGCATCTACCCTTCAGACGTGTTCTAGACAAATAATATGGGTAAGAGTTTGCGAAATGTTGTATAAGTGATGTGATTTCTTGCCTGCCTGACCCCCCCAATCCCTGAACCACTTGTCACTCTAAAATGGGCTTGGAGGTTGTCTTCCTTTGTGAAAGCACACTGGGACCCAGGAGGTTTTTGCATGCATCGCCGCGGGCCTCCTTGTATGCATGCACGCACTTATGCTGGCCCAGATGCAGAAGTGGAATCGGTATTTAAACATGGTAATTATGGGTAAAGACAGATTAGCATTTTTCCAGATACAAGGATTCCATTCGAAATGCACGTGAAGACTCCAAGTAAAATCTAAAGTTTGCTGTAAGGCCTGTCCATCCCAGATTTCAATCTGTATCAGAATTTTCTAAAGTCAGTTCTAGCAATGGAATCATGGTGAAACAAATTAGTTTGTAAGCTGTTGGCGAGTTTGGCCACTAGTTTTCAAAATCTGGTAGGCAATAAACATTTTAGTAACCAGTATTATTAAGGGCTCAAAAATCACTTCACTGAATGGTAACCAGTTGGCTGGTAAATTTCAAAAATTGGTAGCCAAGCCAACTTTTTTAGTGTCCACTGACTACCTGATTTGTTCCACCCTGCTTAAAATACATTATAAAAAAGGTCTGAGAAATGGAGCTTTCTGATTGGCTGTAAACATTCTAACAGCCTTATGTTAATCTTTTATTAACATACACGTAGAGCTTAATCATATGCTGAACAAGGTTTAACACCATTTAAAAAAAAACATTTTTATTATAATAGCAATAAGGCACTCCCAGGGGTTATGTTAATGGTCAGTTAATCACCCTCTAGGGGCATGTGGCACTTGGCTAGGCCTCATACAACATTACACCCCTAGAGGGTGATTAACAGACCATTAACATAACCCCTGGTCATACCTTATTGCTTAATTATAAGGATAACATACAAATGTGTTAAGGACATAAATGTAACTATTTACATATTGTATTTGTACGGTTTCCCTTTCCTGCAAAAGCTGTATTCAAACAGCAAATTGCTGGGTGTCGTAAAGGTGACCAGTGATGCTTTCTGAAAAACTATTTATACGAACAGAATAAAATATTCTATCAAATGATAGTAAACGTGATTTTTGGCTGGTGAGTTTTATTGCAAGCCAATACAACCTAAAATGTAACTATTACTATACTGGGAGACAAGACTGGCTGTCATTGTCGAAGACCGTACAGGACCAAGGGGGGGTTACTCCTCTTTTTCAGAACAGTCAAGCTAAGGAACTGTTAAGGAGATTGAAAAGGTGGCTCCTGTTTAACTGGTGGAAGCTTTTCACTTCCTGGCGTATCATTCTGTGTCCCTTGTCTGAATGGACCAGACAGACTTGCTTACAGTCTTAGAAGTAGGGAACAAAGCAAGGATTGCCTGCCATACATAGTCTGCTGTCTTCCCTGCATTTATGCAGGCTTATTGAAAAAGGGAGTTCATTGCTTGTTTTTTTTTTTTTTTTCCATATATGTTTTTTCCTCCTTTGGAGGGTCTCGCTCTCTGGTCCTGGCAGGTCCATACAGGTTGCCACCCCATGGCAGGGCGGGCGAGGTGTCGACCCCGAGACCAACATCTAGACTCCGGGGGGCCAGTGCACTGTGGGGCTATCAAGGAGCCTGCCAGCTCCATTTTCACATTTTCTCCCTGTGCCATGGTTGCTCGGGCACATGTGGAGGCATGCACACGCAGTGACCCGCGGCACCCTCTCTACTCCAGCCACTCCCGTCTGCACTGTCCTTGGGTCTCCACCCGGGGACAGCCTTGCAGAGGTTGCGACTGGGTCCTCACCCAGGAGAGGAGAGTTGCCTAGTGGCTCCTCAATCCATCCCCCCCCCCCACTGACCTCCCCGATGACCCAGGCTCTTTCCCCACCCGGGTCACCAGCATGGCGGGAGGTGTGGCGTCCAGCGCCTCAACCTTCAGTGCCACCAGGCCGGCAAGTTTATTGTTTTCTGTAGAGAAAGAGCAGCCAACACTGAGAGACACAGTCAGGCATGGCTGCGTAGACAGACTGCCGATGCTATGCACCAGGAGGTCACTTGAGATGTATCATACCCCATACAAAACTGAAGGCAAATGGCCTCCATGTGGCACATCCTGTCCCTGTTCCAACAGAAAACAAACTTCAGCCCTCAGGTCTTGGTTATAGCTGGTCGAATGGATCTAGTAATTAGAAATTCTAAGGATCAGGGACACCGAGAGTACAACTTATGTCCTAATATATCCAGTCTTCCTGACTCTAGTGATGATGGCTGCATATCGATGTCCAGCAAGAGCTGGCCTGAACGATGGGTGCTTGGAATACCCTAGATCCCCTGAGAGGGATAGGTAATGCATGTCAATTTCTTTCTGAACCACAGCAACTGATCTAGGGTGCTGCCAGGCTGCATTATTGGCAAACTCAGTTCAGCATCTACTGGAAATATAGGCAGTTGTTCAGACTAGCGGATATTTCAAAATTACAAGATACCTTTTCTGGGATTTTCTGCCAAGGGTGAATGAAAACCCAAAGCTTGTCCCATGGATCCAACAAACTCCTGAAAAACCATTCCCTCTTCTGGAAGAGGATGAATACAGAGGACTGTAAGGATTCCAACAAATAAGATATGGGAGAGAGTTCAAGAACAGACAAAGAGTTTGTGGGTCTCACCGAACCCTGGAGATCTGCCTCCTGCTGCTCCCATGGTAAGCTGAGGAGGCATCTAGGGGGAAGACTACTGAAGGGACAAACCTTGCAGATGAGATGATGGTGGTAGGGATAGGAACTAACAGCCTTCCTTCTTAGAATACAGAGTATGCCTGCCTCCCTTCTTAGGATACAGAGAATGCCGGCCTACTGGCTTGAAAAAAACTGACACTCCCCATGGGAGTAAATGAACACTGTCCTGCTGACCAGAGATCTAGTTGAGTAGTGGGTGCTTCTAGTGTCACACTAGAGTCAAGCTGGTGGTCAGCTATCAAAGCGATGCCCTAGACCAATCAGACTGTGGAAAAGGCACCTATTCTTGAGTCAAGTATGCCCATAAGAAAGGGACCAGGTTCAAAATGGCTGCCCTCAGTTCGACAACAGCCACAACAGCGTTCTTGGCTAAGCAGCTGCACAGATAAGACAGTTTCCTAAGAAAGAGGATGCTAGCTAGTTTTGGATAACCAAGTCCTTTACTTTGGAGAACTCATGTGAATCATGTGACAGCATGGTTATCCATTTATACGAGACTTGAGCCAGATGCAGAAGATCCAGGTTCAGGTGCAAGCCTGGGCCACCAGTGGCCAGCTGAGGGGCGGAGGATTGAGCGTCACTGGAGACGGTCTCCATTTTGAGGAAGGAGACAGACTGATACTGCCATAGCAGTGCCACCTGTATCTACAGGTGCAGCTGCAAGTCTGGTGTGCCAAGAGGTGGGAGAAGCTGGCAGACGCTGTGCAGAAGCACACCTGGCATGCGTGTCTGCACATGGCATCATTAAAGCTGGCATTTTCATGTTGGGAAAAAATCAGGAGGAGAATGGCCCCCCCACACTCAGGGTGACAAAGTCCAATATATCTCGGGTCCCCCACATCTCCACTGTTCCACCACCCGATAAGCATCTGCTGTCGGGGGCACGTCTTTGTGGAGGAAGGTAGGTGAAGGTGGATGGTGATGGGGGTATACCATGGGGCCCCGAGGGGCTTAAATGTTGAGGATGACAGGAGGGGACAGAAAGTTCAGATTTAACAAACAACAAAAAAAAAAAGAGAAGGGGATGAGACCCTACTAGCATACTGCGCAGAGAAGTAAGCTCACCCACAGGCAGTGTCTATTCTCTTATCAGTCCTGTCAGAGCATGTCAGCTGCCACAGTTGGGATAGTCACATTCATGATCAGGGAGGTCTCCCATTTTACAAGCAAAGTTTTCTGAGAAAGATAGAATTTGGCCAGCTTTTTTGACACTTGGTCCTTTTTTGTCAAAGTCCATAATTTCTTGTTTAATTGTTCAAAATGCTGAAAAAGTGGGAAACAATTTGAGTGCATTTCTGGAGCTCAACAGAACTAGGTTAACTGCCAGTGGTGTAGCAAGTACAACCACCGCCCTCTGCAGAGTTCTGCATGTTTCTTCAGTCAAGAAGGTAGTGAGCTGTCAAATAAAAATGGCACTGAGGGAGACTTCACGTCCTATGACCATACACCTGCCTCTTTATCAGTCACTCCTTCTCTTTCCACCTGCAAACTGTTGGAGTTGCAGGAGTCGTATTACCAATGCAGTCATCACTGTTTTCTGGTTGCGGGGTGGAACCACGCCCTGAAATGGCCTGGAGTGGTCTGCAAATCCAGAAGAGCATCCTTATCATGCTTTGGCACATCCGCACATGTCCACTGTGAGCGCCCTTGGCATCAGGGACCCGCCTGAGGTTCGGTTAACTCCGCAGACAAGTCCTGTGGTTGTCCGTCACGAAAAAGATCTCATTTTGAAGAAGAATTATGGGACAGCATAGCTCAAATTTGCTGTGGCCAAATAATCCAGCTGTGCTGCCCTGCAACACCAGTGAACTGGGTAATGGGAGCCAACATTTTTGTGTCGGCTTTGCTAGAGCAAGAAAGGCAGGAGCATGGAAGGGAGATTGCCTCATACTCCAGAGACATACTTTGCACTTGGGTCTGCTAAAAAATCTTGTGCCAAATCAGATATATTGCTTCCAATAATAATCCCCACTATGAGAAAATGATTCACAAATAAGTTTGGAAGTGTGGGTGACTCAAAACCAAACTGCACAAAAATGTGACGCAAATCCCCAGTTTGTGTTGGCAAACCCCAGCATCAACACAGCCTGCAGAAGATAAATGATGCAGATAGCATCAGCCAAGATGATGGAACTGCAACCTATGGATAAGGAATAAATGTGCAAGACATTCAGTTTGTGTCGGGGGAAAAAAAAACTGATGCAAATGCAGCTGCAAAAGAAAACTTACACAAACTGAGCAGGTGTAGGCATGCTTGTGGTAATGTCTGAAAATGATTCACATGATTGGTGCTCACTTTAGGCAGTTAAGAGGGAGAGAAAACTGATCACATATACAAATGGCTCCAAGAATCTCTGAAGTTCAAAACAGCCAAAAAAAAAAAGGGACAAAATCCCATAAAACCGTCACCCCCAAGAAGAAACACAAACAGTAAAACGCTACACAATGCTGAGCAGTGAGCACTAATGGAACGCATCAAGCTGCAGGCTGATGCTGAGCAAGAGAAAATGTCAGGAAAGGGGAAAAAGAAATCCCTAGACTTACTGCAGGCACAAGGCTAAGAAAAGGCAGACCAAACATAGTAGTTAAGGTTATTATCGTACACACTTAATTTTAGTCAAGGCAGGCAATGTGGCAACTCGCACATACCTTCAGCAAAGAAACCATCTGAAAGAAAAGCAGACTTATCAATTTAAATTATTTATTTAAAAAGTTTTACCAGGAAAGATACTGAGCTGGTAACAGCTAGTCTCTAGATGCATCCTGGGATATGGGAGACAGGAAGCAAACAATACAAGATGTGAATGTGAAGATAAAATACGGAAGGTGCAATACAATAAAAATATAACAATAAAAATTAAAGTACACTACAGTTGTGCAATCACGATGTACAAGCAGACAGACAACAAAAACACAAAATAGGCTATACAAACAAAAACATATTAAGGACTTGGGTACTGTTGCTGAAGGGGGAAGTAAAGTCACAAAGAAGGGACTTAAGTGGGGGAACAAGGTAGAGCAGACAGACAGGGAAGAAAGGACCAGAGCTTAGGAAAACAAGACAAAGCGTGGCCCACAGAGGTTCTCCTGAAGGGAGGAAAAGGGAGTGGGAAGCAGTGTTCCTGAGGGGGTAGGAGGAAGGGGGGGAAAGGAGAGCAGAATGGTACATAGGGAGGGAAGGAGACAGCCAAGCCAGAATTCAGAGGTGAAGGAGGCACAGTGAGCAAGGAGTTTGACATCAAGGGAAGGGAGGGAGAGAGAGGAATTTAAAGGAACCAATCAGGCAAGATGGATGGTGAGTCTTTTGCTGTCCGTAAGCATCTATGTAAGTACCTATTTAAAACAGGCATGACTGAATTTAGAGAGAACTAAGGAACGACCAGGGGTTATGTTAATGGTCTGTTAATCAAGCACCACATGCCCCAAGAGGGTGACAGACTGATCAGCTGCAGGCTGTGGAATTCTCATGCCTCCAACATTTCATGCTGATGTCACTGCTTTGAGCTGTACCAGTGTCCCTAGCTGGGGTGCATTTTACCCATATGTAAAGACTCCTAGTGGCAACATAAATCACTACAGAAATATGCTGTTTTCCCACTGTTCACCCTTCTAATCCCCTCTGCAAAGAAACCTATATGTTGGTATGAGAGGATCACCCAGCACAGAACCCATGCTGACTCACTCCTAACAGCTTGTACTTATCCAGACATATAATAATTCTGTCTTTGATCGTAGTCTCAATACACTTTCTGGAACAGGCATCAGAATAACTGGTCTATAATTCCTAGGGCCCCTTTCTTTCAACAAAAAAAAAAAAAAAAAGGTGTGATCGCTTTTGTCTTCCTCGAATCTTCTAGCACCTCCCCCATTCTCAGAAAGTCTGTATCAGTAAGGTACAGTTATGCAGGAACTTACCGTAACAGTAGATCTTCAAGAGAGGTTCCTTCAGTAGGTCATCACACATAGGACTGGCGCCACCTGGCGTCGGGCCGCACGGCAGAGTTTCCTAGCAATCCCTGACGAGGGACCGCCCACCCCACATCACGTGACTGATGTCAGTGTGACTGTATATAGTGGGTGGTCCCTACGCCCGCCCTCCAGTTCTCTCCGCCGGAGCCAGGAAGAGGCCTGACAGCAGGAGCAAACAGGATTTGGAGTCCCTGTAAACAATAAAATGAGGGGAAGGAGGGAAAAATATGACCTACTGAAGGAACCTCTCTTGAAGATCTACTGTTACGGTAAGTTCCTATGTAACTGTACTATCTTACTTCGAGAGGGTTCCTTCAGTAGGTCATCATATATAGGACAGAGTCCCAAGCAGTCCCTCCAAAGAGAGACCGAGAGAAACTAGGGATCAGGAGAAATAACTCCAACAGAACAAACTGGAATTCAGAATGGACCCAGCCTAGGACAGAAGGCCCTGTAACACAGCCAGCCCTCCGACTAGAAGCAATGTCCAGACTGTAGTGTTTGGTAAAGATATGGACAGAACTCCAAGTGGCCGCGGCACAGATATCAGCCGCGGAGACATTTCGCAAAAAGGCAATGGAAGCAGCCATGCCCCTAGTAGAATGACCTCTTATGGTACCCGGCAGAGGTTTTTCATACTTCTGGTAACAATACCTAATGCAGTTGCCTAACCATTTGGAAAGGCCCTGCTTATAAACCGGTTTGCCCCTTGATCTGGGAGCAAAAGATCCAAAGAGCTGATCACAGCTACAGAATTCCTTAGTCTGGTGAGTGTAGCACTGAAGAATCCGATGTACGTCCATGGTGTGCAGGAGTGCCTCACCTCTATTGGTAGGGGACGGAAAATAAACCGGAAGCTCTACTGACTGGTTCAGTGTGGCTTCTGACACCACCTTGGAAAGAAACTTAGGATTTGTCCTGAGGACCGCCCGGTCCTTATGGAAAATAAGATAATGCTCTTTACAAACCAGAGCGTGAAGCTCCGAAATCCTTCAGGCTGACGTAATGGCAACCAAAAATAATGCTTCCAGGAAAGGAAGCGCAAGTCGCAGCTCATAGCCGGCTCAAAAGGGGGAAGGGTGAGCTTCTCTAACACAAAGTTCAAATCCCAAGGTGCAGTAGGGCTGTGGATGGGGGTTCAGATGGAGTATCCCTTTCAGAAAGGTTTTAGAGACTTCCAACTGAGCCACAGGTTTACCATCCACCAGCTCGTGGTACGCCGAGATTGTGGAAAGGTGGACCTTCAAGGAGGAATATGACAGACCGGAATCTGACAGATGAAGGAGGTATTCCATGATTTGAGGGGCCAAACAAGAAAAAGGGTTCCAACTCTTGGAAGTCGACCATATAGAGAACCACTTCCACTTCATGGCATAAGTGGAATAAGCGGAGGGTTTTCTAACCTCTAAAAGGACTTGAGTGACTCGGGAGGAAACCCCGAAGCGAGAAATCGCTATGTCTGCAGGAGCCAAGCTGGAGATGCACAGCACTGAGCCCCGGATGTACTAAACAAACTTGATCCTGGGTCAAAAGGTCATGGGTCAATGGAAGCAGAACCAGTGGTTCCCTGGATAACTGTTGTAACAGTGGAAACCAAATTTGTCTCGACCAGAGAGGAGCGATGAGGATCATCCTCGTCTTTACCAGGAGAGACACACTAAGCTGAAAGCTTGTTTACAGGTGCGACCTGGGAGCCTGGCTTCTGCCTGAAGCTTGAGAAGGACCCTCTGTAGAATGGGAAATGGAGGGAAGGCATACAAAAATTTCCCTGTCCAGGAGAGAGACAGCACGTCGTGCCAGAAAGCACCATGCCCTAGAACGAGCAAGCAAAAACTGGGAAGTTTTGCATTGAATTTTGAGGCGAACAGGTCGATTTCCGGTCACCCCCATTTTAGGAAGAGAGACTCTGCCACTTCCTGAAGCAATTCCCACTCATGAGCAAGGGTCCGAGACCTGTCGCGACTGTCCGCCAGGACACTGAGGATGCCTGGAACATGCAAGGCCACAAGGGACAGATTGTGCTCGACTGCCCAGTTCCACAGCCGCATTGCCTCCCTGCATAGGGGTACAATCGGGTTCCTCCTCGTTTGTTGAGGTACCAGACTACCGACATGTTGTCCATTTGGACCAGCAGTGATCCCTTAGGAAGGAGGGTCTGGAAGGCCTGTAAGACGTACAAGACCGCTCTCATCTCCAGAACATTGATGTGTCATGATTCTTCCAAGCTGGACCACTGTCCTTGAGCTTGGTGCTCCTCTAGATGTGCTCCCCATCCCATGTTCGAAGCATCTGCAGTGAGGAATACTGAGGGAGCAGGGTTCCGAAAAGGAAGGCCCAGAGAAAGGCTGCAGGGGTCCATCCACCAAAGCAGAACTTTCTGGACCGCTGAGGAGACCAGAACCGGATGGTCCAGGTCATCCAGGAGTTAGTCGCACTGCACCCGCAAGGACCACTGAGCGCCTCTCATGTGGAGCCTCGCCAGGGGAACTGCAGTGATGCAGGCCACCATCAGGCTGAGAAGGCATAGGATCTCCTGAGCCGGGATGGTCCTGGATGAAGCCACTCGGGCAGCCTGACAGACCACGGTCTCCACCCTGTGTGAAGGAAGGAAGGCTCTGCACTGGACCGTATCCAAGACTGCCCCAATGAACTGTAGTCTCTGGGAGGGGGTCATGGATGACCTGGGGATACTGACAGTAATCCCTAGTCTGCCGAAGAGGTCCAAGGTGAAAGAGAGAGCCTCCAGTAAAGAGTTCCTGGACGGGGCCTAAATTAGCCAGTCGTCCAGATAAGGGAAAACTGCAATGCCTCTGCAGCGCAAGAAAGCCCCCACCACCGCTAGGCACTTGACAAATACCCAAGGTGCCGAAGACAGACCAAACGGGAGTGCTCGGAACTGGAAGTGTTCCCCTTGGAACTGGAACCGCAGAAATGGCAGTGGCTGGTGAAAATCGGGATGTGCAGGTAAGCATCCTGCATGTCCAGAACGCACAACCAGTGATTCTCCAGAAGGAGTGGAAGGAGACTCTGGAGCGTCCGCATCCGAAACTTGTTGTACTCGACAAACTGATTTAGGTTGCTTAAGTCGAGGATGGGTCTGAAGTCTCCCGTCTTTTCTGGAACCAGGAAAAAATGGGAGTAGAACCCCCTGCCCCTTTGCCGGAGAGGAACGAGCTCTATTGCTTCCTTGAGGAAGAGGCTGTGAACCTTGTCTCGGACGAGAACAGCCTGATCCCTGGAGTAGGAAGACCTGTTGGGAGGAGATTCTAGGGGAAATTCCAGAAACTCTATGGTGTGTCAGATGGACACAAGTTGCAGGACCCATTCGTCTGAGGTTATTGCCCTCCATTCCTGCACGTGGAGGGCAATCCCCCCCCCACCTTCTCCTTGCCAGAGGGCTGAGGAGGTAGTGGGGGTAGCAAGTCAGGAAGTGGCCGGACGTTTGGGAGGGGGCACCCTGCTCGTCTCTGGTTCTTGGAGACCGGAGGTGTGGCGGAACCTGTGGCCTTGCATTTGCCCTGGCTTCTAGCTGGGGCCTGCTTCCTATGCCTCCAGGCCTGTTTTCGAAAGGGCTGCTGCTATTGAGTGCCTGATCGATACATGGACTTCACTGACCTAAGGGCAAGACCTCAGTCTTGGAGATCAGTGCTAATGTCCTTGGTGTCCCCTCCAAAAAGTGCCGAACCCCAGAAGGGGGCGTCTTAGATCGACGACTGGACTTCATTAGCAAGTCCCAAGAGGCAAAGCCAGGAATGCAGTCTTAGGGCCACGGCAGTTGCCAATGTGCAGGCTACAGAATCGACCAAGTCGTATGTAGCTCGCAAGGCATGACTACATGAGAATTTGGAGAGGCGAAGATCCTTGACAAGCTCCTCTTTCAAACTCGAGGGTTCCATGGTCTGGACCCGAGCTTCCAACCTGGCCAAAGTATCTTTCTGGTGGGACACCATATGGGTCACATAGTTAAGGGAGCGGAGAGTGCATGTGTCAGAAGCATAAACTTTCCTCCCGAACTGGCCCATCTGCCTCGACTCTTTGTCCAGAGGAGAGGTGCTCATGTGCTTGGGTGCAGTGGAGTGGTCATGAGTGGAGGAAATGAGAACAAAGTCGGCCTTAGGATGCACTTTCAAGAATGGGGCATCCTTTAGTGCCCAGTAAAGCCTGTCCGCCCTCTTAGGGACAGCCGGGAGGGAATGAGGCATCTGCCAGATGGGAGAGGTGAAGTCCTGATGAGCTCCAATCCATGAAGCAATGGGGACTGGAGACAGGGACTCTAAGTCCAGGTGTTCTGAGAGCCTCTGTCTCATTAGGTCAGGACCCTCTGACTCCCAGTCAAAGAAATCCTTTATGGACCTCAGCAGGTCCAAAAAGGCAGGGTCCTCTGGTGGGGATTTAGGGGAAACCTTGCCTGATGGGCCCTTAGGCTCCTCCAAGACATCTTCCACTGAATCGTCGGCCCCCTCATTATCAGAGTCTGCCCCTTCGTCAGGACGATGACGGATATCAGGAAGCGCAACGTCCTGGCGAGTCTTCCCCAAAATGTGTACAGTAGCAACTGAAGAACTACTCGGGGATGGAGACCTCGGAGACCATGGTAGAGAGTCTCGTCTCCAGGTCCAACACCAACTCCGACTGAGCCCCCTGCCACCAAGACTGGATAAGGGTCTGTAAGTCCGTTGTAACCAGAGTAGGTGAAGAGGGTGGCGGAGGAGGTTGGGGCTGGGGGGGGGTGGAGGAGGTGGTATTACCAGTGGTGGTGGGTAATGGTAACCCTGGAATCCCTGATTATGAGGGTAGGGATTGAACCCAGTGTAAAACTGCCCATAATGGCTCCAGTCCGGAGGGGGCCAGCCGGGTAATGGTCCCCAGGGCACCCTAGCGGGTAACAGTTTGGGGTCTAGAGTAAATACCCGTCATCAGATCTGACGGCGGGGGTACCCAAGTTGGACCCACAATGGTATAAATAGGCTGGGGGTTCAGCGCTGGGATAGCCCACGTCAGGGGGACCGACGTCGGAACCGGCATCAGAGCCGGAGGAAGGGGGCCTGATGGCAGGACCGGATCTGGCAACGGAGCCAATGGCTGAGGTCGATCACTGGGTCCCGGCTGAGGAACGGTCGTCGGGACGTCCGGCGTTGGAGCAGGATTCGCCAGGTCTGATGGCGGGATCTTGGCCGGTGTTGGTTCTATTGGGATCCCGCCCGGAGGAAAAGAAGGGGCCTCCACTGGTAGGCCAGCCAGCCGAGGAGGAGCCTCCTTCCCCTTGACCTCAAAGGGAGAGAGAGAGAGAGAGAGAGAGAGAGAGTGGAGTAGACCCCGAAGATTCGACTACATTGAGGGGATCCCCGCTGTCCTCGCCGGAAGCACCTGCCGGAGAAGCGGAGGGTACAGGCGAAGGAAGAGGGGCCTTCTCCCCCTGGTTCCGCTGGTCGTCGGGTGCGGCGCCGCTAGGCCCCGATGGAGGAACCACACCTGAGCGGCCATCAGGGACGGGCATCTTAACAGGTGGCATCGGTCGGGCGGGAGGGCCCCGGCCGACTTGTGGTGCTGGGCGGGGTCCCCACAGGCTTGGGCTGGCTTGCAGGGCCATGCAGTCCTCGGAGGAGCCGGGCCGATTATTATTGGCACGGTGGCCACCAGATGGGCCGATCGGGCTGACTGACCTGCTATGGCCTTACCAGACTTACCATCCAGTTTCTTCAGCGGCAGCTGGGCCTTGTTCATCGAGGGCCACGTGTCGTCCACGGATCACTCCCACTCCTGAGATCTCTCCTTGTGCTTCTTCAAAGGAGAAGATTTATCGGATGAGAACTCTCTTAATTGAGCCATCTTCTTCTCAAGTGAAGCCAGGCAGGCTTTTAAGAGATGGACCTCCAAAGCCTGCTGTCTCCTTTTCTTAGTGGCCTAATTAAAGGTCTGGCACTCCGGACAGGAGGAGACAGGATGGTCTGGGCCCAGACAGAGGACACACTTAAGATGACCGTCCTTATGCGGAATTTGCGTGCCACAGGATGAGCACTTCTTCTTGGGCGAAGACATCAAGTACACGGTACAAAATGGGAAAAATCTGGTGAAGGAAAAATCTGACGCAAGACTCTTTTCACGACAATCACCGTATGGAAGTCTGCAATGCTACTGACACGAAGCGACGGCGGGAAAGAACTAGAGGGCGGGCATGGGGACCGCCCACCATATACAGTCACGCTGACCGGGTCACGTGACGCTGGGTGGGCGGTTCCCCATCAGGGATTGCTATAAAAGTCTGCCATGTGGCCCGACACCAGGTGGTGCCACTCCTATATGTGATGACCTACTGAAGGAACCCTCTCGAAGTAAGATCTACAGTATTTCTGCTAGTGGTGCTGCTACCTCACTTGTCAGTTCCCTCAGTCCCCTCATTATAAATCTTCTAACACTGATGTCTTGTTTACTTAATTGTCTAGAGTTGTCCCATTACCAACTCACATGCTATGCATAGCTTCCTCCTACTCTCCACTTGTAAACAGCTCAGACCACCACCTGCACCTGTGTTTAGTGGTTATATTTTATTTTTACTAATATATTTAAAACTTCTTATTGAACTATGCTGCTTTCAAAAATACTGTAACTGTTTGAAAGAAATTTCTATGAAATCTCAGAGTGTGATAGGCCAGAATAGAATAATCACACCTAAAACAAAACTATCAGTGAGTGAATTCCACAAATTTGAGCCCATGGGGTCAGTGTGACTCTGTCAATACTTTCAAGATCTAGACGGACTCTAGGCCAGTAGATTTTAGGGTCATTTGCACTGCCACTTTTGCAGTGCAGAAAACCAACCCTCAGATTGCTGCAGTGCAAAAGTGGCCGTGTGGACACTTACCAAACATGGTATGTTGCTTGCTGAGCCTCTCGAAGAGTCGCATCAATCCTAGGAATGCAATGCGAAGCAAATGGTGTTAAGCAGCTTGTGTGGACATACTACATTGCTTGCTCCAACATGCGCAAGGACACACCAAATATCCTGTAGTGCCTTTCAGTACTCTTAGTCCTTCTCCAGCTTGTATTACATCAGCGTGGAGAGGGGCCATGTGAATGCAACAGGCTACTGCCTCCCGAGGTCCGGGCAGTAAAGAAGTGGCTGTGTAAATAGAGCTTTTATTTCAAGTGACTGTAAATGCAGAACTCAAATCTCAACACTCCAGCATTCTGTGTCCTATGCTGCCTGTCTCAGTAGAGGCAGGAAGAAGACTGGCACAATCCACAGAGGGGAAAGTCTGTGCTTCTGTGTCAACAGTCTGCTTCCTACCTCTCTGGAAACCTAAGAGGGAAGCTCCTTGTGGTACAAAGTCCTTTGACCAGCATTAGGAGAGAGGAAAAAAAAAAGAATTTCAGGACATTCTGTTGGGGTGTCAAGAGCAGAAGATTATGACTTCATGGCAGGTATAAGCAACTGTAACAGATGAAGGCTAAAGCAAAAAGCTAAAGTTTTAATAAAAATATATATCTTCTTTTAAAAATAGATGATGGAAATTCAAGTTTTCTGTAACTGTTCTGCTGATGCTAACTAAATTTTTTTGCTACTTACTAAGCAATATTTTATTGCATTTTCTTGTGTTTTTTTGTTTTTTTTTATCTTTTAGAGATTTTTTTTTTATTTCCCCAATCAGTTGTCTTAGTGCAATAAGCCCCTTTGGGGTGTGGGGTACTGGTGGATACCCACACTTCCAGAGGCTACAAGGCCTTCCGCCTCCCCTTGGTGTGTGGGTTTCCAACAACACCCCACACCCTCTCAGGTCTTAATGCTTACAGAACAGATGAAATCTAAGGGGAACAAAAGTCATGTTAACATACAAATGTACTTAGTAAGAAAAAACAAAGGACAAGAAAAAACAGAAAAGATATCAAAAGTGACACAATAAATGCTATACGGAGATATGTAGATAATGTATGATACTAAAATAAATTAAAAAAAGCCACAACGATTAAAAAAACATAAAACAAACAAGAGCAGCCTTGTTGGCACCAGACAAATCTTGTTTATTTTTGAATTATCCATTTCATAAGCTGGATAACACAACTTTCAGGGTGTTTGGTCATAGAGAGTATACACACTTGTCATGTGGCTAAAGAAGCTCGGCTAAGTCTTGTGCCTAACATCCACCCCCAGGCATGGTATATTCCCCAACGACTGCACGCCCCATCATATATTATCCCGGGCTTAAACCCTTCCCATATTCACCCATTTGAGGTCATTGAGCACATAAGCTATTTCCAATTGTGGAAAATCTACTACATGGAAAGGATTCCAGTAACATGTCACAAAACAAAAACAAATCCTAACTAGTCATCAGTGACTTGGAGTCTCTAACAGGCCTCTGGCCCTCCCCGGTTCAGAGCAGCGATTTCAAATAATTCAGCATTAAAATATTCTTACTGGAGGAAAATATTTCATTTTAAAACAGTTGGGCAGCTAGCAGCCCATTAGAGGTACCAATAATTTATATAAAAATGCACTGCATTAAGACATGCAGAGCAGGCCACTGCAAACTGATGAAGATATTTTAATTTGTTTTACAATTTATTTTCCCACACAGACCAACTGAGGTACAGCATCTCATTTCCAGTGAGGTCTTGCTTTTACCCAATTTTACAGCAGGAGGGACCGAAGCCCAGGGAGGGTCAAGATACTCGCTCAAGGTCACAAAGTGATCAAGTGGCAATGGTGGGGATTCAAGTCAGGGATCTGCCGTTTCACACTTCAGGACTTTATCCACTAGACAGCACTGTTTTCTAAATATGATCAGCAAATACAACACTACAAGAACATTTTATGTAGCAAAGCACAAACACCAAATGAGCAGTTTATGTTTCATACAAATTGTTCAATACAGGTCAGTGGCAGCATACTAAGTTCTTAAGTATAATCTAAGACAGCAGTTCACGGGATAAGTTCTTGTGTTGGCCCAATAAATAGGGATAATGTCTCCGGGAGCTTTTTTGTTTCTTTCCCCTGTGCCGATGACTGATCTGCGTTCTTTAATTAATTGTTTTACACAGGTGAAATGGAGCATTGGAAATCATGGGACAACACTTAATTTATAATTTATATAGGGATGAATGCCTGGGTTTTCAAGTTTTTTTGTTATTTATTCTCACACCCCTAATTAATATTCATGAGGATAATTTTACAAAGGCAGTTATAAAAGTATGTCAGGGGGGCCTGAAAATATGGCTGTGCCAGCATGCGTTTGGAAGGGGAAAGAAAAAAAAGGAAATTCTTCCTTTGAAAGGAGGATTTAGGCTCTATACAAACACTTACTGACTGATGGGTTTTATAATATTTTAATCAAGTTATTCATTAGACCTAAATAACACTGCGGAAAAACAGATAATGTTACATAAAGGCTAAGTTCATTTGTTCTGGACAGGTGGCCAGTCTGCATCTCTGTGCCGGCATCCAAAGCCCGCCCACAATAGCACTAAAGACGATTATGCAAATGCTGCCTATTCCCTGTGATTTTCCCAGGGATGGGGAGAAGGGCTTGATGTAGAACAGTTGATTGTTCCCCAGTCATGTGGAAAAACAAACCAAAGACCTCTTTTTTTTTTTTTAAAAGTGTGCGTGTGAGTGTGTGTTTTGAGGGTGCATGGGACAATTGCGTTCTTGCCAGTTCAGCTATCTTCTGCTGCTGCACTGCTGTTCATCACCAAGGAGCAATGAGACTCGTGCACTCTGCAAATCAGTAACTGATACTCTAAAGGTTAAGTACAGTGTTTAGGACTCAAGAAATACACTGTTTCAGTTCACATGTAAAACAAAAAAAAAAGAATTGCAGAGCAAGAAGCCTCTATGATCTGAAGTTTTCAGCTTTAAAATAATTCAGTTCATACCACAGATACCATAAATGCATGTGGTCTACATTGCACTATCCCTCTCTGAAATGTGCAAAGCCACAGTCTTGCTTTCTGGCCTGCTTTTCAATCCTGCTGCATATTTTATACAAAATAAAAAATTCAATTTTCTAATGACTCTTTCCGTCTCTCCATTTGCCTTGACTCATTCAAATGAATACAAGTATACAGTTAACCAGAGGATTCATTTTTTTGCCAGGCTTGACAATCAGTCTCCCCCCAATATCCCATGACCCATACTTCAGGAGCCTGTTTCAGTCTGACTGTTTTGCTCAATGTTGGGCTGTATGAATCTCCCAAGGTTTGATCTTGAGAACATGTAAGCATTAAGCCACTATGAAGGAAGCTACTGTGGAATTAATGCAGGTGGGGTGGGGGCTGTGCTTCGAGGTCGAAGGCAGAGTGCCTGCAACCACCCAACCATACATTAATTCCCTAGTAGATGGATGAAGGCAAACTGGTGGGGTCTGTCTTTATTGACCTCACCAAAGCCTTCGATACAGTCAACCACCCCCTGTTACTGACTCAACTGCAAAACATGGGTGTGGCGCCCAATGCCCTTTGCTGGTTCCAAGACTACCTGATACGGAGAAATCAATGTGTCAAAATTGGGCAAACAGTATCCAGTGCAAGACAGTTATCATTAGGGGTACCCCAGGGATCAATACTGGGGCCCCTACTCTTCAGCCTCTTCTTAAATGACCTTTCCATAGCCTGCGACACCAAACTCATACTATATGCAGATGATGCTGTGCTCCTGAGCAGCAGCATGTCTCAGGCTGCCCTACAATCCGAGCTGCAGAACTCCTTCTCCAAACTCGAGGACTGGTTCTGTAGTTATAAGCTGCTACTAAACTACAAAACGACCAAGGCCATGCTTATGTCCAGCCCACATAACAAAAATAAGCACCACCTCCTCATCAACTCCAACTCATGCAGTGAGCCGCTGGAACAAGTTCACTTGCTCAAGTATCTGGGGGTCATGATAGATGATACACACACATTTGCGCACCATATTGACTCTCTGGTCAAGACAGTCAGTACCAAGATTGGTGTCCTGTACAAGCACAGGCAATACCTCTCTCCGGGGGCCCTCCACCTCTCAGTCCACAGTTCAATTATATCTACTATTGACTATGGACTAGTGGTCTATGGGGCAGCAATGGATACAGTGCTCAAGAGGGTTCAGACTGCGCTCAACAAAGCCTGCAGACTCACTCCGGATGCTGAGCGTGGTACTCATACCTGTACTCTGTACAAACATGCAGACTGTCATTAAGAAACAGGGTCAAATTCCAGACTTGCATCCTAGGAAAGACAGCTCTACTGGGTAAAACACCACCTTGTGTAGGCAATTTGATCAAGGTGGCCAACTCATTACAGGTCACCAGAGGGAGGACTAGAGGGGCCTTGGCTATCCCCTTCCATTGCACCTCACTTGGACAACATGCATTTGCCTACAGGGCCCCCCTATGGATGAATGAACTGCTCCTTGTCAAACTGTACAAATGCAAACTATCTTTCCTTTTGCACTACCGCCTATATTTCTCACTGTACCTTATTTTGCCATGCTTGTATACCATATGTAAACAATGTCTGTTTTTCATCATCCATTGGTGCTTGTACAGTATAACAAATGTATACATTGTGTCTACTACTATGTTACTGTGTCGCCATGTTGTGGCCCAAGGTAAGTGACTGAAAATGATCCTCTGGATCAGTGCACTTACCCGGTTACCAAAAACATAAATAAATAAATAAGCTCCCCGGGCACCTCTTGGCCACCAATTGTCTGGCACAATTCAAAACTGACCTCAAACAGCACCTAATAACACTCTCTAGGTGCACCTGCCCCTGAGTCCAGCCACACCTGCTCTCTCTGCCCCCCCAGCAAGCACTAGGCAGGTCTCAGGTACCCCCTCCCTCTGTCCTTTCTCATGACTTGCCCCAGCAGTAGAAAGTTTCGTCATGCTCCTTAGCACCAGCCACCCCTCCCAACTCACAGTCTTGACTTTCCCTAACGGTCACTACTAATGAAGGCTGCCTGACCATGCCCTCACACCCCACCATTTTACTCTAGCATGTCCTCTCACTCAGCCTCCCTCACCCCACCATTTCTCCCTATACCTTATCGCCTCTTCTTCCCCACCCTTCACCTCCACAGTAGCACGCATCAATCTCTTGTACCTCCTTTCTTCACCCCACTGCCAGCTATCCCCATCTCTCTGAACTACTGACAAGGCACTTTGTGGCTGCTTATTCCACCCCCCCCCACACCCTCATAAAGTGTTTTTCTTGTTATTTAACTTGTACCTATGTTTTGAGTTATTCTGTAAGTTCTGAATCCAAGCTGTATCATTCATTGTAATGTACCTTTGTCTTCTCTTATTGTACTTTGTTTTGCAATGTATGACGTGGAACCTTTGTAAAAGAACTTGCGCTCAAAGGTCTTTTCCGAATGACTAAATAAATAAATAAAATAAAAAATAAATAAATATCGCATTTTTGTGATCATCAGTGACCACTGGGTGGGTGGGATATTGCAATCCGTTTCCTTATGTTTGTAACCTTGACATTTGCTGACATTTTCATGGTCTCCTAGCTTTATGCCACTCGCACAAAGCATGTTTGTGGTGGCAATCTCAGGTACTGCACTTTGAGGCGGGGATTATTGCTGTGTTGGAGCAAAATGGTTGGAAGAGTGGCAAATGGGGTTTAATGCAAAGAAGTGCAAGATCATGCACATAGGGAAGAGAAACCCTGAAGCCACCTATAGGTTACATAGATACATAGACAGTGTCGACAGATAAGGGCCTATGGCCCACCCAGTCTGCCCATTTAAGTTTGTAAGTTCAGTTTATGTTTTCCAGGAAGTCTGTTGCCCCTTACCCCTGACCTCCAGAATTCCTTTATGTCTATCCCATGCATTCTTAATCCCGTGATTGTTTCAGCCCCCACCACTTCCTCTGGCAGGGTGTTCCACTTGTCCACCACCCGTTCTGTGAAGAAATTCTTCCTCATGTTTCCTCTGAATCGTCCTCCCTCCAACTTCATCCCATGCCCTCTAGTCCTGGAACATCTTTTCGCTTAAAATAGTGCATTCCTGCACCCTGTTCTCCCTGTAAGATACTTGTATGTCTCTATCATATCCTCTCTCCTCCTCTCCTCCAGGAGTACATGTTCAGTGCCTTCAACCTGTCCTCCAGGACTTGTGATGCAATCCATGCACCATCTTTGTTGCCCTCCTCTGAACCTTCTCTACCCTGTCTATGTCCTTACGTAGGTAAGGTCTCCAGAACTGCACAGTGTACTCCAGATCGGGCCTCACTAGTGTCTTGTATAGTGGAATTATGACCTCCTTTTCCTGCTGGTGGATGCCTGCCTATGCATCCCAGCATCCTATTTGCTTTACCTGCTGCCTTGTCACACTGTTTCCCTGCCTTGAGGTCATCAGAGATGATAACTCCAAGATCCCTTTCCTGCTTGGTGCATGCTATAGCCTCACCCCCCAACTGATATATTGTGCCAGGGTTTTTGTGCCCCATATGCATTATCTTGCACTTCCTTGCATTGAATTTCAACTGCCAAACCCCTGACCATTCTTCAAGTTTCTGCAGGTCCCTTCTCATTCTGTCTACACCCTCTGGTGTCTACTCTGTTACAGAGCTTTGTGTCATCAGCGAACAGTGAAATTCTGCCTTCTAGGTCCTGTGCAATGTCACTGATGAAGATATTGAATAGTACCGGTCCCAGCACTGATCCCTGTGGTACCCATTGGTCACTCTTCCTCTGTGGAGTGACAGCCATTTACCACCACCCTCTGTGTCCTGCTGCCCAGCTAGTTACCTACCCACCGCACTACTGTCCTGCCCACACCCATATTCCCCAGTTTGTGCAATAGTCTTCTATGTGGCACAGTGTCAAGAGCCTTGCTGAAGTCAGATAGGCCATGTCCACTGCCCTCCCTGATCCACCTCCTAGTCACCCAGTCAAAAATTCAATGAGGTTGGTCTGACATGACCTCCCCTGGTGAAACCATGCTGCCTTGGGTCCTGTAGTCCATTGACAACCAGATGTTCCACCAATCTCTCCTTCAGTAGTGCTTCCATGATCTTCCCCACTACCGAGGTGAGGCTGACTGGTCGTGGTTCCCGCTTCCTCTTTGTTCCCACTTTGTATAAGGGGACTACATCTCTATCCTCCAGTCTTTGGGTACCTCCCTGTTTCTAGTGATCGGCTAAACAGGATAGCAGAGGTTCAGCCACCACCTCTCTTAGTTCTTTAAGGATCCTGGGTACACACCCATCTGGCCCCATTGCTTTATCAACTCTTATTACTTCCAGTTCTTCAGGACCCTTTTCGTAAAGGGACTTGTGTCCATTTCTGCACCATTCTCACCCCTTGTACTCCATTCAGACCCATTACCTCCTCTTCCTCAGTAAAGACTGAGCAGAAATACCTGTTCAATATGTCAGCTTTACTGTTGTCATCCTCCACACAGCCCCATCCTCCCCTTCAGTCTCACTATCCCTCCCTTTGCCTTTCTTTTTTCACTTATGTACCTGTAAAGGTTTTGTCCCTCTACCCACTGATTTTGCAATGTGTTCTTCTGTCTGAGCTTTGGCTTCCCTTACTGACCTCCCTGCCTCCTTTGCTTCTCCTGGTACTTCTCCCTATCCCCTTCTGCCTGTGTCTTTTTGTATTGCCTGAATGCAATCTTTTTGGCTTTCACTTTCTTTGCTACCTCTTTGGAAAACCATAATGGTCTCCTCTTCCTTTTCCTTTTGCTAATCTGCTTAATACATAATTCTGTTGCTCTTGTAATCCCCATTTTAAATACTTCCCACTGTTCCTCAACCCCTGATTCCTGCCCCATTCCTTAATGCCTCTTTCAAGTATCTCCCCATTTTCTCAAAGTTTGCCCCCCTAAAATCCAGGATGCGTGTTTTGTGTGGTTTGGTTCTGCTCTTTCTGTGATTTCAAACCACAGTGACTGGTGGTCACTGTTCCCCAGGTGCTCCCCACTCTTACCCCCATCACACTGTCCCTGTTTGTGAGCACAAGGTCCAGTATTGCCTTCTGCCGAGTTGGTTCCATGACCAGTTGCTTGAGGAAGGCACCCTGAAGGAGTCCAGGATAAATCTGCTCCTAGTTGGCCGCTGCTGCTGGGATGCTCCAGTCCACGTCTGGAATATTGAAGTCTCCAACCAGTACTACCTCACCCTTGTCTGCCATCCTCTGGATGGCTAGCATCAACTCCCTATCTGTTTCTTCCTCCTGGGCTGGTGGTCTATAGACCACACTGCGGATGGCTGGCCCCATTTTCCTTTCCAGCTTAACCCACAGTATCTCTCCCCATTTTGTTCCTCCTGGATCTCTGTGGCCCTTATGTCATTTTCACATACAGTGCCTCCTCCTCCCTTCCTGCCTCCCTGTCTCTTCTGAATATGTTGCTTGGCCAGGTATGGCCAACTCCCAGTCGTGGTTATCACTGCACCAGGTTTCAGTGATGGCCACAATGTCCAGGTCTGACTGCACCATGACAGCCTCAGATCTTCCATCTTGTTGCTAAGGCTCCTGGCATTTGCACATGACTTTCCATGATTTGACCTCCTAGACTGTTTTAGCTGTTCTCTCCAGCCCCTTCCTTGGTTGTCCTTTATCCCTGGTTCACCTTGCTGTCTGCCCTTCTGCTGAATTTTGCCCCTATTCTGCCTATCCACCTCCTGGGTGCTAATCTCCATCTTTGCACTTGGCTAACCTCCACATCCTTTCCTTCCATTTCTCTGGGTACCTCTATTTGGTTGTCCCTGTTTGGCAGTGTGGCATATGAGTTCAGTGGAATGGATCTGGGATGTGCCTCTGCCTGACTGGTCTAACCCTCCCTGAGTCCACTGTCATCCAAGTACTCCTCGTTCTCTGCATCCTTTGAGGCAGCTGCATTGGACTGAGTGGTCTCTGGATAGGGGTGATGGTACTCCTGACCCAGTTTACTTCCGCTCTGAGTCTGGCTACCTCATCCGCAGTCCAGAAAGATGCATGCAGATAGGGCAGCACCTCAGTGTCCAGAAGATCTGCCTGAATATGCTGCCCCACAGCCACTGCATTGCACCACTCCCCAAATTATACTGCAATTATACTGCTATTCCACTACTTGTCTGCTACTGAAGCTCTCTAGTTCCCTTTTATTAATTTACTGTCCTAAAAATCCTGCCACTGTTCCTCTATAATATTTGAAAATACATACACTTCTATCTCACCTCTTTATCCTTACCATCAAAAGGTAACTACAATCAGAATAATCTACCTTCTACTAATACAGATTCTATCACAGAATCAGAGCACAATGCAAAACATCTGCTACTTAGCAACAACAAACAGGTGACAACAAACCAAGTTGATGTAGCTTTTTAAAATAGAAAAAAAAGTGATCGTTTAAACCAATAGAAATCAGCAGTTCCAAAAGCACCTTGAACTACAAGAAAGAACACAGTACCACACCTCTGCCACAATAACTAAACAGTTCTAAAACATTGGAGAAAGAAGGGAAAATCAGAGACTGAGCAAAAGATACAATGTACTATAAAGTATTAGGCAATAGGTATACTCAGCTGTTTAACAAAGAAAATAAAGTACCTACCAAAACAGACAGGATACCCACAATTGACACTTAGGTTCTCAATATCAGACACCACCAAAGGCACATACAGAAAGGGTTTAAACTATAGTATTAAAATTAACCACATCAGAGTAGAAAGATCACACTAAATAAATGTGTTGATCCTTCTGACTTCCAACAAATATCTACCACACAAATTCTATATCTTCCTGGAGCCTACAGGGTTGTCTTTCACAATCACCTAAATTTACATAAAACAAAACAATTTTTAAACTGAAAATTATATCAAAAAGCACTTAGCTTTGGGAGCTCTTCTCAAACACAGCCAGGCAGTTCAGAGTTCTAGAATCAGCATAGAATAGGTTGGGAGGGGAGTTGTTATCAATCACAAGGGAAGAAAGAGACTTGGGCATCATCATCATAGATGACCTGAAATCATCCAAGCAGACCACTAAAGCAGTAGGTAAGGCTAGAGGGATGTTGGGGTGTATTAGTGGGGTATCGCAAGTCGTAAGAGGGAGGTGATAATCCCTCTTTACAAGACACTGGTTAGGCCCCATTTGGAGTATTGCGTGCAGTACTGGAGGCCGCACCTGCACAAGGACATTAACAAAATGGAGGCTGTCCAGAGAAGGGCAACCAAAATGGTGCAGGGACTGCATCAGAAAACATATGAGGACAGATTAATGGATGTGTATACCCTAGAGCAAAGGAGGGAGAGAGGTGTTATGATCGAAAAATGCAAACATCTTAAGGGCATTAACAAGGTGAAAGAGTCTAACATGTTTCAATGTAAGAAAAATAGCAGAGCAAGAGGACACAGCATGAGATTAGAGGGATGCCGATTAAGGGGTAATGTGAGGAAGTTCTTTTTCACAGAAAGGGTGGTGGATGCATGGAACGGCCTACCTCAGAAAGTGGTGGACATGAATACAGTGCAGGGCTTCAAACAGGCATGGGCTAGGCATAAGGGAGCAAAACAGATGAGTATGAATAAGATAGGCCATTGACAGAGTACAGGCCTATGGCATATTCATAAGGTAGAAAAAATGGGCAGACTGGATGGGCCTTGCGGTTCTTATCTGCCGTCAACTTCTATTTTTCTATGTTTCTATGAACGGGCATTATCAGTGATTAATCCCCGCTCCAACTTTAGTCACCTGTTGCATTTCCACCAACTGGTTTGCATTATTGTTGGCTGCTCATTGCTGTCCTACCACGCTGAATGGAAGCTGACGAATAAGGAGGGCTAAACTGACCTGGTGGACCTAACAGACCTGAGGACGAGAGAAAAAGACAGAGAGAGAGGGACAGTGGGAGTATCAACAAGCAGGATTTTGGTGTGGCTATCACAGATGGTGTTAAGGAAGATGGAGCTGGGTTCCATAACCTCTTCCCCACCCAAAAAGGACTAACGAGTGTTGAATTAATCCTGTGGCAGGTATGCTAGCTTAGCCAGTGGGATGTTTACAATATGTAATACTGTATTCTAGTTAAACTGCTACCTTGAGTTGAGTTTTTCCTTTGCTCACTAGAGTGATGCGGACTGGGGGAGCTTAAGGTTTGACCATGCTAACTGAGGTGGAAAACAGGGGATCATATTATGGAATCTGTTGGAATGCTGAAGAAACATTTGTGACTGTAAAAGCCATTAAGGTTGTATACGTTTTGCTGCAGGAATCACTGAAAGGAACCACAGAAAAGAAATGAATGGGAAAGGACTGCCTATAAGATTACATTTTGAGAAGGATCTTTCAATATTTTAAATTTAATGGCTCAATAAAGTACAGTTACATAAGAACTTACCATAACAGTGGATTTGTGAGGGGATCTCTTGCAGCAGGCTACGCCTATGGAGCTACAGCCACCAGCAAGCAGGACCACACAGAAATGCCAGAGTCCTGGTGGCCAAGGGTGGGAGACATCCTGGCTTGGGAAGGATAGGTGCCACAGATCATGCTTCCTTAAGAGGGGGTGGCATTTCTAATCAGATGCAGCAGGGCATTAGTCAGTGTCAGGGAGATGGGCAAGTACCTGATGGAGCACAACCTTATTCTACCTGCCATTTTGACACCAACGTGGAGACACAACCTCACTATGCCTTTAGGATGACAGCAGTACTATCCCATCTCGAGCTCCACTCAGTTCTCTCCTCCTCACAAAATGTGAACTTACCAAGGGAGGGTGGGCACCCCTAGCTTAAGGACCCTTCAGAGAGGGCAATCTGTGGAGGATGCAGGATTAAGATGAGCTAAAGCCCCAACCCTCTATGTCAGGTGAGGTGTTGACATAAGGCATCTAGGTGGCCCATGACCTGCCCCCGACATCCTAACATTATGCATGGGCCTATGCTTGTACATCTAATAAAGGATCATGCTGGATCCATGTCTCCCTTCAGGTTTTCAGACCAGGGAGCAAAAGGGGCCATCTAGGTAGCAAGTGGAGGCAGCCCAACAGGACACAGCCTGCAGAATAGGGCAATGTAAAAGGAAGAAAGGCTTTGTTTGGGGGAAGAGAGGATGGGAGGTATCGGGATCTCTTGAGCCTAAGCCTAAGAAGTAGGGAGGGGGCAGGCAATTACAGACCTGTAAGCCTGACCTCAGTGGTGGGGAAGCTGATGGAGTCCCTGCTTAAGTAGCGGGTAGTGAAGTTCCTGGAGTCAAGTGGTGCAAAAGACCGAAGGCAGCATGGATTCACTGAAGGTAGGTCCTGTCAGACTAATGTTTTCAATTTCTTTGACTGGTTGGCCAGGGTGGTGGATCAGGTAGGGGCAGTGGATGTGGCCTACCTAGATTTCAGTAAGGCCTTCGACACCGTTCCTCATAGAAGGTTGCTTAACAAATTGAGGAATCTGGGTGTGGGCTCTAAAATGGTAAAATGGGTTGGAAACTGGCTAAAAGGCAGGTCCCAGAGAGTGGCAGTAAATGGCATAAAATCAGAAGAGGAGGAGGTGACCAGCAGGATTCCACAGGGATCGGTGCTGAGTCCAGTTCTAGTCAATGTCTTCATAAGTGACACTGCAGAGGGACTGGAGAGGAAAGCATGCCTGTTCACGGTTGACACCAAGATCTGTAACAGAGTCAACACACAGGAGGGACTAGATAAAATGAGAAACAACCCAAGACTACTTGAGGAATAGTCAAGGGTTTGGCAGTTGGGTTTCAACACTAAGAGTGCAAGATAATGCACCTGGGACACAAGAAACCAAGAGAGAATACAGGATGGGGGGGGCAGGTTCTAGCCACCGCAAGCCAGGAGAGAGAGACCTGGGGGTTATATATCCGATGACCTGAAGTCAGCCAAACAATGCAAAAAAAGCAGTGGGGAAGACAAACAGAATTCTGGAGTATATAGGAAGGGGCATAACCAGTAGGAGTAGTGAAGTGATGATGATGCCACTGTACTGATCACTGGTGAGGCCTCATCTGGAATACTGTGTCCAATTCTGGAGACCACATCTCAGGAAGGACATAGACAGTCCAGAGAAGACCAACAAAAATGATACATGGACTGCACCACAAGTCTTATGAGGATAGACTCAAGGAACTAAACAGCTATTCACTGGAAGAGAGAAGGGAGAGGGGGATATGATTGACTTTCAAATACCTTAGAGGGATAAACAGAGTTCAGAAGGTGAGCATATTTCAGAGAAAAAAGTGCACAAGGACAAGGGGACATAACATGAGACTGGAGGGAGGGAGGAAGGCTTGGGGGGATGCTAGGAAGTACTTTTTCACAGAGAGGGTGGTGGATCCATGGACCAGCCTACCAGTGGAGGTGGTGGAAGCGAAAACAGTACGGGGATTCAAAAGTGCATGGGATAAGCATAAAGGCATCCTGCTGTACGGCAGAGTGGGGGAAAAGCAGTCCAGATAAGAGTAGGGATTGCCAAACCAAGTAGGGAAATGGGCAGACTAGGTGGGCTGTATGGTCCTTATCTGCCGACATATTCTATGTTTTTATGCATCCTACATGTCCAGGGAGCAGAGCCAGTCCCCTTGGTACAGCATGGGCAGCAATCCTGGTAGTGTCACCATCCTGAACCTTTTGTGTTTGATAAAATTTTTCAGCTGACTGAGATCCAGGATGGGACGAAAGTCCCCTGTCTTTTTTGGAACTAAGAAGAAGTGAGAATAATAACCCCTTCCTCTTTGACTCGGTGGGACTACCTGGATGGTCTTTTTGCTCAGGAGGGCTTGGATTTCTGATGAATGAGGCCTGTGTAGGATGGGGAGCAATGATTTGAAATCGGTGGGTTGTCTGGAGGTATTTGAGTGAGCTCCAGCGCGTAACCCCTTTCTATAATTTGGAGTACCCACTGATCTGCCATAATGCTGCACCAACCTGTGCAGTAAAGGGAGTAGTGCCCTCCTAATGCCTCCCCCTGTAGCTCCTCCGGGGGCAGGCAGAGAGTCATGTAGTGGTGGTTAGAGAGGGCAAGGGAGCTCTAGCATTTTTGGCATTCCTTGGTCCCTATGCCCCTGAATATAGGGGGGTGCCTTTACTTTTGTAACCCCCTCTTTGCTGCTGTCATTTCCCTTGCTGGCTTTGTTGCTTGTGAAAGGGCCGATGCCTGGGTGGGGTTGGCTCGGACTTATACATTTTGTGGACCTCAGAAACTGCTTTTCCTGAGTTCTGCAAGCCTGCGATCATCAGAAAAGAAAAGGAAAAGAACTGATCCTTGAAAAGGGGCATCTAGGATAGCATCCTGCAAATACTGTCGGAAGCCCAAGACCCTCAACCAAGAGTAGCGCCAAAGGCATATCCCCGTGGCAGCTGCTCTGGCAGCAGTGTCTGCTGAGTCATATGAGCATCTGAGGACATGCTTGCCAATGTCAGCACCCAACTGTAGGACGGCTAAGAGCTCAGACTTATTAATGGAGTCAGGTTGTGACCGAGCCACGTCCATAGTCTTGTTCCAGAGAGATTTCTGATACACCATGTGTGCCAGAAAGTTTAATGACTGGACCGTATAAGTGGCGGAAGAGTACACCTTCCAGCCAAATTGGTCCACCTTTCTGGTCTCCTTTATCCAGTGGTTGGGAGCTCATATGCTTCGGTTGTTGTGTCCTACAATATGCAGCTGTAAGAACCATAAAGTCCGCTTTGGGTTCCTCGCTCAAATGTGGTTCTTCCTTAGGGGTCCTATGTAAGCGGCCAGCTTTCTTTTTTTTTTTTTCTATTACACTTTACACTTTTTCTGCCGACGGCCGCCCAGTACCTCAGCCCAGTCACATACCCTCCACTTCCACTCTCATACTTGGCTGCGGCTCCTCAATGCCCCCTGGCTCACCTCCAGGGCGGGGTTGTGGCACCGGCCCTATAGTGCCGCAACCAACGGGATAGGTCAAGAAGCCAGCCTGAGAGCTAACTGAAGCCGAGGGCGGGCTTCATCTAGGGTAGCCAGCAGCATTTGTTCCCTGATGTACGGGCGCGGGGACATGCAATGATGACCAGTGTCCACCCCGGCCCCTAAGCAACCGGCATCGGCATGCTCGGTACACCCAGCCTCCGCTAGGTGTCCGTGTTAGGCTGAACACTCTACCCCCCCTCGGAGAAGGACAGCAGCTGTCAGACACTCGATCCTTCTCCCCCGGCCAGCCCTCCCATGTCCCGGGTCCATTCCTGAGCCCAGGTCGCCGGCATCGCAGGTAGGCAACCTGCCCCCATGACAGTGGGCCGGCATAGTGGTCAGCTTTCTTAGGAACCACCGAGGCTGTGGAAGGATGCTTCCAGGCTAGTTTCGTAATGCCCTAGAAGGACTCCACTAATGGTGGAATGACTAAGGGTTTTGGGTCAGTGGCCCCTAAGAATTTCGCCAGGCAGCGTCTCTTGGGGTCTAAATCTTCTGTCTCCCACTGGTTAAGGAACTGAATGTGTCTCATCACATTTAGGAAAGTGGGATCATCCAAAGGAGACCTTGGGGAATCCCTCCTTGGATCCGGAGATAGAAGGGACAAGTCATCTTCTGACGAGTCATAAGAGGAGGCACCTCCGGTGGACTCCTCTGAAGATGGGGACTGGTGTCTGCTAGAGCAACTCTGGCGTCTAGAGGAGAATCTGGTGCCGGGTGACAACCGTGCTTCCATCGTCCAGGAGATTCCTGTCCAGCGCCCCCTGGAGCCAGGCAGGCTGGCGTCCAGGGTGCCAAAGGCGATCTGTGTGGAAGAGCGGTCAGCTGCCTAGGCGGAACTGGAATAGGAGTCCCCGCACGGGTGGGGTTTAGCTCCAGCAGTGTGGGCAACACATCCCTTTAATAATGTTCCACAAACTAGTGAATAGAGCACTGACCTCAGCCAAAAGGACCATGGGGCCCGGCTATGGGTCTGGCTTCAGAGTAGAGGTGTCGGACCCTTGGTGTAGTCCATCATCAGGTTTGACGATGCTGCTGTATCGGGTGTCAGGTTTGGTGGTGTCTCAACCCCTAACGCTGGGTGCCCTGGTGTCTGGCCATCAGGCTCCTGAGGGGGAGGTAGTGTCGGAGTGAGTGACACCTGGTCTTTGGCTTTCTCAGAGGCAGGTGTCAGGTCCTCTGACATTGGGTCTGTGGTCACACCCTTTTTAGAGCCCTGTAGATCAGATGATAGCTTGGAGGATGTCATCTGCTCCGGCTCCATAGTACAGTCAGAGGGCGTTGTGGACTGCTGTCGGTCCAGAGCCCCAGCTGTGGGTCTGGCTTCGGAGTAGGGGCGTCTAAGGGGTCTGGCATCTTCTAGGGGTCAGCTACTTTGGTGTAGTCCCCCCTGTTGTCAGGTCTGATGATGTCGCTGTATCGGGCGTCAGGTCTGGCGGTGTCTCAGCCCCAGATGTTGGGTGCCCTGGCATCTGGTCATCAGGCTCCCGCGGAGGAAGTAGTGACAGAGTGAGTGACACCTGGTCCATGACTCTCTCAGAGGCAGGTGTCAGCTCCCCTGACGTCGGGTCTGTGGTCAGATCCTTTTTACAGCCCTGTGGATCAGACGACGGCTTGGAGGATGTCGTCTGCTCCAACTCCACAGTGGAGTCAGAGGACGTTGTGGACTGTCGTTGGTCTGAAGCCCCAGCTGATGAGAGCTTGGAAGGCGAGCATGGTTTCTTGTGGGGCTCGTGTTCCTGACATCTTCTTATGTTGGACTTTGTCATCTTGTCTGACGACCCACAGGCAACGGCCTTGCGGATAGCAGATTCTGATCTGCCACCCAACGAAGTGTGGACCAATCCTTCTGGCTGAGACCCTAGCGAGAGCTCGTGGGGCCTGATAGCCAGGAAAACAGGGGCCTAGGTTGGCCCTAGCCCAGAAGAATCTGCACTGGGCATCTGGGTGGAGGCAGGAGGCTTCCTCAATGGTAACCCAGGGAGAGCCAGGGAAACTGGAGGGGCTGAGTCCGACCTCGCGCCGGAGGTAGAACTTTTGGAAGCCTTATGAGTAGACCTGGGATGGGATGCTGACCTGGACCTATCCTCGTCTCGATGATGGTGCTTCCCACTCAATTTCTTCTCTCTCTAAGGGAGAAGTCCTTGGCTGAGGAGGAAGACAAGCTGTGCTCCGAGTGGGTCTTCTGCATGGTGGCCACTTGTTCAAGGAGGAATGCTTTTAAAGTCTTCAGGTAGTGGATAAGGGTCCTCCTATTGAAGCTGAGGCAATGTGGGCAGGTGTCTGGCTTAAGGTTTGGGCCTAGGCACAGAAGGCAGGCCGAATGGCTGTCTTCTGCCAGGATCTGCTTGCCGCAAATGCACTCAGATTTTCGTTGCTCTGTAGATGATGTTGGCTGGGTAGTCATACACGAGGAATTCAGTTAAATTTGATGAAAAACAGTAACTGAGTGAAGTGCGAAAAATGGCGGTCAACTGGAAGCAGGAGGCATTGATGGAGCAGAGATGCACGGGTCGATGGCGAGAAAAAAAAAAATTGAGGTTGTACAGGGGGACTGCCCCTTTATACCATGTGCAACGTCGGGTACGGGGCCAACATCAGGGGACAGTCCCCCACCATAGACTGCTAGCTAGAATTTTTCCGTGGGGTCCTAGTGCCTGGCGGCATAGTCCTAATGGTTACTGCCTGCTGCAAGAGCTCTATCTCAAAGTGAGATCCCTTTGTCACTACCATAATGGTGTGGGATGTATTTGTGGCTGCTGTGCTGTTTGAGCATTTACTCTGTAGACTCTTTTTCGGTCCATGGGATCAAAACCCTGGTCATCCAGGATCGAGCTATGGAGTAAAGTCATGAGAAAGGACAACAAATCCTCCCCTTCCACTCCTTTGGGGAGGCCAGCTACCCTGATTGATGTTCATAGTCCTGGCTGAACTCTCCACAGCTCTGAGTCATCAATGAAGATGTGTGTTCTCTTGTATCAGTTTTAGGACCCCCGCTTGAGTTCCTTTAGAACAATCAGCAACTTTAGAAGCCAAGGTTACTGCTAAGTTAGTTTTAGTGTCCTGGGTCGTCATGCGATTTACGACAATTACACAGAAACATAGAAGCTTGACGTCAGATATGGACCGCAAGGCCCATCCAGTCTGATCATTTCTTTTTCTACCTTATAAATGTGCCATCGGCCTTTGTTCTGTCAATGGCCTACCTATTCATACTCATCTGTATAGCTCCCTTATGCCTATCCCATGCCTGTTTGAAGCCCTGCACTGTATTCATATCCACCACTTCCTGAGGTAGGCCGTTCCATGCATCCACCACCCTTTCTGTGAAAAAGAACTTCCTCACATTACTCCTTAATCTGCCTCCCTCTAATCTCATGCTGTGTCCTCCTGTCCTGCTATTTTTCTTATATTGAAACATGTTAGACTCTTTCACCTTGTTAATGACCTTAAGGTGTTTGAATGTTTTGATCATATCACCTTCCTCTCCCTCCTTTGCTCTAGGGTATACATATTGAGCTCCGCTTATCTGTCTTCATATGTTTTCTGATGTAGTCCCTGAACCATTTTGGTTGCCCTTCTCTGGATTGCCTCAATTTGGTTAATGTCCTTGTGAAGGTGTGGCCTCCAGTACTGCACGTAGTACTCCACATGGGGCCTAACTAGTGTCTTTTAAAGAGGGATTATTACCTCCCTCTTACGACTTGTGATACCCCTGCTAATACACCCCAACATCCCCTAGCCTTACCTACTGCTTTAGTGGTCTGCTTGGATGATTTCAGGTCATCAGTGATGATGATGCCCAAGTCTCTTTCTTCCCTTGTGACTGCCAGCAACTCCCCTCCTAGCCTATAGGTGGCTTCAGGGGTTCTCTTCCCTACAGTATGTGCATGATCTTGCACTTCTTTGCATTAAACCCCAGTTGCCATTCTTCCGACCATTTTGCTAGTTTATCCAGATCTCTTCTCATTCTGCCCACCCCATCTGGATCATCTACTCTGTTGCAGATCTTGGTGTCATCTGCAAACAGACAAAGTTTACCGTCCAGTCCATCTGCAATGTCACTGATGAAGATATTGAAGAGGACTGGCCCCAGGTCTGATCCCTGAGGTACCCCACTTGTGACCTGCATCTTTTCTAACTGTATACCGTTTACCACCACTCTCTGTTTTCTGCCTGTCAACCAGTTTGCCACCCAGTTGACCAACTGCTGACCCACCCCGAGCCTACCCAGCTTATTAATCAATCTTCTATGTGGAACAGTATTGAAAGCTTTGCTGAAGTCAAGGTAGGTGACATCAACTGCTCCCCCTTGGTCCACCACTCTGGTTACCCAGTCAAAGAAATCTATGAGATTAGTTTGACAGGACCTTCCTTTTGTAAACCCATGCTGTCTTGGATCCTGTGCTCCTAAGGATTCTAGATGTTGCACGATCCTTTTCTTAAGGAGTGCCTCCATAATCTTGCCCACTACTGAGGTAAGACTGACTGGTCTGTAGTTCCCTGTCTCCTTCCTGCTACCACTCTTGTGGAGCAGGATCACATGAGCCCTTCTCCAGTCTTATGGGACCTCTCCTGTGCTCAGAGACTCACTAAACAGTTCTGATAATGGCTCTGCTAGTTCCACCCTTAGCTCCTTTAGTACCCTGGGATGTATGCCATCAGGTCCCATTGCCTTGTCCACCCTGAGCTTATCAAGCTCTTGTAGGACCCTTTCTTTTGTGAAGGGACTAGTGCATACCTCCCTTCCCCATGTCCATGGCGTTGAGCTGTGGGCCCTGCCCTACCTTCTCTTCAGTAAATGCTGAGCAGAAGTAACTATGTAGGATAGATGCTTTTACATGGTCCTCCTCCTCCTCACACGCCCCCTTATCTCCTTTGATCTTAGCAATACCCCCTGTGGACTTTCTCCTTTCAGTAATGTATCTATAGAAAGTCTTGTCACCTTCTTTTACTATTTGTGCTAGTGTTTCCTCGGTTTGGGCCTTTGCCTGCCTTACTGCCTTCCCTGCTTCCCTTAGGGAAGTTTGGTATGCCTCCCTATCTTCATCCCGTTACGTTCCCTTATATTTCCTGAAGGCCAGCCTTTTGGCTCTGACCTTTTCTGCTGGTGTTTTTGAGAACCAAAATGGTTTCCTTCTTCTTTTCACTTTCTTTTCTCGCGAACACAATGGGATGTTGCTTCAAGTATTGCATCCTTAATGCTTGCCCACTTTGCCTGTACCCCCTCACCTGTATTTCTTTTTGCCAGGGTTAGCTTAACTCTGTTGGCCATCTTATCAATTCAATTTTTTGGTCCATATCCCACACTGCCTTGGACAAATTGGTGGGAAATATGCTCCATTTCAGCTGCTAGCTTCAGTGTTACCCGCTGGAGGTATGACCATCTGCTGCACTGTTTGCTGTGGTGGTGGCTGGCCTTTCCCTGGTCCTCCAGCCGGTGCCCTCTGTCTTCCCATATGAAAATTTATATCTCCTAATTCCTGATGCCCCAAGGAATCCAATGGTTTATGGCTGGAAAGTGTATTTAGGAATTAATAGGTAATTTTATCAAACTGTTATGTGTCTCTAAGACAGCCAGGCTAAACAGCGTCTTGTCTGGTACATGG
Source organism: Neoceratodus forsteri (assembly GCA_016271365.2). Classification (NCBI taxonomy): domain Eukaryota; kingdom Metazoa; phylum Chordata; order Ceratodontiformes; family Ceratodontidae; genus Neoceratodus; species Neoceratodus forsteri. The sequence continues at coordinate 1,213,078,645 of CM057458.1, forward strand.
CTCTCTAGTGGCCCCAGTGTGTTTTTTTTTTTTCTTGTCTTTTTTTTTTAATGTAGGGACAGCGTAAACATGCACCAGAAGGGAAAAAGTTGCAACCTACCCAGAAATGAACCACTTTACTCCAGGCCAGTGGGTTCAGAGTGATACACATGCCCTAAACACTTACTGGGGATAACAGTTTTTTTTTTTTTTTTAATTTTACTCTGTAAATTCCAGTTGTGATCCACATTTTTTACATGAGGGGATCTGATTTGACACAGGTTTTATACACCACAGTACTGTCACTGTTTTAATGTATTTCTCTACTTGTATTTTTAAAAGCTCAAGTACAATAAGGCACTTCAGGCACAAGTAATTATCACTTATAATCACACTTCTCAGGTACTTGGAAAGGCACTATGTGAAGACCTGTACCAGACAGCACAGTTAAGGTGTGCAGTTACTTCTCATTATTATTTCCTGCTACTCTCATTCTAACCTGCATCCTTGCCTTCTCCTCTCTTCTTACTAACACTCCCCTAGTAGGCTCCAGGTACCCGCCTCAGCACTTCCCCCCAATGAGTCTAGCTCTCCTCTTTGACTACACTCTTTAGCACTTAAGACAAAAAAACTGCTGCCCATCAAGTTCTTGCCTCCTTGCATATAGTATTAATTAATTATTTTACAGACTATATCATCCTCTGTTCACTATCCGATTTGCTCTATATCCCATAGATTCTCAAGTTGTTCACTTAAACTTCTTGTCAACCCAGCCTGCTATAAATTATGTATCTGTATATTTTTACTTATGTAATCCCTTTTATTGTAATTATGTAACCTCTCTAACCTGATGTACTCATGTTTTTCTAAGGTATGGAACCTCCTTGTATATGCTTATGTACTTGTAACCGTTGTAAATGATGTTATGCTCATGTATTACTACAACGTGGAACTTCTGTAATAGAGCCTTTGGCTCAAAGGTACTTTCTAGAAATAAATAAGTAAATATTACACACATTGTGTCTTATTTATCAGCATTCATCCAGATCTCTGGAGTGATGGTCCTAACTGCAACTGCTCAGTGTGTGAGGGAGCAGGGTGGCCACACACCAATGTAAGATAATAAACTTTTTTTTTTATTTTGTTTAGCGTTCAATTGAACACTTTGCAGCCATGAAGGCATCCACATTTTGTACACCACACCATGACCAGAAAAAAAGAATCTAGATTACAAGACCCTCCTGTTTTCCTACTTGTGCAGGAATGAAGCAGGTGCAGCTTCTATTGTGATGCAGACTGATCAACCCTGTGGCAGGGTGGACAGTAATTAGCTGCTGCACTCAAAGAACATGGGCCTAAGAAGAGCAAACGTTACCATTCCAATGGGATTCACTGTTTATTTTATTTATTCATATATTTGGAAAGTACCTCTGCGCACAATTACTCATTTACAAAGGTTCCACATTCGGGTCAACAAAATACAATAAATATACAATTAACAGCAACTTCAATTCCAGAGGAATACAGTCAAGGCACAGTGCTAGAACAACAGTGCACGTTACAGAGCAGTGCTTAAGCTGATTTTGTTTTGAGGACTTCAACCACAGTATAATGAATTTCTTTGAAGATGCAAATATATAAGTTGTTTCCCTTTCTCTCAAGTCTGTAAGTCGACCACCCAGCCTTTAGTGTTCTCAATTTTGGTTGCCAAACTAAATGCTAAATGGAGTCTTGCTGCCCAAGTTCAACACAAAACCAGGTTTTGTGGCCAAAACTGAACATAAAGGCAACTGTTTATGTTTGCAGAAAGGATTGATCAACCCATGTAAACCCTGCAGACAAGCTTACCTCACATATAAATTGAGTTCTCTTTCTTGGGTGCCTGTCTTTAGCACTAACAAAAAAAAGGAAAACCTAGACTTGCGGCATAAGTATATTCTATACATAACTGCTCTGAACCACAGCAGATGCAACATAAATGCAGCACAGAGAATCTGGTGACAGAGACACTAAAGGATGAAATTAAATTATCATTTGGTTGTTAACGTTGTCAAAACAGTACGTAGCATCTTGAGGTCCTGCTGCAAAAAGCAGGCCTTGCCAGGTCTGTGGATGGCAGCCTTCCTGACATACTGTAAGAAGCTGTCTTGGTTCCAAGTCAGGATTCATTGGGAGCAGTTGTAAAACAGGAGAAAACAAATACAAACAGCCAGCCACTTTACTTTTCAGTCCAGACTTCGATCCATTTTGAAAAACACAAGCCTAGTTCACCAGCACTGATTTTTTTCCTTTTCTCAAGACAGCTGTACAGATCCTGTGCCAGCTGGCTCACCACAACACTGCACTCAGATGCTACGAAAAGCAGCAGTACATCTGAGACATTTTTGTTTCTTCTTTGCACTGGCCAGGTGGCCCACTTCACAGTCATCAGAAAACCACTTCAACACGCAGCAGACACTGGCTTTCTTACTTACATTCATACCTGCTACTTAAACGCTTTTCATATCGTCTTTTCACCAGAAAACCAGACTTGTGTGCACCAGCCAGGTTTAACAGAAAAAAATATTTTCTCTGTGAGCCAGTCCCTAATATCCCACACAGGGATAGAGAGTATGTATATAAAAGAAAGCAATACTTAGGGAGGACAGGTCTCCAGGGAACACTTATATGATTGAGAGTCGGTACAATGCTCAATACAAATTCTATCAAGACTTGATGGGAAACCGACCTATTAACTCAGATTTTTCCTCAGAATTGGGACTGATATCTAGCATATGTTCCTAGGGTGACCTCTTCATTCCTCTGGACGGAATTCTCTTGGAAGACCTATTTATATTTTTTCTGAACCCCACAAACAGTACCAAAATTCACGCCCACAATGACAGCAAGCTGTTGGTGTGGTTGCGGAACCACCCCGGCCACTCATGTTCAAGTTTTTTTGAGCTGTCCTGTATTACAACCCTATTGGACTCAACTCTCTTGCATATTTTGGGACATCTTTGGAGCGGATTTCCAATTAGCGGACCGCACTACACTTGTTTTGGACCTTTCAGAGGGGTTTTGGGGTCCTAATACTCAAACTCTTAAGTATTTCCTTAGTGGTAGCCAAAAAATTCATCACGAAATTATGGCTCACAGATATTGTACCCATGACTGTACAACTGTGACAGGACCTCATGTGGTCAGTGTATGATATGGAGAAAATCACAGCATAACTGAACCATGTTGTTCCTAGATTTGACACAATGTGGGCCCGATGGGTCCATTATATGTTAAATCATAGACAGGACTTTGCACCCTGAAAATGTAGTTCACACTATTGCTTGTCTATAACAAGCAAAATAAAGGAGTCACTGACATTATGTTCATTCAAATCAAAAGTCTAAGTCAGAATGAAAAATCAGAGGATCAGCATATTACTTTTTTTCTAGCTTAAAGGCTTTTTGACTTGAAGGTACACATTCCATTTAAACTATGGCCAATGATGCTTCTTTCTGCTTGATATATACAAGGAAGAATGTGAACTAGTGTTGGTATGGAAACAGTCTCCTAGTGAGGCTGTGAAGTGAAAGTAAAGAGAAAGAGAAAATGGCTGTAGATATAATTACAAAGAAAACGTATTTTCTTATCCTAGGGGAATATTGGCATAACAAACTCCATGACAACCTCCCATGGTAATCCAGGGAATATTCATGCATGACAGAAAGTAAGAAAAGAGTCAAATTCCACCACTTTCCTCAGCTGAACATTACCAGTGATATAAGTGTGATTATGCACTGAGCTGCATATGGCAAACAGACATTGATTTCTCTTGTGCTAAGAGACCATCCCTCAGACAGGGATGGCTGGCAATGTTGAGGGTGACTTTCTCCAATCATAGTTTTTTCTACTGAAATGCTTTTACAAAAATATTAAATTTAATTAAAATCAACACTAAAATGTTTTGCATATGTTACCAATTATCCCTTTCATAAGTGCAATAAGATACTGCATGGCATGGGCTTTGTACTTATGAACAGCACTTCCAGGTGTTTGAAAGCACTCAGCAAAAGTGCCTTGTGCCTGGGCCTGCAGTTGACATATATAAACCCACATTCTGTTGCATCTTATTTATAAAAAGAGTACGAGAACTCTTGTACTGTGATTGAAGGAATCCTGTCACATGACCGTGTGTTAAGTAATCTAAAACATACAACCAGGTGTGCTTATGCCTTGGCTGCTGATAAGCACAAGGCTGCAGCTGTGCATTTATGGGACTATAAATGCATATCCATAACTGTGTTATTGTGCTTATAAAATAACTTCAGAAATTAAAGACTCATTTTTTTCTGTTAAATAAGTAATCCTTTATGCAATACACAGAAAAAATATGTATCTGTTAAGTGTTTAAATAGGTTAAACTTTAAACATACTAACTATAAACCATTGAAAAATGGTAATTGAGACTCACCATGTTTTGTGAAGTTCGTTTTCATTATAGTGAAGAAAGCAAGGATATCTCAGTACAGCGTGACTACTGAGTTTAACGGAAGCTGTGCCTTTATTGGCAAGCCTGCTTTTTTGTCCCCCTCACTAACAGCTTTGTGGGTGAAGGTCCATGTGAAGTGGCACTTGACTGTTGTAACAGAAATAAAAGATGTATGATAAGAGCCCTTTTCTACTATTTTGGTCTGCTTTTTCTTAGCCTGGCGCTAAAGGTAAATCTGGGGAACTTTTTCCTTTTTGCATCTGATGCACTTGCAGACCAAACGTCTTGGGACAATAACGGGAAATGAGAGGTGTGTCACTGCCATGCGAATTACAGCTAAAACTGCAATGGGTTTGGCAGTGCAGAGCAATGACCAGGCACTCTGGTCATGACAGCAGTTCAGCTTTGCTGATGTGGCACAGTTGGACTTCCAAGAAAACAGTAGCCGCGGTGTGGGTTTCTCTCCCCTCTCTTCCGGTCCTTGCTCTCTCCCCCCCCAACATTAGCTAGTGTGTGGCATTCTGCTAAAGCCAACACCGGGTGCCCAATCCTTGTGTCGGCATGTATCCCCTCTATTAATGTGACATACTGGAGCTCACCCCAGTGTGCGAAATAATTATTTTCAGTTGTGTTTCTTAAGTTTCCGACATCGGGATGCTGACTCCTGGTGTTGGATGTGCCCCCCCAACACGTATATATCCTTTGCCGACATTGGGTGCCCAATCCCAGTGTCGCATGCCACGCACACTATTGTGGCACACTGGGAGCCCACCCAGTATGCCTAAATGTATTCATATTTTTTTTTACCTGTAAAATAAAAACGTCCTAATGACTTTCTTTTTACCTGTTAAAATGAAAATGGTCCTAAATCATCTCCCCAGTACCCCTCCCCCATCCCCACCCTCCCACTGAGCACCCACCTTCCTCGCCCCTCCTTACCCATACCTTACCTCTTAAGGTTGGCGTGGTCATCTTCTCCTGATTGGGACATGTCTGCACTCTTCAAAGTCAACCAGCAAACTGAAGAATCGGAGGTAAGCACCGTATAATGGCAGTCAATGGGGGGTTTCAACTTATGTTGATATCTCAGCCATTGTTAGGAATTTTGGCCCCAAATTTTCAACATGGGTTCCTGGGACCCCACCTCATGAACACTGTCACTGTCATTTCGTTACTCAGTCCCAAAAGGTGATTTGCGGTTGCTGCGTAAATCACCTTTTGGGACAGAGTAATGAAACGACAGTGCCACTGTTCATTGGGGGAGGCCCCAAAGAGCCCAAGTTGAAAATCTGGTTAAACTATTTCACAAAATGATTGCATTACGAGTGTGCATTGCGCAGTTTCTACGCACGCTCTTAACTTCGCTAATTTTTAGTATTTTCACTCCAGATTTTCAACATTGCCATTTTTTTCACACCTCCTTATGAACAGTACAGCTGTCATTTTTCACATCCTCCCCAAAACGATTTTTTGCACCTGTGTTGCAGAATGGTGCAGTCGCTGTGCGAAATCAACTTTCAATATGGATTAATGACATCACAGTGTCTCTGTTCATGAGGTGGGGTTCCAAAAAGGCCATGTTTAATTTGGTGTAAAATACCAGCGCCGAGTTATGCGGTCGGTGAGAATTTAGCTAGCCATCAATTGCAACTTTGGCAATTTTTTTCTTCACTCCAAATATTCAACATTGCTAGTTTTTCACACCACCTCATGAACAGCATAGCTGTCATTTTCCACATCCAGTTTCCGCACCTGTGGTGCCGAATGTCACAGTCACTGCATGAAATCACCTTTCGGGACTGAGCAACAAAATGATAGAGCCTCTCTGTTCATGAGGTGGGGTCCCAAAAGCCCATGTTGAAAATTTGGAGAGAAAATACCAACAAATGGCCAGGGCATTAGCGTTCCAACCACAACGCCCCCCACCCTACAGAGACTGACAGGCATCGTGGGGTGTGACTTGGTCAGTGGCCATAATGCTCACGCCATTCTCACCCCCACCCTGCAGCCGGTGACAGGCATTGAGGTGTGCCTTGGGGTTTACAGCCCTAACATTCACCCCATTCTCCTATACTGCATCCATCTCAGCTTACTTCCTTATGGAATGGGGTTAGCATAAGGGCCGAAGACCCCAAGGCACACTGTGATGCCTACTGGTGTCCGCAGGGTGGGGTGAGGTGGACTGGCATGAGCATTACGGCCAACGACCCAAAGGCACAACCCCAATGCCTGTCAGTCTCTGCAGGGTGGGGGTGGGGGTTGGCATTAGGGTTGGAAACCCGAATGCCTCAGTAAGGAAGCAAATCACGGAGGGGCGGTGGATGTCATCTACCTTGATTTCAGGAAAGCCTTTGACACCAACCAACATAGAAGGCTGATTAAGAAGATGGGCAGTCTGGCCACATGGCACTAGCTGATAAACTGAGTTAGAAACTGGCTGACGGACAGGAGACAAAGGGTGGTGGTAATGGGATCTAATCCGGGGAGAGGGTGGTGACCAGCAGGGGGCACGGGGTCATAACTGCGCACATGAAAATACTGCAGCTAATAATGCAGCAGTGAAACAGCGCCAGAACAAAATAGAGTCGGGCAAAATGGCGACTTGTTCACGCTGACGCCCTATTGCAAACAATGGGTGTAAATTTGTTTTGCAGGAGGCTTCACACGAAACCCCACAACAAATAAACTTCGGGGGCTCGAAGATTGGGAGAAACTCGGGAGGGTACTTTTTTTTCCCACAAACATTTTTTTGCAAAAACTTGTAGCAGGAGAGACCGGGGGGAGGGGGGGGAACTGAACCACAGTCCTAGGTTTCCCAACTGTGCCGTGTGCGGTGCCCTAGCTACTCCTGCATGGGGGTGGCTCAACCAAGCACCCACCACATGGCAACATATCCGGCCTCACATTCTAAATGCAGTGACAGGGGTACCAGTATTCCCCTACCGCTATTCTATTCCTGTCGGTGTAGTACCAGGTATGCAATATACAGTGCGGTCAACGCGGTATTGACCTGGTACCCCAGCAGGGTACCTCAAGGATCAGTCCTGTCCTGTTCAGTGTCTTCATTACAGACACTGCAGAAGGGCTAGAAGGAAAGATCTGTCTGCCTGTTTGCAGATGACATCAACATCTGTAACAAAGTGAATACTCCAGAATGGGTGGAGAAAATGAGCAGAAACATGGAGAGGCTTGAAAAATGGTCTGAGGAGTGGCAACTGAGGGTCAATGCAAAGAGTCGCAAATAATGCACCAGGGGAGAGGTACAGGATTGGGGGGGGGTGCTGACTATCACCAAGGAAGAAAGGGACCTACTGTAGGAGTTACCAGTTCTGATGACCTAAAGGTGTCAAAACAGAGCACAAATGTTGCAAGGATAGCCAGTGGCATGCTGGGGTGTATAGGCAGAGGTACCACTAGCAGAAGGTGTGAGGTGGTGATGCCATTGTATAATGCACTAGTGAGGCCTCACCTACAGTACTGTGTGCAATTCTGGAGGCTGCAACTGCACAAAGACATTGACTGGGGGAGGCAGTCCACAGAAAGGCAACCAAGATGGTACATGACTTGCAACACAGAACATACTGGGAGAGATTAAAAGACCTCAATATGTACTCACTGGAGGAAAGGAAGGAGTGGGGGGAACATGACAGACACGTTCAAGTACCTCAAGGGCATAAACAGGGTGCAGGGGTGGACCTCTTCCAATGCATCAAACACTCGGTATTGACAAACACTTGTTGACAGTTTCTCTTCCTCTGCACTGGACTGCAGCTGAGTATGCTCCAGTTAGAGCCAGCCACATGTTGTGTTTTTACTCTCATTCGTGGGGTGATTCACTTCTTGTATTATTATCTTTTTTTGTGGTTTTAAGTTTCTAAAGGCTCTCAGAGGTTGATTGCCAGTGCAAGCACTGTTTTGTGCTCTTTTCCATTAACTGTTATTATTAGCAGTATCAGTGGCTCAGCAGGTTGGACACTTGCCTCTAAGGCAGGGTTCTAGCCCCACACCAGGAACCTGGGTTAGAATCCCTAATACTGACACTGTGGAGCAGCATGAGGGGCATACTACACTTCTGAGGAGCCATGTTTTGGATGAGATGCTAAACCAAGGTTCCATCTGCCTGTTCTGGTGGTTTTCTGCTGGATGTTAAAGATCCCATGGCACTTCTCGAAAACAGTAAGGCAATTTCCCCAGTGTCCTCGCCAAATTTCTCCTATTCACTAAAAATACTACCAATGGCTTAATCTGGTTTAATTCCAGGACAAAGATGAAAAACAGGTAGAATTTCCTTGTCCTCCTTACCTGGTAAAAAACCTCAAAACTATCAAGTGCTGCATGCAAGTGTCATTTGTTGATACTACGCCCAACTGCATGCCCCAACATGCACTGTTTGTTTTATTTGTTCTTCCACAACAGTGGTTGCAGCCTTTTGCACGTGCAAATTAACCTTTTTCCAATCTTACCTTCTTTGCAGGTAGTGTCTGCAGTGCTACTGTAGTTACAATGCTAATTATTTGCAGTACTCTCTACTTTTTAATTCCACAGACCAAGTTTGTGCTTGCATTGGTACTGAAGATGCAATTAGGGCATGAATTTTAAGGCATGTTTTGTGCAATTAGATAGGAGTCACCATCAGCTGCAAACTCAGAGGTTCATTTGTTTAGGGGACCATTATTGGTATAAATGTATTTTTTTTTGGCACTAAGGTTTTATTGCAGACCACCTTTTCTAGCATAAAATATGGGCTCTTGGAAAAGAGGTAGTCAGTTTTCTGTGAGTCTGTTTTTGCTATAGCAAATCAAAACACAAGCATTTTGGCTTCAAACACCTGGTGTTCTGGTGTCATGGGAGAAAGTTCACCTGGCTTGTTTGTTCTTATTGGCAAATCCGAGTTACTGATAAGCAGTAGGGAATTCCCAGCCTCCCCCTACAAAACAGGGTACTAAATGAGGGAAAGACCAAGGTACAAAGATTAGTAGGGAGCAGGACAGGGGTGAATGGAGAAAGCAAAGTCAATGAGGGCAGGGATAGTGCTACAAGAGGTAAAGCCATCAAAAAATGGAGAGCAATGAGTACTAATGCCCGTAGTCTGGGTAACAAGCTTCCTGAATTAGTGGCCTTGATGGAGGAGGAACATCTGGCTATTGTGGCAGTCACAGAAACATGGTACACACAGAACCATGACTGGGATGTAAACATACCATGATACACTATCTACAGGAAGGACAGGGAAGGTAAAAGAGGAGGAGGAGTAGCTTTCTACATAAGGGAAGGAATCAAAGCTACAGAACAAAAGGATAAACAGGGAGGAGAGGAAGCACTGTGAGTCAATTTGGAGACAGGCAATGGCACCACAATCTGCACAGGGGTTGTATACAGACCCCTATCTCAGGGGGAGGACATGGACAAGGAAATGATAGGAAGTATCCTTAGAATGGCAGAAAAAGGGGAGATATTGCTGATGGGGGATCTGAATATGCCAGATGTTAATTATAGTACATTTGCAGCAGCCACTTCTAAGACTGGGGTCATTCTAGATGCCCTACAGGGGGCATGCCTTAGACAACTAGTATTGGAACCCACTTGAGAGAGAGCAATCTTAGACCTGGTACTCTCAAATGAAGATGGCGAGAGGATCAAATATTTAGAAGTGGGCAGCCATCTGGGAACTAGTGACCATCGAACAGTATGGTTCACAATTAACACAGCAGTAGAGTCAAGCCATACAAAGGCAAAGGTACTGGACTTCAGGAGGGCTGACTTTGCCAAAATGGGTGAGTGCCTAAGGAATGCACTGGCAAATGGGCAGGAAGGAGGGGTGGAAGAACAATGGGAAATAATCAAAACTGCCATCACAGAGGCAACAAACCTTTGTGTGAAACAAACAAACAAAAAAAAAACAATGTAAAAAACCACTATGGTTCTCAAAGGAGGTGGCAGGGAAGGTTAGGAAGAAAAAGAAAGCATTCAGAAGTACAAGGAATCACAGAAGGAGCAGGACAGAGAATTGTATCAGTTAAAGGAAAAGGAAGCTGGGAAGGCAGTCAGAACAGCAAAGGCCCAAACCAAGGAAAAGACAGCCAACACAGTTAAGAAGGGGAATAAAACCTTTTATAGGTACATCAGGGAGTGAAGGAAGACCAAGGGAGGGATAGTGAGGCTTAATAAAGGAGAAGGGGGGTGGGCAGAGGGTGACTGTGAAAAGGCAGAGATACTAAACAAATATTTTTGCTCAGTATTCACAAATGAAGAGGGGAGGTGCCTAAACCAAACAACAGAAACACTCTGGATACAGAAGTTGATACCAGCCCATTTACAGAAGAAAGGGTTCTGAAAGAACTCTTAAAACTGAAGATGGACAAAGTAATGGGGCCTGATGGGATTCATCCCAGAATTCTAAAAGAACTAAGGGTAGAACTAGTGACACCACTGACTACCCTCTTTAACAAATCATGGGAGGATGGGGTGGTACCTGAGGACTGGAGGAGGCAGATGTGATTCCCTTCACAAAAGTGGGAGCAGGGCAGAAGCAGGCAACTACAGACCTGTTAGTTTAACTTCAGTGATAGGGAAAATGATGGAATCACTTCTGAAGGAAGAACTGTCGAGTACCTAGAGGCCAGAGGGGCACAGGACCCAAGGCAGCATGGATTCACAGCGGGAAGGTCATGTCAGATGAATCTAATCGATTTCTTTGACTGGGTGACCAGAGTAGTAGATCAGGGAGGGGCTGTGGACACGGCCTACCTAGACTTTAGCAAGGCATTTGACACAGTCCCACACAAAAGATTAATATACAAGTTAGCCAGCCTGGGAGTGGGTCCCAGGATGGTAGCCTGGGTAAAGAATTGGCTAGAGAACAGGACACAGAGGGTAATAGTAAATGGAGTCCACTCTGACGAAAGGGGGGTAACTAGTGGGGTACCGCAGGGTTCATTACTAGGACCAGTCCTCTTCAATGTCTTTATAAGTGACATTGCAGAGGGACTGGAAGGAAAAGTATGTCTCTTTGCAGACGACACAAAGATCTGCAACACAGCTGATACACAAGGTAGGGTGGAAAGGATGAGAAGGGACTTGGCAAGGTTGGAGGAATGGTCAAATGTATGGCAGCTTAGATTCAATACTAAGAAGTGCAAGGTAATGCACCTGGAAACAAAAACCCAGGGGAAGAGTACACAATGGGGGTGAGATACTAACAACAACAAAAATGGAAAAGGACCTGGGGGTAGTCATATCAGATGACCTAAAGATGGGCAAGCAATGTGAGAGGGCAGTAAGGAGGGCTGGGGGGATACTGGGATGCATAGGGAGAGGCATCGCCAGTAGAAAACAGGAAATTGTTATCACTCTGTACAGACAGCTGGTGAGACCCCATCTGGAGTACTGCGTGCAGTTCTGGAGACCCAATCTCAGCAAAGACATAAACGGGATGGAGGCAGTCCAGAAGAGGGCAACTAAAATGGAGCAGGGTCTGCACTGAAAGACATATAAAGAGAGACTTAAGGAGCTTAATATGTGTAGCCTCGAGGAAAGGAGGGGGGGGGACATGATAGAAACTTTCAAGTACCTCAAGGGAATCAACAAAGTCCAAGAGGGTAGCATCATTCAGAAAAAGAGGTGTGCAAGAACAAGGGGGCTCAATTTGAAGATAGAGGGCGGGCGGCTCAGAGGTAATGTGAAAGGTATTTTTTCACAAAGAGGGTTGTGGATGCATGGAACGGCCTTCCGGAGGAGGTTGTGGAGTCAAAAACAGTGGTGGAATTCAAGCATGCATGGGACAGTCATAAGGCAATTCTAGGAGGTGGGGGTAGGAAAAAGTAGGCTGTTGGTTAACTAGGATCTGCAGCTTATACACTAGGTAGGGAACTGGGTGGGCCAAGCGGTCCTCATCTGCCATCAAATTCTATGTTTCTATGTTTCCATCCCCTTCTGCTTGAAAATTAGATCTTTTTCAAGATGAAGAACCACAGGACCTGCCTACAAAGACACCTACATCTTAGGCGTGACTTTTAGGCCAAGGAAATTTTCACCACAGGCATATGAAAATGCAATGGAGCATAAGAAGGTTGTTCTACCAGATAATCTATTCACTTAAGTTTGCTTCAGGACTCAGTTATGACACACACCCAGAAAAGAGTGATGATTTTCCTGATTTTTTTTAATTTTTATTTAAACATTTGAAACATAGAAACATAGACTTTGACGGCAGATATGAACCACTTGACCCACCCAGTCTGCCCATTTCCTTACCTACTGGATAAGCTGCAGATTCTAGTTTACCAAAAGCCAACTTCCTCCTACCCCCTACCATAACTGCCTTATGGCTGTCCCATGCATTCTTGAATTCCCCACTGTTTTTGACCCCACAGCCTCCTCAGGAAGGCGGTTCCATTAAATCCACCACTCTCCCGTGAAAAAATATTTTCTCACATTGTCCCTAGGCTGTCCCCCATCTTTAAATTGTCCCCGTTCTTGCACATCTCTTTTCTGAAAGATGCTACCTTCTTGGACTTTGTTGATTCTCTTGAGGTACTTGAAAGTTTCTATGATGTCCCCCCTCTCCCTCCTTTCCTCAATGGTATACATATTAAGCTCTCTTAGTCTCTCTCTCTTCATATAGCTTCGAATGCAGACCCTGCACCATTTTGGTTGCCCTCCTCTAGATCGTCTCCATCCTGGCTATGTCCTTGCGGAGATGGGGTCTCCAAAACTGCACGCAGTACTCCAGATGGGGTCTCATCAACTGTCTGTGGCAAAGGCACCTAGCTTCACCTGAGCTCTTTCCTTCTAGGTTGCTTGTAAGGGCAGAGCAAGGAACCTTATCAGAGCAAGGAAAAAGGGTAAGGTTTCTTTTGGCTAGGCAGATTTACTGTGTGTTATTTATTTTTGTACCCACAGGGGTTATTACTGTTTGTTGCTAACATTTTACTACTTTATTTTTCTCTGATTCAAATTGTTGTTGCAGGGTATACTTTCAGCTGCATCATTACAGGGTGTGCCTACAGGTTTGTGCTTACAGATTATTGCTGTAATCTTCTGAGTCAAATTGCTTTTTGCAAGGTATATCTTCCGTTATTGCTTTATTTCTCTCTGTAGCAAAGTGTTTTTACAGGATATATCTTCTGTGAAATTATCACAAGTGGTACTTTACAGTTTCATCTATCATTAGGCTAAGCTTTCAGGGCTACTACATTTGTTGTTGGTTGATTGTTTCTGCTCATACCTCCTTGTTTCTTTCATCCGTGGTTGTTCTTTTTGGCGGGTGGGGGGGCCCAGCCACTGACCCCCATCCCCAACCACTTCACGCTACATTACTTTTATAGGGTAGCACAGTCATGACATTTCCTGTAGCAAAGCGGGAGAAGGAGGTTTAAAGTAGTATCCACACAGTGACCTCATTTACAGGGGCACTAGTAATTTAACTTGTTATAACAAGTTATACAAAAACAAACAAAACACAAAATCACATTTTTGCTTTTGTTTTCCTCCTTCTAATTACTCTGACCAGGTTATAAACCCAGCAACTCATCTAGAATGGATATTATTAACTGCAGGTACTGTGGGACACTTTTCAAAAGGACAGTTATACAGGATTTAGTAAACTGTCCTTCATGCTGGACCACTGGAGATCTAAGGGCTCAGCTCCAAGCAGCATAGGCAGAGACTGCATGCCTCAAATCGCATATTCAGGAAGAAATATATTACAAGAACTGCCTGCCATTTCCCTAACATCCAACAGAAGTACTTCGACCGCAGAGGGTAGTTGGTCTGGGAGGTTGGCAGGTGGTTAGGAGGGGCAAATCGGGTGCCCCATCACTCAGTGCTCTCCAACGTATCACCTACACAAACCATATAAAAACTACAAACAGGTATCTGCCTCTATCTCCGAAATCAAACAAAGGGGCAGAGGACACTGCACAGCAGAACACTGCAGCACAGGAGCTAGCACAACAAAACTCACCCAAAACAGGGACAAAAACAAAAAAAAGGAAATCCAAAACACTTCTGATCATAGGAGACTCCATGATTCGAGGAGTTGATACCTACGTCCAGCCGGGGGTAATGGTTAGATGTCTTGCAGGTACATCAGCATGGGGAGACACTGACTGCATTGCTAAAATCATGCAGGAAGCAGGAGAAAACATCGATGTCCTGGTACACACAGAGACCAACGATCTCGCCAGTCAGTCAGTTGTGAGACCAAGGAACACCTGACCAGGCTGGGTGACAAACTGTCATCCATTTTGTCTGGCATCTCCTTCTCTGAGATCCTGCCAGTCTAAGAGAGGGGGGCAGATGGTCAGAAGGTCAGAGTAGGGGAGATAGGGGAGCTAAACATGTGGCTCAAGAGCTGGTGCCAGGAAAAAGGACACAAATTTGTAGGTAACTGGCAACAGATTTGGGAGCGAAAAGTCTTTAAATTCGATGGACTGCATCTGACTAGGGAGGGAGTCAGTACATTGGGGCAGAAGTTTGATGTCTTTGCAGAATATTTAAACTAGCAAATGGGGAGAGGAGTGCAGCACCTGATACGTCAAATGGGAAGAACACCCCTCCCCCCTCAGCTAGAGATCAAACAGGAGTTCAGCATGTTTGCAGTTCATTTGCATCACCAGGTAAGGAAAAAGGTCCAGCTCCCCATACGACGCACAGGGGAAACACCGGACCTCGACCAACAACTAACCCACCAAAATCTGGCCAATGGAAAATCATGTACACAAATGCTCTCAGTCTAGGAAACAAGATCCCAGACCTGCAGGCAACAATGATAGAGTCTAAACTGGACATAGTAGCCATTAGTGAGACATGGTTCACCAGTAACCACACTTGGGAGACTTCAGTACCCGGCTATGTACTGTTCAGAAGAGACCGAGGTTCAAAAAGGGAGGGGAAGGGGGTTGCCCTTTATGTCAATGAAAATATCAAAGCTACAGAAATTCAGAATACACAGAAACAGGAGGCACCACGGTGCAGGAGCTCTGACTTGGGGGTTGGGGACAAAGTGCAGCAACCAAAACTGTTCAGGCAGGGGCAGCAGGATGCAGTGGCCCTGATTGTTCTGGCAAGAGATGGAGGCAATAGGGTGCAGCAGCCCAGACTCTATGGGAGAAGAGAGTGGGCAGCAGAGTGCTGCAGTCTCAAATGTGAGGCAGGAGACAGGGGGGCAGCAGAGTGCAGCTGCTTTAATTGTAGGCAGGAGATGGGGGCATCAGGATGCCATATGGTGTTTCTAGTTATACATATACATGATGTATTTTCACACAGAAACAATCAAAGAACTGAAATTTGTGAGTTCATATAGTACATGTGCCTGACACGGAAGAGTGTGGCAGGCAACTGTTTCTCAGTTTGAGGGGAAAACAATTGTTCTTACAAGAACCGATTTATTGAGGCTACATCAATGACAGACTACTTGTATGAATTAACAAACATTAGATGTATTTTATATCTATTACATAAACAAACATATGATTGAGTGACTGGGGCCTTGGACAGACATAGGCCGGTGGATGTCCTATACCTTGATTTCAGCAAGGCGTTTGATTCAGTACCTAATAATGGACTGATAGCAAAAATGGGGAGATGGGGGTGGGAGGACAGGAGCTAAATTGGGTTGAAAATTGGCTTTCCGGGCATTTACAGAGGGTAATGGACGGTGGCATAATATCCTCCCCCAGGAAGGTAATCAGTGGAGTCCCTCAAGGTTCCGTATTGGGGCCACTCTTGTTCAATGCCTACATCTCGGATATAGGGAGGAGGGTTAGGAATAGGTTGAGTCTTTTTGCAGATGATTCAAAATTGGGCGCACTGGTGGATAGTGAGGAAGCGAGGGAGACAGTCCAAGGTTTCTGGATACCCTGGAAGGGTGGTCAAGGAGGTGGGGATTGAAATTTAATGCCGGAAAATGTAAGGTACTTCATTTGGGGGTCAAAAACCCAGGCCATGTATACACCCGGGGGGGGGTCACATTGCATGCCACATTGGGAGAAAGGGATTTAGGGGTGGTGATAGATGTCAAAATGAATAACTTTGAAAATTGTAGAAGAATTACAGCCAAGGCAAACAGCATATTGGGTTGCACAGCCAGGGGAATTATGTCCAGAAGCAGGGAGGTGATCCTCCCTCTATATAATGCCTTGGTCAGGCCGCAGCTTGAGTACTGTGTGCAGTTCTGGAGACCTCGCCTGAAGGACATAGCGCTGCTGGAAAGGGTCCAGAGGAGAGTGACCAGGATGATTCAAGGCATGGAGGGGAGGCCTTATGAGGAGAGACTAGAAGAGCTTGGGCTTTACTCACTGGAGGAGAGGAGGGATAGGGGAGACATGATAGAGGTTTTCAAGTATGTAAAGGGAATAATTAGGAGTGGAACCAGGGAGTTGTTTAGGCTGAAGAAGGGGGGAGTGGCCAGGGGCCATGAGTGGAAGTTGGAGGGGCGAAACTACAAGGGGGAAAAGTAGGAAGCATTTTTCACTGAGAGGGTGGTAGAACCGTGGCATGCACTTCCCGGGAGACTGGTGGAGGAGGGCACAGTGGAGGGCTTCAAGAAGGGGTGGGACAGGTACAAGGGGAAACTGAACCTAGAGAAGACACTCTTGGGGGCTAGGGGGGTGGTGAGGCGGGCAGCCATTAGGTTGTTGGCTTTCAAGCAGACAAGACAGACCATTTGGCCTATTCTGCTGGCTTTTTAGTAAGTTAGTATGTTAATCCAGTGTTATATAGCTAGAAAAAAACACAGAGTTTTGATGGACAGAACTCACAGCTGTGATGTAGACAAGCTGATTTCTCAAATGCATACCACTACAATTCAGCACTGAAACTCAAATGATCAGCTTTTTATAAGAACAGAATGATAGATTTTCAGCTAATTCATCTGAACACAAACGAGAAACTGAGCTAGTCAAAACCCTGGAAAGCAAACAATTAACTCTGCAGACTGCTCTAATTAGGAGGTTAGCAGCCTTTTAGCTCTTCAGTCAAGCAGGGACTTGCGCTGCTGCAGAAGTAGCATAGTCCAATATGATGTCATCAGTCTCCAAGGCTCAGTCAGAGGGACAGAAACATCCTGTTACCAGTTAGTGCAGAACAAGTTAAATGCTGATTTAAAGAAAAACACAAAACCAAATAGCATGACATTTTCAGGAAACACTACTCATCACACAGGGACTTGAACTCAGGCTTTTTTTTAACAATGTGTGAAATGGCTGCCATTGATCTTTAACAAACAGCAAAGTGGTTTTAAAATACCTAATTTTGCTCTTTACCATATGGCTAACCATGTTAATAAATATTTTAGTGGGCGATTACTTCTAATAATGAACTTCAATATCAACTTATCTGGCTATGTACAGAACATTCACTATTGAAAAAATGTAATATTTCCACTCTTTCGGTACCTTTTATCAAATTCAAAAATTTACCTCCAGCCTTGAAAAATTCTATAGTGGGAGTTTCATTTAGAATTCATGAGCAACTGTGTAGTTATTTAAACCTTCCCTTGGTGAAGGATATCAATCAACCTTTGCTTAATAATTATAACTTTGCACTAAATAAGAAACCCTTTTCTAACTGCTGGTTCCCTTTCCTCAACAACTTCTCAGTTGAAATATTTCTTTCTAATGGACAATTCCTACCCTTATAAGAAATCAGAACTAAACTAGATTTGAGTAAAGGCTACTTCATTAAATTATTTGCTCTGAAACAAGTTTTATTAGCTCACTTTGGTCCGTTACCTTGGCTTAATAAAAATAAACATTTTGTAGTAGAGATCCTTAACAGGACCATAAAACCTCATTTTGTTTCTCGACTTTATCATTTCCTACTTTCCTTTGTTTTACCCGAGTCACCTTTGATTTCCAATTACTGGTGCAAATTACCACCCTTTAAAGAAGCAGACTGGTCTAAAATTTGGAATGATTTATATAAATACATTTCTAGTGATAATTTAAAACTAATACAAATTAAAATCCTACATGATCCTCATCTCCTCCTCATTCTTCACCCCCTACCAGTCTGGTTTCCGGAAATGTCACTCCACAACCTCCTCACTCCTCAGGCTTACTAACTCCATACTTACTGGTATGGACCAGGGTCTTATCACCTCTGCTATATTCATCGACCTTGCCAAGGCCTTCGTCACGGTGTCTTCCACCCCATCCTGATTACCAAACTCTCAGCTGCCGGGCTCTCAATTGAGGCCACCAGCTGGTTCCACTCTTACCTTGTAGGCAGAACACAATTAGTTCGGATTAGTGACACAACATCCCTCCCCGCCATCAATACTGGAGTTCCTCAGGGTTCCGTGCTGGGCCACTACTCTTCTCCATCTTCCTAAACAACCTTTCCTATGCCTGTCCTCTCACCTCCATCCACATGTATGTGGATGACACTGTCCTGTACACATCTGGCCCCTCCCCCATTGTAGTAGCGTCCAGACTCCAGCAAGACTTTGTTAAGGTTTAGCTCTGGTTTCACTCAAATCAGTTATTCCTGAACGCCAAGAAGACAGTCTCCATGACCTTCGGCACTAGGCAGAGACTCTCTCGGCTCCAATCCTGCCCCTCCTTCCACACCCTAGATGGGACTTTACATGAGGACAATACCTCGTTTAGGTACCTTGGGGTCTTGCTTGCCCGGAACCTCATCTTTTCTGGACACACAGATGGCATCTACAAAATAATTTACTCCAAACTGGGTGCCCGATACAGACATCGTGGATCTATTCCTCTGCCAACCCACCATGCCCTTGTCCAGAAAATGATTCTATCTATTTTTGACGACGGAGATGTAGTCTACAGTGCCATCCCCTCATCTTCCCTAACCAGGCTGGACTCTCTTTTACACTCTTTCTGCAGTTTTGCTCTTGACTGCCCTTCTCGTACCCATCACTGCACCCTTTACCAGTCTCTCTCTCCCTTCCCTCCCTAGTGGATAGACACCATATCCATTCTACTAACTTCTTGCTAAATTCTGACTTCATTCTCTCCCCCAGCCCTTACGTCTCCTCCTCTATTTCCCTCAAACCTCCTTCCTCTCACTCCCATAGAAACCATGATCACCGTACCTTAACCATCCCATCCAGGTTCACTTCAGCAGGCCAGGCAGCATTCTCTTACCACGAACCCAAAAATATGGAACTCCCTCCCCCGCCCATCCATCATGCTGCCTCCCTCGGGTTATCACCTCCCTCTTGAAGGACCTATTCTCCCCCTCCTGCAGGTGTGCAGAATCCTCTACCCCCACCTCTCTGTTCAATACAGAAGTTAGCACTTCTCTGTGTTATTCAGTAGAGTTTTGTTCAATATACTTGCTGCACTTTTCTGTGTCGTATTGAATGTATTCAAATTTTGCCATCGGATTGTTTATTATAGTTGCTGCACTTTTCCGTTGTAATGACTGCAATCAATTTTGTCATCCTAATATTGATTTTATCTCTTATACACTTATCAAACTGCACCTGCTTTTTCTGATTGTATTTATGGTATATCCCCATCCCCTTCCTCCCAGGACACATCTGGAAATGAGTATTCAACTGCTCAGTACGCCTTTCCTGGTAAAACTTTTAAATAAATAAAAATAAATAAAATAAAAATAAATAAATGATATATATTACACCCTCGTTAAACTTTTTAAATATGGGTTGTTATCCTCAAAAGCTTGTATTAAATGTGGAAAGTCAGAAGGTATTCTTCTACATATTGTTTGGGATTGTCAGCCGGCTAAACCCCTTTGGACAACTTAAGTATTAAAAATAACTTGGGAAGTAAAATGAAACTTGTCTAATATATTAGGCCTGATACATGCATTGTGAGAGATCTTAGCAGCTTAGGTTCCTTGGGGATGAAGCACCATTTAACTATTATAGCTCTATCAGCTAAGAGTGTTATTCTGAAACATTGGAAGGATCAATCTATTCCTTCTTTCAGCGACTGGAGGAAGGAACTTTTATTTAATCTTAGATTAGAAAAAATGTCTGCTAGTCGGAAGCATGTCTCCAAGCTTTTTCTGCAATATGGGGTAAGCTTTATTAGTCGATTATCTCTATTTAATCTAGCTTTGGCACTTCTGATTTGATTATGACAAAGCTTGATTAATTCGAGATGAATAACTTTATTCTGAACTCATCAACTGTTAATTTAAGGTCTCGGAGGGAGGGGATCCTTTGGAGGTAGTTTTTGGAGTTGGTTCTTGTGTTTATATTTTACGTATTGTTTCATAGTTTTTGGAGTTGGTTCTTGTGTTTGTATTTTATGTATTGTTTCATTGGTGTTAAATATTTTAAGGGGTTTGTTCAATAATTGTCATTTACCATCTATTGTATATATATCAGCCCCCATATTCCCTCTGTAAGTACATCTGTTGGCATTTCACAAACTTAATACAGATTTACGAATTTAAAAAAATTGCTTTGACTGTTTTTAAAATTCTTCACTGAAATGCACCAAACTATCTTTTTGAACTCATTCACTTCTTCTCTCCAACATGTGCTCTGTGCTTTGTGCTACTCTAATACTTGTCTTAATGTTCTTACCTTATAATTTTCTACAGTTGGTGAAACATCTTTTTCTTCTGTTGTAATCTTATTTATTTATTTAGCTTTTGTTTACCAGGTAAGCACACTAGACAGTCATGTGCCTATTTTCAGGTGCGACCCGGGAGAGTTACAGAGATACAAGCAATAACAGTACAGAGGCTAGCATCAAGTTACACAAAGGTACAGTCAGAATACAAGCAAGAAGGACCAGCCGAAACAAAGTACAAAGGTTTGGGTCCAACTGTCAGGCAAGGTACAGACAGGTATAAGCAATCATCTACAGTCAGGTAATAGGCAGAGAACAATTTTAGTGCAGTTCAGTATGAGGCAGAACAACCTAGGGAGGGCAGCCAGGAAAAATTAGAGCCAGTGTCAGCAGCAACAATATTTGTGAATATTGCTTATTTGTTATTTATTTTTGGAATAAGTGCACACCCGCAGCCAGGAATTTTTTTTTTTTAATTTCAGGCACTTCACGGAGGGAGGGACTACAGAGGACAGAGGCAGCTTGAGGCTTGTTTTAGGTAATCCCAAAGGGAGGACCTGAAACAACTGTGGGTGGGGGCAGTTCTTACGTGAGGAGGTAGGAGGTTCCAGGTTTTTGGGGCAAGAGCTGCAAATGCTCGATCTCCCGCAAGGGAGTGAGTCTTCGGAACCATCAGCACCTGGGATTCAGAGGACCTCAACTGATAGCCAGAGGGGACAGGCTGGAGGAGGTCAGCAAGTGCTGGAGGAGTAGATGATAGGATGATGTTATCCGTAAAGTTGCCCATAACGAATGAGTGATGGTTGCTTGGGGAAAGCCAACCCAGTCTAGAGTAAAGTAGACACCGATGGGTGAGATGAGGGGCTGATAAGGTGAACCGACATATGTTGTTATACGAGGTGTCCCATTTGGAGAGCCAGGCTTTGGGGGCATTCGTGAAGGAGGTCAGCCCATAACAAAGCGAGGGGAGGAAGACCCCTTTTAGTCTGGCAGCTGGGGTGAGGCAACTTTTTGCTCTGTACGCAAGTCCTAGTTTGCAGTTGGTTGCCATACAGGAGTTAAGTATGTGCAGGGTGAGATCCATTTGTGGGTCAAGAGTCACCCCCAAGTACTTAAACGATTCCACCACCTTCAAAGGGTGCTGTCACTGCCATCAACTCTGAGCACGGCCGGGCATGCTCTCACCTTGGGAAGGGAGCCAAATAACATTGCCTGCGTCTTCTGAAGGTTGATGACCAGCTTACTTGCCTTGAGCCAGGATTGGATGTGACCGAAATCCAAGTTGAGTCCATAGTTAATGTCATCAATACTTTGTGAACTGGCAAGGAGCACCACATCATCGGCATATAGAGTAACTTGTCCAAAGGTTGGGATTGAGGCAACTGGTTTATAAAGAGGGAAACAGGAGGGGACAAGGACCGACCCTTGAGTACCCCACAGGCTACTGGTGATAGAGACGGATATGGCATTTTGAACCTGGGTATACTGTTTCCTACCGAGAGAGATAGTTAGAGAACCAGGCTAGGATGGGAGGGGGAGACCAAAAGACTGGAGAGCAGAGCCCAGGAGGGTGTGATCGACCAAGTCGAAGGCCTTGGACAGGTCTATGAAGACAGCCCCCGTGAGTTTGCCTTGATCAGTCGTGGTTCTAATGTTGGAGGTGACCTGTGCTAGGGCAGTGGAGGTGCTATGTCCTTTTTGGAACCCATGCTGCTCAGGGGAGAGAAGACCATAGGTTTGGAGGAAGAGGGCAATCTGGGAGGCCACTACTTTCTCGAGCAGTTTGTTGACTGTGGATAGAATCGCTATGGGTCGATAGTTCTTAAGTAATTTGGCATTGACACGCTTGAGGACAGGGTCACACAGGCCACCTTCCAAATGGGAGGGACAGACCCCATCATAAGTGAGAAGTTTAGAATATAGGATATCGAGAGGGCCAAGAAGGGGGCCCCAAGGTTTAGCAGTTTGGGCACATGGTTGTCGTGCCCAGCACTGGATTATGGGGAGAGACCTACTAGAAGCTTCTGGGTTTCTTTGAAGGAGACAGACTTAAAGTAAAAGGGAGGGAGGGGGGGAGGGTGGAGCACCAGGAGCAGGACCCATATCCTTAGAAATTGAAGGCATAGAGGTATAATCAGATAGGTCCAAGAACAGGTCATTGAATGCGTTAGCTATCGTTTGGGGATTATTGCAACTGACTCTGTTTATTTGCAGGTCAGGGACCTGCTGGCAGGCCAGACCATTTACCATGTGCTTTATAGTGCACCAGATACTCCTCGGGTTCTTGGCGGACACTTCGAGGGATGCTTTGCAGAAATCACTCTTTGCCGAGCAGATTGCCTGTTTGCATGAATTTCTAAGCTCCCTGTAGACCTCGAAGTCTGATCTGTTCCCAGAGGCTTTGTATGTTAGCCAACTTTTGTCCCTAAGCTTCATCAGGGCAAACAGTTCCCCTTGTAACCATTTAGTGACTGTGCCCCTCACTCATCTTTTAATGAGTGGAGCATGTCTGTCTTGTAATGAGGTGAATATGGTCAGGAAGCTATCTAGAGCAACCGAGGGATCCGAGTCTGCATATACCGGGGACCAGTCTGTCAGGCTGAGGTGGGTATGGAAGTTGTTTAGGTCAAAGTTTGAGTAATCTCTCATCTGTAAGACTTTTGGTGGAACCCTGGAATTTTGAACCTTCCAGATGCAGTATGTAGGGCAATGGTCTGAGATCAAATTGGGGAGGAGGCCTGAGGTGGTAATTCGGTCAGGACTATTACACAGCATCTAGCCAAGCAGAGAGCCATTTTCCCCGGAGGAGGAGGGTCCGGTGGGTTTGGTGATAAGTTGGCTGAGGGCAAGGCCAGATAGAAGGGGTTCATAGATTTTTGCATTCCCACTCAGCCAGTTAAGGTTGAAGTCCCCAAACATTAGGAATTCACTAGTCCTCACCCTGGGGCTAAGGCAGTCAAGTAGGTAGGAGAGCCCACAAACACCACCTTTTGGGGGGTTGTATACACAGGCGAGGTGAAGCTTCTTAGTGTTACCTAATAGGGGGAGAGCATGTATAAACTCACAGAGGGGGGGTGAGGTATGTCAGTCACTTGTAGATGAGATTTGTAATAGAGCACCAACCCACCACCATGCTTTTTGCCTGCCCTGTCCTGTCCTGTCTAATCGCAAGGTAGCCAGGGAGAGCACAGAGTCGGGGTGCGCAGGTTTGAGCCAAGTTTCGGAGACCCCAAGGATGTCAGGTTTGTAGTAGGTGACCCATGCTGTTAGATCTGAGTGACTGGCAAGGATGCTCCGTATACTGAGGTGGGCAATCTTTAGACCCTTTACCTCTTCCCACTGTGGGGGCAGCATGATGAGTTATGTATATGAGGGAGCTGAAAGTAGGTTTTGGGCTGTAACCTCAGAACCAGACAGTTAGGTGAGGAAACAAGTGTGTTAAGTGAGAATCACCCAGCAAATTTAGCTGTAGTTGATTTAGTAGGATAATGTGCTGGGAGACTACAGGCAGGGATCAGGTTAAGAATGGGGCTAAGTATATTCAATATTGTTTGGCCACCTCTGGGGGTTCAAAGGAGAGTGAAGCAGGCTGAGCACAGTATGATTTAGGTTCAGAGCAGTTTGTTGCCACGAGTCCCCAATCTAGACAGGGCAGGGCCGCAGCGAGTTATGCTTGTTTTGCAGGCTTTTCCTACCGCCTGCTCCGGCGTGACAGAAACTGCAGCCAGAAATGTGAAGGGACAAAATGTCCTGCCTATTTAGCCAGCTGATGTGGGTTAGAGCGAACAAGAGATGTGAGATGCGCCCACTAGTGGAGGAAACTGAGAACCAGCAAATGGTAAAGTGAGCTGATAGGTTCTGCAGCTCACGTGATCTCAGCTATATAAGTAGATGCTCATCAAGGGCGGTGGTGGGAAGCCGGCGCGCAGTGCCGGCGGGGCCTCCACTGGCAGCAGTCCGCCGAAGTAGGTAGGCGCAGCTGAGCTCCTTGTGTGCATATCTGTTCCTTTTTCCCTGCGGGGAGACGAGTCTGCAGGGGTCCGGCTGGGGGGGGAGGGTGAAGCAACCGAGGGCCCTCACGACCACCACAGCTAAGGGAGAAAGAGAAAAAGGCACTGTATTTATACACAGGTAAGCAGAGGGAAGGGCAGTCTGAAATTCCTGTGCAAATTAATTACAAGCACCTGGGGCACAATGGAGACTTTTGCAGCTTAGTAAGGCAGTTAACTACGATTTCTTATGCTGTGCAGTTTAAAATGAAGGCACCAGAAGCCACTGGAATGTTTTACTGGCTGAAATTCCTGTGCAAATTAGTTACAAGCACCTGGGGCAAAATGGAGACTTCTGCAGCTTAGTAAGGCAGTTAACTACGATTTCTTATGCTGTGCATTTTAAAATTAAGGCACCAGAGGCAGCCAGGAGATTCTACAGTCTGAAGTTAAAATTACACTTAAGGTTCCTGTGCAATCAGAGAGATTTCTGTACAAGCTCAGCAGATTTTTAGTGTTAAAAAACTATCTTCACTACTCTGGCGACTTAAAGTACAGCAGGTCTGTTTTGAAAATGGTGCCAAAGAACAGGAGCCTTTGTCCTCCACTGGCAGCAGTCCACCGAAGTAGATAGGCGCTGCTGAGCTCCTTGTGTGCGTACCTGTTCCTTTTTCCCTGCAGGGAGACAAGTCTGCTAGGGGGGAAGGCGAAGCAACCAAGGGCCCTCACGACCACCACAGCTGTTCCTTTTTCCCTGCAGGGAGACGAGTCTGCAGGGGTCTGGTTAGGGGAGAAGGTGAAGCAACCGAGGGCCCTCACGACCACCACAGCTGTTCCTTTTTCCCTGCGAGGAAGACGAGTCTGCAGGGGTCCGGCTAGGGGGGAGGGCGAAGCAACCGAGGGCCCTCATGACCACCACAGCCGTCCCGATGTCCCCTGATCCACCACAGAGCTGATCAGCCAAGGCGTTGCGGAGATGGACAGCAGAAGCCAACTTCCAAAATGGTTCGTGGGGGTCTGTGTCTTTTTTTTTTTTTTTAAATCCTACACGGAATCCCACCCTCTCTGGTCCTACCGCGGGCTGACTGGGAGGCTTGACAGCCTGGTTTCAGTTGCTGAGACAGAAACAGCGGCGCTGAGGAAAACAAACCCCGACAGCTTCCAGCCGACGTTATAGACCTTCAACTTTGTAATAGCCTTTCAACCAATATTCATTTACTTGACGCTTTTCAAATGTTAACTAAATTCCATCAGATGTACAATCATTTCTTTTTCTATTATTTGTAATGTTGTCAATGGGCTAAGTCATACTTACAGGGTAATTACAGATCCATCTAGAGAGGCTGACATGCACATAAGGCTATGATATTACCACAGAACCCTGCCTCTCGTGTGTTCCACTGACAAGACAGTTCACTATACTGGTATTCTCTTGAGAGAGGATGAATACAGTGATTTTTCAGTTAAAGAAAAGAACAGTTACATAAGAACTTATCGTAACAGTAGATCTTTGAGGGGATCTCAGTCATCAGGTCACACTGTAGGAAGTTTACCATTGGTGAAGCAGGATCCATACAGAACATTTACAGCAGTACAACTGGGGCCACTCACGCTGTCAACCTCAGTCGACGTCACCAACCCCATAAAGGCGTGAGTGGCCCCACTCCCTCCTGTTTTTTCCCCCAGAGACAAAGGGAGCATAGCTCTAGCCATGGGGGACTGAGGAGAGAGAGAGAGAGAGGTGCCAGGCCTAAATGAAAAGCTGGGTACACCAGAGAGTCAGTTCCAGAACAAGAGCCCCAAGAAGAGGGACTGAGGGAGGGAAAGCAGACCTGATGACTGAGATCCCCTTGAAGATCTACTGTTATGGTAAATTCTTCCATAACTGTTCTATCTTCTTCGGGGGTATCCCAGTCAACAGGTCACACTGTAGGAATGAGTTACAGGTGGAAACAGACAGTCTGGTAGGAGGGCCAACCATAACCTTAAGACAGGAGGCCCTGCAGCACAGCCCTGCTAAAACCTGCATGGGCTCTTCAGGCAATGTCCAAACTAAAGTATTTGGTGAAAGTATGGCCGTTACTCCAGGTGGCTGTCGCACAGATGTCAGCAGATGAGACTCCTCGGAAGCAAGCCACAGAGGTAGCCATACCTCTTGTGGAATGAGCTTTAACCACTCCAGGCAATTCTTTGCCATACTTGTTGTAGCAGAACACAATGCAATTTGCCAAGCATTTGGATTAACACTGCTTAGAAACTGAAGTGCCTTCTCTACGCGAAAGGAAACAAACAACTGCTTCGACTTTCTACATTCCTTTGTGTGAAGCAGGTAGTACTTCAAAGTTATGCGCACATCTAATGTATGGAGCAGTGCTTCCCCTGGATTGGCACGCTCAGGAAATTAAACAGAAAGGTGGATAAACTGGTTGAGTGTAAACACAGAGACCACCTTAGGGAGAAACTTAGGATTTGTGTGCAAGAACACCTTGTCTTTGAGAAAAATTAAATAAGGTTCCTCGCACTAGAGGGCCTTAAACTCTGAAATTCTTTGAGCAGAGGCAATGGCAACTAAAAATAACACTTTTCAAGAGAGAAAGCGCAACTCGCAAGTCACGATTGGCTCAAAAGGAGACGGGGTCAACTTTCCCAAAACAAAATTCAAATCCCAAGCTACGACAGGAGAACGGATTGGGGATTTCAGATGTAGGATGCCCCTTAAAAAAGTACGGGAGACATCCAGCTGAGCAATCATGCGGTCACCCATGGGCTCCTGAAAGGCAGAAATTGCCGAAAGGTGCACCTTGAGGGAGGAGTACTAGAGACCTGAGTCAGACACAGAAATCAAGTAATCCAGAATCTGGCTCACCGGCCAGGTGAAAGGGTCCAGATTATGTTTGGTAGCCCAGATGGAAAACCGCTTCCACTTCATGGCATACGTGGTTCGAGTGGAAGGTTTTCCGGTGACCACCAGGACGTCCGCCACTCTGCTGGAGACCCCAAATCTGGTAATGCCTACGTCCTCAGAAGCCAAGCATGCATACGGGGAGACTTGAGGTTGGGATGACCCAGGGTCCCCTAATCCTGGGTCAGCAGGTTCCTGCAGAGGGGGAGAGGGACCAGAGGTTCCTCCGCCAGCTCCTGTATAGAGGAAACCATATCTGCTAAGGCCAGAATAGAGCTACCAGAATCATGCTGGCCCCCTCCATCTGCAGTTTGATTAGCACCCTCTGAATGAGAGGAAACGAGGCGAAGGCACAGAAGGACCTCCCACTCCAGGTGAGGGACAACACATCTCACCAAAAAACTCCAGGCCCTGGATCTAGCAAGCAAAAATTGGGCAGTTTTGCGTTGAGTGGGGACACAAAAAGGTCCAACTCTGGACGACCCCATCTGTCAAACAACTCTTCTGTTATTGATGAGAGAAGCTCCCATTCATGGATACTGGACTAAGTCCGGCTGAGGCTGTCCACCAGAGTGTTTAACACGCCTGGCAAGTGGACTGCCGAGAGTGTCTGACCATGATCCAGTGCCCAATACCACACTCTCATGGCATCCCTGCATAGGGGGTATGAATGAGTACCCCCCTGCTTGTTGATGTAGTACACTACACAGAGATTATCTGACTGCACCAGCAGCTGACCCAGAGCAAGATGTTCCTGAAAGGCCTGCATGGTGTACAGTAGAAAGGCCTGCATGGTGTACAGTACCGCCCTCATCTCCAGCGCACTGATGTGCAGGGAGGTTTCTATCTGGACTGGGGAGTGCACCTGGGTCCCTTCCAAACCAGGGCCGTTGGTCTCAGACCAGAAGCATCCGTGGTAAGGATCTATTGTGGGGAGATCTGGAATGGGACACCTGGACCCTGCAAGCTGGGGAAGAGACCAAGACTCGGTGATCTAACTCACTTGTGCGCTGGTCCCACTATACCCTGAGGGTCCACTGGAGAATACACATATGGAGTCTTGCCAGTGGAACAGTGGGTATGGCAGCCACCATGAGGCCCAGTAGCCTCACATACACCCTGGCAGGAACACAGCAGCTTTGAGCCACTTCCTGAGCTTGGGCTATAAGGCACTCTACCCTGTTCTGGAGCAGAAAGGCCTTCCCCTGCACCGAGTCGAGAACCGCCCCTATATACTGCAGCCTTTGGGATAGCACTAGAACCAACTTGGGCAGACTGACAGTGATGCCTAGGGAGAGAAATAATTGGAGAGTTCTCTCCAGAGTCAGCAGGAGCTGTTCCATGGATGGGACCTTTAGAAGCCAATTGTCCAGGTAAGGGAAAACGTACAATCCCTCCCTTCTGAGAGCTGCTGCTATTGCTTTTAAGCACTTGGTAAAGACCCGCGGCACAAAGGACAAGCCAAAGGGCAGCACTTTGAACTGATCATGCTTGCCCTGGAATGCAAAGCGGAGAAACCTCCTCTGAGGAGGAAAGATAGATATGTGCAGGTAAGCATCCTGCATGTCCAGCGAATATAGCCAGTCAACTGTTTTGAGGAGGGGCATCAGGCCTGGCAAAGTTACCATCTGAAACTTTTTGTACTGGACATACAGATTGAGGAACTTTAGATCCAAAATGGGCCTCAAATCTCTGGTCTTTCTGGGGACCAGAAAGAATCTGGAATAAAACCCCATGTTCCTTTAGTGTCTGGGTACTGACTCGATGGCCTGCTTGTGCAGAAGAGACTGTACCTTCTCCTGGAGAACAGACAAGTGAGCGGGGGGGTAACTGGAGGGTGGGGGAGAGGTGTCTGGAGGTTGCTCGATGAGCTCCAAGGTGTAACCACTTTCTATGATCTGCAAAATCCAGGCATCTGAAGTTATGGTTCTCCATTGATCTAGATGTAGGAAGGACCGACCTCCGACCACCACCTCTTGGTCAGAGAGTCTGGCATGGATTCAAGCAGAAGCAGATCCAGTTGCAGGGGCTTGTCCTTCACTTCTGGGATGCTTGGCCACAGCTCCCACATTGGAGGGGATGGGCAAAGCAGCTGCATGCACTTCCCTTGGGGGAGAGAGGCCGCACCAGGTCTACTGGTCGCCTTGTGAAAAGGGGGGCACTGTCTACCTCTCGGCTGAGTATGGTAGAGAGTAGACATATCTGATAGCCCTGCCTGAGGCCTATGGATTGTTTATAATATCCTGGATGTCAGGCCCAAACAGATTAGTGCCCCTGAAAGGGACATTAAGCACTTTTGCTAATCATCAGCAGTAATTCTTGAGACCCTCAACCAGAAGTGCCTACATAGACATATGCCCATGGTAGCAGCCCTGGCAACAGTGTCAGCCATGTCATGGAGGGCCCTGAGGAGGTGCTTGTTAACATCCTCGGCTGTCTGTAGGCACCTAAGTAGCTCCTGCTTCTGTGTGCCATTTGGGAGGGCTGAGGCAGCAGCTTTGCCCTTACTCTAGTTAAAATGTCAGTACTTCACCATATGAGACAGGTAATTTGCAATCCTCAACCCCAGGGTGGAGGAGGCACAAACCCCTCTTACCCCAGAGGTCAATTCTGTGGGACTCTATCTGGGGGGAGGGAGCTAAGGTGCTTGAGTGCCTTAGACCTGTCGTGGGCTGTCTTAATAACCACAGATTCTGTTTCGGGCTGGGCAGCATAGCAGAGGAACCTCTGGGGGGGCACGATAATGTTTCTCTGCCCTGCAGGGCAGAGCTGGGACAATGTCCAACCCATGCCAGGCTGCTGTGGCTGCATTCCTCAAGGCAGGCAAGACTTGAGGAATGATTTTGGGGAGAGACTGTTGGATCTCCAGAAAGTTCACCAGCTCTTTCCTGGTGACATCCTCTTCCTCACTGTGGAAGCCCACGGTTGAGGAAAACTGTTTTATCACATTGAAAAATGTGGGATCCCCAGGAGGTGATCTAAGGATATGCTTAACCGAATCCTCACTGACCAAGGAAGCTGTGGATCTGTCAGAGACCAGGATTTCTTCCTCCTCCTCATCAGGAAGAAGTAGGCCTGTACATGCCCAGCTGCTGCACAATCACCAAAGTGAATTTAGTTAAAATGTCATTTAGGTCGACAACCATTGAGGGATGCTTCAATGAGGGGTACGGCACAGGGACTGACTACCCACCTGATGGGTCCTGCGAACCCGAAGAGCTTTTAGCCCTGGAGGGAGAAGGGTCAGGTCTCGACTGGGGGCCTGTCAACAACGGGCTGATGACCAGCCACCATGGGAATCAGGCGGGGGAGTTGTTGGTATGGGTCTGGAGGGCACAGAGACCTGGACAGCGACTTTGCACAACAGTGCAGCCGCAGCTGATGAGAATCTCCAAGAGGAAGGAGAAGAGGCTGTTTTTGGGGGGGGGGGGGCAAGATCACTGTCAAGGGAGCAGTAGCAATCTTAGTCTTTTTTATGACTTTTCCCTGAGGACTTGTCTCAGGCCTTGGAGACCTGGGAGCTCTCCGTCAGTGACTGAGTGGCTGGGACCCCGAAGGACCCCTGGCCAGAACTGGCTACCTGTTGATCCATCAGGAAATTTTTAAGAGCCTTTCTGCGTCATCTGAGGTTGCTTGGTTAAACTTCTGGCAGAGCTCACAGTCAGAAACTTTGTGGTCACGTCCAAGACAGCAGAAAGGGAGTGTATGTCTGTGGAGGCAATCTTCTTTCTGCAGTGGCAGCAACGGAAGAGAGAAGTGGAAGGATTAATTCTTGACATAGACAAAATGAAGGGATCTCTTTCATAAAAGACATTCTGGAAAATAACAGAGAAAAAGCCACAGGTGAAAAAGTGGCATGAGTACTGCGTCGGAGCTTCTGCGGAGACCCATGCAATCAAGTCGACAGCAGGAAAGAACTGAGGAGGGAGTGGGGCCGATCATGACTTTATAGGGTTGGTGATGTCGACGGCCCCAGTTGTACTGCTGAAAATCTTCTGTATGAATCCTGCTTCACTGACAGTGAAGTTCCTATGGTGTGACCTGATGACTGAGATACTCCCGAAGATCTTTTTTCTGAACATTCTTTGCTCTGCAGTAACTTTCAGGTTAATTGCTAAATTAACTTGGATATTTAAACAGACAAGATACAGGATACCCCTGCATGTCATACCAATCTGAAAAGGCTGTGAAGAGTGTTCCTATTGTACTAACAGGATTTTATGCCAGCTCTATAGTGTAAGGCAGCGAGGGACCTCTCTGGCATGTTGGAAACCCTGGTTCGCACTCCAACCCAGAACATTAGGAACAAGGCAGTCTGGGGAGGCCTGAAGCATCCACTTATATGCCTCATCTGAGGTGAGGAAGCAGTGAATCCCACTGCTTGAGCACCCCTTGGTCACCTCTGGTCATCAGGTACTTGAGTGAATCAAGGATGCATCAGAAGAGGGACCATGATGATGCTGATGCATCAGCATGATGTGTAACATAGAACACAGAAACAAAGAAATTGTCAGCAAGTAAGGACCAACAGGCCATTCCAGTCTGCCCATAAGCCCTACTCTCATTTGCGGCCTCTGACCGACTGCGTAGGAGGAAGCCAGGGAGGCCTGTGGGAGCAAAACTGAAAGTTACTTACTTACCGTTAACTGGTACTCTTCCTGAATATCTTCTCCATAGATTAACATTAATGGGTCCATGCCAAAAGTGCTAGGGCCCTGTGAGAGCCTGAACTTTTCTGGAGGGCTAGCAGCATGAGTAGACCCGCTCACATAACCATGTTTGCCCACTGGCATATAACAGTGCCAACCCCCAAACCACCTCAGTAACTTTTTTACCGAGAAGGTGAGCAGCATGAACTTACCGAGTAACCTATGCATGTAACCTAAGGGCATAAGACTGCCCTGGTGGTCCATATAAGAAGGGCCACCAAACCCAGTAACACAGTGTCTTCACAGCCTAAGCCAAGTGCAAAGGGATGAAGACCATAATACAACAATACTTGAGTGAGTCCAGGGGACGGTGGGCAGGTAAGTACGTAACATTTATATCTTCCAACAATCAATCTTTACCACAGATTCCCACTAATGGGTCAGAGTACCAAGCTCAGACAAAGTCCTCAGGCTAGGGAGGCTTAAGCTCAGAGCTCATTCAGGATAACAATCCATTTAGCATTTTTTCCTGCCAAAGGTGGCATTTGCATAGCTTAGACATCCAGGACATAGTGGGAGGCAGTACAGTGTAGTGGTCAGGAGCACTGAGATGCAAACCCGGAGAACTGGATTTGAATCCCACAGCCACCACTGTGTGACCATGAGCAAGTCACTTAACTTCCCTATGCTTCCAAAATGCACCTGGAAACAAGCCTCGGCTTAGTGTGTCTTTCCTGGCTAAAATTTATAATACTGTAAAAAATGATTGCTTGGCAAAAGTAGGCACTGTTCTCTAAGCTGCAGCTGTGCAAACATCTCCAACAGGCATATAGCGAGCCTTTTGTCTGGGAAGTTGCAACCACCCTAGTGAAGTAGGCATATACCTTGCCCTTCAGTTTAGCCTGTGCACTGGCATAGCAGTGGCGAAGGCAACTTACAGTCCAGACTAAAATGCACTTGATCATGACCAACTGTCCCTTTTAATTATGGTCAAAAGGGACAAAGAGCTGTTCTGACTGTCTTTAGACCTTAGTCCTGTCCAGGTAAAACCTAAGGACCCTCTTAACACCCAGTGAGTGGAAAGTCCTTTCTCCCTCATTCTGGAAGTTGACAAAGTAGGTAGGCAGGATTATAGCCTGATGAAGTTGAAACTCTGACACCACGTAAGGTAGAAACTTGCAGTATGTATGGAGAACTACCCTATCTTTATCCAAAACAATATGCAGAGGATCTGTGAGCAAAGCATGCATTTCAAATACTCTGCATGCAGAGACGACAGCTACCAAAAATGCTGCTTTTCAAGTTAGAAACTTCATGTCAGAAGTTACAATAGGTTCAAAAGGCTTGCATGTGAGCATATCTAGCAGAAGGTTGTGATCCCAGGGAGCCACTGGCTTCCCTTTGGGAGATCTTGTGTGCATATTACCGAGTAAACTCTAAAACAGTGACAGCTGTTCCAAAGACTGGGTACCTACAGGTCTGCAGTATGCTGACATAGTGCATAGGTGGACCTTAACTGTGGAATACTGCAGGCCAGCATCAGAAAGGTCTAGTAAGTACACCAAAACATTTTCAGGTGGACATCTGAAAGGGTCCACGGGGGTTTTAGAACACCACACATGGAAAATATTTTCCACTTGGCTGTATATGTCTTCCTGGTTGAAGGTTTACACTCAGCCAAAAGTATTTCCGAGACGTTCTGAGATACTTTAAACCTATTTATTTCCATCTCATCAGAAGCCAGGCCTGAAGGTGAAGAGAGCGCAGGTTGGGGTGGACTAGCTGACCCTGCGTTCATAAGTCTGTAGAGAGTGGCAGAATCCTCGGTTTGCTGGCTGATAATTGATTCAATAGTGGAAACCATCTCTGTCGACGCCAGCAGGGGACAACTAGGATTATCTTGCCGCTGTGTTTCTCCACCTTGAACAGCATTCTCTGGATGAGAGGGACTGAAGGGAATGCATACGGAAATAGATCTTGCTATGGCAGCCTGAATGCATTCTGACAGAAAACACCATGTCCTGGGTTTCTGAAGCAGAATCAAGGCAGTCTGGAGTTGAGTGGGGACACAAAAAAGGTCCATATCTGGGATGCCACTTGTTGAATAGCGATCTCACGACATCTGCTGCTACTGACCACTTATGAGAATCTGCCTCTGTTCGACTTAGCTTGTCTGCTAGAGTGTTCTGGACCCCTGGCATTGAGACTACCTAGAGCAAAATCTTCTGCTCCAGACACCACTGCTTCCCTGCAGAGAGGGCAAGAGTGTGCTCCACCTTGCTTGTTGACGTAGTACATGACAGACTTGTCCATTTGAAGAAGAACAGTCTTTCCACTTACCAAGTTCACTAGGGCTTTCAGACCATATAGAACTGCATGCATCTCCAGCACATTTCTGTGGAGATGTGTTTCTGATGAGTCCCAGATACCTTGCATCTAGACACCCTGGTAATGGGCTCTCCACCCTAGCAGTGCAGCATCCGTGGTGAGAGTCACAACTGGCTCCGGTGCAGAGAAGGGGAAGCCCTGGTGAAGGTTGTCCTCCACTGATCATCATATCAGGGACCTCACCATGGGTTTAGTCACCTGAATTCCAGGGTGCAATTCCTGTGACTACTGGATACTGAGCATCCACTGAGTTGTCCTGATGTGCAGCCTTGCTAAAGAGACTGTGAACACTAAGGAGGCTATTAGGCCCAACGTGCATTCCAGGGAGTGGGCTGGCACAGTCTTGCATTCCATGGTATAGCATGCCATCTGCAAGATAGCCCACAGTCTGATGTGTGTGAGGAAAGCCCAGGCGGTATCCAGATCAACTCCTATGAACAGCAGTTCCTGGGAGGGTGCCATCTTAGACTTTGAAGGGTTCAGCAAGACTCCCACGGACACCAGAAACTGAGAGGCATTGGCCACTGCCTGCTCTGTCTACTGTATGGACAGGCTCAAAATTAGCCAGCTGCCCTGATACAGGAAGACACTTTCTGAGGTGTGCTGTAAGTATGGTAAAGTTCTTTGTAAATATGTGTGGCACAGAGGAAAGTCCAAAAGGATAGGACTCTGAACTGGTAGGGTTGCCCTTCCTTGCAAAACCTGAGGTACTTGTGGTAGCTGGGGTACATCAGTATGTGCTGGTATGCGTCCTACAAAGCCGGTGATGCTAGCCAGTCCTGATGTTTCAGGTAAGGTAGCAAGGATCACAAAGAAATCATTCTGAATTTTTTTGATCCATGCATTTGTTCAGGTTTCTGAGGTCGAGAATGGGGTGCATGCCCCCTAATTTATTTGGTACCAGAAAGCAGCTGGAGTAGAACCCTGTGTTCCATTCTAACTCTGGTGCTATTTCTCTACCGGGCCTCTCCTGCATCAGAAGCTCTAACATGTGAGCCAACAAGGAGAGTTGCCTTTTGGGAGGACAGTCCAATGGGTCCAACAATTCCAGGGAATACCTCTCTTGATGGATTCCTGGAACTGCCTTCTAGCAGAGGTGGTGGGGGTGAAAACAGTGGTGGGGTTCAAGAAGCATGGGACAGGCATAAAGGAATCTTAGGGAAAGGGAAGGGGGGGTGAATGAGCTGGAGTTCAAGTAGCATCTGCCGTGATACTATGGGCAGGAAAGATGGTCAGACTAGGTGAACCAAGCAGTCTTTATCTGTCAGAAAATTCTATGTTTCTATGTGTCTATGTTACGATGACTGTCATTCTCCACCAAAATAATAATGGCATCCACTATGGGTTTATACCGAGGCACCGCATATTTCTTGTCAGCTTGCTTGGGGACAGCTTCCATAGTCGCAGGCCTCCGCCATGCCAACTCAGACAGTGTCTCCAGGTCCAGCTGGATGGGAGGAACTAGAGACATCCGGACATTAGGCACGTTTAGAAACTCCAGCTGAAGGCGCCTAACATGATCTGTGGCTGCCGCTTCAAAATTCAGCACAGAGTCCATATTTCTGAGCAGAGAATCAAGGAGAAATCCTCCTAAGGTACAGTGGCAGGAACTTATTCCAGGTTCTCTGGACCACTGTACGAGTCATTTTTATCACCATCAGAGATGAGGTCAGGATCTGACTCGTCTCCCTCTGTTCTCTCCATGCCCAGAGGGTGGTAAAGAGGAGGGAGTTGAAAGGATGACACTGCAGGCTATGGTCGCAATAACACTGGCCCTGGTCACAGGTGGGGCTTCGGGAACAGCACCATCAGCTGTACCGAGGCCGGCCCTGGGACCAACCGCGAAGGGAAAGATCCCAGCACAAAAGGCCCATGCAGCACAGTGTCAGCAGAGCCAGCCCCAGCACAGAAGTAGGCCCCACATAGCCAAACCTGGTGTGGCACCTCCAATGGTGCCAACGACACTGCTGGCCTAGAGGAACCAGCGGCACCGTGGCTTTCACCATCCCCATAGTCAGAGATGACACCAGAAGTGGGGCAGGCTCTGACGGCACTAACAGCGGCCCCAACCTGCAAGCTAGATCCAGAGTCAGCCATGTGCCTCAGTCAAGCAACACTGAGGATGGCGCCAGCTCAACTGAGCCAGAGAGCAGGAGCCAGCACCAAAAATGAAATTACTTCACTTACTCGCTACACCCACTGCTCCATAAGAGCTGCCCAATGGCCAAACTGCCCACCAGAATCCCCACCACCGCTGAACAGTTCCCCCAGAAGTTGAGCGTCTCACAGCAGAATGACCAGAGGATGACCTTGACCAGAGTCATTTCTTCTCCTTATGCTTTCTACAGGAAGAGGTCGAGGCCAAACAGTGCAAAGACCCCAGCACACAGCGTATGCAGGATCTGGACCATTTCTTTTTTGCGACTTTGAGAGGACTGTCCACCCTCCCAGATGCCAGAGCACCCACCGAGAGAGAGAGAGAGAGAGAGGTGATGGCAAGAAACAGCTCTGCTGCCAGAGCAACTTGCCTTTTAAGGCTCCCTACCTTCTTCCATGGTCAACCGTTGGCACAAGGTAGAGCTGAGTGATAACTGTAGAGTTCTGTGTGTTAAACTAAACTGACACAAAGATAATAAACTCTAGTGTATTTTAAACTAAAACCAAAGATGTGAAAGCTGTCATCATATAGACAGTGAAGTTCAGGCCCCAATGAACAGAACTGCGATGTTGCTACTACAATGCTGCTGCTGTGCACTCGGTGGGAAAAAAGGAACGGAGGCACCTAGGGGCTGGCGGACGTATGGAGTAATATGCAAAAGGGGTCTACTTTGTGCCACCAGCCCTCCAGAAAAATTCTGGCTCCCGTTGGGTCCTAGCACCTCCAGCACAGACCCATTAGGGGGAGTCTATGAAAAAGACTGATTCTTGGAACATCAGAAAAAATAAAACTTAGACATGGCTGAGCTAGGCCACCACGTCACGGTATCCCCATGGGAACAGGCAACTTTCCACACTTTCCTATATCACAAATATTCATTTGCACATACTAAGCTGAAGTATTGTGCTTTCTATTCGGGTATCAATATTTCTCAAGAGCTTCTGTTCTTAAATTTACAGTATGTAGTAAAACAAACAGGTCATCTACCTGGGTTACCAGCAGAAACAAGTTAATTTACTAGGGGAAGACAATTCTTCCCCCTGAATATATGTAGTCTAACAAACAGGTCACCTGGGTTACCAATAGGAACAAGTTACTAGGGGAGGCCAACTCTTCCCCTTTAGTTACTTTTTAAGCAAATTCAATACAATACAGTTTTCTGTGTCATTTTACATACAAAATACATTACAAAACTCCTCACAGGATTAGCAAAATGTTAAATTCAACATGCAGAATTACTAAACTCAAGGTGACATATTAAAAGGATACAGGAAAGTATTGAAACTTCACTGATACGGGTTAACAATGTAGTGGCTGCCAAGCCTACCTAGGTTTCAGCTGAAATCTGGAAACAAAATATCCCTAGACTAACTAAAGAACTAGAAAATAGGAAACAAAGAATGAATTGCAGGCCCTTGTTGGCAGCACTATTTGTGAGTTTGTGTGTGCGTGGTGGTGGAGGATTTATTATAAGTAACTATGGCCTCGTACCAGCAACACCCCTGTCATTATCAAATCTAATTAAAACTGAGCAAGAGAGTCTGGGTCGAATATATTATCCAGAATTTGCTTAATTGCTGTGCCTTTGACATTCGAAAAGCAGTGTCCTACGAATACAAAAATAACAGCAAAATAAACTTTTCAAATCTGATCAAAGAATTAATTATTCAGCCAGGTTGGCCTTGGGTATATACTATCATAACAGCCCTTAAAATGATGAATATATCACGGGAAAGGTGAAAATGAAATAGGATAAACTGTCTAAACAATGTAATAAGCCATGCTGCGGTTGAATTTCACAAAACTGGGTCAAAATTACGATATACAACACTCTTCTGTGCAGTCTAAAGACACACTGTTATTCTAAATACAATGCTCCATTGTTATCCTTGCTCAGATGGATAATTTTAGAATGCTTTGTTTGTAAGACTCCATGTGATCTTTACACAACTGCTTACAGCACTACAGATATTATGTCACTTCTAAATACTGCAAATGTACACACAATACAAGACTCCTTGTTGAAGAAAAAAATGTACACAAATTAACCCTGTGGTGCAACTGTAAAAAGTTGTATAAAGCAGGCAGGCGTCAAATATGTTTAATGAAGAAGCTTATTCAACTGGAGAAACAATTACCACTATCCAAAATCTAGAACTTCCTGCTTACCTGCCATATCCACACAGAAGATGATAAAAAAAAAACCACTAGTAAAAGGTATAACAAATAAACAAGCAACCTGACAATTTAGTGACCAGAAATGAAAATTCCGTACCTACCGTAATTCCTGATCTTTCTGTGTATCTTCACCACTCATCACATTTGGGTTCTGGCCAGAGGTCACGACCCCGCAGGAACTTTTTTTTTTTTTGGTGGTGAGTCAGCGCACCGATGGCACCGCCCTCAAGGTGACACACTGTGTGGCGCTCGGGGCTGGCCGTTAGGTGTCGCGCCCTCGCCCTCCTGCCAGTTCTGAGTCACCATAGAGAAAGAAAGGGTTGGGAGGGAGGGCAAGGAAGTCCAAGGGACAGACAAAGGAAAAGAAGTACAAACTAAAAGGAGAAATAAATGACGGAGAGGACAGAAGGAGAATGAGAAAAACTAAGGAGACTGGTAAGGGGTCCCAATCCCTGGAAGCAGAAAAGGAGAGGGAAGGAGGGAAGGAAAACAAGAAATGGGAAGGGGGAGGACATACCCTGGACTGTTGACTGTCTCCAGATTGTATAGGAACTGCGCAGGAGTAGCCAGAAGGCTGAGTTGCCAGAATTCAAGGCACATAATCACTGGCAAGAACTCCAGCATGAGCAGAAGCAGCTATTCTGGAAGAAAGGGATAGGAACAGGGTTGTCCTCCCCCGAAACCACACATCTGGAAGGAGAGAACAATGAGCCTCCTAAATTAAACTGAGAGAAGAGTCCCTAAGGACAAGAACGGAGGAGGATGGAGGAAGAGAGAGAGAGAGAGAGAGAGAGAGAAAAGAAGAGAGGGCAATCACCAATCCTCACCCCAAAGGGGTGGAGCCGAGGCATTGAGGAGAGAAGTGCCCTCTCCCCCCTCCTGTCAGAAGGTAAAAAATCTCTCTGTGTGCACAAAGTCATCCCACTCCTGACCAGCGGAAAGGAAGGGGGGGGGAAGGGCACACAGAGGAGGAGACCCGAGACTGAGGCCCCAGGGGAATGTGGTGTGGGGATTAGTGATGAATGGTGAAGATACACAGAAAGATCAGGAATTATGGTAGGTACATAATTTTCATACCTTATCTGTGTCAATCTTCACCATTCATCACATTTGGGGTGAGTACCCAGCCCCCCCAAAGGGGGCCCTAGACCCTAGAGGACTAAGTCCCTTAGCTCACAGTGGGGAAAAACACTGAGGGAGAGAACCTTTACAGGCATGGAGAGGCCCGAGACTGGGAAGAGTGAGACAGGGACCTCCCAGAGGGGGCAGGAGGTTGTCCCAACAGACGCCTCCTCACCCTACGGGAGAAAAGGTGAGTTCTCTGGTACGCGGAGGAAATCACCCTACACCAGGCCAAGGGTTACAACTGGGAAAGACGCAGCCATGCCGTCCGCCTAGTGCAGATCGCTGTCCCTACGACCCTGGAAGCTACCTTGTTGGCATTGTAAGATGCCCTCGCTTGGTGCCTTGCTAGCTCCAGGCCATGTGCAGAGAGCGCAATGGCTTGTCTGGTTACCTCCGAAATCAGGTATAGAGGCTAGGAGTTGACCTAGCCTGGACCACAGAAACCTATCATAGGTAGCACAGTGGGCCTGATGAGCAGAAAGACAAAGAAGCAACCGTGCCGAGTAGAAGGTCCTCCTCCCCCAGAAGTCAAAATCCATGGAATCTTGATCTGAGGGCCGGTCACAGTAGAGGGCGCAAAGCCCATCGAGAGCGTCCAGTTGCATCAGTCCTGACTGAGGATGAGGCATACAACCTGGATACTCCAGGGGGGCACAATACCTCTGGCTCAAAAACCTAGGGGCTGGGACTCCGGAAAAGGGTCTTTGCCAGAACCGCAATGACGCCTCCTGGAAAGGAGCAGACCAGGTGGGCACCACAAGGGCGTCCGCACTGAAATCGTCTAGGAAGGCGTGCGTCAAATGCTCCAGATTGTGCCGAGTGGGTGGGGTGACATGCAGGTCTTCCATCATCCTCATGAGGAAACGCTGATACTCTGAGAGATCAGCAGCAGGGGAGATGTGGACGGAGGGCTCCTCTCCTCCCGAAGAGGAGGATGAGGAAGCAGAAGACCTCGGAGATCCAGAGGTTGGCTGCTCAGGGGGAGGGTGGAACACCTGCTTGTCCATGGCCCTGACGTACATAGGGAAGTGAGCAGCTGCACCCTTGAATTGCTCCCAGGAGTGAGGTCCCCTAGGACCAAGAATGCCTGGGAGAGCAGGAGATGGTGACAGAGGAGTTGGGGCTAAGTCAACAGAAGGCGACCGTTCTCTGTCCAGGTAAGACAGTGCACCAGGAACCCCAAGAGAAGGAGGAGATCCAGAAAACCAAACAGCCGATCAACCATGCTGGAACTGCCTAGGCTGTGCCCTGAAGAATCCCCCCTGTGAGGTGACTGGGACCATGGAATTCCAAAAGGACGGTCCCTTCCCTCCAAAGACCAGGGCCCTCTCGAGGAGACCGAGAAGGAAAGACGGGGCACACATAACCCTTCCCGGCCGGGTGGTCCCATAAAAGGTCGACGATCAACCCTGACCCTCGGATTCCAAAAGAGCCCTCTTCCTTGCAAACACAGGCCTAGGCAGCTGACAACCCTGGTCAATCCCCGAGGGGACCACCTAGGGAGTAGCACCCTTCCCTCCAGTAGGTGCTCCGGTCAGCCCTAAAGTTGGGTGATCCAGGCACACCACCTGAGGGGGTAACCCAACTGAGGGGGCAGAAAACCCTCTGATCCCAGGCTGCAGGGCAATAGTGACCTGCACTACTATCTGCTGGTCAGTACCCCTGACCCTAGACTCGGGGGATACCGCCCACTCCTCAGAGGGAGTCTGGCTCCGGTCATCCAAGGATACTACCAGGGTGTCAACTCCAAAGAGTCGGACAGCCGGTCCGAACCAGACTCTGAGTCAGTCTCCGAAGAGGTAGAGACCGAAGTCTGGTGCCAGACCATACGCGGACGCCTGCTCCTGTCTGGACCAAAGGAGGCACCAGTTTGGGTGTCTGCATCAGAGCCGGCACCAAACTCCTCCAAGGCACTGCGAACGGTGCCCAAAGAAGAGATAACGCTGAGGCGGCAGCAGAGCTGGAGTCGATGTCTCGCCACGGGCGCTCGTCTCCGTCCCATGATGCCACGAATGGCACTGAGTCAGGGACAGTGCCGACAGTGACACAGAGGGCGACACCTCCCACGGCGCCGTATCCTACACATGGCACCGTCCCCAGCCTCGGCACCGAGGTGAGAAACAGTCAAAGATGGTGCTGTAGAACCTCCCACGACGCCATCAGCACCATCGGCGCTGAGAACGGCATCGACAGCGGAGACGGCGCCGAGTGGCACCGGCCATGGCACCATCAGAGCCCACGATGCTGTGGCCCAAGACGGCACCAACAGATGATGTCGAGGACGGTGCTGACCCAGGCTTCCCAGCCCAAGGAATGACACCAGGGGAGCCTTTGCCCCCAAAGAGGCGATTGCCAAAGCGGTGCCTCCTGCCTGCCAGGGGGAACGGACTGGGCCTCCTGCACTGAGGAAGGGGCTTCTGCAACGGTGAGGCTACTAGCAGCAGAAGCCCCCTCCTCCACGGTCCATATAGAACCGGGAGGGGACACGGAGGAAAGGCCGAGAGACTGCAGCTTGGCCCGACAAGTGCACGTCTGTCCCCCAAAAGTCGGCAGAGCTCGTCCAACTTTCCACACACGTTGCTCAATGACACGACAGTCCATGAAGAAGCAGGCACTGCACAAATTCATGTCGTGAAGAGGGCCAAGACACGCAAGACAACGATCATGCTGGTCGGTAACGGAGTACTTGTGGCCGCACGGGCACCGACGCATAGGGGGCCGCCCCGCTTTCAGCGATTTCTTGCCCTCTGACCGAGACATGATCAACGGAGAAACAATTCAAACAAAGACTCAA
Source organism: Neoceratodus forsteri (assembly GCA_016271365.2). Classification (NCBI taxonomy): domain Eukaryota; kingdom Metazoa; phylum Chordata; order Ceratodontiformes; family Ceratodontidae; genus Neoceratodus; species Neoceratodus forsteri. The sequence goes on from CM057458.1 coordinate 1,213,121,795, forward strand.
CATCACTGAAAATTAAAAAATGGAACAGTCTTACCACAGCAATGTCGAGTGGGGCGAAATGGAACTGGCAGGTAATTTTTTCGGCATCGAAGACTCGGAGTCGAAAACACGAGAAGGCCTTGATAGCAGCTCCACACGGGGTGCGACCTCTATGGCGGGAGACAAAGAACTGGTGGGAGGGCGGGGTCGACGACACCTAACGGCCAACCCGCAAGCGCCACGCAGTGCGTCAGCCTCGAGGGCGGCGCCATCGGTGCGTCGACTCCACCCATCCAAAAAAAAAAAGCTCCCGTGGGTCGTGACCTCTGGCCAGAACCCAAATGTGATGAATGGTGAAGACTGACACAGATAAGATCAGAGACCTGTGAATCTGTAGACCCATGTTTGAAAGTACTACTGACACATATTACTATAATTTATAGTGACTTTTCCAGTCCTGCTTATTACGACTGCTCTCCCTCCACGATCAACTCCTGCTGCATCCCAGCTGAACCTCTCACATGCTTTTTGGACTGCTTTTCTATGTTCTTCGACCTCACCAGGGAAGTGGGGGACCATGTGCTGTTAAGAAAACTGGCTGCAATGGGAATTTTGGATTGAGTCACTAGTTATTGGAAGGAATAAGTGCAATGAGTAAAAACAGGAAGTTCCGTCTGACACATTAGGAGTGCCTGCAGAACTCACCCAGGGATCAGTACTCGGACTGTTAGTGTTGTCTATTTTTATTAACGATTTGCCAAGTCCCTTCTCATCTGTGGTCTGTATTCTATATGCCAATAACACAGTCAACCTTGTCTTGGGCTCTTGTCTACCGGACCTTCTAAAGGACTTTAATAAGCTCTCTCTTTGATAAATCAAAAACAAATTAAGACTGAACCAAACGAAAGCAAAAGTAATGTTACATGAAACAACACAGAGGGTGGCCTAGGACAAAGATGACCTGTATATTTACAGCAGCAGCAGAATAAAGGTATCACAAGAAAACATTGTCAAATACTTAGGAGTCTATTAAGACTCCAATTTGACCTTGTTACCTTAGTTGGAAAGAATAGGTAAGACAACGAATCAAAAACTGGACTTCCTCTATCATAATGTTAACTCGCCAACAGCTAAACGGCAACTAATACCCTTGCCATCAACACTGACCTAGAAGAACAGATTTAACTGGCTTAACTTCTTTGAGGAGACATCTTCTCAGCAGATGGTGGGATATAAAAGCCTGGTCATGGTATGGATCAGAGTGGCAGGTCTGTTCTTCCTAGCGTCTATAATCCACAGGGAAACTTTGATCACTTGCATCTTCTAGTTCCTGGTACCTGTCATAATGAGCTAACAGGACAAGTCTGTCATCAACCGCTCGTAACTTCCCCCAACCGTGCTCTAAATCATGACCCTGTACTTTCAATTATGGAAGTTCTTCTGTAAACTATGAAGTGGTCCTATGAGAAGTAACAAGGCACAAACTCACACCAGGGAGAAGCTCACCACTGTCAGAGCTGAATTATGAGTTTCACGAGCAGTGTAGAACCCTGGCAGCTGCAGCAACTAGACTCGAAATGTTCAAAAGTAGACAAAGTTGGAGCTGCCTAAGCACTGTGTACTACTGGGGACATACAATGCAACTACGGTAGTTCTCACTCAGTCTATATAACAATTGTGATCAGGGTTCAGCTGTACCAGTGTGTCGACTGCAGGGAGCACACAGCTTCCAGCATACTTGTTTAAAAGTTTTTTTTTTGTTTTTTTTTTAATTTTAGGCATCTTTGGGGAACTCCAATAAAGTAGGTGGCCTTTTTGTATTTCTTGTGAGTTGTCCCCAAAAGGCACTGACACATCCATTTAAGCTGTGACTAGAGAACTGACACAGACTCAAGAGTCCTGGACATGTTTGGGCAGGATGTTCCATAAATAAGGAAATCCGTAATAACTGCTCCTAGCAGGCATAACAATTCTTTGTGCTAGTTACTGATTTAATGAACAGTATGATGAAGCAGCATGCTATACACCTGGGAATTTACAAATGAAACACTCTCAATTATCTTCTGGAGAAGAATTCTCAATACAAGAATACTGGACTATCTTCCTTACTGTCTTTAGACTAAATTTGTTTGTTATAAAGTAGTTTCACCCAATGACTTCCGAGCCTTCAAATATACCTAACTGGGCAGAAATTGCCTTCCACATCCCTTAATTTGTATATTTAATCAGGCAAGTAAAAAACTGAGAGGAATACTCCAAATAATATATACATATAACAAGGACTGGTACACTTGCGTTTGGGGCAGGGAGAATAGTCTCGCAGACACAAGGAGGAGGAAGGTGGGCCGACTGTTATCTACTTACATGGAAATCTTTGCATTTAAGTTCAAAATATTGTTATACAAAATGTACTCCAGGTGAAGAATGATGAGATGCTGATAATTGGACAGTGTTGTTGTTATTCCTGGGAGTTAGCAGCTCCCATCTGGCACCAGACTCCACTCCGCCTGAGCACACTACTTCCTGGTTTTTATACAAAAATGTACCTTTGTTTTCCAGAGGGTCGAAATCATCCACATTAATATCTTGCCCTATTATACTTGTTACAGACCCCTCCTAGTGAACCAATCAATCAATACTTTATTTGTTTAGTGCACATTTCTGGGAATCAAAGCGCTTTACGTACTGTCAGAGAACTTCTTAAAAAAGATACTCCATAACATTCTATTTCAAAATCATCAATGCTAAAATCCTTAAATCAGACTCTCAACAGGGAAGGCATGGCTAAATAAAAATGTTTTCAGCTGAACTTTAAAATGGTCGATGTTCTGGCACTCTCTGACCTAACAAGATAGAGAATTCCACAGGGTTGGCGCCGTAAAAGCAAACATACAGGCCCCAGATGACTTCAGTTTAACCCTGGGAATCTCTAGCAATTCCTCATCAGTGGAGTGGAAAGGGCGGAGGGGGCAGTAAGGATGAAGAAGATCTTGCAGGTATCTGGGTCCCTGGCCATGTAGGGCTTTATAGGTCAGCAAACCGACCTTGAAGGAGATCCACCAATTTGTCAGTAGCCAGTGCAGATGGCGGAGCACAGGTGTGATATGACAAGATCTAGGTAAGCCAATCAACAACCTGGCTGCCGCATTCTGCACTAGCTGCAATCGGTGAAAATCTACCACTGGTAGCCTTAGGTATAGGGCATTGCAGTAATCTAGTTGAGAGGTCACAAAGGCATAAATCAGAGCTGGCAAATCACCAGGGGAGATCAGGTGTTTAATCTGGCAATGTTTCTCAGATGGTAAAATGATGCTTTGACCACAGCCGACACCAGAGATTTCAATGTCAAACTGCAGTCAAGCACAACACCCAGATATTTCACCCGATCTAAGGTAAGCAGCGGGCAGTCCCCAAGCCAAATTTCCAAGGTCTCACCAGCCGGCACCCTCCCACACTGGTGACCAGGTTCAAGCACCAGTACTTCGGTCTTGTCCAGATTTAACTTCAGCCAGTTGGTCTTCATCCAGTCTTGAATCTCAGCGAGGCAGTTGTTGAAAACAGAGACTGTCTCCTTTTGCCCAGCAGCGAAGGACGTGTAGAGTTGAGTGTCATCTGCACAGTAGTGAAAACTCAGCCCATACCACCTGATGATATTGTCCAATGGCAGCATATACACTGTAAATAACATTGGGGACAAGACAGAGCTCTGCGGGACCCCACAGGACAGGGGCAGGGAGGCACAGGAAAAAATTCCCGATACTACTCTCTGCATCCTGCCCGTGAGGAAAGATTTAAACCAGCTGTGGGAATGTGCCAGGTTAGTCCACAGCATACCCGCAAGTGCTCCATCAACACCCCATGGTCCACAGTGTCAAATGTCGCTGAGAGATCGAGAAGCACCAAGATGGAGTGACTCCCTGGATCCCTTATTTATTTATTTTATTTATTGAGTCTTGGATTATAACACCTTTGAGCAATACAACTCATTTACAAAGGTTCCACGTCAGTAGTACAAAAACAAAACAAAGTAAACAATACATAAGTAAATAGCAGATATCAGGAATATACTTAAAAAAAAATTAATACATCAAAAGCAATCAAAATAGCACTGAATGCTGCTCAATATAACAGTAGAGTGGGCTAGAAGAGAGGGCAGCCTTTGAGGCCTCATCAAAATCTAGGAGAGAAAGTAATAGGGTGTAAGGTGGGGGATGGGAGAAACTAGAGGGAGAAGGAGATGAGTTGCACAGGAGGTGGAGAGGGAAGGAGCAGAGTTGCAAAGGAGGTAATGGGGATAGAGAGATGAGAGGATGGGGAGGTGGAAGGAGGGAAATGGGGTGAGTGCAGAGAGAAGGGGGGAGAGCTGGTGAAGTGAGGGGGAGGAAGACAAATTAATAGTATAAGGAGAAGAGGTTTTGTTTAGTCAGGAGAGGGGGCAGCCTAGCAGGCCTTGTCGAAAACCCAAGAGAGAGAGAGAGTAATATGGGTGGGAGAGAGGTAAGAGAGAGAGAAACGTAGGGAGAAGGAGAAGAAGTTACAAAAGAGGTGGCATTAGATAAGAGAATGGGTGGAGGGTGGAAGAGGGAAGGTGAGGAGGAGCAAGGGAAGAACTTGAAGATGCGTGAGCAGAGAAGACGCAGGGGTGAGGGGTGGAGGGGAAAAGGCTCAAGGGTAGGATCGAAATTAAGTGACAAGAGTTAAAAGTGCCGAAAGGTACAAGTACAACGATAAAATAAGCAGAAGGCTGCTAAGGGTGGCAGTCACATATACTGTTTATGCCGTCAGATCATTCAACATCCGGACAAGGACAGTCTCTGTACTATGCCTCTTCCTGAAACCAGACTGGAGAGAGTCGTAGATGTTATGAGTAGTTAAATGATCATCCAGTTGTGCAGCCACCACCTTCTCAATAACCTTGCCCACAAAGGGCAGGTTAAACACAGGTCTGTAGTTTGCCAGGATGTCTGGGTCCAGCGAAGGTTTTTTTAGGAGTGGTTTCACAACTGCCTCCTTCAGGGGTTCTGGAAAAACCCCTGTCACTAAAGAACAATAGACTATCCTAGCTAAGACCGGGCTCATGACCTCCATGCACCCCAACAAGAGGCACGTGGGCCCTGGATCTAAACTACAAAAGGTCGGCCGCAACTCCTGGGTGATCCCCCACAACATCCAACTAGCCAAAGTCAGACCAGACAGAACAAGTACTTGCAACCTCAAACCCGTCACTGCAAGGCTGACTTGAGGGTGCTGACTGGCTCTCCAATCTGACAGTGGCAATCTTATTAGTAAAGAACTGAGCAAACTCATCACGTTTGGATTGTGAAAAGGCTCCCCATGACTGAAGACAGGCTGGATTGCACAACCTAACGACAGTACGGAAGAGCTGAGCTGGTCTATTGATTGCCGCAGCAATCTCCTTGGACAGGAACTCTGCCTTCTTACAGGAGATTGCTGATTGATAGTCTTTGTAATGGTCTAACAATCTAAGCTTGTCCTCTGCCAGACCAGATTTCCTCCAGCGCTGCTCCAACTTTCAACCCTTCCTCCTCGTCTCCTTCAGAGTCTCTTCAAACCAGGGAGACTTCTGACAGGACATGAGGGGGGTGAACAAGGACAGGTGCTACAGAGTCGAGAGTGCCGGTAATAGCCCTATTATAGGCCAGTACCAGCTCCCTCAGCTCCTCGCATACATTCATTATGCCTGAGAGGTCCAATATCTCCATTAGACCACCTGGAGACAATTCCCTTAAGGGGCAATATTGGACCATCTCCATATGGGCAGGTCTACTGGGGGTGCCTCGAACCTGAACCTGACAGTACAGTGATCAGATCAACTCACTGGTACCACCACCAGATCATCGATCTCCATCCCAAACAAGAAAACTAGATCCAATTCTCATTAATTGGAGGAAATTTTGACCAAACTGTGAGAGTTGGCATTGACCCAAGCATTGAAATCCCCCAAAATAATCCAACTGGGGAGGGGGGGGGAGATTCCAATAACATGTTGACAACGAAGTCTGCAATTTTCTGCAGGAATTCTCTCCCATCTCCAGGTGGACGGTAGATGAGGAGAATCCTGCAACCTGCACCTGCGATACATTCAAAGGTTCCAGTTTCTCCTACTGGGATGGCTGTGATGCCCAGGTCCGATTTAAAACAAATGGCTACTCCCCACTCCTGCGATCCTTTTACGGGTGGTGCATCACTGAGTACCCCAGATGCATGTTATTTTAAGTCCTAGGACAGAATGATATCTCATTTTATCTGGCAGGGCAAAAGACCTCGTATTAACTTTTCAAAGTCCAAGGAAGGTCTTAATTTGCCAAACTTTAGACAGCACTGGAGAACTGCCCAGATGTGCATTACTTACCTTTGGTGTTTCAGGGTCTACTCTGCTCTGTGGAAGGACATAGAGTTTAGTCTTGGGTATTTATTTACCTTTGGTCTTTTAGGGTCTACGCTGCTCTGTGGAAGGACACAGAGTGCAGTCTTAATCTGGACAGTTATTTGTATGCATGTCCACCGGGCAGTTATTCCACGGATCATTTCACTAAGTAGACTGCAGTTAAACTTTTTTTGAGCTCACATTTGACTATTAATTAACTGTAGAGCAGTTCAATACAGTCATGAGCTCACCCCCTCACAAATGAATACAGAGTTTCACAATTGGAACAAAGTCTCAGATATTTCTATTTCTCTTCATTCATGGGTTAATCTCATTTCATGACCTGTTCTCCATATATGGTTTATGCCATGGTTTCGTTATCTCCAAATTAGCTCCTATTTGAAGTTTAGGGAACAGGACGCTACCTGTTTGCCTTCTTCAATTCCAGGTCTGCTCCAGTTACTAATGGAAGCTCAAAAAGGGGAATGTCAAGGTCACTTGACTGGTAACTTTTACAGGAGGTTTGGTTGACTGATACACTTCCACTTCAATGGATCCCATTTTGGAGAGGTGGAATATGGAACCATCTCAAATCCCAAAGGGAATGTTTTGCAACTCTGGCAGTCAAGTTCATGTATTCTTATTAGTGGCGTGAATTTGCACTGAGATGCCACTCCCAAAAATCCAAGCTAAATTTATGGGACCCGAATATTGGAAGTCCTGGAAGGGATGTGGGGTATGGGATGTAGACCACATGCATGTTTTCTGGAACTGCCTGGTCCTGGATGAGTTTTTGGCATCTCTACAGCTCCAATTTCAGACCCAATTTGATAAGCATGAGCTTCTGCTTCTGGACTTGGTCCTATTGAGCCATTCCTCCTGAAGGGGTTGGCATTTCTAGTCGCTCCATCCTCCTCTGCTGTTTATTAGCCGCCAAAAAGGCAATCACTAGATTGTGACTTCAGGTCATGCCTTTTAAAGTTTTCCAGAGGAGACTAATAGTTAACTCCACCTATCATATGAAGAGCTCAACATCTACCCTACAGGGTAGGGAACTCCAGTTTGAACATGATATCTTATCTGTACCTTGACATAATCACCAGCATGGTTTGGGGATTGGGGCCTCCTAGGTGTTATAAAGGAAGATTGGTCATTTCACATGGTCAGTGATATCTACTTATAAGGTAGATATGTTTGTAATCTTCTACCAGATTATCACAAAATGTATATTGGCTTGTCTGTTTAGTCCCCAAATTCCTCTTCCTTTCTGTTTTTTTTTTTTTTACTCTGCCAGACTTCTATTATGCCTTTCCATTATGTACAACCCTGTCTAGTTGTTTGTTGGAAATTTTGTCTTTCTACTGTTGTTGTTTGTATAAGTGTCAACTCCGTAGCTAAAAATTGTTAAACTTCAACTATAAAAAATGTACCTTTGTGCATCAGCCAAAACACAGCAAGTAAACACTAAGATATCAGTCACTTTGTGTTGCCAAGCTAAGTGATGGACAATGGAGTGAATCAGCTAGGCACACATAGCTCTGGCTGTAAAACTGTCGATCTGTTCCTTAACCATAATTAACTGTCTGTTAAGTATATGGGTGTTACATGCAGCTAAGAGTCAGATCCTTGAGTGAGGATGAGGACTGTAGTTACATATTAAAGCAGCAGTGCACAATACAGTGAACAATTTGTGTTTTTACCATTTTATTCAATTTTAGAGTGCCTTTTTTTATCCTGCCTGTTAAAGCAGGCCTGTATGTTACAGTAAACATGTTGTATCTATACTATTTTAGACTGATCCTTTTCTTCATACAACCGTAGTGACATGCTGCAGTAATCTAAGGTTAGAAAGAAAGGACTCTTGGTCCTTCAAGTCGTTCCCCCTCACACACACACACACACACACACACACACACACACACACACACACGCACACACACACTTCCTTCCTTAGCAAGGACCAACAAGTTTGCTATGCAAACATGTACTAATGTATAGAGCTTCTCCACCCACTCTACAACCAAGGGTGCTCTGTGATTCTCTTGGTAAGCTTACCTTGAAGGCCTGTACAGTCTTCATGTCCACTCTGGTGGACTAATCCATAGACTGGGTCACAGAACTCTGGGAGAAGAGGTACCTTCTAACATTACCCCTAAATTCATCACCTCTGACTTTCAGGACATGTTTTTCAGTCTTACTGTTCAACCATCTTGAATCTTCTTAAACAGTTCTTTTAGATTTGAAATAATTACAATGAGCTCTCTTTTAAATAACACTATTCCCAGATGTTTCATATTCTCAGCTGTTTTTGAACACCCATTGTCCCATAAGTGCAGGGAACAACAACTTCAAGGAACAGTGTCTGTTGCCTGCTAGTTTGCCTTAGTCGTAAGAAAAATCATGCTAAACTACAAAAACAGTTTAAGAATACTGATGAAAATTTGGAGCACTCTTTTAAATATGGTTATCCCTAGGTTTTTTTTGTCAGTATTCTCATCTGCTTCTGAATACCCATTGTCCCATAAGTTCATGAAGCAGTGTCTGTTGCATGCTAGTTTAAGGAGATCTGCTTTTTGGGGAGTGGCTGACCAGGAAAGATGCTCTGCAGAGTTCCACTTTGGGTGTGCCGCGTCATGATTTATTTAAAGTCAGATATCAGAAAAATAACGTACAACAGCAGACAGATCGTAGTAAGACCCAGTGTTCCCATTCATGCATGAATGTGCGTGAATCATGTAAAAATTAAGAACTTCAAGCTCATTTATATGTTTGGGGGGAAGGGTAAACTGCAAGCACAGGGGTGCTTCTCTGAATTCAGGCATGTGTGCTACTGCACTCATTGTGACCGCACACTAGATTTCCCACGGTTACCTCTAGCTGGTGCAGATTGGTCCATTTAAGTGATCTTCCCATCCCACAAAAGCAAGAAGTCAGTTCCAGTCAGTGATTGGAGGCTGGAGCCGGCAGGCAGAGGGATTTGTATTTTGAGCAGAGCAGGTTGGAGGACAGTAACGTTGCATTACTCAATGTCTCAGCAACAGAGTAGGTAAGAGATACTGGCCAGCTGAATTGACTGAAGACCCAACGCCAAGGATGAAGCCTCTAAACAGTCAGGTGTGGGTCCTACTATTTGTCTTACAGGGAGAGTCCAACAGACTGACCAAGCAAGACTGTGTACTGTGCTCCAGCACAGAGAGTGTGTCACTCCCACAATACCAACTGTCAGCTCAGTTCACTGTGACTGAGTACGAGTGTGCACTGTGCTGCTGGCTCAGAGAAATGTCCTGCCCACCCGCCAACCCGACTGTCAGCTGAACTAATAGATCATCCCCCCCACCAAAAAAAAAGGTCCTTATTGATTGCTGTTGTCATTGTAAAGTGTTTTCTCTCTGCCTCCATGTGGGGAGAGGATATGTAACAAAATCGGGGAAGGGATGTCTGTCATTTCAGGTAAGCGCTATAGTTTCTAGTGTCCTTGTTGCTCTCTACTTTATCATGCTAGTTACCCCAACTGAGCATATATGTTTTGCTGCCCTAAATGTATTTTTACTGCTCTGTGTAACAATGTTGAGCGGCAGACAATGTTGAATTAAAATGGTGCCTTTCATCTACAGCTTTGGTGCCAAGACGCAGGATTGATGAGGTGGTAGCCCTACTTTCAGAGCCGTGGTAGTTAATCGTGGCTGGAGGGAGTAGAAATGCAGTTTTCCTATCATCGCTGGTCTGGGTGCTTTAGTTAAGCCACTGCACCCTTTTGAATGAAAGCTCTTGGTTTGGGGGGTGAATATATCTGAGTATTGGGACACAGAAGGCCAAGATCAGCCACTTTGTGCCTCTGCACTACTGACAGTTATATTCTTACTTCCCTATAATGGGAGAGGTTATACTGTTTACCTGGCTTTTTTATAGGTTCCATTTAGAGTACTTTTGAAGCTTTTAGGCACAGGCTTTTTACTGTGTTTTTCGTTTTATTAGAGCAACATGGACCTGTGCACTGTGACAGTGTTGTGGTCAGGAGGGAATGAGCTGGGCTCAGGTGCACTGGGTGAGGAATCTGTATCTATGAAAATTTTCAGAAAGGGTACAGTAAACCCCAAAACATTGATTTGTACCTGCAAAATATTCTGGCGAGGGTACAGTGAACCCCCTGATGCATGGAGCCAATGGGAACATTGGTTAGACCTTTCTAACGAGTGGCTTCTTGTTAGACTCCAGATATGGTAAGACTCTCAAACCAGCAGATGACTGAAAGTGGGAAGGGAAAGCAGTCCAGGCTGGCAGGCACCATTTCGGGAGCAGGACAATGCTCCTGGGCTACTAATGAGGCTGAGCCAATCTTATATATTTATTTATTTAAATTTTGGTAACTAGGAAAGGCACACTGAGCCAGGGCTCAATTCCAGGTGTGACCCGGGGAACAGGGTATAAATTTGAAACGCATGCAAAATGAAGTGACATAACAGTAAACTACAAATACAAGGACATAAAAATAAAACCGTGCAATACAGCAGGATTCAGAAATCAGCAGAGCAGTTTTACAATCACAGTTGGGTAAGTTACAATGTTTTAAGCATAATAATAAAGGACAAAGTGTAGCTAAGTCAGGGATTAGTTTGGGGAGAGAGACTGGGGCAGAGGCAAGGAGCACAGTCGGGGCACCTCTGAGCAGGTGCTTGAATGGTGGCAGCAAGAGGCTTACTGGAAGGAAGATGAAAGTTTTTTCCAGATGGAAGGAAGATGGAAGGAGAAAGCTGACTGTCCTGCCATGGTGTGAAGATGGGGGAGGGAAAAAAATGGGGGAGGGACTGGCTGGAGACAGGAGGGAGGACAGATAGGAGGAAGAAGTCCATACCCGAATTTGGCAATAACAGCTAAGGAGTGAGTCTGGTGATGGTGGGAGAGGGGAGGGATAGAAAAAGATGGGTAGAGGGAGCAGCGACGAGTGCGGAATTGTAAGTTTGTGGCAAAGCGGCAAAACGCATTTATGAGGGTGTCTAGTTTGGAGAAGGAAGTGGTGGGAGCAGTGCCGTAGACAATGTATGCACTGTTGAGCACGGGGAGGATGGATTTAGTAACCAGCTCGTGATGCACAGGAAGAGAGAGGCGTTCTTTATTGTGGAACAATATCCTCTAGTTTTGGGCAGGGTTTTGAGCGCAAGGTGTCAATATGGACTGAAAAGATGAGTTTGTTGTCTAGCCATGCTCCAAGGTATTTGAGCACAGTGACAACTTCAAGGGTGGACTATCTGAAGTAGAGAAGACAGGGGGACGAGAGTGAGAAGAGCTTTTGTCTCGACCCAAAGGTCATAGAGACTGTTTCCTTCGTGTTTACCCTTATGTTATTTGTCTGAAACAAGTTTAGCATACTATTAAAATCACGCTGGAGCGGGGACACTATGTCAAGGGCAGAGGGACCTGAGGTAAAGATGATGGTATCCATCAGCGTACATGTGGATTTCAGCATGTGAGCAAGCTGACGGGAAGTCGCTGATGAAGATGGAAAACAAGACAGGGCCTAAGATAGAGCCTTGGGGCACACCAGCAAGGACTGGGAAGGGAGAAGACAGGGCAGAGCCCACCTGAACTGACTGACTCCTGTTCGTGAGGAAGGAACCGAACGAGTTCACTACTGGTGGCGCTAAACCACCAGAATGGAGCTTGCTGAGTAGGACTGGGTTGGACACAGAGTCGAATGCTTTTGCCAAGTCAATAAAGACGGAGGCCGTGATGTGACCCATATCCATTCCTGAGAGAACAGCATTTGTGACCCGCAATAGGGAAGATGTAGTGGAGTGGTTTATCCTAAAAATGGCTTGAAGCGGGGAGACAGTATTTGTGCTTGTGAGGAAATCAGTGATCCTAGAGTGGAATAGGGACTCAAGGAGCTTAGCAAGGGAGGGAGACAGGGCGGTAGTTCTCTGGGCTAGAAGGGTCGCCGCCTTTATGGAGGGGTAGGACCATGGCCATTTTCCAGGCCTCAGAGACTGTACCTGAGGAGAGGAAGAGACTGAGAAGATGAGTTAGGGTGGGGGGGAGACAATGGCAAGGGTGGAGATCTGAAGGGTTTTGGGGTCATACCAGTGGGGCTGCTTTTAGCTGGGTTAAATGACATTAAGGCACTGTGGACCTCCTGTTTGGCGATGGGGGTACTTGGTAGCCATTTGGAGAATGCAGAGTGGGGGTCAGGGAGTGCACAAGAGATGAAGTACTTGTTTAGGGTGTCCACTACCAAGGAAGAGTCAGAGACCACCTTTAGGGCCATGTGGGAAGTGGTCCTGGGGGCAGTCAAAGAGCTATCTGAAAAAGTGGACAATTTTAACAAGAGTTACTTTACTTAAAACTAAAATGGAACAAGTGTCTGCTGAATGAAACAAGTGCAGAACTTTCTAACGTTACATTTACTGCAGTTATGGGACTAGTGAAGGAGAACAAGTCACTCTAGCACTGAGTAGAGAATTTAAAAAACTCTGCAAGAGCCTCAAATGCCAAGACTCCTGGGCATAGCAGAGGGTCTTGAGGGACAAGATCCTGTCTCCTACATGCAACAGCTTTTTTGGACATGCTTTAGGGACTTGCAAGGTATTTCTATATGTCAGGCTTACTGGATAACTTCCATGGAGGAAAACAAACAACAACTCATACTTACTACAGATGCTTTTTGGTGGTCACTGGGGGACTGTACGAGCAAGATGGGATTCTGCAAAAGGCCAAGGTATGTGGCACACTTCAAACTGAAGACAGAGAGGCAGTGCATTGTTTCCCCAACCTCAGTTTCTCTATGAGGGAGAGAAGACGTGCCTTTGATGGTGTGTAGGCCAGTCTTTGTGAGATTGACATCACCCACTCCCTCCAGTTTCCTGTCTGACTAAAGACATTATACACAGGCAAGCAGTTTATTTTCAATAATCTGACCGACGCAGAAAGGAAACTGGACAAAATCAAGCAAGATTTTCACGTTAACGAAACAGCACTTCAGCGGTCGGACATGGAAGACTGACAGGGCGAGTACAGCGCCTTTCATTTAAATGATCGTCTAATGACTGTTAAAATGCTGTTCTGCTGTTAAATCACTGAGTAAATGTTCATCAGTGTTAAACAGTTAAAAAGGGGGGTGCAAACGAATGTTCGGAAGTGCTGGTGATACCTTTACAAAGGTAACTCTGAGGGCTATGCCTCAAATATACGACATATAGGGGCTACAGCATTTTAATTCAGAATGGTGGCAGCCTCATGGCAGAACTCTTGAAGGGAGTGAAAAGAGCACAAGCAGCCATCTTAGAAGTACCTAGTGCACAGCATTTACATAGTCCCACAGGCTAGAGTGAAAAACGTTACCCAACAATGTAAGTAGTAATATCACTGACCACAAGTTCTTACCAGTTCCAGATACTCTGATGAAAGTACACAGTAGTTTAATGAGGATTTATATTTTACATTTGAGATAATAATCCTGAGAACCACATTTTCCTTTTCAGTATAACAAAGTTTGAAGAGGCAGTTACAAGCAGTGATTTGCAGGGTTTGTCTAGGACTCATGAACATTTTACTGTAGCATTCTGAATCTTGAACAGCTCAAAGAGTGAGCCTCATGAAAGGGACAATTTACTGGACTATCTTTCCTTCATATAGGTTTAGTGTCTTGCCACATAGACTCATTCTGAATAGACATTTCGGACTTCACTGCTTAGGCAGCATATGATTTTTTTTTTAAACCTCAGGTGTTGCACCAGTTAGCTGTTAGATCAGAACACTTATAGTTATGATATATATATATATATATATATACACTGTATATAGCCTTTAGCTATGAATACTTGTTTTATCTGTAATTGTAGTATTAGAAAATGAATATAGTTTTAAAAAAGGGGGGACTGCTTGGGGTGCCCTACAATGCCACTGAGTCCCCCTAGATGTAATCAGTGGCTGCCCCTGTCTAGGGGCTCTACAAGGTTAAGGTGTCTGGGTACTTCTATTTCCCTGGTTGCTGGGGGTTCATATCCATAATTAAGTTAGAAGATCGCATGGTGTAAGAGTGATACAATGCCCTGGAGTGCAGTACCTACCCACCTCCCTACTAGTTTACCCTCACCCGTGAACCAACATACAGCAGTAACAGTTCCCACAAGACATGCACTTAAAGGAGTAGTACAGTCAAAATTCGGTAAAATGTTGGGCAGAGTGTTTTGATTTCTATGTGTTCCTGGTTGCTGGGTGCCCTTCCGTTTGTTTGCTATTAGGAGTTTTTTTCTAAATTAGCCTGCTAGTCATATGGTAGTTTTATGGTCCCAGGGGATCTCCTTCTCAGCAAGTTTTATTGCTCTTCTTTTTTCATACAATGCATCCTGTCCCATGTCACAGTGATGAATCCACAACCACTGATTCAGCAAGTACAAGAGATAGGAGCCTGATGTTCTTGCCTCCAATGAATAACTAATTCAATATTTTTGTTTTCTATGTGTGTGTCAGGTCTAGCCAGCAGGAGTAAATGTTCTGTTTTTAAAACTTTTCATTTCATCAAATTACATACAGCCATAAAAACCACACAAATCACCCCAGATCATCAATGCCAGAACTGGTAAAGAGTCTAGCTGTTGTCTTACAGAGTAACCCACTCAGTTAGCCTTCAAGTATTTACTAAACTGTAAATTAGCAATTAGTGCTCACTGGATAAGAAAAGTTAATTAATATCACAGTTCTACTGTAGTAAATTGACTCAAACCAGTGCTTGCTGAATCCATGGTCCCGGATACATCACTGTCACATGGGACAGGAGGCACTGTAGGAACAAGAAGAGCAATAAATCTTGCTGAGATGGAGATCCTCAGGAGCCATAAAACTAGCAGGCTAATTTAGAAAAGACTCCTAATAGCAGACAGAGGGAGGGACACACTAGGAGTACACACACAAATTTTATATATAGAACAACATACAGGCTGGTGTGTCTAACGAGAATTTTACACACACCTGAGGTGTTGGATGCTACATAAACCCCGAGACCGAAGCTCAAGGGATTTATCTAAGCATTCAAAACAGAGGGTGTGTGTAAAATTTGAGTTTTATACCACCCCATATTTTATTTAATTGCTGGAGTCATGTTTTTCGCCACAGCAATTATATAAAATGTGTGCAGCAGTACCTGAAGCAAAGTTGGCTGTTCCCTGGGAGTAGCGATTAGGTGGTGGCAATGAGGGCTCTGTATAGCCCCGTTTGTTGTTTTTTTTTTCCTTCAGTACTTTGTTTTGTCCTTTGTGCTGCTGCTGCGACAGTGAGAAGAGAGCTGAATTGGAGGTGAGACGGAGGAAGTGGAGCATGAGACATAGGCACGGAGCTGCTGCGGTAAGCTAAGGGGGTTAGAAGAGAGCTTGAGGGCGGTGCAGAAAGACCCCTGGAAGGAAGGACCCAAGTTGCTGGTCACTACACCAGCATCAACAAATTAGTCTATTAAATAAAAAAAATAAATACATTTCATTTAGTGCCGAAGGGTGGGAAAGAAAAGCTTCAGAGAGGTGGAGCCGCTGTGTGGCTCGCGCTTTTTTCATAGGAAAGTGGTGCATGTTTGCCGTTATAAACACTCCTTTATAACAGCAAATTACACACGCCTTTTCCTATGTGAAAAAACGCGATCCAGTTATAACACTCTGCACAACTTATGTTTTTACAAATTCTAACTGTACTACTCCTTTAACACAGTAACTTAAACATTATTCAGATAAAAGATTTGAACAAAAAACAAAGGCTTTATTTAGAGTCAGGAATCACGCCCTAAATGGGAGGGGACGACATGTTTAGCTGCAATGAGGCAGTGCAGTATAGTAATTTGTGGCTGGCCTTGTGTATCCCTTCCTTCTAAGCCCTGGACCACTTCAGCCCTGAATGCTCTTCGGTGCCCTCCATGGCTCAGCCTAGTTAATACTGTATTAAAAAAAAGGGGAAAGCTGGACTGATGTTTCCTTTCAGTATCAGAAAGGTACAATTGCAGCCATAGTTCTGAAACTGCCATACATACAGTATACACATAATAAATATACATATTGAGCCTCTTATCCTTGTTCTTTCTATTTTTTCCTCTGAGCATTAGCCAGCAGGGTTACTGATCTAGAAAACCTCTGATCCAACTACTGCAAGGCATTTATTGACTGGTTACCTCCTTCAACACTAGCCAGCACAGCAGGATAAAGGCAACCTACTGGTCAGACACAAAATCAGCATTCATCTGGTACCAATTGCAACACTTGTAGTTCTAGGATTACTGTGTCACTGGAGGCCGATGGTGGTGTTCTAACCTGACACCTCACAAAATTTCTCACATATATATATTTCTTAAAGAAAATGCCCAGAAAAATCAGAGGATCACAGTTTATTTACTGATATGTACTTAATCCAGGTCAGCATGCAGTACAGTAAACTTGTCTATAGTCGCCACCTACTGGAAGGGGAAAAAGGTAAATCACAAAAGTAAAAGTAGTAGCAACAGCTTTTACTTTTATTCAGCATATGACTGTCCAGATAAAAATCCTATTTACAAAGTTGTCCTGAATCCTCCTCAGTTACATTACGCAAATAACATGCAACACTGACAACGGTTCATCATATGGAACAAATAAATTGTATGTAAAGCAGACAAAACATTCATAAGAGAATTCCTATCAATTAGCCTAGTTCACGATGAAATTAACCCCATCCACTGCAAGCATGCACACCTCAGTAAAAAGTGACTACAGCAGAGAAATGAAATATAACGGAAAATATCGAGCCAGTCAAGCAGATATGTTAGGGGTATCAGAAACTGCAGAACAGCTCCAAGTGAGTATAATACACAGTTACACACAACACAGTTCACAGCCAGGAGAGACAAACACATTTACTTTACCTGGCGAACTAACATTCAGCACTACCAGACCTTTAAGGCAGCAAATACAAAAGTACAATATTGCCTCCCTTCAACTGCTCTGATATGCTCAAAGTTTCCTACAGAATCCACGTGGGAGGATAAGGATCTCAATATAACCAGCTGTTGCTGCTCTACATGGAGGTCCAGATCTTTACGAACCAGTCAGTCAGTCAGTTTGTCCTCTGTTGGTCAGGAACTACAATAATGATAAGGTTGCTCTGGGAGCGTGGGACCCCTCCCCTCCCCAAATAAATGCTTCATCAATTTTTTTCCCTCATCAGGACAATACAAAGTACTCAGTCTTGTACAGTGCTCTGTGTTGTGTTCTTTTTCCTTAAGTACTCACTTTTACCACCATTAACACATCCAACAGGCCAAACTCAAATTCCATGTAGCCACAATTTACATTTTATGAAAACACATAATTGTGTGTATGTTGGGGGTGTGTGTGTGTGTGTGCTAGAGAGACGATCTCCCAGCAGGATGTTCTCCAGATCAGCTCTGCAATTTAGCCTAGAAAAACTTTATTTTAATGTTGCAAAGTCAAACAGAGATGATGGGAAGTTCAAAAATCAGATTCCTTAAGTCATTAGCTTCCCAACAAACCCAAACATATTATGGGGAAAACAAAACCCACAGGTTCAGGAGTGTCTAAAACTGCCGGAGCAAAACAAGGGCAGGCACGAGAAACTGCAAGCCACAAGATAGGGCTCGACGCAGATGTATCACAAGCTCCTCCATGGCAACAAATTCTGGTGACAGTGCAATCTATGGACAGCAAGATGGAACGCACATTAACAAAGTTGGAGATGCATGAGACTGCTATAAAATAACTCAGTGGTACTGTTGCTGAAGCGAATAAACACTCAATTTCTATACAAGTAGCAGTTTGCTCCCTGACTTAAGAGAACATACAACTGAGGGGTCGGTTAGAGGCCCTGGAATAAGAAACTCGAACAGGAAACCTGCGTCTTAGTGGTGTTCCAGAGTGGGTCGAAGGTGCCAATTTACTGCATTTCCTGAAAAGTTGGATGCAGGGCTCTATTCCGGTCCCAGAGGACTTTGATTGGGGTGCCCTCAGGAGGGCATACCAAGTAAACCCGAGGGTCAGGCCTACCACCATGGATCAACCTCGCACTGTCCTAATGCGTACAATGGGTGTGGAGATCCGGGATCAGCTGTTATCAGCAGCAAGATCGGCGTACCCAATCGATATTGCTGGGCATGATGTTAAAATTTCCCCAGATCTTTCGTATCAAACTAGGGCCCACCGCAAACAATTCGATGGCATTCGGCAGAGACTCCATGCACTGGGAATAGTGCATTCTTTCTTGTTACCGGCGCACCTTCGGATAGTCTACGGGGAAAAAGCTGGCAGTTTAATGACCCCAAGGGCACTGGGTGCTGGATGGGAAAAAGCGAGAAGGAGTTCAATGCAAAAACGGAGGAGATCCTGGAGGAAGATACCTCGGACAATAATTGAACTGGTTTGCTGTTCTAGGGGACTCTGATTTATTTTATTTGGTTTGAGCTTCACAGGGCTACTTATAATGTGGTCTCTCCCTTAATAAGGGGAGACATTCCTTTATTTTGATATCTTTCTGGTTTACCTGATAACCTAATCACTGTCTAGATACACAGTACCATTTACTTATACTATAAGGGAAGTTACCAACTTAAGGTAAGCCCATTTGCTGTTTGGGATAATACGGTCTCAATATGTATTTTGTTAAGAGGGGGAGGTGTGGGACAATATTAGTCCTCTAGGCTCTGTTTGATACTAGTCTCCTGATGGTAAAAGCTTAAAACTGGGGCAATGTTTGTCTCTTTGTTTGACTATGCTTGTTTCTTTAACAAAGTTAATGGAGAAAATATGTTTTTTTCTAGCTTGCTGCAGTGTAAAATCTGGAAAGCACAATCTCTTTATAATTTAACTGTTGTACATGGAAAAATAGCAATCCAATAAGATTGCAGTAACATCTTCCTGCTGATACTGCCTAAGATGGACATTCCTAGGCTTTTGAGTCGGCTGGCATTTCTGGACTTTCTTTGTGGACATTTTATTAGATACCCTCAAGTCCTGCTGTGACAGATCACAAGGGAAATATTTGTATATTAACTGTATTGGAACTGAAAGTCATTGATTGCCTTGTATGAGGAAGTGTATGTATTGTTTTCTTTTAAAGCAATAAATATGAAGTTAAAAAAAAAAATAAAAACATATAATTGTGTGCTTGGTTTTCAGATAGTCAGACTTGCCATTTACTAAAACTAAAGGGGACCAAACAGAAATTGAACTGTTGCGTCGCTACTATTTTAACAGCCATGAAGTACACATTTGAAACCCACTGAGGCGAAACATAGGGGTGGTCTTCTTGGTCGTCGTGGTCTCTCCCCATTGATTTGATGTACTGCTGTTCTTAAGTTTTTACATGCATTCTGTGCACTTTTTGTATGTGTATTCTTTAAATACAAATGTGTTTAATACAACAGCGGTTGATGCTTTGTGTGCTGCTCCACATTTCATTTTTCTACATACAATCTAGTCCAGTCAGTTACAACATGCAGAAGAAACTATATCTCACACTGTTTCTTCTTAAGAAAGCAAGAGTTCCCATAATTTTCTTTACCATGGAGGTATGATTTTGAAGACAGTTTCTTAGAGGTAGCAACTGCAGTTCTGAAGGCCTGGGTTGGGCTGGATAAGCTGTGAACTCCTCAACAGCTGGAGGCTGCCATCCAGTGTTTGCTACTGCTTTACAGTAAACCACTACATTAACCTGGGACGATTTGGTGGGCTCTGTTCTTCTCATTTCTCACCACTTTTCCCACTGAGACAGCTGCTCACCTGATAATCACCACCATTAACATGAAGAGGCAGTGTTGCCTAGTGGTTATAGGGCAATAAACTTGACGGCCCTTACTCAAATCCCAACACCACATTTTATTTGCTGTGTGATCTTGAGCACGTCACTTAAACCTCTTAGTGCTTCTTTCCACCCAGCTGTACAATGGGCTGAAGCAGAACCCCACTGAAAATGAGGTGCTGCAACTCAGCTGGGCTCTTCCGGGTAAAGCAGTTGTATGACAGAGACTGAGAGTGTGTCAGACAGAAAGAGACCAGGTCTTAAAACCTGTTGAATCCAGTACACCCTGGTTACTAATGCATTTCACTGATTTAACCAGGTTGGCTAACAGAAAACCCATTATAACATATCCATTAACTAATGGAGGTTCCCCAGGTCAAACCCATCATATAAGTAATCCAAAACCAACTAATTGCATCTAAAATCCAGAAACCTGAAGAATGTCAATTTCATACAGGGAGACTTGGGTATTAGTAAAGAACAGACATGTATACAACAAGCAACTGCTTTTTTGAGTTTTAAAAGGATACAATTGGTGCAACAGTCACATTTCCCAAGCTACCTTTGTCAGTTTCCTGAAGTTTGAGGGTAAGCCAATTTGGCACACACTGTTCCACATGGTTTCTCACCAGCAATTTAATCTGTAATGCAAATACTATGTGCCATGTACTCGACAGTAACTTCAATTACCACAACGAAGATGACAAATTACAACAGTTTATTTCGCATTAATCATCTTCACTCCTACAGATTTAAAAGGTCTGGTTGAAAAATGAATGTGCACACTCTGGCATACAAAGCTCTGTGACCATCAAAACATTGTTTTTACTGCCCTCCCTGCCTGAAATTAACTTCAGTTCTTAAGAGTAGTGAAGTGAAGCAAAGAACTTTCACTTTTCGTTGTTGTGTGGAATGTTTAGAGTGGCAAACCGCACAAGTTGCCCACTGCACTCAAAACTGGGACAAGAGCTGGCCCATTGGCGCAGTGGTTGGATTTCCGCTTCTGGTGCCAGTGATCTGGGTTTGGGAACGAGCCCGGAGCTGAAGGCTGGCCGGGGCGGAGGCTTGAGCATCCCAGGGACAGCTTGTCTTCTTCGGTGGTAGCAACTGCACTTGACTGATTCCCAGGCGGAAGTCTGGGGCATAGCAAGCACCAAGGCAGACACAGCGGGGAGGACGTCCCAGACGTCGGCACTGGTGCCGGAGCTAGACCCTAATGTGCTTCCATGTACCTGGCTGCCTGAACCCAACAAAACAAAGATGTGTTCGGGTGTATGGGCCCCACCTCGTCCCCACCCGGGGGGGGCCAAAACCACGGCTCCATGGGGGAATGGGACGGACGTGGTAAGGTGGATAGTAGGGCAGACTCCACTGGTGCTCCCGAGGAAGCGGAGCTTGAAGGGTGTAGGGGGAGATAAACAGAGATTTAAAAAAATAAATAAAAAATGGGACAAGAGGCAATCTGAACATTACTGTGATATTCTGTGTTACTACTTACAGTACAACTTCTTTGGTCTTGCTATATAATTTGAATGAAGAAACCTCTATCGAAATGAAAGTTTATTTCGGAGTGGAAAGTCTACTAATGCCAAGCTATGTATGGCCTGTATGTATGTTTTTGGTTCCACTTAGATACTATATTACGTATCTGTATTTATTTCTTATGCAGAGCATTTTTTGTATAATTTCATGTTTTTAAATTGTAAAGTCTCTAAGTCCATCCATAAATTTGTACTACTACTACTGCAGTACAGTATATCATTATCTTACAGAAATGTGGATATTAAAAGTAACAGACTCAAAACACAAACTAACAGGGCCCAGTTGTCAGTCGCAAGGGACTAACGCTAAACCATGCGGTAAGATTTAACACCTGTATCTTGCTTGTGACCCTCCTCTCCCAATATATGCTCAAAAGCACACATCAAGAGTACTGGTGTGCAGAAGGGGGCAGGGTTGCCATATAAATTGCACAGTGTGGCAATCACAATGCTAATTACCACCAATGCAGTGGGCACAGCACTTCAGCAACACAGCCAGCCTACTATCTTTCTTTTTTTGTTAAACAACTGATTGGGGTGTTGGAACACTGAGCCCACTGCAAGGGAAGTTGTGTGACCAAGACTGTTAAGGGACCATTTGATAAATAAAATGTGTGTGGGGATCTGGGTCTAGGGAGGGGAAGCCACTGGACTTCCAGGAACTGCTTGTAGCTGGAGGGTGGGTCAGGGGTCCACTGGTCTACCAGAAAAAGGTTGGACTCATGGAGATCGACATCTGCCCACAAGCAGGACAGCAGTACAGGTTGGGGGTAGATGCTCAGTGCTGTATGGGCTTATGCATGTCTGTGCATGGCAGCTACAAGAATAACAAACAACGCAGGTCACTCAGAGACCTGAACAGATTCATATGTAAAAGAAAAAAAGGAGTCTTAATACCAATAAACTGTTATTACAAAAGGATAAGTTTAGTTATGCACTCACAGGTGCTTCAAACTGGGGGGATAGCATGAAACAGGGATCAACTACAGGAGATTTGAGGGTTCTACCACAGCGGTTCAACAGAAAACTTGTCGACCACCTTTACAGTGACAACACAATGCTGACAGTCGGCACTGTGGCGTCAGGAAAACAAAGTGTTTTTGGGGCACCAGATTTTAAAATAATCAACTTCAGGTAGGAGTTGTTTTGGGGAGGGGTTGCAGGACTGCGTGGCCATTACAGTGAACTGCCGATTTTGTTGTTGTAATGGTGTTTGCGGTTTTAGTTTCTCCCTAACATCGGTATACCACATTTGAGAACCCCAGTATTTCCTCGAGTTTCTGTGCTCCTAATCCCCAGTGAGGGAGATGAGATCTATGGGACAGGGCCTTTTTAGCTGCTGCTCTCTCATTTCAAGTTGCCTAGAGATTGCTTTTTTGCTGTGACTGTACTTGTCCTATGGGAACTCTTTGCCAGTTGACAGCTGCCTTTCCTGTACTGTTAGGATTTTTAAAGTTAAGGTGTAAAAATACCAAATGTTTCAGGCCTTCTCAGGCATTGCATAATTGCAAATCCTGTGTTGTACATTGTTATTTGTGATTTTTTTTATTGAGCATATTTTTAGTCTTATTTATTTTTATTTTAGATAAAAGCTGTTAATATCTTGTACATTTGTTTCTCCTTTGGTCTTTGTTTATAATGGAATTTGGTGCTAAGAGCCATGAAAGTGTGCCTTATAAAATAAAATCTACTACTACCTAAAAGGTGACCAGCAAGGCAGGTACAGTAAGTGATACAGGGCTGCCTCTGCCAATATTTGCACTGCCAGCCAAGGTTTTTGTACAGACTTTTTTTTAATTTTCCATATTTTCTTCATTTTGTCATTTCATTTTAGAGTGCATTGGCAACAGCGGAGGAGAAATGGAGGCTGTTATATTCCTAGTAAGTGAAGCTCTGAAGGGGTTGACCTTAAAATAATGCTTCTTCAATATGAGGTTCCAGAGAGGTAAACAGCTTAGGCTGGCCTATATCAATGGAACTGTGCCCTCTGGGGGACCAAGAATCAAGAGACGGGGCTCAGCCCTGGAACCCAGATTCAGACACAGTGGCCAATGATGATTCGACACCTACCTCTGGTGGAAAGTGGGAGCCAGGAGGTCACACAGATTCAGAAGTGGAACCCAGGGTGTCCTGGAGCTACTCCTCAGCACCGAAATCACTCTGTTTTCCAACTGATCTAAGTGAAGAGGCTTGTTCTTTGGAGAGCCAGGGCTAAATGGAAGTCAGTTGACCCATGCCAGATCCCCCTCCCGGTGGCATGGACTCAACTGTTGGAAGAGTCTTACAATTATCTGCCTCAGTTTTCCAGTTTTCCTTGATTTTCTTAGACATCTTCTTTGAAGGAAGGCAATCTGTAAAGTTTTTGGCATGGTCTGGGTTAGGACCAGGCACTTGTGGCCATCAGCAGATACCATGGGTTTACTAGAATTACTGCATTTTTTTATACCCCCCAGAATGGTTCACTTCTGCAAATGCCCCTAGCCCCCCGTCCTAGCTCCCCACCCCAGCACCCCCATGCGCTAAATGCAGCTCTAAACACCAACCCCAAAGTATTGTACTGTACATTACTGCTTATTCTGTGGTACTGTTCTTTGCCATGATGTGGTTGTACTTTATCTACAGTTACTGCAATGTGCTTCATTTATTTTAAATGCGCCTTTACTACTGAGAAGGCAGTATAGCAAAGTGGTTAAGAGCACTGAGCTGCAAACCTGGAGAACTGTGTTTGAATCCCATAGCCATCACATGCATACTGTGTGAACATGAGCAAGTCACTTAATCTCCTGGATACAAGCCTCTGCTTAGTGTGTCTTTCCTGGCCAAGAATTAAATAGCAAAAAAATCTGTATTTTCCGTCTTGACCTGTACTCCCCCAAACCCAAGGATGCATCTGGAAACAGCCGATACAAGCTCAGTATGTGTTTCTTGGTAAAATATTTCAAATAAAAAATAATGAAACATCAGGAAGCACCACTGGAGGGTGGAGCCAGTACAAGGAGGGGGTCCTGCGGTGAGGGTGTGAAGTAAATCATCATTCAGCTATCCAGTTTCTGCATTTCTGAGAACCACTCACCTCGTCAGTAGATGTCCATCCTAGTATTCAAAGGTAGAGAAAAACTGGGAAAAATGAAATGTTCTTATGGCCCTAGATAATGTGACATATGATGTACAGCTTGACATAAACTCATTAATTGAAGATTGGTACCTGTACATTGTGCCTGACAAGTAAACCATAGCCTAGATAAACACAGTCACGCTGCGTGACATGTTATAGCTGCCTGTCCAACTCAGCTGTATTGATAGTGTGTATTAGTAAGATTTGCTGACTTGTATCTACATTTCATTGCGTTTTGTAGGAGGATCCTATATGTCTGTATGTTCTTACCTGTCATGTCTGTTTTACAGCAGAAAACAAAGTATATTTAATTTAAAAAAAAGCATCCTAGGGCAGGAGCATGCTCAGTGTGTGGTGATTCATGTCATGCACACTACATCACGCCAACCACCAGGAGCTACTCCGAGAGCAGACAGCCACCAACCCAATGTTCCACGGCGCTTGCTCCCCTTGGTGCTTCCACTGAGCATGGGGAAGGCATAATCTAGAATCTTAAGTGACAGATGGACCAAACTGGGGTGAGGGGCCTAGGGGTTGGATACTCAAGAGCTGGATACTTAATAACAGTAGGCAAGTTGAGTCGGGCAGGTAGATGGGATGGGAGACGTCTGAGAGGGCTGAATAAGTTAGGGGCTGAGAGGCCCAGGGAGCAAAAAAGGAAAAACCTCAAGTTAACCGGTCATTCTAGCGGAACAGGACCAGCAACAGGAAAAACTGAGCTTTTTAAAACTCTAAGTCTAGCTCCATGGAATCCCCCAAGATTGCTCCTCCCTCTCTGATAAGCGTCTTTGCCTACATGGAAGATCGAGGGCAAGACAGTATCAGCTCGACTTTCTTAAAATCCAAATCAGGAAATAATGTTTTTTTCTTTGCATTGTATTTATAAATTAATGCAATGGAGGTTGGACAAAACAAATTACAAAAACACGTGGTTTTTTTTTTTGTTTTGTTTTTTTTTACCTTGTACCCTAATGTTATGAGGTCCATTAAAGGAATGTTATGTTAATTGTTCTGCTGAACTGTTTATGAAATGTCAGACTGAAGTCATATAACCATATTACAGGTATAGCACAGGCAGTCACACTTCACATTTTGGGCAGACTAGGTGGGGCAAGTGGCCCTTATCTGCCATCAAAGTCTATGTTTCTATTTCCAGTCACTGGGTCCAAAGGCTGTTTTTCCTTTCTGTTTTGTTTTTCAATATCTACAGCATAATGACTGCACAAAGTGCCCAGGCAAACACTATATACAACAAGACAACCATCCGCTGGCAGATTGCTTTAGAGTTCGGGTGGGAAATGTTTGTTTTGTGGGAAGACAAGTTATACTGATTAATGATATGGCAATTTCCAGCATCCCTTTCAGTTTTTTTCCAAACTGTAAGGCTATAAATGGGAGGCGGGGCTTTGGTTAACAACATTCCAACACAGCTCATTCCATTCACAGTCATCCAGTGACCTCTCATGCAAAAAGAAATTCTCATGTCTGCCTGTTCTGAGCTTGTTTTCATGATGGCTAGTATGGAAAGGAAAATAGGATTACTCACCTGTAACTGAGGCTCTTTTAGCTATTATACTACATATGAATAAGATAAGAAGTGTCACACACAAAGTATGGGAGGGGTGGCTAAACAGAGAGGCCAGCCCAGTAAGCAGAACACTCAAAAATAAGCACTCCATTGCAAAAACACCACTGTGAGGCATGAGATTTTCAATAAAATCAGAAGTACTTTACTGTGGCAAGTCAGAGGTACGAACTAGAATCCTGAGCCAGGGCTTCAACCCTTTCCGAGTCTTCATCAGTGGGCTAAAAGGTGAAACAAGGGGTAGGCAACTAAAGGAGGGACCTGTGTAGCACCAAGAAATACAGGAAAATAAAAACAAAAGGCATACAGGGTGAAACAAGGGTAGGTGTCAACTGAAGGAGGGACCTGTGTAGCACCAAGAAACACAAGAACATTTAAAAAAAAAGGCAAGAAAGAAAAGGCATTTTGGGAGGGGGTGAGTACCTAAAGTCGGTTACTGAAGTCTAAAGTCTAAAAAACAAAATTACTGCGCTCTTCATCTCTTTTTTAGGAACCCCTCACCTGTAAAACCCTAGGGGAGAAATCCTCCCAGAGCACAAAACTACATTTTGAAATTTGCATTAATAAAAAAGACACCAACATAAAATGTGTGATTCAGTCAATTTTGGTATAATTATTTTTTAATTATGAAAAACTCTGAGCATAAATTATTTAAACTTGAAAAAGAATAGGCATACAAGTCCTTATGTTGTTTTTCCACTGGCGACACAGATTCAGAAACAAGCTTCGGGTGTCAGGGGCCGGTGAGGGGGAGGAGGAGGACTGAGTGATCTACAGGACACTCTCCTCCTCATGGAAGGAAGGGTAAGGGGTAAGGTGGTTGTGCAGTTCAAGTTGCTCACAGAAGGATAGACACCAATGACTCCAGAATAGAGGAAATGTACGGCATGGGCACCTGCTCCTTGGAGTTCTTGCATTCGGTGTCTAACAGGAAAAGAGTAACCTAGCTGGAACAGCCCAACAGCATGCAGCATGAAGTCAGCACCACTGAGCCCTGCTAACCAAACTGGTCAGCCCCATCTCACACATAAGACAGACCAGTTGAGGAGCTGCCTCCACACCCAAGTGGAATCCACCATGGAGAAGGATGTTCTGTGAACCCCCAGTAAGGTGGGTTAAGAACCAGAGAAGGTTGGGCCTGGGAGGTAGGCAGACTGAGGCAGGGCAGCACCAGTGTCAGGCATAAACAGTATATATGTGTGTGTGTGTATATGTAACCCCTAGATGGCGCTATCCCAGGGGCTACTACCCCTGCCTGATTTGCCACTAACAGGTTGAGGGGCCTGGATCCAATGGCGGGTGCCTCCACCCAGACGTCAGGGTTTGCAATAGTTAAACTTACTTGGTCACAGCCCTCTGGGACACTGCAACCCCCCTTTCTTCCCACTAGTGGCCCACACAATATATCAGAATTACCTTCACAGTATACACTTACCCCCAGGGCTGGTTCTGGCACTGGGACCTCCTGTAAAATAAGACACAGTGCAACAATCACAGTACAATACTTTAACATAGACAAATACCTCAGGCAGTATAACTTTGCTGAAACAAGCAGCTCTGATTTATTTAGGGGAATATAACAAGGACAGGGGGAAATCAGGTTAATTAGCTTATCACTTTACTCATCTACCTATGGCTCTGTGCACAGGCCTATCCCTACCAGTTACTGTCCCTGGGTACCCAAGCCCTAGTGGCTAGTCCAAACCGTGGCAGCTGGTAGGGGCCCTTTCCCACAGAGAAAAGAAAAATTAGTTTAAACAGTCAGCAGTACAGTGATTCCATTTGGATTTAATGTGGCATTCAACAGGGAGCAACCCTGAATTAGTACTCACGACCTCCAAACAAGATAGGGTCCTTCAACGTCAGCAGGGCTACTCTTGAGCTCCACGAGACTCCTCACACATTTATATGGCAAACAGGCAGGCTGCTTCTCTATCCCGATCAGAATTACTGCACAATACCCGGAGAACACACAGCAGATTCAGTTCCTGACAGACCGAGTAATTCAGCAATTTCTCCAGTCTTCTACAGGGTGAGCCTGGTTTCTACTTTTCAGATATCCTTGATTCTCTTCACAGGACGGATTCAGTCCCAACAAGCAGTTACACAAGCTGCAGACCGGAACTCTGGGCCTTACACACGTTTCCCAACTAAAACTGCACACTGAAAAAGCACAGGGCTCCTTCCCTCTTCACTGCCAGAACTCAACTGAACCTCCAGCAGACAAAACCGGGCACTTCCTTTGAGTTCCTCCCAGTTCTTGGCTGGATTGGCTGTCACTCACAATAGACTGCCCTTGTTGGTCCAAAAAGGCGCCGAAGTCTAAACTACATCTCCCAGAGTCACTGCCCATACAATCCTCTTGTGGCTGGCTCAGATTACGAGTCCAAGTTCTGATTTGTCCAAGGCACCATTTTAGAGCTACCTTATCCCACACTGATTGGTCCAGTTCAGCAGTTCAAAACTAGAATGGGGAACTAGGCAAACACAGTTCTGACTGCAAAGAAAGCAGGTCAGACAAACTGTATTTTCATTATTACTCTAAATGATTTCTGGCAAACAGTTACATCTTTCAGATAGGTTCCCTTTGCACTCCTAGTGACCGCAAAAATGGAGTGAATTGGAAGCAGTTCGAGTGGTACTCAAGTAGAGAAACACACAGTCCCCCCATACAAACTAATTATGTCTGCAAGCAGACAGCTCTTAAAGAGACAGTACCAGAGGCTCTAAAAACACTCACTGATAAATGGCATAAACGCCAAACACCATTCAGGCTTGGAGCATTCAAGCAAGCTCCTGGAAGTCTTTTGGGAACCCCCATTTGCAGGGGGGTTATATATATATACACATATATATAAAAAGAAAAAGTAGCCCCTCACATGTCGTGCTGCTCAGCCAATGGCCACCAAGAAGCACTGAGTTTGTCACCCGAGAGTCTAGTTTGGCCATAAATGGCAGGGAACAACTAACTGGAAATGTAACACTTGTTTAAAACCTAGTGGGAACGCTGAAATAGCAATACAACTGTAGCCAATTTGTTACCATGTTCTACTTCCGATGGTCTAAACTTGCACAGTTATCAAGATTCTGCTCTGCTGCACAGCTCCCCTCTAAGCAACAGATGACCATCTCTCCCCTTAGCAACAGACACTTACCAAATACTATGCTTTCCATCATGCACAAATCAAGTTCTGACTAGTAGGGTTGTCAGAACCCAACTGAAGTTCTGGGTCCTGGTTCTGATCTAGAACTTTTCAAGTAGTTCTAGGGTTCTAATCTTCTTTAGAGCTTGGACTCTTGTGTGTAGGATTGAAGAGAAAGAACAGATAAAGATGTAAAGTGCATGGGAGAGCGTGATCACGTATGGAATTCAATGAATTCCTAGGCTTGTTGTACCATGGTAGTGACATCAAACTGCTGTCGTACCATCTTGAGTATGTCACCAAGATGGTATAACTTAGAAAGCCATCATGCTCCCGTAACTCTGACAGCCGTGCCTATCGTTTTTATTTTTTGAAAAATGAGGGATCGACTTCGTTGTTGTACTGTTGACCATACACTACAGTACTATATTCTCTGAAGTTACATCATAATCAATCTGCATCATTTCATGTTTACTGTACCTGTGTGTAGGGGAGAGAGAGGTCTGGCAGTTTAATAAGTATTGTAAGTAAAAATGCAGTTTCTGAACTGTAGTCTCTCTACTCTGTATTATTTCAAGAACAAGAGCAGGCAGAATTTGTGTGGGGGGAGACCAGGCTGGCTGGCAGTTTAACAAGCACTGTAAGTAAAAAAATAAAAGCTGCCAGTAGTACAAACGAGTTTCTGAACTGCAGTCTTTCTACTCTGCACTGTTTCAAGAACAACAGCACCTGGGATTTTCGTGTGTGTGTGTGTGTGTTGAGGGGGTAAGGGTTACCTAAACCAGAGGCCGCAGGCTAGCAGTTTAACGCATGCTGTAAGCAAAAATGCAGAGTTTCTGAACTAAAGTTTTTTACTTTGCAATGTTTTAAGAACAGCAGCACTCGGGATTTCCATGTTGGGGACAGCAGGCTGGCAGTGTAAACGTGCACCTTAAGTAAAAACACAGAGTTTCTGAAGTGCTGTCTCTCTACTATGCACTGTTTATCATCAGTACTCAGTATTTTTGTGTGAAGGGAAGTTGGTTGGGGTCAGTAATCTATTGCTGGCAGAGCTCTACAAACTCCGTAATTCACACTCATGAATTACGGAGTTCCATAAACCATGGCTCTCAGAACTAGCTGCGAGTGTCCCTGCTCACCTCGCCGAGTAGCTAGCCTTGCGCTGGCGATCTGATCGTGCAGCCTTCTCAGAGAACTGCCACCAACAAGCTGGCGGCAGTGGTCAAATAAAGTCTGATAGAAAACCATAAAAAAATTGCAACTGCATCACGTTTCATGCCTCCGAATGAATCAGAAAGGCAGAAATTCATAAACGATCAAGAAAACAAGAACACTGTAAAAACTGCAAACTGTAAATTGCACTGTACATTTTTCCCCCCAGAAACCAGTAAATGTAAAAAATAAAACATGGGGAAGTGTGGTTAATGAGGATTTTATGCACACCCTCGGTGTGTGATGCCCATATAACTCCCTCGGGCTTCGCCCTTGGGTTTATGGAGCATTACACACCTCGGGTGTTTATAAAATCCTCATTAACCACACTTCCCCATGCATTATTCTATATATTATTGATTGAGGCTGATCAATAATATGTTACAGTTTTAAAAAAGTGTCCCTAAGCATGCCCATTTCCAGGGCAGCTGCATGTGATACGCTCTTCACAGAATAAGAGCGTCTTGTACGCAAAGGAAAGGAGTGCTCCGATTAGTCAGGTGTGCTCCCTCGATCTATAATACTGAGAGGAGAAAAATATAAATCAAAGATCTGCCCTCTCAGCACAGCAACAGTATTGTTTCACTGCACATGCAGAAAAGACCCTTCTAATGCCAAGCGTCACAGTTACATGTGTTTGGTACATCTGCATATGAGCAGCACATTCTCATATTGTCTCTCTCTAAAACATTTTAGGATGTATTTCCCAATATCTGTCTTCCAGGCTGGCATCTCCTATTTCTGAAATGTGTGAACAAGAGAAGTATTTTTAAATTTAGTATTTAGAACCCTTAATATTTAGAACACATGGGTGTTCTAGTTCTAAATTAGAACTCAAACCCTGGGTTCTAAGAGGGTTTTTTAATCCTTTTAGAACTAGTTTGGACAACCCTACCGACCGCACTGTGCTCATGCTGCTCAATCTGTTTCAAACTCTGCCTTACTTACCTAAACAACTACAAGGAATATTGTCCATGAACAGGAAGCAGGGGGTCTTCTGCAACTTAAAAAGGATTTGAGGAAGGCAGAATCAATATACTTTAACATAGATTTTAAAGAGATTTTCTGACCTAGCTGAGAGCAGCTACCACTCACATGTTGTGGTAGCTGCCCTCAGCTATAGTTATTCTAGCCAGGTTTTAAGTATTAATAGTAGCCCATACCTTTGTTATACTGCTCGTAACTTTCGTATAGAGATGGGCAGCCCGATCATTTCAGAGTGCCCCAGTCTTACTGACCCCCGCGCTCAAGCACGTAATGACATCTGACCAGGGAGGGTGTGGGGGCATGCCTCATTGAAATGAATGGGACTCGATTTCTCTTCCATTTTTAAGCTCAAGAATGGCCACTTAGAGACTAATGAAGGTCACCGCTCGACTAACAAGGGGTGTGTCAGCATGACCAGGGCACTCTGAAAGGATCGGGCTGCCTATCTCTATACAAAAGTTACGAGCGCGATAACAAAGGTATGGGCTATTATTAATACTTAAAACCTGGCTAGAATAACCATCGCTGAGGGCAGCTACCACAATATGTGAGTAGCTCCCTTATATCGGAAATTTACTTTAAAGGGAGAACCCATTTGTTATACATAAAACATTTTCACATTTAATTAGTCAAACATAATTTCACCGGTCTCTATCATAGGATTAACCACAAGAGACAAATATCCAGAGACTTTTGATGGAATTATTATTTACTAGTTGTAGTTCACTGTAACTCATATATGTAAAGCTAGTCTTAATGGGCATCCAATGGATACCACAAAGTATGGGTCAGAACACTACTTGATGCTGTGAGCACTGCTCCTGCATTCCTGACACACATGCAATGCCAGGGTTACAAAACCAGTAAACTTCTGATTGCTCATTAGTACCCAACATACTTAATTTTCTGGTCTCTCTTGAGGAAATGTACTGAAAATTCAATGCCACTCCTTTTACAGTAAACAGATAGTTAGCATATTGACCGATGAGGTCAGAGCATCGAAGTGTAAACACTGTGAGTTTTTTGTCTAGGGTGTGAAAGTGTTAATGGACTAAATCTATACTGGTGACTACAAATGCTTCTAAGAATGAGACCATGTTTCCTTTCAGCAACTATAAATACAGAAATGGAAATGGGTGTGGGAGGTTGGGGGGAGAAAGAAAGCCGTAGTTTAGAAACTAGCCTTTATTCACTGCTCCAGATGATGCATGATGTGTTATATGCTACTAGCTGCCACCCAGAAATATTTTATCAAGGCCAAGAGCGTTATGAACCAGCCAGGTAAATGATTCAATGTGAAACACTGTTTTCGGCAAGTATGAGCCACTCTCTCAAATGTCCAATTGTGTTTGCAAATGTCTGTATTTTACCCAACCATCTCCAACCTTTGCTTTGGAAAAATGTTCCCACACTTAACTCCCACATTTAATAGGGAAGGCCCCCTACTCCTACTATGTATAAAGTAACAAAATGTTTTTTTAATTATGTATAGAACTTTAGAAATCTAGCTACCTAACATTTATGACTGGACATATCATTTGAAACATAGAAGGCATCCCCAAATTCGGCACAAACCACATACAACTGTTTCCTAAGATTTCTGAGCTAAGAGAGAATTTACAACCACAAAAACTGATTTGTGAGGAGCGTTTTGATGGCCCAGCGATAGTATGTTGTGCTCCAATGCAGACAACATTGGTTTGAGTGTAAACCTGAATCACTGCAGTCATGCAACTCCATGGTCAGCAGTGCTGCCAGTGACAGTGCTTCCCAGCTGGAAGGGGGGTGTCCCTGCATCTGCACCTGAAGTGACCCCCGTCAGCCACTGAGACAGCACTTAACCAATCTTCTCTTCACAGGGGATCCTCTGCCTGTGGACTGCCATTCTGGCAGGACACCATGAGGGAGGAAATGCAATAAAAAGCCCTGTTACTCTCTCGGTGATGGTTGCTAGTAGATAACAAACCAATCAGGTGTTCCTACTAGGATAGACGTCATGCATCATTCTTTCAGAACTCTGAAGAGCAAAGACACACACTCCACCTAAGGATGGTTTTCTTATTTTTTGGTATAATTAACCCACAAACTGGGTTTTGGAGGGGAAGGGGATTTATTGGCAAAAGGAGAAGGTTTTTCTGATAAACTGATGAGGGGTTGGGGAACCAAAGACAGACGGAGGGCAAATACCATCAATGGCAGTGGCTTGAACAAATTTTGCAGGGTACGGGGGCAAAGTGGAGATGGAAGGGGAGATGTGATTTATAACCATATGGTGTGGTGGGAAGGGGTGGCTGTAAATGACTCTGAGGGTGGGGTGAGTTTCTTGTTCTTTTTTTAAATACAGCAGTTAGTCACGTCACTTTGACTAGCTCTTCGTGAACAAAATACTACTTCTCTACACACAGAACTACACAAAGTTGCACTTCACACTTGGCAAAGTCAAGAAACTGTGTGAAGTATTTCATGAAGTGAAGTTTTCCTGAATTTACACATCTCTAGTCACTATCTCATGTGAATTACAATCTTCAATTCGCTTAACATTCATGAAATGATCTAACTTTTTTTTTTTCAAACAAGTCAGTGTTTTACTGCCCACTACCTCTTGAGGGACAGCATTCCATGTTGGCATCACACTCTAGGAAAACCAACCTCTTTTCTGTTTTCAGTTGTTCTCCTCTTCGTTGGTAATCATTTCCACATTCATGTAATCTTGTATCTCTTCCACAAGATTTAGGCTGACCATTAACTCTGGATTCCGGTATGCTTTACAGACTAAAACAACACTGCTTCTCATCCTTCTCTTCTCTAATTTGTGGAGGTTTAGTTCCTTAATCATATAATCTTCCTCTCCCAAGCCCTTAATCATCCTGGTTGCCTTTTTCTACATCCCTCTAGTCTCCCCACATCGCCACTACAATGTGGGGAACAACCCTCCCTGCACACAATAATCCACATGGGGCCCAACCAGTGACCTATATACAGAGGCATAATCGCACCTCTGTCACAGAAGACAAAATTACTCTTAATACAACCCACAATTCTGCTGCATGTTTTAACCACATTCTCATACTGTAGTCCCTACTTCAATGTGTTCAAAACTATGACCCAAATATCCCATTCTCTAGTCATTATTCTGAATATTTCTCCATTTAGGTAATATTTAGCCCCAACAAGAATATGTGCACCACAGTGCATTTTTAAAGGAATAATTCCCAACAGGGTGGGTGTTATGCTGGTATAACATCCTGCCTCGGGTGGTTGGGCCCGAGGCCACTGGCCAAGGGTGTCCAACACCTGAGAAGGGATGTTATCCCAGCATAACACCCACCCTGGAGGGCATTACTCCTATTATACAATGGCTTGTTGTTATATGCAGAATAAAAAAAATAATTTTAAAGAATATTGTTTGGTGTAAAAATATTTTTGTTTCTTAAAAGAAGAAGCTAAAGAAGCTCCAAACAATCAGCAGGGATGTTATGCCAGGATAACATCCTTGCTGTGGTGGCCAACTGACCAATGAGAAGCCAGGATTCTTTCTTGCCATTGTATAATCAATATCAAAACACATCCCAGATACTTTCGCCCAGCCTGTCAATACATTAAGTTCTTTTTGCATGGAACTCATATCTTCGTTCAGATCACTAATGTGACCCAATTTGTGGTCATCCGTGAACGTTGTCATCCATCCACCATATGCTTACTGCATATCACTTGTATATCATATCACCTGTATACAAGTTAAAAAGCGTTTGGCCAAGCACTAAGTCCTGAGGGACCCCACTAGTAACTCTACCCCATTCTGAAAGAAAGCTATTTACCCTGACTCCCTGCCTTATAACCAACCTTTAAGCCATCCAATAATATCCTGATTCAGCATTAAGTTTTTAAGTTTCAGGATAGGACTGATTTTTTTTTTTTTATTGATTTTATTGAATTTTCCAGCATAACTGTATATCTATCACATAACTATGGTTAATATTCTTGGTCAGAGCTACACAGGACAACTTGCTCCTTGGAATTACATACTAAAGCCAGCAGTAGGTCCCCTCATTTTATGTCCATGGGGTC
This sequence comes from Neoceratodus forsteri, assembly GCA_016271365.2. NCBI lineage: Eukaryota > Metazoa > Chordata > Ceratodontiformes > Ceratodontidae > Neoceratodus > Neoceratodus forsteri. Next base: position 1,213,157,571 of record CM057458.1, read on the forward strand.
CCTTGATTCAAAAGCTGGTGCTCAGTGGCCCTGCCATCCTTCAAACTGCTAGCACACACCGCTGAGCCATGTACTGTAAACCTCCAACGGTATGAGGTAACAGCAACTGTTAATTACTTGTAGGCAGGCCATAGATACATTTTAACCATATCTATGCAAAGCATTTCCTAATAATTGTAATATTAATAGTAACCATAATCAGAGGAGCCAGTCAATCACAATGTGAGTCATGGTCAGAACAAATATTGCTGGTTCCAGATGGGGGGAGCATATCCCTCCTCCATCCTGTTCCCCCACTCTTGGTTGTATTCAAGAACATCTCCCCACACCAGGGCATGCTAGGACTGACCCTTAACCACCTTACTCCAAGGTTTCACTTAACACAGGTTTTCTAGCTTCAATGGTTTACAACTTGGACATTTCCAAATATACTTTATTTAAAATAGGATAACTTCGGAACTGTTAAAAAAAAATGTCTCTTTGGTGAAAACTTGCACTCAGCTAAACTGTTATACTGACATTATGTTGCTACAACTTCCATATATTGATATATAAATTATGAAATTGTGTTTTTTTAGATTTTTAGGCCAGGCAAAGCACACTGAGCCAGAACTCATTTCTATATGCATCCTGGGAGCATAGGGAGGTTAAGTGGCTCAAAACATTTTTGAACCTATTGACATGTATAGACATCTCTTAACACATGAAGAAGAAAAGTTACATACCTACAGTAACTAAAGAGCTTCCTGAATATCTTCATCACAGATTACCACTTATGGGTCTTAGGCGCTAGAACTTCACGGGAGCCAGAACTTTTCTAGGGGCTGGTGATACAAGCAGGCCCCACTCGCGCATCGCCACACACACCCACTGGTATATAGCGGCACCAGCCCCAACCACTTTAGCATCTTTTTTTTTTCTATATGTAATTTTATTTTTCCTTGTTTGCACTGCCAGGTCCAGGACCCCAGTAGTGCGTGTAATAGCATGTGGAGGTGCATGTGCACACCTGGTACCTGGCTCGGCCCTTCGTCCCTCCTGGGATTCACCGCTGCCCCCTCGCCTATGCCTTCGGACTGATTCTCCACCCGGGAGTGGAACTACAGGGGAGCCGCCTATGGCAGATCAAACCCACTCTGACCTCCCCCATGCCGGCTCCCCGGCGATCCGAGGTCATTCCCAAACCCAGGTCACCAGAGTAGCATGAGGCAAGGCATCCAGCCCTCACTGCCACTGGGCCAGCTTTAGTACCTTTTTTTAAGGAGAAGGTGAGTAGCATGAGAATAACCCTACAAGAAAACTATGCACTATAAGACAGCCCTAGTGGCCCATGTAAGAAAGGCCCAGAAATCAAAACACACACACCCTCCCTCCTAATATTCAGAACTGGATGCAAGCGCAGTGCAGCCTGTAGTGCTGCATCAAAAAACAGCACATGGCTGCTCTAAGCAGTATTCAGCCAGTAAGCATGCACTAACGGGAGAGTGCTAACTGACTATCAGGCCATGTCAGTGCAGCACTAAGTGGATATGCATTGTGCCAACATGGGTCAAGGTTGCCCACAAGAGATAACACTGCCTGAAATGGGATACCACCAGGTACCCTGTGGGCTATATTCAGCTCGAGCATGTAAATGAGCTCATTGGGCATGCAAGGCACTAAGGGTCCATCTGTATGCCCCTTATGAGCTCATTTGCATGGGGGCAGCAAACCCATAGCACTGATACAAGTCATCAGCAATGGAAAATCCCTGACAGTCTAGTGGACTACCCTCCGATCACCCCTGTATCAGCACAAAACAACCCTCGTGGTGTCCAGCAGACCCCCCACCCCACCGACTGCCCCGTATGACATTAAAATAGCCCTCCCTGGTATCCAGTGGACACCCACCTCCCAATCGCCCCTGTCCTGAGTTAAATCTTCTTTCTTGGTAGGCTAGTTGCCCAGACTCCCCCACTGATCACCCTAGGTCCCATGTTTCTGTAAATCCCTGGCTAGCCAGCAACCCCCCCTATGAGTGCAACTGATCTCCCCCCTCCCTCAGGTGACCAACACCCCCACCTGCCGAGGAGCCCCCCCCCTTAACAGAACTACCACAGATCGGCAGGCAGCACAACCTTCCATGCATCTGCTTGGCTGGCCGTCATCTGCCCATCACAGAGCATGACTGCGAGTAAGTATACACAGTCAGACTGTAGCTGTATGAGGAGGTGAGCGGAGGGTTGTGCCAAATGCCTGTCTGTCATGACAATTCCGGTGAGTGTTAAGCAGGGTGGAGGGAATGGGGCAGGCCTTAGCTAGTGGGCGTGTCTGGAGGCTGCGGCTGCAGCCACCTGGTTATACTCCATCTCTAGGGGAGGAGTAGACAGCAGCTCCAGAACATGCCCCTTTTCCACTATTTCTAGAACCCAATCATTCATTGCGATCTCCCTCCACTTCTGAAGATGAAAGGAGATCCACTCCCCCCAACCTGCACCCCCCCCCCCCAAGGCAGCAGTGGAGGGGGAAGAAGTAAGCAGTCAGGAAGTACGGCACGTCTTGATCAATACTTTTGGATGCCTTAACATGGATTGGGGGCGGACCTTCGCCGCAGGCAAGGACTGCTGATGAGAGGCATGACCACCACGGGCAGCAAGCTTATGAAATGAGCCCCTACCATGCCCTCTGGCATGCTGTGGGGTCAGAGACTTATGGGACAAAAATATGGTCATCCTGAGGTTTGAAGCTCACATAGAGCATTTTCAGCATCACCACCAAACAGCATGGAACCTCTAGAAGGGGCATTCTGCATACTGTTGTGCATTAGTGGTAATCCCAGCCACATAAAGCCATGAGTATCTCTGAAGGCACATGTCAGGGACAGCAACCAGTATCCGTACCAGCTCAAGCAGCCTTAAAAAGCACCTTTTCTGGTGCTCACTTCAGAAACCGCAAATGACCATTACCTGCCCCCAAATCAACTACTGCATAAACTTAAATTTTTTGTTGTCCCTATTTAGGAAGAATGGGATTGTAATTGTTGCTCTGTGACCCCGAGCCGCCAATTCCTTCCACTTCTTTTTTCCGAGCGCTGTCCTCATGCTAGCACATTTTGTGATGTAATTATGTGGGGCAGGGGGGTGCTTACTCCATAGACAGTACTTGGACAGTTTTTTTTTTTTAACTTGGTTTATATTAGATGCTCATTACGAATAGTGCCACCTCAACCAACAAGGGCCTTGTAAGCTGAGGGGTGGCTCATTTGTTTGGAATGGGCAACTGAAAACAAAACCAAGTTAAAAAGTCCCTACTGTAAATGAAGTGTGCCCCTGCATTCCATATACTTACATCACAAAATGTGCTAGCACGGAGGAGCGGTGCTCAGGACAAGGAAGTGGAAGGGATTGGCAGCTCGGCTCCATGGAGCCAAAATCTAACTCCTTCCCTTCCTAAACAGAGGCAACTGAAAATTAAGTGTATGCAGTAATCGATCTGGGGGTAGGTAAGGGTTCTTTACTGTTTTGGGGGAGACTTGACAAAAAATCCAGGAAAGGTGCTCTTTAAGCAAATCAGCCTTGGCAGAACAGTCAGGTAAAGACTGAATATAGTGTACATGGCAGACTTCCACAGGTTATCCTAACCATTTAATTATACACGCCTGGCAGTTAGCTATTCTGAGGCCTAAGGATGCAGAAGCATAAGCCCCTTTGCCCATACTATCCAGTCTCTGGATTATTTATCGGGGGTAAAGAGATCTAGGGGCCCTAGAAAGATCATGAGCAGCCATGATAACACAGAATCAGTTTCAGGCTGTGAAGCATGGTAAGGCTTAGCAGACAGAGCAGAATACTGCTTATTTGCCTTTCTGGATACTGCAGGCACAGTATTAGGCCTGTGCCAAGCAGCAAATGTAGCATCCTCCAAGGCAGGATATACAGAAGATATGACAATGGATGTAGTAGTAGGGACCACCAGAAACTCCAACAAATTCCTCTTTGTGGAGCCTTCCTCCTGAACTGCAAAACCAACTGCATTCTAAATTTGCCTGAGCAATGTCTGAAAAGAGGCATCTTCAGGAGGGACCAGAGGGTATTGACCATAGAGTTCTCACTGCGTAAGGAGAGTGTAGAACTTGAAGGTAATCCCCCCTCTTAGGGATTATGATCCCTTTCCTCATCCTCCAAATCCTCCTCCATATTAAGGAGATAAGGATTATATTGTTCATCCTCCGTTTCTGGAATGATGATAGGAGTGAAAGTTGGAGCTAGTGATGAAGGCAGCGGCTGCGTGACAGAGGAATAACAGGCATGCTTCTGGATCCCGTTGATTAACACGGAGCAATGCAACAGTCAGCAAAAGAGTTGAGACTACTGCCAGCACTATATGGGAGTCAATAATATCCTGTAAAAAGCCTGGGACTACCACCGTCCACAGGTTAGAACCCAATGACGTAGGTTGCACACCGTTCATGTTAGGTATGGCAGCACCGCAGCCAGACCCCAACCTTGGTGTCTGCAATGGTTGGGGGGGGTGAAGTCATCACCACCAGAGCAGACAACGGATACCTACCCTCCTTCAATGGAGACCTCAACCTCACCAGTGAAGCAGAAGCCTTCTCCTTATGCTTGTGCTGATGGCTGGAAGAGGACGACTTCTACAGCCTTTCCTTGTCTTTGTCCTTTGATCACAATGACCATGTCGACGAAAGGGTTGCTGAATGCTGTGGAGTGTCCTTGCCAGAGGCAAACAACAGGAGAGAGAGAGAAGACGGCTTGGAGCCTATAGCCTCAGTGGTAGCTTCCATGGTCGTAACGGTGATGAAGGTTTCAAGAGCCTTCTTTTGATGTCTCCTTGTGGCCTGGTTGAATCCCTGGCAGATCTTACAGGTACTCAAGTCGTGGGAAAGGGCTGACAAAGCAAACACAAACTGTGCGACTGTCATCCCTGCAGATCTTGTAACCACAGAAAACCTAATTAAAGGTTCTTTCGACACAGCATAAAAGGACAACATCAAAAGTAAGTATACCAAAGTTTGAAAAATAACAACATAGAATAAATGATGGAATCATTTCTCTGCAGGTCTGAAGAGCAGCTGACAGCGGGAGTAAGAACTGAAGTACAATCGGGAAACCCATGTTATACAGGCGATGGTGTTACACATCATCGTGGGTGGCCCCCAACTAGCAAACGTTCCCCAGTAGACCTGACACTGATGGTTTGTAGTTCCAAAAGGTGATGCCCAGTGGCGATGTCCTTGAGGAAAATCTGGTAATGCCCCCCCCATCCTCCCCACACAAACAGAACAATAGGTACTTGTGGTATTTGGAGTTTACCAGTAGGTACTGGTATGCATCCAGCATGTACTGTGAGACAAGCCGATCCTGGGGTTTGAGATATGAAAGCAGAGATTCCAGGGAAACCATTTTTAATTTTTCTCGATCCATGTACAGTACTTGTTCAGTTTCCCTTAATAGAGAATGGGGCAAATGCCACCAGATTTTTGTGGAGATGAGGAAGTATTGGGAGTAGAACCTTTTTTCTGTTCTGATCCAGTACTACCATTATTGCCCTGTTGAGTAGAAGACCCACACTCTCCTCATTTAAGAGGTCTGTCATGTGGAATGAAAGAGGGAATTTCCTCCCCGAAGAATTGTGCAAAGGAGTCTCCAACAGCTCCAGGCAGTAACCCTCCTGGACTATCCTTAATACCCATTTATCTATCATGATGGATTCCCATTGATAACAGAACTGGCTGAGGCGTCCAGTTACTGGGGAGAAGTGTTCCCTCTTGGCAGATGAGAGGAACAAAGAGCATGAAATGCAGAGTGTGGCGATGGGCATCTAAAATCACTTGGGGATTCAAAGGAATGAGAAGGCACTTTGTCACAGAAAAAGTGGTGTCCAAGTGGAACGGACTGCCTGAAGTGGTATAATTGAAAACTGTGGACAGCTTTAAGAGGGGTTGGGACAGAGTGAAGGGACAGTCATAATAGGTGGGAAGATGGGTAGGGGGATAAGGGGAAGGGAGGAAGACCCCATATGGAAAAGGAAGGGGGTGGCAGCTCCAGCAAAACTGACTGAGAGCTGCAAACTCGAGCAGAATAGATAGGCCAAAATGGCCTGTTTCTACTAACATTTTTGTATGTTCGTATGTCTTGGGCGCTTGGTTCAGCGTTTAGGCTAAGCTTTGTTATGGGAGCCTCTTCAGGCTTAAGGGTGAAAGGACTGTTTAACTTAGTAGTAGCAACATCCTTTTCCTCTATAAGAGGTGGACTGTTTTGCTCTAGAGCCCTTAAAGGAAGAACGTTTCTTGCTGGAGTCCTTGCGGTCTTGTTCAACCTGAGGTCCGAAGAGATGCTGTTAAGTGCCATCAAAGAGCACATTCATTATCTGTTGTTGAACCTCCAGAAAAAAAAACAGCAGTTGGTAACCAGGAATTTATCTGAATGCACACCCCTGCAGCTGCAGAATGTGCTGCTGCATCGGAAGAATTCACAGAGGATTTTAACTAATGACTATTAGACACAGTGCCTTGATTGACAGTGATCTGAAGCTCCTCTTTCAACTTAAGAGACTGGCAAACTCTCTGCAAAGGACTTGAGCTTGGTCCAGAGTCTGTACTCAAATTTAGAAATATAAGCTTGATAGCCTGCTATTTTTAGGTGCAAAGTGGCTGAAGCAAAGACCTTCTTGCCAGTTCGTATAGATTTTGCTCAACTTCTTGTTAGAGGTTGTGCAGAAACCTCCTTAGCAGTTATAGCCTTGTCATTCTCAGTCAAAATCACAACAGTGTCTGCAATAAGCTGAGTGTAGTACACTGGTTTTGTCCTGGGAGTCAAATACTTCTTGTCTGCCTGACAGGAGACAGAGGAAATAGAAGCTGGACTGCTCCAAGCAGCTTCTGTGAGGGTTTCCAGAACAGGCTGGATTGGTGGAACTAGGGACACAGACATACTACGCATATTCAAAAACTAGCTGGTGGCACCTTGCCTGATCAATAGCCGCTGTCTCAAATTGCAAAGTTCTATGTAGGTTTTTGAGCAGTGCTTGAAATGAGAGATCCTCCTGAGGTAGTAACATGACCTGGTTTAGGCACCTAAGATTTGGCAGGATATTCCTCATTATCACTTGAATAACCTCCAGCTATTATTTAATCAGGATATGACTTGTTCTTGGGACCTGGATGATAAAAAAGCAGCTCAAGACTTCCAGTGCCGCTTCCGGCTATATGGCAGCACAACTCTCGAGCTCTCGGCCCACTCCTCCCTTTAAAGTTGATTAATCAGCCACAAAACTAGTAAAACCTACTGAAATAGCACTGTGTATCTTATGGCTGCATGCAATCTGCGAGGGGGATCTAATAGATTTGCCACGCTTCACCCGAACACAGACAACTCGGACAGAGACGCGAACAACTCGGAGGCCTCTCCGCTCTCTTCTCAAACGTCCCAGTCTAGGCCCCGCAGAAGGAACAAGTCCAAATCAAAACAGATGGCTAAAATGCATAACAAACTAGATAAAATATTACAGGAACTCCAAGAGTTCAAATTAGACTTCCAAGTATTCAAACAAACTAAGGAGACATTCCAAAGAGATCTCACGGAGCTACACTCTTCTGTCTCCTCTCTTTATCAACAGACACAAGAAAAGGCCGCGACTACATCTCAGCTGCAGGATACCCTAAATCAAGTTTCTCACCTCTGTCAGCTTACAGTTGAGCGTCAGGAGGACGCCGAAAACCATAGTTGCCGCAAAAATATCCGTATATAGAGGGTCCCTGAAAACAGCGAAGGCCCGAATCTGCCCACTTTTGTGGAGATCTTTCTACGAGAGGCCCTCGAGCTGGCTCCAGACTATAATTTTGAGATCGAGAGGCTACACAGAGCCCAGGGTCCAAAACCCACTCAAGTGTCTGCTCGTCCCAGATCTATAATCATAAGATTTCTCCGATTCCAAACAAAGGAATTTATTTTAAAGCAGGCTTGGGCCAAATCGTGCCTTTATTGTGGAGAGAACTGTGTTTTCGTGGATAGTGATTATGCCATCACTATGCAGAGATGGCAGGCATACATCCCGTTGTTCCCTCTCCTTAGACAGCAGAAGCTCAAATTCAGAACCCCATACCCAAGCAGATTGGTGATTCAGTTTCCACTGGGGCAACAGTCCTACAACACCATGGAGGATGCGTGAATGGATCTCCAAAAACTGGGCTACACCTTACCAACCTCAATCCGCCTACCAAGGAGAGCATCCGAAGAAAGGGATTCCTCTGGAGCGACACCCCCTAGACAGTTGCCGGATCAGAGAGCCACCATAGTCTTGATTAAAAAAATGCTGGCACAGTTCTCCATGCAGACCAGCTAAATCTCTTCAGATCCAGAACTTTTAGCTCACAGTGAGTAGTGCGGTTGGCGGGGGGGCTCGGGGACAGCCTCACGGGGCCTCATGACTTGATAGGTTGGTGAAGTGAATTATACCCCATCTTATAATTTATCTGGAATAAACATACAATTCTCAGAATGCTGTTTTTTTTGGGGGCGGTGGGCGAGTGACGGCCCGGCCCAGACCTAGCCGCTAGATTGGGATGTGTAGGTGGCGGGAGGTGAAGTTCCTCTGAGCCTGCTTTTTTCTTTGATGGGGCTCAGGGGGTGGGCGGGGGGCGAGCCCTGCCAAGCATTCTCAGATGTTTTCTCGAGGTGAACCCTGTAAGACGATGATCTGCTGCCGGACTGCACTGGGTGGGAGAATACAGACCCGTATCTTTCCTGTTCCCTCCTGAACTGGTCAAGAACTTGTTAAATCTGATTTGTCCCCATTAAATAGGGGTTTACAGAGGACCCTGGATATGGCTGGGGGCTAGTGGGCTCTGAGTGGTCGAATAGCCTGCTCAGACCTGGACACTCACCACATTTAGGGTCTGCATCCTGACAGGCTCTATTGATCCTACTGCATTAGCCCGTTAAATAGGGCGCAGTTTAAGGGCCTTCTTGGCCTGGTGCAGTCTGGCAGCATCAGAGGGTGTTAAAACCTGGATGATTCACAGATGTAATAAGAAGCAGGGTCTTATCAGTGGAGGTCCAGATACTCTGTGGCTGGGCGGGCTCGTTCTCTGTTCACCCGGATCCCCTCAGATGAATGGTTACACTTTCATAATGAGCCAGAGGTGGAGCTCCCTCCCCATTGCTCTTTGCTCCCTGAAAGGCCTTCGATGTGGGCAGAGTACCTGTCTCGGCTCTCCGGTGGGCCTCCCCCTTCCAATGATACTTTTCTCCTCCCACTTCGTGGGGAGCGTGAATGTAGGGCCTCCCCTGAGCCTTCTCTGACTTCTGTTGACTCTCACCCACACGGCTCGAACATAGCCGGACTACTTCCCTGGAGAGTATGGTGTTATAGTTTACTTGTCTGGAACTACAACAGAACTTTGTTTATCCCATACTCTCAGACAGGAATTATAACTAGGACTCTTAAACTTTCTGAAGCCATCCTATAATCATTTAAATAGTCACTTAACTTGAATGTTCACACTGCTAGGATTATTCTCACTCTTTGCATCTTGGAAGGGAGGCTAAAGCCTACTCATTTGGGATTTTAATATATGTACATACTGTGGAACAGAATATATGTCTAACCTAACTGCTGTCAAATAAGACGGAGCCTTAGAAGTTGATATTCGGAGATATTTTCTCCATACCTTTGGTAAAACTTAAGTTTACAAATATGGTTATTCTCTCCCATTTTCTAAATCTATAGGGAAAGGCAATGGCTCACCTTTATAGCTATGTCCTCTGGTCCAGTTATTGGTTACTTCTTTCAGGGAGTAAATGCTGAATTTCACCCCCTTTTTTCCCCCCTTCACTCACTCCCATTTACAGGGGAGCAGGTCTATACACCACCAGAGTCCCAAGACATAAGGGATCTGCATCTTTTTTCCCTCCCAAACCCTTTCCTTTTACCATCACTTACCATTTTTTTCCTATTCCTGGTATTGATTATCCTTACCTCAACCCTCTCCCTTCCTGGAGTTAGGGGCAGGAGTTTCCCCCAGGGCCAGTGGCGGCTCTACACCAGGGCCTGCCAGGGCACGTGCCCTGGTTAAAAAATGCTGTGCCCCAGTTGGAGCCCCATATGGTGCAGAGATTCCCCCATAGTAACAATATATAAGTGTCCTGGCTACCATCTGTTGTGCCCCAGCTGTGCCCTGGTAACCATTTGTGGCTAGAGCTGCTGCTGCCCAGGGCCTCACACCATATTGTGGATCAGGAGCCCACTTTGGGACGGTCAGTCGATCGCTCCCAAATGCCTGCTCCATTAGAGCACGCATTGTTAGAAGTCACAGATACTCCCAATAATTGGGGTTTGTACATAGTTACTATTTTACCACACACTATACACATTTATACAAGCACGCCCTGTTGGCATGCATGTTTTCCTACAGTTTTTTTCTAGATTAGTTTTTTTTTTCCCTTTTTTATTTTTTTTTGGATCACAGATTATTAGATCATTACAATCTATACAGATATCTGTTGCATAAAACAGGAACTTGAAGTGGTTGTTTAACCAGGGGACTACTGCCTTTGGGAGGGGGAACCCCGGGAGGTTAAGATGGCTCCATATAAATTCAGATACGCAGCACACTTTTAAACTCATATCCCATAATGTAAATGGACTGGCTGGCCCCATCAAGAGGGATCACACACTTAGAGTGCTTAAAAAATTAAATCCAGATATCCTTTTATTACAGGAGACTCACCTCTCCTTCACCGAGCACCAAAAATTGCTCAAATTTGGATTTTCACAGATAATTGAATTCTCCTACCTGAGGGGTAGAAGGAGAGGTTCAGTGATTCTAATTCCAAAACGTTCTAAATTACAACTCCTCGACCAATATGTGGATGAGGAAGGCAGACTGTCATTGGCAGCAGTCAAACTGAATTAACAGACTTTAACAGTGTGTAGTCTCTATGTCCCACCAGGCTCTGATGCCTCCACCATACGGCATCTAATGGATGCTATTCTGACTAGGCAGCAAGGTATTTTAATTTTGGGTGGGGACTTCAACTGTCTTCTTAACCCTCACTGGACTCCTCAGCAGCGCGCTCTCCCCCACAGTCAGCTGGCCAGAAACACCTCTGGCGCCTTATCCATGATGTGGGCTTGGTGGATGCCTGGAGACAGCTCCATCCCTTGCATCGAAAATTTACTTACTACTTCAATGCCTTCAAGCATTATTCCAGACTGGACTATTTCTGCTTAGGTAAGAAACACATTGACCTGGTTCGGTCGGCTGAGATTTTAAATATCTGTTTATCTGAATACGCCCCCATCACTCTGGATCTTAATATACAGAAAGATAAAATAAACACTCAATGGAGATTTAACCAGTCTCTGCTCAGAGATAAAGAATTCCAGGATCTGTTGAATAAACGTATCCCGGATATCACTGGAAATAATGCCTCTCCCCAGACTACTCCCCAGACCCTCTGGGATACACTAAAGGTAGTCCTTAGAGGCTATATAACAGCTTATGCCTCACACAAGAAAAAACAGGCTGAAGCTACTTTGTTAGCCCTACAAGAAAAACTTAAATTCTTCCAGGAGGCCTATATGCAAGGAGATACTGATTTCATTCCTTTAATAACTCAAACACAGGCCAAAATCCAACAATTACTGTCAGCTAAAACGGAGCAGGCCTTGGCCTGGTTGAGGCAACACTACTATGTGGGTGAGGCCTGGGCATCTAAACTTTTAGCCTATCACCTTAGAAATCAAATACAACATTATACCATCTCTAAAATAAAGGACCCCATATCCCGACAAACTAGATACTCGGCAACACAAATACCAGATGCCTTTAAGAAGTATTATCAGACCCTTTATTCCTCCACGACCCCCCAGACCCACACAAAATCTCTACTTTTCTTGCCCAACTTCACCTCCCTGCTCTTTAAGCTTTACAACAGAAACAAATAGTAGCTCCGACGACAGAATTAGAGCTTCAAAACACAATCCAAGGCCTCAAGAATGGGAAATCCCCGGGCCTGGATGGTTTGGGGTGGAATTTTACAAAGGTACATGGAATCTCTTGCGAACTCCCCTTCTTTGGGCATTACAATCCGCCCACACTACCTCCTCTTTCCCTGTCTCTTGGAGACAAGCAACAATTTCAGTGATCTTGAAGCCCCAAACCCCCACACCTATGTGGTTTGTAGCATCCTGTTTCGGTGCTCAATCAAGATTATAAAATGTATACAAGTATTATGGCTCACAGGCTTGCCCATATCCTTCACTCAATAATACATCCGGATCAGTCAGCATTTATTAAAGGCAGGCAAACAGACAACATCAAAAGAACATTATATCTTATAAACCATGCCTAGTCTACAAAGTCTCCCCTCTTCATATTGAGCCTTGATGCCCAAAAGGCTTTTGATATGGTTTCATGGGAGTTTCTTCAGGCGGCCTTACAAAAATGTAAATTCCCTGACCTTTTCACAGATGCGATTAGAGGAATATACACAGATCCAGAGGTGGTTGTGAAGTTGAATGGTTTTCATTCGGACCATTTTTCCCTACACAGTAGGTACCGGCAGGGCTGTCCCTCCCCATATCTGTTTGCGCTTTATTGAGCCCATAGCTCAGTTACTCCAACAAACCCCTGGCCTACACGGATATAAAGTTTCAGAACTATAACATCACAAAATAGTGTACTACGCAGATGATCTCTTGCTTTATATTACCCATCACGAAGAATTACTACAAACCTTAACTACCATACTAAAAGAAATAAATATTCTCACAGGCTACACCATAAACACAAATAAATCTGAAGCCCTGATTATACAACCCTTCCTTCCTTCCCCAAGATTTTATTCAGAAATATCCCCTTAAATGGGATAAAACGTATATAACCTACTTAGGAATTAAAATCCCACTAAAGTTATCTGACCTATATAACTTGAATTATTCCTCTACTCTTTCCAGAATAAATCTGGATTTGCAGAGATGAATCCCCCTCCCACTTTCGCTATTGGCTAGAGTTCAGTCTATCCAAATGAACTCTCTCCTGAAGATCTTATACCTAATGCAAAATATTCCTCTGCCCCTTCTGGCGAAGGGCATTCAGTTGTGGGACAAATCCATTAGTAGGTTTTTATGGGTAAACCAATGACCTAGATTGGCATTGGGCAAGCTCCAATGCCATAAAGAAAGAGGTGGATTATCACGCCCATATATATTCCACTATTGGACAGCCTCTTTGCTCGCCCATATAACTACTTAATTCTCCCCTCGAACTCATGCACTGCCCTGGTTGATAATAGAGCAGGATATGGCAACCTGCCCCCTGAACTATTCTCGAGTGTTTCAGCCTAACAATATAATATGAATACAGGGAGTTTCCAGATTCACGAAAGAGATACGCCACTCTTGGAAGAAGTTCCTGGCTCGTCCCTCCTGTGGGTTTTTGTCTTCCTGGTTGGGAATTCCGGCAGAAGATCCTGGTTGGGCTCCGGTAGGACTGGATACTACTTTTTAATCCTGGGCCTGCAGAGGTCTACAATACACATACCAATTTTATGATATCATGGTATTTAAAACATTTGACCAACTTAAACAGGAGTTTTCTTTAGATAGGAATGACTTCTATAGGTACTTACAAATCCGTCATTTTTTAAACTCAAAAATTGGTCTGGATGTTACTACTCAGACTATTCCCCCCTTATGTCCCCTCCTCGTCCGGCTGGAGAGGGGCAGTGACCGGAGTCACCTGGTTTCCCAACTTTATAAAGCCCTACAAGGGGCACCAACACAAATCATGGACTTCATACAATTTCATTGGGAAGCAGAACTTCAGATTGAATTGTCTCAGGAGGATTGGCTCCGGATTTGGAGAAGACAACATAAAACCTCCAGCTCTTACTCCCGGAGAGTGGTGTCTAGATACTTCCGTACACTCCAGATTACTGCTAAGTTTCTGGCAGGCGGTGACTCCTCCTGTTGGAGGAAATGCGGACGCGAGGTGGCTACGCACACCCACATTCTCTGGTCCTGCCCGGTTTTGACAACATACTGGTCAATGATAGGAAACAGAGTTACACATTTCTTTCCAGTGTTAGGTGTGTTTTCCCCGGCTATGGGGCTACTGCCTCATTATCCCCGCTGTTTCAGAAAACCACATCAAGTATAATCTTCTTAACATTCTATTGGGGGCAGCTAAGAAATGTATAACTAGGTTGTGGCTCTGTCCGGAGCCGCCCCCCCCCCCTAAAAATTTCAGCTTGGGAAGACACAGTATACAATATATATAAATGAGAACATATGACAGCTAGAATTCAAAATAAGGTTCCTGAGTTAATGAACCACTGGAATACTTAGTTTCTGTACATAACATAGTTCAGAACTGATCAGATACCTTAGGGCCCAGGTGTGGGATGTGCTATATACTGATGCTCGTTTGATTGGGTTGGGCCAGTCCTGGTTCCTGGTTCTCCTTTTGGAGACCCTTCCTTGTCTGGATGAGAGGGGTTTTTATCTGGATACCATTTTCTTGGACGGACTGCCTCCCAGGCCATCCCCCCACTTACCCCTGTAGTTCCAGATAAAAAGTGCAGAAAGGTTCTGAATATTTGTGTCAGAAGGTCATTCTCTAAGAAGACATAATTAAGACTTTTTAATTCTATTTGTCAGTAATTTCTATATTAACTATATATTTACCACGGTTTAGAATTTTCTGTTTTCTTCTTAAAAAAAAAAAAAGACTACTGTCCTCCCCTACTTATCAGGGATAGCTAATATTTGTAATCATTGTCCTAGTATGAACATATTATTGCATTCCTGTACATTTGAACTGTGATTCCATAAAAGTTAAAAAACTGAAATAAAAAGACAGTTTAAAAAAAAAAGAAAGCAGCTCAAGAAGATTCAGCAGCACACATGTTGTCAGCCTCAATATCATGAGTGGTATTCAGGCGGGCCACGAAGGATCTGGCTTTGGTATCAACAGCAGTACCAGTGTCAAAGGTAGCCCCATACAGAGATTCTTCCACTGCACCAAGAGTGGAATCAGTGCTAAGGGCAGCACTGACAACTGCGCCAGAACCAATGCCAGCATTCACCGAGACGCAAAGGCCTTGGCACCGAAGCTAGAGTCAGTGTGCCCGAGTGCCATGACATTGAAGGCTATGCTGGCACAGGTCCCAATGGTACGGGGCAGTTAGAGTCGGAATTGGCACCACTCTCTGTTCCTCTGCACTTAAATTGCAGAAACCACTGCTCCATAAGACCTGCCCAGCAGCCAAACTGCTCAACCAAAAGTTCCCCAGTGGACAGGGGGAGACTTGGAGATGGAGACAAAGTCCAGTGTCATTGATGGGGATGATGATAAAAAATTCTGGGCCTGTAGGCATCAAATGCCTTGGTGCAGAATCCACAGAACATCATCTCCACTGGTGCCTTTTCTTTTCTTTGTTTTTATGAGAAGAGGTTGAGGTTGAACAGTGACCAGGGCGTAACACACTGTGTACCTTCAGGAGGACTACCCTTCCTTCCAGTACCTCTGCACTCACTCAGAGAGAAGCAGTGGTCAGATACCACCTCGTTGCTGAAGCAGCTAGCCCCCTTCAGGCTCCCAAACTTCCAGTGAGAAAACTTTGTCAGTTTTTTTTTTTGCATTAAATGGATACAAAACAACAAACTATAATAGTTTTTACTATAAACTGATGAGAAATGAACAGGAATGCTGATGTTGTTGAGGGGGCGCTGAGGAGCACACCTGCCGACAAGACGCATTTGGAGAGAGCTCTTCAAAGTAGAAATATTTACAACAGAAAAAAACATTTCTAAAATCTTGAACTGAATTTCTGAGGACAGCACTGAAAACTCCTTATCGAGCTGAATCTATCCATACCATTTTCGACCATGGGCCGTTCTAACAAAGGCACTGGAAGTGGTTCTAAAACTCTGATGCCATTAGATCCACAACACATGGCTGAAGTGCAATCATTGCAGGGGACAGAGCTGCCATGGAAGGCCCTCCAATTATCTATGCAAGCCATTGATAAGAAAATTGAATCCATCCTCCTACGAATGACAGAACAGGAGGTTAAAATTGAAGCCGCATCTAAAATGGCAACATCGGCAGAGTCCACAGCGATGAAGGCACTTTCAGCCACAAGCAAAATGTCCCAAGAAAACTCACAGCTGAGATATCACCTGGAGGCCCTGGAAAAGGAGCAATGGGCCTCCAACGTAAGATTGGTGGGCTTACCGGAGTATTGCGAGGGAGATAACCTCCAAGCCTTCCTTCAAGATTGGCTCCCAGGAGCTTTAAAGATTGATTCTGAAGACCCGCTGAATTGCCTCATTAAGGCCTATCGTAGCTCTCTGAGGGCCACCATGAGCAACGACAACTAGCCCCGTATTGTTCTCCTGGTGACTGTGAGTGCTAGGGTTCGCGACCAAATTCTGCAAGCAGCTAGGGAGTCAGAAGCTTTGAACTTTCAAGGTACAACTATTCACATTTTTCCCCAACCTCTCTTACGCTACACGAGCAAGGAGGAAAAAGTCTGACGCAGTCCGAGCGTAGTTAGGAAGTCTGGGGGTGGCCCACTCCTTGCTCATGCCTGCCCGCTTGAGGATTCAGAACGGGGGAGATACTTTCCAATACACTGACCTGGATGAAGCCGGGAAAAAGCAGAGGCCATAGCCAGAGAGTTTGATTCGGCTCAAGTGTTGGACTCTTTGGATACAGAGGAAACCTGAAGGGAAAAGTATCTGGTAAGTACTGTTTAAATTTGGCAAGGTTTCTCTCGGATTTCAAAATATGACTTTATTTGTTTGACCTATAGAGATGGGTCGCTCATCAGGGACATTTCTCCAGCTGTTGGTGATTTGATGGACTTTCATGTTTAGTTTTAAACTGATGTGAAAAAATGTCTTCCCTAATGACTGGGGCCTTGTGTCATAGAAGTGCGACATGCCTTATTAGTCACACAATTATGGGAGAGTTACAGTTCAATTTTATCCCATAAATGCTGACTGATGTCTCTCTTAATTTAATGGGCCAGTTCTTGAAACGTTTCTGGTTAAAATGCTATCGGATCTGTCGTTACCGGAATTTTCGTTACACGGCAGAACTTCTCTTACAAATGCTACCAATGTAATGGTCTTTATGGTGGATGGGGGTCATATCAGCATGAGCTGTTGAGTATACTATGTTTGGAATGTTAGTCTCTTTTTTTCTAGGTGACCACCCAAAGTCCTGCGGGGTGCAGCAATTTTCGGACTGTTATTGATAAAATTTACTATTTTGGGGGGGGGATACTCCTACTATCCATAAAACAGATTGTACAGACTAAAACAATACTGATACATTGGATGCTTCCTGTTGTAATGTGATCTCTTGCATGAGAATGCTATATGATGTTTTTTAAATAAAACAATAAAATTTAAGTACAAAAAAAGAAATGCTGATGTTGTAGAGACAGCGAAGTTCTCACCGTGATAAAAAGAGAAAAGAGAAAGCACTGCACACTCAATGGAAGGAAAAAAGGAACTGAAGCATTTGGGGGTTGGTACTGCTTTACACAAGTGGGTGTGTGCAATGCCACATACATGGGGCCTGCTGACTCCCATGGGATCCTAGCATCTCTGTTCCTAAGATCCATAAAAGTGGTAATTTATGGAGAAGATTAATTATTTGAAGATCTGTATTGTTATGATCCATTTATGAGATGGTTCTTAAACTCCTTCTCCCCTTCTCTGCACCCATATTTACTGCCGGATTCTACTGCTGCCCTAGTTTATCCCTACCTTCAGTATCTGATTTACTCACCACCATCTCCTACCAGGTCTCCTCTGGTGAGTTACTCATACTAGGTGATTTCAATTTAAATTGGCTTTCACCCTCTCTTCAAAAATAATGTCTTAATGTGAGTCTCTCCTTTTAAAAACAGCTAAATTTTGTCTCAATTGCCCCAACTTGCTTTAATTTCAAAACACCAAATCACTCCCTCTAGGACTGGGTTCTCTCCTCCCATCCCCATTATACTGTGGATGCTGGTACCCTCCCTGATGCCCTAAATGATCACCATATGGTCTACTCTGTGTGTACGATTCATCATCCCAAAGCTCCTCTCAAATTCATCCAAATCAGGACTTTCCAATCGCTGGACTTGTTCTGCCTTCTTGCTGACCTAGAAGCCATGGACTGGTCCCATATTCCTCAAGATGGCAATGTGGACAATGTCCTCAAATTTTTCACCTCTAAATTTAGGTCTGCCTGGGATCATCTTGCCCACCCCCCCCAAAGAAGAACCAGGGTCCAAGGATCACACCCTCCCATGGATCTCACCTGAGCTGCTGGCTTGATACTGTGCACATGGACCATGCCCGGGGGACCTACAAGTCCTCTGGCTCCACGTCTGACCTTATTATTAGCAGATGAATGAAGCTCTTGTGGAAACCATTCACAAAATGGCAGCCAACGGAACCGGCCCGGTAGCGCTGAGGGTTGAGGCGCTGGACACCACACCTCGCACCATGCCGGTGACCCGGGTTCGGGTATGGACTTGGGTTGTCGGGGGTCAGAGGACTAAGCGTCCCAGTGGATGCTCTTCTCCTTCAGGGTGGGTTACTAGGGGTGCTGTACGCATCCGATGTCCCTGGGGGCCGGTGGGAGCACCGGCTCTCATGGGGCACTGGCGGCTTCAGAAGGGCTGGAGTCGGGGAGGGGAGGATGTTGTTAGGCACTTGACAGGTGTGCGTCAGCACGCACTTGCCGGAGCTGACGTCCTCAGGGTGGGGGATGGGAAGCACAGAAAACGGAAACCAACCTCGGCGGTCCTAGATGACAGCCGCTCCAGCTGCCCAGTCCAGGGACCATGGGCAGACCCCCGCTGTGCCAGGGTGCTCCACAAAAGACGGGAGGAAAGGCAGGAGTCACCCATGGGCACTCTAGGGGCAGACTCAGTGTCAGGGTGGGTAGCATGAGTGAGCCCGAAAGAATGGAATGTCAGGGAGATAGGAGGGGATAAAAAGAAAGTAAAAAAAAAAAATGGCAGCCAAAGGGGAACTGCTACTAATGGGTGACTTCAACCTGCCTGAGGTAGATTGGAGCACTCAGACTGCGAGTATAAGAAGGGGGAGAGACTTCATGACTGCCCTGAATGGGGCAAACTTAAGACAGCTTGTAGCAGAATCAACCTGCCTGAACCAACTTAAGACAGCTTTTAGTAGAATTAACCTGCCAGAGGTAGATTGGAGCACTCAGACTGCAAGTATAACAAGGGGGACAGACTTCATGACTGCCCTGAATGGGGCAAACTTAAGACAGCTTGTAGCAGAATCAACCTGCCTGAACCAACTTAAGACAGCTTTTAGTAGAATTAACCTGCCTGAGGTAGATTGGAGCACTCAGACTGCGAGTACAACAAAGGCCAGGAACTTCATGACTGCCCTGAATCAGCAAGCTTAAGACAGCTTGTAGCAGAGCCAGCCGGCAAGTAGGCTATACTGGATTTGGTCCTTCCAACAGGGACAGGATCACAGATGTGTAGGTGGGCAGTCCCCTTGGCACCAGCGACCAAAGGACAGTATGGTTTAAGGTAACCACAATGAAGAAGGCAAGCAATACAAAGATAAAGGTCCTAGATTTCAGGAAGGCTAACTTTAAGGAGATGGGTAGAAATCTCAAAAGAGCCCTAGCAGCAGAAGGTACAGGGGGATATGTGGAAAAACAGTGGTCTAGACTCAAGAGAGTCATAACGGAAGTAACAGGTCACTGTCTAAATGCATAGCAAGAGTAAAAGAAATAAAAGACTATTATGGTTCTCAAAAGTAATTGCCGAGAAAGTAAAGGAAAAGAAAAGAGCCTTCAGAAGATACAAGAAAACACAAAAGGATCAGGACAGAGAACAACATCTAGAGAAGCAGAGGAAATCTGGGATAATAATTAGAAGGGATAAAGCACAGACAGAGGAAGGTATAGCCCAGGCTATTAAGAATGGTGACAAGACCTTCTTCAGATACATTAGTGAGAGGAAAAAGACCAGAAATGGGATCATTAGACTGAAGAAGAAGGAGGAGAAAGGTGGTTAAAGACAGGATCCCACAGATACTGGGGGAGAATGGTGACCCAGATGTTTCGGCAGCAATTCAGTGGGATACCCTTAAGACAGTGTTGCATGGGGATATTACTGCTTATTCATCAAGAAAAAAATAAAAAAGAGAGCACAGTTTATTAAGCTCCAGGGGGAGTTGAAAGTACTGCAGTCTTTATATGCCCAGGAGGGTGGAACTGTAAAGGTACAACTACTAACAATAAAACAAAAAATTCAAATATACCTAGATCAGAAAGTAGAGCAACAGCTCTTTTATCTTAGACTGGCAGCACATGAGAGGGGCCCTAAAGGAGCCAGGAATCTGGCCCGTAAACTTGGAATGCATAAGGCTAGAGCCTGTGTTATGGCCATGCAAGACCTTACTATGAGGAAGCTAGAACATCACCCTAAGATCATTAGACGAGTCATGGCTGAATATTATCAGGATTTATATAGGGCAGAGTCTGAAGATCATAGTCAACAGATAGAGGCATACCTTAACAGCTTAAAGCTCCCCAAACTGACTGCCTCCCAGACAGATATTTTGAGAGCCCCTACTACCTTGATTGAGATAGAGGGAGTGCTGCAGAGAGCTAAGACCAAGAGAGCTCCAGGATCAGATGGATATCCATTGGAGTTCTATAAAACTCATAAAGAAGAAATACTACCACCATTACTCCAGGCTATCCATGAGATACAGGAAGGAGGTATTCCTCCCCCCTCTTGGCAATACGCAGTGATATCTGCCATACTTAAACAAAACAAAACAAAAACCCTACCCTACACTACCCTCATCATACAGGCCAATTTCAATGTTAAATTTTGATTACAAAATTTATATGTCTGTGCTAGCACAAAGACAACTTGAAAACATCATACCTTTATTGATCAATCATGATCAGGTGGGCTTTATTAAGGGACAACAGGTTCACGATGCACTGCGACAAACACATCTACTTAAAGAGTAAGCATGCATCACGTTCGATTCACCTGGCACTCATTGGATTGGACGCCGAAAAAGCATTTGACAGGGTGGCCTGGCCATTTCTGTGGGCTACTTTGTCTAGTTTTGGCTTTCCCCTGGAGATTATACAAGAACTGCAAAATATGTACAAACATCCTTGGGCTTACTTAAAATTAGATGGCTCTATCTCTGACCCTTTTCCTCTACAGAGGGGAACTCATCAGAGATGCACCCTCTCACCCCAGTTATTTGCTCTGTAATTCAAGCCATTAGCCCAAGCCATTTGAGCTCACCCGGAGATTGAGGGCATACCTATGGGAGGCACAAACCATAAAATGTCACTATTTGTGGACGACATCCTTCTCACTTTGTCCTCCCCAGATATATCAATCCCAAGGGTCTGGGAAGAAAAAATTACTCACCATAGTAATGTTGTTTCTTCTAATGGAGTCTTGCTGTATTCAGACATAATGCAGTTAGCCTCAGCACTTGAACTGCTCCAGAGAGGAAAGCGTTAACTCTATGCAGAAGCATAAAACTGTGGGCTCGAGCTTGGTTTTCAAACCTCTGTCTGCAGTACTTCCCAGTGTAACCGTCAGATTCTTATGAGCAAACTAACTAATATACAGTACTATAGTATGGAAATTATTCAACATATAGCCAAAGGGCAAAAGATTCTTTTTGGGCCCAAAAGACTCAAGTCGAGAACTCAAGAAGGAAAGGTAGTGACAATATTTAAGTACAAAACACCAGAAAAATAATAACATCTACCCCACCCAAGAGGGAGGGTACAAGGTACACCCCTAAGGTGCAACATTGTACCTGCTAGCCCATTTCCCCAAACCAGGTTCTGAGAGGGGAGGCAGGGGGGAGGTCTGAATACAGCAAGACTCCATTAGAAGAAACAACATTACTATGGGGAGTAATTTTTTCTTCAAACAACATGAAGTCTTGCTGTATTCAGACATAATGCAGACTACCAAGCAGTTCCCTATGGAGGAGGGAATGCGGAACTTACTTTGAGAAGAGGCTCTGCAATACTGCTGTACCAAACCTAGCATCAATCCTAGACTGGATGTCCAGGGTGTAATGCTTGGTGAAGGTATGAACTGTTTTCCAGGTGGCTGCTTTACAGATCTCTAACAAAGGTACATCTCTGGCCGCAGCTAGAGAAGCAGCTGTACCCCTAGTCGAGTGAGCCCTCAAGCCTGAAGGGGGCATTCTACCCAACTTGTCATAACAAAATTGTATACAAGAAACAATCCACCTGCCAATAGTTCTTTTAGTGGCAGGCTTACCTTTCCAGACTTCACCATAAGTAAGAAACAATTGAAGACAGTCATTTCTATGTGCCTTAATATGTTGAATGTAGTAGCTAAGGGCCCTCTTAACATCCAGACTGCGTAACCTTCTTTCACCTGAAGAAGAATGGTGAGTGAAAAACACAAGGAGAGAGATAGACTGGTTCAGATGAAAATCTGATACTGCTTTGGGCAAGAACCTCCTATTGGTTCTTAGGACCACTTTGTCCCTATGGAAGGAGATGAGGTCAGGTTCAACTGACAGAGCCTGTAACTCACTAATCTGCCTGGCAGAAGTAATAGTTACCAGGAACACAGTTTTCCAGGTCAAGTACTTCAATTCAGCCATAGCCAGAGGTTCAAAAGGGTGGCTGCATTAGCTGAGCTATGCAGACATTAAGATCCCAAGGTGGAGTGTGCTCCCCAAAGGGAGGGTTAATGTGAACCAGACCTTTGAAAAACTTTCTGAAAACAAGATGAGATGCCAGAGAAGAGCCCTTCCCTGCTGAAAGGAATGCAGAGACAGCTGCTAGGTGAACCTTCAGAGTGGCAGGCCTAAGGCCTAGACCATTCAGATTAACTACATAGTCTAAGGTTGTGGAAATGTCTGCAGAATCAGGCAGGATGCCTTTCTGAGAGCACCAAATACTGAACCTTTTCCATTTGGAGTTGTAAGGTTTTCAAGTGGAAGGTTTCCCAGAGACCTTCAGAATATCCAGAACTCCCTGAGAAAGATGCAGTGCTGCATATTCTAACTCTTCAAGAGCCAGGCCTTGATATTGAGAAATTGGGGTACCAGATCTGCCCCTGGGAGGACAGGAGATTGTATGCCGTGGGCAGAGACAGGGGACATGACACTGACAAGGACAGCAGTAGAGGATACCAAGGCTGTCTGGCCCAATCTGGAGCCACCAGTATCACTGTGCTGGGTTGAGTCCTGATCTTGATCTGAACAGCAGAGGGAAAGCATACAGAAACCTGCCCTTCCAGTCCAAAAAGAGAGCCTCCTGGGGAACAGTCCCCAGGACTGGAGGTCTGCAACAAAACAGAGGAAGTTGATGATTGTCCAGTGCTGCAAAAAAGATCCATCTCTGGAGTGTCCCACCTGGAGAAGATGACCTTCAGGATGCGAGGATCCAGGGACCATTCGTGGTGTTCCTGTGAAATTCTGCTCAGGGTATCTGCTAGTACGTTGTCCTTCCCTGAAAGGTGAACTGCTACCAGAGAATTCTGAAGAGAATAGGCCAGAGACCACAGCTTCATGGCTTCTGTGCACAAGGCCGATGACCGAGTGCCTCCCTGCTTGATGATGTACCACATTGTGGTGGTGTTGTCCATTCTGACTTGGACCACCTTGCTCTTGACTGAATCTGAGAAGCTCTGCAGGGCTAGGAAAACTACCCTGAGTTCCAGGAGATTGATATGAAGGAGAGACTCCTGTGGAGACCACAGCCCTTGAGCTGTCAGGGCTCCCAGATGGGTTCCCCCAAACTAGGAGAGAAGCATCCATGGTTAGAACTATTGATGGTACTTGAGGGAAAAATGGAACCCCTTGTCTGAGGTTGTCCTGATCCAGCCACCACTGGAGAGCTTGGACCAGAATCTGAGTCACTGGAATCAGTTTGGTAAGTGAATCCTTCTTTTGAGACCAAGAAGACCTTGGATGAAACTGAATGTCCCACATCTGGAATCTTGCTCCCTGCACCACTGCCGTGGAAGCTGCCATGTGGCCCAGGAGCTGGAGGAACTGTCTTGCTGGGCAGGAGACTTGAGTTCGAAGGGAGGAAGCGAGATCCACTAGGGCCTTCACCCGTGGCAGGGGAAGGAGGGCTTTTGCTTCTACAGTGTCCAACTCTATGCCTATAAAGGTGAGAAGTTGAACTGGTTCAAGTACAGACTTTAAAAGATTGGGAAGAAACCCCATGGAGCTCAGTAGGTCCTGGGTAGTTTGAAGAGCTGACTTGACCTGTAAAGGTGACTGATCCACTAAGAGCCAGTCATCTAGATACGGGAAGATGGTGATACCCTGTCTTCTGAGGTAAGCCACCACTACCGCAAGGCACTTTGTGAACACCCTTGGAGCTGATGTTAGGCCGAATGGCATGGCTCTGAATTGATAATGGCCTGAAGGCAACTCGAACCAGAGGTATTTTCTGTGGGAGCACCTGAAAGGAATATGGAAGTAGGCATCCTTGAGGTCCAGAGATGCTAGCCAATCCCCTGGCCTTAGAGAGGGAAGGATTATTTCCAGAGTTACCATTTTGAATTTGGGCTTTGAAAAAGTGTTTGTTCAAATACCTTAGGTCTAGGATGGGTCGTCATTTCCCTGTTTTCTTTGGGGTAAGGAAGCACCTGAGTACAGTCATTTTCCCTTGTGCTGAGTAGGAACTTTCTCTATAGCTCTGAGAGCTAGAAAAGAGGAAACCTCTGCCTCTAGGGTAAGGGTTTCTGAGATTGATGCAGGTGGAAAAGACTTGGCCCTCTTTTTTGGAAATTGTTTGAAGCTGAAGGCCAGTCCCTGGCTTACTACTTCCAGGATCCACTTGTCTGAGGTCACAGAATTCTAGGCCTGGAAGTAGTATGCCAGCCTGCCTCCTACTGGAAATGGGGAGTCGACCTGGGCTGACATATTAGAGTGTCTGCTTGGCAAGAGCTTTGACTGAGAGGAGAAGGATGGAGCAGCCTTGCTCATCCCCCTCCTGCCCCTCCCTCCCTCTGATGAACCCCCTCTGGATGCCTTGATTCCATCAGCAGCCACCCCCTCCAGCTCCTTGGCTAGCTGGGGAGAGGGTCTGTTTAGCCAGTTCCAGAACCATATCCCATCTGGATTTCTGGTACCTGGCTGTGTAGGCCATATAAGTAGCCTGCCTGAGTCCCAAAGAGGATGCCAAATATATTTTTTTGGCCATGGCATCCACTTTCCTGGAGTCCTTATCTGGGGGTGTGTGAAGCCAAAGGAATGTTAGCCCTGTCACAGGATGCAGCCTGCACTACCCCAACATGGCTGCAATGGCTATAAAGGAACTCCACAGCTGAGCCTGATAACAAATACCTCCTGTCCATTCTCTTATCCACAGGACATAATGAATTAGGAGTTTGTTAAATTTTGTGTTTCTGTTTCCCCAAGGATTTATGAAGAGGGATAGACAGCCTTTTGGACTCTGGAATGTCCATCATTTCCACAAAATCAGGCTCTTCATCCTCCTCCTCTGAAGCTTCAACCAAGGGAAGCTGCAGGGTTTCTGCCACCTTTTTGTAGAAGAAAAAGTGTGAAGGGGACTCAGAGAGCCTGGGAGGAGAGACACCTAAGGGCCTGTCTGGGGAGATGTCTGGTTCAATGGGCACATCCAGACCCCCCTGGTCATCGTCATCGCCAAGATAGTCTTCGTCTCCCTCCCACTCCTCATAATAAGCGTTTGGATCATAATCCGGAGGACACGGATCCGATTGAACCGACCGCCTAATCGGTGGTACCGGTTCGGATGGAACCAGTCTAAGCGACTGAACAATACTAATCGCTTTGGCTATTTCGTCCGCGGTTGGAGAGTGCAATACAGGACCCGAACCAGCAAACTTGCGCTTTTTCTTTGACGGAACCGATCCCTCACAGTTGGCTCTCCTTTTGCCCTAAGAGGTATTGCCTAGGTCAGTAGGCACCTCCTCAGGTTCGGCCGCAAACCGAACCGGACTGGCCATCCGGATCTACGGACTTCTCGGTCTCCCTTTCCTTCAGCCTACTCAGTCTTTTATCTAGAGTAGATTTAGTAAAGTTTTTACAGATTTGGCAGTCTGACTTGAGGTGGTCAGACCCCAGACAATAAACACAGATGAGGTGGGGGTCAGCCTTAGCAAAGGCCTCCCCACACTCAGTACAGTGTTGAAACCCAGTGGGATGGTTTTCTTCTTGAGTTTCTCAGACATGGTCAACCTAACCAATTACCCTATTGCAGCTTTCAAGCCAGGTAATATAATAACAGATCGGTTACAAACTGTGTCACAGGCTTTTTAAAAGAACCAGCAAAAGATCCGGTTCTTTTGAAACTGATCGGTACTGGAACACCACACTAATCCCAGAAAAAATACAATTAAAATTAACAGGGTCGGTTCCAAACCGGACCGACCGGAAAGAAACTGAAGAAAAGGACAATGTCCACTTTTTCACCAAAATAAAACACAGTCACTACCTATTTACACACTACCTGTACCGTAGACAGAGGCTGGAAATCCGAAAATAACAAAAAAACATGTGGTTTAAACTGAACAGAGGAAATCTCCGGAGCGACTTCACTGTTAGGCGGAATAAAGAATCTGACAGTTACACTGGGAAGTACCACAGACAGAGGTTTGAAAACCGAGCTCGAGCGCAACGTTCTATGCTTCTGCATAGAGTTAACTCTTTCCTCTCGGGGGCAGTTCAAGTGCTGGGGCTAACTGCATTATGTCTGAATACAGCAAGACTTCATGTTGTTTGAACAACTGGAGATGTATGGTAAAATCTCAGGGTATAAAATTAACCAACCAAAAACAGAGGTACTACTGTGTAACTACATCCCTTCCCCTGCTTTAAAACGTGCATTTCCCCTTAAGTGGTATAAACA
The DNA here is from genome assembly GCA_016271365.2 of Neoceratodus forsteri. Classification (NCBI taxonomy): domain Eukaryota; kingdom Metazoa; phylum Chordata; order Ceratodontiformes; family Ceratodontidae; genus Neoceratodus; species Neoceratodus forsteri. Next base: position 1,213,184,509 of record CM057458.1, read on the forward strand.
ATCGATGCGATACCTTGGGATCCATCTTACTAAAAATCAGATACATGCAGATATTGCAAATTTTGAATCCCTACCCTAAAACATAACTGAGGACCTCACACGATGGTCACAGATACCTTTGAGTTTCCCAGCTCGAACAGAAACTATTAAACAAAACATATTTCCCCGGATTTTGTTCTATCTGCAGACACTCCCATTATTTCCAACACAGACTTATTTTCAGGCTTGGAATAGGTTGATCTCTCACTTTATATGGCAGGGGAAACTTCCCAGGATTTGATACTCTCTATTACAGTTATCAAAAGACATAGGTGGGTTAAATTTACCTAATCTCCTGAATTATGCCTGAGCTTCTAAATTAAAGATCTTACTCTCCTGGATGAACCCCAATTATATTATGCCCTGGAAGCAGTTTGAGATGACTTGGAATGGCATAGAAGAACTGACAGACTGTCTCTTTGGACATCCTCCTGGTTGCATACCTCTCTCTAAATTCCCGCAATATACTGCAGAGGTGTTCAAGCAGTGGATGACTATACTCAATAAAAGATTATTGCCCTGGAGGGCCGGATGGGGGGAGGAGGATCGAGCACCCAGAGGCTGCTCTCCTCCTCCGGGTGGGGTGGGATGCGGGTCCTGCTGCGTTACCGCCACCTGGGTGACCACAGGTGGTGGTGAAGCAAGGAGTGCATGAAGCAGGGAGGGAGGACGTCTGCCGGGAGCCGGAGCGTTAGCACGCTGCGACGTGCGTCGCTCCTAGGCTCTCCTAGCATGCAGACGTCCTATGGGGAAGGGCGGAAAGAGGAAAAATACCCTCCGGTGCTCCCTGTAGATGGAGCTTCAGGCCCCGATCCCAAGGCCCCTGCCGGCATGGATGACGGGTCCCCGACAAAACTCAGTCGCTCGGGGTGGTGGAAAAGGGGGCCCCGTCTCGTACCCGTCAGGGGGTCAAACCAAGGCAGCGTGGGGGGATGACTGCACCCGATGCCGACAGATGAGCAGGGATGCACAAGGCCGTAGGAGACTCCCCAAGGTGAGGAAGCACCAGGGTGAGATGGGGGCATAAAAAAGAAAGTATCAAAAATATAAATAAATAAAAAATAAAAGATTATTGCCCATGGAGGCACTTTTTCTGAGATCCCTTGCAGTGAACAGTGCCTTTCCACCCAATTCTTTGGCTAGATCCTTAACCCAGTGGTATAAATATAATATCAAACATATTTTTCAATTATTAGGCCCACAGGGTCTTTATTCATTTGTTCAGCTCAGGGCTCAGTATAAAATACCCCAGGGCTTCTTTCATAAGTATTTGCAGCTAAAATCTTATTTATGGCCAATGGAGAAAGCACTGGCAGCAGTGGCTGAACCCCCCCACTAATAATAAAATTACTTCTATCACAGAGACAAGGTCCCACTCTAAACCACGGTATCAGTCTGGCTTACCTTGCTTTGGGAAAGAAACCAGAAGACTCTACTGAGTCGATTAGAGCCCGTTGGTCCTTGGAATTGGGGACTGACCTACCGGTTACTAACTGGAAGATGGCCTCCCCACTTATGCTTAAGGCCTCAGGATCCCCATATTGGAAAGTGTTTGCATGGAAATTACTATATAGATTCTTCCACACTCCTGCTGTGGTTGCTAGTTGTACAGGCGATCCTGAAGGAAAGTGCTGGAGGGGATGTGGAGCAGTACATGCAGATCAGACTCATATTTTGGAATTGCAGCATGCTGGGTCCTTATTGGGGGAGGTAGTGCAGGAGCTGATAGCAGTATATGAAAACCCAGGTCTTTTTACCTCTGAGTATATACTGACAGCTACTACCCCATTTGGTCTAAAAGTAGAGAAGAATGTATACATGCAAAATACATTGCTAATATTGGCAGCAAAAAAGGTAATAAACAGACTACGGGAAACGAATAGGCTGCCAACTAAGGGAGAGTGGCTAAACTTGACAAGAGAGATATATAGGATGGAGAGGATGGCAGCCAAAGTATGGGATAGAGTGGAGGTATTTTGATACAAAATGGAGAAAATGGATTATGTATCAGTCAAGCACTTATTCAGACTTTGTTCCCTGAAGCTAATCAAATCAATACTAGAGAAATGTTAAAACGAGACTTGTCTAGTTCATGTGATTAATTAGTCCTGATGCTGGGTGAGAGTTCTTTTTAAAGTCCAATATATAATTATATAAACTGAACGAATATATCTATGTAAAATGTCTTGTATAATGAATAGATGTCCTCCTGCCTAATAAAAATTTTATTATAAAAAAAAAAAGGAGGAGAAAGGGTGGAGGACAACCTAGAAAAGGCTGAGATACTGAACAAGTACTTTTTCTCACTATTTACCAGGGAAGGGGAAGGCGAGGGACCGAAACTCATTAAGAGGGGTATTCAGGGGAAGGAGGTAGACACCAGCCCATTCATGGTAGAAAGAGTTCCTAGAAGAACTCGGGGAAAATAAAAGCAGATAAAGCAATGGGACCAGATGGGATCCACCCCAGAGTACTAAAGAAACTTAGGGAAGTGCTGGCAGAACCACTGGCTGCCCTTTTCAATACATCACTAGAGATGGTGGAGGTACCTGAGGACTGGAGGAGGGCAGATGTGGTCCCTCTCCACAAGAGTGGAAGCAGAGAGGAGGCAGGCAAATACAGGCCTGTAAGCATGACCTCTTTAGTGGGTAAACTAACGGAGTCCTTACTTGAGGAGAGGATTGTGAAGTTTCTAGAGGATAGCAGGGCACAGGATCCAAGGCAGCATGTATTCTCAGCGGGAAGATCCTGTCAGATGAATCTTACAGATTTCTTTGACTGGGTAACCAACTTGGTAGATCAGGGAGGGGCAGTGGATGTGGCCTACCTGGATTTCAGCAAGGCCTCAGCCACCGTCCCACATAAGAGATTGATAAATAAATTGGGGAGCCTGGGAGTGGGTCCTACGGTGGTAAAGTGGGTTGGGAACTGTCTAAGGGACAGGACTCGTTAGTAAACGATGTGAAATCTGAGGAGAGGGAGGTGTCCAGCGGGGTGCCACGGGGGTCTGTGCTGGGGCTAGTCCTATTCAACTGTCTTCATTAGCAACACTGCAGAGCATTGGGAGGGAAAGGTGTGCCGCTGCAGATATCACCTAGATCTGCACCAGAGTGGACACACCAGAGGGGGTGGCAAAAAATGAGAAAGGACATAAGCCTATTAGAGGAGTGGCTGAGTATCTGGCAGTTGAGTTTCAATGCTAAAAAGTACAAGATCATTTATTTACTGAATTTTGTTGACTGGCTAGGCCCATTGAGATTAGAAGTCCCTTTTTTTTCAGGGTGACCCGGGGGGGGGGGTACAAATGGTAACCAACTGAAATTGAACGGATTAAGCTGCTGGTAGTATTTTTAGTGACTGGGGGAAATTTGGCCAGAACACTGGGGAAGTTCCCATACTCATCCTGTAGGGTGAACTGCTGGTCAGATTCATGGCCAGTCATAGTAAGCAAGTGGTGGAGGAGGTGGTGTCGACTGTTGTGGGGCTCAGGAAAGACGGAGCCGGTGAGGTAATGAACATGCCATTACCTGAGATGGAGTCTAGTGCTGAGGTGCAGTCATCACAGGAGATGTTCTTAAGTAATCTTGGACTCCTCCAGTGAGCTGCTCACAGAGATGGTTTGGGATGTTTCTGTGAGTGTGGCGACTGGAGCCAATGCTCTCGAGTCAGAGGACGTTCTCTCTGGATCTTCTCCAGCCCTTACTAGACCTCTGGAGGCTACAGAGTTGGTGGAAGATGGAAGCATGTGGCCTGGAACACTCCTGCATCAAGTGGAGGAGCAGCCTGGGCCGGTGCAACATTCACACCAGTCTGACGAGGACTTTCGGCAACCTGAACGAACTTCTACTCCCAATTCAGCTAATATTCAGGTACGGAAGGTTCTGCCTTCATCTTTACTTTTCCTGGACAGAAGGTGCCTATTGAACAGGGTGGGGGAAGGAGGCTCACCAGACCAGAGCTGTGCAGCATGGGGCTCAGAACTTTAGGGGGAGGGGCGCTGGAGACTGGAAGGGCCTGGTATCAGGTGGATGGCCCGATATACACACAGGGCCTGTTTCGACTGGGGGTGGTCCCCCTTCCTCTGGACTACTGATCATTCCCTCCCCTCTGAAGGGAGGAGAAAGGGGGAGAAGGAACTTTATCCACCTAGTCATTGGTCCCCGGTCTGTGCTTTGCTAAACACGGGTTGGACACGGGACCCCATTGGACAGTGGCATACAGAGCACCCCATGGAACCAAGGGGGGGATTAGTTATTCTATGGAGCCTGGACTGGGGGTATAGCTCAGGTGGGGATGGTGGGCACTAGGGCTGGGTTTTCTTTGGACACTGTTTCACCTGTTCTTCCAGTGAATCCAGATGGGTCGCCTTGTTTAACCCCCAGTATGGCTGTGTCTGCTATCAATGAGATTCTTTCAGATTTGCCTACTGTGCATATTTCGCACATGGTACCTTCTACGAAGGTCTCTGATCATCTCCAGGACAACAATGCCGGGATGGGATATTCCAGGGGACCACCCCAGTCACCTGACATACTGCTCTCCAGTACAACTGCTAGGGCTCCAGGACTACATATCTCAGGCAGGGATGTACAACAATGTGTTTTGTCATGGGCTGAAAGGGTGAACTTGGAGCTTCCTCAGCCATCTGATTGGTCCGGCCATCCTCAGCTTTCTGAAGCAGCCTCCCGTTCAGCAGCCAGTAATTGGTCACGCTTCAGAAAGTGGATACTTTCACGTACTCTCCTGTCCCTGCCCAGAAACTGAATGCTGTCCACTTGTTTTACAGAAGGGGCTTGGCGGAGAAGCCTGATAGAGCCTTTGTAGGGAAGGCCCTGCTATGGGATTCCCTGCCTGTGACGCCTCATGAACTCTATGATTTATTGCATGCCACGATGGATGGTTACTTTGATTTGAGCTTTCAATCCCCAGTGTACTTAGATAAGTTTTGGACAGATTATGATAAGGATACTCCTCTGTTAACCCCCTTTCAGGCGGTCCCCATCACCAACCCTCCGCTATGGATGTTGACCATTCTGCTTAAGAATGAGGGAGTTAAGTTCAAGATGTGCACTGTTGGTTGGCCCAAGGTTGTGAAGTGATGGGAGAACCCAAGCCCATTTTGGACACTGAACTTTTCTTGACGGGGCACTGGCGCTTCAAAATCAAGCTGTGCCATACGGCCAACAATCTTCAGCATTTGCCCAGCGTCTTTTATCTTGGGAGCGATGGGGCACAATGTTTCTACCTGCGACAGCCCAAAATGTGCTTTCACTGTGGTTCTGATGCACATCTCAGTAACGCCTGTGACACGGTGCACTGCAACCTGTGTCGAGAAAGGGGCACTCAGGAATGCAATGCACCAATGCATTATGTTGTAACTTATGCGAAGATACTGGACATTCCTTTCGCACATGCCCTTGGGCCATGCATAACCAGAGTGATATGGTGGACAATCACGATCGTATATTGGAGCAGGCCCTCTTGTACACAACAAAAGCAATGGAGCAGGGCACTTGCTGCGGCCCTTGCCAACACTGAGGAACTGGATGAATTGGTCCCTGAGACACAGATTCTGGTCCCCAAGATCTTGCAGGAGGTGATCCTTGCCCCACAGTCTCTCCTGCCTCAGCAAGTGGCTCCGGTTTTGGTTCCAGCTGTTCCGGATTGGGAGGAGATCCCATCCGTATGGGGAGGCTATCAGGAGGACACAAGTGAACCAATGCCCCTCCTTCACAAGATATGATGGTGGTGAATAGAAAACGGTCTCTTCACTCGCACAAGCTGATGGGAGAGAAGGATGGGGAGTCTACACTCCCACTGGAGAATAAATCTGCAACCCTGATGGAGGTGGATGAGGAAGAGGACCATAGTATTGAGACAGAATACTCCTCCTGTGCTTCGGGTCATCCATCTACCAACACAAGACATGGAGGAAGAAGCCCCTAAGGCGATGGGCAAAGCCAAAGTGCAGAAGAAGAAGACTTGACTGAAGAAGGATCTGATTATGGACTGTACCTCATTTATGTTTTGGATGTTGTCTTGTGATAGTTTATATTTTTCTTTTTCCCTCTTATGTCAACTATGGCGACTTTGTTTCATCTGGCCACCTTGAATGCCAGTAGAGTTAAATCCCTGGCAAGGAGAGGTTTACTATTCACGACCCTTAGGGATTTAGACTATGATGTCTTCTTTATTCAAGACACCCGCTTGCACACTGCCAATGACATTTACCAGGCTGATAGACATTGGTGCTGGGGACAGATTGCTGTGTGAGAGTGAGAATTTTATTTTCGGGCAATGCATGGCAGGTTACGAGACTGGTTGATGTAGTCCCAGGTCAGGTGCTCCTTTTGGATGTCACCTACCAGGACATGCCTCTCCGGTTTATTAATGTGTATACACTTCAGGGTTAAAAGGATAGAGTGGATCTGTTCCACACCATTCACCCCTTTTTACACACCTCATGGCGCGTAGTCTGTGTGTGGGACCTTAACTGTGGTATGTCCGCCTCTGACTGGGGTGGACATACTGCAAAAATCTTCTGCGATATCACTGCCCTTAGGGAGGTCATGCAGGGTGCTTCTCTGGTGGATACATACCGGACAGAATTTCCCATGAGTGGTCATACTTTTCATCTAGCTGCACAACCAACTAGGATAGATTTTCTTTTTGTTTCAAATTATTTGGCTCCAAGTCAAATGACATTGGTTCCAACTGAAGTTTCTGATCATCTTCTCCTCAGAGGCTCATCTGGCTATCTCCCAGCCTTGTCTCTGGGAGGGGATACTTGAAACTTAATAACATGATATTGCAGCATGCCGTGTGTTTGAGGGGAGGACGATAAAGGAATTCCTCTGAGCCTGCAATCAGTGGCCTGTGTTTGCGTAGATTTGAGGCTTTGGTGGGTGGACACTAAGAATGATTTAAAGTTATTATGTCTTTGCCTTTCCTGGGCAGCAACTAGGTCCTGGTATCTGGAGTACCTGGAGTTGAGACTCCAATATATACGTCTCCTTAGCTTGCAGTATGACACGGGTGGTGATTTTCTGGCACAGATTACGCAAGTTATGATTTGTATGACGACACTCCAGTATGACAGGATTAAGTCCTCATTTATGGAACATCAGACAGGCATACTGGGGACGTACGGGATGGCTGACCATTTTGACAGCTGTCGCCACAGAGTGGCGCACAGAATGGTTACGGGGTCCTTACAGCATCTGGTCAAGTTGTTACGCAACAGAATTACGTATTACAGGGAGTTCAGGAGCATTTACAGAACCTGTTCGGATGGCTCCAATGTACCAGTCCAATGGGTACTTTTCTTGCCCATGTCAAGATACCTAGTATTTCTGAGGAACATCTTGAATGCCTCACAAGGGCTACAGCCCCGGAGGAGGCCGAATGAGCAATTGCCTGTTTGCACATGAAATGAGTCCTGGGACTGGATGGCTTGACCTCTGAATTTTATAAGAAATTCAGTGTTTGGATGATTGAAATTTTGATGGTGCTTTTTAATTGAATCCTGCAGGAAGGTAGTCTTCCGAGGGCAATGTCAGAGGCACTCCAGATTCTGTTGTTTAAGAAGGGTTCTCCAACTGATCTTAACAACTGGAGACCACTGTGCCTCCTAAACACAGATCTTAAACTCCTAAAGAAGATTATGAACATTTGGCTGGCGGCAGTGGCTCTGCTTGCCATTGCTCTGGTCCAGATGTGTGCCATCCCTGCCTGACACATGATCGACAATTTGATCCTTGTGAAAGAACTGTTTAGTGGAGCAGACCTGGTGGCAATAGGTGGTTTTCTTTTAGTGCTTGACCAGGAAAAGGCATTTGATAGGGAGTCACACCCCTCCCTATCTGTATGCAGTCCTTCAGCACTACAGTATTCATGATTTGTTTTGTGATTGGCTCCACTTGATATATGATTCAGCCATATTGATCCCCCTAGTGAACGGGCACCTGGGAACTCAATTTGCTTTGAAGGTCGGGGTCAGATAAGGATGTCCTATGAGCCCTCTCCTGTACACTTTTTATTTGGATCCCATTGTTTGGAAAATTTTGATACACTCCCAAATTAGGGGTATTCGTTCTCCCTCATCCAATAGGGATGTGAAGGTGGTTGCCTATGCAGATGATGTTACTCTCCTGGTTCAGGATGTAGCTTCAGGGTGCATTGCTCTGGATATTTTTCACTCATTTGGTCCCATATCAGGTGCTGTTTTGAAGATTTTGAAGTGTACTGCGATTGCACTCGGGGCACTGGATGTTGGGTAGGCTCAACAGGGGGAATTCCTCCAACAACAGGTCCCACACGTATACTGGGGGTATACTTTGGACTTGGGGATATGGCTGCATATAATTGGGATATGAAGCTGGCTTACTGTGCATCCAGGGTTCCCGCTGGAAATCATTGAAAACGGCCAAAAGGAAGACAGTGGCGGTGGTCAGGATGTTTCTACTACCCCTTTTTCTTCATCCGGGGCAGATTTATATAATCTCCAGAGACATGGTGACTCGTTTTTACAGTGTATTTTTTCAGATGATATGGGGTAGTAGGTTGAACCCCATTAGGATGGATGAAAAAAATTACTTACCAAAGTAATAGGAAAGGGAGTCTTACTGTATTCTGACTAATGCAGTTAGCCCTTCCAGTTGAACTGCCCCGGAGAGGAAAGAGTCAACTCTATGCAAATGCATACAACATTGAGCACGAGCTCAGTTTTAAACCATTGTCCCTAGTACATTCTATGTAACTGCAAGATTCTTACAAGCAAACTTATAGTGATAAAAATAATAATGAAATAAACCAACAATTAACATCTAACTGACGTAGTCAAAAGACTATAAAGCCAAAAAGGGCATAAAAAGACAAGTCATAGATGCCCATGAAAAAAAAACACCACAGTGGTTCAACATTTCTTAGAGTGACAACTGGAGTGTAATCCCCAGGTTCCAGTCAGGGAGGCAGGGTGGGAGGTCAGAATACAGTAAGACGCCCTTGGAAGAAACAAGATTGCTATGGTAAGTAATTTTTTCTTCAAACCCCAGGAAGTCATACTGTCTTCTGACTAATGCAGACTACCAAGCAGTGCCCCCTGGAGGTGGGCACAGAACCCACTTAGGGAATAGGCTCTGCAATACTGCTCTGCCAAACCTGGCATCACTCCTAGCCTGGGTATCCAGACAATAGTGTTTGGTAAATGTATGAACAGTTTTCCAGGTAACTGCTTGGCAAATTTCAAGCAGGACGACATCCCTAGCTGCTGTTATGGAGGCAGCTGTCCCCCGAGTAGAGCAATCCCTCAGACCCACTGGTGGCTCCTTACCCAGTTTCCCATAGCAGAACTGAATACAGGCCACAATCCATTATGTTATGGTCCTCTTTGTGGCTGGCTTACCCTTTCCCACTTCTCCATAGGTGAGGAACAGCTGAGTACACTCATACCTATGGCCTTTTGTCTGATCCAGGTAATAGCTGATAGCCCTTTTTACATCCAGACTATGTAGCCTACGCTCACCTGAGCTGGAATGGTCAGTAAAGAAAACAGGCAATGTAATGGACTGATTCAGATGAAACTCTGAGACTACTTTCGGAAGGAATTTCCTATTTGTCCTGAGCACAACCTTATCTCTGTGGCGGGCAATGTAATTTGGTTCCACTGACAAGGCCTGTAACTCACTGATTCTGCTTGCTGAAGTGATAGCCACGAGGAACACAGTCTTCCATGTCAGGTACTTAAGGTCTGCTGAGGACACGGGTTCGAAAGGAGGCTGCATGAGCTGTGCTATGCAGACATTCAGATCCCAAGAAGGAAAAGGTTCTCTATTGGGGGCAAATGGAACAACCCTTTAAAGAATTTCTTGAAAATGGCATTAGAAGCCAGGGAAGGGCCCTTCCCTGATGACAAGAAGGCAGGAACAGCGGCCAAATGCACCTTGACTACAAGGCTGGAGGCCTAAAGAATGAAGGTGAGCCAAATAGTCCAACAGAACTGCCAAGCCAACTTCCTATGTATCTATGTCCCTTTGGGAACACCATATAGAGTACACCTCTTCCATTTCAAGGTGTAAGTCTTCCTGGTGGAAGGCTTTCTAGAGACCCTCAGGATGTCCATGATCCCTTCCAAGAGATGCAAGCCTGCATACTCTTAAGTCCTCAAGAGCCAGGCCTTGAGCCTGAGTGACCTGAGGTTGGGGTTTATTTATTTATTTATTTGCTTTTGTTGACCGGGTAAGTCACACTAGACAGCCAGTATAGGATCCTCCCCTGGGAGGAAGTCAGAAGGTTGTGCCTTCTGGGAAGGCAGACTGGACTGGTGACTGACAGAGTCAGTAACATTGAGTGCCATGGTTGTCTGGCCCAGTCTGGGGCAATCAGAATCATTGTCGCAGGCTGTTCCCTGAGCTTGGTCAGCACCCTGAATATCAGGGGAAATGAAGGGAAGGAATATAAGTACTTGCCTGTCCAGTCCAAGATCAGAGCATCCAGGGGAACCGAGCCCTGAACTGGTGGTCTGCAGCAGTACTGGAGCAATTGGTGACTGTCTGAGGCTGCAAAGAGATCTGGCGTGCCCTGCAACCATCTATTTTTGCGCTTCTGAACCGGTTGTTTTTCTTTTCAGTCACAGGCGTTTCAAGGCCTGAGTCAGTGGCTCTCTTCCCTGTGCAAATCTCGCTCTAGTTAGAGGGCACCTCCTCTGGTTCCACCAGTTTAGCTATCGGGGTGGAACCGGACCGACCTTCAGTGCTGAAAGATTTTTCAGCCTCTCTCCTGCAGTCTATTCAGTCGACTATCAAGCATGAACTGAGGGAAATTTTTTACAGATTTCACAATCTGCCTTAAGGTGTTCAAACCCAAGGCACAGAACACAAACGAGACGCAGATCAGCTTTGACAAATGGTTCACCGCACTAGGTACAATGTTGAAACCCAGTAAGACCGGTTCTTTTCTTTGGTTTCTGTGACATAACAACAACAATAGAGAAAAATAAGTTCTAACACTTATCCACAGTGGGCGGTTTAGATGCGGATAAGAGAGGAGATTTGGTAAATAGCCGGTTTAGCAGCTATGGAGAAAACAGAGAAAAAACTCTGTTTTCTTACCAAAATCTACTGATCCACAACTATAAGGATTTTACAAAGAGACTTAAGAAGTTTACCTTAAAAGATAACAAAAAATCTTTGGTTTCCTCCCGGCTGCGGAGAACTGATCAGAAACTGAAAAAATTACCGGAAAGTAGAAAACCTAGTCTAGTCTAACCTGTAACTGAAGGACACAGGTTTGAAATTAAATAAAATTTAAACGGTGGTTGTCAAAACTGACAAAACTTTTACTACAACTGAAGGAGCTGAGGAGAGATCTCCAAGGCGACTTCACAGGCAGGCAGAGTGAAGAATCTAGCAGTTACATAGAATGTACCAGGGACAGTGGTTTGAAACCAAGCTTGAGCTCAACATTCTATGTATTTGCATAGAGTTAACTCTTTCCTCTCCAGGGCAGTTCAACTGGAAGGGCTAACTGCATTAGTCACAATACAGTAAGATTTCCTGGGGTTTGAAATGTTATACCTCCCCATTAACGAAGGGGGTCTGAATATGTTCAACCAGGTGGTTAAGATAGTTTGTAATTTTTGTAAATGGAATTTTGGTTTATATTTAGATGGGAAGGATAGATGTTGGAAACCCTGGATGGCAGTTTGGCACAATCGTATCTTGCAACAATGGTCGAGACAGAATTCTTCTCCTCTGTTATTCAGAGGAGTGGACTTCTATGTCCGAATGATTTTAGAAAAATTTTGGAGATGGAAGAGGGCGTACACCCTCCCGAGGTTGCAGCCGCCCAGGCAGCTATATCATGATATACAAGCCAGATATTTTCTGAAACCACATGGGTACGCGGGCATTACAGAGGTCTGGTATACTCTCTTACATGCTAACCTGAGCAACTCCCTCACCCCGCCTAGGATGCGGAACGTGCTCTGGCTTAGCAGTCATGGCAGACTGAGTGTAAAGGCCAATGCCAAGCACAAATGCATGGCAGAACGATTCTGTCCCAGAGAAAGGTGTTCCCAGATTTTGGAATCTATGTCACACTTTCTGTTGGACTGTTCCTTTGCCAGGTCATTCTGGGGCCTCTTGGCTGGGAGCTGGAGGGCCCCGGTTTGGCGGTCCCCAACTTACGAGGCTGTCCTCCTCAGCTGACAACTACGGGGAATCCTGAGGGAGACTTATTACTCTTTCAAAATATTTTTTATGGCACGCTCGTTGTGTCTGTCTTCTACAGGCCCTACTTCTGCCTCCTGCAACCATGCTCCAAATGGTGGAAGGAGAGCTGCTTTCTATGTATACGTCCTGTCATCACTCTTGTAAGGGTGGGGGTGGGTGCTCCTTGATGTGGACACATGTGCAGGCCCATTCTGAGCCTCCTTGAAGGACGTCTGTTGGCTGCAGTCCTTCACTGATCTCTTGTTATGTAGGGCAGGTAGGGATGGGAGGAGGAAACGTCATTTGTGTGCTATTTGTGTTTTTCTGTTTGCCCCTTCTTTTACTTTGGGTCTTTGTGAGGGGTGAGTGGGGATTGATGGGAGTATTGTTCCTCAAGGGTGTTGGGATGAGGTGATGTTACTGTTCTTTTTTCAGAAGCATGCATCTTATGTATTTTTTTTTTATTAGTAATAGGTGACATACATTATTGTATTACAGTTACATTCTTTAGTTTTTCAATGATCCATACATAAAGATACTCTTTATACAGGTTAATTCTGCAGTTTAGAGTTGATCATTTAATAGTTATTTAAGGAAATATAACTGTCTGATTAGGCAAGGTACTTCCCATTGTATTGTTTGTATCAATTTCTCTCCATGGGATACATAGCCTTTGTTATGAAACTGCCCACATTCCTTATAATGTCTCACCTGGGTTTTTATCCTGTAGAAGCATGCATCTTATTGATTGTTTGTATGGGCAACTTGCCATTTTTGTTTTTCTTCTCCTGTATGTTTCATTATCCAAATAAAACTCCCTTACTCTTGCTGAGAAGTGCCATGGGATCTTTAACGTTCACCTGAACAGGCAGTAGGGACCTCGGTTTAATGTCTCATCTGAAAGACAGCACCCCAGGAGTGCAGCATTCCCCTCATGATGCACAACAGTGTCAGCATTGGAATTTTACCCCAAGTGCCTGCTGTGGGGCTAGAACCCACAACCTTACAATTTTCTGGCCTCAGAGGCAAGTGTGCAAACCTGCTGAGCCACTGATACTGATCATGCGCCTGGGTCACAGGACTCCAAGGGAGGAGTACAGGATGGGTGGGGAAATTCTGGACACCACAAGTCAGGAGAGAGACCTGGGGGTTATCATATCTGACAACCTGAAGGTGACCAAACAGTGTGAAAAGGTGGCAGTGACAGCAAACAGAATGTTGGGGTGCACAGGGAGGGCAAAAGGAAAGAGGTGGTGATGCCACTTTACAGATCGCTGGCGAGGCCTCAGTTGGAGTACTGTGTCCAGTTCTGGAGACCACATCTCTGGAAGGACATTGTCAAAATACAGTCAGTCCAGAGAAGGGCAATGAAGGTGGTGCATTGACTGCACCAGAAGCTCTATAAAGAAAGACTTAAGGACCTTAATGTCTATTCACTGGAGGAAAGACGGGAGACGGGAGATATGACAGAGACTTTCAAGTACCTTAGGGCAATAAACAGGGTACATGTGGACAGCATATTTCAGAGAAAACTTTGCACAAGAACAAGGGGCCGTGATATGAGGCTGAAGGGCAGAAGACACAGGGGTAATGTTAGGAAGTAGTTTTTCACTGAAAGGGTGGTGGAGCCATGGACCATACTAAGCAGCCAGCAGAAGAAGGCCATTTGGTCTATCAAGTCTGCTCGTATTGCATGGTCCACAGCTTGAGCTACTGTCCCTGCCCTCCCTCCCCACACGTCCCATCCTCCCTACCCATGATCCTTACCTTCCACCATACCTATCCCAGTCTCTCTTAAAGCTGCCCACTGTCTTCAACAAGATGACCACTTCTGGCAGCGCATCCCAAGTGTCCACCACCCTCTTTGTGAAGAAGTGCTTCCTGACCTCCCTCCTAAACCTCCCACCCTCCAGCTAAAGACTGTGCCCAGTCGTGTTATGGTTGCCACTCAGCTCTTGGCTCTAATATGCATAACTTTGCATTTCTTGGCATTGAAGCTAAGCTGCCAGATCCTGGACCACCTCCACAGTTTTTCCAGATCCTCCTGTAGGTCCTTTATCCCTTCAGATGTGTCCACTCTCCCGCAGAGCTTGGTGTCATTCGCGAATAGGCACATTTTGCCCTTAATGCCATCCCTAATGTCACTGATGAAAACACTGACCAACACTGGCCCCAGCACCGAGCACTGCGGGACCCCACTGGTTACCTCCCTGGTGCCAGATAACTCTCCCCCCACAACCACCCTCTGGGTTCTGTCCCTCAGCCAGTTTTTCCACCCATCTGGCCATCTTTTCCCCAACCCCAAGAACAGCCCTGCAGCAGAAGTGGTGGGGGAAAAACAATACAGGGATTCAAGAGTGCATGGGATAGACATAAGGGTACCCTGGAGATGTGCAGAGCAGGAGAGCCGCAGGTCAAATAAGATCTGGGGCTGCAGCAGTGAGGGGGAAAACGGGCAGATTAGGTGGGCCGTATGATCCTTATCTGCCGAAAGATTCTATGTTTCTATGTTTGACCCTCCATAATCCCAGTACTAACGGTACTAAGCTTGCGAAGTCTGAACACTTCGCATCCGCTCTCCAGAACAACCTTAATCACGCCTCAAAGTTCTGGAAGATCATTCATGCACTTTTCTCCCCTCTGACCCAATCCCCTTTCCCTGTTTTCAAGTCATCTTTCAATTCCTTTTTCACCTCCTGTGCCCATTCACTCCTCTCTTCCTCCTCTCCCTCATCTTCCCTCTCACTCTCCTCCTTTGCCTGTCCTACTGCCTCCCTCTTCCCTTTTTTTCCTTTTCACCCATTACCCCTACTGTTGCTCTTAACACCCTCTTGTCTTTAAATCCACACAAGGGTGGCAGCCCTGATGGTCCTGATCCCAGACTCCTATTTCTCTCTGCTCATGCAACTGCCCTCCCAATTACCTACCTCTTTAACCTCTCTTTCTCCTTATCCTGTGTTCCTAAGTCTTGGAAGCTGGCTACTATCATTATCGTTCCTAAATGAGGTGACCTATCTTCCCCATGTAAAGAACAGTTATGTAAGAACTGACCGTAACAGTAGATCTCCGAGAGGAACTCTTGCAGCAGGCAACACCATTAGGACTGAAGTCAGCAGGCGTCAGGACCCTATGGAAAACTTCTAGCTAGCAGTATATAGTGGGGGACCGCCCCCTGATGTCAGCCCACCCCAATGTCCACCTATGATATAAAAGGGGCGGTCCCCCAGCCCAACCTCAGTTCTCCCTCCAGAGACCACGGCATGTAGAAATATTGGAGAACCACGGTGGTTCCTCTACACTGAGGAAAAAAGAGGTAACAATGATGGAAAAGTAGTCACCAGGGGGATGGAGGGAGGGTAAGCAGCGCCTGCTGCAAGAGCTCCTCTCAAAGATCTACTGTTACGGTAAATTCTTACGTAACTGTACTATCTTACTTCAAGGGGGCTCTTGCAGCAGGCAACACCGGTAGGATCGAATCCCAAGCAGTGTAAAGACTGACCCCCGACAGCTAGGAGGAGGCAGAAGTCAGTATAAGGTTTTCAAGAGAGCAGGCCTTGCAGGACTACAAGTCCAAATTCTGCCCCACTCCTGGACACAATATCCAGACTGTAATGCCGAATGAAAGTGTGAACAGAACTCCAAGTGGAAACTGCACACATATCAGCAACTAACACATTCCCGAAGGAGGCAAAGGAAGCAGCCACGCCCCTGGTAGAATGGCCTTTAACCAACCCTGGTAAAGGCTTGTCATACTTGCGTTAACAGTAAACAATGCAACTGACTAGCCAGTTGGATACACACTGCTTTGAAACAGGAGTCCCTTCTTTCCTACGGGTGAATGAAACAAACTTGATCAGATTTTTGAACAGCATGGGTGCAGTCCAAATAATAGCAAAGCACCTGGTGGAAATCCTGAGTGTGAAGTAAGGTCTCCCCTCGATTTGAAAACTCTGGGTAATAAACAGGCAGGTGTATGTCTTGATTCAGTGTAAACGCCAACACCACCTTAGGCAGAAACTTAGGATTAGTCCACAAGGACACCCTCTCCTTGTGGAAAACCAAATAAGGCTCTGTACACATCAGAGCCTGAAGCTCGGAAATTCTTTGAGCAGAAGTAATAGCAACTAAAAACAACACTTTCCATGACAGAAGGCATAACTTGCAACTTGCAGCAGGTTCAAAGGGAGGCAACGTAAGTTTTTCTAAGATAAACAAAAGGTCCCATGGAGGGACAGGGTCCCTAATGGGATATTTCAGATGCAGTATGCCCCACAAGAAAGTGTGGGAAAGATCCAACTGGGCAAGAGTCTTTCCTTCAATAGGTGCATGGTATACAGAGATCCTTGATAAGAGCACTTCATTTTTTTTTTTTGTATATTCTATTTTTGCTCCCTCCACAGCCCGGGCATCCTTCCGGGGTGCTTGCTCGACTAGACCTTCTACTCCCTGCCTGAACCACTCATCTGCAGGACTCCTCCAACCACCCAGGCAGGCCTAGCCCCCCCCGAATCACCCCCAGAGTGGGTCCATCCTCCCTTGGTGGCCTATCTGGAATTAGAGAGGCCTTACCTGGACGCCAGGTCGGCCATGGAGTCTCTACAGTTATGGGCTGGCGGTGGGATATGGGTCTGTCCCTGGAGCCCCCTTCTTCTCAGCGGTGCTGTGGTGGGGGATTTTTCCCATTTTGTTCATCCCCAGGAGTGTGGCACTGCAATGATGTCAGCGTGGCAACGCCGCGGACGCCCACCATACTCCTCCCCCATTTCAGCTCTAAGTGTAGGTAGTGCCCGATCGCCACCAGAGGCCGCCACTGTGCTGAGCGGCCTCCCATTCCGCCCAGAAAGAGGGAGAGCAGTTCTCCAGATGCTCGATCCTCTCTCTCCCCTGCCGACCCCCGGTGCCCGAGCTCGTTCCTGAACTCGAGTCGTCAGCATGGCGCAAGGTAAGGCGACCAGTGCCTCAGCCCTCAGCACCACTGGGCCAGCGATTGATAAGTGCACCTTAAGTGATGAGTAACTCAGACCCGACTCCAACAGGGAAAGGAGGTACTCTAGAACTAGGTTCACCAGATAGGTCAAGGGATCCAGTTGGCGAGCGGTAGCCCATATGCAGAACTGCTTCCATTTCATAGCAAAAGTGACTCTAGTGGAGGGTTTCCTGGCTGCCACTAGAATATTTACCCCCTTGGGAAGACACCCCAAATTGGGCAACTAAGTCTGTAGGAGCCATGCATGAAGATGCAGAGACCTGAGGTCTGGATGGACCAGAGTGCCCTGCTCCTGGGATACTAAGTTGAAGCACAGTGGCAAGGGGATCGGAAGTCCCACTGCTGGCTGCTGGAAGAGTGTAAACCGTATCTGGCATGGCCAATAAGGGGCTATTAAGATCATCTCTGCTCCCTCTGACTGTAACTTGAAAAGAACTCTCTGCAGTAATGGAAAGGAAGGGAAGGCATACAGAAACCTCCCTGTCCAGAAGACGTACAATGCATCTCGCCTGAAAACACCAGGCCCTGGATTTAGCAAGCAGAAACTGGGCAGTTTTACACAGGCTGGAGACGCAAAGAGGTCCAATTTGGGATGGCTCCACCTGTCGAAGAGGTCTTCGACCATGGAGGAAAGAAGTTCCCATTCATGAGCATTGCATCGAGACTGGCTTAGGCTGTAGGCCAAGGTATTTATAATGCCTGGAACATGCACAGCAGTCAGGTCCAGGTGATACTCTATGGCCCAATACCAGACTCTCATGACCTCCCTGCAGAAGGGGATAAGAGTGTGTAACCCTCTGCTTTTTTATGAAAAAAAAACCAAAAAACACTGACAATTTTTCAGTCTGGATCAAAAGAGGGCCTGGAAGCAGGTTCGTCTGAAAGACCTGCAGGATGCAAAGGATCGCACTCACCTCCAAAACACTAATATGGAGATGCTGCTCCTGTGGAGACCAGGTCTCCCGAGTCTGACAGTCTGACAGATGGGCGTCCCAGCCCTAGCCCAACGCATCTGTGGTCAGGATCTGACGAGGTGACTCTGTGCAGAACTGGACTCCTTTGGAAAGGTTGGAGGAGTTCAACCACCCACGCCAAAGTCTGTTGCACAGGGTTGGAGACTGACATCAGCTGTTCTAAATAGTCTCTGTGCTAGTCCCATTGGACTCGAAGGTTCCACTGGCCTACCCTCATGTGCAGGCAAGCCAGGGGAACTGTTGCAATGGCCACTGCCATGTGCCCCAGCAGCCTTAGAAATGACCTGGCTGGGACCTGGTGAGATGATGACACCAGTTGAGCCTGTGCCTGAACACATTCTGCCCTGTCTGAGGGTAGAAAAGCTTTGCCTTGGATGGTATCCAAGACTGCCTCGATATACTGAAGCCTCTGGCTTGGCCAAGGGGAGGATTTTGGGAGACTGAGGGCGATTTCCAGATCCTGAAACAAGGTGAAGGTGGCCTCCATGGTTCTGAGCAACTGTTCTCTAGCGGGAGCTGTCAAAAGCCAGTCATCCAGATAAAGGAAGACATAATGGCCTTTCCTCCTTAAGGCCGCAGCTACTACTGTGAGGCACTTTGTACAGACTCAGGGAAGGGGCCGAGGACAGCCAAATGGTACAGCCTGAAACTGGTAATGGTTTCCTTGGAAGCGAAAGCAAAGAAACCTCCTATGGGGTGGAAAGACCAAGATGTGAAGATAAGCATCCTGCCTGTGTGTCCTGCTTGTCCAGAGAAAAAGTCCAATTTCCCTGATGAAGCAGGAGGAGAAGGTCGGGTAAAATGACCTTCCTGAAGTGTTTGTATTCTCTGTACTGGTTCAGGTGGCTGAGGTCTAGAATGGGATGCAGGTCTCCGGTTCTCTTTGGGACCAGGAGGAAATGAGAGTAAAATCCCTTGCTTGCTGTGCTGGTGGGACGGGTTCTATGGCCTGTTTTCGCAGAAGCACCAGAATCTCCTCGTGAATGAGGGTGATGTCGGACTGAGGGGAATGGGAGGGCAATGGGGGACTGTCCGGGGGCATCTCCAAGAACTCTAGAGTGTCCCCCTTTTTCACTAACTGAAGAAACAACTGATCTGAGGTTATTCTGTGCCATCCCTCTAGAGAGAAAAATGACACCCCACCAGCTCCCCCAAGGTTTTGGCCGAGGTCAGGGGGTCAGGTAAGGAGTCAAGCTGAGGAGCTGGGGAAAGGCAATGCAGCCTGGGAGGTTCTGGGAGCTCTGGGGCTGAACCTCCAGTGTCATGGGTAGTGGCTTTTCTCCTAAAAGCACTTCTGAGATGTTGGCCCCTAGATTGTTCTTTGGAGGGGCAACGAAAAGACTGCCATTGGGAGGGTTTAGGCTGAGACTGGTATAAAGTTTGTACCAAATGCAAAACCTTGCCAGACTTCTGTAGGCGAGTGATTATGTTTTGGGAATCCTCGCTGAACAGAAATGAAAATTACATACCTACCGTAATTCTTGAGCTTTATTTATTTATTTAGATTTTGGTAACCGGGTAAGCCCACTGAGACCAAGAGGTCCCTTTTTCAAGAGCGACCTGAAATTAGTTATAGAAATAGACATTTAGAAACAGTTTTTTTTTTTTTTTACAGTAGTTACATATGTTACACAAATAGATATTAGCGACAGTATACAGGGGTAAAGTAAGGTTCACAATACAGGCTCAGGCATTATTTACAGTAGTTACATTACATACACAAGTGTAGAATAGAAACAGTATACAGGAGAGGTAATCAGGATTCCAGTCAGGCTCATATGACATCGAGTTTCATCCCCAATTAGTAGGGAAAGTATACAGGCTCAAGCATTATTTACAGTAGTTATATTACTACACAAGTGTAGAATAGAAACAGTATACAGGAGAGGTAATCAGGATTCCAGTCAGGCTCTTATGACATCGAGTTTCATCCCCAATTAGTAGGGAAAGTATACAGGCTCAAGCATTATTTACAGTAGTTATATTACTACACAAGTGTAGAATAGAAACAGTATACAGGAGAGGTAATCGGGATTCCAGTTAGGCTCTTATGACATCAAGTTTCATCCCCAAATAGTTGGGAAAGTAGTCAACAACAGTAAATTGACATCAAGTTTAGGAGATACATGCAGGATGAAGGGAGGTTCATGGCAGTGCAGCGGAAAGGAGACCTGGACTAGGAAGCTAACGGTTATAGCCACAGAGACTGAGATTGAGAAAAGATAGTCTGAGTCCAGACTTGAATTGGTTAAGGGTGGTTGAGTCAGTCGGGCTAGGTGGAAGGGAGTTCAATAGGTAGGAGGCAGCAAATTTGAAGGAGTGTTTGCCTTGGCTGGAGCGTATCCTAGGGATGTCGAGGGGATGATATGCAGATGATCGCAGGGTTCGGATTTGTTCTTTGGGGGACAGCAGTCCACTAAGATGGGGGGCCTAGGGTAGTGAACCTGAAGGCAAGGCAAGCAACAGGGTAAGCAAGTTTGTGCCGAAGAGTGGGCCAGTTTAGTTCCTTAAGTGCCTCACAATGATGCCTCCTAGGAGAGGAGTTTGTGGCGAAACGAGCCATACGGTTATACAGTATGGAAAGTTTATTGAATTCCGTCTCATGGAGGAACTGCAGTAGGGAGCTCCGTGAGCAGGATGGAGGGAGGAGATTGCAGCAGGCAATTGCCCGGCGTGCAACCGAGGATAGGGAATTCCCGAGATGGTAAAGGTGGCCAAGCTTTTGTTTGCTGGACCTGGTTATGGAGTCGATATGGGGTTGATAGGTCATTTCTTGGTCAAGATGGACCCCAAGGTATTTGAAACTGGCCAGGACCTCGACTCTTTTTCCTTGATTTGTGCAGATCCGGAGCAGCTGACTCCTGTCAGGGCCCAGCCGTCTTGAACCAAACAGTACGGCTTTAGTTTTTTCCTCATTGAGTTTAAGGGAGTTTGCGGAGAACTAGGCCTCAAGAATTGAGAGACTATTCTGCAGTTTCGTGGCAATGACACTAGGTTGGGGGTCACTGCAGTATATGACAGTGTCATCCTCATACAAAATTAGTTTTCTGAGGGGGCAGCTTCCCTCAATGTTATTGAGGAAGAGTGAGAAAAGCAGGGGGCCCAGGATTGAGCCCTGGGCACCCCTGAGGTAACGGATCTGGGTACAGACTGAGTTCCCTTCCAGCGGACTTTTTGGGCACAGTCACTCAGACAGCTCTCGAACCAGGAGAGTGAGTGGTGATCCAATCTTAAGTGAAGGAGTTTTGAGAGGAGGAGGTTATGACTGACCAAGTCAAAGGCCTTGGACAGGTCAATGAAGAGGGCGCCCGTTGGGGAGCCTTGGTCCACAGAGGCAAGGATGTCCGCAGTGAGCCAGATGAGGGCAGTATCGGTACCATGGCCCTGTCTAAAACCATGCTGCACAGCAGCCATGAGGAGGTGCTGCTCAAGGTAGTCTTGAAGCTGGTTAGAGACTAGTCTTTCCTGGACTTTCCCAAGGGGACGAAGTAGGGAGATTGGTCTACAGTTTCCCAGTTTGTCTCGAGGCCCACTTTTGTAGACAGGGACAACGGTCGCTACTTTCCACATTTTTGGGACAATACCTTCCCGAAGCAATCTATTTATGAGTAGGGTGACAGGACGGGCGATAGCCGAGGCGGCAGCCGTCAGTAGGCGAAGTTCATTCTCTTGTATCTTCACCATTCATTACTGCTGGGTGTAAGCTGGAGGTGTGCACCTGCACAGCTGCTTTTTTCTGGGGGGGGGGGAGGAGTCGGTAATGATAGTGTCAACCACGAGCACATGCGGGTTGGCCATTACGCGCAGCAGACTCCTCCTCCACCCCATTTCTGTTCTGCCGGAGAGGATGAAACAGGGTGATAGAGAAATCCAAGAAAAGGCAAGAGAGCTGAGGGATAGGAAAAAGAAAGGATATAAGCTGAAAAAGGAGTAAGTCGACCAGAGGACAAAGGAAATAGAATTTCTCTAACTGGCCTTAGGGCCCCAGCCCCCGGGTGGCAGCACAGGAAAGAGAGTGAAAAAGAGAGAAAGGAAGGAGAAATAAATAATATATATTTATATAGGGGAAGAAGGGGAGACTTCCGACGTGCTAAGCCGAAAGACCACTGGCTTATTTTTAGCCTCAAAAACCTGAGAGGTATGAAGACACAGGTACAAGGATCCCGTCAACTTCAGGGATCACCGGACCCAAGTCCAGAGAGAGACTCTGAGATGGTCTTGAAGAATATAAAGCATGGCGAGACTGATTCCCCCCACACCCCTAAACCCACATTTGAGTTGAAAGTCCTGGAACATGGCCCTCTCTAGCTTACTACCTGAGGGTTTAGCCAAGGGGGGAAAACCCTTAAACAGCAGAGGACTCTGTCCAGAATGATCCCTATAAGTAAGGGGACAGCGAGAAAGAAGAAATGGGGGGGTCCCCAAGGGTCCTCCCATGGGATGCACTGATGACGTCCCCACCCTGACATGGATTGGACCACACAGTGTACCCCACTGAGAATCCCAGGGAGCTCCCTCCAAGGCCATGGTGAAGACCCTACTCTCCACCAACTTAGGCTGGGTGCTCTCTGACTTTAGAAAAGGAAACAGAGGGCCCTGAGGTACCAGGGGGACTCTGCCTCCAACTGGCCTCGAAGAGGGGGAGGGCGAGCAGCGTGGAGGTGGCGCCCAGGAGCTGTGGCCTAAGAGGGGAAGGTGGGCAGAAATCAGTAATGAATGCTGAAGATACAAGAGAAGATCAAGAATTATGGTGGGTACGTAATTTTTATATCTTCCCTTGTCAAGCTTCACCATTCTTTACTGTTGGGTGAGTAACAAGCCCCCGGAGGGGACCTGGCACTGCCCTGAGGGAACAGAGTCCCTCAGCCTCCTGTAGGGGAGCTGCAGGAGGGGGAGACCCTACAGTCATACTAGACCAACATGGTCTAAGGCTGGTCAGGGCGAGGAGGTGTCCCCCATGGCCAGGGACATGGAAGATGCCCCTGTAAATTCCTCCTCACCCTACGGAAGAAAAGGCGAGTCCCCCGGAAGGCAGAGGAAATCACCCTACATCGGGCAACGGTTGACAATCTAGACAGGCAAAGCCATGCCATCTGCCTGATGCAGATTGCTGTCCCTGCCAGTCTGAAAGTCACCTCACTGGCATAATACCATGTCCTTGCTTGGTGCCTCGCAAGCCCCAGACCCTGTGCAGAGAGGGCAATGGCTTGCCTAGATTCCTCTGAATCAGGCAATGATGCTAACACCTTTGCCAGCATCCACCACAGGTGCCTGTTGTAGGCAATGTGGGGAGTCTGATGTGAGCCAATGCAGAGCAGCACATGAGCGGAAGAGAAAACTCTTCTTCCCAACCAATGGAACTCAGCGGAATCCGGATCCAGTGGTCGGTCATGCACTGGATGTGGAAGCCTGGAAGGAGTATTTAAAGCCTTCAGACCCAATGGTGGGTGAGGCAGAGAACCAAGACACTCCTGGGGAGCGCAATACCTCCTCCTGCAGTCTACTGGGGCTGGGGATGAGGCGGCTGGTAACTGCCAGGTGCAGATTGATGCTTCCTGGAAGGGAATAGGCCAGGAAGGCACCACCAAGTAGTTCGCACTGAACTCGCTCAAAAAGGAGTTTGTCTCCTGCTCAGTATTGCGTCTTACAACATGAGAAATATGGAGCTCCTGAACCAACCTCGAAAGGAAGCACTGACATTCAGTGAAATCAGCAACAGAGGAAAGGTGGACAAAATGTTCCTGTTCCTCAGATGAGGAAGCTGAGGAAGTAGAGGAGCTTGGATGCTCAGAGTTCTCCTGCAGCGGTGAAGATAGATGAAAGACCTGCTCATCCATGGCTCTAACATACCTAGTGAAGGCTGCGCAGTGGCTCTGAACATCTCCCAGGTTAAGGGTCCCGTAGGGTCCACGTGGCCTGGGAGAGGGGAAAGTGTGTGCAGTGGGACTGGGGAAGGGCACCTAACCAAAAGTGCCCGGCCCCTGCCAGGGCTCTGACACCGCTTAGAAGATCCACTCACACGGTGGGATCTGGGGGTCGATCCAGTCAGCGTATGCTGCAAATGTGAAAACAAATCCTGGCTGAGCCCTGAGGGGGAATTTCCCCTGTGGTGTGATCGGGGTTGCATGGATCCAGAAGGGCAACCCCCAGTGCCGTCCACTAAGAGAACCTCTGAAGTCTCAGAGGAGGAGGAGAAGTGGGGCTCGGCACTGTGACTCCTCCCCATCCCCAACAGGGTGGTGGAAGAGGGTCTCCATGTTTCACCCCAACCTCTCAGACTCTGAGGCCGCCCTCTTCCTCGAACCTGGTGCCAAGGTGCTAAGATCTTAAGACTGCACATCCAGACCAAAACTGGAGACTCCTAGCCAGCAGTAGCGGCAAAGAAACTCCCGTAGCCGCAGCTCTACCGGCGGAGTCTGCCAATTCATAGGAAGCTCAGAGAACGTAGGTGGCAACATCCAAGCTCAATTTGAGAAGGTGCAGCAGCTCAGTCTTACCAGGGGCATCAGGCTGAGCTTTTGCCACCTCCAAAGACTTCTCACACAGGGCATTCTGGTATTGGACCATGTGCGCCAGAAAGTTCAGGGAATGGATAGTGCAGGTGGCAGAAGCACAGACCTCCTTACCAAACTGCTCTGTCTGGAGTTCCTGTTGGGAGGCTGACTGCTAAGGTGCCTGAGCCACTTAAGAGTGGTCATGGGCAGCATTAATGACTATGGAGCCAGCTTCTGGGTGTTCCCCATAAAAGGGCTCATCCCTTGGAGCATTATATAGGCGATCTGGGCTGGCAGTGTAGCCTAGAGGTTAGAGGTACAAGGTATGAACAAGCTTGATACATCCAGCAGACCACACTTGAGTTTGATTCTCACAACCTCCACTTGCATACTGTGTGACTCTGAGCAAGTCACTTAACCGCCCAGTGCTCCCAGATCGCCCCTTGTGCCTAGTGGGCATTACCCAGTTACCAAAGACTAAAATAAATAAATAAATTGTCTTCTTGGATGCTGCTGGAGTAAAGGATGGATGCTTCCAAGCAGCCCTATTGACATCCTTGAAGGAATCAATAAGGAGTGGAACAACCAAGGGTAGTGACTCCTTTTTATGGAAAAGATGGCCAACCAACGTCGCTCGGGGTCCACTTCCTCCATGTCCCAACCCATAAGGGACTGGATGTGCCTTATCACCACCATAAAAGTAGGGTCGTCTGAAGGAGACTGAGGGGTATCCTTAGGCTCCTCTGGTTCCGACGGCAAGTTGGAGCCAATGAATTCATCAGAGGAGGAGGAGGAGGAGGAGGAGTATCTTCCCGACTTGCCAGAGTCTGGAGATGGAGAGGGCGAGCGACAATGTCTTTGTCGGTGAGTCCTGGGATGGCTGGCGCTAGTTCCATCAGGCCGTGGGGTAGGTTCTCTATGAGGTGGCATTGGAGCTTTCCTAGGAGGGACCTGATCCGTGTCTGAATTTGGAGGAACGTCCTTAGGAAACAGAGTAGGAGGCTCCTTCGGGGACTCCTTGTCCTTAAAGTACGCCCACCAAGCTGCATAAAGGGCATTCAGATCTGGGGGTGGAATCTGAGGCGTGATGGGGGAGCTGGCAACAGTGAGGTAGGATCAGAAGGCCCTGACGTCGGTTCCTTAGTTTTTGGCCACTTGGGCATCGGTTCTATGTACGTTAGTCCCTGGGGCATACAGCCATCAAGCGTCAATCTAACAGGAGTAGAAAGACCAGACACTGGACCCTCGGGTGTTGGCCGGCGACAGCGGAGAGTTAGGGGACGACAGTAGAGGCATCGCCTGAGTTGACGTCAGGGTGCCCGGCATCGATAGGACAGGCGTGGGCTGACGCCGGTCTGGTGATGCAGCCGCGCCAGCCAAGAAGGAGAAGCTCGTCCAGGGAGCTAGCCCCAAGGTGTCACTTCATGGGAGGTAAGCGCATGCCCCAAGCACCGTTTGGTGGCATTGGTCCTTGAAGTTGGGGCCGACTTAGCTGACGCCCGGACTGGGAAGGCGACAAACAAAGACCCGTCGCCTAAGGAGGACCTGGTAGAACCGCCTGATTGAGGACATGCCTGATGTAAGGGCCTGAGCGTCAGGGGCTGAGAGGCTGGGGGAGAAGTACCGAGCCCTGGAGAACCACCGCCTGAGGGTGATGAGAGCGGGTGGTTTGACCACTGGTAGCCCAGAAGAAGTGAGGACTGCTGGGGTAGTAGGGGTCGACCTCCCGCAGGAGGAAGACCCAAGCTCGGTCACCGAATTGTGTGTGGACCTGGAATGGGAAGCTCACTGTGGTTTATCATTGTGTTTCTCCCAGTGTTTATGCTTTCCAATGGACTACTTCTCCTTGTGTGATGAAGATGTTGAAGCCCCAGAGACAGGTGAAGAGAAGGTACTTTTATGGAGCTCCTTCTCCATTGCTGTTAATTTCTGCTGCAGCAGGAAGGCTTCCAGGGTCTTCTAGCGGCGAAGCCGGGTGTGCTGGTTGAAATTCTGGCAGTGCTGGCAGGCCTCAGTGTCATGGTCTGGGCCTAGGCAGAGCAGACACGATGCATGGCTGTCCTTATGGGGAAGCTACTTGCCACAAACACATTTCATTCACTGCCGCTCCACAGAACAGAACGGAGAAGAAAACATGCAAGAAATACTGTAAAAAAAAAAAAAGAATTTTTAGGAAAATAAAGCGCGCATAACGAGAAGAAAATGGCAGTTAACTATAGCAGAAGGTGTCCATGAAGGTCCGACTTGTGTGGGTCGATGGCAGGAAAAGAACAGAGGTTGGACTGGGGGCCCTTTTATACCATAAGCAGACAACAGGGGCGGACGATGTCAGGGGGCGATCCCCTGCTATATTCTGCTAGCTAGAAGTTTTCCGTGGGATCCTGCCACCTGCTGGTTTCAGTCCTAATGGTGTTGACTGCTGCAAGAGCCCCCTCCAAGTAAGATGTTCTATTCTATCCCTCTCCTCCCATGCTGGCTAAACTCCAGGAATACCTTGTTCTCCCAACTCTCTCCTTTTCTTGACTCAACTTCTTTCTTTACTCCTTTCCAGTTTGGCTTTAGAAAGTCACATTCCACTTCCACCTCTCTCCTGTGGCTCACTGTTACAATCCTCTCTGGCATGGATCGGGGTCTTGTCACCACCGCCATTTTTGTCGACATAGCCAAACCTTACACAACTGTTGTTGTCCATCCCATTCTCCTGGAGAAGCTTAAGGCAGTTGGAATCTCAGCTTCCTCAGTCATGTGGTTCCACTTTTACCTAGAAGGCATGCAAGCTGTCCATACTGGAAACTCCCTTCCCTCCACTACCAATCAGCTCCCTTCCCTCCACTCTCTATCAGCGAAGGCATCCGCAAGGGTCTGTCCTTGGCCCAGTCCTTTTCTCCATTTTTCTAAATGACATCCCCAATGCCTGCTCCTCTGTGTCCATTCATATGTACGCAGATGATACGGTATCACTTTTCCTCTGGCTAGTGTACTACACAAACTAGCTCCAATTGGACTTTTTTTTTTTTTTAACTATTTATTGTACCCCATGGACTGGGCATCCTTCCAAGGTACACTCTCAGTCAAGCCTCTCCCTGCCTGAACTCCCCACTAGTCAGAACTCCTCCCCCCCGACCCCAGGCAGGTCAGTCCCCCGGCAACCCGCCCCCAAGGGAAGGCTTGCCCGCCTATGGTGACCTTACAAACTCAAAGGCCTACCTCAGCACCAGGTGGTACCTGAGGAGGAGTCCGATGTGAGGGAGCCGGCAGTGGGATGTGGGCAGGACCACTGGTGCCCTCTTCATCTCCGCAGTCCAAGGGAGGATTTTTATTTCCCGGATTCCCCCCTCCCCCCCCAGAGTGTGGCATGCCATGGCACATGGCAACCCTGCCAGCGTCCGCCATGCTTGCCCCAGTTCGTAAGTCTGCATCCTGTAGCCCTCGAGTCTCCATCGGGGTCACCAGGATGCCGGACTTCCCCCACAGCCTCACCCCGGAGAGAAGAGCAGCCTACCAGACGCTTAACTCCTCCTGCCGACCTCAAGCGTCGAAAGCCGCCTCCCGCACCCGGTTCGTGATGCATGGCTCGAGGTGTGGCGTCCAGCACCTCAACCCTCAATGCCACCGGGCTGGCCCAACATCCAATTGGACTTTAACAACATCTAGCTCTGGTTCCAAGAAAATCAGTAATCCGTTAATGCTAAGAAAACAGTCTATGACATTTGGCACCAGGCAGAGGCTTTCTAGAGTCTCTCACCTACACTCCTTTCATACTATTGGGGTGCAACCACTGAAGATGTCTCCTCCCTCAAGTACCTTGTGGTCCGGCTGGATCATCACCTTGAATTTTCTCTTCATGTGGATGCTACCCATAGCTCCACCTCAAACATAGAGCGCTATAAAAAAATAAGAGAAGCATCCCACTTCCTGCCTGCAGAGAAATCCTCACTACGACGATTCTCCCCATTTTTGACTATGAAGACATTGTTTACACTGCTGCTCCAAAGTATACTTTAGCTAGAATGGATCCCACCTTTCGCTCGTTCTGTCACTTTGTCCTTGACAAACCCTCCGTACTCACTGCTGTACTTTGTACTCATCCCTCTCCCATCCCTCTGTCAGGCACCTTACTCACTATGCCTCCCTTCAGCTTTAAGTACTGGCTTAGCTATCTCCCTTGTACAGTTTCTCTTCCCCTATTCCTTCTTACTCCCTTGCAATGCTTGCTCTAGCTCCCCTGTTCTCCCACCAGTGTAAACTACAGCCGTCCAAGCTGTCTTCTCGTTTAGTTTCCCTAAACTAATTTCTCTTCCCCCTTCCCTTCACTCTGCTCCTTCCTTCCCTGCTCTGAAATCCCTCATTTGTGTCTTCTCTGTTCACTCTTGCAGTTGCTTCTGATGTTTGGGTGAACTCCTATGCACCTGCTTTCCACCCCACAGTGACACCAGCACTGCCTGGCTCCTTTAGTTTCAGTCATTTCTCCCTGTTCCTCATATTTTGTTGTCTTGCTTACTGTTAATGTTCTTCTGCTCTTTTGCAATTTACTGTATGGTAATTTTACTGTAAGGCAATTCTATTATCTGTTCTCCTCTCTTCTCTTCCCCTTCCCAGGACGCACCTGGAAACGAGCCATTACCAGCTCAGTATGACTTTCCTGGTAAAACTTCTGAAATAAACAAATAAATGCTGATCGGACTCCAAACTTTTATTTAAAAAACATACGTCTCTAACCCTAACAGTTCGAATGTTACAGTATTTGAAATATAATTTCAAACATTATAAAATACTATAAAAAATTATTTTGGGAAATGGTCGGAAGATATTAGTGGTTGCTCCATTTCACAATAAACGCATTCTTTTCTAGTTTCATACAAGACCAGTGTGAACAACACAGCAGCAAGTCCTTAATGAAGGCTTATCATTGGTATCATTTATCACAGCAGCCAGGCCTGGTTTGTCCCCAGGTGGGGAACTGCCCTCTAAGTCTACAGCCTTTTCCTGCTCCTGCTGCAGTCAGACAGGGAGCTTTTGTATGCCACCCTCAGTCGCTGCCTTCTGTCAGACTGTAAGGTTTGTGCATTTATACACACAGTCTCGCTTATACTGCTTCAACTCCAGCAATTTTAATGACACCCTACAGGTTAGCTTACTGCTGAGTCAGTGGCCAGACTGTATCCCCCCTTCCCCAATACACACTCACATTTTTCTCAGTAGCTGTTTCATAAGATTCTGTTTTCTCAAATTCATAGTCACTGTTTTGTCTGTACAGAAGGCACATCCTGGAATCAGTAAAACTCGGTGATATGTCTAACATAGCCATCTTTATTTTGATTAGGTTGAAACCTTTTAAAATAGCGTCATTTAAATGTCACAGACTGCATATTTCAGCACTAAGGTTACAGTTTTATTTGCCTTACAGCAGACATCACCTTTATGTAGTTGGATAATATTCTCTCTTATTTGGTCTTTCTATCCCAATTTCTTTCTCAAAGTGTGTTCTCTAGCTGTATATTACCCATGGGAATCACTGCAGGAAGGCTGACAACAGCTGGCTGCCGCATGCTCCTTCCCCCCAAGGCCAGCAAGCACCTTATAATAACCACCTATTCCTAGGTCTGTAAAAAGAACACTACTCAACTAGAGTGAAATACGTTAGGCCTATTTGCAGAGAGAGAGAGAGAGAGAGGAGGAATAAAGGCGCATGTGTGTGTGAATAGCCTGCCACATACATCTACGAAGCTGTAACATCTGTATATCAAAAGTTTTATCCTGTTCCTAAATACAGTGTTTCCTTTCTAAAGGCTAAGCATGTCTTAGGGCTTATAAAAATGTCCAGGATGGCATGGCACTGGGAACCAAGGCGCACGTGACAGTATTTACGGTCACTTGCTTTTATACAACATGCATTCAGAGGACCACACTGGGATCAAGATATTTAAGGGGGAGCAAAGTCGCATGAAAACTTTCTGTGTCTGTACCACAGTTGATAGGAGATGGGAACATTTCTGAAATACAAAAAAGCTTCTGGCAGTCTATGCCTTCCAACCCTCTATGGCACATTGGAGGGCAAGGGTCAAAAGGTGCAGGGGGCCATTTGAGCTCAAAAATAGTCTGTGTAGGATGTGCTGGCAGGGCGTGTAAGCACTACAGCAGGAGACCCCTGGCGAGCATTGGCACCCTCCAAACCAACTCCACAAAGTAGACCAACGTTTGTGGGTCACATGGATCACGAGCCACCCTGACTGCCCATGCAAAGGCATGGATCATGGGGTGCAATCAGAGCTGGAGATGCACAGTTGCCATTGCATGTGTGGAGAAGCCCCCACACTCCCAAAGCCTCCCTACACACCCTATGTGGGTGCGTAGGACTTCCAGAGTCCTTTATGGATAGGGCCCTTATTCTCAGTGTTGCAACATTTTCGGCATTACACCCAAAAACCATTCAGTGGAATGTGCTACTACTAGGGGTATGCATGAGGCCAATGTTTATGCCGATATAGCTATATCTTTGTACTTTCAGCACTTTGTTTTTAGCCCCAAATGTTGGGGCTATTCGGGGTAGAAATTATTGGGGGGTCACATAAGAGCGGAGTATGAATCTTAAAAATGCAGTCTGCAGAAGCTCAGACTGTCCTGTTCTTGGGGTCTGTTATCACCTATATTTCCAATGAATTCAAAATTCCTTACCAGCTGCTGCCACTCTCCTAAAGACAACTCCCACCTTTTCAGAGTACCCTGGGGCCTCTAAGCCCTATTCTGGGTCCTACAGAGTGCTTCCTGATCCGGTGCGAGTTATATCAGGCAGACAGTCTACAGCGACCACAGGTAAAAGCAGTCAAAAAAGTGCAGTCTGCTCAAGCTACCTGATCAGAATTACTTGCAGTCGTACATGCCGTGGTCTGCCAGACTTTTATCTATTGATTTATTTTATTGTTCCTCAAGAGGATAAGTCACTTGAGACTTGAGATGTAGCATCTCATCTTCAAATAGGTCCTGGTGGTGGGATAGGGCACCATGATATACAGAATCAATTTTTGCACTGCAGCAGCGGAAGTGTAAAAAGATTGCCTTCTACATTATTTTTGGTACTTGAAATGCCATACATGTTAAAATCTCCTAACAAATGCAAAAGCCATTCTGTAGTAGGCAAGTATTCACATCTTGTTTGCAAACTAGTTAGCTAGAAGATGTTCACCCATGATGGATAATGAAGTAGCTAGAAAAAAACAGAACAGGACTCAGCGCACCCAAAGGCACACTAAAGAGCAAGGCTATTTGGTTTGTAGGTACTCTGAGCACTGATCTGGATCAGTGCTTGTGTCAGAGATTTGGCTAACCACAAGCATGTAAAACAACAGCCAGTGTGGCTCAGTGATTAGGCACACAGTTGTGAACAAGAGATCTGGATTTGAATGCCAGCAAAATGATGGACATTTCAAAGCTTTAAAGAGCTAATGTACTGCCTAAAACTAATATTAGCTTTTAAAAGCAGTCAACTGTTACCTTTGATATCTGAGGTACTTTTGTCCCCCTTTTGTTAATTAGGAAATTGTTTACCTGATGTTTTCAGGTGTGATGTGTCGAAAACCACTCTGCTTGACAGCAGACATATCTAGCTCTATTCCCCCCACCACATCATACGAACATATGAAGAAATCAGCAGAAGAAGGCCAATTGGTGTATCAAGTCTGCTCGTATTGCATCATATCGTATCATCAGCACTGTGACCTCACTGCAGCTCAGGAACAGTAACTCAGTAGCTGCCAGGTCAGTCACCCGTGATGTCACTGTCAGTGAAACCACAGTGCTGATGATGTAGTCGGGGGAATAGAGATAGATATGTGTCATCTGCCATGCTGACAGCTGTTTCAGTTCCAAACATCCAGCATAATATTATCACATAGATAACTTTCTAATGAGCAAAAGGAAAACAGAAAAATATTTTAGAAAGAAAAAGCTACAACTGACTACTTCTTAAAATTTGTATTATTTTCCTGTCTGCCTGTTTTGGTTCCACAAGTTCTTTAATTTTTCCACAAATTTCACCACAGCAGTGATGCCTGGCTGTGAGGAGATGTAACAGTACATCTGCACTTAAGGGAGTTAAGGGTAAGAATGGATAACTCTTGCAGTAAAGTATTATCACAGTAAATTGATCCCAGGCCCATGGCATGGGTGAGGAGAAGATTACATTACCATGCAACTTATAACATCAATAAAAGTACACAGGAATTTATAGTTAAAGGCTCACTGGTTGCATAATTATGTTGGGTCTTACGTCTTATATAATTTATATTACTTTTATTATTTATTTAGCTGATCTATTTATGTATTGTTTGTCCTTTTGTGGGGTCAGGGATTACTTTTGTCCTACAACAGTGGTATATTTGCTTTTGACTGGGATCCTCTTCTTTTTGGTTTTGTTCCTATTAATTAAGGTTACGCATGAAGTGTATTTATCTTTGTAAGTTATTAGTTGTTTGATGTTTGTATGTTGCTAAACCTTTAATAAAAATATGAAGCAAACAAAAAATATATCCCAGATCACTGCTAATAGTAAACTGATTCCGAATAATTGGTGATGATTAACTGATCCAGGAGCAGAGGTTATGGGCAGTCTAGCTGTAGCAGTAAATGCTACATCCTGAACAATTCTGCACTTTTGCCCCTAGAATATACACAAGCAGCATCTCAAGTCCTGCCATCAGACAGCTACACTGAAAGAATGCTAGGGACAGCTCAGCAGATGTAAAGTCAAGAGTGGCAGTACAGAGCTAGTTTCTTGGAGAAGGGGGCTCCATTTAGCACACCCCCCCCCCCCAAACACTGCTTTTTCTCCTCTGGGGAAAGCAAAGGGCTCTAAGCCCTGCCCCACCCCTATATGACCGACTTCTGCCTCTTTTGTTCATACCAGGGTCAGGTCCACCATGGATTTCCCCCTGTCATGGGGCCGTGAGGGGGAGGGCCATCTTCCCCTCACCTAGCCAAGTATTCCAGATTGCCTCCGGTGGGGTAGTGATGGCACAGGCTGTTAGGGAGCATGCTTGGCTTCATGAAGCCCGCCTTCCCCACTTTTTCTTGGTTTACTCCCCTACTGACCTCTGCTGCAGCGACACATCAGTACGTGCATGTGGAGGTGCACACATCCTGCAGAGTTGCAGCTTCACCCTTCGAGCTGCTCGTTAACCTGTAGTATCACTGGATCTTCTTCCAGTGGCAGACAGAGGCCGAGACAGCTGGCCTCCCCTCCCCGGGAGAGGAGAGCAATAGTCTCCCACCCCGTCGATCCCTGCCAACCCATGTTCATTCCTGAACACGGGACGCCTGCGTGGCAGGAGGTAAGGCATTCGACGCTTAAGCCCACCACTACACTCGGCCAGCTAGCACCAACATTCTTATGCAACTACTTCTTGCTACAAGATGGGTGAGATATTACAGCAACGTAGTTCCAGATTGGTAAATGTGGATGAAAGGAGTAAATATTTCTGCAAAGCAGGTATGTACTGTATGTCCCCAGACAGTTTGAAAAATGTGAGCTGCGTGGCCCTTAAAACTTGTGTATTACTATATCTAGTACAGTAAGTTATGTGGTGGCCCTATAAAAGCCATCATACTACAGTATTCACCATATGCAGTTTTCCTCTGCACCAATATGGCTACAGACAAGCTTTCCTGAAAAATCTGATTGAAGCATGCCTTGCAGTTTATTTTATACAGCATATACTACTAATATACACTTATCAGGATGCAAGTCTTTTTACCACTATTTCAGACATTACATGCAACATTCCACACTGTTTTAATACGCAAGACTAATTTATTTATTTATTCAAATCGGGAGAAATTGGAAAATTTCTTGCTTTCAGAAATCATGTTTCTCAGAGTTCCTCATATCCTTCCATTTCAGGAGCTGTGACATTAATGTAATCACACTTCGCCATGTGAACCGGAAGCACACCTAAGCTAAATGATTGACAGGCAGGAGGGACGTTCCCTGGATATTTGCGGTGCTGTTCCGCCTGACTATTAAGTTGCGTATGCCAAACAGGAAAAGAACAGTTCTCAGAGTAGCCCATATATCCAACAATTAACAACAATACTATCATCACCACAACACCCAAAATACTGAAGCCAGCCCATCACTGTGAACGATGAAAGTCAAGTAACTAGGTCCAGATGGACCACAACAGTCCAGCCCTGCATCTCTCGTTGAAGCAGTCTTCCCTCCCTGTCCACTAGAGGACCTGGTTTATACAAGCTCAGGAGGGCAGACACATGTTCATTAAGCTGGGGGCATCTGTTGAGTAAAAGCTGCATTCCCTGGTTAGCTCCTCATCCAAATCTGAGGACTGCTGAGATCACAAAGAGAAGGTTGAAGAGGAATCCAATGGCGACCTGTTCCATGGCATTCTCGCCTTTTTTTCTGCCTTGTAACTAAGGGATCCAGAGCTACAAAATCAATCAATCAATATCTTTATTTATCCAGGCGGGAACCATTGAGCAAGCTCATTTACAAGGTGGCACTGCTGTTTTACAGTAATAATACAGAAAGACAAGTTACAATAGTACAAACAGTAAAAATAGCTGCTATTATAGTAAAAATGCACATTTACAGGTAATATACATTGAACATAGAACTACAAGGAGTCGTGGATAATGAACTTGTGCTGGATCCAAGCCCCAGAACTGTGCATTTTGTAGTGGGAAATGTTAGAGAGAGGGTAGGCATACCAGATAGAAGACATCAAGCACATAATGTAGGGAGAGGTGGGGAATAGGGGCACAAGCGAAGATGACCCAATTGTTAGAGCAGAGTGAGGGATTGGGAGGGCGGAGGACCGTACGAAAGGTGACGAAGATATTTTTGCCCCAAAACGCGGCAACATATGGAGGAGAAAAGCTGCCATTGTACTAAGTGCAAGAGGAAGAATATAATAGCAGGGGCATAACTGGGAGGGTCCTGGTGGTTGGGGCAGAGGGAGGTGTTGGATGGACGAGGGACCAAATATTTTTTGGGGTGAAAGATGATAATTATCCCCAAGTGTGGTAGCATGTGCTAGAATCAGGCTGCAGCTGTTCAGAGCATCAAAGAATAAGATATGGGAGTTCAGCAATAAATCCTGTGGATCTGTTGGTGGGCATGCTAGAGGCAGAGGCACACATTTCAGCTGGGGGGGCTGCCATTTGCGGGCTGCCGTTTGAGGGAAGGAAGTTAGTTAGTGTCTAGTAAAGCAGTTGCAAATTTCTGTAATGCCATCACGGTAAAGCCTTTTGAACAAAAGGGTACTTACTGGGGTTTTCAGCTTAAGTATTTTTGGGGTTTTATTCCATATTGATGGAAGTGCGAATTCAAAGGCGCTCTCCCGGCTTGTGTGAGTGCCCTGGGTATATTTAGCAGCAGTTGTGAGCAGCTTCTAAGGGAATAATTCCTGGGTACAATTGGAGACAGACAGACAGTCGACGATGTATTGAGGGAGTTTGCCACTGAGGGCTCTAAGTGTCCAGAGTGCTGCATTAAAGTTGCGCCTATAGTGAAGTGAGGTCCAGCCCATGGCGGCATACAGTGTGCAACGATGGGTAGAGAAGGGGAGGTCAGTGATGAAGCATATAGCTCTGTGGTAGAGCGTATCAAATTTTCCAAGATAGGAAGCTGCACAGCTACTGTATATGAAGTCTGCGTAGTCAATTAAGGACAGGAATTTGGCTTGGACTAGTCGTTTCTTTGCGTCTGCTGTAAGAAGTCTTCTTATCCAGTAAAAAAGGCCAAGTCTTTGCCTTCAATTTTTTCAGCAAGTCTTCAACGTGGTCAGTGAAGGAGAGTTTACAGTCGATCCAGAGTTTACAGTCGATCCAGACCCCAAGATATCTGAATTTCGGAACGTACTCTAAGCACTCTCCCAGCATCGTGGTTATTGGGGGAGGGAGTCAGTAGCGCTTGTGTAGTTTGCTGGGGAAAATAACATGGCTTTAGTTTTCTTAGCATTTAACAGCAGTTTCTTATTGATCAGTTGGAGTTGAGGGAGGTTGAAATCTTTTTGTAGGTCAGTACAAGCTTCTTTTGGTGCGAGACGACTCAGGTACAGCAGTGTGTCATCCGCGAATAAGTGAATACTTGCATCCTTAATTCCCTCATCAATGTTGTTGATATACACTGCGAAGAGGAGGGAACCTAATATGGATCCCTGAGGGACACCTCTTTGTAAGAGTTTTAGGACAGATAGTTCGCCATCCGCTTTCACCTGCTGGTATCTGTCTGTCAGATATTCAGAGAACCAGTTTAGAGAAGCCCTCAAAAACTGGTTGGACTCGACACCTCTTGCTATACTTTGTAGGCCACCATTTTTGGAAAGAAGAGACCCCCTCCCAGTACTATAATCAAGAGACCTGCTCTGTCATAACTCTTGATAAAGTTGCAAAATACACTGAAATAAGTACAACATGAACAAAAAATCTGAGAAAAATCTGGAAAAGTGGAAATTTTACCAAATATGATCTAGAATCTTCAATATTGCTCAGATCAGTCAAAAATTTGTACCAGTTATGCACATTGAGGATATTCACATAAAACAAATCTCATTGTCATCATGTCTTTAAAGTACAGACCAGTATATGCAATTATTATAGGAAAATATTTCCAAAATTGCTGATTTTCCAGCTAAATTTTTGAATATACTTAATGGTGTTTCCTCTGACAAAGTAATCATTGCATTTATATTACATTATACCATACTTGTATCTTCTACAGTGTTTCAGCTTTCATTTAAAAGAAACCTGACTCAAATATAATGATTTATGACTCAGATATTCCATTTTATGTACCCATACCCCTAAATGGACACAGTCACCATCCTACCCAGCATTTGAAAGTTTTGGCCATATATCCATTTCTAGTTTAATTCTGGTATGGTATGAAATACTATATAGGAGTTTTATGATATTAGTAATTAGCCTATTTAGGGAATGCTCAATGTAATCAGTTTGATGCTTTGCGCCAAGTATTTACAATGTGTATTTTTGTATTTTAGATTTATGACTGATCAACCATGGAGCCAGCATTCCAAGTTGGCACTAAAAGGCAGCATTATACACATTACTCCCACAGCCTCATTTGTCATCAAGATGCAAAAATGCAGCTCTTTACAAAGACTGACAGAACTCGTGTATGATATTCAGAACTATGGTGATGTTGCTTTCTGACTGGAAAAGGACGTGTTACATAAAGATGAATTTCTAGCAAAGACCCCAGTAATGCATGCAAGTTGTTGCAATGCATACACCAACAAAAAAAAACTGCTGAACAAAAATGCAGCAGAGTTTCAGAACAGGACAGTGAGCAACCAGGTCCATCGCAAGTGGTCACGCGATCTTCAATAAACAGCCTAACTGACTGCACGAATAAATGCTTTGTGAGTGAAAAGGAATGGGATAAGAGGGGAAACAGGAAACTGTTGATGATTGCACTGTTGATCATCAAAAATCTGTGTGGCAAAAAGACAAAGAACTCAATGACAGTAGCATGTTGCATAAATTGTGAGGGTTTGGGGATGAATGCCTAGAGCTGATTGCACATGATTTTTGATACCACAGATCATGTCTTAGTAACTATATAAATAGAAGAAGAGTCATGGAAGGCAAAGACATCTATGAGGTTGGGTTCTGTTGGCTAATTTCTCAAACTGATAGGCCACTGTTTGACAATGGAAGTGTCTTCTATATCACTAAACTTCGTGACAGATCTCGCCAGTGGTTAGAAGATCATGGTGTAGATGATGCAGCATCCTACAGGTCAGCAAGTCTGAAAAGATGCCTATTGACATACTACACCAAGTCCCAGTGGCTGTAGGGTAACCACAGTTCCTCAGAAAGGTACAGTAAGTCTGTTCAGCACAGTTGAATGTTGGACAGTTGCTTTCTGAAGTTTCCAAGTTAAAGCAAACTATGGAAGAATCAGAATACACAGAAGAAAGTGAAGACGAATCCGATGATACTCTGACTCAAAAGGATGCAAATGTGTTCAGTTACAATGCAGAAAAATTAATTAGGTCTGAACTGAAAGAGTTTGGCAGAGAAGAACCTCAAAGGATTACATCAGCTAAAGAGTGCTCATTACAAGACCAAGATGTGTGTGAAACAAACCTGGATGTGTCTTATGAAGCAGCTTCAAAACATGTGAGTACTACCCTCTACAATTACGTGGCTTGGTAAGCCAATGTTACTCTAGAAGTAGGTAATGATGGGAGAGTTCAGCTAAACACAAAACAACACAAGCGGGTACTGAATCTTAGACAAGACATATGCGCAGCTGTTGCTGGTGTTCCACACCAAAACATGTTGGTATTGCCCTTCACACATATGAAAGGTCACCTGGAGCAAGGAGATCGTAACCATGCTAAATAGATTTGGAAATAGCATTGGCTATGAAGATGCCCAGTCTTATACTGCTATCATGGCAGCAGCTGTTGATGAGCAGTAAGCTCAATATGGGGTTTTCATACCCATGAATCTGAAGTCAGGTCGACTCACACAGTGTGCAAACTGACAACTTAGACTTCCAATAGAGTACAAAGGATGTTAAAACTATGCATGGAACATCGCATGCAATATATCAGTATACTGATGAAGATGAGGATCAACAGTCAATGGCTGCTAGGGTGCACCTTGTTAAAAAAATACGAATACACATATTTTCAACAATTTCAAGCAGGGAAAAGCAATCTCACCCTTAAAGACCACCAGAAGAGTCATACACTTGCTGGCATGACAATAGCACCACAGCAGACCAGAGAACCATTTCATCCTGTAGACTGGCATCGGCATTTAGTGAATATGGGTCCCACACTTTATTTAGAGGTCACAGAACAATCAAAACCTGTTACATGGTCCTCCTGTTATTAATTAGTTACCCACCAGGAAGTCCAGGTGCCTGTGCCTGGGTATGGGTCTTTCTTTCCAGAACCTCCTGTAAACCCTGATGTGGCCAAAGCATCACTTCAGTATTGTATGAAGATCACTCACAAAATTGGGCAGGAATTCTGTATAATTACTTGTAATGAAGCAGTCTATGAGATTGCTCTTGGCCTTCAGAAAAAGAAGCCGAAGAAGTATGGCAAAGTCATCCTTCGTATGGGTGGCTTCCACATTGCACTGAATTTCATAGGGGCAATTGGGTATTTAATGAAAGAAACTGGATCTCCTTGTTGAAGCCAATGTTTGCCTCTGTGTAACTGCTTACAAAATCATGTCAGGCAAAGACTATTACGCTATGTTTAGAGCCAACAGACTAGTTCATGCTGCCATGTATGAGCTACACTGGAATGTATTTGAAAGTTGGCTCACTGGCCAATATGACAAAGACATGGAGTGCAAGAATGCACAAAATCAGCCCGGGAGCGCTGAGAGTTGAGGAGCTGGTCACCACAACTTGTGCCACGCTGGCAACCCAGGTTCAGGAGTGGACTTGGCCATCGGGGGTCGGCAGGGGAGGAGAGGATCAAGCATCTGGAGAACTGCTCTCCTCTCCTGGGGTGGGATCCAAGGGTCTCCCCACCTTGCAGTGGACCCCCAGTGGAGATGGAGGGTACTGCACTGTGTGGGGACATAAGTTGGGGGAGGCGGCGGCAGACATCTGCGGGAGATCACGCTGATGTCACTGCATGTCCGCTGCCTCAGGGGCAACCACAGATGGAAAAATCCCTTCGGCACCAGGAGGTAGACGGTAGTCCCCAGGGGCAGGCACACACACCCACTGTTGGTTCCTGCCCGGTCGACTCTCCCAGGTCCTCTCCTCTCCTCTCTCAAGGCCTTGGAGGGGAGGATTTTGTCCCCAATTCCTTGCCGGGTGAGGACTCAGGCAGGGCGGTAGTGCCTGTCGAGCAGGTCTCGCCTGAAGGGGCTCTGGTGTCCGGAGTGAATAAAGAAAGTTCACAGAAAAAAAAAAAAAGGATGCACAAAATGCAAATGATGCATACGTCCAAACAACTAGGCTATTGGAAGAAGTAGACACGTTAATGAACGAGTTCCATGAGGCAAAGTGCAAATCTCCAACAACGAGGCTCTGGCTTATGGACATGATTCAGATTGTGAATCGCAATATCTATGATGAACGAGCTGGACACTGGGAGCAGCATGTGGCTAAAGTTGAGAAAATGCTTCCATATTTTGTGGCTACCGGTCATCACAAATACATTTCCTGCATTCCCCATTACCTGTCCACTATGAGACCTGCCAACCACAGCACCAGACATCACACTGCAGCATTCGGATTTGGCAAATTCACCATGAGCCGAACAGTTGGTAATTTTAATAACAGTTCAGACCTTATTAAGTTTAATGGTGTGTGGATCGATATGGCCCTTGAGTAGATGTATAACAAAGATGCCAAGATCCAACTTTTCCATGGCATAACTTGGCTGCCTGCCGCTATGGAGAAATATCTGTGTTCATTATCAGCACGGACAGCAATCTCTGAACAAACAAAGGTGATTACTTACCTTCATGGCACTGATGATCACAAACACCATGGAGACTCAGAGTATACAGCACAGAAGGACAGTAGAGCAATTAAAACAATGATGAATGTGGTCACTGGCAGAATTATAAGTCCATTCACCTGTGATACCAGTGACCACCTGAACATTTTTACTGGTCAAAAGTCTACATCAAATGACTTCATTGAAGCCAAGGAAAAGGGCATTGCAGCCTTAACCATAGCACAACAGAGGGGTAGTTGAAAAGTTAAAACTGTAAAGCTTCAGACATTCCCGAGTAAAGCCAAAACACCCTCACACATTCAGAAAGTGAAAGAGGTCTATGAAGAGGACAGCAATGTGATCAGGAACTTGTACTTTATCTGAGATCTGGATGACGACATAAAGGTAGAAGCCTTCAGTCATGAATGTACAAAATATCCCTCAGCTCTTCTTGAGCCACATGCCGACCTTCCCCAAGGCTGTGCCATGCACAAAGGCAACAAAGCTGATTGATCACCTGGCTGCCCTAAAAAGTTACCTCGGTGAACTGTGGCCAGAAGAAGGTAACTTGCCATCTTCAGATGAACCTACTGTGCTAGTTATTAATACAATGGCATTTGTTCAACAATACAAAAGCCTTGATAGTTGTACATTTGGTGACTTCAATCAATCAAATCTTTATTTATATAGCACCTTTCTAAAGGACTTGTACGAGAAGTATATAGATAAACTACTTTGAATAAAGCCAATGAACCTACAACTGCATCAACATTGTAGGAGATAGGTATGATGTTAGTCCATCAGTAAGCTTGCGCAGTGAGGAGTGAGAAAAACAGGAAAAGCTTCATTGCACACAGAGCAGAGCATATGAATCTCGGGAATCCCTGCCTATCCCCCATTGGAAAGATTTCATTGCCAACTCCCAAAACAAGGCCAATCTCCTTGATTTCTTAGGAGGTGCGTGGGTAAAGCACAACACTCAGCTACCAGAGGTATGTAGATTGATTCATAGTGGATTGTTCAAGGACCCAGGTCATTCAGTTCTTCTCTCAAAAGGCAACATGGTAGTAATTCCTGAACTGTCATGTACAAAACATGACAAAGCAGACAAGAATAATCTCCCATATCGCATATTGTGTAAAGACACTTGGATTTCGGAGAGCATTAGTGGTAGCCATGGACACTGATATGATCATAATGTGCATCTACTACAGCACTCAGATGGCTGGTCTGGAAGAGCTATGGGTTCAGAAGATGGATGTGTACCTGCCATGCCATTCAGCAGCAGCTTCTCTTAGCACTATGTGCAACATGGACGCATCAGAACTCACATTTTATTTATTATTTTATTTATTGATAACTAGGATTAACACCTTTGAGTTGGGAGCTCGTTTACAAAGGTTCCACGTCAGTGGGAGGGAAGACAGTATTACAAAGGATTAGACAACAGAGAGTGTAAAACATGGACAATAATTACAGTGGTTTATTCAAACAGGTTTGTACATACAAGACATAACAATAGAGGGTAAGTTACCCTCAGTTTGCCTATATAGTAGTTAGCGGAGAGAATAGTTGGAGGTAGGGAACAAGGAGGCTAGAGAGGGGGTAAGGTGGTAGTAGGTGGGGGAGGGTGGTGAGTTGAGAAAGAGAGTTGCAGCAGTCATGGACTTTGTCAAGGGAGTGGATGTGGGGGGGAGTGGGGGGAGGTTGGAAGGCGGCGAGTGGCCAAGCCAGAGCAGCGAGACACTAGGTGGAAGGGTAGTAGGGCGAGGGAGGGAGTGTAGGGGGAGGGTAGAGGTGGCAAGGGACCATGCCAATGCAGGGAGCCGCTAAGAAGCAGGGCAGAGACTACACATCAGTTGTTCTTAGTGCTTACATCTTAAGTGGCCGTGATACCGTCAGCTATCCCTTCAGAAGAGGGAAGAAACCTGCTTTAAAAGTTGTCCTTGAAAATTCAGCCAACCTTCATGCATTAGCAGATTATGGCAAACCTGGAGCAAGTCTAGATGTCACTGATGAGGTCATTTCAGCAGTGTGTGAGTTCTTCATGAATTTATATTACAGAGACGAGTTCAGTGGTGGCCTGGATGCACTCTGAGCCTACCTGTATGTGACAACA
The DNA here is from genome assembly GCA_016271365.2 of Neoceratodus forsteri. NCBI lineage: Eukaryota > Metazoa > Chordata > Ceratodontiformes > Ceratodontidae > Neoceratodus > Neoceratodus forsteri. The sequence goes on from CM057458.1 coordinate 1,213,227,788, forward strand.
AAGGGTGACTTATCGACTCTGCCAACAACAGAGGATGCCTTTAGGCTTCACATGCTGTGTGCTCTGCACCAGACAGCAGTCAGTAAAAGGGCTCATGAGTCAAATCTAGTGCTTCCCGACCCTACATTGTTTGGGAGAACTCTTCAAGAAGGGAGGCTAGTCCTGCATATGATGACAAAGGAACTAAAGCCAAAAGTGGTCGCACAAACCAAGTACCGCAAAGGCAAAAGAAACAAATGCCAACGAGGCTGCATTTACACTAGAGCAAATGTCAAATGTGTTATTGCATCTATCTGTAATGCTGACCCTATGAAATGTAATACAGTTCAAATGAGTCCGACTTTGGAAGACAGTGACAGTGATTAAGTAACAATTAAAGGTCACACCTGTATAACACCAGTGAAAGTCATGAACTTGATGATTAGTATAGTGATGATTTCATGTAACTGAATAAGTAGCCATTATCAATGTAATACTAAACAGTAAATTCTGCAGTCTTAGATCATTGACTAATAAGTTCAATATATGCAGTTAATGAAATCTTAATAATAATTATTTCCTCGATTCTAAACTATACTCTTTGTATTAAATTTGTAATTTTAACACTGTTTAGTGTGATGCACCTTTGTTTTGATTCTTCCCTCACATCAATGAAACAAAAGAAAAAGTTTTTTGTGCATAAATAAATGTTTTATTTATCCATATGTCTACAAATTTTGACCGGGTCCATTTGGGGGCATGGGTACACAAAATGAAATATCTCAGTCATAAATAAAGATATTTGAGTAAGGTTTCTTTAAAATGAAAGCAGAAATGTTGTAGAATATAGAAATATGGTATAATGTAATGTAAATGCAATGATTACTTTGCCAGAGGAAACACCATGAAGTCTATTCAAAAATGTTGCCGACAAATCATCAATTTTGGATATACTTTCCTATAGTAGTTGTGTATACTGGTCCATACTGTAAAGACATGATGACAATGAGAATAGCCTCAATGTGCACAACTGGTAAAAATGTTAGACCAGCCTGAGCAATACTGAAGGATCTAGATCATAATTGGTAAAAGTTCCACTTTTCCAGATTGTTCTCATATTTTTCATTCACGTCGAAGTTATTTCAGTGAATTTCACAACTTGTACAAGAGTTGTGACAGAGCAGGCCTCTTGATGATGGTACCGGGGGGGGTCTCTTCTTTCCAAAAATGGTGGCCTGAAAAGTATAGCAAGAGGTGTTAGGTCCATCCCCATTCAGGAACACTGGATCCCTGACTATTGTGTCAGTGGTGGGGAATGACAAGGAGAAATCTGCAACTCTTGTGTCTCAAATCCACTTTTTTCCTTTCATGGACTAACCATTAGGCCGGGGGGGAGCTGGGGGGCTTCTTATGGTGCTTGGATTTAGCGCCAACACTTTTCTGGGCCCTAATAAAAAGGAAAAACTAATAAACTAGATAGCCCTAGGGAGAAAAGACAGAGGCGTTACTAACCGAATGAGATTTGGAGTCCCCTGTCTCTGGCACTTGTAGCCACATGACTCTACCTCTCTGCCTTTTGCAGCTGCCATGCTTTTTATGCCTATATGGCTGCAGAAGCTGCAACAGTTTTTCCAAGCGCTTCCTTCCACAGCATGGTTTCTGAATGCCCTGATGAAGACCAACAGACAGCTGGTCAGCTCTGGCGGGAGGTCCAGTAGGGAGATTGATGGTGTCCCTATTAGTGGACTAAAGAATCACTGTGCATTGCTAGGCTGGCTGTTTGACACCCTAGTGACTCCCATCTCTTTATACTCAAATCTGAGATTAAAAATCAACAAAGGGCCCAGTGGCACGGAGGGCTGAGGTGCTGAACGCCTTACGCCACGCCGGCGACCCAGGTTCAAGAATGGACTCGGTCAGCAGGGAGGAGGGGAAAAGAGTATGGGGTGCAGGGAAGCATAGCTCGGCAGCGGCCCCCAGTGGAGACTAGAAGCACTGCATGAGCGGCATGATGGGAAACTTCAGAAAATCAAAAGACAGCTCCAGGATCCACCGGATGTCGGCTGCCGGTCTCCAAGGCTACCGATGCCCTCCAGGGAGCCATGTCTGCCCTAGTAGAGCCCCAGGGGCTAACAGTGAGTGTGCTGGCAGCCCCCACCGGTGCCTTCCCCCACGGAGAGGGACCCACCCGGCGAAGGTTTACACCGGGATACCTCAGGGCGGGCTGCAATGTGAGGATGGTGGGGCTCGAGTAAGGATAGTAGAGGTGAGTCGGGGACCATGGCAGCCTGAAGGAGTGGTGGGCAGTGAAACACATATGGGGGATAAATAAATCGAGAAAAAAAATCAACAAAGTCCTAGTAGTATGAGGGAGAGAACTGCTTAACTAAGCTACAGCCCCAAAACAACAAATGTTACAAAAAAAATGATCAACTTTTCTCTCCCTGGTGCCTGCTGCCCTGCAGAGGCGAAACAACTGAAGATTTAGAGGGGGAAAGCAGAGCATACCCACCTAAGGGCCCTCCTACCAGTCAATGCTAGTTAGGGTGTACCTCCAGTCCACATGGTGAAGGGGTATTACTTTAATGTTTAACGGCTACCGAAATGGAAGGATATGAGGACAATGGGCAAATGTATTTTTGGTGCATAAAAGCACTGCAAAGTGAAAGAATTTTGCCTTTTTGTAGGCATAATTACTGTTGTGGAGCAGTATGCTTTGAGATCTACTCATTTTCAAAGGCTGGGATCAGAACTGGTACTCCCCAAAAAAAAAAAAGAAAACTATTTAGCACACTTATTTCTTCTAAAAATGAGATAGACCATTACTCACCTGACATGAAGGACTGACACATATCAGATCAGTCCTCCTTATGCAGTGAGTGTACACTGTTCAGGATTTCTGGTTTATAGCAGTGCGTCTCTTCAATGTACGAAACCAGCGTGCTCTTCAGTTGTGTGTTCAGACCTGCAGCGTGGTTTAGGAAATCCCTCAACGGAATTCAACGCTTTCACCCTCAGGGTAATGCTTTGCGGCCGCATGCCACTACAACACAGTAAGCAGTCACTCTGTTCTGAGTCTCTCTAGCATGCATTTATGCCACTAATGCAACAAATACAATCAAGAAGCCCTTCTTCGCAGACAGGTACTTCTCATGTTCAAAGCTTATAATCGCATGTGTTCTGGGTGTGCAAGGACAGATGAACTGATAACAAGAACAGCAGCAAACTGATAACAGCTACTGTTTATCCTGCTGCAGCCTGGCTGCTATTCACTTTCTCTACTACTTCTAAATAAATCTGCCATTTAGCTCTTCCATTTCATGATCCGGAGTACAGTGGGGAAGGCGTGATTAGTACGAAATGCTGGTGTCAACAAACCTCTCATTACAGCTTTTAGGCTTTACAATCCAAAACAAAAATGTTTAATACAAATGTCTATTTTGTTGCATACTCTGAAAAAATACAGAAACAAATATTTTCTAACTGAGCCATATCTGTGTAAGCCAGTAGCCTGTGCTCTCTATCTGGCCACTGATTTGCTTCTTAATTATTTTGTGAATTCTAAACTTTAAAATTAAAAATACCAACACATCAACTTCCCTGAAATGCAAAGCTGAACTGTTAAAAGTAGTTCATATTGTGCCAGCAGATTTGGATTCAGTTCCTTTGATTTCAAGTATTTTTGCACCCTTTCCAACACCGAGTAAAACCTTACGCCAATTACAATTCTGTAGAGAGACTGCTGGTTCTGACCTACTTATCTTCATGTACACACAACAGAACTGTTCAGCTGTTTAAGTGTTCTACTGGGACACACACACGCACCAGCCCTGTCTTCCACCCTCTGAACTTATTGTAAGCTGACCTCTTATCTTTTACTGCCTGGGTGATCTCTATGTTAAACCAGCTAGGTACTTTGGCTCTTGAGTTTTTCACCTTGAGCCCAGCACACTCCCCATGGCTACCATATTCCTTCTTTGATGACAGACCACCCTGGCTTTGTTCCACCCCCATGTACCCTCAGATGCTGGCCAGGTGGCTCCTTAGCAGCTCACCCATCTTTCCGAAGTCCGCCTTTTAAAACTCCAGGATCTTAGTTTTAGCAGGGGCCTTTTCCCTGCCATGTCTAACTGGAACCACACTGTGCAGTGGTCACTCCCATCTAGGGGTTCCTCAACCTCTGTATGTAGGACACGATCCCAGTTTGCCAGCACCAGGTCAAACTGCCCCCTCCCTGCTGGGTTCTGTAATGCCCTGTGTCAAGAATCCACTTTGCAGCACAGCTAGGATCACCCGACTCCTGGCACAAGTCATGGCAGGTCCCCTCCAATCCACCGTGGGTAGGTTAAATTTTCCCACTTCTCTTCCTTCCCAGCAGCAGTCTTTATTTGTGAGTTCAATTCCCTGTCTCTTTCCATTTCCTGATTTGGTGGTCTGTAAACCACCTCCAACCTCACCTTCTTCTCTCTACTCAACAGCAACTGAATCCACAATGTATCTGCCCTCCCCCATACAATTTATACCCTCTCTGAAGTAAACCACCACCCCTCCCCCCTTTTCCCTAAATGTCTGCCCTTCCTAATATAATTTAAACACACAGACAGAGGTCACAGCCATGGTCAGGTGTGGTCCACGTCTCTGTGACCACTGCGATGTCCACTCCCCTCTCCATTAACAATGCCTGCAGGCCTCCAAGACTTTCTGCATTCAGAGACAAACACAGAATCACAGACCATGACGGCAGAAAATCATCTTCCACCTAGAGTCTGAGCCTCTATCCCTTCCCGCCTGTCTGCCTTTCTCATTTATTTATTTATTTCAAACTATTTGTCTCACCTTCTGCCTCATTGAACTCTTTCCAGCGTCTTCCTGGGGTCCCCTGTCTCTACCTCCCGTTGTGACCTGAGCCTCCTCTGCAACCCCGGCCCGGCACATCCCTTGGGTCTGATCCTTCAGAGGAAGGACTGCCCTATCCGCCCAGGGTACTTTTTCTATAATATTGAGCTCCAGACCAGGGGGTGGGGCAGCAGAGAGGTAGGTCCAACATTGGGAATGTGGACAGTGAACGGGAGATGCCTTTGCCTATCGAAGGGAGGAGGGGTTTCTGCGTGGATCTGCAGTTCCCTGCAGGCTGACTGCTGAGAAGCAACGTTGTGCCACAGCTCCGCCCCCAGGATACGCCCGCACGCTACGTAGGCACCCCCCGGCCACGCCTCCCTGAACCCTCTTTCCAGGAAAGGAAAGAAGTCTATCAAATGCTTGAACTCTTCCTCCCTGCCGATCTGGGGTCGTCCCCGAACCCGGGTTGTCGGTGTGGCGCGAGGTGTGGTGTCCAGCACCTCAACCCTCAGCGCCACCGGGCCGGTGCCTTTCTCATTATCTGCTACAAAAAAAAAAAAGTACAAGCTGTTGTGAACTGTGGAAGAGGCTACAAAAAAGCAAACATTCTGAGAACTGAGCATTTGCAGGGGGAAAATATGGTTATACAAGGGCATTTTTTCTCAGCGTGTGAGAACTTTGCTGCTTTTGAAAATCTGGCCACAGGTAGCTACTGAAACTATATGTCTAAAAGCATAATGTTTACAGAAACTGCATGTTACTTTACAAAGACAAAGAACCTCTGCATTGAAGCAAGGGTTACCCAAAAAGGGCACTGGCAAGAAAACCAGGTTTAAAAGAAATACAGAAACACATATAGTTAGATAATATAGTATTATATGTATATAACGCCATAACAATCCAGACTGGTTCTATTTAAACGGGCCAGCATGGTGCCAACGTGCACTTCCATTTAAGAAGAACCAGTCTAAATTTTCATGGTGATTTGCATATACATCCCATGGTGCTTTGTATTTTGGGGGATACAAGTGATTTTGCATATTATTTTGATATTTTCCAAGTTGTTGGCTTTGTTCCATAATTACTGATCTTTTAAATTTGACATTAGCAAGTATTTATTCCACTTTCTGTTTCAAAACTATCTGGCTGTCCCCAACTGAACTCAACTGCTGTATCTGTGAAATCACAGTCAGCTGACACATTACACAGAAACACAGACAATGATGGCAGAAAAAGACTCATGGTCCACCCAGTCTGCAGTTCCCCATTTAGCCCTGGGACCTACTGTCCCTACATGGTCCTAGCTCCCTTCCCAAACTCTCCCCCAAGTTCTCCTTCCAGTTTCTGCTCCTCTGAACAAACACTATAACTTCACTCTGTCCCAACCGTGCTTAAAATCACCAGCGGTTTTTGCACCTACCACTTCAGCTGGTAGACTGTTCCACGGCTCCACCACCCTTTCTGTAAAATAATACTTCCTCATGTCCCTCCCTCCTGTTAATTTCCACTCATGTTAATGTGATCACGAGCTAGTATTCGTGCTAAATAGTTCCCCGGAGTCCACTTTATTACTTTTGGGAACTTGAAGGTCTCTATCATATCTCCCTCCCACTTTTAGCCTGTAGTGAGTACATGCTCGGTGCCTTGAGACACTCCTAAAGGACCTGCCCCATTGGCCCTGAATCATTTTTGTCACCTTGCGCTGCACTGTCTCCAGCCTATCCCCATTTTTCCTGAGGTGAAGACTCCAGAACTGGGTGCAATACTCCAGGTGTGGCCTCACTACAGACCTATAACAGAGAATTATCTCTTCTACTATCAGTATCCCTCTCAATATAACCCGACATCCAACTAGCTTTGCTATAGGCCTTGTTGACCTGACTTGATTGTTTGAGGGAGTCACTGATGATAACTCCAAGGTCTTGTTCCTTAGCCGTAGTGCTAGGTCTCAACCAACCCATCCAGTACTCTGTCCTGGGATTCTTGTTCCCTAGGTGAATTACCTTACATTTCATGGCACTGAATTTCAATTGCCAAACCTTAGACCACCCCACTAGCTTTTGTAAGTTACTATGCATTTCCCCGATTCCCTTGTCACTATCCACCTTCCTCCCGCAGAGCTTAGTGTCATCCACAAAGACACACAACTTGCCCCGGATTCCCTCACCCATTTCACTGATGAATATATTAAAGAGGATCAGACACAGGACAGATACCTGTGGTACCCCGCTCATGACCTCCCTCTCTTCGCATTTGAATCTGCTGACTACAACCTCTGCTGCCTCCCCTTTAGCCATTTACCTACCCAGTCTACTATGACCTTAGCCGCACCTAGATCCTCAATCTTCTTCAGCAAGTGACTGTGAGGCACCGAGTCGAAAATCTTCCTGAAGTCGAAGTAAAGCAAATCCACACAATGATCCCTATCCAATTCCCACGTCAACCAGTCAAAGAAAACTATCAGATTAGTCTGACAAGAGCTTCCTTTCATGAAGTTATATTGTTTACTATCCTGGAGCCCATTGCTCTCCAGGTAGTCCATGAGGTCACTCTTTGACCAGTGACTCCATCAGCTTCCCTACAACTGAAATAAAACTGACAGATCTGTAGTTCCCTGCTTGTTCCTTGTCCACCCTCTTATGCAGCAGAAGCATGTCCACCATCATCCAATCCTTTGGAACAACCCTGCTCCCAGTAAGCTGTTGAACAGACCTGTCCAGGGTTTGGCCAGTTCCACTGCCAGTTCCCTGAGTAACTTCAGATGCAACCCATCTGGTCTCAAGACCTTGTCTGTCTTTTTTTTTTATGACTAATTATAACCCCCAATCCCTGAACTCTCTCAGGCTTCTCAACTCACTGGCCGCTTCTACCGCCCACTGTGATCCTGCTCCTCAATTACGTTACTTTCTCCTCGCCGAACCCCCCGTCAAGTAGTCCGCCAACTCTGGGCTCCCACAGTTCAGAGTGCCCAACCTGAGTCTGCAAGGAGACCGAAGGGACGGAGCCAGAGATCAAGTGTTGGGTGTGTGGCGGCTGGCACTGTGAGAGCCGTCGCCTATCAGGACTGGAAGGGTTTTTCCTTGTGTGTTTACCCTGCCCTCCTCCCTCCCACGGAGTGCAGATGTGCAATGATGGCCAGTGTCCGACGAGCTCCACCCCAGTGCCACACGGCTACGTCCAATACAGGCTACTCCAGCTGCCACCAGGGGTTGTGCTAGAGTGACGCAATACCCTATACCCTCCCTGGGAAGGAAGAACCGTCCATTGGACGCTCGATCCCTTCCCTGCCCCTCCCAACCCCTGACGTCCCTGGTTTGTTCCCAAACACGGATTGCTGGCATGGCGCGAGGTGAGGCACCTAGTGCCTTAACCCTCAATGCCACCGGGCCGGCCAAGACCTTGTCTATCTTTGGGGTGCTAGCCCCCTTCTGGACCCTTTCACTTTGAAATGTTGGCTGCCTCATCTCCTGGACCCCCTTAGTGGCCACTTTGATGCCACTCTCTGCAAGGGCCCACCATCCTCCCTAGTGAAAACTGAGCAACAGTAATCACCGAGGACCTTTTGCCCATCCTCCTCCATCAACATACCCCTCTCAGCTAGCCTTATGATTTCCCCCTCCTTTCTTCCTTTTCTCCCTAATATACCGAAGAACTGTTCATCTCCACTCTTGGCCCCCTCCGCCATATGCACTTCTGTGTCTACATTTGCTTCCCTACCTGCCTTTTTTTTCATACCTTTTTTCCAGTAAATAATCTCCTCATTCCTACACCCCTGCTTTTCTTTATACTTATAACATGGGTTGTCCAGAACGTGTCTTCTCATTGGTGTGCAGTCCCTGCATAGCCATGCATTAAATTCCCTTTTTAATACACGGTTCCGTGGAGGGACTCAGGGAAAGTGCCATCAGCACTTGTTCCCTGCTTCAGAAATGAAAAGCAGAACGGCAGCCATTTAATAGTGCGGGGAAGCGAGCGAGTCCCAGCGGTTGTAACCTATCAGTTAGTCTGTGGGAGTGCCAGTCACAGGTGCAGTGTGTGTGCTCTCTCCTCTCAGTGTGAGCCTTCCCATCCACACTGAATTCTGTCCTGTCTCCACTGAGCAGAGACAGCGATACACACTGTAACAGTGAGGGACACTGGGAACTGGGGGTAGTTGGGGGGAGAGACAGGGAATGCTGGCTGTACTATCAAAGTGCGTGCTGCAACTGTGTGATGTGTGATTTCTCTCTCTATCTGATGTGGGTCAGTAGTTCAGACTTGTGGCAGTGGCGTGTCTCTCTCGGTCTCGTGGCACAATAGGAATCGGGTTGAAGACAAGGAGATATTGAAGCTGCTGTCCTTACTTAGATGCCCTGCAAGAGATACACAGGGGAAGAGAGAGAGAGAGAGAGAGACAGCGCAACACACATTGCCCCTGCTCAGCGTTTCCCTTTCCCAGTCCAATCAATAAAAGAAATCTGTCTGCGTGCGTCTCTCTCTCTTGCTCTCACTCTCTCTCTCTCCCTTCCTATACAGATATCAGCTGCTGTGTCACACTGTCCCCTATTCGGTTTCGTACAGTGACAGTGCATGTGAGACACACACTGGAAGCAGCAGATAGGCACACAAAACACGTAAAAGCAGCCCAAAGAAAAAAGTTTACAAAACGTTGCAGCAGTCATGCGTCATCGTACTCTCTAGCCACCTTTTGAGCTCACTGCACTGCTCGCTGTCTCTCCATCACTCTCTCTCCCTGGACTGCGTTCTGCACTCCGTCCAGTGACCGCGCCTGGGGACAGTTCCGGAGATTGTTTGGGAGGGGCATGGGGGGTCTCTGACTCAAGTCAGCGGTCTATTCCCCTTCTGTCTGTCTGCATTCCTCAGCCCATGGATGTCTGGTTGCTCTCTGCCTCTCCCATTGCAAGTAAGCAGCTGGATGGGTGACTGAGGTGGGGCAACAACGCACTGTCACACAAGTCCTTTGGGAGGGGACAATCTATGCAGGCACAGTGAGAGAGCACCCCCCCCCCATATCACAGCACCATAATGCCCTGGAGAGAGAGAGAGAGAGAGAGAGGAGCCGGTCATGGCTAATTGTGAGTGGTGTGTGTGTGTAAACTGAGTCTGTCAGTGAGAGAGAGAGAGAGAGAGAGAGACGCTGAAGAGGCAGTCCTGCCAAGGTTTTTTTTTACGCGTCTCCACTGTCTTGTAGACAGCCACAAAGAACAATCCATCCTGAGCCTGTCACACATTCGGAGAGACACAGCTATGGCAGGACGGTCTCCCAAACAGAGGCAACCTTGTGCTGAGACATACCTGTAGTTATTGGTTTGTTAATCTTTGCAACAGTATATCAATCATCTCCCAGTGGCAGAAACATGGAAGCCATTTCCTCACAGCGAGCAGTGTAGCAAAATGTGTGTTTTTTGTTTTTGGGGGGCGTCAGACAGACATACTTCACATAGTATACAGCAATGTGAGACACACAAAATGTGACACATCACATCAGAAGTTTATGTGTCACATTTCTGTATGCTTAACACCCTTACAGTGTGCTTTTATTCTGAGGGACTACTTTGGGAGGTGGAAGGATACATTCCCATTTCTGTCTTTCCAGAGGCCAAAACCTTCCTGTTGCACTATTAGAAGTTTTTATGAAACCCATTGTTATAAGAGCAATAACCCACTCCAGGGTGTGGGGTTATTGGGATTTAATGCACGGCTGGGGTGCTGTGAGGGCACCCAGCCTGCATCCTTGTGCCTCACAATGTTCTTTTGCCTCATAATTTACCCAGCTGTGCATTAAACCCCCATAACCCCATACCCTGTTATAGGTTACTGCTTACTTGTAGAACACCTTTTTCTTGACCCTCACCACTTTCCTGACCTTTGTGGAGAACCATAATGGTCTCTTGAACCTGTACTTTTTGGTTACTGTTCTCAGGCATAAGTTAAATGCCTTGAGAATTGCCCCCTTAATGGCCCCCATCTCTCTTCTACCTCACCTGTGTTTTCAATCAGACAATCACCGTTTATTTCTAAAAAGTACAATTCCAAATTGATCAAAGCACTTGTACAATAAGATAAAAACACAATACATAAAATCAGGTAAAATCACTAAATAAATAGTCAAATGACTAATATTATCCATGTTAATCAAAATCTGGAAAAGCCTGATTAAAAAGATGAGTTTTAAGGGCAGATTTAAAACTCTTGACAGTTGGGTACTCTCTTATCCGACAAGGTAGAGTGTTCCACAGGGTAGGAGCTACAAAGGCAAAAGAACGTGCGCCAAAGGTCTTAAGCTGAACCCTAACTTTTCTCTGACCAGCTCCCTCAGCCTATTGAAGACCACCTTTCTGCAATCAAGGAGTTTAGCTTTCAGTTGGAGTTTTCTGGACCCAAGGGCCAGTTCAAACCGAATGGAGTTATGGTCGCTGTTCCTCAGTGGCTCTGCTATTCTAGTCTCACAGCTCTTTCCACCTCCATGTTGGTGAGCACCACCGCGAGAAGTGCAGTCTGCCTGGTGGGTTCCTTAACTAGCTGCACCAGCAGACAGTCCTGGAAGGTGCCTAGCAAGATCTAACTTCTGGTGCTGCTGGCCAACGGAACATCCCAATGAATGTCTGGCAAGTTCAGATCACCCACCATCACCACTTCCTCCTTTGTCATCAGTCTTTCAGGTTCTTCCCTGAGCTCTCGTTCCCTCTTTCCCCCATGCTCCAGAGGTCTACAGATCACCCCTCTTGCCTGAGGCTGCTGTGAGTTGCAGCCACAGCAGCTCTGTCTCCCCCTTGCTATCCCCCACGCACCCATCTTCCAGCACCTGGATATTACGCACTATGATGTCAGAACGCATGCACTATGAAGTCATAAAATCCAGATGGAAAGTTCTTTGAAGAGGCTTCATAGGCAAGTTAACAGACTCATACTGTAAAACATGGGAAAGACACGTTAAATTTAAAAAGGGTATTTGGTAAATTGAAATGGCTCAACAGAGTATGTTTAAGAATTTACAGAAATATAGAATTTTGCAGTCAGTAAAAGACCCTAGTTCCATTGAGTCTGCTGGTGTTATGCATTATTATTGCATACAGTTATGTACTGAAGTAGGTACCTGCTCTTTAAAGCATGAGGTTTTTTTTATCGTAGGGACGTCAAAGTATGATATTTTGATGTTATGATAACTGTCAGATACAATACCAAAGTTATCATGAATGTGATACATAGCAGAATTAACAATAACATTATGGAAGTAGTTTTTTCTGTACAAAAAGAAGTTGCCTCAAATTCTTGCACTAGGGAGGGCAGGCACAAAAAGAGCAATCATCTCCAAAAACACATAAAATGAGCTAAAAAGTCCTGAAAACCTGAAACAAACTTCACCACATTTTTTTATTTTCGTTACCATATGAAACACCCATTCCCACACCGGTGCAGACAGTGTTGGTGCAATTTCTGGAACACCCAAGGAAGCTGGCCAAAAAGCAGGTATCCTACTACCAAAGACACCTAGTCACTGTAGCAAAAGATCTGCATTTAAAAGAATCAAATACTAGGATGTTGTTTGCCAATTCATGGAAAGCCATTTGTAAACCTGGCCTACATTATGATAGGAATGACCTGTAAAGGGCAGATTGCAGGCTGCTACGTTTTTATACAGTATCTGCAACCTGTCCCAAACACCATGCTAGAGAAGTCACCACCCACATAAAGGGGAACAGTTAGCACTATGAGCCCCATACCAAGTGTGAGCTAGTCCCCATTTGCACTTTGTGTGCAAACCCTTTTCTTTTTTTTTTTTTTTATTTACACTTACTGTTTACTGCAGTATAATAGATCATGTCAGGCTTATTTTTCCGAGTTCTCAGTTGACATTTTTTGTAACTACAAATTCCTGAATCCCCTGCAGCTGACCTGAGAGGAGGGCCGCAGCACGACTCAATAGCCAGCAGTGCATGTTCGAGTTTTTGTTCCTCACAAGTCATATCTGAGCATAAATAGCAATGTTGCCCTTAGTTGCTCGCCGCCTTCTTTCTGTTAAGTTCAGATCTGATTCTTTGCAGGTCCCGCTGTCCGCCCGGGACTAAGTACAGTTATAGAGGACTATTTGTAGACCTGGGAGAACAGAAGGACCTGCGACCATCTCATCTAAGTTTATAAAATCGCTAAAATGTACTTCAGGCTACTGAATCTCCCAGTGCTGCAAATGTCAGCAGCAGGGGTTCTGGGATTTGTAATTACAGAAAATGTCAGTACAGAACTCAGCAAAACACAAGCCTGATACAGTCTACTACACTGCAGCAAACAATCAGCAAAGGCAATGTTTTGTACACAAAGTGCAAAACTAGAACCAACCCCACACTTGGCTGTGAGGCTGTATGTGCTGACTATTGCACTTTAATATCCCAAGTGAGGTACCACACGACTCTAACAGGACTGAATGTGCCAATTCAGCAGTTACAGTGGGTCAACTAATAAAAAATGAACAGCAGCAGCTGACATGGTTAGGGCAAGCAAGACACACCACAATGCTACTTGCCTCAGGGTCTAAATCAGTAGTTTTAAAAAAAATGCATACCCTAATTAAGTAAAACTTTTCTAGGGGTCATCTGTATTCATTAATTTATGTAGTCTCAAGCTGCAGCGCTGCTCCAAAACAACATTTTGATGACACTAAGCGTGGGTGAGGGTTACAGCATGTTAAGTTTAAAGTGTAGTAGAACTGGTTAAGAGAGACGCTGTTTGGTAACACTACTGAATTTAGAAGGTCATCTTTCATTTTCCGGATATTATAACACTTACGTCATCTTAGCCAATCAGTATCAAGAACCACAGACCCTCTTATCTTGCGTACAGCTGATGTCTCATGGGGAAGTTTCAAGTGGAAGATACCACTTTAGCAGTGTTGGGGAAGTGTTACATTCTTTTTTTAAAATAACTTCAAACGTATTATAAATCATTCCAGGAAACATGAGTGATTTACAACAGGTTTATGTGTGTAGGGTCAGATGTCTCAAGGAAAAGTATTTGATGGGTATTTGTTGTAAATCAATCACAACACAGAACAGCCCTCAGCTATTCTCCCACAAACTATATCTAACACCCCCGCCCCCACCCCGTCGGTTATTGAAGTAAACCCCTCCCACAGTCTGTTAATCGCCCTCTAACCATGCCCACAGTCAGTTATTCACTTGTACAAAATTACAGCTAAAACCAAAAGAATAGCAGCAGAATGACCGTCTACTTTGGCCACTACACAGCAAGTAAATAAAAAGCTATGCACCCCTACTGTAAAATGAAAATGATTTGTCAGTATTCAGCATTTTACCCTCCAGAGTCCCGAATGAATTCTGGGCCGACTGCCGCTCCCATGCCTGCCCTGCCCCCATACCACCTCAGCGCCTGGATATACTTCTGCGTGAATATTTTTTCCAGTCTTGTCTGATAAATCTATATTACGAATGAGGATGATTTCCTAACCTTGTAAAAGTGACTCCCCTAATAAGAATAACCATTTTAATATGCCAAACTTACTGACTGAAATAGAAAGTTGTGATTCTGGGCACGCCTTAACTTCGATACAAATGCGCATGCCAGGAGTCACAGCTTTCTATTTCAATGACAAAATCTGCAGTATTAAAACGCTTGTTTTAACGAGAGTCTGTTTTACACAGTCAGAAAACTGTCTTCTGTCAGAAGGTGCATTTATTAGACATTGCAGTAAAAAACTGAACTCGTTCATGCACACATATCAGCACCATGTTAGCAGTGCAACTGCGGGAGCAGTGGTCTGTCCGGAATTCACACGGTCAGAATTAAAGTGGGTAAATCAATGGACAACCCATCGTATACCAGTAATAACATTCTGTGAGCCGGAGTATACTCGGAATAACTGGCTGAAGTGGCTGATTGGACACCTTGGCCTTTGGCCTCAGCATTTAATCACCCTGTTCAGCTGGTTCTTCTTTCATATACTCCAGCTCACCTCTAGGAATGACAACATTTAAAAGACATCCTCTTGTGCTGTTTGGACTGACAGCACCATGCTGCTTCACTCTGCAGTCAAACCCCCAGACAGCATAAGAACACATTATTTTTCCACAAGAGACATACCACACTACACATATAGACACATATGATACCACCCCCACAAATGAAAGGTGGTTTCTCAGATGAGTGAAGTGATATAAACAGCCCACACCCATCCACTCTACTATACTTTTCACAGAACATGCTGTAGCACTGTTCCTCACTTAGTATAATCAAAGAAAAAACTACTCACCTTAGTAATGTTATTTCTTCTAATGGAGTCTTGCTATATTATGACAATTGCAGTTTGTCCCACCATTAGAACTGCTCCGGAGGTGAAATAGTTAACTCCATTCCATGAATGGAACTTTGAGCACGAGCTCTAAAATAGAAGCTCTGTCTGTGGAGATTCAAACCTGAACTGTCAGATCTTTACGAGCAAAAACTCACTAAAGTCTGTGTGGAAGCTGTAACCTACACTAGCCAACTGGCTACCTAAATAATAACACCCATTGCTGGTCCCAACACCCAATACTCAAGTCAGGGGACCAGAATTACTAATACAATTTTAACAAAATGAATATAAAACAAGAGGATAATAAAACACCACACCCCAAACCCCAAAAAGGGTGAAACGCTTAAAAGGGCATAAAATAGTGCCTACACTAGGTTGCCCACACCTATCCAAGTAGAGGTTCTGAGAGGGGCAGGCTGGGGAGGTGTAATATAGCAAGACTCCATTAGAAGAAACAACATTACTAAGGTGAGTAATTTTTCTTCAAACAACATGAAGTCTTGCTATATTATGACAATTACAGACTTACACAGCAGTACCTCCATGGAGGAGGGCAGAACCTACTTGGGGAATAGGCTCTGAAGAACAGCTGTGCCAAACCGAGCATCTCTCTAGCCTGGACATCCAGGGAGTAATGCTTGGTGAAAGTGTGTACCGTTTTCCAAGTAGCAGCCTGGCATATCTTCAATAGGATGTCTCTGGCAGCAGCTAGAGACGGCTGTACCTCTGGTAGAAAGAGCCCTCAAGCCAGAGGGGATCTCTGCCCAGTTTCTGATAACAAAATTGGATACAAGAGACAATCCACCTGGCAATTGATCTCTAGTGGCAGTTTTGCCTTTCCCAACTTCACCAAAAGTGAGGAAAAGTTGGAGGGATTCGAACCTGCGACCCTTGGTACGTTCTATATAGTAACTAAGAGCCCTCTTAACATCCAGGCTGTGCAATCTCCTCTCAGCAGAAGAGTGTTCAGAGAAAATTACTGGAAGGGAGATAGATTGGTTAAGATGGAAATCTGAAACCAACTTAGGCAAAAACTTCCTGTTAGTCCTGAGGACTAACTTATCCCTGTGGAAAGAAATAAAGTCAGTTGCTACTGACAAGGCTTGCAACTCACCTATGCATCTAGCAGAAGTGATAGCCACTAGAAAAACAGTTTTCCCAAGTTAGATACTTCAGCTCTGCAGAAAACAGAGGTTCAAAAGGAGGTTGCATTAACTGGGCAATGCAAACATTAAGGTCCAGCAGGGTCCGATCCCGAAAAAGTGGATTAGTATGGAGTAATCCTTAAAAAACTTGGAAAACACAGGGTGAGAGGAAGAGAGGATGACTTTCCTGCTGAAACAAAAGCAGAAACAGCTGCCAAATGAACTCTCAGGGTAGCTGGTCTGAGGCCCAAGGAATTAAGATGGACCATGTAATCTAACACAATGGGCAAATCAGCAGATTCTGGGGAAATATGCTTCAGCACACCAAATGGAAAACCTTTTCCATTTAGAATTATAAGTAGCCCTAGTGGAAGGCTTCCTAGAAGCCTTTAGGATTTAAAGGACACCCTGAGAGAGGTGTAAGTCAGCAAACTTCTAACTCCTCAAGAGCCAGGCCTTGAGGTTGAGGGATTGAGGTTCGATACCAAACTCTCCCTGAGCACAGGTTAATAGGTTGTGATTCCTGGGGAGGGAAAGGGAAGATGGACTGTCAGGAACAGAAGGAGTGGGTACCAGGGCTGCCTGGCCAATCCGGGGCAATCAGAATCACCCTGCAAGGCTGAGATCTGATTTGACTAACACTTTGAATAGGAGAGGGAAGGGGGGAAAAGCATAAAGAAACTTCCCTTCCCAATCCAGGAGAAGGGCGTCCAGGGGGACTGAACCCAACACTGGAGGCCTGCAACAGAACAGTGGAAGTTGGTAATTGTCTGGGGCTGCAAAAAGATCTATCTGAGGGGTGCCCCATCTGGCAAAAACTATCCCCAGTACTTGAGGATTCAGGGACCATTCGTGATGGCCCTGGGAAATCCTGCTGAGAGCATCTGCTAGGACATTGTCCTTTCCTGGAAGGTGAACTGCTATGAGGGAAGTGTTCAGGGAATAGGCCAGAGACCATAATTTCATTGCCTCGGTGCACAAGGTCAAGACCGAGTGCCCCCTGCTTGTTGATGTACCACATTGTTGTGGTGTTGTCTGTTCTGACTTGTACCACTTTGTTCTGAACAGATGCAGAAAAGCAGCTTGAAGAGCTAAAAGACAGCTCTAAGCTCCAGCAAATTGATGTGGAGCAGAGATTCCTGGGGGACCACACTCCCTGAGTGGAGAGGTCGCCCATGTGGGCTCCCACCCCAGGAGGAGGCATCTGTAGTGAGAGTCAAAGGTGAGCAGGGGAATGAAGGGGACCCCAATCTCAAATTGCTCTGATCCTGCCACCACTGGAGGGCCTGGATCAAGGTTCGAGTCACTGGGACCAACTTGGAAAGGGGGTCTCTTCTCTGAGACCAATAGGCTCTCAAGTGAAACTGAATATCTCTCATCTGAAATCTTGCTCCCTGCACAACAGCTGTGGATGCAGCCATGTGCCCCAGGAGCTGCAGAAAGTGTCTTGCTGGTCGAGAGACCTACAGAGTGAAGGAGGAGGAGGCCAGAGCCACTAAATTCCTTACCCTATCTAAGGGAAGAAAAGCTCTGGCTAGGTTTGTGTCCAATTCTGCCCCTATAAAGGTGAGTACCTGGACTGGTTCCAGAACCGACTTTGGTAGATTTAGCAGAAAACCCAGGGAGGTGAGAAGCTGCTGGGTGACTTGCAGATGAGATTTTACCTGTTCTGGGGACTGGCCTACAATGAGCCAGTCGTCTAGATAGGGAAAAACAGCAATCCTTTGCCTCCTTAAGTGAGCCACTGCCAGACATTTTGTGAACACCCTTGGGGCAGAGGTAAGGCCGAAGGGCATTGCTCTGAACTGGTAGTGACCTGAGGGCAGTTCTAATCTGAGGTACTTTCGATGGGAGCTTCTGATAGGACGTGAAAATAGGCATCCTTGAGGTCCAGGAGGCTAACCAGTCCCCTGGCCTTAGAGAGGTAAAATCATTGCCAGAGTTACCATTTTGAACTTTGGTTTCAAAAGATGCTTGTTCAGATATCTGAGGTCTAAGATGGGCCGCCATTCTCCTGTCTTTTTTGGGGTAAGGAAGTATCTGGAATACAGACCCCTGCCTTGGTGCAGGGGAGGAACCCTTTCTACTGCTCTGAGAGCCAACAGGGTTGAGACCTCTGCTTCTAGAGCAAGGGTCTCTGAAGAACTTGCAGGTAGAAAAAACCTGGTTCTCATCTTGGGAAACTTTTTAAAGCTGAGAACCAGACCCTGGCTTACTACTTCCAGAACCCACTTGTCTGAGGTTAAAGACGTCCAGTTCTGACTGAAGTAAGCCAACTTGCCCCCTACTGGTAAAGGAGAATCGGCCCTGGGCACCCCATGAGGGTGCCTGATTAGCAGGTGCTTTAGGCTGAGGGGTGGGAGCAGGCCTGCCCACACCCCGTCTGCCTCTGCCTCTGAAGAAGCCCCTCTGAGCATAAGCAGAGGAGGCCTGAGTCTGATAAAAAGGCCTGTGAAAAGGCCTACCCCTACCCCTGGGGGTATGCCTCTGGAGAGTGGCTTGCCGCTCCTTAGCTTGGGCACTTTTGTAAGTAGTCCTATATTCATCCATCTTTTTCATGTAATTCTCTGTCTGCTCCCCAAATAGAGAATTTCCCACCACAGGAAAATCCATAGCCTTAGTCTGGGTATCCTGTGACAGGCTAGTAAACCTGAGCCAGGCCAACCTACGAAAAGCTACAGATGTGGCCATGACTCTAGAGGAAACATCATTAACATCCACAGCAGCATGAAATTGCACCTTAGAAACCTCAATGTCATCGGCAGCCACCTGTTCTAGTTCGCTAGCCAGCTGGCCATGGGCTTGTTTGGCTAATTCCATAACAGTATCCCATCTAGATTTCTGATACCTTGCTACATAAGCCATATAATTTGCTTGCCTGAGTCCCAAGGAGGCTGCCATATACTGTTTTTTGCCATGGCATCAATCTTCCTGGAATCCTTGTCAGGAGGATGTGAAGCCAGGAATATTAGCTTTATCACAGGCTGCAGCCTGAACTACTAACATGACTGCATTGCTGTGAAAGGAATTCTGTATCAGGACCTGACAATGTGTACCTTCTGTCCATCTTTTTATCTACAGGAGGCACAGAATTAGGAGTTTTTAAAATTTTTATTGTTTGTTTCCTAAAAGACTTATGCAAAGGAATAGACAATCTCCTAGACTCTGGTATATCCATAATTTCTACAAAATCAGGTTCCTCTTGCTCATCCACAGCTTCCTCCCATGGGAGCTGGAGGGATTCAGCAACCTTTTTATAAAACAGAAAATGAGAAGGGACTCAGAAAGCATAGGGGGAGATTCTAAGGGTCAGTCTGGGGAGATGTCCGGTTCAGAGGGCACACCCAGACTCTCTCAGTCACATTCACACTGATCATCATCATGCCCCCCATGCTCTTGGTTCATAAAAATCTCCAATATCATATTCCTGAACCGGTGGAACCGGCCGAACCAACCTTTTACCAGACAGTGGCGGTTCGGACGGAACCGGAGAAAGTGACTGTACAATTTGTATAGCTTTTGCTAGTTCTGCAGCAGTTGGAGAAGGAATTTTGGACTCCATACCTGCTGATTTTCTCTTTTTTTTTTTTTTTTAGTTTACTTTTGCCCGAGGAAGTCTCGCCCTGGTCAGAGGGCACTCCCTCCGGTTCGGTTGGCACCGAACCGGGCTGGCCATCCGGGTCAGCGGACTTTTTGGCCTCTCGTTCCCTGAGCCTGCCCACTCTCTTATCCAGGGTGGCTGCAGGGAAATTTTTACAAATCTGGCAGTCTGAAATGAGGTGGTCAACCCCAGACAATAAACATATGTAGTGTGTGGGTCAGCCTTGGCAAAGGCTTCCCCACAGACACTACAGTGTTGAAACCCAGTGGGCCCGGTTTTTTCTTTTGGGTTTCTCAGACATGATGCCAGCCTAACCAAGAAACTTGCCCTTTTAACGGCAGTGCCAGGCAAGACACCCTTATCGGTTCCCAACCATGTCATGGAAAAAACTGTAATGAAATCCGTTTTTTTTAGAACCGATAAGAACCGGGAACCGCACTCTAAAAGCTTTAAAATGCTTACTCTTTAAGGTTTTAACCAACCTGATCGGTTCGAACCGAACCGATAAACATTTACAAGTTCCACACAGAATAAAACCTGTCTATTACTTACAATACCACAGACAGAGCTTGAACCGATCGGTTTGCGGTTAAAATAATTATACTCGCGGTTTAATTTAACCCGAGAAATGAACAAAGCAGTAGGAGAAATCTCCGGAGCGACTGTTCAGTGAGGCGGAGTAAAGAATCTGACAGTTCAGGTTTGAATCTCCACAGACAGAGCTTCTATTTTAGAGCTCATGCTCAAAGTCCATTCATGGAATGGAGTTAACTATTTCACCTCCGGAGCAGTTCTAATGGTGGGACAAACTGCAATTGTCATAATATAGCAAAACTTCATGTTGTTTGAAATATTTTTTGGGGGTGCAGTTAGCAGCCTGAACTTCCAAGCTTACTGAATACAAGCTGGCCCTACAAAGGTTTCTATCAAAACAACTACTCTATGAAATATTTTTTTTACTGTTTACTTGGACCCTGAGGCAGGTAGTACCCTGCTGTGACTTGCCTTCCCAGGTTACAAAAGGTGACTTCTCAAGGCTCGGTCTTCGCAATGCGTTGGGATACTTTGTGTATAAAACATATTGTACACAAAATTCTGATCGACGTAAACACTGTACGATCTAAATGGTGCACAATTAATGAGCAACTACTAAATATACTCATATACAAATATAGTTGTTGACACCAAAAAGAGTCACCCAAAAAGGGGGCCTCGACTTATTTGTGAGGTTGACCCATTTGGGTTCCATTTTTGGCAACTAAGAAATTAGATTCTTTATCCAGTTCTGGCCGCACAAACAGATTCTGGATTCAGTTTCAGCCGCAAAACTTTTGACTAATTTTAATTTAAAGAACTACAGTACAGTCAACATTTACAAAAAATATATTGTGCAGAGTGTTTTGATTTGTGTGTGTAGTCCTAATGTGTCCTTTCCTTTGCCTGCTGTTAGGACTTTTTCTAAAGGTGCCTACTTATTTTATGGCCCCCTGAGGATCTCCATGCCTGTTTCTTCTATTGCCTTTCCTTTTCCCACAATGCCTCCTGTCCCATGTGACAATGATGCACCCGAAAGCACCGATTAAGTGAGTGCTGGCTTAATGTCCAGTTTGCAGCAGCACTGTACTGCTGAGATCCTGGTGTTCTCCTGGCCACAAATAAATAACTCTTTCTAACCAATCTTTTTGTTTTCTAGGTGTATATCTAGGTCTAGCCAGCAAGAGTGAATGTTTTGATTGTAAAACTTTTTCCAACATACCCCACACAGCCATAAAAAAAGCACACCAATCAGCCCCGGCCACCAGTGCTCTGATCAGTGAAGACTCTAGCTGTTCCCTTATAGAATAGCTCACTTAATTAACCCTTAGGTGTTTGCTAGATTTTAAATGTGACATTTATTATTTCTCACTGGATAAGGAGAGGTACTTACCAGCACAATTTGACTGCAGCAAATGGGATAGTAAGTCAAAACTCACTGAGTCAATGGTCTGTCACTGTAACATGGGACAGGCGACATTGTGAAAAAAGGAAAGTTAATAAAAGACACAGACAGGCATGGAGATCCCCAGGGGCCATAAAACAAGTAGGCAAAATTAGAAAAACAACCTAACAGCAAACAAGGGAAAGAGGAATACCAGGACTGCACACACAAAAATAAAAGCACTCAGCATAACATTTTTTTTTTAATTTTACTGAAGTTTGCCTTTAAAATGTACAAGCTAAAAGGTGGCTGGCTTATATAGGATTTATTTACAGTATATCAGAATAGACAGTGCACATTGGCTGACAAAACAACGTTCTAGTTCAATTTTAGGTTAATAACCAAATGGATTACTAAAGGTTTTTTATTTAAACAAAACAGAATTTCAGACTGCCAAATTTATATAAAAGTTCGAGCTCTTATTATTTCAATTTTTAATACTGCCATATAAGCTACATACATGGATTCAAGATGGCCAAAAAGAAATCCAGCTGGAGCTTTGCTACCATTAATGCTGTTAACGTAAAACACACAAAGTAAGTCGGTGCTGTGTCGCTAAGTGAAGGGGTTCACTCAGCACGCTAGTGTCCTGGGTTCATGCCTCGAGCCCGAGTACCAGAAGCAGAGTCCGGCAGGGAGGGAATCAAGAGTGTCTATTGGACGCTTCACTCCTAGGGTGGGGTGGCTGGGCAGGGCCTTGGTACCTGTAGACAGATTGGATGATGTGCTAGGGGGATGCGAGGCCTCGACACGCCCCTCGCATGTCCCTACCCAAGGTTGCCGTACTCATGCAGGCCCAATTAGGGCAGTTGTAGGTGGGCCAGAAAATGGAAAAAGTGCCCCCCAACTGGTCGGATGATGACTGCTGGTCCTTTACCGCCACGAAGCCCTGGAGCAAGCCCAGTTCGATCCCGTAACACCCAGGATATGCAGGCTCACCTACAGATGCTCCCCCCCCCCGATGAGAGGGACCCACCCGACAAAGGGATACGTCAGGTTACCCGGGGAGCTGCTATAGAGGTCGGTGGATGGTGGCAAGGGACAGGATGGCGTTGGGGACCTAGGCGATCCGAAAGAGTGGCCGGTCGGGGGTGCCCAAGAGAGGAGCATAAATAAATAATACAAAAAAACACACAGTGTGTTCTGTTGCAATTGTAATATGACAATACAACACTATTCTTTTTACT
This sequence comes from Neoceratodus forsteri, assembly GCA_016271365.2. Classification (NCBI taxonomy): domain Eukaryota; kingdom Metazoa; phylum Chordata; order Ceratodontiformes; family Ceratodontidae; genus Neoceratodus; species Neoceratodus forsteri. The sequence continues at coordinate 1,213,250,823 of CM057458.1, forward strand.
CTTGTGACTGTTGTACTGTGCTTTCTCGATACCACACTTCAACTCTACTGCTGGGAAATCAGCTTTTTCTACAGATGCTAGAAGTTCAGCTTCACGCTGCTGGAAGTCAGTTCTACTAACTCCACACAAATTTATTGTGCAAAAATTAAAAAGGCGACAAAGAGCAGTCGTTCCTGCTTTCTCCTCACGTCTTTCCATCATTTGGAACAATCTTCCTTCCACCCTCCGCCTCTTCCTTTGTTCCTTCAAATGCCAGCTCAAACCTTTTGCTGCCCCCTCCTGCTCCTGCCCTGTCCACAGTTAAATTTGCCATGCTGCTCTTATGTACATACCCTTAGTGTCCCTGTGCCAGTGCTTTAGTCTTAATATAGAATACGACATTGGGAATACTAGCCTGTGCACTATTTACTGTATTATACTTACTAATTTATTGTATTATTGCTGTGCCTTGCATGTTTTCATCAAGTATACTTTGTATATTTTGTCTCTATGTTGTATATTTAGACTTCCATATTCCCATTTCCCTTCTCCTGGGTTGCACCTGGAAACGAGCTTTGGTTCAGTGTGCCGTTACTGGTTACCAATTAAATTTTCAAAACCTAAATAAATAAATGATGCTGCAGTCTTGAGGACCCACCTGTAAACAAGATGGTCTGTCCACACCTCAGTGTGCTTTATCCTGGCACTGAAAATATTACACAAAATAAATCTAAAACACAGAATGCCTTACCTGTGCGTAATCCTTTTCAATTGCTGCTTTCTTTTGACTAAAGGTCCTAAAAATGTAAGAAAAAAAAAAGTTAGCGTTTTTTTTTTTTTTAAGACAACTGTGGATATACACCATTAATGTAACTCCTGACACAAAGCATTATTTGACTTTGAACAACATATAGAGAGGTCAGGTCTGTCAACTTGCCTAGATCAGTTCCTTATAAACTAAACACACTAATGGGGGCAGAGGGAGACAGTCACTAGTAACAGTAACAGAGTACAACAGTGCAGAATGCCTCCCTGGGATTAACAGGTCGGTTTTTGGTTTGGGATTCCTGAAGGTTTCCCCCACCAGCAGTTTCTTCTTTTCTCTGTGCCAGGATCCATATCAGCACTAATATTAGAGTTTGCACACAACATACAGTTGACTCTAAACTCACAATGGTTACGACAGCATGGCAGGTGCAGAACAAGTGAAACATGTAGTGCAGATTTATCTCATGTTTCCTACTGTCCTGTTATAAAGACTCGTTTGTTCAAGATATTGTTGGAAGATGAGAGGGAGACGTTTGCCTTCCCTGTTTTACTGAATCCCATTCACATTGTCTCCCCACCCATCTTACAGACCATTACAGACAGGATTTGGCTGGTGGGGGAATGATGGATGTTCTAAATCCACACACTGCAATTCCAGATTCCAGTGATCCAGGGATGAAAGTTCTGTGTCAACTCCCAAAGCCAGGGTCTCCTTTATTGAGTACAGTATACCAAAGTACCAGTAGAGTGTCTGTATTTGTATTCTAAACCAGGGTACTTCAAAACTGGAAGTGATTTTTTTCATTTTTAAGACCATCAAAAACATTCAGGGTTCAAATTTTTCATTCGTTAATTATTCCATTTCCAAGAACGTCAACAACTGAGAGCAAAATAACCAACTTCCAGCTACTGGTATTCAGTTTTGAATGGAAGGAAAACTACTTTTTCTTTGCAGTGCTTATAAAAGCATAGTAAAACTTTATTTATCCTGTCAGGTGGTATTCCAGATTTCTTTTTTTTCTATAATCGTATTTTATTGAAGTATTTTAGTTTTACACAAACACAGTGTACAACAGAAACAAACACAACATAACCAACTTTGCAAGATACTGTAAATGGTTAATTACTATACTGTTCTCTGCTTTGATATAGTTATGTATTCTTGTTATATGATGTTATCAAGATCAACCTTTTAGCGGGGGCAATGTGCAAGAGGTAACCCTCTTGTTGGGTCCCTTCTGTTTCAAGGGACAAAGGTTGGGTCCCTTTCCATAATGTACCTGAGCCATCTCACCTAGCTGTTCCGTCCCTTCTCTTTTTGTTTGATGAATTTTGTATGTTAACATTTGCACTGTGTATATGGAGTTTATTAAGGTTATCCATTCTTCTAAGGAAGGAGTAACTGCGGTCGGCCATCTTTTAGTTATACATTTCTTGATCATCAGAGTAAGAATACCTAACAGGTACCTGACAGCCCCATCTTTTAATTCTGTCAGGTATATCATGAATATATATAGGCGTTCAGTTAGTTGAATGTGCGGACTAAAAACTTGCTGAATTGTGCTACCCACTGGTATTCCAGATTTCTTGGCAGAATACCAAACCATCTGATATACCAAACTGAAACTTTTATTTTTTCATCATCTGTTTATCTTCCTTCCATTGACCGGCACCCTTCTAACCTGGTCCTCCCAGTCCTGTCATTCACATTCTCTAGGGCTTACCTTTCAAAATGAGTCCCCCATGAATTGCCTCCTTTGGTGGGGCCTTCATGGCTGCCCTAAACTCTGGAGCATAATCTAGATTCTGGAAGATGTGCCTATTTGGTGGTGCTGCACCTGCAGAGGACTAGTCTTCACCTGGCCAAGATCGTGAGTTTCTTACTCTTGTTTCTTTCACTGAAGATCACCAATTGTGCAATGACATGTCATGTGTATGGGCAGAGGCATGCACACACATATCAGTGTCTGAAAGCAGGCCCTGTCCCGAGTACTGCATGCATTTCCACTGTGCAGCCACCTGGCTTCCACTAGGGGTCAGGCAAGCAGCAGGGCACAGTATCCCCTCTCCCTGAAGAAGGGGAACTGTTTTTAGGATGCTCAGTCCTAACTCCCTGCCAGCCACAAAACATGGTTCATCGGTGCAGTGAGTAGCAGTGCTACCGGGCCAGATACCAAATTTAAATCTTGCATTTCCAGCACTGCAGTTATTCTGGAAAATCATACCTGTTGGTTTTTCAAAGTACCAACGTATTGCTAAATAAGATGTTCCTGACATTTTATAAACATCTTCCATACTCACGAAGAATGAACCTCCCCTGTCACTATTAGTGCTGTTAATAGCAAGAATTTGAAAAGCTAGAACCTGGAACATGAAGCATGCTTCCTTCATTGCTGTTCTTTTTCATGCATTTCTATGGAAGAGCCCAGACCCATCACTTCTTGTAGTTATTAAAATGCATCCATGGTGTGTAAGCCACTGGAAAGAGAAGAAAAATCAACTAGTAATATATACTGTTCCTTAGCCCAGTGGGTTACTGACCTGAACTAAACGTTTAAGGCCTTTAACAGTTGTAGTATTCCTCATCAAATCTCTTCCCACCCGCTAGTTAATAATTCTGCTATAAGAAGTTAAATGAAACACGGTACATGCTATGCGCTGACGCAGACATGCCGTAAAGTGTTTCCTTTCATTACAGTTATGGCATCAATATCAGCAGGGGCCTATTTTTATAAAGTACCATAAAGTAATGTACCTTTCTCATAATGGCATTACAAATGACCATCACATCCGAGTGCCATAATAAGAATACAAAAATAGATTTGTATTATATTAAATATATCAATAATGTTGTATTTTTAAATGTGTATAGGCTTAATGGGTCCTTTTAAATCTTCAGATTTCTAACTGGAGCTGAAACTGCATTAAGAAGATGACGTCACTACAAAAAAGAAGAAAAGAAGCAAAGAAAGAAACTAGTGGACCTTTTGAAGCACACATTAATATATGGACTTTTAAATTTTTTGTTGTATTGTTAGCAGTGTTTTTAAGATTTTTTGTATAACGGGAAATCGGGGGTTTCAATATTTAAATTAATTCAATTATCTGTTGTTACTTAGAATGTTAGCCTCTACTATATATGTGCGTAAGTATAACTAGACCCAACACTAGTAACATCTAGCATGCCTCTAACGAAACCATGTAGAGCCGTGGTAAGACGTAAGGCTTTGTAGTGCCATTACATGGCATTGCTCTAGCATTTTTAGTAAACTGTTCCTGTTTGTGCTCTGCTTGTTTTGGAACTGCTGATGTTGGAAAAAGTTTTTAAACAATTATTTAAGTCTTCCTGCACTGTGAGTACTGGATTTTGAATTCTTTCCGAGGCATATTTGAGAAGCTAAGTACACTATGCTGTAGAAAAAGTGTGGATGAACAAATGAGGTGGGTGCACCTTTTCAGAAGATCATAATAAGAATCAGTAGTATAACTGCTAGGTTGAGGCACACCTTGTAAAGCTGGGTTCATGCATAAAAATGATTGAGAGACCCCCCCTGGTCATTTTAATGCTGAGCAGGACTGCTATAATGTCTGGGCTGAAAAGCATCAAGCTGTATCAGCATTAGGGCCTTACACTACATCACCCATTACAAATAATCAGTGCTGATTCAACCACTCAACACTGACGATTTTGCAGCACAAAAGGACTCTTGTGTCTTGTATATGAATGATTATGGGTATAGTAAGTGGTGTTTCTTATTGTTTTATAAGTGTCTCTCATGCTGGTTGGGCGAGAGGACCGTGAAGCCAAGTGGCCCTGTTTGCCCAACCAGTACCACAGACACTTGTGTAACAGCAAGAAACACCACTTACTATACCCATAATCATATTATATGGGAAGGGTTCGCCTTAATACAAGTATGGATGGTGGTAAAAGTGTTTTTCCACGGTCAGTTAAAATAATGTACTTTCTGTGCTCTGTTGCAGTGATTCACCCTGACATCAGCCACTGTGGATGCACACAGTGTTGTGTGGCATCCGTTGCAGCTTGGCGAGGTAGTGTGGAGGCTGTGGGATTATTGGCTTGGCATGAAAGATGGCCATAGCACAGCTGATTAAACTCATCACCTGAAAAATGGTGTCTCTACATCTTTGCAAGTCTGCAAGTTTCTAAGCCTTCAGACTGTCTGAACTGACGCACTGCACTTCAGAAGGATTTTTTAACCACGAGACTACCAGGTATTTGCTGCCTTATGCTGTTTTGTTTTGGTGATAAAAAGGCAAACTTCTACTACTTATACAGAATTAAACAAAATCATGGCTTTACGCATGTATTGCTAAAAGTGATACACGTTAAGTCAATTTTGATTATTTTGTTGAAAGAATTATAAAATGTGCAGGATGAAAGGAACCATATAGCACTGTACAGAGTGCTGCGTAGCTCTGCCACTCGCTCCTGTGACGTCATTATGTCTGATGTCTGCCGGCCATTTTGTAGAGCTGGCCAGGCGGGTTTTACGATGAGAAAGCTTTTGTTGACTTTTTTTTTTTTTTTTAAATGCCACAGAACTGCATGTATTTTAAATTTAGGAATACGGCTTTAGCATTAATGTAAACAGCAGATTTTCTTTAACCCTCAATGAAGCCTGATTTTGGAATTGAGCATTAGAAAAAAAGGCTGTTTACTTGTCCTTTAATGGTTTTATGCACAGAGCTGGCTCACATTTAAGGGCTCAGTAGTTACACAGGTGGTTTGCAGTAATGAAGGGGCATGAGGGGGCGAGGGTTGAATATGAAAACCCTATTCAGATATCAGATTTTAGGGTAACATACAGTCTAACAGGGCAGACTGGGTGGATCACATGGTCTTTCTCTGCAGACATTTTCTATGTTTTACAACCCGAGTCTATACTTAGATCTATCTGGAGGTGTGGTGGGCCGCCTGCAGTTGATGCAGAATGCCACAGCCAGGTTAGTGACAGGTGTGTCATGTAGGGATCGTTATCACGTCTGTGCTGCAGCAGCTGCACGGGCTTCCGATTAGGTGGCACACCACCTTCAAGATTGCTTCGTTAACACACAAAGCTTGGCATGGATCAGGCCCTGCCTATCTGAAAGATTTCCCAGCCTGGTATATTCCAGGCCACTCTGTCCGCTCCACGGAGGAATTGCTTCTGGCCATCCCAAGATTGTGCTTAAAACAATATGGAGATAGAGATTTCCCTGTGATGGCTCCAGCAATATGGAATGCCCTGCCTTTTTTCATTTTCATTTATTTAAAATGAAAGCCTATGGACATAAACTGCCCATTTTCATAGGCAACCGTGGTCAAGGTACATAGACTAGAGAGAGACAAAACATGAAACAGTACATACAAACAATATATGCAATTATTTCTTATAACAATTACAGATAGTAGTACTAATTCATTTTCTTCGATTTATTGCAAAGGACACCTTCTGTATGTATTTTCTTAGATCTGCTGCAAAGGACAAGGACTTTTCATCTGAGGAGTTTTACCTTGGTGAGGCATTTAAAAGGGGCCTGAAAATCGTTTTGACTTGGCTTATGGAGTCATTTCTGAGGTGTTTTGTTTGTACCTCTAATTGTTTTTATTGACTGATATTGTTACATTTATATGTATGTGAAACACCCGGAGCTTCTGGGATAGGGTGCTCAACAAATAAAACCACCTTACTTTCCCTACGTTTTTAGCAATACAAGGCTGCAAAGTACTATACTTTATATGGAAAAATTATCATTCGCTCTGTATTGCATGCTCTTGCTAGCAGAGCAGTGGCCTTGATTTTCCACAAACGAGCCTCAAAAATAGAAAAATAGTAATTAAAAAGATGCACCCATGCACTGCTTTTACAGAACGCGTCTGCATTCTTCATACTCCGATGTCACAAAAAAGACTAGAGGGCAGGGGCGTACCAGCTAACTGGGAAATGGAAGGGATCTGGCTGCCAGCTCTACAAAGCCCAACTACAATTCATTCCCTTCCTAAAACACTGAGCTGAAAAAAAATTTCAACTAAGGTATCCAGTGCCTCACAAAGAGTTAAGACTCCTGATTGTTTTTTTACCCTGATCTGATTCTATAAACTGAAACGGAGAATAAGGGTTAGACTCTGGGAAGGGCAGGGAACTATGCTGAGTATGACAGCAGTGACTGCTCAGTAGGGACTATGTGCACTGGGACAGGGAAGCATCTCTCTCCAAAATGGTACTGTGTGTGTTAAATTGTACAATTTACTGTCTGAACTCACAAACGCAATGTATTTTTTTTTAACTCTGTTTTTGCACCTCCTTCAGCCCGGGCATCCTTCCAGGGTGCTCACTTGACTGGAGCCTCTACTCCCTGTCTGAACCCTATATTCCTCAGCTGGGCTCCCCCGGCCACCCGGGCAGGCCTAGCCCCCTGGTTCACCCCCCCAGGGCGGGTCTGTTCTCCCCCGACGGCCTATCAGAAATTAGACAGGCCTCACCTGGGCGCCGGGTTGGGTGTGGAGTCCCCTGAGGTATTGGGCCGATGTTGGGATGTGGGCTGCGTCCCTGGAGCCCCCTTCATCTCTGTGAGTTGAGGCGGGGATTTGTTTCTTGTTGTACGTCCCTCGTCCTGCTTCCCCGGAGTTCGGTCATGCAATGGCGTCTCGAGATGCCTGCCACAACTCCGCCCCTCTACTTTGTGCCCAGACGTGCGCACATCCCTCTGGCCTCCACTGGGGGCCGCTGTCGCACTGGGCAGTGCCTGGATACCTCCCCAGAGAGAGGAGAGCAGTCTATGGACGCTTAATCCTCCCTCTCCCCAGCCAACCCGACGATACTGGCTCGTTCTCGAACCCAGGTCATCGGAGTGGCGTGAGGTGTGGCATCCAGTGCCTCAACCCTCTGCGCCACCGGGCTGGCCTGCACTCTAGTTCTTAATGGAGGCGGCCTCTGTAACTCCTTTCCCACCCTCTCCTTGCTCTACTCGTTTATAGTTTTGGTTGCAAAAGTTCTATTTAAAGAGCTGTTGACACCTTAAAAAGAAACTTTGATAAGCCGGCCCAATGGCGCTGAGGCACTAGACGCCATACCTCACACCACGCTGGCAACCGGTGTTCGGGAATGAGCACGGGTTGCCAGAGGTTGGCAGGAAAGGAGAAGGATTGACTGTCCGTTGGACTGCTCTCCTTCTCCGGGGACAGGGGTCCATGACAGTCGGCGCAGGATTGCCTCCTGGTGGAGGCTGGGGGACAACATGCTCCGCTGTACGCAGGGGAGCAGCTGGGGGCAGACATCCGAAGGGAGTGTGTGTGGATGTGTGCGTGCTCCCCTCCATCAGCGTCACTGCACGTCCTCGACTCTGGGGGAAGTAACCGAGAAAAAGGGATGGCGCCTGGTTCGAGTGGCTTGATGGCCATCTGCGAGTTTCACCGTGGTTGCGTGGCGCCCATCTGGATCCGTGTTCTGTGGGGGAGTTGGGGGCTCCCTGAAGCCCCACTGTGGGGGGGGGTAACACCGCAGGAGTGGGGTGCCGGGCTGGTTGAGGCAGAGGTGGACGGCGGCTGGAATCCCCAAGAGGATGCGACAACAGGAAGCAGGCCAGGTGGCCAAGGAGGTAAAAAGATGTAACCAAAAAAAAAAAAAAGAAGAAACTTTGAAAACATATTAGGTACAATTCAGCTGCCATATATATATTTTTTATTTACATTTTTGCTCCCTGATCTCCCCACGGCGGCCCCCATCCTCCCAACACCGTCAGCCCCATCACCTGGCTCCTCTGGGATCTTACCTTAGCCATCTGTGGCTTGGAAAGGCTGCTCGGCCACTGGTGCAGATCCTGCGGGGGTCAGTCACCATCCTACTGCCGCAAGGTGTTTTCCTCTGGTTTTCCTGCAGACCCACATACATGCTGTCATGAGCCGGCTGCCCATGCCTCTGCGTGGGCAGTCTCTGCCCTGTGTGGGTCCACCCAGTCTAAACAGCGGCGCTTGTTGACCCCACCTCCGATGGGTGTCAGCATACAGTGTGCTACAATGTCCCCTCCCCGAGGAAGGAGAGTTGTCGGACGCTCAATCCTTCCTCGGCCCGACCGATCCCCAAACGATCCAAGTCCGTTTCCAAACCCAGGTCACCAGCGTGGTGTGGCGTCCAGCACCTCAACCCTCAGCGCCAGTGGGCTGATGCTCATTTCACATATTCTAAAGATCCCCCCCCCCCCCAGTATTTATTACTAAGAAGATTTGCAAGGATACAAGATCTTTGTTCCTCAGGGTTCATCTGCCTCTGTAGCGGACTCTCTACTTCACGTGATAATCCTCTGTTGTGACATCAGAGTCTGTTGGCATGGGAGTAACTGTGATGTCACAAGCAGTGCATTATGACCTCAGGTAGGAAGACAGCAATAGGAATGGATGAACTCTTCAGGAGCAAAGATCCTGTTTTCATGCAGATGATCTCAGTAATAAATAATGGGGAGGAGGAATACTGAACTAATGTGAAATACAAGCTGGACCGTGTCTAAATATTATGATTTGATGAAGTACTCCAGAAGGCGTCAGCTGATCTTTAAGCCCTGCTTCACATTGTGTGCATGCTGTATTTCAAAGATAAATAGATCTTAGACTGTTAAATTTTACGAGGCTTGAACTGGTGCATGATCCACATGTTCAGGTTTAACCACAAATGCTGATTATGGACTTTTTTTGGTCAATAAAATTAATATTTTGAAACACACAAACATGAAATACAACTACATTCAGATATAAACCAATGACACGGGCTGCAGTATAGCCTAGAGGTTAGAGTAACGAGCTGTGAACGAGCTTGGTACATCCAGCAAACCAGACCTGGGTTTGATTCTCACAACCTCCACTTGTCACTTAACCGCCCAGTGCTCCCATGTTGCCCCTGAGAACAGGCACTTGTGCCTAGTGGGCCTTATCTGGTTACCAAAGACTTAAAAAAAAAAAAAAAAAAATTGGATAGCTAACTTAATTTGATAGCTAAGTTAATACATTGGTTATAAATAATTTGAAATATGATATTACTTCAGGAAACGAGCAAACATTTCCAGGGACTAACAGGATCCTATAAATATTTCAAGCCACTTAAATAACTATAAGGACAGAACTAAATGTACAGATTAAAACAGTAAATTTATCACAAAATTATGTTGTTACAGTGCTAAATTTGGGCATACTAAAAAGTTTTCAGATAAAGGCAGTTCAAGATAACAGATGTAGAAAAAAGTACAGAGTAAGGAAATCATGTGGAGACCACACTTTGCTAGTTAATGTGTTCGCTGTATTTATTTTTGTTTTTGTCAGTCACACCCGATTTATTTTTCCTGTTCTGGGGGAGCTGGGCAGGTCTCGCTCCTCCATTTAAAAGTGACTTGCTAAGTTTAGCTACAGCCCACTCCCTTTCGCACATAACTTGTCATGTTGCCGCGTGAGTCAGCGGCGGCTATGACCAACATTATCTGAACTATATTTATATTTTAAATCACTACCGAACTAGACTATTGAACCCAGAAGCAGTGCGCCGGTCCCAATCAAGCATGGAAAGCCTCATGGGTATTCCAACCCACTTAGTGATGTAGATAACATGACTGCTCTGCTGTGACTGGAACAGCAGTGGGTGGAGCTTATTACACTTGCTTTCTTGCTTCCATGGGTATGTTGATGCCTAAAATAATACTTACAGCAATGTCCTGTCCAACTGTTGCTGTATTATTTTAGGCATCAGCCCCGTAGAAGCAATAAAATAAGTGTAGTAAGCACCAACCACTGTTGTTACATTCATAGCAGTGGTGTTACCCACATCACTAAGTGGGTTGGAATATTCATGAGGCCTTGCACGCACTTGATTGAGACCAGCGCGGTACTTCCAGGTTCAGTGGTCTAGTTTGGCAGCGATTTCAAATATAAATATAGCTCTGAACATTTTGGTCACAGTAGTCATTGACTCCTGCACAGTGGCGCAGCTAGAGGGGGGACTGGGGGGTGGTCGCCCCGCCTGGCTGCCCCAGTGTGAGTAGTGGTGGTGCCCCACTACCATCTTTATTCACTGGTTTATTTATTTATTTCCCTCCAGTCGCAGCCCCATGGAACCTCTCTCGGGCATCCTAATCTGTGTCCTGCCCGCCTGAGGCCCTCCCGAGCTGTACCTCCCCCCCCCCGCCCGCAGCTAGCACCCCCGGTTTAACTGCACGGGGTGGGTCCCCTCCTCCTCTTGGGCGCTCTTAAGAGTCAGACTCTGGCTACAGGGTAGGACCCGAGGTGGAGGACCTGGAAGGCCAGTTGGGGTTTTGCCCAGAGTAGGGCATGGGGGACAGGTGCCATCGCCTGTCCACAGCGCCGTTGTTTTCCCTGTTCTGTGTGCTATTCCAACCCCCCCCGCCATATGATGCACGTCGATGTACTGGCGCATGGCAACCCTGCCAGCGTCGACCAAGCTAGTTACGTGCATGCCTGGCTTGCTGCAGTGCCCCCGGGGACCACTGGCACGCCGGGACATCCTTGCCCCTTTTTCCTGGGGAGGAGAGCACCATAAGGGCACTCATCCTCAACCCTTCCCTGCTGACCCCCGGCACCCCGAGCTCGCTCCTGAACACGGGTCGCCGGTGTAGCATGAGGTGCTGCATCCAGTGCCCCAACCCTCAGTGCCACCAGGCCGGCCTTTATTCACTGTTTAGTGCCCATTGTGGAGCCCATGATTGACTGAATGGGTCCCCCTGGCTCCCAAACCTTGCTCTGCCACTGCTTCTGCGTCAACATGGCAAGGTATGAGGGAATGGCAGCAAGCTTCAGCTAAACTAGCAGGTCACCTTCAAACTTGTTTAAGGCAGTGTTGAGATTCTAGTCTAGAGCAGTTTAATGCATAATATGTATGTTGAATTATTTAACTTTATTTTTAAGTACTGGACTATATGGCTCAGTGCACAAGCCTGGGATGCAATGATGAACTACTCATGTTATTGTAAGGTCCTCCCTATGGTGGCTATGGTTGGCCTTGTGGCTGTTTTCATTTGGGGAAGTGTATTACAACAGACAGCATATTACATATGGGCCCTTTACATGTGGTATTTCCCTGGATTTGCAGACAATGCATCTAAATGCAATAATTTCTATTTATTATTCAATTTTCTTAGTGTGTCATACATGCCAGCTTGTAAATTGTTTCACGTATGAAACTAATAATAAGACTATGGCAATGAAGTCTACAGTGCCGCTCCCAAAACCTCCCTCTACCACTCCTTCTGCCATTTCGTCCTAGACTGCCAGCCCAGTACACACCATTGTCTCCTCTACCAGTCCCTGTTCCTCCCAGCCCTACAGGACAGGAGGCAGGAGCACTGCATTAGTCTTACAGCTAAATACAGGTCGCAGTCCCTACATGCTTGTCTCTCTTTTGCTGTCTCTCCCCCCCCACCTCCCATTCCCTCAGGCATTTTGACTCCCGGTCCCCGTCAGTCCCTCGCATGGCCACCTCTGTAGGCCAGGCTGCCTTCTCCTATCGGTTGCCTAATTCACTCCCCGCTACTATTCGCCATGCCCCTTCCCCTTATCTCAACACCCTCCTTAAAGACCACTTCCGCTCCTCCTGCTCCTAACCTTCGTGATGCTGAACTTTGTCCTAGCACACGCATACCTGCTTAGACTGGGATATCTGACACCGTGTCTCCTTGGCAGCTCATGTAGAATTCCGCTGCACTATTTTTAGTGCTGTTACTCGTCTCTATTGTATCGCTGTTACTGTACTGTATTTTATTGCACATGATTGCACTGTACTGTATGATAACACATTGCTGTATTACTTGCTGCTCACGCTTTGAGTGCACAATTTTTTGTACACTGATGTAATTCTCCCAGTGTTCCCCTCCCCCAGGACGCATCTGGAAATGAGCAGCTGTCTGCTCAGTATGCTTTCCTGGTAAAACTTTTAAATAAATAAATAAAATAAAAATAAATAATAAAACTAATTTCCAAAAGGCGCTCTTTAAGCTGCCACATGTCAACAGCATTCTATCAAGCATTTTTACATTTAGCTACAAATAACGTTGTTCAAGTATTCAAACTGTCAGTTTCACAGGTTGCAGACCAAAATTCATGGATTCTTTTAAGGTGTGGCTGAGATTTTTTTCCTCCACTTGGCTTAAAAGTTCAGGCGACTATTAGTCAAAATGCTATAGGGTTTCTCATACTTCTTAATTAAAAATGCAAACTGCAAAACTTGACTTCAGAAAAAAAACTACTTTATATGGTGCAGAACCTTAGTATTACAATGCTAAACAGTAACAGCCTAAGCTTTGGAAAAACTCTTCACACAGCGCAAAAGACCATCAGAAACCTACAATTATAACCAAGATAATTACTACCCACTGTGTTACTAAGAATGCAGATTACATTATCTCAACAACTTGATCATGGCAACCAATAATCTGTTAAAAAAAATCAGAATAAGAAAAAAGAAAACTTTTTAAAGGTGTCAACCTTTTCTTTGTGTTGAACAGCTGCAATATTCCAATTTTTCAATTTAAAACATAAAAGATCTGCAAACAGGAGGACAAATGATCTATATGTAATCTGAGGACAAGTAATATAACTATCACTGCCTGATCTTGTTTCTTTTGTTAATGTTTAGTGACTTCTTATAAATATATTCAAAAAAGCTAGTACACAGACGCCAACATAAAGCATTAGTTAGCTTAAATTCAGTGACTTATAATTAACCCTTGCATGGCCGCAGACTGATATATCAGTCCGAAATTCCTGTATGTTCAAATTCTGTCAGCAGCCTAAGGGTTAAATGACAGATTGCATCAGTAAAACTAGCTCTTATCAAGGGTTTTCTATTCAAGAGTTAAGAAGGGGGTCCAAGCCACCAAAAGGAAAGAAAAACAGTAGAACTCAAATGCACTACAATCAAAAGAGACTTTAATTTCAACTATTTTTCATTACTAAGTGTATTTACATGAAAACAGATATCTGCACAGATAGCATAGATTACATGCTGGTCCCAGCACGCAGCAGAGGCATAACATAGTCCCCACTCACCTACCCCAGTCTCCAACTCCTAGCAGACCTCTTCTCCGCTCCCTCACTCTACACAGTTTAGCTGTTTCTCTCCAATAATGTATTGTACTCTTTGAAAAATGTTTGTGCAAACTGTCTGTATTCCTTAACTTTTGTTAAGCTTTGTACCACCTGTATGCGGGTTGCACCTGGAAACGAGGCTCGGTTCAGTGTGCCTTTCCCGGTCATCAACTTTTAAATAAAATAAATACATAAAATAAAAAAAACTGGCAGCATAGCCTACAGGTCAGAGCAATGAGCTGTTAATGAGCTTGGTACATCCAGAAGCCCTGGATTCGATTTTCACAACCTGAATTTGCATACTGTGTAATTCTGAACACCTCTCTTAACCTCGCTATGCTCCTAGAACTCACCTGGAAACTAGCTTCAGGTCAGTGTGAATTTCCTAGCCAAAAACTATAAAATAAATAAAACAAGATGCGTTCTCACAAGTTCATCTGTTTAATTTAGGTACTGACTGAAGGTATGCAGCTCCCTCATTATGCAGACCCAACTGGTGTTGCTGCGAAACTGAATTCAAATTTTGTGTCGCACTCCATCTCAGAATTTAGTATGCCTACGTTGACTCATCTGTGATGCAGAATTGTGAAGCAGGCTCATATATTCTGCTTTTTTTTTTTTATTATTATTATTTTTCCCCTTTTTACAGCAAATCCTTATTCCAAATCTACTCCCCCATAAGTAAAGTACTCAGCAGGGATCTTCTTCCAAGACATTAGCGATCATTGCTATTGCTTGACCCAGGTATGGCACTCACGCTTAAGTATCAATCAAATTTGCCCTGAAACGTAGCATCTAGAAATTTGAATAACCAGGCTTTTCTTTCTGATGTGGCTAGGCAGGACTGATATCATATGTACTCGAGCCCTCCATCCATAAAGCCTGGGACTTCAAACACTTTCACTTGCTAGCTAGCCATAAACTTGTCTCCTAACATGCTCTTGTGTTATGTAATCAATTCTGCCCCTGGAAACTCTGAACTTGGCGCTATTATTAAAGATAAAAATAAAGGCCTGGTGGCGCTCACGGTTGAGGTGCTGGATGCCACACCTCGCACCACGCTGACGACCCGGCTTCGGAAACACGCCCGGGTCATTAGGGGTCGGTAGGGGAGGGCTAGGATCAAGCATCTGGAGGACTGCTCTCCTATCCTGGGGAAGGCTGAGGGCCTCCACCGCTCTGCAGCAGCCCCTGGTGACGACGGGAGGGGCACTACAGGGCTGGTGCAACAAGGGGTAGAGTGTGTCAGACGTCGGCACAGTGTGCCTCAGGATGTCATTGCACGTCCATACTCCAGGGGATCTAAGGGAGGAAAATGGCTGGGCATGGCCGTGCAGCTTGATGGCTGAGCTCTGCTCTGCCAGGAGGACTGTCGTGGAATCACACTGGAGTGATGAGTGGCATGGGGGGCCCTCTGGCAGACGGCTGCACCAGATCCCCCATCATGCGAGTGAGGCTGCTGCTCTCCAGGCAGGCAGAGCTGGCAGCTGGATGCCTGTGCCAGTAACACGCCACAGAAGGCGATAAACAGAAATACGATTTAAAAAAAAAAAAGATAAAAATAAAGCTTGTGATGCTGCAGTTTCAATACTCTACAATGAATACACCTCTTCTCTAAGAAAGACTAAGAGGCCATTTCTACCAGTTCCAACCTATTCAGCTAAATGGCCCCTCGTAAATTCTGGCATACTATTTTTTTTTTCATCCAGCTTTTTGGCCCCATTCAGGTCTAGCCCTTTTCTCAGTCCTGTCCCCAACTCCACATGTTGCTGTTACCAGCAGGGATCCCAGTGACACAGGGCCTGAGAGAGTGCCAGTGACTGTCATTTAGACAGCTAATGGTACACAAGGTTTTAGCCTATGTTTTGTTGTCTTGCCCATCCTCTGTGGGATGCCAAGTGGTGCCCCCACAGGCTGTGCATGCAATCAATGTCCTCCTGCCGATCAGGCAAGTTCCCTGATCCACCCCATGCCTCCCCAGCCAACTTCCGAGTCTGCTCCCTCTCGTCAGCATGATAGTGTAATATACTACCCACTGGGTAGCCTTCTGATGGACTATTAAACTGGCTCAGAAAGAGGGTGACAGCGAGTGTTGCCAGTGTCCTTGTAATATGACTACGTAATCTCAGACAAACAGCAAATTATTGATGCTTTTAATTCATATTTCTCAAAGGTAGGTGCAACTTTTGATACAGCCCAACCCATATCCACAGTTCGTGTTTAAGCCTTTCACTGAATATGAGGTCACCAAGGCATTGGCTGGTCTTAGTTGTAATAACAGCACTAGGTCGGATATGTTGTATTCTTTCTGACTGCCCATCATTGCTAAATACCTCATGTACTTGTTTAATCTCTCCATCACTGAAGAGGATTGGAAAGCAGCATCAACTGTCCCATCTTTAAAGGCAGCACTGTCTCTGACCCTAGCTGCTACCACCTGCTTTCTATTCTGTCAATCTGTTTGAAAACTCTAGAAAAAACTTGTCTCTACCTAACTACTGCATTGTTTGAACTCCCACAAGCTTCTCTCACAACAGCAATCAGGATTTAGACCATGTGACAATATTTCTCATGCAGTTACTTTAGTTGCGAATGACAGTCATCTCATCTGAAAACAAACAGGTGTGCCCAGCTATATTCCTCTACCTAAAAAAAAAAAAGCATCTGACACTGTTGATAGTAATATCATGATCAACTGTCTAACCACAGAAGCTGTATCTCCAGAAGGTCCCAATGTGTCTAATTTCTAACCACACAACAAATCTCTCACTAATAAAGGTATCCCACAGAGCTCTGTGCCGGAGGCTCTTCTGCTTTTGCTCCACATCTATAGCCCTGTTTACACTGATAAAGCTGCTACACAATGTGTAGCTCGTGAGTTGAGCGATGGCTTTGATTTGACTGCAGTGAACCCAAATATAATAGACATCTGAAATCCACCGCCACTGAAATCAATGTAGTGTGCCCCTGAGATCTGCAAACTATTGCTTCACAAAACTTTGGAGCGCGGGGCAGAGCTTTTAGCTACTGAGACCAGAAAGGGATCTGTTGGCCTGCTCCTCATAGCCAGGAATTACAATCCCTTCCACTTAGAAAACTGCTACTTAGAAAATTATACAGGGATTTATTTAACTCTAAAAATTGATTAGCGTTTTGCTCATAAACTGCTAATTCTTTGTGAAAATGCATAGTTCTTGCCTCACTGTGTTTAACAAACACAGCACTTCTAGAAAATACATATAAATACTTTCTGTACACTGTACAGTTTAGTCCCAAGAAAAAAACTGCTAATCAATTATTTAAAACCCTGTTATACGATAAGGACTGTGTGAGTCCTGGCCAGGTAAGACACCAGTGGGGGCTTGAGAAGGTTTTTTTTTTTTTTTTTAAATGAACACAACTGTTGCTTTTTAAATGAAGCATTCAAAAGACAAGTCCTAGTAGGACTTAAGACTCATTAGGTTCCTTTTATCCTACTCTCTTCTAATCCACAATCTTCAGTAAACTCATTCATCATGTTAATTTCATTCCTGTCTTCTGCCTTCATTCCTGTCTTCATGGCTCCTTGCCATCCTCCTGTCCTTACTCCTACCTCTCAAAGTCCCTTAGTATCCCTTTAGTTTCGCTCCCTCTGTAGTCCCTCTTCTGCAATCCTGTCTTCATCCCAGCACCTCTACCACCCTTTTACTTCCTTACCATGATCCCCAAAAAAGAGATCCCTGGGACTCTAACACTATACACTTAATCTGGGTTCCTCCCCTTCCCTCTGGTTCTTCCCTGCTCTCTGATGTACTTGTTTTTTGGCAGTATTTAGAAAATGGTTCCTCCAGGTTACGCTCCAATGCTATAACTGCACATGGGGACTGCAACTTGTACATGGTTCTCCTGTAATATGTTCTCTAGTGCATGGCTTATCACCTATCGTATTGCAACTTGTATATGGTTCTCCTGTAACATGTTCTCCTGTGTATGGCCTTCATGTTTTGCACCATTTTCCTTATGTACTATTATTGCTTGTGTGTATACATTTTATATATATATATATATATATATATATATATAGGATATACAATGGTGAGCTGTCAGATAAATGATTTATCTACACAAGTGCTGTTGACCTCGAGACTTCACGGTAGGCGTAAGCCGGTGGGGTGTCCGAGTCAAACAGTACAAGTGTAGATAACTCATTTATCTGACAGCTCACCATTGTATATTTCATTTATGCAATAGGGATGCTTCTTATCAGTGTGGGAACATTTGGTTTTGACTGTTTATGTTTTTTAAATGGTAATTTCTGGGACTTTCTGGGACTTTTGGTTAACTTTCCTGGTGTATGTCCGCTTAGCGGGTGGTTGCTATTAAATGAAACACCACTCATTTTGTAGAGAACTTCTTGCTGAACAAATGTCATGGTGACAGTATCATGCTACCTTTTTGTTTTAAAGTTATTCACATTTGTTTGATGAAAAGTGAAACAAAATTTAATTTTATGCTGTTTTTGCTAATTATAAAAAAAAACTAAAAGGTGTTTATTAATGAAATGCCACTCATTTTGTAGATATTTTCATGCTGAACATTTTTATGCTCATAGTACCATGCTATCATTTTTAGTTTTAAAGTGATTCACATTTGTTTGTCGAAAAGTGAAAAGAAAACTGAATTTTATGCTGTTTTTGCTAATTTTGAAAAACTAAAAGGTATCTCTGAATGAAACACCACTCATTTTGTAGATATTTTATGCTGAACATTTTTCGTGCTCACAGTACCATGTTATCATTTTTCATTTTAAAGTTATTTATATTTGTTTGTCTGAAAAGTGAAAAGAAAATAGGATTTTTTGCTGTTTTTTGCTAATTATAAAAAAAACTAAAAGGTATCTATAAATGAAACACCACTCATTTTGTAGATATTTTTGTCCAGAACATTTTTCGTGCTCACAGTACTATGCTATCATTTTTCGTTTTAAAGTTATTCACATTTGTTTGTCAAAAAAGTGAACAAAAAAGCTTTGATTGACAGTTTGCATTTATCCCACATATGTGGGATAAATCTAGGGTGGTTAGATTTATTCCACATATGTGGAAATAAATGGATTTATTCAATGGCTTTTGGTCTCACACCTATTGCATAAATATATATATATATATATATAGTGTTTCCCTTGCTGCAACTGACCTTGTTTTTTTACTCTGTTTTTATTTGATTTTCATCAGGTACAGGTATTTGCATTACATTCAATTCAATTGTGTCCATACATAGATACAAAGAGAGATCAATACAAGTCAGGAAATACCACTTGATACAATAAAAATTACAAAAATGAATCCTATTGTAGAGCACTAAAGATTACCTGGGCCAATGCAATCTTCACCCCAGATATGTCAAAGTTCATTTCCACTGGGTATAAATTGGAATAATTCCTGAAGTGATTTAGCTCTGGTCATAACAGCTGGCGGAGGTGTTAATGACTACAGGCCACCCTCTAGGGACTATTTACTGCATTATCTACAGTTGTCAATAAGTAAGACTCAGTTGGGATGGGGGGCCTAGAGGAAACTACAGTCCTCTAGGGTGTGAGTTTGTAGGTATGGGGAAGGGAATGTGGGAGGGAGGGATGCTGAGGGGTGGGTTAGATAAGAAAGAGAGGAAACTATTTACTCAAGGAACAAATGTTGGATCTTTAAGTGCATAATATAGAAGCCATCTATTCCACCTTGAGTTAAATTTTTCTACTCGGTTATTTAATCTGTAAGTTATTTTTTCCATGTAGTAGATTTGCTTAGTTATGGTGCACCAGTCCTTAAGGGTAGGAGGGGCAGGAGTCATCCATAGTTTGGTTATGGCCTTTTTCCCTGATGTGAGGAAGATGGCTAAAAGGTAACGAATATTTTGATCTCTAAGATCTTCAGGGAAAATCAGAAGTATAAATAGTTGCGGGGAGAGTTGGAAAGGAATTCCAAAAATCATTTGGAGTTCAAGCTGCAGGGCTTGAATAAATGGGATCAATTTAGGGCAGTTATATACTACATGCGTTAAGTGAGCTCTATTTTCACCGCATCGTCGCCAGCAAGCGGAGGAGCTTCCCTTCGCAAAATGGCTAGTGATCTCTGGCGTATAAAAATATCTAATTAGAAATTTCCAGGCATACTCTCGCCATTGATGGGAACTAGATGTGCAGGCCACCTGTCTGCAGGCTTGCTGCCACTGCTTCCTTTATATAGGTATACCCAGTTCATGTTGCCATTTCTCGCAGGGGATCATTAAGTTTTCTTGGTGGGAAGCCTTCAAGGCTTGGTAGAGGGTAGATATTAGGTGCCCTGATTTGGGGATGAAAATAAGGACTGCATGCAGGCGATTAACTGGGGCCAGCATTCTGGAGTGTGTACTGAGGGCGGCAGGGAACTATAATAGTGCCTTAATTGTAAATACCTATAGTGATGCGAATTGGGCAAACCAAATTTTGTCTGTATTTCCTGAAAGGACCATAGTCTCCCTCTGGACATAATCTGAAACAGGTATCTAAGGCCGTATCTCGACCATCGCTGGAAGGCATTATCTAGTCTCCGTGGGTGAAAGTCAGGCAGGACGATTATTAGACATATTAGTGGAATAAAGGGTGAGATCCGAAGTTGTCTCCTAATTTGATACCATGCTAACACTCTATGCCTGGTTTCAGGGGGCAGACTCTGACAATCACTCGAGCGGGCTGTCCCATGATAAAGTGTACTGAAATATTCCGAATCCGAAGTAGCTGTCCGCTCAAGCTCTGCCCAATGTACATCATCATCCAGAATCTGCCTAGCAAACGAGTGAAGAAGGTGTGCTGCTTGATAGTTACAATACAAATCAGGAAGGGACAGACCTCCCTGGCTCCTTGGTATAGTTAAATCTGACCTTGTTATACCCAGGTCCATCTTGCAAATGAGCCCTGCTCAATGATGTCCGCCTGGATAAATAAAGATTTTAAATGATAGTAAGGACTTGTATATCATTAAGGAATTCTGAAATGTGCTGTGGAACTTGATGCTCTCCTGAGTTGTCTATTATGATGCTCCTTCAGTGCAAATTGTGACTGGGTTGGGTAAGACCCTGTACCATTTGTTATGCAGAGAGGGTCAAAAGCAAGAATCTGTCTTGTCCTCTCCTATTCTGTCACTTGTCTGTCTCTTGCCTGTCTAACTGTACAACCAAATTTTTGTTGTGGCATTTAGCAATTGTCCACTCCGATGCTCCTACAATTTCCTCTGATATCTCCCTCACTTCACTTGCTGTTTCTGTTCTTTCTCCCCCTTGCTTCTCTGTGATTAAAAAAATATATATATTTGAATATTTATGTGAAACTCAGATCCCTTTATTTGCAAATGCACATACTGATATGGTTAAAATGACTGCAGAAAGCTATTTGGGTTTTTAGGAAAGATAATCTGGAACACAGAGAGTTGACCTTGAGGTGCATTTTGACCTCCACAAGCTTGTTCAGAGAACTGTCAACAGGAAACCAGCTCTGGGACAAAATGGATTATTTTGTTCTACCTGTTAAGGACTAGATGTGCTCTTCAGGCTGGCCTCAGGAAGAAAACTGACAAAGTTCTGCTACATTTTGTGAAAATCAGGAGATGTAACTTACAACAACAGGATGCAGAGTTTGAACTATCAGGCAAAAACATCCTACATTATCAAAGCAATGTTTTTCAGGGCAGACTCAGATGTAGGCCTTTTTTGTTTGTACTGCCTTTATGAAAAGCAATCCTGTAGAATTTTATTTCTTCTATTTTATTATTGATAATAATGAAATGCTACTTGTGAATTTTGTAACTTCTGCTGATCTGCCTATGCTTCCTAACCTGTGCCACTACAACAGAAAAAAAATATCTATTTTTGTCCCCAGGAGCATCATCAAGGAAAGTATAACAGGGACTTCATAATGGTACACACACATTGGAATAGCACAATTATCTCCACTAGCGGCAAATTCTCTATCTGGCTATTGTTCCTGTGTGTTCTATTTCCAGGTTCTAAATAGTAATAACGTATTCTACTTAAGCAATAAGACATGACATGGTGTGCACTGCAGTGAGATAATGGCACACCTGGGTGTGTTGTGAGGCACGAGGCATCATTGAGTGCCTTCAACCACCCAAGAAATGCTATTATCCCACCACAAAACACATCCTGGAATGTCTTACTGTGATTACAAAATGGGACCAAGATTTTTTTTGGGGAAAAAGCACAAAAATAAAAAGAAGTTAAACATTTTAATGATTTATTTTAAACGTTCAACTATCCCAAAAAATAGTCCCAAAACATCCCAGCATTTGGCATGCAATCTCAATTTCAAATACAAAGCAAATCTAAACATTTTTTTTTCAAATTAGCCTTTACACCCTCTATTTTCCCAAACTAACCCCATTCACCTGTTTCCTCACCTTTCCTCCTCCTCCTCCTTTATATGATTTCCTCCCTTCCACCACCTTGTTTCTGTTCAATCTTTACTACACTCAATAGACGGAAGAGAAAAAATCAAATCTCTGCACAGTTCTACTGGCGGAATGTTCACAGGGTTTAAAGGGGGGAATTGCACGATTCATGCTAGTTTTAGCCCCCCCAACTGCAAATTCTGCATCCCTCCCCATACGGGACAATCCTGCAAACAGTGAGCACCCTCACAGCACAGCGGCAAAGTGCAACAGGGCACCTTCTATGGCACTTTTCCACTGACTTCTTTTTTTTATTCCCATAATCTGTTTATTCATCTGTGGCTGTGACCAGGACTGGCTGGGCTCCCTTCAGCTTTGCCCCACTGATTCCCACTGTCCAGCATCTTCCCAGGACTTACCTGAGGGATGGAATACCCATAGATTCCCCCCTGTGGCAGAGTCAGGAGGGGGAGGGCCACCTCTCCCCTCCCAAAGCACATATCTAATCTTCAGCCTCTTGATCCTGGCAATATGATGGGTGAGGGATCAGCTGGTAGGCTTCATACAAGCCTGTCCTGCCACCATTTTCCTGTTTTTCTCCCTTCCCCATGCTGAGGGCACTCGTCAATGTGTGCATTTGGAGGCACTCGTAGATGCTCCAGGATCCTGCAACCCCACCCTTCTGCTGCTGCTCCTGTCCCACACTACTACTAGGCTTCCACCTGGTGACAGTCATTTGGAGGAGCACGCAGTCTTCCCTCCCCTGGAGAGGAGAGCAGTCCTTCAAGACTTGATCCTTTTCCTCCCCGTTTCTGAACACGGGTCGAAGATGTGGCACAAGGTGTGGCATCCAGTGCCTCAACTCTCAGTATCACTGGGCTAGCTTAGCCACTGACTGCTGCTTCTTTTTTTTTTTTTGCTCTTTCTGAGCTCACGTAGTCCCTGGTGGTCTAGTGTGTACACCTCTCTCAATTCTCCACTGCTCTCGTGAGACTGATGCACATGGCAGAACTGGAGACAGACACACAGCATCGGGAGCATGGGCTGCCATTTCAAGTGAGGAGCGCAGGTTGAGGGAAGAGCCAAGGAGTTGACGGACAAGAAGGAAGTGGAGAGATGATGACGAGAACAACTGCTGGCTACAGCGACAAGGGTGAGAGGGTCAGACCTATTATTTTTGATTGGAAGCAGTTTAACAAAAAAAAGAAAGGAACAGATTAATGAAAAAAGTGACACATGTCAGTGGTGGGAAACAGAGGGGTGGGCACTGCTAAGGCCTGGGGCAGACAACAAAAGTCAGCAGCCACTGGCAAAAACTACTGAAAAAAACAAAACAAAAAAAGTGATGCAACAGGCACAAACAAAATGTGACATGGCAGTCACTGAAAAGCAGGTAAATGAATGAAAACACAAAACACTGAGCTAAAGATTCTGGAGGGTGCCAGGTAGAGAAAAGAAAAAAAAATGTTGGGTGTACTGGGAGGGAAGGTGATAAAATAAAGTAAAACTTTATTTATATATTGCCTTTCCAAAGCCAAAGCACTGCAACATTTTAAAAAAACACAAACAGACCTAAAAGCTTACAATAAAACACAAAAGATAATTAAAAATAATCCGGGAAGGCTAAATTAAACAAATATGTCTTCAGCATAGATTTAAAGCTGATAACACCAACAAGCTGCAATAAAAAATTGAAAAAACAGCTGCCCAACTTGCTCCTGTCATTCAGAAGTTGACAAAGACTAGCCTAACCCCAGGTCCAAAAGGGACCAAAAAAGAAGACCGAGCATGCCTGGGTAAAATTAAAAAAAAATCTTGGTGCTAGAAGGAGGGAACTGGACCAACGCCAAAGCAGTTGTTTGCAGAAAAACAACACTTTAGGGGAAACTGAGGAGTGGGAAGGTCCGTTACCTGGGTATGGCTATGTCCCGAGAAAAGCCGAATTTATTACTAAAAAAAAAAAAAAAAGAACTTTCGGTAGAAAGATGAGAACTGATAGCTGGAGAACGAGCTGAAAGGGGTGGGACAGTCCATAACCTGAGTATGACTGTGTCCCAAGAAAAGCTGGATTTATTATAAAAGAATAAAAAAAACAGAAACAAATTTAAAAAAAAAAACAACTTTTGTTTCAGAACTGTGGGGAAACAAGTGAATAGGCTGGCAAAGTCCATAACTTGGGACTGTATCCCAAGAACTTAGATAAAAAAATGTGATATGGCACAACACGCATCATTAATGATCTGGCTGAAAAGAATGCAACCAAATATTCAACAGGCCCCTGAGGAAGTAACAAGAAGGTGGCACAGTAGCAGATTTACAAGACCCTACACCAGAATACAAGCCACAAGAGTTAATTAGTGATGAGCTAGAAACAACAGACACTGCACCAAGATGTAGCTCCTGTAAAAAAAAAAAAAAATATATATATATACATAAATCCCCAAAAAGCTGGCTAGAGATGTACAACTGGTCACTGTTTGACAAAGACAGTGGCCGGATGACCTTTTCTATTTGTAAGCCTTATGCATCCACTCCATTTAAAAGCACTTGTTACAGAACACTGACCCTAATAAGACATTCTGATAGCACTGCTCATACTAAAGCAGAACAAAAATGGACACTG
The DNA here is from genome assembly GCA_016271365.2 of Neoceratodus forsteri. NCBI lineage: Eukaryota > Metazoa > Chordata > Ceratodontiformes > Ceratodontidae > Neoceratodus > Neoceratodus forsteri. The sequence continues at coordinate 1,213,275,694 of CM057458.1, forward strand.
AATCAAACCATCACACAATGGCAAGGGCAATAGATAAGACTACTGCACAGAGTGAGGATCAACTTAATGGGCTTTTGAGAAAGTACAGTTACATAAGAACTTACCATAACAGTAGATCTTTGAGAGAGGTTCCTGCAGTAGGTCATAACATGTGGGACTGTGCCCCCTGGCGTCAGGACCACATGGCCAACATTTGCTAGCAATGTCTGGCGGGGGACTGCCCACCCGAAGTCACATGACTGACGTCAGTGTGACCCTATATGGTGGGTGGTCCCTGCGCGCGCCTTCCAATTCTCTCGCCGGAGATCCAAGGAAGATGAGACAGGAGAAACGGATGAAAATCCTGGAGCTCAGTTCAGAATGATGTGTAAGAAATGCAGAAACTGGGGGAAGGAGGGAAGGAAAGTGTGACCTACTGCAGGAACCTCTCTCGAAGATCTACTGTTACAGTAAGTTCTTATGTAACTGTGCTATCTTACTTCGAGAGGATTCCTGCAGTAGGTCATAACATGTAGGACTCAATCCCAAGCAGTCACTCTGAGAGAGACAGAGAGAATCAGGGGAGGAGGAAGAACTGAAAACAAACCAGGACTGGCCTAAGACAGTAGGCCCTATAGGACAGCGAGTCCAAACCCATCTCTATGCCTAGAGGCAATGTCCAGACAGTAATGTTTCGTGAAGGTATGGCCCGAACTCTAGGTTGCTGCCATACAGATCTCTGCTGCAGAAACATTCCTAAAATAAATATAAAATAAAATAAGGAATGTCGTCGAAACAGCCATGCCTCTGGTAGCGTGACCTCTGATCTCCCCCGGAAAAGGTTTATTGTACTTCTGGGTGCAGAAGCGAATGCAGCTGGCTAGCCATTTGGAGACACACTGTTTAGAAACTGCCAATCCCAAAGATTTGGGGGCAAAGGAAACAAAAAGCTGATCTGACTTGCGTGTGTCTTTGGTCCTGTGGATGTAACAACACAAGATTCTATGTACATTCAATGTGTGAAGTAGTGTCTCACCCCTGTTAGAATTAATCAGATAGTATACCAGGAGTTCAACCATTTGATTTAAGGTGAACTCGGAAACCACCTTAGGAAGAAACTTAGGATTTGTACGCAGGACCGCCAGGTCCTTGTGAAAAATCAAATAAGGCTCCTTATGCATCAGGGACTGAAGCTCAGAAATTCTATAAGCGGAAGAAATAGCAACAAAAAAGAGCGCTTTCCAGGGCAGGTAGCGCAAATCACAGTTTATCACTAGTTCAAAAGGAGGTAGTGTAAGCCTTTCTAAAATAAAATTTAGATCCCAAGGTGGGGTGGGGTTACGGATTGGGGGTTTCAAATGGAGGATCCCTTTCAGAAAGGTTTTTGACACCTACAATTGAGCGATAGGTTTCCCGTCCACAAAGGAGTGACAGACTGAAATAGCCAACAGGTGGACCTTAAGGGAGGAATAGCTTAGGCCAGAGTCAGACAGGTGCAACAGTTACTCCATGACCTGAGGAATTGAGCAAGTGAAGGGGTCTCAGCCCTTGGATGCAGCCCAGATGGAGAAATGCATCCATTTTATTGCATAGGTGGACGTGGTGGAGGGTTTCCTAGCTTCCACCAGGACCTGAGTGACTCTCTGGGAAACTCCAAAACGTGACACAGTTATGTCTAAAGGAGCCACACATGAAGATGCAGGTTCCTGAGTCCCGGATGCACTAGTCTGCCCTGATCCTGCATCAACAGATCGTGTTGAAGAGGGAGGGGAACTGGGGGTTCCACTGCCAGCTGCTGCATGAGTGGGAACCAGATCTGCTTCCACCAGAGGGAGGCTACGAGGATCATCCGAGCCCCCTCTGCTTGAAGTTTTAGAAGGACACGTTGTAGAATGGGAAAGGGTGAGAAGGCATACAAGTACTTCCCTGTCCAGCAGAGTGACAACGCGTCGTGCCAGAAAGCACCAGGCTCTGGAACGAGCGAGCAAAAACTCTGAAGTTTTGCATTTTATGGGGAGGTAAAGAGATCTACTTATGGTCATCCCCATCAGTGGAACGACAGCTTGACCACTTCCTAACTCAATTCCCATTCATGAGCTTGAGATGAAGTCTGACTGAGGCTGCCCACCAGGACGTTGTGGATGCCTGGGACATGCATGGCCATGAGAAACAGACCATGCTGGACTGCTCAGAACCACACCTGCATCACCTCCCTGCACAGGGGGTATGATCGAGTGCCTCCCTGCTTGTTGATGTACCAAACCACAGACATATTGTCCGTCTGGACTAATAGTGTTCCCGTCAACAGGATGGGCTGGAATGCCTGCAGGGCGTACAGCACAGCCCTCATCTCCGATATACTTATGTGGGGAAACATCTCCAGCTGAAACCACAATCCCTGTGTTCTGTGATTCCCCAGGTGGGCTCCCCATCCCAGACCAGAGGCGTCTGTGGTGAGGGTCCATAAGGGAGGGGGGATGTCCTGAAAGGCAACCCCTGAGACAAATTCTGAGGATCCTGCCACCATACAAGGTCTTTCCTTAGTGCGCTGGACACTAGAACAGGATGATCTAGGTCATCCGAATGCTGATCCCATTGGACGTGTAGTGTCCATTGAGTGATCCTTATGTGTAATCTGGCCAAGATAAGTGTAGAGATGGTCGCCTCCATGAGGCCAAGAAGGCGTAAGAACGCTCTGGCGGGAATATGCCTGGAGGAGAGGACTATACTGATCAGCTCACGTAGAGTGTCTGCTCTGTCCAGGGGCAGGAAGGCTCTGCACTTTACCGTGTCCAAGACAGCTCCAATGAATTGAAACCTCCAGGAGGAGATCAGGGATGACTTGGGGAAGTTGACAGTGATCCCCAGTAGGGGAAAAAAGGTCAAGTGTGAAGGACAAAGATTCCTTTAGGCTGGCCCTGGATGGGGCCGCTAAGAGCCAGTCATCCAGGTAATGGAACACTGCGAATCCCTGATGGTGTAAAGTCACTGTCACTAGGCACTTGGTGAAGACCCTGGGTGCCGAGGAAAGGCCAAAGGGGAGGGCTGTAAACTGGAAGTGCTCCGCCTGGAAAAGGAAAAACAGGAAACCGCGGTGGCCCCGGGAACACTGGATTATGAAGGCAGGCATCCTGCATATCCAGTGCACAAAGCCAGTGGTCCTTCTGCAGAAGGGGCAGAAGACCCTGTACAGTCAGCATGCGGAACCTTTTGTGCTCCATGAAAAGGTTCAACCAGCTGAAGTCCAGGATGGGTCTGAGGTCACCCATCTTTTACGGGACCAGGAAGAAATGGGAGTAGAACCCTTTTCCTCTCTGGGATGGAGGGACTGGCTCTATAGCTGACTTTTGTCTTAGAGCCAGGATTTCCTCCTCGTTCAGCAGCGCCTGGTTCGGAGAGTACTGGGAATGACCTGGAGGAGTTTGGAGGGAACTCCAGAAACTCTATGGTGTATCCTCTTGAAACAAGTTGCAGGACCCATGCATCTGAGGTGATGCCCTTCCACTCCTGCACGTGGAGGGCAAACCTTCCTCCCACTGGCTCCACATGGATGGTGGAGGGGGGGGTCTGGACAAGTCAGGAAGCCGAGGGATGGGGGGGGAACCCCCCCAGTCGCTCTCTGGGTTTTTGAGGCAGGGAGAGAGGAGAATAAGAACCCCATAGCTTTTCTTTTATTTTGGCACCTGTTAAAGGGCTGTTTACCCTGCCTCTTGTTTTGGCGCTGAAAAGGCTGTTTCTTCTGAAAGCGAGTTCAGTACATTGACTTGATGGATCTCAGGGCCTGGCCACTGTCCTGGAGACCCATTATGTCCTTGGTGTCTCCCCAAAAGAGGACTGAACCTCTGAAGGAAGCATCCTGGATAGCTGACTGGACGTAGTAGAGAGTCCAGAAATGCACAGCCAAGCATGTCTTCTGAGGGAGACAGCTGTGGCGTAGGAACGAGCCACCGCATCCACCGAATCGTAAGTGGCTCTGAGCATATGTCTGCACGAGATTTTGGACAGGCGCAAGTCTTTGGTTAGTTCCTCCTTAAAGTCTGAGGCCTCCATAGACTGGATACGGGCCTCAAGCCTGGCCACTGTTGCCTTTTGAAAAGAAACCATGTGCGCCACATAGTTGAGGGAACGGAGGGCGCATGCAGAGGATGAATAAAGTTTCTTTCCAAATTGGTCGAGCTGCCGAGATTCCTTATCTGTAGGAGAGGTGCTCATATGTTTCGGCGTCACCGAACATGAGCAGCCGCTATAGCTATAGAGTCTGCCTTGGGATAAGAGTCCAGAAAGGAAATACCCTCAGGCGCATGGTATATCTGGTCTGCCTTCTTTGGGACATCCAGAATAGAGTGTCGCAGCTGCCAAACAGTAGTGGTGAGGTCCTTGTGGGGGGCTGTCCAAGGGGGGGACAGGGATAGGGGAAACAGTCTTCAAGTCTAGATGCTCCAATAGACGTTTCCTTTTTGGGTCCTACTCTTCTGCATTCCAGTCGTTGGTTTGTTGGATAATGCAGAGGAGCGCAGTAAAAGAAGGATCCTCCGGAGGAGATCTGGGCGATTCTTTACCCTTGGCCACAGAGGATTGCTCACCTGAAGAGACTTCTGAGGAATCCTCCTCAGAGTCTAATAAATCTTCTCCCTCAGGGGTTCCAATCCCTGGCAGGGTGACCTCCTGGGGGACTGCACCCGAAATGTGCACCATGGCAGAGTGAATAGAGCTGACTGGTGACATGGAACGGGGAGGGGGAGAGACCACCGGGCCCAGCAGTCATCGTTCCAAGTCAGAGACCAGCTGGGATCTGGCGTCCTTCCACCAGGACTGTATAAGGGTTTGAAAGTCCTCTTGAGGAGGATGAGGTGGAGGAGTAGGGGTGGGCTGAGGGTGGTAAAACAGTGCACCCAACCCTGAATACTAAGGAGGAGGATATCCCTGATAACAGGGGTAGCTAGGGATCTGATACCCAGGGTAAAAAGTCTGGGGAAAGGAACCCATCGTCTCACCAGATGGAGGATAACCCAGCATTTTTAACCCTGAATAGGGATGATACCCTGGTGGATGACCTTGTTCCACCAGGGGTCTGAAAGGACCTGGAAAAGTATCTTGCGTCAGGTTGGCCGACGTTAGAGGGACTGATGTTGGGATGGTTGCCGGCTAGGGATCTGGTGTTGGGCCTGGCGTAGAGATAGCCTGCGTCGGGGGCAGACGTAAGGGCCCAGACAGAGGGAGGTTGTATAGAGTGTCCGGCAGTGCCCCATGCGTCAGAGAGGGGGTGGCCAGCAGAGGAGGCCCTGACGGTGGAGCCATAGGTAGGCCCGACAGAGTGGAAATGACGCCAAGAGCCCTCATGACAATTGGGTCTGGCGTCGGTATCCCCAGTAGGGTATCCACAGGAGGGACATGGGGCACAGCCGCTGGAGTGGGAAAGGAGATGACCACATTCAGGGGGCCCTCTTCCTCCTCCACCCCAGATGTGATGTCTGGGGTAGGAGGTTCCAGCAGGGGAGGTGTAGAGGAAGGCTCCCACCCAAGGGGGACCTGGGAGGAAGGCTGACCAAGGGAGGTTGGTGGGCTCGACCGGGCATCGGATAAGGTGGTGTCAGCCCCCGACGGGTGAGTTATGTCCGGGCGGTCATCCGAAACTTGAGCGACCGGCTTATCGGATGATAAAGGGACTGGGCAGAGGAGGGGAGGACCCTCAACCAACTTATTGGTTTGTGTCGTGTGGATCCCTGCCTGGTTTTTGGGATCTGGCTTATCGACAACCGGGCAGGCCCTGGAGGAGCCGGGGGACTGACTTAGCGGTAGAAACCAGGCGTTCACCAGAGGAGCTGGTGGACAACTTACCAGTGGAAATAGGCTGGAAAGAAGCAGAGGAACCTGGAGAAGTCCCGGACGCAGCCTGGACAACGACAAGGGCAGGCAGCGGGGGAATGGCCTTGCTGGTCGAAGGCTTGCTGGAGGTAACTCACTCCCGATCCTCCGTGCATTCCCATTCCCTGTGCTTCTCTTTGTCCTTCCTTTTCTTCTGTTTAAATTCCGAGGAAGGGGGAAAAAGTGGTATGCCTCAATTTCTGCATCTCCTTTTCAAGAGTGGCCATTCTGGACTTCAGTATATGGGCCTCCAATGCCTGGTGCCTGTGTTTGCATGTGGCCTAATTGAAGGGCTTGCAGTCAGGGCAGGCCGCGGTGTTGTGGTTTGGGCCTAGGCAGAAGAAGCAGCAACGATGGCCGTCCTTATGAGGGATCTGTGCACCGCACTTCTTCTTGGTCTTCGAAGTCGGAAGTGGAGAAGACATAAAAGAATCGAAGAACGGACTGAAAACTTGGTAAAATAAGGTAGAAATTGGCGATCAACTGGGCAACATTTACCGCAAAGTTGTTGTGCAGGTCAACAGCGGGAAAGACCTGGAAGGCGGGCACAGGGACCACCCACTATATAGGGTCACGCTGACATTTGTCACATGACATCGGGTGGGTGGTCCCCTGCCAGACATTGCTAGTAAAAGTTTGCCATGTGGTCCTGACACCAGGGGTCGCAGTCCTACATGTTATGACCTACTGTAGGAACCTCTCAAAGTAAGAGCCACATAGTTGTTGCTGAAAATGAACTACCTAATACAGTGCTCGTTAAATGTGTTCAGTTTCTCAAGGAAATGGAGTGTCCATTCATAAAATATGTCAAATCAGGAGGGAGACATGACAGAAACATTCAAGTACCTCAACAGAATCAACAAAGTCCAAGAGGGTAGCATCTTTCAGAAACAGAGATGTGCAAGAACAAGGAGGCACAATTTGAAGCTACAGTGAGGACGTCTCAGGGGCAAAATGAGGAAGTATTTTTTCACAGAGAGGGTGGTGGACACATGGAACAGCCTTCCAAAGGAGGTAGTGGGGAAATTCAAGAATTCTCGTGGGGGGTAGGAGGAAGTAGGCTGTTGGTTAACTAGGATCTGCAGCTTATCCGAAAGGTAGGGAAATGGGCAGACTGGGTGGGCCAAGCGGTCCTCATCTGCTGTCAAAGTCTATGTTTCTATGTAGGGCTTACAGCACCTACATGAATGCGGCTGGACTGTCTGAAATGCATAAGGCCACTGCACAGACCATGGTGGAACACAGAAAAATAGACCACGATGGCAGTCCAGTCTGCATATATTCCCTATAATCCCTGGAACCATCCCTGGAACCTACTGTTCCTCCAGGGTACTAGCCCTCCCTGTCCTATCCCCAAAAAGGAAAAAGGACAAGCTGGACATTGCTTTGAACAGCCCAGTGGTCAGCTTGCTACTGGATGAGTCCACAGACATTAGCAACAGCAAGAGACTAATAGTTTACATAGGATACTTGGACAACAATACCCCATACAATTGATTTTATTGCAAAAAGGAAGTTATTGATAGAAAGGCTGACACTATTTAGAGCACTCTGTCAACTTTTGAATGACAAGGGTATTACAGCAGGTAAAAAAATAACTTACTGCTCTCTGCACTGATGGAGCATCAATTATGATTGGTTGTCGTCAAGGTGCAGTACAAGAACTGAGAACTGATTATAACTCTGAATTGATTGGTGTACACCATACAGCTTATTGGTTAGCTTTGTATACTAGTGATGCATCTCAGTCAGTGGAACAAGTGAAAAAAATCAACAAGAGGTCCATTTTCAATTTCTCTAGTAATTCCGCTATAAGAAGCAACAAACTGCATGAACTACAGAAGCAGCTGGGAAAACCAGTTCTGAAACACTGTCAGCCTAATACAGTTCAGTGACTGTACATTTATGGTGCAGTATCTGTTGTGTGCAAGACTCTTAAAATATGAAGAGACATGTTAGAACATATGACTTCACCCAATTCTCCAGACAGTGACAAAGCAAAAGGACTGCTGCTGTCTGTATGTCAGTTTAACTTTGTGGCTCTTTCTCATGTGATGCTGGACATCTTGTTAGATATTGTTTTTCTTCCAAAACATTTCCAAAGGGAAATTCGATTTCTCACCTGTACTTCTAATGGTTATGAGTACAAAAGGGGCTGTAACGTCTTTAACTGAAAACAGTGATCACCCAGGACCGGCCCATCTGCTTCCAGTGCTTGGCGCTACCACATGCGACATGGATGACCCGGGTTCTGGAGTGAATCTGGCAGTCCAAGGGTCAGCCGGAGGGAGATTGGCGGAGCATCCGATGGATGACTCTCCACCTCCAGGAAGGGGGGCTCCACGGTGGTCTGGTGCTTAAGCGCCACCTAGCAGAAGCTGAGTGCCTGGTCAGGACCACAGGGAGAACAACGCTTGCAGACATCAGCGGTGCATGTGTGAGTGCATGCGTGCACTGCACTGCATCAGTTACCAGGTCCGCGGCCCCTCCTGGGTGTGGGATATGGGGCAATGGGAACCTCCAGATGACAAGAGCGCCTTCACCATGCGCCTGGCCAAAGTGGTCCTGCCCCCATCACGTAAGCTGGACCCTGTGTGTGTGTGTGCAGTGGTGCGGCTGGCCCCGCCGCCCCGGCTGGTGGAGCCTGGTGGCACTGACGGCAGGGAGGATATCCCACAGTGGTAGCCCGGCACCAGGGGTAAAGGGGGGAGTGGTGATGCCAAGGGGTGCTGGGTTTCCCTAGATAAAACAGAGCAAGAAACAAAGAAAAAAAAAAAAACAGAGGTCCCTCAGAGAAAGAATTTTTTGATACTGGTCTTGAAGGCAGTAATTATAAGTGTGATGAACTCTTTAGTATTCATACTCAGAGACCAGCTTTTGATAACTTAAAGAGCAGATACATCAGTGCTTTAACAGATGAACTGGACAGATGTTTCCCCCAAGAAACCTTAGACATAATAACCTGCTTTTCCATTGTTGAACCCAGGAGAGCTGCAGTTGTGAAACATGATTTCAATGCCTATGGTGTAGAGCCTCTAGACAAAATTGTGCAGCACTTCAACTTTTCTGACCACCTACAGACTCTGCAAAAAGGGGATTCATTTTAATAAAACAGATCATGGTCTCAGATGATTACTACAAATCTGTCATTCCAGCAATTTGCTAAAGTTGTGCTGAAAGAGCAACCAGGTGCGGATCCAGAGTTTTAAAAGATTTATCGGATTGCAGCATACCAGTGGCTAGAACTGAATGTGAACATGGTTTCAGCACTCAGAACCAAATAAAATCAAAATATAGGAACTCTCTGAACAATAAAAACTTACAGAGTTTTATCTCAGAATTGGCTGGAAGTAGAAGAATTGTGGATTCTGAAAGAGCTGCAAAGAAATGAGGAAAAACAAAGAACAGAAGAAAAACGCCTTAGTTTTTATGGTAACTTCAGGCCTAAGCCTCACTCACCAAACAGGTCTTATGGGGCCAAAGTTTAAGGAAGGGCCGGGTTTATTTTAGCTCTGTATTTTGTGTTTCCATTCATTAGGCCTGCTACGTTTTCAGTAACTGTCTGTGCTTGCTGTCTACAGTCTGACCCACTCCCTCCTCTTTTTTTTTTTTTATGCTCCCACCCCACACGCTGGCTGATCCCTCCTTCAGGCCTCACACTGACCTTCTCACCCGGCAGCTCTCGACCCCACATCGCAGTCGGCCGAGATAACCCGGATGTATCCCTTCATCGGGTGGGTCCCTTGCCTTCGAAGGGGATGAGCCTTCCGGCCATTCCAACAATCCTGGGTGCTGCTGAAGTGGCAGATGGAGGTCCAGGAGCTCAGCAATGAGGGCCCAGGGAGGCCATCACTCGACCAACCAGGGCACCATTTTCCGTGTTTTCTCCCCAGGGGAGTGGTGTGCCACAGACATCAAGGTGTACACCGACGTCTGCCACTCCCCAGTCATCTGGGGCCTGGCATCCTGCTGTGCTCCCTGCCTCCACCAGCAGGCGCCGGGCCACATCTCCAACCTCCCTCCCCCCCCCCCGGAGAACGCAACCTGTCGCTGGATGCTCCATCCTTGTGCCCCCGGTCGGCCCTCCAGGTCCGTTCCCGAATCCGGGTCGCCAACATCACAGACAGAAATCCAACCACTGCACTGATGGGCCGACCCCCTTTTTTTTTTCTTATACAAACATGAACTGAATCAAGAGTCCTGTAAACGCCTCACACGTCTCTCAGGTCTATCATCAATCAAACAGTACAAGCCAGCGAACAAGATGGACAATAAGAAGACTGAAAGACACCAAACTGTATGTACAATTTTTATTAACGCTCACACAAATCAGCAAATGAATGTCATTTTGCTTTTACAAACACAGACTTTGATGGCAGATAAGAAAAAATTACTCACCTTAGTAATTGCTTTTCTTCTCATGGAGTCTTGCTATGTTATGACTATATGCAGTCAGCCACTGCAGCTGAACTGCCCCGGAGAGGAAAGAGTTAACTCCAGAGAGTCTGGAGTTCCACAGCGCGAGGGCGCTATACCAAAGCTCTATCTGGCCAGTTTCAAATGAAACGGTCAGATCTTTACAAAGCTAACACTAAGCAACAAGTCTGTGTGGAAAGCTCTACACTAGCCAAGTGGCTATCTACTAGTAGGAATAACAACAATATAAACAACAATATAAACAGCAATAATAATAATAACAATGAATAATAGTATTATTAGTTTCTCCCTAACAAGCACTATTAGACCCCCTTCCCCAAGACTCAAGTCCAGGAAGGGGGCCAACATATTACTTAAAACAGAAATACCTAATTCCCTAACCCTAAATAAAGGGGGTGAAGGGAAGAACTAAAATGGTATGACACAGTGCTTGCACTAATTTGCCACCCTACCCAAGTAGAAGTTCTGAGAGGGGCAGGAGGGAGGGTGGTCATAATATAGCAAGACTCCATGAGAAGAAAAGCAATTACTAAGGTGAGTAATTTTTCTTCAAACACCATGAAGTCTTGCTATATTATGACTATATGCAGATACACAGCAGTACCTTTATGGGAGGGTCAGAACCTACTTAGGAAATAGGCTCTGAAGCACAGCTGTGCCAAAAGCGAGCATCCCTCCTGGACTGAATATCCAGGAATAATGCTTGGTAAAAGTGTGAACTGTTTTCCAAGTAGCAGCTTGACAGATTTCCAGAATGGGAATATCTCTAGCAGCCGTTAGAGATGCAGCTGTACCCTGGTGGAGTGAGCCTCAGTCCTGAGGGGTTCTCTACCTAGTTTTTGATAACAAATTGGACACAAGAGACAATCCACCTTGCAATTGTCCTCTTAGTGGCAGGTTTCCCTTTGCCAACCTCGCCATAGGTAAGGAAGAGTTGGAGGGATTCGAACTTGTGACCCTTGGTGCGTTCCAAATAGTAGCTTAAGGCTCTTTTGACGTCCAAGCTGTGCAGACTCCTCACCTGAGGAAGAATGCTCAGTGAAAAATACTGGAAGAGAGATGGATTGGTTCAGGTGGAAATCTGAAACCACTTTAGGCAAAACTTTCTGTTAGTCCTGAGGACTACCTTATCTCTATGGAAAGAGATAAATCTTCTTCCACTGACAGGGCCTGTAGTTCACTTATCGTCCTGGCAGAAGTGATAGCCACTAGGAAAACAGTTTTCCAAGTCAGAAACTTGAGCTCTGCTGAGGACAGAGGCTCAAAGGGGTTGCATTAACTGAGCAATGCAAACATTCAGGTCCCAAGCAGGAGCTGGTTCTCAAAAGGAGGGTTGGTGAAGTAACCCTTTAAAAACTTGGAAAGCACAGGGTGAGAAGAAAAGGAAGCAGGCTTCCTGCTGACAGAAAAAGCAGAGACAGCTGCCAGATGAACCTTTATGTAGCTGGCCTAAGGCCTAAGGAATTTAAATGGACCAAATAGTCCAGTAATGGGCAGATCAGCAGATTCTGGGATAATCTGCTTCTCAGAGCACCAGATGGAAAACCTTTTCCACTTAGAATTGTAAGTGGCTCCTAGTGGAAGGCTTCCTTGAAGCCTTTAAATATCCAAACACCTTGAGAAAGGTGTAAGTCAGCAAATTCTAACTCCTCAAGAGCCATGCCTTGAGATGGAGGGATTTGAGGTCCGATACACTCTCCCCTGTGCACAGGCCAGTAAGTCGTGGACTCTGGGCAAGCTCAGGGCAGGGTGGACTGTCAAGGACAGAAGCAGTGGGTACCAGGGCTGTCTGGCCCAATCTGGAGCAATCAGAATCACCTTGCAGGCTGAGATCTGATTTTACTAGTACCCTGAAAAGAAGGGAAAGGGGAAAGGCATACAGGAACTTCCCTTTCCAATCCAACTGAAAGGCTCCAGGGGACTGATCCCAGCACTGGAGGCCTGCAACAAAACAGAGGAAGTTGGTGGTTGTCTGGGGCTGCGAAAAGATCTATCTGAGGGTGCCCCATCTGGCAAAGACTGACCCCAGCACCTGAGGATTCAGAGCCCATCTGTGATGGCCCTGAGAAATCCTGCTGAGGGCATCTGCCAGGACACTGTCCTTCCCTGGAAGGTGATCTGCTATCAGGAGGTGTTCAGGGGTAAGCCAGAGACCACAACTTCATTGCTTCGGTGCACAAGGCTGATGACCGAGTGCCCCCTTGCTTGTTGATGTACCACATTGTTGTGGTGTTGTCTGTCCTGACTTGAACTACTTTGTTCTGGACAGAAGCTGAAAACACCTGAAGAGCTAAAAGGACAGCTCTGAGTTCCAAAAGATTGATGTGGAGCAGAGATTCCTGGGGAGACCACACTCCCTGAGTGGACAGGTCGCCCAAGTGAGCTCCCCACCCTAACAGGGAAGCATCCGTGGTGAGGGTGAGGGAGTGGGAAACGGGAATGAAAGGAACCCCTTGTTTTAGATTGCTTTGATCCTGCCACCAGTGTAAGGCCAGGATCAGGGTTTGGGTCACTGGAACCAATTTGGAAAGGGGGTCCCTCCTTTGAGACCAATAGGCCCTCAAATGGAACTGAATGTCCCTCATCTGGAATCTTGCTCCTTGCACTACAGCTGTGGAAGCAGCCATGTGCCCTAGGAGTTGCAGAAAATGCCTTGCTGGTCGAGAGACCAGCAGGGTAAAGGAGGATGCCAGGGCAATGAGTCTGTCTACCCTTTCCGAGGGGAGAAATGCCCTGGCTAACTTTGTGTTCAATTCTGCACCAATGAAAGTTAGTACCTGAACTGGTTCGAGAACTGACTTTGGTAAATTCAGCAGGAATCCCAGGGAAGTGAGAAGCTGCTGGGTGACTTGCAAGTGGGATTTTACCTGATCTAGGGACTGACCCACTATGAGCCAGTCGTCCAGGTAGGGAAACACAGCAATCCCTTGCCTTCTTAAATGAGCCACTACCACAGCTGGACATTTCGTGAATACCCTTGGCGCAGAGGTAAGGCCGAAGGGCACTGCCCTGAACTGGTAGTGGCCTGAGGATAGTTCGAACCTGAGGTACTTTCGGTGAGAAGGCCTGATCAGAACATGAAAATAGGCATCCTTGAGGTCCAGGGAAGCTAACCAGTCCCCTGGCCTCAGGGAGGCAAAATCATTGTCAGAGTACATTTTGAACTTTGGTTTCAAAAGATGCTTGTTCAGGTACCTTAAATCTAAAATGGGCCGCCATCTCCTGTCTTTTTGGGGTAAGAAAGTATCTTGAGTACAGCCCCTTGCCCTGATGGCAAGGAGGGACCCTTTCTACTGCTTTGCAGTCCAAAAGAGAAGAAACCTCTGCTTCCAAAGCAAGGGCTTCTGAAGGATTTGCAGGTGGAAAATGTCTGGCTCTCATCTTCGGAAACTGTTTGAAGCTGAGAACCAGACCCTGGCCTATTACCTCCAGAACCCACCTGTCTAGGGTTACCACCTTTTAAGAAGCCCAAAGTGGGACATTTCTTACTGAAATATGATTTTTCACAGGAGAGTACGTAATCTCGACCAGTGCAACAGACTTCTTTTCTGTATATAATCAGAATTAAGGCTAAGTATTGTAGTTTCTTGGTTGCTTCTATGGTTTCATATCATTTTAATGTATTTTAGTTAAAGTACTATAGTTTTCTACAAGATTTAGTGGAAAGTTAGAAAATATTTTTTTTACTAAAAAGTCAGGACATGTAGTATTTTTCATATTTTTTTGCAGGACACTGCTGCCCAAATCAGGACTGTCCTGCGAAACTCAGGACAGGTGGTAACCCTACACCTGTCCGAGGTTAGGGACACCCAGTTCTGGCTGAAATAAACCAACCTGCCCCCCACTGGTACAGGAGAATCGGCCCTGGGCACCCCATCAGGGTGCCTGCTTGGCAGTAGCCTTAGGCTGAGGGGAGGGGATGGTTTACTTGTGCCCTGCCTCACCTCTGCCTCTAAAGAAACCCTCTGTGCAAATGCAGAGGAGGCCTGAAATTGGTAAAAAGGCCTGTGGAAAGGCCTGCCTCACTCTCTGAGCGTGCTCTGTGGAGTGGCATGCCTCCTTAGCCTGGGCACTTCTGTAGGTAGTTCTGTATTCATCCATCTTTTCATAGTTTTCTGTTTGTTCCCAAACAGAGAATTACCCACAACAGGAAAATCCATAGCCTTTGACTGAGTATCTTGGGACAGATTACTGCATCTGAGCCATGCCAACTCACGGAAAGCTTACAGAAGTGGCCATGACCCTAGAGGAAACATCATTAACATCAACAGCAGTATGAAATTGAACTTTAGAGGCTTCAATGCCATCAGCAGCCACCTGTTCCAACTCACTAGCCAGCTGGCCATGGGCCTGCTTGGCTAACTGCAATACTGTGTCCCACCTAGATTTCTGATATCTAGCCACATGTTATATAATTTGCCTGCCTGAGTCCCAAAGAAGCTGCCATATACTGTTTTTTTCGCCATGGCATCAATCTTCCTGGAATCCTTATCAGGAGGATGTGAGGCCAGAGGCATATTAGCCTTGTCACAGGCTGCAGCTTGTACCACACCTACATGACTACACTGCTCAGTGAGGAAGTCTGTATCAGAGCCTGACAAGGTATATCTTCTGTCCATTTTTTTATCTACAGGAGGGACAGAATGAGGATTTTTTAAAATCTTTGTTGTTTGCTTGCTAAATGACTTATGCAAAGGAACAGACAACCTCCTAGACTCTAGTATATCTATCATTTCTACATAATCAGGCTCCTCTTGTCATCCACAGCTTCCTCTAAAGGAAGCTGGAGGGTTTCTGCAACCTTTGTAAAACATAAAATGAGAAGGGACTCGACAGAATAGGAGGAGATTCTAAAGGTCTGTCTGGAGAAATGTCCGGTTCAATGGGCACGCCCAGACCCTCCCAGCCACACATGTAATGATCAAATTGTCCTCTCTCCTGTGGTTCATAAAATTCCTCAACATCATACCCAGAACCACTGGCACTGAACGAACCAACCTTTACCAACTGTAGGTGGTCTGCAGGACCCTGAGACAGTGACTGGACAATCTGTATGTCTTTAGCTATTTCTGCAGCAGTTGGAGAGACAATTTTGGACTCAAACCTACTGATTTCTTAGTCTTTTTCACGGAGACTGGTTCCTGAACCAGCCTTCCTTTGCTCGAGGAAGTCTCGCCCTGGTCAGAGGGCACTCCCTCTGGTCAGTGGGTACTGGACCGGCTGGCCATCTGGGTCAGCGGACTTCTTGGCTCTCATTCCCTGAGCTGCCCAATCTCTTTCCAGGGTGGCTGCAGGAAATTTTACACACCTGGCAGTCTGACAGGAGGTGGTCAGCCCCTCAGACAATAAACACAGTGGTGTGTGGGTCAGCCTTGGCAAAGGCTTCCCACAGACATCACAGTGTTGAAACCCAGTGGGCCCGGTTTTTCTTTGGGTTTCTCAGACATAATGCCAGCCTAACCAAAATCTTGCCCTTTTGATGGCAGTGCCAGGCAAGACACCCTTTATTGGTTCCTAACTCGTTACGGTATTTGAAAAACCTATTTTAAAAGCAAGGTTTTTTAGAACCGATAAGAACTGGGAACCGACTCTAAAAGCCCAACCACACTTTAAAACGTTAAATTAAGAAACTGATCGGTTCAAAACCGAACCGATAATTGAATTTCACACAGACTTTAAATTTTCTACTTACGGTTTACAGATAGAGCTTTTAACCAAATGCGGTAAAATAAATATTTTTGCCGGTTCAAATGAACCGAAAATACTCGCTTGAACCGAGAAATGAACCATGTGAAGGAGCTGATCCAGAGCGACTGTTCAGTGAAGCGGAGTAAGAATCTGACAGTTTCATTTGAAACTGGCCAGATAGAGTTTTGGTATAGCGCCTCAAGCTGTGGAACTCCAGACTCTCTGGAGTTAACTCTTTCCTCTCCGGGGCAGTTCAGCTGCAGTGGCTGACTGCATATAGTCATAATATAGCAAGACTTCATGGTGTTTGAAGGACCGCTTGGCCCACCCAGTCTGCCCATTGCCCTACCTATTGGATGAGCTGCAGATCCTAGTTTTACCAACAGCCTACTTCCTCCTACCTCCCACTAGAACTGCCTTATGCCTGTCCCATGCATTCTTGAATTCCCCACTGTTTTTGACCCCACAACCTCCTCAGGAAGGCCATTCCATGCATCCACTACCATCTCCATGAAAAAATACTTCCTCACGTTGTGCTCTCTCTGTCTTCAAATTGTGCCACTTTGTTCTTGCACATCTTTTTTTCTGAAAGATGCTACCCTCTTGGACTTTGTTGATTCCCTTGAGGTACTTGACATTTCTATCATGTCCCCCTTCTCCCTCGAGGGTATACATACTAAGCTCCTTTATCCCTCTTCATATGGCTTCTAATGCAGACCCTGCACCATTTTAGTTGCCCTCCTCTGAACTGCCACCATCCTGTCTATATCCTTGCAGACATGGGGTCTCCAGAACTGCACGCAGTACTCCAGATGGGGTCTCACCAACTGTCTGTTCATAGGGATAACAACTTCTGTTTTCTACTGGTGATGCCTCTCCCTATGCATCCCAGTATCCCCCCAGCCCTCCTTACTGCCTTCTCACAATTCTTGCTTATGATATGACTACCCCCGGTCTCTTTCTATTACTGTTGTCGATAATACCCCCCCCCCCAACTGTGTACTTTTCCCTTGGGTTTTTGTTTCCCAGGTGCATTACTTTGCACTTAATCTAAGCTGCCATACTTTTGACCATTCCTCCAACCTTGCCAAGTCCCTTCTCATCCTTTCCACCCCCCTTGTGCATCAGCCCTGCTGCAAATCTTTGTGTCATCTACAAAGAGACATACTTTTCCTTCCAGTCCCTCCATAATGTGGGAGTGGAGAAAAACTAAGGGCCATCTCAGCAGATTGAGATCAGAAGGAGGGTGGGTGGAAGAGGCGAGGGACCAGGCAGAGGTATTTAACGAGTACTTTGCCTCTGTGTTCACTAGGGAGGGGGATGGGATATCTACAAAACAAGGCATGAAGGGGATGGAAGCGGCAGGGAGTGGGATCAGGGGAGCAACAGAAATGGAGCAAGAGGGAGGGAAAGGTACCCCAGGGGGTCACATCTGGATAAGGATAAAAAGACCAGTAAGGGGGAAGGGACGGATGATGCTATCTCCACCAAAAGGGTGTGGTTAGCCCTCAAGGCCCTAAAGAAAAACAAATCTCCTGGGCGGATGGCATTCATCCGAGAGTACTATGGGAATTGGACGGATATACTGGCTGCACTCTGGCGGAGCTTTTCAGCAGGTCACTTGAGACAGGGAGGTTACTTAGGGATTGGCGAGAGGTACATGTGGTACCAATCCATAAAGGGGGTCGAGGAAGTACCAGGTAATTATAGACCCATCAGTTTGACCTCGTGGTGGAAAATTAATGGAGAGTATTCTAAAGGAACGATTGGGGTGTACTTGGAGGAGGTGGAGGTCTGGATAGTCGGCAACATGGGATTGTGCCAGGTAGATCATGTCAAACCAACCTAGTGGAGTTCTATGAATGGGTAACATCAGAACTGGACAGGGGTAAGCCTGTGGATGTATTATTCTTGGACTTCAGCATGCTTGACTCTGTCCCCTACAATGGTCTGGTGGAGAAACTGATGGGGTTAGGAGTAGGCCCTTGATGGTCAGATGGATTGAAAACTGGCTAGCTGGACGACTCAGACAGTAGTGGTCTGTGGGAGCTCTCGAACCCTAGAGAGGTTGGTAGGGTACCACAGGGCTCGGTCCTGGGTCCGATCCTGTTTAATGCATACATATCGGGCATCAGGGAGGGTATAGGTGTGAAATGAGTCTCTTCGCAGATGACTCCAAGATGGGAGCAGTAGTTGAGGGAGAAGAGGGAGGTGGCCCGCAAGGACCTGGACACCCTGGAAAGCTGAGCTCACACATGAAATTAATTTCAATATCACCAAGTGCAAGGTGTTGCATCTTGGTCGGGAAACCCTAAACACAGGTACACCCTGGGAGGGGAGGCGCTGGAGGCCCTAATAGGGGAAAAGACCTAGGGGTCATGGTGGATACATGTATGAATAACTCTGAGCAGTGCAGGAGAGCAGCTAGCAAGGCAAACAGGATGTTGGGATGCATCGTAAGGGGGATCACCTCTAGGAGCAGGGAAGTGATTCTGCCGCTGTACAATGGACTGGTTAGACCACACCTTGAGTACTGTGTACAGTACTGGAGACCACATTTGAAGAGGGACATACAGCTCCTGGAGAGGGTACAGAGGAGGGCAACAAAGATGATACGAGGGCTAGGGGATTTGACTTATGAGGACAGACTTGAGGAGCTCTGCCTGTTTTCATTGGAGGAGAGGAGAGACAGGGGACATGATTGAGGTCTTCAGGTACCTCAAGGGAATAAATAGGGTAAACATGGAGGGATCTTTAGACTAAAGCAGGAGGTATCACCAGAGGGCATGGTTTGAAGTTGGAAGGTGGAAGGGTGAGGGGAAAAGAGGAGGAGGTTTTCACCGAGAGGTGGTGGACCCTTGAATGCACTGCCTGGTGAGCTGGTTCAGAGATCCACAGTGGAGGGCTTCAAGAGAGTGGGACAGACACAGAAAGTGGATGTATCAGATGATGGCCTGTCCCGGGGGGGTGGGGATGGATGATAGGGGTTTCTAGAGAACAAGGGATGGGAGGATCTCGGCACCCAACTAAGGATCTAGGTTCGAGCAGACTCGATAGACCGTAAGGCCTAATCTGCTGGCAAATAGTATGTTAGTATGTAATGTCAACTATAAAGATATTAAAGAGGACTGGTCCCAGTACTGAACCCTGCGGTACCCCGCTAGTAACCCCACTTGCTTTGGAGTGCACTCCATTTACCATTACCCTCTGAGTCCTGTTGTACAGCCAATTCTTTACCCAGGTTACCACCCTGAGACCCACTCCCAGGCTGGCTAACTTGTTTTTAGTCTTTTGTGCAGGACGGTGTCAAATGCCTTGCTGAAGTCTAGGTAGGCCACGCCCACGGCCCATCCCTGGTCTACTACTTTGGTCACTCAGTCAAAGAAATCTATTAAATTCGTCTGACATGACATTCCCACTGTGAATAGCAGCAGGAAGGTCATTTCAGGGAAATCTCCCCCCCCCCCCAAAAAAAAAAAAAGTTTATCCTTCCCAAAAAAAATCTGGGCTCCCCCACTTGGTAGACCCGGGAGGGGTATTCCCCCCCCAGATCCAAAACCGAATTTTAAGACGTGGTTCACCCCTTCACTCACACAACAAAAGGCCTCAGTTGGAACCAGGGCTTCTGTAGCATGTAAAGTAGCACAGATTTCCCTGGTATGCAAGTCAGGATGTTGGAATGGGATCATGGTCAGCAAAGAAACACCAGAAATGTAAAACTGTAATTACTGTGGTACTTAGTGCAAGAAAAGGATTATTGGGGAAAATAACTTTTTATTTCATTTAAGGCCATTTTATTTTTAGGGCCTCGTTGAAGGTTTTAAAGGGACAGTAAACATTGCAGGGATTGCTCAAACTGTGAAAGTCCATGAAATGTTTTCTTGAATGAGATATTCGGCTTCCTTGTAGGTGTCAAAAGTCCCACGATATGAATATTTATATAATCTGAAAATCAAAACAAAGCAGTAGCCTTTTCATGAAATCTTAACAGAAAGTGATGTCACTGAGGGGCAAGCTGTAATTAACAATATACAGCTTGTCCCTCAGTGACATCACTTCCTGTTTTTAAGACTATATGAAATGGCTGTTGCCATGATTTGATTTACACATTACTTAGCTATTCATATCTCAAGACTCCTGTCCCCTACATGTAAACCCAATACCTCATTTGAAAGATCTTTTCACGGACCTTCACAATTTGAGTGACCCCTGCAATGTTTACTAACCCTTTAGGTTAGTAAAGGCCGCACCATGTTTGTGATGGCAGTAAGGGATGTGTGGTTAGCACTGATTTTATTGTGAAGAGGCAGGTTTTACGATTTTCAAACCTATTTTATAATTGGAAATTGTGTAAATAACATCTTTTCTTAGTACAAAAAAAAATGCATCCCAAGAGAACATGATTTGTTTACGCAGTTTATTCACCACTGCAGGGGATAGTCCATAGGATGTCCATGAAAGAATTAAGCAATAAGCCACGAGGGTGTGTGGGTTATCGGGGGATTTACCACTGCTGGGGTGGTTTGCCCACGAGGTGCAGCTGAGTGGGTTAATCCGCCCCAGCCATGGTAAATTCCCCAATTAACCCAGATCCCCCGAGTGGCTTATTGCGATTATACCTTGCAAGGTTTTTTTATATATGGAATAGAATAAAAGTGTTTTTTTTTTTCTTTTTCATTTTATTTTTATTGAGTTTTTCTGTATTTGTTACACCTCTATAAAAATAGTGCCCTGTTGATTGTGTGGCATGTTGTGGGTGAGTCGTTAGTTGTTGGCATCCTAGAGCTTCTAGGTTACCGTTTGCGTGATTGCTATGGAGTCGGGGAAAACCGTTTGTCGTCGAGGGAATTTGAAATTGCTCCTTTCTTTTCTCTTTTATCGTGGCATTGCTAAACCAGGACTGAGTGCACCGGAGACAGAGCTACTGTACAGCGGGAGTCTCCCGGCATGATGGAGGGCAGACAGTGTGGGAGCGGAGACTGAGGTGAGGTGGCGGTTACGGGGAAATCCATGCTGGTCTGTTTTTTTTTTTTCTGTTTTTTCAGTGCAGATTCACTTTCTTTTTTCTTTTTTTTTTTAACCGCTACGTGCTCCACGGCAGCCTCTCTTTCGGGCTTACCAAGGCTGTCCTCCGACCCATCCGTCCTCCTAGATTCCGCCTCAGATCGCAGCTGACCCCCAGGGTGACCCGGCGTAACCCTTCGCCGGATGGGTCCCTCTCCTCCGAGGGGGAAGGCACCAGCCAAGGGGAGCAGACCAGCACACCACTTTAGCCCCAGGGATGCTGCTGAGACAGAAAGCTCGGTAGGACCTTGATGGCCTCAGAGTGCCAGGCAGCTGTCATCCGGCTGCCGTGAAGTGGTATTTCCACTTTTCTAGTTACTCCCTCCTGCGTGCATCAGCAGTGTTCCTGGTCTCCACCAGAGGCCGCTGCAGTGCGAAGACAACCCACTACCCACCCCCAGGAGAGGAAAGCAGTCCTGCGGACGCTCGATCCTCTCCCACCCCTGCCAGCCCCCGACGCCCCGAGTCCGCCCGGAACCCGGTCGCCGCGATGAGGTAGGTGCCAGCGCCAACCTCTGCGCCACTGGGCTGATATTCAGATTCACTTTCTTTTGGGTTGCGCCACACTGTGTGCTTTGTGAGGTGGACGTGATGGGAGTCGGAGACCGCCAGTTAGCGAGGATTGCAATATGGCGGATCTGCAGTTTAAATTTCCCGGGTCGGATGATTTGTCAGAGATGCGTCAGGCTGTAAACTTCTGCAGTGATTATCGGTAGATAACTAACGGATGTAAGGTGCCAGCCTGCCTATCTGATTGGTCCATGGCTGAGGTCCACGGTATAATAAACTTTTTATTCACTCTGGAATGCTGCCAATAATGTTGCCTAGCAATAAGTGGTGCAGCCCGGAGAGCTAGGCTAGCATCATTGGTGTTGTGCTAGAGTGAATATAAAGCTTATCCTTGAATGTCCTATAGAATATACTATTAATACCGTGGGACTAGTGATTGATGTTCAAATCCCTGTGTGGTTTTAATCCTGTTTTTTTTTTTGTTGTTTGTTTTGTTTAAGTACAATATGCCAAAAGTTTTATAAAAGGGATGCTGTAATTACATCCCATTTGTGGTTTGTCATTCATGTAATTAGCATTTTTTACTGGCCATGAGCGAGTTTGCTAGATGTGTGTAACTGCTGTTTGAGAAGGTGCAGCAGCACAAGTGAAAGAACAGGAGTTCTAAGAAAGAATAAACATTTTGCAAGGGAGCATAACATGTTTTTTTCCCCCGGAGGGAAGTATCAGAGTACAATAATCACGTTTATAAACAAATCCGTGAAAGTACTGTCTCCCGATTGGATGAAACACATCACATGACCATGTATTATCCCACAATGACGGCACATCTGCCCTCCTCTTCCTCCCTTAGAACCTTCTGGACATTTTATAAGACAGATAATCCACTACAAGGCGTGCGGTCGAATGCACCCAAGGCATGTATACATCAGAGCACGACTGCACGCCCTGTAGTGGATTATTTGTTATTTATAAACTGGGCTTCAGAATCCTTGCAATTTACTGTAATTGGTCTAAATACATCACCAGACCATTCATTAATCTCTGGTATACAAACAGTTTTAACTAACCTGCTCTAGTCTACCTAGCAACGACCAAACTAAATGAATATAAAACCTTTATCCATTAAAATAAAACACTTTTCCACTGTTTTTTAACTTTAAGTTTATCATTTTCTGTTATACGTACAACATTGCATGTTCATACAAAGCAAAAGGAATTGTGGAAGTAACAGCATGCTACTTCAGATGATACAGTAGATGTACATCACCTTAGCTTTGCTTTCTTGTACAGTATATATCAGGTAGTTTTGCGTGCAACTGCCTCTCATATCTGCCACTATATAACCAAAACCACTCGAGTGTCGCCACAATTAAGTCCCATCAAAATGTTATACCTGCAAATCCCTTATATTTAACAAGCTGTTCAAAGTTTGAAGTTACAGTTCAGTGACTACTGGCTTAACTGATATTGAAACAGATTTGGTTGGAGGCACTGAGGGGTTTGGAGGAGAGGGGTAACTGATGACACAGTACATTTTGTCACTTTTTTTTTTTTTTTTTAAACACAAAACCCACAACAGGGCATCCGTTTCTTCAAAATAAATGCACTTCGATCCATTTTGGGTGCTTGCTACCTTTGTTACCAAACTCGCATACTCTACCTAGGCACAATCTAACTAAAGGAAAACAAAACCTTTTTCCATAAAAAATAAATCCATTTTAAAATCTCAATAGCCTACTCTAGAGCAAGGGTTTCTAGAGAATTAATGAATTTAATGTCAATTTTAATTTACAGTCGCTGAACAAAACTAAATGTCTAATGTTTTCATTTTAAATATTCAAAGTTTACAATACCACTCGGATTTACAGCGACAGTGCAATCAAGACTAGATTCTGCCTTGCCAAAACTTGGGCCATTTGTGGCATGTGGGACTCTAATACTGGTGGCAAGTGTGATAGCCAGAGAGGCAATTGTTGTAGCACCAACACGAATATCTTGACTCTACTAGCAGAATGCCTTGCATTTCTGAAATATCTTAACTTGAAGGTATGGGTGTGTGCGTATGTGTGTGTGTGTGACACAAAGGGCTCTTAGTTGGGGAGGGAGGGAAGGGAGAGGGAGGTAAGGTGCCTGCCCGGCGCCATGGCTTGAAGAGACAGGAAGCGAATCCTCAGGATCGCAGGAGCAGCTGCACAGGACAGAGAGATGGACATCACTGTTCACCTAGGGACAAATGACCTAGCTGGGCATGGGATCAGAGCTGTGCAGAAGGAGTCTGTGGAGTTGGGGAGGGGCATTAGACAAGCAACACACACGGTAACCTTCTTGGAGGTGCTGCCTGGCTATAGCATGGGTGAGGCTATGGTACTCCGCACCATGCGATTCAATGAATATTTGAAAAACCGGTGAGGAGCACAGGGTTTTGGCTTCATTGGGGACTGGGGGTCCATCTGGAGGGATACAGGCCTATACTGGCACGATGGTCTGCATCTGTCTGAGAGGGGAACCAGGCTTCTAGGTGATAGGTTTAAATGCTTCATTTGCAAGCTTTTAAACTAGCTGGGAGACACTGATAAGAAGCAGGGAATTCCCAGCCTTCCCCCACAAAAGATAGTGAGGTAAACACCATGGTAAAGAGATCGATAGGGAGCAGGACGGGGGAAATGGAGAAAAAGGCAGTAAGGGCAGGGATGGGGCTAAAAGGGGTAAAGCCATCAAAAAATGGAGGGCAATGAGTACCAATGCCTGTAGCCTGGGTCACAAGCTTCCTGAACTAGTGGCCTTGATGGAAGAGGGACACCTAGACAACGTGGCTGTCACAGAAACATGGTATATGGAGAACCATGACTGGGATGTCAATATATCAGGGTACACAATCTACATGAGGGACAGGGAGGGTAAAAGAGGAGGAGGAGGAGGTGCTCTCTCTATATAAGGAAAGGGATTAAAGCAATTGAACAAAAGGCAAACGGGGAGGAGAGGAGGCACTGTGGGTCACCTTGGAGACAGGAAATGGCACCACAATCCGCACAGGGGTTGTATACAGACAAAATTCAAAACCCAAAAAAGGCTTGCACACTAGGTGCACAAAAAACCTTTGACAAAATACCACTGTAGGTACGAAACGCCGTTGGGTCATTTAACCAGGCTGTGGGCGTGCCTTTTTCTAGGTTCTCTGACTTTTTATGGTGAGCATTAAAGTATATTTTAAATGCATACTGTGGTCACGGTGTTTTGTGCACCTAGATATTAGGTCTGAAACACGTAAGTTTGAGTTATAAGATCTCTAAGCACCACATACAGTTTGTATGAATAATGCTTTTTATTTATTTTTAAAACATACGGAATGCCTCTAGATGTATGATTATATGAAAATGCCTAATAGATGTACGACAAAATTGATAGAGTTTTTAAAAAACAAGCAAACTTTTATAGGTACATTAGGAAGCGAAGAAAGACCAAGGGAGGGGATAGTGAGGCTTAATAAAGGGGAGGGGATATGTGCAGAGGGTGACAGTGAAAAGGCAGAGATACCGAACGAATACTTTTGCTCAATATTCGCAAAAGAAGAAGAGAGGGAGGTACTGAAACCAAACAATAGAAACACTCTGGACAGGGGGGTTGATACCAGTCCATTCACAAAAGAAATGGTCCTGAAAGAACTCCTAAGCCTCAAGGTGGACAAAGCAATGGGGCCTGACAGGATTCACCCTAGAATTCTAAAAGAACTAAGGGGAGATCTAGTGACACTACTGACTACCCTTTTTAACAAATCATGGGAGGATGGGGTGGTACCTGAGGACTGGAGGAGGGTGGATGTGATTCCCCTTCACAAAAGTGGGAGCAAAGCAGAGGCAGGAAACTACAGACCTGTTAGTTTGACCTCAGTGGTAGGGAAAATTATGGAATCACTTCTGAAAAAAAGAATTAAGTGCCTAGAGGCCAGCGGGGCACAAGGCCAAGGCAGCATTGATTCACAGCGGGAACGTCATGTCAGACGAATCTAACAGATTTCTTTGACTGGGTGACCAAAGTAATACACCAGGGAGGGGCTGTGGATATGGCCAACCTAGACTTTAGCAAGGCATTTGACACAGTCCCACACAAAAGATTAATAAACAAGTTAGCCAGCCTGGAAGTGGGTCCCAGGGTGGCAGTCTGGGTAACACAATAACTGGACAACAGGACACAGAGGGTAACAGTAAACAGAGTACACTCTGAAGAAAGGGGGGTTACTAGTGGGTACGAGACAAAGATCTGCAACAGAGTTGATACACAGGGCGGGGTAGAAAGCATGAGAAGGTGAGAAGGGACTTGGCAAGGTTGGAGGAATGGTCAAAAGTATGGCAGCTTAGATTCAATGCAAAGAAGTGCAAGTAATGCACCTGGGAAACAAACTCCCAGGGAAAAGTACACAATGGGGGTACGAACAACAACAAAAATGGAAAGGGACCTGGGGAGTCATATCAGATGACCTTAAGGCAGTCACGCAATGTGAGAAGGCAGTAAGGAGGGCTGGGGGATACTGGGGTGCACAGGGAGAGGCATCACCAGTAGAAAACAGAAGTTGTTATCCCTATGAACAGACAGTTGGTGAGACCCCATCTGGAGTACTGCGTGCAGTTCTGGAGACCCCATGTCCACAAGGCCTTAGACAGGATGGTGGCAGTCCAGAGGAGGGCAACTAAAATGGTGCAGGGTCTGCACCAGAAGCCATACGAAGAGAGAGACTAAAAGAGCTTAATATGTATACCCTTGAGGAAAGGAGGGAGAGGGGGGACATGATGGAAACTTTCAAGTACCTCAAGGGAATCAACGAAGTCCAAGAGGGTAGCACAGCGATAGAAATTAACTTTTTTTGGTACCTGCACCAAGGTGCACGTGGTGGCAAAAGTTACATGCATCAGAGTCGGGTTACTTGCACTAGTGGGCAAAATGATAAAAAAATTGGAAACAAATGATTTAACGGATTGTGGAATTGGTGCATACAAAATAAATTTATTACTATTCTAAAATAGTGCTTTCAAGCGAGGCAGGGACAGCTGGGTGGTTCTCCATCACAGAACTATACAAGGGCGTATGGTGTATGTACAGCAGAGACTATTATAAGAGTAGTGGTGGATGGGCAGTGGGCACAAACCAAGCACACACAGCAGCAAAACCACTGCAGCAGCAGATGGTAGACACTGCCTGCAGCAAACCTCACACTGCTTTGGCTATTTTTTTTAATTTTGCATGGGATGTTTATAACGCAGCTGTATTTCTTTTTTAATGATGATTTTAAGTGCAGGGTTTTTTCTCATTAATTTCAGACACAACTACTGTTGTTGGTGCTGCCCTGTTAACTGTAGATTGGGAGCAAGGTCACAGTAAGAATTCTGTGCTGCTAATATGAACTAAATTAGATTTTATACAATTTACCCACACCAAAATAAAAACAATTATCAGCAAGTTAGGGTATTTTGCTGCTGGACTGCTGCTCTGTCAACTGCAGTTCAGGGGCAAGGTCACAACAAGACGTATGTGCTGCTGATAAGAATTAAAGTAGGTTTTAATACAAATTACCACCACCAAAAAAAAAAAAGAAAAGAAAAAGTGGGCAGCAAGTTAGGGTATTATATTTTTTTTCCCTCAAAACAATCAAGTGGCAAATCGAGGTTGTGGTAGGTTATGGTAAAAGTTTATAACCACTGTTCCTGAGAAAGATTTTCTATCTTTCTGTAATTCTTAAAACAAACAAAGCCTTTACAGTATACCAAATCAGTTCTCAAAGCAACTGCTGTTCAGTTGCCCTTCTATCTCTCTGAAGTAAAGTCTGCTCAAAATCTACATAGGGGAGGGGTGAAAACCCCCAAATTGATTAATTTGCCTTCTGCCAAGTAATCAGTTTGCTTTGCTGAAATGTTTTTTTTTTTTTTTACTTAAACAAAAGTATATCTCTCCGAAGAAAAGCCTGCTCAAAAATCGTCTTGCGGAAGAGGTGAAATTCCAACTTTATCGAATTTGCCCTCTGCAAAATAATCTCTTTCTTTTGCTCAAAATATACTTTTTTTTTTTTTTTTTCACAAACAGAAGTCTGACCCTTCCTAAATATCTATAGCCATTTAATGTATAACAAATTTCAACGTTGATCACAAATTCCACTCACGGAAGAGCTTCGCGCCAAATGACTTCACTTCAGCAGTTCAATCCAAAATGCATAGCTGACACAGACACGCATGCCTGTGTGAACCATACTGTACCACGAGGGTAACAGAAAGAAGCACATATGGTACAGTAAGGGTAAGACAGTATGCCAGAGCCAGATATGCCATCATTACCACCATGCATCGTACGCTCCATAACCCTCCCCCCCCCCGTGCTTCCAACACCCATCGCTGACTGGCAGTGACTATTGTCTCAGGCAACCCAGTGCCCACCCCAAACCCTTTATTACCAGTCACCACTGCAGCCTGGGACTTCAGCATGATTGACTTGCCTCTCGGAGACTGTAGCCCCTCCTGATGTCCAGCCGTATGATCCCGACTCCTCTGAAAGACACATGGAGCTCTTCCTTCAGCACTTTGGCTCTCTGTCCCGACTCCAGCTCCAAACAGTGCTCACTTCCTCGTCACGCTGCTCACTCCCGAGAGTCCTCACTGTGGTGCGCATGACTTTACGCCAACCAGAAAAAAAAAAAAAGTATTCAGCCTGTCTCTCCAACACTGCACCCCTTGTGGCGACTTGTTGTAAATGCAGCCTAAAAGAACAAGAATGAGCTACCTGCACCACAGTGTATGCGGGAGAAAAAACTACATGCACCAGCCTGTTTCTACTTGCATAGGAAACAGACTAAGTATGTTAATTTCGAACCCTGGGGTAGCATCTTTAAGAAAAAGAGATGTGCAAGAACAAGGAGGCACAATCTGAAGATAGTGGGGGGACGACTCATGTGAGGAAGTATTTTTTCACAAAGAGGGTGGTGGACGCATGGCAAGGCCTTCCTGAGGAGGTTGTGGGGTCAAAAACAGTGGGAGAATTCAACAATGCATGGGACAGACATAAGGCAATTATAGTGGGGGAGTAGGAGCAAGTAGGCTGTTGGTTAACTAGGATCTGCAGCTTATCCAATAGGTAAGGAAATGGGCAGACTAGGTGGGCCAAGCGGTCCTTATCTGCCATTAAAGTCTATGTTTTTCTTTATGAAAATGCAGACTCACCCCCCACCAAAAAAAAATCTGAGGTTCCCAGAGCAAATTCATGAAGTGCAGCACTGTTTCTTTACATCCTCTAGTATGTCCTACAGTGCCTTGTGCTTCCTGAGAAGCTAGCAGACCATCCCAGGGACCCCCCCCACACTGATGGATGCACACCCCGAATGACTGCTGACACATCATGACTGCAAGGACTGAACCTTCCCCCAACAGGGTGCAGGGTAGCAAAAGTTAGAAAAGACAAAAATATAGATCCTGGCATTTACCCTTACAGTCAATCAGTAAACTAGTAATCTGTGTTAGAAATGTTCTTTTCCTTGTACTAGCATTGCTTCATATTCTAAAACAACCTCTTCCCTAGAGTTCTGAGTCACAGTTAATGCCTGCAGCATGTCACACCTTTGTAAAATGTGTTTGTGCTGTGAACTATTAAATGTCAAATTCGTGCTCTGATTTCACTGCTGTCAATGCCAGAGTATATACCACAAATGTATTTCAAAAGATATACTAAATGTATTGCTCTCTGACATTTCTGCAGAATGTAACTAAGTTTTCAAATAAAAGGAAATTTGACAACGCCAGGAACCAAGGGCTAGCTTTAAAGTTTGGGGGTCCCAGGCGAGATACTGCAGGTCATGGGCCCACCTCCCAACGTACTTCGGCCAAGTCTTTTCCTCCATAACATATGCCCATTTTATTTTTCATACATCCTGTGGCAACTTTCAGTTTTATTAAGGGGAAAGGTAGCAATGTGTGTCTTTTGAGCCCCTCTACCAATCCAATCCATATCTGTTTGTCTGCCACCAATTAATTAGTCAGGCCAAACTTTGGGAAGCAATTTCATAACATTAAGATTTGACATCAGAACACTCTGTTCATCCTAGTGACACCCTTTATTGCTGTTTTAACACGGCAATAACTAAAAACACTTTAATAAAATACAAATAACTGACTGTACATTGAGAAAGTACAGTTATGTAAGAACTTACCTTAACAGTAGATCTTCGAGAGAGGCTCTTGCAGTAGGTAATAACCATTAGGACTAAGCCACCAGGCACTAGGACCACACAGAAAACTTTAGCTAGCAGTGTCTGGCGGGGGACCACCCACCAGACGTCACATGACTAACATCAGCTTGATGCTATATAGTGAGCAGTCCCCACGCCCGCCCTCCAGTTCTCCCACTGGAGACCTAGAATGGTGCGACAGGAGAGAGGAGTGGGCTCCTGGAGCTATGGAAAAACTATACAAGAAGTAGCAGCAGCAAAAACACAGGGAGAAGAAGGGACGGAAAGCAGTACCTTCTGCAAGAGCCTCTCTCAAAGATCTACTGTTACAGTAAGTTCTTTCGTAACTGTACTATCTTACTTCGAGAGGGCTCTTGCAGTAGGCAATAACCATTAAGACTGATGCCCAAGCAGTCAAAGTCAGACAAGCCTGAAACATGGGCGGCAGGAATAGGTCTGCAGTAGGTGGGGACCTAAGATAATAGCCCTTGAAGGATTGCTAGGCCAAAGCCAGTCCTGCACCTAGAAACAATGTCCAAACTGTAATGCTTAGTGAAGGTGTGGATGGTACTCCAAGTAGCTGTCACACAGATATCCATGGCAGAGACATTTCTGAAACAAGCAGTAGATTCAGCCATGCCTCTGGTTGAATGTCCTCTAGCTTCTCCCATAAGTGGCTCACTATACTTCTGATAACAGAAAAAAAATGCAGTTTGCCAACCATTTGGACAAACACTATTTAAAAACAGCAGCGCCCTCTCTTTTGGGCGCGAAGGAAACAAACAACTAGTCCATTTTATCGACTGACTTTGTCCGGTTAGTGTAGTACACAAGAATCTATGTACATCTAGGGTATGAAAGATTTCATACTGGAGGTTTAAGGAAGTCAAGAAGGCAAAGCCCATATAGACCTCCCCCACAATTCAGTGGCGATGACCTAAGTCACCAACTTCCATAAGAAAGCTATCCAATCTTTTTTTGAAAATTACCAGACTATCAGCATCCACCACTTCCTGTGGTAGACTATTCCACAGTCTAACTGCCCTGCATTTGAACCCATTTCTTCTCAGTTCAGTTTTCACTGTTTCATCCCTCTATTGCTTATAAGTTATTATGTACCCTTAGGTGATATGGCTTCACCACCATTTCCAAACCCATTTCTAGTTTAAGATCTTCATCCCTCAACATTTTATATAATAATAATAGATCTCCCCTCAACCTACTATTTACCAATGACCACAAACCCAATTTCTTCAATCTCTTCTCATAGGATCCACCCTCATCTCCTATAATAATTTTTGTGAAAGTTCTTTGGGGTCTCTCCATTACCCTGACATCCTTACTAAGGAATGGGCCAAAAACTCTTGAACAATAATCCAAAATTGGTCTGACCATTGTCCTACACAGGGGGAGCAAGACCAAACTACTACATGATTGGAAGCCTCGTCTCATACAGTTAACCAACTGCATTGCTTTATTTGATACTATTTTACTTTGGGCACCACTTTTCAGATCATTTTGTCCATACACTCCTAGGTCTTTTTCACATTCTGACACCTTTAATTTCAAGCCTTGAATATTATAAGTCTGCAGAATATTATGCTTTCCAAAATGCATTATCACACATTTCTCCTTATTAAACGTCATCCCATTTTCAATTGCCCATTCCATTACACCAATCAAGTCCTGCCCAAAAATCAATCTATCCTCAAAAGATCTACTACCCTACCCACCTTAACATCATCAGCAAATTTTATTAGTTTATTTTTACTAGATATCTTTAAGTCACTAATAAAAATGCTGAACAGCAACGGCCCAAGTACTGAACCCTGGGGTACACCACTCCCTACCTTTAGTGGATCGGACACGTGACCATGCAGTCTCATTCTCTGAACTCTATTTGACAGCCACTGCTCCACCCATCTTACTTTGGCAGAATCTAACCCCATCCCAATAAGCTTTTCAATACTCTTACAATGTGGAACTGTATCGAAAGCTCTACTAAAGTCGAGCATTACCACATCTACCTTCCTTCATCAATTAACCTACTAACGAGTTCGTAGAAAGTCACTAGATTTGTCTCATACGATCTATTCTCCACAAATCCATGTTGACTTTTATCTACTAAATTCCTTCCTTTCATATATTCAACAATAGTTTAACTCAAGATACCTTCCACAATCCTCCCCACAACAGAGGTCAAGCTCACCGGCCTATAATTTGATGCCTCACTTCTTTTACCCTTCGTATAAATGGGTACCACGTATGCCAATTTCCACATCTCTGGCACTACCCCCTCCTCCAGTGATTTTTGTCCTAATCTAGTTATAACTGGTGTTAGTACATCCTCCAAATCCTTTAAGAAATAGGGGTGTATCCCATCCGGGCCAGCTGCTTTTTCAGCCTTCAATCTCCTTATCCTACCTTCCACCTTTTCTTCCGTTATTATTTTGGTTGGATCCAATATACTTTTTTCCAATAACCCTGTCTCCACAACTACATCATAGTTTTTGTAAAAAGCTCCAAAGCATCTACTAAATTCGTCTAACATCGCCTCAGGTTTAGAAGTCATAACTCCATCTATATTTAGTGGTCCAACCAACTGCTTTCCCCTAATTAGAATGTGCAGGGCAGTACAATTTAAAGTAAACTCAGAAACCACTTTTGGCAAAAACTTAGGATTTATATGCAGAGCCACCCTGTCTCTGAAAAATTAAATAAGGTTCCTTACACATCAGGACCTGAAGCTCAGAAATCCTTTGAGCAGAAGTAATAGCAACTAAAATGAGCACTTTCCAGGAAAGGTAGAGCATGTCATAACTGGCCGCCGGTTCAAAGGGAGGCAGTGTGAGCTTCTTGAAAATGAAATTCAGGTCCCAGGGAGGAGCAGGACTCCTGACTGGGGGTTTCAGATGGAGGATCCCTTTCAGAAAGGTTTTGGATACCTCCAGCTGAGCTACAGTTTTGCTGTCCGCCAGAATGTGGTAGGCAGAAATGGCAGACAAATGGACCTTTAGAACAGAGTAGCTTAGGCCCAGGTCGGATAGGTGCAACATGTACTCCAGGACCTGTGGTACAGTGCATGAGAAAGGGTCCCAACCCTTAGAAATGGCCCATATGGAGAATCTCTTCCATTTCATAGCATAAGTAGAGCTTGTGGATGGCATTCCAGCCTCCACGAGTACCTGAACCACTCTGGAAAAGACTCCAAACTGTGAAGCAGCTATGTAAACAGGTGCTACGCATGGACGTGAAGGGACTTGAGGCCAGGATGGACCAGGGTGCCTTGTTCCTGGGTAAGAAGATCCTGGCAGATGGGCAGGGGAATCAGAGGTTCCACCATCAACTGCTGAAGCAGAGGGAACCAAATTTGGCGAGGCCAGTAAGGGGCGATCAGGATCATGTGAGCCCCTTCCACTTGTAGTTTCAGCATCACTCTCTGCAACAGAGGAAAGGGGGGAATGCATATAAGAACCTCCCTGTCCAGCAAAAGGACAGCAAATCTCACCAGAAAACACCACAACCTGGAACAAGCAAGCAGAAACTGGGTAGTTTTGCATTGGATGGGGATGCGAACAGATCGATGTCGGGTCTGCTCCAAAGGTAGAAAATTTCTTCTACCGTTGACGGTCTCAGTTTGCACTCGTGAGCTCTGGCTTGGGTGTGGCTGTCCGCTAAGACTTTTGAATGCCCAGCACGTGCACTGCCGTGAGATGAAGGCTGTGTTGGACTGCCAGTAACCATACACACATCGTCTCCCAACATAGGGGATAAGAGCGCGAGCCTTCCTGTTTGTTCAGGTACCAGACAACGTACATATTGTCTGTCTGGATCAGGAGAGATCCTGGTCTGAGGAGGGGCTGGAAGGCCTGTAAGGCATATAGCACTGCTCTCATCTCCAGCACATTGATGTGTAGAGAAAGATCTGAGACCAGGAACCCTGATTCCTACGATCCCCTAAATGAGCTCCCCAACTCAGACCCGAAGCGTCCATCGTTTGGGTCTGGGTGGAGGGAAGTGGCTAAAAGGGAACACTTCTGGTCAGGTTGTTCAGGTTCTGCCACCATAGAAGATCTCAGGCCATCAAGTTGGGAAGATCCCTCCCTAGGGTTTTATACAGTTCGATTCCTTTCCCACTATCTCTCATGGGGTGCTGTGGTTGGCCCCGGGTGAGGACCCATTCCTACGTTCCTGGGGGTCAAGGTCTACCCGCCTGCTTAACAATCCATTGGGCTTCAATTACTAAATCTAAGCATGAATGTTGATATATGTTTAAGAATAAGTGTATATTAGTTAAATTGCTTTTTCCTTAATAACGAATTGTAACTTTTGCAGAATAACACTGTATGCTCTATCAAGGTTGTCTCTTATAATAAAAATGAAATAAAAAAAAAAAAGCGATCATCTCAGGCCATCCGATTGGAGAACCAGATCACATGATCTAGGTCGTCTGACCTCTGATCCCACTGAACCCGGAGTGTCCACTGAGTGACACGCATGTGGAGCCTGGCCAGGAAAATAGTTGGAATAGCGGCTGCCGTAAGACCCCGAAGAAGTGGGACCAATCTTACCATACTCCAGTATTGGGAGATCACCAAGCTAGCTTGTCTTTGCAGAGTCTCTGCTCTGTCCGGAGGAAGGAAGGCTCGACCCTGGACCGTATCCAGCACAGCCCCAATGAACTGTAGGTGTTGTGATGGAGACAGGTAGGACTTGGGGTGGTTCACTGTGATGCCCACTTAGTTGAAGAGGTCCAGGGTAGCAGACAGGGAAGACACTAGACTGTCCCTGGATGGGGCTGAGCAGAGCCAGTCATCAAGGTATGGGAATACATGGATGCCCTGACGACAAAAAGCCGCAGCCACCACCGTTAGACACTTCGTGAACACCCTGGGTGCCGACAAAAGGCCAAAGGGGAACACTTTGAACTGGAAGTGCTCTCCCTGGAACATGAACCAGAGGAAGCGACGATGGGACGGAAAAATAGGAATATGCAGATAGGCAGCTTGCATATCCAGGGCTCAAAGGCAGTGTCTCTGTTGTAGCAAAGGAAGGAGATCTGGGAGAGTCAGCATACAGAATCTCTTGTATTCTACACACAGGTTCAGGCTGCTTAAGTCCAAGATCAGATGGAGGTCACCCGTCTTTTTGGGCACCAGGAAACAGTGGGAATAGTATTCCCTGCCTGCCTGGGTCTGATGAACAGGTTCTATGGCTGCTTTCCTTAGCAGAGATTCAATCTCCTCCCTCACGAGGGGAAGATGCCCCAGAGGAGGTCTCTCTAGAAATTCTACTGTGTAGCCTTGAGCTATGAGCTCAAGTACCCACACATCTCAAGTGATCGCCTCCCAGCCCGGTAGGTGGATTGCAAACCTGCCCCCTACTGGTTCCTCCTGAGCTGTAGGAGTAGGTGGGAGGGCCTGTCACGAGTCAGGAGGCAGAAGGAAGGGTAGGAGGAGCCATTCCTGGAAGCTCTCTGAGACTTGGCTGGGGGGAGCTGTACCTGCCGTGGGAGCTTGATGTTTGTTCTGACATCAGTTTGGTTGTTGCTTTTGCTGGTGCCTTTGATGCCAACAAAATGGCTGCTTAGGCTCGCCAGGAGGCTTGTACATGAACTGAACCAAGCAAAAAGCTTTGCCCTTGTCTTGCAGGTCAGTGATAATGGCTTTGACATCACCGCCAAAGAGAAGAGGGCCCCGAAAAGGGGCATCTTGAATGGCAGACTGGACTTCAGGTGCCAAGCCAGAAATTCTCAGCCATTAATGCCTGCACATGCTGATGGCGGTAGCTATACCACAGGATGAATCATCCACCACACAACAGGTAGCACTCAGGGCATGACAGCTGGCTGATCTGGCTGTTCTGACCGTTTGAGCAATGTCTGATTTCAGGTCCTAGTCAGGCATAGCTTCAAGTTTGGACTCTTAATGGGCCCAAAATGAATTTCTGATAGACTACCATATAAGCCACATAGTTAAGGGCTTGAATGGCTAAGGTACAAGACGAACAAAGCTTTCATCCAAATTGGTTTAAAGTCCTTCACTCCTTAGTCCAGAGGAGAGGTCCTCAGGTGTTTAGGTTTAGCTGAGTGGTCATGAGCCACGCTGATGATCACCGAGTCAGCTTTAGGGTGGAGACAAAGGTGGTCTTTTCCTTTAGGAGTGTGATAAAGTCGATCAGCCTTTCTGGACACAGCAGCCAGAGAAGAAGGCTGTTTCCAAATAGTGGAGGACAAATCCTTGTGAGGGCCTAGCCACAGTGAAATGAGAGTAGGAGACTGATCTGTTAAATCATGGTGCTAGGTGACCCTGTGATGTTGAGGATCTTGATCCTGTGTCTTCCAGTCATATGCCTCCTGAATCTTCCTGAGGACCTCCATCAGGGAAGGATCCTCTGGAGGAGATCTGGGAGATTCCTTCGGTTTAGGGTCCTCTGGGATGGGGGACTTATAAACCGAGCCCGAAGGAGAGGAATCCGACTCTGATTCCGATGTCATACTCCTGTTGGATATCCTAGCCTTAGGAAGGGGAATTGGTAATACATTGCTGGGTAGCCTTCCAGAGGAACCGTTGGAGGAGCCAATGGACCTGGCTGAGGACCTGAAGGAGGGGCTGAGGGGCCTGGAAGAGGACAAGACAGTGGAGCCGAGGGACTCAGATGGGGGCCTGATGGCATGTTGATAGGACCAGACAAAGAAAGGTCCAGCATCAGACCACCAGGCAGAGGATCCAGCGTCAGCTGCTGAGGGCCGGAAGGTCCTACCCAGGTCTTGGGGGACCAGATGGGGGAACTTCCCATATCGGCACTGGTCCCGAAGGAAGCTCTGGCGTCGGGCGATCCAGTGTCAGCAGTGGAATGGTGCCGATGGGTGGTTGCTCTTCCCCCTCTAGTTCTGGGTGTGCAGGGGAAGCCAGAGGGTTCACCCCAGGAGGCGGAAAGGGAGTGTCACAAGAGGGCAAACCCTCCCAGGAAGGATGCAGCACTAGTGGTAGCTGTTCCAGAGGCTTGACACTAGGCCTGTTGTCAGGGCCAGACGTAGGATCAGGGGCTGGGCGTTCACTGGTGGAACCGGCATTTGACATATCAGTCGTGGCTGGGCGTTCATTGGCAGAGCCAGCACCCGACTTATCAGCCGTGACCGTGCGATCGTCAGAGAAGCCAACAACCGACTTATCAGCCTTGCCACTCACCTTAGGCCCAGCGGTTTTGATGGGCCTAAGGGCAGCAGGTGTCTCTGTTTTTCTAGAGACTCCAACCAGAACTGAAACAGGTGCCAATGGCTGCTCCACGGCAGCAGTAGTAGTCTTGGCTAGAGGGGCACTTCCCCAGGTGGAAGGTCGCTCAGAGAACTTGGTCCCCTAGGGGAGCTGTGGGCATGAGAGAGAGACTGATCCAGGTCTTAAAGTCTCTCCTTGTTCTTCTTCTTCTTGCGATGTCCCTCCAGTGAAGAGGAAGAACTCCTGAGTTTCTGCAGCTCCTTCTCCATATATGCCATTTTTTATTTTAAAATATGGGCTTCCAGGGCCTGTTGACGGTGTTTATGTGTGGCTTGGTTGAAGCGCTGGCAGGCCTCACAGTCCTTGGTCTTGTACTCTGGGCTCAGGCAAAATAGGCAGAGGGAATGGTCGTCTTTGTGAGGAGCTGTGATCCACAGGAGTCGCATTTGTTTTTATGCGATTTGGAAGGCATCAGAGATGACATAAACGAAGCTTAGAAACACTACACTAGTAAGTTTAAATAAGGAAAAAACGAGTAAAATACTCCTCCAAAATGGCGTTGACAGTAGCAGTGTTCTCCATGAGGTCCGACATGCGCAGGTGACGAAGGAAAAGAACTGGAGGGTGGGCGCGGGGACAGCTCACTATATAGCATCACGCTGACATCGGGTAGGCAGTCCCCCGTCAGACACTGTTAGCTAAAGTTTTCTGTGTGGGCCTAGCACCTGGTGGCTTAGTCCTAATGATTGTTACCTACTGCAAGAGCCCTCTTGAAGTAAGATGTATCCTTTCTGTACACACTATCATTGCTTATCTGAGCTAAGTAATCCTTACTAACACTGGGAAACAATGAGGTCAAGCGTGGACAACAAGACCATACTCCTCAGGTTTAGGCAGGTGGTCACATTCAAAGGGGACTGGTGATTGGGCTCATGGGTCCAGGTGTAAGGGGCACGTCAACTTCACAAATGAATGGGTGTAGGCGCAGGACACAGAAAGGGGTAACTAGGGTATAGGTATATGACAAGCTGGTACGAGAGTGGCATTGGGTGGTGTGGTGACAGACACATGGTCTGTGACACACACTATTCTTGATGACATTTTCAGGTGGGATTAGCTTTAACCCAGTTTTTTAGCTGGGTGCACTAAAGCACAGGAAGGTTAAATGACTTGCTTAATGACACAAAATCTATAAGTGGCTCTGGCTATCTCAGTCTCCCAATTTACCATTCTGGACTCTAACCACTAAGCTACAGTATTTTGCCTACCTATTTTACTAGTAGTATGTTAATAAAATAATAAATCAGAAGCCTGCATTTTTATTTGTTTTTCACACAGGAAATCAACTATGTAGGCAACTTGACAAAGATGAAATTAAGAGTTATTCCATTACATGGGAAATAATTTTGAAACAAAAGTTAAGTACAACAAGAATTCTTTTTCCGTGGCTTCTAAATATTCAAACTAGAAAACAAAAGCCTAAGGTATTATGAAATAATGTGGGATTTGTCAAATTTTTAACAGGAAGTGCTTACTGTGGTCTTGACCATGGGAAACACCTAAGCTTAATAAGTCTGGCATTCCTCCAGACCACACACTCCACTGACTTCCTCCAGCAGATCAGCATAATGGGATATTAAAAGCTTGACAATCTAGCGAGATACCAACAGGTGAAGATGCCAGGTACAATATACCAGACCTAGCCAGCACCTCCCTCTCGGTATTTTCACCCGATGGCCCCGTGCTGCAGAATGTTCCTGATTTTAAATACTTGGGCAGGGTTCATTTTTGGGTGGGGGATTGGGACAACTGGCACACAGCTTTTAATTCTGACCCACTTTTTCTTCTACCTTGGGGACAACTTGTTCAGTGTTATTGAGGTTCTAAACTGATCTTTTATGAATCTGGGCTCAGCTGAACAATATGACCCATTATTTTTTTCATTTGACGCTCACTTTTTATACCCAGTAGGTCAATGTCCCACACAGATAAATATTTGAAATGAACCTTGCTTGGGCATAATTCTCGACCCCTCCTGCTCCTATATGGATCACATCAACTCTACTGTTCATCGGGTTAACCAAAAGCTTGGGGCTGCATATAGGTTAAAACAATTCCTGACCAGTGAGGCCCGCTTAGCTATTGCCCAAGGCAACCTGCTCCCTATCATTGACTACTGCTCCCCCATACAATCCCATGTGTCTTCTGCCCTGCGCTCGAATCTAAACTCGGGTATACAATAAAGCATGTCGTTTCTAACTCCTGGCACCCTACTCCACTCGCCACTGTGACCTCTACCAAGCGCTAGGGTGGCTCCCACTCTCCGATCGTTATGACTATGCACTAGGTTGTATCCTTGACAACACCCTTAGAAACGGCACTACATCACCTTATGCCGCCTTTCTGAAGGCCAGAGCTCCTTCCAGATGCTTATGCGTGTTCTTGGGTCCCCCCTATGGAAATCCCTAAGGTCACCACTGG
Source organism: Neoceratodus forsteri (assembly GCA_016271365.2). Lineage (NCBI taxonomy): Eukaryota > Metazoa > Chordata > Ceratodontiformes > Ceratodontidae > Neoceratodus > Neoceratodus forsteri. The sequence goes on from CM057458.1 coordinate 1,213,315,138, forward strand.
AATGGGTGGCAGAGCACTATCTGTGGTTGCTCCCCCTCTCTGGAACAGGCTCCCTGCTTGACTCCGGTCCACTGATACCCACAGCTCTTTCAAACACCGACTCAAAGCCTGTTTACTGAACAAGAGTAAATGCCTGTGCTCTCCAGAGTACTCTCCAACAACATGGTACCTTTCCCGCCCATCTCAACTGCTACCTCTGCTCTTATGACTTGTTTTGCCTAGTTTAGCTGTGAACTAAACTGTAAACTGTAGTGTGCTTTTTTTCTTTTAGACTTCCTCCAACATATTGTAAACTATACTGTATTTATTTTGTTGCTGTATTCCTAATGATCTGTACGTAACTCGGTAGTGCCATATTTGTGGCACGGGTCGTGCCTGAAAATGGTCCCTCGGATCAGTGTACTTACCTGGTAATCAAAGACTTAAATAAATAAATATACTGAACGTGTTCTAGTCTCAGCAAATCCACCTTTCTGCAGTGCCACAGAACTGATGTATGTACCCATACAGCTCAACAGCCAAAGACTTCATTAGTACAACTGCATAAGCCATGATACCTTCCTAAGGGACCTGGAGGTTTTTAAAAGAGTACGACTACGACCCCTGAATAATCTGAAAGTCCAGCTGCACGAACAGTACAAGTAGAGACAAGTTAATTTTCGTACTGGCATTAAAATATTACAAAAATGTAACCATGTCAGTAAAAGTGGATTTCGTAACAATACTGATAGATGGACTGAGGGAAAAGGATCCACAGAATAGAAACAGAGGTCTGAGGCAGGGCCTTCTGGTGGTGCTGCCACTGAGACCGAGATCAGCTGGGGATAGGATGTTGTGTATACTGCATTCGTATTACGTCTTCAAGGGTGCAAGGTTGGACCATGGCTACTACAGGCACGTCAGCCTGACATCAGTGCCTGGCAGGGTCCTGGAATTCATTATCAAGGACAGAAGAATGGAACACTTGATTGAGGACAAGGTTTTCCCCCCCAAAAGCATGGCTTTATAAGAGGCATATTATGCCATACCAACTCGATCACATTCCTCAACAAGGTGACCAGGGAGGTGGACAGAGGCAGGACCACAGCCCTCGTCTATCAGGACTGAAGCAAGGCCTATGGCATTGTGTTGCATGATAAGCTACTAGACAAAGAATACCAGTGTGGGAAACACGAAGCATACACAAGGTGGACTGCTAATTGACTTAAAGGCTGTGACTGACACGCATACACTGAGTAAAGAGGGGTACCCAGTGGTGTTCCTCAGACTCAGCAGTGGGGTCACTGCATTTCAACATTTTCATCAATGATCTGGAAGCTCAAGTCTCTGGCAGACTATTCAAAGGGGAACTGTCAGCATTCCCCAATTAAAAACACAGGATCTTCAAAGTCCTGATTTTCCTAAAACGCACTTGCTGTAACTGTTTGAAATACCTGAGATGACTGAAATCTTAAGTTTCTCTGGTTGATCCTGCATCCCTCCACCCGCCATTATTGTCCCAGCGTCCCCTGCAGCCAGATCTCTGATTACACAACTGAAGGGCTAAGAAAATAGCTCCTTGCAGCAGTAGGTAAAAAAAAACAAACTGATGTTTCACCTGTATCAGGCTTTAAAATAAACTGTAAAGTTTATATGGAACTACATGAATGGACATCAGTTTATTTCACTTGGGGAGTGCGTTCCGTGACTGAATTGTGTTGGCTGTTGATTATCATGGAGAATCCTCTCTACACTGTGCGGCTCTGGCTTTTCAACTCCTACCTGCCAGTATAGTTGCTGTAAAATATTAACAGATAAGAAGCGCATGTTCACGATTCTAAGGCTGGTACCAATCAATAGAAGAAATCGCTTTTCTCAGTTGATCAGTATAAGCCTTAGAAGCATAATCATGCGCTCCTTATCTGTTAATATTTTATGGCAACTATACTATCACATACGAGTCCGTGGCAGCTTAGCCCGTCAGTCGCATCATCAGAGGGCTGGCCACGGGGAACTCTGGTGCAATAATAATGGACAAAGGGTCGCAGGACCAACCAGATAAACTTATGATTTCGGCAGTCTCAGGTATTAAAACAATTATAGCTAGTGTGTTTTAGAAAATCAGGACTTGTAGGTCCCGTGTTTTTAATTGGGGAATCCTGAGAGTTCCCCTTTAAGTTTGCTGATTACACTAAGCTGGCCAATATGGTGAACTTTCTTTGAGGTTGACGACAAACTTTGGGAGAAGCTGAACTGGCTGGGGGACTGCTCAGGCTCCTGAAGCCCTTCCTCCAGTGAAGCCAAATGCAAGGAATTACACTTGGAGAGGAAAAACAGATGCAAAACTTACACAATATGTGAGACTTCTCTTGCTGCAGTGAATGAGAAAAGGGACCCGGGGATCATACTAGACAAGGGGCTAAAGTATGACAAGCAGTGCACAGCTGCTGTCAAGAAGGCGGGAAGAATACTGGGATGCAAGAAACGGAGGTGTCCAGCAGAGACGGGGATGTAATCCTACCACGTGACAAGGCCCTGGCTGGTCCCACTTGGAACAGTTTGTGTAGTTCTGGTCTCCTAATACAAAAATGATATTGGTGCAGTGAAAAGGGGGTAACACAGTGCCAACAAGACGATAAGGAGTATGGAGGATAAAAGTTATGAGGAGACTAAAGGCCCTGAACATGTTCACCCTAAATCCAGCCTGGTAGTGCAGTGGTATTGCTACTGCTTGCTACGCCAGTGACCTGCATACGGCTATGGACACGGGTCACTCGGTGGGCCAGCCAGGGGGAAGAAGCATGGAATGTCTCATCAACAGATCTCCCTTTTCAACAGCGAGGGTCATTGTGTCCCACTACATGACAAACCACCTGGCAGGCATATATCCGGGAAGAAGAGTGGATATCAAAAACTGTTAGAACACGTGCCACCATGCATATATCTGTTTATAACTGCGTGCTGGACATCCTCAAGGAGAGAAAATATAGGTAAACTCCATGTTCTGCAGGATGATGTCAGCACCTTCGCAAGACCTGTACTACCAATAATGGCACTCACCCACCAGATACTGGTTCAGAGCAAGTGGTGAAGGTAAGTCCAGAGGAAGGTGGGTGACAAGGCTGGGGGGTCCAACAGATGGGAACAAGCTGAGCAGTCCAGGAGAAAAATACAAAGCTGAACAAAAAAAAAATTTGCCCTGCAGAAAAGGCTATGGGGGAACTTGATGTTAGTCTTCTATATACAATAGGTTATCGCAAAGTTTTAACAGGCAGAAAAGTCTGATCTGGTGTGCTTCGGCATTATGCAAGCACATACCCTAAAGCTCAAAGGTGAAACATTCTGCGGTAACATTAGGAGGCACTTCTTTACTCACATGGTGGTGAACCTACAGAACAGCCTACTAGCAAAGACCCTGGACAGGAAGACTATGCAGATTTTAAAGTAAACGTGGACAAATACACCTACCAATGAGAGCAATAGGTACCCTCCCAGTAGTAGGGTGAGTAAGAAAAGTCAATATATTAGTACATGTCTACACAGTATACTTGTTAGTTTTTGTTCATAAAAGCAGGGATGCAGACGTGATGGACCTATTGTCCCTTATGACTATAATACGTTACTATGCTACCATGTTACTGTAAGCGTGAAGTCCTTCCCTTAAAGGAAAATACTACTTTTATTGTAGAAATTCCACCCTACACCCTTACCCCCATATTAGGCTGTTTAAGCAAAAATGAAATTTTTTATGCATTGGGAACATACTTTTTTTGTAACTTTGTACTCCTCTCGCTCTCCCAATATGGCACGACTGAGGGACGCCGGCATTTTCTATCATGGTGCGGCATTCACTGTACTGCTTGCTCGCACTGAAAAGCCTATGCGCGAGCAGTGCTGCGCCACACCCCGATGGCAAATGCCAGTGCCCGGGTTGTGCCATATTGGGAGATCAAGAGGAGTACACAGTTAGAAAAAGTAAGTTCCCAATACATAAAAAATTTCATTTATGCCTGACGAGCCTAATCGGGGGGTAAGGGTGTTGGGGATGGAGTTTCTACAATAATAAGTGTTTCCCTTTAAGCCCAAAGAATTAAAGTCAGAGGTACTATTTAAATAGATAACAAGCAACAGACGATGATAAAGACCGTGGGGTCATCTCTGATGGGAAGCTAAAGCAGTCACAGCAATGTGCAGCAGTAGTAATAGGTAAGACAACCCAAATGCCGGGCTACATTCAAAAGGGCAGAACAGCTGGCCTGCCGGCACAGTGGTGATGCTACTGCTCATGATGCTGGCAGCCCGGGTCCGGGAATGAGCCTGGCTCGCTAGAGGGTCGACTGCAGAGAAGAGGACTGAGCCTCCCACTGGACACTCTCCTCCTCTGAGGAGGGAGATGAGAACACTCCGCCATGTTACCACCACCTGGGTGACCGCGGGTGGCAGTACAGGCTGGAAGTGCATGCATTTGGGGAGAGATGCCAATTGGCTGAAGCAGGCAATGACACACAACGTGCTCACACCCACCTAGTCAGTGCCCTTAGGGAAGGGGAGAACAAGAAAAACCCTTGGCTGTGCAATATAATGGGCTGACACAGCTTGCAGATCCACACCTGCCGACCTGGGTGCTATCCTGGCACACAACCTACCTGCTCTGAAGGGATCTGAGCCAGTTGGACAGTATCTATTGATGGGAAAGGATACCAGGAGTTTACAGCCAGAAGAATGGTAAGTCCAGGGAGAAGCCGAGGTGACGGGTTGGGACAGAGCCAGGTCCTGAGGTGGGGCCTGGAACCCAGCTGAGAGAACAAGGTGCATAAACAGAAAGTTTAAAAAGAAAAAAAAAAGGTATCACACATCCTGAAAAAAATATGATTCTGCTACTTTATACTGCATCGGTAGGGTGGCACTTAGGGTACCATGTGCAACTCTATTTGACGTAGTATTTAAAGGAGAGTGCAGTAATTGAGAGGGTGCAATCAAGAGCAATTAAAATGTTATCGGAATGGAGAGGTCCTCTGCTGCCCTGTTATTAATATTATGTTATGACATATTGAAAGGGGAGTCTCCCAACAGGGCAGAGGAGTCAGCCGCCCGATGCAGGAAACTTAGAAAGTGGAATGAAAAACTGCAAATACACTGAGAAACTTCTGGTTAGGACAAGATAGTTTCTTTTGATAAGAACGTTCATCGATTATTGCATAGGAAAAATTTATCATATAAACAATTAAAAAAGGTGACCTATTGTTTATTTTGCCTAGACAAACTGAGTGGGCACCTCACGAAATATTGGCTTTTATTTATGGTGGAAGCGTAAAATAAACTTTCTGGATATTACATAGGAGTTGACGCTTTTTTCTTGAGGGCCCAAAACCCTTCAGTCAGAGGTACCAGGACCCCAGGTGAAGGCTGGACCAGTAGGAAATCATGGTTTTCTTTGGAAATGACATAATGCTTGTCTGCCCTTTTATCCAGGGCTGGTATCTATAAAGCTTCCTTAAAGACTCTGTTTGTCAAAGTATGGAAAGCCTGTAACTGGCATATGGATTTTACCAGTTAAGCCAGGGATAGAAACTTGCCTTCAAAGTCCAAGTCCTTGACCACCCTCCTTTCAAAGGTATCAATAGGAGAATATATCTTTGGTGGTGCTATGTGGGATGCATCCACTGTATCACCTGTCTCAGAGACATCAAAGAGCAGCAGTGTCCAGAACACACTGATCTGAGAGGTCCTCTAGCTCAGACTGCCACTCAGAAAAACAATCAAATATCCTGGGAGTTGCTGGCCCAGTGGCGCTCAGGGTTCAGGCGCTGGACACCACACCTCGCTCCACACCGGTGACCTGGGTTCAGGAGTAAGCCCGGGCTGCTGGGGGTTGGCCGGGGGGAGACAGGCTGAAGCGTCCGATGACGGCTCGCCTTCTCCAGGGGAGGGAGGGTTCTCTATCCCAGCAAGCTGTGACCTCTGGCGGAGGCTAGGGGCGCGACGGCAAGTCAGGGTCCCAGGGGCTGGATTGGTTGAGGGACGAGGGTCAGCAACCAATCAGCCTCAGGACTATAGGGAGGGAGGGCGTTGCCCACGACGTCAGCGTTGGCGTTGACGCCACAGGGCCCTTGTGGGAGAAAATGAAATACCCCACTGGAGCCAAGAAGATGGAGTCGAAGCCCTGGGTCTTTATGTGCAAAGCCAAGCCTGCAGCCCCGCAGACCCTGACAAATGCAAGATTTGGGGGATTGCCCCCACCCTGACCCCGCCCGGGGGGGTATCCTGGGAGCTGTTTCTGGCAGAACATGGTATACAGTGAGGGCTCTGGCAGGTGGGCTCTTAGGAAGGGATAGGAATCCTAATACTTTGCCAACTGGATATCCCTGAATGGTGAACCCCCATTCTGCTGCGCTTCCATAACCAGCCTCATAGGGATGGATAAGTTTAACACTTACAAGGCCTGTAGTCCTAGGCTGGGAGAAGCTGGCCCTGGAGCTGGAGCTTCCACCTGAACAGTAGGCTCCTGACCAGGCCCTGAACTGGACCAGATACACGGACCAGAACTGGGAACCACTTTGGACTTATTCAGACCAGTGCCAGGACCACGAAGGGACTGGAATTGGCCCTTCTTACTACAGAGCTCAAGGAAGCCAAGAAGAGATCAGGGTCTCTAGGTGGCAGTGTACCCAGAACCACAGTGGGTTCAAGGGGTAAATAGAAATTGTCCCCGGTGTCAGGAACCACAGTAAGATTCTGACTTAGTCAACCTGTTGGGTGTCAGAAACCAGTAAGAACCAGCGGAATATTGTGCAGCATTCGTACCAGCACGGTTCCAGTGCCTAGGCCTTTCACTGAACATACAGCTGCGGTGCCCTCACCTGCAGTGGAATTTGTCAGAACATTGTCCCTGGAAGGAGACCGGGACCAGCACTTAATCAGCAGCTCCAGAGAGCCAGACCTCTCCTCTAAGGTTCTGAACTGGAAATCCAGATTCTGAAACTGGAGGGGCCATATACCGCACCCAGAGAGGAAGGACTTACTATGCCTTCGGGAGATTCAGTTCTGGACTTCAGCTTGAACTTTCTCTTCTCATGTGAATTCTAGAGATGTCCTTGCAGTGAGGACAACCCATGACTATTAAGTGCTCTAGACCTAAACAGTTCAGGCCATTACTATGGCCATCAGCCAAAGGCATGGCCTTCTTACAGCCCATCAGGGCTTAAACTCACTCAAAGGGTTAGCATTCTAAACTGGTTAAAACGTGACAGAAGAAGTCAGCTGCCCTTCAGTCAGTACCTTTTTATTTATTTTATTGATTTATTTTAAATGTTTTACCAGGAAAGATGCGCTGAACTGGTAACAGTTTGGCTTCCAGCTGTATCCTGGTGGAAGAGGTGCAGGAGAATAGACAATAAAAAAAGGAGCAGCTAGTACCACAAATTAACAGTTGTGCAAACTATATAGTGCAGTGCAATACAGTGCAGCAAGGTGCCTCTGAAAAAGTAAAGTGCAAATCAGCAAAAGCAGTGAATAATACTGTAAATAGAAAGAGAGAGTGGCGGATGAGCCTTCCTCAGCCAATCGGTCCTGGAGTTAGAAATGCAAACATGCACTGAACATCTTTTAGTATTTTTTGACAACTGTACTGGTACATAGGTGTCCCCCCGCGGCTTAGCCCGTCAGTCGCGTTATCAAAGGGCTTGCTGCGGGGGACTCTGGCATAGTAATGGCAGGCAGAGGGTCGCTCGATCAACCAGGTAAAAACAAACTGCAGCTCTGTTGGTGAATTAAAAACATTACAGCTAGTGTGTTTTACCTGTAGGGCCTGTGTTTTTGCCTGGGGAATGCTGACAGTTCCTCTTTAAGAGCTGGGGTTAGGAACTGGGAACCTTTCAGGGAATATTAAGAAAACTGCCACTGTATCTAGCAAACCTTTTGAGCAATCTATTTACAGGCTATGGACTCTGATCCCAGGGTTGTATCACTTTTGAGGTTCTTAATGCCAAGTCAAACAATGATAAACAAGCTGTTTCCTAACTGGCACCTTGCACGTGGGACACAGTACCTAACTTAACTAGGTGTTTGACAAAGTCACCAAGAAAGTTCTGAGACGTTGTGCTAACATAGAACCAGGAGAAAGGCTACTGGCCTACCGTGTCTACCCACTCCTACCTAATGCTGAATAACAGAGCCTTAGAGGCTCTTCACTCCCCCCCTCCCTTCTTGTGTGGTCTATACCAAGCTCTTATATCTGACCTTGTTAGAATCCCACTAGTGATTTCACACAGACCATCTCCTCCACGGGATTATTACACCCCTCCTTCACCCTATCAGTGAAAAATACTCCCTGAAGTTGTCTCTTAAACTTGCCCCCCAACCCCATTAGCTTCATGGAGCTGCCCCTGGTGTTTGTATTCCACATCAGTCTGAATAATTCCTTGTTATCTACTTTTGAAAATTTAAATTTACTGTGATTTTGTCCCCTCCTGCCTGACTGGTCCCCATCAGTCCAGCCACTCCGCCCACCCTGTTACCCACCATCCCTGGGACTTACCTCTGTTTCGCTGGTCTCCCATGGATAACCCACCATAGGAAGGGCTGCCAAGGGGTGCAGTGGGGTTGGGGGATGGGGGCTGACCTTTATTCCCCAGAGAGAGAGCTGAATCATCAGTTGCGAAGAGAAAGGATCTCAGTCAGCGGTGTGGGGCCTACGATGGGTGGCAGATGGCATCTTGCAGCGATCAGGGTGTTTTTCCTGTTTTCTGATCCTACCCCCCCGACATTGGGAAGGTCTTGCTAATCAACCACATCCTGCTGTTGACATCATCCTCCCATGATTGCTCCTGCTGCACCACCACTTGTAGTCACCCAGGTGGCGGTACTGCAGCGGAAACCATGCTCCCTCCCACCCCCTGAGGAGGTGAGCGTCCATGGGTGGGGACACTCAACCATCATCCCCAGCCGGCCCTCCAACCACCTAGGTTTGGTTCCCTAAATTTCTGTCAGCATCACAAGCTGTAGCACCATTGCTGCGCTTGACGGCCAGCCCTTCCGTCATCTACTTTATTTACTCTGTGGAGGAATTTGCATTTTTTTGTCATGATCTTCTCGCCTCAAGTGTGCACATGTCCAGATCTGCCAACCTCTCCTTGTATGTCCTATCTTACTGTCCCTGGAGCACTGTGGGTACCATCCTCTACACTGCCTCCGCCCTGTCCCTGTCCTTCTTTAGATGGGGATTCCAAAACTGCACACAATATTCCATGGCGAGGATTAACCAGTAACCTATACAGTGATAGCAGCATCTCATTTCTCCTGCTAGAGATCTCTGCATGCAACCCGACATCCTATTAGCAAGGCCACTGATTTACAGTGAATAAAATAATGAAATGTCATTTTTAAGACTTGAAATTCCGGGAACTGCACCAGTGATTGTTAGTCTACTTACCAGAGTTTACCAGAATTCTACAGTCTTTCTTTTAGTCTGTGTACAAATAATTAGAACAAAAGAAGGCTTAATATATAGAGAATTAGATGAAGCAAACTGAACACAATACAGGAAGCAATTACAAGAAAAATACAAGTTCTGTAGATTTACTGATCTGGTATAAAATACGATGCCAAATTCCATGACATTCTCTGTTTTTACCGGTGTGCAGTACAAATTCTGGAATTTTACTGTTTTTTCCCAGTATAGCATAGCAAAACACTATGCATATCAGAAGGTAATGTTAACCATTTTCTCAACTGCATAGCACTGGACTGCTAAATATTTTTAAATGTTTCATTTAGGATTACACATTCAAAACTATTCAAAATACAGCACTGTTCTTTCTGCCGCTCAATCTGTACCATGTGCTACGCATTATCACAGTAGATTAGTGTTGCACGTGCAAAACTGCTAAACAATATTTTTGGGTTATTTAATACCCTGTAGTGTCAGGATTTTTTGTCCCTAGGTGCATCGCCTTGCACTTCTTGGCATCAAATGTTACTGCCATACTTCCGCTCACATTTCCATCTACCCAGGTCCTCTTTCATAATTGTGACACCCTGTTCACTGTACACCCAGCCACAGATCTTAGTATCATCAGCAAAAAGTCATATCTTGCCCTGAACCCCTACCCCTATGTTTAAGATAGAGATGTTGAAAAAGGCCAGTCCCAAGACCAACCCCTGTGGTACTCCACTAGGGACTACCCTGATCTCCTAGATCTTCACACTTACCACCACCCTCTGGGTCCTGTCTCTTAACCAATTTCCCAACCACGTAGTAAATCTGTCCCCCTACTTCGAGGTTCTGCATCAACTTACCCAACCGTTCCTGCAGTCCATTTGCCTCCAGCACAGGAGTTGTATGGCTGCTTACTGTAATCGTTTTTTATATTCTGTGCAGGTCTCACTGCATTACTTCCCTGAACAACATATTTTGCACAGGTGTCACCATATTACTACCCTGACCAACAGCTGGTGCTCAGTGAGCTTTTCTCAGTGATAGTTATTGGAGAGAAACTGGAGTAGACTACAAAAAGATGTGGTCTTCCTTTCCGGAACACCAGCAGTATCATCTAAACCCACTGCCCAATCCAGGAGAGGAAAGGGAGAGAATGCTGTAGCCGGTAGGTGTACAATAAGATTCAACCAGTACAGAGACAGACACACTTCCTCGGATGTAGAAGTAAATGCTCAGAAATATTGTAGATTATCATTAAAAAGACAGATTAGAAAGAGACTGCAAACAGGAAGCAGAAAGATTTATGAGCGGTTATTTAAAATCATTAAATAGGCTATAGTAGAACCAAAAAACAAAAAAAAGTTGAACGTCTAAAATAAAATGTTTTTAAAATTAAGTCATTAAAAATTATATTACTAAACATATATTCATGCATAGATTTCAATGATAGTTATATTAACAGGACATCAAGCTTTTCTTTAAAAAAAAAAAAAAATTCAGTTTCTAGCCCTAACAGCTATAAAGTTATCCCTTTCACAGACATTATCTTTAGAAAAGAGAACTTTGGAATTCTTAGGGCTAATTAGCTTTTTTCCTCCAATTTTTGATACCCATTGCTGCAGATAACAGGCCCGTTTACACAACCTGATCTGCAACATTGCAGATGAGTTACATCAGTGCAGCTCAGGCACAGTATACGCGGCTTGCCAAGCAGTGTACATTGCTCTGCTGTGGCACAATTGATATTTTGCTGGGTTCAAGCGTGTGTGAAGGTGTTTTCTGCATTCTGCTAGTGTGTAAACACCCAGTTCCGTCTGCACTGGTGCAGCCCTGTGCTAACTTGTGCTGCATGTGCAGTAGGGTTTTTCAGACTTGGCTATTTTCCAGCATTTTTGGGTCTTTTAGTTGATGACTGGTGGGGTGCTGTAAAGCAGAAGACAGCAAACGGCCAAGGTGGAGGGAGGGTAAAGCCAGTTGCACACTATGGGATCATATTAAATGTATATATACCAGAGAAGGTGTGGGGTGTGTGTGTGTGAAGGTGGGAGGATTTTAAGATGGTTGCAGGGGGTGGAAGGGGAGACATGGGTACTAGAAGTTGGGTGAGGGTGGGGAGTATCTTTTAATGTGTTTGGGGAAGAAGGGTGGCATGGGTGCTATAGGGTGTTTTTTTCCCTCCCAGTTCTCGGGTGACGACGGACATGATGGCAATCAGCCAAGGTGGAGGGAGGGCTGCAACAGTGACCCACTGTAGGACCTGTGATTATGTATGTGCAGAGGTTGCTGGGGTGAGGGTGGCATACATGCCAATGAGTGGGTGGGATGTTGTTTTTCAACTTGGATGGGGTTGTAAGCAAGCCACCAGGGTTCAGCATCTGGTTGCTGTCAAACTTTATTACATCTAACAACAGGCCTGAGAATCCACATCGGGAAGTTGTTTTGGGGGGTATCCAAACACCAACATTGGGCACCCACTCTCTGAAAAAAAAAGGAGAAAATACTTTTTTTTTTTTTCCATTTGTCACTGACTTATTCAATCAAGAATGAAAAAAAGAACATCGTATTCGGTACAGGTTGCCAATGGCAGCGAGGGTAAACATGTAATTTTTTTCTTAGTTCGCGAATGACTTGAAAAAGTCACGAATGAAAAAAAAAAAACCACTGCTTTATTTATTTTTTTACAGTGACTGTGCTATGCATGCGTGGGTTTGGAAGTTTCTAAACACTTATAATAATTTTTAAATTTTGACTTTTTTTATTGCAAAAAAAAAAAAAGGAAAAGGCCCTATTCCAGGCCAGTATCTAATAAACCTGAATGTTTCAGGTTTTAAAATTGGTGTCCTGTTTTTGTTATCAAGAGGCAAAATAAAATCCACAGTGATTTTTACATAAATCTTACAATCTGTAACTTAAAAACTACTGGACTGCCGGCCCCGTGGTGCGGTGGGTTGAGCCGCTGGACACCACACCTCGTAACACGCTGGAGGTCGGCGGTGGGGGGGGAGAGGACGTGAGTGGCTGCCGGCTGGCAGCCCTCTGCCTCAGGAGGGTGTAAGAGGTGTCCTTGGAGCTTGGCTGCCCCCTGGTGGAGGCCAGAGTGGTGGCGGTGCTTCGAGGAATGCCGGCGTTAGGCCGAGGGAGGGCTGAAGAGGCCTGGCACTGGAACTGTGGTGCGCATGTGCACCTCCACACACATGCACCACCACTTCCCGGGGTCTCGGGCATAGGATCACAGGGAGTAACAGAGGAAACAGCGGGGGCCACCAAGGATGATACCTCCAGACCAGCTCAGGGGATCTGCTGAGGCGTGCACAGCGCCTCAAGACCCTGAAGGACCCAGAGACCAGTAGGGTTGGCAGACGATGAAGGTGACCTGCCACAGGAAGATAAAGAAAGTTGAAAAAAAAAATACTGGACTGACTGCTTTCCAAATTGGTATGCACTCAGTCTTTCAGGCACAGAAGGTGCATGTTAATCTTCAGAAACCCTAGGTCACAAGACGTTAGAGTTATGAGCTGTCAAAAAGAAGGGTACTGATGCAAACACTAACTCAAGCATGAAATATAGGTGTTACCATATCTGTATAATTAAATGGATGGACCTTCCTCCCCAAAGAAATTGCCAGATATTTCCCCATATCTGATGGTAATCAATTATCCAATTAATTCCTACCATGTAACTACTACTCCATCATCTGACAAACTCACAATAAAGCACCTTATTAAACACATTTCATTTTCATTTTATTCAAAGGTTAAACCATTGACCTGCAGCTCATTTGCAATGGGGACCTTTATGAATAAAACAGTACAAGTTTCACATAGATCACATATACCGTATATCTTTGATTAGAAGTCACCCTCAAATATAAGCCGCAGACCTTAGTAAAACATTTTGTTTTTTGTACATGCTATTTTACCTCCTTCCCCTACCCCCTACGCTCCGCTTCTTCAGGAGCGCCTGGCATCTGCCGATTTCCTTCGTGCCTGGGCCCCAGCGTTGCCCATATATTGTAGTTCCCCAGGCGGGGGCAGGTGGGCCGCCTCGAGCTAACTTTGTCAGGGCCACGGCGTCCGACAGGCAGGGACCACTGAGGTCTGTGCTGGCGTTCCATCTATCGAGCGATGGGGTGTTTTTCCCTGTTTCTCTGGGTGTGCCATAGCCCGGCGTCAAGGTGGAGCTCCGCCCGGCGTCCGGCATGCCCAACCCTCCTGGATTGGCCAGGCACTTGCTGAACCCCAGGCCTCCGCCTGGAGTCAGTCAAGCGCCGAGCCTTGTCCACCCTACCTCCCTGGAGAAGGCGAGCAGTCCACAGAAGCTCAGCCTTCTCCCCAGGCCGGGCCTCCAGCTCCCCGGGCTCATTCCCGAACCCGGGTCGCGAGCAGTAGCACTACCGCTGTGCCGATGGGCCGGCCTTAGTAAAACATTTTAATAAAAGACGCTGAATATAAGCCATGGCCTCTAATCATGTAACATGAAACACTTCAGATTGCATTTCTAGTGTTCTGACAAAGCTTCTTACCATCTGCTGTTTAGTTGTACCATCACTGAGAATTTAATCTCTCAGAAATATCATTAATGTATTTCATATGCTCTTAGTTAATGTTTAACTTGATTTCACTATGAAGTAGACCTTATACAATATACTTAGTCAAATTATGGGCATGTTAAAAATGAGATGTTTCAATACAAGTCGCCCTCGAATACAAGTCACCCTCAAATATAAGCCGCAGGCAAAAACAAAATTTTAATAGAAGCCGCAGCTTCCATTCAAAGATATACGGTAAGTACATAGCTCATAAAAGATAAGTAATATAAACAATTTACAAAGTATAATCATATACATTTATATTAATTAGCATTAATCAGGTAACCTCAGTTGTCAAGAGAACAGTTACAACTATCAAGGGAAGAAATCGGCTGTGTTGGAGCCACTGGGGAAGATCTGAGGTGAATCTCGGCTACAATTTTTTTTATGAACAAGTTTAGGTCCTCCTGGTCAACGTTTCTGGAAGGGGAGTAGTCCGAGTCCGAGGATGAGTCCACTAGCTCCCCCTCTTCTGGGGAAGAGGAACTGGAATTTGAGGAAGCCGGGGAACACTCCCTGTGACGCTTCCCTTTGTGGGTGCCCCTAGATCTGCTCCGAGAACTAGATCTTTTCTTCCTCTTGTGGCATAAGGAATGCTGATCCTCCTCATCCGAGGATCTGCTCCTGTATCTGGATTTTTGCTTTTTATCATAGTGATGTGAGGACAACTGCCCCTCTTCGGATTAGGACGGGGACGGGGTTCTCTTCTGTTTTGCCTTCTTGCGAGGTCTCCCATCTGGTGAACCCAGAGGTTGCCAGTCGAAGCATGTAGGGTCCAGGGCAAAGGCCCTATTCAGCTTATCTATGAGGTCTGGGGCCAGTGAGGGGGTTGCGGACTGCTGGGTCTCCCTGGTGGCCACTACTCTCTCAGACCTGGTGGCTCCTACTCGCTCAGACCGGTCTGTCTGTTGGCTATCAGTCTGAGCCGAGGAATGGGAGGCCTCCATCAGGTCCTCCCCATTCGCTGCCTTCTCACATTTTAGGCAAAGTGAATCAGCAAAGGTAATTAGTAGAGGGGACTTTCAGTGCTGGCATTTTCTGCCCCTGGAGGGCTTGTCTGAGGCCATGACTCAAAATGGCACTAATCCCTCTGAAAACAGCATACCCCCCCCCAAAAACATGCTGAGAGGATGGTGAGAGAATGCTGAAGCACAGATGAAACGCTGTTGCTGGCCCTCTAATGGAAAAAATACTGAGCACATGCTCGTTTTCTGTCCCTTAATACTGAATTTACTAATGGTACTTGGATTACTGTCCCTTAATGATGAATTCACTAATGCTGCTGGGGGATGGGGGGGGGGTGCACAGCTTTCAAGAAGGCTCCGCTGGGTCTGAGCAGTGCTGCTCCTGAATTGAAGCGCTCTTCGAAAACAGAGAGCAATGGAACATCAACGAGTGGCTGAGAGAGTGCTGCAGGCCCAATGTCAACTAGCAGCTGAATAGCGTTGCAAGCCAGCCATTGACTGGAAGAAAAAGCTGTGCCGCTGAACGTTTAGCGCTCCAAAGTGATTCCTTTTGCCTCCGATCGCCAAGAAACGGCTTAAGAGAAAAAAAAATTCCAGTCATGGGGTAAACTGAAAATCACAGAGATGAGCCCAAAATTGCAGGAAAACTCTGCAGTGAATGTGGGGCCAATCTGTGAAGCTTGCAAGGCTGAGATTGGAACCCACACAGAAGCACCGAATAAACGCTGCGTTTCCTGAAACATCTCGATAAAAAATAGAAATTGTAGCTTACAGTCTGCTGTCTTCAGTCCCGCCACATGGTGACAGAGCTCTGCTGCAGAATACCTGCCATTTGGAAGGCAGTAAGTAAACTGGTGGGAACAGGAAGTGGAAGAGTGAGTATCAAGGCTGCCGAGTTCTAAACTCCTGCCTGCATGTGTGCATCAGGAAGTACAGCACATCATCTGTATGGAAGCCCAGAGACCAGCTTAGGACAGAGAACTAGAATTTTAGAGCAGAGATTGATGGTCGTTTAGTGTCCAATAAGCAGAAATAGGACAGGATGTAGTTCCAAACCATGGGAACAAAATGACCAAAAAAAGTACTCAGACGAAATGATCTTAGCCCAAGGGTTAGCAAGCTCAAAAAAGATGCCATTGCACAGGGAGGATTTGACCTTCCTAAATTTAATACACTCCACCAAATAATCCAGGGCCTGCCCCAAAACACATTAATATACAAATGTAAATGTATGGAGTTTCCTCCTGTTTGCCAGTGAGTTCCAGCCCAAACACCTATAGAGGTCACAGACAGTGATGAGTTTCATGAGGACAGGCGAGTACTGATCTCGCCAGATGATTATACAGTACACAGGGCTTGCATTAACCCCCTACATAAGTCCCCAGATAGGATTTTTAGCACAAAAATAAAAGCAGGGCTGCAGTACTGACCCTGTAAGTTAAAAAGTATGGACCTGTATCATTACCAGAAAATGAGTTGGGTAATGTATGACAAAGACACTCCAGCAAACTTCTGACCCTGAGATTTTCTGGGCTGACCCCCAACGTCTGAAACAGAGGGTCAAACTGGACCCCTTTGTACTAGTGCTAATGCAAGCCTTGCAGTACAGCTAGTTTTCAGAGCACAGTATTAGAAGCATGAAATCTCCATAATCAAAAATTGGAAAATTTTACATGAACAATTTTCTGGATAGTATCCAGAGCTACAGTTCCTTTGTTCCAATACAGGAGGTCCACCCTTGTACTGATTTTCCCTATCAAATGCCAATGTAACACATGTAACAGCTGACACATACACATGTAACTGCCACCTTATCAACACATGTAACAGCTATCTTATCAACACAAGTAAAACACACATAGCAAACCACCCTAAAAACCTCAGAACCTCTCGTAAAGTCCCTATAAAGGCAACAGAATGCAAAAACAAAATCTGTCTATAAAAACTGCCCTAGTGCAAGGGGGGATCCTTCTGTCATGTGCACCTGCCACCCCCTCACCGACCTACCTTGGGGTCAGCCTGGGTTCTTATAATAGGATACCAGGACAGGTTTTGGTGCCTCCACCTGTGGGATGGGTATAAATAGGCTACCGAATGTGCCCTAACCTCCCTTCAGAAACAAATATTATCTCCCCTCCCACACAAAGTTTCCTTTTCCTCACACAGTAGCAACAATAACACAAAGCAATTACCATGAACACCAACTGTAAAACGAACTAATCTCTGATTTAGTACAGGGGGAAGGGAAAATGGGGAAGCAAAAAAGCATAAAATAAACCATTTTGATTTCAATAATTGTCCCCACACAATCCCTGTACCACTCCTCACAGGCACATCCCACTGTCCCCCATGGCTGTAAGAGTTTTTTTTTTTTGTGAACTTTCTTTATTGTTCCTCTGAGATCAGGGCATCTCTCAGAGGTGCCCACTTGGACAACGCCGCTACTCCCCAGCCTGAAGCATGCCTCCCCTCCAGTTCCCCCAACCGAACTTCCCAGCTCCCCCACTGATCACCCCTACCTGGTGGCCTTTCTGTGATTAGAGGATCCATCCGGTGAGGGGTCCTGGCAGCTGTCGGGGAGGTGGCCCTGCGCTGGGGATGTGGGTGCAGTCCACTGGAGCCCTCTTCGCCTCCCTAGTCC
This sequence comes from Neoceratodus forsteri, assembly GCA_016271365.2. Taxonomy (NCBI): domain Eukaryota; kingdom Metazoa; phylum Chordata; order Ceratodontiformes; family Ceratodontidae; genus Neoceratodus; species Neoceratodus forsteri. The sequence goes on from CM057458.1 coordinate 1,213,332,747, forward strand.
CAGGGAAGATTTTTCTCTTCGGTTGTTTCTCCTGGAGCACGGACGTGCAATGTCGGCAGCGCACCTTGCGTGCAGCTGACTGCCGCCGCTCCACCCCTGACGTAGCGTCTAGCCTCGCCACCTTGTAGGGATCCTGGTCTCCACCAGGAGTCACAACGGAGCGAGGCATACCCCAGTGCCCACCCCGGGAAGGGGAGAGCAGTCCTCCGGACGATCGATCCCCTCCCTCCCTGCCAACCCCCACCAACCCAAGTCTGTTCCCGAACCCGAGTCGCTGGCGTGGCGTGAGGTGTGGTATCCAGCACCTCAACCCTCAGCGCCACCGGGCTGGTTGGCTGTAAGAGTTTTTACTGTCCGCTGTAGTGGGTACCTCACCAGGTTGCTGGTAGCCAACCAGATGTTGCAGGGTTGTTGAATGTTGGGGAATACTGAGGTAACAACCGTCTTTTGAACTTGACTGTGCAAAACCTAGTACAATGAGCTACCTGCTAACCTCACAGATACACACAAGATTAGCACCTTCAAATCTGGGCTCAGATCCCTTCTTGACACAAAAAAGAACTGTGCTTGCCTGCACTAATGTGGCAGGATTTCAACCACCCAACCCCCCTTCCTCCCCTTTATCTCCTCAACCTCCCCTCCCCAAATGAGGCCCACTAGGCTGACAAACCACTTCTTTGATGACGCCATCCCTGGCTGACCCCCTACCCCTTCCGCCTAGACTGACCTACAAACTAGTGAACTACAAGGCTGAACCTTATTTGACCCTATCTTCTTCAGCCTATCGTTGGATGTATATAATTTCTTGGTATTTGAATGCCTGTGTAACTGTTTTCTGTTTCCTGTAAACATTGTTATATTTGTAATGTTTGTACAATGATGACTTGGAACCTTTGAAAATGTAGCAAACTTATATAGGAGTATATAGGAAAATGAATTTGTGTTAGATAGTAGGAAAACCCCATTTTTTGATAAAATATTGTTATGGAAACTTTACATTGACAAATTATTATTCATATAGGATGGGAATATGGAGGAATTAAAGGAGTTCATTAAGTTTCTAGAAAGTACGAATACTAAGCTGAGGTTTTCATATGAAGCATCGTTGACACAGATTTGTTTCTTACATATAAAAATTTCAAAGGGGAATGACAGTGGGATTTTTACAAATATTTATAGGAAGCCAACAGATGGAAATGCACTTTTACATGCTGAGAGCTGTCATCCAAGGCATATTATTAGGAATTTGCCCAAAAGACTATTTTTAACAGTGAGACGGAATTGTAGTAGTAGGGCAGCTTTTGAAGAGGGGGCTGATGCACTATGCGCTAGGCTTGAACAAAGGAGACGTAGCAATAAAGATATAATGGAGGGTAAAATGTATGCAGCAAATCAGGATAGAGAAATGTTACTGAATAAAAAAGAGAAAAGGATTGAATCACTGGAATGGAACAGATTCAATTTTGTGATTACATATTCGGCACAGGCAGAAGCGATCACGAAAATCATTAAAAAACACTGGAATGTGTTGGCTAGTGATCCAGGCTTAAAGGATATAGCTTCTGTATCTCCACGTATGGCATTTAAAAGGGCCCCAACACTAGAGGATAGAATCACGTATAGCCATTTTGTAAATCAGAATCTAAAATGCACATGGCTTGAAAAAGGTTTAACTGGGTGTTTTCCCTGTAAAAAGTGTAATGTGTCTACACACATTAAACAGGGAAAAGATTTTATGGTGCAAAATAACGGGTGAAGTTACGAAATTCGGCAGCTAATAATGTGCGATTCTGAGGGCATCATATACATGGCTCTTTGTAGCTGTGGTGCCTATTATATTGGGAAAACTATTATAACTATGAAAATTTGAGTCACAGAGCATGTAAGGGCAATTGAAAAAAGACATTTGACATACGCTACAACTGCACATGCAGCAAAATATGCAGATAAGGAAGAACATAGATTTATATTTATGGGTATAGATAAGGTTTGCCCGAAATTGGAAATTGGAGGAAATTTTAATGATTTGTTGCTTATTCGTGAAGCATTCAGGATCATTAATTTAGATGCTACAAAAGGGAAGGGTCTCAATGCAGGTTCTGAATTAAAAATATTTTTGAGGGGGCGCTGATGAGCAGCTAGCTGAGCAGATGCGAATTTCCACGCTGCTCCCTCTTCACGGCTACAATTATTAAAGTAAAAGTTACAGTGTCCAAAAGCGTGATCAGCGAATAACAGAAGGTGTGCGAACTGGGGATGGATGAATATTTGGCATCTGGACCCTCTAAGAGTCAGAAGATTGCGACAAAAAGCGCAAAGAAGGGTGGTGATGGTTGCGACCTGGTTTCCTTTTCAGCAGCGGAGGTGGCGGCCCTTGGCAGAGAAGTTATGGGGCAAGTTATAGCAGCATTGGAACCCCGATTAATCAAGCTCGAAGGAAAACTCGATATGAAATTACAAGCGATACAACAGCAGCAGGTAGCGCAGGCTGGCAGAATGTCGGAGATGGAGGAAAGAATATCACATATGGAGGACGAGCTGTTGGCGACTCCTTGGCTCGTGGTGGCACTTCAGAAGGAGCTGAATGAGCAAAAAGAAGCAGTTGATTACCAGGAAAATTTATCATAGGCGTTTAAATCTTAGATTGAGAGGATTACCAGAAGGTATGGAAGGAGAAAGTGTGCTGGACTTTTGCTCAAAAGTATTGCCTGAGCTACTGGGCCTGCAACTTGTGAAGGGTAAATTAAAGCTGGAGAGGGCTCATAGGGCCGCGATGCCCAAACCTGCAAATGACCAGCCGCCGAGGCAGATAATATTTAGGTTCCATCACTTTCAAGATAGGGAACTAATGCTGAAGGCATATTGGGAGAAAGGAAAGGTGGAATATGAAGGCCACCGCCTATTTTTGTCGCAGGATTATTCGGCCAGGCTTTTGAAAAGAAGGAAGGCATTTAACGGTATTATGTTGCAACTACGTGATCTGAAGTTGGAAATCTTCCTGATTTACCCAGCTACATTAAAAATAAGACATGAAGGTGCTACATACTCGTTTTGGGAAGTGGAAAAAGCAGAGGAATATGTGAGGAGCCTGAGGCAAAAGTTGCGCTGAGTCCTGCACAGAGATTTGGGTCAGGGAGCCGAGGCTTCTGCAATGAGACTCGAGAGATGAAGCGCAGATGTAAATATGGAGGATCGTTCGTTTATTTTGATTCTGGAGATACTGCTTTGTTGATGCCAGAGGTTGTGCTGGTGAAAATGGGAGGCTTTGAAAGGATGAGGACATTGCCCTTTGTTGGGAAGAGCTGGGGGACTTGGAATTGGATGGAGAGTGGTGGAGCACCCAAAAAAGTGAAAGGAGAGACATGGAGGAAATGGACAGAGGCAGAAAATAGGAGTATGGCGTGAGGAAGAATTAGATCCGATGGTGGAGTTACATGACTGCGAGAGAGACTGCCATAAGTCCAATGATGAAAAGAACTGCCTCTGATAATGTCTGGGTGCAGGTAGGAGGGCGGGTGGGGAGAGGGGCTTAGCGTGTTTTTCTTTAAGCGTGGCCTGCTTTCCCTGCTAGCCCTTGCTGAAGCCCATAATTGTATGAAGTAATTTTAGAGTGGCAATAACTAAACAAGAGGGGGAAAATAAGGCAGAGAAATAGGGGAAATGAAAATGGGGAATGGGATGGAGAAAAATGAACTGAGGGGTGGGGGAGAGAAGAAGAGATACGCTGAGAATGGATAGGGATGGTTATTATGGGGCATAAAGGTTAAGTGGTCGTGGGGGGGAGAGCGTGGAAGTGCCTGTTACAGCATCTGGGGATGAGGCAGACACTTGAGTCACGGAGACTATTGGTGTCTAAGAACCGGGAGGGGCAGGGGTGGGAGGTGGGGAGGTAGGGATTGAGATGGGGCGGACATTTCAAGATAAAATGGAGGAGGAGAAGTGGGAAAAGAAGGGAGGGGTAGAGAGCGAAGACAGCAGCAGGAAATGGAAGGGGAGATGATCACGTGGAGGATGGAGGAAGAAAGTTAATAAAGGCGAAATGAAAGGGGGAAGATGGAGGGGGGAAGAATGGATCACAGAGGGAAGAAAGGGAAGGGGATGTGTGTATATAGTTAGCTGTTTAAAATGCTGTTGAGAGTGTGCATGTTATTACGTTGTTTTGTTTTTTTATGAACAAAGTGCAACCAAAGAAGTTAAATATTTAAACCTTCATGATACTGATGGAAAGATGATGATGAAAGGGAAAAGAGGAATATGCATAGATGGCGACTAGTAAAAATGTGAATGTAATCACCTGGAATGTCAGGGGTATTACAAATCCAGCAAAGAGTCTATGTTATAGTCCGCACCTAAAAGAGGGGGAGCCCATGTAGCTTTGCTACAAGAAACGCACCTAACAGAAGTACAGCATGCTAAACTGGCCAGCGGATGGGTGGGAAAATGCTATGTAGCTTCGGCCTCAGTGCGTAAAAGGGGGTGGTGATATTAGTACATACAGTAAGGGGTTGAATTTAGAGGTGCAGAGAATAATCAGGGATACGAAGGAAGGAAGGTACATTTTCGTTGTGGGGACCCTGGAGGGAGAACAGATTACCCTGGGCTCAGTATATGCCCCAGCGGTATTCGAATACCATTTTTATGCCTCTTTGCTGGATTTATTGGTGAGGGAGCAATTCCCAGGGCTAATAATTGGGAGGGGGGGGAGACTTGAACTGGGCCATGGACCCGAAAATGGACCATTCCGAGGGGAAGGGGAGAAGCTTGGGGGCAATGCAACAATGGCAAGAGGGAATGGCGGAATTGGAAATGGTGGATGTATGGCGGAAATGGAAATCCAGGAGCAAGGGAATATACGTTTTTCTTGAGCCCTCATAAAGTATGGATGTGGATAGACTACATATATGCTACAAGAGAATGGTACACGCGGGTGGGGAAGGTACAGCACAGTCCAATACATGTATCACACCATGCTATGGTGATAGTGAGAATACAAGGTAGGGAAAGACGGGGGATGCCTCCTGCATGGAAATTTCCCACTTATCTGGCCCAGAATAAGGAATTTAGAAAGCACCTGGAGGATAGCTGGGATCTCTTCATGGCTACAAATGATGAGGAGGACACCTCGAACAATATTTTATGGGAAACGGGCAAGGTATTTATGAGGGAAGGAATTACTGAATATGTTTCCCGTGTAAAGAAAAAGAGATGTGCACAAAGGAAGGAGCTAGAATGTAAACTAAAGGAGTTAGAGAAAAGAGTGGCCCGAGGGGAAAAGGGAGAGGCCGTTCGGGAACTGGGGGTAATCTGGGAGGCACTGAACGCGCATCTAAGGGCAGAAGCGGGGAGGGCCAATCTGTTTAGTAGGAAATACATATTTGAATGGGGAAATAAACCGGGTCCAATGGTGGTTAACCTCAGGGACACAGAAGGATGAATAAAATTTTGGGTGTGAGGGATGAGAAGGGCATTTTACAGAATAAAGAAAAGGAGATAGGGAATGCCTTTAGGGCCTTCTTTCAGAAGCTGTACTAGGCAGAGGATGAGGGAACAAAGAAAAGAATGGTAGATTTGTTTAGAGAAAATAAAAGTACCGAAAGTTACACAGGTGCAATGGGAAAGGCTGGGAAAACCAATCACGGAGGAAGAGATGTTGAGAAATATTCAAAAGTTGCAGAAAGGGAAAGCGAGCAGCCCGGATGGGTATCCAGTAGAATATTACAAGCTGTTGGGGACCCGGGTTGCAAAAGTATTGTGCAGAGTGTTCCAGCAGGGGAAAGGGGTGGAAGAGGTCAGTTTGCCAGAGACATGTTATGATGCTAGTATATGCCTCATACCAAAGGAGGGAAAGGACCCTGCACTGTGTGCCTCGTACAGGCCAATATCACTGTTGAATTGTGATCTGAAGATAATGGCTAAAGTTTTGGCCAGTAGGCTAGAGGAAAATTTTGCCGGGGCTGGTTCACCCGGACCAAACGGGGTTTATCAAAGGACGACAGTCGTATCATAATATGAGGAGGCTACTTAACGTGCTGTGGAGGGCAGGAAAGGAGAAGGAAGATATTGGGATCCTCTCGATGGACGCCGTAAAAGCGTTTGATAGGGTGGAGTGGAAGTATTTGTTTGAAATACTGGGGAGGTTTGGTCTGGGTGAAATGTTCCTAGGGTGGGTAAAGGCAATTTATAGCAAGCCCAAGGCGCAGGTAATTGTAAATGGGGCAGGTCGGAGAGCTTCAATTTGGAGAGAGGTACGAGGCAGGGCTGCCCGCTCTCCCCGTTATTGTTTGCACTTGCTATAGAGCCTCTGGCAGTGGCAATTAGAGAAAGTAAGGACATACAGGGGGTGGGAGGAGAAGGTGGCTTGCAGCAGAGATTGGCATTATATGCGGATGACATGCTGTTGTTTATGAAGAATCCTAGGAGTTCAGTTCCTGCTCTCTTAGCCTTGATTGAGGAGTTTGGGAAATTTTCAGGGTATAAAGTTAATTTGGGAAAGTCAGAAGTTATGTGGCTTAAGGGTTTGGGTGAGGAGATTAAACGTTGGAGGCTCAAGGTGGTGGGGGAGAGCATGACATATTTGGGGGTGCAGGTGGGTAGATCCTTGGGATCACTGTATAACTTAAACTATACCAAACTGATAAAAATCATAGAAGCGGACCTGAGAAGATGGGAGCACTTGCCCGTGTCATGGCTGGGTAGAATCAATATAATAACAATGAATGTGCTGCCTAGGATCCTGTATCCCTTACAAATGATACACCTGGGCCTGACCAAGGAGGATGTGAAGAGGTTGAAGAAGGCCTTTACCGCTCTTATTTGGAAAGGGAAACGTCCGAGGTTGAGTCTAGGGAAGCTAAAGGCAGATAAGGGAAAAGGGGGGTTAAACTTTCCGGATTTGGAGAATAGGTAGCCTGGGACACCTATTGGTGAATGGGTGGTTCTGCTCGTTGCAGGAGTTGCAAGAAGTAGTAGTAGTAAGGGATAAAAGGGATAGGTTCCGGTACTTCCAGACCAGGGCATATGTGGGAAGTCTGAGAAAATAAAATAAGGGGCTGTATGAAGTGGACCCGGTAGAGAGAATGATATATGCAGCTAGAAAGCAGGAAAAGGGGTTTATAGGTAGGGCTGCTAAGAGAGGGAAGGCTATATTAGCAGATAGGACAATAAGGACCAGGAAATTATGGGAGAGGGACCTTGGGAGGGAGATTTCGGACCAGAACTGGACGCTACTGCTACAGATGCACTCGGGAATAATGATATGCAACAAATATAAGGAGGCTTACTTTAAATTCATACACAGAGTATAGTTACCACCAGTGTAAGTACACAGGGCGCATCCTGAAGTATAGCCCTTATGTGGAAGCAGTGGATGGTTCGGACAGGAACGTCATGCACTGTTTCCTGGAATGTCTGAGTACTGCAAAGATATTGAGTTGATAGTGGATAGAGTGGGAAAATAGCCGAAGGAAATCAATGGACCCTCTAGGATGTTTATTTGGAGTGGAAAATGGGGAGGAGGAGGAATGGGTACCACTCCCCAGGTGGATTAGGGTGCTGTTCATCCTGGCTCGACATGGGATCCAGAATACGTGGGTTTCGTAAGTGGCACCAACAATGCAAGGGTGGTGGAGGATGGTGCTACAGACATTGGGACTTGAGAGGCTGACGTATGTGATGGGAGGAAAGGAAGAGGGATTTGAAAGGCACTGGGCCCTGTTCTTAGCCTCCCGAACGGAGGAAGAAAGTTGGATGTTATGGGAGGGTACGGGAGGATGAGAAAGGAAAAAAGGAAATGAAGAAAGGTATGTGAAAGTAGTAAAGATGAAGCGATGAAAGGGTGAAAGGGAGGATACATAGTATAGAAAGGAAGGCTAAGAGAATGGATAGAAGTGAAGGATAGAAGAGTATGAAAAAGAGTGGATGGAGTTGAAGATTGAAGGTACCAGGCAGGAGGGTAGTGGCTGCACTTTGGTTTGTTTGTTTTTTTTTAATTGATTTGTCTTGATTTGATCTGACTTGATCTGATTGGATTTTATTTTAATCTTATTTTAGGATATATTAATAGATATAATTTTTATACCAGTATAAATCAACGTAATGCAATTCTGCAGAAATCAACTGTAAAATAGTGTGGAATGAAGTGAAGAGATTGGTCTCTGTGAGATATAATGGTAGTAACTGGATGAATAAGCTATGTGTTTGATTGTATGTAATAGCTTATTGGAAAAACAAATAAAAATATTATACAAAAAAAATATATATATTTTTGAAAAAGAGGTCCTGAAATAAAGATAAAAAGAAAGATTATGGCTTCTGATAAGAACCAAAAAGTTTTTGACTAAAGGCTTTGAGTAAAGGCAATATCTGTGTGTTATTTCCTTTCTCCCCTAGCTTGCTGCCACGTTAGCCTCTCCTGCGGGGAAGCCAAGGCTTCTACCAACCTGTCCTGTTCCCCCGTGCCTCCGCTCTCAAATGACAGCCACCCCAGGGTAACCCAGCATAATCCTTCGTTGGGTGGGCCCCCCTCCTCAGAAGGGAAAGGCACCAGCCAGGGGGCTGCAGACCAGCGCAGCGTCTTGGCCCTGGGGTGCTGCTGAGGCAGATGGCTTCAGGGGCATTGACAGCCTCGGAGAGCCGGGCAGCCATCATCCGGCGTAATGTGGAGCATTCTCATGTTTTCTGGTGTGTACATCCCTCCTGCGCTGTCATGCAGTGCTCCCGTTCTCCACCAGAGGCCGCTGCCGACTGACACCTCCCTAATCCACCTCCAGGACAGGAGAGCAGTCCCTACGGACGCTCAATCCTCTCCTGCCCATGCAGCCCGGTGTCCAGAGTCTATTCCTAACCCGGTCTCGCGTGGGTGAGTGCAAGGTGCCCGCGCCTCAACCCTCTATGCCACCGGGCTGGCTGAGTAAAGGCAATATTTAACAAATTGTGTATGAATATGAGCTGGTATGGATATAAATTGGATTTAATTTATCCCCATGTGTATAATACTGTTGCCAGTCCCTTTACTTTCCCTTCCCCCCTTCTTCTTTTAAGCTTACAGTTTTTTGACAGTTATGAAATTTACATGATTTAGCATGGTTGAATATTATTCACATATGTTTTTAGATTATATATATTTATATAGAAGTGGTTAGATAAGTGTCACTATCATGTTATGATTGTTAAGGATGATTGGAACTAATTATGTCTTGACCTACGATGTGCTTTAATTGTGTGTGAGGTCATCATGAAGTTTTTTGCAATGTCTGTATTTAAACAGTCATTTTAGAAGGAATCTGTAGCCTTTGAGAAAGGATGTAAGGGCATCCAAAACGCATCAGGCAAGTCCTCCGTTATTTGTTTTATGTAAATAGATTTTTATTTCAGGCCAGTGCCCTTGTCATGTGTGGTTGTGTGTGCTCCACCTTTTACAGTTGTATGTTTTCAATCTGGCATTTGCGGCGCCACGTTCCTTGTGCTTACTCCTTTTCATGATTTGTTACTAACTGCCACCCTTGTGTTGCTTGTCTCTCATGAGAAGACAAGGATTGAATAAGCATGGATTCTGAACTACCCTCTCACCTATATGGTGGTCCCTCCATGGCAGGGTCGAAGTACATTTGCGGAGCAGTGTAGGGAACTTGCACTGTGATCACTCGTGCTGTACCGGTCATGTAGATAAGCAGAGGAGTTCAAGTTCCAGTGCTGTCAATCCAGCACCTTTCATGACCACTAAATTCACACACATACATGCAAGCGTGCATGCACGTGTATACACACACCTTTTAAAAAAAAAAATCCTATCACTCACCTATCTCCCCCAGCCGTAATTACAAAACAGCCATGTATTTCGATGCAGCATCTCTCTCTCTTTCAACAGGCAAGTTCTCCATGCTTCTGCTACTGCCTCTATGCTACTGCTGAAGTGCATGCTGTTTCTGCCAGCTCCCACAATGCTCCTGATCACAAACTCAATTCTGCTTCAACCGGAAGACACACCACACCGCTCTCCAGCACCATGCTGAATGCGCAACCAGTGCTTCAGACTGCACATTCCATGCTTCACTACACTACAGATGCCATGCCATTCAGACTGCCATTCTGAACACGTGGCACAAAGGATGGACCACTACAGACACCTTTTTTTTTTTACGAGAGGCCCGTACACTATGGAAAACAAAAGGGGCAAGCTTCCTTGCACAGCAAATAAACTGCCACACTATAGAAAACACACTGGGACAAAACAGGTGAAAGCAAACCTGGAAATTATCACATTTTGGTTTAAACTTTCTACATTTATTTGGTTTTTGGTTTTACTATAGCCTATTTGATTATGTACAACATTTCTGAGTATTTACTTGCACATCTAATGAAGTGTGCCACAGAAATCTCACTACTTCTCCTTTTAAGTCTGCGAGTGGTGGAAGATGATAATGAGCATGGTGCCCCAGTACTGTGGACCCCTATGCCGGTCCAGTAGTTTTCTACCCCCTGAAACGTCATCACTGAGGCAGTGCTAGCCCTTTTGCCTAAATTCCATGATGCTCAAGAATGGCAAAGGATGAACAGCTGTTCTGAAAAATGTAAATCTGGTGATTAATCTATTTATTTATTAATTGAGTTATTGAGTTACTTATTTACGTTTTTGATAACTGGGTACATGAACTGATCCAATGGACCATTTTCAGCCATGACCCGGACCACAGAGTGGAAACAAAAGTCAACAACAAAATACATAACATGGGTAAGATACAATATAGCTCCAATAGGACAGTTTTAGAAGTACATGAGAACACATGAAAGAGCATCACTACGCCATGAGGACTGGAAATCAGGACAGTATGTTCCATGATCAAATACAGACAAAACAGTCAGTAATTGTTACAGGAGTGTAGGATACCCAACATGCAATAAGCTGTATAACACATGGTTGGCTGACTAATATACAGCGATAATATAGTACAGAAAAAAAAAATAGCAAAACATTAAATTTCTATTCGTTATGGGAGCTAGGGTGGTTGTAGTGCTCGAGGGTTGTCAGAGGAGCATTTACACAGACTCAGTGAGAAGACAGCCATTCAAGTTTCTTTTGAAAGACAGGTGGGAGGGTGATGAGCAAGCTGACAATGGAAGATGGTTCCAGAGGGAGGGGGCTGAGGCAGAGAAGGCCTTACTGCCCATCTTTGTCAAGATATGCAGTACTTCCAGAGGGGTGATAGAGTAGTCCCTGAGATTTCTAGAGGCTGTCCTTTCAGCCAGGAATGGAGCATAGGGGGACTGCAGAAATTTCCTGAGAATGCAGTCGACCAAGCAACCCATAGCATAGTCAAATAAGTCTTGGAGAGGGAGCCAGTCAAGAGACTGATCAAGCACATAATGGTGGGTATTATGAGGAGCTAGGAGGACAAAGCGACATATGGAGTTATAAGTGGTGTTAAGTCAGGAGCAAAGAGGAACAAGCATGACAGAGTAAATAGGGGAATAGTAGTCTAAAAGGAGCAGGAGATTATATTGTGCAATTGCCCGATGAGCCTCAGAGGACAGGAGATGTTGAATGCAGTAGGCAGCACCTAGTTTTTAGTGAATTTTCCTCACGGTGAGATTTATGTGCTCACTGAAGGTAAAAGAGGGATCAAGCGTCACCCCCAGGTATTTAAACATGGAGACAGTTTCAAGGGGAGAGCCTGCAGCAGTGAGTACAGTGAGTGATGTAGTGGATTTGGCGACCTTGGTGATGAATGGCTTGAAGCCGAAGAACATAGTTTCATTTTTTTCTCATTTACAAGTAGTTTGCTAGAGAGGAACCAATTGTGTGTGGCGCTGTAATTGTGTGTGAGAGTGGAGGAGATGGATCGCAGGGACTTGTCACTGTAATATAGAACAAGGTCATCTGCGTACAATAGAGCATTGCAGTTCAGACGTGATGCTGGGAGAGCATTGATAAACATAGAGAACAGCAGAGGGCCAATGATGGATCCTTGGGGTACCCCAGTGTGAATGGGCAGTGAGGCAGAGCAGTCTTTCCCAATTAGCATGGACTGGGACCTGTTGAAAAGGTAGCTGCGAAACCAACCAGCAGCATTAGGGGAGCAGCCAAAGTGAGACAGGGTGCTGTGAAGGATCTCCTGATCGACAAGTCCAAAAACACCGCACCTGTTGCCTTGCCTGAGTCCATACCCCTGAGGACATGGTCAGTGAAGAGCGCCAAGGCCAAGAAGGCACTGTGGTGTTTATGGAAACCATGCTGCAGGGGACATAAGAGGTTGTATTTGTGTAGGTGTTCTAACAATTGGAAGTGCATGATTTTTTCCAACATCTTGCTAAGGTGTGGGAGGAGGAGATGGGCCTGTAGTTTTCTGGTGCGAAGGGGTCACCAGGTTTGTGAATTGGCGGCACGACAAGTGCATGTTTCCAGGAGTCGGGAACCATTGCTGATGAGAGTGCAACTTAAAATTTGTTTGACTCAGGAAGGCACACTGAGCTGACGAGTGTTTCAAGGTACATCCTGGGGGAATGGCATGGGTGTACGGTATCATCAAACACACAAGGACACAGACAGGGTGGAGGCAGTTCAGAGAAGGGCAACAAAGATGGTGCAGGGCTTGCACAAGGAGACATAAGAGGAGAGATTAAAAGACCTCAATATGTATACACTGAAAGAGAGGCGGGAATGGGGAGCTATGACAGAAACCTTCAAGTATCTTAAGGGCATAAACAAAGTGCAAAGGTCGACCCGCTGGCGAAGTGGTTGGTTCTGCCTCCCGGCGGACCCCACGACCTGGGCTCTGGGGAACAGACCCGAGTGTCAGAAGGCCGGCCAGGGAGATGACTTGAGCATCCAACGACTGCACACCTTCTCCTGGGAGGGAGGTGGGAGTTCACAACTTGGTGTTTACTGGCCAAGGCGGAGGCAGGAGGCCCCACAACACGTTGGGCCTTGCTGCGGGGAGGCATGGCTGGCGTCGGCTTGCACCTCGGCGGCAGGTGGCACATCATGCTGCCGAGAAAATGGGAAAAGTGGCCCACCTGGCCAACCAGATGGCGCCCGAAGCCCAGACAGGCGTTGGCTGACCCTGCATGCCAGGGATACATTGGGAAGCCCTCCGGGGCACTTCTCCTTCCCTGGCAGCTTCCCACAGGGGTAGGGGTCCACCCAACAAAGGATTATGTCAGGTTACCCGGGGACATGGCATTTAGGGGTGGTGGATGGCGTTCGGGATTCGGCAGCGGTGGTACAGGCCTTGGTTGGCCTGAAGGAGTGGATGGCCAGAGGGCCAGAGGAGCAAAAAACAAAAAAATAAAGTGCAAGCGGGCGACATCTTTAATATAGGAGGTGTACAAGGATGAGGAGGCATGATATGAGGTTGGAGGAAGACAGGATAAAGGGGAATGTGAGGATGTTTTTCTTCACAGAAAAGGTGGTAGATGCATGGAATAGCCTACCCCAAGGAAGTAGTGGGAGCTAGCACAGTGGGGGGATTCAAACATGCATGGGATAGGCACAAGGTAACCCTAGAGGTGGGTAGGAAAGGCTAAAGCCAATAATCAAGCAGGGTCAGCGACCACTGATACAGGCAGACTGGGTGGGCCCAGTGGTCCTTATCTGCCATCAAATACTATGTATGTATGTTACTACGTACTGGAAAAAACAATATGTTAGAAAAATGGTCAAAAATATATGCAATAATGCATCAGGTAGGAACTCACTTAATGTATAAGCATACATCCAGCAGAAGCAGTCAGGGACAAATGGCCTGAAAGGACATGGGAGAAGAAAGGGGTGGGGAGGAAGGGGGAGCAGACGTGTGGTATGATCATGAAGAAGTTTCAGGGCAGCAAGGGTGAGCAGCAGAGAGGGAAGGCTTCATCATAGCATGGGAAGCCTGAAGGAGAAAGTGACTTGACCTGCAGAAGTTCAGGGGCATAGAATAGAGGAGTGGGACTTACAAAAAGTAAGAGGATGGGAAGAGAAGAACTCAGAACTGAGTTAAGGTAGCTGGAAAGAGAGCCATGTCAGAACTTAAGTGTAAGAGGCACCTGTCCTCAAGGCAAGGGTGCGAGGGAGGAGTGAAGGGAGCAGAGACAGGTACATGAAAGGCAGCTTAGGGCAAAATGGCAGAAGGAAAAGAAGAGGGGGTCCAGTTTGGCCAGGGTGGATTTAGAAGCAGTGCTATATACCACATCCACCTAACTGAATATCTGGAGAATAATTTTGACAATGAGCTGATGGTGTATAGGGAGGAGACATGATCTATTCCTGTACAGTGCCCTGTGTTTTGAGGAGGGGTCCTATAGATGGTGTCAATATGTCAGAAAAGTCAAGATACTGTAACAGTCTAGCCATATTCCAAAGTATCTGAACATGGGAACAACCACCAGCCATTGCATGGAGCCAAAATTTGTGGCTATTTGAGACTTTTTTTTTGCATTTAAAGTGATTTGGTTAGCACAGATAGCGAATGGATGTGGCCAAAATCACTCTAGAGCTGTGCAATCATCTGAGAGGTAGGAATGTCTCGGTATCAAGGTTTCATGGTATTACTGGTCATGATATTGATACCATGTCCAATTTCTGATACCATGATAACCACGGTTTATGGTACACCACAGGTTTCCGGCCTTTGAACCAATTTTCTGGGGTGTCATTTTTAGGATCAGCTATCTCTGCTGGGCCGACTCTCTCTGACACAATAGTTCAACGAGATGTTTTTTGTACAACAATTACTATACCTATAATAATGCCGTATTCATGATTACTATGGTATAATGTGGGTTATCATACTGTCAAAATGTGATACCATGACATCCCTACTCAGAGGCTGAGGAACCGTAGGCACACAGCACAGTGACATCCATGTATAGTAATAGTAATAGTAGTAAAAACCTTGATTTTTATACTGGATAAATCTGTTAGGACAGTAAGACCTGCAGTATTTACAAAGTTGTTCTGTTTCTGAAAGCTTGGTGTCTGGTTACAAAATAAAATTAATACAAATGCAATGCCTAAAATAGACATCAACTTATTATAAACGCACCAACTTATAACATTAACGCACAGTTTCATATTCAAATATGCAATCACCCCATACACGCAGATATATTATATATATATCTATATATATAGATACAGCTTCTTTGCAAAAAACTGCATTAATGCACCACTTAGGGCTCAACTTAACACCACAAAAGTAGTAGGCTGTTTAATGTTAAGGCCCTAACTCTGTACTTTAACTTTGCCCCAGTTCAACAGAACTGCATGACATTTTGCATGCGTGGTTGGGGGAGGGGGTAAAGGTCTCTTGATTTGGCAAGTTTTGTGACAGTTGGATGTCTAGAGTCCAAGCTACGGATTGTGCATAAGTGGCAAAAATCAGGGTTTTTGGCCACTTTTCTGCTCCAATCTACAGCACAGATGGTTTGGAATTTTGCTCTCAAAATGTCAGGGTAAAAAGACCTTGCCCTAGAAATACAGGTTACTCACCTGTAACAGAAGTTCTAGGAGTGGTATATGTTGTTCATCCACACTGTCTGGCAGGTTCCTTGCAGCTTTAAATCTTGCCGGAAGGTCTTCAAGCTGGCTCCTCCCACCCACATAGAAACATAGAATTTGACGGCAGATAAGGACCGCTTGGCCCACCTAGTCTGCCCATTTCCCTACCTAACGGATAAGCTGCAGATCCTAGTTAACCAACAGCCTACTTCCTCCTACCCCCAACTAGAATTGCCTTATGTCTGTCCCATGCATTCTTGAATTCCCCCACTGTTTTTGACTATACGACCTCCTCAGGAAGACTGTTCCATGTATCCACAACCCTCTCTGTGAAGAAACACTTCCTCACATTACCTCTGAGCCGTCTGCCCTCTATCTTCAAATTGTGCCCCCTTGTTTTTGCACATCTCTTTTTCTGAAAGATGCTAGCCTCTTGGACTTTGTTGATTTTTTGAGGTATTTGAAAGTTTCTATCATGTTCCCCCTCTCCCTCTTTTCCTCGAGGCTATACATCTTTAGTTCCTTTAGTCTTTCTTCATATGTCTTCTGATGCAGACCCTGCATCATTGTGGTTGCCCTCCTCTGGACAGCCACCACCCTGTCTATGTCTTTACAGAGATGGGGTCTCCAGAACTGTACACAGTACTCCAGATGTGGTCTTACCAACTGTCTGTACAGAGGGCCAACAACTTCCTATTTTCTACTGGTGATGCCTCTCCCTATGCATCCCAGTATCCCCCCAGCCCTCCTTACTGCCTTCTCACATTGCTGGCTCACCTTTAGGTCATCTGATATGATTACCCCCACGTCCCTTTCCAATTTTGTTGTTGTCAGTATCTCACCCCCCCATTGTGTACTCTTCTCCTGGGTTTCTGTTTCCCAGGTGCATTACTTTGCACTTCTTTGCACTGAAGCTCAGCTGCCATACATTTGACCATTCCTCCAACCTTGCCAAGTCCCTTTTCATCCTTTCCACCCCACCTTGTGCATCAACCCTGTTGCAGATCTTTGTGTCATCTGCAAAGAGACACACTTTCCCTTCCAGTCCCTCTGCAATGTCACTCAAAGACATTAAAAAGGACCGGCCCCAGTACTGAAGGTGGTAAAACCCTTGGCTCTGCCCCATGACGCCAGATCTAGCCCGCTGGAAGCCAGGTTGCGCGTCGAAGCCGGGGAGGTTGGGTGGGTCATGTGGATGAACAGCATATACCACTCCTAGAGCTCCTGTTACAGGTGAGTAACCTGTATTTCTAGGGCCGTGGATATGCTGTTCAATCCACACTGTCTGGCAGACTCCTAGCAGTTCTCCGGGAGGAGGGAGGCAAGGCGAGCACCCCCTACTTAGGGAATAAGGACTGGAGAACCGAAGTCCCAAAACCAGCATCCCGGCGTGACTCAAGGTCAATGTGGTAATGGAAAATAAAGGTGTATGCTGACATCCAGGTAGCAGCCCTGCAGATTTCCTGGATAGGGACGTCCCTAGAAGCAGCCACCGAAGCAGCGGTATGGCGGGTAGAATGAGCTCTTATCCCTTTGGGAGGCTCCATGCCCACCAACCTATAACAGAGATCTATGCAGGAGGTGACTCACCTGCTTATCGTCCGCTTGGCTGCAGGTCTGCCAGGTGCGGCTTCAGCATAGGTGACAAACAGCTGGCGAACCATTCCCCGAACTTCAGCTGTCCACTCCTTATAATAAGCGAGCGCTCTTCTAGGGTCCAGAGTATGGAGCCTATATTCGGCCTCCGAAGTGTGATTGGGGTAGAAACTGGCAGAGTCAACACCTGGTTAAGCTGAAACTCCGACACCACCATCGGAAGGAATTTCGGATGGGGGCGCAGAACAACCTTGTCCCTGTGGAAGACCAGATAAGAAGACTCGATGGAAAGCGCCTGGAGCTCTCCCATCCTTCTGGCTGACGTCATAGCCACCAAGAAGGCGGTCTTCCATGACAGGTGGGAGATATCGCATCTGTGCATCGGTTCGAATGGCTTGCCCATGAGCTTAGCCAATACCAGCAGTAGATCCCATGGAGGTGGAGGTTCTTGCACTGGAGGGGATATGTGATCAAGGCCTTTGAAAAAGCGCCCGACCACCTTCTCCTGTGCCACCGACTGCTTGCCAGCCCGTACCCGGTAAGCAGAGATGGCTGCCAGGTACAGCTTAAGGGTCGTCGACTGAAGCCCAAGCTGAGAAAGGGACCACAGGTAGTCCAGAATGCTAGCCAAGGAACAGGAAGAAGGGTCCAAAGCCTTGTCCTGACACCAAATGAAGAATCTCTTCCATTTGAAGGCGTAGCACTTTTTGGTCGACTCCTTATGGGACACCTCAATGATGTTGAGGACCTTGGCGGAAAGACCCAAGGCCTGGAATTCTAGCCGCTCAGGAACCAGGCCGTCAAGTGCAGGGATTGAAGGTCCGAATGGAGAACCTTCCCCTTGTTGACTGAGATCAGGTCCATGCGGGCTGGGCCGCCTTGAACCTGAGCTGAGGCTGAGAATCTGTCCCAGTCTGGCGGGGCCAATCTAGGCTACAAATCACCCCTGCTCTGCCTTGAGAAGCACCCAGCAGATCAAAAAAGGGAAAGCAGAAAGGCTAAGTCCCAGTCGAAGCATCCCCTGCAACGAGCCCTGCAGGAGGCATGAAACAGCCTCAACTGCATGCTCCTGAGTGAACAGGTCACCTGAGGGTGCCCCAGCGGAGAACAGATCTTACCACCCCGCAGAAAGACCACTCAGAAGATGCAGCGCCTATCCGGCTGAGGCATGGACCAGACTGCTGGAGACTCCTGCCACATGGTTGGCTAGGAGATCCCGCCCAGGCTGATCATGAGGAACCAAGTGCGGAGAGCATCTTTGCACAGAGGCAAGTGCGTCCCGCCCCACCGCCGGGTGGTGGTACATGGTTGTGGTGTCCGTCTGGATCTGAACCACTTGACCCCCCATACAAGCGGGCGAGGCAGTGAGGGCTAGGCGCACCACTCGGAGCTCCAGCTGGGCTGATGTGGCATCAGACTCCTGAGGGACAGGGCACGTGGGCCTGACACCCCAGATAGACACCCCAACCCATCAGGCCCGGTCATCAAGTGACCGTTGGCTCCGAGGCGGACACAGGATACCATCCTGCAGATGAGCCATCGAGCCACCACAGTAGGCTGTCCCACATCTCTGGGTCACCGTGTCACGCTAGTCCGGAGGACGCGCCATCCTGGAAAGCCAGCACAGCCCCATTGCAAAGCGCATGTAGCCAGCGAGCCCCAGCGGACCCGCTGGTGCAGGCCGCCATGAGGCTCAAAGGTCAGAAGTCCTGGGCAGGCGCAATTGCTCAACCAGAAATAGTTGGGCAAAGGAGGAAAGGACCTCGACCCTGTCCGCCAGAAGCCCGGCTTTGGCTCGAAGAGAGTCAAGCTCTGCCCTGATGAACTGAATCACCTGCGATGGCACAAGTTCCAACTTGGCCTCGTTGATGAGGAGGCCAATCTGAGAGAAGACCTGGAGGGTCATATCCCTGGGCCGCTCCACCTCCAACCTGGAGGGGGCTGCAACCAGCCAGTCGTCCAGGTAAGGGTACACCCAGACCCCTCGGCACCGCAAGAATGCTGTCACCACTGTCATGCATTTGGTGAAGACCCTGGGAGCTGGAGAGAGTCCGAAGGGCATAGCCCAGAACTCGTAAAGAGATCCCTCTGCTTGGAAGCGGAGGAATAGCTGATGAGACGGACGGATTGGAACGTGAAAGAACGCGTCCTGATGGTCCAGAAAACAAAACCATATGCCTAGTTCCAAGGGTGGAATGATCTGAGCCAGAGTGACCATCCTGAAGGTGCACTGCCTTAGGAACTTGTTCAGGTTGTGCAGGTCGAGAATGGGGTGCCAGCCCCCCCGTCCGTTTTGGGACCAGGAAGTACCTGGACACAAACCCTGGGTTTGGAGGAGGGTCCACTACCTTGCTGATCACCTCCTTCTGGAGGAGCAGAGCAATGTCGGCTCAACGAGCTGACAGAGGCTGTGGAACCCGTTGCCCCCCCGTGGGGCGACAGCTCGATAGGGAGGGAACTGCTCGAATTCCAGAGGCAGACCCCTGCCTACCACTTCTAGCACCCAGAGGTTCGTGGTAATAGCGGACCAGGCAGAAAAGAAGTGGCGGAGCTGTCCCCCCACGGGAGGAACCCGGGGAAGAGTGACAAGGTTGGGGGCGACACCCCTCAACCTGTCACTGGGCAGGCTTGGAGGAAGGGCCCGCTGCGGGACCTCCTGGACCCTTGCCTCCAGGCTTCCTACTGGAGGAAGCGGCAGACTTGGCCTTAGGGCACCAAGTGTGTGCCTGCTGGCCCTGGTGCTGGTGCTGCTGGGCCAGATGTGCCGCAGGGGCAGAAGGGCGAAAGGGCTTATGCTGCTGCTGGCGGCCTTTGTCCTTCTGGGCAGACGTGACCGAGTCCAAGGTGGCACTGGACTTCTTGATCCTCTGGAGATGGCCTTCCACCCCTGGCCCGAACAAGTCGGTGCCCAGGAAGGGAACGTCTGCCAGCTTGTGCTGGGTGTCCGCCGTGAAGGTGGAGATCCGCAGCCAAGCTCTGCGGCGCATGGCCACTGCAGCCGCTACTGATCGGGCACAAGAATCACCTATGTCCAATGAAGTTTGGAGCTGCTGTTTTGCCACCGCCCTTCCCTGATCCCGGACCTGCTTGACCGTCGTCTGAAGGTCAGCCGGGAGATGAGGAATCACCTCATCCAGGAAACCCATAAGGGCATGTGAGAAATGTGCCATCAGAATGGCCGAGCTAGCCTGACAAAGGCCTAAGGAGGAAGCAGTGAAACCTTCCGCCCCCATGAATCCAGCTTTTGGATTCCTTTATCGGGCGGTTTGTCCACATCCTGCCGCCCCGGAGCGCCGAAAACGCTATCGGTCACTAACCCTCCACAGAGGGGTGCCCGAGAAACCGGAGAGTGAGCTGGTGGGGACTGCGTACTTTTGAGCCGTCCTGGCCGAAGGCGTGGGACAAGATGCTGGCCGCTGCCACAACTCCAGGGCCGGGCCAACAATGGCTTCGGCCACAGCAAAGGCCTCTGTAGGGGAATCCCCTTGGTCCAGTATCTCCATGAGAGGATACTTGGCCGGTTTTGAAACGGGTTCGAGCTGCATCCCGGTGGACTCCGAGATAAGCCGAAGTAAACCTAAAAACGAGGATGGGCTCTCGTCCACCGACTGGCCCCCCGCAGACTCCAGGTCAAGTGGCCTGAAGAACAGGGAGGAGTTGTCGTCAGACTCCGAGGAGTCTACAAACAGCTGCCGGGCGCCTGAGCCACCCTCCACCTGCCGGGGTCAATCGGGAGTGAGGGTGACTGACAACCTGTGGGACAAGCCCTGACCCGGCCGAGAATCCTTCGTCAGGGCCCCAGTCTTCGGTTGTGGAGGCGGAGGTTCCACCACAATGGGCGGAGCAGCCGGCTCCGGCCGAACAACCGGTGCCGGGGTTGGCTCCTCGACCACTATGAGAGGATGTTTCGGCCGCTCCTGTGACAGCCACTTAATGGCCGGAGAAGGCAACGAGTCGGCTTATTCCCGGACAATAAGAGCTGCTGCCACATTAACTCCTCGTAGCACAGACGCAACTTGCGCTGGAGCCTATCCTCCGAAGAGGACGACGAGGATGAGCGGCAACGCTGCTTTCCATGGTGCCGAGACCACCGACATCGGCGGGACCGGCTGGACCTAGAAGAGGACCGAGACCTTCGGGGGTTCCGAGGGTGGGTCAGAGAGGGGACGGGGGAACCCACCCCTTCCTCAGTACAGGGATCTTAACTGGGGACTCCGGCACAGGAGGCACAGGCAAGTCCTCGGTTTCCACCAGGGGAACCAGTGAAGTAGGGTTGTCGGCTTCTCCAGTCGACAAAGCATCCAACGGGTCGAGAAAAATCTCAACCGTGTCGACAGATGTCTCAGCCGGCTGACCTGATGGGGGCACCATGAAGCCAGCAGCCGCAACCTCGACCGAAGTCAAGAGTCGACGGTCCGGTGAAGGGGATCTCTCCCACTCCCATGAACATCGACAGTGGGACTTACCCTTAGAGTACTTCTTCTTGGACCAACTGGAATGTCCCGATGGCCCTTCTCCCTTGGTAGAGAGGGATTGGCAAAGCTCCTTAAACGAAGCCATATAGGAGGAGCCCAAGGAGAGCGGGATAAATGCCGTGGCTGAGGAAGAAGAAGAAGCGGCCTGGGCTGCCTCCTCCTCGAGGGCAATCATCTGTTCCAACTGCTCCGCGGAGCCTGCTGCCGTGGACACTGCCAAACGGGCCTCCTTAGACTTGACCGGCGGATACCGTTTTTCAGGTCGCCCGAGAAGAAGTCTGGCAGCATGGTCCTCCAAGACCGAAGCCGAAAAGGACTTTCACAATTTGCAAGCCTGCAAGTCGTAACCAAGTCCCAGGCAGTAGACGCACGTGGAGTGAGGATCGGTCCGGGACATCTTCTGCCCACACGGGCACCGACGGAAGCCAGGAGTCAATTTGTCCATCGCAGCCGTGAGGGAAGAGAAGACCGAAGTCTTGTAAATTTTAAAATAAATTTAGGAAATTCCGAAGAGTGTGGATCCAGGCCTAAAACGCAGAGCGCTAAGGAGGGAACCTGAGCTTCCAAGCGGTAAGGAAGATCTGGCGTCATGGGGCAGAGCTGAGGGTTTTACCACCTGGGTGGGTGGGAGGAGCCAGCTTGAAGACTTTCTGGCAAGATTTAAAGCGGTAAGGAACCTGCCAGACAGTGTGGATTGAACAACATATCCACGTCCCTAGAAAGATGCTTTTTTTGGTTTGTTGAAAAAATATTAATCGGTTCCCGGGTTTAAGGATTTGAAATTTCAGTTCTGAGCATGTTCAGTAAGGTCTTTCATTTATAGGTCTGATGCAAATGAATTTACATCTGACAATAGAAGAATCTTCTTTCGTGAGCCGAAATTCTTCTTTTGTGGGAAAAAAAATCTTCTTTCATATGGCCGACATCTTGTTTTTTTATTTAAAAAAAATACAAAGATTGAAAATCCAAATAAATATAGCTCTGGTGAAAAATGAGCACCAGAATTTAGCTAAACGGGACCCATTCAGCTTGATTATGGAGTTTTTTTTTTTTATATATATAAAGACCCCGAAATATGGTGTGGAGACATCTCTTAAATCCTAGGTGGAAGGCTTAGCAACAGCCCTTATGAAAGAACTTGTTCTTTCATGAGAACAATGGGACTTTCTAGAACTGTGAAGCTGCAGCTGAAGTCATGCTGCCGGCTTCAGTTGGAGCAGTGAGCTGGTGGGCTTAGAGAGGGCTCATACGAAAGAACAATATGAAAGAACTATAGTTCTTTCGTCCTGTTGTTTCATGAGAACGGTGGGACTTTCTGGAATTCTGAAGCCGCAGGCGATGTCATAGCAGCTAAATAGGCATTGTCAAAAATATCAATGTGATCAGCAGCAATCAATAACATTGGTAATAGCAACACAACATAGGTAACGAAGGCAAAAGCAACACATAACCAGAGCGTGGGTACAGGGTACATGGGGATACAGTACACACAGCAGGGCAGACAATAAAGTGCATAAGTAAAGTTAGGTACTAGTTAGAGAAAATCAGAGGTTGAAGCTATACAGGAGCTTGTAGGAAGGAACAAGAGATGTGGCTGAACATCATTCCTGATACCTCAACTGGTTACTAGGCTACATCCAGGGGAGTAAGCATAGCTGTGGTAAACAGTCGGGGTAGTGAGAACTAATCAGGATTAGGTAGCAGAAGAGGAATCATAGGAGGGGAACGGAGGTTAGGCTCATGGGTAGGGAGGGTATGGAATAGGGAGGCGAGGGCTAAAAGGAAGTATGTGAGGGGAGTAGGGTGGATGCATGGTAGGTAGACCAGTAGGGCAGGTGTAGAGCAGGGAACTTCAGGCCAGTTTGTAGAGTGCAAGATAAACCTTGGCAGGCCATGGGTGCAGGGGTTAGGTAACAGCCAGGTTAGGAGAGGCAGTAGCAGCAAACAGGTGGGTAGATGGTCTTTATTGCTCATGCTTGCGAAGACAGTGGCATGCAGGGCTTGTGGGTTAAGTGGTAGTGTACAGGGTGGGGGGAGACAGACTTTCTTAGCTCGGACTTGAAAGGACCAAGGCGTGTAAGGCTTGTGGCAGTGGCTGGTAGCTCATTTAACCAGGAGGGAGCCCTAACTGTGAAGACCCACCTCCCCAAAGCAGTCCTTCTAAATGAACAGCTAATGCTTGCTTAGTAAGTCTTCTAGTGGCATGTTCGGCCTGAGCAGGATGGAATAAGGCTTGCAGGGAGGGAGGGAGGTGCAAGTCCGAGTTGGGCCTTCTTCCCAGAAGACAGGCAGGAAGCTTAATGCAGTCCACAAGTGGGAGTCATTCAGTCCTTATATAAAGGTTGCATGTATGCGTTAGGGAATCGGCACCTAACACAAACCTACAGGCTTTGTTTAGCAAGGTGTGCACTTTGAGCAGGCTTGTATCAGTGGCAGCTCCGCAGACAACATTCCCATAGTCCAGGATAGATAGATAGATAAAAATGTTATTTTTATACAGAAGATAGATAGATAAAAATGTTATTTTTATACAGGATGTACTGTTAGGATTTTACTCCTATTTTCAACACGGTCCTGTTTGTTATACAAAAAGAAAAAAAGTACATTCAATATTTACATACAAATACAAACATCAAATACATAAGTACACTATAACATTAAATACAATAACTTGCATATAGGATAGGTAGGATTGTACCTCTGACTGCCTGTTTCCTGGGCTTGGGAGTAAGGCAGAACTGAAGCTTGTATAGGGCCCCTAGTTTCCTATTGGCTGCAGTCGTAATATTAAGTATATGTTTGTTAAATGACAAGGACTCGTCTATTGTAAGGACAAGATATCGGAACGAGGACACCTGCTCCAAGGTTGTGTGAGAGTTGCAGATAATTGAGAGGGGTACTACAGATCTATTGTCATCTGGCAAAGAGCAACGTCTTGTTTTTGTTTTTTTTTTTACTGTTGAACACCAGCATGCTGTCCTTGAACCATTCCTGTAGTTGGTTAAAGTTGTGCTGCAGTTCCCTAGTAAGCGCTTCTTGGCAGGAGTTCTGAGAGAATACCACTGTGTCATCTGCATAAAGCAGGATCTCAGATGAGGGGCAGGCATCAGGGAGGTGGCTCACAAAGAGGCTGAATAAGAGCGGGCCCAGTACAGACCCCTTGGGGACTCCTACTGAGATCTTGCAGGTGTTGGAGATGGCACCGTTAATTTTGACTTTCTGAGATCTCCCGGATAAATAGCTGGAGAACCACTGGACTGTGACTGGGGACAGCCCTAGGCCGCTTAGCCTGTAAAGCAACAGCTGGTGACCCACAAGGTCAAAGGCCTTGGTTAGGTCAATGAAGACTGCCTCGACCAGCTGACCCTGGTCGAGTGCCTTGTGTATGTATCCAGTGAAATTAATTAGGGTGGTGGTAGTACTATGCAGTCTACGAAAGCCGTGCTGTTGGGGGGAGAGGAGGTCATATTTGTGCAGGTTATCCGTGAATTGGTCAGCTATGATCCTTTCCAGTGCTTTAGGAAGAGGTGAGAGAGTTGAGGTGGGTCTGTAATTCAATACCAATGACAATCACCCCCTTTGTGAACAGGTGTGACCAGGGAGGTTTTCCAGATGGAGGGGAAAGTAGCCAGGCAGAGGGACAGGTTGAATAGCTTGTTGATGTGTCTGATGACCTCGGGAAGGGCGATAATAGATCAGTTTCATGTCTATAACATCACCACCCACCCTCATTTTGCCAAGGACTCTACTAAAGTATTTTCTTGTTTCTTTGGTGGTTACCCATTTGAAGTAAAAGGATGGGCAGGTCCTAGCTTTGGAAGGAGGCGAGTGGTCAGTGGTTGGATTTCCATCCAGGTATGTAGCCAGTTTTGGGGGGAGGACAGCACTGTAACCTGTGAATGCTTTGTTGAAAATAGTGGCCATAATGTCAGCATCAAGTATCATGTTATCACTGTGGTGAAGCATTGGAGGCGGGGGGATCTGTCAGCGTTCCGGTGATTTTTTTTAAAGAGGCCAAAATTTCTTTCCATCACCCCAGCATTGAGATTGATGGTTCTTGTGGTATGTAGCCTTGGCCTGTCGAATTGCCCAGGTGCACCTGTTTCAGGTCGCCTTGTAGTTTTGGACATCTGTTGCAGTCTCAGATGTCCTAGCCCGGTGCTAGAATAGATATCAGATGCCGCATCAAGCCAAGAAGTTGCGGGGTGACCCAATCCATGCTTCAGCCTTTAATCAGCTTCTTACGATATGATACTGTTTATTAAATAATAAGCGAATCGGGGTGCCCACCCCCAGTTATCGCTTCCCTTGCCCCCCCCCAGGTCATCTGCCCAGCTTCCCAAAAGTATGTTTGACGGCACCAGGGTGACCACTCCTGTGTCACCGAAGATCTTTCTGACACTGGGGTGCATCCACTTTGTCAGCTTGAAGCCCCCTGAAATAAAGAAAAACAAGCCTCGTTGATCTTTTTTTTTTTTTTTGGCAAACCTGTAAAAACCAAAATGGCCCATCAGCGATCTGTCCCCCCAATCCATCCCACCCCACCTTCCCACTCAGCATCTACTACCCACACACCCTCACTCACCTGAACATGTCCCCCAGCGTAGATCCACTCTCTGATCTAAGACACGCCTTGTTGCTGGAGCTGGCGACTGCAATATGAGAAAATAAGGTAAGTCTGGTTTAATGTATTTCAATGGGGTTTGAACTTTTATTCATAACTTTTGTCATTTTTTAATATTTTTGCACCAAGTTTTCAACATTGCCTTTTTTGGGACCCCACCTCATGAATAAGGGCAGTGAAATTTTTCAAATCCAACTGGAAGGCTGGGAGAGATGGATCCAGCAGTGGCCATGGGGGTTAGGTGCCGTCGCCTACCCTCACAGATCCAGATTTTTCCTTGTTTTGGTGAGCTCCCCATCCTCCCTCCCCCTTGCGTGGTGCACATCTAACGTCATGGCACATGGCAACCCTGCCAGCATCAGCCATGCTACTGTATGTGCTGTCCATGTTCTCCATCGGGGGCCGCTGGAACACCAGACAAACCCCAGCCCTCCCCCCCAGGAGAGGAGAGCAGCCCAGCGGGCGCTCAATCCTCACCCTCCCCTACTGACCCCGGCACTCAAGCTCACTCCCGAACTCGGGTCACCATAATGCGAGGTGTGGCATCCAGCGCCTCAACCCTCCACGCCACTGGGCCTCATTAGGACACATTAGCTGTTAATGAATATGCTTCCCAGATTACTGCATGTGATGCAAATGCTGCCAATGGGACTCACTAGAGCAGATCTTAGACATCTGAAGCAAGGATTCACTGCTTATCTAGCAGGGAAAACACCCCCTGAATGAGTCGGAAGCTTAATTTCCCAGACCTTAAAGGATATTATTTAGCTATCCAGCATTGGTAGGTACAAGACTGTGTGAAACACGGACTAGCAGCCAGTTGGCTGGACCTGGAAGCGGAGGGCTGCCCCAGGCACCTCTCTGCAATATTTAGCAAATGGGGTGGGAGATCCTATGGGCACCTGGGCAGTGTTAACCCACTAGTCCACTATGTGCTAGAGGTGTTTTATTTATTTATTGAGTAGTTCGGAAAGACCTTTGAGCGTGAGCTCTTTTACAGAGGTTCCACATCAGAGTAGACAGCAAGAACAGTATACAATACAGTAGTGCTGTTACAATTACATGAGCAGTAGGCAAAGAGGCGTGGAAGCAGGTTAATAAAAGAAGGGGGGGGCAGATGGGGATCACACCCAGTGTGTCCCAGTGGCTTGCAACCCATGCTTTCTACCCACTCTAGAAGATGGTGGGTTTAAGGAATGGGAAGAGAAAGGGGTGAGGTGCCTAGGAGATTTATACACCAGCAGTGGGATATGTTCGTTTGTGGACCTGCAGGGGTATCTGGGGCTTCAGGTTGCCATCACTTCCAATATTTACAGATACAGTGAGGGCATTTGGCAGGGGGGTACACAGGGGTCCGGTGGAAACTTCACCCCTAGCACAGGTGGAGAAGGCTGTCTATGCTGCTAGGACAGATGGAAAGGGATTGATACTGAAAGTGACCAGACAAGACAAACTATTTCTTCTTGATCTTTAGGGGAAGGTGAAGACCCTTTGGAAGTGGTACTTGGGAATCATTGTTATGGACGAAAATTGGAAAACAGGTCTACAGCATATGGGATACTACTCTCTAATAAACACAAACAATCACAATTTAAGTTTCTTCATCAGCTATTTTGCCCCCCGTAATGTGGTACATAAATTTAATTCAATGGTTTCTCTGTTGTGCAGAAGATGTGGCAGAGTATTGGGTACATCTACAATATGCATTAGTTTTGGGACTGCCCCATGTTGAAGCGATTTTGGTACAATGTGTTGCAGGACCTTTCTACAATACGGGGACGCCCAGTGGATATGGCACAGTTTCCATGCTCCTAGGTATGGAGGACTTAGGGGAGGAAGGATGGGAACCGTACCTACGATGGATTAAGGTCTTATTAACTTTGGTGAGACAATGTATTCTAAACATGTGGGTATATGCTAGGGACAACGGAGAGGGAGGGTGGACTAGCTCTGGCTTTGTCATAGTAGCTAGGTATAAAAAGATACCCATTATGGTGTGTGTGTGGCCCATACAAACCTGCTTTTAGTAGCTATGTATAATAATCTGTAGTGGAATGGACCATTTGTCTTGTTTGTAATTTAAGTCTTTGTGTACTTAGTGTACAGTGCTGTTCTGTTTTATGAACTTGCAAAAGTTAATAAAGATATTATACCAAAGAAAAAGTAAACTGCTTGCCTGACAGTCTGCCAGACACGGCCTTGGCATATGAGAGAATTCCACCTGAGAAGCCTCAGAATGAAATTAAGCCATTTGCTGCCGCAAGAAAAGCAGAGTCCTACAAACATCAAGACTACAAAGTATTTGCTCAGCCTGCTAAGCATGAGACTTTGGACAGAAAGTGGGTACAATAAGTGCATGATTTAGGTGAAACTCAGAAAGTACCTTTGGCAGGAATTCTGCATGGGGGTGTAGGACTACCCTGGCCTTGTGGAAAACCAGATACGGTGACTACACAGATAACCATACCGGTCCGGCAAGGTGATGGCAACCAAAACTGTGTTTTTTCACTACAAATGCAGAAGACAGCACTTGTCCTTAGGCTTGGATGATTTACACATTAGCTATGACAGCACCAGCAGTAAGTCCCACAGTTGAGGAGGTTCACTCCAGTGGAATCACAGATATCAAAAGTACTGTAGTGTGAATCAGTTCTGGTTCCACGTTCCCATTTTCTCTCCTGAGTGCATTATGTCTTCTAATGTCATTACTTCTTTACTGTACGTGTACTCCACGGTGCTTGTAACTGTATTCTCCTAGATTGTGACTGAAAATAGGCATATTATTGTCTAGTGCACTTACACAGTAATCATAAACCAAATAAATTAATGACCAGCCATATAAACATGTACGATTCTGTTTCAGTTCTATTTCCCTTTCAAGCTCTAGTGTTCAGACACAAGTCCATTGCAATCAATTACATACAAATGTTATTAAAATACAGTACATTAGGGGGTGGTACATGACTGCAGTAGGCTGCCTGTGAGATTTTTTTTTCATCAATCAGATCGATCAAAAAATACCCTATTATCTCCTTCTCTCAATGGGCCGGGTTTTGACTTAAAGGGGAACTGTCATCAACAGGGTTTCTTAATGTCTGAAAGACCATGAAAAGCTCATTTGACTGAGCTATTATGTTTATCTGTGAGTCTTTGCAGTCCAGAGTTATTCATATGTAAATCAGTCTGTAATTAAGGGCTGGGGCAGCCATATGTTTTAGGCTCCTGACAGGAAATGATGTCACCGAGGATCTTGGCCCTCCATTGACTGTAGGTTATATAGGAAGTCATGTTTTATTAAGTGTGTTTTAAGGTGTTATTACAACATTTTTGACATTTATAATAATTGTTTTGCATGTGCACTGAAACTAGTGAGTTATCACGTTTAAATTCAAAACTGTTAGTAAAAAAAATCCATCTTTAGGAGTACATTAACCTCTAGGCTATACTGCCAGCTGATTATTAAAAACTACACACCTCAAGGCTGGCTCTGTGGTGCCAACAGGTATTGGGGCCCCATACTGTATCAGGATTTCTAAACCCTGGCTGTGTTCATGTCAGTGCAGATTCTGGGGCTGTCACAGCACTAACTTCTGTCTTATTCCGTTCCCTCTCTTACAGCCTTTTCTCTTACAATTTCAGGTGTGAACTCAGGTTTACAAGATGCAAAGGTAGCTACGTACCTACTTGCCTGGCATCATGGGGCTAGCCTTGAAATGTGTAGTTTTTGATTAACAGCTGGCAGTACATCCTAGATGTTAAAGCAAAGAGCTGTGAACAAGCTTCATTCATCCTGCAGAATGGGGTTTGATTCCAACATGCTCTGCTTGTATAGTGCATGACCAAAGTAAGTCACTTAACCTCCCTGTGCTCCCAAAACACACCCAGAAACAAGCTGTAGCTGTGTGCCTTTCCTGGACAAAGATAGTAAAAACAATCTGAGCATGTGTTATGATTCTGAAAATATTATGCTCTTTCTATCCAGCTTTGACTTGAAAAGAAAAAAAATAGGACACCATCATTTGTTTGTTAATTGCAAAAACACATGGATGGACAACATTGTTTAAAAATAGCATAATCTGAACTGCATGATTAAAATATAGAATAATATATGTGTGTGTGTGTGTGTAACCACAATTTTACATACACCTGAGGTGTGGGATGCTACATTAACGCAGATGGCAAAGTCAGAGTGGTTTATAAAAGCATCCTACACCGAGGGTGTGCGCAAATCTGGTTTACACCCACCCACATATTTTAATTAATGGTGATAATTTTTCCCTTTCAGCACAGTTCAGTTAGTGCAGGACTTCTGTCAGAGATACACACACACACACACTCTTCATATGCACACACACCACACATACAGCCTGTGTCTCCCTTTGTTTTGTTTTTTTTTTTCTTTTTGGAAGGCTGTAGCCTGTAGTTCTATGGGGGGGGGCGGGGAGAATAGCTCTTCCCCCTTCCTCTACTTAAAATTTCTTGCTCAAGCCCCTGCTGCTTACAGCGAGCCGTGCTCACTGGTCGTGTGCTGCTGGTCCGCGGCTGCTCTTTCCTTTCCCCTCTGGTTCTGTGCCCTTCTCTTGCCTCCTTCTTGCTTACCCCCCCCCCCGCTGTTTCTGTCCCCTCTCCTGCTTCTCCCCCATCCTTGTGCTCCCCTTTTCCTGTTTGTCCTGTTTTCCCCCATACCTTGTTTTCTCTTTTGGGGGCTCCTCTATGCAGCCGCTCGTTCCATTTGCACTGCACTTGTTCTTCCCACAGCTGCTCGCTCCATGCTGCCATTGCTCTGCGGCTTCCTTCTGCCGCTCCCTCCTTGCACAGCTGCATTTCCTTTTCCGCAGCCACTGCTGCCTTTCTCTCCTTCCGAGCAGCCACACGCTCCATGCCGCCGCGCAATCCACCGTTTCCGGGCGGCCCTAGCATCACTGCCTGCAGTTCTGCCGGACTTCCTTTCTGCTCGACGCCTCCCAGGATTGCTCCTTTGCTGCCCTGGATGACTTTACAGTGCCTACCTCTCTAACCAGGACTGCCTCCTTCCAGCACTCCATGCTCCTCGTGCCTAGGACAGTACTCCTTGCATGCCGGCGCCTCTGGCGTGACGTCAATGCCGTCCTTCTCTATGCCTTACTCTGCTATCCTAGTCACGCCACAAACTACAATGCTGTCTCCAACTGAAGAGCAAGCTCACATGCTGCAAGACTGGACCTACTGGCCATCCCTGGTAACCAGTCCTTACATCGGACTCCTTCCAGTTTCATACTTGGTATGCACTGTATTCCTTGCTCATAACAGATTTTGATCCAGTCGATACATTTTCATATGAAACCACAACTTTTCGTCTAAGATATGCTAATCCTCATCTCTACTGCACCTCATTAGCTCCTGGTTACTGCTAATCGTATACCTGCTTCACCCCGCAAAAGGGCTTGGAGGTTTCTCAGCTTCACCCCACATGGGGGCCTGGCTGCCTGCTCATGCAGTTCTGCTTCGCCCACAAGGGGTCTGGCTGCTTGCTCAACCCATTCCTGCTTCGCTCCACAAGGGGACCTGGCTGCTTGCTCAACCCATTCCTGCTTTGCCTTGCAAGAGGGCCTGCCTACCTGCTCATTGTATTTCTGCTTCGCCCCGCATGGGGGCCTGGAGGTTTCTTTAGCTTTGCCCCGTGTGGGGGCCTGGCCACTTGCTCAACCATTCCTGCTTCACCCCACAAGGTGGCCAGGCTTCCTGTTTCGTATCCCTGCATAGCCCCGCACAGGGGTGTGGCTGTTAGCTCAAATCGCATTCCATCATCACCTTGGCCAACCCACATAGGAGTCAAGCCTTCTCAGCTGGAACTTTGCTTCTCACCTTCGTCTCCTATGGATACTATGGACTTGGATTACCCAACTGCTCATGCAACATCTCCATGTCGGAATCATTCCTCCAGTTCCTTGTTCTCCAGGATTCTTCTGCTCACCATCAAATCAGGATATTCCTCTACTACCAATATCTGGATTGTACACAGGGAACAGACTTAGTATTTAGTCAACTAGGATTACTCTCCTTTAGTATGCCCAGAGGACGGGCAGGTCAGTAGCCATGGGTCCTCGGAGGTTCCCCCAAAGGGGGGTTTTCCTCTCCTCTGTGCTACTGGCCACACTCTCCGGAGTTGAGGAGGTAATCACATGGTAATTATCTTTTTGGGCCTTCTAACCTACACTTATCTAGCATCCTACCAAAAGGTGGGATACAGAAAGGCCAAAGATTAAGACTCTGTTATCAACCATGCTTCATTCAGTTCAAATGTATTTGAGCACAAACCATGTCATCCAGTTCCTATGTGCTACAAACTCTGACCTACGTACTTATTCAGTTCAAACTACCTAAGCACCAACCATATCTCGTCCAGCTCTTACATATCACAAAGCACTAAGCTATGTACCACACAGAGAATTTGAAGCCTGTAGTTCTATGGGGGGGGGGAGATCCCTCCTCCCTCCCTCTTCCTCTACTTAAAACTTCCTGCTCACTGCCCTTCTGCTTAGAGCGAGCCACGCCCACCCTCCATCCTCCCTTGCCTCCTCCTCTTCTCCGTCACTCTTATCTCACCTACTGCTGGGCCTTCTAATCTACACTTACCTAGCATCCTACAAAAAGGTGGGATATAGGGAAAGGCCAAAGATTAAGACTCTATCATGAACCATACTTCATTCAGTTCAAATATTTAAGCACCAACCATGTCATCCAGTTCCTATGTGCTACGAACACTGACATACGTATCTATCCAGTTCAAACGTACCTAAGCACCAACCATATCTCATTCAGCTCTTACGTATCACAAAGCACTAAGCTATGTACTACACAGAGAACTTTTTTTACATTACAGTGGGAATGGCATTCTGGAAAGCTGTGGCCCGTCAGCATAGCTGCGTAGTGTAAGATATGCTCGAAGGCTATGGTCAGCAGGATCAGCCATATTGATTTCCCATTACGGTAGAAAATCCCATTCCATCCAGAGTATTTCAGTAAGAAACTGTTATACTTTCAACTTCATCAAAAGAAATAAAATACTCTCTTAATAATGCATTTCAGGTTATGCATGTTTTAACTGAGTTGTCCATCTATGTGTTTTTGCAATTAATAAACAAGTAATGGTATCCTATTTTTTCTTTTTCAAGTCAAATCTGGATACAAAGAGCATAATATTTTCAGAATCATAACACATGCTCAGACTGTTTTCACTGTCTTTGTCCAGGAAAGACACACAGCTACAGCTTGTTCCTGGGTGTGTTTTGGAAGCACAGGGAGGTTAAATGACTTGTTCTGGTCACACAATATACAAGTAGAGCATGATGGAATCAAAACCCATTCTGTTGAATGAAAAAAGGTTGTTTACAGCTCTTTGCTTTAACCTCCAGGTTGTACTGCCAGCTGATAATCAAAAACTTCACATTTCAAAGCTGGCCCCATAATGCCAGGCCAGTAGGTATGTAGCCACATTTGCATCTCGTAGACCTGAGTTCACACTTGAAATTGTAAGAGAAAAAGCTGTAAGAGAGGGAATGGAAAAAGACAGCAGTTGATGCTGTGGCAGCAACAGAAATCTGTACTGACGTGAACACAGACAGGGTTTAGAAATCCTGATATGGGGCCCCATTACCTGTTGGCACCACAGAGCCAACCTTGAGATGTGTAGTTTTTGATGATCAGCTGGCAGTATAATCTAGAGGTTAAAGCAACCCTAAAGATGGATTATTTTTTCTAACAGTTTGAATGTAAATGTGATAACTCACTAGTTTCAATGCACAAACAAAACAAGTATTATAAATGTAGAAAGTGTTATAACACCACCTTAAAACACACTTAATGAAACAGACAATTTACTATGTATCCTACAGTCAACGGAGGGCCAAGATCCTCAGTGACATCATTTCCTGTCAGGAGCCTAAAACATATGGCTGCCCCCGCCCTTAATTAATTTATTTATTAAACATCAGTTTACAACCTTTGAGCCAAGGGCTCATTTACAAAGATACCTCGTCACAGAGAGGACAAAACAGTACAAACAAGCTTTTACAATATAACAGAGTACAAAATTTGGAAGAACACGAAGACATAAAATGGTTACAATTTTAAGGTTACAGGATTGGCATAGCACAAGTAGGTTTAGAATAATTTGTACATCAGGCAAACAGAGGTGGGTCTATACAGAAATAAGCCTTGTAGAGACTATCAATAATTACAGGCTGATTTAAATGTAAATAACTCTGGACTGGAAATACTCACAGATAAACAAAATTGCTCACTCAAATTAGTGGTTTATGATCTTTCAGACATTAAGAAATCCTGTTGATGACAGTTCCCCTTTAACAAGTTATGGGGCAGAACTCCAACACCCTGAGCACTGGAACCCCTATGAGGCAACCGTACACTCACCATCGGAAACCACCCACCAAAATGGTCAACCTGGGCCCACAGGGGCATTCACCATACATGTGATTTGATCACACAGGACTTCAAACACGCTGAGTTGTTGAGAACCTGTTGCGTAAATACGGCTTGACTTAAATTTGGGTGGCTATTAACTGCAGATTGTAGTGCCCCCAACTAGAAGGAGATGACTGCACCACCACTACTATACTCGCAAAAGCCAATATGTTGCTAAAAGGCAAGTCAAGTCTCTTCTATAGACACTTGTGTGATGCCCAACCAGACTCCTCCCTCCCATCGCGGCTGGCTTGGTAAGGGGAACTCTGCATCACAATCACCAATGTTAAGTGGTCTGCCTGTCTGTCTAAAGCTCATAGGGCCTGTCGAGATGACCACATTCGCCTTATCTAGAATAAGGTGTTGTTAAGATGGTACAATTTGCTGGCAGCCCTATTCAGAATGAAACTCCTAAAAGATGACAAGTGCTGGAGGTGCTACCGGTCTGGAGGAAACCTCTCTCACTTATTATGATTATGTCCTCCCATCTCAGCTTTTATAAGAGGCATCCAAAATGCCTGCTCCACAATACTGGGACCCCATCTGCAACTACATGGGCCCCTCTTCCTCCTCAGCAAAAACCCCTATGCCTCTCCTGACCTAAGCACTCCCCTTTGGTCCTTTAGAAAACAGCAGCAGGGTAATTGCCAAACAGCTACTTCTATGCAGATGGCAAACTTAGGAGGTACCATCTATCGCAGAATGGTTCACTAACCTTGTTCAACTACTGTAGCTTCCTTTGAAGAGATATCACACAGACAAGCTGGCACTCCACAATCTTTTGTACGCATCTGGGGGCCCTACCTCTCCTGTTCTTATTTCAATTTTAGAGAATAGAGACTCAAGTTACATGAACTGGGACTCTTTATACAGCCTACCGCCCTATGTTTGTCTAAAGAAGGTTGCAAGTTCTCACACACACACACACACACATTGACAGACCATTGGGCATGTCAGCTCAAATGCGGCCCTCTAGTGGGGAATCGCTCAATGTATGACACACTTAACTAGGCCCCTTATAATAACCACTATGTCCCTGTTTGTGATTCTACAGAGAGATAAGTCATGTATTCCTTTAGATAGTATAAAAGTTCAAGTTGTCTACAAACACTAACATGTTGATAAACTTGAGTTCTTTATTCTTGATGAAGTTCTTTATCATGTAACTGTTATGTTGTCTTTGGTTTTCCTATCTTGTTATAACATTTTCAATGAAAGGATTAACTGAACAAAAAAATTTACAGTATGTTACAATCAGAATCAAAAATACAGATCTAAACACCCAAAAACTTTTTAAAACTATGTCTACAGTACACAAAACAAGTGAATATAAATACTCAATTATAAAACAAAAGTGTTATCGTCTTTTAAAGCCAAGATCTCCCTCTTAATTTTTCACACATTTCAGGAGATAAGTAGCAAGTTGCTTTAGAACCATTGAATCACCACAAGTAAAAAGGTACTGAAGAATTTGATCTGAGGTCATATACAGATTAGTCAGTACAACTCAGCTAAATACTGTCTTCTTTCAAATTCATACCATGTGCATAATGTTTTAAGTCCTCCTCTCCTCTCTGTTTGCAGTCACATTCCTTATCATTGTATTACTGCTCGCCTATACAGTTTTAGGGAGGAAAACAATACTAGTCAATCTTTTGTAGAATTTGCTAATGCAACTGGTTGCTTTTTATCTCTGCTTCACTTGTAAAAACTGTCTGTCCACCACACAGTGTTAGCACACAAAATATTTGTTTGTTTACTGTTAATCAATCCCACTGCATCCTTCCTGAAGCTTGAGAACACTCCCACACAGCCTAAAAACTCACAAAGTAGGAGGAGTTTTCTAAGTCATGAGCGGCTGGAAGGTGTGGAGCAATTCCTAAAGTTTAAGAAGGGTGCAGTGAGCTAAGATCAAGGATTTATAAAACATTTTTGATATGATTATACCAATAGCCAATTTTCACTTTCCCTAAGAAAAAGAAAGGAACTTAAAAAGCACCAGCTACATCAACACATTCTGCAACAAGTGAGCAATTTTAAAATGTGTTTGTTTCAAACTAGAAATGATTTAAGCTTTAAGACACCAACATGTTACTTATTTTTGCTGTAGTTGTACCTACAGTACCTCTGGGAATGAGCTGTTTTCAGCTAACTAGGCTTTTCCAGGTGAAACTTTTAATATGTATATAAAAAAGTGACCTTGTCCTTTTAACATTACACTGTGTTTTGTGAATTCAACAGAAGCCTACTATCTATCAGCTTATGCATTTAAACATTACAAGTGTTTTGACAATTAAATCTGAATCAATCAACTGCCTGCATGAATAAAAAGC
This sequence comes from Neoceratodus forsteri, assembly GCA_016271365.2. Lineage (NCBI taxonomy): Eukaryota > Metazoa > Chordata > Ceratodontiformes > Ceratodontidae > Neoceratodus > Neoceratodus forsteri. The sequence goes on from CM057458.1 coordinate 1,213,369,713, forward strand.
TATTTATAATATAAAGATAAAAAGATGGTAAATTACCCAGTAAACAGGCTGTTCTTTCCTATCCTTATAATTAAGAGACTGATAGCGACAGCCATATTTACAATGATGCATTAGTTTTTAACTGAAAAAAATAGTGTAACTTAAGCACTAAATTGTTAAGGGAGTCTTTAATTTCCAAGATGGGTGGCACGGCATAAAGGAGGGGGGAAACCCTGTTACTATTCTGCCTTCAACATCTGTTACACCACAACAACACAACAAAGACATAAAAGTCCCGATGTGCTCTTCCCCATCCTACAGAAGTGAAAGCTCCTAACAGCCGACATGTAAACATGATTATATATACTGTGTATATATATATATATACACACACACACATATATACACACATACATATATGTATATATTTTTTAACTACATTAAAAAAACATCAAGGATGTGCCGTTTTGGTTCCCCCTCGGGGAACACCACTCCTATGCAATGGAATTTCAGTCATTCTCATTTATTGTTCTTTTTAGGAACATCCAACAGGGCCAGGGAGTTTTGTCATATAATGCAACCGAACTGCACAACAATCTTCCATCAGCCATTACTCAGTATAACACTGTTTCTGGTTTCAGACATAGCCTTAGTGCTTGGTATAGCGTTATGCCTTCATGTCACTCTAATGACCAACCATGATATCTGTTGTATTTATATTGTTTATTTATACTGTTTTTACTGCCAGTGTTAATTCCATTGAGTGTTTTACTTATTCTAGACACTAGTGAGAAAACAAAATTTAAATATCTGTACATTTTCTTCCTCCAACGGCCGTCTCCGGGCTTCCATACAAATGGGCAGTACCTCCTGATGCAGATATGCAGGCAGGAACTAAGCTCTGCAGCTGGGGATATCCAGCCCTCCACTTCTTGTTTCCACCAGTTCTTCTGAAAGCAGTCCAAATGTGGCAATATTATATGAACTTGAAAATAAAAAACAAGAAAATTAAGCCATTCATGGCCAATTGGCCAATTTTATACATTCTGGGAGGGAGGCAGAAGCAGTCGCAGAAAGAAAATTTACAGGTATTTAAAGTTTGTTTTCTCTCTCCTAAGCTGGTCTCTGGGCTTCCATACAAATAGGATACACAAAAGCGGTACATCCTCAGATATCCCAGGTAGGAAGAATATAAGTGCCCTTAAGGGTCCACCACCACCTGAAGAACTCAGGGGCCAAATGACACCCCCACCGAGGCAGTCACATCCAGTTTGTAAAATTTTGTGAACATGTGAATGGATGACCAAGTGGCCACCCTGCATAGGACTGCTGGAGATGCTTCTCTGAAGTCCGCCCACGAAGTGACCATAGCCCAGGTAGAATGGGCCCTCACTGGGCCAGGCAAGGTTACTCCTACCTAATCATAAGCAGTGGTGATGACAGAACGGATTAATCTGGCTATAGAGCCCTTCGAAGCTTATTTAACCTGTAGTTAGAATGAACAAAGTTTTTCTAATAGCATCCATTCTTTTAATATACATTTTCACCACTCTTCTTAGATCCAGCTTGAGAAATTCCCTTTCCTTTTCATTTTTTGGGTGTGGGCAGAAAGAAAAAATTACTCACCTTAGTAATGTTGTTTCTTCTAATGGAGTCTTGCTATATTATGACTATTGCAGTTTGCCCCAGCCTTAGAACTGCTCCGGAGGTGAAAGAATTAACTTCCATGCAGAGCATGGAGCTCAGAGCGCGAGCTCTGTTTGGCTCGTTTCAAACCGAAACCATCAGATCTTTACGAGCAAAAACTCACTAAGGTTCTGTGTGGAAGCTGTACCCTACACTAGCCAACTGGCTACTAATATATTAACACATTTTTACTGGTCCCAACACAAAGACTCAAGTCAGTGGACCAGAAAAATTAAGATAAAATAACTAAATGAATACAACACCCAAACATGAAAGAGGGCATCAATAAATGCCAACAGAGGACTACCCATCCCATACCCCAAAGTAGGAGTTCGGAGACGGGCAGGCTGGGGGGGAGGTCATAATATAGCAAGACTCCATTAGAAGAAACAACATTACTAAGGTGAGTAATTTTTTCTTCAAACAACATGAAGTCTTGCTATAATATGACTATTGCAGACTACACAGCAGTACCTCCATGGAGGAGGGACAGAACCTACTTAGGGAATAGGCTCAGAAGCATGGCTGTGCCAAACCGAGCATCCCTCCTGGCCTGAATATCCAGGGAGTAATGCTTGGTGAAAGTGTGTACTGTCTTCCAAGTAGCTGCCTGACATATCTCCAAGATAGGGATGTCTCTAGCAGCAGCTAGAGATGCAGCTGTACCTCTGGTAGAGTGAGCCCTCAGGCCTGGGGGAACCTACCCAGCTTTTGATAGCAAAATTAGAGTAAAGAAACGATCCACCTGGCAATGGATCTTTTTGCAGGTCTCCCTTTCCCAACCTCACCATAAGTGAGAAACAGTTGGAGGAGTCAAACCTGTGACCCCTGGTACGCCTATGTAGTAACTTAGGGCCCTCTTAACATCTAAGCTGTGCAGCCTCCTCTCACCAGAGGAGGAATGGTCAGTGAAGAACACTGGAAGTGAAATAGACTGGTTAGGGAAATCTGAAACCACCTAGGCAAAGACTTCCTGTTAGTCCTGAGGACCACTTTATCCCTGTGAAAAGAAATAAAGTCAGTTTCTACTGATAAAGCCTGTAACTCACTTACACGCCTGGCAGAGATGGCTACCAGAAATACAGTTTTCCAAGTCAAATACTTAAGCTCTGCCGAAGACAGAGGCTCAAAGGGGGGTTGCATTAGCTGAGCAATGCATACATTAAGATCCCAATCCGGGGCAGGGTCCCTGAATGGGGGACTGGTGTGAAGCAATCCTTTAAAAAACTTGGAAAATACAGGATGAGCAGAGAGAGAAGAGGGCTTCCCTGCTGAAATGAAGGCAGAGACTGCAGCCAAGTGCACTTTCAGGGTAGCTGGTCTCAGTCCCAAAGAATTAAGATGGACCATGTAGTCCAATACAGTAGGTAGATCAGCAGATTCTGGGGAAACATGCTTCCCAGAACACCATATGGAAAACCTTTTCCACTTGGAGTTATAGGTAGCCCTGGTGGAAGGCTTCCTAGCAGCCTTCAGGATTTTGAGAACACTTTGAGAAAGCTGCAAATCAGCAAACTCTAACTGCTCAAGAGCCAAGCCTTGAGGTTGAGGGATTTGAGATTCGGATACCAAACTCTCCCCTGAGCACAGGTTAACAGATTGTGGTTCCTGGGAGACACAGGGAAGATGGACTGCTAAGGACAGAAGGAGTGGGTACCAGGGCTGCCTGGCCCAGTCTGGAGCAATCAGGATCATTTTGCAGGGCTGAGACCTGATTTTGACTAGTACTTTGAACAGGAGAGGGAAGGAGGGAAAGGCATAAAGAAACTTCCCTTCCCAATCGAGGAGAAAGGCATCCAGGGGAACTGAGCCCAACACTGGGGGCCTGCAACAAAACAGTGGAAGCTGATAGTTGTCTGGGGCTGCGAAAAGATCTATCTGAGGAGTGCCCCATCTGGCAAACACCATCCCCAGTACTAGGTGATACAGTGACCATTCGTGATGGCCCTGGGAAATCCTGCTGAGGGCATCTGCCAAGACATTGTCCTTGCCTGGGAGGTGAACTGCTATGAGGGAAGTGTTCAGGGAGTAAGCCAGAGACCACAACTTCATTGTCTCGGTGCACAAGGCCGAAGATCGAGTGCCCCCTTGTTTGTTGATGTACCACATTGTAGTGGTGTTGTCTGTTCTGACCTGTACCACCTTGTTCTGAACAGATGCAGAGAAAACCTGAAGTGCTAGAAAAACAGCTCTGAGTTCCAACAGATTGATGTGGAGCAGAGATTCCTGAGGGGACCATAATCCCTGGGTGAGAGGTCGCCCATGTGAGCTCCCCATCCCAAGAGGGATGCATCTGTAGTAAGGGTCAAGGAATGGGACAGAGGGATGAAAGGCACCCCCCTGTCTCAGACTGCTCTGATCCTGCCACCACTGAAGGGCCTGGATCAGGGTTCGAGTCACTGGGATTAATTTGGATAGAGGATCTCTTCTTTGAGACCAGAAAGCTCTCAAATGGAACTGAATGTCCCTCATCTGAAATCTTGCTCCTTGCACCACGGCTGTGGAGGCAGCCATGTGCCCAAGGAGCTGCAGGAAATGCCTTGCTGGTCGAGAAACCTGCAGAGTGAAGGAGGCGGCCAGGGCCACTAAGGTCCTTACCCTTTCCAAGGAAGGAAGGCTCTGGCCTGCTTTGTATCCAGTTCTCGCCTATAAAGGTGAGTACCTGGACAGGTTCCAAAACTGACTTTGGAAGATTGAGAAGAAACCCCAGAGAGGTAAGCAGCTGCTGGGTAACTAGCAGGTGTGATTTGACCTGGTCTGGAGACTGACCCACAATGAGCCAGTCGTCCAGGTAGGGAAAAATGGCAATCTTTGCCTTCTTAGGTGGCTGGCTGACTACTGCCAGACACTTTGTGAACACCCTTGGGGCAGAAGTAAGTGAGGGCATTACTCTGAACTGATAATGGCCTGAGGCAGTTCGAATCTGAGGTACTTTGATGGGAGCTTCTGATAAGAACATGGAAGTAGGCATCTTTGAGGTCCAGGGAGGCTAGCCAGTCCCTGCCTTAGGGAGGGTAAAATCATTCCCAGTGTCACCATTTTGAACTTTGGCTTTAAAAGGTGCTTGTTTAGATATCTTAGATCCAGGATAGGCACGCCACTCTCCTGTCTTTTTGGGGCAAGGAAGTACCTGGAGTACAGACCCTTGCCCTGGTGAAGGGAAGAAACCTTTTCTACAGCTCTGAGAGCCAGGAGGGTTGAGACTTCTGTTTCCAAAGCAAGAGTCTCTAAAGGGTTTGTAGGTGGAAAAGATCTGGCTCTCATCTTTGGAAATTTCTGAAGCTGAGAACCAGACCCTGGCTCACTACTTCAGGACCCACCTGTCTGAAGTTAAAGACTCCAGTCCTGGACTAAGTGAGCCAACCTACCCCTACAGGTAGTGGAGAGCCGACCCTGGGCATCCCATCAGGGTGCCTGTTTGGCAGGGGCTTTAGGCTGAGGGGTGGGAGCAGGCCTGCTCGAACCCCGTCTGCCTCTCCCTCTGAAGAACCCCCTCTGTACATAGGCTGAAGAGGAGGGGGCCTGAGTCTGGTAAAAAGGCCTGTGAAAAGGCCTAACCCTACCCCTGGGGGGCTGCCTCTGAGGAGTGACTTGCCGTTCCTTGGCTTGTGCACTCCTGTAAGTGGTTCTATATTCATCCATTTTCTTCATATAATTCTCTGTCTGCTCCCCAAACAGAGAATTTCCCACCACAGGAAAATCCATAGCCTTAGACTGGGTATCCTGTGACAAAGTAGTACACCTGAGCCAGTCCAATCTGCGAAAAGCCACAGATGTAGCCATGACTCTAGAGGATACATCATTAGAATCCACTGCAGCATGGAACTGCACTTAGATGCCTCAATACCATCAAGAGCCACCTGCTCCAGCTCCTTTGCTGAGCTGGCCAGGACCTGTTTGTTAAGGCCATGACAGTATCCCATCTAGATTTCTGTATCTTGCAACATAAGCCATATAGTTAGCTTGTCTGAGTCCCAAGGATGCTGCCATGTATTGTTTTTTGGCCATGGCATCAATCTTCCTGGAATCCTTGTCAGGAGGATGTGAAGCCAGTGGAATATTAGCTTTATCACAGGCTGCAGCCTGAACTACCCCAACATGACTGCATTGCTGTGAAAGAAAATCTGTATCAGGACCTGACAAAGTGTACCTCCTGTCCATCTTTTTATCCACAGGAGGCACAGAATTAGGAGCTTTTAAAATTTTTACTGTTTGTTTTCTAAAGGATTTATGTAAAGGGATGGACAACCTCCTGGACTCTGGGATATCCATCATCTCCACAAAGTCAGGCTCCTCTTGCTCATCCAACACCTCCTCTAAGGGAAGCTGGAGGGTCTCAGCAACTTTTATAAAACAAAAATGAGAGGGGACTCAGAAAGCCTAGGGGAGACTCACCTGAAGGTCTGTCTGGGAGATGTCGGTTCAATGGGCATCCAGACTTTCAAAATCACATTCACACTGATCATAATCCTCATCCCCTCCTCTGGTTCATAGAACTCTTCTATATCATAATCCTGAACCACTGGAACCGACCGAACCGACCTTTTGCCAGACAGTGGCGGTTCGGAGGGAACCGGAGACAGGGACTGGACAATCTGTATTGCCCTGGCTATCTCAGCAGCAGTTGGAGAAGGAATTTTGGACTCCAAACCTGCTGATTTTTAGATTTCTTTGCTGGAACTGGCTCCTCAGAGCCAGCTTTTCGTTTGCCCGAGGAAGTCTCGCCCTGGTCAGAGGGCACTCCCTCCGGTTCGGTTGGCACAGAACTGGGCTGGCCATCCGGGTCAGCGGACTTTTTGGCCTCTTGTTCCCTGAGCCTGCCCACTCTCTCGTCCAGGGTGGCTGCAGGGAAATTTTTACAAATCTGGCAGTCTGAATTGAGGTGGTCAAACCCCAGACAATAGACCCACATAGTGTGTGGGTCAGCCTTGGCAAAGGCTTTCCCACAGACACTACAGTGTTGAAACCCAGTGGGCCCGGGTTTTCTTTTGGGTTTCTCAGACATGATGCCAGCCTAACCAACCAATTTGCCCTTTTGATGGCAGTACCAGGCAAGACACTCTTATCGGTTCCAAACCGTGTCACGGGTCCTGGAAAAAACCGTAATGAAATCCATTTTTTTTAGAACCGATAAGAACGGGAACCGCACTCTAAAAAGCCTTAAAAGGCTTTAAACTTATATTTAAATACAACTCGATCGGTTCAACCGAACCGATGATACTTTTACAAGTTCCACATAGAAAAAACCCTATCTATTACTTACGATTACCATAGACAGAGCCTGAACCGAACGGTTTTGCGGTTAAAATAATGAAATCGCGGTTAAATTAAACCGAGAAATAGCGCTTTAAACTGAAGAAATGAACCGAGCAACAGGAGGAATCTCCGGAGCGACTGTTCAGTGAGGCGGAGTAAAGAATCTGACGGTTTCGGTTTGAAACCAGCCAAACAGAGCTTCTGAACCGAGCTTGCGCTCTAAGCTCCATGCTCTGCATGGAAGTTAACTCTTTCACCTCCGGAGCAGTTCTAAGGCTGGGGCAAACTGCAATAGTCATAATATAGCAAGACTTCATGTTGTTTGAAGAAACAATTACTCACCGAAGTAATATTACTTCTTCCAGGGTATTCTTTAGCATTATTGACAGAAGAAGTATGCCAGCTGGGTTCAGCTGCCTGGAGGGGAGGAGTCAATGCAAATGAGGAAGGCACTGGCCAATCAGGATACAGTTAGAGTAGAGTGCTGCCTGCAGTCAGCCTGAAGGGCCTCAGAATGCATTTCGAAGCTGAAAAAGAGCAAAAACTGTGCCCACTAGGGGCCAAAAACTGTTAGCAATTTTTTTGAAAATCACACGAATGAATGAGTCATCAAATTTGGCTAAATCCCCTAGCAGAGCCTTTAGACAAGGTTTCCAGGGGAGGAAGGAAGGGAAGGAGTGTCAATAATGCTAAAGAATACCCTGGAAGAAGTAATATTACTTCGGTGAGTAATTGTTTCTTCTCACCCCAGGAATTCTTTAGCATCTATTGACAGAAGCAGACTTCAAAGCAGTGTAGTTGGGAGGAGGGCACAGAAACCTATTTTAAGAAGAGGCTCTGAAGTACCATCCTGCCAAAACTGGCATCCTGTCATACTACACATCCAAGAAGATCTTATTGAATGTGAAAAGCAGATTTCAAATAAGTGGTCTGCACACTTCAGGTGAGGATATAGCCTTGAACGCTGCCCAGGAGGCAGCTGGTCTCCAGTAAGTAGGCCCTAAGCACGAGAAGAGCTGAATGTCAGCTTTACTGAAGCAGATCCGAAATACCTGAAAAAACAGTCCTGTGGGAAAATACTCTTGGTCAATGGTTTCTCCTTTTCTGCAAAAACGCAGGAAATGAAAATATGATAATGACAGAACCTGGACTGCTGATGCAGACTGGCAGGACTAATTCATGCCCCTTCCAAGCAGGCTGAGATAGCCTAGACAGGACTTGCCTGAGAGCAGTACAGGCAGAGAAAAAGGATTGATGAAGGAAATGGTAGAACACGTGGGAAAAAGATTTTCTATCCGTCCAGAAGACTAATTTGTTCATAAAGGCACTGAGAGGATAAGGCCTAAGAGAACAACCTGAAACTCTGAAAAATGTCTGACAGAGGAAAACAAGCAGACAAATTGTTTACGATGTTACTTGCTTCAGGACAGAATTTCCCCAGATTCAAAGGGACACCCCATGAAACTGAACTTACAGAGGTTTGTGCTCCATGGGAAAGAACTCCAGTCCCTAGAAGGGTCTGGAAGTGAAGATGGCCCTTTGCGGAATTCTTTGAAATGGTCTGAGAAAAGACAGATTTCTCTTGCCTGATGGAGAAAGAATCCGAGTAACTGTTAGGTGTACTCCCAAAGAAAAAAGGCCTACTGTCCCACTGTTGGAAGGAAAATAAAAACCTTTATACTTTTAAAGGAAACAAGTCACAAAGACCAAACTAGTTCAAAGTCCAAGACTGTAATGCCTGGAAATGAACTAAATAATCCAGTCACGAGAGGAAAGAGGATTGAAAAACTCTAGGCTCTTGTCCTTATACCCAAGGGAAAAACCACTTCCTCTAGAAAAATTGAGGTTTTCATGATACTAAAACCCTTTTTTTTTTTTTTCCATACACGTTCCAGGCCTTGTTTGGATACAGGGACTCTAACAGATCTATCCTCTCAGGAACCAGGCCTTGAGAAGAAAAGACTGGGAGCTGAGAAAAACACTACTCCTGATTTTTCACAAAGTACCAAGGTTGTCCCGAGCCACCGGTATCGTGGTGGCTGATATCTTGACTAGAGAGGTACTTAGGAAACAAGGGATATAAGGAGAGAAAACTTCTCAGGCCAGTCTTGAGATAAGAAAATCCGCTGGATGGAACCCCGAGCTGGGGCCTGCAACAGAAAAAAAGGGAAAAAACTGGAGGTTCGGGCTGGAGGTGAAAATTCAGATCTGGACCTGACCTTTCCCCTGAATGATGTGGCTAGGACTTGTGTGCTGAGGGCTCACTTGCGGTGGTCCTGAGTATTGTGACTTAGAAGATCTGCCAAAGGGCCCACTTGTGGTGGCCCTGCCAAAGTTTTGTCCTTGCCCGACAGATGGATGAGTGACTAAGACACCTCCAGAGAAGCCAGCTAGAGATAACTCATAGCTGTTGCGGAGAGATTGGAAGCCCTGTGTCCCAAATGCTCATTAGTGTGATACAGGGCAGGGATATCGAACTAAATGGCCTTTGGACTGAAAAAATGCAGGCCTGACAGCCATATTCTGAGATTCCAGGGACTGAAGAGAGAAGGACTCTCTCAGAAACCAAGACCCAATGACGGAACCCCCCGAAGGGAAGCGCCAACCGGAAGGAAGCCTCTGTACAGAAGATTTGAAGGGGAGAGGTGTGAAATTCACTGTTTCCTTACACCAGTCCAACTTGTAACAGGGTTCAAGCTTCAGGAAAAATTCTCTTATTTGGAATCTAACCTAGAGGCCTAGGCCCTGGGACTTCAATGACAAAATTAAGCACCCCATGCAGGGAAACAACTTCCCCTGACAAGAGATGAGCATTGCCCCCTAAGAGTGGCCGAGATTTAAATAGTTAGGGGACTTTTTTCTAGTAGGTACAAAGAACCCTCGAGATTGTAGGAAACAAAATGTCAGACTTAGGGCTTGAAAACAAAAGTCAAGGGAAATTGGCTAAGGTTGGCCAAGCCTCTGATAAGGGAAACCAGATATTCCCTGTCTTCAGGGGAGAACCGCCAACCTACCCAGATACCTGGAGAACAACCCGATTTTTACTCTGTATCTGAGAACACTCTGGAGGCAGTCTAAACAGCATGGAATAAAACTGCTTGAGGAAAAATCCCGTACTAAGGAACTGAGAACATAGAATGTATCGAAGGAGACAAGAAAAATTCCCTACATACCTGAGCCAAGGAAGCATCCTGACCCCAGGTTGTGAAAATTGATAATGATTTGCTGTTCCCTATTTTCCTTTAAGATTCAGGTAATAGCCTGGGAAAAAGGTCCAAATCCCAAGCAGGAGGGGACCCTTTTATGACTTTGACCCTCACGAGGTTCTGGTGCTCTAGTTACCATTGCTGACATGCTACTGAAGAACAACAGAGAAGGCAGCATTTGGAGGTAAATTTTAGATGTTTATTTACTTATCATGCGCACGGATATACTATATATATATTTAAATGTTAATATCTGCATCTATCTCCCTTTATTTAATTTTTTTTTTTTTTTTTTTTTATCAACCAAAGAAGGGGTAAAAACTTGAACCAAGAAGAAAAATAACTGAAGAAAAAAGGGATCATCAGGAATGAAAGAGCATTCCTGCCTAAACCCCTGGAAAACTTCACATTTGGAAATTTCCTAATGTGTTGGCATAAGAAAAAAAGGTTAAAGGGAGAATAATTCCTAACCGAAGTCCCCCAGTGAGGCTTCTGGGGAAGGAACGCTTATATTTAACTGAGTACTAGGAGAGTTAAACTCGTTCATAAGTGCCTGTCAGCTTCAGTTTGACATGAAGACCAACCAAAATTTGTACCAAAGCATAACCCAAAAGGTTGGAACTTTTCAGACAGGCAAGCCTGAGGGAAATGACCTATGCCAAGACTTTAGAATCTGTAACATTATGACTTACTATGAGAACATAGTGCTACTAAATGCCACTTGGGTATTCCAGCAAACCTCCTTGTGAATAGTGCTCAAGAGATGCCGCACTATGGCAAGGATAGTATACATCAAACACTCTTAATATATAATAGCATATGCTACTAAGGTTAAAGGCATTATGTAAAATTTCTTACACATGGTGTATGATTATCTAGAGTCCATCTCTGGAGGGAAAGCAGACAGTGGCACGAGGATGAGAAGCAGGCCGCAGTTTGCACTAATTCTCTTAAATCTAAAAGTGTACAGATAAAAACAGCAGAACACTTACCGAGCTGGTACTTCATCTGAATGCTTCTGTCAACCCCGAAAGAGAAGGAGGGGTTACCAGAACCTACCTGTAGGAGTCTTCAGAGAGTTGTCAACTTCTTTGGAGGAGAGCAACCACCAGATCTACAAAGTCGTCGTCCTTCACCTCTTAATCGGTGTCATCCTGGAGGGGAAAGTCCAGGGAGTCCACCAGATGAATATATACATATACACACACATATATCTCATTATACCATAATCCTGAATCAACCTCAGGGTGACCGACTGGAATTAGTGGGCCCTGAGAGGAGTTCAAGAAGGAAAATCCTCTCCTAAATTACTAATAATAATCATAACAATAATATCCTTGGGCGTGAGGAATAACAAGGAGAGGAATACTCGGACCCGAAGCAGCAGAGAAACGCCCAGAAAAATAAAGTCTGGAATAATTGCCAAGCTCTCAGAAATTCAGTTGCAGAGGGCATAATTTTATCAACTCCTGATGTCTCGCTAAGTCCTTCAGGAGGGAGGGTCAGAGGAGATTAATCTCTATCTTTGTGTAGGGAAGAGGACACCCTGCCTATTTTCAAATTAAAGGCTTAGACAGAGAAACAACTACTACAGAACCAGACCTGTAATAATAGAAGTCCCAGGGGACTTGTCATTTCTTTGTGTTAACTGAGGTACCCCTCCTCAGCTTTTAGAGGAGGGAAGTAGACTAAAAGGCCAGATAATAATAGTTAGGCCAAGGCTCAAACAAATCAAAATCAACTTTGAGATTTTTTTTTCCACAAAGAGGAAAAAACAGAACCACCTCCACACCTCTTGTTAACAAAGCCCACTGCACATCAAACAAGAGAGTCTCACTCCAAAAGAGAGGGGATTACCCTTCAAATATTAGTCATTTTGAATTTAAATAGAGAAAAAAGGGTTCCAAGAATTCGCCCTGGTGCGCAACGGAAAAAATGCGCACGTGCATGAAAAAACAAATCAATGATTTTACTGCAAAAGTGTTAAAAACCGATAAATACTAAAAACTAACATACAACGCAATTTATCACGCACACGGGTGAAATTTACTTCAGAAAAAAACGCAGAAGCGGGAAAATACGTAAAAATCCAGCAACTGCGCGGAACTCAGCGCAGATGCGGTAAAAAGAGATAAAATGAAGAAAATATACAAAATACCTTAAAGCAGCACTCAAAGAGAAAGAAAATGGCTCAGGAAGATCTCTGAAGAGAAGAGCTCCAGGGCAGTGTTGCCAGTTCAGCGGAGAAAAAGTTCTGAGGTCCTTCAGGCTGACTGCAGGCAGCACTCTAACTGTATCCTGACTGGCCAATACCTTCCTCATTTGCATTGACTCCTCCTCTCCGGGGCAGCTGAACCCAGCTGGCATACTGCTTCTGTCAATAGATGCTAAAGAATTCCTGGGGTGAGAAGAAGGCAGAATCAACTCCTGGTTGCAATGGTATGGAGACATAACTTTTGGCAAAATACTTGGATCTGTTCGGAGCACCAAAGAATCCTGATGAAACATAGTATACGGCTCTTTGGTGGACAAGGCTCCTAGCTCGCCGATTCTCCTGGCTGAAGCGATAGCTATGAGAAAAATGACCTTCACTGTGAGATGTATGAGAGATGGCTCATTCAGAGGCTACAAAGGAGCCTTGGTCAAAGCTTTGAAAACCAGACTAAGCCTCCAAGGTGGTACCGTTGGCTTGATTGGATGGTGCTTTAATGCTGTTGCCCTTAGAAACCTGATATGGGGATGTGAACCCAATGACTCTCCTGAATCCACCTACAAGAGCGCCCCCAGCGTGGAAACCTGAATCAGTAAGGTGGCTGGTTGCAGTCCTTTGTCAAATCCATCCTGAAGAAACTGCAGTAATACAGGTAATGATATTGGCTGGCTCTGTATGTGTTTGGATTGGAGCCAGAACAAGAATTTCCTCCAAATTCTGTAATACACTTTAGAGGAAGAGGGGTGACGTGAGTTCACCATCATTTCAATAACAGGAGCTGAGTAGCCTAGCTCTTTGAAAGTTTCCTGCTCAATCTCCAGGCTGAGAGGGAGAGGTAGTTCAGATTGGGGTGCAGTACTGGACCCTGATGGAGAAGGTCCGGGCTGATCTGGAAGGTCACCTTGAAAGATGAATGAGAAGCGGGAACTATGGGCGACAAGGCCATCGGGGACAGACTAGACTCAGTTCTGCCTGGTCCAGAACCATTTTATGGAGGACTCTGGATAGAAGCGGTATTGGAGGAAAGGCATACAGGAGACCAAACTGACCCCAATCTAGGGAAAAAGTGTCCTGAGTCACCGCTAGTTTGTCCTTGGCCAGGGAGCAGAATTGCTTTACCTTGGAGTTTCGCTGGCAGGCGAAAATATCTATCTGAGGATTGTCCCACTGTTCTGTTAGGATGTGGAAGGCACTGTCCTTCAGCTCCCATTTCCCTGGTGGAACATCTTGGCGACTGAGCCAGTCTGCTGTGGTATTTTCCTGTCCTGGAATGTACACTGCTCTTATGCTTGCCAGGTGGTGTTCGTCCCACTGAAAGAGAAGAAGGGACTCCCTTAGCACTTCTGAGCTTCTTGTTCCACCCTGATGGTTGATGTATTTCATCGTTGTCAGATTGTCTGTTAGAATCAGTACATCCTGACTGAGGACTTGCTGTTCGAAGTGTATAAGGGCTAGGCGTACTGCTGTCCTCTCGAGCACATTTATGCTGTACCTTGTTTCTAACAGCGACCACTTGCCCTGAGCTGACAGCTGATGCAAGTGAGCTTCCCAGCCCCTGAGGCTGGTATCAGTCATGATTCAGATTTGGTGTGGATGGCCCAACTTGTGACCCCTCATGACATCTGACCTCTGAGTCCATCACTGGAGGGAAGTTTTTATCTGTTGAGAAATTGGGATCAGTTGGTGCTGGCTGTGTCCGGACTGGGACCACCGCCTGAGCAAGAGTGCTTGACTGGGCCGCATGTGGACTACAGCCCAAGGCATTGAATCCGCCAGCAATACTAGAGTCCCAAGTAGCTGCATGAAGGAGTGAGCTGGCAGCTGAGGAGCTGTGTGAAATTTCTTGATTAGTTTCAGCAGGTCCCTGAATTTCACTTCCGAGGGAAAGACCTTGTTGGCTTATGTCATGAAGTCTGCCCCAGGTGGTTCAAGGTCTGGCTTGGAGTTAGGGAACTTTTTCTACAGTTGATGAGAAATCTGTGTGCCGACAGACACCGGACTACTTCCACCACTGCTTGTACTGCTTGGTCGAACTGTGGGGCCTTGATGAGAATATTGTCCAAGTAAGAGAAAAGTTGTATCCCTCAGCTCTGAAGGTGAGCTATGTCTGCTACTAGCACCTTGGAGAATGTCCTTGGGGCTGAAGAAAGCTCAAATGGTAGTGTTTTGAATTGGAAGTGCTGCTCCCCCACCTTGAATCTGAGATATTGCCTGTGTAGTTCCTGGATGGGAATATGCAAACAGGCACCTTGCAGATCGATGGATGCCAGAAAATCCCCTTGTTGCAACTCCCTAATGATTGATGACAAGGTTTCCATCTTGAAGGGTCTGCTGCGGAGAAAATGATTTAGGAATTTGAGGTCTAGGACTGGCCTGAACAGCCCCTGTGCGTTTTGGCACGATGAAGAATAGGAAGTAGACCCCCCCGATTGACCTCTGTTGGGGGAACTTGCTTGACAGCCCCTGCTTGAAGAAGGTCTGTAATGGCCTGTAACATAGCCTGTGTTTTGGATGGGTTGCCAGAGATAGGGGAGGGCACCACATGAGGTAGTGAGGGCTTGGATTCAAATTCTATTAGGTAACCATTGCTGATGATATCTAGGACCCATCTGTCTGACGTGGTTTGGACCCATTCCTCGAGAAAAAATGAAAGTCTGCCCTCTACTCAATGATGGGTCTGGATAGCTTCATTGTGATTTCCTGTTGCCACAACCACCAGATCCACTTCCTCTGAAGTTACGCTGGTTACGTGAGGAGAACCATGTTCTTTTTCCAGAGAAATTAGAGTTTTGACCCTTGTTGTAACCTCGGTCATGGAAATTGCATCCGGGGCCTGAGGACCATGATTTGCCCCGCCTCTTGACTGGGGCATGTGCACCTTAGCTGTCTCCCCAGATTCCTTCACCGCCTCCTTCACAGCTGAGCCAAACAGATGATTACCTCATGGGGGTGTTTTCCAAATGGCTCTTTGAAGAGGTGTCTGCTTGGCAGGCCTGAAGCCAGAGGTTGCGGCAAGCCGAAGTTTGATAAAACATGGTCCAAGCAGTGCACCTGAACGCCTCCTCTAATACATCTGTTGCATAAGCCGATGCCAAACCCATTAATTGCAGCTGAAGAATAATAGCCTTGTTCTTCTCTGGGTCCTCCACGAATTGAAAAGCTAATTCTGAGGCCCAGAACAGAGTAGTTCAGGCCAAAACAAGTTTGGCAGTTGCCACCTTGAGAGACGTTGCTGATGCTTGGAAGGCCTTCTTAAGTGAGGCATCCACTTTCCTGTCCACTGGGTCCCTGAGTGATGCCCCTCCCTTGGCTGGGATGACCGTCTTCTTGGTGAGGTTTGAAATCAGAGGGTCGATTCTGAGGCAGTCTAGCCACTTTTCAGATTGTTTCTTGTCAAACTTGAGGAGCTTAGAGATCCGCCGGGGCACTGGATAAGTGCGTTCTGGACCCTGCCACTCCTCCTTTAGCAAGTCCTCTATGGTTAGAGGAATAAGGAAGGCTGTGGCCGGTTTGGCAGCAGATGGCAGGTGAAAGGCCTGTTTTGGCTGTGCTGGAGCCACTGGGGGAAGAATCAAGGTGAATTTCAGCTATGACCTTCTTGATGAAAAAGTCTAGGTTCTCCAGGTCAAAGTTTCTGGAACAGAAGTCATCCGAGTTTGAGGATGAGTCCACTAGCACCCCCTCTTCTGGAGAAGAGGAGCCCAGGGAACAGTCCCTGTGATGCTTCCCCTTGTGGGTGCTCCTAGATCTGCTCCGAGAACA
The DNA here is from genome assembly GCA_016271365.2 of Neoceratodus forsteri. NCBI lineage: Eukaryota > Metazoa > Chordata > Ceratodontiformes > Ceratodontidae > Neoceratodus > Neoceratodus forsteri. Next base: position 1,213,385,814 of record CM057458.1, read on the forward strand.
AAATCTTTTCTTCCTCTTGTGGTGTGAGGAATGCTGATCCTTCTCGTCTGAGGATCTGCTCCCGTATCGGGATTTATTTCTTTTATCATAATGATGTGAGGACATCTGTCCCTCTTGAGATGAGGATGGGGATGGGGTCCTCTTTCTTTTCGCCTTCTTGTGAAGTCACACATCTGGTGACCCTGGAGGTTGCCAGTCGAAGCACGCAGGGTCCAGTGCAAAGGCCCTATTTAGCTTGTCTATGAGGTCTGGGGCAAGGGGAGGGGGTTGCGGACTGCTGGTTCTCCCTGGTGACCACTGCTTTCTCAGACCTGATGGCTGCTGCTCGCTCAGACCTGCCTATCTGTTGGCTATCAGTCTGAGCTGAGAAAAGGGAGGCCTCCGTCATGTCCTCCCCATTTGCAGATGCTGCCTTCTCACATTTTAGGCAAAGTGAACCTGCGAAGATGATTAGAAGAGAGGATTGTAACGCTGGCATTTTCTGCCCCTGGCAGGTTTGTCTTGAGGCTATGACTGAAAATGGCTCCTAATCCCCTTTGATTCCGTGGCCCCCAGGAGGTTTCCTGATAATATAGGAGGTTGTCTGGAAGAATGCTGAAGCTCCGACGGACACTGCTGCTGGCCCTTTAAGGGCAAAAGTTGAGCTGAGCTGTTTAAAACTGCTGCCTTGGTCCTGATTAGTTAATCCTTTCTTGCTCCCTTAGTGCTGGGGGGTAGCCTGCAGCCTGAGTGAGAAGGTCTGTTATTCCTGGGCAGCACTCCTTGTGAACTGCAGCTCTCATCAATGAGAGAGCACTGGAACGTCGATGAGTGGCTAAATTAGAGCTGCAGGCCCACCATCGATGAGCAGCTAAAAGAGTCAGAAAGCCAGCCGTCTATGGGAGAAAAACAGCACTGCTGGCAATGAGGAGAGAATCCTCTCAGAGCACTGAGGTGCTATTAACTGTCCAATCACCAGAAAAACGGCATCTGTCGATGAAATCCACCAGTCAATGAACTCCAAGGCTACAATGAACACCGGGTTGAGCCACAATCACGGAAAAAAGTTCTGCGGTAAAGTGGGGCCAGTCTGTGCAGCTTGCGAGGCTGAGGTTCAGACCCATGCAGGAGTGCTCTAAAGTGCTGCGATTTTCAGCATTCCCAATATGAAATAACATTTTATGACTTACAGTCTAATGTCTTCAGCCCTGCCACGTGGTGACAGAGCTCTGTTGCAGAGTACCTGCTAGTTGGAAGGCAGGAAGTAAACTGGTGGAAACAGGAAGTGGAGGGCCGGATACCCCCAGCAGCAGAGCTTAGTTCCTGCCTGCATATCTGCAACAGGAGGTGCAGCCCATTTGTATGGAAGCCCGGAGACCAGCTTAGGAGAGAGAAAGGGCATTATCTTGCCTACTATGCTTACCAGTATAATCTACAAAACAAACTCCCTCTAGGGAGAACCTTAGTACTAGTTAATGAAGGGAATCCCTGTTTTTTTCCCTTGCAGTATTTCTCAGTGCATTAAGGAGACAGTTCACCAAGCTGACAACATGACCTCCTAGTTTCCCTTTTGATTTTATATATATTCATGTTAGCTATAAATGGTTCCTTTTCTTATTTACTGATACTTAAGCAGGTATTAATATCACTACAGCTAGTCGGATGTATGTTCAGTTATTTAGGGGAAATGTCCATTCATATCAAGTGTATTTTTTTAATGTAACTGTTGTGTAGCTGCTTCTTTTAGTGGGGAGGTTGCCTGGTCCCAGGTGGAACACCCAGATTAAATACCCTAGCCCATAATGACATCTAATTTCCATGTCATTTTTCAGAATGTCAATAAGCTAGCCAACCCAGTTAAAATGGCAAAAGTCCACCAGTCATTGAAAAGACAGCGACTGCACGGGTTCCTATTACAGGAGATACACTTAAGCTCCACATATCGTAATAGGAGGCGACAAGGAACTGCCAAATCAACCCCCATGCATTGCCCATTTAAATTAACCTCTTCTTACTCTGATAAAGAGGGGAGAATGGCCTTGGCCATTAGCACGATCAATGATAAACCTATAACAATTGGAAGTCTTTATATACCCCCAGGTAGTGAGGCTGACTCCATTCAACAACTGTTAGACACTACCTTGGAAGTGGAACACCAGCAAGGAACCATATGGATGGGTGGAAATCTCAGTATCTTAATGAACCCCTCCATGGATAGCAACAACCCATCTCCTTCCCTATCCTCAGTAGGGCAGAGACATCAACACCATTTACTACGCGACTTAAGTCTTCCTGGATGTTTGGCAGCTTCTGCACCAAACAGCAGACTATATACAGTCTACTCTCTTTCACATCATAGGTACTCTAGGTTGGACTATTTCTTTCACACAGCAGAGAATACAGCATGGGTAGCACACACCACAATTCACCTCATCCTGTTATCTGACCATGCCCCAATTTCCTTGTATTTTTCGATATTCTCAGAGCAGAAACATACCCAGTGGTGCTTCAATCCCTCACTATTGCAGGCTCCAGAATTTAAAAAAACTCCTGGACACCAGCAGGGTTCCAGATAAGATTTTTTGGGATGAGTACTATACTCCTCATTTTGAAAGTGAGGTGAGTAAAACCAAATTCAGATGCATACAAATGTCTGGACAGAGTGGAGTGAGGAGTACATTAGACCAATGCACTTTTTTCTAGATAAGAACTGATCAGGTGCCAACAATGCTCTAGATAATATTGGCTGGCAGGAGTAATTTACTCATCAGTTTTAAAATATAGCGAGCAAAACAAAATTGGGATGTGTATGAGTGCTGTGAATTTGGAAAAAAATCTGCTCCTTTTGAATCAGTAGTTGCTATGAAGCACTATTCTATGGAGTGTGTAGCATTTACAAGTATTGGGTGAGTATCGGTACTCCTAAAAAAAAAAAAAAATTTCTGAAGAGTATTTCCTCAAATGAAGAGAGTAAAATAGGTTAGTACTCCCCTTACCTGGAGCCCTGGACACCCGTACACTGAAAATAATAAGTGAAAATGATACCCCCAATATTACATCGGCAACATTCTGGACAAGATAAAAATAGTCTTCTGTGGGGATATAATTGCATGCACATCTCCGACAAAAAAGATGATGGAAGCTAGGCTTTCAGAATTACAGAAGGAACTTAAAACTCCTCCAATCTGTGCATATGCATCAGGAATCAGTCCTCAGGGGAACAAATTAAATAACACAAAATAAAGTACAAGAAATTCTGACATACGAGACGGAGCAAACATTATTTTGGTTGTACCAGTCTTACAATGGGGTGGGGTTCAAAACTACTGACCCATAGACTGCGACACAAATGTACTTAAGTTAATAGATCTGGTCACAGAGTTTCCATCCAATCAAAACAGTGATTATATTATGAAGCCTAAAGAACTTTTATACCCAGCTTTACACGGTGGAAGAACCACCATCAGAGCAACTACTAGAATCACTGTTCCAGAACAAAAAGAACATCAAGAGCACTTACTACACCCTGTCTCATCAGTAGAATTAACTCTCAGGATCAAAGCCCTAAAAAATGGAAAAAAAAAACAAACAAAAAAAAAACAGGACCCGATAGATAGGGGGCCTGTCTAAAACCCCTTCATGGGGCACTCTTCACACCTTCCAAGAGGCGTTAACTATGTCAAAATACCCAAACACTTGGCAATATGCCATCATATCTGCAATATTAAAGTCACAAAAGGACCCCACAAATTGTTAATCATATCACCCGATATCAGTTCTTAATATGAACTACAAAATATTCACCAGTATTACAGCCCATAAACCGGATTCCATTGTTCTCCAAATGATAGACCCAGATGTGGCTTTGTTAGAAACTGACAAACTGCAGATAATATCAAGAGAACGCTCCTACTAGTTAACCACGCAAATAAACAGAAAACACCAATGGTAATTTTAAGTTCAGATGCACAAAAGGCTTTTGACAAGGTGGCATGGCCCTTTTTACACTGAGCATTCTGACATCTCGGCTTCCCACTTTCTTTTTGATGCTTGATTCATGGCCTTTACGCTTCTCCTCGAGTGGCAGTGAAAGTCAGTGGCTCGCTTTGACCCTTGTTATCTCTTTCCAGGGACACTTGACAGGACAGCCCTTTGTCACACTACTTATTTGCCCTATATGTGGAATGGCTAGCATAATATCTCAGACAGACTCAGGCTCTCCAGGGCATCGATGTAGACAGGCAGCAAAATAAGGTGGCATACTACGTGGATGACCTACTTCTCTAGATCTCTGAACCAGAACAGTCTTTGCCAGTGCTGAAACCTGTCTGCAGACACTGAAACAATTGGCAGGATATAAAATAAACAAAGATAAAACTGAAGTTCTACAATTCTAGTATCTCCTACCCAAAATACCACTTTAGATGGGGCAGATCCCGCATCAGATATGTGGAAGTATACACTGGATCATACATCACAACCTTATCTCAACTTAACTACCCCCTAAATGAACAAATGATACAGGCAGACCTCCAAAGATGGGCCCCACTACCCCTCTCTCTTTTTCAATGAGTGGACTCGATCTACATGAACATTCTACCTTGGTTCCTTGTTTATGCCATACATTACAAGCGAGTCCCACCAGGAGTTCCTTCAATAAATGGAATAACTGGGTCTCCAGATTCACCTGGGGTGTGGGGATGACCAAGAATAGCTTTTGGCAAACTGCAACTGCTAAAAGACAAGGAAGGCTTGGCCCTCCCTAACCTGACCCGATATATGCAAACTGCATTACTGGGACACACATTAAAATGAAAAGCACTATCCCTGCAGCCCAGGTGATATGAGTTAGAACTGGCCCTCTTAGATATTCTACTTGATCTCTTATTGTTTGGGACACCAGATAGTTCTGTCCTGATGGACAACACAGTGGGCTTCCACAAGATCTATACTTTGATTCTGGTATCGCTTCTTTCGCTAAAACACATATCAGCTTGAAAGCCAGTGGCTCAATATGCCTGCATATTGTGCCAATTCATTCGGGCTAAATTAAACCATAAGTTCCATCAATTGATAAATAGGGGACCAGCTCACACTTTCCTTTTTTTTTTTTGCAGAAGAACAACTAAAATCGAACCCACAACTAGTATGAGAATATGGATTGGATAACAGAGATCATTACAGATATTTATTAACTCTGCCACTATCTCAATTCAACACTAGGACTTGACTTTAATGACACAAAACTTCCCCCTCTGATGGCTGTCAGCCACATGATACTGCAAGGGTCCTGGCCAGACCATTTTATTTCAGTTTGCTATAAGGCACTTCAGGGTGCTCCAATGGTTGATGTCACTCAGCCCCAAAATACCTGGGAAGCTAAACTATTTATCTCCCCTTTGACAGCCAAATGAACATCTATCACATTGCAGCAACATAAAGCCCAGGGTTCCCACCAACGGAGGGATTTAAGCTGGAAAACAGCACTATGCTTTTTCTGTACTCCCCAAATTACGACCAAATTCCTCACATCCAGGGACTCCTCCTCCTGCCGGAGAGGATGTAGCTGTAAAGTAGCCACACATACACACACACACACACGTCCTAAGGTCGTGACAAGCTCTCACGACTTTTTGGACAGCAGTGGAGAGGGAAGTGAATGCCATAATCCTAAACTATGGCTCCCTGACTCCTCAAACTGCCCTTTTACTATACTACTCTCATCATATTAATAAATAAAATGCATATATCGGCAGACCCTGGCTCCAAAAAGAACTCCCAATGCTTACATAGTGGGAGGACACAATATGGGAAATATAGAGAATTAGAATGGAGAAGCTAACTGCACAAGCACAGAAGCTGGACTCAAAATGTCAAAACCGGTGGACCCTATGGTTGAGCCACATCATGACTAAAAGACATTATCCCCTGTAAGCTTAGATGACAGCACCGCAGTCAGGGCTTGAAATACAGCCTTTCTGCATTTCTGGGGAAATGCAGAAAGGCTCTCAGAAATGCATTTTTGACCCTAGCACCTCTGTCTGGAAATGCTGTACCACTCTGCTGCAGTTTGCTATATGGCAACAGGGCAAAGTAGCAGCAGAAAGCACTTACCTCACTGTCTGATCAAAGGCAAGATGTAGAGTCTCCCTATCGGCTGTGACGGCAGAACAGGCTGAAAACAGGCATTCAGAGGGCAGCTTGTGGGGTCCTTAACAGAGCTTACAGCAGAGACATACTGTACACATGACACCAAGGCTCAGACATGATTGGTCAGAGGTGTCTGAACCTGCTGTGGCACAGTTGTAATGTGGGCTGCAGATCAGAAGGTTCTCTGTTGGCGCACTCTGCAAAATCACTGTTTTTACAGTGAGGAAGAATACTTTACAAAAAAACTAATAATTGAGAAACTTAATTTGTTTTAAAAGAAGGAACTAGTTCTGGGAAAGCAAAAAATGACAGTCTGGGGAGAAAGAAGACAGCGGTGGTGGGAAACTCAAATGATCTCAGGGAGGGGATCGTGATTATAAATGTTTTTGCTGAAAGGGGCTACAATATATTGTGGAGTGTAATGGGGACAAAATCTGTACAGGGATGGAGATTTGAAATAAAAATCAATCTCAGCAACAGATAAAAATTTTTAAAAAATTGTAATTTTTCAACATTTTGGGGACAGGATAATTTGTGGAGTGGGGAAGCAGATCGATCTATATCGGAAAGGGGATCTACAATTCCCTGCAACTGAAAAGACTGCTTTAAAAAACATAGGTCCTATTTTTTAACACTTGAAGGATCCTTTGTGGAGTGTGGTGGGTGAAGAAAAATCTTACAGGGGGATCTGCAAAAATCATTCACCATGTAACTGAAAAGTGCCTTAAAAAAAAAATAAGTCCTTTTTCAACAGGGGGATAAATATTGTGTAGTGTGGTAGGGGAGAAATAATCTTTAGGGGAATTATAGACATAAGTCCCTGTAACTGAAAAGGGCTTGAAAACTATTTTACCACACTTTGTGGTACAAAAACTTCTGTGGAGTCTGATGGGGGGAGACCTTTCATTACAGGCAGGAAATCCCTAACATTTTTGACAGTTCAAGGGGCTTTAAAAAATTATTCTGGAGGAAAATCAGTGAATTGGTGTGGCAGAAACAATTTCAAGGAATATCGGAACAAAAAATAGTGGCAACTGAAGGCCTTCCTGCAGGGATCTTTGGGGGGGGGGTTAAACCTAGATGCACAGCCTAGTGCAGATTGGAGAAACCAGTCAAAAAAGTCTGATTTCTAGGGGAAAACACAGTGGAAATATCTGCACAGTAAAGGACGGTCCATGCCCTTCCCAAGAAACCAGTTGTCTCACAAGTAATATCCCTATCCCAAACTACTTTGACCAACTCAACACCTGCCAGGGCAGGACAATCAGTCCCAACTGTCTTTTTTTTTTTTTTTAACCAATGAATCTTGACACGCAGGGCTCGATTCTCAAAGGTTGACGCAGGCCTGTGACAAGCCCTGCACCAAACACGAGTATGCACCTTGCACCCAATTATCGAAGGACGCGTGCATTTGCAACACTTTACCCTCTTTACAGCGGCTTGCGCCAAATATCTGGCGCCAACCCCATAAAAAGGTCCCAAGATTAACGAAAAGTTAGACCAGCATAAAGCTGGTCTAACTTGTGGCATGTGGCACACAGGATCGAGAAACCCAACTGCCAGCTAGTTAGGAATGCTGCAAGTCCCATGCGCCATCTGTTCGGCACACCTGGTGCTTGCAGCATTCCGCACCTTTGAGAATTATCCCTCAGTGTCGAAACTGTGTTCCTGGACTGCTCTACAGTCATTAGTTCAGTTCAGTTTATTTGGAACCAGGAAAAAACTCTACTGAGCAAAACTCATTTACAAGAAGGTCCTGGAAGGATTATTCAATACAAAGAGGGACATAAAACTTTTTTCATTTTGTATGTGGAAAGGTAACTTTTGCCTAGGAAATGCATCCGGCACCCCCAACATTTCTGAAGGAAATGTACCTTCAAAGCCATATTTCTAGCCTTGCCAGTGGGTCGAAATAAGAGGGAATATGAGACTGGGTGATGACCAAACTGAAGAACCCCATGAGAGGAAAGGGTGGCACCAGGACTGGGCAGCAAATACATATGAAGGATTATTCAAGTCTGTATTATAATACTTGAAGTGGATGTGCACAGTTGTGATTTCTATTATACAGACTATGTTGTAAATCAGATGCAAGCATTTTATATATAGTACCCTGTGGAGTGTAAAAATCTAATAAAAACTAGTTATAACATCAGGGATGAGAACAAACCACAAAAACGTCAGGAAATGCTGCGTTAGAGTTAAAAAAAACAACTCTGAATGTTCTATGTAATCCAGATGATAGGGTTTTATACAGTATCTCTAGAATCTGGTTAAACGGCACCCCAGTTCGATGCGGAACCCAATTAACAGCACTATAACTTGCTTATACAGACCAAGTGTGCATTTCTATAACGTTTTTTTAGAAGTACAAACTATATTAATCAAGCTTTATTCTTGCCACATACATTATTTACAGTCAAATTTCCTGAAGAAACAAAAGTGAATCTTTAGTAAAGAAATGTATTTGTATTATGAACACATCTAAGATGTTTGACATTTAAGCAATGGGGGTTATTTTAATTCTGAACAACACACAGTCGAGAGCCACATGCCCCTAGAGGGTGATTAACTTACCATTAACAAAACCCCTGGGCATGCTTTATTTGTATAATACAAAAAATATATATATTTATTGTTAACCAAGTATGTGCACTAGGCGAGGCCGCAGACCTATTCTGAGGAATGACCTGGGCATATCAGTATAAAACAGTACAAGACATGCAAGTCATAAGTCATGACAAGGTGTGCATTATAGGATTTTAATGGACACCTAGGGGTATAGTAAGGCATGAGGCCAAAGGCCTAGTGTCCTTATGCTCCTGGGAGGTATATTTAAATCCTATAATGTACACCCTGGAGGGGCTTGTTACACTTATAAAATGGTTCTAAGTAGGTTTTTTGGGAGGGAAGTGAGATTCAGCATCTGACAGTGCATTTATACAGATTTAATGCACGGTTGGGTGATGTCTCTCAGCCAATTAAATTTCTCGATTTTTTCTTGCCATTTTATAAAATAAAATACAGTACAACAGGACTGATGCACCCTAACTTATATAATAAACAGCTAAAATAAAAAATAAAAGCTGATCGATCACAAGTACTGCTGGACAGAGTTAATATGTGTCTTTTTAAATTATTGTTAAAATTGAGATTAGTAGATGGAACTTTAGCCAATAATGAACTCCAAGAATGAGGGCCGATATAAGAAAAAGCCCTTTGATTCTGTCAGCTTTTTAAAACTTCCAAAAGCAAGTCCTTTTCATTAGAATAAAGAGGGCAGATTATAATAACAGTTTAAAAATTGTGAACCAGACATTTCTAAAGATTGATTTTGCAAAATTAAAATACCAAGATATCTTGCTATGTAGTAAATAATGATAAGGTTAAGAGAGCAAGATAATTGGAACACCTGGTGCTGGGAGAAAAGTGGGACAAGTCCTGGCACAGGATACACTGATGCACTTGATAGCTGGCCCACGAGAAAAGTCTACAAACATTATTGTATGTAATATTCCATGTATGCAAATCAGTAAACAGGGGCATTATAGTACACTAATGAACAATAAGTGAGTTCAGGCAACAGCAGCTCCCCCCCACCAGCCATTGCTAGTCTGGCTTGAAGGGTCAACTGTCGCCATAATCGTTTGCCTAACATATGACTGAGTGACTGAAGGACAGACCTCTGTAATGTGTAAAGAAAAATCTGATCGTTATCCAAAACTGTCACATTCAGATCAATTTCCTGTGCTCTGTGAGTATGATCAATATTATGTGCTTTTAACTGACTCCAGGCACCGTAAAGAGTTGACGTTAAATGGACCAGCTGTCCCTGCCTTTCATAGCCTGTTTAAATAGTAGTGTCAGTGGCTCAGTAGGTAGCACACTCGCCTCTGAGGCCGGGAGATCAGAGGGCTGTGGGTTCAGTTCCCACATCTGGCACTTGGGTTAATATCCCAGTACTGATACTGTAGTGCAGCATGAGAGGGGTGCTGCACTTCTGAGGTGCCGTCTTTCGGATGAGACATTAAACTGAGGTCCCATCTGCCTGGATTGGTGGTAGTTCAGGTGGATGTTAAAGATCCTTGGCACTTATCGAAAAGAGTAGAGGAATTTCCCCGGTGTCCTGGCCAAATTTCCCTCATTCACTAAAAATACCACCAACAGCTTAATCTGGTTCAAGGTCAGTTGGCATTCATCTGTATCCCCCTCCCCCGGGTCGTGCCTGAAAATAGGCAGGATTTGTCTAGTGCACTTACCCGGTCAACAAAAACTAAATAAACAAATAAATAGAATAATGTGCCTATCTTTAAAATGACTTGACTATCTGTGATATTGGTCAGCTATGGTTTGGTTTACTTTATAGCCTGTAAATACCGAGACCAGTCATGTGGCTGCAACGAATACTGAGCTTGTAATTCTTCAAAGGACTTTACTTCCTTCTAAATTATGACTGACAAGATGCAGCTTCCCTCTCCCACCAAAAGAAGATGTGATCTAATTTACCTAAACTAACAAAAAAAAACATGCTTTTCATTAGCCCACAGATGCAGAGAAATATCTCCCCCATTGACATCCACAATTAACAAAGGTCAGAAGCTACAAGTGGAAACATTCAAATATGTCGCCGTAGTTCAGGATGACACTCTATCCTTTGCCCCCAATATAGATAATTTGGTGTCTATGGTAAACAGAAAGATGGAAGCCCTCTTCAGAAAACAGAGCAACCCTGCTACAGACACCAGGCGACTAACAGTAAACAGCTCTGTCCTGTCCTGAGTAGACTATGGCCTACCTGTGTATGCAGCTGCATGTGACTCGGTATTAAATGAGGTAAAGGTGGCCTGCAATAAAGCATGTCTCTGTGTTAAGGGTAAACATACATGCCCATATTTGCACCCTTTATGCACAAACCAACAGCTTAATCTGGTTCAAGGTCAGTTGGCATTCATCTGTATCCCCCTCCCCCGGGTTGTGCCTGAAAATAAGCAGGATTTGTCTAGTGCACTTACCCGGTCAACAAAAACTAAATAAATAAACCAACTGGCTACCCTTACCAAGCAGAATAAAGTTATAAACCTGTCTACCAGCCAATAAAACACTGCTAGGCCTAATACCACCTGCCCTAAAAAACTGTTTCAACTCCACTGCAAATCAGTATAATATGAAGAGCATGGACAGGAACAACCTTGAACTACCACTCTGTAGAACTCAGATGGGTAAATGCTCCTTTGCTGTTAATGCTGCAGGCTGGTTAAATGAGTTTCCAGAAACCATGCTGAACCTCCCCAGGTTTGACCAATTCAAAAGATCCCTGCGATCTGTGTAAGCAGCTCAGTGTAACTGCATCTGTTAACGGTACATCAATAGCCTTACTCAGTGCATTACCTGCTTTCTTTGTGTGCTCCTTGCTACACTGAACCTATCCTCATTTTGATTCAGGTGTTCAACCTGTGTATCTGTATTGAATGTTAGACAAACATTTCCTCTGTAATTCTGCTTTGTTTGCTCTGTCTTTGTCTTGATTTTAACTCTGCAAACTGATGTAGAACCTTTGAAAAAAGAGTACTTGTGCTCAAAGGTACTGTCTGAATATTCTAATTACCTAATTAATTAATTAAAATTTAGCTGAGAGGAACAAATCATGGTATGGTTATGAATACAGCAAGAAACAGGTCTGTTGTAGTGACTTGTGCCGCAGTACAGATCTCCAAATTAAGACTTTTCTCAGATTAGGATTATTAGTGACTTCTGTTAATTGGGGGGTAGAAGCACTTTATTAAATTGGAATACTGTATATCTTTGTCAATCAACTGTATTGTTTTCCAATGTGCTCAGTAGACAGGCAAAAATCAGTATAAGGCTGTAGGAGTTACGCAGCTGTATGGTAGTGCCTCTAGTTAGGTAGTGCCACCACCCCAGCCGTTTTGGGAGCTGAAGAACTGTATATCTGATTCAGGTCTATTACCATCCCAAATATATCTTGAAATTATTTTATTCTAATTTCAACAGTAAGAAGGAGGGGGAGTGACAGGTAAAGTCTGTGCAAAGTAAAGCAGATTAGGCAAAATGCTCATTCTAACAGCATCTTTACGTTGCATTAAGGAGACAGGCAAGTTCTTCCCTCCTAGACGGGGAGTAAAATTCATTTGCACCAATTGTTTTGGGTCTAATACCAGGAGTACCCCAGGTATTTCAATGCAAAAAGTCCCCAGTGAAAGACAATTTGCACTTTAATTACTGGTGATGGGGAACAGTTTAACTGGAGCACCTTGGTTTTAATGGTGTTTAACTTGAACCCTGCCAAGCTACCGAATTTTGTGAGAGTATGCCATAATGTGGTAAAATGGAATCAGGGCCCACAAAGTACATCAAAAATTCATTTGTGTACAGAGCCAGTTTCAGCTGCCACATCTCCCATTCAACCCCTTCACCAACTCATTTAGTCATAATGCCTGTGCCAACGTTTCCAAGTATACGGCATGTCGTGGGTGGTCAAATGGATGAATATCCATGTGGGTTCAACCCCCACTCCTGGTACCAAATGTCGTGGGTGGTGTATTATAAACAACAAGGAAGGGATAAATTCAGGTACAACACACCTACCAGGTGTGACTTTTATTTAAAACAAAAATAAACATAAAAAAATAAATCAATAACAAAAGTAATTCACTTTTTATAAAATCAAACAAACGTGAAAAATAGCACAGTGTAGCATGACAGTCTATCAGCCAACATAGCTCTGTATCTGTTCTCTAACAGAGACTTGGATTTTTCTAGGGGGAGAACCACACAGGTCCTCTCCCAACCACTATCTACTTTACCCTTGTCAGGCTAGTCTTTTTATACATCCAAGACTCCTACTATAAACTCAAACTCTTCCCATCAATTAAGTCTTTTATACAATAAGTATAACATACATTTTAAATTTTATACATCTGAGTACATTTTTTCAACACCCTAACATAATACTCAGAAACATTTGTTTCAAAAAGAGGAACTTTGCTGTGTATAACATTTTATTTCTTAATTGGACAAAAGAGGGTGGCATTATGATTTATTCCTCCTATGTGACAGAAGGAGGAGTCTGCAAAATAGTATAATATGTGGCAACAAGCTGCCACTCACTCCCTAACGGGATTCAACCAGGGAGTTTTGCTGCTCGACATCCACGCTGATACATTCCAGCAGTTCAGGTAGGCAGACCGCAAAACTCTGATTCTATATTAAACCTGAACTGCTTGTTAGCTCAAAGCACGAGGAGTCTCTCGCAACAAAGAAAAACCCAGCGCTGCGGTAAATAAAAAATTAGCCTCACTATCTATTGCAGTGAAGTAACAAACAAAAAGGAATCCTCCCTTGCACTTTCCCAGAGTAGTGTTTAACTCCTGAAGCTCCTATTTCTTGAGCGAGCAGCCAGAAAGACAAGCTAATAGGAGCGCAGCGCAAACAGGGTTTTTTGAAGCCAGTTTATATTAAGGGGAATAGAAAAACAAGAAGGGTTTCTATGGGTCCGTGTCCTTAGAGATATTTCCAGCTTTGAAAAGGACAGACAGAAATTTCTAATTACGAGTGGCCAACCCATAACAGTGGGAAGCAGAAAAACTGGAAAGGTCGAATTTATTTGAAAAGTGCTGTTGCGCAACGGACTAAGGAGCTACAGGCGATAGAGAAAGAAAAAAAAGCCAGTTATCTCAGGGCACGTTCCATAAAAGCATAAAAGAAAAAAAAAATGGGGGTGGGTTCACTACCACATGGCAAAAAGCAAGGGAGAAAGCGGACAGCCCTGATTGGTGCTCCTGTGTAATGGAAAAGCATTAGAGATCCTACCATTCACCTTAACGCATGCCTGTGGGCCATCATACAAATATCGATGGATAGATTCAAAATAAGGTGGGAAAACCATTTTGCTGAGGGTGGCCAAAACAAAACTGCCATGCAACCCAGCTGGAAGCCTTCTCCGCATCCAACTGAGAAGATGAAAAGGGAGTTTTGAACAGGTAGCATGGTGTAATATGTGCAGCATCTTCTTGATATTTTCTTAAGTCTGGGGGTTGCCACAAACCCAATCTGATCTTGGTCTATTACACCATGTAAAATTATTTTTAATCTCTTTCACTACAACTGCAGTAAAAAGCTTGTAATCTAAATTAAGACCCAAGATAGGATGGAAAGAGGAAAGCTGATTCTAATCCTTCCTGGTTTTGGTGTCACCAAAACAGTGGCAAATCTCCAGATGGAGGGTGATTTGTTACCCTCTGATACTTCCTGACAAGTTCAAAGGAGAGGGGAGCACAGCTGGTCTCTAAAGGCCTTAAAAAATACCCTGTGTAGCCATCAGGCCTTTGGCTTTTTCCTTTTTCTTAATTTTTAACCACATTCTTTAAATCCTCCACCTGCATAGGTGAAAGCAATCACTGAACCCAGGCTGGTTTCATTTTTGGAAGGCATAATGATTAAGTTATCCTGAATCTCCCAGACGTTCGGATGGTGCTCTGATGTAAAAAGTTTTAGTAATAATAACACAAGACTTCTAGTATTTTCCCTGGGTCAGATGTTAAAAGCCGTGTAGCAGGATTCTTAATATGTGTTGTAGTATTTTGTCCTATCCGTTGTCTGATCCTATATGCAAAAACTTTGAAGACTTGGGACGCCCCCCCCCCACTTCGTAGAACTGTTTTCCAAGATAGCAACGAGCTATTTCGGTCTTCACTGTGAAAATGTCTTGAATCCTTTTTGATGCTTAGTCAACTGTGGATACTGCAGTGTCCCCCTGTGCACGCTAATCTTATAACTCTCAATTTCTTCTGCAGGGAATCCAAGATCTCAGCCCCTATATATTTTTGATTTTCTCCCTTTTTTTCTTACTCCAGACCCAGGACACTGGCAGACATGCACATACGTGTGTGATGGGGCATGCACATGCCAGGTAGCGGCTCGGCCCCTTCCACCCCACCCCTGGCATTACTGCCGCTGCTACTCCTTGCCTATGCTTCCCACTGGACCTCCACCCGGTGGGAGTGGAACTACAGGGGGAGCAAACAACCATCCCCAGGATGGGAGAACTGCCTACCACAGCTCAATCCCGCTCCGACCCTTCCCCCCATGCCGGCTCCCCAGCAACCGAGGTTGTTTCTGAACCCAGGTCACTGGTGTAGTGTGAGGTAAGGCATCCAGTGCCTCAGCCCTCAGCACCACCGGTCCAGCCAGCCCCTGTATTTTTAATGATGGGATGCAAAGTTTATAATGTCCCCTATCTGGACTGTTTTGAGGGCATCCCAGAGGATCCCACGGAAGTGCCTTCCTGCTATGCTTCTCTAAAATTTGTTTTATTCTATCTGTAATCAGGTCTTGAAAGGCTAGTATACTGAACAATTAATTACTGAAGCACCAAAACGCAGTTCCAGGGTAGGTCCCCAAGTCAGTGTTAATAACAAGAAGGAGTGATCAGATAATTGTATGGGAAGAACTTCACAGTCCCCACCAAATATAAATGCTACTTAGAGATAGGGCAAAGATCTATCTGTGTACAGATCTGGTAGGAGGATGAGAAATGCATGTAAGTTGACCTATAAGGGTTGAGAGTGTGCTACATATTAAGCCATCCCATGTCTCTAAATGTACCTTTCCTGATTTCTTGACACCCGATTGCTTTGAAGGACGTGGATTGGTAGTGTCCCTACTGTCACAAGAGTGGCCCCAAGGATGAACTGGGAAACTACAGACCAGTGAGCCTCTCATCCATCGTGGGTAAGCTAATGGAGACTATCCTGAAGGAGAGGCTGGTGGCCCTCCTAGAGGCCAAAGGACTACAGGACAGCAGACAGCATGGCTTCATATGTGGCAGATCCTGCCAAACCAACCTGGTCGAGTTCTATGACTGGGTAACTAGGCAACTGGACAGGGGCCATGCAGTGGATGTCCTGTATCTGGACTTCAGTAAGGCATTCGACTCAGTGCCACATGGAAGGCTGGGAAGGAAGTCAGTAGGCACAGGGCGGGTGCAAAGCTGGTGAGATGGGTAGGAAACTGGCTGCAGGGAAGGCAACAGAGGGTGGTGGTGGGTGGGGAGCTCTCACACCCAAGGCAGTGACGAGCAGTGTTCCACAGGAGCTCCAGTGTTGGGACCAGTGTTGTTTGGGACATTCATTGCAGACATATCATGGGACATCAAGAGCAAGATCAGTCTGTTTGCTGATGATACCAAGGTAGGTAGCGGTGGTGGATGACCTAGGGGATGGCAGGGTTGCAGGATGATCTGGCAAAGCTTGAAACCTGGTCAGACACCTGGCAACTGGGCTTTAATGCCAAAAAAGTGCAAGGTGCTGCATTTTGGGATGAAGAACCCAAGGAGGAGTTACCAGCTAGGGGGAGTGCAGCTAGCTCAGACAGAGGAGGAGAAGGATCTGGGTGTGCTCATTACAGGGTCAATGAACAACTCGGCACAATGTAGGAAGGCAGCTGCAAAGGCCAACAAAATGCTGGGTTGTATTGCAAGGGGTATATCCTCGAGGAGGGAGGAGGTGATTCTGCCACTGTATAGGTCATTAGTTAGACCACACCTGGGGTACTGCGTGCAGTACTGGCGTCCGTATCTGAAGAGGGACATTAAGTTACTGGAGTGGGTGCAGCGCAGAGTGACAAAGATGATCAAGGGGCTGGGGGACTTATCATACGAGAGGAGGTTGAAGGAGTTGAACATGTACTCACTGGAGGAGAGGAGAGACAGGGGTGACATGATTGAAACCTTTAAATACATGAAAGGAATAAACAAGACAAGTACAGAGGGGCTGTTCAAAGTAAGGGAGGGGAGGGCCACCAGGGGCCATGATATGAGACTGGAGCGAGGAAGGTTCAGGAGGAAGATGAAGAGACACTTTTTTACAGAGAGGGTGGTGGCTGGGTGGAATGCGTTACCTGCTGAAGTGGTATGCAGTAGAACAGTGGACTGCTTCAAACGAGGATGGGACAGGACAATGGGGAGGGTTAATGAAGGGGAAGGGTGGAAGGGAGGGGCAGCTGCAGAATAAGGGGTGCTAGCTGCACATTCGAGCAGACTTGATAGACCTCTAGGCCTTTATCTGCTGGCAAATTTCGTATGTTCGTATACATCATATTACAGTACCCCCCATCAACAGAACGCCCTTCTGGAATTCTTTGACTTTATGTAAAAGTATGCAAAATGTAATGCGTCAGTGCCTGGTGGTACATACTGTATAAACTAACCAAAGTAATAGCCAAAGTCAAATATTTCCTGAATACCATAGCAATCCTCCTCCGTAAATCTATGTACTGATCTATAGTTTGAAAGGGGGTCGTTCTTGGGATGAGAACCACTGTACCTCGCCTTTCCCCCTTCCAGACTATACATGTCACCACCTGCTGAAACCCAGATTTTTCTAATTTCATGTGCTCTTCTCAGGAAAGATGCATTTCTTGAAGCAACATAAAAGTGGGTCTTAATTTTTTTTCCTCCACATAAGAGTTTATCTTCACTCCCAGACAGATCAGGCGGCTTTCTCAGCCTTGTCCCCGTCAACTGTGGCTGTCCCGCAACTCCTCCAGTGAAACTGAGAGATTGGGCAGGCCAGCGGTGAAACGGGCAGGGCTTCATATAGCCCATCCTCCATTTTCCTCCTGATTTTCCCCCTGGGGCTCAGTTATAGGTGCAATGAGGGATCAAGCATGCTCCACCTCCGAGGAGGCACTCCAGCACTTTGTACGCTGGCCCTTCCTCTGAGCTACAGGACTCACATGCACCACTGCCTGGCTTCTGCCAGGTGGCAGGCTAACAAGAGTGTCACAGAATCCCCTAACCCCATGGAAGCCAGCCGTCCTACAGAAGCTTAATCGTTCCTCTCCGGCCGGGCTCCCAAGCAACCCGAAAACGTTCCAGAACCCAGGTCATCGGCATGGCAGCAGGGAAGCATGGATCAGATGCCTCAACCCTCCGCACCACTGGGCTGGCCGCTGGGTCTTAATTTTTTCATGGAACCGAATATTTTGGAACATTTGACAGGGTTATTGAGGCCAGGCACATTACGACAACAAATTACAGTCTTAGTACTTGCTGCCATCATGAAAAGATGGTGTAAACTTTTCAGTATCAGCTTAACCCTGTATGATGGAGAAATAAATAGTAGTAATGCTAAGTATCCCATCTCAAGAATGCCAGATTTATACCCACCCCAAAAATCTACTAATACTTCAGGTACTATTTTGATAAAGTGTGCCATCTATGGTTGTGCAGCTATAACAAACAACATACAACATCCAACAAGTCTATCCCAACACTATGATGGACAACAACAGAGTAAGAACACGAAAACAGTACAAGCTTCCAAAGTAGGAGGATTAAATGCAGGTTCTTCTGTGTTGCGCGGGGGAAAGAGTGGACGGTGAGGTTCACACCTCAATCCAGAAGGCTGGTGACCACTTAAAAGGCGTCAGAATGTCCCAGTCTCTAGGGGAGGGGAAGTGTGAAAAAACTGTCACTTCCCATCCCAACAAGTAATCAGAGCAGTATAAATACATTGAACATAATACAGACAGAACAGCATTGCCAGTGCATACCCCAGCAATAACTGAAAACACTTAGCCAGGTGAAATATGCTGGAATGATAATGTAGTATTCCCAATTACTTTTGGAGGGGTATCTTCAAGATTAAAAACTATGAAAACATGCCAGCCCGGTGGAGCTGAGGCAACCTGGGTTCGGACTGGGGGCCGGGGAAGAGAAGGATCAAGTGCCCAGCGGCTGCTCTCCATCTCTGGGGAGGCTGGAGAGATTGTCTGGCGCATCGCCACCTTTTGGGAGCCCAGAGGTGCCGGGGCGCTGCAGAGAGACAGCATAAAGGGGTTGACGCTGGCAGAAGCATATGAGCTGGATGCAGCGACGGTGTGTGCCTGCCTGCTGGCCCCACGCACCGACGCCAAGGGATCAAATAAATGGAGAGAAAAATCCTCGGACAATCCAGGCGACGATCCCCAGCCCGCTTCCATTATGCGAAGGGGCAGACTCCGCTGTGTGTGCATGCTTCCCTGAGGTCCAGGGAAAGGTATGAGGGGACCTTCCTTGCCCTGTCCGGAGGGTTAACTAGGAGTAACTTGCATAACTTGAGGTGGCCGCACACTCTAGGGGCAGACTCCACCGCGGACTTGGAAGAGTGGTAGATTGGAAGATCTGAGAGAAGGAAGGTCTGGGGGCCGTAGGAGGATACATAAGTTCAAAAAAAACAAAAAAAAAAACCTATGAAAACCCCATTTAAACCCCTAACTGCCTCAGTAAACCATGCAGAACTCCAGACCTCCATTAATAAAAACTGGGTATGGAGATCTAGTAGCCTTTATAATGCACTGGCCCTTCATCATAAACATCAACAGAGAACAAAGTGTACAGCCTGTAATAGCAAAAGGCTGGAACTCTGTTGCATAGGAAGCAGAGAGCAGGGGACAGCAGAAAGATGAATGAGCCCCCATCCCCCCAAGCGGTGGTGACCGAGGAGATCCACCCCCGACCGCCAAGGCGAGTCCTAACACTGGAGGACAGGGCTTCTGCGGCCACATCCTCCCCCCGCCGGTGTCCTCCAGCCCCCACTAATTGCCACCCAATCCCCGGGCTACCAATCAAGTATATATATTCAGTTAGTAAATGTAAGAATTACTGATCAATCAGATTAACTTGTCCATAGGGATTCTATAGATATATAAGACAGAAACGAAAAGAGAGGACGCAGATCAATAGGATTAAAATTATGAGGGGGATGGGATCAGGAAGCAGGGGAACAGGCAGAGGTGCTAAATGAGTACTTTGCCTCAATCTTTGCGGATGGGGACTGGGGATCACTACAGGCTGATGGGAGGGAAGAGCATTCAGCTAAGGTGAGAAGTAGGTCTGTGACCAGAGGACAGAATGAGGCTACGGTACAGATAGGACTAGACTCAGAAGGGGTGGGGAAGTTGAGTGAGGGGGAGGAATGGGGGGAAGAAATCACAGTGGACCAGGTGAGGGAGGCTCTTCAGAAGCTAAAGACTGATAAGGTGCTGGGGCCGGATGGGCTACACCCAAGGGTTGTGAAGGAACTGGCGGAGGAGCCAGCAGCTCCACTGGCTGCACTCTTTAATTCCTCTTTACAGACAGGATGGGTGCCCCAAGACTGGAGGGTGGCTTATGTAGTGCCTATTTATAAAGGGGGGGTCTAGAGAAGAGATGGGGAATTATAGGCCTGTCAGCCTAACGTCTGTGGTAGTTAACGTAATGGAAGGCTTTATCAAGGAGAGGATTGGAAGGCAGTTCGAGTCGTTAGGGCACCAGGATGATAAACAGTATGGATTCGTTCCAGGGAGATCGTGTCAGTCCAACCTCATAGAGTTTTATGACTGGGTGACGGGGGCCTTGGACAGACATAGGCTGGTGGATGTCCTATACCTAGATTTCAGCAAGGCATTTGATTCAGTACCACATTATGGGCTGATGAGAAAGCTGGGGGTGGGAGGACAGGAGCTCAGTTGGGTGGATAATTGGCTCACGAGGCGTTTACAGAGGGTAATGGTGGGTGGGATACTCTCCTCTCCCAGGAAGGTAATCAGTGGGGTCCCTCAGGGTTCGGTATTGGGGTCACACTTGTTCAACACCTATGTCTCGGATATAGGGAGGGGGGTTAGGAATAGGTTGAGTCTCTTTGCAGACGATTCAAAACTGGAAGCACTGGTGGATTGTGAAGAAGCGAGGGAGGCAGTCCAGGGCTATCTGGATACCCTGGAGGGGTGGTCAAGGAGGCAGGGACTGAAACTTAATGCTGGGAAATGTAGAGTACTACATTTAGGGTAAAAACCGAGGCCATGAATACACCGGGGGTTGTCACACTCAAGCCACATTGGGAGAAAGGGATTTAGGGGTGGTGATAGATGTCAAAATGAATAACTCTGAAAACTGTAGAAAAACTGCAGCCAAAGCAAACAGGATACTGGGCTGCATAACCAGGGGAATTACATCCAGAAGTAGGGAGGTGATCCTCCCTCTGTATAATGCCTTGGTCAGGCCGCAGCTCGAGTACTGTGTACAGTTCTGGAGACCTCATCTGAAGAAGGACATGGCGCTGCTGGAGAGAGTCCAGAGAAGAGCGATCAGGATGATTCAGGGCATGGAGGGGAAGCCTTATGAGGAGAGACTGGAAGAGCTCGGGCTTTACTCACTGGAGGAGAGGAGGGATAGGGGAGATATGATAGAGGTTTTCAAGTATGTAAAAGGAATAACCAGGAGTGAACCAAGGAGCTTTTTAGGTTAAAGAAGAGGGGGAACAACCAGGGGCCATGAGTGGAAGCTGGAGGGGGGAAACTACAGGGGGGGGAGCGTAGGAGGCATTTTTTCACTGACAGGGTGGTGGAGCCGTGAAATGCGCTGCCTGGGAGGCTGGTGGAGGAGGGCACAGTGGAGGGATTCAAGAAGGGGTGGGACAGGTACAAAGGGAAACTGAAACTAAAGAAGACCCTCTTGGGGGCTGGTAAGGCAAGCAACCACTAGGTTGCTGGCTTCTGAGCAGACAAGACAGACCATTTGGCCTATTCTGCTGGCTTTTTATTATGTTAGTATGTCAGACATCAGTTAAGCTAAAATGCCCCAATAATAATAAGTCAAAGTCCTGGCAGTTAGGCCATTATCAAGTGTCCCACACCTGACTATGCTGGCCACTAGCTGAATTAAGTGGAAAGAACAAGCTCAGCAGAAAAAAATCAAGTCAAGAGGACTTCAGATCATCCCCCGAGTGTTGTGGCCACCTCGACATGTCTACAGTATTGAGTGAATGCTCTGCATGGTGGCTGATGCTGCCTTTTGCCATTCATTAGGTACTGTAGACCACCATTCAGTATGTGTTGGAACCTGTGAAACACATGGATTCTCCCGCAGTTGAACAATGCAGCCTTTTTCTTCCAGTGGTCTGGCCACCTCTTCAGGTGTGCAGTAAAGCATTGTTCCTACTTCCCAAAAAAGTCTGAAGTCAAGCCAGGTATGGCTGGGGTCTGGAATCAGACCTGGTGCTCATTCAGTGTTCAGAGAACTCCTGCCTATGCCTATCATTGTTTCAATATTTCAGGAGGGTAGTCTTGGTCAAAAAAACAGCTTGGCAGCACTGTAAGTGACATCCGTTTTTCCCCCAAGCTATACACATTTCTTCTTTGTCCTTACAACTAGAGAGTTCCATCACCACCAAGCGAAGTCTTGCCTTAGGATCAGCAGGCCACAGTGTTAAGGTCTGATTAGCTCTTTCTATGCAGAAGTCCATGGTGGGTGGGTGGAAGGGCTAGCGCATCTTTTAATAAGTTACTCCCCCACAAAATCAGTCATGCAGCCAGTTTCTGAGCGGTCTCGCATGCCATACATCCTGAGATTATCACATCTTGATCTGGCCTCTAGATCTTGACATTTTTCTTGTAGGGCTGAATTTTGGTCTATGAACACCCTATGGCAGTGTGAAGCTGCAACATGCCATCCTCCATATGGCTGACTCTTTCCTCCATGTTTTCCACTCTCCTTAACTGCCTGCAATTTGGAACCGAGGTGCTGGAACTATGTTTATGTTTTCACGCGGAAACTTAATTTCTGCAAGCACAGTTTCAAACCAGGAACAGGAGAACTTCTCCATTTCACTGTCCATCCCCACATCCGGGCCAGCAGTAGTGGCTGGAGAGTGGCTTCTGCTGCATGTACTGCCATCAGGGTTGAAAACTCTGCCATCCAGTGCCACTGGTTGCTGTGCCTTGGATCTTGCCCCTCTGTAACTTCCAGATGCCATTGTAGGTACAATTTTGTCCTTTTTGCCACTGTTTGAGGAATTCTGAATTGCCGAGGTAGCAGAGCTCTGCATCTGGCCTCTCAGCAAGTGATGGTGTTGAAAAAAGTCAGAATTTTACTGTTTTTCACCAGATAAACAGCTCAAAAACAGCTTAACTGATCCTCACGGCACTCTAAGCGACTGCATACCCTGCCACCAAAAACAAACCTGAAGGGTTTTATTCAAATCTGTTAAACCAGTCTTGTGCAAGCAGCAAACAAAAAAGAATTGGGTTTAAAATAAAACTAATGAACAACTCTAACTACACTGGTGTTATCGCAAGGTAATACAAATGCTGCATCAGGTGATTACACAAACCCTGAGGACCACCTTCCACATATTTAACAGAGTTCAGGAAACCTTACCGTCACATTTCCCTACTTTTGAGAGTTTGTGTTTCAACCCTAACTGATGTTTAAACTTAGTTTTTTGCAATTCATTTTCTTACTTTTTTAAAAACAGATACACACTACTTTGTATTAATAACAGCTACCTTTGGCTGAAATGGGGATACTTTTAATGTCTAGCAGTACCTTGTGTTCCATGCCACTACCCGCCTCACCCTGCCCTAACACAAGCAATTCCTGGCGTGCAGTGGCATGTCCATTCCTAGCGCTACCCCAGCAACGTCTTTCACCCTACCCCTTATCCAAGCAGTACCCAAGACTCAAGGGCACATCCTTCCCTCACTGTTCCACAGCACCATCCTTCATCATAACCCTGGGCCAAACAGTCCCTGATGCCCAATGGCACCCCATCCCTCACTCTGCCACAGCAGCACTCCTTTCCCTCATTATTCCACAGCACCTTCCTTCACCCTACTCCTGTGCCAAACATTCCCTGAGGTCCGGTGGCACCCCCCCACATACACACAGCAACAGCCCCAATCAGTTCTTGACATCCAATTACAACTCTTCTTCACCTTAGTCCAATCCAAGAAGTCCCTGGCATCCAGTGGCACACCGCATCCCTCAGCCTGCTCCAAACCATCATAACCCAGTGGTACCCCCTATGCTTGGCACAACTCCTATGTTCTGGGTGTCCTGGGTACCTGCCTCCTCATTCAGACCCATGCCAACAGTGACAGGCACAACCCTAAACTCACTTCTGCAGCTGGATGTTGACTGAATCACAATGCAACTTGGTAAAACATATGCACGCAGAGTGTAGTTCATAAATCCCGGTTTACAAAAATTTTATTGCAAACTGGGATTTATGAAACACATTCAGTGTGCACTTCTTTTACAAATTTAGATGGGGGCTGGCTGCTGAAGTGATTATTTTATTTATTTTTTATTTATTTCATAATTCGGAAATAACCTTTGAGCAAGGTGCTCGTTTTCAAAGGTTCCACGTCAGTAAACAATACAATACATACATAAAACAATACAATACATACATACATTATAAGAACTTCAGTTCACAAAAAAAAAAAAAAAAAAATAGAAGGGAGTACATTTTACAAAGATAAGGAAATAATTCAGGCAACAGCATGTACAGTCACTAATGACTTGACATATAGCAAGTAAGGGATAATTCAATCATGGCAATGTTCAGCCAATGAATTAGTTGACTTAAAGCAGATGCCCAAGTTCAGAGTACCCCTGACATAAAACACATCATTCAGTTTTGAAAAACAAGCGTAAGGCAGCCTGGTGGGTAAGCTCCGTCAAGGGGGTGGCAGCCTAGAGGGCAGGCTCAGTCCAGGAGGTGGAAGGATTAGACGAGGAGGAGGAGACTAGTGGGAGAGATCAAATGTAGGCAAGAGGGAGTGGGGGGTAGGGGGTGGAGGATAGAACAGTAATGTAAGTGGGGGGGCTTTGCATTAATAGGGAGACAAGGTAGAATGGGAAGGAGGAAAGGTAGATGTGAAAAGGGTAAGGGTGGGAGTACTGGTAGTAGCAACAGCTCATGGCGTAGGAGGAGAGGAGAAATTTATTAAGTGCAGTAAGACACTGAGAAGGGCTAGGCACCAGGCCAGTGGAGTCAGCTCATACTGGGCATATGATTCAAACTAGGGGAAGGAAGGGGGTAAGTTGAAGCCTAGAACAGCCAGAATTGACGGGCGAAATCCTGCACTCACAAGATCCAGTTTCAGCAAGGAAGTGTTTGAGGTCAGTTTTGAAAGAACGATGACCATCTATGTTTAGTAAAGATGTGGGAACTTCATTTAACCAAAGTGGGGCTCTATACGTAAAGGACCACTGTCCCAACGAGGTTTTCATGAAGGGAACAGAAAGGGGACTATGGGCCATGCCCCTGGACTAATAACTAGAGAGGTTAACCTGCAGTAAGTCCCCTATGCAGGGGGGGGAGCTTTGCCAAGCAAAGCATTCTTACCAAGAAGGCACATCAGATACTTTATCCTATTCTGGAAGTTCAGCCAATTTGTCTGCTAATAGAGCAAGCAGGTGTGTGCTAGGTTATCCACACCTAGGCAAATCTGCATGCTTTGTTAAGGGCAGTCTCTACACGTTTAAGAGCAGTGTCAGTAGCTGCACCGTAAGCTACCAGGCCGTAATCGATGAGTATCAGAACAGAGCTAGATACTGCCAGGCGGAGGGCAGACGGTGTAAGGAATTGTTTGTGTCTAAGAAGGATTCCCAGCTTAATATTAACAGTTTTTACAACCTGGTCGATATGTTGAGTGAAGCAGAGAGTGTCATCAACAGTTACCCCTAGGTATTTGAAAGAGTGTACCTGTTCAAGAGGGTCATCCTTGTTATTGAGGATGGTCAGAGCAGGGTGCTTTTTCTTGAGCTGGTGACTGGAGATCAGCATAGTTTAAGTCTTCTTATAATTAAGGAGCAGTTTCTGAGTGATAAACCACTTTTCTAGATGGCAGAAGGTAGACTGTAGTTCCCTGAGTAGTTGTTCGGACTGTTGCTACTACCAAGGATGACTATATCATCAGTGTATAAAATTATTTTACTCCTGCAGGCCTCTGGAAGGTTATTTAAGAACAAGCTACATAGTAGAGGCCCCAATATGGAGCCTAGAGGGACCCCGAAAGAGACATTCCTTGTAGCTGAGATGGTGGAGCCTATTTTGACACACTGGGACCTGCATGACAGGTAGTTCTTGAACCACATGACTGCTTCTGGAGCCACCCCCAAGGACAGCAGTTTCTCTGATTAGAGGGTTGTGCAGACCACTGTCATAAGGGGGGGGACTGGGCACTATAGGGCCACCAGTGATGGGGTCCCAGTGGCCACCTTTGTTGTATGCGTGTGTACGGAAGGGGGATGAGCAAATAAAGGCCATGGGGATGGGATCTTGGATATCACCTTTTTTGTGTGTGGGGGGGGGCAATGAGCTCTACATGGCCACTGGGATCTGGCTCCCAGTCGTTGTACTTGGTCTTCGAATGTGGGAGGGGTCTTGACTGCTGTAACACAGAGATGGATGCTGTAGTGTCACAAATCAAAAAAATATTAAACTGTCTCCATTACTGGCATCAGGGTGGACTACCGATGCCCCCAAAAAAAAGTGTACAGGAATTGTGTACTGTTGTCACCAAAAGTTGAATAAGGAAGCTGATACCTGGAATAGGCTTCTGGTGATGGCATTATTAGCAGAATTAATGGTAATTCAGGAAGAAAAAAATATATGTTCGCAGCTGTTCAAAAACAATTGCTTCTTCACGGTCTGAACTGTGACTATTGATCGGAATGGCACAAATCAGTACATCCCCAAAGAGGTGTGAACACATTTTCAGCTGAAGCATGAAAACTCCTAATGGAAAAGATACGGTTAATGATTCTGGGCATGCTAAGCTGGAGGCTTTTTTTTTTTTTACTTTTTTATCATTGTTTTGTTCCCAAAACACCAAAAGCAGCACCCCTGGAGCATAAGCTAACAAACCTGGAAGGTTCAGATTTGAAATCTGTACCATTTTTGTTACTGGAGAGCAAAAACAAAATGTTTTTAAAACTTGTTAATTTCCACATTTTGGACCCCACTAACTTTAAAAGACATGCTTGTCCAGGGTCTGATTGAGAGAAGTTGGGCTACCAGCAGACTTAAAAGACTGGACTGGTATAATTTTTTGTATCACTTTCTTTCTATTTTTATTCGTTCATTCATTGTCTCATTGAGGTGGTATTTGATGACTGCACTGTTTGTTCCCTCTGTCCATTTTTTTTTTTTTTTTTTTAATTATTTTTGCTGTGTGCATCTCACCACCACCATCACGCACAACCTCTCTCCTTGCTCCTCGCTCTTCTCCTGCCCTTGTTGGAAATTCTTCCTTGCTGGGGGAGTAGAGAGAGAGTTGAGTGAGACTTGAGGGCTAGGGAAGGCTGGAAGGTGGTGAGAACCGAGGTTTATGAGGGTGCCCCGAAGTGTTAGCATAGGCTCCAATGTTTTTGTTTTTATAAGGCATTTTATTGCTCTGAAGCCAAGCGAGGTCATACCGAGTTTATAGATCATAATGATTATATTCTATGACCTGATCCTGATATGGTTAACAGTTTTGTTTTCAATAACTGATTAAAATTCAAAGTAATTTTAATACTAATTTTAATGGAAAAAAGTGACATGGAGTCAGCAAAGTCAGAAAGGAAGCTTATAAGTTA
The DNA here is from genome assembly GCA_016271365.2 of Neoceratodus forsteri. Classification (NCBI taxonomy): domain Eukaryota; kingdom Metazoa; phylum Chordata; order Ceratodontiformes; family Ceratodontidae; genus Neoceratodus; species Neoceratodus forsteri. The sequence continues at coordinate 1,213,413,352 of CM057458.1, forward strand.
AAATAATATTTTTATACACAAGCTGAAAATAATACCTCACAATTTGTTCTGTGCTGGGCCTCGTGCTCCTCGTGCTTTCACCTACTGTCTTCCATAAAAGGAGATAAGACCAGAGCTCTGTCATTTCTAAGGACATTTCCATGGCATTGTCATGACAAAGTCATAGTAACTGATGACGCTAACTGGAAAGCCTATAAAAAGAAGGCCTAGAGTGCTTGGCCATGACAGGGAACAGCCACTGCTCAAGTAAACCATGGTAGTCAGCAGATGATTTTTCTCAGCTACAGGTGCTAACAGGGCACATTCAACATGTTGGTGTAAACTATACGCAGCCAAGATGCATCTTAGTGCTTAGCTGTATCTTTTGTAGCTTAAACCAGAAATCAAACTGAAGCTTCAGAATAGTGCAAAGGTCCGTAGCGAAACTGCTAAAGCAGTCTTATTGTGATTGATTGTGACTAAGCTATTTCTCTCTAATTTTGGTATAACCAGAAACAGAGTAAAACTCCAGTTCCCATGTAACTCAACAAGCTTGAGGCCGCACAGCATTTTTCTATACGATGCCAAAGATTTGAAATACCAGGAAGAAGAGGTTCTTCTCATGGGACACTACTGAGCCTGCTAAAAATCTTGGTTCAAACAGAAGCTTCCGGGCTCAGCAAACGGAAGCACCTGCAGCATTTGTAAGTGTACAGTACTTGCATCGTAAAAAAGTAAGTTAACATTTAATCTGTTAAATCTGGCTGTTTTGTCTGCCTGACAATTGACCATTGATCTATGTATCGTAAGTCATTCTGGACTCAAATCTTCCCTGTCAATAATCTGATTCGGAAGTTTAATTGAATTTTATTGTTTTAAACTAGAATTTCTAAATTACAGAATAATCGTTATAAAGTCATTAAATGTATCCAAGAATAATTTAATTAACCTTAACCTTATAAGCCAATTAATTTAAAATCTATTTTGGAGTACTGATAAACCTGGAGTAAAATCATTCCTGCTTAATTCAAATTAAATAAATTATAATAATTTAATTTAAATTATAATAATAATTTAACTTATAATAATTTAATTAAAATTATAATAATGTAATTAAATAATGGCCGCACTCTTTAATACCTCTCTGCAGACAGGATGGGTGCCCCAATACTGGAGGGTGGCTTATGTAGTGCCTATCCATAAAGGGGGGTCTAGGGAGGAGATGGGGAATTATAGGCCTGTCGGCCTAACGTCTGTGGTAGGCAAAGTAATGGAGGGCTTTATCAAGGAGAGGTTTGGGAGACAGCTGAAAAGGTTAGGGCACCAGGATGATCAACAGTATGGCTTTGTTCCGGGGAGATTGTGTCAGTCCAACCTCATAGAGTTTTATGACTGGGTGACGAGGGCCTTGGACAGACATAGGCCGGTGGACGTCCTATACCTGGATTTTAGCAAAAGCGTTTAATTCAGTACCCCATAATGGGCTGATAGCAAAGCTGGGGGAGATGGGGTGGAAGGACAGGAGCTCAAGTGGGTTGACAATTGGCTTTCGGGGCAAATACAGAGGGTAATGATCGGTTGGATAGTCTCCTCCCCTAGGAAGGTAATCAGTGAGGTCCCCCAAGGTTCAGTATTGGGGCCAATCCTGTTCAATGCCTATGTCTCGGATATAGGGAGGTGGTTAGGAGTAGGCCGAGTCTCTTTGCAGACGATTCCAAACTGGGAATGCTGGTGGATTGGGAAGAAGTGAGAGAGACAGTCCAGGGGGACCTGGGTACCCTGGAGGGGTGGTCAATGAGGTGGGGATTGAAATTTAATGCCGGGAAATGTAAGGTGCTTCATTTGGGGGTCAAAAACCTGCGCCACGCTTACACCGGGGGTCACACTGCAAGCTACTTTGGGTGAGCGGGATCTAGGGGTGGTGGTAGACGTCAAACTGAATAACTCTGAAAATTGTAGAAGAACCGCAGCCAAAGCAAACAGGATACTAGGCTGCATAGCCAGGGGAATTATGTCCAGGAGGAGGGAGGGAGGGAGGTGATCCTCCCTCTAAATAATGCCTTGGTAAGGCCACAACTCGAGTACTGTGTACAGTTCTGGAGACCTCATCTGGAGAAAGACATAGCGCTGCTGGAGAGAGTCCAGAGGAGAGTGACCAGGATGATTCAGGGCATGGAGGGGAGGCCCTATGAGGAGAGACTGGAAGAGCTTGGGCTGTACACACTGGAGGAGAGGAGGGACAGGAGATACATGATAGAGGTCTTTAAGTATGTAAAAGGAATAACAGAGTGGAACCAAGGAGCTGTTTAGGCTAAAAAAGGGGGAAACAACTAGGGGGGCATGAGTGGAAGTTGGGGGGGGGGAATTACAGAGGGGAGCGTAGGAAGCATTATTTCACTGAGAGGGTGGTGGAGCTGTGGACTGCGCTGCCCGGGAGGTTAGTGGAGGAGGGCACAGTGGAGGGCTTCAAGAGGGGGTGGGACAGGTACAAAACGGAAACTAAAGACAAAGAAGACCCTCTTGGGGGCTGGGGGCCAGGAGAGCGAGCACCCACTAGGTGGCTGGCTACCGAGCAGACACGACAGACCATTAGGCCTATTCTGCTGGCTTTTAGTATGTTAGTATGTTATGTTAATTCATCCTATTTAAAGCCCTACAAGAAAGGTATATGTGACAGGGTTGATTAAGGTCCTGTCCTATTTGTTATGCAGACTTGTGCCTCGACAATAGTATACTGTATATAGTCTTAGTTTGTACCTTATATTTTTAATTTATATTAATAATATATTTAATGGTCTTCATTTAATTTTAAAGTGGCAAGACTCTTCAGGAACATGCAGTTGTCAGACAAGTTATCCAAAGTGACCTTGAGGATTTCCTTCACTGACCCTCAACGAGGACCAGGAAGGAGAGAAGAAAGGAAAGAAGAAGGAAATGGAAGATATCAAGGAAGTTAAGAGTTAAGAGCAAAGGCTAATACCAAATACAGATTAAAGGAAAGCCAAAGTCGAGAAGGAAGAGGTTTTAAAAAAACCTATGGTGTACCAAGTTGGGATGAGTAGGTAAAAAGACTGAAAAAGAAAGACTTTTTAATCTGAAATATTTAACATGAATATTTAATTATATGATGATGTTAGATCTGGGAGTTTGGGAATTTTAAAAGAAACGAAACTGAACTACGCTATTTATATGCTTAGAAAAACTGTTGCAGTTTATTACAGTTATTTATAAAATGGCTAGAAAATGTCCATGATTTTGACTGGCTGAAGGGCACATTTTGGTGTGTCCTTATACAGCCATAATGTGCCAATGGGTCCTAGTTAGGCTCACAAGGATGCAGCGCACCCAGCGATCCATACCTCCCATGCTGTTTTAAAAGAAAACTGCAGAGCTAACACAGAGTTTCCAAATCACTGCCTGCTCGTCTTTCACCCGACCCCCCACCAACTGGACAACTCGCCTGACAATTGCTGCCAAATCTCCTGTACTGTTAACAGTTAAATGTAAATCATATAGTAACTTTATTTTGTCTTTCCATTGCTTCTGTTCCTCCAGTTTCCAGTCCTCCTTGTTACCACTGCTGCCATTTCTGTGGCTCCCCATTTCCCGGTCTTCCTCCCCTTCACATTATCCTATTCTGCCATGTTATGAACAAGAGTGACGATCAAGAAAACCCCAACTATCAGGAAGCTGCGCGCGATCTTAGGGTACTGCTGTGATACTATACTAAAAAATCCAAAAGAGAAAATGCTCACTACAGCAGCTGCAGAGGGAGACGTTCACTCCCAATGAAGCTGGCCACCCGTTGTATGGAAACTTGTAATGGATGAAATTAGCTGTGACTGTGTTACAGATAGATAGGGGAAAAACATTAAAAAAAACTAAAACACACAAAAAATCCATTCTTTATGTGTGGAAGGGACAGGTGAGGGCAGGAAACATCATGATGCACGCAAAAAACACTAAAACCTGACACTCTGAAAGAAACAGCCAGGGTAAAAGACACCCTGGAAAAAAAAACAGCTAAAAAAAAAAAAAAAACATATAAATTAAAAACCTGCCAAAACTTTGTGTGCGCTCGTGAGTGAGGGTAGGGTTGTCAACGCCACTTCAATTGTGTAAAAACTCCCTTAAGATTATCAGACCCTCGTTTAAGTAGAATTCTCAGCAAATCAGGATGAGAATCAGAGTAACAAAACTGGATAACTCACTTTTAATTACGGACTGTAAAAGGAAAAGTAAACCAAATAAAAAGAAACTTCAATCCACTGAAACTACTTCAGCATAACTAATGGGAGAAGATTCAAAACAACATAAACCAAACAAAAGGGCCCCCAAGAATTTAAAGATAAGCTGGATTTAGTCCAGCTAAAAATAATAAATGTTATGGGCAAAATAACATCAACCCCAGTGGGGAATAGTTCTTGTTCATCGTTTATACAATCATCTAAAATTGATTTCAGTGGGAAACTGGATGATATTCCAGTTAACACTGATATTAGATTTAATAAAAACAACCTATCACAAGAAATTGAGGACTTACAGCCTAATGAAGGATTTTTGAAACATTCATCCAATTATACAAAAAATGGGACCGATAAATGTGGCAATTCTCCTTTATCTCCCAAAGCTTCCAATATTCAGTATCTTTGTTCAGAATGTCCAAATTCGGCAATGCCAAGCAAATACTTCTCTTTCTAAAAACTCCAACATTGTTGAAGTGACAAATGAATTGGGTACTACTATTCTTGGATTGAAGGACTTACTTAATGAAAGGAAAAAGCTGTCTCGAGGTTAGGCAGCATCTCATATTCAGGATTTAGAGGATATATCTCGAGCTTCACAGAAGCATTTATCTTTTTCACTGGAGCTTAGGGAATTCTCGTCATCCAAGTGCTTAGGAAATTCTAGTCACCTAAGCTTTCTTGGGAACCCTTCCCTGAGAGGGGAGGTAGCCCTGACAACAGACGTAATAGTCCGTCTCGAGCTTCCACCCCCCCCTCCCGGGAAGATACTGATAATCTCCCAAGAGCATCTGCTTTATCTGATGGATTACTTAACAGCATTACAGACTCATATAAAGCTAACATTATAATCCCAGAATTCATATGGGCTCTTAAAAAGAGACTGAGTTGACAGGAAGTGTCATGGAAAATCAATTCATGATTAAGCGTTTACTTGAAGAATATACTAAGTATAATTATAAAATAGATGAAAATGGTTAATTTGTGGAAAAAATACTGAGAGGAAACCCCAAACCCCAGTAATGTTCGAAGAAAACAAGTGCACACAAACAAATCTCCCGGCTCCTTTCTCTAGGGACTTGGTAATAGAAATTCCAGGTTCTTCCATTAGAAATAAGGGAAACTGGCTCCATGGTGCTGAGCAAAGGGGTTTGCGTGGCATGCTAGCGACCCGGGTTCACACCCCGAGCCCGGGTACCAGGAGCAGAGACTGGCAAGGGAGGGGTTCTATAAGCGTTCATTGGATGCTTCCCTCCCCGGGGGGGGGGGAGGGGTTTCTGCCCGAGGACCTGCCGAGATTGGTGGTGCTGCCTCGACACACACCTGCATGCCACCGCCCCAGGAATACCCCATGCTTATGCAAGGCTGAGAACTGTAGTAGGTGGGGCACAGAAAATGGAAATATTGCCCCAGATTGACCAGATAATAAGCACCTTGGCCCCTGCCACCCGAAGCCCAGGAGCCAGCCCGGATCCAGCCCCACAGCACCTGGGATGCGAAGTCTGCCACTGAGGCCATTCCCTCCCAGAAGAGAGGGACCCTCCCAGCATAGGGATAAGCTGGGCTACCCAAAGGTAGGCTGCAATGGGGGCTGGGGAAAGGTGGCAGATGGGGCGCTGCATGTGGGAGGTGCAAAAAAAAAAAAAAGAAATAAAGAAAAAAAGTCATAGTAAAAAAAGGTAACAATGGTAATGGTTCAAAAATATTTAAGACTAAAATCACATGTCCTAAGAAAAAGACAGGCAAAAAGTCTAAACATTAAGATAATTCCAAAGGCAATTTCTTAGAGAAAGCTAATTTAGAACCAACTGAAGAACCAATCAGAGTGACTGACTTTATTTAAGTTTAACACTGAGGGACATCAATTACTAGCTAACCACTTAACATACATGTGACACAACCAGAAATAAATAAATACAGAAACAGGGTCTTGTTCAGAAATAGCATTTATTACCATTAAGGGAATCCAGAAAGACGAAAATGAGTCTAGTGAATTGTCATGTAAAAAAATAAAACTATTCATTTAAATATGACAGAAAAATATATCCTTTATTTAGCTAGATATACAAATAAGCCAACATAAGTTTTCTTATTCATATCTTCCATAGATACAATTAGGAAAATCTGGGACAAGAGGTCAAGTTTGGGCACAGCTGGAACATCCATGATTAAACCAACATATCTAAACATTTTAACTAAGGAACTGGAAGAACAGCCGATCATGACTGAAAATATTCTGCACTGTAATATAATTCAGGGTACACAGTACAATGAAGGTAAAATGGAAGGGACACTTTAAAAAAAGACAAGCTACTTGTTATGGCCAACTACTCTTATCAAATACGACCAATTGATAATCAGGGACATTTTTCTTCACAAGTTATTTTAGTAGCTAGGGATAAGCCAATTCTTAATGAGAGCATAACCAAAAGAAACCTTTATATTAATCTAGGTCTTGATGTGAAAGATTTAACTCATGACCAGCAGACATTAACCGGATAACAGGTGTTAGACAAAACTTTGATCCAGTTATGACTACTTCTGATTACTCAAATTCAAGTAACTGAAACTTAGAAAGGAAGTCGACAACACCTCTATGTTTGGTTGGGAAATCCCATGAAATGAGCCAATATGGAAAACCAAAAGAAATATTTTTTTATTTCCTTAAATGGACATTAGCAGTTTTGATTATGGCTCAGCTGAACGGATATAAAAAAGAACAATGCAATGGATTCTCAGATTGATGTTTATTTTAATGATTATACTTCAGAACAGGTTCTTAAGAAATCAAAAGTATTGGATGCTCTTGGGATCCATATTTTAGATATAGAATCAATATTTAGTTATACGAGCAATAAAAAAAAGAAATTAATGGCCCGCCTTTGGATGCAAAGACAGTGGAGGATTGTGCCCCACTTCCAAATTATCTCCAGAGGGTCAGACCAAGGCATTGGGAAGAACAAAAAAATGAATGACCAGATAATCTAGATCAAATATTACTTAGGAATAGCAAATTATTCCATAGCCTCAAATTGCTATCTTGGAACATAGAAGGCTTAGCTTCTAAGCTTGTTGATAGTGACTGCATGACATTTACTCTCATGCGATATCATTAGGTTACAAGAGATGTGGTGAGCAGCTGATTCCCCCTAAGCTGACTGGTTTTGATATTTTCCAGACAGTGGCCATGAGATTCTCTAAACTACGTAGGAAGAGGACGGGCTTACTTACATCAGTTAAATCACACAAGAATCTCACTTCTTTTTATATCCTACTAGTTTTGGTAATTTATAGTTGTGAAAATCCTGGGTTCAACACAAAAGCTCTATATATAAATGTCTATATTTCACCTAAGAATTCTTTAAAGGAGATCTACTGGGAAGGAAGCTCGATCCACTGTTGCATAGATTGTGGCTCGAGCTCCTCCCCATCCCAATATTTGTAAAATAATAAGCATACCTGATCGCTCATAAAAATAATTTTCCCGGGGGCTGCAGCCGGCATATTGATGACCAGAGTGCAGCCCCCTGGGAGATCGTGCTGGCAAACACTGCGAGATGATGACACAGTGTTGCCTCTTCCTCCCCATTGCTTATACGTATGGAGAAATTAAAATCTCCGTTTATACTCTGTCAGGTGTTATTTTTACAAAAGGTGCACATATGCCATGTGGGTGCCGCACCCATATGGCATGTATGCACTTTTTGTAAAAATAACACCGGCAGAAGCTATACAGATTTAATTTCTCCATACATAAGCAATGGGAGAAGAAACAACACCGGTCATCATCTCCGTGTAGTCAGCATGTTTCCAGGGGCTGCGCCCTGGTCATCAATATGCCCTGCAGACCCAGAAAATACTTTTGGCGATCAGTATGCTTATTTTACAAATATTGGATGGGGGAGCTCGAGCCACAATCTATGCAACAGTGGCTCAAGCTTCCTTCCCAGTAGATCTCTAAGTAATTTTTCAGAAAACGGGCAAGCAGAGTGCTATTTTGACAAAAATCATAGATGAACATCTGGACTATGAATTTTTTTTGGCTGGAGATTTTAATGCTAGGGTGTCTTCCAATTATAATAGTCATCATCTATAAGATCACTAATTAGGCTATCAAGAAAAAAATAAAATAATAAAAACTAAATCATGTCATTAGCTCAAAGGATGAGAAAATAAGTGAAGCAGGTAACTACCTACTAAACCTTCTTCAGGATTTGGACCTAGTTCTCATTAATGAAAGATGTATTAGTGACTGGAAAGGAAATTTGACATACCATTCAGTAAATGGAGCTTCAATGATTGATATCACAAATGTTAACATCCTGGAAAACTTATCGATCTCAAAATCTTGGAAAGAATGGAATCCCCACATCTTCCTGTACAAGCACATTTAAATTATGTAAGAGAGCTGGACATGTGCGCAAATAATGTCCAAAATACTACAGAAATCTTTAATTCCAGAAGATTGAGATGGACACAATTTGATCTTAAGCAAACAGGATGCTGCCCAAACTCAGTACATGTTCCAAATTATAGACAAGATATATTACTCCCTTTGGATTCTTCAGACAGTATTTATTACTGGGGGTTGTTAAACTTAGCAGCTCCTCTCCTGTATACACATGTAAATAACCATGTGAAGTCGGACTCCTGGTTCATCAATACATGTAAAGTGGCTAAAAGTGAGTTAATGTAGCTGGTAAGAAAGGTCAGGAAAGATAAATCCAAATCTGATTTACAGTTACTGAATATGAAGCAGCAGTAATATAACAAAATTCTAGCTGAAGAGAAGGCAGCATTACAGAAGCAACTCTTAAAGCCTGCAACAGGCAGCATCAGAAAATAATAAACAGTCCTGTGATTTGGTAGCCAAGGGCTGTAATTCTTATAATTCATCACTTGATGCTAATATTCAACCAGCACAATAGGAAATGCACTTTAAAAATGTCTATTTTGATAAACAGGGCACAATTTACAATGCAACAAAATATCTTCATAAACTCGTATCCAATTCCCATTTGCTGTTCACAAACTGAGATCATGGAGGCAGTCCTCAAAACTAAGAATGGCAAAGCACCGGGCCCTGAAGGGGTAGTTTCAGATATATTTAAATTATTCCCAGACTGGTAGATACCACTATTACAACATTTACACAATTTTGTAACATGGCTCTCACTCCGGCGCAAAACACGAGGATTGAGCGAATGGCCACAGCTGACTGAAACCAAGCGGGTATTAAGCCAGACATAACGCCCGCTCGGTCAGTACCAGCTGTGGCCATGGAGGCACCCGAGGGTAGCAGCCCACTGGGGCAGTACCCAGATTGGCCAGGAGGCAAAGGGTTCAGCACTGAGAAGGCAAGAAACCGCGGAGATGCCATCGGGAGTGCGCGGGAGAGCAGCGGTACTAGGTGGTAGCAGCACCCAGTGAAGGGCAGCAGTGATTGAGCCCTGAAATTCCCGGACTGCAGGGAGGCACTCAACAGATCCGGCAGCCAGCACCGCGGTCGGAGCACCGCAATCATGCAGGACTGAACAGGTAAAGCCTGTGTTCTCTGCCTGTAAGCGGTGAACCGATCCTGGCCGCCGGAGGTGAAGACGTAACATAGGCTCGCTGTCGCCGACGTTTTGGCGTTACATCAGTTTAAATTACCACTAGCAAATTACAGTTCATATGGCTAGTCTGTGTATTGACAACCAACGTAAACCAGTATCCAGAAAAGGTACAATAAAATTTATGAAAAAAAAAAAACAGCGAAACTCAGCACGCCCCTACTTTGTTTGGTGGATGACAATGCCGCCGTTTCCGGGTCTTGACCTCTACAACATGGCGGCGTGTTACACGCTCTCTACCCGCGGTCACGCTGGGCAGCTGTACAGGACGTTGCGAATGTAGTCTTCTTTCTAGTTTGTGCTGGCAGCTTTGGGCTACTTTTGCAACAGCCCTGTTTGTCAGTATTTTTCTTAAAATGCTTTTTAGGCTAACGTCGCGAATTGGTTTCAAGTATGGAACTTCTAACGGGCTGTGTGGCTGTCATTTCAAATGGAGGGGAATTTGCACTCTACGACAGACAAGAAGGGGTTTAACCCCCCTGCGTGAGGCTGGCAGTGAGAATGTTCCTGTCTTGTTTACCAGTTAACTTTCAAACCAAGGCATTTTTCCTCCGACCAGAAAACTGTGCGAATAAGCTGTGCATCGGGTTTCTGGGGGGACACCGCCACATCAGGTATGAGCCGGAGGACTTGCTACCAATATTGTCCTGCAATCTCATCTCTTAGTCCCAATGGGTGACCACATTCAATGCTTGAAATAACAGCACCGATCCGGCAGCCAGCACCGTGGTCGGAGCACCGCAATCATGCAGGACTGAACAGGTAAAGCCTGTGTTCTCTGCCTGTAAGCGGTGAACCGATCCTGGCCGCCAGAGGTGATGCCGATAACATAGGCTCGTTGTCACCACAACGAGCCTATGTTACAAGCGCATTAATCACCTTCAGCCTCGGGCTCTGCCATGGATTAATGCCCGCTGGGCGGTTGGACCCCTCGGCGCCCCCCCAGCGGGCATTAATCCACCGGCAGAGCCTTTATCTGGCGGTGATTAATGCTTACATATTTTACAGTGCTTGTTAGTTGAGCAGCGGCCTTCATTAATTTCTAACTCGCCATCATAATGTACAAAATGCTACCAAAAAAATGCTCCCATTCATTTCAATAGGGCGCTCCAACACGCTCTCCTTAGCTCGATGTCACAGCACGGGGGCATGGAAATGAATCTGGAAGTGGAAGGGATTAGCTAGCCACCTTATGATCCCTTCCCATTCAATAACAGCCACAGCAAAATTATTAACATTTACGTGGAGAAACTATCTCCAGCACAAGCTTCCATTTAATGTAAATTACCCCCTAATCTCAGAAAATCTCTAGGATAACTAGTTTCCGGAGTCAAATTTTTGTTGTCTGACCTTGAGACACCATCTCTTAGATCAGTGGCCTTTCAAGTAGGATTGTTTTGTTATACAAGTATGTTCTGAAATTTCAGGATAAATTTTGAGACACATTTTCAGTCCACTGGACATTAGCCAAAGTCTTAGAATGGGATTACAGATTACAATATGCTGTTAAAGACTAGCTGACACAATATGCAATCCCGGGCAGGCGACTCATACCAATGAACTGCCGGCCCAATGAGTTAATTTAGCCCATTTTTGAATTTTTTTGTTATTAGTGATTAAAATTGCTATTTACATTTTAATGCCTGACTCATAATTCCATGTATGAGCCAAGTGGCCAAACACTGCTGCGGCCCTGCACCTATAAAAAGCTTTTTGATGATGCCAGGCGGGGAAGGGGGCTGCAGGCACTTTGTATAAAGATCAATGGAATCGGGGAGGAAGGCCGTCTAATCATATCTTTGCTTGCAATTATACATGTATGGGGCTGTAATATATAGCATATATTAGCCCCACACATGTATAACTTCAAGCAAAGATAACTATATGTATGTATATGTATGTCTAGACAGCCCACCTCCCCCCCATTCCACTGATCTCTATATAAAGCGTCTGCAGCCCCATTCCCTACCTAGTGTCATCAACAAGCTTCTTTTAGGGGTGGGGCTACAGCACTGTTCGGCCACCTGGTTTGTACATAGAAGCTGCAAGCTGGGAATCAAAATGTAAGTAGTACTTCTAATCACTAACAAAAAATTTCAAACATGGGCTAAACGGATTCCTTGGACAGGCAACTTGTTGGTATAAATTGCATTCCTGGACTGTGTCAAGCGATGTGCTAGGTAGCCAGAACAGAATCTTACAGGGTTCTGTTTACACCTGGAAACTTTGCAAGTCAACTAAAGTTATCACAAGCTTCATTTTGATTTTCCCTGCCAAAAGTTCTGTCTATGTTCAATAAAAAGTTTTTCTATTTTTATATCATTGTTTTATACAATTGGGCTTTTAAATGGCAAGACATTTTTATAGACTGTAAATTAACTGTTGTCTGAAGTTGTTTTGCGTTGTGATTTTAATTTTGTAATGACTTTAAAGTTGAACAAATAAACTGAATTGAACTGAACAAACATTAAAACCACTGAACTGGGATCATCCAATGGCCCAACAGAAGCGCTTTGTACTTCCATGCCAGCAACCCAAGTTCTGAAGTGAACTCTGGAGCCTGCAGTCAGCTGCCACGGCTGGGAGGCAGCGTGCTCTGGTGCTGCACAAGCTCCTGCTGGTGGGCCGTGAAGCCTCCTCTCCCAGCAGAAGCATGCTGCATGCAGCCGAGGCATGTCCCCCCCCCCCACACACACACATGCACTTGTAAGTCATATGGAGTTGTGTGTTAAAAAAAGCAGGACAAGATTGCTGGCTGATGCAGGGTGACAGTCAGCCCCTTCCAGGTGCTGTACCACCAACCAGTCAACCTCCTTCAAAAGATCAAGATGTTCAGAGGGATACATCATCTCTGAAGTCCCCATCATGGGAGGCAAGCCATGAGGGACAGATGCTGAGTTAAGTACCCGAGGAAGGTGGGTGACGGGGCTAGTGGGGCTGGCCCGATAGGGGCAGGTCAGTAAGTAAGATAAACAAATAATAGGGGAAAAAAAAACCACTGACTTTTTATCAAATTGAGGAAGGGGAGGGCAGATCCTGTCACAAAGGGTGTACAGTCTCTAGGTCAAAAGACAGCTGAGCTATAAATAAGCAAGCACTGCAATTTAACATGGAAGTGCCTACTCAATCATAACTATACAACTCTGTATTGACTATGCTTGCCAGCCAGTACTTCTGTTGGCAAGCAGTCCCTGGAGTACAGAAGTCAGTTCTCCAGATAAGGTTTCTCAGAGTGGGTGTGGTACTTCTCATTTTCAAACTTAAGTTGAATTAAACTAAATTCAGATGGCCTGGCCCATTGGTGCAGGGGTACGATTTCCCGCGGCGAACCAGGTTCGAATTCCGACTTGGGCCATCGGAGAGCCGGCTTGGGGGGGAAGGATTGAGTGTCCCATGGACTGCTCTCCTCCTCCGGGGGAGGGGGGGTGACAGTGTGTTTGTTGCAAAAGTGGGGATCCCTGGCAGAGGCTGGGGGATCTGATGCGACTGGCACCTGATACGTGGGGAGGTAGGATGGACATCGGGTTCTTCCCACTGATGTCATTGCCCGTCCAGTCTCCTGAGGGGATTAGCATACACAAAAATGTTGCCTGTACCAGGGATGATACCACCCGAGACCACGTTCCACTGGATGGTCCACCCATGATCGCCGGAGAGTAAGCCTAAGGAGCCCTGCTGGTCGCCAGCGATAATTGATAACATGGACTTGTCTCTATGGGGTGTGGTCGTCTCAGCGGCCTCGCCTTGGGGAGTAAGCCACGGCGAACCAATGATCGGTTATGGGGGAGGGGCCGTGGGTCCGGGAGGTAGGGCTGATAATATGGGACAGGTGGCGAAAAAAAAAAAACCTAAATTCAGATGAGTACAAATGATGAACCAATCTCAAGTCATTTTTTTTTTTAAACAATATACAGTATCTTCTTCATCTGCTCTGAAGATCTGGGCGCTCATCACCATCACTGTCAAGATGGGATACCACAGCAGATCATCTGAAGAGTCGTTTTCTTTATTACAGAATAAACATGTCAAACACAGACAAACACACTCTGTGCCTGCCTGATGTGTTATGGATAGCTTGTCCTTTATCAGTTTTTTCTTCATGCAATTAAATACACAAAAATTACACATTTTTGTCTTTTTTTCCATTTATTGTGCAATTTAATTCATACACCACATTTAGACTTACATTTTCATTCATAAATACAAGACCCTGTTGCACAACATAAAACTTCGGTGCTCTTTTGGGTTTTTAGACTAGTGTTTGTCTTCATGTATAAAAAATTTTGATCTTAAAAATCACTACATTAATATAGGGTACACACTGTTTTATTAACTATAAAGGTATCACGCACACAAAATCAACACAAAAAGTGCATCATCATTTACGGCTACACAAAGGCCAGCCACCAACTGCTCTAGAGTGTGGGCTGGAGCCTGCCTAACAAGGTACTGTGTCTACTAGACAGCGATTTGTCAACACTGGCTGTAGACCAAAGGTTATTCTCCATAGCAGTGGGAAAGCTTTAAAAGCTGCCTGGTAGACAATGCCTTGCCAGCCAGACTTGAGTCCACAATATGGAGCAGTTAGTGGCTTGCCAGTCTGGCTTGTTTATGCAGCCACCGACACCACTCAGTTGATCACAGTCTGACAGCAGGGTGGTAGTCGCAGGGGAAAAAAAGTATCATTCAGTCTGACTCAACATGGTCGCAATTTTAAGTATTATGTAATTACTGATCTTCAATTAGATTTCAAAAAGGGTCATAATACCACAAATGTTATTTCGAGGGTAACTAACAATGTTTTCGCTGCTTTTGACAAGGGCTATAGTACACCAGCAGTTTTTCAAATTTATCAAAAGCGTTTGATACTGTCGACCATAATAATTTATTTAATAAATTAAAAAAATCTGGACACCTCAAACCACACTGGCAACCCGGGTTCGGGAACAGAATCGGGTCAGCGGGGGCGGGAGAGGAGTGAGCATCTGAAGGACTGCTCTCCTCTCCAGGGGTGGGTTAGGGCAATGTCTTGCTCTGTAGCGGCCCCCGGTGGAAACCGGGAGCACTACAAGATACGGCGTGACGTCAGGGGAACCAGAAAAACGTAAAAACTTCCTGGATTGGCCAGGATGACGGCAGACGATCTGCCGACACCACCAAAGAACTCTCGAGGAGCCTGACTGCCTCAGGGCACCCTGGGGCCGAGAGAAACAGTGTGCTGGCTGCTCCACTGGTGTCTTCCCCCTCGGAGGAGAGGGACCCACTCGGCAAAAAGGTTACGACGAGCTACCCCAGAGTTGGTTGTGATTTGAGATAGGGGGTTCAAAGAGAGGACAGTAGGTGGATGTCGGGGATCATGGCTGCCTGAAGGAAGTGGCAGATACGGGACACGTAGGAGGGGATAAAGAAATAATGCCAAAAAAAAAAAAAATCTGGACTAGGATTTTCTGCATTGTTTTGGTTCCATTTAGATCTGACATTGCGTCAGCAATGTGTCAGAGTGGGTGAGGTCAGTTCGGGTATGGCAACTACCAGCAGAGGAGTACTGCAGGGATCACTCCTTCGTCCACTGCTGTTTTTGCTATATGTAAACAATCTCCCCCATCACTGTTCGGGTACCACCAATATTTATTTATGTGCTGAGGACACCATAATGCATACTCGCCATGACAATCCAGCTCAGCTATTAAAGCTCTACAAAAAGATTTTAGTAAAATCCAGGATACCTTGATGGATCTAAGACTACGTTTTAATGAAAAAAAGACACAATGGATGCTCTTTACCAGAAAGAATTCAGTTCTGCCTGACTTGACTGTAAGATCCAATAAATGAACAAATATTACAAGAGTTCATACTTACAAGTACTTCGGTCCAATCTCAGATGATCAGTTAACTTTTAAACCACATATATAAAAACTTTCTGCTAAACTAAAAAGACTTCTGGCTTTTTCTATAGAAACAAAACTCATTTTAATTATCCTCTTAGAAAACTGCTTGTTAGTTCATTATTTCTTTCTGTATTAGACTATGGCGATTGCATATACAGAAATACTACTGGGACAATTCTTGGTCTATTAGATCCACTTTATCATAGTGCACTTAGATTTGTAACAGGTTTACCATACAGAACCCACCATTGTTACCTGTACACATTTTCAGGTTGGCATTCTTTAGCAGATCATAGAGAAATGCACTGGTATTTATTTGTATACAGATTAATAAAAATATTGGTAAAGCATTAATGATAAAACACATTTTAACACAGAACAACAACAAAACAGTATTAGATCTATTAAATACTCAAATTTTCATATACCTAGGTATCTATCTAAATCTGGAGAATTTACCTTGACTATCTCTGTCCCCCGTTCATAGGAAATAATTTGGAAGAAATGTAACAAACATTTTACTGTCATTCTCCCATTTTAGGGCATCTATTGCCAGCCTGGTATATAGCCACTGTGATTGATTTGGGTGAATCTTCATCTATTTTAATTACTGAAGTCTAAATTTATCAACTTTTCTGCAAATTATGTGAATTTATTATTGTACATGTGTTTATGCCTGTTCTGTATTTGTCTTTTTGTATTTGGACGCAATTGTAAACAGGAGTTTTTTTCTGAATTTGCTATCCAATCAATGAAATAATGATGATGATGATGAAAGTTGCATTGCAGCCTGATGCCCTGTAAGCAGGAATGATTTTTTTTGTTAATTTTTATAATATTTTTAACAGAGTACAAGGAATGAAAAGAGTTTACGTGTAAGGAGAAAGGAATTAGCAATTGATACAGTCTGTATATCACATTGCTCATTAATGAAGTCCACTGCTGATGTGTTAAACAGATGACAAATATAAGTTGCCTTGTGTCCATTCCTCTGCCTATATGTCAGTGCAATGCAATGGCTACTCAACACACCCCTTATAAAGGGTGGACTAAGAGATAATGCCCAACCAGTGGTTAAATTGGAAAAGATTAGGAGGTGGAACTGGAATCTCTATATTTGTAGGAGGTGGAACCGTCATCCTTAGGGGGTAGAATTTTCCAACAGTATCCAGTTGAGAAAGGTGTTAGAAGAGGTAGAACTGAGTTCCTGTAAGTTCCTGCCCAACTTAACCTCTGCACCCAACACGTGATGATAGGCATGTCTGTACACTATTGCAAGTGTCATAACCGGCCATCTTGGGTACATGAGTGTATCTGCAAGACATAAACTTGATTCAAAGATGGGTATTATAGTGTTAGCTAATACACATACGATGCCTTATCTTTGGAAAGGAATAAGCGATTACTAAAGGGAACAGAAGAGGATGAAGAAGGGAAACAGGAAAAGGGAGAGAGAAAAGGGGAAGAAGGGAAGGGTCACCTCATGGGATGAAGTCTGGGTGGTTATCCAGCTGGTGTAATACCCATCCCTGCCATCTGGTTTTGTATAGTCTAGATATGTTAGCCAAAGTAGAGGTCTGTTTTTCCAGGAAGTAAATTACCAAAAGTATCTTCTTCCACCCCTCTATCACAGGGGAAATGGTGGCATGCCAGAGCCAGATAATCACTTTTTTCCCTGCCAAAATAAAAATCAACAGCAATTTGAGTGAGTCTTGGACCCTGAAGGGAACTCCAATTGGGGGGATAGGCATTAGGATTAATAATGGAGTCACCTCTCAGAGACAGGTGAAGATCTCCTCCAGTTCCTGAATTACCCCCTGCCAGAATAATGAAAGCTGCAAGCAGACCCAAAAGATATGGGTATGGTTGGCCAAAGCTTGACAACATCCTCTCCAACAGTAGCCTTTGGCTGGCCCAGCATACTCCACCACTATTTCTGGAGAGCGGAAAAAGCATTGCCTGTATTTCCACAAAAACTCATGCCAACAAGAGACTGAGCTCAGTCTATATGCTGGCATTGCAAATTTATGCCAGGTAGCCAAGGAGTGGGCTACTGACAGTTCCTTATTCCATCGCTGTAGTAATGAAACTGTTGTGTCTGGAGAGAACTCCAGGAGGGCTTTATACAGATGTCCAATAAACTGAGTTCAAGTCTCACCTTTCAAGTGTGACATGAGTGTCCATGGAAGCAGGAGGAGCTTGCCAGCCAATTTTGGGATGCTCTCTCCTTGTTCCATTAGATAGGACCATACATTTATTTATTTATTTAAGAGTTTCACCAGGAAGGCATACTGAGCAGTGTACCGCTCGATTCCAGATGCACCCTGGGGGAAGGGGTTACACAGGGTACAGTAATAAAGATGATTACATACATAAACATGTGCAGTACAATACAATTTAGATTACAAATGGCAGGTTTACAGATAGGTGGTATGATATGCCCAGGGGGCATTGGGATAGGCAGGGTACAGCATTTATATACATGTTCAGTACAGTAGAAATTTAGAGCTGATAAAATCAAAAGTACAAATAGACGTAACCAGACAGGTGGTAACAGAGGGGAGTAGCATGCCCTGAAGTATGGAAATACCCAGCTGCACATAGTAAGCAGTGGTTGGCAACAGTGGGAAGAAAACAGTTTTGGTAGTAATCTGCTGACAGTTAGGTTGCGAGGGATTAAACGGGGCAGGACGCAGGAGCAGGTGGTAGAGAAATGAGTCTTAAGAAGGGCATTCCGGTGTGGAGCGCCTGTGGCATGTCTAATATCGGCTGTCAGGGAGTTCCAAAATTTGGGCAACCTAAAGCTGAAGGCAGCCTGCCCAGACCGGGTGGATCTGTGCAGGATGTGAAGGAGCAGAGAATCAATGTTCCTGAGAGCGTATGCCGGTGGTGGAAGGGCATTTAGGGAGGACGACAGGTAGGAGGGGAGTGACTGCGACTAGAACTTGGCAGCAGTTCTAGCACAGTGTAGCAATCTCCGACTGTGGAGAGAGGGGAGGTCCAAGGACTGGTAGAGGTCACACACCTGCAGGTATCTAAAATGGTCAGTAGGAAGGAGCTAGAAAGTAGATTGCAAGAGGGCAAACAGGAGAATCCACCTTGGCATCCATTATTTTTTGTAGCTCTTGCTTCACCTTATCACCTTGTTGAAGAAAAGACTGCAAGGTGTGCAGAGTCTGCTGCAGTTCAAGGAGTCAAGCATCCAACTGTCTCCTTTTTTGGGTGGAATATGCTATATGTTCACCTCTGAGCACTGCCTTAAAGCGCAGTTATTGTGCTGTTTAGCATATTTCCACCCAAGAAGCACAAAGAACCCTTACTTGCCCCCAAAGTCAATCTTTTTACTATTTTCTTGTTTAAGTGCCCCATTTTAGGAAGGGAAGGGATCATATTTTTGCTCCAAGAAGCCCCACGGCGCCAATCACTTCCACTTCCTTGTACCTCTACACAGTGTACTCCGCCCCCAATCCACCACATTTTGTGACATTAGTATATGAAGAGCACGGGGGGGGGTGCACCTACAGAAATGAATGTGGGTTGTAATTTAAAGTTAAATTTTAGTACTTCAGATGGCCATTTGGAATAAATCATGGCCTCCATTTAACTAACAAACCTTGTTAGTTAAATGGTGGCCATGATTTATTCCGAATGGCCATCTAAAGTACCAAAATTTAACTTTAAATTACAGCCCCCATTCATGTCTACATGTGCGTGCGCCCGCGCTCTTCATATACTGATGTCACAACATGTGGTGGATCGGGGGTGGAGTGCACTGTGCAGAGATACAAGGAAGTGGAAGGGATTGGCGCCATGGTGCTCCTTGGAGCAAAAATATGATCCCTTCCCTTCCTAAAATGGGGCACTTAAACAAGAAAAGATTAAAAGGTTTGGCTTTTGGGGAAGGTAAGGGTTCTTTGTGCTTCTTGGAGGGACAATGGAAACAGATGCTCTTTAACAGTGTCCCAGAGGACAGGAGCGGCGGTAGTGGGGCCCCGAGTTTTCCTGAACAATACTGGGATCCTCTCCTCTAGGGAGTGTAGGAGCTCTTGGTCCCTGAAGCAGCGCCAGGTTGAACCAACAGTTTGTGGTTCGTCTAGGTTTGCCTAGGCAGAATTCAGCATAGACTGGGGCATGATCAGAAAACATGATAGTGCCATGGGACATGTCCTGCAGAGAATCCAATTGCTCAGTCGTGGTAAAAATATAATTGAGCCTAGCCAATGTATGCATTCTGGGGGCATAATGAGTATATTCCTGCCCTGTATAAAGGAATGTCTTCAGACATCAATCAGGCCCAAATGGGCTAAGGTACTCCAAAGATATTTCTGCATGGCAGTAGTATACTGTACCTTAAGCCCAGTGGCAGAATTTGTTTTTTTTGTTTATTTGTTTGTGAAAATCAGTTTACAACCTTGAGCCAGGGTCCTGCTTCCAATGTACCGTCACATCAAAGGACATAATATAGCAATTTTAGGTTACATAGCACAGGTTGCTGAAATAGGCGTTCATCAGAGGTGCCACGTCACACTGAGGTTAAACAAAATACATTTAAGTTACAGGGTACAAGTAATTGAAATAGGTGTTACACAAGTTGGTTTCATATATTGAGCAATCTACTGGCATTACCATAAAACAGCAGGCACTGGCCAGGTTATACATAGGTATGGTGTTCTGGGGAAGAGTTGGTGGGGTGGGGTGG
This sequence comes from Neoceratodus forsteri, assembly GCA_016271365.2. Taxonomy (NCBI): domain Eukaryota; kingdom Metazoa; phylum Chordata; order Ceratodontiformes; family Ceratodontidae; genus Neoceratodus; species Neoceratodus forsteri. Next base: position 1,213,433,774 of record CM057458.1, read on the forward strand.
GCTAGGTGGAGAGCCGCCCGGCGGGCGTTGTCATGAGTGGATTTGCCTCTTTAAATTAATCATGCTTACAGGGCATCACCAGATTCTAGTGCGACTTCGCCATGCTGAGATAGACAACTAATCCTACCTCTAGTTTCTAAAACCATCAGCAGATCCAGATGAGATATGGTGGACGCTGGGACTGCAGTCTAGAGCTCTTTGATACTGTGCACGCACAGACCCACCTCACCCCCATTCAAGTCACACTGGTCCACCATGAAATATGGTGGAAGGGGGTGGCTGGGCCTGTGTAGGCAGAAACCCACCCCCCATCTCCAGTAATAGGCAAATGCCAAGCATAATGGACAGCAATCAGAAAACATGATTGTGCTGACAGCAGGGCACCTGCAGCAAATGAGATAGCACAGCACAGAGCACCCTACTGCACTGCATCCAACACATACAGCATGCCTGCCCAGGTCAAACCAGCCCCTGATCTAACCCAGGGCCATGGTTGTTGGTGGGCCAGTTATTCACACCCTCCGAGGCCCAATATACATACAACCTTCCATAGCATTAGAGCCATGGCCCTGGCCACAGGCTGTCCTCGAGGCCCCTCCACATCCAAACCAACGGAGTCATTCACAAAGACTCACAGGCAAGGTATAGGCTGGAAATTTAAAACTTGTAGTTTGTTTGGCAAATTGCTACTGAAATGTTGTAGTGAATTCCCTAAATCTGTAGCCAAACCTAAACATTTCATTTAGTAAGACACATACACAGCAGCTATCAGCATCACAATTTGGCAATTTGGAGCCCAGAAAAATAGCCAAATCCGGAACTGTACAGCAAAATGTGATCTGGCGAGTGGGAGCTGAAACACTGCACAACCTAGCCACTGGCAGAAAAAACTAGCAAGAACTAAAACGAGAAGGCCAGTTGGCCTGCCTGAGAGGTGCTTTTCATGAAACCTCCTGTCACTCCACCAGCCTGGAGCCAACCCAACACCACCATCATGCACAATCAGCATTGTGCGCATACATACACACACACACACACACACACACACACACACACACTCTTGCCCTACTTGCAGCACTTTGGTCTTTTTTTTTCTTTTTAGGCAACTCACTGGCTGCAAAAAAATAATTTTCAGCATGCAGGCTGGACTGACAAAAGCTGCAAAAGGGCCAGCAGTTACATTCCAGAGTGGAGTCACCAGCAGTAACTATACCTGAGCTTAGACACTGTCTGTCCTTGAATCCTAAATAATGTAAAATTATGCCTAAATTATTTTACAATTTTTAAACACTCTGCACAGCATGCCTTGTGTCAACCAAAGTAGAGACTCTGACTTGTGATTTTGGCCTTGTTATGCATCCACTACCCAACAGTCCTTACTTAGTTCAGTTCAATGGCTTCCCAACAAAGTAGTCAATTCACCACCACCACCAAACAACTAAATTTGTTTTTTGTTGTTGTTTTACAGTTTTAGCTGTTTGTTTTTTTTGACACTATTAAAGTGGACTTAGGACTGGTGCCTGCCCAACCCAAGTCTCATCTCGCTTATCACTGGCTCCCCAACCTAAGCACTGTTCTCCTGGGTGCTGCTGCTTTACCCTATGCTTTGCCATCACCATACTGTAGTCTTCAATGATGCTGCCCACTGTTGATGCCTTTCAGCCTGGACCATAAGTGTGAGAGTGACTTTGGCTCTCACTCTTCTGCTTGCCTGCCCGCTGCTCCTCAAGCAACATGGCAGACAAGCAAATTGGTATATCCCTCTCATCTGGCATGGTTTGGCAGAACACAGATAACCAGGGTATTTTATACTCTAGCCAAACATAACCAGCATCAAAAATGCCATTTTTGGCTGCGTAAACTGGGTCAGTATACAGCTCATCTGAAGCACTAACAGTAGCGCCTCTGCCTCTCTCTGCCCCTGTGCCAAGCAGTCCCATATATTCAGGTGCAGCCACCTCTCACTCAGCCTCAACACATTATGTCCTAGTATCAAGTGTCATCCCTTCCGTTACTCTGCCCCTGTGGCAAGCAGTCCCTGACATCTGTGAAGAAACCACAAAATTACCGTGTGCTCACCAATGGAGTGAGGTGTAGTGAAGAGACTGCAAGTCTCTAACAATTGTAACAAGCATCCAGCAAACTCACTGCACTCCCAGTTGAAAATAGGACAAACACTGCTTGCCAGGTTCAAAGTCCAAAACTTTAATTTGGTTGAAAATTCTTGACAGATTTTCCTTAAGGTTCAAACATGAAGTAACTCTCCAAACCAGTTAAGCCAGCACTTCGACCAAGGCGTGGTCTTCCTCAGGGGTCATCTAGTGGTAAACTCTCCTGTACTCTTCCCCATACCAGTCACTGGCATAAAAAGGTACCACCCTCTCACACACTGTCCCAAAACTAGCAGTCCTTGGCAATCCAGTGGCACACCCATTCCAAGCATCCCTGGTGTACAGAGACCCCTCCCCGAAAACCTTGACCTTTTCTAAGCATCTCTGGTGTCAAGTGGCACCCCTCCCAATTCTTGCCCCATTTCAAGCATTCTGGACATTCTGAGGCACTCCATCACACAACCTGCCCCATTCAAAGTATCCTTGGTGACCAATGGCACCCCCCCTCACAAACACTGTCCCAATCTGTTGGCTGACAACAACCCCCCCCCCAAATTCCAACACTGAGAACCTACTCCACTTTCAGTAGTAATTTTGAAAACAAAAAAGTTAAATAACAGTAGCCCCTCTGCCTCTCCCACTCGCCAAGTCAGATACCAGGACCATACATTGTTCCTTAATGCTTTTTCTTTCAGTTACTACTGACACCAGCATGTGCTTCTGGTGAGCTTACCAATTTATAATAGCAATAAGACTCTTTACTGATTTATCTATTTTAGTTTAATTTATCGTTTATGCTTCCACTCTGGCTTGGCCCAGCTTCCCTGTGTTGGGGACAGCACCATCCCCAGCAACTCTGTTGGTTACTCTGCTCCCATTTGAACCCCGTGGGCTTACCCTCCCCCCCCCACCGTGGAGACGCTTGGACAAGCTAGACTTACACCTCCCACCTCCTCCTGAGGTCCCTGGGTGTGAGACAGCAGTCTATGGTGGGGGCCTGAGTGCACCAAGGATCATCCCACGCAATGCAGGGTGCTTCCTTGTTCTGGTGTGTCCTGCCCATGGGATGTCGCTGTTCCAGAGACTCCATGATCACACAAGCAAGCATGCTTGAGTGGAGCCCAGCGAATGTCCCCCTCCCTTCTATAACTCCAATGCAATGCCACTCGTGGTCACCCAGGTGGCAGTGTTGTAGCAGAGGTGGCTACCCTCCTTCCCCAAAGGAAGACAGTGTCCTCTTCCCCAGGCAGGCCCCCAGCAGCAAGGACTCGCACCTAAACCCTGATTGCTGGCTTCATGAGTGGTAGCACTACCACAGCACTGACGGGCTGACTCTGCAGTAAAAGACCCTTTAAACTGGACATTATCATGATATAGATTGTTCTGCTTTCAAAAGTACTGGTACCAGTCTTTTCCAACATAAGTAACAGGAAGCAAAAGGTAACCGTGAAATAAATTACGGAAAAGCTGAAGGGTGGAGTATCACAAGAAATAAATCAAACATTTTTTATTCTTCTTTGATTTTTCATTTTCTAAAGAATCTGCCTGTGCTCTAAGGCACTATTATTTTCTTGAGGCTAACATGTATATGAATACTTCCTCAATCACTTTTAAGATTGAAGTCCTGCATACTGGCCTCAACTCGGGACTAGCTATAGATTATAAAAAAAAAAAAAAAATCAACATTCAACAGAATTTCAGGAAATTAGTCCACACATTCCTTGTGCAGAATGTCTTGCAAAAAAAGCCGACTTCCATGGGAAGTGTCTGCTCTTCCTGTTGTCTCAGAAAATAGAATGGTTCTCTGCTTTCCCTGTAGGAGGTCAAAACCTTATAAATCACCATAGTTTTGGCTAGAGCAGTAGAACTTGTGCACAGTTTGGCAGTAATCTTCTATGTCTACATGGCTAGAATTTTTTATAGATTTCAATTCCTATATTAAATAGGCTGTTTAGAGGGTGATGCGTTTTTGCCAGCAAAAAAAAAAAAAAGCAATCCACAAAATAATTTACGCCAAACAAGTAACACCTGCTTGAAAAACGCAAGGGTACCTGATCTAGGAAAAAATATCCTGAGGCTCCATACACAGTAACAATTTGGTGATGCAAAGTGATCGGAATGATCCCTTGTGCAGCTATTCTACGTTTCAACCCACTGTACCACACAAAACAGGGTTGCAAGCCTTCCCTGGGTAGTTCCTCAGGGCACTTCAACGGCATCTGGTCAGATGTCACAATGTTACCCAGGCAATAGAACTGTTTGAAGCAATTCTACAGCGTGGAGCTGGCATGCACCAGGGGAACCACTGATCTGGCAATGAACAGAGATCGGAAGGGACCAGGAAGAGGAAAAGATGGTGTGGAGGAACAGGGCTAAGGAATGTGGATAAACTGGATGTCAGAGACTACTTATGAGCTGGGAATGGGTCACGTAGGATCACCCACTGGCACAGCAGAAGTGCATCGTGTTCTGTGCCAGCAACCCAGATTCTGAAGCGAACTCGGGTTGCGCATGGGTAGCAGGGCTGCGGTACAGTGCAGCCAGTGGCACTGCTTCCTAGCCTGGATGGGCATGGCACTGCAAATAACTCAGCAGTGACCCCTGTGGTGGGCTTTGGAGCTTGCACAGTGGTAGCTGCAGTGTCTGAGGTCACCAAAAAGGCAGACAGCACCATCATGTGGGTGAAGTGTAGTCACAGAGGACTGTAACTAGCCCATGGAGAACAGCGGGACAGGAAAACATCTGCTCTCATCTTATAAAAGATCTAACATGCACTGCAAGCTACTAAATTTCCCACTGCTGCAGCCCAGCTGACATCAGCTGCAAAGGATTCTGGTATTTCTAGCTATAGCAAATATCAGCTTTTTTTTTTTTTTTTTACTCTTTTCCCTGGCAGATCCTCTGTCAGGCTCTGCCCTAGTCACGGCCCCCAGACTCCCACCAACCGTCAATTGCCTGCATTCTCCTCGTCATTCACCGACACTGCCCCCGAATCAGGGGCCTGACACTGATACCCCTAATTCCCGTGCCACAGAACCAGTAACTAGTTGGGAGTGCTGGCGATGGTGGCTAATTGAAGCCTAGGGAGGGCTTCATGTAGACGGAGGACCCACCCCTCCTTTTTCCGTTTTTCCTCCGGGAGACGGGGACGTGCAATGACATCCAGCGTCTGCCCCGCCTCCATTACGTGCGAGCACTGGTGCCTTTGTGACTCCTGGCCTCCGCCAGGGGTCCGTCTCACACCGGGCACTTCCCCACACTACCCCCCGGAGATGGAAAGCAGTCCATAGGATGCTCTATCCTTCTCCCCCGGCTGGCCCTCCAGCGACCTGGGTGCATTCCCGAATCTGGGTCGCCAGCGTCGCAAGCAGAAATCCAACCGTTGAGCCGATGGGCTAGCAGCAAATGTCAGCTTGTCAGGAGCGGCAAGGTGCAAACCCCTATTTGGGAGACAGCAGAATCAACCTATTACAATCTACTATACTGCAGTAAACAGTAAATAAAAAGGGTTCTGCGCAAACTGGGTTTAGCCCCACATTTGGGTGTGGAGCTCTTAGTTTTGACAGTTCCCCTTTAAAATCCTTAGTATAAGCTGGCCCAGTGGCGCTGAGGGCTGAGGCACTATGCCTTACCTTGCGTCATGCCAGTGACCCGGGTTCGGGAACAACCTTGGGTCGTCAGGGAGCTGGCACGGGGGGGAGGGGAAGGGAGAAGGAGCAGGATCAAGCAGCCTAATGGTAGCTCTCCTCTCCCAGGGGGGTTGTTGCCCCCTCCCGTAGTTCCACTGCCACTAGGTGGAGGTCTGGTAAAAGCATAGGCAGGAGAGGGCAGCGAAGTAGGGTGGGCATCCCAGAACGTGGCATGTGCGTGCCTCCACACGCACCCGGGGAAGGGTGAAAAACCAAGGAAAATACCAACAAACTATACATTTAAAAAAAATCCTTAGTATAAAAAAATGCCAGGTACAACTGAGAGCAATGTGGCATGCACTTGTCTCAACCCATTTTTCTGTTGAAAAAAAACAAACAAAACTTACACAATTGATCTTTAAAATGGCAATGACACCATCACAAGTGGGAACATCCTTGACTTAACGCACTTGCAGGGGTTAAAAGACCTTGACAGTACCTCATGCCATTGTCACCCACTAGCTGGGTGTTAATCCCAAGGCAATGCCGGCTTGTTTTGGCATTACTGCTTAAATAAACAGTCAACCATTCTGTAACTATAGTAGTTAACTTCTCATCATAAAGCGTAAAAAGTAGACATGGGGGAGAAATTCACTTAAGGACTAAGGGTAGTAGACAGGGAGAAGTAGTAAGGGAAAAGGAAAAGAGGGGTGAGACACAAGAGCAAACGCGAAAGAGAAAGCTGAAGCATGGAGAAGGGCAGGACAGACCAGAGAAGGGAAGCTTGTAAAAGAAAGCCACCTGCCCAGTGAAGAACTTGGGACAAGGGAGGAGGAGTGGCAATCAAGAGTTTCTAAGAGACAGTATAAGGAGGGGAGATAGGGTAAAAAGAGACTTAAGATAAAAGGGGAGGGCACCACAGCAGAATTTAGAAATGAAACACAATGAGCTAAGCGTCTACACTTAAAGGAGGGAACAGAGTGACTGGAGTATAATAAATGGTGGTGAGTGCAGGGAGGACAGTTAAGAGCAAAGCAACAGAAGGAATTAAAGAGCAATGTCTATTCTGGTGAAGCCTGTCAGCTTGCCACCTCCTCAGCCTCCTGGACATACATGATCTGCATACCCATGATGCCTTGTACTGGGATTGACGCTAGAGAGATGCACAAAATCAAACAGAAAGAATGAAAGAGGTAGCACAGTCTGGCCAGAGTGGATTTGGAGGTAGCAATAAACCGCATTCACAAAAGTCTGAAGAACCATTTTGACAATTTTACGATGAGTGAGGAAGGGGATACAACTAAGCCTTGTTCATATGTAGCCCTCCTAGTTTAGAATGCAGTTTTTTATGAATGGCATTAATGTAACTGGAGAAGCCAAGGTGGGAATCTAGCCAGACAACCAAGTACAGTATTTAAATACAGTACCTTCTCCAACTGGGGATCATTCACGGTCGAAAGGATAGAGGAGGCCAGGAGCTTGACCAGTCACTGCCTTGCACCCAAGGTCATAGCAACTTTTTTTTTTTGCACAGAGGGCAAGTTGTTCAGCACAAAACCAGCAGAGCACACTGTAAAGTCCACCTGGAGCTGGGTCAACTGGCAAAAAATCACAGTGTCACCCACATAAATATTAATGTGCAACGAGACACAGGCCATCAAATGGTTATTTTGAAAAATCCTGAACAGGACAGGGGCCATGACTGAGCCTTGAGGACCACTTGATCCAATTGGAGAGAAGGGAAAAGGGATTCCTATAAGCACTGATAGGGACCTGTTAACTAGATCTAAACTGTCTGAATGAGGTCAGAAAGGCCCGCTCTAGATTGCTTGCATGCTACATAACAGCAAGAAAAGGGGGGTGAGTAAGCAACAGTGTCAAACAGATTACAGAATGTGGAGGGTTCTGGTGGAATGCACAACTGAGCAGAAGGACATGGGGTTAACAAATAGTTTGAAAACATCAGCTCAGAACAATAAGGCAGTGGGGAGGGAAAATGGGAGGTGTGATGCACAGGAAGTGGGATAAGGAGTAGGAGGAAAGCCGCGATCCTGCCCCTGTACAGGTACCTGGTTTAGTCACTGCAACTGTCCATGACCCTGCACCTCTTCTTTTCCTTCCTTCCCTCTAGTTTTTGTCCTAGCCATTTTGCTCCCCTCATCTCTTAGGCTATTCATGTATGATTTTAGTTTCCCCTTGCTTATCATAACTCAGTTTTATCTACTACATGTATCTGATGTAATGATTTGCCTTCATTATTTATGATAATGCTCCTGATATACTCTATTGCTGTATATGACTTCAATTGTTAAATGTCATGTTATTACTGAATATTTTTTTATCCACCTTTTGATCTACCTCCACTTCCCCTCACCCCAAGGACGCATCTGGAAATGAGCTGTTAGCAGCTCAATATCTTTCTTGGTGCAACTCTTGAAATAAACAAATTAATTTTTAATTTGGTCTCACTGGAGCACTGTGTGCAGTTCTGGAACCCACACTTAAGGAAAGATAGGGGCAGGGTGAAGGCAGTGCAGAGAACAGTAACCAAGATGATACAGGGACAACACGGGAAGTACTACGTGGAGAGATTATGGGACCTCACATGTACACTCTGGAGGTTAAAAGTGAGAGAGGGGACGTGATTGAGACATACAAATATGTTCACTGGATGAACAGGGTGGACAGCAAGATGCTGTTCACACTAAGTGGAAACACTGGCACTAGGAAAAAAGTAAAAAGTTGGTGCGAAGGGGATTTAGGAAAGGTGTCAAAAAATATTTCTTCACAGAAGACAGAATGGTGGATAAATGGAAGAAACCGTCAACAGAAGTTGCCAATGTATTTAATAAACCTTTATAGTCCTATCTACTTAAATACCCGACCCAAAGAAGGATTCAGCTCAAACTGGGGACATGCCCCATGAGAGCAACCCACTTAAATTCTGTTTTAAGCTGCTTACCTGGCCTGAAGTCCATGGCTACCTGACAGCTTAAAGTCAAGTTGCGAGTAGGGTATTGACAATACTGATTTGAAACTTCTGAATTCTGTCTTAGTGAAGTAAAGTTACTTACCAGATTCAATTAATCTTTAATTTATCTTTGAGAACTGGTAGAATTCCAGAGATATGGAAGGAGGCATGTGTAGTACTTGTTTTTAAGAGTGGTGATGTTAATATCACTGCTAATTACCACCCTATCTCATTCTCTCCCCCATCCAATGCCCTTGAGAGGATAGTGAATGACAAGCTTGTGGAATATCTAAATAAATATGAGCTTCAGGCAAGTGAGCAAAATGGCTTCAGTAAAAAACTTTAGAACAAATTCCGCTTTGCTAGAATACAATGAATCAGAGACATAGAAACTGACGGCAGATAAGGACTGCTTGGCACACCTAGTCTGCCTATTTTCCCTACCTACTGTAACACCACAGACCCTACTTGATCTCCAGCATAGCCCTCCATTCCCTAACCATTTATTTATTTATGAATGATTTTGATAACCGGGGGAGTGCACTGATCCCAGGGACCGTTTTCAGGCACGACCCGGGCCATAACACATGGCGCAGGGTGACAGTGGAGTACAAGGTAACAGTAATACACATGAAACAGATTTGATACAAGCAACAATAGTAAGCACAATATACAGGTTTGATGCATAGATCCATCTGAGAACAGTGAATACAAGGTTTCATTATCAGACATGAGGAGATTTGGTACAAAACAAACAAATCATAGGCACAGCGTACAATGTGTGACTGCATCATCCAGTGAGCAAGTAATACACAGAATAATCAGTAAAAAATATATATACAATAAGTACAGGCAAGGAAGTCAAATATTACTGTGAAAAATACAACATAACAGTTGTAGGCAGGGGAGTTGACTAGTGTGGGTTGGTGTCAGACCCCAGGGAGCAGTGGCAGGATGAGTTTGCCAGGAACCAGACTTTAAGCCGGGACTTGAAACTGGAATGTGTGGCAATGGAACGGAGTTCAGCCAGTAGTTTGTTCCACTGCAAAGGGGCAGCTGCAGACCAAGCTCTGCTACCCATGTTGGTGGATACCCTAGGAACAGCTAGAGGGGGAGTACCATTAGAGCGGAGGTTGCGGAGGAGAGTTCTGCTTTTCAGAAGGGCAGTTAGGGGGGATTCTGGAGCTGTGCGGATGACGCTGTCTACCACGCAGCAGAGGGCTAGGTCAAAGCGACCTTGTAGCGGTAGTGATCCAAGGGTATTATAGAGGGTACAGTGGTGGGTGAAGAACGGGGCCAATAAAGCAAAGTGACAGGCGCTGTTGTAGGCAGCGGAGAGTTTAGCCATGACAGTAGCTAAGGTCCTGGCATAAATAGGGGAGCAGTAGTCAAGAATAGGGAGAAGATTACCCTGGACAATGGCTAGTCTGGCTTCAGCGGTAAGGTATTGCCTGAATCTATAGGCGGCACCTAACATTTGATGGACCTTCTGACAATGGAATTTGCATGCTCAGTGAAGGTGAGGGAGGGGTCAAGCAGTACTCCTAAGTATTTGTAGGTGTTGACATCCTCCAGGGCTGGGTCGTCTGGGGTGAGAATGCGTAAAGGGGCATGATTTTTAGTTTTGGCCAGAAAGGGCTTAGATCCGAACAGCATGGATTTAGTTTTTCTGGCATTTACTAAGAGGAGGTTTTTTAAAAACCAGCTGTGGGCCGCAGCATAGTTGTGCGAGAGAACTGACGAGATTGCGGCCGTGGATTTGTCACTGTGGAAGAGGACAAGGTCATCGGCACACAAGAGAGAGTGACAGTTGAGGCAGTCGAAGGGAAGCGCATTAACAAATAAGGAGAAAAGGAGGGGACTCTGAATTGAGCCTTGAGGGACCCCCATAGAGACAGGCAGGGTGGGTGAGTAGGTTTGACCAATACACACAAATTGTGAGTGATCGGTAAGGTAGTTAGTGAACCAGCTTGTGACTTTCTGAGAACAACCAAGGAGGCTAAGCTTGGAGGTAAGGAGAGCATGGTTAACCATGTCAAAAGCCTTTGAGAGGTCGACGAAGACAGCCCCGGTGGCTTTACCATTATCCATGTTACAGAGGATGTGGTCGGTCAGAAGGGCGAGGGCAGTGGCAGTGGAATGATTCTTGTGCTAAAGCTGTGCTGTTGGTTGCATAGGAGGGTGTATTTGCCTATGTACTCAGTGAGCTGATTGTGGACTGCTCTCTCGAGTAGTTTACTGAGATGAGGGAGGATGGATATCGGACGGTAATTGTCGGAGGATTTGGGGTCACCAGATTTAAGAATGGAGATAACCTTAGCTATCTTCCATGGGTCAGGCATGGAGGAGGTGGAAAGGGCAAGGTTAAAGACAAAGGTCAGTGGCCTGGCAATCGCTGGAGAGATCTGCTTAAGGAAGACTGGAGATAGCCCATCAGATCCGGAGAAGCCGTGGTTAGGTAGACTTTTGAGTAGCTTCACTGTGTCGTGTATGGAGAGGGCTTTAAAAGAGAATGGGGGTATTTGCGGGTGAGTGGCAGAGCTGGAGGAGGATGGCAGTGTATCAGGTTTAGGGCTGAGCTTTGAGGTTGGGCAGTTGGCAGCTTATTTAGGTACATGGATAAGTTGGTGAACTTACAGTTGAAGACACTGGCCACATCGTGAGGGTCTGTCAGCAGCCCGTCCTGGGAGTTGAGATGTGGTGCAGCGTAGCTGGGGTGGGGGGTTTAGGAGGGGGCTGACTGAGTCCCAGAATTTTCTAGGGTCTCCAAGGTTGGCCTTTTGCAGATTGCGGAAGCTGGTCTTCCCTTTAGCCTATCCCATGCTTTCTTGAATCCCGTCACAGTTTTTGTCCCCACTACCTCCACTGGGAGGTTGTTCAAGGCATCCACTACTCTTTCTGTGAAGGTGGGGCCAGATGGAATACATCAGAGGGTTATGAAGGAATTGGCAGATGTGCTGGCAACCCCACTGGCTGCACTCTAACATCTCTCTGCAGACGGGATGGATGCCACAGGACTGGAGGGTGGCTTATGTAGTGCCTATACATAAGGGGGGTCTAGGGAGGAGATGGGGAATTATAGGCAAGTCAGTCTAACATCTGTAGTGGGCAAAGTAATGGAGGGCTTTATCAAGGAGTGGCTTGGGAGGCAGCTGGAAAGGTTAGGACACCAGGATGATAAACAGTATGGCTTTGTCCCGGGGAGATCGTGTCAGACCAACCTTGTAGAGTTTTATGATTGGGTGACGGGGGGCCTTGGATAGACATAGGCCGGTGGATGTCCTGTACCTGGATTTTAGCAAGGCGTTTGATTCAGTACCTCATAATGGACTGATAGCACAAATGGGGGAGATGGGGATGGTGGACAGGAGCTAAACTGGGTTGAAAATTGGCTTTCAGGGCATTTACAGAGGGTAACGGTGGGGGAGATAATATCCTCCCCCAGGAAGGTAATCAGTGGAGTCCCTCAAGGTTCAGTATTGGGGCCACTCTTGTTCAATGTCTACGTCTTGGATATAGGGAAGGGGGGGTTAGGAATAGGTCGAGTCTCTTTGCAGATGATTCAAAATTGGGAGCACTGGTGGATAGTGAGGAAGTGAAGGAGACAGTCCAGGGGGATCTGGATACCCTGGAGGGGTGGTCAAGGAGGTGGGAACTGAAATTTAATGCCAGAAAATGTAAGGTACTTCATTTAGGGGTCAATAACCCGGGTCATGTATACACCTTGGGGGGGCGGGTCACACCGCAAGCAAAATTGGGAGAAAGGTATTTAGGGGGGGGTGGTGGTAGACATTAAAATGAATAATTCTGAAAACTGTAGAAAAATTGCAGCCAAGGCAAACAGGATATTGGGTTGTATAGCCTGGGGAATTATGTCCAGAAGTAGGGAAGTGATCCTCCCTCTGTATAATGCCTTGGTCAGGCCGCAGCTTGAGTACTGTGTACAGTTCTGGAGACCTCATCTGAAGAAGGACATACAGTAGCGCTGCTGGAGAGGGTCCAGAGGAGAGCGACCAGGATGATTCAGGGCATGGAGGGGAGGCCTTATGAGGAGAGACTGGATGAGCTTGGGCTTTACTCACTGGAGGAGAGGAGGGATAGGGGAGACATAATAGAGGTTTTCAAGTAAGTAAAGGGAATAATTAGGAGTGGAACCAGGGAGTTGTTTAGACTGAAGAAGGGGGGGGGGAGTGACCAGGGGCCATGGGTGGAAGTTGGAGGGAGGAATTTACTGGGGGGAACGTAGGAGGCATTTTTTCACTGAGAGGGTGGTGAAGCCATGGAATGCACTTCCCAGGAGGCTGGTGGAGGAGGGCACAGTGGAGGGCTTCAAGAAGGGGTGGGATAGGTTCAAGGGGAAACTGAATCTAGAGAAGACACTCTTGGGGGCTGGGGGGGATGGTGAGGCAGGCAGCCATTACGTTGCTGGCTTTCGAGCAGACAAGACAGACCACTTGGTCTATTCTGCTGGCTTTTAGTATGTTAGTATGTTTATACTGAGCCCCCCCCCCAGCTTCATAGTATGCCCCCTTGTTCCTGAGTATCTTTTTTTCTGAAAAATGCTCCCCTCCAGTACCTTTACTTACACCCGTGAAGTATCTGAAAGTCTCTATCATATCGCCTCTTTCCCTCCTTTCTTCCAGGGTGTACACACTGAGATCTTCTAGCCTCTCCTCATAGGGTCTCTGGTGCAGACCCTGCACCATTTTAGTTGCCCTCCTCTAGACCTCCTCTACCCTGTCAATGTCCTTCCAGAGATGTGATCTCCAGAACTGGACACAGTACTCCAGATGAGGTCTCACCAAAGATTTATACAGCTGTATCATCACCTCCCTCCTTCTGCTGGTCATAGCCCTCCCTATGCATCCCAGCATCCCTCTGGCTCTTCCCACTGCCGGGTCACACTGTTTGGTCACCTTTAGGTCATCAGATATGATTACCCCCAGGTCTCCTCACTCCACATTTTCATTTGAGGTAGATATGCCTTTCCTAGTGCCTAACCTGACTCCATGACAGACTGTGGACAAGAGTGGACTATGAAGAGATCATCATCAGTTAATGTAAGGACGAAATTGACTGTTGCCCTGTTGAATTTTTACGATTGGTATTGGGACAAAATCCTGCAGGGTTTGATTTTAGCAGAAAGTATATCCTGTATTAGGTGGGATTTTTTATGTTTTATGTGAAGGGGGGTGATTTTGTGGGTTAGGACAAATAAATATGTGTCGAGGGGTGTGTAAGGTGGGGCAGGCTAGAATTGTGTATGGGTCGTCCCAGCTCTATGATCTGCGGCCTTTTATTACCCCCCCAGTATCGGATATAACAGCTCGAAGCTGGGAGGTGGGAAATTGTAAGGAGACATAGGCAGAAGGCAGGGAGTCCCCTACATGGGGGAGGGGAATAGGATCGAGGTAGTTAGGTGCAGAAGGTGCCCTGGGCTGAGACGGGGTTTGGAGAGATGCTGGACTGAATTAATCCCTATCCCCAGGGTTCCTACAGGATCTAGTAGGCAGGTAGCTAGAGGGGCTGTACTGTCCACCAATCCCCTGAAGATGGTGCTATGCAATGCCAGGTCGATCAATAACAAGACTGCAATCATTACAGATCTGATTGCTTCGGTCGACTTGGCTTGCATTACGGAAACCTGGTTGGGAGACGTTGCTGGGCCAGTATTAGAGGCCACCGTCCCCCCAGGTTATTCCGTAGTGCACTGCCCCAGAGTGGAACACAGGGGCGGAGGTGTGGCTATCTGTTTTAGAGCTGGGTTAGGCTTCACCGTGCACCCAGTGAGAACACTGGGTTCATTTGAATGTGTGGCCATCCATGGGGGTCCGGGCGCAGGCTGCAGAATTCTCTTGATATACTATCCTCCTGGGGCGGTTGGAGAATTCTTGTAGGAAGTGGGTGACTTTGTGGTCGGTTAGACATTGGAGTCCTCCAGATGTTTAATTTTGGGGGACTTCAATGTCTGGGCAGATGACGAGTCATCCAAGTTGAGTTACCACTTCCTTCAGTTGATGACATCACTGGGCCTGTCGTAAGCAGTTACTAGTGTGACTCACCAGGGTGGACACATGCTGGACCTGGTCTTCTCACTGGTGCTTGAGATCGAGGATCTCAGGACTGATCGGGTCATTTGGTCCGATCATTGCACAGTGGAGTTCCTGCTCAGGGCCCTCTCCAAGATCCCTCCCCCTACAGAGATGGTGAGCTACAGCCCATTGAGGAGTTTGACCCCGGAGGGTTTTTCGGCGGTGGCGAACCTATCTAGCGTGGACAGTGCATGCAGGGGAGGCGTGGGTGAGGCAGTTGATGCCTATAATAAGGGAGTAACTGAGGCACTCTACTCCCTTGCACTGATCCGTGTATGACCCAGATCTTCTCACTTGAGGTCCCCATAGTTTGATGGGGAGCTCAAGGCTTTGAAGATCAAGGGTCGGAGGTTGGAGCGCTGCTGGCAGGGGTCCGGCTTGGAGGCAGACAAACTGGCCCTGCGTGCACACTATGGTGTGTACCAGGGGGAAATCAATCGTAAGAAGGCAGTGTTCCTGTCCAGGGAGATTGCTGCTGGGAGGAACCGACCAGCAATGCTTTTTCAGACTGTGGACAGGTTATTACATCCTGCTTGACTTCAGCCAAAAATAGCAGTTTCTGAGGCTTTATGCAATGAGTTTTCTCGTTTTTTCTCAGACAGGGTGTCTGCCATCAGGCAGGGTGTCCCGCCAGTGGCCTGTACCACGGCCGACAGTGGTCACCGGGATGGTCGACAAAGCACTCTGCCTGGTTGGGGAGAGTTTAAACCAGTGGAGGTGGCTGATGTCATTGGGGTGATCTCAAAACTGAGGCACACATACTGTGAATTGACCCAGCGCCAACACGTTTCTTAGTGGGATGTGTCGACGCTGTTAGACCAGTGTTCGCCTTGATTGTCCGGTGTTCCTTATTGGAGAGAGGGGGTTGTCCCAGACGCCTTGAAGGAGGCGCTGGTGAGACCCCTCCTGAAGAAGACATCATTGGACCCTGACATCAAGGCGAATTATCGACCAGTCTCCAACCTTCCATTTTTAGGAAAGGTAGTGGAGAAGATTACGGCGCGTCAGTTGGTTGATCACCTCATAGCATTTGATATCTATGAGCCGCTCCAGTCGGGGTTTCATGTGGGACATTCAACAGAAACTGCATTAGTTCGGGTACAAAATGATCTCCTCAGGGCGAGAGATCGAGGGGAAGGGATAATTTCATTCTACTCGATCTCTCCTCAGCTTTTGACACGGTGGACCATCGTGTGTTACTGGACCATCTGAGGGACTTCTGTGGACTCACCGGCACTGTCATTCACTGGTTTTAGTCCTTTTTGACAAACAGGAGGCAGCGGGTGGTGATGGGGAATTTTTCCTCATCAGTTAGCCTTCTGTCTTGTGGGGTACCTCAGGATTCGGTGTTATCCCCGATGTTGTTCGCCGTGTATATGCTACCCCTGGGAGAGATCATTAGGAAGTACAGCTTGGGATTTCATTGCTATGCTGATGATACCCAGCTGTACTTAACCTTTGCCCCTGGAACATCACATGCAGTGGGCGGATGTATTAAACAACTGTCTCGCAGAGATCAATGACTCCAGTTGGTTGCGACTGAACCCTGATAAGACGGAGG
Source organism: Neoceratodus forsteri (assembly GCA_016271365.2). NCBI lineage: Eukaryota > Metazoa > Chordata > Ceratodontiformes > Ceratodontidae > Neoceratodus > Neoceratodus forsteri. The sequence continues at coordinate 1,213,450,138 of CM057458.1, forward strand.
TACTGGTGGTGGAGTCGAACAGTAGGCGGGTGGGACTGCCCCCTGGGGCAGACTCTGGACTTGTTCTAGGGTCTGTCCCATTGAAGGCTTCCTCTAAGGTGCGTAATCTTGGCGGGATATTTGACAGCGGTATGACAATGGAATATCAGGTGTCTGCTGTGGTTAAAGGAAGCTTCTTTCATCTGAGAAATATCGCCAGTATTAGGCACCTGATTCCGCCCCTGGACCTCCCCACCATGGTACATGCATTTGTCACATCCAGGTTAGACTACAGTAATGCGCTCTACCTCGGGGTCTCTGGAAGCACCCTCCGTTGACCGCAGCTAGTGCAGAATGCGGCTGCCAGGTTATTGACAGGCCAGTCGAAATACTGCCATGTCACCCCGGTGCTGCGTGAACTGCACCGGTTGCCAGTTCAATGGAGGGTGCTCTTCAAGGTGGGCTTGCTCACCTATAAGGCCCTACATGGATTGGGCCCTTGTTACCTGGCTGACCTTCTGACACCTGCTGCCTCGGTGCGACCCCTCCGGTCCTCCTCAAGGGGCCTCCTGACGATTCCTAGGACAAGATTAAAAACTGCCGGCAATCAAGCTTTCAGTGTTGCCAGCCCTGTCCTATGGAATTCGCTCCCATTCTTGGTGAGGGAGGCCCCGTCAGTAGAGATCTTTAAGACCCGCCTGAAGTTCTATTTGTTTAAATCAGGCTTTTTCAGACACTGTTTATTAGGGTTATTAGTCCGTTTTAACGTTTGAGGTTTTATATATTTATGAGAGTTGTATAAGGTTATAGGCTTGTTTGTATAAATTGAGTGCGTTTTTTGTATGGTGCCCAGAGCCTCCGGGATTGGGCGCCAGAAAAATAAAATTTGCCTTGCCTTGCCATTTGCCTCCCTCCCTCACTTCCATCTGCTCTTTCACTTCCTCTGTGAATTTCCATTACTTGGTGACCTTAGCATTGATTTGCTCTCCTCCCCCCGGGTCAAATCCACTGTCCAAACAACTGAAGCCCTCAGTCTGACACAGCTCATTACTGAGTCCACCCACCTCAACTCCATTCCCCAAATCACTCTGATTGGCTAGGTCCTCTCCTTACTCCCTCACCACACTGTAGCCAATGGTACCCTGCCGGATGCTTTTAGTGACCACATGGCCTATTGTGGCCGGAAAATCTGCTGCCCACAATTATCCCAAATTTGAGTGGACTAAGGCATTCAGATCCCTTAATCTGCCCTCCCTACTCGACAAGCTTTGGAATACTGAGTGGGCTCCACTCTCCATGTCCACTGACATGGATGAGGCTCTCCCCTATTGAAAACTAAATTCACTGCTGTCTGGGACAAACACACCCCTCTTAGAAGGTCTTGTGCCCATGGTTCCCAACCACCCTGGATATCAGCAAAGATCACCAACCTCTGTAAGGCCCATGACTCTGCATGCCATTTCTACAAGACCTCTGGATTCCAAACACCACCCAGGACTTATTGAGATACAAGCGGCTCAGGAACTCCTGCACGAAAGCCTCCAGGAAGGTTATATCAGACTCTCTGCCATTCTCCAGAACAACCTTAGTTTCAATGCAAGTTCTAGAAAGTCATTTACTTCTTTTTTGATCCCCCCGCCATGGCATAACCCCGGTCCAAAACTTAGGTCATTCACTATTTTCCAGTCCTACTGATCCAGAAACAAATGGTTTGATACCTTTTAATGGACCAACATAGCTGTAACAAAAGAAAACAGTGCCTACGCTTACAGACCAACTACGTCCTTCCTCAGAAGCTTATGCCAGTTATTTGGAAAATCACATTCTATCAACACCCAGCTCATACATAAAAAAAACAAAGAATTCTCATCGGTTTAAAATATCTTTCTTAAAACATAATTGAGGTTTAAATGGAAGAAACCAGTTTATGCCAGCTAGCTGCCGTGAAGCTTACCAAGGTCAAATGTCACCAGAGGCAGATAAGAGGAATCCTTCGAGAAGCCAGACAGTTTCACTAACTTAAATTATGAACGATGCATGAGTGAGTGTGTTATGTGAATACACTTAATGAAAAGCAAGACCTTTAGATTTAATACCCACTTAAGTACGTGTTAAAAATGGGATAGTATTCCATGTTAAAAAGAACTACAGAACAGAAATGTTCTATCTATGGCCATAGGTGGGTATAAAGAAAAGTTTTCCTAGTGTGAACAAACTGTTTCACACATTCATACAGCATTAAACCTATCTGGAGATATTTTCTCGACTATATACTCAACCAGTTAATATAGTCCACAAACATTAAAACCTTCAGTGCTGTAACAAGACTGACATAAGCTTCTGAGGAAGGATTTGGTTGATCCGAAAGCTTAGGCACAGTTTTCATTTGTTACATCTACAGTGGCATCCCCCAGGATGAAACCCAATTCTGCAGCATTTTGCAGCACTCTGCAGAATGCTGCAGCAGACCTGGAGGTAGAAGACTTGGTTTGCTGGCCAAGGCACCTAACTTCACCTGAGCTCTTTCCTTCCAAGACTGCTTGAAAGGCAGAGTAGAGAACCTTACCAGAGCAAGGGAAAAGGATTAAGACTTCTTTTGGCTAAGCAGATTTACTGTGTGGTGGTGTTTTTATTTTTTACTCACAGGGATTGCTACTGTTTGTTGCTAACATTTCATTGCTTTATTATTCTCTGTAGCAAAGTGCTTCTTACAGCGTATATCTTCTCTGAAATTATTACAGGCGGTGCTTTACAGGTTTTACAGTTTTATCTAACAGGATAAGCTTTCAGGGTTACCGCATTTGTTGTTGACTGATTGTTTCTGCTCTTACCTCCTTGTTCTTTCATCCATGGTTCTTCTTTGTTGGCAGGGGAAGGGCCCAGCCACCCACCCCCATCCCCAACCACCCCACCCTACACTCCTTTTATAGGGTACCACAGTTGTGACATTTCCTGTGGCAGAGCAGGAAGGGGCGGATCAGTGGGGCATCCACAAGGTGAGCTCATTTACAGGGGCACTAGTAATTTAACTTGTTATAACAAGTTAAACAAAAACAAAACACAATCAAACCATTACTTGCATTTTTTCCTTCTAATTACTCTAACTAGGTTATAAACCCAGCAACTTATCTGGAATGGATATCATTAACTGCAGTTACTGTGGAACAATTTTCAGAAGGACAGTCTTACAGGATTTAGGACACTGTCCTACATGCTGGGCCATTGGAGATCTTAGGGCTCAGCTCCGGGCAGCATGGGCAGAGATTGCACGCCTCAAATTTCATATTCAAGAGGAAATACATTATAAGAACCACCCGCCATTTCCCCAGCATCCAACAGAAAAACCTCGACCGCAGAGGGTAGTTGGACCAGGAGGTTGGCAGGTGGTTAGAGGGGCAAATTAGTCGCCCCATCACTCTGCTCTCCAACATATTACCTCCAAAACCATACAAACACTATAAACAGGTATCTGCCTCTATCTCTGAAATCAAACAAAGAGGCAGAAGACACTGCAGAGCAGGACATCTGCACAGGAGCTAGCAGAACAAAACTCAACCAAATCAGGAACCAAAACAAAAAGCAAAAGGAAATCCAAAAACTTCTGATCATAGGAGACTCCATGATTCGGGAGTTGATACCCACCTCCAGCCAGGGTAATGGTCAGATGTCTCCCAGGTACATCAGCATGGAGAGACACTGACCGTGCAAGCAAATTGTTCACAAAGCAGGAGAAAACACTGATGTCCTACTACACATAGGGACTAATGATCTGCACAGCCGGTCAGTTGTGGAGACCAAGGAACACCTGACCAGGCTGGGTGACAAACTATCATCCATTTCATCCGCATCTCCTTCTCTGAGATCCTGCCAGTCTGGGAGAGGGGCAGATGGACGGAAGGTCAGAGAAGGGGAGATAGGGAGCTAAACACGTGGCTCAAGGGCTGGTGCCAGGAAAAGGACACAGATTTGTAGGAACTGGCAACAGTTCTGGGAGCGAAAGTTCTTAAATTTGATGGACTGCATCTGACTAAGGAGGAGTCAGTGCATTGGGGCAGAAGTTTGACGCTCTTACAGAATATTTAAACTAGCAATGGGGAGAGGGGTGCAGCACCCCATACATCCAATGGGAAGACCACCCTCCCCCTCAGCTAGTGGTCAAACAGGGATTCAGCATGTTTGCAGTTCATTTGCATCACCAGGTAAGAAAAGGTTTGTCTCCCACACGACGACAGGGTAATGCCAAACCTCACCCAACAACTAACACACCAAAATCTGCCCAATGGAAAATCATGTACACAAATGCTCACAGCCTGGGAAATAAGATCCCAGACCTGCAGGCAATAATGTCAGAGGCTAAACTGGACATAGTAGCAATTAGTGAGACATGGTTTACCAGTAACCACACTTGGGAGACTTCAGTACCTGGCTATGCATTGTTCAGAAGAGACCCAGAGTGCAAAAAGGGGAGGAGGCCCTGTATGTCAATGAAAAATATCAAAGCTACAGAAATTCAGAATACACATAAGGAGCCAGAAGAACTGTGGGTCACCCTGAAACAGGAAATGGGACAGCCATAAGAACTGGGGTTGTCTACAGGCCCCAGACCAGGGGAGGACATAGACACATTACTGTTAGAAGATATACAAACATGACAGCTAAAGGGAGGTTCTGATAATGGGAGACTTCAACATGCCGGATACAGATTGGTCAATACCAGCAGGAACATCTGCCAGAACTAGACTCATAGTGATTCCTGCAGGAGGGCCTCAAACAACTGGTACAACAACCCACAAGAGACAGGGCTATCCTAGATCTAGTACTGACTAACAGGAAGGGATCACAGATCTCCAGGTAGAAGGTCACCTGGGGCCAGTGACCATCACATGGTATGGTTCAATTTGGCTACTACATCTAAATCATCCCATTCCAAGGCAAAATATGGGACTTCAGAGAAGCTGACTTTGATAAGATGGCCAACGGAGTTAAGCTAGCCTGGCAAAAGAAACACAGGTGAGGGGGTACAGGCAAAGTGGCAAGCATTAGGATGCAATACTTGAAGCAACATCCCATTGTGTTAGACAGAAAAGGAAGTGCAAAGAAGAAGGAAACCACTTTGGTTCTCAAATACAGTAGCAGAAAAGTCAGAGCCAAAAGGCTGGCCTTCAAGAAATATAAGGGAACACAGCGGGATGAAGATAGGGAGGCATACCAAACTGCCCTAAGGGAAGCAGGGAAGGCAGTAAGGCAGGCAAATTCCAAAATGAGGAAACACTAGCTCAACAGTAAAAGAAGGTGACAAGACTTTCTATAGATACATTAGTGAAAGGAGAAAGTCCAGAGGGGTATTGCTAAGCTTAATAGAGAAAAGGGAGCATGTGAGAGGAGGACCATGTAAAGCATCTATCCTAAACAGATACTTTTGCTCAGTATTTACTGAAGAGAAGGTAGGGCAGGGCCCCAGCTCAGCACCACGGACACAGGGGGAGGGGAGGTGAGCACCTCTCTTCACAAAAGAAAGGGTCCTACAAGAGCTTGCTAATCTCAGGGTGGATAAGGCAATGGGACCTGATGGCATACATCCCAGGGTACTTAAGGAGCTAAAGGTGGAACTAGCAGAGCCATTAGCAGAACTGTTTAGTGAGTCTCTGAGCACAGGAGAGGTCCCAGAAGACTGGAGAAGGGCTCATGTGATCCCGCTCCACAAGAGTGGTAGCAGGGAGGAGTGGAACTACAGACCAGTCAGACTTACCTCTGTAGTGGCAAGATTATGGAGGCACTCCTTAAGGAAAGGATAGTGCAACACCTGGAATCCATAAAGGCACAGGATCCAAGACAGCATGGGTTTACAAAGGAAGGTCCTGTCAAACTAATCTCATAGATTTCTTTGACTGGTAACCAGAGTGGTGGACCAAGGGGAGCAGTTGATGTTGCCTACCTTGACTTCAGCAAAGCTTTTGACACTGTTCCACACAGAAGATTGATAAATAAGCTGGGAGGCTCGGGTGTTGGAAGTTGGTCAACTGGGTGGCAAACTGGTTGACGGGCAGAAAACAGAGAGTGGTGGTAAATGGTATACAGTCAGAAGAGATGCAAGTCACAAGTGGGGTACCCTCAGGGATCAGTTCTGGGCCAGTCCTCTTCAACATCTTCATTAGTGACCTTGCAGATGGACTAGAGGGTAAGGCTTGTCTGTTTGCAGATGACACCAAGATCTGCAACACAGTAGATGATCCAGATGGGTGGGCAGAATGAGAAGAGATCTGGATAAACTAGCAAAATGGTCAGAAGAGTGGCAACTGGGATTTAATGCAAAAGAAGTGCAAAATCATGCACATAGGGAAGAGAAACCCTGAAGCCACCTATAGGCTGGGAGGGGAGTTGCTAGCAGTCACAAAGGAAGAAAGAGACTTGGGCATCATCATCACTGATGACCTGAAATCATCCAAGCAGACCTCTAAACCAGTAGGTAAGGCTAGTGGGGTGTTAGGGTGTATTAGTAGGGGTATCACAAGTCGTAAGAGGGAGGTAATAATCCCTCTTTACAAGACACTGGTTAGGCCCCACCTGGAGTACTGCGTGCCACACCTTCACAAGGACATTAACCAAATTGAGGCAGTCCAGAGAAGGGCAACCAAAATGGTGCAGGGACTGCATCAGAAGACATATGAGGACAGATTAACAGAGCTCAATATGTATACCCTTGAGCAAAGGAGGGAGAGAGGTGATATGATCGAGGCATTCAAACACCTTAAGGGCATTAACAAGGTGAAAGAGTCTGACATGTTTAAATATAAGAAAAATAGCAGGACAAGAGGACACAGCATGAGATTAGAGGGGCCGATTAAGGGGAATGTGAGGAAATTATTTTTCACAGAAAGGGTGGTGGATGCATGGAATGGCTTACTACAAGAAGTGGCTATGAATACAGCGCGAGGGCTTCAAACAGGCATGGGATAGGCATAAGGGAGCAATACAAATGACTATGAATAGATAGGCCACTAACAGAGCAAAGGCCGATGGCACATTTATAAGGTAGAAAAAGAAATGGGCCTTGCGGTCCTTATCTGCCGTCAACTTCTATGTTTCTATGTTTCTACTGAACAAAGCAATGTAATTTCAATGGCAATTAGCCCCTTTTGTCATTTAGGAAAATGTGACACTGTCGGGATGAAGTGAATGCCACAGTTTCCTGCATGACAAAAGAGACTAACTGCCATTGAAATTACATTGCTTTATTCAGTAGGTCTGCTGCAGCATACTGCAGAGAGCTTTAAAAGTGGGTTTTATCCTGGGGAACGCTACTGTATGTTGGTCCAGTAAAAGGTATCAAACCATTTGTTTCTGGATCTGTTCTTACAAGGACCAATAAAGCAACTAAACTAATTCTCCAGTCCTACTGAGGCAGCCTCCTCTTTCAATTAATTAAATACCTCCTGCACTGACTCTCCATCTGCTTCCATCAACCCCTTCCCCCTACACTAATCCTATTCTCCACCTCTCTCATATCAACCTCAATCGCCCTTTCTCCCTATCTCCTTTAACACCCTCTGCCATCCTTGCAGGCCTTCAGGCTTTGAATCCCTCTAAAGGTCACAGTCTAGATGGTCTAGAACTGAAGCTTCTATTCCTTTTTCCTCCTATCTCTGACCCCCTTACCACCCTCCATAACCTCACCCATGCGTGGAAACAGACCAAGGTCCCACCCTGCACAAAGGGAAGGGGGGTACCCTACCTCACCAAGAACTGCCACCTAATCTCCCTACTCTGGCTAAACTTCTGCTATGCTAATAAGCAGAGAGATGTCCCTGGCACCCCCCACGGTTCAAGTTCAACCCAACTTGCCACCTCAGGACGGTGCACCCAGTCTGCAATATATCATTGTTGGATAGACAAGTAATAGTTGCCGATGTCCGGGAAATTAAGGCCCCCCTCTAGCCGTTTCAGCTTTTAGTCTGTGAAGGCGTGCTCTCGGCTGCTTTCCCCTCCAAATAAACTGGGTAAATAACTTCTCTATCCTAGCTATGTCTCCTTTTACAAGACTCATAGGAAGCATTTGCATAGGATATAAGATCCTAGGAAGGATGTTCATTTTTGTCATATTAATGCGTCCCAGCCAAGATATAGGTAATTGCATCCATCTTCTCAAGTCTGCCTCCAACATTTTAATGAGTGGTACATAATTCAACCCATACAATGACCCAATTGTCCTACCCATCTTAATACCCAAGTAAGCGATGCTTATAGTCCCATTCCGGATTCCCCACTGCTCATCCACCTTCTCCAGTCTAGGAAAACACAGCATTTCAGACTTATTTAAATTGATTTTGTACCTAGAGAAAGCGGCAAAAGTCTCTATCAAGTCTAATACAAGTGGCATACAATTCTGGGGGTCTGTGATAAACAGGAGCATATCATCCACATATAGGGTGATCTTATGCATGGTGTTCCCCGTTCCCTTAATACCCCGAATCCCAGAGCACTGCCTAATTGCCGCAGCCAGGGGTTCTAACACCAAGGCAAACAGTAATGAGGATAGGGGACACCCCTGCCCAGTACCTCTCTCTAGGGCAAAGGGCTCTGTAGGTGTCCCATTAACCAGGATCCAAGCTCTGGCGGCCTGGTACATAGTTCTGATCCACTGAACATATGAGTCACGCAGACCAAACCGGGCCATCACCTCAAAGAGGTAGTCCCATTCCACCCTATCAAATGCTTTTTCTGCATCCATAGAGATAACATAAGTTTTCTCTGCTACTTGTCCTGTTCTTCACACCACATTGAGTAGTCGACGCATATTATGATAGGAAAATCTTCCCTTTATGAACCCGGTTTGGTCTGGGTGAACCAACGCAGGCAGGTGATCCTCAAGCCTCAGGGCCAAAACATTGGCCAGAATTTTAAGATCACAGTTCAACAGAGAGATCGGTCTACAGGATGCACATTCCAGCACATCTTTACTCGGTTTCGGGATTAGACAGACCATAGCAACATAGCAGGTATCAAGCAGATGTGGACACTCCTCCCTCCTCTCTACCCGAAACACCTCGCTCAACACTTCCGCCATCTGACCTGCCTGGGCTTTATAAAATTCCACAGGGAATCCATTAGGGCCACTTGCCTTACCTTGTTGCAACTTTCCTATGGCCTTTAAAACTTCTTTCTTCATAATAAGAATAGTGGTTGCTGTGGGGATTGCAGATTAATTCTTTGGGTCTTGTTGGGCTTTGATGGTGTAAAACTGAGGGTACATTGAGGGGTATTGTGTTGGGCTTGCTGATTAATAAGGGGGCTCATTGATGAGAATTGTCTATTGCTGAGTATCTCGTGTGTGTGTGTGTGTGTGTGTATAGTAATCGCTGGTGGGGGGCTGTGTAAGTTTGACAGTATATTACTGCTGGTAGGGGGATATACTGCTCATAAAAAAAATGAGGGTGAGCTTGGGGGCAGTCAGAGTGGGCATCTTTGGCAGGGTGATAGGGTGTACGTGGTGTGGGGCAGCCATAATATTAAATTGGGCATGGAGGTTTGGAGGGTGCCCAGTGTGTTTTCAACTGGAGGGTCTTAGGGAGGAGAGCAGGGGGATCAGAAGGCAGCTGGAATGGGGGGGGGGAGGTAAGGTGGGGTATAGATCATATGTGACTAGACGTGGTCAAAATGGCATGTCTCAAAGGGCAAGTGGAATAGGCAAAAAGGGCACATCTCAGGGGACAGGTGGACCATATGGTCACTCTGGAGGTGAGGGGGGGTGGAACAAGCAATGTACAGGAAGCACTCTATAGGGAGGGGGCTGCTCAAAGGGAGCAAAAGAGGGAAGATGGGGTAGAAGAGAGCAAAACCGGGGCAAGCATCACACTTACAAACCGTTTCACCCTATTATATCAAGGAGATGATGGGAGGAGGCTGATGGTGGGGAGAGCAAGAGGACAGGAGGGTTTGATCAGTAAGCTGAGGGGGTGGGAGACAGAGGAGGGTGCTGGAACCATAGGAAAGGATGGAGGGGAGGGACAGGAGCCTAGGTTGGGGAAATATGGTAGATGGGGGGCATTGAGTGTGGACAGGGTGGAAGGTGGCAGGAATGTGGTCAGGCCGGTGTCCAGGTTGGGGAAGTCAATCAAGGAGGGGGGGCAGTAGAGAGGTCAGCTTTGAGACAAGAATCATCGGAAGAGATGGAGAGTAGGGTAGGGAGAATTTCAGCTGATGGGGTGTGAAGTGCAGGTCCGGAAGGGGTTGGGGAGATGAAGAAAAATTAGTGGAAGGTTGCTCGGGTGGGGGATTGGAGGATTATAGCTCAAGAAAGGTGATGGGGTGGGAATTGGGGCATTCTCTGGCCTCCTGGGAAACTGGGGGGGCGGAGCAAACTGGCAGTTACAGGTAGGAGTATGGTAGGGCTAGCATATGAGGGTGGCCTCCAGGCTGATGGAGTTGGGAGGAGTAAGCAGGGGGTTGTTGACAGAAGGAGGAGCCTGGAAGGATCTAAATGGGCTAATAAAGATTCTCAGACTGACGGTAGAGGCAGTAGTAAGCAGGAGTTTGATGACAGAAGGACAAGTCTGGAAGGATCAAAACGGGATAAAGTGGGGTGAAGGTGATACTGCTGGGGGATTCCATGACCAGAGGTATACAGTGGCAGGAGGAGGGGAACAATAAAAGCAGCCCAGTCAAAGCTAAATGTATGCCAGGATTATAAATACACAAGGCCAAATTCCACCTGCACTCAACAGCACTGGAATGTTGGGGATCCCCAGACTTCCTAGTACATCTGGAGACAAATGACTTGGAAGGGAACAGTGAGCTAGAAGTACAGGCTAGATTCCGGGAGCTGGCAAGGGTTTGTCACTCTATAGGAAGCAAAATTTCCTTCTCTGAGATTCTGCCAGTACCAAGGGCAACCGGGGAGAGCAAACTAAAACTTAAAGGGGTGAACCAGTGGCTTAGGGATTGGTGCAAGGCAGAGACGGCTGGTGGGAGACTGGGGAGATACTTGGGAGGATAAGGGGCTATATGCCAGGGATAGATTACATCTCAATCTGGAGGAGAGGGAGATCTTGAAACTAAAACTTGCTGGTTTTATAGGAGAGAGGTGGGGTTTAAACTTGTAAGGGGGGAGGGTCAAATAAAAGACTGGCCCCAGGGAAGCTGTTTGTGGGTCCAGGTCTAGGGCAATTGAAGAGTGAGAGGGAATGCGATGCAAATCTAAGGAAAATTGGGTAGAATGAGGACTGCGCAGGGCTGGGGAGACTGGATAGGGAGGAGAGGTCGGGGAGGATGACAGTACTGATTAATGCCAGGAGCATGAGCAATAAAATGCCTGAGTTACAGGCTATGCTGGCTGAGGGATCAGCAGATGTGGCGGCAATTACAGAGACATGGGCCACCCAGAGAAATGATTGGGACCTAAATTTGGAGGGCTATAAGATATTCAGGAAGGATAGGGGAGTGGGAAGGGTTGCGCTGATAGTCAGAAATGACGTTGTGGTTAGTGGAGTGAAGGAGGCTAAAGGGGGAGTGGAGGCGATTTGGATTACCCTTGCAAATGAGGGGAGGAAAAAAACTGAAAATAGGGGTGGTATATAGGCCCCCCGCAATCGAGGAGGCTCAGGAGGATAAACTGGTTGAGAACATCAAGGGTCATTGTGGCCTTGGTAAGGGTAGGGTGGTGGTCATGGGTGACCTTAATACGCCGGGGTGGACTGGGACACCTTGACATCCTCTGTAGCCAGGGAACAGCGACTGATGGACGTTTTTCAGGACGCTTTCCTGGTCCAACAGGTGGGGAACCTAGTAGAGAGGGGCGGATATTGGATGTTGCCCTAGCGGACAGTGATCAGATAAGAGGCCTGGAGGTGTGCAGTCCACTGGCAGGTGAGGACTATGCCACGGTCTGGTTTCTGCTGTATAAAGGGGGGAGGAAAACTGCACTCATGCAGTAGTGGTTGATTTCAGGGGAGTAGACTTCGTGGGTATGGGTAGGATTCTAAGGGAGAGGTTGGACATGGTTAGACCGGATATGGATGCTGGAAGATTGTGGGAGGCCATTTAAGAAGGGGTACAAGAGGCTACTAGGTCCTGTACTAAAATAAGGCGTAAGCATGGTAGAACCAACAAGCCATGTTGATGGACCAGGGAGGTGCAGGAGGCGGTGAGGGATAAAAAGGCTGCCTACGTATGTTTCAAACATTCTAGGGGGGATAAGGTGCGAGGGGAGTATGTACTATTGGCCAGGAAGGTCACCAGAGTGGTGAGGGGCACTAAGGCAGGGATGGAGAAAACCTGGCTAGGGATATCCGGGGAGAGGATTCTATAGATACATAAGAGAGAAGAGAGGACACAGATTAATAAGATTAAGATTGTGGGGATGGGCTCAGGATGCAGGGGAACAAGCAGAGGTGCTAAATGAGTACTTTGCCTCAATATTTGCAGAGGGTGATAAGGGATCCCTACAGCTTGATGGGAGAGATAAGGAGCCAGTAAAAGCGAAAGGTCAGTCTCAGTCTGAGTCCATAGGATGGCAAGAGATTGGGGCACAGGCTAGACCAGACCAAGAAAGAGTAGGAAGGTTACATGAGGGAGTGGTTTGGGGGGGAGAAATCACAGTGGATAGGGTGAGGGAGGCCCTTCGGAATCTGAAAACTGATAAGGTGCCGGGACCGGACGGAATACATCAGAGGGTTATGAAGGAATTGGCGGATGTGCTGGCAGCCCCATTGGCTGCATTCTTTAACATCTCTCTGCAGATGGGATGAGTGCCACAGGACTGGAGGGTGGCTTATGTGGTACCTACCTAAAGGGGGGGGGTCTAGGGAGGAGATGGGGAATTATAGGCCGGTCAGTCTGACGTCTGTAGTGGGCAAAGTAATGGAGGGCTTTATCAAGGAGAGGCTTGGGTGGCAGTTGGAAAGGTTAGGGCACCAGGATAATGAACAGTATGGCTTTGTCCCAGGGAGATCGTTTCAGACCAACCTCGTAGATTTTTATGATTGGGTGACGGGGCCCTGGATAGACATAGGCCGGTGGATGTCCTATACCTAGAGATGGGGTTGGGAAGACAGGAGCTAAATTGGGTTGAAAATTGGCTTTCCGGGCATTTACAGATGGTAATGGTGGGTGGAATAATATCCTCCCCCAGGAAGGTAATCAGTGGAGTCCCTCAAGGTTCAGTATTGGGGCCACTCTTGTTCAATGCCTATGTCTCGGATATAGGGAGGGGGGTTAGAACTAGGTTGAGTCTTTTGTGGATGATTCAAAATTGGGAGCACTGGTGGACAGTGAGGAAGCGAGGGAGACAGTCCAGGGAGATCTGGATACCCCAGAGGGGTGGTCAAGGAGGTGGAGACTGAAATGTAATGCTGGGAAATGTAAGGTTCTTCATCTGGGGTCAAAAACCCGGGCCATGTATATACCCTGGGGGGTCACACTGCATGCCACATTGGGAGAAAGGGATTTAGGGGTGGTGGTAGATGTCAAAATGAATAACTCTGAAAATTGTAGAAGAATTACAGCCAAGGGAAACAGGATATTGGGTTGCATAGCCAGGGGAATTACGTCCAGAAGCTGGGAGGTGATCCTCCCTCTATATAATGCCTTGGTCAGGCCGCAGCTGGAGTACTGCGTGCAGTTCTGGAGACCTCATCTGAAGAAGGACATAGCGCTGCTGGAGAGGGTCCAGAGGAGAGCAACCAGGATGATTCAGAGTATGGAGAGGAGGCCTTATGAGGAGAGACTGGAAGAGCTTGGGCTTTACTCACTGGAGGAGAGGAGGGATAGGGGAGACATGATAGAGGTTTTCAAGTATGTAAAGGGAATAATTTGGAGTGGAACCAGAGAGTTGTTTAGGCTGAAGAAGGGGGGAGTGACCAGGGACCATGAGTGGAAGTTGGAGGGGGAAATTACAGGGAAGAACGCAGGAAGCATTTTTTCACTGAGAGGGTGGTAGAGCCGTGGAATGCGCTTCCATGGAGGCTGGTGGAGGAGGGCACAGTGGAGGGCTTCAAGAAGGAGTAGGACAGGTACAAGGGGAAACTGAATCTAGGGAAGGCACTCTTGGGGGCTTGGGGGGGTGAGGCAGGCAGTCATTAGGCTGCTGGCTTTCGAGCAGATAAGACAGACCATTTGGCCTACTGTGCTGGCTTTTTTAGTATGTTAGTATTGGCGGAGGAGCTGGCAGCTCCACTGGCTGCACTCTTTAATACCTCTTTGTAGACAGGATGGGTGCCCCAAGACTGGAGAGTGGCTTATGTAGTGCCTATTCATAAAGGGGTGTCTAGAGAAGAGATGGGGAATTACAGGCCTGTCAGCCTAACGTCTGTGGTAGGCAAACTAATGGAGTGCTTTATCAAGGAGAGGATTGGGAGACAGCTGGAATGGTTAGGGCACCAGGATGATAAACAGTATGGCTTTGTTCCGGGTAGATCGTGTCAGTCCAACCTCGTAGAGTTTTATGACTGGGTGACAGGGGCCTTGGACAAACATAGGCCGATGGACATCCTATACCTATATTTCAGCAAGGCGTTTGATTCAGTACCACATTATGGGCTGATAAAAAAGCTGGGGGAGATGGGGTGGAGGACAGAAGCTCAATTGGGTTGAAAATTGGCTCTCAGGGCATTTACAGAGGGTAATGGTGGGTGGGATACTCTCCTCTCCCAGGAAGGTAATCAGTGGGGTCCCTCAGGGTTTGGTATTGGGGCCACTCTTGTTCAACACCTATGTCTCTGATACAGGGAGGGGGGTTACTAATAGGTTCAGTCTCTTTGCAGACGATTTAAAACTGGGAGCACTGGTGGATTGTGAAGAAGTGAGGGAGGCAATCCAGGGGGATCTGGATACCCTGAAGTGGTGGTCAAGGAGGTGGAGACTGAAATGTAATGCCGGAAAATGTAAGGTACTACATTTGGGGGTTAAAAACACGGGCCATGAAAACACCCTGGGGGGGGGGTTACACTGCAAGCCACATTGGGAGAAAGGGATTTAGGGGTGGTGATAGACGTCAAAATGAATAACTCTGAAAACTGTAGAAGAACTGCAGCCAAAGCAAACAGGATACTGGGCTGCATAACCAGGGGAATTCTGTCCAGAAGGAGGGAGGTGATTCTCCCTCTGTATAATGCCTTGGTCAGGCCGCGCTTGAGTACTGTGTACAGTTCTCGAGACCTCATCTGAAAAAGGACATAGCGCTGCTGGAGAGGTCCAGAGGAAAGCGACCAGGATGATTCAGGGCATGGAGGGGAAGCCTTATGAGGAGAGACCGGAAGAGCTTGGGCTTTACTCACTGGAGGAGAGGAGGGACAGGAGAGATATGATAGAGGTTTTCAAGTATGTAAAAGGGATAACCAGGAGTGGAACCAAGGAGCTTTTTAGGCTAAAGAAGGGGGTAACAACCAGGGGCCATGAGTGGAAGCTGAAGGGGGGAAACTACAGGGGTACTGTAGGAAGCATTTTTTCCACTGAGAGGGTGGTGGAGCTGTGGAATGCGCTGCCTGGGAGGCTGGTGGAGGAGGGCACAGTGGAGGGATTCAAGAAGGGGTTGGAAAGGTACAAGGGGAAACTGAAACTAAAGAAGACCCACTTGGGGGCTAGGAGGGGTGGTAAGGCAAGCCGCCACTAGGTTGCTGGCTTTTGAGCAGACAAGACAGACCATTTGGACTATTCTGCTGGCATTTTAGTAATGTTAGTAATGGGTTGGTTTAACCGCTGTCTTTGGGTTGTTGTGAGACTAGGGAGTTCTACCTTATTGAGGAATTCCTGTATCTGATGCCCCCTACCTTTACACTCCGCCTTATACAATTAAACGTAAAACTCCTGGAAACGTGCTCTCAATATCCCGGCCCCTCTATGCACTGTGCCCCCTTTGTCTTTAATCCCTCTTATTCTGGTAGGGCATTTACCACCCTAAATAAGTCTAACCAAAAGCGAGCCCGGTTTGTTCGACCATTCAAACATCTGGTGTTTACAATAAAACCAGGATGTTCTGGCTTCTCCTCGAACCAGAACATTCACGGCCTCTCTCGTGACCATTAGGAGCCATCCCACCTCCCGTTGCTCCCTCTGGGCCACCCACCTCTCTAGTTCTTTAAGTTGTTTCTCCAGCCCCTGTCTTTTCTCCTGCTTCTCTCTCTCTTAACCGTAGTCATATATGCTATTATACAGCCTCTCAGGAAGGCTTTCCCAGCATCCCAGAATATGGCTCTAGGCACCTCCAACCCTATATTAGTTTCTTTATAAAATTGCCACTGATTTGACAGATATTCCCTAAACTCCTTATCTGAAAGCATATATGAGGGGAATTTCCACTGGGGAGGTATGTCCCTTATTGTGGGCATCCAAATCTTCCCTATCACCATAGCATGATCTGAAATATGGATGGGACTATGCGACACATCTATCACCCTATAATTCCACTCCCATGGAACCAGGATGTAATCAATTCTCGTCCACGTCCCATGTGGATTCGAAAAAAAAAATGTGTACTCCCAAGCCCCGAGGTTCACCATCCTGCAGCTTTCGGCCAAATCCAAATCTGTCATGCCCACCCACCGACTTAATGCTTCTGACATTCTCCCTTTACTCTCCGAATGGTCTAGTATTGGGTCCAAAGTACTATTCAAATCCCCACCCAAAACCAGTCCTGGGAACTGTTCCTTAGTAAGCAGGTCTAGGAACTCAGGGAAAAATTGTAGATGTTACGTGGCCAGGACATAGACACTGCCAAGTGTAATAGATTCTCCATACAGCTGTCCACCAAAAAAAATACCGGCCCTCCCGATGGTCTTTCACAACCCTCTTAACCTCTAGTGGCAAATTTTTATTCAGAAGGATAGCCACTCCCTGTTTATGGGAGGAGTATGAGGCAGCAAAGCATTTACCCACCTAACCCACGTACGAGCTTGGCATATTCAATATCAGACAAATGGGTCTCCTGGAGTAGTGCTATTGCATCCCCCGCCTTTTGAGTGCTGTCAGAAGCATCGTATGCTTTACCGGATTAGCAACCCCTTGCACGTTCCAGGAGACCACTGTCAGCTCTTGCCCATTAGCCATGTTCAAGTTCCTTCTGTTCTTGAGCATAAAAATTTACCACCAAACCTATCCATACATTGCAACTCCACCCACAAATACAATAATCTGGAATCATTAGCAATCTCTTAAGAATATGGAATGCATTAGAAAACACATAATAGGAACAACACATATTCAACAAGAAGATAAGAACAAAATATCCATCCTTCTCCCTCCCCCCGACTAATACATAATAAACATCATCCCTCAATCCAGACATCCCCCTTTCCTGCTCTCCCTCCCCCCTCCGAGCCTATCCTCAGCAAATCTTTTATAAATTTTAACAAATCAGAACCCTCCGCCCTCCCACCACACCGACACTAAATGCAATCTCAGCATGAGTATCTAGTATCCCACTGTTGATATAGTTGCCCCGCTACTCCGGCCACGGCCAGTGCCAACCTCTTCTATTACCAAAGAAATAAAGATAGAAAGTTCAAACACTAACTTCAACTTTAACTTTATCATCTCCCTGTACAAAACTATCCCGCTGCTAGGATCTAGTGAGAAACTATGGCAAACATTATTATTATAATATAAACAACCTTTATATTCAAATTCGAACACCCTTTGAAGGGTTGCATACCTTACTAAGTGCAGACTGACCCCCATATGATCCTTCACCAAAAGAAAATAAAAAACATAGCATGGGGTAAATTTGTCTGGTAGGTACTCACCCTGGGAGTTTCCCTCCAAGTATATAAAGCCTCACCCCCCATCCCCAGCATCAACAGCCTGCAATGGACTTCCTCAGACCATGCTTTTACATGCAGCAGTCATTGAAACAGCACGAGAAGGAAAGCAGGCCGCAACATAAACACATGCGCTAGGCCCCTCCCCCCAATCTCTCCTACACGATGTACCTCCACCTCATTTCAGTCTACGCAGAGTTCACTTGCTATCAAGTCCAGTACTGCAGACTACTCGTAGATTCCAAAGGGCACACTCTTATTTCTGCTGCACCATCCTTACTTTAAAAAAAAAAAAAAAAAGGAGGAGAAGAGGAGGGCTGAATAGACCCTCATCTATATTGCTTAGCAGCTTCAAATCAGTTGCAGCATAATTCCCACCGTGGCAGCAATTCCCAGTCCAAACTTCGGGGAGGTTCCTCCGGTGGCCGAACACAAAATCTAAGCAACTGCACTCATTCCTCTATGATTCCCAGCAAGCCAGGATAATTCACAATAAACAGGGACGAAGTTGAAAAAACTACAATGCGGCAATCAAACACGGCCCATGTCAGCAGATCAAAATTAACACGCAGAGTCCAACCCTTTACTTCGTCAACTTCTTTTGTAGGTCAGATATGAATTGCTCTGCTTTGTTGAGCTCCCAGAAGGAGTACGTCACCCCCTCATGGCAGATCTTGAGTACTGCCGGGTAAATCATGACATTTTCCACCTTGAGATTCCTTAGTTGGGCCATAAGTGGATTAAATATCTTCCGCTTTTGAAGGAGCCGTATAGAATAGTTCTGTGAGATAAACAAACGTACCCCCTCGTATTCCAGAGCCCCTTTTTCTCCATAAGCTCTGAGAATCGCCTTCCGATCTTGAAAGGCATGAAATCTTAGAACTATCTGCCTTGGGGGCTGATCTCCTGGAGGACGGGGCATCACTGCTCGGTGGGCCCTTTCTAGCTTAAAGTACCCGTTTTTCGGTTGTAGCCCCAGGAGTTCTGGAAGAACCTTAGCACAGAAGCCCATTGTGTTGCCTTTTTCAGCACCTTCTGGTAGGCCTCTGAGGCGCAGATTGAGATGCATATAATAGTTCTACTGATAGTCGAATGCCTCTTTTAGGTCTTTCAGCTCCTTTTTTAATCTTAAAACTTGTCCTGGGACCTCCACTGTTTCATCTTCCAGCCGGGATATGCATTCTTCAGCTTCAGGAATTCTATTTGTGTGCAGAGTTTGCTGCTCTAAGACCTCTTGCAGCTTGAGGTAAATTTTGCCTTCTAATTTTAATAACCTGGGTTCCAGCGCCGCATCACTTGCCCGGTCACTTCACAGCCTAGTTCACCGATTTCGGCCGCCAAGAGCGAAATTATGCCCATGCTTTCACCCACCATGGAGGCCGCCGACTTCTTTCCCGCTTTACCAGCCAACAGTTGGCTTTTTCTGGAGTTTGGCACAAGATACTCCTCCATGATGAAATTCCATAAGGACTTATTCTGTTTGTTGTCGCTAGAAGTTGGTTTTAATATTCTTAATTTAGTTCTAAAATCGGCCGTTAGCACGGAGCAGCGTGTCGGCACGTCTATCCAGCTAGCTGCTCATTAGTGCCCCCCATTCCATACAGTTTTGAAAAAATCTATACAGATTGTTGTAAAAAAAAGTCACAGGTTATGTACCGAGAGAAACGAATAAAACAGTTTAATGATTACAATTGCACTGGACTGCAAAGACAGACCGCAAAGATCTCTTATACTGGTTAAACTTGGGGAGATTCAGCAGTATTGGGCAGTTTGTTGAACTAGTTAATGCCCCCCGACTGCAAATGCCTGCTTACCCACCCGAGTACACCAGAAGGAGGTTAGGGGAATTCCTGGCCATGTTTCTGGTGTTGTACTGGTTGGAGGCAGTATGGAAGCAATTTGTTAAAGCAGGGGGTGTTTGGCCCTTGGTGCATTTTTGGCTACAAAACAGATCTGAAGCTTTATTCTGCTGGGTAAAGGTAGTCCGTTATTGAGTGCGTAAAGGGTACAACTGAGACTGTGGTTATCTGCACCAAGTATAAAGTGGTATGCCTACAGATCAGCCTTACTCTGATTAGCACCGTGTCACAGGCAGCTGCGTAGACAGGGAGGCCATACTCTATAAATGACAGAATGGAGCTGGCCATAATAAGGTGTCTAGAGATTGTCCCAGTTACAGTACAGGGCACCAGCAGTTTTCTGTTAACTATGGCCAACAGACTGCCAACATGGAGGGTAAAATATATGGTGTCATTCAGAGTTACTCCAGGTATTTGAAGGTCTCCATCTGTTCAAGGTTTTGTCCTTGGCATTTCGGATAACATCTTACAATACATGAAGATTATACAAAATAGAATCCAAACAAGCAATAGTGTAAAAGGCAGTGGGGAAAACGGAAGAATTCGAACGAGAACCATCCCTAGTGTACACTCGCTCTGCAGCCTATTGGACAGGGGCTTGTGCATCTTTAAGACATCTGCTTCTGTTGTAGGGCAAAAGTGCAACATGCTTGCCGAATAAAAAAAAAATTACAAATAAGAAAAACAATACTGACGGTGTCCAGGTGCAGAGTTCCCCAATGGCCTGAAGTAAACACATGTATTAAACCTACACAAGTTAAACTTGTTAGCAAGTCCCATTTCTACACTCCCGCTAGTAGAACCATAAACCCATTACACAGGGGCATTCCCAAAAAAAAAAAAGCTCCTGAGACTCAGGGATCTGAGAACACCATGGTCTAGGGCAGGTCTTTTCTTCCTGACTTCTATGTTTCCAAGTCCATCTAACCCCCAACCACGCATGAATGCTCAACCATAAGACATCCCACATATATGTGTATGTGTGTGTGTGGCATTATTTACCAACTGTTTTAAGGTACCTTCTCTATGTATTATAGGACAAGAAGGCAGGTCAGATATAACATAAAAACATCTCAACATGATTGTCGCGTATAGAGTTTTTTGTGAAAGTGACTTGATATCGGCTGAACTCATGCTCCATTATTTTATTTCAGTGAATGCTGCTTTATTGTATAGTGGGCAATCTTTACTTACAGCTTCAGTCAAAGAGCTGAATTTTGTTACCTGCCAGTACATTAGAATAGGCTCCAGCAATTCTGACAACATTGAGACCCACAAATTATTCCCCTTAGCATCGTCTTAAAAGAAAACAAGATACAGTACAAAAATGCTACAAGGTTGATCATGCCTAACTTAACCCCTCTCCAACACTCTTCTTTTTGGACAATTTCCACAACTTACAAATACTGACCTCTTGAAAGGCTCCATTAATCCACAATTCCCAACAAGTATGCCTGATTTCTGTCTCCAAGTGACTCCTAACAGAGTAATAAAAGACCCCTAAACTTTAATGCCTGCTATAGAGATAGTAGCATTCCGGTCTGTTCCTATACCTACCTACCTATCAAGTGCTTAGTAAGGATGTACATCTTAAAGAATGAAGGTTTGGGGCCTTTAGATGCCTCTATAATTATTTTGTTTGCTTTTATTTGTTTAATTACCTTTTCATCAATTTATTTGTATGTTGCCAACAACTAGCGTAAAAAGATTCCAATGAAGTTCTTGTAGTATGATGTTAGGAAAGTTCTACCGGCAAGGCTGCCAGTGTATTTCAGTGGGAAACTGCAAACCAGTTTTCAGATGTTTATAGAGAACTAACACTTTTTACCACCACCTGTGATCCTTTGTTATAATTAGCAGGTGCCATTTTACTGGGGAAGAATAAAAGAGAAACCAATTATTGTTTTAAAAATTGTAAAATCATTCAGATGGATCACAACTGTGCAAACATAAAAAAGTCAAGGTTTGTTACTGAAAGAAGTATCTGTTTCTTTTGGAAAAGACAGAAAAATATATTTCTCACTGAAATATACTGGGCTCCTAAGTAGCTAGCAGTTTCTGGCATCACAATACCAGAATTCCATTAAATTCTTTTTTACTAGCAGTATGAAAAGCAAAAAGTGAAAACCCACTTGTTTCACTGCACCAACAAATATTTTATTATAAAAGTAAAGAGAAATTAATGCATCAAACTACAATAAATAAAATACCGTATTTCACTGTTTTGAAGCCACCCCCGGATAAAAGCCACATTAAAAAAATGTTATTAATAGAAGCCACCCCCAATTTGTAGATGCGGCTTCTATAGGGGGAGGCAAGCAAAACATCCCCTCTACGGAATGTGGCTCTCTACTGCAGAATCCTGTAGCCCCTTTGTTTTAAACTCTTTCCGAAGTTTTAAATCACCCACAAACCCACAGTAATAGCCTGATAGTGACTCCTGCTTCTTGCACCTGTGTGTCCTGACTAGGAAACAACAGCTGGCTAGAAAAGTGAGTATGATCAAACAAATACTACTCCTGATGCTGCTACCTCCCTAGTGTGTTCAACCCGCTCTTCCTGTGGCTCGAGTTCTGTTTCTGCCCATTCAGCTAGCTCTCTCTCTATAAGGGCAAAAGAAAGAAATACTGGCTCCTAGAAGGAAAGAAAAACAAAAGCGGCACATAGTCTATCGGAGCCTCCCTTGCTCTGCCCGATCTGCCCAGAGGATGCGGCGCTCTTCCTGTAGTCCTTTTGGCAGAGACCACACCACGAGGACGACTTTCGGCATGTTAATAATTAAAGCCGCCCTCATTTAGAAGCTGCGGCCAAAAACAAAAAAAATTTAATAGAAGCCACGGCTTCAAAACAGTGAAATACAGTAATCAGTTGTCTATTTGGTTGAAGTAAACACCTGCTCTTTAAAGCATTGTTCACAGGTAAGTCTGCAGATGCATTCTGAATAAAGATGCTAATATCATCTGGGTAAGCCAGTATTTTTTTTTTTAATCTATTTGTTGGTTGCTACCCCCCTCCCTGATTACCCGTTCTGGGTGATGATGCCCCTATGCCTGTCTCATGCTCGCTTAAAAACCCCTATAGGTTTGGCCTCTATGACCTCCGGCGGCAGGCTGTTCCAGGTGTCAACCACCCTCTCTGTGAAGAACTCCTGACGGTTGTCCCAAACTTGCCCCCTTGCAGCCTCAAATCATACCATCGCGTTCTGCTACTTTCTTTGAAGTGAAAAAGTTCATGCACCTGAACTTTGTTTACACCCTTGATGTATCTTAATGTCTCTATCATGTCACTCCTCCCTCCTCTGTTCCAGGGAGTACAAGTTTAAATCCCTCAGCCTATCCTCATATGACTTCTGGTGTAACCCTTGAATCATTTTTGTTGCCCTCCTTTGTACTGTTTCCATCCTGTCTATGTCCTTTCTGAGGTGTGGTCTCCAAAACTGTACACTGTACTCCAGGTGGGGCCTGACCAGTGCCCTGTACAGTGGTAAAGCCACTTCCCTCCTACTTGTGATCCCCCTTACGATGCAACCCAGCATACTATTTGCTTTTAGTACCACCTTTTCACACTGTCTTCACACCTTTAGGTTGTCTGTTATTATGATCCCTAGATCATGTTCCTCGCTAGTTTCTGCTAGTCTTTCTCCCCCCAAAACATAGTATTCAGTTCTTGGGTTGCTCCTTCCTACAGTACGTGCATAACCTTGCACTTTTTTGCACTGTATTTTAACTGCCATGCTGCAGACCATTGTTTCAGTTTCTCTAGATCTGACTTCATTCTTGTCACTCCTTCTGTAGAGTCCACTCTGTTGCACATTTTGGTGTCATCCGCGAACAGACACACTTTTCCTTGGAGTCCCTTTGCAATGTCAGCTATGAATATGTTGAATAGTAGAGGCCCCAAAATGGAGCCCTGGGGCACCCCACTGGTTACCTCCCATTCTGTAGATTGCATACCGTTTACCTGCACCCTCTGTGTCCTATCGTGTAGCCAGTTTTTTAACCACATTACTACCTCCTGTCCTACCCCCAAGCCATCTAACTTCTTTACCAGCCTTCTGTGTGGGACTGAGTCGAAGGCTTTGCTAAAGTCAAGGTAGACCACATCAATGGCACCTCCCTTATCCACAGCCTTGGTCACCCACTCGAAGAACTCGATTAGGTTAGTTTGGCATGACCTACCTGCAGTGAACCTGTGCTGTCTATGGTACTGTTGTCAATATTTAAAAACATACATTATGCAAAAGCAGCCACAGTCACTATTGACAAGTAACCTTAACCATAAAAAGTCACAGACAACAAACAGTTAACAGTAAATCATAGTTAACAGTTATTAAAGAACAATAAACGATCAGCTGTAAATAGATCAAAAATGATAACAGTAAACAAACAGTAAACAATAAACAGTGCTACCAGAATAGACCCACACACCTTCTCCAACAGTCCTTACCATTTCAATCGCCCAGTGTCTCAGGCCTATTCCAGAAGTTTCATCAGGACTAACACCACCTCGTCCCCCTTCCATGTTGTTACATAGCCATTCAGATGTTTAATCCCAAACGTATCATACAGGCTTTTGCCTATGAGAAAGAATCAATAAAGGGACCCCAAATTCTTTCAAATAGTTCTCCTCTATCATTCAACTCATATGTAATGTGTTCTAAGGGAAGTGTCTGAGTGACTAAATTTAGCCACATATTCACTGTGGGGGTTTGACATGACACCCATGTGTTCTGTATACATTTTCTGGCAAGTACTAATAGGACTCTGATAACTCTTGGCATAAGGTCCCACTCTTCTCCCCTTGAGTCATCCACCCCAAAGAGCATATGTAACGGGTTGTCGGCCACCTGACTGCCAAGTCTCTGCCTTAATTGCTCATGTATACCCACCCAAAATTGTGTAAGAGTCGGGCAACTCCAGAAGCAATATAAGTATTCCGCTTTACATCTCAAACACACTGGGGACACCCCTAGGGTAAATTTACTCAATATAACCAGTGGGAGATCGAGATGGTGGATGAATTTAAATTGGGCCTCCTTAAATTTATTACACCATAAGAGCCCAATGTGAGATTCACACATCATGGCCCAGCTGTGATCAGTTATTACCAGTCCCAAGTCCCTCTCCCATTAACGACATTCCCCAGCTGAATGATCCAGAAGCACCTCTCGCAAACACAAATATATATTTGCCATGGTGCCCTTAGGATCATTTTTAGCCTTCAGGATCACTCGCTCTAAACCACTGAGTTTAGCACTCCTGGGGTTCCACCTGTTCACCTTACGTAGGTATGGTGATACTTGCAAGTATAGAAACTTTTGCTGTCCTGTTAGCCCTAATCATGTTCCTAGTTCCACTTGCGGGAGTAAAGTCAGTATTTTCAACAGAGGCAAATCTACTTCTGGCTTCATTCCCAAAAAATTAACATCTCCCTGAATGGTGCGAATTAGAGGATCTATCCAAAGACATATAATATGGGACTCAATAGACATCCCAGTCTCACTCCCCTATATCTCGCTAATTCTACCCCCTGCCACCAATTAATCAGTGGGGTCACACAAGTCTGGCCATACAGTACTCTTATCCAGTTGACAAATGCCTCTGGGATCCCATAACTCAGGAGGGTTTTAAGCAGGTATGGATGTCTCAGCCTGTTAAATGCCTTCTCCATGTTTACGGAGAGGACATAGCATAGCCTGACAACTGTCCCAAGTTCCCCTTTCAAAAATCTCCTGAACCAGTACCAGATTATCATGAACAAAGCAAGACAGTAAAGTACATGTTTGTTGAGGAGAAATTAAATCCCCAACACCTTTACAAGGCGGTTAGCCATAAATTTGGGCAGACTCTTTTGGTCTATGTTCGGCAGACAAAAAGGCATCCGATTTCTAATTAAAGCACTGTCCCCTTTTTGTAAAGAAAATGAATCAAGGCCTTACATATTGATGCCAGTAAGGCCCCTGTAGTCAAGATTTCATTGTACAACACAGTTAGTTAAACCGGGACATAAGTAAGGGCAAAAGGTTTTATAACATGTGATTGGCAAACCATCACAACAGGGAGGTTTATTACTCTGCATAGTTTTTACGGCTGATTCTACCTCCACTGGGGAGATGGGCTGCATCATGGCCTGCCCCAAAGCCTCTGGTAACACTGGCTATTAGCTAGCCCATAGAAACTTCTCTCTGTCTTCCATACCAGTGGAGGCAGGGGAAAAATATATTTTTACAAAACCCTCCACTATAACCAACATGTCTGAGATACTGGGATGTCTTAATCCCCTCCTGACCCTGTAATGACACAAAAGTTCTATAGTCAGTCCTGTTTTTGCAGCCTGTGAAGGTATCATACGAATGTGAAGCGTCCAGAGTCCCAAACTGCAGCTCCTGCTTCAAGGACTCTGCTCTATTGTACTGATATTTAAACACTGTTTATTTCATTTTTCTTATTTGGGCAGCCTAGTCTCTTTTTGTCCTATGTGCTAAATCAATAAGTCTGTATAACTGAACATGTAAACCCAAGTATTTTTTATACTTATTTTGTGCTTTAATAGAGGTATAATTAGAAAAAAAACAGCCTTAAAATGTCTCTTGAGTCCTCCAACCATGCAATAGGCAATGCACTGACTTTCGGTCTTCTCCATGAGATTACCAGAGTTCTAACCTCTTCCTCGGCCAAGATAGATGTGTTCATATGCCATACCCCCTTCCCTTTAAATGGAATATTCCAGTTTGCCAGCATGCTACTCGACATCAGATGGTCTGATGTCTCTATAGCAGATGTACTAGACCAAGTGATAGTAATATATTTGGAAGCAAAGATAAAATCAATCCTGGATGCAGTGGAGCCTCTGTAATAGGTACAGTGCCTTCAGAAAGTATTC
Organism: Neoceratodus forsteri; assembly: GCA_016271365.2. NCBI lineage: Eukaryota > Metazoa > Chordata > Ceratodontiformes > Ceratodontidae > Neoceratodus > Neoceratodus forsteri. Next base: position 1,213,476,605 of record CM057458.1, read on the forward strand.
ACCCCCTTGGATTTTGTCACATTTTGTTGTGTTACTACCAGAATTTGTAATGCATTGAAATGATATTTTCCCCCCTTGATTCACACAGCATACTCAACAATTTAAAGGGGCCAAAATATTTATATTGTGTAACAAAAATTTATGAAACATTAAAAACTGAAATATCTTGTTTACTTAAGTATTCAACCCCCGAGTCAATACTTTTGTAGAAGCGCCTTTGCAGCAATTACAGCTTTGAGTCTTCTTGGGTATGTCTGTATCAGCTTTGGTACATCTGGATTTGGGATTTTCGCCATTCTTCCTTGCAGATTTCCCAAGCTCTGTCAAGTTGGATGGGGAGCGTCAGTGAACTGCAATCTTTAAGTCTTTCCACAGATTCTCAATGGGATTCAAGTCTGGGCTTTGGCTGGGCCACTCAAGGACATTCACCTTCTTGTTCTGAAGCCACTCCAGTGTTGCCTTGGCTGTATGCTTGGGGTCGTTGTCCTGTTGGAACGTAAATCTTCGCCCCAGTCCAAGGTCTATTGCAGACTGATGCAGATTCTCCTCAAGGATGTGCCTGTATTTGGCTCCATTCATTGTTTCCTCTATCCTGACAAGTGTCCCAGTCCCTGCCGCTGAAAAGCATCCCATAACATGATGCTGCCACCACCATGCTTCATGGTAGGGATGGTGTTACATGGGTGCTGAGCTGTGTTCGGTTTGCGCCAGGCATAGCGCTTTGCATTCAGGCCAAAGAGTTCAATTTTGGTTTCATCAGACCAGAGAATCTTTTGCCACGTGGTCTCAGAGTCTGCCACATGCCTTCTTGCAAACTCCAGGCATGCTATTATGTGGCTTTTCTCAGGAGTGGCTTCCTGCCCAGCCACTCTCCCATAGAGGCTACATCTGTGAAGTGCTGCAGAGATTGTTGTCCTCTGGACAGGTTCTCCCATCTCAGCCATGGAACTCTGTAGTTCTGTCAGGGTAGTCATTGGGTTCTTGGTCACTTCTGACCAAGGTCCTTGTTGCCTGGTTGCTCAGTTTGGGAGGACGGCCTGCTCTAGGAAGAGTCTGGGTGGTTCCGTAATCTTTCCATTTCCTAATGACGGACTTGACTGCGCTCCTGGGAACTTTCAACACCCCAGAACTGTTTTTATACCCCTCCCCAGATCTATGCCTCCTCACAATTCTATCACGGAGTTCTACGGACAGCTCCTTGGTCTTCATGGTAGAGTTTCTGCTCTGACATGCACTGTCAACAGTGGGACCTTATATAGACAGGTGTATTTCCTCTGAAATCATATCAACCATTTGAACTGACCACAGGTGGACTCCATTCACGTTTTAGAGTGATCTCACAAGGAATTTGGATGCACCTGAGCTCAATTTGGAGGGTCATAGCAAAGGGGGTGAATACTTATCAAATCAAGACATTCCAGGTTTTTATTTTAAATTACATGTACAAAAAATTCCAGAAGTTTCATTCCACTTTGACATTATACAGTAATTTGTGTAAATACGTGACAAAAAAATCCCATATAAATGTATTTTCATTTGAGTTTGCAACATCACAAAATGTGACAAAATCCAAGGGGGGGGGGTGAATACTTTCTGAAGGCACTGTACATCCCCTCACACTGTCCTGTTCAGTGACCTGTAGGAATCCTATAACTCTGATGTGGTGAACATGTTCAGCAGTGCATGAGAATCACAAGACTTTCTTATCAGTATTCATTGCAGCAGTCTAAGGTAAAGGGCAGTTAAAATCACCCCTAGGATTGCTATGTGGGATGTAAACAGAAATGGGGAGATCTTTTGAAATAAGTCTACCTTAGGGGCCTTGGTCTGTAGGGCATATACACAAAATACTCGGTACTTGTGGCCTACCTTCGTGAGGTCCAGCATCCAAACACTCACCAATTTGGAAAAGTGCCAGAAAAACTCTTTTCGAAAAATGCCCACCCCATCACACAGTTCCTCCCCTGGTAACCAGTAGGATGGCCCCATAGTTCACAGATTCTGTGCCTTAGAAATATCAAATTTAGATTTTAGCTGTGTGTCCTGTAACAGAAATATATCCCCAGGCTGCCATTTTGTAGTGAGACAATTGTAGGACTTCATGCTATTCATATTCAGCGAGACCACATTAAGGACAGACATATACAGGCATAAAATGAAGGAATACAGAAACCCAGGACATCATAAAGAGTTAACTCTAATACGCAGCGACTGGAATATAGCCCAAGTACTTTTTTTTTTTTTGCACACAGAACTCTCTGCCTGGGACTCCTCAGGGTTAGAGGGTGGATCCTTCTGAGAGGGGATGGAGGATTTTAGAATCCTCCTCCTCTTCCGTGTCACCACATGTTTTATTCTTTAGGGCTGAAAAACCTATTGGTGTCTGAAATGGGAGCATTTGTTTCTACCCTAGGCTTTTGCCCCCCTCCCCTTTTTCTTGGGGCATGAGCAAGTGGTTCCTTGTGCTGGTCCTTGATTGCCATGCTCTCCTCTTGTCACAGGGGGTTGGGGAAGGGGAGTCATATTATTCTCGGTACTAGCAATGGAATGTGCTGAACGGTCTATAGAAGTAGCATTTGAGGGAGAAGCCACAACGGGCTGGGGTGAGTCTTCTCCTACAGATGGGTTTGCCAAGTGGGTCTCTGTCCCACTGTCAAGCCCCAATCTAACCTCCAGTGTTTCGATGCCAGAGAATGGGGGGGGATCAGGAGGACTGGATTCTACAGTTTAAACTGAGGGATCAAAACCTGTGCATGCTTGTGGTCCTATTAGGGTAACCTCTAAGTCTGCAGGGAGGCTTCGACTTCTGAGCCTTGTCAATCAAATAATCCTGATTGTAACTGTCTTCTCGATAATGTGATACACAGGGGTACTTGCTAAAAGAGTTTCTCGAAAAGAATAGGGGAATTTCCCTGGTGTTCTGGCCAAATTTTTCTCATTCACTTAAAATACCACCAACATAGGTCAGCACAGTGGTGCTGTGGGCTGAGATATAGTGCCACATCACCCACCACACCAGCAGTCCTGGTTCGGGAACGGACCTTTGATCACTATGGGTAGGCAGGGGGAAGGAGGACAGAGCGTCCGTAGACCGCTCTCTTCCTTTGTGAAGGGAGGGACACAGCAAGCTGGACTGGAGCATTTATATATTCTATCTGAGGTTATATATAATAAATCATATACAAAAAGCACAATTATCTGCTTCTTAAAGCAGCAGTGCATGATAGCAATGAAAATTCTGTCCTGAACTTCTTTATTTTAGATTGTCAACTATCTCTCAACTTGTATTATTCCCTTTTATTCCACATTTTTAGTTTATCACTTTTTTCCTCTATTACAGTGGAATTAATAGAAAAAGTTCTTCTTTTAATATGGCTCAGACCACATTCTCATCAGTATTCTCTGTTGTTTTTGAACACCTATTGTTTAATTGCAACTACAATATAATTTTATTGCTGTAGCAATTTACTGCACCACGTATCTTATGTACTTGTTTTATTGAGTCTGTGCCATCTTTATGGCCTTGGTTGAACCTGAAAATGGTACATGGGATCAGTGCACCCACCTGGCTAATAAATAAACTAAAACAGTGAACTAGTATGCAGCACAGACTGCTTCCTGACCTTACAGGAACACAAGCATGCTAAAACCGTTAAGAATACTGATGAAAACTTGTTTCAAGCCATCTTAAAAGGAGTGCTCCTTTTATTATTTCAAATATAAAAAAGTGTTAATGTAAACTTAAAATGGGGAATGAAAGGCACCAAACAAGTCAGAAGATAAGGGGCCATCTAAAATAGGATAAAAAAGTACAGGCCACAATTTTTAATGCTATCATGCACTTGCTTGGTGAGGCAAAGTCAGCTTCTGAAACTGAAACAGATGATACATAAAGAAATTCATTTCTGGTTGACTTCCAAAACTACAGTAAAAAGACTAACAATAATAAACGTAATTTTTTTTTTAAATATATAAGTTTTTTGTGTTTTTCTCCCCATTTTTCACTCGTCCCCATTCTCGGCCGGGAGTGCGCATGTGGAGGCATGTGCACGCTGCGGCTCAAGACACCCTCCCGCAACATGCCACCCCTCCCACCTACACTAGCCACCGGACCTCCACCTGGTGGCAGTGGAACTATGGGGGCAACAACTACTCAGAGAGAGGAGAGCCGGCCTGTGGCTTCTCAGTCCTGCTTTCACCCCGCTGCCAGCTCCCGACGCACTTAGTCCATTCCTCGAACCCGGTCACTTTAGCGTGACATGAGGTAAGGCGTCCAGCACCTCAGCCCTCTGCACCACCAGCCAGCTAAATAATAAATGCAATTATAATATAACAAATGTTGGCATTGTCTTCACTGTCATATTGTGGCTTCTGTATCTTTATTTTTATTTTATTTTTTATTTACTGAAATGTTTCACCAGTAAGGCACACTAAGCAACAAGTTGCTTGTCTCCCAGTGTGACCTGGGGGGGTGGGGAACATGAGGATAGTACACACAGATTTGGTACACAATATAGACATACAATTTGACTACATTCAATAAAGTGAGCAGACTATACAGAAGTACTGAAAAGGAAGAATACTAAAATGTATGAACTAGATGGATACAAAGCTAAGTCTTTAACTAGATAAATGCAATAGCACAAATATCTTTGGCAAACACTTGGTGGGACATAGCTTTGTAGTTAGAAAATGGCTGGATAGAATACACGGAGGTTAAACTAGGGCAAGATTGCGAAGAGAGACACAGGTAGAACAAAATTTGCAAGGTGTAACAAAAAGTGCAAAGTTGACTATAAGTGTATTAGAGATTAGCCAATAACGACGACTAGGAAGGGGGGGAGGTGGGGGTCATATATGCAGAGAGCAGGGGAGTGGAACATGGCAGATTTGGAGGAGGGGATGGCAAGGGGTGGAGAAGAAGGGTCTGCTAGGGCCTGACCGCCCCAGAATGCTGGGGACTCTGCCTGAACCAGGTGGAGTTCAAGCATGAACAGGAGGGAAGCAGGTTGTAGGCAGTGGGAGTTAGAACACGTCAGGAAGGAAGAGAAGGGGAAGAGAAGGGTCTGCTGGGGCCTGGCCCCTCCAGTATGCTGTGGACCCTGCCTGCACAAGGCAGAGGTAGAGCAAGACAGGAGGGAAGCAGGTTGTAGGCAGCAGAGATAGAGCACTACAGGCAGCAGCGGCTCTAGCCACAAATAGTTACCAGGGCACAGCTGAGGCACAATAGATTGCAGCCAGGGCACTGATATATTGTTACAATGGGGGAAGCTCTGCAGCACATGGGGCACTAACTGGGGCACAGCATTTTTTTAACCGGGGCACGTGCCCTGGCGGGCCCTGGTGTAGAGCCGCCACTGACTACAGGAGGGAAGTAGGCAGTGATGAGGAGTAGGCTTCAGAAGGACAATGAGATAGGGAGGTGGGAGAGAAAAGGGGCTGATACCCAGCCCTTTCAGGAAAGAATGGGGTAAGAGTAAGAGGCGAGGAAGGTGTCTGCCTAGGTTCTGGAACCCTCCAGGATGCAGAGAACCATGCCGGGGCCTAGGCCAAGCAACAGCGAGTGGGTAGTGAGGGTAAGGTGGTGTATAGAGGAGGGAACGGGGGTGGGTGGGAGTAAGGTGGAAAGGAAAGGGTGCTGGGAGGAGGATGTAGGGGGGGGGTTTTGCAGAGGTGGGTGTGAAGCTGAAGCAGGCTCATAGGGGAACAAGTTAAGGAGGATTGTAGCAGGAGCAGCTAGCAGAGAGAAAGTTATGTAAGACAGAGGCAAGGAAGTGGGAGGAGGAGGAGGAGTGTCATATCTGAGCTGGGAGGGAGTTCCAGATTTTGGGGAAGCGATGGGAGAAGCCTGATTGGCCGATGAGGGTGGTATGACAGGGGACTACCAGGGTGCGAGTGTCGGAGGATCTGAGGGAGTGGGAGGAAGGCGGGGTTGGGGGAAACTGCAAGAGAGGCAGGAAGGAAGTACATCAAGCCAAAGTTTGGAAGTTAGCTTGGCACAGTGAGCCAGGAGTCTGCTAGCAAGCAGGGGGAAGGACAGGGCATGGTAAAGGTCACAATGATAGGTTTGAGATGGGACGTTAAGAACGAATCAACAGAAGGAGTTGAAAAGACAGTCCAATCTGGTAAGGGAAAATATGGGAGAGGCACCACAGACTACATCACAATAGTAAACAATCATTTGTCAATGACGAATGTTGCTTGCTTGTATGTGCTGTACAGGTATTTGGAAGTGATAGTTCCATGCCTTCCTCCCAAGACATCCACTGTGTCTTTCCGTTCAGTATTCACAGAAGAGTGGGAGGGGCAAGGGCCACAGCAGTTGCCAAGGGGGTGAAGAGGTGGACAACAGTCCATTCAAAGGCAAAGAAGTCCTGCAGGAGCTCACTAAATTGAAGGTGGACAAAGCGATGGAACCAGATGGCATATGCCCAAGGATATAAAGAGAACTGCGAAGGGAGATAGCAATACCTCTGGCAGCCACGTTCACAGAGTCATTCAACACGAGTGAACTGGAGGAGGGCACATGTGATCCCTCTACACAAGCCCGGCAGCAGGGAGGAGGCAGGGAACAATAGGCCGTTCAGCCTCACCTCAGTAGTGGGGAAGATCATGGAGACATTGCTTAAAGAAAGGATAGTGGGGCATCTAGAAGCCATCGGAGCCCAGGACCATAGACAACATGGATTCACAGTGGGGACATCATGTCAGACAAATCTGGTTGATTTCTTTGACTGGATGACAAAGGAAGTGAATCAGGGTGGGGCAGTGGACAACGCTTACCTTGATTTCAGCAAAGCCTTTGACACCATCCCGTATAGGAGGCTGATAAACTAGCTGGGTAGGCTGGGCATGGGGGAAAGGGTGGTAAACTGGGTTAGAAACTGGCTAACAGACAGGAGGCAGAGAGTGGTGGTAAATGGTGTGCAGTCTAGGGAGAAGGGGTGACCAGTGGGGTGCTGCAGGGATCGGTCCTGGGGCCAGTCCTCTTCAATGTCTTCATTAGTAACACTGCAGAACATCTGAAGGGAATTTTTCCACCAAATTTTCAACATAGCCATTTTAAGACCTCTGCTCATGAACAGTGTGACTGTGATTTTCTTAATCTGTCCTGAACACTGATTTCGCACACAGACTGTTGTTGAGCGCTACATGCGCGGAAACACATTTTGGGCGACATGTGAAAAATGACAGCTGTACTGCTCATAAGAAGGTGTGGTAAAATGGCAATGTTGAAAATCTGGAGTGAAAATATTGAAAATTCCGCAAACTTGCAGGTGTAGTAGAAGTGCCATGTGCGCTCCTAAAACAGTAATTTTTGGGATTTTTTCACCAAATTTTCAGCATAGCCATTTTAAGACCTCTGCTCATGAACAGTGTCACTGTGATTTTCTTAATCTGTCCCAAACATTGATTGCGCGCACCGACTGCACCATTGTGCGCTACATGTGCGGAAACATATTTTGGGCGAGATGTGAAAAATGACAGCTGTACTGCTCATAAGAAGGTGTAGTAAAATGGCAATGTTGAAAATCCAAAGTGCAAATATTAAAAATTCAAGACTTACAAGTGGCGTGGGAACAGCATAGCACTTGCCTAAATAACAGTCATTTTTAGGAATTTTTCACCAAATTTGCAACATAGGCTTTTTGAGGGCCCACCTTATGAACACTGGTACTGTCGTTTTGTTAATCAGTCCAGAAAGGTGATTTTGTGCAGTGACCGCAAAATCACCCTTCGGGCCCGATTAACGCCATGACAGTGACAGAATTCATGAGGAGTGGTGCCAAAAACCCCATGTTGAAAATTTGGTGCCAAAATTCCAAAAAATGCCTGAGTTGAAAAAACCCTATCCATCCCATTATACAGCTTACCGGCATTTCTCAGTTCGCAGTCGGCTTTGAAGAGTGCAGACATGTTCCCGTCCACCGAGATCCGCATCAGGTCCGGAGGTATGGGGGTGGGGAGGCGCGTATGCAGTGGTGGGTGCGGTTATGGGAAGGGGGCAGGGAGAAGCGCCGAGGGACAGTTTTTGTATTTACAGGTTTATTTTTTTTAATAAGATGACGAGGAAAGTTTGCCACGCTGGGGTGGGCTCCCAGCGTGGCAGCTGGAAGGCTGTTTGGGGGGCTGGAGCCAACGGGGGATTGGGCACCCCCGTCGGCCATAACACATTTTGCCACGCTGGGGTGGGCTCCCAGCGTCGCACCTGGATGCTTTGGGGGCATGGAGCCGGCGAGAGTTGGGCACCCCCGTCGTATAACAAATTTTGTAATTTTGGGGTGGGCTCCCAGCATGGCACCTGGAAGCTTTGGGGGCATGGAGCTGACGAGATTGAGCACCCCTCGGCCGTACAGTGTCACGTGGGGAGGAAGAGGCGCATGAGCACGCAGTATGCATATGTGTGTGTGTGTGTGTGTGTGTGTGTGTGTGTGTGTGGAGGCGGGAGCTCTGCTCACTTAAGTGGAGCTCTCCCTTTCAACTGTACGACCACTGCATTTTCAACTGCTGTCATAGACAGCTGCAGCAGTGATTGGGGAACTGGGGCCTGCCTGCAAACACACTGACTGAATTGGAAGACGGGTGCCACATCTCCGAAAACTCGGATGATGGTACTATGTTTCTTGCACACGTGCAAGCAACATAAATATGGGGGAGATCATCTTCTGGACAAGTTCTCGCCGGGTTGTAGGAGGGATGCAACTACAGTTCCTGTAAAGGGCTCCAAGCTTGGGGGGGCAGTTTTTCAGAATGGCATCAAGAGAAGGAGCTGTGGTTGCTTGGAGGAGCGGAGGTTGCTGGCCGCATTGGCGTCGGAGAATTTTACCGGGGGCCGCACACAAAGCGGGAGGAGCCGGGGCTGCATCGGCAGTTGCACTTGAGGAAGGAGGCATCTGAGCTGCACCGGCAGCAGAAGTAAGCACCAGGGGCACCGGAGCGGACTTCCCGGTGGCTGCAGTCAGCAGCGGGCCAGGGTTGGAGGGTGAGGAGCTGTGTGGAGAGGGCACCAGAGAAGACTTCCCGGAGGTTGCAGTCTGCAGCAGGCCAGGGTTGGAGGGAGAGCAGCTGAATTTCTGGAGGACCAATCAGGAGTGAGAGCACCAACTTCGAATTGCGGCTGGGCTACATAAGACTGTCCCAACCACCTCACTATATGAGAAGGAGCTGTGGTTGCTTCGAGGAGCGGAGGCTGCTGGCCGCATTGGCGGCGGAGGATTTTACCGGGGGCCGCACATGAGGTGGGAGGAGCCAGGGCTGCATTGGCAGCTGCATTTGAGGAGGGAGGCATCTGAGCTGCATTGGCAGCTGAAGTAAGCACTGGGGGCACCGGAGTGGACTTCCCGGCAGCTGCAGTCGGCAGCGGGCCAGGGTTGGAGGGTGAGGAGCTGCGTGGAGAGGGCTCCGAAGACTTCCCGGCGGCCACAGTCGGCAGTGGGCCAGAGTTGGAGGGACAGTAGCTGAACTTCTGGAGGGCCAATCAGGAGTGAGGGTGCCAACTTCCAATTGCGGTTGGGCTACATAAGACTGGCCCAGCCACCTCACTACCCAAGAAGGAGCTGTAATTGTGTCCCACACCACCCACCCCGGCCCCGACCTCTATTAAATGGTCTGAGGGGGCGGATCCTTGGGAGAGGGCACAGTGAGACTGGCTGAGATTGAGCAATAAGAAGCTCAGATTTGTTACAGGCTAGAGGGGAGACGGGCATAAGATTCACATATTGTGCTGGCTTGGGCATGGTGGTTACTGCTGGAGGTTGCAATTAAATCTTGGGGTCACTGGGATTACTATTTAGGGAATTACTGAGGTTTGAGGGAAAATTGCTGTGAACTGACTTCTGTTGGACTTTGATGGGTAATAAGAGGGCACATTGAGGTGAGTTGACTATTGCTGGGTATTGTGAGTATGTAATAATTGCTGGTGGGTATTGATGGGTATTGTGTTGGGCTTGCTGGTGTAATAAGAGGGCACACTGATGAGATTTGTCTATTGCTGGGTATTGTGTGTGTGTGTGGGTAATAATAGTTGGTGGGGGGCTGTGTAAGACTGACAGTGTATTGTTGCTTGTAGGGGGTCATATTGTTCACACCCAAAATGAGGGCGGGCTTGGGGGCAGCCAGATCGGGCATCTTCGGAAGGGTGACTGGGTGTACAGGGTATGGGATGGCCATAATATTAAACTGGGCATGGAGGTTCGGAGGGTGCCCAGTGTGTTTTCAACTGGAGAGTTTTAGAGAGGAGATCAGGGGGATCAGAAGGGAGCTGGGAGGGGAGGAGTGGGAGGTAAGGTGGGGTATGGACCAAGTGTGATTAGACGTGGACAAATGGCATACCTCGGGACAAGTGGACAAAGCCAAAAGGGCATATCCCAGAGGATAGGTGGATCATATGGTCACTCTGGAGGTGTTGGGGGCAGAACAAGCAACATATGGGAAGCACTCCATAGGGAGGGCTGCTCAGTTGAAGCAGAAGAGGGAGGGGGGTAGGAGAGAGCAAAACGGGGGCAACCACCACACTTACAAACCAATACACCCTACTATACCCGGGAGATGAAGTGGAGGAGGATGGTGAGAGGGGGGAGGAAGCGGACAGAGAGGGTTTGGTCAGTAGGCAGAGGGGGAGGGAGACAGAGGAGGAAGCCAGAACCAAAGGAAAGGATGGAGGAGGGAGGGACATGTGCCTAGATTGGAGGGAAATGTGGTAGATAGGGGGGCACTGAGACAGGACAGGGTGGAAGGAGGAAGGACTGGGGACTGGCTGGTGTCCAGACTGGGGAAGTCAATCAAGGGGGGCGGGGCGCGGTAGAGTTTTCTCTAGACAGGTCAGCTTCGAAACAGGAATCACTGGGAGAGGTGGAGAGTAGGGTAGGGAGAAATACAGCAGATGGAGTGGGAGGTACAGGTACAAAGGGGGGGAGCAGTGGGAGGTTACTTGGGTAGAGGATCGGAGGATTATAGCTCAAGAAGGGAGATGGGGGTGGATGAACTCTGGGCACCCAGGAGATTGTGGGGTGAGGAGTAAACTGGCAGTTGCAGGTAGAAGGAGTATGGTAGGGCAGGAGGAGCAAGCAGGGGGTCGTCGACAGAAGGAGGAGCCTGGAAGGAACTAAATGGGCTAACAAAGACCCCCAGGCTGACGGGAGCGGTAGGAGCAAGCAGGGGTTCGATGTCAGAAGGAGGAGTCTGGAAGGATTAAAGCGGGCTAACAAAGTGGGGGGTGGGGTGAAGGTGATACTGCTGGGAGATTCCATGACCAGAGATATCCTTTGGGAGGGGGAGAATAAAAGCAGCCCTGTCAAGGTTAAATGTATACCAGGACTATCCATACACAAGGCCAAATTCCACCTGTACTCGTTAGCAATGGAATGCGGGGAATCCCCAGACTTCCTAGTACATTTGGGGCCAAATGACTTGGAAGGGAATAGTGAGCTAAAAATACAGGCTAGATTCCAGGAGCTGGCAAGGGTTTGTCACTCTATAGGACGCAAAATTTCCTTCTCTGACATTCTGCCGGTAACAAGGGCAACCAGGGAGAACAAGCTAAAACTTAGAGGGGTGAATCAGTGGCTCAGGGACTGGTGCATGGCAGAGGGGTATGGGCTGGTGGGGGATTGGGGGGATACTTGGGAGGATAAGGGGCTATATGCCAGGGATAGGTTACATCTCAACTTGGAGGGGAAGGAGATCTTGAAACTAAAACTTGCTGGATTTTTAGGCAAGAGGTGGGGTTTAAACTTGTAATGGGGGGAGGGTCAAATAAAAGAAAGGCCTCAGGGGGGCTGTTTGAGGGTTCAGGTTTGGGGCATGGGAACAGTGCGGGGCTGCGTTGCAAATCCAAGGAAAATTGGGCAGAAAGCGGACATCGCAGGGCTGGGGGGACTGGAGGGGGGGAGAGGTCAGGGTGGAGGACAGTCCTGATCAATGCCAGGAGCATGAGCAATAAAATGCCAGAGCTCCAGGCTATGCTGGCCGAGGGAACAGCAGATGTGGTGGCAATTACAGAGACATGGGCCACCCAGAGAAATGATTGAGATCTAAATTTGGAGGGTTACAAGATATTCAGGAAAGATAGGGGAGTGGGAAGAGGGGGAGGGGTTGCGCTGATAGTCAGAAATGACATAGTGGTTAGTGGAGTGGAGGAGGCTGGAGGGGGTGTGGAGGCAATTTGGGTAACCCTGCAAATGAGGGGAGGGAAAAAATTGAAAATAGGGGTGGTATACAGGCTCCCCGCAATAGAGGAGGCTCTGGAGGATAAACTGGTTGAGAACATCAAGGGCCATTGCGACCTTGGTAAGGGTAGGGTGGTGGTCAGGGGTGACCTTAATATGCTGGGGGCGGACTGAGACAATATGACATCCTCTGTAACCAGGGAACAGCGACTGATGGATGTCTTTCAGGATGCCTTCCTGGTCCAACAGGTGGTGGAACCTACAAGAGAGGAGCAGATCTTGGACGTTGTCCTAGCGTACAGTGACCAGATAAGGGGCCTGGAGGTGTGCAGTCCACTGGCAGGTGGTGACCATGCCACGGTCTGATTTCTGCTGGATCTAGGGGGGGAAGAAAACCGCACTAATACAACAGTGGTAGATTTCAGGGGAGCGGACTTCGTGGGTATGGGTAGGATTCCATGGGAGAGGTTGGAAAAGATTAGGCCAGACATGGATGCTGGAAGCTTATGGGAGACCATTAAAAAAAGGGGTGCAAGAGCTACTAGGTCCTGTACAAAATTAAGGCGAAAGCATGGTAGAACCAGCAAGCCATGCTGGTGGACCAGAGAGGAGTAGGAGGCAGGGAGGGATAAAAAGGCTGCCTATGCATGATTTAAATGCTCAAGGGGGGATAAGGAGCAAGGAGAGTATGAACTATTGGCCACCAGAGTGGTGAGGGAAGCCAAGGCAGGGATGGAGCAAAACCTGGCTAGGGATATCCGGGGATTCTATAGATACATAAGACGGAATAGAAAAGAGAGGACATAGATCAACAGGATTAAAATTGTGGGGGGATGGGCTCAGATAGCGGGGGGGTCAGGCAGAAGTGCTTAATGAGTACTTTGCCTCAATCTTTGCAGATGGGGACAGGGGATCCCTACAGATTGATGGGAGGGAAGAGGAGCCAGCAAAAGCGAGAGATCAGTCTGAGACCAGAGGATGGAGATAGGCTAGGGTACAGGCTGGGGCAGACCCAGAAGGGGTGGGGAGGTCGCATGAGGGGAAGGAATGGGAGGGGAGAAATCACAGTGGATAGGGTGAAGGAGGCCCTTCGGAAGCTAAAAACTGATCAGGCACCAGGGCCAGATGGGCTACAACCGAGGGTTATGAAGGAACTGGTGGAGGAGCTGGCAGCTCCACTGGCTGCATTCTAACATCTCTCTGCAGACAGGATGGGTACCCCAAGACTGGAGGGTGGCTTATGTAGTGCCTATCCATAAAGGGGGTCTAGGGAGGAGATGGGGAATTATAGGCCTGCCAGCCTAATGTCTGTGGTAGGCAAAGTAATGGAGGGCTTTATCAAGGAGAGACTTGGGAGGCAGCTGGAAAGGTTAGGATACCAGGATGATAAACAGTATGGCTTTGTTCCGGGGAGATCATGTCAGTCCAACCTCATAGAGTTTTATGATTGGGTGATGGGGGCCTTAGGCAGACATAGGCTGGTGGACGTCCTATACCTGGATTTTAGCAAGGCGTTTAATTCAGTGTACCATAAAGGACTGATAGCAAAGCTGGGGGAGATGGGAGTGGGAGGACAGGAGCTCAAGTGGGTTGAAAATTGGCTTTGGGGGTGAATACAGAGGGTAATGGTTGGTGGGATAGTCTCCTCCCCTAGGAAGGTAATCAGTGGGGTCCCCCAAGGTTCAGTATTGGGGCCACTCCTGTTCAATGCCTATGTCTTGGATATAGGGAGGGAGGGTTAGGAGTAGGCTAAGACTCTTTGTAGATGAGTCCAAACTGGGAGCACTGGTGGACTGGGAAGAAGCGAGAGAGGCAGTCCAAGGGGATATGGATACCCTGGAGGGGTGGTCAAGGAGGTGGGGAATGAAATTTAATGCTGGGAAATGTAAGGTACTTCATTTCGGGATCAGAAATCCGGGCGATGTTTACACCGGGGTGTCACACTGCAAGCCACATTGGGTGAGCATGATTTAGGGGTGGTAGTAGATGTCAAAATGAATAACTCTGAAAATAGTAGAAGAACCGCAGCCAAAGCAAACAGGATACTGGGCTGCATAGCCAGGGGAATTACGTCCAGAAGGAGGGAGGTGATCCTCCCTCTATATAATGCCTTGGTCAGGCCGCAAATCGGAGTACTGTGTACAGTTCTGGAGACCTCATCTGAAGAAGGACATAGCGCTGTTGGAGAGAGTCCAGAGGAGAGTGACCAGGATGATTCGGGGAATGGAGGGGAAGTCCTATGAGGAGAGACTGGAAGAGCCTGGGATGTACACACTGGAGGAGAGGGGGGACAGGGGAGACATGATAGGAGTCTTCAAGTATGTAATAGGAATAACTGAGAGCAGAACCGAGGAGCTGTTTAGGCTAAAGAAGGGGGGAGCAACTAGGGGGCATGAGTGGAAGCTGATGGGGGTGAAATTATAGGGGGGAACGTAGGAGGTATTATTTCACTGAAAGGGCGGTGGAGCCATGGAATGCACTGCCCAAGAGGCTGGTGGAGGAGGGCACAGTGGAGGGCTTCAAGGGTGGGCGGGAAAGCGAGCAACCACTAGGTGGCTGGCTATCGAGCAGACACGACAGACCATTAGGCCTATTCTGCTGGCTTTTTAGTATGTTAATGTGGCCAGAGAAGCTGAGGTGTTGGTCCAGCCATACCCCAAGGTATCTGAAAGTGGGGATGTCCTCAAGGATTGTCCTATCAAGGGTGTGGAAAGAGGGTTAGGGGTGGAGGCTAGAGAGTCTCTGCCTGGTGCTGAAGGTCATGAAGACAGTCTATTTGGCATTTAGGAATAGTTGATGTGAGACAAACCAGAGCTGAACCTGGTGGAAGTCATGCTGAAGAGTGGTTGCTACATCAATGGTGGTTTTGCCAGAGGTGAACAAGACGGTGTCATCGGTGGCATACATATGGATATAAGAGGAGGGGGAGCAGACTGAGGGAAGGTCATTTAGAAAGATGGAGAAAAGGATGGGGCCGAGCACAGAGCCCTGTGAGACTCCTGTGGCGATTGGGAGGGGTGGAGAGATTGCATTCTGAATCCTGACTGATTGAGTTCTGCCTGTGAGGTAAGCTCAAAACCGGGTAAGAGCAGGAGTAGACAAACCAGCAACCATAAGGGAGTCGAGAAGGAGGGCATGGGAAACTGTGTCGAAAGCCTTGGCGAGGTCGACAAACATGGCAGAGGTGATGAGACTGTTGTCCATCCCGGTAAGGATGGAGTCAGTGAGCCTAAGGAGGGAGGTGGTAGTGGAGTGGTTCTTCCGAAAACCAGACTGGAATGGGGTGAGGAAGGAGGAGGCAGCAAGAAAAGAGGTCAGTTGAGAGAGAACCAGGTGTTCTTGGAGCTTAGCAACGATGGGGAGGAGGGAGATTGAGCGATAGTTTGCAGGGGAGGAAGGATATCCACCCTGAGGGTGAGGGAGGACCACCACATTTCCAGGCCGTAGGGATGGAGGACGTTGTAAAGGAGAGATTTAGAATTAGACAGAAGGGTAGGCAATAGCAGGGGCTGAGAGGTAGAGAAGTTTAGGGTCAAGGTCATCCAGAGAGGAGCCTTTTGAGGGACAGAGAGAGGAGGGCCGTTAGTGTCTCCTCAGAGGCGATAAGAGAGAATAAGAAAGGGGGTTGAGTGGTAGGAGAGGGAGAACGAGTGGAGGAGAGGCTTGAAGGGAGGGATTTTAGAAGGGTTGAGGCACATGAGGTGTAGCAGGAGTTGAACTCATGAGCCACTATGCAAGGTTCAGACTCTAGTGTGTTGTTTATATTAAGCACGGGGGTGGGGGATGCGAGGGGAAAGGGGAGAATAGCGAGTGGACTACTTTCCAAAATTTGGAGGGGGAGTTTATGTTATTGAGGAAAGACGATTTAAAATATTCAGACTTGGCAAGTCTGATTGCTTTAGTACAAGTGTTTCTTAGCCTGCGATAGTTAGTAAGGCCTGATGGGAGCTTAGAAGGCTTGCGTTTCCTCCACGCTTTATCGCGCTCCCTGAGGCAGGTCATTAATTCAGGGGTGATCCAGGGATGATGGATACCTCAGACTCTAGTGCATTTGAACGGGGCATGGATGCCCCTGGTAGCTATAAATCTGTCTTTGAAGTAAGTGAGTGGTCGATGGAAGTGGCGGATGCATTTGGGGAACAATCAGAATTGGCTAGATCACTGAGGAGAGGGTTTAAGTCAAGGGAACTGAAAGAGCGGAGTTGCAGCATTTTATGTGGTCGTTTAGGTCTGTGGACTGTTCCTGACCACGAAGATAGGGTGGTGATCGTTGAGGGCATCTGGGAGGACGCCGGACTTGATGACTTGGTGAGGGTGGGAGGTGAGAGCCCAGTCTAACAGCGAGTGGATTTGGGTTTTGTGATTTAGTCGAGTAGGTTCTTGGATGAGTTGGGAGAGATTTAGAGCAGAAATATCACTTTGTGTCTTAGAAGTGGTTGATGACAGCCAGTTTAGATTTACTTTTCTGCCTGTTTCATTCCCTAGCGCTTGTCCTGCAAAAATGCTGCTCTGCGCAGATGATGCAGTGATCTCTGTTTCTGGGAAGCAACTCCCTGAAATAACTACTGCTCTTCAAGACAGTTTTTCCAAACATGAGTCTTGGTTCTTGTGTAACAGGCTCCTCCTAAACTACAAGAAAACCAAATCTACGCACTTCACTTGTCTGCGTTCTAAAAAAAAATATTTGTGTTGAACAGATATTACTGCACGCCCAGGGGTGTAGTAAGGCATGAGGCCATCGGTCGAGTGTCTTCAGCCCCAGGAAGTGCGGTAATATCTGTTCAACACATACCCTGGAGTGTCTTATTGCGCTTATAAAATGGGCACCTTTTTTATCTTATAAAAGTCTAAACAAAAAAGTATGTTTATATGTAGAAAAAAGATTATTTAATTGTTAATATATGACAAAATAGTCCTTCTGCCTATTTAAAAGTGATGTCGTTATGTAGTTGAGAGTGGTACTACTGATTTAATTTTGTTGCACTACCCCAGTGCTCTTGTGTATTTCTTAGTTTTTTTTTTTCTGGTTGGATTTTTTTATTTTTAACGGGAACGAGCTCAGACTGGGGAACTGAATCTGAGAGACGCTGAGTGAGGGAAAATCCGACTACTGCCGTGCCCTACTGTTTGAATCCCAGTCCGGTGACTGTTCCTGTGGGCACTTGAAACTCCCAGCCCATACGGAGCTCAGGCTGTGGCCTGCTCCGTGCGGGTAGGAGTACTCATGAAAGTAAGACAGCTAGTGTGGTGTGGGAGGCACTGACTGAAGCGCCCCAGTTCTTTTAGTACTTGCAGGTTTTGCTACGGTCCGTTTTTTTTTTTCTACTGAGAAAGAAAAATAAAGAGCGAGTGGCTCCAAAGCTTCGATTATCTGCTATGCTGCTAAAACAGTGGCGGCACTTAAAAAACGAACGTTCCATGCCTAGCTCTGAACATTCCATTTAGGGGCATTGATTTCTTTGCCTTTACTTTTTTTATTCTATGTGTACTACAGATATTACGCTGGTTTTCTAGCCAATCACTGAGCTTATTTTTTTCATGCCCATTTTATAATTTCAAATATCTTGGCATCCACCTTGATGATGTCCTCTCTTTCACAGTCCCTCCCCCCCGATCACATTGTTAAAGCTGCCAATATCAGACTGGGACCCTATGCCGTCATAGGAAAGCATGACACCGTAGGCATTGAACCTGGCCACTCACAGTTCTATACTGTCAATTATTGACTATGGCCTAATTATATATGGAGCTGCCACCGAAACCATGCAAAATCAGATAAAACTACTCCTCAACAAGGTTTGCCGGCTTGTGCTAGATGCATACCACCTTGCACATACATACAGTCTTTATTCCTCCACTGGTCGGCTCCCCCTTCACCTCAGGGCCCAGTATCATGCATGTCTAACCAGCAAGAAAGCACTTCTAGAGATAGCACCTGAAACTACTACGGCCCTATTCCAATGCCATCATACCTCCAAAACTACCAGAAGTTCGGCAAAGGGCCTGTTACATGTCCCTTTTAAGAGAACCACTCTTGCCCAGCAGTTACTCTCGTATCGCGGACCTCTCTGGATGAATGCCCTGGCCCCTACTCTCTTACACTGTGAAAAAACAGGCCTCTTTAAAAAAGACCTACATGCCGATCTGACCAATTCCAACCAATGTGATTGCTATACTTAAGATTTGCTTTCCTCTCTAACCCACTGCTTTCCCCACATTCCTAATCTCCTGTCTTTTCTCCCCCCTACTCCCTACGTTCCCTTCTTATCCGTTTTCTAAACCCTAAGTGCCCTATCTCCTTGCTTATACCCATTCCCCCTTGTCCCCCGACTACTACCATGCCCTACTCCTGCCCTCTTCCCCCTTGTCTCTCTTCTCTTTACCACCTTTTCTGACAAAGCCATGCTGGCTGCTACCTGCCACCCTCCAACAAAAAAATCCCCGCCTACCTTTCTCTTCCTTCTGACTAAGCTTCTTTGGCTGCCACTCCCCTCACTTACTGCACTTAGCAATGAGGATTATTTGAGAGTAGCCACTTCCTGATTTTGTTCTACTTCATTTTTACCTCGAGTGCCGGACTTTTTTTGTTTTTTGGTTTTTACACAATATTATCTCTATTGTAAGTTGCCTCGGCCTTTTGCTGTTACAACCTCCTCCAATCTGTAACACCATGGATGTATACCTTGACAAAATTGCCCTGTAGTTTGTTCTCTGTGTTGTACTGTTTGGTTCTAATTTGACATGGAACCTTTGTAAAAGAGCCTGTGAGGCTCAAGGGTTGTAATTTCAAAACAGAAATAAACAAACAAACATCACCTAATACATATAGCTCACCTTTGTATCTACAGGCAATATAATGTAGATTAGAGCTCTGGCATTTGCAGCAGTTATTCATGCATCCAGAGTGGCGTGAGCATGAGATTACATCCAGACAGGCCTTAGGGATTGGATTTTGCGCCATCAGAATGGGATGTAGTGTGGCTTTACTCCAATTCCAGATCAGTTTAATTGCTACAGTAAGTGTTGGAATAGAGCAGCGAGCTTGTTTTCAGACCACTGCCTGGCAGTGGCAACCAACAAAATGGAGCTTTGCAAAGCTCCTTTCCATACTGGTAGCAACTGAGTTTCATTACTTCATGCAGGTTTTCAAGAATAGGAGCGCTGTCATGACGGAAAGAAGATAACATGCCACTGTGCATGATCTTGCACAAATGTGTCTGTCTGCTGTTATCCTATATCTCTGGCTTGAAGTGAGGAGTGTTAGATGTTGTCAGTTATAAAATCTCTGGTGGCAATGTTAAGTAGTAAAGTTGGACACACATCAGGGGAGAAGACATTAAAGCAAGCCCACACATACGAATGAAATTTAAAACAAAAATGTTTATCTCTAGGCAGTGAATCCATAGAAAAAAAGTACACAATGCGTTCCTTATGATGCTTTTTGTATGGATTCACACTGCCTGGAGGGAAACATTTTTTTATTTTAAATGACATTTTCTGTGTGCGCCAATTTTGTGTGGGCTTGCAAGTAGAGTGTCGACGGCAGCACCCCACTGTTTATTCTTGTGAGCCTATTCCTGATGTGGTGCTGTTCAGAAGACATTAAAGGGAACAGGAAATGATTTCTATTTAACAACTGATCACAATGTTCTCATTTTCAGGAGTGATATTCATATCCCTAAATGATCCATATGTAATTGTACCTGAATAAAAAGCAATTTGAAAATTGTATTTTTCATTGTTATCTGTCTATGGGCAGCATTCGGTTCAGTTACTTTGATGGAACCAGTGATTTGGAGTTACAACTAGGTCATAGTTTCTGTAAAGAACTCTGAGCACTGTTCTTACAGGTCAATAACTCATGCTTAGCATTCTGTACACAAACCGTGACATAGCAAAAACTCTACCAGTTCCTTGAAAAGAACTGCAACAGAGTGCTGCCCAAATAAAGAAAACAACCGAAAACAGTTTTTGCATTAGTGTTTGTTCAGTTACACTGAAATAGGGATCATTTGAAGGTATGAATTTCATCTCTGCAAATATAAACATTACTAACTGCTGCCAATAAGCACAAATTTCCTGTCCCCTTTAAACCGTTGAAAAGTGACCACAAGCAGGTCTTTATCCTCACCGTCACACCTGTAACGACATCACAGTCTGTACTCTCACTGTGCACAAGCTGCCACCAAGATCCAACTATCCATCTCCAGATTGTCTGCTACCACCTGTGATTTCAGACTGTAGGAAAGGGCCCAACTGCTCAAGGCTGTGGCTGTCTTGGTTATGCCAATTATGTCACCACCATTCTTCCTGTCCCAACCGAGCACTCCTGACTTTAGCTCAGAGCCACCTGATTGAATGTCTTGCTGACATTTTGAGAACAAAGTTGCCCTTCCTGAACTCAGCTTGTACTCCACCAGCCAGTTGGTGCAGCTCACCCAAGTATACTAGGCTCCACCAAGCATAATTTTAGTGGTCTTAGTGCATGAAAATATGATGCAAAAGAAGAGAAGATGGAAGTCCAATATGACATAACATGTTAAGCATGTGTCATCAAAAAGTATAGAAATAATTGGCAGGTACTGCCATCAGAAAGTTAAAGTTCATTGGCCCAGTGGCGCTGAGAGTTAAGCTGCTGGACGCCACACCTCGCGACACGCTGGCAACCTGGGTTTGGGAACAAGCTCGGGCTGTTGAGGGTCGGCAGGGGCAGGAGAGGACTGAGCGTCTGGAGGTCAGCTCTCCTCTCCTGGGGAGGGGTGGGTACAAGTGTCACATTATCAGCGGCCCTCGGGTGGAGACCGAGGGCAGCACTACTCACGGCACGCTCTTCAGGGTTGAGGGTGTCAGCAGATGTCTTGCGCACGGGAGCACTCCCATCGCAGGCAGGATGTCACGGCACACCCACACTGCCAGGGGAAACCAGAAAAGTGGATACCCCTGCCACCCGGACAGGCAAAAGTGGGCCCAGAGGACTGCCCCCATGCTCAATGTTGGATCCATCCTGGCTGGTCACTGGCTTCCCTCCACTCCCCGGTGGCCCTTCTAAACTATAAATGCAGCGCTGGAGGAGTGTGGCCGTCCCACCCCGGGGGGCTCAGAGCTGGGGGGTGGGGATGTTGGAGGAGTTGAAGGGGAAGTTCTGGTGACATCAGACCAGATTCAGAAGGACTTCACGCAGGGCCGGATAGGCAGGTACCAAGCGACCTCACCAGACAGAGGTCTATGTGGCCAGTGATAGGAGAATAAAGAGAGTTCAAAAAAAAGAAGAAAGAAAGAAAGTTAAAGTTCACATTCTTCTCCATTATCTTTGATAAAGTCTAATCACCTCCTGAAATCCAGCATTCCTTTTTCCTCTTCATCTGCTTATCTCGTGGTCACCGGCTTGCCCCACAACCTCTGGTATACCAGTCCCAGTCACCCAACTTCCCTGAGACTCACCTCCCCGGCCAAATTCCCCCATGGAATATGCCCCCCCCTCCCATCCATTGCAAGGCCTTCAGGGCTAGCCAGGCCCCTCTGCAGCACAATCCACAGTGAAGCCCATTCGGTGGTGCGGGGTCTGCAAGGGGTCGAAGCTTCATCCAGCCCAGTGGGGATTTATCTCCATTTTTTTCTGTACTGTAGGCTGCTGGTACTGCAATGCCGTATACAACATGAGTATGCAATCACACACATGTGAGCGTTTGCTATCAAGCATGTCCCCAGAGCAGCCCTCCTACGGTACTGGCCTCTACCAGATGGCAGGCATACAGTTGGGCGACCTGTCCCAACCCCCCCCCCCGAGAGGGGGACAGCAGTCTATAGGATGCTCCATCCTCTCTCCCCTTGGCTGGCCCCAGGGTGGGACAAATTATTTTGTGAGTTGGTGGCCAGTTTGACCACTAGTTTTCAAAATCTGGTAGCCAAATCAATATTTTTATTGGCCATCATTTTTAAGGGTTCAAAAGTCACTTCGTCTGCAGATAGCCAGTTGGCCAGTAACTTTCAAAATATGATAGCCAAACCAATGTTTTGAAATAGCCATTGATCACCTGGCTACCTGATTTGCCCTACCCTGGCTGGCCCCCATGCGACTTGAATTTGTCCCAAACCCGGATCACACACACACACCAGGCTGGCTGAAACCTATCTCATTCCTACATTCCCTCCAGAGTACAACTATAAGTGTTCCACCCTTGTGTCCGCAGCACACTGCAAGTGTTATCTTTAGAAAATGCAGCTCAATATACCATACCTCCGACAAATGCAAATATCTCATAAACCATAATAGCGACACACAAAGTGTGAGCAGTAAAGTTGTCCATGACAAAATTATCTTTCTAATGACAGTAAGTGAACCCATGCACTCATTTACAGTTTTTTGTTCTATACCATATGAAATATAGATACATAGATATATACACAGTGTCGGCAGATAAGGGCCTATGGCCCACCCAGTCTGACCATTTGAGCTTGTAAGTTCAGTTTATGTTTTCCTAGAATTCTGTTTCCCCTTACCCCTGACCTCCAGAATTCCTTTATGTCTATCCCATGCATTCTTAAATCCCGTGATTGTTTCAGCCCCCACCACTTCCTCTGGCAGGGTGTTCCACTTGTCCACCACCCGTTCTGTGAAGAAATTCTTCGCATTTCCTCTGAATCGTCCTTCCTCCAACTTCATCCCATGCCCTCTAGTCCTGGAACATCTTTTAGCTTAAAATAGTGTATTCCTGCACCTGTTCCTCTCTGTAAGATACTTGTATGTCTCTATCATATCCCCTCTCTCCCTCCTCTCCTCCAGGGAGTACATGTTCAATTCCTTCAACCTGTCCTCATAGGACTTGTGATGCAATCCATGCACCATCTTTGTTGCCCTCCTCTGAACCTTCTGTACCCTATGTCCTTACATAGGTAAGGTCTCCAGAACTGTACACTGTACTCCAGGTGGGGCCTCACTAATGTCTTGTATAGTGGAATTATGACCTCCCTTTTCCTGCTGGTGATGCCCCTGCCTATGCATCCCAGCATCCTATTTGCTTTACCTGCTGCCTTGTCACACCGTTTTCCTACCTTGAGGTCATCAGAGATGATAACCCCAAGATCCCTTTCCTGCTTGGTGCATGCTATATCCTCACCCCACAACTGATATATTGTGCCAGGGCTTTTGTGCCCCATATGCATTATCTTGCACTTCTTTGCATTGAATTTCAACTGCAAATCCTGACCATTCTTCAAGTTTCTGCGGGTCCCTCTCATTTAGTCTACACCTCTGGTGTGTCTGCTCTGTTACAGAGCTTTGTGTCATCAGCAAACAGTGAAATTCTGCCTTCTAGGTCCTGCGCAATGTCACTGATGAAGATGTTGAATAGGACCGGTCCCAGCACTGATCCCTGTGGTACCCCACTGGTCATTCTTCCCTCTGTGGAGTGACAGCCATTTACCACCACCCTCTGTGTCCTGCCGCCTAGCCAGTTACCTACCCACCACACTACTGTCCTGCCCACACCCATATTCCCCAGTTTGTGTAATAGTCTTCTATGTGGCACAGTGTCAAAGGCCTTGCTGAAGTCCAGACAGGCCATGTCCACTGCCCTCCCCTGATCCACCTCACTAGTCACCCAGTCAAAAAATTCAATGAGGTTGGTCTGACATGACCTCCCCCTGGTGAAACCATGCTGCCTTGGGTCCTGTAGATAAATATCGGAAGAAAAAAAAATGTTTTCCAACAAAATACAACAAAATAATACAATATTTTGTCAAATACAAGGCATATCTAACCCAAACAATACATGCACATGTAATTTATAGTTATTCAGTGTACTAACAAAAATAAATTTTGCGTATGTGAAAAATAGATTTTTTTTATAGATTTATTTCAATTTACAGTTGTAACTTTGAAATTTGGTCCAAGGTTCCATACCTCAAACACATACAAATACTGAAAAAATATAATAGCTACACATTAAGTATGAGCAGCAAAGTTGTTCAGCACAGAATTACCTTTCTAATCATAATAGGCAAGCCAAAGTAATAATTTTTTTTCTATACCATGGGAAAATACCAAAAAGCTGATTTTTTGTCAACAAAATCTGCCACAGAAACAATTTTTTTCACAAAATATAAGATATATCAAAACTTAACTGCACATGCATATTATATTTACATATGTACTACTTATGCATGTGCAGTTTCGGTTATGAACATTTTATGTTTTACAAAAACTGTGTTGCCGTGATGCATTTTAAGAAAAGAAAAAAAACAACAACATTTGTTAGATAGTTCTCAACCTAAAGGTATAGAAAAAACAAATGATTATGTTTGCTTGCCTACCATCATTAGAAAGGTAATTTTGTGATGAACAACTTTGTCACTAACACTGTGGTCTATGAGTAATACATGCAAGATTTACACAGACATCTGCAGGGTACAAATGAGCAGTGAAGCTGCCACCTACAGGCATTACAGGACACAAAGACTAAGTTTTTTACCACCACCTGGAAAAACTAATGGACAGAATAAGTGCAAATATATCAGCTCGGCAACATCACTGGAGTTGGAGGCAGCATTCAAGATCTTGTCACTCACTGATTTGTTCGTCACATTCGCCCACCAAGATGAGCATATCTGGCAGTAGCAGATGCCATAATGTTTGTAAAGTACCTTAATGGGATCTTACTGCTTTGTTGTACGCCTTCCCAGCTAAACCCTGTTCAGTTACATAGATACATAGACAGTGTCGGCAGATAAGGGCCTATGGCCCACCCAGTCTGCCCATTTAAGTTTGTAAGTTCAGTTTATGTTTTCCAGGAAGTCTGTTGCCCCTTACCCCTGACCTCCAGAATTCCTTTATGTCTATCCCATGCATTCTTAAATCCCGTGATTGTTTCAGCCCTCACCACTTCCTCTGGCAGGGTGTTCCCTTGTCCACCACCGTTCTGTGAAGAAATTCTTCCTCACGTTTCCTCTGAATCGTCCTCCCTCCAACTTCATCCCATGCCCTCTAGTCCTGGAACATCTTTTTCGCTTAAAAATAGTGCATTCCTGCACCCTGTTCCTCCCTGTAAGATACTTGTATGTCTCTATCATATCCCCTCCTCCCCTCTCCTCCAGGAGTACATGTTCAGTGCCTTCAACCTGTCCTCATAGGACTTGTGATACAATCCATGCACCATCTTTGTTGCCCTCCTCTGAACCTTCTCTACCCTGTCTATGTCCTTACGTGGTAAGGTCTCCAGAACTACAGTGTACTCCAGGTGTGGCCTCACTAGTGTCTTGTATAGTGGAATTATGACCTCCCTTTTCCTGCTGGTGATGCCCTGCCTATGCATCCCAGCATCCTATTTGCTTTACCTGCTGCCTTGTCACACTGTTTCCCTGCCTTGAGGTCATCAGAGATGATAACTCAAGATCCCTTTCCTGCTTGGTGCATGCTATATCCTCACCCCCAACTGATATATTGTGCCAGGGTTTTTGTGCCCCATATGCATTATCTTGCACTTCCTTGCATTGAATTTCAACTGCCAAACCCTGACCATTCTTCAAGTTTCTGCAGGTCCTTCTCATTCTGTCTACACCCTCTGGTGTGTCTACTCTTTACAGAGCTTTGTGTCATCAGCGAACAGTGAAATTCTGCCTTCTAGGTCCTGTGCAATGTCACTGATGAAGATATTGAATAGTACCGGTCCAGCACTGATCCCTGTGGTACCCCACTGGTCACTCTTCCTCTGTGGAGTGACAGCCATTACCACCACCCTCTGTGTCCTGCTGCCCAGCCAGTTACCTACCCACCGCACTACTGTCCTGCCACACCCATATTCCCCAGTTTGTGCAATAGTCTTCTATGTGGCACAGTGTCAAGGCCTTGCTGAAGTCCAGATAGGCCATGTCCACTGCCCTCCCTGATCCACCTCCTAGTCACCCAGTCAAAATTCAATGAGGTTGGTCTGACATGACCTTCCCTGGTGAAACCATGCTGCCTTGGGTCTTGTAGTCCATTGACAACAGATGTTCCGTCAATCTCTCCTTCAGTAGTGCTTCCATGATCTTCCCCACTACCGAGGGTGAGGCTGACTGGTCTGTAGTTCCCGCTTCCTCTTTGTTCCCACTTTTGTATAAGGGGACTACATCTGCTATCCTCCAGTCTTTGGGTACCTCCCTGTTTCTAGTGATCGGCTACACAGGATAGCAAGAGGTTCAGCCACCACCTCTCTTAGTTCTTTAAGGACCCTGGGGTGCACCCATCTGGCCCATTGCTTTATCAACTCTTATTACTTCCAGTTCCTTCAGGACCCTTTCGTAAAGGACTTGTGTCCATTTCTGCACCATTCTCACCCCTTGTACTCCATTCAGACACATCATCCTTCTCTTCCTTAGTAAAGACTGAGCAGAAATACCTGTTCAATATGTCAGCTTTACTGTTGTCATCCTCCACACAGCCCCATCCTCCCCTTCAGTCTCACTATCCTCCTTTGCCTTTCTTTTTCACTTATGTACCTGTAAAGGTTTGTCCCTCTACCACTGATTTTGCAATCTGTTCTTCTGTCTGAGCTTTGGCTTCCCTTACCGATCTCCTGCCTCCTTTGCTTCTCCTGGTACTTCTCCCTATCCCCTTCTGCCTGTGTCTTTTGTATTGCCTGAATGCAATCTTTTAGCTTTCACTTTATTCTACCTCTTTGGAAAACCATAATGGTCTCCTCTTCCTTTTCCTCTTGCTAACCTGCTTAATACATAATTCTGTTGCTCTTGTAATCCCCATTTAAATACTTCCACTGTTCCTCAACCCCTGATTCCTGCCCCATTCCCCTTAATGCCTCTTTCAAGTATCTCCCCATTTTCCCAAAGTTTGCCCCCCTAAAATCCAGGATACGTGTTTTTGTGTGGTTTGGTTCTGCTCTTTGTGTGATTTCAAATCACAGTGACTGAGTGGTCACTGTTCCCCAGGTGCTCCCCACTCCTACCCCATCACACTGTCCCGTTTGTGAGCTCAAGGTCCAGTATTGCCTTCTGCCGGTTGGTTCCATGACCAGTTGCTTGAGGAAGGCACCCTGAAGGAATCCAGGATAAATCTGCTCTAGTTGATGCTGCTGCTGGGATGCTCCAGTCCACATCTGGAATACTGAAGTCTCCAACCAGTACTACCTCACCCTTGTCTGCCATCCTCTGGATGGCTAGCATCAACTCCTATCTGTTTCTTCCTCCTGGGCTGGTGGTCTATAGACCACACCTGTGTGGATGGCTGGCCCCATTTTCCTTTCCAGCTTAACCCACAGTATCTCTCCCCATTTGTTCCTCCTGGATCTCTGTGGCCCTTATGTCATTTTTCACATACAGTGCCCTCCTCCTCCCTTCCTGCCTGCCCTGTCTCTTCTGAATATGTTGTAGCCAGGTATGGCCAACTCCCAGTCGTGGTTATCATTACACCAGGTTTCAGTAATGGCCACAATGTCCAGGTTTGACTGCACCATGACAGCCTCCAGATCTTCCATCTTGTTGCTAAGGCTCCTGGCATTTGCACATGACTTTCCATGATTTGACCTCCCTAGACTGTTTAGCTATTCTACTCCAGCCCTTCCTTGGTTGTCCTTTATCCCTGGTTCACCTTGTTGTCTGCCTTTCTGCTGAATTTTGCCCCTATTCTGCCTATCCACCTCCTGGAGCTAATCTCCATCTTTTGCACTAGCTAACCTCCACATCCTTTCCTTCCATTTCTCTGGTACCTCTATTTGGTTGTCCCTGTTTGGTAGTGTGGCATATGAGTTCTTGAGTGGAATAGGATCTGGGATGTGCCTCTGCCTGACTGGTCTAACCCTCCCTGAGCCCACTGTCATCCAAGTACTCCTCGTTCTCTGCATCCTTTGAGGCAGCTGCATTGGACTGAGTGGTCTCTGGATAGGGGTGATGGTACTCCTGACCCAGTTTACTTCCGCTCTGAGTCTGGCTACCTCATCCCGCAGTCCAGAAAGATGCATGCAGATAGGGCAGCACCTCAGTGTCCAGAAGATCTGCCTGAATATGGCTGCCCCACAGCCACTGCATTGCACCTCCCCCACATTATACTGCAGTTATACTGCTATTCCACTACTGTCTGCTACTGAAGCTCTCCTAGTTCTCTTTTATTAATTTACTGTCCTAAAAATCCTGCCACTGTTCCTCTATAATATTTGAAAATACATACTTCTATCTCACCTCTTTATCCTTACCATCAAAGGTAACTACAATCACAATAATCTACCTTCTACTAATACAGATTCTGTCACAGAATCAGAGCACAATGCAAAACATCTGCTACTTAGCAACAACAAACAGGTGACAACAAACCAAGTTGATGTAGCTTTTTAAAATAGAAAAAAAATGTAGTAGTTTAAACCAATAGAAATCAGCAGTTCAAAAGCACCTTGAACTACAAGAAAGAACACAGTACCACACCTCTGCCACAATAACTAAACAGTTCTAAAACATTGGAGAAAGAAGAGAAAATCAGGACTGAGCAAAAGATACAATGTACTATAAAGTATTAGGCAATAGGTATACTCAGCTGTTTAACAAAGAAAATAAAGTACCTACCAAAACAGACAGGATACCCACAAATGACACTTAGGTTCTCAATATCAGACACCACCAAAGGCACATACAGAAAGAGTTTAAACTATAGTATTAAAATTAACCACATCAGAGTAGAAAGATCACACTAAATAAATGTGTTGATCCTTCTGACTTCCAACAAATATCTACCACACAAATTTTATATCTTCCTGGAGCTTACAGGGTTGTCTTTCACAATCACCTACATTTACATAAAACAAAACAATTTTTAAACTGAAAATTATATCAAAAAGCACTTAGCTTTGGGAGCTCTTCTCAAACACAGCCAGTCAGTTTAGAGTTCTAGAACCAGTTGTATTCTTGCCAAGAAGACCAGCTCGGTCTATGTCTCAGATAGTCTAGACTCCTTTATGTACTGTCACATGACTGTCAAAGTTTACTGGTATGTGCAGAAATCCATGATGCAGTATTAGCCTGGTCCGATAATGCAGGAACTGCCTACTTCAGCTCCATCAGCTTATAGGACAAAGCCAAATCCAATATGATTACCATATGTGTGAAGATCCGTTTTTTTTACTGGAAAAATCACACTAAGCTGTGCTAGCCGATTTCCAGGTATGTCATTGATTGTGGGTTATATGGACCTGTTTTATTGGCAGTGGGAATGCTGGCTATGACACAGGATTAGATCCTTAACTTCTACCTAGAAAGTAATCAAGAGATGGGCAGAAGGGACCTCAGTTTCATATGTCATCCAAAGGACATCACCTCAACAGTGCAGCACCCCCCCTTTTTTTTTACTGCACTTCCATGTCAGTTATGGGTATTTCCCTGCACTTTCATGTCAGTTATGGGTATTTCCCCCAAATACCTAAAGTGGGGCAAAAACACACATACCCTTCTGATCTGTCAACCTGAGAGGTGAGCAAGCTAACTGCAGTGTCACTGACACCGATACCTGCATACATCCTTTAACCACTGTATTAAGTATATAAAGCTCACATGCTCGAGTCTATGCTGTTATTTCTGAGCTGCCTATTGTGACTGACTGAACACTATCATGGGCAAGATACGTTTATTTTTAGGGTGTCCCAATCCCAGAGGCTCTAGGCACCTTACATAAATCAAACTTCATCAAGAATGTCAATGTCCATCCCGGGTTTCTGGTGGATTGCTGATATACTATAGGAAGAGCACAAGGAGCGCTGACAGTTACAGGTATCTGACAGCATGACAGCACAATTCAGAAATACCCTATCTGGAGTAGCCTAATATTGCAATTAGTAAGTGTGCAACTCTGTAACTGTATACAAACTATGTAACCATGTAACTCTGTCACTTGGACAACTCCCTATCCAGGGTAGGGTGTTAAAATAGAGCAGATGAAAGGGATTAAGGCAGGTAAAGGTTAGTTCAGGCCAGGGTGCATTGGACTGTAAGAGGAAGGCATTAGATATTGAAGGCGGGGTAACAACAGACAGTATGGAATACAGAATTAGAGGGGCGATAGTAAACTGTAGGGCCTGTGACGTGCTAACCTCCCAGGCTACATTCTGGAGAATGGAACACTGCCCCATATGTAGGAGATTCATGGAGCTCCAGGTACACAGATACATAGAAATGTGATGGCAGAAAAGGACCGCCAGGCCCAACTAGTCTGCCCACTTTGCCTAGTTATTTGCTAGGACATGTCCTTTCCCCCCACCCACGCCAGCTTCAACAGTCCCTTGTGTCTATCCCATGCTCTTCTGAACCCTCCCACTGTTGTTTCTCCAACCAACTCCTCAGAGCCTATTCCAAGTATCCCCCATCCTCTCTGTGAAATAGTACTTCCTCCTTGAACTGTCCCCTCACAATCTGCAATCCATGGCTCCTAATCCTTTGATTTCCTTTCAGCTGGAAGATACTCTCCACTGGCACTTGGTTTATACCTTTTAGGTACATGAAAGACTCAATCATGTCCCCCCTTTCCCTCCTCTGCTCCAGGGAATACATGTTCAGTTCCCTTAACCTTTCCTCGTAGGATAGGTGGCTGAGCCCCTTTACCATCTTCGTTGCCCTCCTCTAAACATATTCCAGCCTCCCCACATCTTTTCTGAGATAAGGCCTCCAGAGTTGGACCCCATATTCCAGATGCGGCCTAACCAGTTGGGTGTATAAGGGTACTATGACCTCCTTCCACCTACTAGTACTTCCCTCCCGATGCAGCCCAGCATTCTGCAGCCTCTAGCCACTGCCCTCTAGCAGTGCTTTGCTACCTTCAGGTCTCTCGATATGGTGATGCCTAGGTCCCTTTCCTGTTCTGTAACTGCTAGGTCACGGCCTCCCATACAGTATACCGCCCTCCGCTTTTTGTTGCCAAGATGCATGATCTTACACTTATCCATGTTAAAACAAAAGCAGATAATCTTTTGACCATGCCTCAAGCCTCCTTAGATCCCTCCGCGTTCTTTCCACCCCTTCCTGAGTGTCCACCCTATTGCAGACCTTAGTGTCGTCCACAAACAGAGACCTCCCCTTCAAGGCGCAATGTCCCCTATGAGGAACCCCACTGGTGACCATGCCCTCACCTGAGAGGTAGAGCTGGCACCAGCGTGCGATGAGATATACATGCTGTGTCACCAGCTGAGCTGGTACCCACAGGTACACCCCAGACCCCTGGTCCCCCAGAGACCCAGAGGGGAAGGACAAAGGGATAGGAGTTACCAAAAGGAGAAGGGTACAGGCACAAGCTGGAGGGCAGTCCACCTAAATGCCAGGACAACCAATAAAACAGGTTCTAGCACTACTGTCCTTTGACACAAGTACAAACTCATGGTCTGAGTGAGTCTTTAGTAAATCTTTACATTATCTCAGAATAACTTTATCTCACTGGCTCAGTAATAAGCAGGAATAGAGGGGGCTCTAATGGGTTCACTCTGTTCCTGCTTATTGATGAGCCAGTGCGATCAAGCCTTTCCACATATACAGTATATTCTTTGCAAAAAAAAAAACAACAAAAAAACAACTATGTTAATGCACCAGTTAGGGTTCAAGTTAAAACCACAATGGGGAGGGGCACTGTGGAGCCCGAGCAAAATGGATGTCTGAAGATATAGCTCTTTCCCTTTTTCTGCATTCTAGCAAGAAATTTGAAATATACTGGAAGAAAGTGCCAGTTCTATTGATAGAGATAGAAAGATAAAGACTCGAGCAACATTATGGGCAATCCCCGTAAAGATAGAGTGATGGGAGACAGAGCTAAACAAAAAATGAGTCCTGCAACTCAAACCACGAGGGCTACAGCAGGCCAGGAAACAATACAGGACGATCTTCCTGGTGAGGAAACCCTACAAACGGTGGGGGCAAAATTAAACAAACTGATTGCCTCAGTCACCGGACTGTCAAATAAATTCGACATGCTAAAACAGGGTAAATGCTGTTGAGACGTCAGTCGAATCGATTACCCTAACCTCTCACGAAGCTACTAAAAGGGCAGATGCAGCAATGGGTGCTGTTACGCAGATCATTAAAGAAAATACCCATTTGAGAAATAGAGTAGAGACTTGGAGAATCAAGCTCGTGCCCAGAATTTGAGAATATTGGGCTTGGCAGAAGAATCGGAAGGAGACCATTTACTGCTGTTTGTCCAGGAGTGGTTAACGCAACAACTGGGTGAAGAGATAGCCCCCGTGGTGAAGCGCTTTCAAAAGGCATACTGAGTCACTGTGCGAGGCAGATCCGACGATCCCGAAATCCCAAGAACAGTGCTAACTGTCACCGATGGTGTAGGATCCAGAGACTATATTCTCACTATGGCTAGGCAAAAGAAAATGCTACTTCATGAAGGGCGCCAGATAAGAATGTTTCCAGACTTGGGTTATGAAACGCGTCAAAAACGCAAGAGATTTGATGGCACCAGAGCACTACTGAGGGAGTCGGGGATTTCACATGGCCTTGTTTTTCCGGCTCGCCTGCGGACTGTACATAGAGGACGAGTCCACATCTTTTCAGATCCAACTGAAACCATGAAGTGGTGTCAGAGAAACATCCCCAGAAGAACGAAATCGGCTAACGTAGAGGAATCCTCCTCGGATGAGGACCAGACATGAAAAGAACTGTAAAGTACAAGTTTAAATCTCCTAATACGACTACTTGGGTAGTGAAAGAATAACTCCTCAAGAACTTGCTCTCTGTTAAAAGCCAATCTAAGTTTATTCTGCCTATCTTTTGTGTTACCTTAATATAGTGATGGCAAAACTACTAAAAAGTTTGTTCATCATATTTTTGCCGTTTTCTGTTATTGTTACACAGTACATCGTAGCTTAAAATGTAGCTCTGACACTGTACTTGCTACTTAACTATGGGATAATTGAGAGAATTAATCTTATTAATTAGAAATGATGGCGCTTTACTAATATGCAAAAGGGTATCTATATGAAGGTACTTAGTGACCAACTGTCTGTATTTTGTATTTGGATTCAAATATTTTCACATTCATGTTTTAACCTGAATTTTGGGGGATGAAGCTATTTGTATCTTCTTTTAGGATGGCACATAGGTGCTATTACTATGGGAAAGCATAGTGATTTCCTTTTGTCCCCCTTTGAGGGGAAAAGACTTTGGGACTTAAGATTTTGTTATATCTTGTTATACTATGCAGCTCTTGGGTTCATCACACAGCCTATAATGTTCAATTTAAATCCCTGTACTTTATAAGGACTTCCCTCCAATGACGTATCTTTATTACTGTGGATGGATATATTATATGTTTTATGAGGAGTGGTGCCCTCTCCGTTTTAAAATATACAAATGTTATATCCACTGTAAGTGACTGAAACTGTATGTTTTTGATAAAACAATAAATATAAAGTTTAAAAAAAAAAAACACACAATAGGAACACGAGCAGGGGAAACGGGAGTATAGGGAAGGGATGGAAGGTAGTCCTGCTAAATGCCAGGAGCTTGGGCAATAAAATGCCTGAGCTCCAGGCAATGCTAGCTGAGGGAGAGGTGGATGTGGCAGCTGTCACTGAGACCTGGGCAACCACAGGACATGACTGGGACCTGAACCTGGAGGGTTACACCATGTTCAGGAAGGACAGGGGTGAGGAAAGGGGAGGAGGGGTGGCAATAATAGTCAAAAACTGCATTGGCATAGGAGGAGTGGAGGAGGCGGAGGGAACTGTGGAGGCGATTTGGGTCACCTTGATAACAAGAGGGAGCAAGAGAGTAAAAATAGGAGTGGGGGCTGATGAGCAGCTAGCTGTGGATAG
This sequence comes from Neoceratodus forsteri, assembly GCA_016271365.2. NCBI lineage: Eukaryota > Metazoa > Chordata > Ceratodontiformes > Ceratodontidae > Neoceratodus > Neoceratodus forsteri. The sequence continues at coordinate 1,213,510,551 of CM057458.1, forward strand.
ACGTGCCTGGGAGCTGCTCCGCTGCAACGGTCGGTAAAAGTTAAAAACAAACCCCTTCAAGGTACATTTTATAAACAGTGCTCGCTAAAAATACATGTTGGAAGGTGCCATGGAGGAATATCTGACACCAGATCCCGGGAAAAGTCAACGTTTGGCTGGTAAAGCCGGGAAGAAGTCGGCGGCTGTGACAGTGAGTGAAAGTGCGGGTATCATATCACTTTCAATGACTGAAATGAACACGCTAGGCCACGAGGTGACGGGGCAAGTAATTGAGGCGATGGAACCGCGACTATTGAAACTGGAGAGCAAAACTGAGCTGAAACTGCAGGAAGTCTTAGAGCAACAAACACTGCAGGGCAATAGGGTTGGTGAGATTGTAGACCGAATATCTAGACTGGAAGACGAGACCATGGAAGTCCCTGGGCAAGCAGCAATGCTGCAAAAAGAGTTGGATGACTTGAAAGAATCATTTGACTACCAGGAAAACTATCATAGGCGCCTTAACCTACACCTCAGGGGCACTAGCGGCTCTAGCCATAAATGGTTACCAGGGCACAGCTGGGACACAACAGATGGCAGCCAGGGCACTGATATATGGTTACTATGGGGGAAGCTCAGCACCATATGGGGCACAGCATTTTTTTACCAGGGCACGTGCCCTGGCGGGCCCTGGTGTAGAGCCACCACTGCTCAGGGGTCTCCCAGAGGGTGCAGAAAAGGGGGATGTGTTGAAATTTTGTGCCCAAATTCTGCCGGAACTGCTGGGTTTGCACCCAAAAAATGGGCAACTGAAGTTGGAGCGGGCTCATAGGGCCGTGATGCCTCGACCCCCTGGTGATCAGCCCCCAAGGCGAGTAATCATGAGATTCCATGCATTCCAGGACCGGGAAACGGTTTTAAAGGCATACCGCGAGAAAGGTTCTTTGGAATTTGGGGGTGCCAGGCTATACCTTTCACAAAACTACTCGCTCCATCTCCTTAAAAAAGCGTAAGATGTTTAATCCATTAATGGCTCAATTAAGAGGCCTGGGAGTGGAGACCGTCCTGATCTACCCGGCTGTCCTAAAAATACGGCATGAGGGCGCGACGTTTTCTTTCTGGGACTCTCTAAGGCTGAACAGTTTGTAAAAGATCTACAAAAGAAACTGGCCAAATGAAGAAATGGGTTTGAGCTTATTCTGTTTTGTACCTTCCTTCTCTTCCGATTTACATTGGGACAATATGACTTGTGAAGTGGATTAGCAACCCTGAAGTTAATTGTTTTCTCCTTTTGGTTGTGGCTCTCCCTTCATTTGTTCTGCTCAAATTTTGTCAGGCTAGTTTTTTCTTTGCCTTTTTGTTCTTTTTTTTGACTCTGAGGGATGAGGAGCAGAATAATACCCTGCAATGAGGATGTGTGCGATCATGGTAAAAAAAGCAGGTGTCAGTGACGAACCGGCCTGAGCAGACCTGAGAACTTTGGGACTACCCTGCGGAATAGAAATATGCCTGCTATGTGGATGGGCTGTTAAGGCAATACACCGAAAGTCGGACAAGTTGGGGGGGGGGGATGGGCTTAGCACGTGTATTGTTGGCGCGGCCTGCTTCCCTCCTCGCACAGTGTGGAATCTCTAAAGTCTCTGACTGCACATGCCTTCCGATGGTTAGGGGAAATCTGCAGAGGATATATGGGGGGAAGGGCTGGGGAGTGCTGAATTATACGAAATGTACTTATCTTAGCCTGTAGGCTGTGTTTTTGGGCCAAAGACAGAAGGTTGAGGGTTCCTTATAATCTACAATTTACAGCTTGCAATTCATAATTTTCGATTGCATTGTTTATATAGGGGTAAAGGCTGGTGCCGGCCATTGTTAGGACAGCTGGGCATTTTATCCATGGAGGGTGTAATGACATGCAAGCTAGGTCAGCAATTGGTGTCATTGGGGGTGTAATGGAGAGAATATTTCCTTATCTGGTTTGGGTGGGGGGATGAAGGACATTATTAATCAAGTGGAAGACAAGATGAGGTGGAGGGTAGAAAGGGGAGTTAAGGTTTACGTTTGTATTATGTACATAGTTCACTACTGTTTCTTGTGTGATGCATTCTATGATGGATACAGATTTTCACACAGTCCAGTTCACAGCTCTGACTCGGAATTCCGGAGGAATGTGCTGGGAGGTGGGGACCGTGGATGGCTACAATATGACTAGTCTACAGGAGTTGAGAGTGGTCTCCTGGAATGTGTGGGGGGTTAATAACCTGATTAAACGGACAACATTGTTAGCGGCACTTAAAAGAAAGGGGGCACAGATTGCGTTACTCCAGGAGACTCACCTTTCAGATGTGGAGGATTGCCAAGCTGGTTAGGGGCTGGGTGGGTAAATGCTTTGCTGCCTCATACTCTACCTGCAAAAGAGGGGTTGCCATTCTTTTACATAGGCAGTTACCAATGGAAATCACCAGGGTGGTGAGAGATCACCGGAATGGGAGATACGTTTTTATAGTGGGGCAATTATATGGGGAAACAGTTACCTTTGGCAGTGTCTATGCTCCTGCCATATACGACCCCAGGTTCTTCCCTGAACTCCTGGATTTACTTACGAAAGAACAATTCCCGGGACTGGTTATGGGAGGAGATCTGAATAGTACAATGGATCCGGTACTGGACCACTCGGAAGGTAAGGGGAGGAGGACGGAAGTATTGGGACAGTGGCAGGAGGGAATGGCAGATATGGATCTGGTTGATAGCTGGAGGATGCTGTACTCGGAGGCCAGGAAGTATACTTATTTCTCTAGCCCTCATGGGACATGGAGCAGGATTGATTACATCTTTCTGCCGAGAGGCTGGCATAATAGAGTGGTTGATATAGCCCACAGCCCTATTCATGTATCAGACCACGCTATGGTTATAGAGAGGATTCAGATGCGAGTGGGTACAGCCTCCCCTCCTCAATGAAGATTCCCGTTGTACATGCTCTCAAACCGGGAGTTCAGGGAATACCTGGTAGATCAATGGCAAGGATACAAGGAAACTAACGAGGGCAGTGAGGTCTCAAGAGCTATATATTGGGATGCGGGCAAGGCCTTCACGAGGGGGGCCATTATACCGTTTATGGCCAAATATAAGAGGAAGAAACATGAAAAGAGGCAGGAATTGGAGAAGAAACTTAAAAGTTTTGGAAAAAAGGGTGGCCCAGGGAGAGCGGGGGGAGGTGGTGCAATTATTAACGGCTACCAGGGAGGCACTGAATGCTTTGGTGAGAAGTGAAGCTACGGCATCCTGGTTCTACTGTAGGCGGCAAATGTTTGAGTGGTCTAATAAGCCCGGCCCCCTACTGGTAATACTTATGAAAGGGGGTTAACGCCCTACTAGAATAACAGGTATAAGAGGGCGGGGAGGAGTAGTGCATAGGGAACCCCAAAGGATAAGGAGTGCTTTCTGGGATCATTATAAGCAGTTTTATAAGGCAGGTTGCCAGGGTAAGGGTTAAACGATTAAAGATTTTCTGGATAAGGTGAAACTCCCCAAACTTTTGTCTGTTCAGAGGGAGAGGTTAAACCAGCCGATAACGAAGGAAGAAATAATTAAAGCCATAGGGAAATTGCCGAGGGGGAAGGCAAGCGGCCCTGATGGATTCCCTGTGGAATACTATAAGACCTTGGCAGGGCAAACAGCAGAGGTGTTATGTGAGCTGATGCGAGTGGGGGAGGAAGGGGACTGTCCGGTGTTGCCCACTACATGTTTTGAAGCCCTGATTTGCCTAATACCTAAACCAGGCAAGGACGAGTTGGACTGTGCCTCTTATAGGCTGACAGCACTTTTAAATTGTGATCTCAAAATTATAGCTAAAGTGTTGGCCTTGAGGCTGGAAGATTGCCTGTCTGTATTGATTCACCCAGACCAGACTGGTTTTATAAAGGGGAGATTCTCATATTATAACATGAGGAGACTGCTCAATGTGGTGTGGAGGGCAGGGCAAACAAATGAAAAGACGTACATCATCTCTACGGACGCTGAAAAAGCGTTTGACAGAGTGGAATGGGAATACCTCTTTGAGGTGTTGGGCCAGTTTGGTCTGGGTGAATCATATGTGCAGTGGATACGGGGTATGTACTGGACTCCCAGGGCCCGGATCCTGGTTAATGGTGAACCCATGGATGCTGTGGATTTGGAGCAGGGGACGAGACAGGGTTGTCCCCTTTCTCCTTTACTATTCGCATTGGCATTAGAACCATTGGCTATAGCACTTCGTCAGTGCTCGCAGTTTCATGGGGTAGTAGGGGCTAGGAGCACGATGTACAAAGTAGCCTTGTATGCAGATGACATGCTCCTATTTGTCAAGCAGCCGCAGATATCCATGCCACCCCTGTTGGAGATAATAGATGCCTTCGGGGAGTTCTCTGGTTACAAAATAAATCTTGGTAAATCGGAGTTGTTGTGCTTTCCTAAAAAAAAAAAGAGGCGGAGGATGAAAGATGGGGATTACAGGTGATGGATAAATCTATTACTTATTTAGGTATAATGGTGGGTAGGACAATTGGGACATTGTATATGTTAAACTATACATCTTTACTTAAAAAAGTGGAGGGAGACTTGAGGCGTTTGATGCAGTTTCCCATCTCTTGGCTGGGCCGTAATAATTTGGTAAAAATGAATGTTCTACTGAGAATCTTATACCCCATGCAGATGATACCGGTGGGTCTGTTAAGAAGGGACATCCAGTGGATTGAGAAGTATTTACTAAATTTATATGGAGAGAAAGGTGCCCAAGGGCCAGCTTACAGAGGCTGAAGGCTGCAACAAGTAAGGGGGGGTTAAACTTCCCAGACTTGGGGAATTATTATCTTGCAATACAGCAACGCTACGTGGCGGATTGGGTACACAGGCCAGTTGTGGCCAGTTGGGTTGACTTAGAACAATGGGGTTGCCTGGGACGACTGTCTGCCTATCTACACAGTAGGGGTCTCAAAGCATTTTCAGCTCGGGGGGGGGGGCGCAATCCACTGGTAAGGTCTGTGTTAGAGGCATGGAATTGCCTTAGGAAGAAACGGGGGATCTGTAGGGGCGAGACACTGCTCCTGCCTGTGGCGGATAATCCCTTTTTTCTCCCGGGATTAGAAGATAGAGGTTTTAAAGAGTGGGAGAACAAGAGAGTACAGAGTATAGGGGATGTGGTTAAGCAGGGAACCTTAAGCCCGCTGGGAGATATTGTACAGGGTCTGGGGTCACAAAAGCTACAGGTATTTCGATACCTTCAGCTTAGGGCATTCGTGTCTAAAATGGATAGCGGAGGAGAGTCAGTGCAGAAATGGTGGGAGACGGAGTCATTGATATACCAGGCGCAGAAAGACCCCAAGGGATTTGCTAGAAAGGCTATGCAAATAGGGAAACAGGACTGCCCAGATTATACCTAGAAAACAAGAATGTTGTGGGAAAGAGATATAAGGAGTGACATAACTGAGGGTAATTGGCAAATGCTGATAGAAGGGCACGTAGGACTCTTGGTGTGTAACAGATACAAAGAAGCCTTTTATAAATTTGTGCATAGGCTTTACTATCCCCCAGAGGTAGGGCACAGGGCGTACCCAACCATATCTCCTATCTGCGGTAGGTGTGGAAGTGAGAGAGGGACGTATATGCATTGTTTCTGGGTGTGCAGAGTCCTTCAGGCTTTTTGGGGTGAGGTCATTAGGGAGGTTAGTCAAATGGCAGGCTGTCCCCTGCGGGTAGAACAGATTGTGGGTTTATTTGGAATGGATCCAGGAGAAGAGGGAGATTGGGAACCACTCCCACGGTGGATGAGGGTAGTACTCTTATTGGCGAGGCACTGTATACAAAATACCTGGGTCACATGTGCAACACCATCTATTACGCAATGGCGTAGACTTATTATGCAAACATTAGCTCTTGAAAGGTTGACCCTTATGCTCAAGAATAGAGGTGAATGTTTCTATAGGGAATGGGCTCCCCGCTTAGCATCACTAAGTGGGGAAGAAGAAAATATATTAAGGTTGGGATTGGGACAGAAACAAACAGATTGGTTAGAGACCTATAAAGTAATGTCTGCAGATAAATTTGGAGAAGATTAAATGTGGGGAGGAACAGATTCGAAATGTAAAGGAAATAGCATATGGTACAACTGGATTAGAGGTGAATATCATTAATATATAATTTATGTGATGTTTATTAATAACTGTGTCTGTAAAATATGGAATGCATCTGTCTGTTGTACGTCTGTTAAACATGTTGCTGTTGTGTGTTTGTGTTGTTCAAAAAATACTTTTTGAAATTAATAAAAAGATTATGCAAAAAAAAAAAAAAAAATAGGAGTGGTGTACAGACCCCCTGCACTGGCGGAGGAACTGGAGGAGAGTCTGGTGGCAGATGTTGGGAGACACTGCAGATTAGGTAGGAGAACGGTGGTGGTGTTGGGGGATTGGACTTAAACATGCTAGGAACGGACTGGGGGGACTATGACATCCTCGGTGACCAGGGAACAGAGGTTGTTTGATGTCTTTCAGGATGCGTTCCAAACCCAGCAGGTGGGGGAACCGACCAGGGAAGAGCAGATACTGGATGTGGACCTGGCAGACAGTGACCAGATTGGGGGCCTGGGGGTAAGGGACCCGTTGGCGGGGATCGACCATGCCACAGTCTGGTTCTGCCTGGACCTAGGAGGGGTAGAAGGCTGCACAAAGACGAAGGTAATTGACTTCAGGGGGGCAGATTTCAAAGAAATGGGAAGGATCCTTAAGGAGCATTTGGATGGTATTGGGCCAGACATGGATGCTGACAGTCCAGGTTCTATGACCCTCTTTTGCAGTACAGCCTGCACCTGCTCCAGCAACTGGGGCAGGTGCCCTAGGGATAGGCTGTCACAGATGAGGGATGATATGGAGGGGTGTCCAGAAGTTCCAGAACATGTCCCTTTTCTATGATCTCCAGACCCATGCATCTGTAGTCACCTCCCTCCACTGGTCTAAATGAAGGGACAGTCAAGCAGGGGAACAGATAAGAGGAAACAGAATTTAATGGCAGATAAGGACCACTTGGCCCACCTAGTCTGCCCATCTCCCTACCTAATGGATAAGCTTCAGATCCTAGTTAACCAACAGCCTACTTCCTCCTACCCCCCACTAGAATTGCCTTATGTCTGTCCCATGCATTCTTGAATTCCCCCACTGTTTTTGACTCCACAACCTCCTCAGGAAGGCTGTTCCATGCATCCACAACCCTCTCCATGAAAAAATACTTCCTCACTTTACCTCTGAGCCGTCCCCTCTGTCTTCAAATTGTGCCCCTTGTTCTTACACATCTCTTTTCTGAAAGATGCTACCCTCTTGGACTTTGTTGATTCCTTTGAGGTACTTGAAAGTTTCTATCATGTCCCTCTCCTTCTTTCCTCGAGGGTATACATATTAAGCTCATTTAGTCTCTCTTCAGATGTCTTCTGGTGCAGACCCTGCACCATTTTGGCTGCCCTCCTGACTGCCACCACCCTGTCTATGTTCTTTATGGAGATCGGGTCTCCAGAACTGCACACAGTATTCCAGATGGGGTCTCACCAACTGTCTGTACAGAGGGATAACAACTTTCTGTTTTCTACTGGTGATGCCTCTCCCTATGCATCCCAGTATCCCCCCAGCCCTCCTTACTGCCTTCTCGCATTGCTTGCCCACCTTTAGGTCATCTGATATGACTACCCCAGGGAGTAAAAGAGTATTTTACTACCAGTTTTGAATGATGTACTCTCACGTTCTGATTTTAGGAATTTGTTTTCCACCCTGCAAATTTACAATATGTGTTATACGTGTACAAAGTTGGCAGTACCACGAGATGATAGCAGCCACGGCACCACACTGGAACCAGTAGCAGTGGGGACAGGAGTTGCTCACTGGCTGGTCAGGACTGTTGCGTTGGCCCGGTGGTGCAGATAGCTGAGGCTCTATGTGCCTTACCTCTCACCACACCAGCGACCCGGGTTCAGGAATGAGCTTGGGTTGCTAGGGGTTGGCCGGGAGAAGATCAAGCATCTGATGGACTGCTCTCCTCACCCAGGGTGGGGAGGGACACCATGTCGCACCTTGGCTACTACTTGGTGGAGGCTGGGTGACACCTCCAGAGCTCACGTCCGCATGAGAGGGTCCACGACACGAGTATGTGCGCGGCCTACGCACAAGCTTATGTCTCACTGCAGCAAGGGGGGACAGGAAAAACAGTGGAAAATGGTGGTCACAGACTATATGAAGCCTTGCCTGCCTTCCCTTACCCCACACTGTCACCAGCTCACTGACCCACTGAATCTGGATGCAGGATCTCCAGGTGGGGGGGAGGACAGCCCTCCCCTTTCCAGACCCACCATGAGGGCACTCTGGGGGGAATATAGGGCTCGGTGGACTGGGGAGGAAGTTATCTGGCAGAGGCAGGGACAGGGATGAGCAGCCGCTTGCAACATGCCTGGAAGGAACAAACGTATACAGAAAAAAAGGACTGTTGCAACATAACAGTGTTAAAGATCAGGTCACAGTACAACTCCACAGCACTATTAGACAGTCAGTGGCTGCAGGCACCCAGTGGGATTGAGACTTGGTTCAGAGGTGCGGGGTATGTGATGGGTCAACAGATACGATTACTACCATTTGGATTAAAATACTACCAGGTGAAAGAAGCTAGTAGTAAATACTTCTGAGTCGTAACTATTATCTAGACCACTAACAGTCAGCTCCCTACGACCACCCCTGGAGATAAGGGTAGTTGAGGGGCGTACAAGGAGTCGGGATGAGCCAGTGGGAGTGGCTCCACCACCTCCAGGTGCTTCTGGGTGGGCAACTGGGGCAGTGGCAGGGACTGGCAAGGCACCAGCTCCTTTGCCCCTGCCCTGCCATCTGGGGCTGGGCGTTGTCTCCTCACACCAGCTGGGTGAAAGGCACCCCTACTCCTACCCCTAGGGTGGCTATGGTAGAGGGAGTATATAGACTTCAAAGTCCTGCCTGAGGCTTGGAGATCTTTGACAGTCTTTTGCACCTCGTGACCAAACAACTTTTGCCCTCTGAATGGGGTATTAAGAATTTGTACATCTGTGGCAAAGCCTGCCACCCTCAGCCATTAATACCACCTGAGACAGATACTAGAAGCAGCAGCCCTGGCAGAATCATCAGAAACATCGTAGGATGTATGAAGCAAATGTTTGCCCACATTGGCCCCAACTGTCAAAGCTTTCTGTAGTTCTTGCTTTGAGGTACTCTCAGGCAAGGCCTGTGCAGCAGTCTTAACCTTCCTCCAGAGAGTGATCTGATATTTCATCATATGAAACATAGAAACAGACTTTGATGGCAGATAAGGACCACTTGGCCCACCTAGTCTGCCCATTCCCCTACCTACTTGATAAGCAGCAGATCCTAGTTAACAAACAGCCTACTTCTTCCTACCCCCCCACCAGAATTGCCTTATGTCTGTCTCATGCATTCTTGAATTCCCCCACTGTTTTTGACTCCACAACCGCCTCAGGAAGGCTGTTCCATGTGTCCACCACCCTCTCTGTGAAAAAATACTTCCTCACATTGCCCCTGACTTGTCCCCCCTCTATCTTCAAATTGTGTCACCTTGTTCTTGCTCATCTCTTTTTCTGAAAGATGCTATCTCTCTTGGACTTTGTTGATTCCCTTGAGGTACTTGAAAGTTTCTATCATCTCCCCACTCTCCCTCCTTTCCTCAAGGGTATACATATTAAGCTCCTTTAGTCTCTTCGTATGGCTTCTGTTGCAGACCCAGCACCATTTTAGTTGCCCTCTTCTGGACTGCCTCCATTTGGTTTATGTCTTTGCAGAAATGGGGTCTCCAGAAATGGAAATTACATACCTACCGTAATTCTTGATCTTCTTGGACGAAGTCTCCACCACTCATTCACACTAATGGGACCTACGCCAGACGCACTAGGACCCAGCGGAAGCAAACTTTTCAAGAGGGTCGGTGCCAGAGATGGAGCCGCGAGAAAGCGACACCACGACCCGTGGCTCATGCAGTAAAGACTACCTCGGCGTTGACCCTCAAACCGCCTCAGTACCTTTTTTCCCCAAGGAGGTGCAGCGTAACTCACCTAGAAGGACTAACCTAAAAACGGACATAAGATAGTCCAAATGACCCATGTAAGAAGGGTCAACAATGAAGTCTTCACAGCCCAGCCATTGAGGGAGTGAAGAGCAAACAGATATGTGAGCTCGGGGGATGGTAGGTGGGCGTATGAATGAGTGGTGCAGACTTCATCCAAGAAGATCAAGAATTATGGTAGGTACGTAATTTCCATATCTTCCTGGACATAAAGTCTTCACCACTCATTCACACTAATGGGAGAGTACCGAGCTAATAAACCCCCGAGACGGGCAGCAGGAGAAACTAAGAGCTCACATACTTAGGACAGAAGTCCGTTAAGAATGGTCCTACCAAACGACAGATGTCGTCTGGCACGGACATCCAAAGCATAGTGCGAATGCAGTATGTATCGGAGTTTGACGAGCCGCATTGCAAATATCTGCAATGGGCACGTTGCGGATTTCCACCAGAGATGACGTGACTGCTCTAGTAGAGTGAGTATACATTCTGCCTTCCAGCTTGACCTGTGCCATAGAATAGCAGTGGCAGAGACATGCTACGAGCCACACTGAAATGCAGCTAATAGCGACAGGTTGACCCAGCCGGTTCTCGCTGAAGGAAACAAACAATTGTCGAGCCTTGTGAATTTCTTTTGTTCTATCCAGATAGAATCACAGTGCTCTCTTAACATCCAAAGAAAGAAGGGTACTTTCCCCTTCATTCTGAAAGATAGCAAAGTAGGTAGGTAGGACTAAGGGTTGGTTTAGATAAAATTCTGAGACAACTTTAGGGAGAAACCTAGGGTGAGTCCTAAGAACTACTTTGTCCTTGTGAAATACGGTGTATGGGGGGTCTGTGACCAGAGCATGCATTTCAGAAGCTCTATGGGCCGAAGTGATGGCCACCAGGAAGGTTGTTTTCCAAGTGAGGAACTTCAACTCCAGGTAGCTAGAGGCTCAAAAGGTTTCCGAGTGAGCATGTCTAGCACAAGTTTAATGTCCCAGGCTGTGACTGGATGTCTGACAGGAGGTCTGGTATGCAGAGTACCATTAAGAAACCTCTTAACAACAGGTAACTGAGCCAGAGACAAGGAAAGTACTGGCTCATGATAAGCTGAAATGGCACAGAGATGAACTTTGACAGTAGAGTACTGCAGACCTGAATTTGAGAGGTCTAAAAGGTACTCCAAAAACTTTATTTGGTGGGCAGGAAAAAGGGTTTGAAGAGGATTTTGCACACCAGAGAGAGAAACGCTTCCATTTGGCTGTGTAGGTTTTTCTAGTAGCTGGTTTATGCACAGCCAAGAGAACATCTGAAACCCTATGGAAAACATTGAACCTATTCACCTCTATCTCTTCAGGAGCCAAGCATGAAGGTGAAGCGCCTTCAGATTGGGATGGACCATGGGCCCCTGGGTCAGAAGGTTCGTCTTAAGGGGAAGTGCCTTCGGGAGGGTTGCCGACAGACTGCTGAGCAGCGGGAACCATATCTGTCAAGCCCAGAAGGGAGCTATGAGAATCACTTTGTCTCCCTGAGACTCGAGTTTGATAAGTACCCTCTGAATTAGTGGAAGAGAAGAAAAGGCATATAGAAAGCATTTTATCCACTGCAGCCTGAACACATCCTGACAGAAAATGCCAGGTCCTGGATTTCTGGAGCAGAAGACAGGTAGTTTTGCATTGAGTGGGGATGCAAAAAGGTCCAGGTCTGGAGTTCCCCAGTCTTTGAAGAGTGACTGAGCGACAGTTGAGTCGAGAGACCACTCGTGAGGATCTGCTTCTGTTCTGCTGAGACGGTCTGCCAGTTCATTCTGCACACCTGGCAGGTAAACTGCGTGGATTAGAGCCTTGTGCTCCAGGCGCCATTCCCACACTCTCATAGCTTCCCTGTATAATGGGTAAGAGTGTGCACCGCCCTGCTTGTTGATGTAATACATCACTGCTTTGTTGTCTGTTTGAAGGAGAATGTTCTTGTGACAGAGTATGTCCTTCAAGGCCCATACTGCATACAGAACGGCTCTCATTTCCAGGACGTTTATGTGAAAACGGGACTCGTCCTGAGTCCACGTACCTTGGGTGTGAAGATTCTGGCAGTGAGCTCCCCACCCCATCAGGGACGCGTCGGTGGTAATGGAGATCTGATAATCCAGAGGAGCAAAGGGATACCCTTCCAGAAAGTTGTCGTCCTGCGACCACCAGGTGAGTGACCTCTTTAGAGGTTCTGTCATCTTGATAGGAAAGGACTGAGGGTGAATGGTTGGGGACCATTGAGTACTGAGCATCCACTGAGAGGTTCTCATGTGAAGATGTGCTAGGGGTACAGTGAACACCGAGGATGCCATGAGACCCAGCATCCGCTGCATCGAGACTGATCGAACCAAGCTGTTTTCTCTGATGTATCGGGCCGTCTGTAGGATATCGCTCCTTCTGTCCTCTGGGAGAAAAGCTTTCGCACAGGAGGTATCCAGAAGAGTTCCTATGAAAAGGAGTTTCTGGGAGGGCTGCAACTGCAATTTGTTGCGATTTAGCAGGACTCCTATGGACGTGAGGAAGTCTGAAGCCTTGGCTACGGCGTCCAGCGTTTCCTGTCTGGAGGGGCTTGCTAGAACCAATCGTCCATATATGGGAAGACTAGAATTCTGATTTTCCTGAGATGTGCTGTGAGAATTGCACAACACTTTGTAAAAACTTGAGGCGCCAAGGATAGCCCAAAGGGCAGGACTCTGAACTGATAATGTTGACCCAATGCCACAAACCTTATGTATTTGTGGTGGTTTGGGTGTATAAGAATGTGTTGGTAGGCATCCTGCATGTCCAGGGAGGCTAGGCAATCGTGTTGATGAATCAAAGGTAGAAGGGTACCTAGAGATATCATCTTGAACTTTTCCTTGTGAAGGAATTTGTTTAACTTTCTGAGATCCAGAATGGGGCGCATGCTGCCAGTTTTCTTCGGAACTAGAAAATAATGGGAGTAGAAACCTGTGTTTCGTTGGTCCGCTGGAACTACTTCTACTGCCCTGTTGTTCAGAAGGCCTTGTACCTCGGAAGCAAGAAGGTGTGATTGTACTGCCGACAGCCTGGGCTGTCGTTTTGGGGATGATCTGGGGGGTTCTGAAAGACTAAGCGAATACCCCTCGCAGATTATCCGGAGGACCCATTTGTCTGATGTTATAGGCTTCCACCGGTCATAGAACTGGGTCAGACGTCCTCCCACCACTGAGGAAGAGTCCTCCCCTTGGGCAGTCGAGGTGGGACCTGGGCCAAGAACTCAGAAGGTGGCACTGGTCGCTTTGGGGCCTTGTGCCTTCTGCTGCATCTTCTTTTGTGGCTGCAGGGTGTGGTTTTTGTTAAAACCTCCCCTGCCTTTGCCCCGAAAGGACTGACGGTGTGAAATTGATGCTTGTTGGCACCCCGCCCCGAGAGGGGACGGGTGCGGGTTGAGCTGTCTTAATGGCTGACCTAGTCTTCTGAGTGGCCTCCAAAGCTTGTTCCACCTGGGGTCCGAACAGATACATACCGAAGGGTAAGGCCATGACCTGTTGCTGGGCATCATTTGTGAAGCCTGAAGTACGTAGCCAAGAGTGGCGATGGGTACAAATGCCTGCCGCCGCTGCTCGAGAAACAGTATCAAAAGTGTCCACTGCAGCTTTAACCTGTTTGTTATTTCACTCGACAGCCCTGGTTATGGTGTGAAGTAGCTCTGAATTTCCGACTCAGGCAGAGCTTCTACCATTTGCTTGAACGAATGCCAAAGGACATATTCATATTGACAAAAATAGCCCTGGCAGCTGGCAATACGCATACCCAGGGTGGAGGCAGCAAAGACCCTCTTACCTAAGGTGTCTATCTTACGAGATTCTTTATTTATAGGCCGGGCTGTAGATGTCTGAGGGAGGACGGCCTTGTCATTCTCTGCTAAGACTACAATGGGATCAGCAAAGCTTGTGAGGCCAATATGGGTCGATCCTTGGGCGCCGCATACTTCCTATCTATGGACTTAGCCACAGAAGGGATGAGAGCAGGATTGTTCCATATCATCTGAGAAAGGGTCTCAAAAAATGGTTGTACCAGAGGAGTTAAATCCATAGGGATCTCTGGGACATGTAGGTATTGGAGTCTTAAAGAGAAAGAATGGAATTTAAATTTTTCAGCAGACACTTGAAGGAAAGGTTTTCAACCACAGGCTCTGCAGCAGGATTGATCCCTGCTCCTTCAACATCATCACCCAGATGAAGATCTGGGTCAGGCTCAAAATCATCTCCTGACAGTCCAGGAGGGACTGTATGGACAGGAAAGGAGTGAAAATCAGCATGAAAATTAGAAGAGGAAAGAATCAAGAGTCGAAAAGCCCTGGAGGATGGACGGCGCTACACCAAGCATCGGCGCCAACCCAAGAAAGTTGACGCCATCGAAACAGCCCAGCACACGCCATCCTGTACCACGGATAGTGCCGAGCAGAGCCCAGAGCTAATGGACGGCACTGACAGAGCCCCCTGGTACCACGGACGGCTACCGGACAGAGCCCACGGCACCGCGGACGGCTCCAAGAGTGTCTCAAGGTTCTGAAAAGTGTGACTGGAAGGAAAAGAAGGAAAATTAACAGGAGATAGAGGCATCGGTGTGGACCCCTGCTCCGCAGCCATGTGAGGGAGGAAAAACACCTGAGCACGGAGTCGACGGCACCGAGAAAGGCGCAGCGCGACTAGGAAGGTCCAACCGCCCTACCCGGTCCCTCGAACAGCCCGAAGGCCCTAGAGTGACCGGGCCAGGCATCTGGACCAACCTCCAAGACCACTGCTCTATAAGAGCAGCCCACTGGTGAAACTGCTCATCGGAGGCCCGTCCAATAGGCGGGGACAGGCTCCAATGTCGAAGAGGTCGGGCACCGGAGCCAGAAACCGGCAACTCCGAGAGAGGAGGAGACCGGTGCCTAGCCCCAATGACTTACCGTCGATGCGCAAACATACCAGAAGGCGACCTCAAGTGATGTCTTCTCTTTCTCGACTTGTGCGCCGAAGAAGAACTCGAGGCCGAACGGTGCCGCGAATGGGACCGTTTCCTTTTATGCTTTCGGGGGGACCGCCCATCTCCCTGAGCAATGGACCATCCATTGTCAGACCCACCCTCCGGGGAGGGCGGCGGACCAGACCCAGCCCGGCTGACTGAACAGCTTTCATACGAAGTCTCCCTACCGTCACCTGACCCGCTCATGGTAGACTCCATCAATGAAGGGCTGAAGACTTCTTTTATTATTCAATAAAATTAATCTACTCGGTACTCTCGAAGATAAATTACAAAACAAACTGAAAATACAGGTTACTCACCTGTAACAGGAGTTCTAGGAATGGTATATGTTGTTCATCCACACTTATTGGCAGGTTCCTTGCCGCTTTAAATCTTGCCGGAAGGTCTTCAAGCTGGCTCCTCCCACCCACCCGGGTGGTAAAACTCTCAGCTCCGCCCCATGACGCCAGATCTGGCCCACTGGAAGCTCAGGTTGTGCGTCGAAGCCGGGGAGGTCGGGTGGGTTGTGTGGATGAACAACATATACCATTCCTAGAACTCCTGTTACAGGTGAATAACCTGTATTTCTAGGGACATGGATATGTTGTTCATCCACACTTATTGGCAGACTCCTAGCAGTTCTCCGGGAGGAGGGAGGCAAGGCGCACACCCCCTACTTAGGGAATAAAGACTGGAGAACCGAGGCCCCAAAACCAGCATCCCGGCGTGACTCAAGGTCGATGTGGTAATGGGTAATAAAGGTGTGTGCTGACTTCCAGGTAGCAGCCCTGCAGATTTCCTGGATAGGGACGTCCCTGGAAGCAGCCACCGATGCAGCAGTAGGACGGGTAGAATGAGCTCTTATCCCTCTGGGAGGCTCCATGCCCGCCAACTTATAGCAGCGATCTATGCAGGAGGTGACCCACCTGCCTATCGTCCGCTTGGCTGCAGGTCTGCCAGATGCGGCTTCAGCGTAGGTGACAAACAGCTGGCCGAACCTCTCCCGAATTTCAGCCGTGGGCTCCTTATAATAAGCGAGGCCCTTCTAGGGTCCAGAGTATGGAGCCTATATTGTGCCTCCGAGGTGATTGGGGTAGAACACCGCAGAGTCAGCACCTGGTTAAGGTGAAACCACACCACCTTCGGAAGGAATTTCGGTGGGGGGCGCAGGACAACCTTGTCCCTGTGGAAGACCAGGTGGCAAGACTCGATGCAGCGCCTGGAGCTCTCCCATCCTTCTGGCTGACGTGATCGCCACCAAGAAGGCGGTCTTCCACGACAGGTGAGAGAGATTACACCTGTGCATTGGTTCAAATGGCCTGCCCATGAGCTTTGCCAGTACCAGCAGTAAATCACGGAGGTGGGGTTCTACTCACAGGAGGAAATGTGATCAAGGCCTTTGAAAGCGCCCGACCACCTTTCCTGCGCCACCGAGCTGCTCCCGGCCCGTGCCCGGTAAGCAGAGATGGCTGCCAGGTGCACCTTTAGGGTCGTCGACCTAAGCCCTTGACTAGAAAGGGACCATAAATAGTCCAAAATGCTTGCCACAGAACAGAACTGGTCGACTCCTTATGGGACGCCTCAACAACATTGAGGACCTCGTCGGAAAGACCCAAGGCCTGGAACTCTAGCCACTCAGGAACCAGGCCGCCAGGTGCAGGGATTGAAGGTCCGGATGGAACACCTTCCCCTGATTGACTGAGAGCAGGTCTGGGCGAGCTGAAGCTGCCTCGGAGCCTGGAGCTGCGGCTGAGGAGATCTGGTACTGTGAACAGGGGCCAGTCTGGGGCTATCAGGATCACCTGCGCCTTGTCCCTCCTTGCTTTGAGAAGCACCTTGTGAATCAAGTGAAATGGGGGAAAGGCGTAGAAGAGGCCCGGGGTCCACAGCCTCGAGAAGGCATCCCCCTGCAGCGAGCCCTGCTGAGGGGTCATGAAACAGCCTCAGCGTCTCTCCCTGGAGGCAAACAGGTCCACCTGAGGTGTGCCCCAGTGGGAGAACAGATCTTGTACTACCCCGCAGGAGAGACCACTGTGAGATGCAGCCCCTATCCGGCTCAGGGCATTGGCCAGGGTGTTGGAGGCTCCTGCCACATGAATGGCTAGGAGATCCGCCTCCAGGCTGCGCCACGGTGACAAATGCGGAGAGCTTCCTTGCATAGAAGCATGGCGCGGCCCGCCCTGGTGGTTCAGGTAGTACATGGTCGTGGTATTGTCCGCCTGGACTCGGACCACTTGACCCCGGAGAAACGGAGCAAAGGCGGTGAGCAGGCTGGACTGCTTGGAGCTCCAGCAGGTTGATGTGGCATCAGGACTCCCACAGGGACCAGAGGCCGTGCACTCGATGTTCCCCAGATGGGCACCCCAACCCATCAGAGAGGCATCGGTCGATAGAGAGACCGCCGGCTCGGGCGACAAACGGATGCCTCCTGCAGATGGAATGGAACGTCCACCACTGGAGAGCGCCCACATCTCCTGAGTCACTATCACCAGCTGGTCCAAAGGATCGCAGCGCAGACCACTGGCTGGCCAGTCCCCACTGAAGGGGGCGCATGTGCCAGCGGGCCCAATGGACCACGCTGGTACAGGCCGCCATGAGACCCAGAAGGCGCAGGAAGTCCCGGGCAGGGCGCGATTGCCCAACCAGAAATGATTGGGCAAAGGAGGTGAGAACCTCGGCCCTGTCCGCCGGGAGCCGTGCTCTGGCTCGAAGAGAGTCGAGCTCTGCCCCGATGAACAGGATCACCTGCTTCGGCTCGAGTTCCGACTTGGCCTCGTTGATGAGAAGGCCAACTTGAGAGCAAACCTGGAGGGCCAGATCTCTGGACCACTCCACCTCCCATCTGGAGGAGGCTATCAGCCAATCGTCCAGGTAAGGGTACACCTGACCCTCGGCGCCACAGGGGAATGCTGTCACCACTGCCATGCATTTGGTGAAGACCCTGGAGCTGGAGATAAGCCGAAGGGCATGGCTCGAACTCGAAGGATCCCTCCGCCGAAGCGGAGGAATCTCCGATGTGACGGACGGATAGGGACGGAAAGAACACGCTCCTGTAGGTCCAGAGAGCAGAACCACACGCCGTGTTCCAGAGATGGTATTATCTGTGCCAGAGTGACCATCCTGAAGGTTCGAGACCTAGGAACTTGTTCAGGTCGTAGGTCGAGAGAATGGGCGCCAGCCCCCATCCGCTTCGAACCAGGAAATACCTGGACACGAACCCCGGGTCTGAAGGGGGTCCTCCACCTCCGTGATCACCTCCTTGGAGGAGGAGGCGATGTCAGCTCGGGCGAGCCGCCAGTGAGGCTGCGGACCGAGGCCCCCGAGGTGCGACGGCTCTGAAGGGCGGGGCCTGCTCGAATTCCAGAGGTAGGCCTTTTCCCACCACCTCCAGTACCCACCTGTCCGTGGTAACAGCGGACCAGGCGGAAAGGAAGTGTCTGAGCCGTCCCCCCACGGGGGGGAACCAGGGGTGAGGTGACAGGGATGGGGGCAACACCCCTCAGCCCGTCACTGGGCAGGCTTGGAGGAGGGACCGGCCGAGGGACCTCCTGGGCCTTTACCTCCCTGCTTCCTGTTGGAGGAAGCCGACGGCTTGGGTTTGGGATACCAAGGTCGAGCCTGCTGGCCCTGACGTTGCTGGGCCGGACGGGCCGAGGGCGCAGAAGGACGAAAGGGCTTAGGCTGTGGCTTGCGGCCTTGTCCTTCTCAGCAGAAGAGACCGAGTCCAAGCAGCATTGGACTTCCGATTCTCTGCAGGTGACCTTCCACCCTAGGGGTCAAGAGGTCAGTCCCCAAAAAGGGAACATCCGCCAACTTGTGCTGGGTATCCGAGGTAAAGGTGGATATCCTCAGCCAAGCCCGACGACGCATGGCCACTGCGGCCGCCACAGACCTGGCACATGAGTCCCCGATGTCTAACGCAGTCTGGAGCTGCTGTTTGGCCACTGCCCTGCCCTGGTCCCGCACCTGCCTGACCATAGTCTGCAGATCTGCGGGAAGATGAGGGACAACCTCATCCAGGGAGCCCAACAGGGCGTGAGAAAAATGTGCCATGAGGACGGCCGAACTGGCCTGACGAAGGCCGAGAGAGGACGCAGCATAGACTTTTCATGCATGCATAATCCAATTTCTTGGATTCCTTGTCGGGAGGTTTGTTCTACATCCCTGGCGTTCCGGCACGCAACGACTGTCGGTAACCAACCCCTCGGCCGAGGGTGTTCAAAACCGGACAGGGAACCGGTGGGATTGCATACTTCCTGGCCAAAGGCGAGGGCAGGAAGCAGGACGCTGCCAAAGTTCCAAGGCTGGACCCACTATGGCTTCGGCCACAGGAAAGGCCTCCGTAGGAGAATCCCCTCGGTCCAGAATCTCCGTGAGGGGATACCTGGCCCGTTTAGAAACGGGTTCGAGCTTCATCCCGGTGGACTCCGAGATGAGTCGAAGCAACCCTAAGAAGGACGAAGGGCTATCGTCCATTGACTGCCCTCCCGAGGACTCCAAGTACATGCGCTTGGAGAAGAGGGAGGAACCATCATCGGACTCAGAAGAGTCCTCAAAGAGCTGCTCGGCCTGAGCCACCCTCCACCTGCTGAGGTTTATCAGGAGTGAGGGTGACAGACAGCCTATGGGCAAACCCAAAGCCGACCGAGAATTTTGGTCGGAGCCCCAACTAATGGCTGTGGAGGCGGAGGTTCCACCAGAATCGGTGGGCAGCTGGAATTGGTCAACAACCGCCTGAGAACAGGCTCCTCGACTACAACGAGGGGTTGTTTCGCTGCCCGTGACAGCCACTTAATGGCCGGGAAGACGACTGGGTCGGCTTATTCCCGGTCAAAAGGAGCTGTTGCCACATAAGTTCCTCGTACCTCCGACGCAACTTGCGCCGAAGCCTCCCCTCGTCCGAGGAAGAGGAAGAGCGGCAGCGCCACTTGCCGCGGTGCCGAGACCGAGACCGCCTATGGCGGCGGGATCGGTTGGACCGCGAGGATGTCCGAGACCGAGAGTCTCGACTAGGCCGAGGAAGGCGAGGAGAAGTGTCGGAAATCGGCACTCCCTCGGCTGGGACGATCCCACCAAAGGCTCCGGAACCGGAGGCACAGACGAGCCGACGGGATCCTCAACTCCCACCGGGGGAACCGGGGAGAGGGGATTCTCAGCTTCTCCAGCCGACAACCCGTCTAACGGGTCGAGAAAAATCTCGACCGCGTCGACAGGAGTCTCGGTCAACTGGCCTGACGGGGACACCATGAAGCCAGTGGCCAAGCTGAGGGGTCGACCGAAGTCGACTGTCGACAAGGGGAAGGGGATCTTTCCCGCTCCCAAGAGCGTCGACGGAGAGACTTACTTTTGCTCTTTTTGGACCTGGAAAAAGGTCCCGAAGAAGTTGGACCCTCACCCGTGGTCGAGAGGGTCAGACAAAGCTCCTTAAAAGAAGCCGAGTACGAGGCACCGAGAGAGAGCGGGACAAATGCCGCAGCCGAGGCAGAAGCGGCCCGCGCCGCCTCCTCTTCGAGGGCGATCATCTGCTCTAGCTGATCCGCCGAGCCCGCCGCCAGACACCGCCAATTGGGCCTCTTTAGATTTCACCGGTTGAATTCTTTCTCGGGCGCCCAGTTGTAATCGGGCAGCACTGTCTTCAAGGACGGAGGCCGAAAGGAAGAGCACAAGTCGCAGGCCCGCGAGTCGTGCCTGGCCCAGGCAGTAGACGCACGTGGAGTGCGGATCCATCCTAGACATCTTCTGCTTCAGCGCACCAACCTGGGAGTCGATTTGTCCGTCGCAGCCGCCGAGGAGAAGACCACCAAGTCTTTTAGCAAAAACTTTGATTTCAACTTTCAAGAATTAGAACAGTCTTAAACGCAGCTGCTAAGGAGGAACCTGAGCCCAAGCGGTAAGGAAGATTCTAGCGTCATGGGGCGGAGCCGAGAGTTTTACCACCCAGGTGGGTGGGAGGAGCCAGCTTGAAGACCTTCCGGCAAGATTTAAAGCGGCAAGGAACCTGCCAATAAGTGTGGATGAACAACATATCCATGTCCCTAGAAACTACACTGCTAGTTTGAAGTTTGACTCCCGGTGGGCGAGCGACGTCGTCACTGAAGCGCACTTGACAGTGGGGAAAAAAGGAACTGAGGCGGTTGGAGGGTCGACGCCGAGGTAGTCTTTACTGCATGAACCACGGCTCACAGTGCTGCTTCCTCACGGCTCTGTCTCTGGCACCAACCCTCTTGAAAAGTTTGCTCCCACTGGGTCCTAGCGCCTCTGGCGTAGATCCCAGTAGTGTGAATGAGTGGTGGAGACTGTATGTCCAGGAAGATCTGCACGCAGTACTCCAGATGGGGTCTCACCAACTGTCTATACAAAGGGATAACAACTTCCTGTTTCCTACTGGTGATGCCTCTCCCTATACATCCCAGTATCCCCCCAGCCCTCCTTAGTGCCTTCTCACATTGCTTGCTTACCTTTAGGTCATCTAATATGACTATCCCTAGGTCCCTTCTTTCCATTTTTGTTGTTGTTAATACCCCCCATTGTGTACTGTTCCCGAAGTTTTTGTTTCCCAGGTGCATTACTTTGCACTTCTTTGCATTAAATCTAAGCAGCCACACCTCTGACCATTCCTCCAACCTTGCCAAGCCCCTTCTCATCCTTTCCACACACACCCTTGTGTATCAACCCTGTTGCAGACCTTTGAGTCATCTGCAAAGAGACATACTTTTCCTTCCAGTCCCTCTGCAATGTCACTTATAAAGACATTAAAAAGGCCTGGACCCAGTACTGAACCCTGCTGTACCACGCTAGTAATCCCTCTTTCTTCGGAGTGGACTCCGTTTACTATTACCCTCTGTGTCCTGTTGTCCAGCCTTATCCTTCTTGCCCTGCATTATCAGATCAGAATTGTACTCCTATTCATCGTTGACCAGGTTGACGGGACTGAGAGATTACACCAATGATGTCAGCGGCACAGGAGGTGGCTGTGGTAAGGGAGTTCCTTGCGGCCGCAATGGGGCACTTGTAGAAGTCCCTGTCAAGGGGCTCCCTGGAACAGGGAAGGCAAGCTGTAGATGCCTTATCACGTCCAAGACATGAGAACTGCCTGAGCATCAATGCCCCTTTGGTCAACGGGCCTGACTGGAGTAGCTGACGGGGGGCGGGGGGCTGAGTAACTGATGTCGGCAGTAACATACTGGCCATAATAGGCCTGATAGTGCCTACACCAAGCCCTGAGCTTGATGTTATTATGTTGACGATCGGGGGGGGTGGGGGACAGCATCAAAGTGGAGATTGTACCTGTGTGATGCAGAGGTGATCAGGAGTGTGCTGGAGAAGCCTTCTGCTTGTGTCAGTGCTTGTCTTTGTGACACCCAGATGTTTTCTCCCAGGATTTTGACAACCACAATTTGGTCGACAGAGGATTTCTGCTGGAGCTCCTTTTCCATTATTTCTACGTGCTTTTGGAGCAAGCTTTTCTCCAAAGCCCCTTTTCAGTGTTGCCTGGTTGCAGAGTTAAACCCCCAGCATATTTTGCAGGCTTTCACATTGTGACTTAGGCCTAGGCAGCACACACAGACGTCGTGGGAGTCACCAGTGTTGATTTTTTCTCTGCACTCACAGTACCAGAAATGTTTAGATGGTTCTTTTGACAAGATACAGGTCACCAAAAATCACTCTAAATGTGATTACTTGTAATAAAGGAATACAACTCTAGCAATATGCAGTGATGTTTCCTTAGTGGTCTGACGAGTTCAGATTGATGACGGGAAAAGAACTGAGAAGAGGATGGGCCACCTATGTTTATGTGTACGCTGATGTGTGATATAATCGTGGGTAGCACCTGGAAGAGTGCATGCAAAAGTTTCCATGTGGCAGCTGTAAGTTCCAAAGGTGTGGTCCGCTGAATGAGATATCCACAAAGATGATCATAGAAACAGAAAATGACGGCAGATAAGGACCGCTAGGCCCATCTAGTCTGCCCATTTAATATACATGTTTCCACCCAGTTTCAAACTGGGGACCTTTCGCATGTTAAGCAAACGTGATAATCACTACACTATGGAAACTCCATAAGGCTAGGCTGTAGGTGAGAACAGAAAAATGCAATGTTAAGTATAGGGAAACCAAAAGGTCCCCCCCCCTCCTGTTTTTGACACTGCGCCATATCTCAAAAACCGAAAAAGATGCCATCACAAAACTTTTCACCTCTTGAGACTGTAGCAGCCTGACTACATGTGACAAATTTTGTGCTATTTCATTAAATGACGCCACAATGATTAAGGTGCAAAAATTGGGGTTTAACATTAAATGGCCTACTCAACACTTATAATGAGATATAATAAAGATCTACTGAAGAGTCATTCACAGCCGGAGTTGTACTTTTTTTTTTGTTTGTTCATGAATTCATTGTACTTTTTCCATCCCTGCCCTGGCTGTCTTTGGGCACCCTCTCTTCCCAGCCCCATCACCCACTGTCCCCAGGACTTACCTTCCGACCAGTCAGTGCCCCATGGAGGACTTAGAGCTGGGTTGCAATCGGAAGCCCACTGAGCAGTGTGGGGCCTGCAGAAGAGAGGAGGTATCATGCTGCTGCAGGTGAGGGATGTGTTTACTTCCCTCATTAGTCCCCTCCCCTGAGCGCTTTGTGGGCTAGGGTCAAGTGTATGTCTGCACACAAGTATGCATATGTTCTGACCAGGAAACACCCACCCACCCAATGCAGCTCAACTGCACTGCCACCTGTGGTCACCCAGGTGGCAGTGTCGTAGCGGAGCAAGCAGTCCCCCCACCCAGGAGG
The DNA here is from genome assembly GCA_016271365.2 of Neoceratodus forsteri. NCBI lineage: Eukaryota > Metazoa > Chordata > Ceratodontiformes > Ceratodontidae > Neoceratodus > Neoceratodus forsteri. Next base: position 1,213,534,410 of record CM057458.1, read on the forward strand.
AGGACAGCATCCTCTGCCTAGCCTTTGATGACCCGGGCTCGCTTTCGAACATGGGTCACTAGCACTGCAAGCAGTAGCGCTACCACTGTGCCAATGGGCCAGCATCTGGTTTGTACTTCTGTCAAAGGAATGAAATGCTGGATCCTGTTACAATGGTTGTCAGTGAATGGATTTTCCAGCACTGTGCTGAAGCCAGCGGCCTTTATTCCGCACTAAATGCCAGAAGCCTAGCAAACAAACTTAACACACTTCAGGCAATGGTGGCAAATGTAAGACCTCATAGCCATTAAAGAAACATGGGCTACTGGGAAAAATGACTGGAACCTGGCAGTACCAGAGTATACCATGTATATGCAAGATGGGGTAAGGGAAAATTACATGGGTCAGCCCTCTATGTCAAGGAAGGCATAGCGGTCACAGAAGACGGGTCAATCAGGGGAGGAAACGGGGAGGCAAAATCGCTCTGGGTACAGCTCACGACAGGACTGGGAAAGAAAAATCTGCATATGAGGGTGGCCTATAGAGTGCCAGGACAGGGAGACAAAGGGGACCGGGAACTAGGGATAGAAATTGATGAACTGCTGAAATAAGATTCCAGTGTTTAGATTAGGGTTTGGATATTGGTGACATTGATTTTTTGTAGGGTACTGTCACCTTAAATAATTTTTAATGTTTCTTATGGGTTATCTGTGTTAGGTTTTTTCTTTCTTGATTTAGAGTTTTCTGTTTTATATTTTTTATAACAGGTTTCTGTGGAGTATTTCTTGGCTCTTGGATACAGCTGTGAAAATAAGGGAGCTGCCATTTAAGATGATGGGGTTGGTAGTGGGCTTGGTCTGCATGGTTCAGCTATTTGCTATCATGGAGACTGACACTTTAACAGAAAGATCATGTACCTATGTAAATTGTTTTTTGAACAACTCTAAGTTACAACAAGCATCTAAGCTGACCATGCGGCGAAACCCTTTCAACCTTATCAAAGAAGAACTTTGTGTTAAATACTTGGTAATACAAATAGGGTATACCTGTTCATGTGATCAGGCATTATTGTTGTCTTTGGCTCTTTGTGGAGATGTCGAATTGAACCCAGGTCCAAGGGGAGGAACCATTAAAATGGTCTTAGACAATGCACGAAGTATGATCAAAAAAATGGACTACTTTAGAACCTGGGTAGAACATGAAGAGCCGGACATAGTAATGTTGACGGAAACTTGGTTAAAAAAGGGAATTGAAAATAATGAGATAGAATTAAGGGATTTCTATCATTTTAGGAAGGATCGGGGAACACGGGGGGGTGTTTTGATGTACATTAGTCATTCAATTGGTCACTCTAAATTTTATTCTCAGGGTCAGTTGAGGGTATTGAATGTTTATTAATTGAGATACAAGCATTAAAATTGGCTATAGGAGTGGTCTATTCGCCACCTAAAATAAATACTATTCATTTTGACAAATTTTCACACGTTCTAATGGAACATTTGGGTCAATTACAAGTAATTCTGGCTGGTGATTTTAATCAGCTTGGGGCTGCCCTAGGGGCCAAAAGTTGGAAAATTCAATGAATTGTTTAAATTTAATACAAATCATAGACATTCCCACAAGGAAAGGTTCCCTAACTAGTAAAGGCAACATTTTAGATCTGATGTTTGTCTCATCTGAATTGACTATTTTGGAGAAAAGTGTATGTGCACCTAGTTTAGGAGACCATAACGTAGTTAAGTGCGTGTTTTCTATGATTAAAAATATTACCCCCGTAAAGTTGGTACCATAAATATCCAAAAGATGTTATTTAAAATTTAACAGTTTGTCATTTAGAAAGTACCTTCAGGGACTTCCATGGTATAGGATTTTTCTTATACCAGATTTAAATTTGGCTGTACAATAATGCTTGGTAATGCCTGTGATAAATTTGCCCCATATAAAAAAGTAAATCAAAGATTAAAACATTTCTCCATGGTTAACCATAAAAATAAAAAAAAAATGATTAGAACAAGAAACCAAGTTTGGAAAAAGGCAAACAAAACACTAAAAAGTGAAGTTTGGGAACAATATAAAAGGATAAGGAACAAAGTAATACAGGAAATTAGGAAATCAAAAGCTTTTTATTATAAACAGCGGATTAAAGAATCAACCAACCTGGGTGCCTATTGGTCTGTAATAAAAAATCTTATGAATCCCATTTATAACCAGAGTAAGATAAAATTGAGTCAAGATGGGAAAGTGTTTGAAACAAATAAAGTTGCTGATTTTTTGAATGACTACTTTATAAACCTCCCCGACCTGAAATTGAAATCCACATCTAAAATTAATATAGTGAATGAAGTAAAGGATGGGAGTTTTCTAGATGAAAAAATACCTAAATTTAGATTCAGGAGAGTAACTAACAAAGAAGTTCTAAAAAGTATAAATAGATTAAAAACAAACAAGGCAAGTGGTCCAGACAGAATAGATAAATTATTGAAGGAAGCTGCCATGGAATTTTCACCTATATTACGGGATATCTTTAATTGGAGTTTAAGGGAGGGACAGTTTCCTCCCAGCTGGAAACTAGCCAAAGTGATATCAATAGATAAGGGAGAAGATCCCATGGACGCCTCAAATTATCGTCCAATAGCCTTGTTGTCTACAGTATCTAAGATATTTGAAAAAATTGTTCATGATCAGTTGATGAAATATTTGGAAAAGTATAACAAATTAACCCAACAACAATATGGTTTTAGTAGAGAAAACCCTCGCCACTGTGACTCTCAAGGGTGACTTTTAGATCTCATAGCTACTCTGCTTGGGGAGGTGAAGTCCGTAAGCGTATACGGGACCTATCCAAAGCATTTAATTTAGTAAACCACAGCATTTTGATAAATTCACTGAAAAAAATAGGAGTAGAGGAAGAAACCTGTAGTTGCTTTACATCATATCTTGATAGTAGGTCACAATTTGTTGCCTTAAATGGCCAACAGTCAAGATTAGACTATGTGACAAGAGGGGTTTCCCATGGATCCATCCTGGGCCCCCTCCTGTTCATAGTCTACCTGAATGACTTGCCAAAAAACATCAGATACTCACAAATTCGTCTTTATGCAGACGACACGGTATTAGTAGCAGTAGGAAAAACTACAAGTGAAGTAGAACTAAAGCTACAAAGTGACTTTTGTACAATGTAAGGTTATTTTTCATCTTTGGGTCTATTAGTAAATAATAAAAAGACACAGGTTATGTCCTTTGCAGTAGATAAGAAGGGTGTTTCAAAATCAAAAATAATGACCCAAGAAGGTAAGTTCTTAGAACAAACAAACATACAAGTATTTAGGGATACACATAGATCAGTGCTTGACTTTTCAACAGCATATAATAAACTTAATAAAGAAAACAAATGCTAAGATTGAAGCTATGAGATGAATATCAAACTGTATGACAAGAGAAACAAGATTGACCATGATAAACCAACTAGTATTACCAGTTATCGATTATGGAAGTCATATTTATAAGCATACAACAAAAAAATATTTAAATGACTACACTCTACAACAAGCTTGCAAGATTTGTGTTAAACAGTGACCCTAAAACTCATCATTGTATCATGTATATATAATTAGGATGGACCCTATTAAATTTACGGGCAAAGGCAATCTAGTTGAACCAGGTCTGGAGTATACTCAAAAATAAATCCTTAAATAATTTAAAAAATATATTACAAAAGCCCAAACATGGTTTAAATTTGAAAAACGTGCCAGGGATTTAATTATACCTAAATTAACTAATCGGTTTAGTGAAATGACTCTTCAGTATCAGGCAGCTTCTAGCTGGAATTGCCTCCCCCCTTTTCTACGTGAATTAACTATCACTGATAATGCTTTTAAAAATGGTATGAACCATGAACTCAGTTTTCGCTTGTTACTGTAACAGGTGAAATAATGAGGTTAAATGACTATTAGCCTGTTTTTGATGTTTTTGTAAAAATTGTAATGTATTTGTACTTTTTGTATGTCTTGTATTTTTGTACTGTGTCAAACATTTGTAAAGTTGTAATTATTTTTGTTTTATGTAAACAGGTAAGCCTGTGAATAGGGATTTTCAAAACCCTAATGGCTATATCACTGTATAAATAAAATTTTACCATACAATACCAAATTGAGAATAGGGATGCAAGGGGAGTTAGTGGTGATGGGGGATTACTATCTACCACAGACAGACAGACTGGGACATTCCAGCATCCTAGAGCACCAGAAGTCAGACCCGGACAGATTTTTTGCAGGACAACCTGCTAGTGCAACTGGTCAGGAAACCTACAAGACCCGCTGCCATTCTTGATATGGAACTCACCAACTTGGAACTGAACAGAAGGTGGAGTGCTAGACGGAGAACCATTCAGGTCCAGTGAGCTTAACACCACAAGGTTTCAACTGGCTTTGTATACCAGGATACCATAGTCAAAGGCTGAGAGAACTAGCCTGGGATAACTTGGATGGAGTGGGCCAAATCAGAGGGGTGGAGGAGAGGTGGGGAGAAATTAAAGGGGCCATTCTGAAAGCAACCAAATCATGCTTCAGAACAGTTACTAAGGGTGACAGGCACAAAAGACCAACCTGGTTCTCTATGAGGGTCAGAGAGGCAGCAAAGGCCCAAAAAGGGCCTTCATTAGCTACAAGGAGAAACACGGGGACAAAGAATGGAGTAAAGGCCCTTGGTAGTCAACCGGTGCCCACATTTCATTAGCAAGTGGACATTATGCTAATAAAAAACAGTTCAAAAGCTGCCGCCTATTCAGTATAATGGGGCGCACCCCCACACACTCACTGGCATCTCATCATCATGCTAGTGAACAGGGGGGCGAAGCCAGCAGCAGACTAAAAACTGGGAAGTCCACCGGACCCGGTTTATACAATTTTACGAGTGCAGTAACTTTTTAAAGGCTGCATTCTTTGGGGGCATCTTTACATGCAGACACTCCTGTGGGGGTAAGTCACTGTTTATGCAGTGGCAGGGGGGGAATTAAGGCATGTTGGTGATTCTCTTTAAGGAGAAGGAATACAGGGCAAGATGCCTCTGTTCACAGACGACACTAAGCTCTGTGACAGGGTAGACAGGAGGAGGTCAGGGAGTTTATTTCATTTTTGATAACCGGGTAAGTGCACTAGACATGCCTATTTTCAGGCACGACACAGGAGAGTACAAATGAGAACATTCAAAGAAAATACAAGTACAGTATGGTACAGAAAGTGAAAGAAACATCACAAATTAGGTCAGAAACATCACTGGAAATAATACAAATCAGAAAAATGGACAGCAAACATTGTAAAATACAATTCAATTTGGTACAAAGATGGTACAGTAGAAAAACTACTTCACATTAGGTCATAGACATTATTAGGAATAATGCACAACTGAAATATAAATAGCATACATTGGGAATACAATATATGGAGGGCATACAGTGAGGAAAATACAACATTGAGAAATGTCAGTTTTACAATTTGACACAAATATTCTCAACAGATTCCTAGACAATAAATAATAAAAATCAGGTAGAAGGAGCACAATGTATGAGGTGGGCTACCAGGGTGCTTAGGTCAAGAGAAGGAGAGAGAAACAAAATAAATGGAGCAGTTTACAGGATAAGACAGAGGGGCAGAAATACAAGTATGGCTAGGGTGCAAATAGGGCAAAGTTGCAAAAGAAAGGACATTGTGGTGGGTGATCAGGGTTAAGTGCAGTGAAGACAGCTTGGGCAAAGGCCAATCAAGCAGGAAGGAGAGGGGAGAAAAATGCAGGGAAGGAGATGTAGTGGAGAGAATTCAAGGAGGATGAAAACAACTGCATGAATCCATTGTTATAAGGTATGTACATAGTGCCCTTTTGAAGTTTTCATGAGTTGGAGACCTCCCGAAGCCTCCTGGTAAAGAGTTCCAGAATTTGGGGGCAGCATGGGAAAAGGCCCAGGTCCCCATTTGAATTTTACAACTAGGAATAATTAGAAAAGGTTGATCCCTTGAACAAAGGTTATAACTCGGGTTCGTTGGTGTCAGCATATTAGCAAGAGAGGAGAGAACGCCGGTTTGAATGATATTATCTATGAGGCAACCAAGGGATAGAGATCGATGACCTGAAGAGGACGGCCAGTTTAAGTCACTGTAGAGCTTACAGTGGTGAGTAAGGCATGGAGATGATGAGGCATAACAACAAATACTGTTGTAAGTGGCATCCCACTTAAGAAGGAAGTTTTTTTGCAGCTCCAGAGTAGGTAACCAAGCCATAGGCAAGGGCAGGAAGTAGAATACTCTGTGTAATGGCAGTCCTAACACAGGAGGTTAGAGCATAGCTTGTACGATAGGCAATACCAATTTTTGAATTTACAGTTTTTGCAAGTGGTGGAAATATGAAGGTCAAATTCTAAAGAGGGGTCTAGCGTGATCCCAAGATACTTAATAGAGCGAGTTGCAGAGGAATCTGCAAATGTTAGGTGGTTCAAGGTTTGGCTGTTGAAATTCATGGTCAAACAGCACAAGGTGATGCACACAGGGAACAAGAATTCCAGCATGGAATACTGTATGGGAGGGGTTATGCTGGCCACTGTTTCAGAGGAAAGGGGTTGGAAAGTTATTATAAGTGACTCCCCTGAAACAAGCTAGCCAGTGTAACAAGGCCTACAGCAAGGCATCCAGAAGAATAAATTACTCACCATAGTAATGTTGTTTCTTCTAATGGAGTCTTGCTGTGTTCTGGCAATATGCAGTTAGCCCCAGCACTTGAACTGCCCCAGAGAGGAAAGAGTTAACTCTATGCAGAAGCATAGAACGTTGAGCTCATGCTCAGTTTTCAAACCTCTGTCTCTGGTACTTACCAGTGTAACCGTCATATTCTTATGAGCAAACTAATTAAGTAGTAAACCATGGAACTTGTTTATTATATGCCCAAAAGGCAACAATTTGGGTTCCAAAAAGACTCAAGTCGAGAACCCAAGAAAATAAGGTAGTGACAATATAATATATATATTAAACATAACAATAGTAACAATAAAACAACTACCCCACCCTTAAGAGGGAGGTTACAAGGTACTCCCCTGAGGTGCAACACTGTAGCTGCCAGCCCACTTCCAAAAACTAGGTTCTGAGATGGGAGGCAGGGAGGGAGGTCAGAATACAGCAAGACTCCATTAGAAGAAACAACATTACTATGGTGAGTAATTTTTTCTTCAAACAACATGAAGTCTTGCTGTATTCTGACAATATGCAGACTACCAAGCAGTTCCCCTAGGAGGAGGGAATGCAGAACCTACTTTGGAAACAGGCTCTGCAGTACTGCTGAGCCAAACCTAGCATCACTCCTAGCCTGGATGTCCAGAGAGTAATGTTTGGTGAATGTATGGACTGTTTTACAGGTGGCTGCTTTACAGATTTCTAGCAAGGGTACATCTCTAGCCGCAGCCAGAGTAGCAGCTGTACCCCTAGTTGAGTGAGCCCTCAGGCCTGGAGGGGGTGTTTTGCCCAATTTGTCATAGCAGAATTGTATACAACAGACAATCCACCTGGCAATAGTTCTTTTGGTAGCAGGCTTACCTTTCCCCACTTCACCATAAGTGAGAAACAATTGAAGACAGTCATTTCTGTGTGCCTTAGTATGCTCTACAGCATGTAGTAGCAAAGAGCCCTTTTAACATCCAAATTGTGTAATCTTCTTTCCCCTGAAGAAGAATGGTCAGTGAAAAAACACAGGATGAGACATAGACTAGTTTAGATGAAAATCTGATACCACTTTGGATAAGAACCTCCTATTGGTTCTTAGGACCACCTTATCCCTATGGAAAGCGATGAAGTCAGGTTCGACTGACAGGGCCTGTAATTTACTAATCTGTCTGGCAAAAGTAATAGCTACCAGGAACACAGTTTTCCAGGTCAAGTACTTAAGCTCGGCCGAAGCCAGAGGTTCAAAGGGTGGCTGCATAAGCTGGGCAATGCAGACATTAAGATCCTAAGCCGGAGTAGGCTCTCGAAATGGAGGGTTAATATGAACCAGACCTTTGAAAAACTTACTGAAAACAGGATGAGATGCCAGGGAAGAGCCCTTCCCTGCTGAAAGGAATGCAGAGACAGCTGCTAGGTGAACCTTCAGAGTTGCAGGCCTAAAGCCTAGACCATTAAGATGAACGAGAATCTAAGGCTGTAGCAATGCTTGCCGAATGAAGCACAATGCTCTTCTGAGAACACCAAATGCTGAATCTTTTCCGTTTGGAATTATAAGTTTTTCTAGTGGAAGGTTTCCTGGAAACCTTCAAAATTTGCAGGACTTCCCGAGAAAGATGCAGGCCTGCATATTCTAACTTTTCAAGAGCCAGGCTTTAAAGTTGAGACACTGGAGACTGGGGTACCAGATCCTCCTGAGAGGAAGTTAGGAGATTGCATCTCTTGAAAAGAGACAGGGGACGTGACACTGCCAGAGACAGCAGCAGAGGATACCAAGGCTGTCTAGCCCAACCTGGAGCCACCAGTATCACTATGCAGGGTTGAGATCTGATTTTGATCAGGACTCTGAACAACAGAGGGAAGGCACAGAGAAACCTGCCCTTCCAATCCAGAATGAGAGCATCCAGCGGAACAGTCCCCAGGACTGGAGGTCTGCAACAAAACAGAGGAAGTTGGTGATTGTCCGGGGCTGCAAAGAGATGCATCTCTGGAGTGCCCCATCTGGAGAAGATGACCTGTAGTATGGGAGGGTCCAGGGACCATTTGTGATGCCCCTGGGAGATTCTGCTAAGAACATCTGCTAGTACATTGTCCTTTCCTGGAAGGTGAACTGCAGTCAGGGAAGTCTGAAGAGAATAGGCTAGAGACCACAGTTTCATGGCTTCTGTGCATAAGGCCATTGACCAAGTGCACCCCTGCTTGCTGATGTACCACACTGTGGTGGTGTTGTCTGTCCTGACTTGGACCATCTTGCCCCTGACTGACTCCGAGAAGACCTGAAGGGCTAGAGAAACTGCCCCAAGTTGCAGGAGATTGATATGAAGGAGAGACTCTTGTGGAGACCAGACCCCTTGAGCCGTAAGGGCTCTCAAATGGGCTCCCCAACCTAGGAGAGAAGCATCTGTAGTTAGGACTACTGAGGGGACTTGGGAGAGAAATGGAACTCCTTGTCTGAGGTTGTCCTGGTCCAGCCACCACTAGACAGCTTGGACCAGAGTCTGAGTCACTGGAATCAATTTGGTGAGAGAGTCTCTTTTCTGAGACCAAAAGGACCTTAGGTGGAACTGAATGTCCTTCATCTGAAATCTGGCTCCTTGCACCACTGCAGTGGAAGCTGCCATGTGGCACAGGAGTTGAAGAAACTGTCTTGCTGGATGAGAGACCAGAGGCTGAAAGGAGGAAGCAAGATCTGTTAGAGCTTTCACCCTTGTCGAAGGAAGGACGGCCTTTGCTTGGATAGTATCCAATTCTATCCCTATGAAAGTAAGAAGTTGTACTGGTTCGAGAACAGACTTTGGGAGATTGAGAAGAAACCCCAGAGAACTGAGCAAGTCTTGAGTGATTTGTAGAGCTGACTTGACCTTGTCGGATGACTGACCTACAATAAGCCAGTCGTCCAGATATGGGAAAATGGAAATACCCTGCCTTCTGAGGAAGGTAACTACTACTGCAAGGCACTTTGTGAACACCCTTGGAGCTGATGTTAGGCCGAATGGCATGGCTCTGAACTGATAGTGGCCTGAAGGCAACTCGAACCTGAGGTACGTTCTGTGGGAGCACCTGATAGGAATAAGGAAATAGGCATCCTTGAGGTCCAGGGATGCAAGCCAATCCCCTGGCCTTAGAGAGGGAAGAATTATTCCCAGAGTCACCATTTTGAATTTTAGTTTTGAGATGTGTTTGTTCAAATACCTTAGGTCTAGGATGGGACACCACTCCCCTGTCTTTTTTGGAGTAAGGAAGTACCTGGAGTACAGGTCTTTGCCCCTGTGTGGAGTAGGAACTTTCTCTAAGGCTCTGACAGCCAGAAGAGACGAAACCTCTGCCTCTAGGGCAAGGGTCTCTGAGTTGGATGCAGGTGGGAAAGACCTGGCCCTCAGTTTTGGAAACCTTTTGAAGCTGAGGGCCAGTCACTGGCTTACTACCTCCAGGACCCACTTGTCTGAGGTAACAGACTTCCAGGCCTGGAAGTAGTAAGCCAGCCTGCCTCCTACTGGAATGGGGAAGTCGACCCAGGCCGACACATCAGGGTGTCTGCTTGGCAGGAGCTTTGGACTGGGAAGAGGATGCAGCCCTGCTCATCCCCCTCCTCCCCTCCCTCGAAAGAACCCCCTCTATGGGAAGGAAGAGGAAGCCTGAGCTTGGTAGAAAGGCCTGCTCCTGCCCCAGACTGCTGCTTGTGAGGAGTGGCTTGCCTCTCTTTGGCCTGTGCACTCCTGTAGGTGGACCTGTACTCGTCCATTTTCTTCATGTAAGCCTCTGTCTGCTCCCCAAACAGAGAGTTACCCACTACAGGGAAATCCATAGCCTTGGACTGGGTATCCTGGGAAAGGCTAGTACATCTGAGCCAAGCATGTCTCCTGAGAGAGACAGATGTAGCCATGACTTTTGATGTCACATCACTGGAGTCCACAGCAGCATGAAATACAGGTTACTCACCTGTAACAGGAGTTCTAGGAATGGTATATGTTGTTCATCCACACTCATTGGCAGTATCCTTGCCGCTTTAAATCTTGCCGGAAGGTCTTCAAGCTTGCTCCTCCCACCCACCCGGGTGGTATAACTCTCGGCTCCGCCCCATGGCCTTGAGATCTGACCTGGCTGGAAGCTCAGGTTGTGCGTCGAGGAGCCGGGAGGTCAGGAAATGTGGATGAACAACATATACCATTCCTAGAACTCCTGTTACAGGTGAGTAACCTGTATTTCTAGGGACATGGATATGTTGTTCATCCACACTCATTGGCAGACTCCTAGCAGTTCTCCGGGAGGAGGGAGGCAAGACGCACACCCCCATATACTTACTTGGGAAAGAGAGACTGGAGGACAGGGGCCCCAAAACCAGCATCCAGGCGTGACTCAAGGTCGATGTGGTAGTGGGTAATGAAGGTGTTTGCTGACTTCCAGGTAGCAGCCCCAGATTTCCTGGATAGGACGCCCCTGGAAGCAGCCACACTGCAGCAGTATGGCGGGTAGAATGAGCTCTTATCCTCTGGAGGCTCCATGCCCGCCAACTTATAGCAGAGATCTATGCAGGAGGTTACCCACCTGCTTATCGTCCGCACACTTGCAGGTCTGCCAGATGCGGCTTCAGCGTGAGGTGACAAACAGCTTGGCAACCTCTCCCGAATTTCAGCCGTCGCTCCTTATAATAAGCGAGCGCCCTTCTAGGGTCCAGAGTATGGAGCCTATATTCGGCCTCCGAGGTGTGATTGGGGTAGAACACCGCAGAGTCAGCACCTGGTTAAGGTGAAACACCGACACCACCTTCGGAAGGAATTTCGGGTGGGGGCGCAGGACAACCTTGTCCCTGTGGAAGACCAGGTAAGGAGACTCGATGCAGAGCGCCTGGAGCTCTCCCATCCTTCTGGCTGACGTGATAGCCACCAAGAAGGCGGTCTTCCACCACAGGTGAGAGAGCACACCTGTGCATAGGTTCAATGGCTTGCCCATGAGCTTTGCCAGTACCAGCAGTAGATCCCACGGAGGTGGGGGTTCCTGCGACTGGAGGGGAAATGTGATCAAGGCCTTTGAAAAGCGCCAGACCACCTCTCTCCGCCACCGACGCTTCCCGGCCCGCGCCTGTAAGCAGAGATGGCTGCCAGGTGCACCCTTAGGGTCGTCGACCTAAGCCCTTGACTAGAAAGGGACCATAAATAGTCCAAGATGCTTGCCAAGGAACAGGAGGAAGGGTCCAAGCCCTTGTCTCTGACACCAAATGGAAAACCTTTTCCATTTGAAGGCATAGCATTTTCTGGTCGACTCACTCGGGATGCCTCAACTACATTGAGGACCTCGTCGGAAAGACCCAAGGCCTGGAACTCTAGCCGCTCAGGAACCAGGCCGTCAGGTGCAGGGATTGAAGGTCCGGATGGAACACCTTCCCTGATTGACTGAGAGCAGGTCCGGCGAGCTGGAAGCTGCCGCGGAGTCCTGGAGCTGAGACTGAGGAGATCTGGTACCAGAACTGGCGAGCCAGTCTGGGGCTATCAGAATCACCTCGCCTTGTCCCTCCTCACCTTGAGAAGCACCTTGTGGATCAAGGAAATGGGGAAGGCGTAAAGAGGCCCGGGGTCCATTGCCTCGAGAAGGCATCCCCTGCAGCGAGCCCTGCTGAGGGGCGGGCATGGAACAGACTCAACCCAGCGTTCTCCATGGAGGCAAACAGGTCCACCTGAGGTGTGCCCCAAAGGAGAACAGATGCTGTACTACCTCCGGCAGGAGAGACCACTGTGGGATGCAGCCCCTATCCGGCTCAGGGCATCGGCCAGGGTGTTGGAGGCTCCTGCTGACGTGAATGGCTAGGAGATCCGCCTCCAGGCTGCGCACGAGTGACCAAATGCGGAGAGCTTCCTTGCATAGAAGCATGGAGCTGGCCCCGCCCTGGCGGTTTAGATAGTACATGGTCGTGGTATTGTCCGCCTGACTCGGACCACTTGACCCGGAGGAACGGAGCAAAGGCGGTGAGAGCTAGGCGGACCGGCCGGAGCTCCAGCAGGTTGATGTGGCATCGGGACTTGCTGGGACCAGAGGCCATGAGCCCGGTGTTCCCCAGATGGGCACCCCAACCCATCAGAGAGGCATCGGTCGATAGAGAGACCGCCGGCTCGGGCGGACGAACGGGATGCCCTCCCTGCAAATGATCTGGAACGGTCCACCACTGGAGCATGCCCCACATCCCCTGTGTCACCGACAAAGCTGGTCCAAGGGATCGCAGCGTGCAGACCACTGGCTGGCCAGTCCCCACTGAAGGGCGCATGTTCCAGCGGCCCAACGGACCACGCTGGTGCAGGCCGCCATAAGGACCCAGGAGGTGCAGGAAGTCCCGGCAGGGCGCATTGCCCAACCAGAAATGATCGGGCAAAGGAGGAAAGAACCTCGGCCCTGTCCGCTGGAGCCGCGCTTCTGGCTCAAGAGAGTCGAGCCGCGCCCGATGAATAGAATCACCTGCTTCGCCCGAGTTCGACTTGGCCTTGTTGATAAGGAGGCCCAGTTGAGAGCAGACCTGGAGGCCAGATCTCTGACCACTCCGCCTCCTTCCTGAGGGGAGCTGCTATCAGCCAGTCGTCCAGGTAAGGGTACACCGGACCCTCGGGCGCCGCAGAGAATGCTGTCACCACTGCCATGCATTTGGTGAAGACCCTGGGAGCTGGAGACAAGCCAAGGGCATGGCCGGAACTCGAAGAGGGATCCTTCCGCCGGAGCGAAGGAATCTCTGGTGAGACGGACGGATAGGGACGGAAAAAACGCCAGCCCTGCAAGTCCAGAGAGCAGAACCACACGCCGCTGCTCAAGGATGGTATTATCTGAGCCAGAGTGACCATCCTGAAGTTCGAGACCTTAGGAACTTGTTTAGGTCGTAGGTCGAGAATGGGGCGCCAGCCCCGTCCCTTTCGAACCAGGAAGTACCTGGACACAAACCCTGGGTCTGAAGGAGGGTCCACCACCTCTCTTACCACCTCCTTCTGGAGGAGGAGGAAGGCGATATGACTCGACGAGCCGCCAGTGAGCTGGGGATCCAAGCCCCGAGGGGCGCCAGCTCCCTGAAGGGTGGTGCCTGCTCGAATTCCAGGGCAGGCCTCTTCACCACCTCAAGACCCACCTGTCACGTGGTAACAGCGGACCAGGCGGAACGGGAAGTGCGCCGGAGCCGCTCTACCAGGGGGACCCAGGGTAAGGGACGGGGATGGGGCTACACCCTCAGCCCGGCCACTGGGCAGGGCTTGGAGGAGGACCGGCCGAGGACCTCCCAGGCCCTTTCCTCCCTGCCTCCTGTTGGAGAGGCGGCGGCTTGGGTTTGGGATGCCAAGGCCGAGCCTGCTGGCCCTGACGTTACTGGGCAGGCGGCGCCGAGGGCTGGAAGACGAAGAGGGCTTAGGCTGTGGTTTGCGGCCTTTGTCCTTCTGAGCGGAAGAGACCGAGTCCAAGGTAGCATTGGACTTCTCGATCCTCTGCAGGTGACCTTCCACCCCAGGGCTGAAGAGGTCAGTCCCCAAAAGGAACATCCGCCAACTTGCGCTGGGTATCCAGTAAAGGTGGATATCCTCAGCCAAACCCTGACCGCATAGCCACTGCGGCCACACCGATCTGGCACATGAGTCCCTATATCCAAAGCAGTCTGGAGCTGCTGTTTGGCCACTGCCCTGCCCTGGTCCCGCACCTGCTTAACCGTAGTCTGCAGATCGGCGGAAGATGAGGGATGACCTCATCCAGGAGCCCAACAGGCATGAGAAAATGTCCATGAGGGCGGCGTTAACTGGCCTGGCAGAGGCCGAGAGAGGGCCTTGGCGAGACTTTTTCGCCCGACATAGTCAATTTCTTGGACTCCTTGTCAGGAGTTTGTCCACATCCCTGGCGTTGCCCGACGCGCTGAAACGCTGTCGGTAACCAACCTCAGCAGAGGGTGTTCCAAAACGGACAAGGAACCGTAGGGACCGCATACTTCCTGGCCATCCTGGCCGGCGCAGGGCAGGAAGGAGGCGCTGCCAAAGCTCCAGTGCCGGACCCACTAGGCCTCGGCCACGGAAGGCCTCCGTCGGAGAATCCCTCGGTCCAGAATCTCCGTGAGGATACCTGGCCCGTTGGAAAGCGGGTTCGAGCTCCATCCCGGTAGACTCGAGATGAGCCGAAGCAGTCCTAGGAAGGACGCACGGGCTATCGTCCATTGACTGACCTCCTGAAGACTCCAAGTCCAGTCGCGGAAAAAGGAGGAATCATCTTCGGACTCGGAAGAGTCCTCAAAAACTGCCTCTGGCCTGAGCCACCCTTCACCTGCCGAGGTCGGTCGGGATGGGGGTAACTGACAGCCGATGGGGTAGACCTTAGCCATCGAGAATCTGGTCGGAGCCCAACTGGTGGCTGTGGAGGCGGGAGGTTCCACCGATCGATGGTGGAGCAGCTGGTTTTGGCGAACAACCGGCCTGGGTATAAACTCCTCGGATAAGTCGAGGGTTGTGCCGACACGTTCGGTGACACAGCCACTTAATGGCGGGGAGGCGGCAGGGGTGGCTTATTCCGGCCAGGAGAAACTGTTGCAACATAAGGTCCTCGTACCGTAAGCGTAATTCTTGAGCCTCCCTCATCCGAGGAGGAGGCGAGGATAATGCGACGCCGCTTACCGCGGTGCCGAGACGAGACCGCCTATGACGGTGGGATCGGCGTGGACCACGAAGAGGTCCGAGACCGAAGTCCGGAATTTCCGAGGTCGGTAGCGGGAGGTGTCGGCCGGAACCGGCACTCCTTCCGCTCGGATGGTCCATCCGAGGGCTCCAGAACGGAGGCACAGGCGACCCACAGGATCCTCAACTCCTCCCGGGGAACAGGGAGAGAGGAATCTCGGCTGCTAAAGGCGACAGCCCGTCCAATGGGTCGAGAAAAATCTCGACTTCATCGGTGGGAGTCTCGGTCAACTGACCTGACGGGGACACCGTGAGGCCAGTGGCCGAAGCCGACGGTCGACGGCCCGGGGAGAGGGACCTTTCCCGCTCCCAGAGCGTCGACGGAGGGACTTACCTGTCCTCTTTTGGACGAAAATTAAGGTCCAGCAGGCATGGCCTTCTCCTTTAGTGGAGAGGGACAGACAAAGCTCCTTAAAAGAAGCTGCCGTGCAGGAAGAACCAGAGAGGCCCAGGATAAATGCCGCTGACGAGGAAGATCATGACCCATACCGCTTCCTCTTCGAGGCGACCATCCGTCGGAGCTGATCCGCCAACCGCGCCCCTGAACAGCGCAACCGGGCCTCCTTGGACTTCACCGGAGGGAAACGCTTCTCGGGACGGCCCAGTTGCAATCGGGCAGCACGGTCTTCGAGGACGTAGGACGAGAAAGATGAGCACAGGTCGCAAGCCTGCGGGTCGTGCTCAAGGCCTAAGCAGTAGACACACGTGGAGTGTGGATCCGTCCGAGACATCTTCTGCCCGCATGGGCATCTCCGAAATCCGGGAGTCGATTTGTCCATCGCAGCCGCGAGGGATAGAAGACTGAAGTCTTTGCAAAATTTATTTTAAACCGCAACGGAGAAATAGGAACCAGTCACAAACGCAGAGCGCTAAGGAGGGAACCTGAGCTTCCAAGTGGTAAGGAAGATCTGGCGTCATGGGGCGGAGCCGAGAGTTATACCACCCGGGT
This sequence comes from Neoceratodus forsteri, assembly GCA_016271365.2. Classification (NCBI taxonomy): domain Eukaryota; kingdom Metazoa; phylum Chordata; order Ceratodontiformes; family Ceratodontidae; genus Neoceratodus; species Neoceratodus forsteri. The sequence goes on from CM057458.1 coordinate 1,213,550,711, forward strand.
GGGTGGGAGGAGCAAGCTTGAAGACCTTCCGGCAAGATTTAAAGCGGCAAGGATACTGCCAATGAGTGTGGATGAACAACATATCCATGTCCCTAGAAATTGCACTTTGGATGCCTCAATTCCATCAGCAGTCACCTGCTCCAGCTCTTTGACTAGCTGGGGGGAAGCCTGTTTAGCCAGTTCCAGAACCGTATCCCACCTGGACTTCTGGTACCTGGCTGTGTAGGCCATATAGTTAGCCTGCTTGAGTCCCAAAGAAGATGTCAAATACTGTTTTGTGGCCATGGCATCAACCTTCCTGGAATCTTTGTCTGGGGGGGTGTGAAGCCAAAGGAATATTAGCTCTGTCACAGGCTGCAGCCTGCACTACCCCAACATGGCTGCAATGACTGTATAAAAACTCCGTACCTGAGCCTGGCAGCATATACCTCCTGTCCATTCTCTTATCCACAGGAGGTAAGGAGTTAGGTGTTTGTAAAATCTTTTTTGTCCGTTTCCCCAAGGACTTGTGAAGAGGGATAAACAATCTTTTGGACTCTGGGATGTCCATAAACCCTACAAAATCAGGCTCTTCCTCCTCAGCAGCTTCAACCACTGGGAGCTGGAGGGTTTCAGCCACCTTCTTGTAAAACAAGAAGTGTGAAGGGGACTCAGAAAGCCTGGGAGGGGAGACATTGGAGGGTCTGTCTGGGGAGATGTCCAGTTCAATGGGCACATCCAGATCTTCAAAGTTGTTATCTTCATTCTCGGGATACTCTTCATCTCCCTCCCACTCCTCATAGAAAGCATCTGGATCGTAATCGGATAGAGTCAGATCTGACCGAACTGAGCGCCTAACCGGCGGTACGGGTTCGGATGGAACCGGGCGAGCGACTGAACTATACTAATCGCTTTGGCTATCTCATCAGCAGTGGGAGTATGCGGTGCTGGACTGAACCAGCTGACTTATGCTTCCTTTTCGATGGAACCGACCCCTCAGAGTTGGACCTCCTTTTGCCCGAGGAGGTATCTCCTAGGTTGGTAGGCACCTCCTCAGGTTAGGCCACAACCAAACCGGGCTGGCCATCCGGATCTACTGACTTCTCGGCCTCCCTTTCCTTCAGTCTACTCAACCTTTTTTCTAGAGTGGCTTTAAGGAAGTTTTTACAAATCTGGCAGTCTGTTTTAAGGTGGTCAAACCCCAGACAATAAACACAGATGAGGTGGGGGTCGGCCTTGGCAAAGGCCTCCCCCACACTCAGAACAGTGTTGAAACCCAGTGGGACCATTTTTTTCCTTGGGTTTCTCAGACATGGCCAACCTAAACAATTACCCTTAAAAGCTTTTCAAGCCTGGTAATAACCAACTGACTGGTTACAAACCATGTTATGGGTTCTGTACAAGAACCAGAAAAAATCTGGTTCTTTTGAAACCGATCGGCACCAGAACACCACACTAAATCCCAGAGGAAATAATCAAAAACAAGCAAAAAGGTCAGTTCCTAACTGGACCGTCCGATGAGAAACCGAGACAAAACAATTTCCACAGAATTTTTAAATAAAAGACAAGTCACCACCTATCTACCACACTACCTGTACCGTAGACAGAGGCTGGAAATCCGAAAATAATAGAAAAACTGAACGCTAATTCAAACTCTACCGAACCGAGCAGAGGAGAACTCTCCAGAGCGACTTCAGTGTTAGGCAGAGTAAAGAATCTGACGGTTACACTGGTAAGTACCAGAGAAAGAGGTTTGAAAACCGAGCTCGAGCTCAACGTTCTATGCTTCTGCACACAGTTAACTCTTTCCTCTCCGGGGCAGTTCAAGTGCTGGCGCTAACTGCATAGTGTCAGAATACAGCAAGACTTCATGTTTGAATGTCTGGTTGTACAGGGAGGGGTTTCAATTGCAGCAGAAAAGAGGTAATACTACGTCTCTGATCACTGCTGAGACCTCATCTGGAATACTGTGCTGAATTCGAGAGTCCTTACCTGAGGAAAGACTGAGACAGGCTGGAGATTGTGCAGCATACAATAACCAAAATACAAGTCAAACGGCAGATCTTGTAGGGACTGGCTCAGGGCAGTGAACATGTACTCTGTGCAGCCAAGAAGATCAAAGCGTGACATGAAAGAGATCTTCAAGTTCCTAAAAGATTTAAACAAGATTAACTGCGAGAAACTGTTTAGCAAGAATGGCGGGTCAAAAACAAGGGGACATGAATGGAAACTGTCATAGGGGACGATTCAGAAGGGATGCTAGAAAGTTTTACTTTACAGAGAGAGTGGTTGAGCCATGCTGGAACAGCCTACCAGCAGAGGTGGTGTATGCAATAATTATGAATGGGTTCAAGCATAGATGGGACAAAGTAAAGGGCTCAACAGTTATTGGGGGGGTAGCACTGAGGCAGGAAGCAAGGGTGAGGCGAAGGCAAAAACGCAGTTTAGGCAGTAGGTCATGGCATAGGGTAAAACTGGACAGAATAAATGGACCAATGGTCTTTTTCTGCTGTTATTGTTTATGCTTCTATGTTTCTATACAGGATGCAGTTTCTTAGTCTCTTAAGGGTGAAGCATACCAACACTTTATCCATTGGTTTGGAGAAAAATGGCTGCTTTTGTATGCTCTAGCATTTACAGGGTATAGGTCCTCTATCCAGTTAGACACACTCAAGACAAACTTGCTAATGGCTTGGTTGAAACTGTCAAAAATAATAGTGTTCCAGTCTGTTTCCATGCAGCGAATTGTACTATGTGGAAAGTGTTTTTTCCACCTAACATTCCATTAGGAATGTCTGCTCTTGCTCTGAAGTGAGCAAACTTATCTGAAACAAGGTTTGTTGGGATTACAGCACAAGTACTGGAATCCATTATCTAAAAGGAGCTTCCTGCCAGAGTGGAGTCAACTTTAAAAGCCAGTCAGTTACTGGCTGATGCCACAATCAGTGTTATTAAACTAAAAAGCATAACGTCAGATGCAAACTAAAATATAATTACAAGCCTAATTAGAGAAACAATAGCCCTACTAAGCGTTTTTTTCTTTTCCATTTTAGAGGCACACAGATTCAAAATACAATTTAGTAATTTTCCAACTAAACAGATTTTGCAAAACAGCTCCCAATATTAATTTTACCATCAAATGCTTCTACATATAGGGTTTTCTGCAATTCTGTCTAGAATAAGACACTCTACCTTTACAAAAATACAGGTAGAGTGTGTTAATCTAGACATACCTCTACCTTTACAAAAATACTGGCAGAGTATGTCTAGATTAACGCACTCTACCTGTAAAACCTTTGATACCATGCCACAGGCTGGTATACAAGATTTGGGGATACAGAAAAGAAACTGGCCATGCAACTGAGTACAGAGGATACTACTAAATGGCATCCTTTGTGTGTGAAATCACTTTTTGTGGACACCTCTGGAAGCGGTCCGATCTGGTTTAGTCGAGATGCTGTAGTAGTGGGAAGCTGAAATGCTGCAGAATTTTTTTTGTGACTGTGTAGATGCTCCCCACTGCCTGCAGTATTGCCACTTTCCACAGCTCCCGAGTGTGGACACTCTCAGAATGGCTGCATGCCACACATGGGAGCGGAAAGGCTGCTGCAATGCACTGCATGTGTAAACACATCCTAAGGGCCTTTGTGACTCCTCATGTACTGCATAAACTCTCCTGTTTCCTTATTTACTGCTGACAAGGCTTGAATTTTACATTAATTTGGTATTCCAAGCACATCATAAACAGTGGGCAGAATACCAATTACTAGCTGCTGGTATTCAGGTCTGAGTACTAGCTTGTTACAGAAAAAAAATTCTACATTGTCTAAGAGCACAGCAGAGCTGTATTTTACATCCTGAAGTGGTACTGGTATACAGTACCAGATATTAGTGTTGGATTCGCAAAAAATTAGAATTTTGAACTGATGTTCCATCTGCAACAACAGCTACATTTCTAGCTCTGACTTCATATTGCCTTCTCTAGTACTGCATGTCTCCTTTTCATATACTACATCCCCTCTAGTCTCCTTCTTCAATTCTGCTCTTTTCTATCCTCTCCCACCCACACCTTAAGGGGGTAGGGTCTTATTTTGTCTCTTTAGTGCTACTTTGTACCCCAGTACCCCACCACCACTCTATTATTGCCAACAAGTGCCCCACTGGGAATTTTTTTTGTTTGTTTTGTTTAGAAAATAGGTGCATGATGACATGGGTTCAGTTCCAGAGCCTTAAACATCAAGAGTGGCACAAGTGTCTAACAAGATGCTCAACTTCTCTGTGGATTGAAGGTTTCTGATACTGGAACCGGACTACCCCTGGCAGTCCAGGGGCTTATGAGTCAACATGAAGTGGAATGTATGTGGTGAAAGGAGTGGCTGAAGTACTGGGACTACAGGAGAGGAAAAGGGGGAAAACGGATGCAGCAGTGGGCAAATGACTGTCTCCTTTCAAAATCCACTTAGGGCCCCATGACCATCTAACCTAGGGCCCCACCTTCTCAGGCTGGATTTGTTCTCCCAGTGGGCATGGCCAACCTGCAGGCCCGTGGGTGGGTGGGGTGGGGTGTAATAAAGAGGAGGTTTAGTAGCAGCAGATTGATGTGGAGACCAAGGTTGTTACCTTAGACAGAAAATAAGACAATTCTAGACCATCCACTGCCCTTCAGGACAAACAGTATTGGGTGTAGTTTGGAAAAGCTGCTCATAGTAACAAACTCTAGACAAAAAGAGTTGACCAGGGCTCCATTTTAGGCCCTCTCCTCTTCAGTCTCTACCTCAACTCCCTCCCCTCGGACTACCCAAGTAAGATCCTCCTCTATGCAGATCATGCTGTGCTCTTCGCCTCTGACCCCAGCCGCAACACAATCCAGGCCACCCTCCAACAAGCTTTTGATAGAGCTGAGCACTGGTTCACATCACGAAGGCTAGTCCTGAACCTAAAAAAGACCAAAGCTATGCTCTTCTCGCATCGCCAAAGCAAAGCCAGTGCTGCCCCTCTCGTGATACTGCCTAGCACACTAAACCCATTGAGCAGGTTTCCTGCTACAAGTATCTGGGCATTACCTGTGATTCGGCACTCTCCTTCCATTCCCATATCAATGCCCTTTCTGCTGCCACCAATGTCAGGATTGGACTGTTATACCGCCACAGGGACTGCCTACCACAAGAGGCCCTTAGATTGGCAATCACCTCCTCTATCCTGTCGCTAATCGACTATGGGCTGCCCATCTATGCTGCAGTCAACAACACTGTGCTTGCAAGATTCCAGCTCTCTATAAACAAGGCCTGCAGGCTAATGCTGTGAGCCCCTAGGCGCACCCATACATGCCTGCTGTACTCCACCACCAACTTGCTCAACCTTGAAGAAAGACTCTGTTTCCAAACCTGCCTTCTTGTAAAAAATACCGTGCTAGGGCTCCCCCCCCCCCAGGGTCGCCACCTCCCTGCAGTGCGCCTCCCCCTCAGTCTCCACCAGCAGCACGGTCAAAACCTCCCTTATTGTCCCCAGGGTAAGGTCCTCTATGGCCCAGAGATCCTTTTGCTATCGGGCTTCCTCCTGGTTCAATTCCCTCCCAGCCAACATAGCTGACTCCACTAAGCTTGGTCCTTTCAAGGTCTCCCTCAGAAGCCATATGACAAGCACTTGCTGCTGCAACTGCACATAATCCCCCACCTGCCCCTTACCCTCACCCCTAGACTGGGTTTGCATGGTCTACTTTTGCTGTATATGCCTGGGGTCTCAGGCAACATCTGCTGACTAATGTAATAAAATATCTCTGGTTGCTACTGGACGTGGTACTCGTGTACGTATATTATGACTACTGTGACCTACCTATTACCAAGCTTGTACCATCAGTGAATTCCTGTAACACTGGTTGCTTTTTTAATCTCAGCGTTATGTACTGTACTGTTTTGTTTGCTGTGATGTATTGCTCTTTTTTTTTTTTTTTTTTAGTTAGTGCTTTTTCCCCTGGCACCAGCCTGCCTAACCTCTCGTCCAGGCATCTACTCTCGGTCTCCGGCCGCCGTCCCAAGGACTCCTCTGCTCCAAATGTGGGCCCACAGCTACCCCCACAGCTTGCCCCCAGTGGCGGGGAGGTGGAGAGCCCCCCTTGCTCTGCCACCCGGACCGGATCCAGTAACGCTGCACGCCCTCAAAACCGAAAGGGTCCCCCTTAGAGACTGACATCATTCTGCCGTGACTGGTGCCCTGTTTTCCCTGTTCTCCCAGTGAGTGACGTGTGAGGGGTGCAATGAAGCTGAGGGACAGGAGCGTGTGCACTACCGAACGTACTCCTTCCGGTGTCGGCCCCAGCATGTCCCCCCTTCAGGGACCGCCTGTGCACTGTAAAGCCTCCAACCATCGCCAGAGGTCGCCATCACACAGACAGCAGCACACATCCCCTCCCCGGAGAAGGAGAGCAGTCCTACAGACGCTCAATCCTTCTCCTCCCTACCAACCCCGGACGGCCTAGCTCGCTCCGGGCCCAGGTCGGCGGCGTGTGCAAGGTGTGGCGTCCAGCGCCTCAACCCTCAGCGCCACCGGGCCGACTGAATGTATTGCTCTCTTGATGAGGTGCCTTTGTAAATGAGTCTTTGACTCAAAAGGTCTGTAAACCGATGATTAAATAAATAAATAAATAAATAAAAAGGCAAAGACTCCACACCACATGGTTAAATACAGTATAGGGCATATAGGGCAGTCTGTGTTGACTGGCACCTGCATAAGACCTCAGCCGCTCATTATAGTAACAAATAAAGGCAAACAGCATACCATATGCAGCAGTCTTCTTTATTCAGGTGCAGCAATAAAAATGATCCAAGCCAGGCTATAGGTATTCACCATACACAGATCACAGACACGATGGATATACTACTGTCACACTGCAAAGGAACCCCTCCTCCTGCTTACATAACCTGACACGTTTCGCACACAAGTTCTTTCTCAAAGGATGATGAGCAAGTGACACAGACCTACTTATAAAATGCATGGCTTAAAGAGACAGCGTATGAATAGAATGCAAGTGCCTTTAAAAATAATACATTAAAAAGATGGACCAAACCAGATTAAAAACCACATTCAGTTGCTTCATGTTTCATATATATGTAAATCCTTTCAACATTAAACTGCAAACTGAGACCAATACATTTAAATAAGTTATTTCCTTTGCAATGTGATGGCAAAATATCTAGCGTGTCTGTGATCTATGTATGGAAAATACCTATAGCCTGGCTTGGATCATTTTTATTGCTGCACATTTTACACCTGAATAAAGAAAACTGCCACATAAGGTATGCTCTTTGCCTTTATTTGTTACTATGCTGAGTGGCTGAGGTCTTATGCAGGTGCCGGTCACCACGGATTGCCTCATTCCTTGATATCACTTTGACCACGGCACTGCAGTTCCCAGGTGCAATTTTTCCTTCTCTTGTTCCCTCTTCAATACAGTATCCAATTTTACTCATTCACCAAAAATATGTGCAAATGTTTTGTGGCACCCAGTTTGTCAGGGAATGGTAACATACTCCTTTCTATGAAAAAACCTAGGCATGTTCAGGATGGGAGATCATCCTGGTACACATTTATTTATTTAAAATCGGTGACCGGGAAAGGCACACTGAACCGAGGCTTGTTTCCAGGTGCGACCCTGGTACAATGTACATACAGGAGTAACACATTACAGTACAAATCATACATGAGAGTTTACAAGAGATAAGTTATGGTTTGGATGAAATGGCTACAAAGCAATCAATAAAAGAGAGTTTTAAGAAGTACATAAGGTTTAGGTACAAATGGATACAATAATGGATACAATAATATAATAGGCAAGGAAACAATGCTGACAGGTGGATTAAAAAGTTGACACGTAGAGGCCTCAGCAGGGGACCTGAGGCAGCAGTGAAAGGGCTTGAGAACAGGAGGCTTGAGAAACAGGAGGGTAGTCAACTCAGGCCCAGAAGACCTGTAAACCCAGAGCAGGGGGCTTGAAGAGGAAGAAAGCAGGGGAAATCAGAGGGGTGGGTTTAGGAACATTGGAGCACGGGGAAGGGGGAGGAGTCTCACATATTTGTTACAAACTCGCTAAGCCTCCCCTTTCCTCATCTCTTATCATGTGTACTTTACTGTCAGAACACTCTGCTGAATTAAATTATCGTAACAAAGGGAATATCCAACTCCCAAGCCACTAAAGCTGGATTGGTCCCTGAGTGGAGGTGGGGGGTAAGAAAATACTGGGACCTTGTTCCCCATCAGTTTCTTCAGCTGCTCCTGAAAACTTTTGGGATCAGCAGAGTAAGCCCTGATAAGCACAGCCGCTAGTTCTGGGAGTAACAATGTCGAGGTGGTGGGTTCTTGCTTGGATCCCCAACCACCTCTTGATCAAGCTCTTCCAAGACTTCCTGAGCAGACATACTGGGGTAAGAGGTGCCAGTATTAGCTGTGGTGATCTTGCTGTCACCCTCCTCTTTTGGGTGCTGCTTGTGTTGGTATCAGGTATGCTTCAGTTTTACACTGGATGAGCTGTCGATTCCCTCACTGGGTGAGGAGCAGGATGGGAGCTACCTCACACACCTCTTACAGAATGAGCCTGCCATAGAGAGGACCAGTTGCTGAAGACAGTTAAGGCTGCATCAGCCACATGGCTTGCTACCATTCACTGTGTCATCCCTCCTGCAGAATGTTGATCCTCAGAGTCCCAGGGGGGCCAGCAGAACATGCAGGGGATCAGTCACACAACTACTCGCTGAGAGTGATTCCAGGTAGGAGTCCTAGTTTTGTAATTCTATTGATGTTGTCTGCACCCAGGGTGACAGAGTTTCGAGGCCAAGACTGGTCTGAAAGCTCAAAAGAGTGAAGGAACGCCCCTGTTCCGGGCTGTGGGAGAACCTGTTCACTAGCCCCTGCCCGAAGATGGTGAGGGCTTGCCTGAGCTTGCTTGGGCCCTTGACCAATTACAGTTGGAAGTTGGCAAGGGAGCCACGAGAGGCCAACAGTGGTTTTGAGGAGGAGGCGATGGTGGTTCAGTGATGAACTATGTCCCTAACCTGCTGCGTGACTCGGTATGGACGTCTTTGTCCCTTAAAGCGAGAATGGGCCTGAGGCCTTCATTGCAAAGTTTTGATGTCATCCCCTGTGACACGGGGGCTACCTCATCATCACTTGTAGTTACTGGATAGGGGGAGGGAAACCCTGTGTATGCCTGAAATGACCCTTTCCGACCTCAGCAGTAGGCTTGGGCATGAAAAATCTTTCAGGAGCCTGGAGACCAAGATTTATGTCTGTCTCTTGAAGCGGCATGTGCATCTTCCCTGTGAAATCTTGAAGATGTGATCATTTGACCAGCCCACGAATCCGCTGCGAAACCTGGAATTTGTTGCGTAGCTGTTTCCCTGCTGAGGGAGCCGGGGCTAGGCACGTGAGCTGGGACTGTTGGCAGTCAGACCTGGCTTTCCTGGAACTAGAGGGGATTATTAGGAAAGAGATGGTCATTGTTGTCGTGAGGCTACGGACACCTGGGTAGCCATCTGAGATAACTCCAGACTGAGGAGGTATGGAGGATCAGTGTCAAGACTCTGAGCGAACCAGGTCCCCCTGGGGGCTGTGACCTCCCCTACTACCTAGGGGGAAGTGCTTGCCTAAAGGACAGACCTAGAGAGAGGTGAGGGAGGACCACCGAGGGGTATCCTGCCTATGGTAACTCCTGCTACGAGGAGTGTATGCCAGGCTAATCCGAAGAACTAGTAAAGAGTATGTCGTGCTCTGCTGCTAGCGGATACCACCGGGTGTCATAATAATGAGCCAAGAAGTTAGTCGGCCGTGCCACCACGTGGCCTGTAGTGGCACCACTAATTCCAGAAGGTGTCTGCAGTTGGCGCCAAATTCATAAACGCTGAGCCCTAGGATTTGTCGTCCGCCTGGGCGCGTTGTTTACACACAGCTGTGAAGCGTTGCAAGTGGTCTGGCCGGCGAGCTTTAGCAACTGAAGAGCCCATCGATGAAAATGGCCATTGAAGTTTGAGGGCGCCAGCAACGCTGCCAGCGCCTCCACTGTGACAAGCTCCCTCCCCTCGTCGAGCTGCTCGGAATGGGGTTCTGTGAGGAGCTGGTGCTTCGGCCCTATGAGGAACTGGTGTGGTGCATTCCATATGCAGGGCGGCATAACTGGCTGGCGGTGGCGCTTCCATAGGCAGGGCGGCATATCCGGACTGGCGGCTCGTCTGCTGCCTGAATGGTAAAGACATATTTTCCCCCTTTGATCCTTGAAGTCGACCGGCGGCTCTCCTGTGAGCCGACCTGAATGCTGGGGTGGGGGGGTGGCAGAGCCGAGGACCCGCTAGCGTGGAAAAGAATCGAGATGCCAGCCTGAAGCACACGCGTGGCAGAGGCCGCACGGGAGGAAGGGTGGAGGGGTGCCAGTTTGGTCAGTATGCGTGGCTGAAACTGGGACCCCCCAAAGGCAGAAAATCCTGATCACGATGATTAAGAGGGGCCAGTCTGTCCAGCATGCAGGGCTGAGACTGGGACCCCCTACTGGCACAGAGAGACAGGTTGTCGTTGGGTCCACCCATCCCTGCTCTCTAAGCAATTCCAAAAAAGGACAAGGAAATCCAGACTTACAGTCTTGAAGTCTTCAGCCCTGTGACAGAGCTCTGCTGCAGAGTACCTGCTCCCTGCAAGGCAGGAAGTGAACTGTTGAGCACAGGAAGTGGGAGGGAGGATGTCCAGGCTGCAGAGCTGTGTGTTCCTGCCTGTCACGTGGCAAGAGGAGGTACCTCCCAGTAGTTATGAAGCCTGGAGACCAGCATAGGAGAGAGAAATGGGGTTTAAACTTGTAAAGGGGGGGGGAGGGATAAGTGAAGGAATGGAACCAGACAGGCTGCTCGAGGTTCCAGGTCTAGGGTGCGAAAAGAGGGCAGGTGACAGCAAAGTAAATATAGCCAGAGCTGTGCAGGAAAGGGCAAACAGGGAGTGCGCAGGGCTGAGACAATTTGAGAAGAAAGGGGGGATGGGGTGGAGGATGGTCCTGATCAATGCCAGGAGCATGAGCAACAAAATGCCCGAGCTCCAGGCAATGCTGGCTGACGGATCAGTGGATGTGGCGGTGATTACTGAGACATGGACCACCCAGAAGAATGATTGGGACCTAAACTTGGGAGGGATATACAATATTCAGGAGGGACAGAGAAGAGGGTAGAGGCGGGGTGTAGCGCTGATAAGTCAAAAATGGCATAGTGGTTAGTGGAGTGAAGGAGGCTGATGGGGGGGTGGAAGTGATTTGTGTAACCCTGCAAATGAGGGGAGGCAAAAGACTGAAAATATAGGTGGTGTACAGACCCCCCATGATGGATGAGGCCCTGGTGGAAAAATTAGTTGAGAATATCAAGGGGCACTGTGACCGTGGAAAGGGCAGGGTGGTGGTCATGGGGGACCTTAATATGCCAGGGGCAGACTGGGACACTATGACATCAGTGGTGGCCAGGGAGCAGAGACTGATGGATGTGTTTCAGGATGCCTTCCTGGGCCAGCAGGTGGGGGAACCTACTAGGGAGGGGAGGATACTGGATGTTGTCCTTGCAGACAGTGACCAGATAAGGGGTCTGGAGGTGTGTAGCCCGCTGGCAGATGGAGACCATGCCACGGTCTGGTTTCTGCTGTGTCTAGGGGGAGGATAACTGCTCTAATACAGTAGTAGTGTACTTCAGGGGGCGGACTTCGTGGGTATGGGCAAGATTCTACGGGGAGTTTGGACAAGATTAGGCCAGACATGGATGCTGGTAGCTTGTGGGAGACCATTAAGAAAGGGGTGCAGGAAGCTACTAGCTCATGTTCAAGGGTAAGGCGTAAGAATAGTAGAGCAAACAAGCTGTGCTGGTGGACCAGGGAGGTGCAGGAGGCGGTGAGGGATAAAAAGGCTGTCTATGCATGTTTTAAGCGCTCCAGGGGGGTAAGGGAGAGAGGTGACTATGAGTTGACAGCAAGGAGGGTCACCAGAGTAGTGAGGGGGAGCCAAGGTGAGGATGGAGCAAAACCTGGCTAGGGATATCCGGAAGGGAGGAAAGGGGTTCTATAGATACATAGGGGAGAAGAGAAAAGAGAGAGCACAGATCTCCAGGATTAAGACTGGGGAGGGATGGGCTCAGGAGGCGGGGGACCAAGCAGAGGTGCTAAATGAGTACTTTGCCTCGATATTTATGGAGGAAGACAGGGGATCAATTCAGCCTGAAGGAAGGGTGGGGGAGACAGCTGGGCAGAGTGGTGAGATGGAGTCTAGAGGACCGGAAGAGGCTGGGGCACCGGGTGGACCAGGCCTAGAAGGGGATGGGTGTCTAACTGAGGGGGTGGATTGGGAGGGAGAAATCACACAAGATAGGGTGAGGGAGGCCCTTCTGGCGCTAAAAACTCATAAGGCACCGGGACCGGATGGGCTGCATCCGAGGGTTCTGAAGGAACTGGCGGACGAACTAGCAGCTCCACTAGCTGCACTCTTCAACGCCTCTCTGCAGTCAGGATGGGTGCCTCAAGACTGGAGAGTGGCTCATGTGGTGCCTATCCACAAAGTGGGGTCTAGGGAAGAGATGGGAAATTACAGGCCTGTCAGCCTAACGTCTGTGGTAGGCAAACTAATGGAGGGCATCATCAAGGAGAAGCTCAGGAGGCAACTGGAAAGGCTGGGGCACCTGGATTACAAACAGTATGGTTTTGTCCTGGGGAGATCGTGTCAGACCAATCTCAGATTTTTACGACTGGGTGACGGGGACCCTGGACCGACAAAGACCGGTGGATGTCCTATATCTGGATTTCAGTAAGGCGTTTGACTCGGTACCCCACATCGGGTTGTAAACAAAGCTGGGGGGATGGGGTTGGGAGGACAGTTGCTTAGATGGGTAGAAAACTGGCTAACAGGGCGAACACAGAGGGTGGTGGTTGGTGGGATAGTCTCCTCCCCAGGAAGGTCTTCAGTGGGGTTCCCCAAGGTTCGGTACTGGGGCCACTCCTGTTCAATGCCTATGTCTCCGATATGGGGAGCGGGGGTTAAGAGTAGAATGAGCCTCTTTGCGGATGACTCCAAACTGGGAGCACTGGCAGACTGGGACGAAGCAAGAGAGACAGTCCAGCGGGATCTGGATACCCTGGAGGGGTGGTCAAGGAGGTGGGGACTGAGGTTTAATCCAGGGAAGTGTAGGGTGCTGCATCTGGGGGTCAGAAACCCAGGTCATGTATACACCCTGGGGGGGTCTCACTGCAAGCCACAACGAGTGAAAGGGACCTGGGGTGGTGGTAAACACCAAAATGAATAACACTGAAAACTGCAGAAGATCTGCGGCAAAAGCAAACAGGATTCTGGGTTGCATAGCCTGGGGAATTACGTCCAGGAGGAGGAAGGTGATCCTCCCTCTGTATAATGCCTTGGTCAGGCCGCATCTTAAGTACTGCGTGCAGTTCTGGAGATCTCACCTCAAGAAGGACATAGCACTGCTGGAGAGGGTCCAGAGGAGGGCAACCAGGATGATTCAGGGAATGAGAGAAAGAACCTATGAGGAAAGGCTGGAAGAACTTGGGCTGTACTCACTGGAGGAGAGGCGATATGGGGGGGACATGATAGGGGTCTTCAAATATGTGAAAGGGATAAACAGGGGCAGGGCCAAAGAAATGTTCAGGCTAAAGAAAGGAGGCACAACCAGGGGGCATGAGTGGAAGTTGGTGGGGGGAAATTACAGGGGAGAACGTAGAATACATTACTTCACTGAGAGGGTGGTGGGGCCATGGAATGCACTGCTCGGGAGTCTGGTAGAGGAGGGCACTGTGGAAGGCTTCAAGAGGGGGTGGGACAGGTGCATGGGTAAACTGAAGCCGAAGATGACCCTCTCAGGGGCTGGGGTGGGGGTGGAGAGCGAGCGCCCAATAGGAGCTGGCTACCGAGCAGACACGAAAGACCGTTAGGCCTATTCTGCTGGCTTTTAGTATGTTAGTATGAAAAACAAGGGCAGAAGCCGGAGTTTCAGCAGCAGTCACACAATCATGGCTGGAGATTTGATCCTCAGTCGATGCTGGCATACTTAAAGCCCCCTGTGAAGAGAAAACCAAGCAAAAAAAAAGATAGATCCTACTCTGCCCTGTAAATTATTTATTTAGCTTTTGTTGACCGGGTAAGTGCACTAGACAAATCCTGCCTATTTTCAGGCACGACCCAGGGGAGGGGGATACAGATGAATGGCAACTGACCTTGAACCAGATTAAGCTGTTGGTGGTATTTTTAGTGAATTAGTAGCTCTACTTGATGGCTAGGTTTCAGAGCACTCTCCCAGAGTGAAAAAAATGGTGGCTTGACTCTTGAGGTGGCTCTCTAGGCAGTTGAGGAAGTTGGAGGGTTGGCGTCAGCGGCAAAGTGGCTCGTGCGGCAGCTCTGCCACACGAGACCACTGTCGACAGGGAAGATGCAGCTAGGCAGGTTGAGAGAGAAAGTTTGAACAGAATCAATGAAGAACCTCCTAAATAAGCTTCACTACTAGACAGCGCTCCAAGTCCCTGTCCTATTTCCTGCAAGGTAGGAGACAAACTGGAGAAGAAACTACAGTGGCTCCAACAGAACATTGTGTGCGGTGTCTTTGTGCTTTGCCGTCTCCTGCTTGCCTTCAGCGAGGGTTATCTACCCACTTGTAGAAGTGACAGATACACCCTGTGCTGGAGAAAATGAGTGGAGCCTTTGCTCTTTTGGCTAGAGCTGTCACCTTGGACAGGAAACGGGGAAAACAGAGGCTTGAAGGAGGTGCAGGTGCAATGGCTTTCAAAGATACATAGATATATAGACACTGTCGGCAGATAAGGGCCTATGGCCCAAGTCTGTTGCCCCTTACCCCTGACCTCCAGAATTCCCTTATGTCTATCCCATGCATTCTTAAATCCCGTCATTGTTTCAGCCCCCACCACTTCCTCTGGCAGGGTGTTCCACTTGTCCACCACCCATTCTGTGAAGACATTTTTTCTCATGTTTCCTCTGAATCGCCCTCCCTCCAAATTCATCCAATGCCATCTAGTCCTGGAATATCTTTTTTGCTAGAAAAAAGTGTTCTCCTGCACCCTGTTCCTCCCTGTAAGATACTTGTATGTCTCTATCATATCCCCTCTCTCCCGCCTCTCCTCAAGGGAGTACATATTCAAGTTCTTCAGCCTACCCTCATAGGATTTACGATGCAAGCCCTGTACCATCTTTATTGCCCTCCTCAAACTTCTTTATCCTGTCTATGTCCTTGTGTAGATAAGGTCTCCAGAACTGCACACTGTACTCCGGGTGTGGCCTCACTAGTGTCTTGTATAGTGGAATAATGACCTCCCTTTTCCTGCTAGTGATGCCCCTGCCTATGCATCCCAGCATCCTATTTGCTTTACCTGCTGCCTTGTCACACAGTTTCCCTACCTTGAAGTCCTCAGAGATGATAACCCCAAGGTCCCTTTCTTGCTTGGTGCATACTATATCCCCCCCCCACCCAACTGATATGTTGTTCCAGGGTTTTTGTGCCCCATATGCATTATCTTGCACTTCTTTGCGTTGAATTTCAACTGCCAAACCCTTGACCATTCCTCAAGCTTCTGCAGGTCCCTCCTCATTTTGTTTACACCCTCTGGCATGTCCACTCTGTTACAGAGCCTCGTGTAGTCAGCGAACAGGGAAATTCTGCCTTCTAGGTCCTGCGCAATGTCACTGATGAAGACACTGAGCAGGGCTGGTCCCAGCACTGATCCCTGTGGTACCCCACTGGTCACACTTCCCTCTGTGGAGTGACAGCTAGTTACCACCACCCTCTGTGTCCTGCTACTCGGCCAATTACCCACCCACCGCACTACTGTCCTGCCCACTCCCATATTCCCCAGTTGGTTTAATAGACTTCTATGTGGCACTGTGTCAAAGGCCTTGCTGAAGTCCAGATAGGCCACGTCCACTGCCCTTCCCTGATCCACCTCCTTTGTCACCCAGTTGAAATATTCAATGAGGTTGGTCTGGCATGACCTCTCCCCCAGTGAAACCATGCTGCCTTGGGTCCTGTAGTCCACTGGCAACCAGATGTTCCACTAATCTCTCTTTCAGTAGTGCTTCCATGATCCTCCCCACTACCAAGGTCAGGTTGACTGGTCTGCAGCTCCCTGCTTCCTCTTTGTTACCGCTTTTGTATAAGGGGACTACATCTGCTGTCCTTCAGTCTTTGGGTACCTCCCCTGTTTCCAGTGATCGGCTAAACAGGATTGCCTGAGGTTCAGCCACCACCGCTCTTAGTTCCTTTAGGACCCTGTGGTGCACCCCAACTGGCCCCATCGCTTTACAGGGTATTAAATAGCTGGTATAGCATAGCAAAACACTATGCAAATCAGAGGGTCCTGCTAAGCATTTTCTGAATCACATAGCACTAGACTGCTAAACATTTTTTTGATATTTTTATTCAGGTTTACCTAGTCAAGACACAATAAAAAGGAAGTATTTTTAATTTTGCTAATTAATTTGTGCCAAGTGCTATGTATTTTCAGAGTTGATTAGCACTTCATCATGCCAAACTGCTAATTAATTTTCTCCACTTATTTAATACCCTGCTTTATCAACTCTTTTTCCTTTCAGTTCCTTTAGGACCCTTTCCTGTGTAAAGGGACTTGTGTCCATTTCTCCGCCATTCCCACCCCTTGTACTCCCTTCAGGCCCATTATCCTCCTCTTCCTCAGTAAAGACTGAGCAGAAATATCTGTTCAGTATATCAGCTTTACTATTATCATCCTCCACACGGCCCCCATCCTCCCCCTTCAGTCTCACTATCCTCCCTTTGCCCTTCTTTTTCACTTATAGTACCTGTAAAGGTTTGACCCTCTACCCACTGATTTTGTGATCGCTCTTCTGTCTGAGCTTTGGCTTCCTTACTGACCTCCCTGCCTCCCTTTGCTTCTCCTGGTACTTCTCCCTATCCCCTTGTGCCTGTTTTTTTTTGTATTGCTGGAATGCAATCTTTTTGGTTTTCACCTTCTCCGCTACCTCTTTGGAAAACCAAACGGCTTCCTCTTCCTTTTCCCCTTGCTAACCTGCTTAATGCATAATTCTATTGCTCTTGTAATCCCTGTTCTAAATATTGCCCACTGTTCCTCCACCCAATTCCATTCCTATTACTGCCTCTTTCAAGCATATCCCCATTTTCCCAAAGTCTGCCATCCTAAAATCCAGGATACGTGTTTTTGTGCGGTTTTGCTCTATTCCTTCTGTGATTTCAAACATGGTCACTGTTCTCCAGGTGCTCCCCCACTGTTACCCCTATCACACTGTCCCCGTTTGTGAGCTTGAGGTCCAGTATTGCTTTCTGCCAAGTTGGCTCCATGACTAGTTGCTTAAGGAAGGCTCCTTGAAGGCAGTCCAGGATAAATCTGCTCCTGGTTGATGCTGCTGCTGGGAGGCTCCAGTCCACATCTGGAATACTGAAGTCTCCAACCAGCACCACCTCCCCCTCATCTGCCATCCTTTGGATGGCTAGCATCAACTCCCTATCTGTTTCTTCCTCCTGGGCTGGTGGTCTGTAGACCACCCCTGTGCAGATGGCTGACCCCATTCCAGCTTAACCCACAGTACCTCTCCCCCATTTTGTTCCTCCTGGATTTCTGTGGCCTTTATGCCATCTTTCACATAAAGTGCCACTCCTCCTCCTCCCTTCCTGCCTGCCCTGTCTCTTCTGAATATGTTGTAGCTGGGTATGACCATCTCCCAGTCATGGTTATCATTACACCAGGTCTCTGTGACGGCCACACTTTCCAGGTCCAACTGCACCATGGCAGCCTCCAGATCCTCCATCTTTTTGTTAAGGCTCCTGGCATTGGCACATATGGCTTTCCATGATGTGAACTCCCTGGACTGTTTAGCTGTTCTTCTCCAACCCCCTCCCTGGTTTTCCTTTATCCCTGGTTCTCCCTGCTGTCTGCCCTTCTGTTGAATTTTGCCCCCTTTCTGCCTATCCCCTTGTTTGCTTATCACCATCTTTTGTACACTGCTTTGTAGAGATATCCCCTCCTCCTGTTCACTGGTTCCACTGCTAGCTGTGGGGGTTGGGCAATTAGTACCCGCCCTACTGCCACCCACCTTGGCTAGTTCAAATGCTTGTCCATGTAGCATTTAAACTTACCACTGCGTGCTTGGATTCCCCTCCAGGACAGATGCAGGCTGTCAGGCTTGAACAAGCCCCCATCCCTCTAGGTGGGTCCCCAGTCAGGATGAATCCAAACCCTTCCTTGCAGCACCAGTTCTTCAACCATGTGTTAAAGTTCCTGATGCATGCGCTCCTCCGCTCTCCCATGCCTCCCACAGGTAGTACGTCCGAGAAGGTGACAGATGTAGCTACTTGCTAGAGACCCCTCCCCAATTTCCTAAACTCTTCCTGAATTTCCTTAGGCTCCCGTTTCCCAGGTCATTAGTACCTAGGTGGATAATGACATCCCGCTTACCCTCCCATCTTGCCTTCCTGGTGATCCCCAGGATCTTCCTCCCATCCCTCCATGCCATGGCACCTAGTAGGCACCTCACCTCCCCCTCGTGTGTTCCTAGCTGGATCCCTCCAACGATAGAGCGCCCCACGAGGATCCGTTTCCTCCTCCTCTGGGGTCCACTGCTCTCCCCACTGAGGTCACCTCCTCGGTTGACCTCCGCATCCTTCCTTTCCACTTCTCTGAGTACCTCTGTTTGGTTGTCCCCATTTGCCAGTGTGGCATATGAGTTCTGGAGTGGAATACGATTCGGGATGTGCCTCTGCCCTACCGCCCTAAGCCTCCCCGAGCCCACAGTCATCTAAGTGCTCCTCATTCTTGGCATCCTTTCAGGCAGCAGCATTGGGCTTGGGTGGTCTCTGGATAGGTGCAAAGGCACTCCTGACCCAGTTTACTTCCGCTCTGAGTCTGGCTACCTCGTCCCACAGTCCAGAGAGATGCTTGCAGATAGGGCAGCACCTCAGCGTCCAGACGGTCTGACTGAATACAGCTGCCCCGCATCCACTGCACTGCACCACCCCACATTATACTGCTATTCCACTAGTTGTCTGTTACTGAAGGTTTCCTTGTAGTTCCCCCTTTATTAATTCACTGTCTTGAAAATCCTGCCACCGATCCTCAGATACTTTTTTTTTAAAGAAGAAAACAACAAAAATGAGTCAAAACACTTGTGCTGAGGGCAGGCTTCCTCCCCCTTATGCCCCTCAGACTCCACAACCCCTGCTATTCCCTATGCTTGACTCCTGTCGATCATATTTATCGGGGGGGAGGGGGCCAAAATTTGCAGCAAGTAAAGACAGCAAAGGAAAACAGCACCACTAAAAATACACCAATCTAGGTTTTAAATTTACAACAGCCCCAAAACAATGAGTGTGCATAGGAAAAACAGTTAATTAAAAAAATTAAAAAGTGTGCACACATCGTGCAACATCTGCCATGAGGCACTTGGAAGTAATGGAATTTCCTCATATACTGCTGTCTCATCCACATCTCCTCACGTCCTGCACATTGCTTCCTGTTTCCTTCTCATCTGATGTATGTCTCCTAGTCTTCCTTCTTATAAACTGCGCCTCTCCCACCTGCTTTCATTTATTTGTTACAGGTTGGTGCACTGGAATATTAAATTCCATTTTCAGGCGCAACCTGAGGTCAATATATAAACATATAAACGCACAGTACAACATACAGCAAACAATCCATCAGTCATATCATTTTATACAAATACACACATTCAGGTTTCTAAAGTAAGTATATACAGCATTTGTAAAGGTGCTACTAGATGATGAGCATTTAACAGCATCAGGTAAAGAGTTCCACACTGTAGCATCGCTATGGGCAAATGACCATTTCCCAGAGTTTGTGCGTACTAAGGGGAGGGCTAAGCATAATTTCTGAGAGGACCAAGAACTATAAGGAGAGCTATAAATATTCAGCTGGCCATGTAACGATAAAGGGATGCCAGGGTGCAAAATCTTAAAAATAAAATGTGACAATACCAATTTATAGGTGTAAATATCAGGTGATTGAAAGGACTTAACTGCTGTGAGGTTTAAATTACTGGTAGAAAGATCTAGTAAGTAGGGGGAGTGGCTTAGCTAGAAGGAAGCTACATTTAAAGAATGCCTTAGAAAGATTCTGCTAATATCTAGGCAGAAGACACCAGGAGAATGGACTGCTGTGTGACTGGACTTCTCTGCTGGGACTATATTGCCCTCCTTCCCTCCCCTCCGCCCCCCACCCAAAGCTAGTTCTATTTTTATAGGCACAGGATTTGACTGGCAACAGGAATTTCCTGTTTGGGAGCAGGAAGTGAGTGATCACAGAACCACCAAAGACCCACCATCCTAGAAGGCAAGAGTAGCTCTCCGCCCCCTAGCTGTTGGAGGTCTGCCTCTTGAGCAAGTAAGTGGTCTACTGAGAAATATAGGATATTCTTGTCTCAGAACAGGACAATCAGGAGCTTAAAGGGCACACAGGCAGAAAGTAAGGAGAGAGAGAGAGAGAAAAACAGAGAAAAGAGTAAGGATTGAAAACAGTTAAGGGGCCAGAAATAAGACATGATTGGAGTGGTGCAGTGCAGTGGCTGTGGAGCAGCAGTCTTCCAGGAGACGCTCTGGAGGATGCGGTGTTGTCCCATCTGCAGACACCTCTCTGGGCTGAGGGAGGAGGTTGCTCATCTCCAGGCTGAGTTGACCAGGATTTGTGGGACCTCCTCTTCCATCCAGGGACCACCAGTGCCACTGCCGTTGCCTCAGAGGTTGCCAAGAAAGAGGAGCGGTTGGACCACAATGGGCTCAGAGAGGGTGAGGGTGGTGGAACAGAGGTGCATCCCTCCAGTTGTACCTCTCCACAATTCCTATGCCATTCTGGCAAAGTGTGGTTCCTCTATGGAGGCACCTGCAGTGGAGACCAAGGAGGATGCTGGGAACCTCCACAAAGAAGACCCACAGGAGGGTGGCAGGGGACCCTGCATGGGAAGGAAACAACTCCTGGTGGGGGACTCCACTGTTAGGAAGGTAGAACTGGGGGAGGAAGGGGAGAGGGAGGTAAGGTGCCTGCCTGGCGCCATGGCTTGGAGGGACAGGGAGCGAATCCTCAGGATTGCCGGAGCAGCTGCACAGGGGAGGGAGCTGGATGTCATTGTCCACCTAGGGACAAATGACCTGGCTAAGAAAGGGATTAGAGAAGTGCAGGAAGAGTTTGTGGAATTGGGGAGGGGCCTTAGTCAAGTAGCACGCACGGTAAACTTCTCGGAGGTGCTGCCCATCTATGGCATAGGAGAGGCTAGGGTGTTCCGCACCATGGGATTCAATCAGTGGTTGAAAAACTGGTGTGGAGCTCAGGGATTTGGCTTCATTGGGGACTGGGGGTCCACCTGGAGTGATGCAAGCCTATACTGGCATGATGGGCTGCATCTGTCCGGGAGGGGAACCAGGATCCTAGGTGATAGGTTTAAATGTTTCATTGGCAAGCTTTTAAACTAGCCAAGGGGGGAGGCACTGGAAAGGAGCAGGGAAATCCTAGCCCCCAAATAATCATGGTAGTAAGTGTGGCAAACACCAACATAGAGGTGTCAATAGGGAGAAGGGCAGGGGTAAATGGAGAACGTAACAAAGGCAAGAAGGACAGGGATGCGGCAAAAGGGAGTAAGGCCATCAGGAAATGGAGGGTAATGAGTACCAATGCCCATAGTCTGGGCAACAAGCTCCCTGAGCTGGTGGCCTTGATGGAAGAGGGATGCCTGGATATCGTAGAGTCACAGAAACATGGTACACAGAGAACCATGACTGGGATGTTAACATACCAGGGTACATAACCTACAGGAGAGACAGGCAGGAGATGAGGGGGAGTAGCTCTCATGTAAAGGAAGGGATAAAAGCAACTGAACAAGAGAGTAAACAGGAGGAGAGAAGGCACTGTGGGTCACCTTGGAGACTGGAAAGGGCACCACAATCTGCACAGGGGTTGTGTACAGACCCCCATGTCAGGGGGAGGGAATGGACAAGGATATGATAGAAGGCATTCTTAGAATGGCAGAGAAAGGGGAGATACTATTGATGGGAGACCTAAATATGCCAGATGTTAACTGGAGCACATTTGCTGCAGCTACATCCAACAGCAGGGCCATTCTTGATGCCCTACAGGTGGCAGGCATTAGACAGCTAGTTTCGGAACCCACTCATGAGGGAGCAATCTTAGACCTCGTACTCTCAAACGGGGGCAGTGAGAGGATCTCAGATCTAGAAGTGGGTTGCCATCTGGGGACAAGTGACCATCAAACAGTGTGGTTCACGTTAAACTCAGCTACAGAGTCAAGCTATACAAAAGTGAGGGTACTGGACTTTAGGAGAGCTGACTTTGGCAAGATGGGAGAGTGCCTCAGAAAAGCACTAGCAAACAGGCTAGAAGGAGGTGTGGAGCAACAATGGGGAATCATCAAAACTGCCATCACAGAGGCAACAAGCCTTTGTGTGAAGCAAATAAACAAATCAAAACAAAAGAAAAAGCCACTATGGTTCTCAAAAGAGGTGGCTATGAAAGTCAGGAAGAAAAAGATAGCATTCCGGAAGTATAAGGAAACACAGAAAGAGCAGGACAGAGAGCTGTCACCAGTTAAGGCAGAAGGAAGCAGGGAGAAGTCAGAATAGCAAAGGCTCAAACTGAGGAAAAGACAGCCAACTCCAGTTAAGAAGGGGATAAAACCTTTTATAGGTACATCAGCAGTGAGAAAACAAAGGAGGGATAGTGAGGCTGAACAGAATGAGCGAGTGGGTGGGCAGAGGGGACAGTGAAAAGCAGGGATACTGAACGAATATTTCTGCTCAGTATTCACAAAAGAGGAGGGGAAGTGCCTAATCCAATTAACAGAAGCACTCTTGATAGGGGGGTCGATCCCAGTCCTTTCACAGAAGAAAGGGTTCTGCAAGAACTCCTAAAACTGAAGGTGGACAAAGCAATGGGTCCTGATGGAATTCACCCCAGAATTCTAAAAGAATTAAGGGAGGAACTAGTGAAACCACTGGCTACTCTTTTTAATAAATCATGGGAGGATGGTGTGGTACTCGAGGACTGGAGGAAGGCGGATGTGATTCCCCTTCACAAAAGTGGGACCAAGACAGAGGCAGGAAACTACAGACCTGTCAGTCTGACCTCTGTGGTAGGGAAAGTGATGGAGTCACTTCTGAAGGAAAGAATAGTTGAGTACCTAGAGGCCAGTGGAGCACAGGACCCAAGGCAGCATGGATTCACAGCGGGAAGGTCATGTCAGACGAATCTAATAGATTTCTTTGACTGGGTGACCAAAGTAGTAGACCAGGGAGGGGCTGTGGACATGGCCTACCTAGACTTTAGCAAGGCATTTGACACAGTCCCACAAAAAGATTAATAGTCAAATTAACCAGCCTGGGAGGGGTCCCAGGGTGGTAGCCTGGTAAAACATTGGCTGCACAACAGGACACAGAAGGTAACTGTAAATGGAGTCCACTCTGAAGAAAGAGAGGTTACTAGTGGGAACTGAGGGTTCAGTATTGGGTCCAGTCCTTTTAATGTCTTCATCAGTGACATTGCAGAGGGACTGGAAGAAAAAGTATGCCTTTTGCAGATGACACAAAGATCTGCAACAGGGTTGATATACAAGGAGGCGTGGAAAGGATGAAAAGGACTTGGCAAGGTTGGAGGAATGGTCAGAAGTATGGCAGCTAGGATTCAATGCAAAGAAGTGCAAAATAATGCACCTGGGAAACAAGAACCCAGGGAAGAATATACAACGGGTGGGAGGTAGTAACAACAACAAAAAAGGAAAGGGACCTGGGGGTAATCATATCAGATGACCTTAAGGTTAGCAAGCAATGTGAGAAGGCAGTAGGGAGGGCTGGGGGTATACTGGGATGTATAGGGAGAGGCATCAGCAGCAGAAAACAGGAAGTTGTTATCCCTCTGTACAGACAGTTGGTGAGACCCCATCTGGAGTACTGTGTCCAGTTCTGGAGACCCCATCTCCGCAAGGACATAGACAGAATAGAGGTAGTCCAGAGGAGGGCAACTAAAATGGTGCAGGGTCTGCAAGAGAAGCCATATGAGGAGAGACTAAAGGAGCTTAATATGTATACCCTTGAGGAAAGAAGGGAGAGGGGGGACATGATAGAAACTTTTAAGTACCTCAGTGGAATCAACAAAGTCCAAGAGGGTAGCATCTTTCAGAAAAAGAGACTTGCAAGAACAAGGGGACACAATTTAAAGATAGAAGGAGGCGGTTCAGGGACAATGTGAGGAAGTATTATTTCACAGAGAGGGTAGTGGATGCATGGAACAGCCTTCCTGAGGAGGTTGTGGGGTCTAAAACTGTGGGAGAATTCAAGAATGCATGGGACAGACATAAGGCAATTCTTGTGGGGGGTAGGAAGAAATAGGCTGTTGGTTAACTAGGATCTACGGCCTATCCTGTAGGTAGGGAAATGGGCAGACTATATGGGCCAAGCGGTCCTTATCTGCTGTCAAAGTCTATGTTTCTATGTTTCTATATACTGTAGGTTTCTTCCAGTACTGCACGCCTTCTTGTCTCTCAACGTATACTTTGTTTTCTTTTCTTATAACAAACTGCACATCTGCTGCCTACTTCCTCTCACCCCACAAGCAAAACTGTCTTTTCCAAAAAGCAGCAATTTTTAAAGTGCTGGTAGCACTTATTAGTTGCATTGATGGAATCAGATTTCGTAATACCATCAGGCCACTGAGTTTCCCCTGTTATAACAATACACTAGTAACCTAAAATATTGCTGTTCCTTAAGAATTTATTCATTCTGCTCTTGAAAGATGGTATGTTATATGACATAATAAGAGACATTTTCCCAGGACTGTAATGGCGACATGGCTGTCACTTCCACAATCTCAGAAGGCCTAAGAATGCACAAAGTACAAGAGACACTTGTTACCTAATAGACTCTGCACCATGCCTAACATCGCTGATCCAAAGGATTTATCCAGTCTAGACTTGAACCACTGTACAATATAAAACAAACTTCCACCGCATTGTTTTAAAGTGCTGAGCAAGCTCCTGCTCTTCAAACAGTGTGATGTCCACAGTGCTATCGGCAACTCGGAAGTACAACTCTGTGATGAGTAACAGCACTAGGAAACCTGGCCAGTCAGTGCGCCATTCAGGAGCCCATTTGTGCCTGAAAAAAACTCAAGGTATAATTTTTTCTGTTCAATCATACTGGTGAAGAGAAGTGTAGTAAGAAAAATAAAGTTTGCACACCATTTTCTACACTGTGACCTTTTTGTTGCCCCAACCCTATTTCTTACTGCCAGGCACAGGGCCGGAGTCAGGGGGGGTGCAAGGGATGCAACTGCACCAGGGCCCAGAGTGTCAGCGGGCCCATGGCCCCTTAAGTCAAAATAATATATTTTTATTTTATTTTTTACTTTTAAACTGCTGGCGCGGAGCCCCAGTCGGCAAACGTAACGCACACTGCCTGCCTTGTGCCTGTCCTACGCTCTTCCCCGCCTTGCATGCCACACTAAGTGAAAATGAAGCTCTGCTGCCACCTGCCCCTGCCAGAGTGTGGGCATTTAAATCCCCTGCTGCATGCTCATCCTCCTCCTACCTGCAGTAGTGCTGTCAGAGTGTGTGGGATGCTCCGCCTCCTTGACTGACTCCATCCGTCATCCGAGTCCTCGCTCCTTCTCCTGGTGTCTGTTCAGCAATTCAGCTCCTCCTCCATGCTGGCATGCTCCATCCTCTCCTGCACCGCTAACTGGAGGCTCACTGGTCTGTTGGCTTCCGTCCCCTCCTGACGCTCCGCTCACTCACGCAGCTCCTCCTCTGCTCCCTCCCTTCCTCCCTCCCCTGCTGATGCCGAGTGGGCAGCTTCTCCAATTTACTGGGGCACTCAGCTCAAAGGCTGCTGGCGTCATTCTGAAATTAATATTAAATATTCCACTGTTGTGTGGTGAGCAACAACAAGCGCCTTGATCAGGGAGCATCTTAGAAATCCTCTCACTGGCAGACTGAACGAGTGGCAAAGCGGACAGCGGAATTTAATTGCAATTTGCTTCATTGAACTTGAAAGTTCTAACTTGTAAACTAGACAGTTTTAAAAAAATACACACATACGAAATTTGGGGATGAAACTAGAAACTCTAGAAAGCACAGAAAAAAGGAAAATATTTAAAAGCTAGGCTAGGCAGCAAGCGAGGTCGAGGAAGGAATGGGAGAGGACTCAGAACTGCCTAGGCCCCAGCAGATGGCACAGGCGGGGTAAAATGTCAAAATCCCAGTTGGGCTTGTGCTGAGGGGCTGGCCTGAATCATCCTGCCTCCTTGTGTGACAGATATCTCATCTGTGTGCAGGAGGGCTGCAGGGGTGGTGGTGTGGTGGTCTGTGTGGTCAGAGGAGAGCTGGCCTGGCTGCTGGAGGGACCAACTGTTTTTTTTTTTTTTAATTGATTGTGGGTCTGTCTGGACTCACTGGTTACTACTGTGTCTGGGAAGAACAAATTAGAAAAACTTTAGACAGGCAGGGGGAAATAAAAAATGCACATCAGCAGCAACATTTTTTGATGGCGTGGATGTGGGAGAGCAGAGGCGGGGGGGGCACTTTGGGGGGCCCGTGGACAGGAGGGGCCCACTACAAAGTCTTGCACCAGGTCCCAGTACATCCTAGAACCGGCCCTTGCCAGGCATAAACATAACTCTGTGTTGCTCTACAGTTGCATACCTAAATGCTATGTTAAGCATTGGAGAAACTAAAACAGCACTTGGTAACATGCATTTACATAATGACTTGCTTACACAGAGCACAAAAACCATATTATAACTTCAAAAGGTGGGACAAATGGTGCCTTGTGGTAGAGCAAAATGTTGCACCACAAAAATAAATGTGCACACCATGGCTTACATGGTGCATGCATTCCTACACCCCTGCTGGTGAACAAAATGCTTGCTGTAAAGAGCGCTGAATTATGGAGTGTTGCACCTACCATACTACGGAATTTTTTACTTTTTTTTTTTAATACTTTTTTTGCTGTTTTGTTTTTTACTTTTTTGTTTATTAATTTTTGAGATGTCATAAAATACAGACAGAATGCCAGCCCGGTGGCACTGAGGGGTGAGGTGCTGGGCACCACACCTTGCGCTACACCAGCAACCCGGGTTCGGGAACAAGTGGGAGTTGGATTACGCCACTGTACAGCATCTCTCCTCTCCTAGGGAGAGTGAGGCTCTGCTCAGCCAGGGTGTGGTGTAGGGAGGGGAACACCGTTGAGCGCTTGGCTGGAGCCATGTTCTCAGCATGGCTCCATGCCTGGACCTCGGTCCTACACGCTGGCATCCTCAGGGGTGGGGACATGGGATTATGTAGCTACCGCCATAATTACATAAAACCCATGCTTCCCATTGCCGTGCAGCATGATCCCTGTTGGGGGGATGGAGTTCCAGATCGGCGGTACACCACCACTGAGCTCCAGATGGCAAAATGGGGGGGGTGCTATATAAAAAAAACACAGACAGACCATTATGTAATACATAAAGATCAGTACAAGTAAACTAAAGCACATAACATACATTAAGTCAGGATTGGGTTGCTTGCATCCATTTGTTTTTCTAGGTGTTAGGAACCACTATTAAACTACTAAGATTTCATCATCATCATTTTTAACTTTATGACCCATTACTTTAGGCTGGCAATAGTCTTTTCTAGTATAAATAAATGATCATTTTTCATATAGTCCAGCTCGGGAAGGAAGGGATCATAAATTACGCCAGACAGCCAATCAATCCCTTACACTTCATGGTCCGCTGGCCCTGGCCCCGCCCCCACACACATACATTTTGTGACATCTAACTAGGAAGAGCATGGGGTGGGCCCCATAGATGTCTATGGAGGGCTTTTTCAAAACCGTTTTCTATATGTTAAAGCAACCTTTTATATAAATGAAAGCCAATGCTCAACTAACAGGGGTCCTATTCATCGACAGCACAACCAGTCAGGGTCAAAAAGGTCAATATGCTAATTGCATATACTCAGGGTCAAAAAAGTCACACTGCAAATCAAATAACACAGCAACATCAGAAAGAAATCTTGCAAATTTAAAAAAAATGCCCCCCCCAACACTTCTCAAGACGAAAAAATGACTCACCTTAGTAATTGTGTTTCTTCTAATGGAGTCTTGCTGTATTCTGACATTATGCAGTTAGCCCCAGCACTTGAACTGCTCCGGAGAGGAAAGAGTTAACTCTATGCCAGAGCATAGAACGTTGCGCTCAAGCTCAGTTCAAACCTCTGTCTGCTGCACTCTGAAGTGTAACCGTCAGATTCTTTCGAGCCAATACTAACTACACCTGCTAAGTGGAAATTGTAAAATCTCTACTAGCCAAAAGGCAACCAAATATTTTGCGTCCCCAAAAGACTCAAGTCGAGAACTCCAAAACAAAAACTAGGTAGTGAACAGAACAGAAGTATAGAAAAATATATAACCTAACTCACTCCCCCTCTCTATATATAGGGGAGAGTGCCAAGTGCACCCTGAGGTGCAACACTGCACCTGCCAGTCCACTTCACAAAAAACAGGTTCTGAGACGGGAGGTAAGGAGGTCAGAATACAGCAAGACTCCATTAGAAGAAAAACAATTACTAAAGTGAGTCATTTTTACTTCAAACAACATGAAGTGTTGCTGTATTCTGACAGTATGCAGACTACCAAGCTGTACCTCCATGGAGGAGGGTACCGAACCTATTTTGGGATTAGGCTCTGCAGTACTGCTGTACCAAACCTAGCATCGCTCCTAACCTGGATATCCAGACAGCAATGCTTGATGACTGTATGGACTGTTTTCCAGGTGGCTGCTCTGCATATATCTAGTAAGGGTATATCTCTGGCAGCAGCCAGAGAAGCAGCTGTACCTCTAGTCGAATGAGCCCTCAGGCCTGAGGGGGGTACTTTGCCTAGCTTTTCATATCAGAATTGTATACAAGAGAAAATCCACCTGGCAATAGTTCTCTTAGTAGCAGGTTTACCCTTTCCCACTTCACCATAAGTGAGAAACAACTGAGGACAGTCAAACTTAAGTGCCTTAGTACGCTCAATATAATAGCTAACTGCCCTATTAACATCCAAACTGTGTAATCTTCTCTCTCCTGAAGAAGAATGATCAGTAAAGAACACAGGAAGAGACATGGACTGGTCAGATGAAAATCTGAAACCACTTTGGGTAAGAAACTCCTGTTGGTTCTAAGGACCACCTTATCTCTATGGAATGAGATAAAATTAGGCTCCACTGACACAGCTTGTAATTCACTGATACGCCTGGCAGAGGTAACAGCTACCAGGAACACATTTTTCCAGGTCAAGTACTTAAGTTCTGCTGAGGCCAAGGGCTCAAAGGGTGGTTGCATAAGCTGAGCAATGCAAACATTAAGATCCCAAACAGGAGTAGGATCCTTAAAAGGAGGATTGGAATGGAGCAATCCTTTAAAGAATTTACAGAAACAGGATGAGATGCCAGTGAGGAAGCCTTCCCCACTGACAGGAATGCAGAAACAGCTGACAAGTGTACTTTCAGGGTAGCTGGTCTAAGGCCTAGGCCATTAAGATGAACCCATATAATCCAGAACTGTAGCCAAATCAGTAGAATATGGGGATATGTGCTTACTGGAACACCAAATGCTGAATCTTTTCCATTTGGAGTTATAAGTTTTTCTGGTGGCAGGTTTTCGAGAGGTTTTGAGAATGTCCAGAACCCCCTGAGACAAATGCAGGCTTGCATATTCTAGCTCTTCAAGAGCCATGCCTTGAGATTGAAAGACCGAAGGTTGGGGTATCAAATCCTCCTCTGAGAGGAGGTTAACAGATTGTGATTCTTGGGAAGAGATGGGGGAAGATGGACTGCTAGGGACAGCAATAGAGGATACCAAGGCTGCCTGGCCCAGTCTGGAGCAATCAGGATAACTTTGCAAGATTGTGACCTTATCTTGACCAGAACCTTGAATAATAGAGGAAAGGGGGGAAAGGCATACAGAAATGTCCCCTCCCAATCCAGAAGTAGAGCATACAGGGGGACTGAGCCCAAGACTGGGGTCTGCAACAGAAGAAAGGAAGTTGGTGATTGCCTGGGGCAGCAAAGAAATCTATCTCTGGAGTACCCCACCTTGAAAAAATCACCTTTAACACTAGGGGATCCATGGACCATTCGTGATGGCCCTGAGAAATCCTGATCAATGCATCTGCTAGCACACTGTCCTTCCCTGAAAGGTGGACTGCTACCAGAGATGTCTGTAGGGAATAAGCCAGGGACCATAATTTCATGACTTCCGTGCACAAGGCCATAGACTGAGTGCCTCCCCTGCTTGTTGATGTACCACATGGTGGTGGTGCAGTCTGTCCTGACCTGAACCACTTTGTTCTGTACTGAGTCCGAGAAAGCTTGTAAAGCCAGGTACACTGCCCTAAGCTCCAGAAGACTGATGTGAAATAGAGACTCCTGAGGGGACCACACTCCCTGTGCTGTGAGGACTCCCAAGTGAGCTCCCCACCCCAGGAGAGAAGCATCTGTGTTTAGAACCACAGAATGAGACTGAGTGATGAATGGGACTCCTTGTCTGAGGTTGTTCTGATCCAACCACAACTGGAGAGCCTGGATCAGATTCTGAGTCACTGGAATTAGTTTGGTTAGAGGATCTTTTTTCTGAGACCAAAAAGCCCTCAAGTGGAACTGGATGTCCCTCATCTGAAATCTGGCCCCTTGTACCACTGCAGTGGAAGCTGCCATGTGACCCAGGACTTGAAGAAAATGCCTTGCTGGTCGAGACACCAGGAGGCGAAAGGAAGAAGCCAGGTCTATAAGGGCCTTTGCACTTGGCAGAGGGAGAAAGGCTCTTGCTTTGACAGTATCCAACTCTACCCCTATGAAGGTCAAGAGTTGCACTGGTTCGAGAACTGACTTTGGAAGATTGAGGAGGAATCCTAGAGAAGTGAGCAATTGCTGGGTCACTTGCAGGTTTGACTTGACTTGGTCTGGAGACTGCCCCACAATGAGCCAGTCATCCATGTATGGAAATGTTTTGTCTCCTTAGAAATGTCACTACTACTGCTAGGCATTTTGTGAACACCCTTGGTGCTGATGTTAGGCCGAAGTGCATTGCTCTGAACTGATAATGGCCTGAAGGGAGTTCGAACCTGTGGTACTTTTCATGGGAGCACCTGATGGGAATGTGAAAATAGGCATCCTTGAGGTCCAGGGAGGCTAGCCAATCCCCTGGCCTTACAGAGGGAAGAATTATTCCCAGAGTCACCATTTTGAATTTTGGCTTTACTAGGTGCTTGTTTAAGTATATTAGATCTAGGATGGGCCGCCACTCCCCTGTCCTTTTTTGAGGTAAGGAAGTATTTGGAGTGCAGACCTTTGCCCCTGTGTGTAGCAGGAACTCTCTCTATGGCTCTGAGAGCCAGCAGAGAGGAAACCTCTGCCTCTAGGGCAATGGTTTCGGATATGTTTGCAGGTGGAAAAGACCTGACCCTCAGCTTTGGAAATTTTTTGAAGCTGAGGGCCAGTCCCTGACTTACTACCTCCAGGACCCACTTGTCTGAGGTAACAGACTTCCAGGCCTGGAAGTAGTAAGTCAGCCTGCCTCCTACTGGAAAGGGGGAGTCGACCCCGGCTGACACATCAGGGTGTCTGCTTGGCAGGAGCCTTGGACTGAGAGGAAGATGCAGCACTGCTCATCCCCCTTCTGCCGCTCCCTCTGAAGAACCCCCTCTGCGGAATAGGAGAGGAGGCCTGTGCCTGGTAGAAAGGCCTGTGAAAAGGCCTGCCCCTGCCCCAGATTGCTGCTTTTGAGGAGTTGCCTGCCTTTCCTTAGCCCGTGCACTCCTGTAAGTGGTTCTGTATTCATCCATAATCTTCATATAATTCTCTGTCTGCTCCCCAAACAGAGAATTATCCACCACAGGGAAATCCATTACCTTAGCCTGGGTGTCCTGTAAGAGGCTGGTACATTTGAGCCAAGCCAATCTCCGAAGAGACACAGATGTAGCCATGACTCGTGATGATACATCATTAGAATCTACAGCAGCATGAAACTGGATCTTAGATGCCTCTATCCCATCAGCAGCCACCTCCTCCAGCTCCTTGGCTAGTGGGGAGGGGGGGACCTGTTTAGCCAGTTCCAGAACAGTATCCCATCTGCACTTCTGGTATCTGGCTGTGTAGGCCATGTAGTTAGCCTGCCCGAGTCCCATTTTCAGCCATGGCATCCAGCTTCATGGAGTCTTTATCTGGGGTGTGTGAAGCCAAGGGTATGTTAGCCTTATCACAGGCTGCAACCTGCACAACCCCAACATAGCTGCATTGCTGGTACAAGAACTCCGTACCTGAGCCTGACAGTATGTACCTCTTGTCCATTCGTCTGTCCACAGGAGGTAAAACATTTGGTGTTTTAAGCAGTCTGTGTGTCTGTTTCCACAGGGATTTATGGAGGGGAATAGACAATCTTTTTGACTCTGGGATGTCCATCATTTCCACAAAGTCAGGCTCCTCTTGCTCCTCAGCAGCTTCAACCAGAGGGAGCTGGAGTGTTTCTGCCACCTTTTTGTAAAACAAAAAGTGTGAAGAGGACTCAGAAATCCTAGGAGGGGAAACACTAGAAGGCCTGACTGGGGAGATATCCAGTTCTATAGGCTCATCCAGACCTTCAATACTATCATCATCGTCGTCATCAAAGTCTTCATCCCCCTCCAGATCCGGTTCATAATACTCTTCTGGGGAATAATCCGGAACCGCAGGAACTGACCAAATCGAGCGCCTACGAGGCGCCCGGACTGAGTCAGAACCGGACAGAGTGATTCAACAATACTGATCGCCCTGGCAATTTCTTCAGCAGTTGGACGATGCGGTTCTGGATCCAAACTGGCCAATTTCTCCTTTCTCTTTCTCTTAGCTGGAACCGACCCCTCAGGATTGACTCTCCTTTTGCCCGAGGGAGACTTACCCAGGTCAGTGGGCACTCCCTCAGGTTCAGTTGGAACCGAACCGGGCTGGCCATCTGGGTCAGCGGACTTCTCGGCCTCCTTTTTCCCTAAGCCTGCCCAATCTTTCATCTCAGATGGCCTCAGGAAAATTTTTTACAAATTTGGCAGTCTAAATCAAGGTGATCAAAACCCAGACAGTACACACAGGAGGTGTGGGTATCAGCCTTAGCAAAGGCCTCCCCACGCTCACTGCAGTGTTGAAACCCAGTGGGCCCGGTTTTTCTTCTGGGTTTCTCAGATGTAGCCATCCTAACACTTATCCTTTACTCGGCAAAAGCCAGGCAAGACCCCATTATCGGTTCCTAACTGTGTTACGGGTATTTGAAAAAAACATCTGAAATATGTTTATTTTTAGAACCTCACACTAAAACAGTAAAAGAATAAAATTAGAAAGAAGTAAACCAGACAATCGGTTCAGCTGAACCGATTGAAAAAAGTTTTTTTTTACAATTTCCACACACAAATCACACTCAGTCCACTACCTAAGCACTTACTGTACCGCAGACAGGGATCTGAACCGAAGTAAAACACGAAAATAGCGGTTTAAAACCGATGTTTTCTACTGTACCGAACCGAAAGCGATGGAGAGATCTCCGGAGCGACTGTTCAGTTAGGCGGAGTAAAGAATCTGACGGTTACACTCCAAAGTGCAGCAGACAAGAGGTTTGAACCGAGCTCGAGCTCAACGTTCTATGCTTCTGCACAGAGTTAACTCTTTCCTCTCCGGAGCAGTTCAAGTGCTGGGGTTAACTGCATAATGTCAGAATACAGCAAAACTTCATGTTTGAATCACAAACTGCAAAGGAAATGTAAAGGAACTGTAAAGGAAATCCATCCAACAACTTTGAAAAAACATAAAAGTTCTTCTTATTGACAAATCCAAACCTAGAACGCTGCAGTGCTGCTCACACAATAAGAACATTTCAGACATCTAATAAGAACCAAAAAATATATTTAAAAACTAGGATTCTACATAACAACAGAAACATGTATACATACATCCCTAAACCACCAGCAAAACTTCTACAAACCTTACTCGAAACGCTAATAACATATCCACTTACTTATCTAGCATGCAGAAACAATTTTGTTTTCCTGCAAATGCAGTAGAAGTTCTGAACTGCGGTAATTCATTTCTAGAATTTGTTCCTTTTTAAAGCAAGGGCACATTCCGGGACTCTCAAACTTTATCCCAAGAACCCCAATCTTTCTACTGGGAGTCCAGGAACCTCAAAATGAAAATCCAGCTGTCAGCCCTGATACTATACTGATAATGTTATATTGCTGCCTTCTACAAGGTCATCGGCAAACTCTGGGCTGTATCACTGCCATCTTGGAATCCATGGCCTGAACTTGATGGAGCACTTATTCAAGGAAGGTATGACGGAGTCCTTCGCCTCTCTAAAACACATATACAACCTCTAGGTAGCAAACTACTTTGTCTTCCTGAAGATGCACAATGCCCTAGGTCCTCCCATGATGGGGACAGCCCAGGAGCCGATGCCTACAGAAGACACAATATACTGCCCTTCCCATTTTAGTCCATTACGGGGGCATCTATAAACTTTTTTTTTGTGTGCCTCCCATGCCTACGTGCCTACCGGCACCCCCTCTCCTTCAGGCCGTTGATACCACCCCTCTACCTGTCAGACGTCAGACTCACCCTCACATCTCCAGTATTCAACCTAAGTCCTCCTGCAGCCTTCCATCCCCTGGGCCAGCTTATCCCTGCTGGTGGCCTGCCCACTGACTAGAGGAGGAATGAACAAGCTTGGGTGGAGGCTGAGGGGGCGACGTGGTGCTGGCGCTGGGGGTCGGTTGGTGTGGGAGAGACCACACATCACCATCTGGCATGCCTGGTGTGGCAGTTTCCTCCATTTTCACCCCACCCTTCACCCACAAAGGACATACACGCTGCAGCGGACCTGGGAAGGGGGTGCCTGACAGAATGAGCTCACCCGAGCCATCATCGGCGCCACATGCCTCCACCAGGAGCCGCTGCAGAGCAACGCAGGGTCCACCCTCTCTCCTCGGGTGGAGAGCGTCCAACGGACACTCTGGATCCTCCCTACCAGCCTACATTCCTGAAGTCCAGGGCTCAGAGAGTGAACCTGTGTCGCCAGCATTCAAGAGTGATCCCATATCGCTCAATACGATGGAGCCGACCTATATAAACTGTTTAATGTTCCCTTATGGAAACAATATGAAAAATGCCTTACCTCTTGGGTACAAGATCTGGGGTTTCAACTTTCTACAGCCGACCAGGAGAGTAGGACTCTGTTTCTTCTTTTCTGCTCCCACAATAACAGACTCCACAAGATTCAATATAATTATTTTTTTTAAACTTCACCCCTGAGCAATTGCATGCACATGATTTGCACGCCAAACTGATGCCTAAAATGTGAAATTAGCACTGATATTTTCTTTCGTTTTGCATTTAGCCTTCCTTGGGTGTTTCCGTTTTGGCAAAATCAACACGATATTGAACCAGGTCAGCCAAGCACAAGCTCCTCTAGACAGCGTTCCAGATAAGAGGAGTACTGGCCTGTTTTACTCGGCTCATTTAAGGAAATACTCTTCAGAAAGTTTTTTAATGAGTACCAGTACTCACCCAACATTTCTAAATACTCCACACTCCAGAGAACAGTGTTTCCTAACATAACTGGTGATTCAAAAGGAGCAGTTTTTTTTTCCAGATTTACAGCACTCGTATGCATCCCAATTTTGTTTTACTCACTATATTTAAAACTGGTGAGTAAATTACTCCTACCTGCCAACACTATCTGGAGTGTTGTTGGCACTTGATCAATTCTTATTTACAAAAAAAATGACTGTTTTTAAAAATGTACTCCTCACTCTACTCTGTCCAGACATTTGTACACATCTGAATTTGGTTTTACTCACCTCACTTTCAAAATAAGGAGTACAGTACTTTTCCCAAAAAAATCTTATCTGGAGCCCTGCCTCTAGAACTACAGGTGGTCCTGCTCCGGATCCACAGTAAGGGCCAGATGGTGGGAGAAGACACTAAAGCCCTTTTGGGGGTTGGCCCTTGTCACTGCTATGAAAAAATGGCCCAATACATGGCTGACCCAGTGGCACAGAGGGCTGAAGCACTGGACGCCTTACCTCTTGTCACGCTGGTGATCCGGGTTCAGATAAGGATTCGACCATCAGGGAGCCGGCACGGGAGGGGAGGGTGAGAACAGGATTGAGCAGCCGTGGGGCAGCTCTCCTCTCTCGGGGTGGTCATCACTCCCCCATAGTTCCACTGCCACTGGGTGGAGGTCTGGTGGCTAGTGTAGGCAGGAGGGAGCGGCAAGTCATAGAAGGGTGTCTTGAGCTGCGGCATGTGCATGCCTCCACATGCGCGTGTGGCCGGGGACGGGCGAATAATGGAGAAAAATACAGGGGGAAAAAAAAAAGTGGTCCAACACTTGATGGCCCCCACTCCTCCTTCAGTGGCCAGTTGGTTTAAAAATCTCACTTGCTGCATGACAACTGACAAAGCCCAATATGCTGTGATTGGGGACCCTTGCTTGACATAATTCAGCAAGGTGTTATTCAACCATTCTCTGAGACACACCTATATGGGGACACAAGTTGAAAGTGATTTAATCCAAGTATTAGTCAAGCTCCTTCCTCACATCTAATCCCTGACAGATACTAGTCTTCCGGTTTCCTACCCGGATGCATGGGTTAGCCGCCCTAAAATAACTCCCCAAGTCTAAGATTTCCTACTGACTGGGCAAAGAGCCTGGCTACCACATGGGCACAAAGCTCAGAGGTCCTTTAGTAAGGTGCATTACCTCAACACTGCCTATGCCTCTCACTAACTATAGGTAATTTTCTTGTGGCACCTAGGAACTGGCCACTCCGATGCTCCCACAATTTCCCCATGTTATTCCTGTTCCTTCACTTGCTGTATCTATTCTTTCTTTCTGTCCTTGCTTCTCTGTGGTTAAAAAAATATGTGAATCTTTATGTGAGACTGGGATCTCTCTCTTTGTTTGCAAATGTATATAATTAATGACTGCAGAAAGCTATTTGGGTTATTATTTTTTTTTATCGTATTTCTTTTTTCTCTCCTACTGCAGCGTAACCAGTGGGGGCATCCAGCTGCCGGCTCTGTCTGCCCGGAGAGCAGCAGGCTCACTTGCATGATGGGGGTGTGGTGCGGCCACGCACCAACCTGCCAGAGGGCTTCCCCTATGCTGCTCTGAGCCAGGCCGGGCCAAGACCCCCAGCGTGATTCCACGACAGTCCCCTGGGCAGGGTAGAGCTGCCACTGCTGGGGCTAGTCAAGACAGCCATTTTTCCCCTCCTTATTAGACCCTTGGAGTGTGGACATGCAAGGACGCCTGAGGCACAACGCCAACATCTGCCACACTCCACCCCAAAGGCACCTACTCTAGTAGTGCCCCCGATCGTCACCAGGGGCCACTGCAGAGCGGTGGTGTCCCTCAGCCCTCCCAGGGATGGGAGAGCAGTTCTTCGGATGCTCGATCCTATCCCTCCCCTGCCGACCCCTGACGATTTGGGCGCGTTTCTGAACCCAGCTTGCCAGCATGGCGCGAGGTGTAGTGTCCAGCGCCTCAACCCTCAGCGCCACCAGGCCAGCGCTATCTGGGTTATTAGAAAAACTATCAGTCTGGAACACATTGAGATGCATTGTGACCTCTACAACTTTGTTAACAGAACTGTCAACAGGAAACCAGCTCTGGGACAAAATGTAATATTTTAATGTACCTGTTGAAACTAAATGTACTTTTCAGGCTGATGTCAGGAAGATAACTGGCAAAGTCTGAGACATTTTGTGGAAAATAGGCGATGTAACTTACAACAGCAGAACGTAGAGTTTAAAGTGCCAGGCAAAGACATCAGCATTTATTTTTACTGTGGAGCCAGGCAGGGTGTGTTGGGCTGTGTTTTAACTGAGTATTATACCAAAAGGAGCCTAGTACAGGCTGTAGGGAGCCTCGAAGAGACAGAGGCATTGCAGGCAGGAGTTGACTCTGACCTTTGACACCCCCTCCCCCACACAGCGAGACTGAAAGGACATGCTGCTGCAGAGTTTCTGCAGTCATAGGTGCCCCCTGTAGTGCTCTAGTAGCGACAAAAACTTTTGTTTTAACAGCAGGTTTCTGCTATAGCAATATATTTAAATTTAAGTTTTACTCCTCTGGGAGTGTACCAGACATCTGACATCTGCTGACGTAATTTCCAGTCTAGCAGACATAAAACTGCTAGCCCCAGCGAGGGGTTAGGAATCGGCACTTACTTATTTTTACTGTGGAGCCTGGCAGGGTATGTTGGGCTGTGTTTTAACTAAGCATTATACCAAAAGGAGCCTATCGTAGGCTGAAGGGATCCTTGTACAGACAGAGGCATTGCAGGCAGGAGTTGACGCTGACTTTTGACCCCCCTGCACAGCGAGAGACAAAAGGACGTGCTGCTGCAGAGTTTCTGCAGTTGGAGCTGCCCCTTGTAGCACTCTAGTAAATAGCAGTTACGTAAGAACTTACCGTAACAGTAGATCTTCGAGACAGGTTCCTGCAGTAGGTCTTCACATATAGGACTGCACCCCCTGGCGTCAGGACCACATAGCAAACTTATAGCTAGCAATCATCGTCGGGGACCGCCCCCCCCGGCGTCAGGTGACGGATGTCGGCGTGACTATAAAAGGGGCGGTCCCCCACCCACCCCTCCAGTTCTTTTCCACCAGAGACCTATGAGAAGGAAGCAGAAAAGAGGAGTGACAGTCTCCTGGGACCTTTGTGCCCAGGGAGAGACAGAGACCTGGGCAGGGAAAGAAAAATGCAGGAGCTTGGGGAAAGGTGGGTAGGAAACTAGACCTACTGAAGGAACCTCTCTCAAAGACCTACTGTTACGGTAAGTTCTTACATAACTGCTATATCTTACTTCGAGAGGGTTCCTGTAGTAGGTCTTCACATATAGGACTGAATACCACGCAGTCCAACACAAAAGGAGGAGTTGGAGATGAGGTTCCGGGAGGAGGAAAATGTCTGCCAACAAAAGGTCTGTTCAAGACAGAAGACCCTGCAGAACTGCAAGGCCGAAGCCAGCCCTACGCCTAGAGGCAATGTCCAGACTGTAATGTCTAGTGAAGGTATGGACAGAAGACCAAGTGACCACTGCATAGATGTCCGCAGTGGACACATTTCTGAAAAAGGCGGTGAAGTGACCACACTCCTGGTGGAGTGGCCCTTAACTGTCCCTGGAAGGGGTTTCTCATACTTCCGGTAAATGTAATGGATACAGTTAGTCAGCCACCTAGACAGGGTCTGCTTCATAATAGCCTTGCCCTGGCACTGGGAGGCAAAGGCTTCAAAGAGTTAGTTCAACTTTTGAACCTCCTTAATCCGAGAGGTATAATACCTCAAAATCCTGTGCACATCGAGGGTGTGCAGAAGATAGTTCCCCCTGTTGGAGTGCTCTGGGAAGAACACCGGCAGTTCAATACTCTGGTTAAGGGTCAATTCCGAAACCACTTTTGGAAGAAACGAAGGGTTAGTCCACAGAACCACCCGGTCTCTGTGGGAAATTAAATAAGGTTCTCTACAAACTAGAGCCTGAAGCTCAAACTCTTTGAACTGAAGTGACAGTAACTAAAAATAGCGTTTTCCATGCAAAAAACGCATATCACAGCTTGCTGCTGGTTCAAAAGGGGGCAAAGTAAGCTTTTCTAACATAAAGTTGAGTTCCCAGGGAGGAACAGGATTCCGGACCGGGGGTTTGATATGAAGGATCCCCTTCAAGAAAGTCTTGGAAACCTCTAGCTGAGCCAGGGTTTTACCCTCCACCGGGAGGTGGTAGGCCGGAACCGCAGAGAGATGGACCTTCAGGGAGGAACAGCTGAGTCCCAACTCTGACAGATGCAAGCGGTACTCTAAAACCTGGGAGGCCAAGCAAGAAAAGGGGTCTAAGCCTTTCGCTGAGGCCCAGATAGAAAATCTCTTCCATTTCATGGCATAAGTGGATCTAGTGGAGAGCTTTCTGGCTTCCACAAAGACCTGAGCTACCTCTGAGAATACCCCGTAGCAAGCAACCATTAAGTCCACAGGTGCCACCCATGAAGATGGACAGACTTGAAGATCGGATGTACCAGGGTGCCCTGCTCCTGGGACAGATGGTCATGAGAGAGAGAGGAAGAGGTACTAGGGGTTCCAGTGTCAGCTGCTGGAGCAACAGGAACCATATCTGTCAAGGCCACAGGGGGGCAATGAAGATCATGTGAGCCCCCTCTGCTTGAAGCTTCAGCAGAACCTTCTGAAGAATAGGAAAGGGAGGGGAAAGCGTATAGAAATCTCCCTGTCCAGGAAAGAGACAGTGTGTCTCGCCAAAAAGCACCACGACCAGGAATAAGCGAGCAAAAGGTGGGTAGTTTTGCATTGGATGGGGAGGCGAATAGATCTAGGTCTGGCCAACACCACTGAAGAAACAAGTCTTCTACTACTGCCTGCTTTAGTTCCCACTCATGAGCCCTGGTGACTGATCGTCTGAGACTGTCCACCAGAATGTTGTGAACACCTGGCATGTGGACTACTGCCAAAGCTAGGCCGTGCTGTATCGCCCAGTAC
Source organism: Neoceratodus forsteri (assembly GCA_016271365.2). Lineage (NCBI taxonomy): Eukaryota > Metazoa > Chordata > Ceratodontiformes > Ceratodontidae > Neoceratodus > Neoceratodus forsteri. The sequence continues at coordinate 1,213,591,317 of CM057458.1, forward strand.
CACACCCGCATCGCCTCCCTGTATAGTGAGTACAACCGGGTGCCTGTTTGTTTAGATACCAGACAGTGGCCATGTTGTCTGTCTGGATAAGAAGTGTTCCCAGATTTAAAAGCGACTGGAAGGCCTGGAGAGCATAGAGCACCGCTCGTATCTCCAGAATATTGATGTGAAGGTTCTCCTCCATAGGAGACCAAGAGCCTTGAGTTCGGTGGTCTCCCAGATGTGCTTCCCATCCAGAGTTCGAGGCATCTGAGGTGAGAATCTGAGAGGGAGATGGAGGGTGGAAGTGAACCCCCACCGAAAGGTTGGCTGGGTTCTGCCACCAAAGGCTGTTGGAGACAAGGACTCTCTGGTCCATGTCATCCAAACGGTGGTCCCATTGGACTCGAAGAGACCATTGGGTGACCCTCATGTGCAGTCTGGTCAAAGGGACTGTGGGTATGGCAGCCGCCATTAGACCCAAAAGCTGAAGGACCGATCGCGCCGTGGTCCATCGTAATTAAGTCACCAGCGTCGCTTGGGAGATTAAAGTCTCTGCTCAGTCAGATGGAAGAAACGCCTTGCTCTGGACCGTGTCCAGTACTGCTCCAATGAATTGGAGGTGCTGTGAGGGTATCAGCAGGGACTTGGGAAGGTTGATTGACATGCCCAGACTGAAGAAAAGGTCCACAGTGAAGGAAAGGGATTCCTTCAGACTGTCCTGGGAAGGGGCTGAAAAGAGCCAGTCATCTAGATAAGGGAACACATAAAAGCCCCTGTGGCATAGGAATGCTGCAACCACCACTAGGCACTTGGTGAACACCCGAGGTGCTGAGGAAAGGCCAAAATGTAGGACTCTGAACTGGAAATGATGGTCCAGAAAGGAGAACCTCAGGAAGCGGCGGTGGGCCAGATGAATAGAGATACGGAGATAGGCATCCTGCATATCCAGGGAGCATACCCAAGTGTTGGGGAAGGAACAGGGGTAACAGTTCCTGGAGAGTCAGCATAAAAAATCTCTTGTATTCTACGAAGAGATTGAGCATGCTGAGATCTAAGATGGGTCTTAGATCCCCCATCTTCTTTGGAACCGTGAAGAAGTGGGAGCAGAATCCCCTTCCTGTCTGTTCTGGAGGTACGCACTCTATGGCTGCCTTTTGCAGCTGAGCTTATATTTCCTGCGAGACCAGCTGTTGTTGGCCTGATGGGTAAAACGACCTTCCCGGTGGGTTTGGAGGAGGTCTCTCCAGGAACTTTATTGAGTGACCTCGTCCTATGAGTTGAAGAACTCATGCATCTCCGGTAATGGCCTTCCACCCGTCCAGGTGAAGGCCAAATCTTCCCCCCCCCACCGGTTCCTCCAAAGCTGTCAGAGGGAGCGTGGGGGGGGGTCAGGACGTGGAGGGGAGGGGCGCCTTTCCCCCAGAGGCAGCTTTGGAGAACTTGGCCTGGGGGGTTTGGGTGCCAGAAGCCGGGGCACGATGCTTGTTCTGTCGTTTGCCCTGATTCTGTTTGTTACATTTCCATTGGTGATGAAATGGTTGCTGCAGTAGTCTTTGACCAGAACGGTACATGGAACGGACATCCCTGAGGGATCTGCAGCTCTCTTATAGCTCGGTAATAATATCTTTGGCGTCACCGCCAAACAGAACTGAACCCCTAAAAGGAGCATCCAAAAGAGTGCTTTGTACATCCTGTGCCAATCCCACAGACAAAGCCACGCCAGACATCTGAGACAGATTCCTGTAGTTGCCCCTCGAGCCATAGAGTCCACTGAATCATATGTGGTACATAGGGCATGGCAGAAGGAAGATTTATTCATCCCGACTTTCTCCAGGAGTTTTTCCATAACTGCTCGTCAGGGATCTCTTGGAGGTCTCTTTCCAGTTCCAAGAGAGGAATTTTGGAAAGCCACCATATGGGCTATTCAGGGAATGGACAGCACAAGTGGACAATGAGTAGATTTTCCTACTATACTGGTCCATCTACTTGGACTCCTTGTCTGGTGGGGAGGCACTAAGATATTTCGGCTGGGCCAATCTATCGTGGGCAGCTGTGATGACCATAGAATCGGCCTTAGGTTGGACAGTTAGGTGGGAGACCCCTTCCAGGGAAAAGTACGTCCTATTGGCCTTTTTGGATACAGCCGGTATGGATAAAGGTTGCTGCCAAATGGTGGATCAAAGGTCCTCATGTGGACCCTTTCAGAGTGGTATGGGTAGGAGGTCCACATTAACCAGGTCCAAGTGCTCTGCCAGCATTTTGTGCTTGAGGTCCAATTCCTTGAAGGCCCATCCGCATCATTTTTGAATGGTCCTGAGGAGCTCCGCAAAGGAGGGATCCTCAGGAGGAGACTTTGGGTACTCTTTCGGTTGAGGCTTATCCGGGGAATGAGGTTCAGACTGAATCCCTAGTTCCGAGCCTTTGTCAGAGTCTGAGGTTTCCGGTTTACTGGGTAAGGATGCCTCCAGAGGCCGGGTCCGGGGTCTATGATGTCCAAAAGGCAGAGCTCCCAGGTCTCCCTCAGAGACTCGACTAGAGAGTGTCAGACTAGTTGGAGGCACCCTGATAGCAGGGGTGGACCTGACTGTGACCTGAGGCTGGCCCAACTCTAGAAGTAGTTGGGACCTAGCGTCCTTCCACCATGCAGGAATGGTTTCACTTTCAGGCTGCGGAGGAGGCGGTTAACCTGGGTACCCTACATGAGAAGGGTAGCTGGGAGGATGGTACCAATAAGGGTACTGGTAATACGCCTGTCCTGGAGCCTGATAGCCGGCGTTGGGTAGCCCAGCATAGAATATCCCGGCATCGGAAAGCCCGGTGTCGGATAGCCTGGCGTCAGTGGGTTGTAATCCGGCGATGGACCCTCTGGCTTTAGATACTGTGGAAAATGGGGGTTTCCAGGAAAGTACCCAGTAGGGCCCGAAGGTGGGGCAGAAGACCCGCTGGAGGGGGTGCCGAAGGTCCGCTGGGAAGTGGTTCCGGTGACGGGGTAGCCGAAGGTCCCGCAGGACGGGGTTCCATTCTGCCCCCAAGAAGGTCCGGCGAGGGATCCAGCAAAAGGTGAGGATCCATCAGCGGGAGACAGCCCGGCGAAGGGGGGAGATCAGGTAGGTCCCCCAATGACAGGTCTGGCAGAGTATCCGGCAGGAGGGTTACTCCGGAGAGGTTGGATACTGGTAGCGAATCCCTGAGGGGAGCACCCATAGGAAATGAAGAGGTACCTGCGAGCTCTCTCTGCTCAGTGTCGGGGACCACAAGGAAGTCGGACAGGAGAGAGGAGGCATCCATGTGTTCAACAGAGGAGCTGTCGACAGATTTACTGTTCGAAGCCGGGCTGACAAAAGCTGGCAGGCTAATGTCAGACTGATCGGCCGGCGGTGGAGCCGGAGGGCGTCTTAGAGGCAGAGCTCAAAGCAGATACCTGAAGGAGCCTCCGAAGATGCAACACCCAACTGCCCGCTAGCCTCAGAGGGGGGAAGGGCACCAGTCTGCCAGAGCGGAAAAGGCCCTGTAGGCAGGGTACCTATGGAAGTGGAGGACCCACCCTGGTCGGCGTCGGCTGTCTGGCTGGACTTCCCTTGAGGAGAATGGCTCTGCTCCGGGCACTTCTTCTCCTTCTTCTTCTTTTTCTTCTCTGGGGCTGGTGACAACAATCTTTCCCTCAACTCCTGGAGCTCTTTCTCCATCAAAGCTAGTCTCTGGGTTAGCAGATGGGCATCGAGGATCCTCTTGCGATGGGTGCAAGTGGCCTGGTTGAAGCCCTGGCAGATGGTGCACTCAGCCAAGTTGTGTCTAGGCCCCAAGCAGAGGACACACCGGGAATGATCGTCCCCCTGCGGAATCTGCACGCCGCACTTGAAGCACTTCTTCTTGTGGCGACTAGACGATATACACCGTAACGGATCGTGAATGAGAATTGGAAAATAGGAAATTCACTATTAGAAAATGGCGGGTGACTTGAAAGCTGTTCTACCGCATTTGTTGAACGATACCATGCGATGGCGGGAAAGAACTGGAGGGCGAGCGGGGGATTGCCCCTTTTATAGTCACGCTGATGTCTGTCACCTGACGCCGGGGGGCGGTCCCCACCGATGATTGCTAGCTACAAGTTTGCTGTGCAGTCTGGACACCAGGGGGCGCAGTTCTATATGTGAAGACCTACTGCAGGAACCCTCTCGAAGTAAGATCAACAAAACCTGTTGTTTTAACGGCAGGTTTCTGCTAGAGCAATATATTTTAAATTTAAGTTTTATTTCTCGGGGAGTGTACTGGACAGCTGGTAATATAATTTCCAGTCTAGCAGACATAAAACTGCTAGCCTCAGCGAGCGGAGGCAACACTGGCAGAGGCCAGCAGTGTCTGCTGGCGTCAGTTGGGGAACGAGGCCAGAAACTCTACGTAAGTTTCATTACATACTATAAGTGGGGGATTACCACTTCTTTCTGGTTGTTTTTGGTAATGCTACAGGAGATTGCTAGAAAGTATCTGAACTACTGTGAAATTTAGACACATATACACCTAAATTCTAACTCTCTGTATAGGGAATTTGGACTCTGTATCTAGTTTTCATTTTTCAAATACTGATGTAGATAAAAAAGGGGCAATTTAGTTAGTACTCTTAGAACAAGTCCCCTGGAAATTAGGACTCTGTTCTCATCACAAGCTGATTCAGGTGGTGTATAGGTCAGATAACTGCCGTTGAGACTAGATACTAAGGTTTATTACAAAAGCACTTCGTATAGCATTATTACACAGACTGATTTCGTGGGTTATGCCTACAGTGTGCTTAGCATAACTATTCTCCCCCAACACCCCCGCTGTTGGCAATACTCCACATCTATTTTGAAATTACAACAGCCGCTGACAATTGGTTATCTATAGGTTTTAGCTAGGGTGGAACTACTAACAATTCTATAGGAAGTAAGCATGGATTCTATAAAAGAAATCTTGGAATTATTTAATTAAATGTGGTTTTCTTCTACAGTGTTTAAACTGTATGATGCATGCAATAAAGCCTACGGGATCCAAATCAAAATGACGCTGTATGCACCAGGTGTATTGCGTATTATGAAATGGCAGAACAAATCAAACTTTTGAAAGCAGAAATTGCACAGAATCTCAGAAATAAACCTCATTGAATCCTTTGTAAAAAGCATCCACAAACGACAATATGGTAGAGGACAGAAATCTCACTAGAGAAAAAAAGAGAGAGAGAGAGAAGATTTAAATACCACTCTAGAAGCAGGCACTAAAACAACAAATAATGTGGGAATAACAGATAAAGTTACAGATGAAGGTGAATGGTCACAGGTGGAATATCAAAAAAGTTTTAAAAAAGGGAAAAGGGTTCTGACACCAAGAACTGAAATTCCGCTGCAGAACAGATTTAATGTATTGTCCAGAGAAAACACAGGGACTGTACAAGTTTATGAAATTGATCAACATCAACCAAAGATATTTTAGTGGTAGGAGATTCTATCATTAGACACTGTGACTCTATTATTTGCAACAAAGATAAGTACAGCAGAACAGTGTCATGTCTTCTAGGAGCAAGGGCTAGGGATATAAAACACAGCCTTGGCGTAGCCGCTATTTATGTGGGAATAAATAATGTGTGATATGACCACAAAATAAGGATATATGTGATGAAATAATTGAAGCTGAAAAAGAAATAAAGGCAACAGGAGCAAAAGTTATAATTTCAGGGATCCTGCCATAATACAAATGTCACCCAGAAAAAAACAGTACCCTAATCAGATTAAATGCTAGGTTACAGAATAGATGTAGATCAAAAGGTTTAATACATATGGGTGCCTGGACAGAATTTTATGTAAAAAAGTTTTATATGCTAAGGATGGTCTACACTTAAATTAGGATCAGAGAGATTGGGTCATCCTTTCTACAATACAATACTGAAAGCCAGTTTAAACTGATTAGAACTGGGGGAAGGAAACAACACAATAATGAAAGCAAAGCAAAGGAACATAAAGATAAATTTAGATGCATACTGAGTAATGCAAAAAGCTTAAATAAGGAGCCGGCCCGGTGGCATAGAGGGTTGAGGCGCTGGCACCCTACCTCGACCCACGCTGGCGACCCGGGTTCGGGAAAGGACTCGGGTCGGCAGGGGGAGGATAGGATCGAGCGTCCGATGGACTGCTCTCATATCCTGGGGTGGTCAAGGGTTTGCCTTCGCTCATGCAGCAGCCCCCAATGGAGACTGGAGGCACTACATGAAGCGACGCAAAGGGGGAACAAGAAAAACGGAAAAAACGCTCCAGAAGTTAGCTGGATGACGGCTGCTGGCCCCAGGCATCCACGAAGACTCCCTGAGAGCCATGGAATACCTCAGCGGCTCCCGGGACTGAGAGATAATAGTGTGCTGGTTTCCGCCTCTTGTGCCTTCTCCCTTGGAGGAGTGGGGACCCATCCGGTGCAAGGGTTACACCAGACTACCCCGTGGAAGGCTGCAGATGTGAGGTAAGTGGTGGCCCAAGGGAGTTAGTAGGGGATTGTCTGGGACCATGACGGCCCAAGGGAGAGGCAGCTCTGGGGCATGTAGGAGGGGATAAACAAATAATGCAAAAAAAAAAAAGCTTAAATAAAACCAAGCTGAGTGAACTACAATATCTGGCTACAACATCACCTACTCCTGATTTTATATTTGTTACTGAAACATAGTGGAGCAGGGTTTTAAATAACTGATTAGCAGTTTTTTTCTTGGGACTATACTAACTGTACAGAAAATATTTATATAGATTTTCTAGAAGTGCTGTGTTTGTTAAACACAGTGAGGCAAGAGCTATGCATTTTCACAAAGATTTAGCACTTTTATGAGCAAAACGCTAATCAATTTTTAGAGTTAAATAAATCCCTGTGGAGTAATGAGGATACCTGGGGTAAAACTATTGAAGGGTTTAATTTATTTAGAGTGGACCATCAGCTTAAGAATGTGTGTGTGTTGGGCGGGGGATTGCTGTATATGCATCCAAACGGTTACAATTAAGAGATAAATCTGACAAGATTAAGATATTTCCAACAGTGATCGAAACAGTTTGGTTAAAGCTCATCACTCCCAGTTCAAAAGGTAAAGTTCTTGGATTATGTTTTAGGCTGCCTAATGCCGAGTCAGACATAAGGTACAGCATAATTAACGAATGGGGAAAGCAACTGAATTTGGGGATGTCTTATTCTTAGGAGATCTAAATTTTGGGGACACTGAATGGGATATTATGATTGGTAAATCAGGACTCAGCAATGAATTTGCTGAAGCCTGTAAAAAATTAAACATGGTACAGCATGTTAAAGAAAATAATAGGGAAAAAGTATTTTAGACATACTGACAACTGAAGGCATACACATACACAACTGTAAAGCAGATGTTCCACTTGGTGGATGTGATCAAAAATCTATTGTGTTTGAACTTGGCTAGAATGCAAAGAGAATCAAAGGTTGTAAAGAGATCTATTTATACAAAGCAGCCAATATTGAGGGGATATTACAGGATTTTAATAAAATATACTGGGATGATGAACTTAGGGATTCCAGTGTTAATGGTATGTGGATCAATATAAAAACTATGGTCTACTCAGTTTGTGATAAGCACATCAAGAAGATTAAAAAATATAATACAGGAGGAATAAAACCTCAGTGGCTCAACAAGGGTTTTCTTAAATTAATAAAACAGAAAAAAAGGCAGTATGAAAAATTTAGGAAAACAAGGTCTATGACAGACTGGGCAAAATATAAGGAAATATAAAAAAAAATGTAAGAACTCTATAAAAAAATCCTAACGAAACATGGAAATCAGGCTAGTGACTACCTCAACAAAAAACAATATCAACCAGTTATATAGTTATGTAAATTCCTTTAAGTCATCTGCTAGTAATCTCTCCCTGATAAACTGGAACGGAACACAAATAAACCCTAAAGAGATGGCAGATGTTTTTAATGATTATTTTTGCTCAGTGTGTAATAAAACCAGTTCCACCCACAAGTATGGCAACAGACACACTGATAACAATACAGAAATCCTAAGTATAACTGAGGACTCTTATTATTGACAAAATAAATAAATTTAAAAAGCAGAGCTCAACCAGTCCAAATGGGATTTTAACACAGTCTTAAAATCTTACAGCATAGTATTGCACACACGCTTAAGTTGATACTCAATACTTCCTTGCGACAAGGGATCCTGCCCGATGATTGGAGAACTGCGGCCATTGTGCGCACACACAAGAAGGGGGACAATGGTGACGTTAAAAAGTATCGGCCATTAAGTCTTACCTTAATCCCCAGAAAGATACTAGAATTCATTTTAAAGGATGACATACAAAACCAACTTATCAATAAACATAAACTTGATAGGGATCAGCATGGCTTCATGGCGGGGAGATCTTGCATGACAAATTTACTATGCTTTTATGAAGCTGTATCTTAAAATCTAGATGATCATACACCTGTAGACTGTGTATGTCTGGATTCTGCTAAGGCATTCGATACTGTGCCTCACTGGGCAGTACTTGACAAAATCAAAAAATATGGGTCTAAATGGTTACATAATAAATTAGGTCAGTAGGGTAGCAGGAGGGTTATGACAGCAACCAGGGACAAGTTGTGCCAGGTCAAAAAAAGATCAATACAACCAGCAGTAGAAACCAGCACCTACTTAAAGGGACACTGATGTGTAGCTCCAAACAAATTTTATGGACTGCTGTTGCTCCATATAAAAGTGCAAAATACTTTATTTTGTGCAAATACTAGTGCAAACAAACATCAGAGCACTCACATTTCATCAAGTGGCAGCAATATATCGGCAAAGTCCATAATGTCCATGAAAAGTCCACATAAAATCAAATGAGTCCAGCAAGAACCAACTGGTGTAAAACTTCTTGTAGCAGCATAAAGGAACACGGGCATGCCCTCTGATGTCACTTGACGCGTTTCACTAATTGATTTTTCAAAGGCTGAAAAAGCAATCAGCGAAATGTATCAGGACTTTTATATGGAGCAACAGAAGTCCATGAAATTTGTTTGGAGTAGGTGCTGGTTTCTACTGCTGGTTGTATAGTCACTTGGGTGTGGTCATGGTTAACAGGTAGAACACAACAAGCTTCAATACAATGTTATCTTTCAAACAAGGGTAATGTTACGAGTAGCATCCCTTAGGAATCTGAATTGGGACCATTATTGTTTCAGATGTTTATTTTGGGTATGTTTGACTCTGTAGCAAGCTGGTCTGTTAAGTATGCGGATGACACAAAAATTAGTGGGACTGTTAAAATGTTGATATACAGGTCATACAATCTGATTTAGATCACATCACCAGACGAGCAATGAGATGGGGAATGCTGTGTCATACATTTTGGGAATCGATAACACAATTACACATGGGAAATGTACCATTGAAACAATTACACAACGAAAGGGATGTAGGTGTTATTACTGACAAAAATTTAAAATTCAATATACAGCACACAACAGCTATTGCGGCCACTAAGAGAGTCCTTTTGACAATTAGAAGAAATTTTTGCAGCAGACAAAAAGAGGTACTTATGCCACTGTACAGAATCTATGTTCCACCAAAACTTGACTTTGACAGCCACCTATGGTGCCCTCATCTAAAGAAGGATATCCAAGATATTGAGAAGGTGCAGAGACAGGCAACACAAATGGTATATGCTGAAAATAATATATGCGATGATCGCTTAAAAAATCTAAACCTCATGTCCTTGGAGACCAGGCAGCTTAGAGGAGACCTGATGTTATTATATAACACCCTCATCTATTTTATAAATTAGGTTTTGAATACACTAGTGCAGAGCTAAGAACCAGGGAACACCTGCTAAAACTTGACAGAAAAAGGTTCAGACCTAATAACAGAAAATATTTTTACACCATGCACATGGTGAACCCTTGGAGCAGATTACCTATGGACATAGTTCTGAGCAAGGACAAAGTTGCATTTAAGAAGAGACTTGATGTTTATCTATAAAGGAGAGCAAATCTAAAATATTATGAATAAGATGCAGGAGCTAAAATGGGCAAAAGCCTAATGTGCCCCTTCTCATATTTTAGCATGAACCTTTATTTATTTATTTAATTTTGTTGACCCGGTAAGCCCACTGGGCCTAGAGGTCCCTTTTTCAGAGGCGACCGGGGGAGGGGGGGATACAGATGGTAAGCAAATGAAACTGAACCAGATTAAGCTGTTGATGGTATATTTAGTGAATGAGAGAAATTTGGCCAGGACACCGGGGAAATTCCCCTACTCTTTTTCGATAAGTGCCATGGGATCTTTAGCATCCACCTGAACTACCACCAAGCCAGGCAGATGGGACCTCGGTTTAACGTCTCACTTTAGTATCTTATATAGAGAGAGCAATTTTTTTTTTTTTTGCATATTTTAAAGAGTCTCAGATGTAAGACTGTGTTTGAACTGCCTGTATGAAGAGCTAACCTGTACAATGTTTTTATATTTTATTGTTACTGATAATAATGAAACACAACTTCTACATTTTATAACTTCTCCTCATCTGCCTATGTTTCCTTACTTATGCCCACACCACAGTAATACCCTAGTTAATAAACCTCTAAAATATCTCATGAAAGGAATTCAGTGTACAGTGAGCTGCCTCCTGAAAAAGAGTGCTATAATTGTTGCAAACTTCTAACTGCTAAATGTTGAGTGTGTAATGCTCTCTGTAATCTGTATTATGCAGTGACTTTCTGTCTGTGCTCATTCTGTATACTGTGTAAACTCTGTAAAACTATCACTAAAAAGATTTTACACAAACAAGAAAAAAGAAGACAAAGGAAAATATCTCTATTGGACACCGCCTTGGAATCAACACCTTTTTGGAATACAAGTAGAGACCTCCTGGGAGACCAGCTTAACAGATGGTAATGGGAAACTCCTGAACTGCCTGCAACTGAGGTCTTCCTCCTAAGGCAAAAGGGAACTGGTGTTTCTGAAAATTACCTTAATGTACAGACTGTTCTGATCAAAACAGCTCACCCTGATAACTGATAGAAGCCAACAGATCAAGCTTCCTGAAAAACAGACCAGAAGTGAATCCTCTGCCCAGCGGTCTGTCAGCTAAATATATCCTGCCTTCCTTCTCCAGACAACAGGAAATATGATAATTCTCATTCAAAGGCATATACTGATGAAAATGACATGGGCTGGGTAGCATCTAGGACCAAGCAAACCATTGCTTTAAACTGATGATGTGTATATATACATTACATCTAAACCAGTTTGACTGTAACTGCCAAGATATGAATCACAGTATTATCTGAAAATAAATGTTTCATTTGGTTTCAGCCTTTATAATTGACATGATAAGTGTTAAATACAAAGTGATGGTTTAACTGTTTTCAGTACCATTACTAAATGTGAACCTTGGCTCCTAACAGTGTGAAACCTAATACATTCTTAGATCCTTTGTACTGAGTAGTTTAGTCAATAACTATAAAAGTTTTAACAAAACATACTTTGAATCTCTTTTAGGTAACAAATGTATAACGTCATACATATCAAATGATCTTTTAAACCGTGGCTCTAAGCATACACATTAACATGCTTTAATAATTATTTAGAATTTATTGCCAATCAAAAGAAAAATATTTTCATTGAAGGTTCCAGACCACAGTAACGCACTAGCAGGGTCCAGTAAATTGGAATCTTTGGCTCAGATCTGGGTTTGTGAGCACAAGGCATTATTTTCCACCAGGTCATTGTACATACTGTACATGTCTATATCTCTATGGGATACATGGGTTGCAGCACAATATCACAGTTCTGTCCACAGAAGAACCATATCTCAGTAGTGATGAAGCCAAGACTGTGTTATGAAGGTGATACTTTGTTAAACTCAATGAATGAAAGGAAATTCTTTACAAATTCTGTATGTTCAAATGCAAGAGTGGGCCTTTTATGTTGCATTGGAATTTTTAAAGGGGAACAGTTATCACACAGTGCCCCACAGTCAAGTGTGGGGCTGGTCCCATTGTACACTTTGCGTGCAGAAACATTTTGATTTACTTTCTTTTTACAGTGGTATATAAATTTTGCTTACAAGTAGGTCGACATCTTCCGTCGCTACAAATCCAAGAATCCCTTGCAGCTGACATCACAGTAGTACCAGCAGTGGGAGATTCAATAACGTGCAGTACATGTTAGAGTTTATATTAGCTCTGATCTTTTTTTTTTTTCTGCTGGTCCCGCTGTCCTCCTTGAGCTAAGCACAGCTGCAGAGGACTGTACTTGGCCTCTGGAGAAACGCAGAACCAGAAAACATCTGATAGGCGATTATAAAAGCTCTAACATGCACTGTAGGCTATTAATTTCATTTTCATTTCATTTAATTTTTATTTGTTATACTGGAAGAGGCATGTGAGCAAAAATTGCCCATTTTCACAAGCGTCCAGTTACAGTTACACTACCCAAAAGAAAATATATACAACAAAGTTAACCATAGTTACAGATGTGAGGGCAAACAAGTTACATGGAAAAAACAATCAAGGTACCCTTAGAATACAAATGGACAGTGAGCGTACAAAAGTATATGTGCATGGTAATCATGATGATAGAAAAACACAGTTACAGAAAGAGCAAGTGAGTCAAAAGGATATGGGAAGAAGAAGAACTAGTGGGGAAGGGGGGATGAGAGTAGACAGAAGAAAACAAACAAGGGAAAAAGGAGAAGCAACAACTAGGTACAATTACAGGAGAAGTTATCCAAGAGGAACTGCTTAAGGTTGGTTTTGAAGGAAGAAAGAGATGGGCATAGGGCCAGGCGGGGGGAAGGCTGTTGAAAAGCTTGGTACCCTTGAAGGAAAGGGAGTGTTGATCCTGGAAAGTGTCACAGAAGGGAGTGGCAAAGTAAGAGCAAGAGGAGAGTCAGGTGGGTCTGGAGATGACAGGTTTCTGAAAGATGCTGGCAACACTGCTGGGAAGGAGGTCCCAGAGGGCTCTGTAGGGGAAAGAGAGAATTCTGAAGTTAAACCGATCTTCCAGAGAGAGCCAGCTAGCTGCCTGGTAGAGGTCACAGCGGTGTGTATACCTGGGGAGGCCAGGGACAAACTGGATTATGTTGTGGTAGGTGGCTCTCAGCCTACCAAGTTTTTTTGAGGGAGAGGGAGGGTGTGTATATCAGAGATCCATAATCAAGAACAGGGAGCAGGAAGCTGTTGATGAGCGGGCCCTGGTACCTGGGATAAGTTACTGTTTTCTATTACCCTGAAGTGACCGATCCTGATTATTAAACTACCTGATGCTCTTTGTACCCTGATCTGACTGATCCTGCTGCTTTGTACCTTGGTATTCTTCCGGATTGCTGGGAGACTCCTGTCGCCTATTCCTGTACTTGGCCACTTGCCACCTCATGTAGTTATCTATATGCCTCACTGATGACTCTATCAATGTGCTCGATCTAACTGTAATCTATATACCTTATTCGTATGTTACATAAGTGCCTTAATCTATATACCTTATTCTTATGTTATATAATGTGCCTGAACCTAATGTACATTAACCCTGTATATGCCTGATGTTCATGTTTTGTACCATTGTAACCCTCCCGGGTCGCGCCTGAAAACAGGCACTTGGCTGTCTAGTGTGCTCACCAGGTAAACAAAAGCAAATAAATAAATAAATTATCCTGTATAGGGTGCCAAGCCTATGATAAAGTTTCTTAATTAGTAGGTTAAGTGTGTTGTTCGAATGCAAGGTGGAAGTCGAGGTGAATGCCTAGGCATTTAAACTCGGAGACCCACTCAATTAGGTTGCCATGGCTATCTTTGAGGGAGAAGGCAAAATCTGTAGCTTTTTTGGGCCTTGAGAAAACCATTGCCTTTGATTTTTCAGAATTGGGGACGAGGCCGTGGGAAATGAACCAGGAGTGCAGCCTGCTAAAATCGGACTGTAGTTTATCGAGGAGGATGGAAGGATTCCTGTCCATGCAGAAAAGGGCCACATGGTCTGCGTAAAGGAAGACATCAGTGAACTGGCAGATTTCTCGGAAGGAGTTAACAGCCAGGGAGAAGAGCAGGGGACCAAGAATGGAGCCCTGTGGGACTCCATACTTGGTGGGGCAGAGTTCAGAGGAGAAAACACAGATGGCAGTTTTATGGAAGTGGCCCCCCGAGACGGTCCTTATAACATCTGACAACATCCTCTGAGAAGTTCAGGGACGACAGGAGCATGTTGTGGTTGACCAGCTCAAAGGTCTTTGTGAGGTCGACAAAGACGGCACCTGTATAGAGCCCTTCATCATTTGCCTTAAGCACAGAGTTGATTAAACTGACGAGGGCAGTCTCAGTGTTGTGCCCAGACCACAAACTGTGTTGAGAGTCAGTGAACAGATTGTACTAATCAAGGAAAAGCCTAGTCTGATCTAGAACATTTTTCTAAAGGATCCCGGAGAGTGGGGAAAGAATGGATATGGGACGATACTTGCCAACATCATTTTTTTGGGCCAGATTTGTGCAGGGGCTTTATGATGGCATTCTTCCAATTGCTAGGAAAAACACCAATGCAGAGAGAGAAATTGAATATGTTCGTGAGGGGGATGGTGATGGGAGCAAAGGCGAGTTCAAGGATGCGGAAGTCAACTCCATCTGTGCCAAGGCAGGGTCTTGGATTGTTTTTGCTAATACAGGTGGAAACTTCTCTTGGGGGAAAGGAGGAAGCGGAAGTAGAATTTTGGGATGGCTGTGAAAGAACCGGGGGGGGGTGAAGGGGTATGGTCAGTAGGGTTCCCCAGTAGTGGGGAGACCATGGGCTTCTAATGGTCCAGGTCACCAAAGTAGGTGCTGAAAAGGCTGGCAATTTCCCAGGGCTCACAGATGAGTCTGCCATTCCTAGACAGTGAGATGGGGTAATCTTTTCTGATCCCTCCTAACAGATTATTTAACATCTGCCAGGTGAGTTTCGGGTCACGGCCGCTGCAGAGTTGCTGTTCCCTAATGGAGTTTGTTTTTGCGGCACAGACAGATGATTTGCACCTATTGCGAAGAGTTTTAAATCTTGAAGGAGGTTGGGTAGTCTACATTTTCTATACTTGGCCTAGGCTTTGTCCCTAGTCCTTATGAGCTTCAAGTCAAGAGTGAGCCATTCATTTCTCTGACCCCTGACTCTGAGCTTCTTAAGGGGAATGAAAGAGTCACATATGGCAAAGAAAGACTTACAGAAAGTGTCAAAAGTGTCATCAATATTCGTGATGTGTTCGGTGAATGACCAGTCCACACTGTGGAGAACCTCTGAGAACTCCTCAAGGTTAAGTTTGTTCAGGTGCCTGGTGAGGATATACATAGGATCATGCTTCTCCGATGTCAGTTGCAAGGGATTCTGGGATTTGAAGGAACAGAAAATGTCAGCCTACAAGTAAGCCAAATTAGTCAGATTCGATTTACTATACTACAGCAAAAAGAAAGTAAACCAAAATGTTTTTGCACATGAAGTGCACACTGGGCTCAGCCTCGTACTTGAGTGTGGGGCCCTTTCTGATGACTGTTCCCCTTTAAAGTGGAACAAATATACAGTACCCATTATAGTTTAAAGAGCTTTTATAAAAGCATTGGGGTTACCTGTAGTTGGCTGCAGTCCAGTGATATCGATGAACTAAGTCTACCCACTAGTGATACTGTGGTACATTGCCACATGTTTTTTTTTTTTTAGAACCTTCTGATGTTGCGCAGGATGAAGCTGTGCCTAACCACACTGTAGTTAGGCACAACTTCACCCTGCATGACACCACAAGGTCATCAATATCTCTAGACTGCTACCAACTGCAGGTAAGCTAAATACTTTACTTAAAAGAGCTCTGCATGGTCTTTCAAACCGTGATGGACACTATACATAAATAATACAAGAACCTCCTGATCGGGGAGGAGGGTTGAATATGTCATGAAAATAACGTGCTTGGCTCCTAGTGAGAAAGGTTGAAGGTTGTGAAATTGCCCACAATCTGCTGGCTGACTAAAGGAGCTGGATTGGTGTTGGCTAAAAAGGAAACTGTTCAACCGAATTCTCAGCAGGAGGAAGGACGTACTTGTGGCGGTCCCACTGTACGGTCAGAAAAGAGCAGAAAAATGGAGAGCTTGGAAGAGAAGAAAAAAGTGTACACACTGCCTTTGTGATGTCGTCAAGCATTGTGAAAGATCCTCTTCAATTGGTTTACTATGACATTGAGAGATATGACTTGCTCTTGATCTTATCACAACAAATGGTGTGTCATCCTGACAGGTGACAATGTTTTTTGGCCCCAGTTGGCCATTTAACTCAGTCCTTCAGCCCCTGGCCCAGTGCCTGCCTGTCAAGCACACTGGTCTCCACATCAGGATCCATCCAGAACATCAAGTCACCTATCGACACCTACCATCCAGAGAGAGAGACAGACACACACACACACACACACACACACACACACACACACACACACACACACAGTGGGACCAAAGGCAGGGAAGACTCTGCCAGTTACAGCCTAGGGCTCCCTCTAGTTTGCTGGGTGGGAAGGATGACATGAAACTGGTCAAGGAATTTTGTCCCTCTGTTGTAGTCTCTCACACTGTATCACCACACTGGCGGGTGATGTCATGTTCTCACCCATGACATTCAGTGCTAGATCAACTCATCTGTAGGAGGTGCTGGCACAGGAGGAAGGCAGCTACTTATCTTCTATAGCAATGTACTATCACTGGTACCACCAGTTCAGGCCACATCATGCTTTTCATGAAAGCAAATATTACTAGTGGTGGCGTATGAATATATGTAATGTATAACATCTCCTAGCTGTGTGCAGTGACTCTGTATTAACATATTTCCTAAATAACTGGAGAACTTCAGGTGCTCCCAGTACTTCACATATATTTCCCAAATAACTGAAGAACTTCAGGTGCTCCTTGTACTTCACAAACCACCCAGGCTATGCAGTTATAAAAAAATCACTGTGTTATTTCTTACACAGTATAGTATACAATACAATCAAAGTACCCATTGTACTACTGGACTGATCAATCTGTTTCCAGGGAAGGTGCTATCAGCCAAACTTTCAGCTTGTGAATATAATTTTATTTTAAATATAATGCTCTCATAGAATACTGAACACATTATGACTCAGACAATTTTTTCACTATAGTGATTAGCGAGGTGTTGTTTTTCCTACTTCAGGAGCCATCACAAGTGTTCACCATAAGCAAGATTTGTTTTAGCAGGGCTCACTTTAGCCAGGGAGCACTTAGACAAAAAATGTACATTAAAGGGGAATTCTCATGCCCCCAAACAATGTGAAGGGTCCGTAAGAGGAGCAGGATTGTTACCAGTGAAGTAATACAAACATTAAAATTGAAGACAGAAGACTCATTGGTCTATCCAGTCTGCCATTAGCCCTGCCCAACATATGAGACAGAGTCCTCTAGCGGTCACTCTTCTCCCTCCCTCCCTCCTCTTTTGTCCCCTTCTCCCAGTTGCCCCCCCCCCACCCACTAAATCCATGTCTCTCTCCCACCTATGCTTCAACCTTGCCACTGATTTTACTCCTACTACCTTGTCTGGAACTAGCAGAGCCATTATCAGAACTGTTTAGTGAGTCTCTGAGCACAGGAGAGGTCCCAGAAGACTGAAGAAGGGCTCATGTGATCCCGCTCCACAAGAGTGGTAGCAGGGAGGAGGCAGGGAACTACAGACCAGTTAGTCTTACCTCAGTAGTGGGCAAGATTATGGAGGCACTCCTTAAGAAAAGGATAGTGCAACACCTGGAATCCATAGGAGCACAGGATCCAAGACGGCATGGGTCTACAAAGGAAGGTCCTGTCAAACTAATCTCATAGATTTCTTTGACTGGGTAACCAGAGTGGTGGACCAAGGGGGAGCAGTTGATGTCGCCTACCTTGACTTCAGCAAAGCTTTCGATTCTGTTCAACATAGAAGATTGATTAATAAGCTGGGTAGGCTCGGGTGGGTCAGAAGTTGGTCATCTAGGTTACAAACTGGTTGACAGACAGAAAACAGAGAGTGATGGTAAATGGTATACAGTCAGAAGAGATGCAAGTCACAAGTGGGGTACCTCAGGGATAAGTCCTTGGGCCAGTCCTCTTCAATATCTTCATCAGTGACATTGCAGATGGACTGGAAGGTAAGGTTTGTCTGTTTGCAGATGACACCAAGATCTGCAACAGAGTAGATGATCCAGATGGGGTGGGCAGAATGAGAAGAGATCTGGATGAACTAGCAAAATGGTCGGAAGAGTGGCAACTGGGGTTTAATGCAAAGAAGTGCAAGATCATGCACATAGGGAAAAGAAACCCTGAAGCCACCTATAGGCTGGGAGGGATGTTGCTGACAGTCACAAGGGAAGAAAAAGACTTGGGCGTCATCATCACCAATGACCTGAAATCATCCAAGCAGACCTCTAAAGCAGTAGGTAAGGCTAGGGGGATGTTAGGATGTATTAGTAGGGGTATCACAAGTCAGAAGAGGGAGGTAATAATTCCTCTTTACAAGACACTGGTTAGGGCTCCCCATCTGAGTATCATGCAGTACTGGAGGCTACACCTTCACAAGGACATTAACCAAATTGAGGCAGTCCAGAGAAGGGCAACCAAAATGGTGCAGGGACTGCATCAGAAAACATATGAGGACAGATTAACGGAGCTCAATATGTATACCCTAGGGCAAAGGAGGGAGAGAGGTGATATGATCGAAACACTCAAACACCTTAAGGGCATTAACAAGGTGAAAGAGTCTAACATGTTTCAAATATAAGAAAAATAGGACAAGAAGACACAGCATGAGATAAGAGGGAGACCGATTAAGGGGTAATGTGAGGAAGTTCTTTTTCACAGAAAGGGTGGCGGATGCATGGAACAGCCTACCTCAGGAAGTGGTGGATATGAATACAGTGCAGGGCTTTAAACAGGCATGGGATAGGCATAAGGAAGCACTACCGACGAGTATGAATAGACAGACCACTGACAGAGCAAAGGCCGATGACACATTTATAAGGTAGAAAAAGAAATGGGCAAACTGAATGGGCCTTGCAGTCCTTATCTGCCATCAACTTCTATGTTAGGCAATTTGTTACACCTGTTCACCACCTTCTCAATAAAATTCTGCCATCCTTCTTAAACCGTACCCCCTACCAACACCATTGTGTTGCCTCAAGTGTTTAAATATTGTAGGAGAAAAGATCACTCCTGTTCACTTTATTTATCCCCTGTATGAACTTGTTCCAATCATGTCCCCTCTCTTTCTCCTGGTTTCTAGTAAATACTTCTTATGGTCTGTCATCTTATCCTGCCAAGATCTACCCTGCTGCCCCCGAATTATCCTGGTAGCCCTCCTCTGGATGAACTTCATCATATCCCAATCCTTCTTCAGGTGAGGATTCCAGAACTGCACCCAACACTCTGTGTGGTCTCAACAGTGATCTGTACAGGGGCCCTCTCACCTCTTTGAGTCTACTGCTGATCCCCCTACCTATGCATCCTAACATTCATCTGGCCAATCCCACTGCCTTATTTCACTGAGCAGTTTCTTTCAGGTTATCAGATTTAAGAACCCTAAAATTATGCTCTCCTTCTTCTATTCTACTCTCACCCCCATCCTTTATTCTGTTCTTGGATTCTTTGCTTTTATGTGCATGACTTTGCTCTTCTTCACACTTTCGCTGCCATACCCTGGACACCGCTCCAACCTCTTCAAATCCTCCTTCATTACCCTTATTCTTCCTTCCTCGTCATTTACTCTCCTGTAGGTTTTTGTGTCATCCACAAAGAGGCAAATCTTGCCTTGGATAGCTTTACCTATGTCACAAATGAAGATGTTAAAAAGCACTGGCACCAGGACTGACACTTGTGGCACCCCACTAGTGATCTCGTGGGGTGTCCTCCCTCATTATGAATATTTCCCACTGACTACCAACCTTTGTGTTCTTCCCCCTCGGGCAGTTTCCACCCAGGCCTCTACACCAAGGTCTGCCAGTTTCTTAATCAGTCTTCTATGTGGGATAGAGCTAAACACCTTACTAAAATCCAGGTACAATACATACGCAGCCTGGCCTCTATCTGCAGCCTTTGTTACCCAATCAAAAGAAGGTAATTGTGTTTGTCTGTCAAGACCTACTCACCACAACCCCATGCTGTATACTGTCCTGTAATCCATCTACCACCAGGAAATCCACCAGACTATCCCTAATAATAGATTCCAGCATCTTACCCACTACTGAAGTCACGCTGACTGCACAATGAGTTTCCCAAGTCATCCATACTGCCTCACTTGCACAATGGCATGACATCAGCCACCCTCCAATGGGCCAGCCCCACTCCTACCTCCAGTGAGCAGCTGAAAAGTTCAGTCAGTAATGCGGAGAGCATGTGCCCCATCTCTTTTAGCACCAGCAGAAGTAGACTGTCTGAACCTTGGGATCTTTCAACTCTTCATCACCTCAGCCCCCTCATTACCCATTCATCTCTTACAGCCACCATGTTAATGCCCCGGCAACCCTCCTGATTGGGCTTAATCCCACATTGTGGGACAGGACCATTCTCCTCCATCCTAAAGAGAGGACAAAAAAATTATCCCACACACACACACTTTCAGCCTGATAACCTCTTCCTGGATTTTTCCTTTCATCCTACTATAGCAGAATAAAGTCCTGACCCCTGCCTTACTCCCTCAGCTATTTTCAGACCGACTTCCTCTTTTGTCTTCCTCACTATTCTGCTTGCCTCCTTCAAGCTGTTTAAGTACACCCCCTTTTTTGTATCTGTTTGGTTGTCTTTGTAACACTTGAAGGCTACTCTCTTCTCCCTAGTTCTCCTACATTCCCTACATACCAGGTAGGCTTTCTTCACTTCATGTTCTTTCCAACCTTCCTAATGCAGAGTTTAATGACCTCTTCTTTTGTTTATTATTATTGTATTTGGTCTCCTGCTTTCTTGCCAACCCACCAGGCCTGTCACCCAGCACCCCTGGGATCTACCCAAAGATACCCCACGTCTTACCCTTGTAGTGGGATTTAAGGAACTGGCCAAGTGCCACCGAGGCAGGATCCAGGCAGGGGTGTCTAGTCGATGATGCCAAGCCTGCGAGAGGCCATTCATTATCCTGCTCAGCAAGGTGTTTTTCCCTCTGTTTTTTTTCCCTTGGGACATCCGACGTACAATGACTCGGCATGTGTCCATTGGCATCCCACTCCCTTCTGGGCCTCCCAACTATGGTGACACACAGCTGCCACTGGATGTCAAGTGTACTGAAGAAGCCATGTACCTCCCCACCCATGAGAGAAGAGCAGTCTACTGGATGCTTAATCCTCCCAACCTCAGGTGACTTGAGTTTGCTCACAAACCCGGGTCACAAGTGCAGTGAGCAGTAGTGCTACTGCTGCACTACTGTGCTGGTAAGTGAACTCTTGTGACTTCTTGTTTATACCCTACTGTATTTCTACCCCCATTGCCAGCTTTACCCCCTCTAACCTACACGAGAGTACTTTCTGTATCCTGACCAAATCAGTCCAAAAAATCCAAACTCTGTTTCTTGAATTAGTATGATCAACCTCCACCACTAAGTTGAACCATACTGTCTGATGGTCACTGCTCCCCTGCAGTTCATTTAAGCAATAAGGTATGACAGGATGTGTGTTATTGTGGGATAACAGCATTCCTTGGGAAGTGAAGCCCAAGATGAAGCTGAGGGCTTTACGCACCTGAGAAGTGACGTTATCCCTCAATTATGTACACCCTGGAATGCCTCATTGTGATTATAAAATGGCTTTCCTGAGTTTTTTTATTTTAGGACCAAGTAATAAGGTTCAGAAAGTTCAGCATTTCTGACCTGTGCTGCTGTGCTGTGATATCAGCACGGTCATGTAACTGGATTCCACCAGTTACAGTACAGTATTTATCTTACCCATTTTATAATTACAGTTACTTCCCTGACAGTCTCCTTGTTAAAGACCAGGTCCATCGGGTCTTCTACACATTGTGACAGGAATCCTGGAATGCCTCCACCAGCACCTTGTTTGTGGCACACGATGCTATCAGGACACTCCAACTGACATCTGGTATGTTAAAGTTTGCCACAGCACCACTTTAGACTGTGCTGCAGCCCTCCTGATCTCTTTCACTAGTACCCTATCCTCTGCCTCCTTCTGCTTAAGCGACTTGTAAGCTATCTCAACCCTGACAACCCTCCCCTTGCCTGGGGACAGTTGAACCCAAAGGGTTTCAATGGTGGTACTCCCTTTCAGGTCCCTATCCTCTGTGGCTATGATGCCTATGTTGCTGTAATGGGCTATACCTCTTCCTTCCTTCCACCCTGTTCTTCCTGTAGATAGTATAGTCATGAATTACAAATTCCCAGTCATGATACCGTGTTGCCCAGGTTTCCGTCACGACTACCAGGTCCAGCTGAGCTTTAACCACCACTGCGTGGAGGCTGTCCACTTTTCACAGATTTCATAGATCAAACACAAGCTTAACTATAACATAGACTTGCATCCTTAGTGTTTGCCCTTTAAGATTATATCTAACTGATCAGAAGATTAAAGATTTAACTAACCCTGAATTTGACCTCATTGCCCATAACATTGTCTAATCTGTTTTTAAAAGTGTTCACTAAAAATACCACCAACAGCTTAATCTGATTCAAGGTCAGTTGGCATTCATCTATATCCCCCTCCCCCGGGTCGTGCCTGAAAATAGGCAGGATTTGCCTAGTGCACTGCCGGTCAAAAAAAACGAATTAAATTAAATTAAAATATTTTTACTTTCAATTACTTCCAAAGGAAGGGTATTCCAGGCTGTAATCACCCTTTGGCTATAGCAATTTTTTCTAAGTAGTAGGTTCCATTTCTCTAGCTAGAGTTGTTTGGGGTGTCTTCTAGTACTAACTCTGCCATAATTAGGCACAAGGCCAAATTCGGCTCTAAGACTATTGTCGTCCATTACTCTATAGTACATACATAAGTCCCCCCTGTGCCTTCTGTACTGTAGTGAGTATAGGTTAAGAATTTTTAAACTTTCATGAGAAGGTGTCTCATTTAAGCCTGCAATGGACCTAGTTAATCTTCGTTGTACTGCTTCAACCCCATTGATGTCCTCTTTTCTATATGGGGACCAAATCTGAACGCAATACTCCAGGTGGGGCCTGACCAGTGCAACATACAGGGGGAGTAATACTTCTTTAGCTCGACTGGGTATATGCCTGAAGATGCAATTTAGTATCTGGTTGGCCTTTTTCACTTGGTCTCTACAGTGATAGTAAAATTTAAGGTCAGGACTTATGGTCACACCAAGGTTTTTTTCACAGTGTGTTTCTATTAAAGGTTCATTGTTTAAGAAGTAATTATGCTGATTGTTGTGGGTGCCTAAGTGAATGATTTTGCATTTACTAATGTTTAGATCCAATTTGTTTTGATTTGTCCAAGAGAAAATATGATCTAGAGCTTCCTGCAAAGCATTGGTACTGTCCAGTCCATTCACTACTGTTCCCAGATGACAGTTGTCTGCAAATTTTGACAACCAGATGTTTGGTGTATCCAATTTAAATGATGAAATGTAAATATTAAAAAGAATGGGACCCAGGACCGACCCCTGTGGCAACCCGCTGGTGACTCTGGCCCACTCCAAGTATACTCCATTGAATACCACTCTTTGTTGACACCCCTCCAACCAGTTAGCTATCCAGTGCGTGATGTTAGTGCACAGCTTTAGGTCCCCCAGGTTTTTGACTAGATCTGAATGGGGCAGTTTATCGAAGACTTTTGCAACGTCCAAGAAAATAATTTCAACAGGGTTTCTCCTATCCAATTCCTTGTTTACATTTTCATAAAAGGCCAGCAAATTTTCCTGGCAAGACCTGTTTTTAGTGAATCCATGTTGGTGGAGGTCAGTAAGCCCAAGTGTCAGTTGTTGTTGCATATAGTCTAATTATTCCCTCCAGTAGTTTCCCCATTAGAGATGTCAAACTGATTGGTCTGTAATTTTCAGTTTTTGTTCAGGGTCCTTTTTTATGGAGGGGCACCACAGTGGCGACTTTCCAACCCAATGGTATGTCACCCGAGTCCAAGGAGTGCTGGAATATGTGAGTCAGGGGTAAGAATATATAGTCAGTAAGTTTCTGCAACTCTGGAGTGTATGTCGTCTGGCCCCTGGGATTTATTAACAGCTAGTTTTTTAAGTCTCCCCTGAACATCCGTTGGATTTATGTTTACCTGTCCAGGTTTTGGTAGTATTATATCCCTGGATGTTTTGGGAGCACTGTTATTAAAGACTGAACAGAAATAATTGTTTTGTATGTCGGCTATTTCTTTATTACTGGCAGGTAATCCTGAACCATTGGTAAAAGGGCCTACTGAGTTTGCAGTTACTTATATGGGGAAAAAAAGCTTTTTTATCGTCTTTAACCCTAGTTGCCAGGATTATTTCCCATTGCACTTTGGCTAGTTTAATTGCTGATTTAACTTTTTTAACTAATGCCCTATAAGCCGGAGTATTTTGATGGTTGCCATGTTTAACGCTTTTAAACAAATCGATTTTTTTTTATTGATTAATTTTTTAATAGAGGGCTTCATCCAACTAGGGGTTGTTTTTCTGGTGGTACATTTTCTGGTGCCATGGTAGTAACATTAGCCACACTATTACCATTATTAGATAATATAACATCTGGTATTTTGCCATTCCTAGTGGCATCATGAACTTTTTGTTCGAGCCCTATCTGTGCTAATATGTCAAGGTAAGAGTTGTCGGTTTTACTGGTTCCACTGTGTGTGACCCAATCTATATTGGGCAAATTAAAATCACCCAAAATAAGTATATTTTCAGACGGATTTAATTCACTAATGTGTTTTAATAGTTTAGTATCATTATCCAGTGATATGGAAGGGGGCCTGTATACTAAGCCCAGTTTTATAGAAGTACCAGACTGAGGGTATATGTTGACCCACAGAACTTCCATGTCCTCAACATCTTCGAGCATCTCTTCGCATTTGATAGTTTCATGCATATAAATAGCCAACCCTCCCCCTTTTCTGTATCTTCTATTTTTGAAAAATACATTGTAGCCAGCTATGTGTTTGTCCCATGTATCGTTATCACTGCCCCATGCCTCAGTGACCAGTGCCAAATGTATGTCCTGGGCATCAAGTATAAGTTTAAATTCATCAAATTTGTTAACCAAGTTTCTAGCATTGGTTAGCAATTCATTCCATACAACATTTGAGTAGGTAGGGAGATTTTTAACAGGACAGGTATTGCCATTGCCTAGTGTGCCCCCCCACCCCATATTCCAGTTTCAATGGAATTTTAGGATTTTTTTCCCCCCAATACCCGTGTGCCAAAATGGTTTAGGTGTAACTCATCATTTTTAAAACAGGCTTTGTTAGAAAATGCGTTAGAGTTGTCCATAAATGCAATTATTTCCCTGTGACATTGCTGGCGTAGCCATGCATTTAAGATTAAAATTGACTTATTTCTATCGGGATATCTCCCCATTGTAGGTAAAACTCCAGAAATTATTATCTCCTCTTTTCTTTCTTGTATCCATTTGAAAATATTGACATATTCAGTTTGTATATCAGACCAATTATTTGTGGGTAAATCATTGGTACCTACATGCAACAGTACAACAGGTATCAGTAGCGTTTTCTAGAAGCCCGTCTAGAAGTCTGGAGATGTCCTTTACACAAGCCCCTGGGAGAGTACCGACTGTCATATGAGCTTTTCTCCCATGACAAACTGCAGAGTCTACCCCCCCTAAGGATAGAGTCCCTTATCACCACTATGTCCCTGTTATTAGGTAAGGGGTTGGTGGAAGGTTTGATGATAAGCGGAGTACATAATGAGTCAGTAGGCGGGGAATGTATTTTAGCACTTGGTACTGTATACCTGTCTTATTAGATTGCCCTTGGTCCCCAGTATCACTGACCAGGACTTCGAATTTGTTGTGCAGTGGTAAAGGTGATGTAGCCCAAGTTGTTTGCATTTCAGTGGGGGTAGTATTAACTCTAAAGTCTTTATTTGTGTCATTAGTATTTATATTAGTTTTATGGTCTCCTGCGGTAGTTGATAAAAGATTACTTGAATTCAATAAGGTCTCATCTATAAAGTCTCCAAGAAGGTTTATTTCTTTTTGTGTTTCTAAACACTGCAGCAGTGGTGCAATTTCCCCTTTTGAAGTATCAATTAGTATATATTTGTCACGAACAAACTCCTCTATATAAATATTGTATTTCACACAGAATCTTTTTTTGGCTTTGTCCCTCTTCACCTTACTCTGCCACATGACAGGGCTAGGATATACAGTCAGTTACTACTGCAAGTGGAATACAAACCTATACAAGTACTTTTATCTCAGAGAAGGTCTTGCAACTGAGTAAATGGGGTGCTTACTTTGGTCTCCCCCGACCCCCAGTGTCCCCAGCAGTCTCTGCGTGCGCTCGCCCCGCTCAGGCTATTTCAGGAGCCAGTCAACCGGAAGTGCCTTCCGCAACGTCCGGTTCGGCGCTCGTAACAAAGTGCAAATTTGGCAGGGTTTCGACCTCACCGTACAACACCCAAGCCCCTCTCATGCATGGGGTCTTGCTTAGTATCACTGAAGTCACTGAATGAATTTAAAAGTATGCACTAAAAAGTGCAGGGTGTCTGGAGGTCCTAGGCTCGTTCCTAGGTATCCTACAATGCCTAGTGCACCAACAGGTGCTAGCTGTAAACAGGGGGTACTCTCTACCCACGACCTCCTAAGATGTGTTCTTCCCCCAACACAGGGTCACGTATGCTGTGAATTCTGGTCTATTTCTGGCGTTTAGACCCTAATTCCTCTCCACAGAGGCTCGCTCAGTGTTTCCACTGACTCCTGTCGTCCGGCTCGCTACGCAGGGGCTATTTCAGGAGCCAGTCAACCGGAAGTGCCGTCTGCAACGTCAAGTTGGGCGCTCGCAACAAAGTGCAAATTTGGCAGGGTTTCGACCTCACAGTACAACACCACAAGCCCCTTTAATGCGTGGGTTCTTGCTTAGTATCACTGCAGTCACTAAACGAATTTAAAAGTATGCACTAAAAAGTGCAGGGTGTCTGGAGATCCTAGGCTCGATCCTAGGTGTCCCACAATGCCTAGTGCACCAACGGGTGCTAGCTGTAAACAGGGGGGTACTCTCTACCCACGACCTCCTAAGATGTGTTCTTCCCCCAACACAGGCTCACGTACGCTGTGAATTCTGGTCTATTTCTGGTGTTTAGACCCTAATACCTCTCCCCAGAGGCTCACTCAGTGTTTCCACTGACTCCACTTTATTTCCTAGGCTTCTGGCATTCACTCACTCAGACACACACACACACACACATATACACACTGCTTTTCAGAAGGTATTCTGTCATTCCTATTCCTCCACTCGCTTTCCCCATTGTCTCCTCGAATGCTGCTTACCCTCTGCCCCCCATAAGGATACTATGCTTGCCTTCCCTAGTTTCTTGGCCTTCTGATTTCCAAGCTCTTTTTTTATTTTGTGTTGCTAGTCCCTTCCAGTTTCTCCCCAGTCTCACCACCTCCCCTCCATTTTCACTCCCACGGTCATCCCTTTCACAGTGTTTATCATCACCCTGATTGTTTTTTTGTCTACACTGGGGGAAACCCAGTTACCCCACCTTGCTTGTGTAGGTGTTCCTAGCCTCATCTAAACCCCCCCTTACCTAGTTTAAACAAGCCATGATGTGTTCCTGAAACCACTACTCGAACACCCTAGTTCCCTAATCATTGGGGTGTAGCCCATCCCTGTTAAATAGCTGTCCTCCCATCCAGTGCTGACTTCAGACCCCGAGGTACTGAAACCCCTTTCCTCTGCATAATCCCTTTAGTTATGCATTAAATTGAAAGATCCTGTACTGCCATTTCTCTCCCTCACGTGGCCTCAGTAGGACCTCAGAGAAAGTTACCAAGCTTGCCTTCTCTTTAGTGTGTCAGCACTGACATGTGCTAGAATACTATATATTAAACTTCAGACATATGGAACACACAGAAGACCCACACAGTTGCCCTTTGTTCACATCATCAGAGGTTCAACCAAGGAGGTCACTGGGATATATCTTACACCATCATGGGGGTGGGCATTCACAGGTTCATCCAGACAGAAAAGCAAAAAAAAAATGAAAAGTAACAAAACAAATATATGTGTTATTTTTTAGCTTTGTAAATTTCTTAATTGGGAACTTCAAAATATATAACATGTATATTGCAAGTACATAAACGCAAAGAAGTGCAAGGTAATGTACCTGGGAAACAAAAACCCAGGGGAAGAGTACACAATGAGGGTGAGATACTAACAACAGTAAAAATGGAAAGGGACTTGGGGGTAATTATATCAGATGACCTAAAGGTGGGCAAGCAATGTGAGAAGGCAGTAAGGAAGGCTGGGGAGATACTGGGATGTATAAGGAGAGGCATCAACAGCAGAAAACAGGAAGTTTTTATCCCTCTGTACAGACAGTTGTGAGACCCCATCTGGAGTACTGTGTGCAGTTCTGGAGACCCCATCTCCGCAAAGACAGACAGAGTGGAGGCTGTCCAGAGGAGGGCAAATAAACTGGTGCAGGGTCTGCACCAGAAGACATAAGAAGAAAGACTAAAGGAGTGTAATACGAATACCCTTGAGGAAAGAAGGGAGAGGGGGGACATGATAGAAACTTTCAAGTACCTCAAGGGAATCAACAAAGCCCAAGAGAGAAGTATCTTTCAGAAAAAGAGATGTGCAAAAACAAGGGGGCACAATTTGAAGATAGAGGGGGGACGACTCAGAGGTAATGTGAGGAAGTATTTTTTCCCAGAGAGCGTTGTGGATGCATGGAACAGCCTTTCTGAGGAGGTTGTGTAACAGTGGGGGAATTCAAGAATGCATGGGACAGACATAAGGCAGTCCTAGTGGGGGGGTAGGAGGGAGTAGGCTGTTGGTTAACTAGGATCTGCAGCTTATCCGTTAGGTAGGAAAGTGGGCAGACTAGGTTGGCCAAGCAGTCCTTATCTGCTGTCAAATTCTATGTTTCTATGTTACATTACCACGGAAATGATGAAGAACAGTGTTGAATAAAATTTTTTATTTTTGCTTGTTATGCAGCTACAACGAGAAAAACATCTTATTTCTTCTACAGCTCATGTAATGTCCACTGTAGCCACATCACAATGGCATTCGGCCATCAATTGCCTTCAGTCGCAGCACATGGTATAAATAAGACATTCCATTTGGTGTCCAGGAAATCTAAATTTAAATACCTGTACATTTTCTTTCTCCGATGGCTGGTCTCCGGGCTTGCTTACGCCTGGGCTGTACCTTCTGATGCTGGCTGGAGGCAGGATTAAAGCTCTGCAGCAGGGGGACAAGTAACTTGACATTTTGCGAATAGCCTCTGTTCTCTTAATATACTTTTTGATCACTCTCCTTGGGTCTAGAGTACGAAACTCTCTTTCCTTTTCGTTTTTCGGGTGAGGGCTTAAGGAAGGAAGGAAGAATTAGCTCTTGGTTGCAATGGAAGGGAGACATAAATTTAGGTAAAAGTTCTGGATCTATGCAAAGCACCACAGAGTCCTGATGAAAAACAGTATATGGCTCTTTGGTGGACAGCACCCCCAGTTCACGGATTCTCCTGGCTGAAGTAACACCTATGAGAAAAACTACCTTCACTGTAAGATGCATGAGGGAAGCCTCGTTCAGAGGCTCAAAAGGCACTTTGGTTAGGGCCTTGAGAACCAGATTAGGTCTCCAAGGTGGTACCGTTGGCTTGACTGGGAGGCATTTTAACATTGCTGCCCTTAGAAACCTCCTGACATGAGGGTGTGATCCCAGTGAGTCCCCGGAGTCTACCAACAAAAGTGCCCCCCAGTGCAGAGACCTGAACTCGTAGGGTGGCTGGTTGCAGCCCTTTGTCAAACCCCTCATGAAGAAATTGCAATAGCACCGGTAAGGATATTGGGAGATCCTGTATATCTTGGATTGGAGCCAGAACAAATATTTTTTTTCAGATTCTATAATACACTTTAGAGGAAGACGGGCGCCAAGAGTTCACCATCATTTCAATAACCACAGCTGTGTAGCCTAACTCTTTGAAGGTTTTCCACTCAATCTCCAGGCTGAGAGGGACAGATTGCTCAAATTGGGGTGCAGAATTGATGGAGAAGGTCTGGGCTGAGCTGGAAGGTTAAAGGTAGTCCCTTTGACAGTTGAATGAGAAGTGGAAACCATGGACAGCAAGGCAACCTGGAGCAGACTAGAATCATCTCTGCCCTGTCCCGGGCCACCTTGTGCAGGACCCTGGAGAGCAGAGGAATCGAGGGGAAAGGCAAACAGGAGGCCAAACTGGCCCCAGAGGAGGGAAAAGGCATCCTGAGCTACTGCTGCCTTGTCCCTGGCCAGGGAGCAGAATTACTCTGCCTTGGAGTTTCGCTGGCATGCAAACAGATCTACCTCGGGATTGCCCCACTGCTCTGTTAGGAGTTGGAAGGTGCTGTCCTTCAGCTCCCATTCTCCTGGAAGGACATCTTGGCGGCTTAGCTGCTCTGCTGTGACATTTTCCTGTCCTGGTATGTACACGGCTCTTATACTTGCCAGGTGTCGTTCTTCCCATTGAAAGAGGAGAACTGACTCCCGAAGCATTTTTGACCTTTTTTGGGCCTCCCTGATGGTTGATGTAGGCCATCGTTGTTCAACTGTCTGTTAGAATCAACACATCCTGATTGTGTACTTGTTGCTGGAAGTGTATGAGGGCTAGGTGAACTGCCATCATCTCTAGAATGTTTATGCTGTACCTTGATTCTACCAGTGACCACTTGCCTTGTGCAGACATTTGATGTAGATGGGCCCCCCACCCCCTGAGCTTGCATCTGTCGTGAATCTGATTTGGTGTGGATGGCCCAGCTTTTGCCCCCTCATGACATTTGCCCTCCAAGACCACCATCAGAGGGAGGTTTTTATCTACTGAGAAACTGGAATGAGCTGGTGCTGGCTGTGTCTGGACTGGGACCACAGCCTGAGCAGATGTGCCTGAATGGGTCGCATGTGCACTAGAGTCCAGGGGA
Organism: Neoceratodus forsteri; assembly: GCA_016271365.2. Classification (NCBI taxonomy): domain Eukaryota; kingdom Metazoa; phylum Chordata; order Ceratodontiformes; family Ceratodontidae; genus Neoceratodus; species Neoceratodus forsteri. The sequence continues at coordinate 1,213,622,362 of CM057458.1, forward strand.
CCGAATCTGCCAGTGACACTAGAGTCCCAATTAGTTGCATAAAGGACTGGGCCAGAAGCTGAGCGGCTGTTTGAAATTTGTTGATGAGCTTCAGTAGGTCCCAGAATTTTGTCTCTGGGGGAAAAACCGGTTGGCCTATGTCCTGAAGTCTGCTCCCAGGTGGTTCAAGTTCTGGCTTGGGATTAGGGAACTCTTCTTCCAGTTGATAACAAATCCGTGTGCCAAGAGGCACCGGACTACTTCTGCCACTGCCTGTACCACTTGGTTGAGCTGTGGGGCCTTGATGAGGATATCGTCCAGGTAAGGGAAAAGCTGGATCCCTCAGTTCTGAAGGTGAGCTACCACCGCTACCAGTACCTTCAAGTAAGTTCTTGAGGCTGATGAAAGGCCGAAAGGAAGAGTTTTGAATTGGAAGTGTTGCTTCCCCACCTTGAAAGTGATATTGTCTGTGTAGACTGTGAATGGGAATATGGAGGTAGGCATCTTGCAAGTCGATGGATGCAAGAAAGTGTCCTTGCTGCAATTCTTTGATGACTGATGAGTGTTTCCATTTTGAATGGTCTGCTGCATACAAAGCGATTCAGAAATTTGAGGTCTTGGACTGGTCTGTGTCCTCCTATGCATTTGGGCATGATGAAAAATAAGGAGTAGATGCCACGATTGACCTCTTCGGGGGGGAACCTTCCAGGGTCGGACTGCGGTACAGAGGGCCCACCTGGAAAGAAAATACAAGGGTCCACCTAGAAAATCAATAGAGGAGGGCCCAGGTTGACACACTCATATCAATATTCCACTTCAATCTGATACATTAGCTCTGTGTTTGCATCTTACATTTATCAACAGTGTCCCATATACCCCATTTAATTAGAAAACAGAAGATAAATGCAGAAGTTTTCAGAGTTCAGAAGATAACCACTTACCCAACTGAGGGGGGCCCACCTGGAAATTTCCAGGTATCCAGGTGGGCCAGTCCAACCCTGGAACCTGCTTCATAGCCCCCTGCCTGTAGAAGATCTGTGACAGCCTGCCACATCGCCTGTCTTTTGGATGAGTTGTTTGAGATGGGGGAGGGCACCACGTGAGGTAGTGGGGGCTTGGAATCTAACTCCATCAGGTAACCCTTACTGATAATGTCTAGAAGACATCTGTCTGATGTGGTTTGGACCCATTCCTCGAGGAATTCTGAAAGTCTGCCTCCTACTCGAGGATGGGCCCGGATGGCCTCATTGCGATTTCTTATTGTTGTTTCCAGTGTCTCTGGTGCTCCCACCTCCATCAGATCCACCCCCACTAAAATTACACTGGTTACGTGAGAACCATGTCCTTTTCCCAGAAAAACTGGAGTTTTGCGCCTTGTTGTAACCTCTGTCATGAAAATTGTGTCTTGAGTCTGAGGACCATACTTTGCCCTGACCCCTGGACTGGGGCATGTGCACCTTAGCCGTTTCCCTGGATTCCTTCGCTGCCTCCGTTAGGGCTGACCTGAACAGGAGATTGCCTTCGTAGGGCGTGGTCACCAAATGGTGAAGAGGCATCTGCTTACCAGGCCCAGAACCAGAGGTTGTGGCGAACTGAGGTTTGATAAAACATGGTCCGTGCAGCACACCCGATCACCTCCTCCGTCACATCAGCTGCATAGGCCGAGGCTGACCCCATTAACTATAGCTGATGGATAATCGGAGAGTTCGTCTCTGGGTCCTCCGCAAATTGAAAAGCTAAATCCGAGGCCCAGGACACGGCGGCTCTGGCTGAGAACAGGTTTGTGGTGGCTGCCTTGAGAGTGGCAGCTTAAGCTTTAAGTGAGGAATCCACTTCTTTTTTTTTTTTTTTTTTTCTTCTTTTCCCCGCAGGATGGAATCCACTTTTCTGTCTACTGGGTCCCTTAGAGAAGCCCTCCTTCAGCTGGGATGACTGTTTTCTTGGTTAGGTTAGAAATCAAGGGGTCGATTCTGGGGCAATCTAACAACTTTTCAGATTGCTTCTTGTCAAACTTCAGAAGTTTAGAGATCCGTCAGGGAATGTGCGTTCGGGACCTTGCCATTCCTCTTTTAGCAATTCCTCTGTGGCTGGAGAGATAGGGAAGGCTGTGACCGGTTTGGAGTCAGAGGCTAATTGAAAGGTCTGTTTCGGCTGGGAAGGAGCCGCTGGGGAGGGTCCCAGGTGAATCTCAGATACAACCTTTTTGATGAAAAAATCTAAGTCATCCAGGTCAAAGTTTCTGGATGGGGAGTCGTCCGAGTCCGATGACGAGTCCACAATCTCACCCTCCTCAGGGGAGGAGCTGTCATCTGAGGAGTCCGGGGAATGGTCCCTGTGATGCTTTCCCTTGTGCGTAACCCTGGATCTACTCTGGGAATGAGACCTCTTCTTCCTCCTGTTGCACGAGGAATAGTGATCTTCCTCCTCGGATGATCTGTACCTGTGTCAGGATTTTTTCCTTTTCTCACAGTGATATGAAGACACCTGCCCCTCATCGGAAGAAAATGGGGAGGGGGTCCTTTTTCGCTTTGCCTTCTTATGAGGTCTCGTATCTGGTGACCCTGGAGGCTGCCAGTCAAAGCATGCAGGGTCCAGAGCAAAAGCCCTATTTAACTTGTCTATGAGGTCTGGGTCCAGAGATGGGGCCGAGGCCTGCTGGGCTTCTCTGATGGCCATTGCTCTCTCTGATCTGGAGGCAACGCTCGCTCAGGCCTGTCTTGACCATCCACCAGAGCAGAGAAAGGGGATATATCTGTTGGTTCCTCCCCCTGAGCAGATGCTGCCTTTTCGCATGTGAGGCAAAGCAAGCCCTCAAAAGTAATTAGAAGTGGGGATTTGCAGCACTGGCATTTTCTGCCCCTGGCAGGCTTGTCTGAAGCCATGATCTCAGCAATGAAGCTTTATACAGCTATGTCCCTCAAATCCTTCTAAACTGAGGCAGTTCCCTTTAAGAGCCGATATTTAAGGTCCTGATGTACTGCTTTCCTCAAGCCCCCTTAGATTTGGGGCACAAAGGATGGCCCTGGCTAGAGTTCCTGTTGTTGTGCAGTCAAAGTCCTGATGAACTGCTTTCCTAAAGCCCCCTTAGTTTGGTGGTGCTGGGGGGCTTGCTGTGCAGTCGTTGGGCTGAGCATCAACGACAGCGCACTGTTTCTGACTGAATGCTGCACTCATTGTTGAAAGAATGATAGCTCTCCTGTTCCTGAGCGTCAACAAGAGGATGTGCAGCGCTCGACAGGAAATGCTATCGTCAACAAGCGGCTCCGTCGACGAGCGGCACCATCGAAGGGTGACTAAGGCAGCCAAGAAGTCGACTGTCAAAGTGAGAAACTAGCACTGGTGAGGGGAGATTTGCAATCCCCGGAGAACTCCTGTTCTGCCCCCTCATGAGCGTAAATCAGGCCTTGGTCGCTTGCCTGATACAGTCCTCGCTGCCCAGAAACCGCGGGAAAATGCGCCGCGGCGAAGAGGGGCCAGTCTGTGTAGCCTGCATGGCTGAGATCGGAACCCACTCAGAAGCAGTGAAATTAGCTCCAATTAATGCTACCACGAAGAAAAAGTGTCCAAAATAAGAATTAATCATCGAACTTACAGTCTGCTGTCTTCAGCTCTGCCACCTGTGACAGAGCTCTGAGTGCAGAGTACCTGCTCTAGTGAAGGCAGGAAGTAAACTGGAGACAACCGGATGTGGAGGGCAACCTGTCCCCCTGCTGCAGAGCTTTAATCCTGCCTCCAACCAGCATCAGGAGGTACAGCCCAGGCATAAGGAAGCCCGGAGACCAGCTTAGGAGAGAGAATAAACTTTTTATGCACTCTAGAATGCTGCCAACAGTGCTGCCCTAGAACTCATTGCTAGGCAGCACTGTTGACAGAGAAAATAAAAAGTTTATTTCTGAATGCCCTATGGACAATCCACTATACATTTTACATTGGTGCATAAACATAACATTATATTATAGATAGTTGCGCAAACTGGCCAGTGCTGAAAAGTTTGCCATGGCGGGATAATTCCCACATCACTGTATTCCAAAACTGTCACAAGAGCATACTGCAATGAAACCAAGTCAGTATCCAGCATTAGCACAGCTGACTAGCGCCAGACTGAACCTCCCTAAATTTGACAAAGTGCACCTAACATGTCTGGCATCCTGTTGCCATTCCCAAATCTGGAAGAAGACGAGTGTTCTAAACTTGGATGTGAAACTGGGAGCAGTCTTCATGCAACCAGACTCTATGTTCTTGGACGAGAGTACTATAATGAGCCAGATTGTAACAACAACAAAAAAAAGTGATTTTTTTTTCTCTGAAGTGCATACAGTTTAAGCAAATATGTACTGCCAGCAGCAATGTAGCCTAGAGATTTAGACAGGCATGCCAAGATGTGACTGGTAACTGCTCTACACAGTCATGTCCTGGGGTGACCAGACTTCCCCTATAAATCTTCATAATCATGATTACTAAGCTAATTTGAAAAGAGTTTATTATAATGTGCTACTTCTGGCTGTACAGGAATGCAATGACTTGCAAAGATGTCTAATTTCTTCTCTTTCCCAGTATTCCTCTCCGCAAGGATGCAACTGGAAATGGTACTGCCTTTGCAGGATTAAAACAATTTCAGAAAACAAATCCAACCAAACACACACACTGTGTGACTTTGGGCAAGTCAGTTTACCTCCATGCACTTAACTCCCTTCTGTCTTTCTCCTTTCTCTATGCTTTATCTTTCTGAGCTTTCTTTAACCTCCCTCAATCTCACTTTAGCCTCCCTATGCATGCCTAACAGCTGTTACAGATGTTCATAGTTTGGATACATGTTGGGATACAGTGTATGTGCATGTGCAATTTTTTTTCTTTTTTTACTTGTTTGGTAACTGGGTAAGGCCCACTAGGCACAAGTGCCTGTTTTCAGGGGCGACCTAGGAGCACTGGGGAGGTTACGTGACTTGCTCGGAGTCAAACAGTATGCAGGCGGAGGTTGTGGGAATCAGATTGTTCCTCTAACCTCAAGGCTATACTGCCAGCCCCAATATGTGGGTATGACAGGTAGACTATAAAACCAGTTTCCTTTCCCTGAATCCTTGGAAACTTCAAATACCTTTCCCTCACAATCATCATCTTGATAAAGCAGTAAGAAAAGGAAAAAAAAAAAAAAAAACTTCTTGATAAAGAGCAAACCAAAACTAATAAAATTCCAACATTTTCTCAACTACTACCGATCTTCTTCATGGAAAGGTCATGAAAACATTAGGTATACTTTTAAGACAAAAGTAGTTTCACCAGCAAATAACACAGAACTTTTAAACTGATGGGTTCCTTAGAATGATCAAAAAACTTGTCGGTGTTCCAGATTTTACAGAATAGAAATAATAAAAGAAAAAAAAAAGGCAACGGAAAAAGTTTCTATAAAACTGTAAATCACATTTTTACTAAATAAAACACTGTTTGCACTGCATTACTTCCAGTTATACAGTAATTTCCAGCTGTGTTGAAACTCCAACAGCTCAAAGCAGGAAATGCAGGAGGAAATTCCATTGCCAGATCCAAGAGTTTAGCAACCCAAATGTTCTTCCCAAAAAACAAAGATCTAAGAAGGCATTTCTTGATGTTTTCTTATAACCTTACCTCATATCTTCCAGTAAATCACATTCTGCCTGATGTTTGGCATGAAGTCTGGTCATCTGCTCAATATGAATGTTCTTCAGTTCTTGTGTAACTTTCACCTAAAATATATATATATTTCAGTTTGTAAGCAGCTTTACACAGTGGAAGTCCCTTGTAATATTTTTTATCATCATCATCATCGTGATGTTACAGTAACAAGAATGCCCAATGTATACTAATCTCTAGCCATTTTGTCACTTACGGATCAAGAATTCTTCAGGGAAAACATCAGAAAGAGGTGACATTGGGCCTAACTGAATCCACAGTCTAATAATTAATCTGTCACAGTATCAGCCAAATCTTTTTTCCTTGTACTAACATGATTTCTTACTTGTTTTTACAATTCATTTACTCAAGATAATTGCCTTTACTTGTTGTATCCAGTTTCACAGCAGGATATACTGGAACAAAGGGAGGTTGAAGAGCTAATAGTGCAAAGAATAGCAGGAACAAAACGTTACCAAGTTTTAGAAGTAGTCAGTCGTTACTTTTTATTCCCCAAGTAATTTTTCCTTTTCCTTTTGCTCATTAAAATGTTTTTACCCAACAATGTCAGGTGTGATGTGAAGAGTAGTACTTTACCTGGATGCTAATATTACTGCATTTAGTTTTATTCCTCATCACAAGCAACGTGACCTCACTTATTGTGAGCTCCATTCCAGCAAAATAACCTATTTTATGAAAATTATGCAAATGACAGGCTGAGGTGGAAAGAATAGTTTATCATGACCCCCCCATTCATAAGCCTCAAGGACCCTGGGGATTATTACTTATGACTAGGAGGTCAACAGAAATTCAGCAATTTGTTTCATTCTGTCACTCACCTCTATTGCATAGCAAAGGTAGCCCCAAGTCTGTATTTTTCTGGCTCCCTGTGCAGGTCGCTGGGCTCCTCCTTCCCTTTCTCTTGTTTTGGCCAAGAGCTTTATTCCAGGAGGAAGGGGGGAGGACTCCCTATAAGTGACTTGGTGAAAGCCCAGTCAGGCAGGGGATCGGGGTTTCTTTTAACTCCACAACTGTTTTTTGTCTGTTTTACATTCCTCCACCACCACCTTCCCAATTTCAAAACCTTTATGCTACACAGCAACTTCAGGCACCTGCCAACCAGTACATGTTTGACTTCATGACATTAAACAAGGCTACCAGAGCCACTCAAATAAGTCTCTTTGTTCAAATACCTGGGTGTTATTCTTGACCTTCTCTGCATACATTACATTAATTGGCAAACATAAAATCAGGAATCCATTACAGACTTAAAATGTTATGATAGGGCCAGCCCGTCGGCATAACGGTAGCGGTACTGCTCCCGGCACTGGCGACCTGGGTTTGGGAATGGACTTGGGTTGTCAGGGCTGGCAGGTTGGGAGGAGGGCTGGAGTGTCCCAAGGGGCACTCTCCTCCTCCGGGGGAGGGATGGCCATCGTCCCTGCTGCTATACCACCACCTGGGTGACCACTGGTGGAGGTGAAGCCTGGGGGTGTCGTTAATAGAGGAAGGCACTGGCTGGGCTCCAGAGAAGTTTGAATGCGCCTCCGCGTTCCCATGCTCCCTTGAGCTCCCTGCAGACTGACGTCTGGGGAGGGATGAATGAAAAATGGAAAATGGCCCCACAGCCAGGACAGATGAAAAACTCCTGGTGCCTTAGCCTGGACCTGGCCCAGGATTCATGGATCCTGACCCGACAAGGCTAGCCTAAGGGGGGAAATAAACAGACCCCCTCCTTTCCCGCCCAGGGGGTAAACCGAGGCACTATGACAGTATGGGGCTGCCGGTACCTGAAGGTCAGGTAGAGCCGCAGGATGCCTTAGACAGCTTGGAAGGAAAGGCTGGCTGTGGTGATGACAGGGGGCTGAAACAAAAAGTTAAAACAAAAAATTTACAACAACTGATGCTCACCTAGTTGCTGTAAGGGGTATGCTATTATGCTGCTTTCCCTGCTTGTCTACTGTTCCCCCATTTTCCCCACCCAAGCATCTAAAAATAATTTAACAAGGCTGAATAAAGTTTACAACAGTATTTGTACTGTAGGTTTGCTCTGCTGGCCTCTTTCAGTTCTCATCACTGCTCTCTTTACTGAACCCTTGGCTGGTACCCACTTACCCCCCAGCACACAGTGCCTATCTCTATGGCAGCCGCATTGACAACTCCTTGCAGGAAAAATATTACTCCCCTTAACTGACCTCTTGAACCTAAACAGTGGTCCCATTACCTCAAGTCTACTTCTCAACTGCTTCTTGACAACCACCCACCTCATCTCTACTGCTATGGGTCAGAGGGCCTTTTTTGTTGCTGCTACCAGCTTCTGGAACAGCCTCCTGTGCACTCTGTGCTCCCTTGTCTCCAGTCCCCTATTTAAGGCTCTATACTGGGATACCCAAATGACCAGCTCTGCCAGCAGGTGTTTCTCCTTACCTTAAGCACCTCTTGTTTATGTATTTATTCAAATGGTCACAGTTGTAAGTCAGAGCACAAACTGTAACACATATAGGTATTTAAAGTTTGTAAGCTTTCTCTGCTCTCACCATGTCAATAATCCAGAGGCTGATCTTAACATAAATTTACTGTGCCAAGACACAGCACAAACTGCTACGGGCCGGTGTGACTCTCCCCTGACTTTCCCATTCTGGTTAGCTTTGGGCCAGTGTAAATCTTGGTGGCCAGTGCACGATGGGTACCACTTAAATAGCTGTGCCAGTGCAAAACAAAAAGTTAAATGTGAACATACATATATATACACACACACACACACACACACACACACTAGGGGTGAGTGGTAAATAAGTGAGATAAAACAGCGTATCATCCACTGCAGTGTGATATTTTTACCCTCTGCTCTACTGTGATGATATCAGACATTTACACACACAGGTCACAAAAGGTCACTGATATCATCACCCTAGGCAGCTTTCCCCTCAGCATGCAAGAAACACCTGTGCTGTTACCATAGACACAAAAGCAGAACTACCTGAGAGGTCTCATTGCTGCCTACAGCTAACTCAGTGAGCATTACAAAACACACCTATCCCCCCCCCCAACTTCCAGCTCATTACTGTGATGCTCTCAACTTGATGCAGCCAGAATTCCAAACAGCACAGCTTCACAGAACAGTCTAAACTACTGCCTGCAGCTAACTCAACTACCACTGAAACACACTCTCACTTGTTCCTCAAACTCTGATTCTCACCCATGACAATTACTGTGACAATCTCAACTTCACTGCAGCCAGAATCCTAAAGAGCACAATGTCATAGAACACTCTGCCTGCAGCTAACTTAAGTGCCACTGAAAACAGTATCAGCTGTTCTGACACTCTGCCTCTCAGCTCATTACAATTACTGTGATGCTCTGAGCTTCACTGCAGCCAGACTGCTAAACAATACAACCTCACAAAAGTATGTTTCTCACTCCTACCTAAAACTAACTCATTTAGCATTGCAAACACACTCATGTGTCTCTGAGAGTTTATAACACTGCCAGCCCATTCAGAAAAGCTCACACACAGATTGAGCAAACACATAAACAAGAACAGAACACAAGACAGCGTAACAAAACTTGAAACTCTTGGCCCTAGTACGCATATCCAGATACATGATTGGCAGATCGTGTTATATAATATTGTCACTCCTGCATTTGTGAGCTTGGATATCCCACTGTGTTTCGCCACTGTGAGATATCCAGAGCTCACTCTGCAGGAGTGACAATATTTGCCATATCACACTTATGCCCATCATGTATCCCCTATATACATACATATATATACACACACACACACACACACACACACACACACACACTCACATATGGCTAACTTCTCTGTATGTTGGTCTACGATGTGTTTATGCCATCTTTATGGCCCAGGTTGTGTCTGAAAATGGTCTCTGGGTCCACTGTACCTAGTTGGTAAACACATAAATAAAATAAAAATACAATTGTGAATGGGAATGCTATTGGGGTAAGAGGCGATCTTTCCCACAGCTCCTTGGAGACGGAGCATGCTGACTTGGCGAGGAAGCCCCCGTTCACAATCAGACTAGGGTCTCCTGCATGGATGCACAATGTATGGACACTGCACCATCTTCAGGATCCTTGCAAACAGAGTCTGCTTTGCAATTGTTCACATTCCAGTGTATGAGGAAATCACCATTACCAGGGGGAAGCATTCCATTTACCACATGATCTCTAGGCTATTATTGACAAAGCTCCAATCAAGAGGATATGGCTTGGCTGGCCTGCCAGCGCAGCAGTAGTGCTACCACTTGCTTGTTACTGTATATGTCAAATATGCAATGACCTGACTCAAAATATACAGTTTATCATCACTTGGGGGGGGGGCAGGACTTTTATAAGTCACTCGTGAGTTGTGATCCTGTCCCCATACGCTTGAAGATAAACTGCATATTTTGAATCGGGCTATTGCATATCCCATATAGATATAGATATGGAAATTTATGCAATAGGTGTGGGCATAAAAACTGTTAAATAAATGTGTTTATTTTCAGAGGCATTAAATCGTGGAACCACCATTTATTTAAAACCCTAATGTCAATCAAACACAATTTAACACCTTGCCATCAATCATCCCCACTCCTGCCAGCACTTGTTCTGTGCACTTTTACTTTTGTTTTCCCAAGCTCAAACTGCCTGGTTTCACTTGCTTTCTTGACAGAATCAGAGTGATACAAAAATAGTACAAATCTTAGTTTTGGCCATATATACAGAGACCTGATGGATGAACCACTCTTCAAAAATATAAATACAGACACAAAAGAAAACAATTCATGTGATGGAAACTTCATTTTCCTTTTTTTTCTGTACACTGCTAACAAACTAAACTGCTTTGCCTTTTTTTATCCATATCATCAAACACCTCCGTGCAGACTCTTTCCTTGGCTCACCCCCTACCTGCTCACTTGCTCGCTTGCTAACTCACTCCTGTGTTTGCCACTCCTGTCTCCAGTGGCCAAAAAAACCAATCTTTTCCAAAAAGAAATCTGTCCCCCTCAGCAACAAAAGAACCCACAAACAGGCACTAACCTCTCTAAGAAAATAATGTAGTCCGCTCCGAAATGCAACCGCCTTACTTTCTTCCCTCACAAGCTCTCCTCTGTGGTCTGCTCGTCTCCGACTTCACCACACACTCCATCAGCTCGCTTTTTCACTCCATGGAGACTGACAGCAGGAACAACCAGATAAGGCATGAACAACCAGATAAATGATTTTAAGAAGAAAAAAGGGAAGAGAAGTGCCCTCCCTACCCCCACGATTCTTTCTTACTGTCAGTAAGCAAGGATTGCAGCCACCATGATTTCAAAGCCTCCATCCCTCCCACATAACTAAAAGCATCCAATAAAAACCTAGCTGTTAAGGTCGGCACATCAGTGGCACACCAACTGAGTTAGTGACCATAGAAATGGCACAGGGTCATAATGTTGCGTCAGAAACCGTGCAAAACAACAATGCCACACACAAATCGGCATGCGGCAAAATAAGATCAGGAGAAAACGGTGACCACAGCACAGCAGTGCACACCATTGGCAACAATACCAAAATCTTTAACTCTGAGGGGGGCGTGGACCAAGAGGAAAAGGGAAAACTCGGGACCGGAAAACTTAGGGTTTTTTTTTTGAGAGGAAAAATAAAACATCTTGGGAGACGAGGAATCAAACCCCGATCCCCAGGTCTCCACTGCGCCAGGTGCTTGTGCCTTAGCCACTCCACCACAGGAGCAGATTGATCAGGCACAACACCTGTGGCCTCTTCAGTCCTTCCTCCAGGTCCTAGTGAGCAACAGGGGTAGCGGTAGTTTCCTACTGCTATTATACCCCTGTTGCTGTAATTCATGCCGCTCTTAGACGGCGCTAGTTATTCGTAAAATCGTTTCGCAGCTTATATTGACCCAGTACCATAGAAACTACCCCACTCTCGAGAATGAATGCATTAAATAAGCCCACAAATTTTACACAAAACAAAAGTCAAACTCCACAAAAAATAAATGAAAAAAAAAAATCCAGAAAAATTCCTTTCCTAATGCATAAATTGGATATGCAATGGAAAACTCATGGAATACATGATTTATGTGCACTTGAGCAGTTTGACCTCAGACACCTCACTTGTGGGTTATGCCATCGTGAGGTTACCCGAAGTCAGACTGCTCTTGTACAGATAAATCATGTGGTCCACTCATTTCCATTGCATATGCCCTATACACATGCACATGCCAATACACAAGATGTTAAAATCAAGAAGATATGCGCACTGTTTAAATTCTTTGACTGACAAGCTGTATCCTCTTTTTTTTAATTATTTTTTCTCCTCCGGTCACTGACCATTGTACCCTCACTCAGTCATCACCTAGCTGCTTCCCCCTGCCTGAGACCCTCCCTACCTTGGGTCCCTGGATCTCCAACCCACCTGTAACACACCTGCAGGCAATCCCCGGCTTGCACCCCCCAAGACGTGGCTGCCTTCTGCTCCTCTATGCTTCCTTACCAGTATCCAGTGGCCCGCAGGCGGAGGTGAAGATAGGAGGTTGACAGGACCCAGGAGGGCAGGATCTGGGAGTTGGATGTGGGGCTGTGGTGCAGCATCATCCATCTAGTCAGGGTATTTCCTTGTTCTTGCATGGTACTTCCCGCCCCCCTTTGATACTAACAACATTTACTAGTTTAACTTTTAAAGGTGTCTGTTTGAAGACTAAACTGTTTCTTTTTGATTTAAACTGCTGGAAACAGAGCTGCACTCAGCAACCGTGATGTCATCAGTATTTTGAAAGCTGCTCTATTCTTGGATTATTTATTCCATTGTCATGATGTTAATCTTCAAGATATCAATTGGGACTTCAGTAACAGCAACATATTTTTGATATCTTGCTATTGTAGTCACCAGCCAAAATGTCACTTTTATCTGATCACTTTTACGCCCACTTCTGTTGTATATTAATCCTATAATGCACACCCCAGAGTGGCTTACTGCCCTCATAAAATGGCTCTGTTTTCTGTGAGGTCACGTTCTCCATAACATAATCAAGTGACTTGTAAATATGAAGACTGCCATTCTGACACTTTATTGCATCATGTACTGTGTTCTTATTGTACTGTTTCATTCAGAGTACTTGTAGCACCCGGGTCATGTCTGAAAAAGGTGCCTGGCGCAAGTGCACCTACCTGTTTTTTATAGTATTAAAAAAAAATATATATATATATAATATTTAATTAAATAAATGTAAATTTTATTAAACCCCCTTTTTCACTGTATAAAAATGTTTACAGCTATAGGGAACCTGTAGAAAAGGACCCTGTATTCTATGATCAAATGCTGGTGTTATTGCAAAACGAAAAACCTCCTGGCTTGGCACTGGGTTGGGACTTTAACTGTGTGTGTGATCCTCTTGTGGACAGGTTGCCTGCCCACCAGAGGTTGGACCTGGCTATTGAGAGATGGGGTGCAGGACTGGTCGACCTTGACTTAGTGGATGTCTGGTGGGAAGCAAACCCAGAGACCAAAGAATTTACCTTTTTTTCTAATCCTCACCGCTCCTGGTCACGTATAAATTACATCATGGTACCCAGAAACTGGTATCGTTGGGTTAGTCATACTGATATCAGCCCTATAATGATCTCTGATCATGCAAGAGTACTGCTGACGTTGCAGCTAGGGTGAGAAAAACGAGTAACTAAAGCATGGAGTTTCCCCTCAAATATACTAATTAATCAGAAATTTAAGGAACATCTGGCTAACAGCTGGAAATTGTATTTGGATACTAACACACCCACTGCTCCCTCTAAGTTAGTTCTCTGGGAGGCTGGTAAAGCCTTCATGAGGGGGACAGTTATTGGTAATATGGCTGCCCTATGTAAACAGAACAAGGATAAATGGCAAAAATGATTGGCACTGCCAACAGCTGCCCAGCTGGCAGTCAGTGAAGAACTCCACCTCCAGTACCTTCAGCATCAATCACCACCATGGTCTGCAACCTGGAGATGTTGAGCCCACCTTCCTGAACGCCTTCCATCCAGCCTTCCTGAATTCCTTCTATATCGCCTTTCATTCTCTTCATTGTATCACCTTTCATTCTCTTCACATTGCCGCCGTAGCCAGTTGTCTTCTCAAAGTCGGACTTCTTTGGATATCCTCAGCAGTTCAGTTGGCGGCAGCTCCCTCTTGACTCCTCCTGCAGTAAACAGTGTCTGCGGCACTGATGCAGTTGTGCGACACTGACATCCAGTGGGGGGAAAAGTTTAAGCCCACTCTCCTCCAGTTTTTCCTGTGCCCCTTGTGGCGCCAGTTATTACTGCAGCCAGAAAAGCAAGTACTAAACTACATGCACTACAGTGCATGCAGGGGAAAAAATTACATGCACTAGTCTGTTCCTACTTAAAGATGGAACAGGCTGTGTATGTTAATTTCGACCCCTGCCCTTATCTACGCTAATCAGTGCCGATGAGTGGTGTAATAAGCCACTGCTGGCACGATTGTCAAAGGGTAGAACTAAGTCTAATCTTACTGCAGCAGTAAGGGATAAGAATGGTCAATTTACCAATAATAAGAAAAGAATCCAAAAAAGTTTTGTGGAATATTACTCTAAGCTGTATCAAGGTGTAGGAGGGGAGAAGACGTTGTATTTGATGCATTTCTGGGTCATCTGAACCTTCTAAAGTTAACGGAAGATCAGGGAAGAAGGCTAGGGGAACCACTAGCACTGTTGGATGTCAAGAAAGTGGCTTGTTCCCTTGCAAAGGGGAAGGCAATGGGCCCTGATGGGTTACCTATAGAATTTTACAGGTTATTGGATGACTCTGTATAGATCCATATGCATTATATGTTCTTGGAGGCTAAGGAGAAGGGAGGTCTTCCAGACCCTTGCAATTTAGCTCTAATCCCTAAGGAGGGTAGGGACCCAACGCAGTGTTCAGCATACAGACCGATCTTGCTTCTTTACAGCAATTTTTTTTTTTTTTATATGCTTTTTTTGGGGCTGGCTTGCACCCCTAATGTCCACCCCAATCACTACCACCTTGGTTACCTCCCCCCTGGCTTGTTTTCCCAAGGCGGGGCTGCTAAAGGCGACCCCCTCAACACAAAACACATCCAGACTACTGGGGGCATCACCGCCACCAGCAGGGCTCCCTGAGCTTGCCCGCCCGCCCGTGAGGCAGCGGGGGCAAGCCAACCCAATGGAACACAATCTTGTGAGGCACCAAGAGGCACACGGTGGGGTAAGCGGAACCGAGGGGCAGGCATCATCAGCACCGACCGGAGTTTTTGCTGGCTTTTTGTCCCGGGGGCAGAGCATGCAATGACGTCCAGCGTCTGTTCCGCCCCCTACAATGGATGGTGCTGGTTGTGGCAGAACCTTGATCCTCCACTAGGGGTCTGTAAAGCACCGGGCAGTCGTACACCTCCCCCTCCCAGAGAAGAAACGCAGTCACTGGGACGCTCGATCCTTCTCCACCTGGCCGGTCTCCAACTCCCGAGTCTGTTCCCGAACCCAGGATGTCAGCGTCACAGGGACCTACTCCTCAACGTCCTTCAGCTTGAATACTTAACCTTTGATCTCAGGGGAGGGGCTGACAGATTTAAGCAGCAATGGGGTTCTTATACAGATTCGTTATCCCAGTGGAGCAGGCAATTATCCGATTTGTTTGACTTGCCTAATCTGAAACGTCCCCCCAACCCTGGCTTAGTGGTCTAGTCCTGCCACTTGTCTTGTTTATTCTAGGCCAAAGGACACCAACTAAAATGCTCAGATGAGTGACAGGTTACGTGGACCCCCCTTCCCCTCTCCCCACCATTACTGTATCCACGCTGTATAAAGCTGGTGTAATATGCACTGTCTAGCCTGCATGTCCGATTTTGCTTTACATGGTCTAATATGATTTTGTATACTTCCTTTAAATATTGCTATGTGTAGTGTTTAACGTTATGGCTTTCCATATTTCATGTACTTATATCAATTTATTCACTTATCTTGCTGCTGATACACTGATGTGTCTCATTACAGCTGTTGTCAATTAGTATATGGAAAAGCTGCTGTTGTGTTTGCTCCTATTTTGAAAATTTTCAATAAACAGATGTTACAAAAAATGTGGAAAATCTGTTTTATAATGAGTACAATAGTATAATTTTGTAAGAAAAAGGCCCTCCATTGTCTTCATCCATCAGGTGGCACTGTGAGTACAAGTTCTGTTCTGTTTGATTTCTATTGCCAGTTGCTCCATTTCAATGCGGTCTCTGAGCATAATGATGCCATTTAAATGCTGCCCATCGTTTTACCACAGTAGGTTAACGTCTTGGGTATGTTGGAAAATGGGGTTGGAGGTGGAATGCCAGTTTCTTTTTGGTGCAGCAACTGTAACTGTGCCAACTGGGTCATCATGTGAATGCTGAGGAGTGTGGTGTGAATGGGGCCAGAGAAGTGTCACCTGAGCAGGGCTGGACACGAGTGGGGTTCACGGTAAGTCTTATGTAAGTGGGAAAATTGGGGGGAATGCCTGTTTGTGTTGTGGCAACTGAAACTGTAGGGACTGCGTCATCATGCGACTAAGGAGCAGGGCCTGACACGAGACAGAACTGTGGTATGCAGAACAGGACAGAATGTGTCTTAGAGGTGTTTTCTGTGGTAGATTTGTAAAGTAAGTGCTTTTTTTCAACTCCCGCTTGTGTTGTCAATTACAGAATGGTTGAGCAGGGGGGGCTTTGGTGAGTCACACCCACTGTCATTACGAGTTAAGAGAGGGGGCAGGGGATGGTGGCGGGAGGCCTTGCTGAATAAATGATGACTCAGGAATATGTACTGAAACAACGCTAGTACAAATGTGCATGTAAAGTGATTTGTTATGTAGCACAACGTAAACAGAATAGTTTAGAAAAGACACTTTTTTTTTTTAAGTCATGGTTAGGGATGTCACGATAACAAGACATGACGATATCACGATTATTACCACTGACGATAATTTATCGTTGTAGAAAAATGATGCTGTCATTTTTTTGCAGCACAACATACCATAATAAAGCATCTTAACTTGCTACTCCAGCAGCGTGCCCCTCCAAGGTATAATCATGATTCTCAATTTCCCACCTTCTACCTATCAGGTTCTTACTATTTTTCCTAAAATTAGAAATGCTGCAGATTGTCGTAATAATATATAATGATACTTTTTACTCATATATTATGATACTAAACATTTGATATAATGATATCCCTAGTTATAGTAGTAAGCAATATGTAAGCTTCTGGTGCCAGTTATTGAGGGTTTTTTTGCCTCTGTAATGAGATCTCATACCTGACCATGCATCGTTGATGTTTTAATGCATGGTCAGGTGACGGCTTTCATCCAATGAGGTTTTGGGATTTTTCCTTTCCATTTTATAAATAAAGGTGCGAAACGTCATCAGGCAGTGTTTTACAATATAACCGGGAGTCTGTTTACCGCCACAGCTTTTGCTTCTTGTGTACATATATAAGTTATCATTAAGTTTTTTATATGGCATACCTTGATTTGCCGTAATTGTGCTTTTTTGGTGTTGGATTAGCTAGTGCAGGGTCCTTTGGCATGCTGGCTGAGAGACAAAAGACAAGATAAAAAATGATATCTTGTACCCAACTCACAAGATGCACACGCCCATAATCACAGCTATAAATTTCAATGACAAAATTACATATGTTAAAACACTCATTTTGGCAGAAAACTAAAACATTTTTGTGCTCAGGAGACGGACGTCTTTTAGAAAAGGTTTCAACTAAAATTTCCCCAAACACAAAAACAAACAAACAAACAAATCTCATCCATGCACGAGTTTACATAAGCTTTGTGGCCATCTAGCAAGTCACGTGCAGGATCGGGCGGTCCACCCAGGAAAAAGCTGGACAGTAAATAATACATATATTGCTAAAACTATTTCCAATGCTCATTTTCTACTAAACAAACTCCTTCTGTGTGGTGCACAATAGCAAAGTTATGTGCAGGTGTCATTTTCAAAGGGGGCTAAAAAAATAATCATCAGCTAAAAACAGACACTGTTCTTTAAAAGGTATAACCAGTAAACTGCAGTTGTATACATTGAATATGCAATGAGCGGACTCAATAATCCAGTTTACATCACTTGTGAGGCAGCAGGACTTTGGTAACTCACTTGTAGCTCAGCCACTTGTGTGTCAGGGTTCTTCCCCATCACATGTAAAGATCAGCAAAATATTTTGAGTCAACTTACTACATATCTCACAGCGAGAGAGAGAGAAACACAGATAGATAGAGCTAAATAGAAAAATTATAGACCTTTACTAATTACAGGGATTTATTTAACTCTAAAAATTGATTAGCGTTTTGCTCATAAAAGTGCTAAATCTTTGTGAAAATGCATAACTCTTGCCTCACTGTGTTTGACAAACACAGCACTTCTAGAAAATCTATATGAATACTTTCTGTACAGTTAGTGTCATCCCAAGCAAAAAAACTGCTAATCAATTATTTAAAACCCTGAATTAGAAAGTAATTACCTACAGTACATTAAACTCTACGGATCAACACTAAGTACCAGTCAATTACCAAACAAATTAACCAATTATCACACTTTAAAATAACCATTAAAACATTCAACCAGGGGCCGGCCCGTCGGTACAGCGGTTGGATTTCCGGTTGTGACGCTGGAGACCCGGGTTCGGGAACGAGCCCGGGTCGCTGGAGGGTCGTCCAGGGGGAGAAGGATGGAGCGTCTCAAGGACAGCTCTCCTTCTCCAGGAGGGGGGAGGGGGAGGGAGCACTCCAGTGCCTGCTGTCTCCTAGCGGAGGCTGGGAGTATCACAGGACACTGGACCATGCACGTCATCAGGGAGGGGCAGATGTCTGGCATCAGCCATTATGTCAGTTCGCCACCCCGGAAGGAAAAATGAGGAAATGGCTGGGTGCTCTCCAGATGATGGCCCTCGGGTCTTCTGCGCCTCCGAACCCTTCAGAGAGTCGCTCCCCGCAAGTCTCAGCAGCATCCTGCAGCCTATAAGGTAGGTGCTAGTGCCCCCGGAGGGAGGCACCCACCCGGCGAAGGGAAATGTTGGGATACCGCAGTAGGGCTGTGATATAGGGCTTGCGGGAAGGCCCAGACAAGAGAGAGGCAGTAGGGAGGCAAGGCAGAAAAAGGACCATTGGGAGCCTGAAGGAGAGGAAGGTACCTGAGCAAGGAGTGAAAGGAAAAATACATAACAAAAAAAACCCCAACATTCAACCATGATTCCCGCACTTTGCATACACGTAAAACAGCCCCCACTTTAACCTATAAAAATGATAGCAGAACAAAATGACTGCCTCTGGGGGTGACTTCAAAATACACTGTTAGTTTAAGTCACCAGAAGCCATCATCCTGCACCCTGTTCCTCTATGCTCCAGACACCACTGCTAAAGACACAGTTCCCGTGCCACTTTTACTGCTGCAGCGTCATTCTCAACATACTGCACCCGCTGCTCCCACTGCCATCATAACCACACCACTCTTGCTGCCCCGAACAAAAGACACTGAATCCCCACATACAGTACGACACTCCAGACTGCCACACTATCCCAAAACACCCCATCGAACCAAAATCCACAAAACATTCCCAAACTAAGCAAAGGAGCACCCCCAGACCAAACCCCTTATATAGGGAGCCACAACAATGTGGAACATCAAACGGAAAAAAAAAAGGCAAACCAAAAACCTACTATGGCGGATGTATAATTTATTTACAGGTATACAGTGACATAAATGATGGCCTTCTGAATTGGGAAATGTTTCCATTAATGTATTTTATGCGCTGCCTTTCCGCTGTGCATCTCTATCTGCAGCACAGAGAACACAGAGCCCTGAACTTACGCAGCCCACTTGATAGCCTCATGAATTCTTGGCACCTGTCACTTCAGGGCCATCAAGGACCTTACTCCTCCACAGGTGGATGGAGTCTTCCCTTTTTTCACTTTGGCCCTGCACATCTGCATGTCTGGACCCAAGTGAATGAGGATACAATTCCACTATCTCAAAAAGAAAGGAAATTCTTATTAAAAAAAAAAAATATCTTTGTTACTACACCAGTTAGGGTTCCACAGAAGTAGGTAAATGTGGGGTTAACTACCCACCCTCACTACCCAAGCAGAAAAAGGAAAACAGGGTTTTGGGTCTCTGGAGTCTGGGTGAATCAGTGGTGGGGTCTTCCCTGGGGTCGTCAACCCTAATGCCCGCTCTGTTCCCTAAGCAAAGTCAGAAGTGATCTCCTTTTTTCACACAGGGCCCACAGGTCCCTGCATAATGAAAGCTACAACATACTGTACTGGCAACATGTGGCAAGACGCATGTCTACGTTTGAAGAGCATATCAGTATGAGGCATTGGCATGGAGCTGCTATGGGCTGGAGGGAGGGGTGAACATTAGGGTTGACAACACCAAGGAAGACCCCACCACTGGTTCGCCAAGACTCCAGAGACCCAAAACCCTAATGTTTTTTTCCTTTTGCTGCTTGGGGGGTTGGGATTAGAATCCACAACACCACATTTCCCTACTTTTATTGCATTAACTTGGCCCCTAACCGGTGCATTAACAAAGTTTTCTATACAAAAAAATATATATGTGTGTATACACACACACACACACACACACACACACACACACACATATACTGCCAGCCATTTCTCTGTATCTGCTGGTAACAAATTATCCAATTAACCTCCTATTGTTACCAACCAATCAAAATCTTAAATAACACCAGTCAAACCCTTTGTAAAAATGTCCCCCAAACCTAGCATGGACCCTTACACCTCAGTGTAAATCAGCTGCAACAAAAATGTAAATTTTCGAATGTTGGGATTCTGGGAGGGAAAAGACTGTGTTTATGCTTTATGAAGCTGAAAGCCTGATCCCTTCCGCTTCCCAATACTGAGGTCCGCCTCTCCCCCCATTCGAACATTATGTGATGTAACAGTCCACAAAGTGCAAAGGGCCCCCACAGACGTTAATGAAGATGATTTTTCAAATACTATTCCTTTTTTTTGTTAATATTTTAGAGGGCCTATTTGAACAAATTAAAGCCATCGGTCAACCAACAAGGCACTTGTATGGTCATCGAATACAGACATTTGAAAATGGCAACCAGGAGCAAATGCGCTAACCTTTCCTCCTTTGCTCCTGGGTGACTGTTGCCAGCACAGGACTGTGGTGTGCTGCTGAGAGCTGAAGCAAACACTGCAATGAAATTCGGAGTAGCCGTTTTCCATACTACATCAGAATCACAATCTACAAGCCATATGACTGACTGAAGCAGCTTTTATCAAAATTATCTGAACTAATGAATAAATAGTCATTCAATTTAGACAACAGCTAAACATGCTGAACCACTACAGGGCTGGACAGTATTTAAAATCGCTCTTAAGAAAGAGATGAAATCAAGCCACTTCTGTACTACCTCAAAATATATTACTGAAAACAAAAAGAAGTGCAATATGCTTGAATATAATGGTATCTCATGGGCTAAAGAGTTCCTAAATCCACTCACCCACTGGGCTTGTGATTTATTTTTTTTTTTTGTATACTTTATTTTTGCTCCCCACGGCCCAGGCATCCTGCCGAGGTACTCGCTCGGTAAGGCCTCTACTCCCTGCCTGAACCCATCGCATTCAGCTTCTTCCCTCGAAACACCCAGGAAGGTCTAGCCCCCTGGATCACCCCCTGGGGTGGACCTATCCTCCCGTGGCAGCCTTTCTGAAATTAGAGAGGCCTACCTGAGCATCAGGTCAGCCGTGGAATCCCCTGGAGTGATGGATCGGTGTTGGGATGTGGGCCTGCCCCTGGAGTCCCCATCATCTCCGCGGTGCTGAGAGGGGGGTTTCTGGTATGTTCCCCCCAAGAATGCAGCAGTGCAATGACATCGGCACAGCATGATGCCATAGACATCTGCTGCACTCCTCCCACTCGTCAGCCCGAGCGTGTATAGTGTCTCCGGCTTCCACCGGTGGCCACTACTTCGCTGGGCATGCCCTGGATCCCTCCCCAGGGAGAGGAGAGCAGTCCACCGGATGCACAATCCTCTTCCTCTCCCTCCCCTGCCGACCCCTGATGCCAGAGCTCGTTCCCAAACTCGGGTCAATTAAATTTACTCTTCATAAGGAAAAATAAATTTTTATAAAATTATTCATGGGCACAAAAAATATAGTACACAAAGAAAGCTACATTTTCAAATAATAGTGCATTGTTTGATTTAGCAAAAAGTAGATTCTCTGTAAGCTCAATACTGTTCTGACAACATAAAACAATACAAAACATAAATCAATTTTATAATTGCAAACAAGGTGTTTATTTTATGAGCCTGTTTCTTTATTCATCTGCTACAATTCTTCTGAACTCATTATGTGTTTGCTTAATCAAAATTCTCATAGTTTCTGCAAAGTAATTTATTGAACTAGTTGTTGTTCGGACATATGTTTATTCACAAATTAATGGTCAAGTCACAAAAGTAAGAAAATGCAATGTTAAAGTTTTTTGAATCATAACTCCACCTATCCCATCCAACACCCCTGCAAACGTCACTGAATTATATGCAAAAGCACAACCCCGGTTTCAAACATGTTTTAATATAATAAATAAATAATATAACACAAGGAATACAGTTACACCTCATGACGAACACTGCTCTCATACATTGTAAGATACAAGGTCGCAGTACACAGGCCTCTCTGGCAGTGTGTTTGTGTGTGTGTTTTCGTGCACATGCGCGTGTGTGAGGTTCGCTCTCAAAGCAGCTGCATCACTGCACACACTGCCCAAGACTTCTGGTGGACTCTGCGAGTGGCCCGGTCATGAAGCAGCAGCAATATCACACACAAGTTCCCCAGACCTGTAGTGGAGTTGCAGCAGCATCACACAGTGCACCCTGCACCCTTCTATTTCACAGGATACAACTGTAGTGTTTGTCATGGGTGTAACCGTATTCCTAATACATTATTCATTTGTGATGTTAAAACATGTGTCTGAAGTTTGGTGGCATTCACAGGGGTGGTGGATGGCATGGGTGCAGCCAGTGTTCAAAAAACCCATATGTCACATTATCTTACTTTTGTGTTCATAATAAACCCTAACATGTGCATTCACATTTTTTGTTTTGTTTTACAATGAATGGCCTTTATTTTTGAGCTACATAGCCATAGTAGCTTACAGCTGCAACTGCATCAACACACACATTCTGCCAGACCTGCAGTGGGCTTTGCAAGCGGGCTGAAGCAGCTGCATCACACACATTGCCCCAAATCTGTAGCGACTTCAGGAATGACCCTGTGGGCCACTCGCAAAGCAGCCACATGGTCACAGACATTTTGGCAGACCTGTAGTGGATACTGTGAAGCAGCAGTATCATGATATGCACTGCACCAAACCTGTACCTTACACTGCACATGGCTCGATAAAGTTGTCTAATTTTTTCTGTTTTGAGACTGTCACAAAAAATGGAAGTTTTATCTCATGAAAGTGTGTTTCAGTGTCACAGAAACAGGTTTGAGTGACAAAAACAGATCCTGTTTTTTTGTGACACTAACCAACCTAATTTAAGTATTTTAAATACTATTGCTTAGAAATTTAAAGGGGCCATCCGATGGCCCCATGGGTAGCATTCTCATGTTGGTGACCTGGGTTCGGAACGAGCCCAGGAAGTCAGTCAGGCAACCCTGAATGCTGGGGAGACGCTGCTGCGTGGCAGTGCTCCCAGCCTGGAGGGATGGTATCAAGTTTTGCTGCACTAGTGACCTCTGTGCTGGGCCAGGGAGCTTGCCTCTCCTGCAGGGGAACGCTAGAGTGCACAGGCCTGATGTCAGGGAGGAGGGTAGGGCTACAAAAGAAGAAAACTAGTAACCATGCCGGCAGGATGACGCTCCTGCCTGTTGTAGGCTCCACACTACCAACTGGGCCCTGGCTTCCCATCTGGATTTAGTCACTGGAGATGGGGAGGACAGACCTCCCTCCCTTGGCTCTGTTGTGGGGGGCAATCTGTGGGGCACCGTCAGTGGCCATGTACAGTCGTGGCCAAAAATACTGGCACCCTTGCACTTTTTCAAATAACTCACAATTTCCTCTAAACATAAGTTGAAACTGACAACAATACAGTATTTGGTCTCCGCAATTCTTTATTTCTCTGTTAATATTACAGAACCTTTGTTTTTGATTCAGAATTTAATATATCCTTTTAAATCAGAAAATGAAAAGAAATGGCATTGACAAATTATTGACACCCTAGACTTAATATCTGGTAGCACAGCCTTTGGTCAAAATAACTGCAATCAACCGCTTCCTATAGCCATGGATGAGCTTCCTGCACTTCTCTACTGGCAGTCTGGCCCACTCTTCTTGTGCAAACTGCTCCAGTTCTCCCAGATTTGAAGGGTGCCTTCTCCCAACTGCTGTTTTCAGATCTCTCCACAGGTTTTCAATGGGATTTAGATCTGGATTCATTGCTGGCCACTTCAGAACAGTCCAGCGTCTTGTCTTGAAGCATTCCTGGGTGCTTTTTGAAGTGTGTTTGGGGTCATTGTCCTGCTGGAAGACCCATGACCTTTGACAGAGACCCAGCTTTCTGACACTGAGTTCAACACTGCGCTCCAAAATGGCCTGGTAATCTCCAGATTTCATGATGCCATGCACACGTTCAAGGCACCCAGTGCCAGAGGCAGCACAGCAACCCTAAAACATCACTGAACCTCCTCCATGTTTGACTGTAGGAAGGTGTTCTTTTCTTTGAAGGCTTCATTTTGTTTCTATAAACATAGAGATGATGTGCTTTACCAAAAGCTCTAATTTGGTCTCATCTGTCCACAGGACATTCTCCCAGAAGGATTTTGGCTTGTTCAGGTGTGTTTTGGCAAATTCCCAGTCGGCTTTCTTATGTCTCTCTCTCAGCAGTGGGGTCCTCCTGGGCCTCCTACCATATAACCCCCTTTCATTGAGTTGGCGACGGATGGTGCGAGTTGAAACTGCTGTACCTTGTGTCTGAAGGTCAGCTTGAATCTGTTTGGCAGTTGATCGAGGTGCTTTCTCCACCACTCGAACAATCCTGCACTGCAATCTTCGATCAAGTTTTCTCTTGCGGCCACGTCCAGGGAGGTTGGCTACAGTGCCATGGGCCTTAAACATCCTGATAACATTACGTATGGTGGAAACAGGAACATCAAGGTCTCTGGAGATTCATTTGTAGCCTTAAGATTGTCCATGTTTGGCTACAATCTTCTGTCTGACCTCCTCAGACAATTCTCTGGCTGTTTTTCTTTTCTCCATGCTCACTGCAGTACACACAGTGACACAAAACAGGAGAATGAGTCCTTTTCTCTACTCAAACTGGTTGAATGAGTGATTTTTATATTGCAGGCACCTGCAACTCACCACAGGTAAGTTCAATTCCAAAGTGAAGGAGAATCACCTGCTTGAAATCTAATTGTTTCTAACTACTTCTAAAAGGTGCCAATAATTTTGTCCGGACCATTTAAGGATTTCTGTGTGGAATAAGCTAAGACTTAGTAAATTTTTCTGCTTTTTGTGTTTTATTCTACTGCAAACCAAAGAAATACATATGTGGATACCAAAATATTTTTTAATTTCAACAATTTTCTGGAAGGAATGGTGCATTATTAGAAAAAACTGCAAGGGCGCCAATATTTTTGGCCACGACTGTAAGTCCCAGAGATGGTGGGTGATTAAGCAGGGCAGGCAGGAAGCTGAATGGGGCCAGAGCAGAAAGGGGGCATAATCACAAGATGGGGAAATAAAGCACATGAAGAATAAACCTTACACCCTATACAACTGACCACAGAAGTTTCAGACTTAACTTCCAACAGGCTGTCTTGTTTTTGAAATGCAAAGTTCTCTCTCGATTTACCTATGTTTGAGAACACTAAGGCACACAAAATCATAAGTCTGATCTCAGGACAGTAAAGTAAACTCACAAAACTAACGTTATGCTAGTTTTCAAAAACCCAGTTTTTAAATTTTTTTGAAAAAATTAAACACGCATGTGCAAAAACATAAAATTTATTTTCTTAATCTAAAATCTACACAGTTCTCAGTAAAACAATATAGCAAAGTCTCATTCTTCGGCCAAACTCCAAACCCACATGTTTTAATTAGATATGGGTGAAGTTGGGAAACTTGTTCTGTGAATTAATCTATGAATTTAGCGCAATTCGCGGATTAATTTGCAGATGCAAAGTTCCACCCACAAAGTGTAGAATTTCACCTGCGAATGGTAGAATTTCACTGCAAACCATGGAATTTTGCCGCAAATGGAATCTCGCCATTCACGGGTGAAATTCCACCATTTGGGGGTGAAATGGCGCCATTTGCGGGCAAAATTCTGCACTTCACGGTGAAATTCTGCAAACAAAATAAATAAATACATTTAAAAAAAAAGAAGACGAAGTCACATAGGTGAATTTTGAGCCTATTAGCATAAATTTATGAATTGCTCCATGGAGGCAAATTTGCTGACTTCACCGGAATTTCACTGGTGAATTTAAACTAAGCAACATCTCTAATTTCAACCCTCAGCTCTTTTTGTGCCATCAGTGGACAAAGAAATGGTCTTAAAAGCTATATTTTTATGTACTTTCAACCTTCCAGAAACATTCAGGCCACCCAACTGACAGTTACTAAACTTCAACGATGTAGACATCCTTCGACCAACTACACGCATGCCAAATATCAGGTTACTTCATCACGGACAGAAGCTATATTAAGGTGTAAAATCAGGGTTCAACATAGAACGCATTATAACCCTAACTATAGGGGTGCAGTATATAATAAATGTGGACGAGGAGGTGAAGCTAGCAGTCTGGGTGTCCAGACGTATTTTCTACTGTTCCTGGAGGCATGATCAAATGTGTCTTAAAAAATAGCGCTTTATGTTCTTTAAGTTATTCTATGGCAGAATCTGTTCTACATTCGGTTCTGGAGGTCTGGTGTTATTTTAGTCCAGTCTGAACAATGGGAAAACCTAAAAATCAGCCAGGGACCTCGCACGACTTTTTCAAGCCAATGCAGATGCAACAGGGCCAGGCTTACTTGGTGAAGGTTCGCATATGGAGGAGCCAGCAATCACCCTTAATTCTCTCCATGGTATGATAGAACGGATGGATGAATAAATCCATAGGGATCCTCAGTACGAGATCTGACATGTTCACACAAAGATTACAGACTATCAAGCAGCGGGTCGATGCACAAGGGGAGGCAGTGAAGGAAGCCACAAGTACTGCAGGCAAGACCCCGAGTGTCGGCAGGCCTCGTGAAGGAAAATCAGCTACTATGTACTCGCCTCAAGCATACTGAGAACCTCTTATGGAAGCGCAATGTGTGAGTCAATGGCCTGCCTGAACAATTCGAAAGGACTGACCATATACCCACTATACTTACTTGACTTAAAGAAGCTTTGGCCCTTGACTCCCTTGTGCTGGACACTGAAAAATGTTACCGGATCACCCCTAGATATGTGACAGACCCTACAACTCCCCGCATGCTTCTTTTGAAACTTGGCTCGGTCCTACAAAAAGAGACACTCCTAAAAGCAGCTTGAGCCATTAAAAACTTCAATGTAGACGGCAATACAAATGTTCCCAGATTTAAGTTTTATTATCTGTCAGAGACAGAAGGCTTTTGCTGGGGGTAAATGTAAGCTTCGAGAATTGGGTATCTCCTTTGCCTCTGTATACCCCTGCAAAATTATGGGTAAAGTATAAAGGACAGACTTATATTTACAGTGATACCAGAGACCTGGATACATTTTTGGAGAAGGCTGAACAAGATATGCGTGGGACCAGAGAGCAAGACTCCGAAGAGGATACCTAAGGCCTGCCTCCTGGGTTCTGGCATGTTGCGCACATTGGGTGTGCTGAGTGGGACTAGTACTGGGCTTTTCTGGGACAATTACTGACTCCAGATCTGTGTTTGCTTTCTCACAGCTTTGAGTCTCCATGCAGCATAAGGCATTTTCTACTTCTATTTACTATTGACTCTCTGCTGTGAGCACATTTTTTTTACACCCAAGATGGCGTTCTGACTGTTCATCTTTCACACCTTTCTGAGCTGGGGACTTTTGTATTATTGTTTTTGAAAATTTCATAACCCTCCATTTGCTTGGGACCTTCAGTTATTATTCGCTGTTTAATCTGCTTTGCTTTTTCAATTATAAAGTATTTTTTTTATAAACATCGTAATGGGACCGAACACTACATGGTTAGAGGGGTCAGTTTTCGGAGATGGCGGGTAGGATAGGCGAAAATACCAGCAATTTCTCCTCGATTTACTGCCCTCACTCATTAGAGGTTAGTTTGCAATTTGTTACCTACTGTCTGGGTTAAATTGGTTGCCCCCATTAGCAGTAGATGCTCGATTAACTGAGTTGCTCTTTTTTGACTCCTTGGCACGATAGTACCAGATGGGTGGGCTCACGTAGCCTTATTAGCTACAATCTGTGAATATCTTTATAGTTTTAATGCTTTGTTACAGGATAAGCCCTAGCCCATTGGCTGCATATGCTCCTACACTGTGTTGTTGTCTTTTTTGTCTTAGGGGTATCACCAGCAGAAGAAAAGAGGTAGTGATGTCACTACAAATCATTGATGAGACCTCATTTGGAGTACTGTGTCCAGTTCTGAAGGCCGCATCTCTGAAAAGACATAGACAGGGTAGAGGCAGTTCAAAGAAGGGCACCAAAAACAGTGCAGGTCCTTTACCACAGGTCAAACGAGGAGAGACTGGAGGAGCTCAATATGTATACCCTGGAGGAGAGGAGGGAGAGGGGAGACATGCAAGAGACCTTCAAGTACCTAAAGAGAATAAATAAGGTACAGGAGGGCAGCATCTTTCAGAAAAGAAGATGCTGTAGAACAAGAAGGCACGACATGAGACTGGAGGAGGACAGACTAAGGGGCAATGTGAGAAAGTACTTCTTCATGGAAAGAGCGGTGGGAGCAAAGTCGGTGAGAGAATTCAAAACTGCATGGGATAGACATAAGGGGACAATAGCGATTCAAAAGAGAAGGTAAAACTGGAGATAAAGTAGGATCTCTGGCATTTTTAGTAGGTAGGGGAAAAGGGCAGACTGGATGGGCCTAGCGGTCCTCGTCTGCCATCAAATTCTATGCTTCTATTTCTAGCCCCCCTCACGGAGTTCCCTCAAGGCTGTATCAAAAGAAATGTGACTTTGTAGCCTAAAGTGATTGTTTTTATTATCTTCTTTTGCCACATGTTTCTGCAATGTACTTTTGTGTTATGTGCAAAACCATAAATAAAAAGTATAAAAATAAATAAATGAGGACGAAAATGTGTGGTATATGAGAAAATACTGTCATTCCATCAAGTTGGTTGGATGAGTTTATAAGCCACAAGCACAAAGGGCAAGTGCTATTTGTATCTCACCATGCCCCCAAGATATAATTATTTTTTATAAGTGTACTCTTTTTTTTTTATTTTAACAATACATCTGTGGAGTCAAAAATTCCTTTGTTTTTATTTTTATTGGAGATTTAAAAACATTTCCAGTAGTGCTGGAGTTAACTTTTCTCATTGCTGACTTCAAACAGGGATAAATCAGTTCATGGCAGATCAATCAATTGGCGGCAAGTATATGAGTTAATCTAGCAAAGACTAGCTGGATTTTGTGTTTCACACATGAAGTCAGCAGCTTCAGAGAAATTCTTTTTGGTTTGAGTACCTGAATTCTTCTTCAAAATACTATTTGGTAGTTATCAACTATGATTTTATTTTAGTGTTAGTGGGCCAGATGCAGTCTCTAGGTGTGTCACAAAACTGGGTGTGAACAGGCACCTCACAGTGATCACACACTTTATGGCCATCAAAAAAATGCTAACTTACTAGCCACTGCAGGAACAGGTCCCCCGACGATTAAGCTGCAATGCAAATTAGCCCATACAGATGTTAGTGTGCACAAACAGGGTTTGGGGACACTAACAACTAATTAAAACCTCCCACAGACGCCTGTGAATGGCACAGCACCAGGTCTGCAGGCACAGATACTACCACCTAAACATTCCCTCCACCCATACAACCCGTAACTTTAGGCTGCTTTTGGGCCATGTAGATTTTTTTCTGTGTCTGTCTCTCAACAGCCTTGCATGGTGGTCCAGTGTCCCCCTTACCTAACCATAGCCCAAAATCATTTCATGATGTGCAATGGATCCCTCCCCTCCCTAGCACTTATCCTCATGTACGTGGACTCTGTCCATAGTTCTTTGCTGATCTCTGTCCCTCGTTGGTTCCGCCTGTTCTGAATTAATCTTTGGCAACACTTCTACTGCCCTTAAAAGATCTACAGACAGTAATGCGGCTAAAGATGTGACTGATTGGCTAAGCCAGCTAACAGGGTGGCAGCAAAATAGTACAGTTCCTCCTCTAGCTAACAGAATATATATGCATCTGGTGCTTCAACGCGATCTTTAACAGCACCTCGCTTTTTCATTTTTAACCCAAATGGAGGATAACTTAAATGTAATGTCCTGGAACATCAATGGTTTTAAAACTGTGGTTAAATGGAAACTGGCGATGTCCTATGTTAAAAGAAATCAAAGGTGGATGTTCTGTTGCTTCAGAAGATGCATGTCTGAACCCGAGGTAGGAAAGCTAGCAAAAGGCTGGGGATGGAGATATCTTTCCTTAACTTTTAACTCCAAAGCCAGAGTTATGGTGGTTTTGTTCCACTCCAATCTCCCCCTACATGAGGTGGTTAATAACCCATAGAGCAGATTCACAATTGTTGAGGCTGTCTTGGGGGTGAGACATATTCTTTTTCTTCCACGTATGGCCTGACTGTAGGTTAGTCCTTCTTTAATAAAATAACTGTGGAACTGGTGATCATAGAATCATAGTATCATAGTAATGTGTCAACAGAAAAAGACCATCCTAGTCCATCCAGTCTACCCATTTCCCCCCTCCCCTACTTGTCACTGGTGCACAAGGAGCCTATTCTCTGTCCTCTAACCAATCCCATATGTCTATCCCACGCTCTCTTGAATCCCTCCACTTGTTTTAACTTGGACTTTTCTTTTAAACAGACTTCCTTCCCTCACTTTATTTATCCCCTTATGTAACTGAGTGTCTTTATCATGTCTCCTCTATCTCTCTCTCTCTCCTAAACTGCAGTGGATACAAATTTAATTCTCTCAGTCTCATCTCATATGGTTTCCCTTGCATACTCTGCACCATCTTTATTGCCCTTCTCTGAACCTTTTCTATTACATCTATGTTCCTTCTTAAATGAGGCCTCCAGAACTGTACCACATACTCCAGGTGCGGTCTAACCATGATCTTATATAATGGCATCAGCACCTCCCTCTTCCTACGCATGCCATTATTCTATTAGCTGTGCCAACCACCTTACTACATTAGTCACTTAGCCTACGGTTGTTTGATATATAGGATATCATATGGAAGCCCATACACAACTACGCTATTCTAATACCGAGTGGTTTCCATTGACGATGAGGACCTCGAGAGAGAAGCTCGAGAGGTCCCTATTGTCACTGGAAACCACAAGGTATTAGAATAGCTGGTTGTGTATGTGGGCTCCCATACACTTTTCTATATAGTGTATGGACCCCAAAAAGAAGTATTCTTACTTTAGTTTTTCTCCATGATTGGTCCTTGCCACCGGACGCTTCCTTCTCATTTTGCCGCTCACCGAGTCGGCTCGTGCACGCAGCTCATCAACTGCCCCCTATCCAATGAACAGCGCTGTTTGGGGGCAGTTATATTGTGATGTCCACACTAACGCAGAACTAAAGTTGTTCTTATGCTAGGAGACATCACTATCAAGCAGAATGACTTTTTGAGGTTTATGGATTTCCATATACAACCGCATTCCACCATACACTATATTATAATCCCCAGATCCCTTTCCTGTTCACTTTATCTGCTCTCCCCCAGTGAGTACTTGGCCAGTCGATTTTTATGCCCTAAATGCATTACCGGACACTTCTCTGTATTGAACTTCAGTTGCCATGTTTCTGACCATTTCTCTAGTATACTCAACTCCCTCCTCATGGCCTCAACCCCTCCTTCAATGTCGACCCTATTCCATAACTTTGCATCATCTGCAAACAGACACATATTTTCCCTTCAATTCCCTCTGATATATCACTAATAAAGACCCTTGAGGAACGCCGCTCGTAACCTTCCTTACCCCCAGAATGTACGCCATTTACCACCACCCTCTGACTTCTATCCTTCAGGCAGTTTTCCACCCATCTAGTTATTTTCTGTCCCACCCCCAGGTTCTCTGTCTTATTTACCAGCCTGGGGTGAGGGACAGAGTCAAAGGCCTTACTGAAGTCCAGGTAGGCAACATCAACTGCCCCTCCTTAATCAACCACTTCCATTACCCCATCAAAAAATTCTATCAGATTTGTTTGGCAAGATCTCCCACTAGTGAATCCATGTTGCTTTTGATCTAATAGTTTGTTGTCCGTTAAGTATTTTACCACTCTTTCCTTTATTAGCACCTCCATCACTCTGCCCACCACTTATGTGAGGCTGACAGGTATGTAATTCCCTGCCTCCTCCTTGCAGCCTCCCTTGTGCAGTGAGTGGTACTACATCTGCCGTCCTCCAGTCACTCGGAACACACCCTGTATCTAGGGACAAGTTAAATAACTTCACTAAATGTGTTGCCAAGTCATCCCTCAACTCCCTAAGAACCCTTGGATGCAAACCATTTGGCCCCATTGCTTTGTCTACCTTTTAATAACGCCTCCTTAATACATTTCCACAATTCCTCCACATCCTCTATTCGGGCACCACATTTCATTTCCTCCCTCATTCTATTAAAGTTCACCCTCCTGAAGTCCAGAACCTTCGTACTAGTCTTATTTGTTATCGTCCCTATTTGTATCTTGAAACTTAGTGTGTTGTGATCACTTGTACCCAGACATCTCTCTGACTGCATTTTATGGGTTGGGGTATGAATTGTGTATGGGATTCTGTTATACACAGTTTCTTCAGGCAGCCTTGGTCTTTGTCAAAGCGTGCTTTCACATTGAGGGTGTTGGCAGGGGAGCTGGGTCTTATCCCGGGGTTAAACTGGACAGGAGGCCGCAGGAATTCAGTTCTACCACTTCTTAAACAATGTATTACAGTTCCACCACCTCTATCATCTTTCTCACTTGACTGCTACAGGAGAGTTCCACCACCTAGAAATGACAGTTCCACCACCTAGAAATCTAGATATGAGTTCCCACACCTAAACATTTTCAATTTAACCACAGGTCTTATTGATGCCTGGTGTGCTCTTCAGCTAGCAGGGAGAGAGTACTCCTTTTAGTTACATGTCCTAAGTCCACGTCTACTCTGTTACTAACCCCTGTGACAGTGGACCATGTAATAGGGACTTCCTGCTATCTGACAGTGTAGGGGTCTCAAGGGTATCCAGAAAGGCTGAGGGGGAGCAGTCTGGGAGGCCACCTAAGTAGCATACAGGGTCTGATAAAACTGTTTAAACCGCTGCTTGATTTCTACAGGGTCAGCTGTCAGCTTACCATCAAGCCCCCCTACAGAATAAAATAATTTCCTGTGCTACCCTGCCATTAAGTTGCCACACCAAACATTTACTTCCACTGGCTCACTTACAGCAGCTTGAGGCGTCTGAAAGGGCTTGTGTCTCTATATGGGAAGTGGATGAAACACAAAATCTCAATATTTCCACTTTCTGCAGTTCACTATACACCTGGGGATTCTCAGTAGCCATATGGGCTGTTTCCCAATACCTCATTTTGCTTAGATTCTCTTCCCTCAAAGCCTCTCACTTTGTTTGGAAGGAGTGAAAAATCACCACCCCTCTAACATAGACTTTAATAGTCTCCTAGCAGAGATGATGGGGTGGTAGCACTGTAAATTTAAAGGCAGTCCATTATAGCTTGCATCATAGTACTGACAAAAATTAGAGTCTTGGAGCAGTTTAGGATCCAGTCTCCAAGACAGGTGTGCAGGTGCCCCCTGACTATGGCAGAGAAGGAAAAGGGCTGCATGATCTGCTACCACAACAGAAACCTATTCAGTACTCTCAATATGGGGGAACACATACCCCCCAACCTTTCATCGCCCATATATGTCACAAGATGTGTGACAAATGCTTATGGAAGATGATTCCCTGGCTGGGGGGGGGGGTTCAAAGTTTATATAGCACACAGAAATATATCCTTGTATACATACAGAAAGATACAATGTTATACATAACAGAGGGTGGTATGTAAAAGACAGCATCCCACATGAGAGCTATGGCCTAGGACCATGGGACCATCGATGCAATTCTTTAAACACAAGGAATGGTAGGCTTTACTGCATAGTGTCTGGAGGTATTTCACCTGTGTTGCATAAATGAGCTGAGGGGAAGTAAACCCTGCCTTGACATATCTTGGGTTATTTGTACCACTGTTCCCCAAGCCCCTTGCCACTGCCATTAATAAGGACTCAACCTAGCCGGCCCATCAGCACAGTGGTAGCATTACCGCTCACAACACTGGTGACCCAGGTTCGGGAGGGTGCTATGGGTTGTCGGGGGCTGGCTGGGGGGAGGACGGCTGAGAAGCCCATCGGATGCTCGCCTCCTCCGGGGAGGGAGGGTGGCCGTCCTCACTGCTACACTGCCCTCTGGATGACCAAAGGTGGCAGTAAGGATAAAGGAGAGGGATGGATGTCGGCCAGACCCGGGAATGTTGCCACACCCCTGCATGCGTTCACAACCACTGGGTATCTTGGGTGCTGATGTCCGTGGGGTGAGTGTAACTTAAGAAAAAAATGGCCCTTGCGCTCGGGGATGAAGGAGCACCTTGCACCAACCGGGGTCTCACCTGCCTGCCTGTCCCGCTCTCCAACTTCCCAATGAAATGGAAGATTTTGAGGGTTCACTGCCCTTCTCGTCCCCACCTAGGGAGTATAGCCACAGCTCCACGGGGAAGGCCCGAGCGTCGGCTTGCAGGTCAGGCTGGACAACAGCAGGATGAATGCCTTGGCAACCCCGGAAGGAGTCCATGCACAGGTGGACGGGGGCATGAATAGAAATATAAAAATAACATACATGTGATATGTCCAACTTGCTTAAGAGAGAGATTTGGGTCAAATAAGTAGGGAGATTGGCCTACTAGTAGGGAGATGCCATAACGTCATGAATTTGTCCTTAAATGGAGTCAAAAAATAAGAAAAAAAGCATTTAAAAACATTTTATATATTTAATTTTTTCAAAAATACGCACTAAAAAATCAACAAATAGTTGTACAAAGTTATCACTTATATTGTTCATCACCAATTTACTTTTTATATGTCTTTATCTGCCACAAAAAAAACACGAATGGATATTTTGCACATAATTTTACTTAAGCAGGAGATTTTGTTTCCCAGGAAGGAGAGAGGGAGTTCAGTCAAAAAAGCAGGAGTCTCCTGCGAAAAGAGGGAGATATCACATGTATGAAATAAATAAAAACTCAACCCAAGGCAAGGATTGTTCAAAAGTTGTAGAACTGTTGTTGAGACCTCAGGGAGTATTCTAAGGATATATCCTCTTCAAAATACTAAAGTAGAGGGGGAGAGCTTTAAGGGTGGATAATCCCTTGCTGTATAAGGGCTAGGCAGGGATTCCAAATATTCTGGAAGAGGGTTATGTCACCCAAGGTAGCATATTGAGCTTTGTTAATAGCCATGCTGGAGTTAATTTTTTTTCACCCTGTGTGCTACTGAGTGAGAAGTAATTGCCATCCAATGTTGGGCCACCGTTTTTTTTGCACTGGCTATAGCCAGTTCCCAAAAGGGTCTAAACCTTTGTTTATCGCATCTTTCCTGGTTTAGAAAGCTCAATTAAGAACAACCTGGGATCTAGAGAAATTTACACTTAGCATATCTGATTCAGAATCTGACAGTCTGCTGGAAAAGTACCACCTTGGGGCAACCAAGATAAAAAAACAAAACAAAACAAAAATATATATATATATATATATAAAAAATAATAATAATAAACTTTATTTATTGGAAGCACAATGCAACAGGTACTAAAGCGCTTTTACAACAAAACCTTAAAAACTGTATTAAAATCACTATAATACCAGACATCAATAAATTAGTACTCGGGACAGGCAAGTGAAAACAAAAATGTTTTCAGTGCTGCTTTGAAGCTCTCCACAGTCAGGCACCCCCTTATCTGATGAGGTACAGAATTCCACAGGGTAGGAGCCACAGATGCAAATGCTCGGGTTTTGGAGGTCTTTAAACGGACCCTGGGAATCTCCTGCAATCCCTCATCGGCGGAGTGGTCAGAGGGGGCGGTAGGGACGAGGGAGCTCTTGCAGGTAACTTGGTCCCTGTCCATGCAGGGTTTTGTAGGTCAGCAAGCCATCCTTGAAGGTGATCCAGCATTGAACAGGCAGCCAGTGCAATCCGCGCAGCACAGCTGTGACATGGCTAGATCGAGACAGCCCAGTCAACAGCCTGGCCACAGCGTTCTGCACCAGCTGCAAGCAGCGGATATCAACCCCTGGAAGCCCTAGGTACACAGTGTTGCAGTAATCAAGGCAGGTCGTCACAAAGGTCAATGTTGGAAGATCACCGGGCAGAACCAGATGCTTAAACCAGGAGATATTCCTCAGATGGTAAAAAGAAGTCTTGATGACGGATGATATCTGAAACTTCAGGGTCAACCCCTCATCAAAAATAACACCCAGACTCCGCACCCATTCAGAGGTCATCAGCTGGTGACCTCTTAGCAAAAGCCCAGAGGCCTACCCAGCCGAAGACCCCTCTACCCGGCGACCTGGCTCCACTACCAAAACCTCGGTTTTGTCAGGGTTCAGCCTCAACAAGTTAGCACTTATCCAGTCCTGGATCTTGGTGAGGCAGTTGTTAAGCACCAAGACCGCATCATCCTGGTCAGGTACAAAGGACATGTACAGCTGAGTATCACCTGCATAGCACTGAAAACTCAAGCCACATCACCTTACAATGTCTCACAACAGCGGGCATACACACTGCGAATAAAACAGGTGAAAGCACAGAGCCTTGGGGTACCCCACATGATAGAGAAAATGCGTCACAGGAATAAATTCCCGATGCGACTCTCTGAGCTCTACCAGTGAGGAACAAGTGGAACCATCTGAGGACTGTCCCTGAAAGACCACAGAAGACCCGCAGGCGCCCCAACAATACGCCGAGATCCAGGAGGACTAAGATGGAACGACTCCTCTGATCTCTCGCTATCAGGAGATCACTGAGCACCCAAACCAGGGCAGTCTCAGTGCTCTGGCTCTTCCTAAATCCTGACTGGAGAGAATCGTAGATGTCATGGATGCTAAGGTGGTCATCTAGCTGAGGCGCAACCATCTTCTCAATAACCTTGCTCATGAAAGGCAGGTTAGAGACAGGTCTGTAGTTGGCAAGACAGTCCAGGTCGAGAGAGGATTTCTTAAGGAGGGGCATCACCACCGCCTCCTTCAGGGAGTTAAGAAACTCACCTGTCTCATGCGAACTCCGGACTATCTCTGCCAGGACCGGGCCGATGACCTCAATGCAGCCCTCAAGGAGGTGAGCTGGGCCCGGGTCCGGACTACAGCAGGTCGGCCACATACACTGGATGATCCTTATGACATCCACGATCGCTGGCTGGCTAAAGGCCGACCAAACAAACCGGGGCTTTGCAACCTCCAACCGATCGCCACTCTGGTCAATGGAGCGAGCTATGCGGATCTCTGAGCCAATGTTGGCAACCTTAACAGCAAAGAAGCGAGAAAACCTGTCACACTTGTCCTGCGACAACGCTCTCCGAACTTGCAGACAGGCTGGATTGCACAGTCTGTGCACAGTTCGGAAGAGCTGAGCTGGTCAGTTCTGTGCAGCGGTGATCTCCCCGGACAGGAACTCTGCCTTCTTATGGGTGATCGCCGATTGATAATCCATGTAATGGGCCATCAATCTAAGCCTATCGGCATCAAGGCCAGATTTCCACCAACAACACTCCATCCTTCTCCCCTCTCTCCTCATCTCCCTCAAGGTCCCATCAAGCCACGGGGACAAAGGGCGAAGAGTGAGGGGGCGAACATGAACAGGAGCAAGAGAGTCCAGAGCTGCCACCACGGCCTTACTATAGGCCTGTAGTAGGTTGTCTGGACCCCTGCTAGCAGTTGGAAATCCCGAGAGATCCAGCACCGCCATCAGGCCACCTGGAGTCGCTCCCATTAAAGGGCAGTACCGAACCATCTCCAGAGGGGCAGGCCTATGAGGGGGGCCTGGAAATTGAACCTGACAGTGTAATGGTCAGAACAACCGACTGGCTCCACCACCAAGTTAGAGGTCTCCATACCCAGTAGGAAGACCAAGTCCAAGGAAAGACCAGAATTATGGGTCACAAAGGAAGTTATGTGAAAAGACTAAGAATCTCAGCACAAAAACACTTAGACAAGGCTTACCCAAATTGGGCACTGGCAATAAACCCAGGTTTCAAAGAAATGGAAAACTGCACATATCCTCATAATGTGAAACATCATTAGACGTATATGCAAATCACCATGAAAGAATTTAGACTGATTCTGCTTTGAGTAAGCATGCATGATGCAAGTGTGTATCTTGCATTTAGGGCACATATCTTGGATGAGTCACAGATGTTCAGTTTCTTGAGGCTGTAATAGGTTCTGTATAAAAAGTTGCATTGCATTTTGCGTAATCTGTTACTATCTGAGCAGGAAAGCAGAAAATAGGGATCTACAATGCTGGCGCGACAACATCTACAGCGATGTCCTTGACTGCATACGGAACCCACTTTACCCTAGCAGCATTAAAATGACTGGCCTCACAGCCATCCCCTCATGCAGGGGCTATGCCTGCACCTCCCTACTATAGATATACAAACCCACGCCACACAGACAGTGGACTTAGATATTTATCCTTCATCGGAACAACAGTTCATCAAGTGAAACCTCTGTCGCTGCCGACAGAGGCGCTGTGGGGTTTCAAAAGGAAAAGTTGCCGTAGCGACAGTATACCGAAAACAGGCCCCCCTTCCCACTGAGACAAGGAAGGCTGGGGGCCTTAGATCTTGTACCCAGGAGCGCTGACATTTTTCAGAGTGATCCCAAGAAGTGGTGGTAAGGATCTATGTACCTGATATGATCTAAACGTTAGGGGGTGGGTTGTAAAGGGCTTCCACTATAAGTGTGAAGGATAGAGCCACCCCACTGGGGGGACTAACTGCATGGAGTAGCTTAAACTACACAAATGAATCGGCTACAAGGAGGTCATACCTATGTTTGGTAGAGGTGAAGGACTTCAACATCCCCCTGTGAAAAGCTGGTCCACTAAGTACAGGCTTGGGCTTTCCACCCAGCAAGAATTCATTGAGCTACTAAACTGCACCACAGAATGAGGTTAGACAGGATCGTGTTGGGTGAAACATGATGAGGCAGTCAAAGCAGGTTGTGTGCCATCAGCAAAACCTGTGCTGTAGCAGCTGTGAAAGCGTTGCACATCTTCTTTGTACAGTTTGTTTGGAGTGCTGGGATGAGTATTTCACAGAGAAGGGATATGCCCAAGCATGCCTCTTCAATACACAACCTGGCTGTTTTAGTCCAATCCCCACTTTTCAATGTATATATTTGAAAATGGGTAACCAGGAAAGGTGCACTGAGCTGAATCCTGTTTCTAGGGAGCAGGGAAGCAACTGGTAGAAACAGATTGAGATTACACAGTCATGATGGTATACTGTATACAATTAAAACAGTATTAAATAAAGTCCTTGAGCAGCTTGTCTCAGCACAGATCTCAGAACACCTCTCTTAAGTATAACCTCCTCTACACAAACCAACATGGCTTCAGAAAAGACCATAGTACTCAAACTGCTCTATTATAGCTGACAAATGATGTTCTTCAAGCCATGGATCAGGGTCCTCAAACCGGTGCAGTATTTATCGATCTGACGAAAGCTTTCGATCTTGTTAACCACCCTCTTCTGCTTGCTAATCTCCAAACCCTGGGTTTCTCGACTGGAGTTGTAACCTGGTTCCTAGCTACCTATCAAACAGGACTCAAGTTGTAAAATGCAACTCGGCCACCTCCGTAAAAGCAGTCATTAATGTTGGTGTACTGCAGGGATCTATCCTCGGACCCCTCCTCTTCTTGATTTTTATTAAAAACATAGCACAAAATATATCCTCCTGTTCATTGTTGCTATACGCTGATGACCTTGTTCTTTACACTAGCTCAGATAATGTCCACTCTATTAACCATAAGCTATCTATGGACCTACTAAATATTCAGTCCTGGATCACCAGAAACAAGCTCGTTCTCAATGCTGGAAAGACCCAGGCTATGCTCTTTGGATCCTCTATTAAACTAAAGCAGTGCCTTGAATTTTTCCAGGTCTCCTGGGCTGATGGTTCCTGACTGGAGATGGTAACTTCCTTTAAATATCTGGGTGTCTTGCTTGATGAATCCCTCACTTATGACACCCATATAACCTCCACATGTAAGGCTGTCAATGCCAAACTGGGCTTAGCCTACAAAACAAGTCATATTCTAACCCCTTCTGCTAGGTCAGCCATTGCTAGAGGAATCCTACTTCCGTCACTGTCATATGGATCCGTAATCTATACTAACACGTCTAAGGCTACTCTTCATAGGTGGGACACAACTTATAACAGTATATGCAGATACGCCTCTGCATCCTCCAGACTAAGACGTCACTGCCTACTGTATTTAGACCTAAATTGACCCTCCCCCATTGTACACCAGCTCCTCTCTCTTGGGAGCCTTCTGAACAGTATACTGCGGTCCAGTATGCCTACCTACCTCATCTCCTACGGTCTCCGATCTTCTGACCTTTCCCTGCTTAGCATTCCCAGACGTAGAACTACCAAAGGGAAATCAGGTTTCTCGCATGTAGGTACCTATTACTGGAATTCGCTGCCCCTAGATTTACGCCTGGCCCCTAATCATGCTACTTTTAAGAAGAGGCACCGATCTCTTTCTTACATCACGACGCGTTCGATGCACCTGTTTAACCCATCAGATCTTGGCTCCTTTGCTTCAGCTGCCCACTGTTTCCCTCCTACCTTCTGTGGAGTGAGCTGGCACCCTGCTCCTTCAGCCTCCCCATAAATTCTATCCTCCCCCCCTCTTTCCCATCCCCTTCCCTCTCTCTCGCTAGGCTATATCTCATCATTACCTTTCTCCCTACCTCTTCCCAATAGCTGTTTTTTTAAGTTTCAGCCGGATGTAATGATACCCTGTGGCATTTTTTCTGCACTTTAAATGTGATATTACTATTACTGTTTACACACAGGCAGTTACCTTCCATTTGTATAATACACCTTTACGTGCCTTAGTACCACTATTGTCTTAATCTTGTTTCACTTCTGATTGTGATGTATTGCTTATTTCTTGACACTGTATTCTATGTACCTGTATCTCTCTGTGCTGTTGACCTCCCGGGTCGTGCCTGAAAATAGTCACTTTTGTGTCTAGTTCACCTACCCGGTCATCAAAAAATAAATAAATAAAATAAATTTTGAGAAGGGTGACAATTACAGTCAACAAAATTTATTGGTGCTGGTTTCCTACCCTACTTTTACAATTCTGCTACTGGATGAACAGTATTCTACAGTACATCAGCGATATCGAAGCTGTTACCGTGCTGCTTTCAACCATACACGTCTTCTAGTTTAAGGAGGCGCACTACACTTTGTAACAAAGCAGATTTTTTTGTAATATAATATTAGCAGCAACTAGCAGCAACATGGAAAATTCCTTTTTTTAACCCATAGGGAAAATATTATTCAAAAATATTTGTCTAGCATTGCGATAGAAAACCTTTGAGTTGCTGTAGAAACAAGATCAGCGTTTTGCAATATAGCTTGTGTAAAATGTACACAGAAACACAGAATTTATTGGCAGATAAGGACTGCCTGACCCACCCAGTCTGCCCGTTTTTCCCTACCTACAGTAACACCGCAGAATCTACTTGATTTCCAGCTCTTTTTCCTTCCCCCATTTCCTTTCCATTAAGATTCTCTTGTGCCTATCCCGTTAATTCTTGAAACCCATCAGTGTTTGCACTCCCACCACCTCAACTGGTAGCCTGTTCCAGGAATCAACCACTCTTTCTGTGAAGAAGTACTTCCTCACATCTCTCCTGAATCTATCCCCTCCAACTTCATAGCACGTCCCCTTGTTCCTGAGCACCTTTAGTTCTGAAAAATACTTCCCTCCTGCGCCTTATCTACCCCGTGAGGTACTGAAAAGACGTTTCATGTGCAGTCGATACATGCAATACAGCATTGGAGATACATAGGTTACAATGTTTACAGGATTTATCAGGCACACATTAAATACAACTACTTCATTCAGGTGACCTCTGCCTCCTGACACAGCTATGGGGGCACCTCCTCTGCTTTACTGGGAAAGTGGG
Organism: Neoceratodus forsteri; assembly: GCA_016271365.2. Lineage (NCBI taxonomy): Eukaryota > Metazoa > Chordata > Ceratodontiformes > Ceratodontidae > Neoceratodus > Neoceratodus forsteri. The sequence continues at coordinate 1,213,664,435 of CM057458.1, forward strand.
AGGTGGAGTGGGGGTATACATAGCATCACACCTTAAAGCAAAAATCATTAACCCTAATAATACTTGAGTGGACCCAAGTGGAACAATTATGGCTCACTTTTTGGACAGGAAGAAAAAGTATTAGATTAGAAGTTTGTTATAGATCACCTAACTTGAGTGAACAAGAAAATCATGCCTTCATGGACTTACTTGATGGTGAATTGATTACAGATAATACTATTATGATGGGAGATTTCAATTTCCCCAGGATATGTTGGGAGCCCACCCGAGTGTGGAGGGGATTATTGAAGAAAGGTTCCTGGAAATATGCAAAACTAATTGTTTAACTCAGGTGGTTAGAGACAATACAAGAAATCAGAGTCTTTTGGATCTAGTTTTAAGTAATATGGAGGGGGCCATAAAGAATGTAGAAGTGATAGAACCACTGGGAAGTAGTGACCCCAATATGGTTAAAGCTTTATTAGTAGAGGACTCTCACCATATTCTGGGGAAATCAATCATAAGGAATTATAATAAAGCAGACTATATAAATATTAAGAAAATAATAGGAACACATAATTGGGATAAACTGGAAGGGAAATCTCTGGTTCAAACCTGGGAAATAATTAATGGTGTTTTGCAATCATGTATACAAAATCATGTTCCTCTAATAAAAAAATATAATAGGAGGGGAACAGTACCCAAATGGATGACTCGAGCAATCAGTAGACTGATAAATAAGAAAAACAGGGCTTATAAGAAACTAAAGAAGTACCCATCCTCTGCTAGACTGTCTATATATAGGTCCCTAGCTAAAAAGTGTAAACTGACTATTAAAAAAGGAAAAGCAAAGGCAAAACTGCCATTGGCATCATCAAAAGGAAATAATTTAAAAGAGTTTTATAATTATGTGGGAAGTTTGGAAAAAAAAAAAATCACAATCAGATTACTATACTAAGGGACTATGAAAATCAAGCCAAGGATGAGCAGGGTACAGCGAATATGTTTAATTCATATTTTCAAAGTGTCTATTCTGGGGATGATAGTAGTACCACTGGAGAAGTTCAGACAGAGGTGGGTGTGGACATAGAAATTCCAACCATAACTGCAGAACAGGTCAGAGCAAAATTAATGAAACTGAAAAGATATAAATCAGGGTGACTAGATGGTTACCACCCAGCATTCCTGATTGAAACAGCTGATGAGATTTCAATTCCACTTGCATCTTTTTTTTTTTTGAACTTTATTTTTATTATTTTAGAAGCTGAACCAGCCAGTAAAGCATTACAATTAATGACATTCATAATATCACATATACCCTCCTAAAATTAGGGGGGGTGTTACACATGTTAGCTTCGGGATAAAGAGAAGTCATTAATTATTTATACATCAGGTGGGGTATCACCAGAATGTGTCGAGTTCGACAAGAAACTTCAATATAGGTAGTAGAAGCTTGGCCAAGCTACGACTATGAGCTATTTAGGGAAAAGAATGTACATTAAACATCATTTATAAACATGACTTGCGATTGTCATTATGCTCATAATACCATATTTTTAAGCAGTAAAATAACTGCACCCTAAACCATTACACTACAGTAACTCATTCAATCCAATATCTAAATGTCTAACTTTAAACATTAAACAGCTGTTCCCCTCTGCAGAAACCCAACATTGGGGCAATTCTCTAAAAACAAACGTGGAGCCAATCTCCTGTTAATAGCACACCAAACAGTACTTTAAAATTGAAGCTACATTCGGGAAGACAGCTAACTTAGACTGTCTCATTGATCTCCCAACCATATGGTCGGCACCATGATCGGCAATAATTTTCCCGAAAGTCTATATAGAAGAGAGCCACAACTGGGAGATCTTTATAAAATAAGAGGGTTAAAGTCAGCATCTTTTAAAACTTATTCAAACCTCTTCATCACAGTCCCTGAATCTGTATTCCCCGGTTACCTCATCTCTACGGAATTCTTGAACAATCTTGTCCACCCTTTTCTTCGCCTCACTGGGATCATTAAACTGATAAGTTTTGTTGCCATACATAATTCTAAGTCGGGCTGGAGCTAGGAGGGTATGTGCAACTCCGAGGCCTCTCAGTTGCAAACGCAGAGGATCAAACAGCTTGCGACGACAGCGCATGGCATACGACCAGTCGGGAAACAGTCTCACCTCGCATTTGTCCACACTGACCAGAAAATGAGCCCGGGCCCAGGTTAGAATCTGATCTCGTATCTCCGATCCTGCAGTGACAATCATAAGAGTCCGAGGAACATCTTTCACACCTTGTGCTCAGCGAGAGTTAACTCGATATACATTTTTGATGTCCACAGGATCCAACGAGAAATTCTCCGTTAAGGTAGCCGCCAGCCATGAATGGATGTAGTTAAGTGCACAGTCTCCTTCTGAGCCCTCGGGGAGTCCAATCAAACAAATGTTCATGGCCCGCTGAGCATTTTCCAAATACTCAAGGCAGGTTCTAAGATGTGCTGTTTCTCCGGTCATCTTCCCGAATGCTGCCTGGGTGCGTAGAGAGCGATCCTCAGCTTCTTTTGCCACTGTTACAGCTTCAGTAATCTTGGCATCCTGGGCACCCATTTGATCGAGGATTTTTTCAATTTTTTGATCCATTGATCGAACAGCTTGTAACACCATTTCCCAAGGCGGGACTTCACCTACCCCTTGCGAGCTAGATGCACCCACGAGGTTTGTGGATGGTTTCTGGGCCGTTTGTGATTGTGGCTGCTGTTTTTGGCCCTGGCTTCCTGTCGCTCCTTTTGGTCTCCCCATGTTCAAATTTAGGATCAAAATGTTCCGGAGCACTTGATCTATCTGTTGGTGCAGTTAAGTTCTTAAGATTTAGATTATTAAGAGGTAAAATATGCTGTTTAAGACGAGTATAGCAGGAGCTTAATGAAGGTGCGTCCTGTCTCTGGCTTGGCTCTCTAGCACCCCCTGCAGTCTTTAATAAATCTTTGCAACAGGATAAAGTCCTGGATAACTGGAGAGAGGCTCATATTACATCCATATTTAAATCTGGGGATAGGACGAGACCGGAGAACTGTCGTCCAATAAGTATAACCTCCATCATAGGTAACGTGATGGAGAGTTTTATAGATGAACTTCTTGAAAACAATCTAAAAACTCCACGGTTTCTCAAGCAGGAGAGCATGCACCACCAATCTATTAAATTTCTTTGAGCTGGTGAGTCAGACTTTGGACGCAGGGTTCCCAGTTGATGTGTATTTAGATTACAGAAAAGCCTTTGACTCAGTTTCCCATACTGTATTGCTTAAGACCCTTCAACAACTAGGGGTAGATTCCTAGCTCTGTAAATGGGTGGCAGCCTGGCTCTGTAACAGACAGCAGCGGGTTCAGGTGAGATGTTACCTGTCAACAGGGGCTGGGGTGACTAGTGGGGTGCCCCAGGGGTCCGTGCTTGGGCCAAGGCTGTTTAATGTCTTGGTCTCTAGTATGCATGTGTCCAACGGCGTATGGATATGCAAGTATGCCAACGATTCAAAGATTGGGGCAATAGTGAACAATAACGAGGTTATCATGAAGTTACAAGAACAACTTTGCCATCTTGAAAACTAGGCAGAAATACACAAATTGGAATTCAATATTGCCAACTGTAAGGTCATACACTTTGGGCATAACAAGGTCAGAGCACAATATACACTGAATTCTCATATAATAGAAGCAACAGATGGTGAAAATGATTTGGGGGGTGGTCATAACAGACAGACTGAGTTTTGACAAACACATTATGATCCATGTTAATAGAGCAAATAGGACTATTGGCGATCTGCTGCGTAATATCTGAAGTAGAAGGAGGGAGATTCTTGTGCTCCTGTATAGATCCCTGGTGAGGCCTGTCTTGGAGTACGGTGCCCCCTTCTGCTCAGTACAAAGTGTTGGTTGGAGTAAAAGAGTGGAGCGAGTACAAAGAAGGTTTACTAAGAAAGTGGGTTTAGTAAATAAGCATGAATATGATGCCAGACTGGAACATCTAGGTTTATACTCAATGGCATACAGAAGAATAAGGGGGGGATTTGTGTTATGTTTACAAGGCACTGAGTGATGGAATAGTATGTGAAGTGGCAGGATCAACTTGGAAGGAGGGTACAAGAAAGTGTGCACGGGCTCACGATAAACAATTGAAAGGTGAGAGATACAGAACTAACAGAAGAGGAAGATGGTTTAACCAAAGGGTTGTGAATGTTTGGAATGGACTCCCAGAGAAGTGGTGGGTGCCGGTACTTTAGAGACATTTAAATATCGACTAGATAGGTATATGGGTGAAAAAATATGGAGTTATGACAATTAGTTAGTAACGGGTGTTTATATAGCCTTTATGGCTTATGGATCTGAAACATCCTATGAACCTATGCTACTAAACCTGTATTTCATCTTGGTTGAATTATCTCTAAAAAGGAGTAATCATTTAGGCATGACAGTACACTTACGGGAGGTGGGACTCCACCGGGAGGGGCAAGGAAACATCAAGACTTTTGTCATAGAAGCTATGCTGAACCCCTTCTATTCCAGATCAATTTTACTTTCCTTATATCTAGCTGTATATCTTTCCTCATGTGTCCAGCATATCATAGAGCTGTCCCATTTGACCTACTGCACATTGGTACAGGTTAGGGGAGAAAAGTGTGATCATGCTGCATCACATACAGGACCCAGGAGTTCCAGCTAGATGTAGAAGTCTCTACCTTGTTGTTTAAGCCGAATGTTACTTTTATTATTTTATAGAGCTCACTGACTGTGATTCTCCACTGCTCTAATGTGGCAGGTTGTGGAGTCAGCCATGTCCGAGTTATAAATGTTTTAGCGGCAACAAGCATGACCCTAAGCAGATATTTAACATATCTATCTTTGAGGTTCCTGGGATATATATGAAATAAGTACATTTGTGGTGTAAGGTTTGTTGGAGTATGCAGGACCTCCTGCATGGCTCCTTCTAACTCCCAGTAGAAATTTCCCAGTGCTAAACAGGCCCACATACAGTAATAAGTGCATGGTTCACCTCAGTAGTGCCGCAGACTTTCCAGCTTTCCGGACTTTCATACCTCGCATATTTGGCAGTAATGGCTGGCGTTCAAAACGAACAAATAAGGTGCTTCCAGGCGTATACCCACCAGACATGCGAGGTTGCGACCCTAACTGTCTTGTAACAGTTCTCCCAGTCCTCTTTCTCCATCTGTATGCCTAGCTCATTCTCCCATCTAATGGTAACATAAGTGGTACTACACATATACATAACCTGTAGGGCTTTATAAACGGTGGAAATTAGATGTGCAGAGTTCTGTAATCTGACGTGAACTGCTAAAGCACTAATAAGTGCCACACATTCACTGGGGGCTTGTGCTTCAATGGTTAGATTGGCATGATCATGTCGAATTTGAAGGTAATGGAAAAAGTGTCTATGATCTAAGCCAAACTGGTGTTGCAAATCTGCAAAGGATTTTATGTCAGCACCTGTGCATAACCAGTATAAATATATAAATATTTTGTCCCTGCCACTCCCAAAAGGTTTTATCAATCTGGCTGGCATAAAATTGACTAGATTGGCAAGTGAACATACCCATACTAACTGGTTTTCCAGACCTGTGACTGCCACCACTTTTCTTCATGCTCTTTGACTTGACAGATCCAAGGATTCTTAGTATCCTCCGACACAGCGTCCACTCCGTCACCAAACATGTACCTAACCATCTTTTGAAAGGGCTGAAGATCTTGCTCCATCTCGAACCATTGAGGACCTGGACCCCTCATAAACCAGTAGAAGAGGATGCGGAGTTTAGCTGCAAAGTAGTAGAGATGTAGGTCTGGGAGTGGTAAGCTTCCCTGATCTTAAGGGAGTATTAAGGTAGACAGTCTTATACGAGGTTTGCGGCCTCCCCATATGTACTGAATAACGGCTACGCGCCACTTCCTCCAGTCCTGCTATAGGATCATCGAGGGAACATTTTGGAAGACATACAGAAAGCGGGGCAGTACTACAATGTGAATTGTGTCTATTTTGTGTATAAATGTTAATAGAATTGAGTGCCATGCCTGTAAGTCCATCGTTAATTGGCGGGATAGAAGGCCATAATTTACCTCGTATAGCCTTACCACACTCTCAATGAATTTTAATACCAAGGTACTTCATTTCCTGAAGGTCCCAACAAAACGAGAACTGCTGTCTCAACTTCAGGCTTGAGGCAAAATGACATGGGAGGGCCTTTGTGTTTCTAATTTATAAGCCAAAACAGTACTAAATCAGGCTAGGCTACAGAAGACCTCCGGGAGGGATCTCTCTGGATCGGTCATATAAAGGAGCACATCATCTGTGTATAATGCTACACAATGCTCCCGGTCACCAATTCTAATCCCGTTACAGACCTCGCTTTCCCTAATGGCTTGGGCTACTGGTTCTATGTCTAAGGTGAACAGCAACGGGGAGAGGGGACACCATGGCATGTTCCTCGACCCAGATGAAAAGCAGGGGAAGTGTGGCCATTTACCTTCAAAAGCCTGAGGAATGGCGTAAAGTCTCTGGAGTAGGGCTATGAACTCCACCGAAAACCCCACTCATGAAAGGGTGACATAAAGATAGTGCCATGACACTTAATCGAAGGCCTTTTCAACATCTAAACTAATCATTAGAGATGGGATTTGATGAGTGTGGGTATGATGGACAATATGCAGTGTGCATCTGATGTTGTCTCCAGTTTGCCGGGTGCAGGCAAACCCTAATTGGTCCAGGTGTATTAGGGTTGGTAAAAACCAGTCAAGTATATTAGCTAATACTGCCATAAAGAATTTGTAATCCACATTCAGGACCGAGATCTGCCTGTAGGCTGTGCAGTCCATTGGGTTTTTCCCCAGTTTAGGAATGACTGAAATCAAGGTGGCCCCGTGAGGTATTTAAAGGTCTCTATCATAGCCCTCCTCTCTTCCAGTGTGTATGTACTGAATTCCTTTAGTCACTTCTTGTAAGGCTTTCGATGCAGACCCTGCACTATTTTAGTTGCCCTCCTCTGGACCACCTCTACTCTGTTTATGTCCTTCCAGAGAAGTGGCCTCCAAAACTGTACACACTATTCTAGGTGAGGTCTTACCAGCGATCTATATACAAAGGCAACACCACTTCCCTCACCCGGCTAGTGATACCTCTCCCTATGCACCCCAGCATCCCACTAGCCCACCCAAGTGCCTCGTCGCACTGCCTGGCGACCTACAGGTCATCAGTGATGATTATCCCCAGGTCTCTCTCCGCTTGGTGGTCATCAATAACACTTCCCCATTCTGTACTCCACCCCTGGCTTTCTGTGCCCCGAGTGCATTATTTTGCACTTTTTCACAATGAAAACCAGCTGTCACAACCTTGACTATTCCTCAGGATTTCTCCAGCTGCCATACCCTTGACTACTACTCACGATTTCTCAGGTCTCTGCTCATCCTTTAACCCCCACCCCCCCCAAAAGAGTATCCATCCTACTGAAGATTTTGGTGTCATCCACAAAGAGGCAGAACTTCCCCTCCATCTCCTCTGCAATGTCACCTATAAAGATACTAAAGAGGACTGGTCCCAGCACTGATCCCAGAGGTACCCCACTTGTTACCCTCCTCTCCAAAGAATGAACCCCGTTTAATCAATACCCTCTGTCGTCTATCCCCTAACCAATTTCTTGCCCAGTTTACCACCTCTGAACCCACTCCTAGCTACCAAGCTTACTTAATAGTCTGCTATGTGGAACGGTGTCAATAGCTTACTGAAATCTAGTGAAATACATCCACCGCTCCACCCTGAGCTAATTCCTTGGTCACCAAATCAAAGAAATCTATCACATTCATTTGACATGACCTCCCAGCTCCCAACAACGAATCCATACTGTCTTGGGTCTTGTAACCCATTAGAGTCAAGAAATTCCAATGCCCTCTCCTTCTGCAGGAATTTCATTACTTTTCCACCACTGATGTCAGGCTGACTGGCCTATATTTTTTAGTCTCCTCCCTGCTACCACTTTTATGAAGTGGGGCTACATCTGCCCTCCTGCAGGCCTCTGGAACCACTCCCGTTTCCAGCGAGCTCTTAAACAGGACTGTAAGATATGTAGCAGGCACATACCTGAGCTCTCTCAATACCTTAGGATGTACCCTGTCTGGTCCCACTGCTTTGTCCACTTTCAGATTAGTAAGTCCCTTTAGGACTCTCTCTTCTGTAAAAGGACTAGTGTCCACCTCCGTCCCTTCAGAACTCTCATCGCTTTTTTGTGTCCCCTCCCCTTCTACTACCACTATGAACACTGAACAAAAGTATTTGTTAAGGATGTCTGCCTTTTCCTGGTCTCTGCACAACCACCCTCCTCCATCCCTTTTTAGCCTTATAATCCCTTACAATCCCTTCCCTGGTTTTCCTCTTTTCACTTAGATACCTCAAAAATGTCTCCATTCATTACTGCTTAGCCTATTCTCTCTCTTCAGTTTGAGCCTTCATGCTCCTAACTACTTTTCCTGCTTCTCTGTTTCTCCTAATACGGTTCCCTATCCTCTTCCCTCTGCATCTCCTTATATCTTCTGAATGCAGAAGTACCACAGCAGAGTGACGGCAGAAGCAGTGATGTCCCCCCACATAGACACTGGGAAATCGCGGCAAACAACCCCGATGCACACTGGATCGACAGACAGAATCCCAATGCATGCTCCCGCACTGCACACTCCAATGGCCACCAATTCGACCGGCCACAGAACGGCGCACCACGCACAAACACCACCGACAATGACCAGACGTTAGGCGCCATTTCAACAGCACCATGGCAGGAAATGACAGGCAGCAGACAGAAAAGAAGACCATGGCGGACGGCATGGCTGCATCAGATGGTTGGGTCAGGCGGCTCAGCAGAGACACACACACACAAAATGTGTCACAAGCGGACCGCAGACCAAAACCAGACCCCACACAATGGACACACTGACAGGTGGCAGCTGGGGACACAACACATGGGAACAGGATCCATGCACCCACCCCCAAGGTGTCGGGCACATGGTTGTGTGTGCCCAACAGGGTGGGTGTAGCCCCACTGATCATCAGCGCCCGTCCCTTGCCCCGTGCTGCGGTGTAGTTGCATCACTTCCAATAGGTGCGTTTACCACGTGTCCGCTCCCACTGGTATGTGTATCCATCCACGACCAGCAGATTATGGCCCTTCACGTTTTCCACAAACTCCACCGACATCCTAGTGTTCTGTCGCAAATACGGGATTGTTGCTGCGGCGTCTTTGTAGTGTGCCGTCAGCGCATCTGTTGATGCTGTGGGGGTGTGTTACTGAGCTTTCACGGGTGCTGTAGCCACGGTCGGGATGTGTGTCGATGTCAAGGGGGGGTCACTGCAGGGGTGTCACTCTGACACCGTGCATCCCTGAATGCTACCCCTTTAGCCTTTACCTTTTCAGACACCTCTTTCAAGAACCACAGCAGTCTCTTTTTCCTCTTACTTTTACTCACTTGCTTGATGCAGAGGTTTATTGCCTTCATAATGCCCCTTTTAGCTTTGTCAACTGTTCTTCCATCCCACACAAGTCATACCCCTGCCAGGTCATCCCTGAGACATTCACCTATCTTTATAAAATTTGCCCTACTGAAATCCAGGACCCTTGCCCTTGTGTGGTTCAACTCCACGGCGGTCCAATATACTGAACCATACTGTACAGTGGTCATTGGTCCCCAGGTGGCCACCCACCTTGACATCTGCAACACTGTCCCAGATAGTGAGTATTAGGTCCAGTATTGCGCCATCATGAGTGAGTTCACTTGACTAGTTGCCTGAGGAATGCCCCCTGCAGGAAGGCCAGAATGTCCCTGCCTCTAGTTGAAGCCACAGCTGGGAGGCTCCAATCTACATCCAGCAGAATGAAGTCCCTCACCAGCAGCACTTCCCCCTTTTCTACCATCTTGCGAATGGCTTCCACCAGTACTTCTGCCCCTGTGCTGGAGGTCTGTAGATCACACCAATGTGAACGGTGGCCTTGTTCTCCTTCACAAGTGTGGCCCACAATACCTCTGCCCCCACCCCTCCGTACTCCCTGTATCACTGTCGGTTTTATGTTTTCCTTCACATAAAGCACCACACCACCTCCTTTTCTTCCCACGTTGTTCTTTCTGAACAGAGTATAGCCTGGTATGGCTACGTCGCAGTCATGGTTTTCAGTGCACCATGACTCGGTAATGGCCACAATATCCAGGCCGGCCTCTGCCATGATGGCCTCTAAGTCCGTAATCTTATTTCCTAGACTTCTAGCATTTGCATACATGACCTTCCAGATTTTGTCACCACTCTGATTATTACCCCTCTTTATTCCTTTTTACTCTCTTCTTCCCCCCTATTTCTAGTGCTCAATTCCCTTCATTTCTACCACCCTGCTTGCTTTATTAATTTGAACCCCAATGTACTTCTCTCTCCTTAAGTTCTCCTATTTCCCACTTTAGCCTGTGGTAGGAGCAGTTTCTGCCTCCCCACTTTCTTCCGCCATCCCCTTGGTTAGTTTTAAATGCTCATCAAAGTAACATTTAAACCATTTACTGAAGACTGCAGTTCACCTCCCAGATGGATGTAGGCCATCACCTCTGTAAAGGCCCTTATCCATCCAGGTTGGACCCCAGTCCCCAATGTAGCCAAACCCCTCCTCTCTACACCATTTCTTCAACCATGAGTTGAAGCTCCTGGTGCAGAGATCCCTCTCCTCCACCCTGTCATAGACAGGCAGCATCTCTGTGAAGGTCACTGACTGTGCTACCTGCCCAAGACTCCTTCCCAGATCCCTGAACTCCCCCGGCACTATCCCAGCCCTGTCCCTAGCTAGGTCATTAGTCCCCAGGAGGACAACGGCATCCAGATTTGCCTCCCTTCCTGCTGCCTTAGCAATCCTCAGGATCCACTTCCCATCCCTCCGGGATGTGGCACTGCGTAGGCACCTAATCTCCCTCTCCCTTCCTTTCCTATTCCCAGGTCTACCCTCCTCACAATCGAGTTTCCCACCAGAAGTTGCCTCCTCCTCTGGGGTATTCTACCAGCCTTCTTGGAATCTCTGCAATAGGGGGCCCCCACAACCTCCCCAGTTTCTACTTTGGGTGCCTCCATCCGGTAGTCCTGCCCTGCCAGAGCAGTGAAGGAATTACACAGTGGTACCGTTTCAGGAATGTGCCTCTGACCCATCACCCCCACTCTTCCAGAGCCACCACAATCTAGCCACTCCTCCTCCTAGACATCCTCTGAGGTAACAGTGTCAGACTTGGTGGCCCACGGGTGGAGGAAGAAGCTGCCTGCATCCTAGGCAACTTGACCGGGAGTCTAGCAACCTCTTCCCTTAACCCAGAGAGGTGCATGCAGATGAGGCCGCACAACAGTCTCCAGGTCGTCTCTCCAAAAACTGCTGCCCCACAGCCACTGCACTGTACCACTTCCAACATTCTCAAATTCTTACACTTCCCTGTGTTATCTGGAAATACTTCTGTTCCTTTACCCCTGACAAGATGTTATTAGTTTTTTCCCCTTTAGTTGTTTGTTATGCCCCTTGAACACATACCCTAGATAGAGTGTTGGTCCTACTGCCAGATTTGGCCTATCCTTTCCCTTCCACCTGTCCCTTATGTACCATAACACTAGACAGCATGATTCTAGTTTTTCCCTTTTTATTGTTATTTTCCTTGAGCACTTACCCTAGACAGGGTGTTGTACCTGTTCCCTGTTTTGGTCTACCCTTTACCTTTCACCACTCCCGGCAGTGAATGCAACAACAGGAGCAAACAGGTTATCTTACCTTAATCGCCGGCAGAGACCTCTGCTTCCTTCTGCCAACACCTCAGACACCAATCTTATACCTGTTTCACTCCTTCGCTGGGACATGAACATGCAGGGACACGTTAGAAGTGCAGCTTTTTATCCTCCCAGCAGGACCTTTCCCAGACAGGACTTCCTACCTGGCCCAGGTTGGCTCGTGTGTCTCACGTAACCCACCCCTCTGTAAACCGACCCCTGACTTGCAGATCTGGTTCCTGGTCTGCAAAACTGAAGAAAACACATGCACACAGGGTAGAGCTCTTTCAGCTCTCCATACAAGACAAAAATGATTACATTAATGTACTTTCCCCACGACCCACAATACAGCAGCTCCTTTCAACAGAAAGCGGCATGCTCTTTCAAAATAAGTCCAGGCGCCCACCCCCAATCTCAACTGGCCTCCCGATTGGAGGACTCACTAAGGGGCCGATTCAGGAAGTCAGCAGAAGCTGGCAGGCAGTCCAACTTTTTTGTTTTGTTTTTATACCTCACACTGTTACCTATGTGCAGAATCCTTGCCCACACAGCTTCCGATATCTGGCTGTGTCCCAAGCAACAGCTGCTGACAGTCTCTTGATTTTGAATGCAGCAGCTCTTTCAAATAACGCTCTGCAAGTCCAGGTACCTGCCCCAATTTCAACTAGCTTTCCAACTGGAGGACTAATTAAGGGGCAGATTCAGGAAGCCAGCAGAAGTTGGCAGGCAATCTGATGTTTTTTTTTTTTTGTCTTTTACAACCCCATACTGTTGGCTATGTGCAGAATCCTTGTACTCACAGCTCCCAATATCTGGTTGCGCTGCATCCCAAGGAATAGCTGCTGACAGTCTCTTGATTTCATATGTGGCAGCTTTTTCAAATGCCACTCTGTAAATCCAGCTGCCCGCCCCCAGTCTCAACTAGCCTCCTGACTGGAGGACTCACTTAAGGGGCAGATTCAGGTATTCATCAGAAGCGGACAGTCAAGAAACTATACAAACCTTCTGGGTGAAGTCAGATGCACAGGACAATTCTGTGTAGCAGTTAATGAAAACTGTGTAGGTAAAATTTCCCTTCCCACCGCACCCATTACCTTCTAAGTTTTCCTGTCCAAGCTCCATCTTTCCAGCTGCATCACCAATCACCATACCTCTGGCACAACAGGTGCAGAAACATAGTTCATCAACACAGAAACCAAGTGCCACTTAGGGTCTGACCACAGGGGGAACTGGTTGGCAGTAGACACCAACCCCACATCCCATTATCAGAGAGAGAAAACGCATCACCTCTGTAATGACATGTACTAGATATAACTGGGGAGGTAGGCAAAAGCAGTAGCACACACAGGATGACTTTTTTGGAGGGGGCTTGAGATGAAAAAAAGAACCTTTTACTGACACTTCCCCACCAGAATTAATTTCCCCCAATATACTTTTTTTAAAGTTCTCTGAAATTCAGGGGTGAGGGCAACCCGAGCTCCCTGCATGAACGCCTATGGGTACAAAGCCACATTTAATCTAATGCAGGCTCAAGGCTGCTGCCGAACACAGATCTCCAGTGCTGAAGTAAAACACTCTGCTGCTGAGTCATGGGGCGGGCCCAAACATGACATTTTGAATACCAGATGCTTTCCACATCCACTGTACAAGCCATACTCCACATGTGTAGCGTAGTCTAGTGGCTACAGCACAGCCTTGGGTTCTAGGAGACCCAGGCTGACTCCCACGTACTGTGTGAATTTCAGCAACTTACTTAACCTCTCAGTTCTTCAGTTCACCCAGCTGTAAAATCAGTAAAAGCAGGATCATATTGGAAACAAGCAGCACAATACACAGTCATAAAAAAAATGCAGTGGTGCTAAGTGGGGCACATAGGCACCCATCAGCATCTCCCCACGTTTCTGCTATGCTCAAAGCTGGTGCTCTATCGCTGGGGAGGTGGAACCCCCCCCCCACCACAGTGGTGCTCGACAAAAACTGCAAATCAGCTGATCCAGATGTAAATGGATGCAAATGGGGTTTGTAACCACTAACACACTAGATTGCTCCAGCTGTGGAGAACAGGCTGTGGCATAGCACCAGTCCCTATACACTGAACATAGAGCAGTACAGCCACAGTCATCCTCCTAACCTCCTTGACACTCACTCTTTGTCCGCTTCTGGGCTACAGACAATGTGACAGCTGCGGTCATCCCTGGTGGTCCAGTGCTGCCCCTTCCCATACTTCCTAACATGTTCTAAATTGCTCTGGTGCCCCCTCCCCCCTTAACTCTGTCCCTTTTGTATCTATGTTCAGCAGAACTGTTCACCACCTAATTCATCCTACCATTGAAACTTTGTTTCCAGTTTATTATAATTTTTTTTTTTTTTTTTTTTTTTTTACAATTTCTAGCCAGGAAAAGACAAACTAAGCTGAGGTAGGTTTCCAGGTGTGTCCTGGGGGAACTGTTGACATTAGTTCCCTGGTGCACAGGGAAGTTAAGTGACTTACGGTCACACAGTGTGCGAGTGGTGGTTGTGGGATTCAGACCCAATTCTCTAGGTTTGCAGCTCAATGCTTTAACCACTATGCTATACTGCTTGCACCATCATGAAGAACTGCATTTGGTATTTCTACCTTGACCAGGTAGGCAGCACTGGGGATGTGGAATTACCATGTTGGCCCCCTCATTATCCAGCCAGCACCTAGTCACCATGAACTTGGTGAAAGACATGTGACCCACAAAACAGATGGCGCAAAGTGGTCACTGCAACCATCCTGCACCAGTAAGTTGGGACGGTGTATAGGGTCCACCACACTGTATCTCAATCATGCTATCCAGAATTAATAAATTGTATTATATAAAAACATAACTATTTGTTTTTATTACCAGGCACTAGGAAAACAGATACCTATTTTCAGGCACGACTTGGGAAAATTGTATAACAATACAACATAACAAACACATAATGATGAATAACAACAATATAAAAACAGAAAGTAACCAGAAATATGCCACAGGCAAATAGGGTAGCTCACACAATCAAAGTGTCAGGCATTACCGTATAAGGGTGGTGTAAGGCAATACAGATATGAGAGAACTGTGCAAAACAAGATACACACCATAGCCCTAGCAAATACGCAGATAGTGCATGGAGTCAATAAACATTAATGAGTACATTGTCATACAACAAAATAGCACCATAGCATAAATACAGCTAGGAATCATGTTAACAATTACATGCAATGACCGTAGCAAGTTATACTGCCATGATGAAGATAACCATTGTGGGGCACAAATCATGTGTGGGGAGCAGAGGCCAGACAGAAGCAGAATAGACTTTAGTGATGTGCAAAAAGATGAATGACTGGGAGCATTCCACACTGAAGGGGGCAAACAGTTGTAGGCTGTTGGGGCATATTGGGTAAAAGCCAACTGGTCAATGTTTGTAGCACATCTATGGTCTACAGACCAGGGAACTCGGCAGATAACAGACTGTAAGAGGCGGCTGAGTATTGAAGGAAGTTTGTAAGGGTAACAAGGGATCGAGATATAAGCTTCCTGTCCACAAAGTAGTCCATATGGAACGAATGCAGCCCATCTGGAGGCAGCCAGACTAGACCATAGTAGAGCAGGCAGTAGTGAGTGAGTCGGTGGGGGGGTAGCCAAGGCAAATCAACATATGTTGTCATATGCCACATTCCACTTCTTAAGGCTTGCTTGATAGTATTAACACAGGCCAATAGACCACATGTGAGGCGAGGAAGCGGCACATCTTGGGCTATGGAGAGGTAAGGCAGGCCTTGGGGAAGAGCTCTGTGGGCTACACTAAGTTTATAGTTAACTTCTTTGCAAACTGACAGGATGCGAGGTGTAAGATCTACTGACGGGTCTACATTATCTCAGAAGTATTTTATAGTGGTAACCTCCTCTAGTAGGGAGCCATTGGTACAGGCAGTAAAGCGGCTAAGGGGATCTGAAATGGAGCTTAGGTTTTGAGCCAAAAAGCATGGCCCCAGTTTTGCTAGTTTAGTACCTGCCAGGTTTGGATGAGGGATAAAGAGTGTGAGAGGTGCTGGCGAGTCTCTGAGATGTGTGATGTACTGTGATATGCAATTAGGTTATCTGCATACAACAATGTGTGACAGTTGTTAGCCACCTCTGAGAGCTTGTTGATAAATATGATGAAAAGGAGTGGGACTAATATGGACCTCAGGGAACCCTGACTGTTACATTAGCCATGGCTGATATGGTGGAATGGAGCTTAAACTAGTTGTTTTCTCCCACAAAGGTAGTTAGCAAACCAACAGATAGCAGCAGGGGGAGACAGAAAGGCCAGACATTTTTGAACACAGAACACAATGGTGCATTAGGTCAAATGCCTTGGTGAGATCTATGAATATGGCACCGGTTAGAAGGCCAGCCTCCACGCCTGGTTTATGTCATTTTGTAAGCATGGTTAGGGCAGATGAGGTGTGATGCCCCTTCCTGAAAATATGCTGAGCACTGGATAAGATGTTATATTTGGTAAGGTACTCTGTGAGTTTTTTAGCAAGTAATTTTTCTAAACGTTTTACTAGAATGGGAAGAATGGTCATTGGTCGTTTAATTTCAAGCATTTTTCAGTCAACACTTAGAAACGCATGGACAACTCTGGCAATTTTCCTGGCTTGGATTATAAGGCCCTCAAAGTTTTTTTTTGTTTTACAGGGGCCAGCCAGAGTTCTCAGTTTGTTAGGGAATATGGGACACAACAAATAATTAGGCATCAGACTTCATTTGCACTAAACAAACTTCAATGTCTACGCAATTCTTTAGCCAAGCAGCAGGGTCTAGTGTAACAATTTAAGGCAGAGTTTTTCTACCAGAGGACATCTCCCTTTTAGACGGATATTACAAGCACTTCATAGCACTTTACTCTGCAGATTACATTTTTATGCATGTGATGGTAACTGTTACTTTTCTACAGACTTTTGTTTTGCTTCGGGCTGCTTCTTGCGAATAAACTCACTTTCTGACATTATCTCTCCAGCACACTATTTAGTTAAGAACTTCCTTTTCACACTTAAGGTGCTTGAGGCGGAGTTAGGCTACACCCTCGGCTGTGACTGATGGACCACTTTTCTATTTCCCTATTTCCTAGCAACAGTTAATGCTTTTCTCTTTGTTTTTCTTCTTTCCCCCCCTACCCTAGGTTGGCCACCTAGCATAGCTCTTCACGGTCCCTACTAAATTTCCTACTAGTTCTCCCTTTTCATTCTTTTTCCATTTCTATCCATCCAGTCCCTGGAAGGATGCCAAACACCCAGAGAGGTGTTGTGTAAAATGCATAAGTGCATTTTGTGTACAAAAAGCATGAAGGCTATTTTAAATAGGAATACTTACAGTTAATAAAGCCTTTTTAAAGAAAAAGGATTCAGAAGTCATATAAAACAATAATGTCATGATTAGTACAGTTATAAGAAATCCTTAAGATATTTTCATAAATTCACACTATAGACCTGTTACTGTATAGGGTTCTAATTATGAGAGTGTTGTATACTATATAAAAGTGCCTAGTCACTGTGGATCAGAGATATAGAGAGATAGAGTCAATATCTGTGGAGCTATACACTGTGCCTTTAACTGAACAAGGAAATCCTCTGAAACAACTCCCCCTTGGTTTTGAAACAGCATGTCCAGACATTTAACAGTATGTTCAGATATGAAAACAGAAAAGGCTTAGTGATTTTCTTTGCAATGTTTTTGTTTTCATTTATTATTTTTCTAACTTTTGGAAAATAAATATCACACCAAGGGGTGTTTTAAACCTGTAAACCTGTAAATTTGCCTCATCTGATGTTTATTCCCACACACTGTGACAAACTTGGTGTCAGAAATGGGACAGTACTGGTTGTCCAGAGAAACAACGAGGAGACCAGTACCCAGATACCAGCCCTGGTATCCAGACATAGGGGCAAAGAGTAGCATGGCGTATCTCCAGGATCTCGCTGATGCCAAGGATCTACTGAAGGAAGAGGGGCTTCCCGGTGTGCATACCAGAGCCCAGGTGAGAAGAACCGGATTGGAGTTTGATGGAATGCGGAGGTGGATCAGCACCAGAGAGAGGAGAAGCACCGCTGTCAGGTGCTGATGGAGGGTTCCCAACTGGAGGATTTCATGGCGGAGGCAGAGGATCAGGATCCATGGGTTCTAGAGGAGGAGGACCCCCTGATGAACCTTTGTTGCCAGTCACTTTTGAAATCCTGTTGTTGCCCATTTTTCTGGGCTGCTGCTACTTGGAGGATGATGAGATGAAGGCCCCAGGTAAGACTGTTTCAGGACATTTGCATACTGGGGTGAAGACTACAAGCAACAGGAAAGACACCATGGTGGTTGAATGGACTTTCCCATGTTTTGAACCCCCTGTGATATGGTATGAACTGTATGAAACATGTAATGTTTAAAATTAATACAGCATTAAGGCTGGTGCAGAGTACAATCAGTTGAGGGTACCAGAACAGTGTAAGGGTTGAAAGGAAACCCCTGGTATGTTAAAAATAAGGGTTGAAAGGAAACCCCAAAGGTTTTGGAGTTAGAAACTGGCAGGCTGATGTTCAGCATAAGAAGGTTCCTTGCCTATGAGAAAATATATGAAAGCGAAATGGATAAAGGAAATGTATGAAGTGATTACAAGAAATGTATAACATAAAAGAAATGTCTATACTGTATGATAGAAAATGAAGAACCTAGGGTCATGGAGGATCTAGGTATGGGGTGGAACCTATGATTGGGCCCCTGAGTGGAAATGATGCCAAGTGATGGGTATGGAGGAAGCTCGAAGTCAGCATTAAACTACTGTGTATTACTTTCTCTTTTTTAATGTACTGATGAAGGTATGATAGTGGGTGCACAGGGCTGAAATGATGCCAAGTGATGGGTTGTGAAATAATGTTAAGTGATGGGTGCTGAAACGATACCTGTTGATGGGTGCTTGATATTACATATGAAGTATCTGAGTTGTAGTAACCAGAGTGAAATAGTTAGAGGGGAGACAGTCATTACAGACTGAAACAGTTTACTGAATGCATACATAAATACTGTGCTGAATTGTGCGATAGCCCCAGGGTAATGTTGTGAAAGTGTTGTCGTATTGCAGTAACTTGGTACGGTGGATATTACTAAAAATAGCTGAATTAAGGGACCCTGGGGTGAAGCTCTCGTAGTGGGTGAGAGAAAATTTCAAACAACCCCCATTCTACTGTTTTGGCAGAATATTTATGACTCAGAGGAAATTCTTGAAAAAACAGTATAGTTTTGAGAACTGTTTTTTTCTTAAGGAGGGAGGTGTGTGGAGGAGTTAGGCTACACTCTCGGCTGTGACTGATGGACCACTTTTCTACCTCCTTATTTCCTAGCAACAGTTAACGCTTTTCTCTTTGCTTTTCTTCTTTTTCCCCTTACCCTAGGTTGGCCACCTAGTGTAGCTCTTCACTGTCCCTATTAGTTCTCTCTTTTCATCATTTTTCCATTTCCATCCATCCAGTCCCTGGAAGGATGCCAAACACCCCAGAGAGATATTGTCTGAAGTACATTCAGTTTAATGAAAAATAAAACTCCCCTTCTTCTCATAACCCAGCCAAGTGTCCCCACATGCACCGCACCACCCAAGTACCTCCCTTTCCCACCAATCCTGGGACCACCTATGTCCCTGCCACCCCCACCGATCCTACTCCAGCACTACTCATGTAATTTTTCATAGGTAACCCCCCTGCCCCAAAAATGTATCCTCTCCCCCCAAAAAAGAAATTTGGGTTCCCCTTCATTTAGTAGACCGATTCCCCCCTTGACTTGAATCCGAATGTTAAGCCCTGGACTTGCTGGGCCTAGCATCCCTTCCAACTTTAAATTACTATTTTGCTACGCATATTGGGAGTTTTCTACACAATGAGTTATTTGGAGTGTGGGAAGGGGGAAGAGAGAGTATGAAAGGAAACGAAATACAGACTGCCACAAATTTTGCAAAACTATTCTAAGCTAATCAGGATGCAAAATGTGCTACATTTTATTTGTTTATTTACTTTTGTTTACCAGGTAAGCACACTAGACAGCCAAGTGCCTATTTTCAGGAGCGACCCAGGAGTTTACGAGGTACAGAGGGGAACAATTTGGCAGTAAACATCATTTCACATATACAACAGTCTACATCACATCACGTGTAAAACAGTATGGTACAGGTGTTTGACAGCAGTCAATATATAGAACATCACAAGTGCATATTAGTGGGCTGGAGCCCAAAAGCTCAGGGATAGTACAGAATATTCACAAAAATATGTACAGAAAGGTAAGAAAGGAACGCATTTCCACACAATACAGCTGATAGTAGCAGGTTAGCCAGCAGATTAAGCGCATTCAGTACCAGGAGACTCATCTCCTCACACAGTAGTGGCTGGGTTAGAGTCGTCTCAGCCGGTCAGTTTGGAGTTGGGAGGGCCCGTTAAGTGCAGAGACAGGAGGATGCCAATTTGAGGAAACCCCATAGGGAGGATTTGAAACAGGAGAGGGATGGGGAGGAGCGAGTGTGTACTGGGAGGGAGTTCCGCAATCTGGGTGCAAAGACAGCGAAGGCCCGGTCACCCATTTGAGTATGGGTGCTGGGAACCTGGAGGACATGAGAGCCACAGAATCTTAAATGGTAGGCGAGGGTAGCAGGTTTGAGGGACAGAGCGAGAGCAGGAGGTGTGGCAGTTCTGATGATGTTGTCGATGAAGCTGCTGAGGACAAAGGTGCAATATTTTTCTGGGGGAAGCCACTCGAGCCTGGTGTACAACTCGCAGTGGTGCGTGATGCGGGGAGCAGAGTGTGCAAAACGACACACATTGTTGTAGGTGGTGTCCCATTTTGAGAGACTGGTTTGTGGGATGGGGGCAAAGGAGACAAGCCCATAGCAGAGTGAGGGGAGAAGAACCACCTTGGCCAGAACGAGTCGTGCAGCTGGGGTTAGATAGCTTTTTGTTTGCCAGGCCCATCTTGCAGTTCGCAGCCTTGCAAACGTGGCGAATGTGCAGGGAGAGGTTACATGGGTAGAGCTGGCTTCATCCTGATTTGCCTTTTAATTGGTAGAGGTATGGCCCTCTCGATCAGCATGTTCCCTGTATGCAAATCTCTAGGTGTCTGCTCTCTATATAAAAAGTGAACAATGGGAAGCGTGAGAGAAGTTTCACATAAAAAATAGTTAGACGCAGTGAAGATTCCAGCTCAGATGAGTGCGATAAAATGTTAGGGTAGGTACCCAGCCATGGGTTCCACTTGTCATCGGTGGTTGGGCTTAATTCACATCTCAGCTGATATCCGATACCAGGAAACCAATTCTGAAAATCATGGAGTGAGAAAAAAGTAAAAACTTTAAAAGAATTGCAGGTTCTTTTGAGCAGCTATTGGGTGGGACTGGGGAGGAGGGAGTACACTGGATTCTGTTGAGTTTCAAAAGTATTCTATCAATTTCACTGGACCCATGCTGCCCTTTAAACACTATGCCCCATATACTGTATCTTTCTATATGTGAATACAGCCTGTAATTGTTTTGCACACCTATGTAAATATTTTTAAACAAAAACTGCACATAGGGCCTTTATCCCACCCTGAAGTGTAGAAATGCTTGACTAAGGGTTCTAGATATGAACTGAATTTCTTGTAACCTGAAAATGTATTTTTTATTCATTTCATGCACACTGTTGATACTTCCGATTGACAGAGATGCCCGCGACCATCTCATACACAGAAGTCATCTTCCTGTGGACTCAGTTTGCTAATTTGTGCTGCCGACCTCTGCCATTAGTCGGCAGTATTAATTAGCATACTGGTTGCACAGGAAGTGGATTCTGAGCACAAGACTGCCAGGGGCATCACTGTCGATTGGAAGCATCAGCGGTATGCATGAAATTAATAAAAATGCATTTTAAAGGTAATAAAAAAAATTCAGTTCACATCTACAACCCCTAATCAGGAATGTCTGCACAGGGTGGCATAATAGCCTTATGTGCATTTCTCCATAAAAGAACGTATCTTATATTTATTCACTTCCGCTCTGCATTTCCTGTATTTTCTTATGCCCCGTGTCAGAGTCACCCCTGTAATAGGAGCCCACCCAATTATCTAAAATTAACAAATATCTTCTCACTGCTCTGTTCTAAACAATATACTGTATGTGGTACACTCTTTGTGGATAACTTTCCAACTATAGGTTGTGGTTTTCTGATGAGTACAACTTGCAGGAGCTGAGATAATTTCCATAACATTTTTGACTAAACACTTCAGTCAATTTGGATTCAAATTCATGGGAAACCTGATAACATACAACTGGGCAGGGTTTCCTTAACCAAATCACAGGACAAAAACTCTGGTCATAGCCAAAACAGCTGCTAATGCCTTAGCCTGATAAAGGATATAAAATAATGTGTAGCTTAGCTACAATTTACTTGTTGTATTGTTGTAGAGAAAAATTCCCCATTTACTGAACAACAGGGAAAATGTTTATGGAAAATGGAGCTACCCTCTAGGAACTACTTGAAATGGGGGGGGGGGAGCCAAGCAGCTGGTATGCAATGGTATATGTTCCTATGCAATCTACAGCACTGCATTACATCTCTGGCGCCCCACTTATTTTTTCCTTGGAGTGGTTAAAACAGCACTGTTCACCTCTTCTGGTTTCAGTTACATACAGTAGAATGCTAACAAGAAGAATGCTTTCAGTCTTGGAAACAGAAAAGGGTTCACTTAGGGAATCCATCACCTGTGATCTAGTATCAAACATTATTTGACACGGGTCTGGAGATAACGTTTTGTCATTGCAGGCTGCATTTTTACAATTTAGTCAGCTTTATGCCTTTAGGGGTGTGTATTTTACATAGAAGCAACCTGCCCTGATTTTACTTCTGAAACTGAATCAAACTTTCAATTTCACTCCCAGAACTGAGTTTCCCCAGGTTCCCTCCCATTTCCACCATCATCTGCTTTAAGCTTTACTAAGCAGCCTTAAACATGTGCTAGAGGGATGGTACTGGGGTCTAGTGGTTAGAGCAAAGGCTTGGGAACCAGCATGCTCAGGTTCACATCCCACCAGAGCCACTTACTTATTGTTATTCCAAGCAAGCTGCAGTAGCTAAATGTAAGAGCAATGTTCATGAAATGTCAAGAACTGCATGTTAAACTTGGGTTTGCTCTAGGTACTAAAGTGCACTTTCCCAACAAAACTACTGCACTCTACTTTTTTTTATCCTTTCTTCGCCCCAGCGCCACTGCCACAGGTTTCTTCAAAAGACACTGCATAACTATGTGGATCTAGTTTGGTCTGTTTTGATAGAAAAATGTGACAGCTGTGTTAGTTCAGTCGGTGATGTAGAAGAAAGAATAAAAATACGCTGCAGGAGATAACTTTTCTTGGACTAACAAAATTATTTTTGAGACCACCTTTCAAGAGCTAAAAATCTAAAAAAAGGTAGCACCAACCTATAATGAGTTCTTTTTTCATCTAGTCTAATGCAAAGCAGTGTAATTACTTGTATTATGGTCTTGGATTGGTTCAGTTCCTTGATGATACGGATCAAACATACTGCAATCACTGTTCTACCTAGATTTTAGCAAGGCATTCGACACAGTCTCACACAAAAGATTAATATACAAGTTAGCCAGCCTTGGAGTGGGTCCCAAGGTGGTAGCCTGGATAAAAATATGGCTGGACAACAGGACGCAAAGGGTAATAGTAAACAAGAGTCCACAGTGAAGAAAGGAGGGTAACTTGCGGGGTACTGCAGGTTTCGGTACTGGGACCGGTCCTCTTTAATATCTTTATAAGTGACATTGGAGAGCACCTGGAAGGAAAGGTATGCTTCTTTGCAGATGACACAAAGATCTGCAACAGGGTTGATACACAAGGTGGGGTGGAAAGAATGAAAAGGGACTTGGCAAGGTTGGAGGAATGGTCAAATATGTGGCAGCTCAGATTCAATGCAAAGAAGTGCAAGGTAATGCATCTGGTAAACAAAAACCCAGGGGAAGAGTACACGATGGTGGGGGGTGAGTTAATAACAACAACAAAAATCGAAAGAGACCTAGGAGTAATTATATCAGAAGACCTAAAGTTGGGCAAGCAATGTGAGAAGGCAGTAAGGAGGGCTGGGGGGATACTGGGATACATAGGGAGAGGCATCAACAGTAGAAAACAGGAAGTTGTCATCCTTCTCTACAGACAGTTAGTGAGACCCCATCTGGAGTACTGCATGCAATTCTGGAGATCCCATCTCCGCAAAGACAGACAGAGTGGAGGCTGTTCAGAGGAGGGCAACCAAAATGGTGCAAGGTCTGCACCAGAAGACATATGAGGAGAGACTAAAGCAGCTTAATATGTATACCCTTGAGGAAAGGAGGGAGGGGGGGACATGATAGAAAACTGTCAAGTATTTCAAGGGACTTAACAAGGTACAAAATGGTAGTATCTTTCAGAAGAAGAGATGTGCAAGAACAAGGGGGCACAATTTGAAGATAGAGGGGAGATGGCTCAGAAGTAATGTTAGAAAGTATTTTTTCACAGAGAGAGTTGTGGATGCATGGAACAGCCTTCCTGAGGAAGTTGTGGAGTCAGGAACAGTGGGAGAATTCAAGAATGCATGGGACAGGCATAAGGCAATTCTAGTGGGGGGGGCAGGAGGAAGTAAGTTGTTGATTAACTAGAATCTGCACCTTATCCATCAGGTAGGGAAATGGGAAGACTGGGTGGGCCAAGCGGTCCTTATCTGCCGTCAAATTCTATGTTTCTATGTTCTATCTGACCAACCTTAGTTGTAAGTGGTAGAGTTCTTTATTGATCAGATATGCAGCAGAGGAATAGTCAAAACAGAGCTCAGATTTCAGTTTACACAGCCATTCTCTACATACATATGTAAACTGGAGTCATTATCAGTATGACTGTCTCATTCTCTCTCTACCATGTGTCTGTTCTCTCAGTACAGTACATATTATGGAAGTAAAAAAGAACTGTTTCTGTCATGTCAGATCTACATTAGTTGATGACAAAATCGTTCTTCAGTCACTGACACTTTCCCCTGCTGTGTTAAGTTTCATGTACCCAGTAGCATTTCTCCAGCTGCAGAGGTGGCACAAAACAAAAACAGAAAAAAAAGTGCCAACACCGTAGATTCATGAATAAATTACATCTGGAAGGGGAGAGGGGATGGGAGCACAGACAGACACAGTAGAGCAGGAATCTCACTCATACCAATGAGGTGATGAAACTTCACTGTGGAAGTAGAAGGTAATATATGTCAGTTCCCGTTCCCGTCTGCCCTGCTCCCTCTCCTCTTGTTAGCAATATGCTGTATAGCTATCATCGATCACTATGCAGCCATAAAAAGGCCTATGATCTAAGATCCAGGGACTGCTACAGCATCTAAAAAATGCAAGTGCCTACATGATGAACAGATTAAGGAAACAGCAGAATTTAAGGGATGAACCCACCCCAAACAAAACCACCAAAGAAGCCAACTAGAAAACTTTTAACTAAAAATGGACCTAAAAATGACAAAAGCACAGGATTCTGTTTTTAAAAACTCTGAAGGAGGTTTAGGTTTTTGCAAAAATGTTTAAGAACCAGGTGCTGAAATTTACTTTTTCAGCCATTTGCCAGCAGGTGTAGTGACAGAAAAATAAATCTGCCAGCCAATAACATTTTTCTATCTCATTTTTTCGTTGGAGTGGCAAACGGTCTTATCTCTGCCTTTACTTTCTCTTACCTTTTATCATGTTCTTTTTCTCCTGCCCCTTTTCTCTCTCATTGTTATCCCCTCCCCAAATCCTTCTATCTAGATCCTACACACTCCTCTTCTCGCAAACTACCTCTCTTGAATGCAACTTCCAACTGCACTAAATGCCTGTTTTCCACTCGGGTTGACATGGTATAGTAGACGCCACTTATACCATACCCACTTTGTCCAGACAGACAATCAGGTAGAACGGCTTTTTTCACAATCACAAATCCTTTCCTATAGCTTCCTGTACTAACTTGCCCAGTTGTAACATAGTATGGCAGCCATCTATGCCTGATAGTCAGCAGCACTAAATCTTATGCATCCTACCATTGTGCAACCACCAGAGTTTCCCGCCAAGAGTGCCACGTGTGCTGCGCCTCTAACCGGAAGTGCATATAGGAGTGGCTTTAGTAACGTTTTTTAAAATTTTCAAAACAGTTATTATTGTGTATAATGAAGTCAACTGTATCTGTAACCACACAAAACAGAGTTCTGGCCAAAAGAAGTGAAAGGTTGTGAGATCAGTTATTGTGGCTGGCGGGAGAGCATAAAAGCAGTAGCTTTTTGTTTTTTTAAAATGTGCAAAAAGTGATGTACCTGTAATCAACAAAGCGCTCCTCTGATTGATCCATCCCTCTCCCGCACACTACAGTACCGTCAACTGTACCCAAGGTTTTGAGATTAGTTATCGTGGTGAGAGGAAGAGCGTGAGTTTTAAAAGTAAATTCTCCCATCATCTCCATGTAGTTTTAAAAGTACATTTTCATACTTTGGTTATGTACATGTTTAATTCATAAATAAGACTGTACAAGGCTGTAAGGCATGAAAAAATATGCACACTGGCTACTCCAGACAGTCAATTCTAACAAACAAATAGGGTATAAACAAACAGAGTAGTCTGTTACAAGCAGCTTTGTCTCCATAGAAACATAGACTATGAAAATGACCACTTGGCCAACTCAGTCTGCTGAGAGGGTCCCTCCCTAGTGTGTCTCCACAAACCCTAACTGGTCTCCAGCGAACCTCCCTCCTCCCTGCCTATTTACTAATATTCCCATATGTCTATCCCACACATGCTTGAAGCTCCCTACTGTTTCTGCCTCCACCACTTCCACTGGCAGTCTGTTCCAGGCATCTACGACTTTTTCAGTGAAGTAGTACTTCTTCACAGCCCTCTTAAGCTCCCCCTTCCCCCAAGCTTCATCGTATGCCCTCTGGTCCTGGTGCACATTCTCATTTGAAAGAGACTCCCCTCTTACACCATGTTTGTACCATATGAGGTACTTGTGGGTCTCTATTACGTCACACCTTGTTCTCCTCTCTTCTGGGGTATACATGTTGCGATCCCTCAGTCTCTGCTCATAAGGCTTTTGGTGCAATCCCTGCACCATTTCAGTTGCCCTCCTCTGGACTGCCTTCACTTTACCTATGTCCTTTCGAGGTGCAGCCTATAGAACGGGACACAATACTCCAGGTGGGGTCTCTCCAGTGAGCAATATAGTGGGAACACTACCTCCCTCCTCCTGTTGTAAATACTTCTCACCATGCATCCCAGCATCCCACTGGCCTTACCTACTGCTTTTGTCACACTGCCCTGCCATTTTGAGGTCACTGATATGATAACCCATGGTCCCTTTCCTGCTTAGTGACTGTCAGTACTCACCACCATCTTATACTTAGCTCCTGGGTGTCAAGGCTTAAAATTCAGAGGGGGCGGGTTGCGTGAAGTGTGCTATTTTTAGGCTCTCACTGCAAATTCTGGACCCCCCACACGGGATAATCCCGCTCACACGTGCTTGCAAAGACTGAGAAAAAAAACACCATTGAAATGAATAGGCCCATTCATTTCAATGTGGTAGCTTGGTCACTTGGCTAAGATGGCAGCAGTGAGTTTGTGAACCACGAGCTGAGCCAAAGGATTATTTAATAAAAAAAAATTGGTGCCAAACAGATGCGTCAGCCATGGGCGGGAAATACAGAGAGAGGCGTGGAGTCCTGTTGCTGTCACTTGGATCTGCGAGCTGAGTGCTGACAGTGCCGACTGCTTGCTGAAGCCAGTCAGTCACAGAGATTCTGTACTGCTTGTGCACCGTCCGTCCTCCTGTCCTGTAGCGGAATTCAGCAAAGAGGGGCAGGGTGCAGTTACAGTTGCAAAAGTCCAACATCCCTCAGATTCTTCACAGTGTGGCAGGCCTGGCCAGGCTAACATATGGGGAATTCAGTTTTTTTTCTTTTTTTTATTTTTGTTCTGTGATCACCTGGGGTCCTGGGCTGGCTGATCACCCAGCAGCTATGAGGAACTGGAAGTGAGGGGATGGGGAATGACAGGACGGGGACCCTCCAGGGTTGGGGCTGTTTTGGTCTTGGCAATGAACCCCAACTGCCATTCTTGACCACTTCTCGAGTTTCCCACGACCCCTACACCTTTTCTCCACTCCCTTCTAAGTATATACCATATTACAAATTTTGGCATCACCTGCAAAAAAGGCATACCTTCCCTTCTAGTTCTTCTGCAATGTCACTTATGATGAAGTGAAGAGGACCAGTCCCAGTACTAAGCCATGCGGCACCCCACTGGCCACTCTTCCATCATTAAAGTGAGTGCAATTAACCAACATCATTTGTCTCCTAACTGTTAACCAGTTTTTAAACACAATTCACCACTCTGAATCCCACCCCAGGCTGCTCAATGTCTTTATCAGTCTCCTGTGCAAAACAGTGTCGACAGCCTTGCTAAAGTCCAGATAGGCCATGTCCACTGCCCTCACCTGCCTGATTGATTTCTTCTACTGGGTGACCAGGGACATAGATCAAATTTGCCTGGCATGACTCCCCTCCGCATGAATCCATGTTGCCTGTGGCCCACTGGATTCAAGATACTCCACCAACCTTTCATTTAACAGGGTTTCCAATCATTTCCCCACCACCGCGTTGAGACTCACTGGCCTGCAGTTGCTTGCCTCCTGCCTGCTGCCACACTTATGCAGAAGGATCACATTTGCTTTCCTCCAGCCCTCCAGAACCACACTTGTTTCCAGAGCTATGCTGAACAAGGCAGTCAGTGGGGCAGCTACAATACCTGGGTGAGACCGAGTCCCAAAAGGACAAAGCACATGTCAACAATTTGTCATTCTCAATCTAAACTGGTACAAACGTAAAAACATGTTACCAAGCAACTTGTATTTTGGTAAAGCCTTGTCTACTTGCTCCTCACAAGGATTTCTATATTGCTACCCATAATGCTTTGCACTGGGTTTAAGAATTTAAACCTTGTCCACCCCACTGAAGTGTTTTTAAAAAACATTTCCAGAACTAAAACCAGTTCAGTCTACACAACGGAACAGTCATTCTCGATAACAGTTTAATGTGCCCACATTGCTGGTGTGAACCCTGTTTTCCATGTAACCATTTGCTACTGAACTCCAACACACAGAACCATGCTTTCCTGCCTACACTGCAGGTAGAACTGTTTTAGGTAAACCTTCACAGCCTAAACTGTTTTTGAAACTAGCACCCAAGGCGGTCTCAAGAACAGTTTTCAAAAACTGTTTCACCTGAGCAGCAGTTTGGATGCTAGCTATTATTAGCACTGAAACTGGTCAAACATAGCTAAACAGGTTTAAGCAGTCAAATGTAGACAGGGCCTTAGAGTGTATGTGTGTGGGTTGGAGAGACAAAACCAAAGAACTTGGACATTTGTTTTTTTTCTTGCATCCTTCTTTTCTTGAAAACACTACTTCAGGGTGTACTAACTACATGCGTGCTATCACCTTCCCAAGTTCTTCTCATTTTTCCCCACAGAACTGTAAAGGACTAGAATGGCAATGATGTGCCTACAACTATGTTGCTTCCTGGATGACGCAACATGACAAGCATTTTTCTTTGGGAAATATTATCATGTGACATCATGTGAGCTAAGACATCAGTGTACAGTCGTTCCAGTCTTTGTCATTCTTTCTGTATCACACCATGTTATCAATGTGGGGGTTAATATATATGGGTAATGAGCTCCCCCACTGGGGTGGTGGTACAGCTCAAAGCAGTCAGTCAGCATAGACTCTGGGAACATGAGGATTCTGAAGGCATCAGTTACACAGTCATTGCTGTACCACTGAGAGACAGACTGCAGAGACGGAGCTCTCTGAAAAAAGGCTGATATTTTTCTTTTATGTTGTTATTTTTAATAGGATTGAGCAACTTACAGTCAGGTTAGGGTGACTTGGTATAAGGGAACACACTCAAATTTAGAAATCATGGCTAAGATGCAGCTTTCAAACTTACTAACCTGCTAGTCCAATGACTCTTCTTCCCTCCCCCCACTTCCGTTTGTCTTATTTTCTCTCCAATAACCCCCGATCTCTTTACTACTTCTTTTCGTCCCTAGTATCATTTTTTCTTTTCTCCCTCCCATATTTAAAAGGCTGCACTAGCAGCACAGGGAAAACTTATTTGATGTATGGGTTCGGTGCTTCATACAAGGAATGTTAGAACGTGCAGTTTTACAGAACTATGAACCCGCTTGGCATGCTGGTGACTCAGGTTTACATCCCAAATCCAGGATCTGTGGCAGAGCAGTGGGAGGAGAAACAAGCACTACAATGCCCGCTTCCACAATTGCTCATCTCCAGGAAGTGCAGTGATATAAAACTACAAGCTGTCAGTCAGACAGAACCTGCTAACACTTGCAAGATGGAAAACCTTCCCACATTTGTCAACAGTGTGGATGTTAATTACAGTCCATACAGAATTGGGCACCACGCTGGTGTGCTGACACCATAACACAATCTGCTCAGCTGTACTGTGTACAATCCTTGCATGTAAACAATGCTAGTGACATGCTGTAGTACTACAGGCAAAATATTTATTTCAAACACTTTGTGTAGCAAATGCAGCATTACAAAACAATTTGACCAGCAGTAGGAAAAATGTGTGTAGCATATGCAGGTAAGTTGTGTAAATCAGCTGTACAAAGTACAACCACTTTTGGGTGAACTCAAATGTGCAGCAAGTGACCGCTATACATAAAGAATTTTGTGTAACAGTTGATGAAAACTGCATACTTTTTTGCTATGCTATAAAGTACCAGGTAAATTGTTAGCTATACTATAGTGAACATTTATAAACTAATCCTCATTTTGAGGTTCTGAACTTATAGTTTATTTTTCCTTACATTTGTTGTCCACGTTTTATGGAGGAGCCAACTGGCTCTCCCATTAGCCTGTTCTGCAAGCTTTATACCGGCTCTGGAATGGAAGCCGTTAGCTCTGGGTACTTTTTGGTCCTTGCCTGCCTTGAACATTACCCTCTGGTTGGTGCCAGCTAGTCATGCAAGCACAGCAGTATCAACTATTCCAGTGGGAGTTAGAAGAGGGGGAACCACCAGTCTGAACCTAGAAATGGGTGGGGAGAGTGCATAGGCATCATTCAGTTCAAGGACACTATAAATTTTCTGTTTTCCACAGTGCGTGCGCGCACACATACACATGCACGTATACACACACACACACACAAAATGGGGCATGACCTCGAGCAGGGGTTTCTGGCTGGATGGAGTTGGAAACTACCAAGTCCACCCACCTCACAACAGCCCTTTGCCTAATGTGGCTGGGCATCCCAACACTGTTACATGGGGCATCACTGCCCTGCATCATGGCAGCAACCTTGCCTCCACAATAGGATGGTTAATCCAGCTGAACAAATAGATTAATTTGAACAATGTGCTATATTGCTGCGACATATATACTCAGGAATTAGAACGCCTGATTTCAGTATTAACAAAACAAACAAACAAAAAAGAAGTGTGTAACCTAGTAGTTACAATTGTAATTCTAAACACCCAGGTTTTAATTCCACCACCACCACCACCACCACCACCACCACCACCACCACCACCACCACCACTACTACTACTACTACTTCTTCTTCTTCCTCTTCCTCTTCTTCTATGTGAACATTAGTAAGTCACTTGCCATCTCTGTGCTTAACCTCGCCTGAACCTCTACAGTGAAAGCCACAATGGCCGCTGCAATTGTACATGGCATATAAAGCTTTATGGTTACAGGGTGTATGACTAGCACTGTATAAAATCAAATGCCTTTACGCACAACTCCAAGGGGTCCAAAAATCAGCTTAAGTGCGGCTGACTCTTTCCCACAGATGTATGAGAAGAAACTCTTAAACATAGCAAAAATAATACTTTGTAGATACACTTCAGATCGTATTTAATATAGTTTCTGTATTTAGCTTCTGCCTTTTCTAACTACACACAGTGACATGAAACCAGGATCTCTGCTCCTTATACTTCATCTGCTTTTGCTGCTTGTCTACACTTGACATCACAATCCTCTGTTTGTGACATCACTTCTAATGTGGTGAAAATGTTAATAATAGTCATAATCATAATGTATGGGAGGAGCGCCTTATTATCGGTAGAAATCAGCATGATTATTTCCTGGTAATCCCACTACTATGACGTCAGGGTGTTGTTAACCCCTCTTAAGTACTTCATAGTGATTACGTCATAGTGATGGGATTACAGCTAGAGACGATCTGCTCATACGCGCATTTCAAGTAGTGGCTCACAATGAATGGCCATGGCGGTGAGAGCTGGCATTATGGACAGCTGCGATATAGGAACAAAAGAGATAAAGTAAAGACTACCTCCATATTTTAATGTGAAGGCTGGTTATCTCATACACTATAAAAGCCAATGTATGTTTTTTGTTTTGTTTTTTTAAAATCGGTAACCTCGCTGAAATCGCTTCTCGAGGTTACCATGCAACAGTAAACCTCTCAAGCGTCGTTCTCGGGGTTTACAAAGTTGTCACGGTAACCTCTCGAAGCGATTACCGCGTGGTTACTGATAAAAAGCCATACATTATCCTCTATAATAAAAATTCATTCTCACTATAAGGGAAAGGTTTGCGCAATCAAAAATTCGTGTTCTATCTAACATATTTTTATGAAAGAATGTTTTTTGAGGTTAAGGTAAGAAAAAAGTTGTCAGTTAGGAATACCACAATTGTTTTGTTTAATGAGATCTGTCTTAGGGGTCAAAGGGGGTCTCCATGTAGGCTTCAAGGACCAAGCTGAGCTGCCTGATGGTACTACATACCTGACACAAGGCCTAAACTTGTCACATGCTTGGAGAAAACAGATGATGTCTGCATGGCTTATCAATGGTGAAGAACCTTATCTTCCCCCATGAAGGTGCCTAGGGCTGTACCTAAACCTGAACCCAAGGGAAGCCTAGTGAGAGAATCTTGACGCACTCCTCCTGAAGGAAGTTGAGTATTTGTGGTCAGGTCTGGGGTCTAATGTATTACGACCACAAAGCTCGCTAAACTCTGCATTATCTTTTTTTTTTATTATTATTGTTTTCTAAAAACATTTAGAATACATTTCAAGCAGTGAAATGTCAAGTGGAAATACAAACTGCTTTGAGGTCGCCACACCTTAACATAAAAGAAAATTGCTTCTACTGCTTTAAGATACATCCTAGGGGGTTAGTACAGTCTGGTAAGCAAAATAAAATCAATACAATATAGCTGAATCCAAAGCCCATGAGCTGCATGGTAAAACACTAAACAGGTTAATCTACATAAATTCCAAGTTTTCTGCCTCCTCTTAGGAGGAGCTAAGAAAAAAAACATGCCTTATCATTGTTAGAGCACTAAAAGTGCTAGGTCCATAATGGTAATGCTACCATATATTCAATCTGACTGTATTGGGAGCCAAAATAATTAGTGACTAACTGCATTAGCTACACACCATTACCAAGCTCAACCTAAAACAGGCCGGCAGATGATATTTTATTTTATTGAACAGGAACAGAGAGTTAAAGTTAAACACTTAAATGGAGCTAGACTGGAGCCAATATTATAATAGCCAAAATAAGTCTTGAGGTTATGTCCACAGAATTCTGGATAGGTACCCACGACCTAATCAAGGGTTACAGCACTTTTATGTACTGTTACTTCGTCTCTCCCCTCTCCCCCAAGAAATAATCCTTTTGGGTTTTCATGACTCGTCGTCTTCCGAGGCACTGTCCTCCCAGTCAGTCAGTCGCTGTCTCCGCGGAGCTTGTTTCTGAGTCCATCTAAGGGTATCCTTGGGGTCAGAAAAGATAAAAATCTTGCCCTGTTGGATAATGTGGAGGCGCGTGGGGAAGATAATTTTATGCTGGATCCCTGCCTCTCAAAGAAGTGCCTTTGTGCCGTCAAATTGCTTCTGCCTCTGCCTTGTGGCAAAGCTGATGTCTGTGTACAAACGCACTGTTTCTCCCTCACATAAGAGTGTTTTTTGTTGCCTAGCAAGAGCCAGGAGATAGTCTTTGGTTGCCACTCCATCCGTTATGGCCAGGACCGCCTGCGAGGCCTCACGGTTCTCGGGTTTACCTCTGATCGCAACTCTGTAGGCCTTCTGTATTCCCTTAATTAGTGATGCTGCATCTTTTCCCAGTTGCTGCTGTAACCAATCATGAAGGAACAGGATCATATGGTCTCCTTCGGCACCCTCTGGGAGACCTAGTATACATATGTTCATTGCCTTGGATTGGTTTTCCACGGTTTCCAATCTCATCTTTAACTGCCCGTTTTCCTTGATCAAGTTGGTTACTGCTCCCATAGCTGCATCGGAGTGTTTTTTAACCTCTACTGATTCCGCCGTCACTGAATCCAGAGCTGTTTCCAAAGCTGAAACTCTATTGGAAATCCAATCTATTTTGTCAGATAGGCCAGACTGACAAGATTATTCCATTAATTTTAAGGCCAAGTGAATGCAATGTTTCTTCACCTTCTGTCTCCGTGACTGTGGCCTGATGTTGAAGTACCAACCACGTGGCTGTAGAGGCGGCAGCAGTTTTGGATTTTGCACCCTCATGCTGGCTGCGATCTTTATGAGGGTTCCCCATATGGTTCCTCTAATTCTCCGACACAGATAGATCCACAAATAGATTGCCCTGGTCAGCCTAGAAGTCTTCACTTTTAGCTCCCAAAACACGATGTATTGCTGAGCACTATCTATGAGCGTCCATCTTGTTCGGGCTCAACTGCGCCCCCTCTATAACATCTTTAACACACTGATGTCAAAAGCTTTCTAGTTTGTAGGAGAGTTTCTGTCCATTTGTGAGAGTAGTTCACATTCTGATGTTCTCTGTGTTCCATACTCATGCCGCCAGGCCAGCTGCAGCTAGTGAGGGTCTAGGTGCAGCAGCCCATGCCTGAGGACATCTGGCCAAGCAGATACTCATACGCACCAGATGGGATTGTTTCACTACTTCTGTCTACGTGCAGTGTTATGTGCCTTATGCACTTTATACCTTTTTTTTTTTTTAATTAAATACACTGCACCAAATGCAAAACAGAAACAATGAATCTGACAGAAGATAAGGACCACTTGGCCCATCCAATCTGCCCATTTTTCCCTATCTACAGTATCACCGCAGACCCTACTTATCTCTCGCTCTTTCTCCCCCACTTCCATTCTACTAAGATTCCCTTATGCCTATTCCATGCAGTTTTGAGCTCCACCACTGTGTTCGTCCCCACCACCTCCACTGGAAGGCCATTCCAGGAACCCCCCCCCCCATCTTGAATCTAGCCCCCTTCAGCTTCGCAGTATGTCCCTTTGTTCTTGAGCACTTTTTTTCTGAAAAACACTTTCTTCCTGTACCTTCTTTACCCCATGAGGTTAAAGATCTCCATCATATCCCCCCACTCTTCAAGGGTGTACATACAGAGATCCTTTAGTCTCTCCTCATGGGGCTTTTGGTGCAGACCCTGCACCTTTTGTTTGCCTTCCTCTAGACTGCCTCCATTCTGTCTACATTCTTCCAGGGATGTGGTCTTCAGAACTGGACAAAGTACTCTAGGTGGGGTCTTACCAACGAACTTATACAGGGGCAACACCACCTCCCTCATTCTGCTGGTGATAAGCCTGGCCACCTTTAGGTTATCCGATATGATTACCCCCCCCCGGTCTCTTTACTGCTCAGTGGTCATCAATACCACTCCACACATTTTGTACTGCTTAGTGGTCGTCATACCACTCCACACATTTTGAACTCTGCCCCATGGTTTCTGTGCCTTAAGTGCATTATTTTGCACTTTTGTACTACGAAACCCACTGCCATACCATGAACACTCCAGTTTTCTCAGGTCTCTGCTCATCATTTCCACCTCCACCCCCCACACACACAGTTTTGCTGTCATCCGAAGAGGTAGACCTTCCTTTCTAGCTCCTCTGCAATGTCTCTTATAACGACATTAAAGAGGACTGGTCCCATCACTGATCCTGAGGCCCCCCACTGGCCACCCTCTCTTCCTCCGAGTGAACTCAGTTTACCTCCACCCTCTGCTGCCTATCACCTAAACAATTTCTTACCCAGTTTAGCACCTTTTGGACCCACTCCTGCATCTGGGTAGGTCACATCCACTGTTCCACCCTGATCTAATTCCTTGGTTACCCAAAGAAATCTTTTGACATGACCTCCCCCCTGTGACTACATGCTGCCTTGGGTCTTGTAACCCATTGGATTCAAGATATTCTACAATCCTTTCCTTCAGCAGTGATTCTGTTACTTTTCCCACCACCACTGTCAGGCTGACTGGCCAGTACTTGTCAACCTCCTCCCTGCTACCACTTTTGCGAAGTGGGACTACATCTGCCCCCTTCCATCCCACTGTAACCACTCCGGTTTCCAGTGCACTGTTCAATAGGACTGTCAGAGGTGCAGCTAGTACCTCCCTGAGCTCTCTCAATATCCTTAGATGCATGCCGTCTGGCCTCACTGCTTTGTTCACTTTCAGATTAGAGAATCTCTTCAGGACTCTCTCCTCCAAGAAAAGCTTCAGTTACTCTTTTTGTGGCCCCTCCCTTTTTTCTTCCTCTGTAAACACTAAACAAAAGTATCTGTTCAGGATGTCTGCTTTTTCCAAGTCCTTCTCTGCACAGTCCCCCCAACCACCACCACCACTTCGCTGTTTTTATCTTTATTCTCCCGGCTGCCAGGGCATCTCTCAGAGGTGCCCACTCAACCGTCGCCACTACTCCCCACCCGAGACCTCTCTCCCCCGGAACTCTTCCCCCAAGGACTGTCCAGCCCTCCAGATCAGGGCCCGCTCACCTACCTGGCGGCCTTTCTACAATTAGAGGGTCGACCTGGTTGAGAGCCTGGGGACCACAGCAGAGATGGTATGGCGCTGGGGATGTGGGCTGGGTCCCTGGAGCCCTCGTCACCTCCCTGTTCCTCTGAGGGTTTTACGTGCTTTTGCTTGCTTGGGCGCGGGCGATACAATGGCGTCCAGGCACCTATGCGCTGACATCCACCACCAGTCCACCCCCCTGTCGCTACACTGCAAGTTCCTGGCACTGCTTCTGATTTCCACCAGGGGCCTCCAAGGAGTGGTGCGAATCCCGGATCCCTTCCCGGGGAGGGAGATCAGTCCTCCAGATGCTCAATCCCGCCCCTCCCCTGCTGACCCCATTCTCGAACCCGGGCTGCCTGCATTGCACGAGGTGTGGCGTATCAAGCGCCTCAACCCTCAGTGCCACCAGGCCAATCACTTCCCTTTTTAATCTTAAAATCCCTCCCCTGGTCTTCTGCTTTTCACTTACATACCTAAAAAAATGTCTTGTGCCTTTTTGTTACCACCTGGGCTATTTTTTTTCAGTTTGCTCCTTCACTCTCGTTATTGCTTTACCCGATTCCCTCGGTTTCCCCTGATACACCTGCCTATCCTCCTCCTCCTGCATCGCCTTATACCTTCTGAGTGCTACCCTTTTAACCTTTACCTTTCCAGCCACCTATTTTGAGAACCATAGTGGTCTCTTTTTCCTCCTGCTTTTGCTTACCTGCCCCCTTTTAGCTTCACCCACTGTTCCTCCACCACACCCATGTCACCCCTCCCTGGCCAGTCCTCTCTGAGGCATTCACCCATCTTTATAAAGTCTGCCCTCCTGAAGTCCAGGACTCTCGCCATTGTGTGGTTCGATCTGCAGCCATCCTTATACTGAACCACGCTGATAGGTGATCTCTGGTTCCCAGGTGTCCTCCCACCTTGACATCTGCAACACTGTTCCCGTTAGTGAGTACCAGGTCCAGTACTGCCTCATCACAACTAGGTTCATTCACTAGTTGCCTGAGAAATACCCCTTACAGGGAGTCCAGGATATTCCTGCTTCTAGCTGAAGCCACAGCTAGGAGGCTCCATCTACATCTGGCAGATTAAAAGTTCCCCACCAGCAGCACCTCCCGCTTTTCTGCCATCTTGCCAATGGCTCCAAGCGTACCTTACCTAACACCTCCCCCTCTGCTGGAGGTCTGAAGATCACCCCAGTGTAAATACCAGTATACACCTCTGTAATGCTTTCCTCTTTGCTTCTTTGTAGATGCAATATAATGTCTGCCATTTACTTAATGACGCACTCTGTGAAGTGTACTTTTTCTTCTTTTATCTGTTGCGTTTTCTTCCTCACGCCCAGGAAACATCTGGATATTAACCGTTATCAACTCAGTAATGTATGTCTTTCCAAGCTAAACTTTTGAAATAAATAGCTGGCCCGGTGGCGCTGAGGGTTGAGGCAGTGGACGCCACACCTTGTGCCACGCCGGTGATCTTGGTTCGGGAATGGACTCGGGCCGTTCGGGGGTCGGCCGGGGAGGTAAGAATTGGAACATCTGGAGGACTGCTCTTCTTCCTCAGGGAGGGGGTTTGTGCTGTGTGCGTCAGCACAAGAGGGGTTCGACCTGCGGCCAGGGTGTTTGGCTGCCTCCGTGGAGGTGGGGACAGCTGCTACGCCCATTGCACGAGCGTGGGGGAGACAAAAACGGAGGAAAATACCGGGACCCGGCAGAACCCATGATGGGATGGAGGGCGTATCCGGGGGCAGGTCGTAACCCCTGCCAGGTCCGCGGAGCTGATAAATAATGTTGTGATAAAAAAAAAATTTGAAATAAATTAATGTAGAAAGGGTGATAAGACTATCCTGTGCCACTTCAAGATCTGAGTTCCAGGACCTCGTTGGCCACAGAGCACATTCACCCAGAACCTGCACAATGTCTGTGGAATCATTGGCCATGGATAAAAAGTATATGCTAGAGCATTTGGCTGTGCTAGTACAAAATCATTTATTCTTACGTTCTTGGCTCTCTAAATTGGCTGAAGAATGTTTGTACTTTTGGATTGGCAGATGTGACCATAGGCTCGATCAGAGGAGTTTCCCCACCTGTTGCATATCAGGAGGAAGACTTTCAGATGTGGCTCCCACTCTTCTAAATGGAGAGACTGCTGTATAACTATTTTGTTTCTATGTCAAATGTCTTCAGGTCTCATCTTATTTCCTGAAGTAGGCCATCATGGCTTTTCATTCTATGACAAGTCAAACATCCAATTCCATTATAAACACCCCATTCTTAATGGAAATGTTGGTAACTGTACACAAAGACTCTGTGAGGATGTGCTGTGGTAGTGCAAAGGAAACTGCCATAGAAAAGAGACAAGAATTTAACAGAACAAAAGCTACCCAGTACAGACTTCCACACCTAGTCGACCACAGGCCAGGGTATGAAAATAGATACTGGTTGTCTATACCGTGAGATATAAGAGTATGGTGCCTATCCACTAACATTCTGCTCGTGGTCCTCTAGGATCCAAGTTTTACATGTTGCTGCAGGCCTTAGGGGTGCATCTATAGTCTATAGGATGGCAGACAATGCTAGAAATAATGTTTTTTGTGGATGGCTGTCCAAGGGACAGGTACAATATTAATTTTACTGTCCCAAAAGATTTGTACCCGTCCTGTAGATTTCTGTTTACTGATATCATGTTTCTGTATTTCTGTTTCCCAATTTGCACAAATTATAACTATTGTGCCCCTGGCTGGTACAGTGCCCCGAAAAGGGCTTAATAAGTGATGGTGCCCATTGTAAAGTGCCCTAAAAAGGGCTACTAAATATTTCTCACTAGTTGGTACGTGGCCCTGAAAAGGACTGAACAAGTGTGCTCCCAGTTCAATGCCCTGATAAGGGCTTTTAAATTTACTTCCCCCTCTCCTCCTCAGTAGTAGCCCTGACAACAGCCCTTAATCAACTTCGATTTGCTCTGTCCTGACAAGCCAGTCAGCTTCCTCTGCTCCTGTATACAGCCTGGACACAAAAGTCTCCCACTACTTAGTAACCCTGAAAAGGGCTTTAAACCAGCCTTCACATCTCCTGTCTCTGGAGCCCTTCCTGACCCGACAGGGGTTTTTAAGTGATTGTCTCAGCCCATTAATTTCCTCTCCAAATCTTTAAATACCAAGACTCCCTCTCTTTCTGCACTGATTGGTTTTCTAGCCCTTACAATGGCTTTTATTTAGCCTAACCAGGCCCCTCTTAGAAAACATCCCTTGAAAGTGTTTCTAATTTTGCTTCCCCATAACCCCATTAATAACTGATGGTACCCATTGTAAGGTGCCCTAAAAAGAGCTACTAAATATTTTGCCTGTGAACAAGAGCTAGTGTTGGGCAGCTGCTGCAAGTCCAGCAGACAGAGAAATGAGGTATGCAGTACAGAAAGTAAAAAGAAGACGCACCAGCTTTAAACAGTTTGGTTTGATCTTTTATATATTTATTGTTAAAGTGCTTTGGTTGTGAAATTGTGCTATATAAATTAAGGTTATTATTACCATATTTAGCCAAACACTCTATCTAGGGCAGGTCTGTTATGCAGCTTTATACCTTTGTATGTTGCTGCTGCCGAATCTTGCTAGTGTAGCCAGAGACCTCGAAAGTGCCAATGTTACTGGATTTAGCCAAACACCCTATCTACGGTAAGCCTGCTTTGTAATCTTAGAATACTGTCGTCCCCTGCAGGTGTGACTTAGAAATTGCCTGAGCTGAGTCACTGACTATAGCCACTACCCCATAAGGCGCCTAGCTACAATGCGGCCTGCTGAATCACCTGCCACAGGAGGCCTAACCCACCAGTGCCACTCAAGAGGTCACACAGGCATGTTGTAAGCAATTTTATATGCTTCACCGTTTGTCTGGGCCGACTCCCTGTGTACTGCCAGGCCTGATACCTGTCCACCACTGTCTGACACTCCCCTGTCCCTCCCCTGTCTCACAACTCACACAGCCACTTACTCCCCCCTATTATTGTCACCCTATGGATTGTATAACAAAGGGGTTCTCTATATGCTCACTTACACTCACCTCAGGCCCCTAAGGTTTTGTACCTTACTCAAAAGTCCCTGGCTACCCAAAAGCCTGGTTGCCTCCCTCCTACTCACTGCTGGGGTAGTCGAATCCAACCTAGGGCCCCCCTAACATCTCGCACACAGATCACTCATGGTCCTGCTTTAAGGGACTAAAGCTGGTGCATATTAACATACACAGCCTCAGAACTAAGATGCCTGAACTGGAAGCTTGGATGGCTCTTTACCGCCCTGATGTTCTAGCTATGTCTGAAACCTGGCTAAAACCTTCTATCTTCCAGCATGAAGCTGACATCCCTGGTTATGCCTCTTTTAAGAAAGATCGTTTAGGAAAAAAAGGAGGAGGAGGAGTTCTACGTATGCTCGAGAAACCTTCAGTGTCTCAGAAATCCCTTTGCACACGCTACATCATTCGCCCTGTGAGCGTCTCTTTGTCAAATTTATGTTGGGGGGAACACCAACCCCTACACATTGGCTGTTTCTAAAACCCTCCCTCTGCAACTATATCAGCCTTGGACAACTTTGCAAGCTGCTTAGGATCCCTCTCACTCAGAGTTAATAGTCCTTGGTGATTAACATAAATGGGAATAAAACTGTCTCATGTAGCTTCAAAGCTCCCCCAAGATTTGCACTTCGACTAAATCATCACGGAGCCCACCCATCTCAATCTAAAGGCAGGTAACACTCCCTCCTGGACTGCATCCCAGTCAGTAGACCTGTTAGGTAGGATAAAGTCTTGTGGTATTTTAGCTGACTCACTCAGCAACCATCCTCCAACCTTCTGCAAATGGAGCAAAGGCTTCAACAAACCCCCTCCGAGAACCATCTATGTTTGCGACTACTCTCAACTGAATGAAACAGCCTTTTTCATGGATTTGGCGGCTGTAAACTGGTCTTATATGGGGAGGCTAAACAATGTGGACACTGCGCTCAACTACCTTGTATGCAACCTACTCAGCATAATAAACAAACATGTACCTATGGTTCACAGAAGGGTAAAGGGTCTGTGTTCCAAATGGCTCTCCCCAGAATTACGTGTAGTCATGAAGAATGAAGAGAGACTATGTTAAGAATTCTAGGAAAACTGGGCAGAAAAGGGATTGCACAGGGTTGAGGGGACTGGAGAGAGGGGAGAAGTTGGGGTGGAGGACAGTTCTGATCAATACCAGGAGTACGAGCAATAAAATGCCTGAACTCCAAGCTGTGTTGGCTGAGGGAACAGCGGATGTGGCAGGAATTACAGAGACATGGGCCAATCAGAGATATGAGTGGGACCTAAACTTAGAGGGCTACAAGATATTCAGGAAATATAGGGGAGTGGGAAGGGGGGGGTTGCACTGATAGTCAGAAATGACATAATGGTTAGTGGAGTGGAGGAGGCTGGAGGGGGTGTGGAGGCGATTTCGGTAACACTGCAAACGAGGGGAGGGAAGAAATTGAAGACAGGGGTGGTATACAGGCCCCCTGCAATAGAGGAGGCTCTGGAAGATAAGTTGGTTGAGAACATCAAGGCTCACTGTGACCTTGGAAAGGGAAGCGTGGTTGTCATGGGTGATCTCAATATGCCGGGGGCGGATTGGGACACCATGACATCCTCTGTAGCCAGGGAACAGAGACTGATGGATGTCTTTCAGGATGCCTTCCTGGTTCAGCAGGTGGGGGAACCTAATAGAGAGGGGCAGATATTGGACGTTGTCCTAGCGGACAGTGAACAAATTAGGGGCCTGGAGGTGTGCAGTCCACTGGCGGGTGGAGACCATGCCACGGTTTGGTTCCTGCTGTATCTGGGGGAGAACTGCACTCATACAGTAGTGGTTGATTTCAGGGGAGCAGACTTTGTGGGTATGATAAGATTCTAAAGGAGAGGCTGGACATGGTTAGACCAGATATGGATGCTGGAAGATTGTGGAAAACCATTAAAGAAGGGGTACAGGAGGCTACTAGGTCCTGTACTAAAATAAGGCGTAAGCATGGTAGAACCAGCAAGCCATGTTGGTGCACCAGGGAGGTGCAAGAGGCGGTGAGGGATAAAAAGGCTGCCTACGTACGTTTCAAACATTCTAGGGGGGATAAGGAGCGAGGGGAGTATGAACTATTGACTAGGAAGGTCACCTGAATAGTGAGGGGAGCTAAGGCAGGGATGGAGAAAAACCTGGCTAGGGATATCCGGGGGGGGATTCTATAGACACTAAAAGAAAAGAGAGGACACAGATTTATTTATTTATTAGCTTTTGGTAACCGGGTAAGTGCACTAGGCAACAATCCTGCCTAATTTCAGGCAAGACCCAGGACAGTACAAGACAGAATACAAATAAGCACAATTGTACAAATTCATAAATAAAAACAATAACGTAGTGCATACAATATAATACAGATTAGAGTACATTTTACCAATAGGTCAATTCCCATCCAGGAGACCTAGTGGTGATTAAGTCTAGGTGCATTTGCAGTTTCCAAGGGTGTAGAGGTGAGAGAACAGTGAGCTCTTAAAAACACGGTGGGAGGTGGAATTTTTAACCTGCAGGGGTAGCGAGTTCTAGAACTTAGGAGTAAAACTGGAGAACGCCTGTTCACCCATTTCTGTAGCACAGGGTCTAAGAGAGAGCACTGGGACGGAAGAGGACCTAAGGGTGCGGGAGTGGGAGACCGGGATAAGTAGATCAGCCAGAGAGTCCAGACGTGGTGGTCCAGTAAGTAAGTCAATAAGACACCCTAGAGAGTAAGCCTGGAGTCCCTGAGGTGATAGCCAGTTTAGGCCAGAGTATAGGAGGCAATGATGAGTTACATGAGGGGCATATAAGACGAACCTACAGATATTGTTGTAGGAAGTGTCCCATTTGCTGAGCATACTGGCAGAGGCAGGGAAAAGAACTGGGAGTGCATATAGGAGCTGCAGAAGAAGTACTCCTCTAGCTACTGATAGTCTGGCTGATGGAGTGACGAACACGGTAAGCAGCACCAATTTTTGCATTAACAGCCCGACAGACCTCATTGACATGGGCTGTAAAATCAAGAACAGGGTCGAGTGTAACCCCGAGATATTTGAAAGAAGAGGTGGTGGTGACCAAGGTTCCATCACTGCAGTGAACCAGGAGCTTAGCAGCCTCAGAGGGAAATTTTTTTGAGAATCCAAAAAACATAGCCCGAGTTTTGCCTATGTTTAGGATTTGGTGGTTGTCCGACAGCCATAATTGCAGGGACTGAAAGTCATGTGATAGTTTGTGGTTGATTTCGTCAATTGATTTAGATGAGGAATAAAGAACCAGGTCGTCGGCATACATGAGCATGCTACTGTT
This sequence comes from Neoceratodus forsteri, assembly GCA_016271365.2. Taxonomy (NCBI): domain Eukaryota; kingdom Metazoa; phylum Chordata; order Ceratodontiformes; family Ceratodontidae; genus Neoceratodus; species Neoceratodus forsteri. The sequence continues at coordinate 1,213,708,487 of CM057458.1, forward strand.
ATGAGAAGGACTGGGAATATCATTAATGAATATAGAAAAGAGGAGAGGACCAAGTATGTACCCCTGTGGAACACCATGGGTGATAGGTATGGGAGAGGAGAGAGCTTTATGAAAGGCAACAGCCTGGGTGCGGTTATCCAGGTAACTGCGGAACCAGGATTGGGTAGAGTCAGTGGCTCCTATGGTTCGTAGCTTCGTAAGCAGAAGTGGGTGGTGGACCATATCAAATGCTTTGGACAGGTCAATGAAAACCGCACCAGTGAGTAAGCCCTTGTCCATATAACCTTTGACATCACTGGTTAGTTGGCTCAGAGCAGTGGTGGTGGTACTGTGCAACGTCCTAAAGCCGTGTTGACAAGGGGTTTGGAGTTTGAACTTGGTAAGGTGCTCCGAGAGCTGTCAATGGACTAATTTCTCTAGGAGCTTGGCGAGAGTGGGGAGAAGAGAGATGGGGCCGTAGTTGGACAATTGTTTATCATCTCCCTTCTTAAAAATGGGTATTGTTCTAGCCGTTTTCCAGACCGGGGGGACTGAGGAAGTGCAGACAGATAGGTTGAAAAGCCTAGTAATGGGCCTAGCAAGCGAGGTAGCAAACTGTGTAAGTATCCCAGGATGAATATCATCGGGGCCCGGGCCCCCATGAGCCGGAATGGTTTTGAGAAGTTTAAGTACTTCACAGTATGAGACCTGAGCCAGTTCCAGGGTAGAGGGAGTAGGGGTGTTGGAAGAGGCAGCTTGCCGAGCTTTTTGAAGCCCAGCGGATGAGAGAGAAGGTAGCGAGAAAGAGAGGGAGTTGAAAGCGTTGGCAATTGTGAGCGAATGGTTACAGTGTGTTTCCTTTATGTACGTATCAGTAGGCATCTGAGGCTTGTGGTTTCCAAGAATTTCCTTGATTTGGGACCAGTACCTTTTAGGGTTGGAGGCAGTGGTTATAAGGAGATTCCTGTAATAAGAACTTTTTGCAAGGCGTAGTTCCGTTTTACAGTTGTTCCGTGCAGCTCTATAGACTTCAAAGTCTGTCCGCAGATGTGAGATCTTCCAAGCAGACCAAAAAGATTATCCCTACATTTCAGTAGTTGAAGTAGGGGATGCGTGAGCCATTTGGTAACCTTCCCTTTTACCCTACACGTGGTGACTGGGATGTGTTTGTTTTGCAGCGAGAGTAGTACCGAGTTGAAATAGCCTGTGGCAAAGTTAATGTCCTCAGAATAGTAGAGAGCAGACCAGTCAATTAGGCCAAAATCATGAGCGAAGGCATCGACATTAAGGTGGGAGAGGTTGGAGAAGGTTATCACTTTTGAAGGGAAGGAGGGGGAGGAGGTATCCCATATACCATAAACTGGATAATGATCACTAATGGTGTCAGGGAGTACTCCTGCCGAGGTTATGAATTCCTTCCTATTCGTAAGGATCCAATCAAATAGGGTGGCACAGATGCCCCCAAAGGAGATCCTAGTGGGTTCCTGAATAATCTGAGAGAGGTTAGCCTTACTAACCATGGAGGATAGGTGAGAAGAGCTAGGTCCTGCCCAGTCTAGGTTAAAATCACCAAGACAGATAATGTCACTTATCCCTGTGACTGATATCAGATAATCAATGAATTCACTAAGCCCTAGCCTGGAGTTCCTGGGAGGAATATATATGCAGAAAATATGGAGTTTTTTAACTTCTCCAAGCAGAAGTAGGGAATGAAGGACCTCGCAGTTGGACAGCGGGGTGTCGTGCATTAAGGTGATGTTCAGGTGAGATTTGTGGTACAGCGCCAGGCCACCACCTCTTTTTGAACCAGTGCAATCCACCCGAAGCATCTTATATCCATGCAAGGAGCATTGTGAGTCAGTAATTAAGGGTTTAAGCCAAGTTTCGGAGATGGCTAAGATATCAGGGCTGTTTACTCTAAGCCTCCAGATCGGGGAGATTGGCAAGAAGGCTCCTGGTGTTGATGTGTGCAAAGGTGAGACCATCTGTTTGTGGCAGACAGTGAGCAGGGAGAGCCTGTGTGTGATTAGGTACCTGTGCAGGAGCAGGATTAGTCTCAACATCCCCTGCAAGGGTAAGGGATAGTGTAAACAGGATTAAGATTGTGGAAGGGATGGGCTCAGGAAGCAGGGGAATAGGAAGAGGTGCTAAATGAGTACTTTGCCTCAATGTCTGCACAGGATGATAAGGGATCCCTACAGCCTGATGGGAGAGATGAGGAGTCAGTAAAAGTGAGAGGTCAGTCTCAGTCTGAGACCACAGGATGGCAAGAGACTGGGGCACAGGCCAGACCAGACCAAGAAGGAGTAGGAAGGTTACATGAGGGAGTGGTTTGGGGGCCGGGAGAAATCCCTTCGGAATCTGAAAACTGATAAGGTGCCGAGACCGGATAGAATACATCCGGGGGTTATGAAGGAATTGACGGATGTGCTGGCAGCCCCACTGGCTGCACTCTAACATCTCTCTGCGGATGGGATGGGTGCCACAGGACTGGAGGGTGGCTTATGTGGTACTATACATAAGGGGGGTCTAGGGAGGAGATGAGGAATTATAGGCCGGTCAGTCTCACGTCTGTAGTGGGCAAAGTAATGGAGAGCTTTATCAAGGAGAGGCTTGGGAGGCAGCTGGAAAGGTTAGGACACCAGGATGATAAACACTATGGCATTGTCCCAGAGAGATTGTGTCAGACCAACCTCGTAGAGTTTTATGATTGGGTGACGGGGGCCTTGGATAGACATAGGCCGGTGGATGTCCTACACCTAGATTTCAGCAAGGCGTTTGATTCAGTACCTCATAATGGACTGATAGCAAAAATGGGGGAGATGGGGGTGGGATGACAGGAGCTAAATTGGGTTGAAAACTGGCTTTCCGGGCATTTACAGAGGGTAATGGTGGGTGGGATAATATCCTCCCCCAGGAAGGTAATCAGTGGAGTCCCTCAAGGTTCAGTACTGGGGCCACTCTTGTTCAATGCCTACATCTCGGATATAGGGTGGGGGGTTAGGAATAGGTTGAGTCTTTTTGCGGATGATTCAAAATTGTGATTACTGGTGGATAGTAAGGAAGCGAGGGAGACAGTCCAGGGGGATCTGGATACCCTGGAGGGGTGGTCAAGGACGTGGGGACTGAAATTTAATGCCGGAAAATGTAACGTACTTCATTTGGGGATCAAAAACCCGGGCCACGTATACACCCGGAGGGGTCACACTGCATGCCACATTGGGAGAAAGGGATTTAGGGGTGGTGGTAGATGTCAAAATGAATAACTCTGAAAATTGTACAAGAATTACAGCCAAGGCAAACAGGATATTGGGTTGCATAGCCAGGGGAATTACGTCCAGAAGCAGGGAGGTGATCCCCCCTCTAAATAATGCCTTAGTCAGGCCGCAGCTTGAGTACTGTGTGCAGTTCTGGAGACCTCACCTGAAGAAGGACAAAGCGCTGCTGGAAAGGGTCCAGAGGAGAGCGACCAGGATGATTCAGGGCACGAAGGGGAGGCCTTATGAGGAGAGACCGGAAGAGCTTGGGCTTTACTCACTGGAGGAGAGGAGGGATAGGGGAGACATGATAAAGGTTTTGAAGTATGTAAACAGAATAATTAAGAGTGGAACCAGGGAGTTGTTTATGCTGAAGAAGGGGGGAGTGACCAGGGGCCATGAGTGGAAGTTGAGTGGGGGGGAACTACAGGAGGGAATGTAGGAAACATTTTTTCACTGAGAGGGTGGTAGAGCAGTGGAATGCGCTTCCCCAGAGACTGGTGGAGGAAGGCACAGTGGAGGCTTCAATAAGGGGTGGGACAGGTACAAGGGGAAACTGAATCTAGAGAAGACACTCTTGGGGGCTGGGGGGGGTGGTGAGGCGGGCAGCCATTAGGTTGCTGGCTTTCGAGCAGACAAGACAGACCATTTGGCCTATTCTGCTGGCTTTTAGTATGTTAGTATGTATGTCAGAATAAGGACAAGGCCTGGTATTCCTTCAGGGCTTCTGGCTTGCTCAGAGTAGGAAAATTATAGGACATTGCGAATTCGCTACAAGCCCAGTCTCAGGATGGCAAAGGCACTGTATCTCAAGAAACTATAGTCCTTCAATCTGCAAAACCCAAAGCAGTTTTGATCGCAGATTAATAACCAGGGGTTGAAATTGGCACCAGCCCGTTAGCCAAAAACTGGTAGATATTGTATCGGGCTAGTAAGATTTTCATTTAACTAGTCCTGCGGGCTTGTACTGGAGAAAGCAACATTTCAGTATGAACACCAACTGGGCCAGCAGAAATGTCTGTGGGGCCAGTGGATTTTCCCACTCACTAGCCCTGCTGGCTAGAGGCTGCAAAACTTTATTTCGACCCCTGAAGTCTCCTCAAAGGCAAAGCTGGACCCCCACCCCACCCCAAGATATACTGTATAATGCAAACTCAACAAATACCCTTGCCCTTGCAGCTGAAGCTTTTAATAAGTTCTTCACAGATCTGGCCCAGTTCAAGGATTCCTCTCAGGTTACCTCATCCCCCTCCTGCCCAGCCCCATCTCCCCCTAACTTCCATTCACTTCATAGGCCCGAGTTCCACTTTAGGCTCGTCTCTCGTTTGGAAGTCTTACTCCAGCTCCAGAGAATTAAGGGAGAGGGATCTGCATGCCATGGTAAATTAGAGCCCAGACTGTTCACACTTAGAGCCCGCATCTTCGCTGCCCCCATAACCACTCTATTCAACATGACTCTACTGCATGGTGAGTTTCCGAGTGGCTGGAAGGTTGCCCATGTAGTCCCCATACACAAAGAAGGTGCTAGGAAACCAGCTGAAAACTACCAACCCATGTCCATACAATGAACCCTATCCAAAATACGAGAGTGGGTGACTTTGTAACTTAGGCTATCGTTCGCTCATGCTTCCCTCTCATAAATCCCTTGCTGGTCAAGTTGCCTTCTCTTTCTGCTTTCCTAAACTCTGGAATTCTCTCCCCCTAACCATTCGCTCTGCATCTTCCAAATGCGCTCTCTACTCTCTTCTCCGTGTTCACACTTCTCCCTCCTGTGAATGCCCTTAGTCAAAGCCCTTCCCCAATCCACTTTTCCCTCCTCCCCATTTTCTTCTACATCTTGCCCACAGCTACTCCTACTCTTCCCCTTCATCTCTCCTTCCCTATTCTCCTACCTCTCCCATCCTTTCCACAATGTATTCCTACCGTTCTCCTTCACTCTCCTTACTTCTCCCCTTCCCTGCTCTGACCCCTCCCTTCCCTTCCACACTACTTCTTCACCTCTCCCATTCTTTTTACAATACACTCAACCTTTCTCCTTCTCTCTCCTTCCCTCCTCTCTCCCCTATCCTTATCCCTTCCACACTAGTTATTTACCTCCCTTAAGGTTCATTTCCCTGTTCCTATGGGACATACCTCCCTTCCGGGACTTGTGTTGCTTGCTACTTGTTATTTGATATGTATTATTCTTTGTGTGCGCCTAGTTCTTTCACACTCATTATGTACATAGCTTGCATTGTCCAGTTTTTATCTCTATATGATGATTTGTTTTTATTGTATAATCAATTGTTCTATTCTGTACCTATATCTGTATCCCTCCCCCAGGATGCATCTGGAAATGAGCTATTTTAAGCTCAGTATGTCTTTCCTGGTAAAACTTTTGAAAATAAATAAATACATAAATTGATCTCTAATCAGTTCCAGGAGTACACTGAAGTACACTCTTTGGCTACTGCTGTCCAACATGGCTTTTGCAAGAACCACGGGACCAACACGGCCCTAGTCCATTTAATAACCAACACAGTTGAGGCCCTGGAGTGTAAAAAGCAATCTGGAGCAGTTTTCATAGACTTGACTAAGGATTTTGACTTGGTCGATCAGAAGTTGCTCCTCTTCAAAGTTAAAAAACTCAGGTTTGATAACCTGTCCTGCTCCTGGTTCACCAGTTACCTAACCGGCTGTAAGCATTTGGAAAAGTTCATGAGATGATATGGATGGGGTCCCAAAGAGGGTGAACTCAATAAACTAAAATCTCTTTACCACCGTGTCTCACTTTGCAGTGGCTGCTAGTAAAAGGGAACATCACTGCAATACCCTCCACACTAAACTGCCCCCCCCCCAAAGAAAAGAAGACACGCTTTGCCACTCTCTGCCAGGCTCACAAAACTGTGTATTCTCCACCCCTCACCTTACATCTCTCCTGGCTCTTAGACAGCCCAGCCCAGACAAGCCCTTTAATTCTCCTCCTCCTCCTCCCACTCACTCCTCTTGATCCCTAAATCCACGTCGTCTGCTGGCATGAGGTCCTCTGCCTCAGAGGCCCCTAGGCTATGGAACGACTTACCAGCCAGTACACAGACCTGCTCTAACTTCAGGTCCTTTAAAACTTCCCTCAGTGACCTACTCCTGAAGTACTGTCCTTGTACTTGCCTGGGCTCAGGACCTTTAGCAGCCTCCCCGGGGTTTCCACATAATTCTGTTACAAACACTCCTTCCTTCTTGTCAATGTTTCTGTTTATTTAACTGTTTGTTGCAGTCATAACCATGGTTTAAGCTAAATTACTGTCACATGTTGGTTTCTGATTTATTGTAAATTGCCCTATTTCTTTATTGTTGTAGACATAGAAAACCTCACCTTGTATTGCCCTGCTGATTTTTGCTGTTGACTCTTGTATCGAGTGTTGTATGTAATTAAACCCAGGTTGCCCCTGAAAAAGGGACTTCTAGTCTAAGGGGGCCCACCCCGTCAACTTAATCCAAATAAATGAACTGCACATGAATGATGACAAGGAACACGTGCAGTCTAGTCTTACTGTGGCACCGTTTTCTTTTTCTGCTGCTTTACAAAATTGCTGATCGCACAGAAGAGCTTATCACTGGACGATGGGTTGAATGGACATCTCTCAACATAAGACACCATGATGTAGGGACATCCATAGCCCAACCTTACAGGTGGCAGCATCTCTTTGGCTCCATCCTTGGCCCCCTACTGTTCTCTTTTTTCATAAATGACCTAACAGAGCATGTGGCAGTGCTAGTATCATTCTCTAAGCTGATGATGCAGTACTCTACAAAAGCCACTATGACAATGTCTCAATTTTGAGGGACCTCAAAGCTGAATTCCTCTTATTGGAATCATGGCTTAAGGCACACCACCTGCTACTAAACATTAACAAAACCAACTCCATCCCTTTGGCCCTTGTCCTTTAGGCACAGATAGAAGCAAACTATTAAAAGTCACCTCCCTAAGAAGCGACCCCATTGAGACAGCAACCTCACTCACGTACCAGGGTGTCATCCTAGACTAGGAGCTCTCACTCAGGCCTCATGTTGATACAGCAACCAAAACACCTAACCAAAAGCTGGGGCTCCTTTACCAGCTGAATCCTTAACTCTCCACAGAAGCTAGGGTAACTATAACAAACAGTATCCTACTACCCACCATCCTGTATGGTGTCCTTGTCCTCTCTTCTCTCAAAGAGGGTGAACTCAATAAACTAAAATCCCTTTACCATTTTACCATCAAGCGTCTCACTTTGCAGTGGCTGCTAGTAAAAGGGAACATCACTGCAATACCCTCTCCACACTAAATTTGCTCCCCACCCCAAAAGAAAACAGGATACACTTTGCCACTCTCTGCCTGGCTCACAAAATTGTGTACTCTCCACTCCCCCCCCCCCCACATCTCTCCTGGCTCTTATATAGCCCAGCAGCCAAGCCCTTTGATCCTCCTCCTCCTCCCACTAACTCCTCTTGATCCCTAAATCCACATCATCTGCTGGGATTAGGTCCTTTTCCTCTGCGGCCCCTAAGCTATGGAACAACCTACTGGCCTGCACTAACTTCAGGTCCTTTAAAACGTCCCTCAGTGACCTACTCCTAAAGTATTGTCCGTGTACTTGCCCGGGCCCAGGACCTTTAGCAGCCTCCCTGGAGACTCCACATAATTCTGTTTCAAACACTCCTTCCTCTTTGTCAATGTTTCTGCTTATTTAACTGTTTATTGCAGTCATAACCATGGTTTAAGCTAAATTACTGTCACATGTTGGTTTCTGATTTATTGTAAATTGCCCTATGTCTTAATTGTTGTAGACATAGAAAACCTCACCTTGTAATGTCCTGCTGATTTTTGCTGGTGACTCTTACATTGAATGTTGTATGTTGTATGTAATTAAACCCAAGCTGCCATGGAAAAAGGGACGTCTAGTCTAAGTGGGCCCACCCCGTCAACAAAATCCAAATAAATAAACAAACTGCACATTCACGATGACAAGGAACACATATGCAGCCTAGTCTTACTGTGGCACCATTTTCATTTCTGCTGCTTTACAAAACTGCAGATTGCACAGAAGAGCCCATCACTGGACGATGGGATGAATGGACATCTCTCAACATATGACACCATGATGCTGGGACTTCCATAGTCCAACTTTACAGGCAGCAGCATCTCTTGGGTCCTAAGGCCAGCTAATGCTTTTTCACTTGGTGCCTGTACCAAAACTGGCAGAGAAATAAAACCAGCTGCCCCTGGGAAAGCTTGGTGTCTGGGACAGACAGACCAGTGGTTATTTTGACCCATGTTTTTTTTTCCTTCTAATTACTCTGACTAGGTTACAAACCCAGCAACTTATTTGGAATGGATTTCATTAACTGCAGGTACTGTGGAACAATTTTCAGAAGGACAGGATTTAGGACACTGTCCTACATGCTGGGCCCTTGGAGATCTTAGGGCTCAGCTCCGGGCAGCATGGACAGAGATTGCACACCTCAAATTTCATATTGAAGAGGAAATACATTATAAGAACCACCTGCCATTTCCCCAGCATCCAACAGAAAAATCTCAACCGCAGAGGGTAGTTGGTCCTGGAGGTTGGCAGGTGGTTAGGAGGAGCAAATCAGGAGCCCCATCACTCTCTACTCTCCAACACATTGCCTCCAAAAACCATATAAACACTACAAACAGGTATCTGCCTCTATCTCTGAAATCAAATAAAGAGGCAGAAGACACTGCAGAGCAGGACACTGCTGCACAGGAGCTAGCACAACAAAACTCACCCAAATCAGGAACCAAAACTAAACAAGCACAAAGGAAATCTAAAAACTTCTGATCATAGGAGACTCCATGATTCGGGAGTTGATACCCATCTCACCAGGGTGATGGTCAGATGTCTCCAGGTACATCAGCATGGAGAGACACTGACCGCATTGCTAAAATTGTTCACAAAGCAGGAGAAAACATTGATGTCCTAGTACACATAGGGACTATGATCTCGCCAGAACGGTCAGTTGTGGAGACCAAGGAACACCTGACTAGGCTGGGTGACAAACTATCATCTATTTAGTCCGGCATCTCCATCTCTGAGATCCTGCCAGTCTGGGAGAGGAGCAGATGGACAGAAGGTCAGAGAAGGGGAGATAGGGGGCTAATACATTGGCTCAAGGACTGGTGCCAGGAAAAAGGACACAGATTTGTAGGGAACTGGCAACAGTTCTGGGGCGAAAGTTCTTTAAATTTGATGGACTGCATCTGACTAAAGAGGAGTCAGTGCATTGGGGCAGAAGTTTGGCGTCTTTGCAGAATATTTAAACTAGCAAATGGGAGAGTGGTGCAGCACCCCATCGTTGAATGGGAAGAACACCTCCCCCTCAGCTAGTGGTCAAACAGGAATTCAGCGTGTTTGCCGCTCATTTGCATCACCAGGTAAGAAAAAGGTTTGTCTCCCCATCGATGCACAGGGGTAATGCCAAACTTCACCCAACAACTAACACACAAAAATCTGGCCAATGGAAAATCATGTACACAAATGCTCACAGCCTGGGAAATAAGATCCCAGACCTGCAGGCAATAATGTCAGAGGCTAAACTGGACATAGTAGCAATTAGTGAGATGTGGTTTACCAGTAACCACACTTGGGAGACTTCAGTACCTGGCTATGTATTGTTCAGAAGAGACCGAGGTGCAAAAGGGGAGGAGTGGCCCTGTATGTTAATGAAAATATCAAAGCTACAGAAATTCAGAATACACATAAGGAGCCAGAAGAACTGTGGGTCACCCTGGAAACAGGAAATGGGACAGCCATAAGAACTGGGGTTGTCTACAGGCCCCAGACCAGAGGGAGGACATAGACACATTACTGTTAGAAGATATACAAAACATGACAGCTAAAGGGAGGTTCTGATAATGGGAGACTTCAACATGCCAGATACAGATTGGTCAATACCAGCAGGAACATCTGCCAGAACTAGACTCATAGTGGATTCCCTGCAGGGGAGGGCCTCAAACAACTGGTACAGCAACCCACAAGAGACAGGGCTATCCTAGATCTAGTACTGACTAACAAAGAAGGGATCAAGATCTCCAGGTAGAAGGTCACCTGGGGGCCAGTGACCATCACATGGTATGGTTCAATTTGGCTACTACATCTAAATCATCCCATTCCAAGGCAAAAATATGGGACTTCAGAGGAGCTGACTTTGATAAGATGGCCAACAGAGTTAAGCTAGCCCTGGCAAAAAGAAACACAGGTGAGGGGGTACAGGCAAAGTGGGCAAGCATTAAGGATGCAATACTTGAAGCAACATCCCACTGTGTTAGACAGAAAAGGAAGTGCAAAAGAAGAAGGAAACCACTTTGGTTCTCAAATACAGTAGCAGAAAAGGTCAGAGCCAAAAGGCTGGCCTTCAGGAAATATAAGGGAACACAGCGGGATGAAGATAGGGAGGCATACCAAACTGCTCTAAGGGAAGCAGGGAGGCAGTAAGGCAGGCAAAGTCCCAAACTGAGGAAACACAGCACGAACAGTAAAAGAAGGTGACAAGACTTTCTATAGATACATTAGTGAAAGGAGAAAGTCCAGAGGGGTATTACTAAGCTTAATGGAGAAAAGGGAGCATGTGAGGAGGAGGACCCTGTAAAGGCATCTATCCTAAATAGATACTTTTGCTCAGTATTTACTGAAGAGAAGGTAGGGCAGGGCCCACAGCTCAACATCATGGACACAGTGGGAGGGAGGTGAGCACTACTCCCTTCACAAAGAAAGGTCCTACAAGAGCTTGCTAAGCTCAGGGTGGATAAAGCAATGGGACCTGATGGCATACATCCCAGGGTACTTAAGGAGCTAAAGGAGGAACTAGCAGAGCCATTAGCAGAATTGTTTAGTGAGTCTCTGAGCACAGGAGAGGTCCCAGAAGACTGGAGAAGGGCTCATGTGATCCCGCTCCACAAGAGTGGTAGCAGGGAGGAGGCGGGGAACTACAGACCGGTCAGTCTTACCTCAGTAGTGGGCAGATTATGGAGGCACCTTAAGGAAAGGATAGTGCAACACCTGGAATCCATAGGGGCACAGGATCCAAGACAGCATGGGTTTACAAAAGGAAGGTCCTGTCAAACTAATCTCATAGATTTCTTTGACTGGGTAACCAGAGTGGTGGACCAAGGGGGAGCAGTTGATGTCGCCTGCCTTGACTTCAGCAAAGCTTTTGACACTGTTCCACATAGAAGATTGATAAATAAGCTGGGTAGGCTCGGGGTGGGTCAGAAGTTGGTCAACTGGGTGGCAAACTGGTTGGCGGGCAGAAAACAGAGAGTGGTGGTAAATGGTATACAGTCAGAAGAGATGCAAGTCACAAGTGGGTACTCAGGGATCAGTCCTGGGGCCAGTCCTATTCAACATCTTCATTAGTGACCTTGCAGATGGACTAGAGGGTAAGGCTTGTCTGTTTGCAGATGACACCAAGATCTGCAACAGAGTAGATGATCCAGATGGGTGGGCAGAATGAGAAGAGATCTGGATAAACTAGCAGAATGGTCAGAAGAGTGGCAACTGGGATTTAATGCAAAGTAGTGCAAAATCATGCACATAGGGAAGAGAAACCCTGAAGCCACTTATAGGCTGGGAGGGGAGTTGCTAGCAGTCACAAAGAAAGAAAGAGACTTGGGCATCATCATCACTGATGACCTAAAATCATCCAAGCAGACCTCTAAAGCAGTAGGTAAGGCTAGGGGTGTTAGGGTGTATTAGTAGGGGTATCACAAGTCGTAAGAGGAGGTAATAATCCCTCTGTACAAGACATTAGTTAGGCCCCATCTGGAGTACCTACTGTGCAGTATTGAGCCACACCTTCACAAGGACATTAACCAAATTGAGGCAGTCCAGAGAAGGGCAACCAAAATGGTGCAGGGACTGCATCAGAAGACATATGAGGACAGATTAACGGAGCTCAATATGTATACCCTTGAGCAAAGGAGGAGAGAGGTGATATGATCGAGGCATTCAAACACCTAAGGGGCATAAACAAGGTGAAAGAGTCTAACATGTTTAAATATAAGAAAAATAGCAGGACAAGAGGACACAGCATGAGATTAGTGGGAGGCCGATTAAGGGGAATGTGAGGAAATTCTTTTCACAGAAAGGGTGGTAGATGCATGGAATGGCTTACCACAAGAAGTGGTGACTATGAATACAGTGCAGGGCTTCAAACAGGCATGGGATAGGCATAAGGGAGCAATACAAATGACTATGAATAGATAGGTCACTGACAGAGCAAAGGCCGATGGCACATTTATAAGGTAGAAAAAGAAATGGGCAGACTGGATGGGCCTTGCGGTCCTTATCTGCCGTCAACTTCTATGTTTCTGTGTTTCTATGATTGCAGTATAGCCTTAAGGTTAGAGTTATGAGCTGTGAATGAGCTTGGTACATCCAGGAGACCTGGGTTTGATTTCCACAGCTTCCATTTGCATACTGTATGACCGGGTCACTTACCTTTCCAAGTGCTCCCGGTTTTCCCCTAAAAAACAGGTCTTGTGCTTAAAGAGGACAGGAAATGACTTCTAATATGCAGCTGTTTATAATGTTAACACTTGCAGAAATAATATCCATAAGCCTTAATGATCCATATGTAACTGTACCTCAGTAAAAAGCAATGTGAAAAACAGTATTTTGCATTGTTTTGATTTTATGGGCAGCATTTTGTTACAGTTCTTTTCACGGAACCAGTGAACTGGAGTGCTATGTCACGGTTTGAGCAAAGAACTATAAGCATGGTTCTGATAGGACAGTAGCTCACATTTAGCATGCTGTACTCAAACCGTGACATTGTAAACACTCCAAATTACTGGTTCCATGAACAGAACTGTGCAGAATGTTGTCCATAAAAAGAAAACAATTGAGAATACATTTTTTTACATCAGTGTTTATTATGGTACAGGTAAATATGGCTCATTTGGAGGCAAGTTTATGACTTCTCTTACCAGGAACATTACAAACTACTGCCAATTAGCACAAATTTCATGTCCCCTTTAATGTTCCTTATCTGGTTACCAGAAAGAATAATTAAAAAAATTAAAAAGCGTGACCTTACTTGCTGAGCCACAGGGAGTTCCCATATTGGTTTTGTCAGCCAGCTGTCCAGGACTTAGGTGTACCTCTGTGTGCGGTTACTTGACATTCCTGGCCGCATAACAACTCGCAGAAATCTGCAGCTCTAGATGTATCCCAGGTGCTATAACCCCAATCATATCATATGCAGTCTCCCAAAGAATATCTAATAGATATATTAAAATCAGTTGCATACTATTTGTTCGGAACCAAAGTTGTGTGACTGAGTTACTTTATGCCACCTACAACGGCATCTAACAGCAGGAATAATCAGTTTAGTAGCTGTGTTTTCTTGTGCACCTCCATGGATCGCATACTGCATTTACGGTATACCAAATCTCTGGCCATGCATGACTGCTGAGTTGGCAACCCATATCAAAAATTCATGCTGAATTCCAAGTGTGCAGCGGGAAGCTCCAACCCAGAACCCCAAGGGGAGGCATGAGCTGTCAAGCCCTGACAGGGAAGTCCAGGAGTCACTGCCACTCATGGACCCCACCCACTAAAGCAGACACAGAGATACTGGATGTGCTGGATGGAAGCGCCGAGAAGAGCTCTGCACTCACAAGATCTCATCCTCACTTGATTAGGAGAGCACCATAGGGAACTACTGCTCACCAAGGTTCAGAAGTGCTTCACAAATGAACAGGAAGTCTGCAAAGACCTGCCTGAGCTGAGCTGCTAAGTCTGAGTGCCACCATGCAACATGGCAATCACATTAAAAGCCCCCCCCCCCCAAAAAAAAAAAAAACATGTGGATATGGAACTTCAGCAGCAGTACTCACTAAATCCCTAGGGATAAGGAGCTGCAGCACCCAAGGCACTCTCGAGCCCCATGAGAAAATCCCCTAGCGTGTCAATGATTTTTTACATTTCTGACCAGGAGATAAACCCAAGCCTAATGCTTCAGAACAGGCGATTTTCACAGTGCCGTATAGCAGCTCAATCCATGTCTTGTGATTAAGGACCATAGGCAACTAGGAAGAAACTGCAGAGACAAGATGTTGGTTGCTCCCTTGCGACCCCTTGGAGAAAGAGAAAGCATCCACTGTAACATGAGGGGCCAAAGCAAAACCAGGAAACCCACAACAGATCATCATCATACCTGCTAAATTCCAGATATTGGTATGACCATGCAGGTCAGAGAAATAATAACAGCACACTTCTCCACTGGCAAAACTTACAAGCACCCTTACCGAGGGAGCAGTCATCTTGAGTACCCCCATTTTCTCCTTACAGTTAGCACCCGCAGCCAAGGATCCAAAGGCCAGTGATAACTCCCCTTGCATGTTGTTCTCACATGCTTCTCACCCTGCGAAGCATGAGGGGAGGGGGGTGGTAGAAGCTGTTAAGGAATCAAAAAACACAATCTGTGGAACACTGTCAGAGTAAACAGGCAGCACCCCGGGCATCAACAGTGCTGACATCTGGGGACTGGTGGTAAGCATGGAATCAGGTAATCACCCACCACTAATGATGTATTATGTGTGCAGAAGCCAGGCATATATGGAGATCGGCACAAAATCATACAGCGTGAAAACATGATCTCTCCTGCCAATATCTGAATACCCTTGAGCTCCATACAGTTACAGCATAGCTAACCCCTGACAAGGGTCTCGGTTACTCACTACGGTCTCCAAACTGTGTGTGGACATTCCGGGAACAGCATCATTTTCTCTCAGGGAGTGCGCTGTTTTGACTCTGTCATCGTCTGCATGAAGGCACTGCTACCTATGTAGCACAACTTGAAGAAAAAGGCCCTCGGCCTATGTCATCGATAGTGCTCCGGCTCTGAAAGGCTGCAACCCTTTTGACCCACTTTGTGTCTGCAGGAGGAGAGACCAGCCACGGAAGAGGATTTCAAAAAACATGCGCTCAACTGTGCCTGAATGTAGCACTCCCCTGAGGGAAAAACAGCTGAGAACACTACTGTGCATCCACCAGCTATGCCCGCAACAAACTGAGGCAAGGATAAAAACAGTACCCTGTTTACCAACAGGGATCAATTAAACCATCGGAATAGCCCTTTGAGAGACTTTTTCGATTTGTTGCAGAACTAACCTGATCCAACTACCGTCCAAATTTTAGCAATGGTAGTACAAGTCAATATCAGAAGCTGCTGCCTCCACATCCCTCACAGTAGAAATGGCACAATACAGCTGTCGCCTGTAGAGAGATGAGTCGTAGAGTGTAGTAAGCAGGAAGTGCTCTTGGTCCATGCCCCATGAGCAGATGTTTTGATCGATGCTGGCTGGCCATAATTGTGCTGAGCACCAACTGATGGTACACCCAATGCATAGACGGCTGTAGCAGCAGGCATGAACTGCAGCATCTTCAAGTGTAATGCATAAGATCTCCTCTAAAATGAGCATGTTTTGGCCATGAACGGAGTCTGGAGCATTCACATGGTGCCCTGAGTGAAGAGCACTAGGCTCCAGAAGAAGGATACTCATCAATCCTACCTTGTACGTGGAAGAGGAGTTGATCAGGACTGCAGGGGGCATCAGTGACCAGCAGTTATAGGAAAACAAAAACTCATAAAACAGCGCTTTATTTTTAGAAAAATATCCTGCCTAGGCAGGGTGCGTCTCCTCAACTGCAGAATGAAATGAAAACTGAGAAGCATGGAAAGGGCCAGGCCCCAAAAAGCTCTTCAGATCACCCAATTACCCGGCTGTGGATAGGACATGCCACACATTCCCAGACCATAGAAGCAGACACAACAAGACTCAATTCTAGAAAGTCTGTTGTTGGCCAATCTGCTTTCTCTTACCGCTTTCTTAAACTCTGGTCCTCCCCCTGTCTATTTGTTTTGCCTCTTCGCCTTCCTCCCCAAAGAATCTTCTTTCCGATATTTGTCATCCTTCCTCTTTATTTCTGTATATGTTAAAATGTGTTTTAAAAAGTCTAGATAAAAACATAGACTTTGACGGCAGATAAGGACCGCTTGGCACACCCAGTCTGCCCATTTCCCTACCTATTGGATAAGCTGCAGATCCTAGTTAACCGACAGCCTACTTCCTCCTACCGCTCCCACCAGAATTGCCTTATGTCTGTCCCATACCGGCCCGGTGGTGCTGTGGGTTGAGACGCTGGACACCACACTTCGCGCCACGCTGGCGACCTGGGTTCAAGAACGGACAAGGCGGCCAGGCGTTGGCAGGGAGGAAAAGAGACTGAGCATCTGGAGGACTGCTCTCTCTTCCCCAGGGAGAGCTAGGGAAACGATCGCTCAACGAGCGACCTCTGGCGGAGGCTGGGGGGTAGCTGAAAGAGCGTTGTGGCGTATGCCGGGGGTTGAAGCTGCGGCATGCACTGCCTTGGCAGCTGGGCTCCAAAAGGGTGTAACAACCAAGAAAATACCTCTCTCCTCCCACTGATAGGCAATGGCACCTACCACCCAAGGACCACACTCCCAGTACTCGGGCTCGGCTGTCTCCTCAGCCAGGTTCCTCCCGGCCCAGTCTCAACCCTATAAGAAAGAGTGCACTGGGCGGAGGCGGCCCTTCCCTGGAGGGTAGACCCGGGGGATGCCTGGTGTCGGGGAGGAGAGGAGACTAGTCAGTGCCATGCAGGGTGGTAGAGTCCAGGAATGGGCGGTCGCTGGAGAGAGTTCGGTGGGGCTAAGTAGGGAAGGGGAAAAAACAGAATTCAAAAAACAATTAAAAAATGTCTGTCCCATGCATTCTTGAATTCCCCCCACTGTTTCTGAGCCCATGACCTCCTCAGGAAGGCCATTCCATGAGTCAACCACCCTCTCCATGAAAAAAATACTTCCTCACATTGCCCCTGAGCTGTCCCCCCTCTATCTTTAAATTGTGCACCCTTGTTCTTGCACATCTCTTTTTCTGAAATATGATACCCTCTTGGACTTTGCTGATTCCCTTGAGGTACTTGAAAATTTCTATCATGTCTCCACTCTCCCTCCTTTCCTCGAGGGTATACGTAATAAGCTCCTTTAGTCTCTCTTCGTATGGCTTCTGGCACAGACCCTGCACCATTTTAGTTGTCCTCCTAAGGGGTCTCCAGCACTGAACGCAGTACTCCAGATGGGGTCTCACCAACTGTCTGTACAGAGGGATAACAACCTCCTGTTTTCTACCGATGATGCCTCTCCCTATGCATCTCAGTATCCCCAGTCCTGCTCGCTGCCTTCTCACACTGCTTGCCTACCTTTAGATCATTTGATATGACTACCCCCCAGGTCCCTTTCCATTTTTATTGTTGTTAGTACCACCCCCCCAACTGTATACTCTTCCCCTGGGTTTTTGTTTCCCAGGTGCATTACTTTGCATTGAATCCAAGCTGCCATACTTTTGACCATTTCTTCAACCTTGCCAAGTCCCTTCTCATCCTTTCCACCCCCCTTGTGTATCAACCCTGTTTCAGATCTCTGTGTCATTTGCAAAACAAATAGGCATACTTTTCCTTCCAGTCCCTCTGCATGTCACTTACAAAGACATTAAAGAGGACCAGCCCCAGTACTGAATCCTGCGGTACCCCACTACTAGCCCCCATTTCTTCAGAGCGGACTCCGTTTACTATTACCCTCTGTGTCCTGTTGTCCAGTCATTTTTTTTTACCCAGGCTACCACCCTGGGACCCACTCCCAGAATGGCTAACTTGTTTATTAATCTTTTGTGTGTGACTGTGTCAAACGCCTTTCTAAAGTCTAGGCAGGCCATGCATTGTCCACAGCCCCTCCCTGGTCAACTACTTTGGTCACCCAGTCAAAGAAATCTATGAGATTTGTCTGACATGACCTTCCCGCTGTGAATCCATGCTGCCTTGGGTCCTGTGCCCCGCTGGCCTCTAAGTACTCAACAATTCTTTCTTTCAGAAATGATTCCATCATTTTCCCTACCACTGAGGTCAAACTAACAGGTCCGTAGTTTCCTGCCTCTGTCTTGCTCCCACTTTTGTGAAGGGGAATCACATCCGCCCTCTTCCAGTCCTCAGGTACAACACAATCCTCCCACGAATTGTTAAAAAGGGTAGCCAGTGTTGTCACTAGTTCTCCCCTTAGTTCTTTTAGAATTCTGTGGAGAATCCCGTCAGTCCCCATGGCTTTGTCCACCTTCAGTTTTAGGAGTTCTTTCAGGACCATTTCTTCTGTGAATGGGCTGGTATCGACCCCCCTATCCTGAGTGCTTCTATTGATTGGTTTAGGTACCTCCTCCTTCTATTCTTTTGTGAATACTCAGCAGACGTATTCGCTCAGTATCCCTGCTTTTTCACTGTCACCCTCACCCACCCCTCCCCTTTATTAAGCCTCACTATCCTTCCCTTGGTCTTTCTTCACTCCCTAATGTACCTATAAAAGGTTTCATCCCCCTTCTTAACTGAGTTGGCTATCTTTTCCTCGGTTTGGGCCTTTGCTATTCTGACTGCCTTCCCTGCTTCCTTCTACTTTAACTGGTACAGTTCTCTGTCCCTCTTCTTCTGGGTTTCCTTATACTTCCTGGATGCTATCTTTTTCTCCCTAACCTTCCCTGCCACCTCTTTTGAGAACCAGTGGTTTGTTCCTTCGTTTCGATTTGTGTATTTGCTTCACACAAAAGCTTGTTGCCTCTGTGATAGCAGTTTTGATTTTTCCTCCATTGTTCCTCCACCCCTCCTTCTTGCCTGTATGCTAGTGCTTTTCCGAGGCACTGTCCCATTGTGCCAAAGTCAGCCCTCCTAAAGTCAAGTACCCTTGCTTTTGAATGACTTGACTCTACGGCTATGCTTATCGTGAACCATACTGTTTGGTGGTCGCTTGTTCCCAGATAGCTACCCACTTCTAAATCCGAGATTCTCTCTCCATCCCCATTTGAGAGTACCAGGTCTAAGATTGCTCCCTCCCAAGTGGGTTCCAAAACTAGCTGTCTGAGGCAAGCCCCCTGTAGGGCATCAAGAATGACCCTGCTCTTGGATGTGGCTGCAGCAAAGGTGCTCCAGTTAACATCTGGCATATGCAGGTCCACCTTCAACAATATCTCCCCTTTTTCTGCCATTCTAAGGATGCTTGCTATCATTTCCTCGTCCATTTCCTCCCCCTGAGACGGGGGTCTGTATACAACCCCGTGCAGACTGTGGTGCCATTTCCTGTCTCCAGGGTGACCCACAGTGCCTCCTCTCCTCTGTTTACCCTTTAGTTCCGTTGCTTTGAGCCCTTCCCTTATGTAGAGAGCTACTCCTCCTCCTCCTCTTTTACCCTCCCTGTCCCTCCTGTGGATTGTGTACCCTGGTATGTTGACATCCCAGTCATGGTTCCCCGTGTATCATGTTTCTGTGACGGCCACAATATCCAGGCATCCCTCTTCCATCAAGGCCACTTGTTCAGGGAGCTTGTTACCCAGACTAGATCCTTTCATTTACTATTCTGCCTAAAATATTTATGATTCTGTTTATTTCAATATTATTGTATTTTACTGTGTCTTCTTTTTTTAGTAAGACATTTCCAACTCCCCTCTCCCACAGGACACTTCTGGAAACGAGCTGTTCTCAGCTCAGTATGTATTTCCTGGTTAATCTTTTAAACACGCAAATAAATTGGCAGCACTTGCCCCTAGTCAAGTGCTGCCTATTAAAAAGTGTCATTCTCTAGATAAGACATTAAAACGAAAGTCCTTTCTGCCCACTTCTGATGGTTTGTCAAGAGGAAGTTAAAAATCCCAAGTCAGGATGTACTCACAGTCCTGGAAACTGACCCTTTATCAAAAAGGCCTGTAATGCAGCTGTCCATGTGTAAGGAATGCTGTTCAGCAGTTAAAGTCAAGAGGGGATCCAGTCTAAAGCAAAAATAAAATTTCCCAGCTGGCATCAGCAGAATTCAATTACAAAACATTCCAAGAAAACAGGAGTGTTGAATCATTCTGTTTTTTCATTTATATGAACATCTACATGAAAACTGGATCTTTGTCCTCTACAGTTCATTGCTATGTTCCCGCTTGCCACTCGCCATGTCACCACTGGCAAATGTTTTTTGCATGTAGTGGCTAAGGTGTCTAACGATGTTTAAAGTTACCTGTGCCACGGAGGCTAAAACCTTCTGTTCATGCTGTTTTTAGCAACAGTACAGCACATGGTTTAGAATAACTAATTTGGCAGCGTACATCGTTGTGTGGCTCATGCTTTCACATAGTGGCTAAACAGTCTGGGGTCACTTTAGCCACAGTGGCTAACATTTACAAAATCCTAGAGGGAACAGTGCATTTATAGCCGAGGTTCAGTGTGGAGCTAAAACCATAATCCCTGGCTGGTGACATCACAGTCTGGTTATCATATTTCTGCTTGTTGAACTGTAAATCCTATACTAAGCTTACATGTTAGAGTTTAATACAAAAGCTACGTATAAACTTAGTGATTAGACAACAATCCAATGTGGCTATACAGTTAGTCACTGGCCTGGGTCGGACTGGGTCACACTGACTACTACAGCAAGAATAATATTTGAAGTTGGCCCGCTGGTGCAGTGGAAGTGCTACCGCTTGTGATGCCGATGAGTCATGTTCAGGAATGAGCACGTATCATCAGAGGTTGGCAGGGAGAGGAAGGACTGAATGTCCCATGGACTGTTCTCCTTCCTCAGGGAGGGGAGGCAAGACTCCTGCTATGGGACTGCTGCCTGTTGGGAGATCAGGTGGCAGCACAATCAAGGGAACATGCTAGGAGAGGGGGTACCGCAAGATATTTTGGCGCAAAAGTGACTACAAGTAGTGCCCCCTGGGGAGAAAAATGAAGGAAAAATGACAGGTTGCTCTTTGTCTGCACCCCCCTCCCCGGCTCTCGCAAGAGCGACACAGCTAGCCAGCCATCACTCTGTAGTCCTGGGCAAGTGGTGGATATCCGGTAAGTCCACAAGAAGGTCGGTGAAGGGGCTGGGGAAGGGGTTGCCTCTTGGCAGACCAGTCGGTGGCAAAATACTCATTGAATGAAAGAAAAAAATATATATAATATTTGATATAGCGCCCATTCAGTGTATGGAGAATTGCAGTGTGCTCTTCATATAGTGATATCACTCAGGGCTAGCTCTGCCACTCGCCATCAAACCCCCCAAAATATATTTTTTTCATGTATGGCAATTTTAAAAACTGTCTGGTGCTGTCAAATGTAGAGTTAACTCCTTCAGTCCCAGAGCCGCCATATGGTGTCAGAACCATCCATTGCCGAGCCCGACCCAAAATGGCCACCGGGAGAGAATGAGTTAAAATAAGTCCTTCTTTCCAAGGTACGTATAAGAAAACATTTTGGTGAAGTTAATGGCACAACAAAATAAAAATCCAGAGTTAACCCAGTCACTGTTACTATGGCAAGGCAAATTTTATTTGTTTGGCACTCCATCCACAAGGCTCAAGGTGCTGTATAACAATCAAAACACAATAAACTGTAAGTACAATAAATATAAATGCATAATCATTAAACCAAATCTAAATAAGGCCCATAGTTTGGGCAGACCATAACTACCTCTGGAAGAGCATTCCAGAGTAATGGGTTGGCAACCTCAATGGCTCTGTCCCTGGATTGCTTTAAATGGGAATGAGGGACCTAGAGTAAGCCCACTTCTGTGGAACAGAGGGAGCGAGTATGGAAATTGGCAACCCTGGCATGCAAGAAAACCTGCAGCACCAGGTTTTCTACAATTCTCTCTTTTTTTTTTTTTTTGCTTTTTAAAGTGAAACATAAGTGTTTAAAAAGCAGGCCGTCCTGCCGGCACAGTAGTAGCGCTACCACTTGTGATGCCAGTGACCTGGGTTCGGGAACGAGCCCAAGCAGCTGGAGGGCCGGCTGGGGGGGAGAGGGCTTCAGCATCCTAGGAACCGCTCGCCTTCTCCGGGAGAGACACCACGACCTGGTGCTTGACTGACCCTGGGTGGAGACCCGAGGTACAGCAAGCCCAGCCAGCCAGAGAGGGGCCATGTGGTGGATGTCGGCGCTATGCGCCATGACGTCAGGGCGCACACCACAGGGCACGAGAAAAAATGGCTGCGGCATCTCCGGTAGACAGAGCACTAGCCCTGATCCCCAATGCCCCTTGCCTGCCTCCAAACCGGCATTCTGAAGAGACCTGAAAGCACGGGGTGTAAGGGCCCCCACCTCGACCCCGCCTGGTGGGTAAACCAATGCTCCGTGGGGGATGGGACCACTCAGAATGGTCAGATAGGAGAGTGGAGAGGTAAAGGCAATAATGACTCCCGAAGAGTGGAGTGCCAAAGGCCGGGGGAGTATAAAGAAAAAGAGGGGGAAAAAAAAAGAAAAGAACCAAACCCAAGTGTAGGGTTTCCCCAATTTGCACTTAGTGAGCAAAAGTAAAATTTGAGCACTTTTGTGCAATTTAGATTTATCTGGTGGAGTGTGCCATACTCCACTGCCCCAACATTTTATGTAGCCATCCACTTCAGTGGCATCCTAGAATCACCTGTGGCTGGCATCAGCAACAGGGGTCAGCCAGGGGAAGATTCAAATGCCCCATACTGGATAGCTGAGCTTTTTACAGCAGTTGTCGGTCCTGCCGCACCCGAGACAACATGCAGGTCATGTGACCAAAAAAATGAAAATGGATGGAAAGACCAAGACCCTACTCTAAAACATAAGGGGAAGCACAGAGTTCCAAGAGAAAAGCATGGGGGCAACCCATGCTTCAATGCTTTGTAACAAACATGGATAAACCTGTACTTTTGACATCACAGATATCCATAGCAAAGGTTTGTGACGGCACAACTGCTATATTGCTTCAGCCACGGGAGCAGGTGAGTTCTGGGGGAAAGCCTGCGTTTAAATATGTATACAGTTAATAATTAGCAACAGCGGAGGAGGCATAGAGGGGAAACAGTTTGGGTTAAAGCATTCATTTTGAGTTTGCCCTAGTGTTGAGTCCCATAGTGGCAACTGCTTACTATATTTGCCACTACTGCGCTACAGTATAAAGCCTAAACCGAACTAGACCACATGCCACAGAACTATCGATGACCACTGTACAGTTGGGTATATCATGATCCTCTGTATCTTTATGTCACTAGCTACCCTACTATGTCATGCTACTGTATATTTTTGCACTGCATACCATGTATATGCTATTATATCTACTCTGTACGTATTTTTGTTTAATATTCCTCATGCATCTTATGCAAAATCTCCCTGCAGCTATGATTACTAAACTTGTACTGCATTATTGCATCTCTTTTTCTACTGTATGTTAATGTATCCTGTTTGTACCTCAAGTATTCCTTGAAAGTGTTGTTGTATGCTATCCTATCCAGGACCTCTTTGTTAACAAGCGTTGCTCAATGGGGTCTCTTCCTGACAAAATACATAAATAGAAAATACAAAACCAGATCATAGTATGCAATTCTGAAAAAATAGTACTGGTTAACACCCACATCTGACTTGTACCCCTAACAAAATTAGACATTTGTTACCAAAGCCATTAGTAGATCACACTTGCTATGCGCTATTATCCAACAACCAAAACCTGCAAGAATAACTTCTCACTCAAAAGAGAATTAAAATTTAGAGACGCTATGCATCCTGCTAGGTCTCTCTTTCTTGCATGTTGGAAATGTAACTCTTTTATCCTTGACTCCAAGCTCAATACAAGGCATACCCTGTGGAAATCTGGGCTGTTAACTTCTTTCATGCTGATATTGTGCCCAATTTCTTGTTCAGAACATTTTCTCCACCGATACAGTCAATGGGAGCAACGATCTCTCCAGTACATCTGCCAGCCCTTCAATGGATCCCAGTTCCAGCGTTTTCAGGAGCTGCTAACCCAGTTCAGGCCGCAGGATGCAGGAATATATTGCTTGTTGCAACTCCAAGACTGTATCTCCTTGATGTTTCGCGTAGCCGAACAAATGGACCAACTCACTCCAATTATTCAACACTTCTTGTCTTTTCTCTGTACAGGTACCACCTCGCACCAGATTTCCACCCTTGCTCAACCTTAAAGAACAACCCATGTGGACTCCGCAATAACGGCTGCCCACAAATTGGAGTGAGGAAATAGACAACTGTACCACTATACTACAGAGAGAGATTACTTGCAGAATAGCGGGCCAGCTTACAGCCTCACATCAGTGGAGGGAACACAGCTGGAAACAGATTATCCAATATTTCAGAACCCCAGTCATTACAGCCCATTATTTAACTACATGGGATGCCTCCTGCTGGCCGCAATGCAGATAGCCTGGTGGGACCCTCACACGTGTAATGGGAAGGTTGTCTGATTCTATGCCCACACTTTCAACTTCTGGAAGCTGAAATAATGGAACTATTCCAAACCCAGATGAAGCTTACTTCAAAGATCTACATGCTTCTACATTATATCAGGGGTTTTGGGGAAACAAGCCAGAAATCTTCTAGGGATCTTGTTGTTAGCTAGTTAAATAAGCAATTACCAGACTTTGGCTTACGTCTCTAGCACCCAGAGACTGGTGCTTGGAGAGCTACGGTGAATCATATCTACAGATCAGAAAAAATAACATTTTCTGAATGATAAATTTGACCCATGTATGCACAAATGGACGAGTCGCGCAATGCATAGAATGGGAAAAGGACGGGGTCTTCGTCCCACAAAATGTCCTCCTAGGTTTCGGACCTGAATGCAGGTTGAGTCCATTCTCTCTCTCTGTGTCTCTCTCTCTCTCTCTCTCTCTCTCTCTCGGAAGCCTAGATCATGCTGCTATGGAACTCCGTTAGTTGGACTGTGGCCTACTCTGCCCCCTCCCCTCCCAGCAGGACACCGCTAGATAACCAACTGTATGTATCATGGTAGGTGTGGTATGTCACCTTGTCTTATCTCTTGAGGGAGCCCTCACGCTGTCCAAAGGGGGGGTGGGGGGACATCCTTCAGTATACATAACTCATCTGTTTACTGCACTCTGCATATTATATTCTTCAAGAGGTTGACCGTTTCACCTTGTCTGTACATTTATACTAGAGCTATTCTGATCATTTTATGTACCGCCATCGCACCAGTATGAATAAAAATTATATTAACCAAAAAGAAAAGAAAGAAATGTAACTATTTCAATTTAGATATGGCTGTGTCAGCTTTACTGAAGCTGGCACCTCTTCGTCTCATACACTAGCTGCAGATTAGCACAGGAAAACTGCACAATGAAGCGCCCATGCTACAGAATGGTTGTTTTCCACCCATGCTAAGAATGGAAGTACCACCCACACACAGTAATTAATGTCTGATTTTCCTGTATTCAAGCTTCTTGTGGCTCAGTTTAACAACCCTTTACGTAACTCTGATGTTCTCATTTTCCCACTAAAATAATAGAAAACATGTAAGGCAATGTCAAATAGATCCCTTCCCTTGTATCCCATATGGATATCAATTCCATTCAGTATGCAGCATTTATGACACTTCTTTTCATACCAGATTCTCCCCTTTCTTTGTGTACATTGTTATACAAGTAAAATAACAATCCCCTTTACCACAAATCCTAATGGTTCAAGATTCAAAAAACGTTTAGCAAAATTCCATTCAGGTTCACTGCTTAAGACTTCAAGATCCCATGATGCTGGCTGCAGGACAGAAGGTACACTGGCCTACCTTGTACGTCCCTTGTTAGACTGACCAGAGTTTACAACTCCAAAACCTTCAGCGTTTTCACATTGTTCGATACGATATTTTACTGAAAATATGTTCAGTTCACCCCATCACTCTAGTAGGTACGAGTAGTAATTTCTGTGTCTAGCGAAAAAGAAAACAACACATACCCTGGACAATGTCACAATACCCATCAGATGCACAATGTGATCCACTGAAGCTAAAGTCTATTTATGTTTCCAATGAGGAAAACACTAGTTTCATCTCACTTTGACCCTGGATCAGCTGAAATGGTCAAATCTGAACCACTGTTGCAAAGGTCAGTTTTTTTTCTTGCTGGAGAAGAAATGATTTGGGAATTTCACCTAGAAGTTTGCTTTTCGTAGCCGAAACTATACAAACTGCACATTACCATGATGCGCAAATGCAAACAAAAAATAATTCAAAGACAAGTTTAACGTAGCTCATGAACATTTTGACTCATATAAAAATAAAAAAGCCAAAAGACTTTAAATCTAGAACAGTCAATTCCATCTTAGTAGTCTAAGATGTAAAATTGATCAGCTTCATACTAAAGCAACATGTTTAAAAGTGCAATGAAAAATGCAGTAATCTCCTGGAAGGTGTGGAGGTCATGATTTCATCAGGATACATGATCCCGCACAGCTGTAGCTGCAAGACACTGTAATATATGGATTTTCAGAGAGTTAAAGGTTTGTTTGAAGTCATGTATGTCAAACACGTTCAGCAAACAGCTGAGGGGGTCATCCTGTCACGGCAGAACTATTCACCGAAGTGACAAAAAAATATTCAAGGGGAAAGTATTTGAAACACAGCAAATTTAAACTGGGGGAGAAAAAACGTTTTCCTGTGAAAAAGCAGACATAAAAAAAGGCAACACCAGACTTGCCTAAAATATAAATACCGAGATGCCTCGACCTCATTTCCACTAAATCCAGTCCCTTTTGAAAGTAGCTGACTTCCCAGCTTGAATATATTTATATTAAAAAGCATAACAAACAAACCATGTATTAGACTACAGTAAAGCAAGCTATGTACTCCCTAAAATCCCACACAAACACATTTCAGAGTCCAATGGAATCCGAGCCAGACAGAAGGGACCATTTTCATTTTTGGGCAAACAGATTTTTTGTAATTGCTGTTGGTTTAAAATAACACACAACTACAGTTCCCATCCTCACCTTTCTCGGAGGAGGCTGCATGTTGAGAGGGTCTGGAGAGAAACATAAATCCAATACAAAAGGTGCACTCCACGGGGTGAAAGCGGCCGAGACGGGAGCCCGGATTGCGCCGCGCTTCGTCTTCCCGAATCAAAACAGAGATTGATGGCTGGTGTATCTACCTCAGGCGGCCATGATCAACTCTGAGCCTAGAGAGCCACGGCGGAGGAAATATGCTCCACTGCTGCAAGAAAATAATACAGGAGGAAAAAAACTTCAATGGCAGGACCGGGAATTTCCGGCTCAACAGCGACCTAGGGTGGAGAGCTGCAGCATTCCGAGGAGAAGAACGGGGGGGGTTGTATTTTGGTTGGATAATTCCTAGTGTGTGTATGCTGAAGGGAAGACTGGACAAAGCAAAGTGCACAGCGCCCTGCTGCGGCCTGAGTGGGGATCAGCGGTCGCGCAGCGGCATCGCTTTGCTCGGCAACAAGGACGGCGAGTCGAGCCCTCGATCGCAGCCAATAGGACGCAGGCATATAGAGTCAAACTTCGTAAGCGTCGATCGAAGCCGCTTTCTGATTAGGGTGTAGGGTCACATACTAAGGCAGGGTTTGCAAGTTGACTGGAGCAAGCGGAGCAATTCTGGACCCTGACCATTGATTTCGGTTACTCATTGTTAATATCTGATATTCTCTGGTGTTATAATATGATTTTTTTGCTTTTAAATTATGCATAAAACTAAGTTCTGCTGAATGGTTTCTCTTACAATGCAGTTCCTGATTTTATAGGGTTACCACCTTTTAAGAAGCCCAAAGTGGGACATTTCTTACTGAAACATGATTTTTCACAGGACAGTAGGTAATCTCGGCCAATGTAACAGACTTGTTTTCTCTGTATGATTAGAATTAAGGTTAAGTATTGTTTTATTTTTTATTTTATTGGTTCTAGGATTACAATTACTGTTGAGCCAAGGCTCTTTTACAAAGGTTCCGCGTCATTGGTTACAATTAGACAAACATGAGCGAAGTTAACATTATATAAAAAAGAAGAAAACCAAGTTACGGTGGAAGATAATGTGAAACTTGGAGTGAAGAGAGGAAATGAGGAGCGGGGTAGTCACGGACAAAAGGAGGAGGGAGGGGTAAGGGAGTAGCGTTTGAAATAGGGAAGGTGGGGGGGTTGGAAAGCAGAGAGAGGAGAGGGGGTAGGGGGATACGAGAGAAGCTGAGCAGCCAGGTGGCATTGTGGTGGGTAGGTGGGGGAATGTGCAAAAGTTGAGGCTGCGTGCTGGCAAGTGTTGGAGGAGATGAGGATCCACTAGGGCATCTTCAGCTACGGAACCAAACAACGTGCTTAGCCACAACAGTCACAGGGGCTGGAGGCAATGAGTGAGAGGCAGAGCTGGGACTTAAATGTACTGAGCAGTAGTGTGGAGGAGATGTCACAAGGTAGGCCGTTGTACCAACTAGGAGCCTGGTATTCAAAGGACCTTTGACCTCGTGCTGTGCGGCAATGGGGGATTTGAAGAAGCTGAGGTTTTGATCCCTGGTGATGCGGTTGAAGTTTCTCAGTTGTATGAGAGCACAGACACGGGGGGCAAGGCCCAGCATTATTTTCTTGGTAGTAATACAAGTTTGGTGTTCTATTCGATTGGCAAGATTTAGCCATCCGGTTTGAGAATAGAGGTCACAAGTGTGCATTAGACGTTGGGAGCCAGTGACAAGTCAGCAGGCCTTTTTGAGGGTAGTGGATGCACATTTAAGTGCAGTAGCTGTAGCAGAGCCATAAATGATAAGGCCATAATCAGAGATGGTGATGATAGAGCTCTGGACGGCGATAGCCAGTGCTTCAGGAGTTTGGCGTTTCCTGTGACGGAATAGCAAGCCCAGTCGGGAGCTAGCAGCTTTTGCAACATTATTTATGTGGGCAGTGTAGGAGAGGTGAGGTTCAAGGGTGATCCCAAGGTATATGAAGGTTTGGACCTGTCCCAGAGCGGCACCTTGTCTGGTGATAACTGAGAGTTGGTGGTGCTTATGTTTATTATGGGAACTGCTAAAAATCATGGCCTTGTTTTTTTTTTTTTATTAAGGATCAGTTTGTGCTTTGTGAACCAGTTCTCAACAGAAGAGAAGCCGAGCTGGGGGGTTATCTTGCAGTTTCTTCGGGTCCTGGTGGGAGGCAAGGATTACCACATCATCAGCGTACAGTATGATTTGTTCAGTACAGGAGTCTGGTAGTGAGTTAAGGAACAAGCTGAACAGGAGAGGGCCCAAGACAGAGCCCTGGAGGACTCCGGGGAGAACAGGTTTGGAATCAGAGAGCACATCTGCAATTTTTACACACTGAGTGCAGTTTTCGAGATAGCTTTTGAACCAAGAAGTTGATTCAGTGGAGATACCAGCGTTTTTTAGTTGTACCAACAGGAGGCAATGGGGGACAGAATCGAAGGTTTTGGTCAGGTCGATATAGATAGCACCAGTAAGTTGTTCATTGTCAAGGGAGCTGTGAATGGCGCCAGTGAATTCAAGCAAGGCAGAGGATGTACTATGACCTTTTCTGAAGCCGTGTTGCAGTCTGCAGAGAATGTTATATGTGTCCAGATACTTGGTAAGTTGATCCTCTACAATACTGTCTAGTGCCTTTGATAGGGGAGGCAGAATGGAGATAGGGTGGAGGTTCGCATGGTCGGTCTTATCACCACTTTTGTGGATTGGGTAACAGTGGCCATTTTCCATTTGTATGGGAATTGGCTGAGGGAAAGGGAGAGGTTAAAAATCTTGGTGAGGGGCCCAAGTACCTTGTCAAGCGTGAGGGCCAGCAGCTTGAGGTCAAGCGTGTCATTGCTTGTTCTATATTTGCTAATGGCTTTAGCGACATAATTTTGGACTTGATGCTTTTTTACTGCTTTAAAGTAGAAGGGTAGGTGACTGGCATGGGTGATGGAATTGGGGGAAATAGAAGTATTAGCATCTTGGAAGAAATCAGAGGGGAGAACATTGTAGTTTCCTAATTGCTTCTGTTGTTTCTTACCATGTTATAATATTTTAGTTAAGGTATTATAGTTTTCTGCAACATTTAGTCTAAAGTGGGAAATATTTTTTCTACTGTAAAGTCAGGACAAGTAGTATTTTTAATGTTTTTTTGCAGGACACAGCTTCCCAAATCAGGACTGTCCTGTGAAAATCAGGACAGGTGGTAACCCAATTCCTGAAGCACAGTATGATTTATTTCAAAAGTTTCACCAGGAAATACATACTGAGCTGTTAACAGCCATTTCCACATGTGTCCTGGTGGAAAGGGGAAAGGGAGGACAACGAGGAACACAGTAAAGACTCTGAGGAAGGACTTGGTTGATCCGAATGCTTAGGCATTGTTTTCTTTTTGTAAAATCTATGTTGGTCCAATAAAAGGTATCAAACCTTTTGCTTCTGGATCTGATCTTACAAAAACCAATACGGCAACTAGTCTATTTCTGTATGTGCAAAGACAGGGATTGCGAGAATTAAAATCCCTAACTATTACAATACAGTGCTGGAGGATAACCTCATTTGCACTTAGAATGTAATAAAGTGCTGGAGGATAACATTTGCAATGTGCAGAGGCAATACTGCCTTCAGGGAGTTCAGGATGGGAGCGTAACCACCCAGTCCCCTGGGGATACTAGAATCCTAACAGTATTATTGTTAGGAAGGCAGCTGGTAGGGAGCTCATTAGGGGCTCCTTATATAATGACACCATTGTTTACTCAGCTAGCCTGAGGGAAGAATGATTAGGTCATTTGGAACTCTTGCAGCAGCATAAGCCACACTGTGTGGATAGCTGCTCTGGGGAGCTTAGAATGCTCAGTGTTCAGTCAGAGTCTGTCAGAGTGTGAGCTTGAGTGAGGACGTGAGAGTGGCAGAAGGATTGTGAATGGGCCCTGAGGAGAGGGTCCAGGATTTCTCACCCTAGTGGCATGACATTTCCAGTGAAGTGGTGGAGAGCAGTGCCACAGCAGGATTTGCTGATTTCTACTCCTGGTAAAGTGGAAGGAACTGCATGTTCTCAGTGGGCTCAAGGGGCAATCCCCTGAATGTTCTGTGGTGTTTTCAGCTGCCCTGGATAGGACCTGAAAAGAGACTGTTTGATCAGCTACCCAGGAGAGTGCCTTTCTTTTCCGTTTGTTGTTCCATGCCCTGTGGACAGGACAACCTCTATGAGTACTGTTCTAGGAGACCAGATCTCCATGTTTTTAGGGGATTCGGTAGTCTGGGGTGCGTGTGCCCATAGATAAGGCTGGATCGCACCTGTCAGTGCCCCTAGTTCCACCCAAGTGAGTGAAGTACTCTTAATCTGTTCACCCAAGTGAGTGCAGTTTTGTTCTTTGGTCACTCCAGTGAGTGACGAGTTAAAGTGTGGGACCTCTAGCATTTCAGTGGGGAATGAGGGTTTCAGTGGTGTAACCCTGAAGAATGGCAGAGACTGTCGGTTGGGGCCAAGGGTGGGAGGAACGCCATCTTAGCGCTTACAAGGCAGGGCTTCCTGGTTCCTAAAGGGCACCAGTTTTTTTTTTTACCTGAGCAACGGCCAAGCTGCAGGTTAAGGTGTGTGACTCAGTTTCACTAAAGTGCTCCTATGTTCAAGAAGAGTTGTGAGTGTGTAGCTTAGATTCACTAAATGACACTCATGGAATGAAAATGTTCCTGTGCGTGGCCAGGTGTCCACTAATGCACCTTTTGGGAATTTGGGAAGAAGATTGTTCTGTTCTTGTTCATGAACTGTACTGCATGCAAGGAGAGTTTGTGAATTGTTCCTGTACAGCCTGTACCGACCCTTGGGGGGCCACTTCTGCTTTCACTTTCCATCTGTTGAATAAAGCTATACTGCACAATCCCAGTTACTGTTCTGGAAATTCCGATTATTGCTTCTGGTTGCGTGGATTTACTGGGGCCCCCTCAGCAGATTAGATCTAGCATATGCCTAGCCACCTCCACCCAGGACCTGGATTGTGTTATTTACACAAGGTTCATGTTGTTTTGTTTCCGTACTCCCACCCCTCTCTTCCCCTGGAAAATGAGCCAGGTATACATCCTAATGCCAAGGGTGGTACCTACCTTTTTGTAAAGTAAAATGGTATGCCAGTATATGGGCATCAGTGTTTCCAGATTTTAATGGGGGGTGCTCACTAGTTAAAAAGTGGCCTGGGGGTTACAGAAGCAATTGTTGTCAGTTGGGGAGGGTGGAAGGGGGACTGTTCTAGTATTGGTGCAGGGCAAATAGGGAGCAGAGGTAGGAGAGTGGTGGGCAACAGCCCAGGGACCGGTATCAGGGGCAACCGCAGCAGTAAGTAGTGAAGTCATGGAGGAGAGTGAGTGCTGGGAAGAGGCAGAGTGGATGGTAAGAGGGAGGGACCCTTAGAACATAGGAAAGCATTGATAACTCACCCAGATTTGCATATCTAAAACATGTTTATTCAAATACACAGAAATTCATAGGGCTGTACACACCACCAAAGTTTAAAGGAAATTATCCCTTCCACAGGGTGGACTGGGATCCCTTAATTAAAACATAATATGATATTATGTTTTAGGGTTTTATTTTCCACCAATTATTTAAATAAATTGGTATATCAGAAATATAAACCCCTTCACCAGATGGTTATATCAGAAACATAAACCCCTTTACCAAACCTTACTCACCAAATGTGTAACATATCTACTATCTGTGTTCAACTACTATATATTCCATTTTGTAAATTTTAATATTTCTTTGCTGTAAATTTAACCCCCATGCAAAAAAGGATTACTAGTTTTGATGCCCAGTTGGCATCGGGAGGTGTAATTAGTGCTGCCAGGCCGGCCAGAGGGTGGGGCTTAGCAACACGAGGGAGAATTCAAGCACCCACTGGTCCGCGTGGAGACCGTTGGTGAGGGAGTTTTTCATGAAGAGTCATCGAGGAGTAAGGAGCGGCTGATGCCAGCTCCACGACCTAGGGGAGGGCCTCCAGTCAGGGCTGGATAGGCCCGGGGTCCGAGTGGGGAGATTGCCCTCCCAGCACACAGCAGCTGTTCCCACAGCCCATCTGTGGGGTGAAACAGGAATACAGGTAGTGTTTGAGCAGAGGGAAGTTAGTAGGAGCCTGTCCGGCTCCGTGGAGAAGGGATCTGCTGAGGTGGCTGCCACAACAGGGATTGGATGTCATGGTGGCAGTGACGCATCCGGAGGGGTTGCAGTGGCAGGCAGCCCTCTTGCCCTTTTGTGTCCGCCTGCATCGTTTGTGAGGGTAGCTGTGGAGAGGGATTCCAGAAGCTGTGCTGGTTAGTTGGGGTGGCTGCCGTCCTGTGCGAACCCTGCCCGCTGATCAGCAGGCAGTTAGCCCACAGAAGAAAGGACTGTGTCCAGGTGTCATCCATTTATCCCTGTAAAGAGAGGTATTTAAGCTTTGAAGTGCTGGTATATGCCCAGCCCCCACTGGCAGGGGAAAAGAAAAAAGTAAAGAGGGACTGTCTGTAAGAACACCTCTGAGTGTTCAAAGGGAATCAGAGCCCCCTATGGCTCAAATCAAAGGCAAATAAGGTATATGGATCCAGGTTCAGGACCCAGGTCCTCCAAGTGTCTGAGCCATGGCTGATGGCTGTAGTCGGGTGTGGGAAGAAGGTACTGATCAATTGGAATGTAACTTTTCTCCATGGAGCTGTTTTCTGGTTTGAGCTGTTATGGACACAAAATAAAAGGTGCCTGATTGCTTCTGATTTCTGCCTGGGGCTAAATAATTTTATATCCTGCTGTGTTGTGCTGTGCTTCGCTAATGAACTGTCTCCTCAGATCTTAAAAGTGGTTTAGTGCCCACCAGTCAAGAGGGGAGGAAGAGAGCCATCGGCCTGCATCTTGACGGCAATCCAGCTGTCACAGAGGAATCCCAATCTACAAAATCTAAGGTACTGTGTTTGAAATCCTGCTCAGTTATATTTCTGCTGCTCAGTCCAAGTGTTGGTGCCCTACCCCTTTCTCCGTGACAATTACACCACCAAAACCCCCAGACAGGGAAAGTGGTGGGGGGGGGTAGCATCTGCTAAGAAATCACCTCAGGGACTGAGAGTAGCAGCTGCTGTCTGTCTGCCAGTGTGAACTAAGTCAAAAAATCCCAGTGCAGGAGTGATTGAAAGAACTGCAAATAATTGTGTACTTTGAAAAAAAAACCCCTTAGTTGAAAAGAGGAGCAGGGCAAGGCTTACATAAAGAATTATAATAAAGTAGTCTGACTGAGGGCACCTGTATCAAAACCATTTCTCAATATCACTTATTCCAACTGTACCATATGTTTTTTGCATACATTTCCCATTTCTTCCTCATACAGCTATTAAAATTGCTCCTTATATTTATACATATAATGATTGTCATCTGAATTGCTTTACTCTGTATTGTTCGATGATTTTCTGTTTTTGTCTAATCCATTGTTTGATGTCTTGTACTGTTGTGATACCTGAAACTGCTGTTTCTTCTGTCTGTAATTCTCCCGGGTTGTGCTTGAAAATAGGCAATGTTTTTGTCTAGTGCACCTAGCCAGTCAACAAAAACGAAATAGATAAATATGGAAGTCATGTACAGCAAATGAATTGTTAAAGTACTCACTCAGTCTCTGTCATATACTTCAGTGCCCTCTGGCTAAAGAATATAGAATAGTGCGTGTTGTAAAACTTTCCTGTAATCTTACAAAGGAACTACTATCTTCATTATTACAAAGCTCCTGCTTCAGCGTACCATGCAGTTAAGTGCTGTGGCTTGACTTCCCACTTCCATTTTGAGTAGGAGCACCAGTGTGAACTAACTAAAGGCTTTACTACACACTGTGCTCCCCTGCAGCATGGCACTGCACTGTTACATGCGATGGCATGACGCAGATGTGCCTGGTGTCAGGATGTCAACTATCCATTGCCAAGTGCACCATGATCTCAAATAGGCGTAAATACACATTTTCTACATATCTAGTAAACGAGTTTAATGTAAGATGCATACCCTTTCATATCTGCACAGTTACCGCTCAGTTACATGGGCACTTGATCGCAAATGCTCAAACATGATGAGCAAGATATGGTACAGTTGAAATAAGTGATACTGAGAAATTGTTTTCATACACGTGCTCTCAGTAAGATGGTAGACTATTTTATTTTAATTATTTATAGCAAAGGAATATGTAACCCCCAGCCAGGTATGCCGTTTCTATCTTGACAGCACTGCCTGGTGGTCTGGGTTCGGGGAGAAATATTTCACTCGGCACATTGGCTAGGTTTGGCTACTCTGCAACAGGGGCACCCAAGTAACTCCGGACACAGGAAGCAATAACTGTAATGTCCAATACCAGAAGTTGGGATTCTAAAGTGTGTTTTTTATTCACATCCAACAGAATAACAAAGCATAGATGGACCCCTACGGGGCTACACTCTTGGTAATGCAGATTTATGGAGATCAGAACACATCCACTTTACACTGAAACCCTTAGGTCTCGAAACACTATAGGCACTCTGCTCTAACTAAGCTCTTTTTTGGTTTTCCTGGCTCAGCTCCCTTGCCAGCCACTTGGACTACCTTCCTTCCATGGCTTGGCTATCATGCCAGCCCTTTGGACACTTTCAATATAGCATGGAAACATTTACTGGTGGCTCCCTAAACCACCTATGAGCACTTCTGGCTCCATCATGGAATCTTCCTCATCAATCCCATGTCTGGGTACTTTCCTCAGGCACTGGCCAAGTACCTGAGAGAAAGCAACAGGTGTCCCAAACCAAACCTGTAGAGGTGAATTTGGTTACTACTGATGGGGGTCTCCCACCTCTCGCTCCCATAATTCATACCTGGCCATTCCTCTGGACTGTAACACCTCATTCTTGAAAACACTTTGCTGTGTAGATTCTCTTTAAATGTATTCACATTCAATCTACTGTCTTTACATCCCATTTGTGCTGAACTTGAACATATTTAAGATGTGGCTGTGTTCATTACTGTAGACCCCCCACAGAGTTAAACAGTCCAATCCCCACATCTTCCAAACTGTGCTTGTCTGTCTTTTCCTGTCCCCACAGTAGCAGTCACTTTAGTTTCATCTTGTTTCAGGTGAAAACACATTGGTCCTTCAGCAGAGCGAACTCACCCATTGGTTGCAGGTGCCCCACAGGCGTTTTCTCTTCAAAGAAATCTCGTCCAGAACTTCTGGTGCCTCAGCACAAACTTAACTCAGGCAGCTTATTTTTCCCTAGCCGGACCATGGGGTTTGCCTCTGGAAACAGGCTGATTCCTTCCCCCCCATCCCCACAGGGATGGGGCCTTGAACCACTGAAAGCGGTCTCTACCACTTCACTTGGCTCTTCTTGTGTTCCTCTTCAGGTGAGAATACACACCTCTACAAAAAAATAGCTCTTTGACAGAGCTTAGGACTCTGAGGGCCTGATTACAGCAGAGCACTTCCTTCCTCTACTACAGACTGCAACAGACTGACTTCAAATTCCCCAACGTTCTTCTCTAACCTCCAACTGCGACATTCCAGTGTGGCTGATGCAGCTGTGACTGTTCTAAAATGACATCATCCCTCAGTCTCAGCTAAGACTGAGAACAGAGTGAGACAGTATGAAATCCATTTAACTGGAGTTTCACAAGCTGCCTTCCCTGCCTACCACTAGGTCTAACTGGGATTCTTGTAACTCCGGGTAACAGGGGTGTTACAAATAGAAAAATTTACAAAATGAAACTATGACAGTGAAACACCGATGACAGGTATGTTACATATTTGGTGTCTGGTAAAAGGGTTTATGTTTTTGACATAATTTATTTAAACAGATGACAGAAAACAGTACGATATTATTTTTTTAATTAAAGGTATCCCACTCCACCCTGAGGAGGGGGTATTTCCTCCAAAACACTGGTGGTCTGTGGGGCTCTATGAATTTCTGAGCATTTAAATAAACATAATTATATGTAAGCAAGTCTGGGTGAATGGTTTGTGCTTTCCTATGTTCTAAGTATCTAAGAGTTTTCCATAGGAACAGATTGCTCCATGATTATAGTTTTTCACCTTCACAGTTCCGTGAGTTGTTCTGGATTCCATCCTGGAAGGGGGAGAGACACCCTTGTTTGAGGATCCAGAAAGAGAAGGCATCTTCACCAGCAATGGAGTTCCTTGAGAGTGTGAGAGAGCAATAGCCAGAGTTGTGAAAGGGGTAGGATATGGTTGAGGAGGAAGAGAGTAGAGAAACAAGAGAGGAGGGAGGGAGCCAAACCAGTATTTATAGATTAAGGAAGCATGCAGGACGAGGCATCTGGTCTCAAGGGAGGGGAAGGAGAGGGAGGACAATATGGTGTGTACAAGGATTCTGGGTAACAAACACTGGCATATCTACAACCATGGGGTGGGGCAAAGAAGCACCAAAGGGTTGTTTGTGGCTTAAAAATGTTATTTTTCTAAGCTACACCCCTCTATTTTCCCTAACGCTATCATAGAGAGCTTTCTCGATTTAGGATATGTATACAGTAGAGTAGGACCACAGAGTTGTATTAAATAGAACTCTGTGATTAGGACACTTTACTCTTAATGTGCTCAGAAAAGCATATAGGTGTTTTAATTTGCTGACCTATGTTGGC
Organism: Neoceratodus forsteri; assembly: GCA_016271365.2. NCBI lineage: Eukaryota > Metazoa > Chordata > Ceratodontiformes > Ceratodontidae > Neoceratodus > Neoceratodus forsteri. The sequence continues at coordinate 1,213,746,156 of CM057458.1, forward strand.
AACAAATACGGTAGATAAAGTGGAGCACCCAGGAGCGAAAAAGAAACACAGAGCTGTATATCGTAATTGCTCAAACTTACATTTATTTGGTGCCATGACAATAGCTAAAAATTGCAACAGATCCATGCACTGCTCTGTGTTTCTTTTTAGCTCCAGTGTGCTCCACTTTTATCTATTTGCTGTGATTGAATCTGTTGTTAGCAATGGAGCATCTCCTGGTGTACCCCCCCCCCCCTTGCTTACCATCTTGACTGTTGGAGGCTGCACGGGTTTCCCTATTGGTTTTGTGAGAAAAAAAAAAACAAGCTAATGAACTGCTTTTTCATTTTGGTTGCACATGATATCGCAGGTGCCAAAACTATATTATAGTTGTCTTTTGTGTTGTCCACATTTTTTCCAGCTTTCTACCACAAATATGGTGTTGGGGAAGGTATGAACAACCCTGGCAGCAGTAGTGATCCTGTTGGCTTTACCATTATGGTATTCAAAGTTACGAGTGAATGAAATCCCTTCTTAACCCATTGGAGCCTAGACAGGTATCTCTGTACTAGGGGAAACAGTGCATTTATCCGTTGTTATTTTCCAAAGGGTTAATGAATAGTACAAACACTGAATCGCAGGACATGGTCCAAGATGCCAAAAATGCTTTTTGTTCACTGGAGAGGAACATTTTGAAGGGTTGCAGGATGTTTTTGCATAACACAACCCTGAAAGACCTCCTAGAAATTAAATGTGTTCCAAGGGGACTGTATCCTAACAAAAAAAAACAGCATAAGGCACAGAGGACTCAAAGTTCATGAACAAATAGTGGGACCTGATGGAAGATGCAGCCCTCAGAGCAGTACGGCTTGCTCTTGATCATGCCGCTTCTCTCCATGAGGCGGTATCCAAAGATATTGAGATAAAAGAGCAACAATTAAGAACACTTGCAACCGCAGAGGAACTGGGAAGTACACAAAATGTTAAATGTTAAAGTTACTAAATATGACAAACAAATAAAAGCAACAAAGCAGAAAACGTTTTTGCTAGATGAGAATGATTATAAATTCAATCAAGTTTTTGACTGGCGAGACTGAGAACAACAAGTACAACAACCAAAATCTGCATTGAAACAGAACTGATGTATAGGCACATTAATGGAGTACACTACAGGTCTAGTGACACCGAAAGCTCTACATCTAGTTTTTTAGGGCATTCATCACCTCCCCAACAATGCCAAAAACAAGAAGCCCTGAGATGCAGCAAGCAAAGGCTCGCTGCCAAGAGTCCTTCAGGGAGGGAGGAGGAATACAAGGCAGGGTATGCCCCATTGATCTCATTGTCTCCTGAGAATTGTGCTGCAACTTGTACTTCTTCAGTTATCAATTTTTCACATAGTTCTTTGACTCCCGAATGAAGAATCAGTACTGAATAAGGGTTTATTATTTGTGTAAACAACAGATGTTAGCCATTTCCAAACTGTGGTAGGTCTACATCTTTTTGCCCAGACACTGTGCTAAAGAGAATGATGTTGAGCCATCCAGTTCACAACACTCTGAAGTGCTGATGGATGGCACATTTTCACTAACACCCGTACGCCCAAGAGCCACTTTTTGTCCTGCACTAAGTTCAGTGGTCTCCACCTTTGTTTAAAAATGTGGTGGCACTGGATACTCCGCAGTACACTGCTGAAAGAAATTGACAGGTCTCAGACAAAATGCTCTGCGAATAACTGAGTGGGAACTGTATATAATCTCTCTCAAGGATACAGCACATAGGGTGCTAAGACAAGGATTTGTCAAGCAGTATATTTTAGAGTCTGAATATAAGGCTTTGCATGTTGCGTTTCTATGGTGCCAACACTATACACATTACCTAAAAAGCTTCACAAGAATCTCTACAGTCCTCCCAGAAGGCCTATTATTTTGGTTAAAGGGTTGATCGTAGAGCGTATATCAGCGTTTGTGGATAGTTTTTTGCAGCCCCTGGTGAAGAGTCTATGTTCATATGTAATTGACCTTATGGAGGTTCTAAATCTTGTTGAAAAACTTGTGATGGATGATATTTGGTATTTTGTAACCCTGAATGTAGACTTGTTGTATATTAACATTCCACACCAGGGGGGCCCGGATGCATTTAGATATTTCTTTGACACAAGCCCGGAGAATGTTACTGTACCAACAACATATATTGTGGGGTTAGCAAAACTGGTCTTGTAGCCAAATACGCTTTTATTTCAGAACATGTATTATAAACAAACTAAGGGGGCTGCCATGGGGGCCACTATGGCCCCCAGTTATGCAAACTTTTACACTGACAAATGGAAGGATGTGTTATAGGACAACCTAAGAAACCTTTTTTTTTTTCAGTTTTGGGGTTTACGGTATTGTTATATTGACGACATCTGATTGTCTGCTCAGAGGCAAGATTCTCTGAATTTATGATTAGCATGAGCCCACCAATCCAATTGGAGGCAGTATAGCGCAGTGGTCTAAGGCTCTGAGCTGCAAATCTGGTGACATCCAGCAGACCAGACCTGGGTTTGAATCCCACAGCTTCCACTTGCATACTGTGTGACCCTGAGCAAGTCACTTAACTTCCTTGTGCTCCCAGGTCACTCCTGTAAAAAAGCTTTCAGTGGTTAAACAACTGAAAATAAAAAATCTGAACTTACATTTTAAGGCTATCATCCAGAAAGAAGTTGGGCTAGATTTTCAAAGTCCAGAGAATGCTGCAAGCCTCTGATGCACCAGTCATTTAGCACAAGAGGCTTATGGCGCTCTCTCAGCTGGCAATCAGGAGTTGCTGTCCTGTATGCCGATTGCCACAAGTTATACCAGCTTTGTGCTGGTCTAGCTGCATCAAGCCAAGGCACGCTTTGCACATTTGGTAGAAACTGCAGTAAAGTGGGAAAACTGTTGTAACTGTGCCCAATGTACTAAAACTGGGTGCAGTTCTGGCAAAGGTGTTTGGCGTAGCTGTGCCCAAAAAATAGGTGTGATGCGGAGCTTGACGTGTCACCCTTTGAAAATCTGATCCCTTACATTTTTGGGTTTGTGGATTTTCAAGATGGGAGATGATGCAGGCACAAACCTTTTCCAGAAACCTGTGGATGGGAATAGTTTATTATTGTCAAGCAGCTGCCATCCCCCACGTGTCGCTAGGAACATCCCTAAAGGTCAGTTCGTTTGAACCCTATGTAACTGTACTAGGGATGCAAATTTCAGGACTAAAAAAAGTGATTAGATTCAGAAGTTTCATGAAAAGGGGTTCAGTGCTGCTGTAACTGATTTGGTTGTACAGTGCATGAATGAAATGCCACATGAAAGCAGACTGGTCCACAGATAGAGGTAATCCATTAATTTGTCACATAATCAATGTAATTTAATCACAGCAGTGGTTCCAGGGAAGTAAGGCAAATACTCAGTAGAAATCAGGGTATTTTGCACACTGATAATTATGGAACCAGACTGGGAAGGGTCCTAGGATGATATAAAGATGTCCTGGGACAGTAAAATATGAGTTGTGTCTAGCTTTGACAAAGTACAGATAACAAATATCCCTTGGTTACCACCTCCAACAGTAGGAACACGGAAATGTGGCAAGTGCAAATATTGCCCATATGTCAAAACCACAAAAATGTTCAACAATCCAAGTGATGGAAAGATAATAGAAATGTGTGTCTCTGTGAACTGCAACACTTTTGAGGTTGTGTACCTGCTGGAATGCTCCTGTGGAGCCTTGTGTCTGGGCTGTGCCGTGCACCGATTTTAAAACTAGGATTGGCCTGCAGGTATGTGTGTAACAGAAAGGTGACAAAAATATGCTTTTGTACAGCATTTTAAATCCTCTAAGAGTAGGGTGCACAATATCTCCTTTACAGGGACTTAAAAAGTGTCTCTGGGAGCAAGGGGTGGGGACTGGGAACAAGTAACTGGACAGAGAGATAGAGAGTTTTTGGATTTTTGCTGTTGGGGCATGGGAGGGGAGGGGCTTGAATGACTATTGATTTGGCAGTGGTTTTATAATAGTTATTTTTAACAATATATATTAATATATAATGTGATTTAATGTGCAAAGTGGCAAGTATATTCAGAATCCCATTCCACTTCCGTAAACTGTCCTGTATTACTGTATATGGATTTTGTTGTGTATGCACATTATTGACTTGTAATGCATAGTACTGATATAGTTTCTCTGTCTTCACAGCAAGATGAAAAAATATCCATTTGGGATGTTATGTACAGCCTGTCTGCATAATTAAGGATATGTGGAAATATGTTTATCTCATCAGTTTTTAAATACCTCATACACTAACATTTTCTTTGAATTTGTTGTACATAAAACATGGTTTTAAAGGGATACTGTCAACCCCTAAGGTCTCAAAGTGTCCCTAGTTTAAAACGCACATATTGTGATTGCTCACATTCTGTAAAGACTGCTAATGTAGCTGGTTGTTTGATTCTGAACTTGTTTTTCTTCTAAAAAGTGAAAAACAGCCCACACAAAAACACGTTTCTTTACATTCATAGATCAACTCCCTGTGCATCTTTCCTGGACTTACGGACACTCCCAACACTACTACAGAACTAGCAGCACCTCTGTCAGCCATGTTCATTGAGTCACTCAACACAGGAGTGGTTCTGGAGGACTGGAAGAGGGCTCATGTAGTCCCTCTACACAAAAGCGGTAGTAGGGAGGAGGTGGGGAACTATAGGCCGGTCATCATTTCAAACAATAGGTTTTATCATTCAGATGACCTAAAGGTTTCAAAGCAGTGTACAAAGGCTGCAGGGAGGGCTAGTGGCATGCTGGGGGTGTATAGGCAGAGGTATCACTAGCCGAAGGCGGGAGGTGGTGATGCCATTGTATAAAACACTAGTGAGGCCTCACCTGGAGTACTGTGTGCAGTTCTGCAGGCTGCACCTTTGCAAGGGCATAGATAGGGTGGAGGGGGTCCAGAGAAGTGTGACCAAGATGTTACAGGGATTGCACCACAAAACATATGAGGAGATATTAAAGTACCTCAATATGTACTCACTGGAGGAGAGGAGGGATAGGGGGACATGATAGAAACATTCAAGTATCTCAAGGGCATAAATAAGGTGCAGGGGGGAGTCATCTTCCAATGTAGAAAGAGTACAATAATGAGGGGGCATGATATGAAATTGTAAGGGGGCAGGTCAAGAGGAAATGTGAGAACATTTTTCTTCATAGAGAGGGTGGTGGACACATGGAATAGTCTGCCACAGGATGTGGTGGGAGAGAGCACAGTGGAGGGATTTAAACATTCCTGGGACAGACACAAGGGAACCTTGGGGTGGGGAGGGGGGATGAAAAGTCACTGACCAGATAGGGTCAGAGGCTGCAATCAAGTATAGGGCTTACAGGCAGACTGGACGCTCCTAGCGGTCCTTGTAGTTTATTTATTGATTTATCGAGGTCTAGGCATTACAATACCTTTGAATCAAGAGTTCTTTTACAAAGGTTCCGCGTCCTTTACTAGTAAATAGTGAAACAATGATGTGAACCAGATAACATACATATAAGTAAAGCATATCAGTAAAATTAAAACATATTTCCAAAGGAGGAAAGTAAGGAAGACACATCATGGTACAATAACAAGAAAAACGTAGTGGTAGGCACAATAAAAGGAAAAGATAAAGTGGGAAGTTGTCACAGTGGTGACATTGTCAAAACAGAGTACTTAGTGACGTAATAAGTTCTGAGAGAACAGAGCAGGTGAGGGTGGGTTTAGGGGAGGAAGGAGGTAGGTGAAGGGGGGCACTGAGTGACTAGGGGTCCTAGGACAGTAGCAGGAGGTGAGAGCAGATGGGGGTTGGGGTCAGAGGGTGGAAAACCTAGGGGAAACAGTTTGATGGGTAAGGTGTAAGTAGTAAGAGGGAGGTGAAGGTCTTTGCAGTATTTAGGAAAAGTATGTAAAAAAGGGGTGCCAGTAGGGACTGGAAGGGCGAGATTAAAGGCTTTAGTGGTTGAATAGATGTGTGCGTGTAAAGGGGGAGGAAGTGCAAACGAACGTAAAGGGATGAGCACTGTGACATGTTAGGGGGTACAATCACAGCAGCTAAGAGTGGCGAGGTGCTGCTGAAGTTTAGACTTGTAGGGGCCAAGCTTTGGTTCCATGACAACTTCATTTAGCGGTTGATGGCCGCAATGAAGCTTCATTTAGCCATTTAGCAAAGTGGGTGCTCTATAGCTGTAGGTACATTGCGTCTGAGTGGTCTGACAGAAAGGGACACTGTAGGATTGATTGGTTGCGCTGTGCGTGCCACAGGGATTAGGTGCCAGCTTTAGTAAGGGCTGGATTGCTGGGGGAGTAAGGCGAAAGCAAACTTTTTTTGCCAACAAACAGGATTGGTATGCAATCCTGCCTTTTAGGTGGAGCCAGCTGGATAGTTTGTAGAGGTCACATGTATGCGTTAGTTTATCTGCACCTGTTAAAAGCCTACATGCCCTATTCAGTGCAATTGAGATACGTTTTATGGTAGAGTCAGTAGCGGAGCCATAGATTACCAATCCATAGTCTATGGAAGGCAGGATAGAGCTAGTTACAGCTATTTTCAGGGCCTCAGGAATCATACAATGGCAGTGTCAGTAAAGGACCCCTAGCCTAGAGTTGATAGCCTTCAAGATATGGTCGACATGAAGGCTGTATGAGAGGGAGCTATCAAGTGTGATCCCAAGGTATTTGAAATCGTGAACTTGCTCAAGCGTACTGTTTTGGTTGTTTATAATGGTAAGGTTAGCTGTTTTGTGTTTGTCTTGAGAGCTTGAGAAAAGCATAACATTGGTCTTTTTATAATTCATGAGTAACTTGTGCTGAATAAACCAGCTCTTGACCAAGCTGAAATTGGATTGCAGATCACCAGATAGAGCGAGCGGGTCCTAATGTTATTGTTGCAGGCTTTCGGGAGGTTATTAATAAAGAGGCTAAATAGGAGGGGGCCAAGGATCGATCCATGAGGGACTCCTGATCTCACTGGGAGGCTACTGGAGAGGGTATCTTAAATTTTCACTTGCTGTATTCTACCCTATAGAGAGCTGCTGAACCAACAAGTGACCCCTTTTGAGAGTCCCAGGGCATGGAGGGAGTAAATGAGGAGTCGGTGGTTGATGGTGTCGAAGGCCTTAGTATGGTCTACAAAGATTGCACCAAGTATGTTAACATTATCCAGGGCCTTATGGATGTGATCAGTAAACTCTAAGAGGGCAGTTGTTGTGCTATAGGCTTTTCTGCAGCCGTGTTGCTGCGGGCATTAAATGTTATATTTGTCAAGGTACTCTGTCAACTGGTTTGTAACGATGCACTTGAGGGCTATAGAAAGAGGGGGAAGGATTGATATGGGGCCATAGTTGGAGTATTATGCCCTATCCTGGCTTTTATAAATGGGAGTGACGACAGCGGCTTTCCATTGTTGAGGGAACTGTCTAAGGGTGAGCGATAAGTTCAGGAGTTAAGTGAGGGTTTTAAGAGTAGTATCAAGCGAGAGGTTAAGTAGTTTTAGGTCCAAGGTGTCACTACTAAACCTGGTTTTACCAAGCACCTTCTGTAGGTATTTTTTTGGCCTTAGCAAGAGAGACTAAAATAAAAAAGGGGGGTTGTTGGGGGGAACCATTGTTTCATCACCTTTCAAGTGGAGACTCATTGAAAAAATCAGGGGGGAGCACCCCACTAAGGTCCATGAAAGCAACATTAAAGGTGTCAGCAATTTGTTTATGGTCCTGTATAGTAGTGCCATTGACTTCGATCAGAGAGGGGGATGATTTATTGGGCCTGCCTGTTAGATTTTTGATGTTTTCCCAGACATTACGGCTATTTTCCCAGGAGTTGGTGAGTTCATTCTTAAAAGTATTCCTGCTCGGCTTTGTGAATTTCTCTGGTACATAGGTTTCTTGCAGTCCTGTATTTCTTCCTGTCACATTGCCGGCCAGATGCCAGTGCATGGTGCCAGAGATTGGCCCTATTTTTCATCAAGCTTAATTGGACCGGTGTGATCCATGGGCTCACTGTGCCCTTTAATTTTCTCTTCTGATAAGGGACAAATTTATCACAGGCAGTATTAAATTGTCTTACAAAGTAATTTAGTGCTTGATCCATGTTGTTGAGCGTATCAAGGGGGACCAGTCACTTTGGGCAAGGAAGGCTTGAAATTGTTTGATCATCCCTTTTTTTAGGACACGCTGGTAAGACACTTTTGCCTGCATTTTAGGGGTGCTGTTTGGTCATAGGAGTGTGTGGTGAAGTTCAGATCTAACAGGGAGCTACTGCCAGTTCTGTAATTTATTCTCGTTGGGCTAGATACCATCTGAGTGATGTTGATGGCCGCAAGAGCATCCTTGTAGGGGTTGGCTTCAGGGGTGAGCCAGTTGACAGTAAAGTCACCCAGGACCACTGACTCCGTGCGTTGATTGCTGTTTTTTTAAACAGTCTTAAAGCCAGATGCTTGGTCACATGGGGGGATATAGACTTCCATTATAGTGAATGATTTCCCCTGCTGTCTGAGGGTTAAATTGACAGCTAGAGCTTGTGAGTAACCTGCAGGGTGCTCAACCAGGATGACATTTGCTTTTAAGGTCTCTTTCGAGTAAATGGCACCGCCCCCATCCTTTTTACCAACTCAGACTTGTCTGAAAAGTACAGGAAGGGAGATTGTGGAGTCAGGTACCTTAGTGGAGAGCCATGTTTGATTGATGGATAGAATATCAGGTTCCTGTTGTGTCACCCAGACCAGCAGGTCATCTAATTTGGGTAGAAGGCTACAAATGTTCATAATGGCTATTTTTAGGAATTTAGGATTACCACTATTACAGTTTGTGTAATGAAGGGGACCGGGGTTGGGGTGAACATTTCCTAAAGGTAGTAGAAGTAGGGCAATGCTAATTATATAATGGGCATTAAAATCAAGCCCAAATCCTGTAATCTCATTGGCTACCTGGCACTCCTCTCCTGTTGTAAAAGCTACAATCACCCCATGGGAAGAGGTGCCAGGCAGCTGCATCTCTAAAACCCATATGAGCCCCTGAAATCACCAACAAATGCCGCCATATTGAACCCCACTAAACTGCCGTGTACCATAGCTGACTGCAAAATTCAAACAGACTTGAGCTGTAACATTTCACCACTCCACAAACTTAGAAACCCTACCTAGGAAAACTCTTACTGACCCCTGTTTAAAAAAATAAACTCTTTCATCTTAACTGTCGCTGTCTTCTCGGTGCTGCCTCCCTCTCGACTCCATGTGCATCACTACTGAACCGAGCTAGTGAAACTCGCTACTTCCTTAAATTGAATATACGCTCTGCTGTTGTACTGCAAGATACATATCTCTTTATTTTCCTGCCCTTTATGTGGCCAATAACCCTCGCACTCAGACTCCTAAAAAATTCACTGGGACCCACTGTCCGAGATCTAAACTACCCCTGCCCCAGTGCAGCTAACTGGAAACATCACTCAATGGCGCACAATCTCTATTAAGTAAACGGCACTGACACACTGCCGCTCGATGCTCTCCCAGACGCTCATCTCTGAAACAATACTACATCAGGAGCTCCATACATTCCATCAGATGTGTTGTGCTGAAAACAAACCAAATCCCCTGACAACGCAGCATCCCAGGACTATTTTTTTTCCTGCGGAAGAATAGCGCATCTATTTTATTAAAAATGTATATATAAAAAAAAAGCCTGATGCCTAACATTTTAATGTTTTCTTTCTTTTACACATTGTATAATTGCAATATGTCACTCGAGGGTATTGGTGATGCCAGGATTTACCCACCCCTGGTGTGTTGTTGGTCACTCGTCTGCACCTCGTGACCGAACAACACCCCAGGGCATGGGTAAATCCTGGCATCACCAACACCTTCTCATGGTATATTGACCAAGTAGGTACTGGGTAAAGGACTTCGGTAGGTAACTTGTTTATCCTCGGGGAGAGGAGTAGTTGGAGGAAAGGGTGTGCTGCTAACGGGTGGTGGTTAGTTTGGTCGCTAACATATTGGTTTGGTAAAACAGATCCAGAGTGCATGGTATTTAGTGGTAGTGTGCCTTGCATATTACCACTAGTGTACAGCGTGACGCCACAGAGTGTGTAAGGGATACAGGACAGAGCGAGAGGGATGCTATAGGTAGGTAGCAGAAAGAGTAGCAGGAGGGAGATTATGGCAATGCAAAGTCAGGACGACATGGGTGCAGTCATGGGTAATCTGGTGAAATGTGAGCAGTAGGGATGAGGAAATGAGAGAGTGAAACAGTGTGTCAGGAATGTAATTAATGTGGTGACATACAGTTGGAACCAAATGAGAAAAGTTTTAGGGGATTATTTTATTTTATTTGTACTTTTTTTATTTTTGGTTCTTCATAGGTGGACTTTAGGGCAGCTAGCCAGGGTAAAAAAGTGGGGAGTGAGGGAGTGGGGTATGGTAGAGTAAGAAAGCAGAGGGTCTTTTGCTGCTAGAAAAATGTAGACTGATGCAGAGAGTTTACCAGAAACTAGATGCACAATGCTGCCTCTAGTGTTAAGAGATGATACCGAGCAAATGGGGAAATGGGTACCGAGATCATGTGATCACCAGCGACTGTAAGTACAAGAGTCTATTTATTTATTTATTTATTAGCTTTTGGTAACCGGGTAAGTGCGCTAGGCAAGAGACCTGCCTATTTTCAGGCACGACCCGGGAGAGCACAGGACATTGGTTACAATATGCAGAAATGCACAGACATAATATAGGTGTACAGGAGCAAAACAAGATATACATTGGGTAGCACAGTAATAGTTACATAAGGGTACATTTTAGGTATAGATCATAATAAGGATGTAAAATAAAGCAATTAGGGTAACCATAAGACAGCTGAGGACAGTAAAGACATCAAGGTTCATAGCCACCTAGACAAACGTATTGCATGGGAGAACATTAGTGTAGTACTCAGGGTCAGACCCGACAGCCTGCAGTGGGACAAAGCAAATTAAGAGCATTTGCATTGGCCAGAGGCTAGGAGGTGGGTGAACAGCGAGTTTTTGAATTCTCGATGGGAGGCTGAAGTTTTCACCATAAGGGGGAGTGAGTTCTAGAATTTGGGAGCAAAATGGGCAAATGCCTGTTCACCCATTTTGTCATGCAAGGTCTAGTGGAGAGCATGGGGACAGAGGAAGACCTGAGGTGCGGGTGTGTGAGGCAGGAGTCAGGAGGTTGGCAAGATAGACAGGGCCAAGAGGTCTAGACAGGAGTCGATAAAGCAGCCCAGGAGTAGGCTCGAATATCCTTAGGTGACCGCAATTTAAGCCAGCGTAAAGGAGACAATGATGGGTAAGGCGTGGGGCAGTTAAGGCGAATCTACAGATGTTGTTGTAGACAGTGTCCCATTTGTGGAGTGTAGCAGAGTTTGCAGCAAGAGGAAGGGCAGAGCATATTGGAGCTGGAGTAAGAGAATACCTCTCGCAACAGAAAGTCTAGCGGAAGGAGTGAGGGAGTGTCAGCGATAAAGCTCCGCCAATTTAGCATCGACGGCATGGCACACCATATTGACATGTTGAGACAGGTCAAGTGTGGGATCCAAAGTGACCCCAAGGTACTTGAAGGACTCAGTGTTTGAGATGAGGGAGCCATCAAGGCATTGAACCCAGAGCCTGTTCGCAGGGGCAGACAGTTTCTTAGAGGATCTTAGAGGATCCGAATAGCATAGCACAGGTTTTTTCTAGGTTCAGGACTTGGTGGTTGCTAGAGAGCCAGGTCTGCAGGAATTGGAAGTCATTAGTGAGAGTGGAGTTGATGGCAGCAACCGATTTTGACCCAGAGTAGAGAACAAGGTCATCTCGTACATAAGAGTGCAGCTGTGCGGGACATGGTGGGAATATCATTTAGGGAAGAGGGAGAAGAGTAGAGGTCCAAGAGTGGATCCTGGGGAACTCCACGGGAGATGTTTAGGGGAGGAAAGGGCCTTGTGAAATGCTACCGCCTGAGTCCGATTGTCAAGATAGCTATGGAACCAGGAGAGGGCTTGGTCAGATGCTCCAATGGATTGGAGCTTCTTTAGCATGAGAGGATGGTGTACCATGTCTAAGGCTTTAGACAGTCGAGCAAAGACGGCCCCCAGTGAGTAGGCCACGGTCCATATTATTTCTGATGTCATTTGTAAGTTGTGTAAGTGCAGAGGTGGTACTGTGACCAGGCCGGAAACCATGTTGGCATGGGGTTTGAAGATTAAACATGTCAAGGTGAGCAGCAAGCTGGCGGTGGACTATTTTTTCAAGCAGCTTACTGAGAGTGGGCAGAAGAGATATAGGGCGGTAGTCTGCTGCCAGTTTCTATGTTTCTATGTAACACAGTCTAGCCACTCATTATACAGTGGGAGCAGAGGAAATTATAGCCTTATGAGTGACTGCACTGTTTTGGAGGTATTTCTAATGTTCAGGAAGTATGTAATAAGAACAGATCCAGGATTTGAAACAAAAAAGGTTGGGTATAGTATAACTATACATTAGCATGCATTTCAGTTCCATTAAGCAAGGAACAACCAGCAACATCAATGACTTTTTGTGAAGGTAAACAATCATAAAATGTGGGTTTTTAACTAGAAATAATATGAGGTAAAAAAAGGTTGACTGTGTCTCTTTAAGTTTTATCCCTGTGCAGTTTTGAACTTACCTGAGTGAGTGAGTGTACATACACATTTAAGGTGGCAGTATTTAAGAGACATGGTACTGTTGACATTTTATCTCTGAGGAAGCCCAGCAGTGACTGGGCAAAAACATTAGACATGCTGACATCTTGCTAACTTATGAGCCAGCTGCCACTGCATGCATCGCAATGGCCCTATTGTGATTTTTGACCGCTATTATTGCACCAAATAAATTTAAGTCTGAGCAATTACATACGCTGCTTTGTGTTTCTTTTTAACTCTTGGGTGCTCCACTTTATCTGTTTTCTGTGGCTGAATCTGTTATTACCTCCAGAGTGTCTCCTAGTGAGACCCCCCAACCCCTTTTTGTTTGCTTGCTTCAGTTGGCACCAGTCTGAAGTCACACTTTGCTATACACTTCAGGAATTTGATTTGCAAGACATGCATACTGGCTCTTTTTTTTTTGGTCTTGCTAAACTTTTGCAAGGGCAGTAGTGAGTACTCTAATTCACAGCTAACATTTTACATCATATGCCATGTATGAGAACAGGTATACATCAACCCTTTCCTTGGGATTTGGTAGAAACCATATGGCCGGACCCAAACCAGACCCGATCAGTAAAATCTGGACTGGCTGTCTAGCCAGACCTGCCAGACTGAGCGCAAGGTGTGCAAATATTGCTGGTCTGGCATTCTAGCCAGACAGACTAGTACGGCTTTTATCTATCTGGTCCATTGGTCCAGTTTTCACCCAGTCCTGGCCAGGGGTGAAAACTGGACTGCCAAAACTGGACCAGATAAGTAAAAGCCACCAGACTGACCAGAGTAGCCAGACCAGCAATTTTCATGAAATTTGTGCCCAGAGTGGCCAGTCTAGATTTTACCAATCTGGTCCAGGTCTGTCTGTACAGTTTTCACCCATACCCATATTTTTTCATGTACGCAGACCCTGTACTTCAAAACACTCTAGCTCTTTACTTAAATAGGAGCCAATGTCTCCTTTGGAAATTAGAAAAACATCATATTTATATTCAGTTCTGAGCATATTCCATAGTACTTCATTTCTCTTCTCCATTATTTACTACTGAGGTAATGTACATGAAACAGGATAGTTGTACCTTAGCATAGGGTGACCAGATGTCCTAAGTTAGAAACTGTGGTCTTGAAAATTTTTTGGATACATGATGTGTGCGCAAATTGAGAATGTTTTACATAAAGACGGGTCTGGGGCTGGCCTGATGGTGCTGAGGGTTGAGGCACTGGATGCCACACCTCGTGCTACGCTGGTGACCCAGGTTCGGGAATGAGCCCAGGCTGTCGGGGGTCAGCAGGGGAGGGAGAGGATTGAGCATCTGGTGGACTGCTCTCCTCTCCCAGGGTGGGATACAGGCCTGCTCAATGCAGTTGCGATCCCTGGTGGAGACCAGGAGTTCTGTGATGCTGAGCCAGAAATAAGGGGCAGAGTGGTGGCGGACATCAGCGTCTCTGTCGCACAGACATCATTGCATGTCCGCATTCCGGGGGTAACTACACATGAAAATCCCGACCTCGGGGATAGGCGATGGCACATGCCATCCAGGCCACACTCCAACATAGCGGGCGCTCTCTTCTCCATTTGTCAGCAGCCGGCTTACTAGATTCTAGATAGAGCGCCCTGGGTAGATAGGGTGACTCCACCTTGGGGGCTTCTGAGCTGGGGGGTCCGTCGGGCTGGCGACAGGAGTAGGAGGCACTTCAGATAGGAGGTAGATCCTGGTGTGGTGTGGATGTCGGATAGAGTTCCCCGGGGAAGATGCATAAACACAGTTAAAAAAAAAAAAAAAAAGACGGGTCTGGGGCCACTTGTCCCTTAAAAGCTTTAGGGTTTTAGAAGCTCTCTGGAGCATTTTGGGGCTTATTCAGAAGCAATAAACATTTCTTAGGACTCCTCCTCCTCACATGTGATTCCAGGAGGAGAAATTCTGTTTCTCTGATTTCAGTTTTTCAAACTTCCACTGAAACCTGACTCACACCACTCCCTCCATCTCCTCTCTCTCTCTCTTCCCCTGAGGGAATCATTCAACATCTGGCAGCCACGACATGTGCAGCCTTCGCTAACTTCACTCACCCCTATGAGCTTCACCTCACATCTCTACTCTAACCTTTTGATTTTTGTTATTTAAAAGGCAGTGCTCCACATGGAAATATAAACGACTGACCATGACTAGGACCAGGAGACAAGCTGTTGTCTGACTGACTGTGAGACATTGATAGAAACAGCTTTCTTGAGAAGTCTTTTTGCAGTGTGTGCAGCTCCATTGACTTCACCATTGCCTTGTGTATGTTGCAGACTGCTTATGAAATGCAAAAATCTATATTATTTCACAAAATCATGAAATGTTGAACAGCTGAACACCTGGAGCATTGCCTGAAATTTTGACACATAAGAAAGCCTACATAACCACTATGAAATAAATAGATTTCAGATAAATTCATAGTAGACACGTAAGCAAGGGCCTGAATAAAAAAACTCCTGTATACCATGTCCATATGAAAATATGTACAAGAATAAACACCCATGATGATAAAACAAAAATGTGAACATTGGTCCTTATCAAATAAAACTGAAATAAGAGAGTCACATGAGAAGAAGGGAGGAAAAAAATTGCATCTGAAAACGGCATCCCTGTTACAAATAATGGGCTCTGGAAAACTAAAATTAAGATAGTGCCACAGAAATTCATCAAATGTCATCAATATGATGTGCAGGGACTCCGGTCTCAGATCTGCTAAGGTCACAGAGGGCATTTGAACTGACACGGACTTGTGGCATATTACTTGTAGTCACCACCGATAGCGGTAAATACATTCATAAAAAGGTTAAAGTAAATGTATATGGTTCCCCAACTGCCTTTTACACATAGTATGCCATTGCCAGATATGCTTCAGATGTTGAAGCTGCAATTTGTTTTGAAAAAAAATCTGTCATAGTAATTTTATATTATGTTTTATTAGTGTTTTGTCCACCAGTTTCCTGTGTGTGGCCACACTCCCAAAATGATGTCATACCAGGGAGCTGTCATTGTTTTACATACAGCAACAAGGAATTCTAGGTAATTTATAAAGTTGCCTTAAATCTGCCTTACTCAGACATACAGTCCCTTATGTTGTTGGTGGTGAGCAGTGATATGTAAATAACTGTAACAAGGCACTGTGGGTAAAATACGAACCTGTTTTACAGTTTCCTTACTCTGAGATGCTGTCCCATATTTGTGTGGTGGTGCCAACAATATAAGCTTTTGTTTGTTTATTTTCACAACAATGCATTAAACATACTGTATCTGGCTACAAGACTTCTGTACTGAAAGATGTTGGCTCCTATTTCTTCAGTGAGCACAGAAATATAATACCCTGTATACTAATTTACATAGTAAGGCATTGTGGGTACAGTAGCTTTGTTTCCCTGGTATGGCGTTGCAGCACTGAGAACAAAAGGGGTGGGTTATGCAAATGAAGTAGAGCACCAAAAGGATTTTTTTTTCTTGGAAAACAGCACTATTTGGCGATTTGAATGATAGGAGACTGATTCACAACACCTAGCGGTTACTACTTCCATTTGCAATGGGAACCTTCAACATTTACTTTAAACAAATGTAACACTTTTAACCAAAATCCTCTGCAGAAGCCTTATACAAGTGTAATGCTGAGATGTGACGTGGTATGAAAAAACAACATTTCTGATTGGCTGATAAGCCATTGTTTTTGGACTTTATTCAAAAGTCTAAGTGAGCGACCCCCCCCCCCCGAAGAGTTAACTTCTAAATTGATGCAAGGGCACTTGCCCATATTTGCCAGGATTTAGGGCTGTAAACTAATGAACAAGCCAGAAGAGTTGTGATGAATGACCAGGAGTGAATATGACAGCACTAATAGGAGAACGAAGACTATATCCCCGCTACATCTGAGAGCGTCAAGAACTAAATGATTAATGTATTTCAACAAAAGAGTGAAATCAAAAATTGAGAATAATGTATGTGCAGTCACACACAATAAGGCTTTGTTTCCTTCGAGGGTCTGTCATGACATCATAGTAACCGTGAGAGAAAAAAGGCTGCAGTGACATCAGAACTATGGTACAACAACTTTCAAAAGTCATCGTAACATAGTTTTGACATCCCAACTATGTGTAACAGCTACTCTCCTTACTAGGAGATTTCTCCTTTGGCTCTCTGGGGGGAGAGCTACACAACCATTTCTATCTAACCCGGGAACTGGAGAAGGACAAGAACTGGTAAACCTGTACACTTCAATGGGGAACCAGAAACACATATCAAGCAATTACAGCTGTCCTCTCCATGAAATAATGTCAATTAGTAGGTTTTATTCTGTCATAGCTGTTTTAAACAAACAAACTGCAGGCTACAGTTGCAGAAGGTACAATTTTTTATGGTACTATAAAGTCAATTGGGTCCCTGATCAAGGGATCAGGAAAGTCTCTTTTGTCAATCCCTCATCTGGGATCAGAACCAGGACATCAAATGTCCTTACATAATTTAGGCATTTCTGGGCACACCAAAAGCACATTTTACTGCTCAGAGACATAACACTTTAGGGCAGATCATGTATTTACTTTTACACACACTTTACTGTAACATGAAACTTTTGGGAGTCAGGAGCCCTGTCTTCTGGTCGGGGGTGTGTGTGTAGGACCTCATCTTCTAGTCAGGGCAATCCACCCCATCTTCTTCAGAATGAGTACCGTGGAGGTTCCATTTGGATGGTTCTCTTTCAAACTGGCCTCCAAATCCTGGAGTTTAACTACCTCCAAACCACACAAGGATTCCCACTGGGGCCATCTTGGTAAACCAGTACTGGGCAGCATCCCCCCTCCCAAAAGTCTCTTACAGTTGGGGGTTGGCACCCACAAATTACTCATGGTTCCTTGGACCAAATGCTTTTCAAGACCTTCATCCCACACAGGATCACCACAGAAGGCTGCCATCATGACTCAATACTCAACTACTCTGTTACTGAACTAGAGACCAAAACAGGACTGGAGAGGGCTGTTACCTCTCCTGAGGCTCTCCTCAATCAGACAGACTCAAAGATCTGTCTGCGCAGCTGACCATCACTGCAGCATTCCATCATCACTCATGCTGTTGTGAGGCCCCTTCCGATTGTAACATCTGTCCAGATGAGTGACAGGGGTTTCAGGGGAGACTTAGAAGTTAACTGTTTGCTGCCAGACTGACTAACTGCAAAAAAAAACATTACACTACGTAGGGTTCTAGTAACCCCAAGGGGACACAGGAGTTACATATGGTACATAGGATTTTTGAGTGTATGGAGTCCTATATGTAATAGACACTAACCATACAGAACTGGGAGGTAGAACCTGTAAATGATCAACATCAATTATGTCAACAGAACAAAAACTGCTAAAGATAAGTTTAAGGTACACCTTCTTATAATAGCAGATTAACATATGTTCCCATATTATAGGAATGGGACCAAGTCACGTTTTTTTTTTAAACCAGCAGGGCTCAGAGTTTTCAAGCTAAAAATCTACCTTGTCTCCCCCTATAGTGGCATTTGTACTTCATCACCACCCCTCTGTCTAGGTGCCGGCACATGGTTGAGGCCTATGAATGGTACAAAATTGGGGGTCCTTTCATGGTACTCTTGACAATGTGAATCTCAGGATCAGGAACCATCCTCTTTTCCATGAGAAATATTTTTCATTTATTCCTGTATACCTGTTTTCAGGCAGTGTATTGTATGGCCCACATACAATTTGGGACACTGGCACCACATGTATGGAAAATGTCAGAATACAAGTAATAAAATATATCACACTAACCTGTGTACAATCAGAATGATGTTTAAAGTTATTACCATGCACTGCATGTTTACAAGAAACCCATCTTCCATATTTGCAGAAGCCAATAGCTTGCAGTAAGAGTCAGGTGGGCATGTGGAATCCAGGGACCTGTAATAACTGTTTGGTAGTAAAGCTCCATAATTCTTACCCCTTTTAAACAAATCCCTTAGTTAACTACCTAATGCTGTTTCCAGATGAGCATCACTATGGAAAATGGGCCAGTTTTTATTCAGAATTGACCTCAGTGTTGGAGCAATAAAATAATACTCTGTTACAAAGGTGCCCACATTGGTTTCCTCTGTGTGTCTGGTTTTTTTTTGGGGGACTAGCTCCTGTCATTGTCCTTGCCTTGGCAATGGCTTTATTAGTTGTTCAGTGTACCCTCTTTGAAGGGATCTCTGTTTCACACTCTGGATTGGAGACCAAATGTGAACTGACTGGGTCACTGTCTTGCATGGTAGAGCTTATTTGGATCTCTTTTTTTCCTCAGCCTTGGGAATTAGCTGTAAACTACGCTTGAAATTAAGCTTGAGGGATGAGTACTATCTGTTCTTCAAAGCTGTTCCCCGCTGATTTATTTTTGAAGCCCGAGTTTTGCCTTTCCCCATTGAATTACCCATCAATATCAAGTCCTATCAGCAGTGATTTTTTATTTATTTATTTTTTGTTAATTCTGTTTCTGCACTAGTGATCCAGGGCTTCTCTCCAGGGTACCCACTCGACGGTTGCTGCTACTCCCAGCCTGAAACCTCCTCAATGGACTCCCAGGCCCGGAATCACACCCCCCCCCCAAGGGAAGGCCCTTGGCGGCCTTTATGAAATTAGAGGGACAGCCCCTGGACCAGGGTGAAGGCCGCAAGATCCACTTGAGGCAGGTCTGGCAGCGGGATGTGGCAGGTCTCTGGGGCCCCCTTCACCTCCACTGGGCCACCAGGGTTTTTCCTGCATGTCGTTGCCCCTCTAGGAGCACGGATGTGCAATGATGTCTATGGCATTGATGCACTGACGTCCACCACCGCTCCACCCCCATGTCTGTCTGCACCGCATGTTCCTGGCACTGCCCCTGGTCAATACCAGGAGCCAACAAGGAGCGTCACTAACCCCAGATCCCTCCCTGGAAGGGAGAGCAGTCCTCTGGATGCTCAATACCTTCCCTCCCCAGTCGACCCCCGGTAGCCTGAGTCCATTCCTGAACCTGGGCATCAGTGTGGCGCGAGGTGTGGCATCCAACACCTCAAACCTCAGCGCCACTGGGCCGGCTCATCAGCAATGATTTTATTGAATGTAGATTTAAATCTCAAATTCAGATCATTTTCATTAATTTTGTTGACAAATAGCTGGGCATCAGACTAGGAACCCTTCCAAACCACCAAAACATTGTCACTATAGTAACTCCAGTGTGTTGTTTTGTCCCAGACTGGATTGGTTTGTTGGGAATAATAGCTCCCCCTTCCCACCAGCCCTAGAATAGGTTGGTGTAAAAAGAAGAAATGGTGATTTCACATTGCTGAGCCACAGATCTGCATGTCATATCTAGAATTAAAAAGAAAATACCATTTCATGCAATGCATAAGAATATTACTACATCCAGATTGGTCAGCAGCTGTGCATTATGAGACCACTACCACTGCTTAAAAAAAGTGCTGATAATCAGGACACAATACACAAGCATACTGATGCCTTTTGTCAAAATTCCTGACTCACATTGCAAACATGGCCATACCTTTACTCTCATTAAAAAAGTCAGCTAGGACCAGCCTGCTGGCACAGCAGTTGGGTTTCCACCTGTGACGCTGACATCCTGAGTTCAGGAATGGACTTGGGAGTCAGAGGGCCGTCCAGAGAAAGAGGGCTGAGTGCCCTGTGGCTTGCTCTCCTTTTCTGGTGGAAGGGAGGTCGTGTGTCTGGTGCAAAGAGTGACTTCTGCTGGAGGCCGAGGGCACAACAAACGTCCAACAGCTTATGTGCTGTGGAGGCAGGTCAGACAACGGCAATCACACCACTCTGTCATTGCACACCCCGCCTCCACATAGCACCAAAAAATACTTTGCCAAGCAGAATGCCACCTGTCCCAAGTTGGAGGTTCCATGCAGCACCCCCTG
Organism: Neoceratodus forsteri; assembly: GCA_016271365.2. Classification (NCBI taxonomy): domain Eukaryota; kingdom Metazoa; phylum Chordata; order Ceratodontiformes; family Ceratodontidae; genus Neoceratodus; species Neoceratodus forsteri. Next base: position 1,213,766,736 of record CM057458.1, read on the forward strand.
GTTTCTGCCGGGGACATATCCTGCCTTCTGCTGGGGGGGTAAGTCCCCTCCTGGTGGCCCACCCCGGGAGGTAAGCCAGGGATGCCCCCACAGACAGCAATGTCCTGGAGCTGTATCACCCTGTCTGCTAGTTGTTTGGGTTCCCTCCCACAGCCCCACTCTGGGGGGTAATCCAGAGTGTATTCCTGGTGGGACTGGTGGTGGTAGTATGATGGCATGAGGCTCGGGGCCAGGTTGATGGGGAGCCAGCACATAAAGCATAGTAAATAAAAAAAGTCAGATACCTAAAACATGAAACGCCCTCAAAAATTTAAAAAAGAACAAATAAATTAAATGTTCTTTCCCTTTTTCATCTCCTTCTAATGCAAATATACCAAAGACAAAAATGAAGTACTACTCATAGCTTTACTTTATGAGTTTCCTTCCTGACCATAAAAAAAAAAACTACTTCTTATCCTTACCTGTCTACTAGGAAATCATTGCTGTTTACCCTGTACAGATATAATTGAATCACTGGATTTACTGGGGCACTCTGTTGTGTGTGTTTGAGGGGGGAGAGGTGAACATTCTGCTAGTAGACCTCTGCAGAAGTTTGAATTCCTGTATTCTATGATAAAACAGACATTGCATACACTGAATGTGTGGAAAGGACAGATAATGCACAGGTGAGGATGGACTACTTTTTACTAGTCATGTTTAACAAAAGAAAATACCCATATTTGGCCTCGGGAGGAGGGATGTGCAATGACGTCAATGGCGAGTATGCTGACGTCTGTCCCACCTCCAACAATGATGCATGATCTGGCAGCTGCCCCCCCCCTGGCCTCCATCAGATGTCAGTTGTGTGCCGGACACTCCACCCTCTCCCCCTGGAGAAGGAGAGTAGCCCCTGGGATTCTCGATCCTTTCCCTCCCGGCCAACCCTCTGACTTTTGGGTCCATTCCTGAACCCGGGATGTTGGCATCTCAGATGGAAGCCCTGACTGCTGCACCAACAGGCTGGCCTGATGTCCACACCCTGTTGTGTCTTATTGCTTATGTAACCAGCCTCTCTCTTCATCCTGCTTGAGGCAGATTTCTATGGGGCACTCAAAGAGTTAAGCCTGATTGTTAGAGAGGTTCCCTAGTGTGCCTCAGCTTGGGGGATAGGCTGTCTGGAGTTTGTGAGTTTCTGGACTCAGCCAGAAGTGGGAAACCCAGACATGAATGTTCACGGTCCTGTCCTTCCCCATTTACACTATAAGAAAGGAAGTCAAGCTGAGAGTCCAGTCATGAACAGACCTAGAGAGAAAGCCCAGCATCAATGGCTGCGGCCAAGCCGAGGTGGCCTGTGGCCTCAGGAATGGTGGCAGGGATCCCTGGGTCTGTGTGGCACTGGTCTACAGTGGTGAGGTCTCTGGAGGTTCAGGTCCCAGCCAGTGCCTGTGTGAGGAAGAAGAACTCCTAAGGAATGCCAGCCTGTAGAAGGAGGATCTGATCTGAAGTCCTGCTTTTGGAGGAAAGGAAGATCAAGATCTGATGGGCATCTGGGAGCAGTGGAAGGCCACCCCTCAAGGGAAATTGGTGAGACCTTGTGGATCCACTCCCATCAACAGTACACAAGGGAGAAAGCAGATGTGTAAGTGCACTTTTATTGAACTGCTCTGTGGGAGAAAGACCCTAGACAGTAAAGTAATTTATAGCCCCCTGGAATTGCAGTTATGGAATTGGTAATAGTCATCAGGATAAGGGGGCTTGGCAAGAGTTGGGGTCAAAAAGTATGAAGGGTGGGGCCAGGCATAGGGAGCCTTTAATAACTGGGCCACTAGGTCTATCAGTGTGATGCCAGAAGTGAGACACGCATGCTGAACCAGCTGTTCGACTTAGGAGTAGATCATAATCCTGATGTACTGAACCATTGTGATGCCACCTGCTGGCACAATAAATGTGCACCTGCATAGCTTCCCCCTGGGTAGTGCTCACCCAACCTGGAAGAGTGCCACTGCATAAATGGTCTTGGGACCACCATGACTCCAGGGACCCCAAAAATGGGAGCTAGGGTTAGTTCTGAATAAAGCAGCAGTAGAGTCCATTTAAAGCAAAGGGCAGGAGACCTGGATTAAAGTACAGTACCGTGTAGCATAGTGGGTGTAGGACATGCTCTAACAATGATTAAATATGCTTAATGGCAATTGAGCATACCAGTGACAATTGCCATAAGGCTAAATGATAAACTGAACGAGATGAGGGTGATGCCCTGTTAAGCTGTGTAAGAACAGTGCAGCAATAAACATGAATTCTTTTTGATCCCAGCTCCCGGTGTAGACAGTTATGTGTGTGGCCTCCTGTTAGTGGTACCCTAAAATGTTTTTGGTTGTCCCTGGTCCCCATTTTCCCTGACCCATAGTGGCTTGGTAAAGCAGAGAGGTACTGGTTCCATGACATAAGTTGGGTGCCCTTCTGAACAAGAAGTGCCACCATATACCCCTAGATATAGGGTGTGCCTGGTCCTTAATTGTAGTTATGGATTAAAATCAATTATAGTGCTGAAACAATAGACACAGTCGGCAAGATGTCTTGGCTATCAACCCTCTGTAGCATAGATTCTACTGCAGTAAGTCATTTGGTGTGAATGTATGGAGGTATAAACAGTAGGGAGACTATTGCCATGTGTGCTGTTAATGGAACATGCTGCACACAGGTTGAAGGTAAGATGGTAGCTACTTCATTACAAGGAAGGTCCTCTGGGTAGCTTCTCCCATAGGTCACATGGCTTTCTAGATAGGCTGGCTTGGTTACAGCACCAGCTATCACCCTGTCTCCTGTTTCGGGATAGATACACAGAGCTATATAAATTCAAACAGTCACACCTATATAATAGCTTAACTAGCTTGCAATTAAACTTTTAAATTATACCACTGGCTATCAGTGAAGGTGAGGGTAGACTCCTTGAGCACTTCTGGCTCAGTGGGAATATTATTCTGCCTCCATGTCACTTGCCTTGAAATTATTTTAATGCATTCAGTCCTTTTATTTATAAGGTCAGTCTTTGTGGTTGGACCAACACCGTCCTAACTGAGTAACAACACTGCGACTCATAACTGCTGCTTCTGCAACTGATCTGTCATTTTGGTATCTTTTGCTGTAGTCACAGTGATGGTACTGGATTTTCTGGTGGTATTGGCTGTACCTCTTGTGGCAGATCTTCTAATGGATGATCAGGTGGATCCCCCCAGAGGTGGTGGCTGTCCGTCTTCTTCCAGTCCCTGGCCTTCTTCCCTTCCAGCATGAAGGTGAACAAAGTGGCATCTGTTGTGTCTCAACAGTCTCTGCAGGCACTGCAGAAAATAGGAACGAGGCAACAGCTATACCGTGACCTGTGTGCGGAACCCTTACTAGCTCTCCTGGCGGAAGCTGTGGCAAAGTGTGAGCTCTGTGTCTTGCATCGTATGCTCGTTTGCATTTTGAACTCAAAGATTTCTCTTGGACTTGGATTTTTCCCTTGTCTGGAAGCTTTGGAGTCAAAAGAGATAACAGAATAGGTACGGTCATTTTCAGTTTTTGGCCCATCAGCAGTTCTGCTTGAAAATTGCTGTTGGCAACTGGTATAGTTCAATAGGTGTGTAAAACTGAAAAAATCTTTAGCTTCCTTTAGAAGTCTCTTAACTGTTTGTACTGCTCTTTTAGCTTCTCCATAGCACTAATGTCTTGGATGCTTATGAGATATACAGTACAAAACCATAGTCATTTGTGAAATTGTGAAAAGCTGAACAACTAAGCTGCAGACTGTTGTCTGAAACTAGAGTCTCAAGCACACTGTGATGAGAAAAAATTGCTTTCAAGTGTTCGATACAATGACATGCGCAGAGGTACTGTAAAGTTCAACTTCAATGTACTTTTTGCCACTTTTCTGCTCCTGACTGACTGCTGGGATGGAAACAGAAAATGTGGTGGACTAACCACACTCTCACCACAGTAGCTGGGAGGAGTGAGGAGAGTAATGAAGCAACCTTACTGTATCAAACAACAAGCAAATTTCTGCACCATGGGCTCTATGCATGAACGCCTACTGGGTACATGCAATATGTGTTTACCCAGCCTGCGTAGCTACATACTCACGAACAGGTACATAGTGCCCAGTATTCACAATGGCTGTCTGCAGCCCTGCTCCTCCCTGTGCACAGCTGCATGGGGGAAGAGCAAGGGACACAGTCGGGTATTCAGCTGGATGGCCATCCTAGGTTCTGAAGTGGATCACCTGCTGCATGCATGCAGGGGATCCTGGGAAGGTGCAGCTGATGGGAGCTGACTTGAACAGGTGAGTGCCCAAATGGGTACCCCAGCCCTCCCATGCAGCTCAATGGGTTGGGGCATCATGGTGGGGGTATTCCCCGGCCTGCCACGGCTGGCAGGTGCCATTGGTAGGGGCATGCAATAGATATGGAAAGGTCTCCACTGCCGGATCCTGCTCTCCTCTTGCACAGCACTCTGTTTCTTTGTGAATGGTGTGGAGTGTGGGTACATGCCCCCTGGCTGTCCCTATGAGTAGCTGTGCACACGGGGCCAGGAATCTAGTACACAAGAAGCTCATGCCCCTGCTGTGAATGCTGCCAGGGGTTTACTGGACCCCCGCTGATCAGTATGCCAATGTAGGGTTGTCTATGCACCTCAGGTATGCAGCACATAGGCATCCAAGGATTTGTGCATAGAGCCCCATGCTACTGACGTGCATATGTGTTAAAAGGACACTGTCAACCTTTGTTGCATCATAGTATTTCTTGTTGAAAATTCACATTTAATGATTGCTTACCTTCACTGACATTCTTTGATGGTGCTGGCTATTTTCCTTCCTTCCTTCCTTAGTAGAATCAAAATGCATGCTAATGATGTAATTATACCCAACCATGTTTTGTTTCAAATCCTTGATCTGATCTTATTGTATAATTTCTGAACATTAGGAACACCCCCAAGTTCAGGAAAAATGTAGTGCGAGTTGATCAAGGACTGTAAACAAACACATTTTTGTGTGGTGACACCAGCATGGTGGGCAGTCTATTTTTCACTTTTAAAAAGGAAAAAATCAAATCATAATTAAGAAACGAGCTACATCAGCACATTCTACATAAGGTGAGCAATCATAAAATGTGCTGTTTAAATTAGGGACAAATTGTGGCCTAAGTGGGTTAACAGTATCCCTTTAACACAGAGTAACATTCCCATAACCAGCATCAAGAACACACAAAGCCCAGAGGCAAAATGGCATTTTAAAGTGATTTGTTGTGCAAACAGCATAAAGCGCAGTAAGAGCAACTTACATGACAGCAGGAGAGCTGGTTCCGTCTGTCCTTAAAACCTGACCTTGGTCTTATTGATACAACTTCTGGAGAGGGGGTTCTCTAGAAAAAAAATGTTTCTCTTTTTGGAAAAGATGTCGGATCCCTTTCCAGCCATTGATAACTAGTAGTGTCACTCAGTTGTCCCTGGATAGTAGTTCAGCTATAGCGCCAGTCATTGAGCTTAGCCAATCAAAATCATTAGTTACTCAGTGAGACTCTCCTATACTGTGAAGAGTGTCTCGTGTGCTAAGCTGGACATTGCTATGACAACACTGGTCTTGATGTCGATGTGCTTCTCCAATTCTAAACACATTCTGAAAGGTAAAAGTGAAAACCAGTAAAAGACAGTTGACTACCCTACAAATACACAAATTGGGAAAACAGTCTCCTATAGTTATTTATGAATTGCAATGTATTTTTTATTTATTTAGTTAGTTTTTGTTGACTGGGAAAGGAGAACTAGACAATTCTGCCTGTTTTCAGCCTCGTCCTGGGGAGGGGGATACAGATGGATGCCAACTGACATTGAACCAGATTAAGCTGTTGGTGTTATTTTTTGTGAATGGGGGAAATTTGGACAGGACACCAAGGAAATTTCCCTACTCTTTTCGCGAAGTGCCATGGATCTTTAACATCTACCTGAACTACCACCAGGACAGGCAGATGAGACCTCGGTTTAACATCTCATCTGAAAGATGGCACCCCCCACATGCTGCACTACAGTGTCAGTACTGGGATTTAGCCCAAGTGCCTGGTGTGGGGATAGAACCCACAGCCTTGTGATCTTCTGGCCTCAGAGGCGAGTGTGCAACCTGCTGAGCCACTGACACTGACTCTGCCTTTTGAAAAACAAGTGCAAAATAATCTTTTTTTAAATCATTGTAAAATAAGTTTTTTATTTTTTGCCATGAGCTGTCTTACATCTGTTGCTTCTCTGTTACTATCTGGAATGACACAATGAAATGTTGCACATCTCATATCACCATTCCCTGCAATTCTATGTTGTCAGAGTGACCTTTGGTTCAGTCACTTCTGAGCCCATAGTCAGCTTTGCTTTGCTGTTCTAGCACGAGATGAATGCATGTGAATTCACCCTTATGCTGCAGCTAGTGGCTCTGGGAGACATATTATAATCCCCCCTCCATCTCAATACTTTACTTACCTTTGAATTGTCCCAAGGCATCATACTTCTCCATAGTTAAGGTTTTAGATCATGGGCTCCAAGTAGTTCGTTCAAGTTCTTAAGGATCATTCTTTGAAAGATCATGACTGATGACTGGTTAGCATTGCCAGGGCAGAAGGTGGGTTTGGATTTTAAACTCAGTTTATTGTCGGATTTTATGATGGATCTGTTCATATCAGCTCTTAGAAGACTATTATCTGGTTTTACACCATCCCTTTGCATCTTATTATCTAACGTTTCCAGGAACTGCAAGGGTCCAGCAACGGGGGATCATTTTCTATTGTGGTAGGTTCTGTCTCAAGATCAGGGGCTGCTCATATTCAAAATAGCGCAAAGCAGAGTGCAAAATGTTGTGCAGCAACCTGCGATTGCCCGGGAGCCTGAAGATGCTATAACTAATTAAATAGCACACCGGCGCTACTTGACTGAATATAGGGCCATGTTGGTGTAGCGCTAAGCCACTTAGCGCTGCCCCAACATAGCTCCGGAAGTACACCACCAGAGTGGATAGTGCCAGAGCTCTATCTGCAGTATTCAAATGGACCCATGCAAATGAGCCCACTAGGCATGCAAGGTGCTAAGGGGCCATTACATGCTCATTATGGGCTCACTTGCATGGGTAGCGAGTCAGGTTAGTGTGGTGCTGCCCCCCCCCCAATTTTCTGGTGTCAGAGTTGTGTAGATATCTCTAGTGTCTAGTAGTCCCCTCTCCTTCTGATTGCTAGCCTGCACTTAAAAGAAAGCATCACTGGTGCTAGTGTTCCCTGCCCCTTATTGCCAGCACATTCTTAAAAGAAAGCATCCCAGTACTAGTGCCCCCCATTGCCAACACATTCTTAAAATAAAGCATCCCTGGTGCTAGTGTCCCCCCATTGCCATCACATTCTTAAAAGAAAGCATCCCTGGTACTAGTTCCCCCCATTGCCAGCACATTCTTAAAAGAAAGCATCCCTGGTGCTAGTGTTCCCCCATTGCCAGCACATTCATAAAATAAAGCATCCCTGGTGCTAGTGTCCCTCCCCATTGCCAGCACATTCTTAAAAGAAAGCATCCCTGGTGCTGTGTCCCCCCATTGCTAGCACATTCGTAAAGAAAGCATCCCTAGTGCTAGTGTGCCCCCCAATCACCAGTCTGTTCTTAAACTAAAGCATCCCTGGTGCTAGTTGTCCCCCCCTCCAATCGCCAACCTGTAGGAAACTTGACAGCCCTCCCTGACATCTAGCAGTCCTCCCATGGCACCAAACATCCATCTCCTCATCACCTTAACAGTATCCCCAGTGCCATAGGTGTGCATACAGTGACTGACGCAACCCTTCTCACATCTCCTCAGCTGACCATCATATATCCAGGCAGGGAGCACATGTCTCATTTATAGGACAGGGCACGTCACTCTGTCCTATAAATAAGATGCTCGCTCCTTGCCTGGACATACAGCGCCCGTCTGAGGAGGTGTGAAGAGGGATGCACCTGTCACCATATGCACACCTGTGGCACTGGGGATACTGGTAAGGTGACAGGGAGGGTGGGTGTTCAGTGCCCGGGGGGGGGTGCTAGATGCCAGGGATGCTTGTCAGGTTTCCTACAGGCTGGTGACTGGAGGGATGGGGGGACCACTAGCCCTAGGGATGATTTATTTTAAGAACAGGCTGGCAATTGGGGGGGGGCACTAGCACCAGGGGTGCTTTCTTTTCAGTACAGGCTGGTGATCAGAGGGAGGGGGTACCACTAGCACCAGGGATGCTTTATTTTAAGAACAGGCTGGTGATCGGAGAGAGGGGAGGGACCAATAGCACCAGGGATGCTTTATTTTAAGAACAGGATAGCAATCAGAGGGGGGTTGCCATGAACCACAGGGGACAATTGGCTAGGTGGCGGTAGTACCTCTGGCATCCACTAGGGTTGCCTGGAGTAAGTCAGGGTTGTGTTCGGTGGTATTTGTGCTGCACAAAAGGACCAGGCTTAACCCTTTTGTGCAGTACAAAACTGCTGAATATAAGGTAGCGTTGACATACATTATGGTATTGCTATATGTTCACATACATAATTGATATATATTCCATCTAACTAGTTATCTATATATTGGTTTTACCCTGGTGGGGGTAAGGCATGGTGGCGGGTGGTAGATTACCTTAGTTTTTGTTTCAGATTTCTAGACCTGTCATTGTATATACAGAAGATTTGATATATACTGACACATTTTGATACACAGACATATTAGGATACAGTATCTCACTTACTAGGGAGTTTTTGTTAGGTTTCATTTTTCATTGGGCACAAATGCTTGGCATTTGGTACAAAGTTGCAGATGAATCATGGTTGAGTGGTATAGGTTTTAATATCCATGAGTAATTAATATTGACTTGTTGAGCATAGGGCTCAGGACATGCATCTCCTGATAGGGCTAACACTGTATGAAAGAGTGAAACAGCTTTTGTGTATTTATTGTTCCCACTAAGGCAGCTTATCTTTAAACCCACTAATTGCCATACACAAAGGGTGCATTTTTATTTAGAAGACTTTTTAACATTATATACTATGATTTCTTAGCCTGTTCTAACTTGGGGTTTAAAATCACAAGTTATTTTCAAAAGTATGGACTGACATACACAGCCAAGATCCTAACTGAATATGGGGTGTTCTGTGCTTTCTCTCAGACTAAGAATTCTTCATTCTGCAACTTTGACTTTGAAATGCTTTCCCTTTGGCTGGGACTCTGCCTGTTTTACGAGTTCTTTCAAGAAGGGAGTTATCTAGCCTGTGACATTTGACCTTGAAATGCCTTTCCTTGATAGTAGTCAGTTTGTGTTCTCTATATGGTTTTAAGATGACTTTTAAATGAAAGGTTTTGATCAATGGGATTTTTTTTGCAACTTTTTTGGTTTTTTATGTGTAATCTGGTCTTTTATAGAATGTATTCTTCCAAAACAACTGGCATTAGTTTCCGATGAAGGACTGTGTGTAGTCTGAAAGCTTAAGCACCTGTTTTCTTTGTAACATCTATGTTGGTCCAATAAAAGGTATCAAATCATCTTTTTTTCTGGATCTTTTGTTACAAGGACCAATACGGCAACAACATGTTTTTTCTGTGTCTTTTTTGAGAGAGTAATACGTGGATTTTTTAAAACTCAGTTTAACATATTCCCACCATTCAAGGTGATTCTAAAAAAAAATCAATTGTAGTTGACTTGTCCTTAAAAAGTCCAGTTGTTTTTACAATTCCTGTCTCAGTCAGCAATGAATTATTAAGATGCCACATATGTGGTTTTGCCTGTGGAATGGAATCTGAACCAATTTGAACTAGACTATCTACAAAGTCTGAGGTTTTAATTGGGATGGTGCAAAATTAATGAAATCTCAACCATGGTAACAAAAATAGAAAATCAATTCTAGATAAAATAGATGCTTTAAAAATGTGTACATTCTGCTAGGGAGGAAGAAGATACAGCAGCATCAGTTAATATAGCAGGCTTAATCATTTATACTAAATAATTGGAATCACAAATACACTTTTTTATCACCATCGTTTAGGGCCTTCAGTGAAAAAATGGCAGTTAAAAATCACCACCTAAAATCACGCTCTTAGTAGTATAAATAAAGGGCATTATTGTTTTAAATAAATCCAAGCTGTCAGCTTTTGTTTGGGGACAATAAATGTTAATCAACCTTAAATTCAAACCTTTGTAAATTATATCTAAAACTAAAACCCTCCCTGGTACCAGATCTGTGAGTTTCACTACTTCAATGTCATAGTTAGAAAAAAAGTATGCCCACCCCACACATTTATCTTCTCCCAAGGACCAATGCTTCGGCCCATTAAACCAAGTCTTCTTGACCCCGTTGACCTCTATGAGAGAATTTATTCTAGTGTCTAGCAAAAAATATATCAATCCCCAAACTCTGCAGCACTGACATTGCGGTGGTCTGCTTTTTCTTGTTGCACATACTATCAACATTCAGAGAGGCAATAGAGAAGCCTGATGAACTGGCACTGCACATGAGCGAGAATAAAATATATAATCAATCCAAAAAACATCCTTATGTCTGTTCCCCTTCCCTCTTCCTGCCTTTAGTCAAATGTACACTTTTTCCTTTTTTAGGTACACCTGCAGCTGAGGCAGGTTGCTCCGCTTTAGGGGAGGGTTCTTGTTGTGATGAGGGAATAGAAGATTCGTCAAACTCCTCGTCTGTGTTACCCCAGTTTTTTTCTGTTGCTAGTTAATTCATATTTATTTTCAGTTTCCACCGATGCTTTCCTAAAAATGTTCAATCTGGGCAGTCCCCTTTTCCTTCTTTGCCTGGTGACCATTTTGAAATGTTCATTTTCTGGGATATTTGGAGAGGGGGAATAGAAACATAGAAACATAGAATTTGACAGCAGATAAGGACCACTTGGCCCACCTAGTCTGCCCATTTCACTACCTAATGGATAAGCTGCAGATCCTAGTTAACCAACAGCCTACTTCCTCCTACCCCCCCCCACTAGAATTGTCTTATGCCTGTCCCATGCATTCTTGAATTTCCCACTGTTTTTGACTCTATGACCTCCACAGGAAGGCTGTTCCATGCATCTACAACCCTCTATGTGAAGAAATACTTCCTCACATTACCTCTGAGCCATCCCCCTCTATCTTCAAATTGTGCCCCCTTGTTCTTGCACATCTCTTTTTCTGAAAGATGCAACCCTCTTGGATTTTGTTGATTCCCTTGAGGTATCTGAAAGTTTTCTATCATGTCCTTCTCCCTCCTTTCCTCAAGGCTGTACATCTTAAGCTCCTTTAGTCTTTCTTCATATGTCTTCTGGTGCAGACCCTGCACCATTTTGGTTGCCCTCCTCTGGACAGTCTTCACCCTGTCTATGTCTTTGCGGAGATGGGGTCTCCAGAACTGTACACAGTACTCCAGATGTGGTCTTACCAACTGTCTGTACAGAGGGCCAACAACTTCCTGTTTTCTACTGGTGACGCCTCTTCCTATGCATCCCAGTATCCCCCAGCCCTCCTTACTGCCTTCTCACATTGCTGGCCCACCTTTAGGTCATCTGATATGAAAACCCCAGGTCCCTTTCCATTTTTATTGTTGTCAGTATCTCACCCCCCATTGTGTAGATCTGGCCCTGGGTTTTTGTGTCCCAGGTGCATTACTTTGTACTTCTTTGCATTGAATCTAAGCTGTCATACATTTGACCATTCCTCCAACCTTGCCAAGCCCCTTTTCATCCTTTCCACCCCACCCTGCGTGTCAACCCTGTTGCAGATCTTTTTGTCATCTGCAAAGAGACATACTAACCCTTGCAGTCCCTCTGCAATGTCACTTATAAATACATTAACAAGGACCGTCCCCAGTACTGAACCCTGCGGTACCCCACTAGTAACCCTCCTTTCTTCGCTGTGGACTCCATTTACTACTACCCGCTGTGTCCTGTTGTCCAGCCAGTGTTTTACCCAGGCTACCACCCTGGGACCCACTCCCAGGCTGTCTAATTTGTTTATTAATCTTTTGTGCGGGACTGTGTCAAATGCCTTGCTAAAGTCTAGGTAGGCCATGTCCACAGCCCCTCCCTGGTCTACTACTTTGGTCACCCAGTCAAAGAAATCAATTAGACTTGTCTGACATGACCTTCCTGCTGTGAATCCATGCTGCCTTGGGTCCTGTGCCCCACTGGTCTCTAGGTACTCAACAATTCTTTCCTTCAGAAGTGATTCCATCATTTTCCCTACCACTGAGGTCAAACTGACAGGTCTGTAGTTTCCTACCTCTGTCTTGCTCCCACTTTTGTGAAGGGGAATCACATCCTCCCTTCTCCAGTCCTCAGGTACCACACCATCCTCCCATGATTTATTAAAAAGGTAGTCAATGGTGTTACTAGTTCTTCCCTTAGTTCTTTTGGGATTCTGGGGTGAATTCCATCAGGCCCCATTGCTTTACCCACCTTCAGTTTTAAGAGTTCTTTCAGAACTCTTTCTTCTGTGAAAGGACTAATATCAACCCCCCTATCCAGAGTGCTTCTATTGGCTGGATTAGTATCTTCTCCTGCTTTTCCATTGTGAATACTGAGCAGAAGTATTCGTTCAGTAGCCCTACTTTTTCACTGTCGCTCTCTGCCCAACCACCTTCCTCTTTATTCAGCCTCAGTATCCCTGCCTTAGTCTTTCTTTGCTCCCTAATGTACCTATAAAATGTTTTATCCCCCTTCTTAACCGAGTTGGCTATCTTTTCCTCAGTTTGGGCCTTTGCAGTTTGCTATGTTTTATTTTCCTGTTTCTTTGTCTTCTTTTGCTTCAGGACTGCTATCATTGACAGGATCTTCCCCTGCTCTGTGATCTCAGGGGTCTGTCTCACTTATGCACTTCGTTTTGTATGCAGTCCTGTTCATATTGACTGAATTTACTTTTCTTTCTTGCAGTCACATCCTTATAGATAGTGGATTTTAGCTCTGTGTCTATCCAAAAAAGTCAGGATGATCCTTACATTGCTTTAGCTCCAGCTGAGCTGCTTTAATCTCTGCTACAACTTCAGTATGGCTCCTAGTGTCTTCTTCAATCAGTATATCAATTATTCCTTGAGGAGGATGTCTTACCCTAGTGCCTTCTGCCAATTTTGGCAATAAGAGTCCCTTTAATCTGTTGAGACTGACAGCAGGGAGTAGTATATGTGTGACATAAGTGCCTGCTTGGGCCATTGGGTCCCAGGATACTTGCTGTAGATGATGACTCTATGACAGTGAATGTACTACACAGGAAGGTGCTTACAAAATGATACTAATTTGCAGGTATTGAAAAAAGTGAGTACCTGATAGATTCAGGTATTTGATACTTAATTGAAAGACATCAGAGGGCCCTCACTGTAAGTGACTCTGTTGTATCCAAGCTCTAAAACCTTTATATTTAAAGCATTTGGTAGGAATGGTTTGCCCCATAGTGGGGTTAAAGAGGTGAGAATATCCACACGTTGTACCAAATTCTATTCACATGCTTGAGAACTGCATATATGTCAAGTTTTTTCTATGATTGCCAAAAGCAACATACATCAGTCAATCAGTTCATACCAGGTGCAACCTTTTAAATCTTTCATTAAGGAGAACTGCATTGAACCTATAAGTAATCACCTCCCCCCGATAGAATCTTTTTTTCAGTACTGCAAATATATGAACATATGAAAATGCTGGCAGAAACAGGCCATTTCAGTCTATCTAGTCTGCTCGAGTGTGCAGCTCCCAGATGAATTTACAGGAGCTGCTCCCCCTCCCACTTCCACAGAGTCTTTCTCCTTCACCCTCTTATCCCCTCTACACATCTTCCCACCCATTATGACTCTCCCTTGCATTCTGTCCCAACCCCTTTTAAAGCTGTCCACTGTTTTCAGTGATAGTACCGCCTCCAGCAATTCTTTCCACTTGGACACTGCTCTTTTTGTGCAACAATGCCGTCTCATTTTCCTTTCGAATCTTCCTCCCACTAATTTAAGACTGTGCCCCCCTAGTGGATCCATTCTTCCTGAGACTGAAGATGCCTTTCATATTAACCTTACCTGAACGTTTTGATCATGTCCCCTCTCTCTCTCTTCTGTCCTCCAGGGAACACATGTTGAGCTCCTGCAGCCTCTTTTCATAGTGTTTGTCCTGGAGGCCCTGGATCATTTTGATTGTCCTATGCTTCACCCCCTCCAATAAATTGATGTCCATTTCCAGATACTGTATGGGCTCCAGAACTGCACACAGTACTCCAAGTGGGGTCTCACCAAGGACCTGTACAATGACAGAATAACCTCCCCTTTCCTGGAGGTGGTTCCTCTGGCAATGCATACCAGCATCTTGTTGGCTTTAGCAGCTGATTTAGGGCAATGCATAGAGTGCTTTAGGTCCCTTGTGATGATTACCCCTAGGTCTTTTTCCTCCTCAGACCTGGACACCTGTACCCCCCCAGCCAGTAACTGGTCCATGGGTTCTTAGCTCCTAGGTGCATGACCTTGATTTCTTGGTGTTGAATCCCAGCTGTCAGATACCTGACCACTTTTCAAGCCTAGCCAGGTCCTCCCTGAGCTCTTGTCTCCCCTCCTATTTGTCCACTCTCCCACAGAGCTTAGTGTTGTCTGAGAATAGGCAAATTTTACATTTGATCCATAGAAACATAGAATTTTTTTTTTGACGGCAGATAAGGACCGCTTGGCCCACCCAGTCTGCCCATTTCCCTACCTGATGGATAAGCTGCAGATCCTAGTTAACCAGCAGCCTACTTCTTCCTACCCCCACCCCCTAGAATTGCCTTATGACTGTCCCATGCATGCTTGAATTCCACCACTGTTTTTGACTCCACAACCTCCTCCGGAAGGCCGTTCCATGCATCCACCACCCTCTCTGTGAAAAAATACTTCCTTAAATTACCTCTGAGCCGCGCCCCCCTCTATCTTCAAAGTGTGGCCCCTTGTTCTTGCACACCTCTTTTTTTGAAAGATGCTACCCTCTTGGACTTTGTTGATTCCCTTGAGGTACTTGAAAGTTTCTATCATGTCCCCCCTCTCCCTCCTTTCCTCGAGGCTATACATATTAAGCTCCTTAAGTCTCTCTTCATATGGATCGGATCCCATCCACTATGTCACTAATAAAGATGTTAAACAACACTGGGCCAAGCACTGAGCCCTGTGGGACCCCATTGGTTACAGGTCTAGGCTTCGAGAATCATCCGCCCCACTACCACCCTCTGGTTTCTATCTTGTAACCAGCTCTTGACCCATCCCACCAGCTTTGCCCCAACTCTCAGGTCCTGCTGCTTACTGAGCAGTCTCCTATGTGGCTTAGAGTTGAAGGCCTTGCTGAATTCCAGATACAGGACATCAACAGCCTTGCCCCGATCTACAGGCCTTGAGACCCAATCAAAAAAGTCTATCAGGCTGATCTGGCAGGATCTCCCAAAGACAAACCCATGTTGCCTTTCAACCTGGAGACCATTAACCTCCAGATAGTCTCCTAGTCTCTTCTTTAGTATGGTCTCCATTAATTTGCCTATAATGGAGGTAAGGCTGACTGGACTGTAGTAACTTGGTTCATCCCTCGGTCCACTCTTGTGGAGAAGCACCATATGTGCCATTCTCCAGTTCTGAGGCATGAACCCTGTCTCTAGTGCGGTGTTAAACAGGCCTGCCGGGGGCTAGCCAGGACTTCTGCCAACTCCCTCAAATCTATCAAGTACACGCCATCTGGTCCAGGATCTTTGTCCACCCTAAGGGCCCTAAGGACCTTTAATACCTTGTCTTCCTGAATTACTCCATCTGTTTCACCCCCTTCCCTTTCGAACTCTTATTTTGCCCTGTGGCACAGGTCCATCCTTCTTCCTAGTGCAAACTGAGCTGAAATACTCATTCAGTGCCTCCGCCTGTTCCTCACTACTTTCTGCCCATCCTCCCTCTCGCTTTAATCTAACAATCCCATCCATGAGACTCCATTTCTCCCTTATGTACTTGAAGAAGTCCTTTTCCTCTGCTTCCATGCCCTGATCTAGTTTTAGTTCCCTTGTGGCCTTTGCTGCCCTGACTGCTCTGCTTGCCTCTCTTGATTTCACTGAGTAAACCTCCCTGTCTGCATCCTTCAGAGTATGTTTGTACTTATGAAAGGCTGCCCTCTTTTCTCTCACTTTTGCTGACACCTCTTCACTGAACCAGCTTGGCTTTTTGATCCTGGCTTTCTTGCTCTGGGCCTTGGTGCACATATTAGTGGCCTCAATCAGACACATCTTTATAATGGACCTTTTTTGCTCCACTTTCATCTCTGGACTGATTTTGGCAAGGTGTGCCTCTAGGATTTCACCCATCTTTCCAAAGTTAGCCTTCCTAAAGCTCACTACTCTCATCTTAGTCCTGGCTACTCCTTAGCCCATATTTAGGTAGAACCACACAGTGCGGTGTTTGCTGCCTGCAACAGGATCTTCCACCTTTATTTCCTGGACATACTCACCATTGGACAGTACTAGGTCCAGTATGGCTCCATCCCTGGTAGGCTCCATGCCTGCCTGCACCAGAAAACTACCCTGGAAAGCCTCCAGAAGGACCTGCTCCCTGGAGCAGGAGGTAGCTGGAATCCCTAGTCCACTCCAGGTAGGCTGAAATCACCTGTTATGACAATGTTTCCTCTACTAGATATTGTTCTAATCTGCTCCCCCAATGCTCTGTCCAACTCCCTGTCCTGCAAAGATGGTCTGTATACCATCCCCATTCTAACCTTTCTCCCCTTGGTGGTCTGAAGCTGAACCCACAAGGCTTCAGGCTTGCTCTCAGCCTCCTCCTCTGTTGTGCATGTGATCCCTTCTCTTGTGAATAAACTACTCCTCCCCCTCTCCCCATCTCTCTGTTCTTCCTGTAAATTCTAAACCCAGGAATCACAAAGTCTCAGTCATGGTTTTGGGTGGCCTGTGTCTCTGTGATGGCCACTAGGTCCACCTCTCTCTCAGCCATCAGTGCCTGAAGATCCGCCATCTTGTTTGCAAGGCTCCTTGCATTTAATGACACCACCTTCCACTGTGACTCCTGCACACCATTACCACTGACCAGCCCTTTTCATCCCCCCCATCCCCTCTGTCTCACTGCTGCTCTTTACTCTTATTTCCTTCTGATGACTTAATGGGGGGAGGCCTGTTGGTCTCCTGCATCTGATGACTATGATTGCAGTGCACCCTATTGCCCTCCCATCAGTTTAAATTAAGATTTGTTGACCTGTATTCCTCTAGCTTTTCCTTTAAGACCCTGGAGACCATGCCACTTAAATGTCATCTATCCAGTGCATATATGTCCTTATTATCCCAATTCCCACCCAACCACCCTACCAGCCCATTCCCATTTGACTCAGACCACCCCCTTAATCAACTGTTAAATACTTAAATTCTGTGTTTCCTTGCAGTACTAGCCCTAGAGACCAGGAGCACTTCAGAGAACGCTACTGACCTTTCTGCCTTGCTGCAGATTTTCCCTACCTCCCTAAACCTCTCCTGCACCACCTCTGCAACACACTCTGCAAGATTATTTGTATCCAGGTGTACTGTAATGTGATTTTTTTTATGCACCTGCTCTACTCACTTAGTTATAAAAGGTACCACTCTCCCCACCGTCATGCCTGGCATACACTCCACCCACCTACAGCCAGACCTTGCCCCCATACCTCCCCATCTCATACCCTTCACTATTGAATCTCCCAGGATAATGACCCTCCCACCTTTTTCCCATCCCCACTGCTCATTCTGCCTTTCTTGCTGCACAAGTCCCCCTGTTACTGTAATTTCCCTCTGAGACTCCTCCCCTCCCACATGTCCAGCTTCCCCATCCCCCTGCATCTCCCCTGTGTTGCACTTCCCTTTGGCCCTCCTTCTTCTATCCCTCCAGGCTCCCCACCTGGGCTACCCCTCTCAACCCCCATGTGGACATCCTTCCACTCACTCCTGCTGTCCTCCCTCATCCCCTTCCCCTTTCTTCCTTCCCCTCTCAACCTCTTGCTACTATATTTGGACTCCATGTTTTCTCTATCCTCTACCTCTCCACCTGCCCCCCCATTCCTCCAATCTGGTCAGTACTACATACCTGTTCAAAGAAGGCTCCCTGTATCAGGACATACTTCTGTTTTCCCTCCCCTTTCCCTCCCCATTCTTTTCCCCTTCCTCCTTACGTTGTTTCCTTTACCCATCTACCCTTTCTCCATAACTCCTACCAATCTCCCATGCCAGTTCCACGGGGTCCTTGAGGAGAAGATGTCCTTGGACACTTTGGCATCCTCCCTGTTTCCATCCTGTGTGTACCTTCCCTTTGGCCCAGAGCAGCCCCTACCTCCTCCTTTTACCACTATTCTTCTTCAGAGCCTCTCCCCTCCATCTCCCAACTCCCATCTTAACCACCTTATCTCTTCCCTAAGTTGCCTAAGATTTTTGCACACTGGACAGTCCCCTGCCCTCCACATTGTTCCCAGAAAGACTGCAGCACCACATCCATTGTGGCTGACCACCCTCCCTTCCTCACCCTGTGTCCTATATATTCCCTTCCCCCTCCTCCTCCATACCTCCCAGCTGTCCTGTTGTCTGTGCCAGCTCCTAGGTTCCCACATCCTCCCTGGTCAGTCTATACCCACCTTACTATGTTACTGTGTTGTTTCCTGTTTTTTATTTCCCCAGATAAGCTGACCCTAGATGGGGTTTTGCTGCAATCCCCTTTGCATACTGACTGCCTCCCTCTCCTTTCTAGATAGACTAACTTACGTAGCCCCCACTATGTTCCATATTCTTGTTTCACAAATCAGCTGACCCTAGATAGGGTTTTGCTGTGATCCCCTTTTCCTGCTGGCTCCCTCCCCATGCTAGATAGAAATGTGTAGTCCCCACTATGCCTTTACAGACTCTGCCTGCTTTTACTGGTTCCAGTGTTATTACTGTTCCATCTATACAGGACTCTTAGTAACCTCAGTGGATGTTCCTGTTTACACATTAGTGATGAGTACCATTTGGGAACTACACGATGTACTGATGTCCCTGTCAACCACATAAGTGTGTAGTAGAACACATATGCAGTGTGACAACAATTTAAGAGCTTAGCAAGGACATAGACTGTATCATGGAATTTGAAAACCGCCCTTATTACCAGTGTGTGTATATCAGAAACATGTGGGATAACTAAAGAGCCTGTATACATAGGATAATAACAGAATACAAACTAGTATTTAAAATCAACTTCTACTGGAAAAAATAACTTGAAAGTTACACACCGTTCTTCAATGTGCATGACACAATTTTATTTGCTTTGCAAGCTGCTGCCCGATGCTGTTGATCATAATTAAAGTTATTACTGATCATTACTCCTGGGTCCTATTCCTGATGAGAATGTGAAGATAATGATCAACAAAAACTTTAAATGGGGACAACATTGTGGGGCAGCAGCTCATAAATCAAAATCCTTAAAGGAAGTGATGGAAGACAGCAGGAAATTAATTTAATGTGTGTTATGTAACAAAAAACAAAGAGCAGGAGCAGCCACACACTGAGAAACATGACCAACACTGTTTATCAACGTTAAAGCTGGTTTATTGTGATAAAGTAGGCTGGGATGACATAAGAAACGCCAGCTAACCCTCACAAACATGACTCCCCAACATTCTGCACCATATTTGGTGCGTTGCCAAGGTGATGTATGTATATTTCCTCTTTTTGCCATTTATTGGATGTTTAATGTACGGCGCTTTAAGCATCTGGACATTCTCTCAGTAATTCAAAATCTACTACTGTCTAGTACAACTAAGGGTACCACTTCAAACAACTGTGTGCCTTAAATACAGGTCCCTTAAAGAGACAGTGCCAAAAAAAGAGACTGCCAAAACCTATAACATGTTTTAGAAATCTTTAATGTAACAAGGTAGTCAGAAACTAGTAAAATGCAATGTGCTATATAAATATATAAACATAGCTAGGTACATGTATGATGTCTCCCTTATAAAATGATAACACTGCACATAAATACATATGTCACAGTGTGCAAGGAAACGTTAATCTGAAACACACATAAACAACCAATTACAAAAGTCACTTCTTATAAGATTTTACAAAAATATTGATATAAGTATTAAATATTAAATATCTTTCATGCAAATGCCTCCTGTCTGAATCCCTTCAGCACTGTTATCTTGCAAAGCCATAAATAGAATAACGCAGAACATGTGACCAGATAAGAAACTAGTTCCTTGCATACAGTATGTATTAATTGTGAATGAAAATCAATATGTGAAAAGAAGATAAAAATTATTTACACTTCAAAAAATGTTTCTATGCTCTTCAAACCTCACAGATTAAAACAGGAGACATATCAAAATGATAAATAGATTTTGGCCATCTGCAATCAGTTGAGAACCAGAAAGCTGAGCTAAAACAATTCAACAAAAAAGGTACTGACACCAACCTGCCATTTAACCTGGGAGGTTCTAGCACCCACAAGTGCCACTATTCTCATTATTCTATTCTATGCTCTCCAGCACAGTAACTGACTGGTTCCACTCCTACCTGGTGGGCAGGACCCAATCTGTCAGGATTGGTAACTCCATCTCCTTCCCTCTCCCCATCTCATCTGGGGTCCCTCAAGGCTCAATCCTAGGGCCACTACTGTTCTCTGTTTTCCTCAATGTCCTACCCGCGGCCTGCCCACATACATCCATTCACATGTATGCAGATGACACAGTCCTGCATATGTCAGGCCCTTCTCCATCTGATGTAGAATCCAGTCTATAGCTAGGCTTCAACGATGTCCAGCTTTGGCTTCACTCAAATCAACTATTCCTGAACACCAAGAAAACAGTCTCCATGATCTTTGGCACAAGGCAGAGACTATCTCGGCTCCCTTTCCTACCCACCTTCTACACCCTGGATGAGACAAAGCTGGAGGCTTGCTCTTCCTTTAGATATCTTGGTGTATGGCTTGACCAACACCTTGATTTTTCTGTACATGTTGAGGCACTCCACAAGAAGCTGTACCCCAAGCTTGGGGCGCTGTACTGTAACCGCGGGTGCATCCCACTACTGGCCCAGCAGGAGACTGTACTGAAAATGATCCTCCCTGTCTTTGACTACAGGGATGTAGTATATTGTGCCACTCCCAAGCCTACCCTAACCAGACTGGACACACTCTTCCACTTCTTCTGTTGTTTTGCCCTTGACTGTCCTCCCAGCCCACACCCCTGCAATCTGTACCAGGATTTGCAGCTCCCTTCTCTGCAGGATAGGAGGTTGCCTCACTGTGCCAGGCTCATGGCCAAGTACTGGACACATTCCTTGCCCCCATACCTCTCTGGTGCTCTCTCCTCACCTTCCCCACCTTCGCACTCCCTCCAAAATTCTGACACCCGCTCTCTAGGTGTCCTATGTATGGCTACCACTGGAGGACAGGCAGCTTTCTCCTATCGCATGTTTTAACTGTTGAATTCCCTACCTCTGGCCATTTGGCTAACCAACTCTGCCCACTGACTAAACTCCCTCTTCATAGCCCACTTCTGCACCTCCTGTGCATGCGCCTAGATGGCTGGAAACTCAAAAAGTGACTAGTCAATGACGGCTGACCCCATTATCAGTGTGCAGCTATGGTTCAGTGGTAAACTAGCTATCTCACTCCTACTGGCTATATCCCAAATATACACTTTTGAAGGCTATTGTTGTAACCACATTCCTGATGTATATGTGCTGTACCTAGTCATTTTTGTGGTTGTGTACATGCTGTGTTGTTATATTCTCTGTTGCCCCCCGCTCTCTTACCTGACTGTATTCTACCAATATTTCTTTCCACAATGTAACAGACTGCCTGTATGTAATTCTCTGGCTGTACTTTCTGTACATAATGTGCCTTGTACTCATGCATTACTGATGTATTTATACTCTGCATTGACTCTCCTGCCCCCCCCATTTCTGTACATGCTGTGTTTTGTAATCATGTATTTCATTGACATATTATGCTCTGTGTTTTTTTTTATCACAAGATTGTTTGTCATCTCCTCTATGGACCCAGCAGGAGCTATGACCCCCCCCCCTTGGAGGGGTATGTCCTCTGTTCCATTGGGGCCATCATGGGTCCTGCTGGGTCCCAGTATTTTCCTCTGTTTTTTCCCCCTTCCCCTGCACCCATGCAATGGGTGCAGCAGCCATCTCAAACCTCTGCAGAGGTGGCCAAGCACACCTGAGCATGGGTCGAACCCCTCTTGTGCTGACACCCGCAGCACACAAGCCCCCCACCCTGAGGAAGGAGAGCAGTCCTCTGGATGCTCAATCCTTACCTCCCCAGATGACCCCCGAATGATCTGAGTCCATTCCTGAACCCAGGCCACTGGCATGGCATGAGGTGTGGCATCCAGCACCTCAACCCTCAGCATCACTGGGATAGCTTTATGCACTGTGTAGACTCCCTTACCCCCCAACCCCCAGGATGCATCTGGAATCAAGTGGTAGTCTGCTTAGTATGCCTTCCTGGTAAAACTTTTAAATAAATAAATAAATAACTATGTGTAAAATCCAAAATGCTTCACATTTGAGTAATGCATTATCAGGATCCCACTTCTGAGTCCTAACTTTATCTTATTCTTATTAATACTGGTGATGCAGAATATGTGTTTACTTTCTGTCTGAAAATTCCACCAAATGGCTGCTCCCTTGCTTTAATTTACATATAATTTAAAGAGCTATACACTGGAGCTGCTGACACCTACAGGTAAGATCAATATCTCATTTCAAAGATTTTTATGGACATTTATAATTTGGTGAACCTGGCATACTTACGTTCCACTTTAAGGAGTGCCACCTCTTTCTGTTTAAGCGAAGGTGGAAGGGCCATCTGATCCATAAGAAGCAGCAGAATTTGGACAGGGCACAGTTCTTTCTAGAGGATGTGGCAACGGATGTGGTCACCTTAGTGTGTTGCTTGGTTTCCACTTAATTACTGGTCAAATGAATATTTAACTGTATTCGATTCTAACCCTCTTTGACTATTAACCAGGTCTCAAAGATATTGCCGATTCCTGCTGCAGATTCAGTGTAGATTTCCATGGTGCTGAGTGCTACTGTATCAATGAAAGGACATATGACCTTGAGGACCTTACTAACTCAAGCAGCAAGCTGGCACCCGTCTGACCTAACAAACTGGCACCAGAGAGCTGTCCACCCTTACAGAATCAGGTCAAATTGCAAGAGGTAGGTCTTGTAAATTCAGTGTAGATTGAACCTTGGGGTGGCAGCTAAGTCTGGGGAAGAAATAAACGATTATAAAAAGTGCCCGAGGGCACCAAGAAACACTATATAGCATGGTTGGGGAGAGGGTGAGGTAGGGGTCCTTTTTCACTGTTGAAGGGGGCTCAACTTTTTTTTACACATTTTCTATGCTTAATTGACTAATAAGTTTATTGGTCCAAAGTGTAATTATTGTCTGACCCTCGCTTGAGCTGAATATAGAATTTTCCAGTATATTGTATATCCAGAAAAATAGTGATATGTGAGGGAGTCCAGTCTTTTTGGATAAAGTCTGAGCAACTCTGCTCAGCACATAAATTCTTATTCAGTCATTTCAGATGCAATACAAATACGCTATGATGCTGCTTTTGAATTCCTGACTGTCATTATTTAAAAAGCAACATCACAATCCATCCCTAATGTCCCAGAGAGGCATCCTTACAACCCTCTTTTTCTCCTCTAATGTTACCTGCAGTTCCTTGGTGAACCAGGGAGACCTTCACCTTGCCATCCTGCCGTTGTTACCCACTGGGATGACCTAATCATGATCCTGCCTTGCAACATACTTTACTAGAATACCTGAAAAGCTGAAATAAAAGCCAGAGATAGACTAACAGGGCTCATTTTAGTTATATTTGCCTGTGTGGGACACCGAAAACGGATCACTGACTGGAAATAAAAAGTAAGGGTTAAATGAGAAAAGGAATGGGCCTTGTTCAACCGAGCCTAGATTATCAAAGCAGAAGTGTAAGGCCATTAGAACAGTGAGGCAGATTGCTCCCAAGACAAAAGATAAAGTGGGTCACAATCCCCCACTCTGAAATGAACACTGGAATGACACAGATGGGAGGCATGCTGTACCATACAAGCCAAATCATGCTTGATTCCAAGCATGGGGATTATCCTAGGTCATGTCTTACTTGGAAGCCATCCAGACTGTCTTCTGTCCCAATTTTTGCACTGAAGACTTTAAAGCTCTAAAGCTTACTTTAAACCACAAAAAGAAACAAAAAAAAGATCAATTTTATTGCAAAATATCAACTAAGATAACATGTTTAGAACTAATAAAATGCTTAGATTTACTGCATTATGTTTGCAACAGTTATGTTTATTTTTAATATTCTCTAGATTTTTTTTCTACTTTCTCTTGGCGGTGGTCTTCTAAATAATTTGGATAATACAGCACTTTTATAACTGTGTCTTTCAAAAATAATCTGGCGGTCCCCAACTGATCTCACAATTGCTGTGTCTATGATTGTTGTCCTGTTGAGCAATACAATGTGATAAACATAGACACTATTGGGACACTCAAGTGCTTTTTTATTTAGAATTCTCAAATAGGCTAAAAAAATATGCTCTAAACCCCTGGAATGGACAACTGAAATTTCAGCAAATGTTAAATCTAGTCAATAATAAACAGAAACAATGTTTTTGTGAAAGTAAGTTCTAAAGTGTATACCTGTTCTTTGAAGGTTCACAGCAGTTGTGTAGCAAATTGTCATATATTCCATTAACTGTAATGGCAAAAAGCAGTTAATTTCAGGACACTAAGTAAAGATGGCACAAATGAATTGCTCTAGTACTTTAAAGGGAAGATTACAAGCTGCCCATTAATACAGCAGCACATCACACTAGTGCAGTGAGAAGTTATGTTTTCCTTGCAGCCTCCAAAGTACTCCAGGTTCCACAAGGGTCAGTGCTTCATACTGTTTGGTTTCAAATGTTTGTGATAGGTATGGGGATGGGTATAAAGTGTTGTTTCCAGAATTTTGCAGACATTTTTCAACTGAGAAGGGAAGTAGATGTGGATAAGCAGGTAGAAAGATTACAATAAGAACTGGATAAATTACAGGTATGGATAGACATGTAGGGAATGATGCTGAACACTGATAATTGTAAGGAAGTGCACCTGGGCAAGAAACTTAGAAAACAGAATATTGCTTAAATGAAAGAAAACAGGAAGAGAATTCTAAAGAAAAGGATCTCAGTACAGTAATTCCCTAGTTATTCAAACCTCAGTTAGTCAAAACTCTCAGTTATCCACAATTCCTTTGGTTTACAGATGCTCCTTTGTACATTTTGGGTTTACCTATATTAACTATATAGTGTACGTATGTGTGACAGCATGTATAATACTTGTGGCATTATTGTTTTATATTTACTGTATTCTGCATTTATATTTACTGTATTCACTCCTCCCTTGGGACATATCTGGAAATGAGCTATTTTAGCTCATTATGCCTTTCTTGGTGAAACTTTTCAAATAAATAAATAAATAAATACATAAATAACTCCAGAATAAATAACTCCAGAACTGTGGTCTGTGTCCCAGCTTAACAGACTTCATTGTAAAATGCTCTCACTTGTCTGAAACCCCATTTATCCAAACAATTGCATTGTCCCCCAGCACATTCAGATAAGTGAGGTTATACTGCATATTGATAAGCAGATTAAAACAACCTGAACATTGTGCAGAGGTAGCAAATGTAACCCCCCGGCTACTTTGCACAGTAAGCTACCCCTTGGTACCCTTGACTGGGCACCCACACTATTTCGGAACATTTTGGTACCATCCCTAGCTTTGGGGATGTATACCAGGCTTGTTATTTCTGGAGGTTAGAAAGGGGTTGGGGTGTACCAAAGCAAAATACACAAATGTGACCAAAATAAACCCAGGTTCTGAGGAGAGAACTTTTGCTTAGGGCTATGCTAGGTCTGTACTTCTGGAGGGGTACCCAGTAATTCCACACAGGAAGCAGTGACATGAATGTCCAAACCAGGTTGGGGTTCTAGAGTGTGGCTTTATTCCAAAGATGGTACACTAAAGCAAAGGTGGACCCCCAAGGTTTACACATCATGGCATAAGGCAATGGCAGAACAACAGAAATCTGTATCGGACAGAAACTCTACATAACCCATATGTCATAGGACCTTGAATTCTCTTCAGTGGCAATGACCTCAGCTGAAACACACATTTTCTTCACAACTGAGCACATTTCCCATATGGCATAGGACTTAACATTTTGGCAAGGTGGCAACTGGCCATGATGGAGCACACTGGTGCTCATAATTAGCACAACCCACACTGGGGGTAAACTTTCTCTTCAGGCCTTTGCCACCATGTTCTGAATAACTATGCACCCTTACAGAACCCGTAGTGCTGAACTGGTCACTCCAGATGGGGGGCTGCCCATCTTTTACTTCCACGTCCATACCTAGCCATTCTTTCAGAGTTATACCTCAAACTTCTGATAAAACAGTTCAGAATATGCATCTTGGAATGACTTTCACATCCTGCATAAGAAAGCAGTACTTCTAAGTGTAGAACTAAAGTCCTGAACAATGTGTCAAGTCTCTCTGGGGACCCGGGATTGTCAGCCAACTTTAAAAACATGAGAACAGTCTCGACTTAGAACAGAACTGGTGTATATTTCCTTTATCAGACAGAACACACCCAAAACAGGTACTTTCCTCTGGGAAGCACAAAGTCAGATTACTCACGGTTCATAAAACAAACAGGCAGCTTCAAAGTCCTGGATCAAAATAGGGGATTGCCCCTTGGATCCATCCTGGCAGTCTTTTCCATCTCTCCATGGATGAAAAATCATAACTCCTGCTCTATTCAATGGTTTCCCCAACTCCTCTTGGCAGGCAGATGTTTTTCAGCACTAGAGTGAGAAAATAGGCTCTCCTCACAGATCCCACAATGCAGCTCTCACTCCTCCAACTGCTCACTACTGCTGCTGACACAGAACTAACTCAGGATTCTAAAACTCCCCACTCACAGCCAGCTGCCATGGTTTATGCTGCTGCAAGAGTTCTGAATGACATAATCTCTCTCCTCTCAGCTAAGACCAAGTAAACAGAGGGTGAGCAGGTGAAAAACCTATTTAACCAGTTATTCACCGGCTGTCTTCCCTACCTAGCACTGACACTGATGGGATTCTAATAACCCCAGGAGACTGGGTGGTTACACTAATATGGCAAATATGCTATTAGGATATCTAGAGACATTTTTGTATTCAAAAATAAAGGGTAATTGTTCTGCTGTATTGGAGTCTGGTGAGACTACATATGGATTATGGCTTCCAGTTGGGGTCACCATACCAGACAAGGGATATGGTATTATTAGAGGGGATCCAGAAGACAACAAAGATGATTTGCACTTGGAGATCTGACTACATGTGGTTGGAATCATGCACCTGGAGACTAGACAGGGTTTAGTACTAATGTAATACATAATCCATGATGAGGTATTAATTACAGGTCTGGGAATGAAGTTAAAAGGAGTTGAAATATCTGAAAGTGGGTATAACAAGTGAAAATAAGTGGCTTTAATACTGCCAAAAGGAAGTATTTCTATACACATTAAACTATAGGATTATGGAACAGTCTACCACAACAAATGTGGTAGCTGAAGGTTCAAAAATATTCTTTAGACCCAAACAAACAGCACAAGTGTAGATAAATCATTTATCTGACAGCTCACCATTGTATATTTCATTTATGCAATAGGGATGCCTTCTGTCAGTGCAGGGACATTTGCTTTTGATTGCTTATCTTTTTTTTGTTGCATGTGTTTGTCAAAAAAGTGAACAAACAATTGCATTTGCTGCTCTTTTTTGCTAATTATTAAAAATCTATACGGCATCTATAAATGAAATACCGCTCATTTTGTAGATAATTTTGTGCTGAACAACTTTCATGCTCAGAGTATCATGCTATCTTTTTTCATTTTAATATTCATATTTGAATATGGGTAGTACTGCTACCAAGGCCGAACATTCTTAATGAGTTCTGGAGTGATTGTGACATAGCTACTATATGGATACATTTTATTTATTCAATGGCTGTGAAGATAAATGGATTTATTCAACAGTTTATGAGCCCATGCCTATTGCATATATATATATATATATATATATATATATATATATATGGGATCAGAGCAGTGCAAGAGGAGTCTGTAGAGTTGGGAAGGGGCCTTAGACAAGTAGCTGATATGGTAACCTTCTCGGAGGTGCTGCCTGTCTATGGCAAGGGAGATGCTAGGGCACTTCTCACCAGGGAATTCAATGAGTGGTTGAAAAACTGGTGTGGAGCTCAGGGTTTTGGATTCATTGGGGACTGGGGAGCCACCTGAAGGGATGCAGACCTATATTGGTGCGATGGTCTGCATCTGTCCAAGGGGGGGAACCAGGATCCTAGGTGAGAGGTTTAAATGCTTTATTGGCAAGCATTTAAACTAGTCAAGGGGGGAGGCACTGAAAGGAGCAGGGAAATCTGAGCCTCCCTACAAAACATGGTGATTAGTGGAGGTAAACACCAAGGTACAGAAGTTATTAGGGAGCAGAACAGATTTAAATGCAAAAAGGCAAAGGCAGTAAGGACAGAAATGGGCTAAAGAGATAAGGCTATCAAAAAGTGGAGGGTGATGAGTACCAATGCCCGTAGTCTGTGTAACAAGCTCCCTGAACTAGTGGCCTTGATGGAAGAGGGTTGCCTGGATATTGTGGCAGTCACAGAAACATGGTACACAGAGAACCATGACTGGGATGTCAACATACCAGGATACACAATCTACAGGAGGGACAGGGAGGGAGGGTAAAAGAGGAGGAGGAGGAGTAGCTCTCTATGTAAAGGAAGGGCTCAAAGCAACAGAACTAAAGAGTAAACAGGGAGCAGATGAGGCACTTTGGGTCACCCTGGAGACAGGAAATGGCACTACAATCCGCATGGGGGTTGTATACAGACCCCCATCTCAGGGGGAGGGAATGGACAAGGAAATGATAGAAGGCTTTCTTAAAATGGCAGAAAAAGGGGAGGTATTGTTGATGGGGGACCTGAATATGCCAGATGTTAACTGGAGCACCTTTGCTGCAGGCACATCCAAGAGCAGGGTCATTCTTGATGCCCTACAGGAGGCATGCCTCAGACAGCTAGTATTGGAACCCACTCAGGAGGGAGCAATCTTAGACCTGGTACTTTCAAATAGGGATGGAGAAAGAATCTCAGAGTTAGAAGTGGGTAGCCATCTGGGAACAAGCGACCACCCACAGTGTGGTTCATGATAAACACAGCTACACAACAAGCTATACAAAAGCAAGAGTACTAGACTTTAGGAGGGCTGACTTTGGGAAATGGAGAGTGCCTCAGAAAAGCACTAGCAAACAGGCAAGAAGGAGGGATGGAGGAACAATGGGGAGTGATCAAACATTCATCACAGAGGCAACAAGCCTTTGTGTAAAGCAAATCAATAAAACACAATGAAGGAAAAACGCTATGGTTCACAAAAGAGGTGGCAGGGAAGGTTAAGGAGAAAAGGACAGCATTCAGGAAATATAAGGAAACACAGAAGGAGCAGGACAGAGAACTTTATCAGTTAAAGCAGAAAGAGGTTGGGAAGGCAGTCAGAATAGCAAAGGCACAAACCGAGGAAAGGATTGCCAATTCTGTTAAGAAGGGGGATAAGACCTTTTATAGGTACATTAGGGAGTGAAGAAAGACCAAAGTAGGGATACTGAAGCTTAATAAAGGGGAGGGAATGTGGGTAGAGGGTGACAGTGAAAAAGCAGGGATACTGAACGGATATTTCTGCTTAGTATTCTCAAAGGAAGAGGAGGGGGAGTTACCTAAACCAAACAAGAGAAACACTCTGAAGACGGGGTCGATACCAGTCCATTTACAGAAGAAAGGGTTCTGAAAGAACTAATAAAATTGAAAGTGGACAAAGCAATGGGCCTGATGGGATTCACCCAAGAATTCTACAAGAACTAAGGGTAGAACTAGTGACACCACTGACTACCTCTTTAACAAATCATGGGAGGATGGGGTGGTACCCGAGGACTGGAGGAGGGCAGATGTGATTCCTCTTCACAAAGTGGGAGCAGGACAGAGGCAGGAAACTACAGACCAGTTAGTTTGACCTCGTGGTAGGGAAAATGATGGAATCACTTCTGAAGGAAAAATTGTTGAGTACCTAGAGGCCAGTGGGGCACAGGACCCAAGGCAGCGTGGATTCATGATGGGAAGGTCATGTCAGACGAATCTAATAGATTTCTTTGACTGGGTAACCAAAGTAGTAGACCAGGGAGGGGCTGTGGACATGGCCTACCTAGATTTTAGCAAGGCATTTGATACAGTCCCACACAAAAGATTAATACACAAGATAGCCAGCCTTGGAGTGGGTCTCAAGGTGGTAGCCTGGATAAAAAATTGGCTAGACAAGAGGATGCAAAGGGTAGTAGTAAATGGAGTACACAGTGAAGAAAGGAGGGTTACTAGCGGGTACCGCAGGGTTCAGTACTGAGACCGGTCCTTTTTAATGTCTTTATAAGTGACATTGCAGAGGAACTGGAAGGAAAAGTATGTCTTTGCACATGACACAAGATCTGCAACAGGGTTGATACACAGAATGGAGCGGAAAGGATGAGAAGAGACTTGCTGCAAGGTTGCAGGAATGGTCAAATGTATGGCAGCTCAGATTCAATGCAAAGAAGTGCAAGGTAATGCACATGGGAAACAAAACCCAGGGGAAGCTATACAATGGGGGTGAGATACTGACACAGTAAAACTAGAAAGGACCTGGGGTAATTATATCAGATGACCTAAAGGTGGGCAAGCAATGTGAGAAGGCAGTAAGGGAAGGCTGGGGGATACTGGATAGGAACAGGCATCAATAGTAGAAAACAGGAAGTTGTTATCCCTCTGTACAGACATTTGATGAGACCCCATCTGGAGTACTGTGTGCAGTTCTGGAGACCCCATCTCCGCAAAGACATAGACAGAGTGGAGGCTGTCCAGAGGAGGGCAACCAAATGGTGCAGGGTCTGCACCAGAAGACATATGAAGAAAGACTAAAGGAGCTTAATATACCCTTGAGGAAAGAAGGGAGAGAGGGACATGATAGAAACTTTCAAGTACCTCAAGGGAATTAACAAAGTCCAAGAGGGTAGCATCTTCCAGAAAAAGAGATGTGCAAGAATAAGGGGGCACAATTTGAAGATAGAGGGGGGACGGCTCAGGGGTAATGTGAGGAAGTATTTTTTCACTGAGAGGGTTGTGGATGCATGGAACAGCCTCCCTGAGGAGGTCGTGGAGTCAAGAACAGTGGGGGACTTCAAGAATGCATGGGACAGGCATAAGACAGTCCTAGTGGTGGGTAAGAGGAAGTAAGCTGTTGGTTAACTAGGATCTGCAGCTTATCTGTTAGGTAGGAAAATGGGCAGACTAGGTGGACCAAGCGGTCCTTATCTGCCATCAAATTCTATGTTCCTATGTTTCTATATATATATATTTATAAAATGGGTAAGAAAAAAAATCAGGTGGTTGGTTGAAACACATTACATGACTGGGCATATATTTTTATTTATTTAGTTTTTGTTGATGGGTAAATGCACTAGGTAGGTTCTGCCTATTTTCAGGCATGACCCGGGGGAGGGGGATACAGATGAATGCCAACTGACCTTGAACCAAATTAAGCTGTTGGTGGTATTTTTAGTGAATGAGGGAAATTTGGCCAGGACACCGGGGAAACTTCCCCTACTCTTTTCGAGAAGTGCCATGGGATCTTTAACATCCACCTGATCTACCACTAAAACAGGCAGATGGGACCTCGGTTTAACGTCTCATCCAGAAGACGGCACCTCAGGAGTGAAGCACCCTCCCCCCCCGCTGCACTACAGTGTCAGTATTGGGATATTAACCCAAGTGCTGTACATCAGAGTGCAGCCACACACCTTCACTTTCACCGCCCAAATCGATTTTGCCATTTTATAAGATAGACAACCCACTCTAGGGTGTGTGGTCGTGCTCTGATATATGCACGCCTTGGATGGTTGACGCACTTAGCCTGTGGCCTCATGCGTAACAACGCACACCAAGGTGTGCCTTATATTACAGCATGAACACACACCCTAGAGTGGGTTATCTATTACATATATCATCCAAAGGCTTACATTTGTTAGTAATAATAACAAAAAGTACATATTTTGTTCTTGTGGAATACTGGGGTTAAAAGTTCCATGTTAACCTCCTGTGATATGATAATTTGATAAATATTCTTGTAAAACTGAGTCATATGTAAAACAAAATCTTGCAAAGCTAAGTCAAATGTTCAAAAAACTTGATCAAAAGTAAAAAAAAAAAAATTTTTTTTAAATAAGAAGAGGCAAATTCCAAGGATCAAGTTTTTTTGTTATTACCTAATGAATACATTGGTGAGCTGCTAATGAAGGAAAATACATTTAAAGTGATTTATGGAAGTTTGCCATACCAAGTGGGAATAGAAACCTGTAGGAGTTGTGAATCAGTCTCCTACCATTCAAACTGCCAAAAAGTGCTATTTCCAATTAAAAATATTCTTTTATTTCTGTGCTGTGTTTCATTTGTATAACTCTGCCCTTTTTTCTCAGTGCTGCAACACCCAACCATGACATCATGCAAGGGAAAACCTGTTTTTGAAGGGATGCTGTCTGTTTTAAGCTGACTCTTTACATTGTTTGCAAGTAGTTGTATCTAGCATTATAAAGTGTAGAAAAATTCTAGTAATTTGATTGGCTGAAAGCAGCTCAGAGCCATGTAATCATTGACCCATAATTACACTCCTGAACTACTTACAGCCATTCAAGCCCTAACATAAACATAAAGAGTATCAGCACACTCCCACATTCCCACTTCAGACCTGTCACTTCATTAGCAGACAGTAAAAGTGAAGCAGCACCTACACAGAATGGCAAATTATCTTTTTGGCCTACCTGTGTCACAAAAACATTTTTCCAGAAGCTTGTTACAGATTGTACTACTGTAATCACAACCGAAGTAGGAGACTACACTTTGATCTGGGAGACAGAAAAATCAGCTATTTGCTGTACCCATAATGCCTCATTATGTAAATTAATATACAAGCTGTTATTTTTCTGTGGTCACTACAGAAATAGGAGATTACATCTCTCAGTAAAGAAATCTTGTCAGCTAGATACTGTATGCACAATGCCTTGTTTTGAAAATAAACATATGAGAGCTTATATTGTTGAAGTCACTACATAAATTTGGGACTGCACCTCACAGTAAGGAAATTGGAAAACAACTTCTTATTGTACCCACAATGCCTTGCTATGCACATCTACATTTTAGTTGCCATAGTGCAGTCACCACTACAAAAATAGGAACTTGCAGTTCTGAGTAAGAAACATTTAAGTCACCTATATAATTTACCCAGAATTCCGTGTTGCTGTATGTAAAACATACACAGCTTCCCTTGCATCACATCATTCTGGGGGTGTGGCTGCACAGAGAAAACTGGAGGGCAACCAGAAACACAGCGCTCATAAAACATAATAAAAATGACTATGACAGATTTTTTTACAAACCAAATTGCAGCTTCAACATCTGAAGCATGACTGGCAATGGCATACTATGTGAAAAAGGCATTTGCGGAACTTCCAAAAATCACTTTAAATTCTATCACTGAGAAGTTGGTGGGTGGGTGTATCTTTCCAGCTGGGTCACATGACCTTCTTCTTTCTATAGACCGGAGCATAAACCAGAGCAAACTCTGACTGAAAAAAAAAACTACCACAAAATTTACCTTTTTTTGTAAAAAATGATGCTAATAAAGTCTCCCCCCACAAATCCACCATATTCATTGTTTTTCAATGTGCATGCAAAAGCACAACATAGAAACATAGAATTTGATGGTAGATAAGGACCGCTTGGCCCACCCAGTCTGCCCATTTCCCTACCTGATGGATGAGCTGCAGATCCTAGTTAACCAGCAACCTACTTCTTCCTACCCCCAGCCCCTAGAATTGCCTTATGACTGTCCCATGCATGCTTGAATTCCACCACTGTTTTTGACTCCACAACCTCCTCCGGAAGGCCGTTCCATACATCCACAACCCTCTCTGTAAAAATACTCTTAAATTACCTCTGAGCCCCCCCATCTTCAAATTATGCCCCTTGTTCTTGCACACCTCTTTTTTTGAAAGATGCTACCCTCTTGGACTTTGTTGATTCCCTTGAGGTACTTGAAAGTTTCTATCATGTCCCCCTCTCCCTCCTTTCCTCGAGGCTATACATATTAAGCTCCTTAAGTCTCTCTTCATATGTCTTCCGGTGCAGACTCTGCACCATTTTAGTTGCCCTCCTCTGGACAGCTTCCATCCTGTCTATGTCTTTGCAGAGATTGGGTCTCCAGAACTGCGCGCAGTACTCCAGATGGGGTCTCACCAGCTGTCTGTACAGAGGGATAATAACTTCCTGTTTTCTACTGGTGATGCCTCTCCCTATGCATCCCATCTACTGGTGATGCCTAGGGAGCAAAAACTCCACATCACCCCCAAATGAAAAAACTGCAAGGAGAGATTTGTCTTGCTGATTTATTTACTTTTGTAGATTTGTTCACCTTAATCTCATGAAAACATTTTACTAGATGTAGTAAAAACAAATGCAACAAAAAAATAACTTTTGTTCCATTTAGAATTATGCTTGCCGAAATGTGTCTTTCACCAAATTTTGTGCCTGTTTGTAGAATCTGACGAAGGTAAAAAATGAAAAGTCTGTAAATTTCATATGCAAAAACATGGTTTGCACAGCACTGTTTGAAGTGCCAACTGAGAGACTGCTGTTCGTATGTAATCCCAGTACTCTCACACTGAGGCTGGCTGGAGAAAAATGCATGTCGCAATAATGAGATGCTCGACTCCACGACAGGGAGAGTATGGGACATGAGCATTGTTCAACACCATCACACAAAGGAGGGGTGCACTCAAATGAGGAGGCAGAAGTTTTGCAATACCACTTCTGCTTCAACTGTCCCCTGCTGAAGCAGAAATGGTCCCATGAAACATTGAGGTGCTGTTGTCCTGAGCTGACATGTGCTTATTATTCAGCCAATAAATCTCTATATTTTACATTTCATGTTGAAAATTTGTTGCCTCCACATTTAGTCATGATGTATTTGCTTGTAATTTTGAACAGGAGAGACACACTAACCTCTTTCCAGGTGAGTTGGGGTGGGTGTGTGGGGTGGGGGGGTTATTTAGACTCATTTTATTGACATGGGAATGTTGGCCTTGAAACTGTAAAATTCTCCTGCTCTTCATCAGCAGGTGCCATGGAATCTTCAACTTTCACCTGGACAGTGACTAGATATGAGCAGAAGATACCTCATTTTAACATCCCATTTGAAGGACAGCATCCCAAAATTGGAGCACCCTCTCATACTGCATTGTAGTGTCAGTTGTGGATATTACCCCAAGTACCTAGTGTGAGAGGAGAGAGTAAGCATACAGAGAAACAGGAGAGGGGACACAAAATAAGACATGATAGGAGTGGTGCAGTGCAATGGCTGTAGGGTGGCAATGTTCCGGGAGACATTCTGGAGGCTGCGATGCTGCCCTATTTGCTGGCACCTCTCTGGTCTGAGAGAGGAGGTTGCCTGTCTCCAGGCTGATCTTGCTAGGATTTGTGAAACCTCCTCCCCCACCCAGGGACCATCAGGGCCAATGCCACTACTTCAGAGGTTGCCAAGAAAGAGGATAGGCTGGACCAGGGTGGGCTCAGGGAGTGAGAGGGTGGTGGAACAGAGTTGCATCCCTCCAGCTGCACCTCTCCACAATTCTTTCGCTCTTCTGGTGGATAGTGGTTCCTCTATGGAGGCACCTGCAGTGGAGACCAAGGAGGATGCTGGGAACCTTCACAAAGGAGACCCACAGGAAGGTGGCAGGGACTCCACAGGGGAAGGAAACAACTCCTGGTTGGGGACTCAATCATTAGAAGGGTAGAAATGGGGGAGGAAGGGAGAGGAGGTGGCAGCCTCCTGGCGCCACACTGCTGAGGACAGAGAACAAATCCTCAGGATCGGGAGGAGCTGCATGAGGGAGGGAGCTGGATGTCATTGTCCACCTAGGGACAAATGACCTGGCTAGGAATGGGATCAGAGCAGTGCAAGAGGAGTTTGTAGAGTTGGGGAGGGGTCTTAGACAAGTAGCGCATACGGTAACCTTCTCGGAGGTGCTGCCTGTCTATAGCAAGGGTGATGCTAGGGCACTCTTCACCAGGGAATTCAATGAGTGGTTGAAAAACTGGTGTGGAGCTCAGGTTTTGGCTTCATTGGGGACTGGGGAGCCACCTAGAGGGATGCAGACCCATACTGGTGCGATGGTCTGCATCTGTCCGGGGGAGGACCTGGATCCTAGGTGAGAGGTTTAAATGCTTCATTGGCAAGCATTTAAACTAGCCAAGGGAGGAAGCACTGAAAAGGAGCAGGGAAATCCCAGCATCCCCCCACAAAACATGGTAATTAGTGAGATAAACACCAAAGTAGAGAAGTTGTTAGGGAGCAGGACAGAGGTAAATGTAAAAAAAGGCAAAGGCAGTAAGGACAGGAATGTGGCTAAAAGGGGTAAGGCTATCAAAAAGTGGAGGGTGATGAGTACCAATGCCCGTAGTCTGTGTAACAAGCTCCCTGAACTAGTGGCCTTGATGGAAGAGGGTTGCCTGGATATTGTGGCAGTCACAGAAACATGGTACACAGAGAACCATGACTGGGATGTCAAAATACCAGGATACACAATCTACAGGAGGGACAGGGAGGGTAAAAGAGGAGGAGGAGTAGCTCTCTATGTAAAGGAAGGGCTCAAAGCAACAGAACTAAAGAGTATACAGGGAGCAGATGAGGCACTCTGGATCACCCTGGAGACAGGAAATGGCACCACAGTCCGCATGGGGGTTGTATACAGACCCCCATCTCAGAGGGAGGGAATGGACTAGGAAATGATAGAAGGCTTCCTTAGAATGGCAGAAAAAGGGGAGATTTTGTTGATGGGGGACCTGAATATGCCAGATGTTAACTGGAGCACCTTTGCTGCAGGCACATCCAAGAGCAGGGTCATTCTTGATGCCTCTGCAGGGGCATGCCTCAGACAGCTAGTATTGGAACACACTGGAGGAGCAACTTAGACCTGGTACTCTTAAATGGGGACAGAGAAAGAATCTCAGATTTAGAAGTGGGTAGCCATCTGGGAACAAGCGACCACCACACAGTGTGGTTCACGATAAACACAGCCATACAATCAAGCCATACAAAAGCAAGAGTATTGCACTTTAGGAGGGCTGACTTTGGGAAAATGAGAGAGTGCCTCAGAAAAGCACTAGCAAACAGGCACAAAGGAGGGGTGGAGGAACAATGGGGAGTAATCAAAACAGCCATCACAGAGGCAACAAGCCTTTGTGTAAAGCAAATCAGCAAAACACAATGAAGGAAAAAAACGCTATGGTTCTCAAAAGAGGTGGCAAGGAAGGTTACGGAGAAAAGGATAGCATTCAGGAAATATAAGGAAACACAGAAGGAGCAGGACAGAGAACTTTATCAGTTAAAGCAGAAAGAGGCTGGGAAGGCAGTCAGAATAGCAAAGGCCCAAACGGAGGAAAGGATAGCCAATTCTGTTAAGAAGGGAATAAGACCTTTATAGGTACATTAGGGAGAGAATAAAGACCAAAGGAGGGATACTGAGGCTTAATAAAGGGAGGGAATGTGGGTAGAGGTGACAGTGAAAAGCAGGATACTGAATGAATATTTCTGCTCAGTATTCACAAAGGAAGAGGAGGGGGAGGTACCTAAACCAAACAAGAGAAACACTCTGAAGATGGGGGTCGATACCAGTCCATTTACAGAAGAAAGGGTTCTGAAAGAACTAATAAAATTGAAGGTGGACAAAGCAATGGGACCTGATGGAATTCACCCAAGAATTCTACAAGAACTAAGGGTAGAACTAATGACACCACTGACTACTCTCTTTAACAAATCATGGGAGGATGGGGTGGTACCTGAGGAGTGGAGGAGGGCAGATTTGATTCCTCTTCACAAAAGTGGGAGCAGGACAGAGGCAGGAAACTACAGACCAGTTAGTTTGACCTCAGTGGTAGGGACAATGATGGAATCACTTCTGAAGGAAAGAATTGTTGAGTACCTAGAGGCCAGTGGGGCACAGGACCCAAGGCAGCATGGATTCACGATGGGAAGGTCATGTCAGACGAATCTAATAGATTTCTTTGATTAGGTGACCAAAGTAGTAGACCAGGGAGGGGCTGTGGACATGACCTACCTAGATTTTAGTAAGGCATTTGATACAGTCCCACACAAAAGATTAATACACAAGATAGCCAGCCTTGGAGTGGGTCCCAAGGTAGTAGCCTGGATAAAAAATTGGATAGACAACAGGATGCAAAGGGTAGTAGTAAATGGAGTACACAATGAAGAAAGGAGAGTTACTAGCGGGGTGCCGCAGGGTTCATTACTGGGACCGGTCCTTTTTAATGTCTTTATAAGTGGCATTGCAGAGGAACTGGAAGGAAAAGTATGTCTCTTTGCAGACGACAAAGATCTGCAACAGGATTGATACACAAGATGGAGTGGAAAGGATGAGAAGGGACTTGGTAAGGTTGGAGGAATGGGCAAATGTATGGCAGCTCAGATTTAATACAAAGAAGTGTAAGGTAGTGCACATGGGAAACAAAAACCCAGGGGAAGAGTACACAATGGGGGGTGAGATTCTGACAACAGTAAAAATGGAAAGGGACCTGGGGTAATTATATCAGATGAGCTTAAGGTGGGCAAGCAATGTGAGAAGGCAGTAAGGAAGGCTGGGGGGATACTGGGATACATAGGAAGAGGCATCAATAGTAGAAAACAGGAAGTTGTTATCCCTCTGTACAGAGAGTTGGTGAGACCCCATCTGGGGTACTGTGTGCAGTTCTGGAGACCCCATCTCCGCAAAGACATAGACAGAGTGGAGCCTGTCCAGAGGAGGGCAACCAAAATGGTGCAGGGTCTGCACCAGAAGACATACGAAGAAAGACTAAAGGAGCTTAATATGTATACCCTTGAGGAAAGAAGGAAGAGAGGGGACATGATAGAAACTTTCAAGTACCTCAAGGGAATCAACAAAGTCCAAGAGGGTAGCATCTTTCAGAAATAGAGATGTGCAAGAACAAGGGGGCACAATTTGAAGACAGAGTGAGGACGGCTCAGAGGTAATGCATACCTCTCAACCTCCCTCATCAGAAATCAGGGACAAGGTTTAAAATGATCAGGGACAAATTACCAAAATCAGGGACACATCTGAAAAAATAGTAATATTAGTTCCAGAAGCTGTGTACAACATGCTTCTTAATATGAATAACATTTTTTTAATGAGAACTAGACTGTAACATCAATGATAGCATTATTTTGTGATTCAAATCCCTACTCTTCAGTGACAGAAGTCTGAAATTTAGGAGGGACAGAAGAAATTTCTGAGGCAAAATCAGGGACATCCCTGAAAATCAGGGACAGTTGAGAGGTATGAGGTAATGTGAGGAAGTATTTTTTCACTGAGAGGGTTGTGGATGCATGGAACAGCCTCCCTGAGGAGGTCATGGAGTCAAGAACAGTGGGGGAATTCAAGAATGCATGGGACAGACATAAGGCAGTCCTAGTGGGGGGTAGGAGGAAGTAAGCTGTTGGTTAACTAGAAACTGCAGCTTATCTGTTAGGTAGGAAAATGGGCAGACTAGGTGGGCCAAGCGGTCCTTATCTGCCATCAAATTCTATGTTTCTATGAAGCAAGAACCCATAACCTGCCAATCTTCCAGCCCTAGAGGCAATCATGCTACCTACTGACCCACTGACATGTGTGTGCACCTATACTTGTGTGGTGGATTCTGACTATCCCTAGTGGCAGTACCAGCCCTTGTTAGTAATGTGGGCCCTACTGTGTGCTCTCACCCTACACTTGTGCATCCCCTGCCAGGAACAGCATTGACTGTGAAGGCAGCTACCCACTCACCTTTCTGGATGGTGGAAGGATGTAATTGTGGTACTGACTATCACTGATGTGGGGCACAAGGACTTTTCAACATATTCATTTAGCAACATCATGGAGGAACTGGAGGCGTGGGTGTGCCTATTTGCAGATGACACAAAAATCTGTAATAGAGTTGACACAGAAGGGAGCACAACAAATGAGAGATGACCTCTATACGCTTGAGAAATAGTCTTCTGCATGGCAACTTAAATTTAATGCCAAGAAGTGCGAGGTCATGTACC
Source organism: Neoceratodus forsteri (assembly GCA_016271365.2). Taxonomy (NCBI): domain Eukaryota; kingdom Metazoa; phylum Chordata; order Ceratodontiformes; family Ceratodontidae; genus Neoceratodus; species Neoceratodus forsteri. Next base: position 1,213,807,041 of record CM057458.1, read on the forward strand.
TCGGAAAGGGCAACACCAGGACCGAATACCACTTGGGAGGAGAAAAACTCACCACCTCCAGCCAAGAGCTTGACTTAGGGGTCATCATTTCAGAAGATTTGAAAGTCAGTAGCCAGAGTGAGAAGACAGTGCTAAAAGCAAACCGTATGCTGGGATGCATAGGTGGGGGTATCACGAGCAGACGAAGGGAGGTGGTCCTGCCTCTATACAGGTCCTTGGTGAGGCCCCACCTTGAGTACACTGTCCAGTTCTGGAGGCCATACCTTAGAAAGGATATTGATAGGGTGGAGATGGTCCCAAGGAGGGCAACTAAAATGATACATGGACTCCAGGAAAAGAGCTATGAGGACAGACTGGAAGAGCTCCATATGTACTCTCTGGAGCAGTGGAGGGATAGGGGGGATATGATAGAGACCTTTAAGTACCTCAAACACGGTCCAGGCAAACAAGCTGTTCCAGTTAAATATGACCACAAGTACATGAGGTCATAGCCTGAGGTTGGGGGGGGAGCTTAAGAGCAACAAGCACAAGTTCTTCTTCATCAAGGGAGGCAGTATAGCGCAGTGGTTTAAGGCTCTGAGCTGCAAATCTGGTGACATCCAGCAGACCAGACCTGAGTTTGAATCCCACAGCTTCCACTTGCATACTATGTGACCCTGAGAAAGTCACTTAACTTCCTTGTGTTCCCAGGTTGCTCCTGTAAAAAAGCTTTCAGCTTAGTGTGCTACTCCTGGTTAAAACAACTGAAAAAAAAAAAAGACAGCGTTAAAAAGGAGTGGTAGCACCATGGAATGGGCTCCCTGAGGAGATAGTGGAAGCCAAGATGGTTAGGGAATTCAAGAATGCGTGGGATAGACACAGAGGAATTGTGACAACAAAGACAGGGAAAGCGTGAGGTGAGGGAGGGTTAAAGAAAGAAAAAACAAATGGGCAGACTAGATGGATGAGTGGTCCCCATCTGCCGACACCTTCTAAGTATCTATGTATCTATAAATAGAAAAACAAAAAAGAACAGATCATGTGAGGTTTGGGGCAGGCAAGGCCCTCTTAAGTGTTGTCTGACCCAAGGTCCTGGAGAACTAGCAAAAAAATATTTTTATTTCATAGATCATATACCATTTCATGATGCTGTTCCAGTCCTGCACTGCAGTCCCACCCACAAAACTGCCTTTCAGTGATGTGAAGTGGGTAAATGTGGCTTTAGCAATTACAGTCATGTGAAAGGAGTATTTGGGGGACCTTTTACAGTACATTTTAACAACTTGCTACAATCCAACTTTCACTTTTGGAGGTACTGTAGTATTATATTAATTTACTACTTCCAAACGTGAAAACTGGACTAGTAAGTTATTACAACTTAGGGTAAACAAGTTCCCTCCCCCCACCTCTTCCTTTCACATAATAATAATTGCTATAGCACTATTCCCCATATAATGTAATTTATTGGCAGTTGTGTGAGTAGGGCTTCAGTGGGGGACTCTGGATCAGTACAAGACTTCCTCATTATGATCTCATTGTAAAATGGTAAATAATTCAGTATTTACTTTATTAAAAATGTATTTCTGTTGTTTCCTAAGACCCTGGAGCAAACAGCATTTTGGAGTGACTTACCTGTCCATCTGTGTCAGCCGCTCTGTACAAATGACACGATGCAGCCTTTCAGTATGACTGAGTGTTATGTTTCAGCAGTGACAGTGTCAGATCAGAATTATGATGTGACCTGCTACTTGTGGCTGCTGCAGACTCTGTGGCTACACAAATGATGGAAGGGTTGAAACAAAGGGTTGGGGCCACACACAAGCTGCATTGGTCATTCAAAATAATAAAGGAAGATATGAGCAGACCAGAGGAGGATGTTATGTGAAGACCTGTGGCAGAGGATTTTGTTTTACAGAGAGGAGCAAGAACTTAGAGATAGCGTGGAGATATCCCAATAACAATCACACTATGTTGTGACACAGAATCAGGGTGTAACAGGGTCCCAAATACAGAACCACCAATAATGCCATACACAAAAGGATGCCTTAGCCTTGGGGGGGGGGGGGGTAGAATTGGGGAGGTAATCTCCCACGATGACTTGGTCACACTGGAAATGTATACATCGAATATTCAGTTGTACAAATAGGGTTTTGTGATGCAGCGGACTCTGCTTTTTTCTTTCAGAAAACTGAAAGTACAACTTTTGTTAGTATTTTCATGCAGCATGCAATGTATACATCAGTATAATTCAAATAAAATACACATTACCAAGCAACAGATATGGCATCTCATAATTATTACGCTGTAACTACAACATGATCATCACCAACACTAAAAGATCAAATTTGGTTTTGAAAGGGCAGGGCCTCAAAAGAAGTTTGTTTTGGGTTGGGGGGCTAAGAGTTTATGACCCTCATCTTAAACTTGTACTGCAATTTGAATCAAATCTATCCTTTGTACTGGTAACATGCTTAATACACTCTTCAAAGATCAGTGTATCTTTACACTTAATGATAATTTGTGTTAACATTTTCTAAGGTGGCAGTGTTCCATTTTCACAGTATTAGTTTTATAGTTCCCATATTGGCAAGGACACATATTTTTATTGGGGTTTACTCAGGCTCAGCTCATCATACCAATTAAAGATAAAAACATCTACAGAGAATGACATTTTTATTTATAGCATCATTTCTAGTTCAATAGGAGTTTGCTTCCACCATGGCACCAGTTTAGGGCAGGATCAAAATGCATGGCAAAGATCCCATTCAGCATAGCATTCATGCCAACATTGAGAGTTGTGTTTATAGCTCATATGGAATAGTTTGGCAGTGGTTATGTGTGCCCTATCTAATAGTTGATCTTGCATATGTTTATTTTTGGTATAACTACACATTTTTTTTGCATTCTTCCATTTTAAGTCTGCTGTGGCCATGTAACATAGAAACATGGAAACATAGAAGTTGACGGCAGGTAAGGACCGCAAGGCCCATCCAGTCTGGCCATTTCTTTTTCTACCTTATAAATGTGCCATCGGCCTTTGCTCTGTCAGTGGCCTATCTATTCATAGTCATTTGTATTGCTCCCTTATGCCTATCCCATGCCTGTTTGAAGCCCTGCACTGTATTCATAGCCACCACTTCTTTGTGGTAAGCCATTCCATGCATCCACCACTCTTTCTGTGAAAAAGAATTTCCTCACATTCCCTTAATCGGCCTCCCTCTAATCTCATGCTGTGTCCTCTTGTCCTGCTATTTTCTTATATTTAAACATGTTAGACTCTTTCACCTTGTTTATGCCCTTAAGGTGTTTGAATGCCTCGATCATATCACCTCTCTCCCTCCTTTGCTCAAGGGTATACATATTGAGCTCCATTAATCTGTCCTCATATGTCTTCTGATGCAGTCCCTGCACCATTTTGGTTGCCCTTCTCTGGACTGCCTCAGTTTGGTTAATGTCCTTGTGAAGGTGTGGCCTCCAATACTGCACGCAGTACTCCAGATGGGGCCTAACCAGTGTCTTGTACAGAGGGATTAATTACAATTATACTCATTTCAGATTCCCATTAAGCGTATGATTTTTAAAGTAAATTCTTAATATTTTTATTCTAATTCCTCTCTGACATTTCAAAAAAAAAAGATAATAGACCCTTTCCATTGGCCATCTCATCAGGTTCTTATCAAGATCAATAACATTACTGACCATTTGCATTGACTCATTTCTCATGTTTTTCTTTAACATACTGTATTTTGATTTGGCAGTTACACATACTGTGGAAGCCAGTTCCTGATATGTATGTGGTTTAAAAAGAAATTTCAGCTCTCTGATAAAACAAATTCATCTTATTGTAGTAAGTCAATCCAAGAGTCCATAATTTTGAGTTCCAGCACGTACTTGAATATAGCTACATATTTTTATTTATACTACCCTTATTTCACTGCAGCACTGCACTTATTACCAGTGAAATAATGTGGTTTGTTATATTTTTTAAGTATTAGGGAAGGCCAAAATAATTTGTACCACCAAATCTCTTTTTTTCTTTATAAACAAACATAGATTTTGATGGCAGATAAGGACCGCTTGGCCCACCCAGTCTGCCCATTTCCCTACCTGATGGATAAGCTGCAGATCCTAGTTAACCAGCTGCCTACTTCTTCCTACCCCCACCCGCTAGAATTGCCTTATGACTGTCCCATGCATGCTTGAATTCCACCACTGTTTTTGACTCCACAACCTCCTCCGGAAGGCCGTTCCATGCATCCACAACCCTCTCTGTGAAAAAATACTTCCTTAAATTACCTCTGAGCCGCCCCTTCTATCTTCAAATTGTGCCCCCTTGTTCTTGCACACCTCTTTTTTTGAAAGATGCTACCCTCTTGGACTTTGTTGATTCCCTTGAGGTACTTGAAAGTTTCTATCATGTCCCCCCTCTCCCTCCTTTCCTCGAGGCTATACATATTCAGCTCATTAAGTCTCTCTTCATATGTCTTCCGGTGCAGACCCTGCACCATTTTAGTTGCCCTCCTGAACATGATCCTGAATAATAGAAGCGACCCTCCTATTACTGTCTATGTTCTTATTCTTCTTGTTTACACAACTCCAGGCACTTTAACCTTTGGAAGCAATAAACGTAATATAGGGGTCTGGGCATCCTAGGGGGAGGTACCACACCATATAAATTTCCAGAATGTTTATTTGTACTATTTTATTATTGCTATTTGTTTCCTATACTGTGATAATTTATTGTTGCATGTACTTCTGTAAATTCCTCTGTACCCCTCCCCAGGGCACCACTGGAAATGAGCCTTCCAGGATTCTGCTTGATAACCGAGTAAAATAAGTTCACATAGATAAATAAATAAATGAACAAACAAATAAATCAGTCTATAGAGATTTCCCTGTAATGCTTGTATGATATCTATCTATCTGTTTGTCTGTCTGTCTGTCTATCTGTCTATCTATCTATCTATTGTCTTGCAAAAATGTTCTTAATGTATCAGTTAGGGCTCCAGCTGCAAAAGTTTGTAAATGTGGTGTTAGGGTTTCCAACTCTAACACCCCACCCCTACCCTGCACACACCAACAGGCGCCGTGGGTGTGCCTTGGGGTCATCAGCCTAACTCCCACCCCATTTCATACATAAATAAGCTGAGATGGGTACAGTATAGGAGAATGGTGTGAGTGTTGAGCTGACCACAAAGGCACCCCACCTAACATGTTGGTGTGTGCAAGTGAAGTAGGGTGATTAGAGATCTAACACCACATTTCCAAACTTTGTCATTGAGCAACTGATGCATTAATGAAGTTTTTTTGCAAAGAATTTCCTTACTTTTTGAGAAACTATAATCATAGCCTTTTTGCTTGTGGGAGCACAGGACCTAGAGGGCCCTGTGCTCTCATCCCTCCATAAATGCATACGTGTATGTTGCCGAGGAAGCATTTGAGCCAAAACAGCAACCAAATTGTCAGCATAACCTTGTTATTACCCCACCTCATGAGTGCTGGGCTGAGAATTTTAAAATGTCTGCTAAAAAGTAATTCCGTGCCACTGCAACATGATTCTACGCCACAGGTGAGAAAACAGATTTTGGCCAGGAATTGAAAACTGATAGCTGTCACACTCATGAGATGATGCAAAGAAATGGCTATGTTGTAAAGTTGGGGTGGAAATATTGAAAATTACGTAAGTTAGGAGCGAGCATCAACAGATGAGCAGAACATTGCCATTTTAACATATTTTGACCCCATATTTTCATCATACCCTTCTTATGACCCCACCTCATGAACAAGTATGGTGAAAATTTTGAAATCTGACCTGAAAGGTGATTTCACCAACTGACCATGAAAGCACCTTTTAGGCAGGGTTTGGGAAATGACACCAATATTGTTCATGAGGAGGGGGTCTCAAAAAGGGTATGTTAAAATTTGATGTCAAAATCTTTAAAAATGACAAGGTTTTGTGCCAGAGTTGAAAGCCCCATTGAAATACATTGAACCACATTTACCTTAGTTTCTCAGTTCCATGGTAGTCTACTGCCCCCCATCTCTGTATAAAAATATACTGTATGTTTCCCTGGTAGTGTAGTGGTCCCTTCCCCCTTCCCGATGTCCGATTGCCATGTCTGTATAAAAATATATATTTCCCTGGTAGTTTAGTGGTCCCTCCCCCCTTCCCCTGATGTATGATCACCATCCCCTTATTCCAAAATACCCTGCAATATATACTGGTGCCACCCTCCCCCCCGATCGCCGATTGCCCTCCTGGTTTTCAAAACAATATTCCCTGGTAGTCTAGTGGTCCCACCCCCTTGCCCTCCTGGTATTGTTTTTTTTTCCAAAGTTCCCATGTAGTCTAGTGGTCCCCTTCCATCCCCAATCCCTGTCCCGTAAAATATGCAAAACATAACCCTGGTGCTCTAGTGGACCCCCCACCCTGTGAGGTAGTGACTGACCCACCAGCCCGCTCCCCCCAACCTGATCCCCAGCTGGTGACCAGCAGAGCCTTCCTCTCACCACCACAGCTGGCTGCTGACTGAGCTGTGAATGACTGCATACTGTACACAGTACACAGTCATTCTCATCTCAGTTGGTGGCCAGTCATGGTGGTGGGAGGAGGGCTGTGCTGGTCGCCAGCTGGGAATCGGGTTAAGTTGGGCAGTGCAGGGTGGTGGGTTGGTCACTACCTGACAGAGTGGGGAGTCCACTAGAAAACCAGGGTGATTTTTTTTGTATTTCACAGGACAGGGATCGGGGATGGTGAGAGACCACTAGACTACCAGGGAATATTTTTCAGAATAAGGCAATGACAATGAGATAACGGGGGAGATGGAGGGACCACTAGACTACCAGGGAAATATATATTTTTTTTTTATGGGGATGGCGATCGGACATCAGGGAAGGGGGGAAATGCGGTTTCTTAACATGCCAAAATCCTTTTTCACAAATTGCGAAAAAAAACCCACCTTTGCTACAGTTCCTTTTTCGCAATTTGTGAAAAGAAATCCTTGTCCACAGCTCAGAATCCTTTTCCTTGGTTGTTTCTTCACACATTGCGACAAAGAAACAAATTCTTTTTTGCAAATTGCAAAAAGGGATCCTGTTTCATGATTCCTGTTTTGCAATTTGAGAAAAATGATTTCAACGTGTTAAGAAAATGCATTTCTGACTAAGTTATGAAAAAAACTAAACCGAGAATTGGACTGAAAGGGCCCCAATTAGGTAAACACAATCACTGGTGTTTACTAAAGCCCTCTATTTTTATTTCATTTTGTTGTCACGGCTAATAGAAAACAAGATGGCAGCAGCATGAAAAAGGATTACTCATTTGCGATAAAGAATCCTTTTTTGAGTGAGACATCTAACTGCTCCCATTGAAAACAATGGGACATTTTAAAATTTATTAACTTTGGAACAGATTAATATTTTCCCCAAACCTTCAAAAGGCACATCTGTGACCCAAGACCTTTGTACCCTAAAAATTTCAGACCAAAATCCCAAGCCATTTTTGCACAGCAGCATGACAAAGAATTTCACCAAAAATGGTAATTTTCACATTTTGACACTGGGGCCCAGATATTCAGCATTGCGCCTGGCAATGGCGCATGAGGTGGCACAGCGCAACTGAGTTGTGCTGGTCTAATGGATATATTCAAAAGAGATGCGCCATGGTGCATCTCCTCTGAAAATATCAGGTAATTTGCACTGTGTAAATACGATGTGCTGGCACATCCCCCCAGGCAGAGCTGAATACCAGGAATGGGAACTGCGCCAGAGCAACAGAGTTATGCTGTGCACAAATTCCTGATATTCAGCCAGTACTATTCAAATGGGGCTATAATACATGCAAGGCACAATTGGAGCCATTTGCATGCCATTATGGCCCCATTTTCATGGGTTGTGCAGGGCTGGCCAGAGAAATGTGCCTGGCACCCTGAACAGCATGCGGTGCTGTCAGAGGACGTCTAGTGGTACCCCCCCCTCTCCATGGCCCAGATCACTTGACATACATCTTTGTATGATCCCTGGTAGTCTAGTGGTACCCCACACCTCCGTATCCCCAATCAAAAGTAATATATTTATATATCCCTGGTAGTCTAGTGGTACCCCCTTGCTCTGATCACCGTAAACTCAACAGAAAGAAACCCTGGTGGTCCAGTGAGCAGCCCCACCCACCCACAGGACTCCCTGCCACCCAGTTCCCCATGCATTTGTGGGCAGCAGCAAATACGGCATAACTCTACGGCTGCCCACCGAATGACAGCTTACAGTATCAACAGCAAACCCATTTGAAGATTTACACTGTAGACCAATGGCCTGACAACAGTCATAGCCATCCTAATCTACAAATATGTAAATGAAGTCATTCATTCACATATTTGTGAATGACTATTACAGTATGCACTGCAAGCCCATTGGTCACAGTGTGGACTAAATGGCTTGCAGCTGCTAAGCAATAAGCTGTCATTTGGAGGGCAGCCATGGAGGTATGGCAGGTGGATTTGCTGCTGCCTGCCAATGATGGGGGGAGCTGGGGAAGGGGGTCCTGTGTGGGTGGGTGGGGTGCCATTGACCACCAGGGATTTCCATTCCATCGAGTTTATTGGCAATCAGAGCATTGGGGGGTGGGAGGGGTACCACTGGACTACCAGGAATTATACAAAGATGTATATTGGGTGATTGGGGCTACAGGTGAGGTGGGGTACCAGACTACCAGGGATTATACAAAGATGTATGTTGGGTGATATGAGCTATGGGGAGGGGTACCACTAGACTACGAGGGATATAATATTCATTTCTTTCGGTGATTGGGGTTGGGCGGAGGTTCACTGGACAGCAGGGACATTATTGGGTGCTTTTGTACAGTGTTGGAAATACCAGCTGGTGGCTGCTGTGCTGCGCCTTGCAGTGTGGCAGCTCGCCTGTGGGTGCCTACCATTTGAGCATTATTTTTTGGGCTCAGCTTTGTGCCTCGGTATGCAGCAAATCTCAGGGTTGTGCTAACATATGCACTGCACATTCTGGGCTGAATATCGGGGTGTGCTGCAAATGCATGGCACACCCCCTGTAGATGTGATGCATTTATTATCTTTGTACCATGGTGCATCGGGAATTGCACTGCGCAATTCCCTCTTTTGAATATTGCCCCAGGGTGCATTTCTGGAGTCATGCTGCTGCAACTCAGTTGCACCATGTGCAACCACTTTGAATATCTAGCACTCTGTATCTCTGTACCCACACATTTGACCAGAGCAAAACTTGCCACATCAAGAGATCTTTGGTCCTTGATGGTGCATGCAAACTTTAATGCAAATCACTTAAATGGTTGTGAAATTATTAAAATGCAAAATTTCAAATTTAACATAGAAGTGAAGACAGAACCATACCAATATGGATGCTACCATGCCCCTATAATACTATAGGGGCTCCTTAGTGCCCCTATAGTTAGGGTTGTACCGGCACTTCTATGTTAAATTTTAAATTGTGTACCTTAATAACTTTGGCATTTTTTGATGAACTAGCCTAACATTTGGCAAGCGCGGTCATTCTGCCAGTGTCTCAAGATGTGGAAAGTTTTGTGAGGGCATTTTGTATGATTTTTGAGATATGGAGTGGTAAAAAAAAACAAAAAAACTTTTTCCCTTTTGATTAACATTGGATTTTTTCCCTCATCTACAGTCCAGATGGAATGACAGTTTTTTTCGTGAAATTTTCAGGGATGATGAAGTCTGTGCCAAGGTGTGCCTTTGGATAGTGTGGTGAGACGATATCTCACCATTTTTGAATTATAACAGTTTCTGTGATATCTGCTAGATAGGCAGGTAAATGAAAACAGTTTGAACTATTAATTGTTAAGGATTAACTGTTCGTGCTCAGAGAAATACTGTTTGTGCTTCCACCATCTTGTTTTTTTTTTCCTTTTAAAAATCGATTTCTAAAGAAATCCTACTTGGTAAGGAATGACCAAGACCTGTATTTAGGTCTCAGTCACATGCTTAGTCCCATTATTGTATTATTATTTAAAGAGCTACTGATGCCTCAAGGAAAACTTTGAAAAACATGACAATTAGGTACAATTTAGCTTGCATTCCATATGTAGTTTATATATTTCTATTTCCATTACTTATCACTGAGTCAATTTGCATGATTATATTATCTTTATGCTGTAAAATTCTCTTACAGTTCATGTGCCTCTGTAGCTTACTCCCTACTTCAGGTCTCAGTCCTCTGTTGTGACATCACAGTCTGTTGCCATGACAGAAACTGTGATATCACAAGCAGTGCACTATGACCTCAGGTAGGGAGAAAGCAATAGGAACAGATGAACTGTTCGGGAGCAAAGACCCTGTTTTCATGCACATTACATCAGTAATCAATAATGGGAAGGAGGAATACAGAACTAATGTGAAATACAAGCTGAACTATGTCAAATATTATGTTTTGTTAAAGTTCTTCTGATGGTGTCAGCTGCTCTTTAAAAAGTTTGAGGGCAAGTATGTCTTTTTGAGGCAAGAATCTTATCGCCCATCACTCGCTTAGTTAAGGATCAATCAATCAGAAAATAACCGTTTGCAGTTCTTTACAGTTCGAACTTTACTGTTCAATCTGCAAAGACTGCGAACAGTAAAGGTCCATGGCAGTTCGAACTGTCATAGCTCCCTGGTGTCTACTTGCACCCACCTACTAGGGTTCATGGGTGGACTAGGTGGGCCGAAGGCCATTATCTGCCAACAACATCTATGTATCAATGTATGTATATATGTATGTACCCCTCACAGGTGGGGGAGAATTTCTTCTTTTTTTCCTGGTGAAAAGATGTATAGTCTCTCATACTGTTAGCACTACTATAGTGTGAGTGTTGCCACTCTTACATTGAGATATTTAGCAGGGAAGTTATAAGAAAAGAGCTAGGCCAATTTGCAATATCTACTTTGATCCTGGAAAAGAAAATTATATTTATACTCAAACTCTTCCTCTTCCTGGAAAACCAATTACCTAGGTTGTGCTTAGAGGAAGTGTTGGGATATAATTGTAGGGATTTTGTTTTCCCTTCAATTAATATGATTAAGGATTTTGTGCTCCCCATGGGATTGGAACACTTTCTCCACAAACTTTTTCAAAGGCCCTTTCCAAGTATAGTTAGCCAGGTTAGGACTAGAACCAGAGATGTAGCCATAGAACATGACCAGATGAAAATAGACAATCTCAAAAACTATAGATGGTATCAAATATTAAAAAATAAACTATCAGTTGGAACCATATCTTACTATGCTAGTAAACCCTGTAGAGCAAAGTTTACTGACTAGGTTCCGTACGGAACTATACGCTGCAAATTATGTATATTTCCCTCAGAAAAGGCCTGGGATCAACAGCGGCTTTTGTAATTGCAAGAAGAAAATTGAGGATGATCTTAAACATATAATATTACAGTACCCTTTATATGAAAAAAGTGTAAATTCTGGTTGGGGTCCACATGAGCTACCCTTGGCCTCCCCTTGGATCAATTAATTATTTCACTGTTTACATCTAGTGATGTAACAACTCTGAATTATTTAAGCAAATTTGTAGCTTCACTAAAATTATGATGTTGGAATTTGAGCACATCCAGAACAAGTACTGTATTATAACCCGTCTATGTTACATTACAGTGATTGTTGCATGAAGACTGTAGTCTGTTCTAATACAAGCAGGGACCATTAATGAAATATTCAAATAGCAATTAAGCCTCCTAATGTTACAACCCAATTAAGTTCATAAGATATAAACTATTTTTAAGAGTGTATGGTTTTAAATCTGATGAAGATCTAATGATATTTAAAGCTATTTAAAGCTTGATATGTCTCTGTATCAAAGTTGTGAAACATATCAAGTGATGTATTAATATTTTGTTATGATTTTAAATATTGTAAAGACTATGGGCTGGATATTCAAACTGCGCCATTCAAAGGCGCAAGCCCTTGCGCTGCGCAAAATAGTTGCGCAGGAGTGTGGTCAGGCGATATTCACAAGTTGCGCTTATTGAGCAACTCCCTTGAATATCGCTTCCCCAGCCACAGCCACTGTGCATGGCGAGTGGAATTAGCATGCCACGTTGACAGAGTGGAGCAGTAACTTGCAGTGGCACTGTACCAGTGCGCCATGCGCAAATCCACTGATATTCAAAAGGTGACATGCAAATGGGGCTATAATACATGCAAGGCGCGGGGGGCATTTGCATGTCATTATAGCCCCATTTGCATGCCATTAGCATGTAGGTGCGTTGATCCCCGAGGACTTGCACCTGGCGCCCTGCCAGGCAGCAGCCGTTGGGCACCGATGCACCCTGCAGCCCGATCGCGGGCATCAATGTGGCTCCCCCCCTTCCGTTCACATCCCTGGTGGTCCAGTGGACCGTAATGCCAGATCGCGGGCAGAATGTAATAAGAACCCCCCCAATGCCCGATCGCGGCAGAATGTAATAAGAACCCCTCAATGCCCGATCGCTGGGCAGAAGATATAAGAACCCCCAGATGCCTGATCGCGGGCAGTAAGTAAAGTGCCCCTCCAACCCGAATATCTCCCTGGTGGTCCAGTGGACCATAATGCCCGATCCTGGGCAGAATGTATATTGACACCCCCACCCAAACATCTCCCTGGTGTCTAGTGTCCCCCACCCACCCACCCACGAAGCCACCCCTACCACCCCTCCCAGCAGCCGGTGGGCGGTAGCATTCACCGCTTCCGCCCACTCTGACTGGCCGGCAGAGGGCTGCACCATTGGTGCAGAGCTAGAGCTAATGGGATGTAGCTCATTGTATCATGATAGTCCAGATTTGTGAATGAATGTCATTCACAAATCTGGACTGTCATGTACAGTATGAGCGTATGCCCATTGGCTCTTAGCTCTGCACCAATGGGCATGCAACCCTACGCCAGTTGTCGGGCGGGTGGTGGCTTGGCAGGTTGTAGGATGCTGCCAGCCTACCGCCGCCGGGGGGTGGTAGCTTCATGGGTGGGTGGGGTGGGGGACATTAGACACCAGGGAGATGTTTGGTGGGGGTGTCAACATTACATTCTGCCCAGCGATCGGCATTACGGTCCACTGACCACCAGGGAGATATTCGGGTTGGGGAGGGGACACTTACTACTGCCCGCGATCGGGCATTGGGGGTTCTTATTACATTTTGCCCGCATCGGCATTGGGGATTCTATTACATTCTGCCCGCGATCGGGTATTACGGTCCACTGGACCACCAGGGATGTGAACGGGAGGGGGAGCCACAATGATGCCCGCGATTGGGCTGGTGGGGAGGCACAGGGACTGAGTTAGGGCCAGCCAGGTGGCAGCTGCTGTGTTGCACCTGCAATACAGCAGCTCACCTGTGGGTGGCCCCCAACTTAAGCCTTTTTGGCTCAAAGTTGTGCAGGCGCAGGTTGGGGTTGCGCCAGACAACTCCTGCACAGCCCAACTGAATATCGGCTGTGCAGTTTATGCATGGTTCCTCCTCCTCCTGTTGAGCATGCATTCATTTGCATTGCACTGTTGCTCAGTCTGTTTTCAGTTGCGCAACTGCCTCCTGCTGAATATCGCAGAATGGCGCAATGTAGGACTTGAGCATGCGAAACCCTGTTGCACATGGCGCAACCCTTTTGAATATCTGGCCCTATGTGTCAATCAATAAAACAACTACCTAAACCTAAACCTAATCATTTAGCTAGTGCAGTTGGAAGGAATTTATACTGCAGTAGTTTCTTAGGCTGCAGTATGATAATTTTTGTGTGTTTGGAGTGGCAAGTCAAAGTAAAAAAAAGTCTGGTATCCCTCCTCTTGCCTATCCCAATTAAAAAAAAATCTGGTCTCCCTCCCCTCCTCTCGTTGGTTGGAGCTCCAGCCCAGCATGAATGAATTCAAAGCAACTGGTATACTGTTTCTGTAGACTGCATCAGACTATTAACATTCAGCAGGCTATACATGTGAGTGCTGGATGGGTTTCTTGAAAGAGATTTGATCCCATATTTAGTTATGAATAAAACGTTTACACAGACTCGTCCAGCAGGGAGCAACTCACTTAGCTCCCTGCCTGTTTCTCCATCTTCTGGCCACCCCAACTCTTATTTAAAAAAAAAAATTTATTTTGCTGATTGCAAAACAAACAAACAAAAAAACAAAAATAACCCCCATAAAACAACTTTGATCTCCCTCCCCTCACCAGTCATGGCTCCCGTTGAGCAGGGAGCAACTTGTTTGGTTCCCTGCCTGTTTCTCCCTCTCCCCTGCCTATGCAGTATCTAGGGCAGACACAAACAGATTCTCAAAGCACTAGAGAAATATCTAATTGGAGATCAGCTAGGAGAATGTTGACATATTTAAATCAGATTAGGAACAAAGGGGCCAGCACCTGCCAAAGGTTTGGTGTAATACACCTTGCTCCGCAAAAAGCAAGAACCATGGATCCAAAGAATGTATCTGTGCAGGAAAAAACTTTATTCCAAAGTGATAATAAAAAATTATTTTAAAACTCACATGAAAGTGCATTCACAGATAGTACTTTTCAAGATGAGAAGTCCGTTAAAAATATAGCAAGTCCACGCAGTCCATGCTGCTACAATGCCGGTTGGCATTCAGGCTCGAACCCCTGCCCTTGGAATTACATCACCTAGGTGTGTACTACACAAAACATTTGGCAGGTGCCAGTCCCTTAGTTCCTGATTTCTACATTTTTTCATCAGAGCACTGCTGTTCCCTGCTTGCTTTCAAACTTTTCTTCAAATGACATATTTACATGTAGAGGCCATATGGCAAAGTGGAAAGCATTCAGCTCTCCTCTGCTGTACATGCTCCTCTTTTACATCCCTCCTACCTCAGTCTGTCTGTGCCTACCAGGTGAGAAAAGACTGAGAGAGACTCACGCCACACACACATTTACACAGACACACACACAGACAGACACACACACAGACACACACACACACACACAGACACACACACATAACACACACACACCTTTTAGTACAGCTCTGAATAGAAATCTTGTATACACACAAATAGTATACTAATGACCATTTATCTTACACCTGACATGACTATGGAATATTCCCATTTATAGAATGCTATTAGTAAATTTGTGTCAGCATCAACCCAGGAGATCAGCAACATTAAAGTCAATCAAATAAAAAAAATCCTAATTTGATATCCCATTACCATTTGAACTTGAGACCCGGTCTAAAGGCTCAGTGGCTGTTGCATCCCAGTACCATATCTACAACTACTAAGGCACATAATGTGTGATTAATAACTGGTTTTAAAATTACTTGCCAATTGCATTTATCACAGTGGTTTCAAAAGGGCATGAGTTTCTCTTATCACATGGTGAATATACATTCTTTTCAATGTCTTTATATATTTTTCCTTCCTGGTATCATCATTGGTCTATATATTATTCAGAGGTGATTTCCTCTCATCAATAATATTGCATTTTGCGGAGAGTACTTTACTCGCATCAGCAATATAAAGCATGTATCAATTGCTGTGAACAAATTATGTTGGACAGTAAATATAGTTCCATTTCACATATATCACACATTTCCATGCATACCACTATGGCATCCAACTGTGTGTAAATTAGAATTCCAAGACTCACGGTGTTACAGTCTCTCACACTGGGAGGTCATAGAGGTCAGAGGGGGACTGATATGCTCATGTAATTACAAAAAAAAAAAACTTAGTCCCCTCTCACTCACTTTCTTGTAGTAGTTCCAAAGAGCATGACATTTTTATCACATAAGAAATGTACACATTCCAACTTCTTTCCAATTTTTGTATATTATTTTGTCCTAGAATCATATAATGTTTAAATAATTAATTCAGAGGCCAATTTCCTCACTTGTCAATAATATTACTTTTTGCCAAACAGTAATTTGGTTGCCTCAGCAATAAAAAGCAAGTATAAATTGCTATGTACAAATAAGGTGTGACAGTAATTATAATTCCTTTCTACAAATATCACACATTCTCCTGCATACCACTATGGCATCCAGTACTGTGTGTACATTACAGCTGCAAAGTCCACATCATTATAATCTCCTCACAGTGGGAGGTCATGGAGGTTGGAGGGACTGATATGCTCATGTAATTACAAAGACCTTCTCACTTAATGGAATTACTCTATCACAATTTTAATCATCCCTATCACACTATGCACTTTATCTATGCCAAAACGAAACACCAACCATAATATTCTTGCAATTAGCTCAATTCAACCATATCACACATTCCCTTTTTTCCATGCCATCCATATATACCAGCCTTCTGACAGTATGTTGTATAATTTAAAAATATTTCAAAAATATTTTCTTAAAACATTTCCGTAAACTTCACTGAAGGGGCAAGGTGACCACTTGGCTATCGTGAACAATTAGGGGTGCATTAAGAAGTCACTTTTCGGTACCAACTCCAGACCCATTAACAGAACTCTTTGTTGGTGACTTACTCTAGATCAATGTCGAGCAAAATATTACTAACTGCTGTAAGTCCAAATTCATTTCCAATTGAGTGTACAATGTTTCTATATCAATAGTGATCCATAAGAAATCATCCTGCCAAATTGCAGATTCCAGTCTAGTTAAAACATACTGTACATTATGTCTTTCAGAACAGAAGGAAATGTAACTAGTAGACCTTTTAGAAAAAAAAAATCCTAGAAGTCTGACAGCTTATCCATTACCAAATGTATCCCAGATGCAATAGGGCAACGGGACGAATTTTACAATTTTTACTTATCTTTGGTAACAGATAAATGTGGTTAGCTGTTGGTGTTGATATTTTTAGATATCCATATTCATGTTTATATATCCACCAATTTGACAGTGGCTGATTCAAAAAGCTTTCTAGATTTGAAATACAAGTATTTGTTGGATTTTCATTCAAACAGCTATAAAATGTATCATTTGTCAGTTGTCTCAAGGCTTTTGATGGGTACATTTCAATGGGCCAAACCCCTACGTTACAGCCCATATCATCGATGTGGTGGGTTTTAATAAGGGCATTTGTCAAAAATGTTGTACTACTTCTGGGTGGTATGAGTTACAGCACTATGAAAACAGTTATAACTATTAATAAACTACATGCAACACCTTACTCAGTGTACAAATTAAATTAAATTCGTACCATGAAGAATAAAACATCTCCTTTACCGAAGGGTTTCTGAAAATATTTTTGCCAGTGCGAGGAAGTAATAGCTGAAAACAGTTCTGTAATGTTTATTGGTCCTTACTTTTTTTCTTACTATAATTTGACACTGGCAGGATCACAGCAAAACAAACTCTGACCGTTTTCATATTACAGCATAATCGGGCAATGGTGCAATAGAGTTACGACATGGTATAAATAGAAACATGTTCTTAAATAGACAAGACGATAAAGCGCATCATGCTAACAACAAATAATGGTGCAAACATGAATGCAATAACGAAACAAATGACCACAAGTTAAAATAACAACCACTGTTCTTTGTCTGGCTTTGTTAATGTAAGTACATTATGTCAGTAGTGGGGCTGGAACAAACATATGTATAAACACAGAGGTGGAATGAGGGAAGGGGAAGGGAGGAGAGGGGAAAGAGAAGGGTGTACAAGAGTAACAGATCAGGAATGAGTTACAATTGCCAACAATTCAGACAATCAGTGAACTAACGAAAATTGTATTCCACATCTTCTTTTAAGTGGACTGACCCGACCATCACTATGGCTATAAACTGCCAACAATTTACACATTATCAGGGTACCCTAATGACTTAATGGGGCAATATTTAGGTTGCTACAGTATTTGGCATGATTTTAATGTGCTTTTCACAAAAATATTTTTTTTTACTTTGTACAGTAGTTTACACTGACAGGATTATTTCATTTTATTCCATTTTATGGTCCTAATTTCATTTTATTTCTCATTTGCAAAATCCACGGATCTCTACATATCAGACTTTTTGATGACCTAATCAGTCCAGGTGCAGCTTTCTTCAAGTGCTCCTTGCTCTTAACATGTATATTTGAAATGAACCAACTTTGTAGGGAGAAAAAAAACTCAACAGTCATTTCTTTTGTTAACACCTTCTCAAAGGTTAAGATAGCTTCACTTTTGAGGCGATGAGGATCAAGGATATATTTTGCTCAAAACAGTGCTTCTCTCAAACTGGTCTTGCTAAGCAGCCCAGTTATAAACTTCTCACTCCTGTATTCAGAGACTGGCATGCCTGGTGAACCTCTAGCTTGCAAGGTGACCATCAGATGGAGAGCAGGAGGACAACATCTGGGCTGCTGGAGAGAGACCCGCCGGTTTCTACATTTTGATCAGGGTGTCTCTGGTTGATTTGGCGTGGCACTGGTAAGATCTACCCAAGAAAGGCCACCCTTATAAATGCAGGTTACAGCAGGACATTGGGGAGGCTTCCCACTCTCTCTTCCTCCCATTAGTCTTCCTCCTAGTTACCATCTGCCTGAGCCTTGCACACTGACCTGCACAGGTGCTGCTGTGAACAGGTACTGTGCACTGGAGCTGTCTCTCCTTCTGTCTTCTTTTTATTGTGGTTTTTTGATGCTGGAGGCTTTGGAGGTGCCCCTTGCAATGCAGGATTCATTCCTTCATCTTTTTGATTGTGATCCAGCTTTCTGGCTGAAGAGATGGCTTTAATATAGAAGAAGATAGTGAGAAGGACTCCCGTAATTTAGTTACAGTCTCATGTTTGAGCTGTTGTAATAAAGATAACAACTCACAGGTGTCCCCAAATGAAAAAGATTATTTTTTAATTTGAGTTTGAAAATGTTATTACACCATTCATTAGAAAAGGAAAAGATACCCAGATGGTAGACAAATTAGAATCAGATAAACAGCAAAATGATGAGTTTAGTAACGAGCAATATAATGAGGGACAGTTGCCAGATAATGTATCTGAGGAATCGCCTAAAGAATTACTGGAACTATACTATTCAGGCTAACATATTGATTGGTAAACAATTAGGTAAGATAAAGTTGGTGTTGGTCCACAATAATCTTATCATGGGGAAATTTTTAAGCAATTAGAGGAACACAACAAGCAGCTACAAAAATTAATCAGATAATGGCCAAAAAGACAAAGGAAGTAGAAGAGAAAGATGGAAATAAAATCATTAAGCAAATAACAGAAGAAATAATGAGGAAATAGCATACTGAGATTACTGATCTTATAAGTAAACTTAAAGGATACCTAAACAAGCACTTTTTTAAAACTGCAAACTCCAAAATCTTGCTTCATTGCGAGGTAAAGTAAAGGCTGCTGTTTACATGTATGCTAAAACTGCATGGGCCAGATATTCAAAAGGGTTGCACATGGTGCAATAGTGTTGAGCCATGTGCAACCCACTGATGTGCCTCGGCGCGATATTCAAATGGAAAAAGTGCGCCGCACAAATCCCAATGTGCCGGAGTCCATCAGTAATGTATGCAGACACAGGTGGGGGGGGTGTGCCCATGTATAACCTGCACAGCCCGATATTCAGCCCAGGATGTGCAGAGTCATGCATGAGCAACCCCTACCTGCGCCAGCACAAAGTTAAGCCAAAATACAAAGGAACAAGTGATGGCCACCCACAGGTGAGCTGCCACATTGCAGGGCGCAATATGGCAGCTGCCACCTGTGGGTGGCCATGCGAGTTCCTGCCGCACCTGGCAGCGCCCCCCCATGCCCCATGGTGGGCATCCCTGTCGCGAAATCCCCCCTGTACAATATCCCTGCTGGTCCAGTGGACCTCTATGTGCCTGATTGAGGGCATCACTACAGTCCCCCCAAGTCCAATATCCCTGGTGGTCCAGTGGACCGCACTGAGCCCGATCGCAAGCATCTGTAATAGAAACCCCCCCAAGTCCAATATCCTTGGTGGTCCAGTGGACCGATCGCAGGGCATCAGTACCTCATCAAATACCCCTACTACCCTGGTGGTCTAGTGTACCCCACCCCACCCTCCCACTGAGCCCCACCGCCCCCGCCCCCGTCAGCGGCAGGTGGCGCCCACCTGCCTGCCGCCTCTGCCGCCCACCGACTGACAGCTCGGTAGGGTTGCACACCCATTGGTTCACAGCATGAGCTAATGGGCGCAGATTATATCAGATACTCAGTCCAGATGTGGGTATGAATTCATTCACATATCTGGACTGAGTAGTACACAATTTACTAATAGCATTCTATAAATGGGCTGACGGAGGGAGCGGGCAGTGGGGCTCAGTGGGCGGGTGGGGTGGGGGGTACACTAGACTGTACTGATGCTCTGCGATCGGGACATAGAGGTCCACTGACCACCAGGGATATTGACGTTTTTTTTTATATTACAGGAATGCCCGTGAATCGGCTGCAGGGGGCGTCGGTCCCTGACGGCTGCTGTCTGGCAGGGCACCAGGCGCAAGTTGTCGGGGGTCGGTGCACCTGCATGCTAATGGCATGCAAATGGGGCCATAATGAGATGCAAATGGCCCCCTGTGCGCCTTGCATAAATTATGGCCCCATTTGCATGTCCCCTTTTGAATATCGCAGGTGCTATGCATGGCGCAATGGCACTTGCGTCAGCGCATCTCCATGCTCCACTCTGGCCAGTTGCGCTGGCACAGTGCCACTGCGCCATGCACAGTGGGGGTGGCCAGGGTGCGATATTCAAAGCTGCTGCGCCATAGCGCAGCTCCGTTGAATATCGCTCAGGCCACACCCCTGCACAACAAAGTTGAGCTGCACCCAGGCTTGCGCCACAGCCTGGTGCAGTTTGAGTATCCGGGCCCATTTGTGTAAATAACATAAATGCAGTTTCATAGCTTTTGAAAAATGTAAACATCAGCCTTACACTTTCACAAAACAGCCTTGGCTTATCCCTAAGATGTCTGCCAAGTGTCTTAAGTGATAAGTCATGATGACGTCATCGGAGCAAGAGCCAGAGATCCACATATACTTATATAGCGCTAACTAGTTCTTCTTTCCCTCTTTATTTTGAATTGTTGTACCAGAATGATTAACGCCATGTATTACCACATGGATTATTTTCATCAGTACACATTGTAGGCTATGATTTTGTTCATTTTGTTTACTTTAATTTGCAGAAAATGTTTTGCAATCCAGCTGACTTTTTCTTTGGCAAACTGCATTACAGTACAACACTTCAAATACCTGATAATCTAGTGGTTATATGATGCACTGATTTTTTTTTTGATAACCAGGAGAGACACACTAAGCTGAAAGCTTGTTTACAGGTGTGGCCTGGGAGCACAAGGAAGTTTAGTGACTTGCTCAGGGTCACACAGCAAAGTACCGGTCTTGTTCAGTTCCAAAGCTTATGCTCTCTTGTTAATCCACAAATAAGGCCTTCTTTTTCCATGTGAACCCCCTGCACCTAGCCTGCTTTCTGTTGAACACCCCACCATCCATTCCCTGTTCTTAGTACTGCCTGGGGCCGCATATGAGCTTGCAGACTCGTGATGAGAATCATCACACCTCAGATTGTAATCTTGTACCTCAGAGGGTTGTGCACACCTATACTGATACACATCATCAGCTGTCACTGTTAAAAAATGCCTCCCAAATCACTCTCCAATTCACATTCTCAATGTTTGACTACTGCTCCCACAGTAAACATTGAGTGAATCACCACCCTTCTGCACAGTGATGGTAGTATGTACAGTTCCCTGTTGTGTTGTTTTCTCGCCTCATTAACCAACAACTAGGGCTTCCTGGAGGGCCATGCAATAAGCATCATGACCCACCAGAAAAACTGCTGTTCATGCCCTCATAAGGGCTACACTTACAATGGATAACAATATTATTAGCAATAGAGGCATACTAATACCTTGAGCGAATCAACCTGACTTCCAATGTCAGTCTACTCCTTTACCTGTGATCTGCAGAACCCCGCAGGACTGTTCCCAGCAATTCTTCTCCAGTACTTTTCTGTGCTGTACTCCACAATGTGAGTTGGCTGGCTACCACCCTTCCAAATCTTGAATGAGCTATACACAACTCCCTCAATACTATCCTAACAAATGTCAACATCCCCCCCCCACCTGAGGGTAATCTCCCTACACTGAATTCAAGTAACAGCTTAGGTGCAGCCCTGCCACTCTGAGTATTTCTCATCGCTGGCTACTCTCATCTACAGTCAGGAAGTGATCATGATGTTGGCAGCCCCACATTTTACATCTCACAGTGATCTGCTCAGCATCCTCCTTCATGTCTTCAAGTAACCTGAATATAGCTGTACCCTGCAGGACTGGCCTCTTCAGTCTCTCTCTGGCATTCATTCTTCTCACCTGCTCCCCACACCAAAAACTGGTTAGTTCACTACCCTGCCGCATCATGAATGTGGTTAGTATAGTCTCCTGTGTTATAGTTACTTATTAACTATACATTCACAGATCGTTTAGTGTCAGTGGCTCAGTAGGTAGCACACTTGCCTCTGAGGCTGGTAGATCAGAGGGCTGTGGGTTTAGTTCCCATATCTGGCACTTGGGTTAATATCCCAGTACTGACACTATAGTGCAGCATGAGAGGGGTGCTGCACTTCTGAGGTGTCGTCTTTTGGATGAGATGTTAAACCGAGGTCCCATCTGCCTAGATTGGTGGTAGTTCAGGTGGATGTTAAAGATCCCATGGCACTTATGGAAAAGAGTGGGGGAATTTCCCCGGTGTCCTGGCCAAATTTCCCTCATTCACTAAAAATACCAAAAACGGCTTAATCTGGTTCAAGGTCAGTTGGCATTCATCTGTATTCCCCTTCCCCAGGTCATGCCTGAAAATAGTTAGGATTTGTCTAGTGCACTTAACCGGTCAACAAAAAATAAATAAATAAATAAATAATAACCATGATCTTCTGGTAAGCCAGGCTGATAGCAGCATGGCACAAGTGGAACAATATGTTTTCCTACCCATATACGATCTAAGCCACCTATGATTAGGCACTATTAAATGACGTGCATAATGATGTGCACACCCATCATTTAATAGTGCCTAATCAAAGGTAGCCTAGATCTTTTAAGGATAGGAAAGCCCATCATTGCCCTTGTTCCCTGCTGCTATCAGCCTGACTTACTGGAAAGATATGTTTATATTTGATATATCAAAATAAAACGGGGACTGTACTACTTGCATTCATGATACAGAAGGGTGATGAGCTCACCAGTTTTCGGTGTGAGGAGGAGTAGTGAAGAATAAATACCAGAGGGGGACTGAGAAGGCCACTCTTGCAAGGTACTGCTATAGTCAGGGAAGGGGAAGACAGAAGGAGAGAAATATGAGCAGATTACTGTGAGAAATAAGATGTGGAGCTGCCAGCACCTTGATCACAACCTGACCCCGTTGTCCTGGCCAACATTCCCCTTCCCATAAAACCAGTTCATGCAATTGTCCAAGGCTGTGTGTAGATATTAATGTATGGAACAGCTGCTACTACACGTTCAGTCACTTCATTATCAGTCTAGTATTGCTTGTAAAGCCCTCTGGGATACAATGTGTATGAAAACCACTATATAAATGCTGATTCTTCTTTTTATTATTATTATTTCCCATGGAAAAAGAAGACAAGACAAGCATATATTTGAGTTTTGAGAAAGTATGAACTCTAACATTGGACTACACAAGAACTTTGCTACAAAAAAGTGGTGGCTCTAGGGGGTGGTAAAGGGTGTGGCTGCAACCCCCCCCCCACATAGTAACGTACTGGCTTGCTGCTACTGCTGCATTTCACTTTGTTGAAGAAGTCAGATTTATTGATTGTACAAATACAAATGTTTACATTCAAAATATGGATTACATTTGTAGGTTCTGTCAAAAACGTACTAGAAAAGAATAATAGCAGAAAATATAAAGGTTTAATAAAAATGTTAAAAAGTGCATATTAAGCATGCACACCAACCCAGCACCCCCATTGTAGCATCCTGGATCCACCATAACCACTAGACCACTAGGTTATTCAAGATTTGTACTGCACTGTAGTTTGTCAGAGAGAAAGTCGGTTGGATTAAAACACATTTTCAGCATGTTAAAATAAACAAAATGAACAGAACCATAGCGTAACATGTGCATTATACAAAATAACGCACATGGTTTTGACCATCTGGGTGAAACAATTCTATACAAAGGGAAAAAAGAACTAGTTAGCACTATAGAGAGACATATATCTCTCTGACTTTGGCTCCGATGATGTCATCACATAACACATTTGCAGCCATTTTAGGAAGCAGGTAAGACAGTTTTTTTGGAATTGGAAGGCTAATTTTACAGTTTTCAAATGCTCTGGAACCACATTTAGGTAAATTATGTAAATGTAGTTTTAGTATTAATGAATACAGCAGCCTTTCCTTTAGTGACCTATGGAGTCAGATTTTTGAATAGTTTGTTGTCAAAATGTTGTTTAGGTATCCTTTAAGAAAAATAATGAAGCTGAGTTTAAAAAAAAAAAAAGAATATTGAGCTTGAGTGTAAGAGAAAGAAAGAGAAACCTCCCACAGCAATAACACTGAATATAGTGGTGAAAAGGAAAACAAAACATAAAAGTACTCCAACCTCACCAATAATAATAAAGCACAAGCACAAAAAGCAGAATTGGTATGTCTATACATCTTGCCAAAATTTGAGACTTTTTCTAATCTAAACAAATTTCTAAAAAAAGCCTGCAAGAAATATAGAGGAGAATGATGAAAAATTACCCACAATATATTTTAAAGGTATTCCTAAAACAAAAAATGAAACTCTTTTTTTTTTTTGCAGAAACTTTCTACATATAATATAATGAGGGCATTACTTAAGACCAGTATCACATGAGAGGACCTAATATCCATTTATAGATATAAAGCTCTGGCATACAAAGGATTGTCTGTTTGGTGGTGAAAAATCATGAACCCAGAAATATAATTCTAAAAAAGGCAACTGAGATTAAAAAAATAGGAATCGAGCTGGATAATACAATGCACAATTTTTGTACCAACATTATAAAGAAGGCTGAGGTGAAAAGAAATAGTACAAAGCAAAGGAAGGTAGACCTGAGGAACCAGCAGACAACTACAAAATTTCTTCATGCTCCTGTAGAAACAGTGCACGAATTGTCCAGTACTCCGCAATTTAAGAACACGATTAGAGGGAGACTACAGAGAAGGGTAAGAATTGACAACAGTAAAACTTTAGAAGAAGATCAGGAATCTCTGGAAGATACAAAATGTTCTAGGGTTTACACTGACCCAATGTAAGATTGTCTCAAAATTTCCAGATTTTACAGTGTAATACGTTGACCCAATCAGATGAAACAAAATAGTGGGATTTCTCTCAACTGAACTATAACCCAGGTCATCGGGCCACCATATGAAAGCCTTTTAAAAATTAGTAGCTGGAATATTACTGGCCTTAATAGTAAGACTGAAGACGGATCATGGACTACATTTACAGTATAGAAACTCTTGATGTAGTGCTGATACAAGAGACTTGAATAAATAGCACTTTAGATATTAATCTACCTGGTTATCAAAAGTTTGCATTACCAGAAATCATGCTATAGAAGGAGAAATAAAGGGGGTCTAACAACCTTGTTAAATACAAAATGTGTTTGGAAGGTTAAAAAACATTACGAGATTGCACAAGATACATGTTGACAAAGTAAATAATGACTAATAATGATTTATTTTTGTTGCTCATTAATGTTTATTTCCCACCATCCTTGTCTATTTCTGATTTTGATGAACAGTTAGAAGAGTTGAGTAATTTTATTGATGGATTATTAACTCAGCATAGAAACATCCATTTATTAATAACGAGTGACTGGAATTCTCAAGTTGTTAACTCAAATGAACACCTTAATAAATTTGATATGGCAGGCCGGCCTGGTGGTGCTGAGGGTTGAGGCACTGGATGCCACACTCCGCACCACGGCGGTGAACCAGTTTTGTTCACAAGCTCAGGGTGCTAGGGGTCAGCTGGGGGGGAGGGTGAGGAGCTGTTTGAGCTGCCAACTGGCAGCTCTCCTCCTCGGGGAGGGCTTGAGGGTTTCCTTGGCACATGGTCACCTCCTGGTGGAGGTTAGGGGTCAGCAAAACATTTGAAGAACCCTGGCATTAGGCCAGGGAGGGCAGAAGGGACCATCACTGGAGCTGTGGTGCGCATGTGCTACTGCATTCTGGAGCCTCGAGTTAAACTAGGAGTAAACAAGGAAATACAGGGATGGCAGCAGGATGAAACCTCCAGGCCAGCTCCGGGGGATCTGCTGGGGCATGCAGGGTATCTATGAAACCCCCAAAGACCCCCAGAGTCAGATAAGGGTGGCCGACATGTGCAGCAGTCCACTGTACAGGATAAAAAGCAATATGGGGAAAAATATATAAATAAATTTGATATGGAGAAACTGGATGAAATTGTGAATATCCCTGCAAGACAAAATATAAATAATAAGGGGCGATCATTTTTGCAGTTTTTGTTTAAAGATGATCTTCCTCTATTGAATGGAAGAAAAGACAAAAACTTGTTTGGGGAAATTACTTTTCCCACACAAATAGGTGGCACCACTATAGACTTTGCTGCGGTTAACATAAATCTTTTTCATGAAATTACAACCTTTGAAATCCTTCCCGAAGTGATTTCTGATCATTTTCCGATTCTGGTCATATTAAATCCTGGAGAAAATGTTAGTATGTTCAATGCTGTTGAAAATGATTTATTGGAGAAGGGAGCTAAGAGTCATTTAATGATTATAGCTAATAAAAAAAATAAATGGAATTCCTTGTTACTACAAAAAATTGCTACTTTACAAACTAACCATGTGGTCAACACTTTACAAATCAAATCAAAAACTGTCCAGAACCAGATGTTCTGTCATGCTTTGAGAACTTATTTAATCTTAAACAGGGGTTAATCCATGGTGCAAGAGTCCATTCACTAAATAGTAGAATTACAGCAAAAGTACCTTGGTATGATAGCGAATGTCAAAGAATAAAAAGAATTGTAAATAAATTAGAACATAAGTCCAGGAAAACATTTGATATCAATTACAGGAGAGTACTTATTCTTTTAAGACAGGAATATAGGAACTTAAAGTGATTTATGGAAGATTGCTATAGCAAATGGGAATAGTGACCTGTAAGAGTTGTGAATCAGTCTCCTACCATTCAAACTGCCAGAAGTGCTGTTTTCCATGAAAAAAATCTTTTATTTTTATGCTCTGTTTCATTTGCATAACCCTACCCCTTTTTTTTCCTCAGTGCTGCAACCCCCAACCATGACATCATGCAAGGGAAACAAAGTTTTTTTTTTTATTTTATTTTTGTAAAACATGTCCACATAAAGCTTTGAAAAAAATAGATGCAGTGAACAGTCAAAAAAAAACATCAGCATTTTAGGACTAAAAGCCCCTTTATCCCAGGGCCAAGTGCATCCACTATATAGATATACCACATTGGAGGGAATATACATCTAGTTACTAAGATAATAAAAAAAAAAATTAGAAGCTGTGTGGGTAAGCCCAAGAGCAACATGGCAACTTCCTAAATAACGATTGACCAGCAATGTCCCTTATTGTAAATAGCTTGTCCCCCAAGGGACCTGCAATGACATGTGTTTATCCTAAGTGTCAAGAGTCCAATAAAAGAACCTGGAAGCACAAATAAATATAAAGATCAAGTCCACAAGAATGTACATACAACTACCTGCAAAACTAACAGTCGACAGATCTCTGGATACATGCAGTAAACCCAGCATGTTGTAATAACACCTTTGAGAACAGTATAAATAAGGAACAAGGAACTCTTAAGTAGTGAACAGTAATCACATAAGTGATGTGGGTCTCCTAACAAAGGAGCAACACTAATATAATAAACAGATAACGAGCAAGGTGGCAAATGATAAACCTTAGTTAAATCTTAAAGTCATTACAGGCAGAAGTAAAGAACCTGGTCAAGTTTCTCCCCCAGTCTCCACGGGGACCTCTTCCTCTAAATGGGCTTGCAAGGTGATGAAATGTGCTGCCCATTTACCAGCATCAACAGGGGCCACGAAAAGATAAACTTTACCCTCAAAGACAATCCTCAAGTGAGCCAGGTAAATCATTGTGTGCAAGACCCTTTTCTCCCTTAAGGCATGATGAACGCCATCAAATTTTATATGATGCTGATGGGTTGTATAGCTGACGTCCGGCAATATGAAGACCTGTTTATCTTCATGCATAATGGAGATTGCACATCTTGCCAATTGCAGAATTCAGTCCTGCACACTGACTCCTAAAGTGACCACTAGGAAAATCTAAGGTTCATACAGTCCCGGCTGATGTCCTCTCAGGGTAATGCGATAAGCTTTCTGGATGCCTGTAATGGGATCCGAGCCATCCGAGACAAGTTTTTCAGTAAGCCATTCTTTAGCAGAGGATGGGGTGATAACCTTTAGATCCCTCCAGTAGACCCAACACTCTCAAATTAGTGGAGCTGGCCTGCTTTTCGAGATTCTCTAGATGTGCCTGCAAATGTTGAGATTCCATAGCCATATGCACTGTCGCTCCTGTGGCCTCATCGGCCAGTTTATCAACCTCCTTAAAATCTCCCTTCAGGGCATCCACAGCGGTTTCTAAAAGCAACACCTGGCTGTTGAAGCTATCCATGTTTTGTGATAAGTCAGAGACTGATAAAATCAGTCTCTGATGCTTCAGTCCCAAGGAAGCCAGGGTTTCTTCTGAACCAGGTTCCAACAAGGGCAAGGTCTCAGCAGCTGAGGAGCGTGTGGGTTGTGCTCCACCTGATCCCTTGCTTCTATCAGAGCCACCAGCAGTTTTATCCTTTTTAGGGTTTCCCATTCTTACCAAATTAGAAGTTCTCGTTCTGCTGGGAAACTCAATATTGCTCAAATCCGTAGTTAAATAATTGATTTTAATAAATTTAGAGGACTTACTACGGGAGCTGTAAAAATTGCTTCCATTCAGCGTGGGATCAACAGCGCCCCACCCCCCTGAAACAAAGTTTGAAAAGGGACACTGTCAGTTTTAAGCTGACTTTTTACATTGTTTGCAATTAGCTGTATCTAGCATTATAATGTGTAGAAAAATTATAGTGATTTGATTGGATGAAAGCAGCTCAGAGCCATGTAATCATCGACCCATAATTACACTCCTGAACTACTTACACCCATTCAAGCCCTATAACATAAACATAGAAGAGTATCATCACACTTCCACATTCTGACAGGAGCTGTCACTTCAGATCTGTCACTTCTCCAGCAGGCAGTGAAAGTGAAACAACATCTACACAGAATAGCAAATTGTATTTTTGGCCTACCTGCATCACAAAAACAAGCTTTTCTACAGACTGTAATGCTATAAACACTACCGAAATAAGAAACTGCACTTTGATTATGGAGACATAAAAATCAGCTATTTACTGTACCCACAATGCCTTATTATGTAAATTAGCATACAGACTATTATATTTCTGTAGTCAATACAGAAATAGGAGACTACATCTCTCAGTAAAGAAATCTTGTCAGCTAGATACTGTATGCACAATGCCTTGTTTTGAAAATAAACATATGAGAGCTTATATTGTTGAAGCCACTACATAAATATGAGACTGCACTTCACCGTAAGGAAATTGGAAAACAACTTCTTATTGTACTCACAATGCCTTTTATATGCACATCTACATATGATATTGAGTGCTATACTGCAATCACCAGTACCAAAATAAGAGCCTGCAGCGCTGAGTAATCAACATTTACGTCAACTTTATTATTTACCCAGAATTCCATGTTGCTGTATGTAAAACACTGACAGCTTCCCTTGCATGACATTATTCTGGGGGGTGTGGCCGCACAGGGACAACTGGAGGGCTGTCAGAAACAAAGCGCTGATAAAACAAACAAAAAATGACTATGACAGATTTTTTCCCAAAACAAATTGCAGCTTCAACATCTGAAGCATGACTGGCAATGGCATACTATGTGAAAAAAGCATTTGCGGAACTTCCATAAATAACTTTAATGAAAATGAAGAAGAGTGCTTACAATAAGTATTTGTGGGAAAAGCTACAGGAGGCCATTTCCAATAAAGATTAAAAAAAATTATGGAGTCTGGTATCTTATGCTCAAAAACATAATATTGGCCCCTATGCACGAACAGGCAGAAATCTATGCCGGAGGTGCATATTCCACTCACATAGGTCTGCACCTGTGGAAAGGTGTGCACATGTCAGTATTCATGACTGGTGGCCACCTGTCCATGACTCCACCCCCAGCAATGGGATGCCCAGCCTGGGTTCTGAAGTGGATCACCTGCACTTGATGGCGCAAGCCCGGGTGCGTGAATAGCACCCAGAAAGTCAGTGTGTGTTCTTAGCTGGGAAGGGTACTGTATCAGCTGACTTTGCTAAACCGGTAGGAGGAAAGAGAGCTTACCTGGGGGTGTGGTTTAGACACTACAAAAGCAGGTGAGCCAAATTACAACTTCCTGTTGCTAGCCTTTTTTCTTGCTAATTGCCCTCCATCCCACCCACCCAAAGCCAGTTCTACTTTTATAGCCACTGGATTTGACTGTCAACAGGAACTTCCTGTTTGGCAGTCAGAAGGAAAGGATCATAGAGAAACATTGGTTTTGTCAACCCTAAAGGAAAAAAGTAGCTCACTCTCCCCCCCAGCTGCTGGTGGTCTGATATTGGGCAAGGAAGATAGAGGCTACTGAAGAAGATAGGAAGTTGCTGTCCCAGAACAGAAAGGGTCAGAGTTGTAAGGAGAGGAGAGAGTAAGCATCCAGAGAAACAGTAGAGAGGACACAAAATAAGACATGATAGGAGTGGTGCAGTGCAATGGCTGTGGGGCGGCAGTGTTCGGGAGACATTCTGGAGGCTGCGATGCTGCCCTGTTGCAGGCACCTCCTGGTCCTGAAAGGAGGTTGCCCATCTCAGGCTGACCTGGCTAGGATTAGTGAGCCTCCTCCCCACCCAGGGACCACCAGGGCCAATGCCACTACCTCAGAGGTTGCCAAGAAGAGGAGAGGCTGGACCAGGGTGGGCTCAAGGAGAGAGAGGTGGTGGAACAGAGTTGCATCCCTCAGCTGTAGCTCTCCACAATTCATTTGCTCTTCTGGTGGATAGTGGTTCCTCTATGGAGGCACCTGCAGTGGAGACCAAGGAGGATGCTGGGAACCTTCACAAAGGAGACCCACAGGAGGGTGGCATGGGACCCCACAGAGGAAGAAACAACTCCTGGTGGGGACTCAATCATTGGGGGTAGAAATGGGGAGGAAGGGAGAGGAGGTAAGGTGCCTTCCTGGCGCCACGGCTTGGAGGACAGGAAGCAAATCCTCAGGATCGTGGAAGGAGCTGCACGAGGGAGGAGGAGCTGGATGTCATTGTCCACCTAGGGACAAATGACCTGGCTAGAATGGGATCAGAGCAGTGCAAGAGGAGTTTGTAGAGGTTGGGAAGGGGCCTTGAAACAAGTAGCGCATACGGTAACCTTCTCAGAGGTGCTGCCTGTCTATGCAAGGAGATGCTAGGGAACTTCTCACCAGGAATTCAATGAGTGGTTGAAAAACTGGTGTGGAGCTCAGGGTTTTAGCTTCATTGGGGACTGGAGAGCCACCTGGAGGATGCAGACCTATACTGGTGCGATGGTCTGCATTTGTCAGGGGAACAGGATCCTAGGTGAGAGGTTAATGCTTCATTGGCAAACATTTAAACTAGCCAAGGGGAGGCACTGAAAAGGAGCAGGGAAATCCCAGCCTCCCCCCACAAAACATGGTGATTAGTGAGGTAAACACCAAGGTACAGAAGTTATTAGGGAGCAGAACAGATTTAAATGTAAAAAAAGGCAAAGGCAGTAAGGACAGAAATGGGGATAAAAGAGGTAAGGCTATCAAAAAGTGGAGGGTGATGAGTACCAATGCCCGTAGTCTGTGTAACAAGCTCCCTGAACTAGTGGCCTTGATGGAAGAGGGTTGCCTGGATATTGTGGCAGTCACAGAAACATGGTACACAGAGAACCATGACTGGGATGTCAACATACCAGGATACACAATCTACAGGAGGGACAGGGAGGGTAAAAGAGGAGGAGGAGTAGCTCTCTATGTAAAGGAAGGGCTCAAAGCAACAGAACAAAAGAGTAAACAGGGAGCAGATGAGGCACTTTGAGTCACCCTGGAGACAGGAAATGGCACCACAATCCGCATGGGGGTTGTATACAGACCCCCATCTCAGGGGGAGGGAATGGACAAGGAAATGATAGAAGGCTTTCTTAGAATGGCAGAAAAAGGGGAGATATTGTTGATGGGGGACCTGAATATGCCAGATGTTAACTGGAGCACCTTTGCTGCAGGCACATCCAAGAGCAGGGTCATTCTTGATGCCTTACAGGGGGCATGCCTCAGACAGCTAGTATTGGAACCCACTCAGGAGGGAGCAATCTTAGACCTGGTACTCTCAAATGGGGACGGAGAAAGAATCTCAGATTTAGAAGTGGGTAGCCATCTGGGAACAAGTGACCACCAAACAGTGTGGTTCACGATAAACACAGCCATACAATTAAGCCATACAAAAGCAAGAGTACTGGACTTTAGGAGGGCTGAGTTTGGGAAAATGAGAGAGTGCCTCAGAAAAGCACTAGCAAACAGGCAAGAAGGAGGGGTGGAGGAACAATGGGGAGTGATCAAAACAGCCATCACAGAGGCAACAAGCCTTTGTGTAAAGCAAATCAATAAAACACAACGAAGGAAGGTCAGAATAGCAAAGGCCCAAACCGAGGAAAGGATAGCCAATTCTGTTAGAAGGGGGATAAGACCTTTTATAGGTACATTAGGGTGAAGAAAAGACCAAGGAGGGATACTGGAAGCTTAATAAAGGGAGGAATGTGGGTAGGGGTGACAGTGAAAAAGCAGGGATACTGAACAAATATTTCTGCTCAGTATTCAAAAGGAAGAAGAGGAGGGGGAGTTACCTAAACCAAACAAGAGAAACACTCTGAAGACGGGGGTCGATACCAGTCCATTTACAGAAGAAGAGGTTCTGAAAGAACTAATAAAATTGAAGGTGGACAAAGCAATGGGGCCTGATGGGATTCACCCAAGAATTCTAAAAGAACTAAGGGTAGAACTAGTGACACCACTGACTATTCTCTTTAACAAATCATGGGAGGATGGGGTGGTACCCGAGGACTGGAGGAGGGCAGATGTGATTCCTCTTCACAAAAGTGGGAGCAGGACAGAGGCAGGAAACTACAGACCAATTAGTTTGACCTCAGTGGTAGGAAAATGATGGAATCACTTCTAAAGGAAGGAATTGTTGAGTACTTAGAGGCCAGTGGGGCACAGGACGCAAGGCAGCATGGATTTACATTGGGAAGGTCGTGTCAGACTAATCTAATAGATTTCTTTGATTGGGTGACCAAAGTAGTAGACCAGGGAGGGGCTGTGGACATGGCCTACCTAGATTTTACAAGGCATTTGATACAGTCCCACAAGATTAATACAAGGTAGCCAGCCTTGGGTGGGTCCCAAGGTGGTAGCCTGGATAAAAAATTGGCTAGACAACAGGATGCAAAGGGTAGTAGTAAATGGAGTACACAGTGAAGAAAGGAGGGTTACTAGCGGGGTATCGCAGAGTTCAGTACTGGGATCGGTCCTTTTTAATGTCTTTATAAGTGACATTGCAGAGGAACTGGAAGGAAAAGTATGTCTCTTTGCAGATGACACAAAGATCTGCAACAGGGTTGATACATAAGATGGAGTGGAAAGGATGAGAAGGGACTTGGCAAGGTTGGAGGAATGGTCAAATGTATGGCAGCTCAGATTCAATGCAAAGAAGTGCAAGGTAATGCACATGGAAAACAAAAACCAGGGAAGTGTACACAATGGGGGGTGAGATACTGACAACAGTAAAAATAGAAAGGGACCTGGGGGTAATTATATCAGATGACCTAAAGGTGGGCAAGCAATGTGAGAAGGCAGTAAGGAAGGCTGGGGGATACTGGAATGCATAGGAAGAGGCATCAATAGCAGAAAACAGGAAGTTGTTATCCCTCTGTACAGACAGTTGGTGAGACCTCATCTGGAGTACTGTGTGCAGTTCTGGAGACCCCATCTCTAAGAACATAGACAGAGTGGAGGCTGTCAGAGGAGGACAGCAAAATGGTGCAGGGTCTGCACCAGAAGACATCTGAAGAAAGACTAAAGGAGCTTAATATGCTTATGCCCTTGAGGAAAGAAGGGAGAGAGGGACATGATAGAAACTTTCAAAGTACCTCAGAAATTAACAAAGTCCAGAGGTAGTATCTTCCAGAAAAAGAGATGTGCAGAACAAGGGGCACAATTTGAAGATAGAGGGGCGGCTCAGAGGTAATGTGAGGAAATGTTTTTCACTGAGAGGGTTGTGGATGCATGGAACAGCCTCCCTGAGAGTCGTGGAGTCAAGAACAGTGGGGGACTTCAAGAATGCATGGGACAGGCATAAGGCAGTCCTAGTGGGGTGTAGGAGGAAGTAAGCTGTTGGTTAACTAGGATCTGCAGCTTATCTGTTAGGTAGGAAAATGGGCAGACTGGGTGGGCCAAGCGGTCCTTATCTGCTGTCAAATTCTATGTTTCTATGTTTCTAGGTACACCCGGACCAGTGCAGCCATGCCCCGATGTTCACTGTGCCCCCCTGTTCAGCCTAAGGTACAAAGTACCCTCATCGCACACAGATGGACACTCTGCAGTGGGTCTTGCACCCCCCAATAAGTGCCCCAATGTGATCGCCCAGCCAGGTGTGGAGCAACCTGAACACCCCCCAACCCTGACCCCAGAACCCCTGCCCGTCATTGGTTGCAGTGTAAGCTCACGCCCTGCAGCACCATCCCTCCATACTCGCTAAGCAATGCTGGATGCTGGACAGCCAGAGGCACAACTCTCCTCACACCCCTTCGGCCACCGGCCATCTAAGTGCTGCTGGGAGTGAGCTGCCTATATAGAGTGGTGTGCTCCCAGCAGCACTTGGATGGCCAGTAGCTGAGGAGGTGTGAGGAGGGTTGTGCTGCTGGCCATCCAGCGCCTGGCACCAGCTGGCAGGTACAGGGGTGGGGGAGTGTTGATGCTGCAGGGAGTGGGCTTACACTGCCACCAATGATGGGTGGGAGTTCCAGGGTTGGGGATCTGCCCTGTGTGATCCGGGGCACCTGTGTGTGTGTGGTGGGGGGGCACTGCAGATGGGGACAGGGAGGTGCCAGTTGGGGGGGTCTTGAACTGCACAGGGGCTGGCACAGACATGTGTTGGTGATAGGGGGTGTTATGTACGACTGGGATGGTACTGCCATGTGTGGAGGGTGGGTGTTGCCACCACCACACAGTTGCAGCAGACATGTGCGGGGGAAGGGCTGGCACTATGGGTTCGGGGCTGCCATGTTGCGGGGGTCCACTACTGGGACATGGTGCCCCAGTGGCTGGACACTTGCCCCGTCAGCAGCCCCAGCCCTCACCAATGGCTTCAGGGGCTGGGGTAGCATGGTGATCAGAATCCTGGGTCCACCATGACTGGTGGGTCATGTCCATGGAGATACACACTGGGTTACGGCAGGGTCCTGGCTACTGTAAACTGTGCCCTCCTCCACACCTCTGTGGCCAGCACATCCCACAACTGTGCATGCCACGTACAGCTGGCACACACCCCCGGCATGCCCCTGCCTGCCCCCGGCACGTTGCTGTCCACGAAGCTGGGGGATTGGGTATATCCTGTTGCATGCCCCAGGTGTGAATGCCACATGGCCATTCACGTGTAACGATCCCAACATGCCAGGTTTATGTGGCACATTGGCATCATACATAGGGCTCATTATGAATACAGAAGCTATAATAACAGCCCTCAGGTGGATGGAATATTTTCAAAATTTATATCACGACATTCCATACAAGGATATGATTCCCTCTTCTATAACATCTAGTAAGTTTGCTCCAGTTACTAAGAAATGTTGGGAGCCTAATAATTCTGCCATAGCTGTGATGACAATTTGGGAACCAGTCTGAAGTATATTGGATTGATTAGTGAAATCTGATGAGTTATAAGGTATTATGTGACTTTAAGAATTGATGTTTGACTCAACTCTCAATCCCTTCCCCTTCTAGTGTGTTCAGTATGTGGTTTAGCTTTTCTGGTTATAGCCAGAAGTAGGAGAGTCCTCTCTGCATATTCTCTGATGCCTTGGGCATAGATTACTTAATATGACAAACCTTGGACAAGTTTTCTTGCATGACCTGTTGGAGCACAAAGCAAGGACAGGACCATATACTTCCTGAATGTA
The DNA here is from genome assembly GCA_016271365.2 of Neoceratodus forsteri. NCBI lineage: Eukaryota > Metazoa > Chordata > Ceratodontiformes > Ceratodontidae > Neoceratodus > Neoceratodus forsteri. Next base: position 1,213,843,274 of record CM057458.1, read on the forward strand.
TTTATCTCAATGTGTGTGTGTGTGTGTGTGTTGAATGACTGCAGAGAAAATATTCAGTATTGGGGGAGCTCCATGTATAGTAACATATATCGCAGTATTAAGTAAAGTATCTATATATATATATATATATATGTATATATGGACACACACACATACATATCCCCTTTTTCAGCTTTCTATCAGTTTTACTGGAAATGTTACTAGGACCCCACCTCATGAACAATGTCAGTGGAACTCCACAAATCTGGCCCGAAAGGCGATTTTGCGGTCGCTTGGTGAAATCACCTTTTGGGCCAGATTTGAAAAAATTCACGCTCTTGTTCATGATGTGGGGTCATAAGAAGGCTATGTCGAAAATTTGGGATCAAATATTTAAAAATGGCAAAGTTATGCACATGCACTGAAATTTTGTTAGGCTCACTCATAACTGGTATTTTAAATATTTTCACACCAAATTTTCAACATAGACATATTTTTGCACCACCTCATGAACATGACAGCTGTCATTTTTTCAAATCCTGGACAAACTGTCTTTTTACAGCTGTGGCATGGAATGATTGCAGTGGCATGGAATCACATTTGCGTATGGATTTGGAAGTGTTCAGTACTGGATTCATGAGGTGGGGTAATAAGAAGTCTATAGTAACAATTTGGTTGTGGTTTTGCTACAGTAATGTACATATATACATCTGTGGAGGGATGGGAAGGCCTTGCGCTCCCACAGGCAAATGAAGATATGAGTATACTATCTCAAAAGAGAAGGAACTTCATTGCAAAAAATGTAATTAATGCACCAGTTAGGGTTAAAACAACAGACGTAGGGAAATGTGGCATTAGGGTTTCCAACCCTAACACCCCAACCCTACCCTACAGGCAACAACAGGTGTGGGATATGCCTTGGGGTTGTTAAATTTCCCCCATTCACTAACAATACCACCAAATGCTTAGTCTGGTTCAATTTCAGTTGGTTACCATCTGGTTCCCCCTCCCCCCAGGATGAGGCTGAAAATAAGTAGAATTGCCTAGTTCTCCTTTCCCGGTCAACAAAAAAGAACTAAACACACTGCTGTAACCATTACTAAAATAAGAGCTGATTTAACAAAATGGGACTGTTTTATGTCCAAATGCAGTTACAACAATAAATTATAATGTTTTTGAAAGCTTTAACAATTTTTCTACACAAGTTCTAATTTATAATGGAACTAGCATAATTTAGCGACAGCCCTACAGATGGCAGGAGGGATCAGTTTTAGCCAGGGTAAGTGTATAATTTATAATGGAACTCATGTGTAATTCAGTTACTGCCCAACAGATGGCAGTAGTGAGCATTAAATTTAGCACTTCAATATCCTTGCAACTGTTCAACGGATTTGCACGAAAATATGCATGTGCTGTCTCGAGGGGTAGGGCTCTTGATGCGCCAGGTTTTGTTCCGGTCGGATGTGTGGTTACCAGGTGCATCATTTAGGGTCATCAGGGGTCACATCTGTTACCCTTATGATTTTTTTGCGACCCCTAAAGGTCTGCTTGCGACCCCGATTCCTGCTGTCTGATTGCAGACAGCAGAAAAAAAACAGTTTAACTTAGGGAGGAGACATGCATAAAGTCCTGTAAGACAAGGGAGCTGTCTGATAGTTGAAGGCTAGTTTGAGACAGTACCTCTCCCTTTCACTGTGCAGATGAGGTCAAAGCAGCCAGTGGCAAGTGAAAGAAAGCAGTCTCTGTGTGGGGTTTGGGCTCCTTTTGGCTTGTGTGTGTTAGCAGTCGGTAGCATATTTCAAAGAGGGACTGTATAGTCTCAGCGGGAGAAACAAAGCAGGTAATATGATTCCTGGGTCCACTTCACACACGCTAGTTAAAACTAAGGGAAGGGGAGAGATGAGGGGGATAGACCTTGTGATGAGCACAGTTCCATGGCGGCTATTGGCTAATTTGTCAGTTTATCGTCACTGTGTGTGATACTGTTGTGATGTTTAGGTGGCGTGGCGGGCTCTTCAAAAGCTGGTGTCTCATTTGGAACTGCTCTCTGTTTCTTTCCTAATCTGCATGCTGCTAACAGCCAGACAACTTAGCCAGAGGGGAGAAGCTGAAACAAAGAAAAGGTGATCATAAACATGCAGTCTGTCAAAGATGATCTTGTCTCCAGACCTCAGCACCTCGATCTCACAGGCAGTATAACCACTGTTGTAAGTACTGAAAGAGTACTCAAGATGGGGGAGGAGGCCTGCAGTGACTGGTAGCTGTTTTCTTTGTTTATATTTTTTGTACAACTGGGGGAAGGTGACTGAACACCTCTTGAGACCCTGTGGTGGGTTTTCTATCCTGGAGCAGCCCATTTTATTTAAATGTTCTGAGGAGACCCTTCAATAAACTGTTCCTGCATGCTATCTTTTCCTCAGCACAGAATGTTAAGTGGTGAACCTCCAGGATCCCTTCTCATGCTTTCTAACATATTCTGGAGGCTAGTGGACCCTTGAAATAGCCTGCCACTGGAGGTAGTGGTATCCAAGATGGTCAGTGAATTTAAACAGGCATGGAATTGACAGTATAGTCACCAAGACAAATTGATAGTGGGAAGTAGAAAACCCAGGCAGCCTAGATGGACCACACAGTCTTTTTCTGCTGGCAAATTCTTATGTTCTGATGAAATCTTTTGTTTGAAAAAAACATTTAAAAGACCTTTTACAGTGCATGCATGCACGAGTCTGCGTATTGGATAGGAGGGGGTAATGTCTTAATTATAACATTGTGAAGCTGCTTTAGTGTGTCTTTTTTTAGTTTTGTTTTACAAATTGCCTCCCCAGTCACTGGTTACAGTGAAGGAGTGCCAGCGGACATTAAAAAAAGATATAGATATATATAGAAGTCCTTCAGGCAGCTTTCTTTTTTATCTCAGAGCAAGGGAAGTAAAGCTATGATGTAAACTCTGCAGGGAGTTGGGGGTAGCTTTAATGGTGTGTGGTTTTGTGGCTTAAACTTGGAAGTTAGTAGACAGAATCAAGTACTATCATTTTTATCTCTGTTCTGAAATGATTTATAGACAGTGCTCAATTCATCCAATTATCTTCCAAGTTAAAGCTTCAAACCTGTGTTAATGCAACCCAAAAGAAATCCACATACAGTTTTCATTACAGCAATGGTACAGGTTCCTCTACTGCTTTTTTTTTGTTCTACTCGCTCCTTGCAGTTAGTCCTTCTAGTTAGAATGCAAAGTTTCTCTAGCTACTCTCTGTTATCAGTTTGGGGGATGCTTGCATGACAGAGGGAAAGTGGCTATCCCCAGATCCTACATGGCTACCTCCTCTATGTGTAATGGCAAAATAGTCTTCCCCTCGATACAGACAAAACCCACATCTCCTAATCCCCCCCCCCCAAGTAAGGAGAAACTTCAACATATCTCTTAGAAGCTCTGTGTTCATATTTTTAGCTACTGGAAAATTGATATTAAACTTATAAATGTTTGTTAGGTATCCTGCTTCATTTTGGCTGTACTTGGGCACTTTGCTAAGTGAGAATATGGAACACCCAGACCTCTGTCCAACATATAATTGATACTGCTCAATTATTCTAATAAACTTCCATGTTAAAGCTGTAAAATTATGTGCCACTAATAGCACCACTCCATAGACACCACCCCTAGGGACAGGCATATAAGGTAAATTAAAAATGGTGGGCAGAAACAAAAGGGAAGGATGGCTGCTAGGACCAGTACACAGTAGTTGGATGGGGCAGGCTTACTGGATGGGCCGGCAAACCTTTTTCTGTCACCATAGTCAATCTATCTGGTAAAAAGAGCAATCCTATTAGTGGTTGGACTTGAGATGCTGTGTCATATGGTGGGGGGGGTGGAAGTTAAGCAGTATGCTGACAGTGTGATCTTTTGGATGGCTTCCCTTTGTGAGGATAGACTGGACTGGCTGCAATTAGTGAATCCTCATTTGTACAAGCTACAGGCTTTTTCACTGATGTCAATGTTTTGATTATTCTACAGATGTTGCTAATTATGTAATCAGCTGGGTTGGAGTATGACAGTTTTCTAACTGAACTAGTGGCACTGTTTTCATGGCTTAGCTGCTAGATCTAGAGAGGTCCCCCAGGTCAGGGCTAATCTCTGCTGCTATATAATATTTCCACATGGTGAGTAGTTAAATAGAAAATGTTTAGGTAAGGGGATGCTTACCTCTAGTTTTGTAGTCAGGAGACCTCTGTCATCTCTAGGTGGTGAACTCTCTGATAGTATTCAATTTAGAAAGATGACAGAGGTGAAGAACTGTAATACAATTTTGCATGAGGTGGGTGAACTGAGTTTCTATAGGTTGCTGCCCAGTATTACCCCTTCACATAGCTGCAAGATGGTAAGTTAGCGACCAAGACTGTTTAGACACACATGCTGTAAGTGTTATACAAGGAGCAGGAAACCAATTTGGGATACCATTTGTAAAGGTCAAACTCACAGGCTTGGAGGGAGTGCCTAACATAAATCACACAATTACCTTTACTTTTGGTGAGGGGGAGGAACAGTTGAAACTATTAGGCTTGGGGTAAACAACTTACAGTGAAGATTTCTAAAACTTTTCTTTGCTTTGAGATCTGTGGGGTGATGTCCATGCTTGCAAAAATGTTTACCCTCAGCAGGGACCAGGGATCTTTCACCCCTTAGCCCCACAGCTTCCAAGCCAATTGCCTGTTAACAGGGCTCATGTTAACTCACTACTGACGTCCCCCTCAAGCAAAACACCCATATTTGATGCAGTTATACTTTCACTGCATCTGCATTTGACACAGCGCTTCTTGCTGGTCTGATTCATTGACAGTCGCCAGCCTGTATGTAAAAATGGTGATCTGTCACTTTAAATTTCATGACATGCCACCACTTGGAGCACAGAGTTCGGTCCCAGCTCTGGAATCTCCATGGGACATGAGTCAGAGTCAGTGTGAGGGGGTGGGAATGATCTTTTTTTTTCCTTCATATGGAGTGGTGATTAGCGAGGCAAGAGTAAGGAAAAGGGGAAAGGGGCGGGGACCCAGCTGTGCAGGAGTGGTGCGAGAGTCTCAGCATGGGCAGTGATTTGTTGACTGAGTGGAGGGTGGAGTTCTGAGGACCAACATTTGACTGTTTACATGATCTCTGTTTCGGGCAGATGCACCAGTGAGTTTTTTAAAAACATTTCCTGTGTGCCAGAAGAGAAGGGAATGGTGACTGGTGAAGGAAGACAGAAACCACAACTCATCCTAAAGGCAAGGGAAGATCACAGCAGGAAGTTTATCTAAATGTAGCCAGGACTCGGAGAGATGTGACTGTGCAGTGGAGTAATGCAAGCAAGGAGCAGACTACTTGTGCCACCAGGTTCTGGCTATTAGTAAGGGGGTTAGACAGAGCAAAACAGTATTATGGTGATCTGTGTGTTGGCCAGGGAATGAGTCCGGTGAATCGTGGGGGAAAAAGTCAGAAACACAGTAATAATCCAGATGTGTCTGGGGGATTGGGGAATGTCTTTGTTGAAATCGCATGAAGTTCTGTAATTAAAAGTGTCAGCAACTTCAAGGCAAGTCATAAAGAGATGATTGGGAGGAGGAGTAAGGTGCACTGCCTGTACTGGTAATTGTCACTGTACTGGTCTAGTGCTGTCTTACTGCCTCTCACTCTGGACCACAGTATAGTACTGCCCTTCCCGACACAAAAGAACAAGTAAGAAGCTTGTCACTGATTATACTGATGTGCTTCCTGTGGGCTGAAGTGCCTCTTATAATACTGTATTTGTAAGCAGCGCATCAGCCCTATAGGAAGCATATCAGTACGATCGGCGACAAGCTTCTTACTTTTTCTTTTGTGTGCCAGGCAACAGTCTGTACTGTGGTCCAGAGTGAGAGGCAGCGAGCAAGCTCCAGACCAGTACAATGACAATTACCAATACAGGCAGCGCACCTTACTCCCCCACTCCTTCCCCTGATCATTGCTATGTTGCCTTGCTGTCACTACTAATTACAGCCTGGAGCACCACACCAGTGAACAACTATGCATTTGGGAGTGACACTTTAATGATGATCTGTGGTGGAAAGAAATGCTCTGCTTCATACACTAGCTGTTTCTAGTTTCTTTTTCTACTGGCCATCCAATAAAATTACAATAACTCTGTACTCCAGTCCACACATTATTTTTTTCCCAAAGCATGATCACTGATGGGAAGCTCCATTTGCAGCAGTAAGGGCTGAACTGCAGTACAGGCAAATTGGGCTGAATCACATTGTGGAGCGGGGAGCTGAGGTTGAGTTGGCTGAGTAAGACTGTTTGCTTTTTTCATGTTTTTAATAAAGGAACTGGTGCAATAAAAACTGAGAAACCTAGTGCAAGAAATCATTTTGTATGTTAACAAACGATCCACAGTGAGAACAGCACTAGTCCTCGGTGTCAATTTATAAATTAAAACCACTTTATTGATTTTCAGGTTACATACAATAACAAAATGAACGTGATATTGACAGGCGATACAACAGACCTCTCCCTCCCTCCCCACTCCACCCAACCCACCCCCCGGCATCAGAGTGGTGTTACCAGAAAGGGTGAATCAAACCACAAAGTCTAGGTGATTGACAGACTGAACTTGGAGTATAAGGTGTACAATTTGCCCCAAGTTCTTTCAAACCTATCAACACGATTGTGCAAACTGGCTATCATCTTCTTGATGCAGAGATTAAGGAGAAGTTCTTGCAACCACTCTACATAACATATATATTCCCCATCCAACCAATGTCAGAGAACCAGCTTTTTAACTGATAGGGCTGCTATGGCCGTGTAGTATCTACGTTCCTTAACCTGAATCTTGCTGTACTCCCCCACCAGGCATATTTCTGGAGTGAAAAGATTTTCAATACCCAGCAGTGGGTCAGCCTTATTTTTGATGAGAGCCCACAATGGGACAACTTTGGGGCATTCCCAAAATATATGAAGGAGAGTACCCTCAGCCTGCTGGCATCTCACACACTGGGAGGATGGGGCTCTGCCCATTTTAAACAACTTGATTGGATTCAGGTACATATTATTCAGTATTTGAAGCTACATAACTCACAACCTGTCCTGAGTTACACATGTGTGGCAGTTTTTCCTGAGCTTATTCCAGTCAAGTTCTTCTGCTGTGAACTGCAAGGCCCAATAGCCAGGTACAAAACCCACCTTGGGAAAAGCTCTATCCTACAGGCTAGCGTAGAGTTTGGAAACTGTGTGAGGTAAAAGGGCAAGTGGCTTGAGTGTCTGCATGAATTCGTCAACTTGTGCATGTTCAAAGGGTGACTTCAGAATGCTTATCAGCATGTGTGTCTTCGGTATCAATTAGATGCATGGACAGTTTCAGATTTTGGAGCAGTGACCCCCAACTTTTGGCTTTTGACCCCCTACTTTTAAAGCAGGGAGTCAGACTGACCCCCTGATTTCCGATCCTAGTGCACGGCCTGTTTTAAATACCTCATTCTTCATCTATTTGGTGGAAGGGCTTGCTTCCTGTAGCCTGCCTACGTTGGTGATCAAGTACACCCATCATAAGGCGATAATGGCATGGTGGGATTCTGGTGCCATTTATAAATGACTTGGGCGAAGCACAAATAGTTTATATTTGTGACCAGAATCCCGGAATACCATTATTATCTTATTTGTATTGTAAATGTATGGTGTGTTTTACTTGTTATCATTCTTTTCCACTTATCTACCTGTGCCAGCTATGTTGCTGGTTTACTTCCACTTCTGGTGCCTTAGGCTGCAGCAAGGAACTTGCCACTTCCAGCCTTATTTATTAACAGTGCATTCCTGCACTGGAACTCACCAATAATAAGCAGTGACCCCAGGAAAATGCTAACACAAGGGTTACCTTGGAATGGCACTGGCAATAAAAAGGAGAGCAGACCCTGCGGCTATGAGTGATGTGGTGGAGTAGGACTGATTATTCTAGGGAAGGGTGCTAGAGTGCAGCTTGCTGTGCTTAGGGAGGACTGGGGGCCATGCACTGGAGTGCATGGCTATGCTAGGAGGAGGAGGGTGGTTTGGGAAACACACTGAGCTATAGGGACTCTTGGGAGGGGCTAGGGTGCAATTTAGTGGGCATGGGGAGGGAGCAACATGGTAGCAAATTCTGCTTCAGATGACCCCTAAAATGCACCAGAATGCACCAAATGTAAAAAATGTTATGGGGCCTAGGCGGCACCCGGCTTGTAGTTTTCATTTTCAATCCTTTTACAGATGGTCTTGTAACCCCTATGGTTTTGGTGAAATGATGCCCCTGGCGGTTGCGGAGCTGTGGAGTGCCAAAACGTGAAAAATCCTCACTTTCTGGCATATCTTTTGCTCAGGGCTATGGCCCAAATGGTTTGGGGGTTTGGTCTGCAATTGTCAGGGTATATGGGGTCTGGGTCACTGATCTGCCTTTTGAAGGTTTGGTGAAAAAATATAAATCCGTTCAAATGTTATTAAAGTTTATAATTTCCCATTATAGCCTATGGGAAAAAATATATGTCCAGCTTGGAAGCACTTTTTGCTTTTGCAAGACCACTTTTGACTGCTGCAAATGGGTTGTGCACTTTCGTGCTGCCACCATCTTGTTTTCAGTTAGTGACGGCACAAAAACACTGTAATTCAAAAAATGCTGCCCCTTGGTAAACATCAACAGTTGTGTTTACCTAATTGAGGCCTGAGGAACACGATCCAGACATTATTAAGGAGTTTTTCTCCTTTTACAACCTCTAAGGGGGCCGAGGCATGTTTTATTTATTAAAAATGTTTCTGCTGACATTGGGGTGCCAATCCCTATGTTGGCAGTAGGAATACCCCACACACACTTGCCACTGTGGGACATGGGGTAACCCACTACTATTGGTGTTTACCTAAAAAAAGGAGTTTTTCTCCTTTTACAGCCTCTAAGGGGGCCAAGGCATGTTTAATTTATTAAAAATGTTTCTCCGAACACTGAGGTGCCCAATTCCTGTGTCGGCGGTAGGAATACTGTCCCCAAACTTGTCACTGTGGGACACTGAGTAGCTCACTCCCAGTGTCTTGAAATTTTTTTTTTTAAACAGCACCTTTCATGGTCCTTTTGACTTTCATGCATACATTACCCCTTCTTGCATTGATTCTGGAACTGTATTTCATTACTGTCCACTGCAGTTAGTTTTTGCATTCTGAGCTGCTAAAAACTGTAGGGTGTACCAGAGCTTCTATTGCAAGTCTAGTGTTGCTGTGGGCCCAGGGTTGTACTGCTGACATCACTATAAGGCAGAGTCAATTTAACTAAACAAAACAAACAAATAAAAAACATACTGACAAGGCATTTGGATTTTGGCATAATGCAAAGCTAACAGGGTGTCTTGGGTAAGGGGGAATACAGTATGTACACTGAGTACTGGTAGTTTCCCCTTGCAACAATGTTGCAATTGCACAATGTGAGTCACTCATCTGCCCTATAGTGATGTCATCAGGAGCCAGCAGCCCAGCAGCTGAATAGCAAAGGCAAGTGCAGTAGAGTTCCAAAACAAATCCAAATTATGGAAGACAGAGTAAACCTTGGCCAAAAATAACAAATGCACACAGCCTTTCAGGTTTAGTACTACATATGACTACAAGCTGTAACCTTTTGGACCATCATGAAATGTGCTCTTTAATGCTTCTGCCAGCATCAGGGTGCCCAAACCTTGTGTTAGCAGTAGAAATCCACCCCCCGCCACCCAGCCAGTGTGGTACACTGGGGAGCCCACTTCCAGTGTACTGAAATATTTATTTGAATTTCCCATTTTTTCCCCCCAACATCGGGGTGCCCAGTCTCTGTGTTGGCACTTCCCCCACAGTGTGGGACACTGGGTAACCCATTCCCAGTGTCCCCAGTTATGTGTTTGCATTCCCTAGTATGGTGGGACACTGGGGAGCCCACCCCCAGTGCCCTGATATATTAGTTTTTGTACCTGTAAAAAAAGAAAACAATCCTGTCTTTTTTTTTAAATAACCTGAAAGAAGAAAATGGTCTCTCGTCATCTCCCCCAGTCCCCCTGCCCCATCCCGACCCTCTCACTGAGCAACCCACCTCCTCTCCCCCCTTGTCCTATACCTACCACTAGAGGCCATCGGCTGCCATCTTCTGTTGACCGGGACAAGTCTGCACTCTTAAAAGCCGAACTGTGAAAGGAAGAATCAAGATAAGTGCTGTATAATGTCTGTCTATGGTGTTTTGAACTTTGTTGATATCTCATCTATTTTTTGCAACTTTTACACCAAAATTTCATCAAGGGCTTTTTGAGACTCCACCTCATGAACACTGTCGTCTCATTAATCGGACCTGTAAGGTGATTTCATAGTCATTGTGTGGAATTACCTTTCGGGACCAGTTAATGAAATGACAGTACCAGTGTTCATGAGGTGGCATCCCAAAAAGCCCATGTTGAAAATTTGATATAAAAATTCTGAAAAATGCCAGAGTTACGTGTGGTAGTTGAAATGTTTCTATGCATGCTCGTAATTTCATAAATTTTTAATACTTTCCCTCCAAATTTTCAACATTGCCATTTTTTCACACCATCTCATGAACAATACAGTTGTCAGTTTTTATATCCTGGCTGAAACGTGTTTTCACACCTGTGCCACAGAATGGCGTGGTTGCCATGTGAAATCCCCTTTTAGGACTGAGGAATGAAATTACAGTGCCACTGTTCATGAGGTGGGGTTCTAAAAGGCCATGTTAAATATCTGGTGAAAGCCGGCCCGGTGGCGCTGAGGGTTGAGGCGCTGGACACCACACCTCGCTCCATGCCGGCGACCCGGGTTCAGGAGCGGACTCGGGTTGCTGGTGGGCCGGCCGGGGGGAGTTAGGCTTGAGCGTCCCATGACAGCTCGCCTACTCCGGGGAGGGTTAAGGCTATGGCGATCACTTGTCTGACTCCAGTGGAGGCACCGAGTACTACAAATCCCCAATGTTAAGGGGAAGGGCTGCAGACACTGGCAGTGATGTCGGGCGTTTCGCGCCTTTGACGTCAGGGTCCTACGCTGTAGGGGTGGGAGAAAAGCAGAAAATGCCTGCCATCACCGGGAAGATGGAGCCTCCGGAGACATGCCCTCGATGTGCCTTCACCTGCCCGATGGCCCCTGGACGCCAGTTGATTGTTGGGGTGAGGGCTCTGCCCATCCCTGCTCGGAGGGTAAACCGAAGCTCTATGGGGTTCCTGTGGGGTCATACGGGCAGGGTGGAAGGCAGAGGGATGTCTACCTTGAGGCTCCTGAAGGGTCAGGGATGGCAGGCAGGAAGGCGAATAAATAGTAATTTAAAAAAAAAAATTTGGTGAAAAAATTCCTAAAAATGCCTGAGTTACATGTGTCTGTTGAATTTATTCTACGCATGCACATAACTTTGGTACTTTGCAATATTTTGCCACCAAATTCTCAACATAGCTATTTTTTTCACACCACCTCATGAACGGTAGAGCTGTCATTTTTCACATCCTGCCCAAAATGTGTTTTAGTGCCTGTGACACAGAATAGTGTTGCAGTTACACATAATTGCATTTTGCCTTGCATGGCACAATTTCTCTGTACTGGGGCACATGAGGTGGGGTAATAAGATGGCTATGCTGACAGTTTTGGTCACTGTTGTTCGACACATGGAAGTGCAGGGCCCTCCACAGTAAAATAAGAATACTATTATACTATCTCAAAAAAGGGAAATTCATTGCAAAAAACTCCATTAATATATCAGTTAGGGTTTCTTTTACAGCGACAAAAGTTTGGGAATTGATTAGGGTTACCAACCCTACCATCCACCCTACCCACCCACCTACCTACCCCACCCCCTCTCCACCCTCCACACACCAGCAGGTGTCGGTGTGCCTTGGGTCATTGGGCCTAAACTCTCACCCCATTCCCTATACTGTACCATCTCAGCTTGTTTACACATGAAATGGGGTGAGAGTTATGGGTGACGGCCCCAAGGCATGCCCCAGTGCCTGTTGGTGTGTGGAGGGTGGATGGTGGGGTGGTAGGGTTGGTACCCCTAACACCGAATTTACAGACCTTTGTCACTGTAATAGAAACCCTAACTGATGCATTAACGGAGTTTTTTTGCAATGAATACATATCTGTGTGTGTGTGTGTGTGTGTGTGTGTGTATGATTATATATATTTATATTGATTCTTCGAAAAAAACTTTGTTAATGCACTAGTTAGGGTTAAACTGACAAAAGCAGGGAAATGTGGCATGAGGGTTCCAACTCTAACACCCCACCGCCACCCACCAGGCAGCAACAGGAAAAACCATTACAGTTTCACCTCTCCTACATCTTCGCTAATGAGGCATGAGATGTGCCTTGGGGTTGTCAGCCCTAACGGTCACCTCATTTGATCATGAAAGAAGCTGAGATACGTGGAGTATATGAGAATGGGGTGAGCATTAGGGCAGACAACCCCAAGACGCACCCCATGACTGACTAGCAAAGATGCAGGAGAGGTGGAAGTGTGATGGTTTTTCCTGTTGCTGCCTGGTGGTGGTGGGGTGGTGTTGGGATTGGAAACTCTAACGCCACATTTCTCCACTTTTATTGGTTTAATTCTAACTAGTGCATTAACAAAATTTTTTTTGTGAAAAATTTCCTTATTTTTTGAGATAGTCTAATCATATCCTCATTTGCCTATGGGAGAACCAGGTCCTTCTGGGCCTTGTGCTCCCATTCCTCCATAGATACTATATGTACATATATGTTGCTCTGGAAGCACAGGACCCTACCAAAACAACAACTAAACTGTCAGCATAGCCTTGTTGTTACCCTACCTCATGAACCCATGCACTGAGAATTTTCAAATCCCTGCTGAAACATCATTCCACAGCATGGAAACATCATTCCACGGCACAGGTGGCAAAACACATTTTGGCCAGGATTTGAAAAATGACAACTGTGACATTCATGAGGTGGTGTAAAAAATGGCTACGTTGAAAATTTGGAGTGAAAATATTTGAAATTACCAGAGTTATGGGCAAGCGTAGAAAAATTTCAACGGATGCACATAACTTTGCCATATTTACATACTTTGACCCCAGATTTTCAACATAATTTTCTTATGACCACACCTCATGGGCAAGGGTTGTGAAAATGTTCAAATCCCACCAGAAAGGTGATTTTGCCAAGCGACCGCAGAATTGCCTTTTGGGCTGGATTTATGTAATTTCACCACCATTGTTTGTGAGGTGGGGTCTCAAAAAGGCCATGTTAACATTTTGGTGTCAAAATATGCAAAAATGTCAATGTTATGCATCAAAGATAAAAACACCATTGAAATGCATTGAACTGCACATACCTTACTTTCTCATATTGCAGTCGGCAGTTTCATCAGCAAGGCGTGTCTTCCATAGGAGAGTGTATCTTCACCCTGGCACCTGTTCAGGTGAGTGAGTGGGTGTGGGGGTTTGGGGTTGCTCAGTGGGAGGTTGGGATGGGGTGGCGGTTGGATCGACGAGGGACCATTTTCATTTTTACAGGTTTTTAAGAAAAAAAATACATTGTGGGTCCATTTTCTTTATTTTATCACAGGACGGCAATTAGAGGGTGGGGGGTGTCCCTAGACACCAGGGAAAGGTAATACGTAAACAGGGATGGTGACTGGATGGTGGGGAGGACCAGTAGACACCAGGGAAAAACAAAATTGAATGGGGGCGGTGATAGGAGGGTCAGAGATGCCACTAGACACCAGGGGAACATTTCATTATTACAGGGATGGTCATCAGAGGGTGGGGGCACCACTAAACACCAGGGAGACATTTCATTATTGCAGGAATGGTCATCGCAGGGTAGGGGGCGCCACTAGACACCAGGGAAAAAAGAAATAATTATGGGGATGGCAACAGTAGACACCAGAGAAAAATAAAATAATTACTGGGACAGTGAGCAGAGGGTGGGGGACACCACTGGGCACCACAGAAATATAAAACTATTAAGGGGACGGTGATCAGATGGGTGGGTGTGCCACTAGGCACCAGGGAAAGATGATTTTTTGTATTACGGCCAAATGAAAAAAGCAGATGCAAGTCCTGAAAACGGATTTCAAGTATAACAAAAAACACATTTTGGGCTTATTTCTCCAACAGTTAAGTGCACAAGCCACCCAACAGAGTCATAATGAGCAAGATAGATGGTTTGCTCTCTCTACAAGATGTCATTTTTATGGCTTTTGAAATGTTAGTTTTAGAAAAAAATGGACAACAAGATGGCGCAAACAAAAAAGTATTTTCCCCTTATAAAAAAGGATTGGCCCCATATGAAAAGGGTTTCCTTTTTAATTTCATACAGCTATTTTGAAGTGCTTACTTATCATGCTCAGAACCTGAAATTTTAAAATTTAATAACTTTGGAATGTAATAATATTTTTTTCACCAAACCAGCAGAAGACACATTTGTGGGCCAACCCCTTTCACCATAAAAATTTCAGACCACAATTCCAAACCATCTGGGCACTACAGGTGTTAGAAAAAACAGCAACCCCCCCCAAAACAATGAACGTTTTGCACTATCTGGATCTTGGAATCTGCACATCAGACTGAAACGAAGAAATGATCATGAACCATGTTTGTAATGACAGCAGGTGGAATTTCCTGCTGCTGAATTGTAAAAGCACATCGGGCTTGCCACAAATGATATTTATACATAACAAAGCAGACCTGTAAGGACTGATGTGAAAAATGATTTCAGACTGTCGGGTAAATACCCAGGACCACCACTTCATAAGAAACTGAAGAAAAGAGAGGACAGCGCCACATGGTGCTCATATGGGTCCAAAAGGATAGACTGGTGGGGCATTCAAATAAAAACTGAGACTGAGTCTCCTGGATCCTAGAGCAGGACCATCTGGGGAAGACTCTCAGCCTGTGATTTATGTTTTAATGAGTTTTTAATGACCATTTTGCCATGCAAACAAAGCCACAAAACAGCCCACATATAGTGAGGGATAGCCATATTAGTGAGTTAAGATAGAATCAAGTCAACTTTATCTGGTGGGTAAAATGTCAAGTCAGTTGTGGGCGTATGATACTGCTCAGTGATGTGGGAATACAATGCTTTTCTTAGGAACTGGGTGCATTCATCAAGTGTCATATGCCATGACAGTATCTTCCAAACAGCAAATTTTATATAGAGTGGAATGACGTGATCGTAGGCACATCTTGTGGGCTGAGCACTGTGGCTATTCCAATGAGTCAGGAAAGGTAGTAATCAATCCTCTACAACAGGAACCCATGTGAGGAGGCACCCCACAAAATAGGAGTAACATTACTATGGAGGAAGACACTGTAAAAAAATTCCCACAATTAAATGTATCATGTGAAGGCCCCCTCGTTTCTTAGGCTGATAAGTCACGTCCCTTTTAATCGAGTTCAGTTGGGAGTCCCACAGGCCCTGGAAAAAACACTCAATAACCTGGTCTCTAAAGAAGGGGTGGGGGAGGGATTACCGATTAAGGTAGGTAAAGCAAGGCAATAACAAGGTCTTGATTAAAAATACTTTTTTAAGTTTAGAAAGGTGCCTGGTCTTCCAAATATGCAACATCCTCTCAGCCTTGCAAAGACAGGCCTCTCAGTTATAGCTGACTGCATCATAACGGTTGAAGTAAATCCCTAGGAGCTTTATTGGGGAAGTTTGAAGTGGAAACCTGGTGATATGCACGTGGTGTGGCTGGGAAGAATCACCTATAGGCACAGCCACGCTTTTGGCGTAGTTAATCTTGGGACCAGACAGGTCTGAAAAGTCTTGTAACAAAGAAGTGACCTGATCCCCAGACTCCACATCTCGGATCAAGAAACAGATATCATCATCACAAGTCAGTATGCGTAGATCTGGGGTATCCTTTGTTAGCAAAATTCCCTGAATGGAAGGAGAGTGGTGCAAAAGCCTAATTAGCAGGTCTGTTGAAAAAATGCATAATAAAGGGCTTAAGGGGCAGCCCTACCGCACCCCCTGGCATGGAGGATGTGCAGGCCCAGCGAAGAAGTAACAAAGGGAGTCAGTCAAGCCATTGCATACAGCAAACGTACCCAAGACACAAATAAAGGGAGAATACCACAGAAGTATAGGACATCAAAGAGACAGGAGTGGCGAACCCTATCAAATGTTTGTTCCTGATCAAGTGAAATGACGTACCCATGATAAAAGCCAAGAGAACTTCTCTCGAACAATTCCTGTAATAACAACAGATTATCTGTAATCCGATATGTGAGAATTGCACAGCATTGAAAAGGGGAAATTCTGGATTCTGCTGCTGATGCCAAATGGCAAGCCAGCACCCTAGCGAGAATCTTACAATTTGTATTTAAAAGACACAAATATCTCCAATTGTCTATCACAGACCAATCTCGTTTTCTGTTCAGAAAAATAAGGAGGGCTTTTGTAAATGAGGGAGGCAATGTACCGAAGGCTAATACTTGGTTAAAAAGTACCCATAGTGTAGGGACTAAATAATCAATAAAGGATTTATAGAACTTTGGGGTGAGGTCATCAGAATCTGGTGCAATGTTAGAGGGCAAACTCTTAATTGCCCCAATAACTTCTGACAATGATACTGGGTGGGTCAACATCTCTTGTGTGATGCAAGGTAGGTGAGGAGTAGGAACATCAAGAACAGTCAGGGGGATGCTCCAAGAGACAGGCCAAATTTATGGCAGACATGGGCATGCACAATATCCATGATGCCCTCAAAGTTGTCGATAGGTAAAGCAGATGCTGAGGGCCGCAGGGCCCACATATATCTGCTCTGTAGTCTGGAGGCACAAGCCTTGAACAGATCCATAGATTGTTTACCACCCTAGGTACCAAATTTAGATTCTCTGTCCAAGGTCGTGGGTCTATCATATTGATATGATAACATTTGTGATTTAAGGAGTCTGTTTCTGATGTAAAGTCCCTACCAGTTTCATACATTTGAGAAATAAGCTTCTGCAGTGTATACCTCACATTCGCATAATTTAAATGTTGTGTAGTGTGGTGGAATCATGCCTCCCTTTGAAACAGTGATCTAAAGGTACATTTAGAGTCCTCCCACCATTGCCCAAAGTCATCATAGGCGCAGAGGACAGACCAGTCAGCATGACATTCAGTCATCCACTGGTTCTGCACCACCTGTTGTCCAATAAGGTAGCATTGAGTCTCCATGGTCATGAGCCAGGAGCTGAGTGGGATCCCACCCTACATGTACAACCAACGACCATATGGTTAGAGGTTTCAACGGGGGCAACAGACGACTTACACACCTGAAACCCCTGTGACAAAAAATCAATGTGTGTCATCAAATGACCCTTTTTGAAGGTGGTGAAAGGGGATCCAGACAGTACCTCCTGGCTATCTCACAGTCGGGCTGTCATGACCATATCTTGCAAGAAGGCCAAGTCACAATATACCTTGGATGCGGTGCCCCCCCATCAGACAGATGCATCCCACAATTAAAATCTCCCCCAGAAGGATCAGCCTGATAGTGAAAAGATAAGGCTGTATCAAAAAAAAAATTGGACCCTCTCTGCCTTGGATTGGGGAGAGTATACATTTATCACCCGTAGGGAAAGGGCACCCAAAGTTAAACCTAAAAGGAGCACCCTTCCAGGAGAAAGGTCAAGTAGTCTGTTAACCTTATAGTCAAAACCTCTGAGGAGACTCCTCACCTCTTTGCAAACATCCAGCCCTAGGGACCAGAAAGAAAGTCCCTGCTGCCAAGAGTTCTGAACAGCAGAAAGCTCATGTGGTAGTTTAATCTGTGTATCCTGTAGAAAAAGGATATCACCAGGTAGAGTCTGCAATACAGCAAAGGTGAATAACCTCTTCCTATAAAATTTCATACTATTGACATTTATCGATAGAAATGAAATTGTTTGGTGCATCGGAGAAAATGATTAGGTTGGGAAGTCCCCTCCCAGCTGTGCCTGGGAACAAGATCTGCACCAAACTCTTTTTGCAGACTGCAATTCCACCAGTTCCTCAGCATCTAAAGGATCATCCTTAAGAGAAAAAAAACACAGATGTATCAGAACTTCCCCCTTCATTCTCTGAATCTCCCCATGGCATAGGAGAGGCCAAAGCAGAAAATTTGTTCAGCAAAGGGAGGGCAGATGGAACTGCCACCTTAGACTTCCCCTTGGACTGTCTGCTGCATTTCTTGGCAAGAACCGGAGAGAAATCCTCACTTGCTGGGTGGGGGGAAGAGGCATAGAATCTAGGGATGCAGAGGCCAAACAGATGGGACAGCCTGTTTGTTAGGAGCCGGGGTAGACACTGTGGGACCAGTGTCTATATCTAGGTGTGGAGAAGGTGAGGTAGCAGGTAGGGGGTAGTGGCACTGCCCAAAAGAGGTCCTCCCAGGGTTCATCATCCTGCTAATCTGCCGCAGCAATCTCTTCCAATGCCAAAGACTGATTCTGAGCAATGATGGCATCTTGATTCAGGCTGTTGGACCTGTTATGTGATGTCCACGGGCACTGTTGAAAGGAGTGGCCTTGTTCCTTACACAGGTTGCATTTAAAAGGATTAAAGCAGGAATGAGTAGTGTGATCATAGCCCAAGCAGCAATAGCACCTAGCTGCATCACATGTCAAGCTCAGGTGTATACGAGCACCACAATTATGGCTTTTCTTCAGCTGACCTGGGTAGAAACATATTCCCCTATCTCCCCCAATATAAAAACTACCTGGGAGGTGAATAATACCTGAGGTGGTCTGTGGGAGTCTTACCTTAAACTTCCACACACCCCCCCATCCGAACTTGGTCGAAATCGATGATGGGGGTGGGGATGCCCAGAACCTCACATCTCTTCTTAAGTTAACAAAGACTGTTTGATACATTCATGCATTCATTACGGAAAAGCAAAGTCACCATCTTAACAGTGGGCTTAGATAACAGGCAAACCAGTGTCAGTGGCTCAGTAGGTAGCACACTCGCCTCTGAGGCTGGGAGATCAGAGGGCTGTGGGTTCAGTTCCCACATCTGGCACTTGGGTTAATATTCCAGTACTGACACTGTAGTGCAGCATGAGAGGGGTGCTGCACTTCTGAGATGCCGTCTTTCGGATGAGACGTTAAACCGAGGTCCCATCTGCCTGGATTGGTGGTAGTTCAGGTGGATGTTAAAGATCCCATGGCACTTATCGAAAAGAGTAGGGGAATTTTCCTGGTGTCCTGGCCAAATTTCCCTCATTCACTACAAATACCACCAACAGCTTAATCTGGTTCAAGGTCTGTTGGCATTCATCTGTATCCCAGGTCATGCCTGAAAATAGGCAGGATTTGTCTAGTGCACTTACTCGGTCAACAAAACTAAATAAATAAAAAATAAATAAATAAATAAATAAAAAATAACAGGATGGACACAAATAGGAATCACAAATGGGACTGTTTTAATATAATATTTGAACCATAATCTGTCCAAAGAAGTGGATGTACAGAAACTCATGTCAAGCATTTCCACCCCATGAATATGTATGACCGCGTACAGGTCAGATGCCCAAATCCCCAGAGATTCCTTAAACAACTTCCTAATCACATACAGTAAGATCTGTCTGGAGGGTAATCTAAACCCCATGGTAATTGAGACAAACAACATTTCTCCATTGAATCGGATCCTGGGGAGATGCAAATAAATCAAACATTTTAAAATTATGGTCCTGGACAGTGGGCTGTACCGCTTCTGGTACTGAGGTGGCAGTTGAAGAAATAGCCCTCAAGACCATGTCTACAAGTGACATGAAGGTTGGAGAGATAACAGGCAAATTGCGTCCCAGTTCAGCAAGTGGAAGATGCCGGTAGAAACAGCTCCAAGTGTGCCCCCACCAGCAGAAGGCAAGAAATTTGTAGAAAGTAGGGACATTAAAGTAGAATAGCAGGCAGCATCCACTGGGGTCCAGGATACCCTGTCCACTGCCCTCATCCATCCGGCAGCCAACAAAGAAGCCTCTGCAGACCATTTCTATAAATGTTTTCGAGTTGGGACATCCTGCCCAGTGTTCTCTGAGGGAGTAGGGTGTAACCACGATGAATCTGCAGGAGAATCAGGGGCTTCAGACCCCGACATCTTAGAAATGTCCACTCCTGGTGAAACTTATTTAGTAGCTGTCCCACAGAGGGCACTAAGTAAGTACTCCACAGTAGTGTCCAAAACAGGTAGAGACCTGGAAGGCAGCGGTGGGTTAGGAAGCAAAGTAGGCTGTGGCAAACCAGTTGCTGTACCATGAGCCATAGAGCTTACCTCCTGGTCTCGGTGCACAAACATATCCGTATCTCAGGAGGATTTACCACCAAGACTGAATTGCAGGTCTGCCATGGAATGCACCATAATGGGCTGGTTCTGACTCACAGAAATTGTGGCATCTGGAAGACCAACTGAAGGGATGCAGTCACAAGCTGCTGCTTTTTCTTGGTGAACCTCGTCCTCTAACATCGATAACAACTACCTCCTTCGTGCCTCCATTTCCACCTGAAGATGCAGTTCCTTGGCCCATAATGATATCTCCGTAAGGTCCCTCCAGTGGGGCCGTTCTGAATTATTCTCAGGAATTAATTGTTCTCCCGGGGAAACACTTGCACCAGCATTTCTCTCAACCGTAAACAGCACAGCCTCAGGTAAAGATGAAACAAGGGGTAAGGCTTGCTCCTTGGTTCCTGCACTTTCATGCACTCTAGCACTGCATGGGCAGCCATCATGGCCAAATGCTAGGTGGCCTAGGGACCCTAGTGGAGAGTAGGGGAATTTTTTATTATAACGTAAAAGAAAATACATACAAAATAGTGTTACTGCACACAAAATCATAAACAAAGAAAGGAGAAACATAAAGAAGTATGTCATCATACGTCAAAAATAAAATTGCCTGTTTAAAACCTCAAAATTAAGCTGTAAATACTGACAACAAACCCTCCCCCCACCAAAAGAGTAGTGGCATTTTTTATCATAACTTGAAAGTAAATATAAACAAACAGTGTTACGTCACATAAAATCATATATTTATAAAAACGGAAAACAAAGGTAAGTATTGCAATCGTACTCCCTACATGTAACTTCAGTTATATGATCCACAGCAAAAAGAAGCCACAAGCCATCCCAGATCCCCCTCTCCCCACACTAAAAGAGTAGGGGAACATATTTTTTTTTCTTTTTTTTTTTCAAACCTTCAAAACAAATCATAATATATTACGGGTATAACATAAAACAAAATTATTAAAACTCCAATATGTATTAATGCATACATCTCCTTCTAAAATTATTAAATCATATTCCAGAAATGAACTTATCGCATAAACCCTTATACTAAAGAAAATATGTATTACTTCATACCACTCATATAAATCTTCCCTTCCCCACCATTAATAGTATGGGAGTTTTTTGTTTTATAACTTGAAAATAAAACATAAACAAATTCTGTGATATCTCCCAAAATCATAAGTAAACAAGAAAAAGGAGAACCCAAAAATTAAACATTACTCCAGCTTTGCAAAAGAAATTCATCATACCTAGAAGATAAATTTCAACCAAACATGTACTAAAGCATACATCCCCCTTCTCAACATTATGTTCAGAATATTTCTTCCATGAGAGAATCATGGCAATGAATATTAAGGAAACTAAAACTCAAAAATGAAAAGAAAAAACAAATTTCCTGTACCATTTGTCAGCCTCTAAATGAAATACTACCCAGTGTCCGACCATAGTATATTGTCCCACCATTTTTTATAAACCTCTGAGGGAAATTTACTTTTGTCAGATGTTCACATAGCAATAATATTGTCATAAATTATCCATAACAATTGATCCAGAGTTATAAAATATTTTGCAAGGACCATTTACATCTGCAAAAGCGAACAACATGCTGGGGTGTGAGTTTTTTTTCGTCCAGGCGAAGAGAGGTGAACTTGCCCCTCTACAGGTCACTGGTAAGGCTGCACTTAGAGTATTGTATGCAGTTTTGGAGGCCATACCTAAAGCGTGATATCAGGCTGCTGGAGGGGGTGCAGAGGAGGGCAACAAAGATGATATGTGGAATGGAGGGGAGAGACTATTACAGCAGGCTGGGAGATCTGAATATGTACACCCTGGAGGATAGAAGGGACAGGGGGGACATGATAGAGACATTCAAATATCTGAGGGGAATCAATAAGGATGGGGCAGATGGGGTCTTTAGGTTAAGGAGGGGGAGGGTCACCGGGGGCATGGTCTAAGAATACAAGGGAGAAGATTTAGGAAGGAAATGAGGAGACACTATTTCACAGAGAGGGTGGTAGCAAAATGGAACATCCTACCATAATGGGTGGTATCATGTAAATCTTTGAACAGCTTCAAAAGGGCATGGGACAGGGAACAGGGGAGAGTGAGGGTGGGGAAGGTTGAGGGTGGCAGTGGGATGACAAAGAGGAGGGGGGTGGGGCAGCTGCAAACTAGGGGTGTTGGCTGCACACTCGAGCAGACTTAGATAGATTGGGTGGTCTGTTTCTGCTGACACATTCGTATGTTTGTATGTTATCCAAATATGATATTGTATCCTTATCGGACCGAGCCCATGAGTTTGGTATTATCTCCAGAAAAAGAATATCTGAAATCATATGAAGAAAGGGAGATGCTACCCAATGTCTATAGATCAAGTTCCAAAATTGTAAAATATACGGACATTCAAAATACCGATGTGTCATAGTTTCTACTTGATTTTGGCAAAATTCTGTTCTGGGACATACCCGTTCCTTCATTTCTTTATGCTTAAGGTTACCTTTGACATTTAATTTTCCATGTGTACTGAACCAAATAACACATATGAATTGGAATCCTCTTTTGCAATAACATAGATTCAATTTGATGAACCTCAAAGGATTTTTTTGTAATATAATGAGTAGTGTCCAAAAAAAAAATTCTCCAAAATATGGGAGTATAATGTTTTCCTTATGATGGTCAAACATAACCCTTTGGGTAAAGACCAGAGTTTCAGTTTCCCTAAACAATACGTAAAACAGCTCGGAAGGTCTTTGAGTGTCTTTTGTCTAGGAATTGCTTTTTCCATTTCCCATTGTTATATCCATGGGCCTAGATGATCCCACACCCACGTATGCCATATCTTACCTTGTGGTACTAAAATTGGTTTAATATTACGTTGGAAAAACATACTGAAAAAAAATACAACTGGGTTCACCATCCTCAAACCCCCTTTCCTAATAGGTAGGTATGTTATACCCCTTTTTATAGGGTTCAAGCGATTTCCCCATACCCCTTGGAAAAAGACACTATAAAGGTTAGTCTCCAGTTGTTTGGGAAGCATGAAAATGATACTTAGACGTAGGAACTGACCTAACAAAAAGGTTTTTAACATATAAATTTCTTTTTCTTTGAAAGAAACCATCTATTTCATTGAGTTGCTTTGCAGCTAGCTTCATCAAGTAATATGTTCCAATTCCATATTCCCATATCTCCAGAACCAAAAAACTATACCCAAAATCTTACAGTGGGTATTTACTACTGGAATTCCAAGTACCACCTTACCTAGTGTAGCAACGTTCCCAATTGGTAAACACTTACTCTTATCCTGATTTATCCATGAACCTGTGCTCTGAGTGAAGCTATCCAGCACCACTTCTAGGACTCCACTTGAGGGAAGGTCTGCAAATATAAAACAAAAGTTGTCAGCATATGCTACTGTTTTGATTTCCTCATCTTCACTAGACACTGACAAACCTCTAATTTTATAATTCTGATTAACTCTCCATATTAAAGGTTCTAAAGTTAGGATATATAACATAGGGCTTAAAGGGCAACCCTGCTGAACACCCTTAGTAATGTGACTATAGCGCTCCACCCACCCATTCACATAGGGTGCTGTGTGACCTGATGTATACCAAAGCTGTATCCACTGTATAAATACAGGTGGAAAATGAAATTTTTGCAAGCATTTCCAAAGGTATAGATGGACCACCCTGTCAAATGCTTTTGTTTGGTCTAGACTAACTAAAAACCTTTCAATCTCTTCAGTGTTACCTTTTTCAAAAATAGTATCAGCCGATCAGTAGTATGATGACCTGACACGAAACAAAACTGCGCAGGATATATAATATCTTGTAACACCATACTTAATACGTTACCGAGGATTTTGGAAAGAATTTTTAAATCTGCATTTAAAGGAGTGATCTACCACCAATTTTGTAGGAGTTCCTTATTCCCTGTTTTATATAATACAAACATCAGTCCCTTATTCATGTTTTCTGGTAATGATAGCTGTGATAAACAGGCATTATACATGCCCATAAATTCTGGTAATAACACTCAGCTGATACGACTATAAAATTCATGGTAAAAGTCCATCCGGCACCCGTGCCTTTCCAGGATGTAATCTGGAAATAAACATCCAGAGTTCCAACTTAGTCATAGGTGTTGTAAAAGTGGGTATCAAATAGCCTGGGATTCTGGTAGCTCAATATTTTGTAACCAGTCATCTGTACTGTCCTTGTTAACAGATTGATCTGCTGTGAACAAGTCAGTAAAATACTCTTCTATAGTTTTCAAAATATCCTGTCCTCTAGTCACATGTGATGCTGTTGGCATCTTAAGCTACTTTATCTCCTTTTTCTGTCACTGACTAGTGCAACAATGTAAAGGATTGGTAAAGTCCTGTTTTCCCACAGTCCCGAATTTTTGCTCTCTTTCAAGAGACTATATTCTATTATACTGAATGTGTGATAATTCTTGTTTTATGTCTGATATCTAGTCAGAGGAAACCTGTTCCCCAGAGTGCTGTAAAGTTTGTAAAGAAACTGTTGTCTTAGTTCTACAAATCTATCTTTCTCATATTTCCTATTAGTTTCCCCATTTTCTGAAAGTATTCCCGAAAATCCTTTTTACTATCCTCCAGCCACTGTTGTTTGGAATCATATAGGAAGTAAACAGATTGTCTTGTTTCCAGTACATACTGAAAACCTTGTAAAACCTCTGGATCTTTTAGTAAGGAAAATATTTAACCTCAAATACCCTGGGCCCTTAGTTGTATCCTGAAAGTTTGAGACTGTTAGTGACAAAAACCCACGGTCCGAGGTGGCCACCATCTGTATGGCTATGTTCCTAAAAAATAAAGATGGGTAAGAAAAAAATAATCAATCCTAGTCACCTTTTGTCCTTGAAAAAAGGTACAAGGAGAACTAACTCCTGGTTCCAAAAAATCATCTCTAAGCCCAGTTTTTGCAATTAATTTATTAAGGAAACTAGCATCGCAGTATACTTTTGTCGTCTTTAACCCCTATCTGAAGAGAATCTACTCACATTAAAGCCCCTCCCCAAATAACATTCTCACTTGTATATAAAACGGGCTGTATTTTCTTCAACAGTTCAATTCGAAGGGCCTTACCCTGGGGTGCATAGATATTAATAAGCCTAGTGTACATTGTTAACCAAAATATCTAAAAGAAAAGCCCTACCAGGTTCTGTATCTACCATATGAGTGACTGTAAAGTCCGAGAAAGTAAAACAAATCCCTAACCCACAACATGTATCAGACCCTCCTGACCAATAACAGGGTCCCCAAACCAATGCAGTTGAAGCTGTTTCACAATCAGATAAATCATATAATCTGGTATCCTGCAAAAAAATGATGTTATAAACATAATTTGTGAACAAAGCACATGTAGCTAGACATTTTCATTCCATCCTTATACTGATCACATTTAAGCAGGCCACAGTAAGATCATAATTTAACGAAGTAAGAAAAAACTACTTCAAGTCACAGCGGCTTTTTTCCTAGTACTTTCTATAACCCCCCAGTCGAGATCCCACTTTTTTTTCTTAGTAGAAGCAGGCCTAGGAGTTGCTTCCATATCATGTTCTGAATGAACTTCCACCTGGAAGGACGTATAGGAGGCCACATCAGAGTCCAAGTCTGCTTCCGAATTTGTTTGTAAAGTCTCATATTTATTTGACAAAAGTACCTCATCATGTAGCAGATCTATTTCCGAAGGTGTAACTGACACTTTCCCCTTTCCTGGTATAGTCACAAAGTCTGTTGGTGTTACTGGGGGTGGAGGCATGGAAGATGTCTGTTCTAATTCCTCAGGTAAGGATTCTTATTGCATGAAGGGTGGATCAGCCACAAATGTTGCCGCAGAATGTTCCACAAGGTCCTAAACATTGGGTGCTGGTTCTGATGAGGGAGGGGGGGAGGAGGTTGTTGTTTAGTTGCCTCAGCATAGGTCTGATGTGTTTATGCCTGTGGCCTAGATTGAAATTCGAAAGGAGCTTGTTGGGAGAATCTATTACTTGCTTCTCTTGTTGCTTTTGAGAGGTAAAAATCCTGACTTCCAAAATCCCCATCATCCATATTGTGTGCACCTTTAGGACAATCCATAACAGTATGACCCCCATCCCCACAAAATGAGCATATCAGGGGGTTGTTACAGTGGTATCCTGCATGCCCCAAATCCCCACAATGTGTGCACTTAATGACATTGCATGAGTTACTAATATGCCTGGCTGAGCCACACTTGTAGCATCGGTGGGGCTGGCCCAGATAGAAAATAAAGCCTTTGTCGCTACCTATAAACAGGCAATTTGGAAGATGTTGGAAATATGCTCCCTCTTGGAAAAGTTTCACCTTCATTTTCCACCCCCAGTCCAAAAATGTTCACTATTCACAATAGGTTCGGGGGTGCCCAAAAGCTCATAACATTGTTCCAATCAATATTGTATATCCACAATGTTAACCCCTTCACTGCAAAATAGTACTGTAATAAAGCAAAATGCTTGTTTCCTCAGTGGTATTACCTGAAAGGAAGTCCATAATGGGTTATTTTCAGGAGCATATGTTTCGGCCAGAAGCGCTCCAAACTTTCAGGGGTTTGAAAGCTAATATTGAAGGAGTATTCCCCCACAATATGAATCAGAGCATAAACATCTGTGGGGGTAAATCCCAAGGATTGCTTTATTAAGATTTGGCCTACATAATGTCTATCTGGGGGATCCTCTAGCCCCCCCCCAGATACTTAAGACAAATAGCATTCCGTCTTTTGGCTAATTCATGTGGTTTCTGAAATGAACTTGCATAAGTAGGTTTAGACCTCTGTCTATCACCTTGGTTTTCAGTATTCGGGGCCTTCCCCCCAGGCATGTCTTTATCTTGGGTAGGGGTTTCTTCCCTTTCCTGTCCAGCTACCCCAGGTTGTGCATCAAAAAACAATTTTTGTTGCGATCCCAAAGGAGAAATAAATACATTACCTGACCTATCCTGCACAGCCATTCCCTGTGGCATTGGTGTTTGAGAGTGTATGGTAGTAATGGAAGAAATCGCCATCTATGATGTCCCAGTATATCCTGTCTGTTTATCTGTAACCACTGCGGCAGATATGCCAGTTTCTGGACCATTTGCTGTACTAGCCACTGGTTCTGGAAGCCATTCTCCTGTGCCTGATCGAACCCAGCCTGCTTTCTCCAGTGCATCCTCTGGAGTTCATTCTGTGATGTCACCAGTAAGCGTTCTGGGTATCAGAAGACAACTGTGATGCTCCAGCGGACAAATTCGTTGGGGCGCTAAATATAAATAATATTGTCTTGGGATGTAATACCTTGTCTGGGGACTAATCCATAAGGCGTTTCCTCTTGCCTGACTCATCCAAACCCAAAGTGTCAGTAAGTATTTGCTGTTCTATTTTTTCCAGTTCTACTTTTAGTATTGCCTGCTTTTCATGCAGGGAAAGATGTGTGGAGACCCCTGTCTCCGTATTCTGACCCATAGTACTTACTTCCGGGGTATTATTCCTGGAATCTGTAAAGTCCATATTCTTGATGGGAATCCTAGTGGTGTCAACAGCATCTGATAGCACCGACAGATGTCTTGCTCTGTCACTCTCAAAAACCACACTGGAGTCCTCCACTCTGCTGCAGAGCAGCAGTGCCCCCTACCAGAAGAGTAGGGGAATTTTTATTCAAAACTTAAGACAAAACATACAAAATTATATTACTGCATACAAATCATAATGAAAGAAATCAAAAACTTAAATAAGTATTACATCACACAATGATGTCAAAATCAAGTAAATACAAACCAGTGGGAATTCACTCAAAAGTATACAAATCATAAAAGAAATCAATTAATTATTATAAGCATACCTTTCTAGCTTAAAATAAATGAACATAACCCAAATTAAATCTTAACACTAAATCCTCCCCCCCACTATAAGAGATGGGGAATTTTTCCAAAACTGAAAAGGACATGTAAACAACACGGTATTTCCATCAAGTAAAAACATCAAATTATAATAATGGACAACATAAAAATGTAATACCTCATACATGCTACTCTATACATAGCTCAAAATGTAGTAAACAAAACCCCCTTCCCCTTCTACAAAAGTAAAAGAAGTATAACTTCCTACAATAAGGTCAAAAGTAAGCATTACCATATTTCTTGGTATAAATATTAGAATAAACTTCCATCCCCTCTCCCTTGTCCCTCAACATAACCAGTCTATCGATGCCCAACATGTTTGAAATACATTTGGCGAAACTATGTTAGAGTCTTGCCCTTTCTGTTGTTTGACCGAATTCTCCACCATATAAAATAGCTCCTCAGATGTAAACTGTAATTGCTGCATTGTCAACCTACAGCGCACATACCATGTATAAAATTTAAAACAAACTAAAAATAACCACAGCGTTGCTCTGTCATGTTTCATCCACAAAAAGGGTAGTATACCTAAAGACAAAATTTCTAAAGTTATGTTATAAAAGGGAGAAGTGGGCCACCTCCATCTAAGTGTTTGCCAAAACCTCTGCACAAAGGGACAGTCTAGAAATAGGTGTTCCATAGTTTCCACTGTAGTAGAACATGTCTCCCTAGGGCAATACCGTTCTGTCATTTGCCTGTGCTTCAAGTTTCCCCTGCATTCAATTTCCTATGAAGGGAAAGCCATAAAACATCCCACATATGTTGTGGGATTCTTGGCGAAACTATCATTTTACCTATAAGAAACATAGAAACATAGAATTTGATGGCAGATATGGACCACTTGGCCCACCTAGTCTGCCCATTTCCCTATGATGGATAAGCTGCAGATTCTAGTTAATCAACAGCTTACTTCCTCCTATCTCCCACTAGAATTGCCTTATGGCTGTCCCATGCATTCTTGAATTCTCCTACTGTTCCTGACTCCAAACCTCCTCAGGAAGGCTAAGAAGTTTATCTTGTAGGGAATAATTACCAAAGTGGGCTGTACCCTGAAAAAACTTTTGAATAATAAAGGCATATAGCTCTCTTCTCCCCTGATTCCATGCATGCTCTTTTGCTAGGCCTCATAGTTTTATTTTTCCAAAGCATACTTTGGCCTGGTCAAGGCTAATGAGGACTCCTGTGAGTTCCCCTGTAGCTCCTGTCTGTAATATTTCCCGAAGTAGAATAAGCCCATCTGATATCCTTCTATTTGGTATCAAGCACATTTGGGAAGGGTGAATTAACAAATCAGCATTTAACATCAAACGACAATTTAGTAATTTTGTCAGAAGTTTAAAATCAGCATTAAGTAGGGTTATTGGGCGCCAGTTTTTCCGATCAGTCCTTTTTAAACATAAACTGGACTAAGCCTTCCATCATACTGTCTGGGAGTATCCCTGAATCAAGTACTTCTTGTAACATTGCTGTAAATTCCTGTAATAATACTGAAAAGATGAGTTTATAGAGTTCATATGGGATCCCATCTTTTCCTGGGGCCGTGCCAGTTTTTGTTTGCGCATAAACTGCTGAAACTTCAAGATGTCTTGTGTAATATGTGCAATTAACATATCTTTGATAGCAGGAGAGACTTGTGGTGATCTACATTGCTTTAACCAAAGCCTATGTGTACTGGGTTCAGAACCTGAATGGGCAAATAGAATTTCAATGTATTCATCCAGTGCTTGTAGAATATCCCCCTTAGATGCGCATATCTTTCCCTGCCTGTCCCTAACTAGTGCCATATGTTTCTGATGTCTCTGTTGAGCACAGAACTGATAAGGATTCATAAAATCTTTCTGTCCTTGTGACTCCAACCTTCTCTCCTTTTCAAGAGATTTTAATCTGTTATATTGTACATCATTCAGGTGTTTTCTTACTTTCTCTAGGGCGGGAAGGACTGCCCTATTACCCTGTGCTGCCTGAGACAGCAAATCCTGGAATTCCTCCCTGTACCTTTGATATGTTTCAGTCCTATGTTTCCCGTTTATTTTCCCTATAATTTGAAAGTAGTGTTTAATCTCTTTCTTAGTATCTTCCCACCAATACCTAAACGTATCATAGAGACATAAAACTGATTTGCGTTCTTCGAGTAGGGACATGAGGCCTTCTTCCACAGTTGGAAGGGTCAAAAATGCTAAGTTTCATCTCCAGTACCCTGCACCATGGTGCATTTTCGTATGACTTGCCACAGTAACTTGTATAACTGCATGGTCTGAAAGTGCTACCAGCTGTGTTTTAATATCTACCACCTCTAAGGAGTTGGAGAGAAACCAAAAATCTATCCTGGTTGCTTTGTTACTATGGAAAAAGTTTTTTGGGGGGTTCCCCTGATAATGCTAACATATCAATCAATCCAGTTTGAGATAATAAGTCATTTAAACAGTTGGCATCACAATATATTTTACTAGTTTTCATCCCTCTATCCATCCAATACCTGCTGCAGTTGAAACACATATTTAGATGTAAATAAATATGGTTGCATAACTCTAAACAATTCAATCCTGGCAGATTTTGTTTGTGGTGCATACATGTTTATAAATCGACATTGTAAACCACAAAGAACCATATCTAGCATCAACACTCTACCTGGATAAATATCCACTATTTTCTCTAAATGGGCCGTTTGATTATTAACACAAATCCCCACCCTGCTACACAGTTCTTCCCCCATAGACCAGTATGCTACACTGCATCTCCATCCTACTGAGGCCTGCTCCATATCAGCCTTCGTGTGTAGCCTGGTAGGTATCCTGTAAAATACTACATCCTGGTCCCCATTCTCAAATAAGGAATAAATCAATAGTCTCTTTCTGTCTGATTGTATACTATTTACTTTTAAAGATGCAACCGTAATATGATATATCCCAATCAGAAACAGTATACCATACCATACCACCCACCAGTTAACATTTTAGTTTCTGTCTATACCATAAGCTCTCAAACCCATCTTTATTTCTTTTTCACTCATTTCCTCGAACCCAATTGAGACTTTTTCTTTTTTTCCAAGCCAGACTCTTTTTTGGCTTGCTCCACATCGGAGGCTTCCTCCGGCTGGGAAGATTGAACCGAGGTAGAGTCTGATTCAGTTCCCGCATCCTCTTGCAACACCGAATATGAATTTTGTAAGGGGAGACTGGATGAATCCACTAATGTTTTCCCCGCATTCTTAAGCTTCATACTCCTGCGCCTGTTCATGACCACAGTATATACCCCTTCTGGATGTAGAGGTGGGGGCATTGAGACAGAGGCCTTGGCCTGCCCTTCTGTTGAAGTGCAGGTTCCTACTGTAACAGTATCTTCTATGAGTTCCCCAGTCTCCCAGATGCCCAGAGTTCCCCCAATGTCAGGGGTCTCTCCAGGTTCTGTGGGGGTTGTTTCCGATGGTCGCCCCAGAAAGGGGGGGTTGTTTGCCGTTGGGCAGCTTTACAAGCCATATTATTGTAAAAATCTTGGATGCAAAAGTCCCCGCTTGTCTTGTTTTGGGCTGCCCATGGGCAATCTGTAAAAGTATGGCTTTCTTCACATAGTGAGCACTTCAGGGGTGATGGCAATCCGTCACCAGGTGCCTCAACTCCCCACATTGCACAGATTTAATGGTATCACAGGTTCCGCTGAGGTGTCTGCCAGAACCGCACTTGTAGCAGTGCCTAGGTTGGCCAGGGTAAAAGATAAAGCCTTTGTCTCATCCCAAGTAAAAACAACTGTGGAGATGTTGTAGCCCCTCCTCAATTTGTGTCAGATTTACTTTGTACCTCCAGCCCCCATTTCAGAAACCCTCCGAATCTAAAATGGGCTCTGGATTACCTTGAAGTTTGCATTTCTTCTCTAGCAAGTAGGAAATATCTTCCACGTTTACCCCTTCATTCCTAAACAAGACAGTTATAACTTTAAAGGATTGCTTTGTGAGGAGTACAGCTTGGAAGTGAGACCATGCTGGATTTGTATCAGTGCATACTTCATCCAAGATCTGTTTAACAGATCTGGAGTTCGAAAACTTATGTCATACGTATTATCCCCTGGAGTGTGAATTAAGGCATACACCTCATATGGGGAAAATCCCAGCATTTGTTTTATTAAACTCTCCCAACATAAAACTGGTCAGGAATATTGTTGGTGGGACCCAAAAACCTTAGCCTGACAGCGTTCCTTCGTTTAGCCAATGTCACAGGTTTGTGGAACAAACTAGCAAAAGTAGGTACAAGCTCTGTTAAAATAGACTGTTCAGCCCCTACGTTTGGGGCCAAAGGTTGGGCAAAGTTTTGCTGAGGAAGTGCTTGGTCATCTCCCACAGCAAGCACCTCAGGAGCTTCTTCCTGTAAAAGGTTTTCAATGGGGGAATAAGATACAGGACTAACCTGCTCTAGAGTCGCCTGTAGTGGATCGTGCTGGGGAGAATTATTCATCGCTTGGTTTACTGCATCCATATTGGGCTGAGATACCTTTGAAGAGCAAGAGTTCAGCTCCTCTGCTACCATCGGAAGAATAGTCTCTACCCCCTTACTGATTTGGGGGTTACTTCCTTCCTCTCTGTTGTCTCCCACCCCAGATACCCCTGGCAGAGGTATTTTGGGGTCAGCCACCCATTCCCCTATACTTGATTGAATCCAGCCCATGCTCTCTAGGGCTGTTTTGGGAGACGACTCCTGCTGAGAATCGTCAGCTTGTGGAATTAGGGTCTGGGGCAGGGATCCATCTGACTCATTAGACTGGGCATCAGTCGCAATAAACAATTTATTCACAGTACCTGAGTTCGCTGTGGGAGAATCAACCTCTGACCTTTTTCTTTTTTTCAGTTCCTCAGCCACTGCCATTTGGGCCTGTTTGAAATTGTCGGCCACTTTCTCCAAGAGTCTGCACTTTTCCTGAGGATGATTCCATTTCCCGTCTACGGTATCCGGCTGTATGTGTATACTGTAGGAACCTCTGCAGCGCCCAAGAGCGATTCGGGACTGTCTGATCCTTTTTCTGTCGGCAAGAAAAGCACTCTGGGAAGACCTCCTGATGTCTTTTGCTTACCAGTGCAATCGGCACTGTCTGACGTCAAACTTTTCCTTGAGGGGGTCGGTGTGCTAAGCTGGCCACCTCTAGGGTGCATCCCAGCCACACTGTTCCCCTTGCTGTGGGTGCATTGCTGCAGGCAAGGCGTCTCCCGTCCTCCTCCACTGTCTTGCTCCATCTGACTGGACTCACACACTCTCTCAGCTCCACAGCACCACCTGCCAAAAAGAGAAGGGGAATTTCCCCGGTGTCCTGGTCAGATTTTTCCCCCAAAATACCACCAACAGCTTAATCTGGTTCTGTATGTCAGTTTGCATCTGTATCTTCCCCCTCTTCCCAGAGATGAGGCTGAACATAGGCAGAAGTGCCTAGTCTTCTTTTCCCAGTCAACAAAATCTAAGAAAAAAAAGAAGAGTGTCCTGGACTCCTGATGCCACCAGCCCTTGTGAGCTGCTTGCATCATGCCACCACCCCAGCAGGAGGTGCTTGACAATGGTGGCACAGGATGAGGGGGTGCACATGATGGGCAATGTATCCCAGGCAGAGCCACCAGTCCCAATGCACAGCCACAGGTGCCAGAAGAGTGACGGTGGGTGGTATGGGCACCACAAGTGGCAGATGCCATCCAGACAGCTGGCAGTCAGAATGTCAGAGTGTGTACATGCTGTAGGTCAGCTGGCAGGTGTAACAGCATAGGTCATCCAGGACAAGATCAGTGGCAGCATACTGCCCATGGTCACTCTGTGGCTGTGCATCACTGTCCAGGGCACACCTGCCCCGGTGCCATCAGTGTTCCCTCCTACATCCTGCCATGCCCATTTCGCCCAGCACTGGCACCCCCACTGATCCTCCTGCTGCACTTTGCCACACAGCCTGTCCCCCAATGTGGCTTATGCCAGTCACTTGGTGCAAGGGCTGTTACACCAGCTCATGGCTGGTATAACCTAAGCACTGTGTTGCGTCCACAGCGGGGCTTCCAAATTCCCAAATAAGGGGTCGCTGCAGCCCCACCATGGCGCAAGCCCCCTTGTGACTTGCCACATCAGCACTTCTGGTGCAGAGGTGGTGCAGGGCAGCTTTGGCGTAAGGCATCCTGATTTCGACATAGCCTGCATTTGAAAATCAGGATTGCTGCAGACTTCATCACAAGGTGCCACTTACATCAAATCCTTTTGGCGCAGGCACCTTGAGCCAAATTTGGGGTTTTTAAAATCAGGCCCTTCTTTTTGTGTGTGTGTGTGGGGAGGAGCAGCCTGTACCAGAATGTGTGTGAATGAAATTGCAATAACATCAAGTGGGGGGTCTCAGATGCTGGTAGAGACACCCAAGCCAGCTTGAACACTTCTAAAATTAAGGCCAATATAAAATCATGTAGCAGGCAAGCAGATGAATTTAGTATACCCTTATTATATAGTATTAAATTAATACTGAATAATAAGGGTACACTATAGGCATCTGCATGCATTTTATGCAACAATGCATATAGGGCTAGGTTGGTCAGTTAGCTAGGGTTTTTGTTTTGCCTTTGTTTTGCACACTGGGAAGCAAATAGTAAGCACACACGTAATTTAAGATTGATGAAGAAGACAAATTGACATTTGGCATTTATAATTGCACTAAATTAATACTTTAATTTACTGGCAGTGCACTTAAAAATGTCAAATGTCAATTTGTCTTCTTCTTTAATCTTACATTACCTACAGATTTTTAAATACCAAATGTCAGTTTGTCTTCTTCTTCAATCTTGAATTGCGTGCAATTAAAAATGCCAATGTCGGGGGCAGCTAACCGTGCAGACATGCTTCCACTGAGCTCCGCCCTTCCAGAACCTAAATTATAAAAATTTTAATATACCCGCTGTACCAATATTCTTCTAAACTACAGACTTATATCCTGGCTGGCATGGAGGAACTTCTGGTACCATTGACAGGAAAATCACAGCAGATAACTACTAAAAGTCAATCGTCTGTTTCTTTTTCAGGATTATTCCCAGCATCTTCAGAAGAAACGGAAAGCATTCTATCCAATTTTGAACAAGCTTTGAGATCTTAAAGTGGATTTTGTCTTTGCATACCCTGCGCTGCTAAAATTTAAACATGAGGGTGCCAGTTATTCCTTTTGGGAGATGGATAAAGCTTTACCTTTTCTCCAGGACCTTCAGAAAAAGATGACATCTTGATCTCCCCGGGTATGTGGACTGGACGTATGTTACTTTAAGCTGTTTATACCACCTGGACTGCTTTCTTTTAGTGTCCCTTGCCGGTGTTTGGGGGGTTGTGGTCCCATTTCCCCATTCTGTGTTTTTCCCCTTGTCTAGCCAAATGGAGACATTATGAGATTAGATTACTGCCCTGTCCTCGGGCATGGGATGTGGCAGGACTTTAACTTATCTGGCTGAACAGAATGACTATACAGCTGCAGTCATGCTATATGGTTGGGGCAATATTGATCAGCAAATGGAAAGGCGGAGGACAGGACCAACAGATGTCCCTCATAACTGTGCTCCCAGCTGTCTTGAATTTGTATGCCTGCAATGTTAATATGGGAGGATCTGGAAGTTGTGTCCTGGTGTGGACTTCATCCTGATCAGGTAGGTCCGGGGGCCGGGGAAGATACTGTGTGTGGGATACTCAAATTGCACAGCTTCTCCCTGTATCTCTCTTTGGTCACCTAGGCTGAATCAGCCGCATTGGAAGCAGTTCCTCCTTGCTTAGTTCTTTTTATTTATCAGCTCACCTTACAATTTAATGGTGTGTATGGGATACCTGTAGATCATGGGGTGAACGGGTGCAGGGAGGAGAAGACAGACACAATGATTTATAGGATGGGTAATAATTAACTATAAGGTTATCTGGCATCTATTGTTTAAAGAATTGGTCACCTCTCAGTTTGTGCTGTTTTTCGGGGTGGGGTTGGGGTCTGACCTTGCTGACCTGTAACCAGTGGATTGGGGGGGCAGGGGAGCCTCATCCAGTCCTGAGACCATTGAATGGGTGTGGGGATCAGATAGGGTTCTCTGAGCACAGGAGGAGCAAATGGATGGTCTCTTTGCCTAGCTTTGTTTTGTCTGGAGTGCCTGTCTATTTTTTCACTCAAGGCAGTTAAGATATTTATCATCTGAATAAAAGACATTTGAATGATGAAGATGATTGGGACTGAATTGCTGGGTACATATGGTTTGCAGGCACTGAATCAGCACAAGGAACAATATGGAGGCGCTCTTTGGTATATAGGTGGTTTCCCTATGCCTGCTGGAACTGTTAAAGAGGGACTCGCCTACTGGGGACCCTGATCTACAGGCTTCCCTTAAAGTTTTTTCTTATTCTGGGTATTTTCTTATTTGACTTATCTGATTCTGGAGGCACTGGGGGTAGGGGAGTTTGATTACGATAGGGGATATTTTTATATACTGCATTTGGTATATTGCTAAAGTTACTAGCTTGACTGCACAGTGTTCACAAGTTTTTCAGCACTGGAGTTTATCATGCTAACTATGTGTTCGAAGGAGGGGTTGGAAGTTGGGAATATATGTTGCTTATTTTTATGACTGTTGTGGTTACTTGTAACTGTTCTTACTGTTTTTTGGTCCATTCCAATTCTGTTACTGTTATATTATAGATAGATGCTTATGGACATTATGTTAGAGGAACTGAGTGTGGGGGGGCTGCCATGCTGGTTTCTGTATGGTTTGGAAGACGAACACTAATTCCAACATAACTATCATATCTTGGAATATTAAGGTGTTCTCCTTCCTGGCTAAATGCTATAGTGTGCTCATGACCCTCAAGAGACAATATACACAGGTAGCACTACATCAAGAGATGCACCTCACTGACAAGGAACATGCTAAAATAGTTAGGGGGTGGGTGGGAGCCTGCTATCCTGCAACATATTCCTCACTTAAGAGGGGTGTAGCTGTTTTGATTCATAAATGTCTTCCCCTGCAGGTCCAAAGGGTAGTAGCTCACCATCAGGAGGGTCGTTACATCTTTGTGGAAGGGGTGCTTTATGAGGAACATGTCACAAATGCTAGCATATATGCCCCAGCTGCTTTTGATACCAGCTTTTATTAGTCCCTATTAGATGTCTCAAGCTGAATTTGGAACCTGTGCCATAAATTCGGGACAAGAAGAATTGAACATAGATTCAATTCAGATTGTGCACCCAATAAAATATAATAAAGAGCATTTTACTGATGAAGGGGATTTTACATCCAATCAATTCTGTCTAAACAGGTACTTGAGATGATAAAAAATCCATATTATGTGAATGTACTAATTTTGGAGAATATTGCAGCACTCAAGGAGGAGATGTCCTCCCTGAGGACTGATGTTTTCAGAAATAAGATACTGTTGGACCAGATAGGTACTACTGGGGAGCATAATGACCTTAACTCCAGCATGGAAATCAGAATCACACAGGAGGTACAGTGGCAAGGAAAGAATCGGGGCATTCAGGTGAATTTGCATCCACCCTTTGTAAGAGAACGTTCTTCCTCCCTTTTCTCAAATAAAACTCTGCTTAAGAGAAAGACTTTGGGCAGGGGAAGGAAGCAAAAAAATAAAATAAAAATAAAAACAAAAACTACGATATAAACAAAAAAAGGAATGAGGAAGACAAAAATAGAAGTAAGGGAATTGTACAAATTTGTCCAAAAGTAGAAAAAAGAATTGAGAAAAATGACCCTGAAATCAGTGGGAATGAATCAATTAAAGATTCAAACCACAGGATTCCTATTAAGGAAGGATCTGATAGTGAAAGAACTGTGAGAAACAATGACAGTGTGATTAAAGGATGGGCTGGGATGAAGGCTAAGACCCAGGGAACTTAGACCACAGAAATTGATTCTGTGGAGACATATTTACATATGATCATACAAATAAGAATAGGTATGAATATACCTCTTTTTGAACTTTCAAAGATGGGATAGAACATAAAGCAGAATACCTGGTTGAAATGTATGGAACTGAGATACTAGAAGAGGAAACAAGAGAAAAATTGGACAAATATATTAAAAAGTTATTAGACAGCAATGAGCAAGAGAAGACAATATACATTATGAGATCACCACATCCTACTATTCCAGACTGTGTCCTAAAATATTCTCAGTCTTGGACATTGATGGATAAGATATGGGAACAGGTAAGAACACATAGAGCAAAATGTTTTATTATAAGCCAGCCACAGATGGTTCCCATTATCCCAGGTAATGTATCAGGGAATAATTCAAACCAAAATATGGGGCAAAATAAAAGGAAAGATGATAAAGAAATACACAATATTTTTAAAACAAAAACAGAATATGAAAAGAAACAGTATTTGGATTGAGAGAGTAAGATTATCTCTGTCTTTGGATGGAATACCCTGGGAGAAAGATCAATAGGGAACATTGATCCTTGATCGTATGTCACACTTAGCCTCTGACTAACTTAATTTATATAATAAATGCTGGCAGGACTATTTTAAATATTTAAACACATCTACACATATTGTCACTTAATCCATGGGTTGTTATATGTTCACATTGGAATCTCGCTTCTAGCTCTTTCGTTCCTCTTTCATCTCCTCTCTTTCTATCTTTTTATCTCTTTTTCTTCTTCCCTTTCCCTTTTCATTCTTGTTCATTTTCTTAGATATGTTTCTCTTTTTTATGTTCTTCCTTTATACAATC
This sequence comes from Neoceratodus forsteri, assembly GCA_016271365.2. NCBI lineage: Eukaryota > Metazoa > Chordata > Ceratodontiformes > Ceratodontidae > Neoceratodus > Neoceratodus forsteri. The sequence goes on from CM057458.1 coordinate 1,213,882,141, forward strand.
TTACAAATACTTGTATTATATTACAGCATAATAGAAGTACAATCATGACTGCTCATATTTCTTGTTTGTATCTACTCCTTTTACCCCTTGAAGCATAAACCGCCATATTTTCTATCATACAGATTGTACAGCTACATATTGTTTTCCCCTTTAATATCAGTGTATAATACTTCAGACATCATGTTTTTTCCTTCTCCTATTAAGAATTTATGTAAGTGTATATTGGAGAATGTAGTGTATTTGTATGTATAATCACAATAATTACAATAAAAAGATTAATTGTAAAATAGGGAACATTGGAAAAGAGATTATTGCATTTGTAATACGTTACCTTAATATTGAGATTCCTACCTATGCAATTGATCATATACGAATTCAGGATGAGAAATTGGACACATCACAAATAGATATAACATTTAAGAATGCTCGAGTAGTCATGACAATTTTAGATAAGGCAAAACTATTGGACAAATCTGTCATTCTTCTAATAACTCCAAAAAATTTTACTGCAGAAATAATGAATAATCAAGGGGGGGAGGGACCCTGAGAAATATAGTGGTGAAACACTTTTTAAGGATGTGTAACTGACAATGCCTACTAGCTGCTTCTGTTTTTCTCCACTGTCAATGTACTTAATGTTCCCCCAACCCCTGTTTGATGAGGATCCTTTGTAAATGAGCTTTTAGCTCAAAAGTTGTAATTCCGATTTTACAATAAATACAAAAAAAAAATAAAATAAAGGTTCGATACTTGGAAAGATAAATGGAGAATTTATAACAAATGGAGGTTTCTACACGGAAATAATAGAAAATTTTGCTGTACAAGAACAAGAACCAAAAATTAAATGACAGGAAGTGAGGGATAGGGAGAATTACATGGAATTAAAAATTCTATTTTGGAACATTGAAGGAATCAAATACAAACTGGCAGACAAAGAGATTAAAGATTTCCTAGGAACCCATGATGTTCTATGTTTGCAGGAAACATGGAGTAGCCATTTTGAGACATGTTTGATACCTGGATTTACAGTCCACGGAGTTCCTGTAATTAGAGATAAAAAGCAGGGTCATTTAAAAGCTGGTCTTATTATCTATGTAAGGACCTCTTTAAACTTTAACATAACTGAATTAAAATGTTCCAGAAATAATATATTACCATGGAAGGTATTGGCAAGGAAGTATTAGCAAGTGTTAAGGAAAAGAGGGCAACCTTCAGAAAATGCATGAGATCCAGAAAAGCAGAAGACAGGGAAGAGTACATGAAGAAATCAAGAGAGGTGAGCAGAATGGTCAAGGCAGCAAGGGAGCTTAGGCTGGCACAAGGGATAGGTGAGGGCGAGAAAGATTTCTTCACATACATAAGGGAGAAAAGAAGCTGTAAGGGTCAAATAATTAGGATTAAGGTGGCCAGCAGATGGGCTGAGAACAGGGTGGAGCAAGCAGAAGCACTCAATGACTACTTCTGTTCTGTATTTACCAGGGAAAAGCAGGGCTGAATGCCACAGGGGAAGGGAACAGTGGATATGGGGGGGGCTGAACCAACAGAGATGGAAATATCAGAGAGCAAGGTGCTAGAGGGTCTGAGAGCACTGTGTGTGGATAAAGCACCAGGTCCAGATGGCATTCACCCCTGGGTGCTATGGGAGATAGCAGAGGTCCTTGCAGGACTCCTGGCAGACTTGTTCACAACCTCCATGAGGACTGAATGTGTGCCCCAAGACTGAAGGATGGCACATGTGGTGCCCATCCAGAAAGATGGGCCCAAGGATGAGCCAGGGAATTATAGGCTGATCAGCCTCACCTCCATAGAGGGGAAGCTTATGGAGACTATCCTCAAAGAGAGGCTTGTAACCTTTCTGGAGGAGTATGGTCTCCATGACAGCAGGCTGCATGGGTTTGTCACTGGTACAGCCTGCCAGACAAATTTGGTAGACTTCCATGACTGGGTAACAAGGGCTATTGACAGGGGCCATGCAGTGGATGTCCTGTACTTGGACTTCAGCAAGGCCTTTGATTCAGTGCCACATGGGAGGCTGGTTAGCAAATCGGGTTGTCTGGGGGTAGGAGAGAGAGAATAGTGGAGTGGATCTAAGACTGGCTGCGGGATAGGCAGCAGAGGGTTGTTGTAAGTAGGAACTCTTATCCCCAAGGGCTGTAACAAGTGGGGTTCCACAAGGATCAGTGCTGGGTCTAGTGCCGTTCTGCATCTTCATTGCTGACATTGCAGTTGGAGTTAGTAACAAGATCAGTCTGTTTGCAGATGACACAAAGATCGGAGCAATGGTGAACAGCACAGAGCGGTGGCTAAGACTGTAGGAGGACTTGGATAAACTAGAACACTGGTTAGACACATGGCAGCTGGATTTCAATGCAAAGAAGTGCAAGGTTTTGCACATGGGAGCCAGAAACCGCATGTTCTATGACAGACTGGGGGGTACAGTTATCCAATACAGAGGAGGAGAAGGATCTAGCGGTGATAATCATAGGGCAAATGAAACCACTCAGCACAGTGCAGGAAGGCAGTAGCTAATGCCAACAGGATGCTGGAGTGTATTGCCTGGGGCATCACCTCACAGAGGAGGGAGGTCATCCTACCACTGTACAGGTCACTGGTCAGACCAAACCTAGAGTACTGTGTGCAGTTCTGGTGGCCCTACTTAAAGAAAGATGTCAGGTCACTGGAGGAGGAAGTCCCACACAGAGCCACCAGGATGGTCACAGGAAAGGAGGACAAACCCTACGAGGACAGACTGAGGGAATTCAACATGTACTCCCTGGAGGAGTGAAGGGATAGAGGGGTATGAGGGGCATAAACAAGGTTAGTACAGTGGGGGATTTTTAGATTAAAAGGAAGGAGACAGACTAGGGGGCACAGTCTGAAATTGGAGGGGGGACAGATCAACTAGATGGACTAGAGGGTAAGGCTTGTCTGTTTGCAGATGACACCAAGATCTGCAACAGAGTAGATGATCCAGATGGGGTGGGCAGAATGAGAAGAGATCTGGATAAACTAGCAGAATGGTCAGAAGAGTGGCAACTGGGATTTAATGCAAAGAAGTGCAAAATCATGCACATAGGGAAGAGAAACCCTGAAGCCACTTATAGGCTGGAGGGAGTTGCTAGCAGTCACAAAGGAAGAAAGAGACTGGGCATCATCATCACTGATGACCTGAAATCATCCAAGCAGACCTCTAAAGCAGTAGGTAAGGCTAGGGGGGTGTTAGGGGTGTATTAGTAGGGGTATCACAAGTCGTAAGAGGGAGGTAATAATCCCTCTGTACAAGACATTGGTTAGGCCCCATCTGGAGTACTGCGTGCAGTATTGGAGGCCACACCTTCACAAGGACATTAACCAAATTGAGGCAGTCCAGAGAAGGGCAACCAAAATGGTGCAGGGATCATCAGAAGACATATGAGGACAGATTAACGGAGCTCAATATGTATACCCTTGAGCAAAGGAGGGAGAGAGGTGATATGATCGAGACATTTAAACACCTTAAGGGCATAAACAAGGTGAAAGAGTCTAACATGTTTAAATATAAGAAAATAGCAGGACAAGAGGACAAGCATGAGATTAGAGGAGGCAGATTAAGGGGAAATGAGGAAATACTTTTCACAGAAAGGGTGGTAGATGCATGGAATGGCTTACCACAACAAGTAGTGGCTATGAATACAGTGCAGGGCTTCAAACAGGCATGGGATAGGCATAAGGGAGCAATACAAATGACTATGAATAGATAGGTCACTGACATAGCAAAGGCCGATGGCACATTTATAAGGTAGAAAAAGAAATGGGCAGACTGGATGGGCCTTGAGGTCCTTATCTGCCGTAAACTTCTATGTATGTTTCTATCAAGAGGGAAATGAGAAGATACTACTTCACACAATGGGTGGTGGATGGGTGGAATGCACTCCTGGAGGAGGTGGAAACGTTAAAGTCGGTGACCAGTTTTAAGAAGGGGTGGGACAGGGTCAAGGGGAAGGAGAAGCAGGGGGGTGGGCAGCTGCAGAGTAATACATTGCTAGCTGCACAATCAAGCAGCCTGTATCTACTGGCATCTTTTGTATGTTTGTAAGTTAGAAAATGATAAGATCAAGTTATTAATATTTAATGTATACACACCTACCATCATTAAAAACTCAGTATATGTATTTTTATTTATTTATTTCAATTCTAGGATTACAAGTTACCTTTGAGCCCAGGGCTCTTTTACAAAGGTTCCATGTCAAAACATTGATATCACATAAAATAAAACATTTGTTTCACATAATAGGATACAAGGACACATGTTGCATGGAACCGACAGGGTGTGGGTAGGAGCAATGAAAAGGAGGGGGTGGTGGGATGATAGGAGGGGCAGAATACAGGAGGTCAAGGAGGAAGAGAGAGGGAAGGAGAGTGTAGGGTAGGGATATGGACGGGGGGGAAAGGTGGGTGAGAGGCAGCCAGACTGGTGGCATTGTCAGATTCAGAAGTGTAGGAGGGGCAGAGGCCTACTAGGGCAAGTGCGTTGGGCAAAGGAGCTAGGTAGGGGAGAGCAGCAGAGGAGCGGTGTTGCATAGATTATCCATGGTAGTTGCAGGTGCTGGAAGTGACAAGGGTGTTTTGGAGCCTGGATTTGAAGGCCCCTAGCCTGGTGGTAGTGACAGTATCATAGGCAAGACCGTTAAACCAAATGGGTGCCCTGTAAGCGAATGATCACTGGCCATGGGCTGTGCAGCAGCGGGGGATGCGAAACAGTTGTGGCTTTGATCCCCTGGTGATTCTGGAGCTAGTTTTTGTTTGAAGGAGTGAACAGACTCTGGGAGGAGCAATTCCCAACTGGATTTTCTTTGCAACCACACAGGTTTGGTACTGGATTCTATTTTCAAGTTGAAGCCAGTTTGCTTGTGAGTAGAGGTCACAGGTGTGTGTGAGCCACTTGGCCCCAGTGATGAGTCGACAGGCCTTGTTAAGGGTGATGGTTATCCTTCTGAGTGTCGAGGTAGTGGCAGTGCCATAGATGACAAGACCATAGTCAATCTGGGAGATGATGGAGCTTTGAACAGCGGCATTGAGTATGGATTGACATCAATGTATGGACTGACAGTAAAGAGACATTGGAAACCTTACTAAAGGAACAAGAGTCTTGCCCAGCTTTGATACTGGGGGACTTTAATGCCAGAATCCCAGAAGGAAAGCATATAAGAGACTTATATAAGGATCTCTTACAGAGCCTTCCAGCTATTAACCCCAAAATAGACTGTTTTAGGAAATCTGAAGACAAAAAAGTAATAAAAGAGGAAAGGATTTGTTAACTTTTCTTTTGGAGCATAACTTTGTGCTTATAAATGGTTGATTACCTGGGGACCAGAAAGGAAGTCATACTTACATAGGGTCTATGGGTTCCTCCACTGTTTATCTGGTTTGGGCCAATGTGGAGGCACTCAGAATATTACAGAATTTTACAGTCCTTGACCATCCAGATTCTTCTCATTTCCAGTTCTAACCATGGCTCAGATACAAAATAATAGCTTAGAACAAGTTAATGCCTCTAATAATAATGAAGCAATGGAAATTTTGAATCTCAAAAGGATCAAGTGGCAGAGAGATACTGTTAGTATATTTCACGAATTGTTTACCAAAGGTAGTCTGGAAAAACAATGACAGAATTTACTATAAAATGCTATTTACACAAATATAGTTAAAGAATGTTAAGATATAAATACATATACTGTATAAGACCCTTTTGTAAAACAAGTAGGTTACAAAGACAGGGACAAAAACATGTTTTTTTAACAATACTTGTGAAAAAGCTAAACAAAACGTAAATCGGATGGCCAGAGCCATAAAACAAGGGAAAACACAAAGGAAAGTTAAGGATTTAAATAGAGCAAGGAAGACATAAGCAGTTGTTGGAACAAGAAAGGAATAAATATAACACGAAACAATGGGAGAAATAGAGAAAAGCTACTATTGCAAAGGATAATAAAACATTTTGGGAAATTGTCAGTGGCGGATATGGCCAATACTCAACTAAAACTGAAACTTATGTGACACCGGAAACTCGGTAGACTTATTACTGGAAGATATATTTCTTGGGAGAAGAGGAAAATAAGATAAACAATAAAGTAATGAATAATTTAATTGGAGTGGAATATATTCTACCCAACTCCAATTTATATACAGGAAGAAGAAATATATCTAGCACTAGTTACTATAACCTCAAATAAAGCCCCTGGACCTAATTGTATTCTGGGATATATATATATATGTATTTATAAAACTTTTCCAGATTAGTGGATACTGATCTTTAAAAACATTTGTTTAATTCTTTGATACAAGATCAAGACATTCCAGACAACTGGAAAAGGAATACTGTCTTTCCCATATTAAAAAACGGAAACCCAATGAATCTCAAAATGTACATGCCAATAAGTCTCATTAATGTTTCACAGAAAGCATTCTGTAAAATTCTATTATATCGACTTCAATCTTGGATTAGTGAAAATTGTATATTGAGTGAATATCAGAATGGTTTTAGAGCTGGAAGATCTACGGTTCAGCACTGTTATGTTTTAAATCATTTTATTTGGAAATATGTTACAGTTAAAAAAAGCATGCTATTCTGCTGCTTTGTAGATCTATCAGCAGCATTTGATAGTACCAGCAGGGCACTGTTATGGGGAAAACTGGAAGCTCTTGGAATGGGTAGCACTCTCTTGAATATCCTTATTAGATTGCATAAAGATACTTGGACTAAAGTACAATCTAACCATCAGCGGCTGACAACTGCAAAGATTGCTACACATTTAGGGGTACGTCAGGGTTGCATATCGGCTCCAACCTTGTTTAAGCTATATATTTTTTTCCATATTGGAGAATTTACATAGTCTTTATTTTCATTTGCCAAAAATTAAAAAATGATAGAGTGCCACTATTAGCATATATACATACATACACAGCGAATATGATTTTGTCCAGGTCCATCTTGAAAATGAGCTCCTGCTCAATGGTGATCACCTGGCTAAATAAAGACTTGATTGATTGATATGCAGATGATCTGGTTCTAATTTCTACATCCTTTTTAGGACTTCAAAGGAAGCTGTATAGTTTTGCAAAAATGTGTAGAGCTAATGGATTAGTGATCAATAGGGAAAAAACAAAAGTGGTAATTTTCAGTAATAAATCAAAGTTAACGCCTAAAGCAGTTATAAATCATGAAAGAATCATAACTGATAAGTATTACGATTATCTGGGCTTACGTTTTGCCCAAAATAATACTTGGAGGAGTCATGTTACGCTTATTCAGACCAAGATGAATAATAATAATAATAATGCCTTTATTTATCAAGCGCTATTCACAGAGTATCAAAGCGTTGTACAATCCACAAAATAACAATTAAAACAATAAAATTCTAAAATCAGACATCCATCAATAGATATATATATATATATATATATATATACATATATGTAGATTTATATATAAAACACAGCTACAATAATTCAACATAAATTAAGGAACGTCTCCAAGTGAGTCCAAATAAATAAGTTTTTAAAGCAGTTTTAAACTCTCCACTGTCAGGCACTCTTGTATCCAATGAGGCAGAGAATTCCACAGGGTTGGGGCTACAAATGAAAATGCCCATGATCCAGAAATTTTTAACCATACCCTGGGAATCTCCAGCAATCCCATGTTGGCCAAGCGGAGTGGTGGGAAGGGGCAGTAAGGATGCAGGAGATCTTGCAGGTAGCTTGGTCCCTGTCCATGTAGGGCTTTATAGGTCATTAAGCCGACCTTGAAGGTGATCTGCCACTGAAATGGCAGCCAGTGCAGTTCGCACAGCACAGGTGTGTAATGGCTGGATCGAGATAATCCAGACAACAACCTGGCCACAGTGTTCTACACCAGTTGCAAGCGTTGGATATCAATCCCCGGAAGCCCTAGGTAAAGGGAGTTACAGTAGTCCAGGGTGAGGTCACAAAGGCATGGATCAAAGTTGGAAGGTCGCCAGACAGAACTAAATGCTTAATCCGGGCAATATTCCTCAGATGGTAAAAAGAAGACTTAACCACACCCGACACCTGAGAATGAAGTGTCAGTCCGTTGTCAAGTATTACCCCCAGATTTCACACCAGTTCAGAGGTCAGCAACTGGGCACCCACAAACCAAAGCCCTGAGGGACATCCTGCCACCGACTCCTCTATCTGGTGACCAGGATCCACTACCAGCACCTCAGTCTTGTCAGAATTCAGTTTTAGCCAGCTGGTATTCGTCCAATCCTGGATTTCTGAAAGGCAGTTTTTAAACAGTGAGAGCAAACTATCCTGGTCGGGCACAAAGGACAAGTAGAGTTGTGTATCATCTGCATAACAGTGAAAACCCAGCCCATACAGCCTCACAATGTCTCCTAATGGCAGCAAATACACCATGAACAACATGGGGGACAGCACAGAACCCTGCGGCATCCCACAGTGCAGACAGAATGGCTCTAAGGAATAAATCCCCGAGACCACTCTCTGTGATCTGCCAGTGAGGAAAGAATGGCACCATCTGAGGACCGTACCAGACAGGCCACTGATGATGCGCAGGCATTCCAGCAGCACCCCATGGTTAATGGTGCCAAAAGCTGAAGAAAGATCTAAAAATACTAAGATGAAGCAGCATTTCTGATCTCTCACAATCAGGAGATCATTGAGTACCCGAACCAAAGAGGTCTCCGTGCTATGCCTTTTACGAAAACTGGACTGGAGAGGATCATAAATGTCATGGATGGTAAGATGGTTCTCCAACTGCAGCGCCACAACTTTCTCAATAACCTTCCCCACAAATGGAAGATTAGAGACCAGACCAAACTACAGCACATCAGGGACATACCCTGGAAAATCCGCATGACATCCATGGTCTCCAGCCATTCAAACTCCATTCAACAGAACCGAGGAGTAGTGACACCACAATGATCACCATCTCCCCCCCCCGCAGAGTGTGCTATAAGTGGATCTCAGATCTGATGTCAGCAACCTTATCAACAAAGAAGTGAGCAAACTCCTCACACTTGTCATGAGAAAACACTCTACAAATTTGCCGACAGGCTGGATTGCACAGTCTGTCCACAGTTCAAAAGAGCTGAGCTGGTTGATTCTGAGCTGCAGCAATCTCCCAGGACAGGAATTCTGCCTTCTTACGGGAGATTGCCAACTGATAGTACAGGGTATCTATAATGTTTGATCAGTCTATGTCTGTTGGCATCCTGGCCGGATCTCCACCAGCTATGTTCTAACCTTCGCCCCACTCACCTCAACTCCCTGAAGGCCTGTCAAACCAGGGGGCCGAGGGTCAAGGGTGAAGGGGCAAACGGACTTAAGCCAAGGTATCCAGAGCCCCTGCCACTGCCCAATTATGAGCCTGTAGCAGGTTTTCAGAACTCTTGCTTGCACCCAGTAATCCCGATAGGTCCAACTTCACCAAAGGACCTTCTGGGGTCACTCCCCACAAAGGGTGATATTGGACCATCTCCACAGGGGCAGGTCTATGGGGGGAGCAAGAAGATTAAACCTTACAGTGTGATGATTGGACCATCTGACCGGTTCCACCACCAAGTCGGAAGTCTCCATCCCCAGGAGGAAGATCAGGTCCAATGAGTGACCTTGCTTGTGAGTCGCAGAGGCAACCGCCTGTGTGAAGCCCAACTAAATCATAAGTCAGAGGAAGTCCTGACCAAATGGTGAGAGTTCGTCGTTGACCCAGGCATTGAAGTCACCCAGAACCATCAATCTGGGGGACTCCAATACCATGCTGATAATGAAATCCGTGACTTCCTGTAGGAACAACTTCTCGGCTCTGGGTGGACAGTAGATGAGAATGATCCTAGACCCCACACCTGTGACGACGGCACACTCAAAGGATCTGACTCCCTCAACTGGCACATCTACAAAGTTCAATTCCAATTTAAAAAAATTGCTACACCCACGGCCCTGTGATCCAATCTTGCACGGTGTATCACCGAGAACCCAGATGGAATCACTGCTGCCAGAATGGGGCCAGCATTCTCATCCAGCCAGGTCTCGGTGATGCATGCCAGATCTGCTGACCCAACAAGATCAGATATAATAGCTATCTTGTTTGTAATAGATCTGGCATTGCATAACACCATGCGATTCGGATGACACTCAGGAGCCGGGCGAGCGATCGGCCCAATTAAAATGGAGACCTTGGATATGGGCACCAGACAAGGTGAACCTCATTCAGGATTCCATTTTGCCCCAGGGCATCTCCTCAATCTGGCTGCTCTGCTCTCCCCCTCCCAGGTCCAGGACCTCCACCCCTCTGCCTTCTATCCACTATCCCCCATGCCCTGCAGCGACCTCAGACTGCTATGGGCAATGGAGGACAATTAAAAGTGCGGAGGTCCTGGAGCTCAGAAGGGGAGTAGTGCCTGACAGGGAGAGTAGCCTGCAAACATGTGCTGTTCAAGGCCAGAGCTCCAGCCCACAATAACCAAAACAAACTGTACACTCACCCACAATAAATAAATAAAAACTCCAATACCCCCAACCTAAATAAAAATAACCCCACGACCAGCTACTACTAAACTCCCCCCAGTTCAGACAGAAGATAGAAGGTGTGTATAAAAGACAAGTTCAGCCCTTAAAGGACCTGTAAATAATGCTTTAAAATGGTCCAACACTTACTGTGATCTTGCGTTGTGTTGTCCTGGCAGCATGGGCAGAGATTGCGCGCCTCAAATTTCATATTCAAGAGGAAATACATTATAAGAACCACCCACCATTTCCCCAACATCCAACAGAAGAACCTCGACCGCAGAGGGTAGTTGGTCCAGGAGGTTGGCAGGTGGTTAGGAGGGGCCAATCGGGTGCCCTATCACTCTCTGCTCTCCAACACATTACCTCCAAAAACCATATAAACACTACAAACAGGTATCTGCCTCTATCTCTGAAATCAAACAAAGGGGCAGAGGACACTGCAGAGCAGGACACTACAGCACAGGAGCTAGCACAACAAAACTCACCCAAATCAGGAACCAAAACAAAAAGCAAAAGGAAATCAAAAACTCTGATCATAGGAGACTCCATGATTCGGGAGTTGATACCCATCTCTAGCTAGGGTAATAGTCAGATGTCTCCCAGGTACATCAGCATGGAGAGACACTGACCGCATTACTAAAATTGTTCACAAAGCAGGAGAAAAACATTGACGTCCTGGTACACATAGGGACTAATGATCTCGCCAGCCGGTCAGTTGTGGAGACCAAGGAACACATGACCAGGCTGGGTGACAAACTATCATCCATTTCATCTGGCATCTCCTTCTCTGAGATCCTGCCAGCCTGGGAGAGGGGGACAGATGGACGGAAGGTCAGAGAAGGGGAGATAGGGGAGCTAAACATGTGGCTCAAGGGCTGGTGCCAGGAAAAAGGACACAGATTTGTAGGGAACTGGCAACAGTTCTGAGAGCGAAAGTTCTTTAAATTTGATGGACTGCATCTGACTAAGGAGGGAGTCAGTGCATTGGGGCAGAAGTTTGATGTCTTTGCAGAATATTTAAACTAGCAAATGGGGAGAGCGGTGCAGCACCCCATACGTCGAATGGGAAGAACACCCCTCCTCCCTCAGCTAGTGGTCAAACAGGGATTCAGCATGTTTGCAGTTTATTTGCATCACCAGGTAAGAAAAAAGGTCCGTCTCCCTACACGACGCACAGGGGAAATGCCAAACCTCACCCAACAACTAACACACCGAAATCTGGCCAATGGAAAATCATGTACACAAATGCTCACAGCCTGGGAAATAAGATCCCAGACATGCAGGCAATAATGTCAGAGGCTAAACTGGACATAGTAGCAATTAGTGAGACATGGTTTACCAGTAACCACACTTGGGAGACTTCAGTACCTGGCTATGTATTGTTCAGAAGAGACCGAGGTGCAAAAAGGGGGGGTGGAGTGGCCCTGTATGTCAATGAAAATATCAAAGCTACAGAAATTCAGAATACACATAAGGAGCCAGAAGAACTGTGGGTCACGCTGGAAACAGGAAATGGGACAGCCATAAGAACCTGGGTTGTCTACAGGCCCCAGACCAGGGGGAGGACATAGACACATTACTGTTAGAAGATATACAAAACATGACAGCTAAAGGGGAGGTTCTGATAATGGGAGACTTCAACATGCCGGATACAGATTGGTCAATACCAGCAGGAACATCTGCCAGAACTAGACACATGGTGGATTCCCTGCAGGGGGAGGGCCTCAAACAACTGGTACAACAACCCACAAGAGACAGGGCTATCCTAGATCTAGTAGTAACTAACAGGGAAGGAATCACAGATCTCCAGGTAGAAGGTCACCTGGGGGCCAGTGACCATCACATGGTATGGTTCAATTTGGCTACTACATCTAAATCATCCCATTCCAAGGCAAAGATATGGGACTTCAGAGGAGCTGACTTTGGTAAGATGGCCAACAGAGTTAAGCTAGCCCTGGCAAAGAGAAACACAGGTGAGGGATACAGGCAAAGTGGGAAGCATTAGGATGCAATACTTGAAGCAACATCCCATTGTGTTAGACAGAAAAGAAGTGCAAAAGAAGAAGGAAACCACTTTGGTTCTCAAATACAGTAGCAGAAAAGGTCAGAGCCAAAAGGCTGGCCTTCAGGAAATATAAGGGAACACAGCGGGATGAAGATAGGGAGGCATACCAAACTGCCCTAAGGGAAGCAGGGAAGGCAGTAAGGCAGGCAAAGTCCCAAACTGAGGAAACACTAGCACGAACAGTAAAAGTAGGTGACAAGACTTTCTACAGATACATTAGTGAAAGGAGAAAGTCCAGAGGGGGTATTGCTAAGCTCAATGGAGAAAAGGGAACATGTGAGGAGGAGGACCCTGTAAAAGCATCTATCCTAAATAGATACTTTTGCTCAGTATTTACTGAAGAGAAGGTAGGGCAGGGCCCACAGCTCAGCACCATGAACACAGGGGGGAAGGAGGTAAGCACTACTCCCTTCACAAAAGAAAGGGTCCTACAAGAGCTCGCTAAGCTCAAGGTGGATAAGGCAATGGGACCTGATGGCATACATCCCAGGGTACTTAAGGAGCTAAGGGTGGAACTAGCAGAGCCATTAGCAGAACTGTTTAGTGAGTCTCTGAGCACAGGAGAGGTCCCAGAAGACTGGAGAAGGGCTCATGTGATTCCGCTCCACAAAAGTGGTAGCAGGGAGGAGGCAGGAAACTACAGACCAGTCAGTCTTACCTCAGTAGTGGGCAAGATTATGGAGGCACTCCTTAAGGAAAGGATAGTGCAACACCTGGAATCCATAGGGCACAGGATCCAAGACAGCATGGGTTTACAAAGGAAGGTCCTGTCAAACTAATCTGATAGATTTCTTTGACTGGGTAACAGAGTGGTGGACCAATGGGGAGCAGTTGATGTGCCTACTTTGACTTCAGCAAAGCTTTTGACACTGTTCCACATAGAAGATTGATAAATAAGCTGGGTAGGCTCGGGTGGGTCAGAAGTTAGTCAACTGGGTGGCAAACTGGTTGACAGGCAGAAAACAAGTGTGGTGGTAAATGGTATACAGTCAGAAGAGATGCAAGTCTGAAATTAGGTACCTCAGGGATCAATCCTGGGGCCAGTCCTCTTCAATATCTTCATTAGTGACCTTGCAGATGGACTAGAGGGTAAGGCTTGTCTGTTTGCAGATGACACCAAGATCTGCAACAGAGTAGATGATCCAGATGGGGTGGCAGAATGAGAAGAGATCTGGATAAACTAGCAAAATGGTCAGAAGAGTGGCAACTGGGATTTAATGCAAAGAAGTGCAAGATCATGCACATAGGGAAGAGAAACCCTGAAGCCACCTATAGGCTGGGAGGGGTGCTGGCAGTCACAAAGGAAGAAAGAGACTTGGGCATCATCATCACTGATGACCTGAAATCATCCAAGCAGACCTCTAAAGCAGTAGGTAAGGCTAGGAGGATGTTAGGGTGTATAAGTAGGGGTATCACAAGTCATAAGAGAGAGGTAATAATCCCTCTTTACAAGACACTGGTTAGGCCCCATCTGGAGTACTTCTTGCAGTACTGGAGGCCACACCTTCACAAGGACATTAACCAAAATGAGGCAGTCCAGAGAAGGGCAACCAAAATGGTGCAGGGACTGCATCAGAAGACATATGAGGACAGATTAACCAAGCTCAGTATGTATACCCTTGAGCAAAGGAGGGAGAGAGGGGATATGATCAAGACATTCAAACACCTTAAGGGCATTAACAAGGTGAAAGAGTCTAACATGTTTAAATATAAGAAAATAGCAGGACAAGAGGACACAGCATGAGATTAGAGGGAGGCCGATTAAGGGGAATGAGAAATACTTTTTCACAGAAAGGGTGGTGGATGCATGGAATGGCCCACCTCAGGAAGTGGTGGCTATGAATACAGTGCAGGGCTTCAAACAGGCATGGGATAGGCATAAGGGAGCAATACAGATGAGTATGAATAGATAGACCACTGACAGAGCAAAGGCCAATGGCACATTTATAAGGTAGAAAAAGAAATGGGGAGACTGGATGGGCCTTGCGGTCCTTATCTGCCGACAACTTCTATGTTTCTATGTTTCTGTGTGTTGAATTGCAATGCCTTCCTATTGATTCAGTGTCTAGTTGTGAAAAAAATAATGTTTTTAAACCCACGTCTCATGGAAGCGCTCCGTATTCATTTTCGGCATCTGGCTGACTGGTCACGTGGGAGGCTAACAGGCGATGATGTAATCTGAGCGAGACATCCTGTCAAAAGCGTCGTAGTTTCACCTGTGTTCATTGTGTGTTTCCCCCAAGTTCATGAAAAAATAAATGCTTGTTTTACAATTTTATCTCCTTCCTTTGCCATTTTGTTGCTGAACTTGCCTACTATTGTGTCTTCTTGTCCCTTCTTCTGTGGTTTCCGAGCAAAAAGTAATCTGTGTGATATAAGGAAAAACCCTGTCCTGGAACCCTTTCTCTCTCTCTCAGAATGTTTATCCTGAGCGTGTATCCCATTGCTAAGCCAAAGGACTGGAGAGGTTCATGCATGTAGCATAATTGTGACTGTCCTTAATTAAAAATAAAATGTAGCATGAACTCTGTGTACATCACGTCTGATGCCCCCCTTCCCGGACCTCCTGCACTTCTCGTGTTCTTCCTTCTGTCCTGAAGTGAAAGTTATTAGCTAGTGTGCTTGTTTTATTTTCAGCTTTTGTGAATTGAGTGTGTGAGCAGTATACCCTAAGCAGACGCTAAGCAAACTGTGTGACTCTGTAAAGTACTCTGTTGTACAGTAGTAGTAGGGATCGCATTGACATTTTGATGTAGTCTGCAACTGTGTGTTCAGAGGCGTGTATTGAGCTTTTGGATGAACATAATTTACACTTGTGTTTGATTTAATTTCGAGTGCAATAATATTATGAATGGTTCTATCATCATTGAAAGGTTATGCAAAGTATGCTTTTGCTGCCCATGAATGAAAGACAATATGGATGCTGAAAACTACGTTCACCATGATGCTCCTCTTGATGGTTCTGTGTGAACATATGTAAAAATAAATTTGTAAGTGTCCTTTTTAATTTTATAATAAAACTAATTGTTTTACCCTGTGTCTGTCTCTTGTTTTTTTTTTGCAGCAATATTTTCTGTTGCCATGTACTGTGGTCCATGTGTACTGCTTCAACCTTTGACCTCCTGTTCTGATTTGGCGGGAATAGTGTACTGTTTTGACAGCTACCTCCTGTCAGTTGAAGTCCACTGATTTTCATATGTACTGTATTGAATCCTACTGTTTACTAATCATTTTCTTATTATTTATGACAGATTACCTGTGCACATAGTACTGAAATTCCTTTTTTTGGTGTATATTTTTCCTTTTTTGCCAATTTCTTTTCTTGATACTTACTTTGTTTGTGACAATGCCTTACTGCATGGTTTTTGGTTGTAAAAATGAAAGTCGAAAAGGATGTGGTCTACATTTTTTTAGTTTTCCAACTGACAAAGTTATCAGGAAAGCATGGATTCATTTTTGTCGTAGGAAGGATTTTAAACCTTCAAAATATAGTTGCATATGTTCTGCACATTTTGAACGTGCTTCTTATGACCGCGATCCTGAGAAGTTGGCATCACTCGGATGGCTGAATGCTTTGCCAAAGTTTAAAACAGGAGCTTTTCCATCTGTATTCATGCCACCATGTTCTGCTACTGCTAGCACCCCTACAAAGAAGTCAAGGAGTGTAGTGAAGAAGCACCAATGAATACAGGTACACATATAAGGTTTACTAACTTGATTTCTGACAAGTAAGAAATGTATGATAGACGGAAGCAGATTGGTCAGTGGGCAGTGGGAAGGGGTTTCAAGCACTTGCAATAATAAATGAAAGACTTCTGATTGTCTTTCCATTATACATAGTACCTCTGTGTAAAACAAAAAGTGCAGGCTAGCCGGCCCACTGGCACAGTGGTTGGATTTCTGTCTGCGTCGCCAGAGACCAGTGTTCAGGAAAGACAGCCGTGTCACTATATAATTTAACATAAGTTGCAGGGATGATAATTACCTTCTACACAGTTGCACCCAGGTCTGACAGAGAGAAAATAGTCAGGAGCATCTTGCTGACCTGGGAACTGTCCCGGGGCATAGCATAGGGAAGGGAAGGTGCTGAGGTGGATGGGTCAGTGAGTAGGAAGACCTGGTGGAATGTGAGAGCCCTTGTTTTTTTTTTTCAACTTTCTTTCGCTCCAGTCGCAGCTCGTGAGGACCTCCCTCAGGCAGCTGGTCCTTGTCCTGCCCGCCTGAGTCCCCCTCCGGACTGTACCTTCCCTGTGTCCCCCACTTGCAGCTGGAACCCTCGGTTTAACCCGCCCTAGGAGGGTAGCCGTATGCCTCATTGGCTTCTTGTGATTCAGACTCCAGCTGCAGATAGGTGCCAGGGGAGGATATTGGAAGGTCAGCCGAGGCGAAACCCAGTGGAGGACATGGGGGACCAGGGCCGTTGCCTGCCCCACCAACCGGAATTTTCCTGTGTTTTGATCCTCTCCCTCCAGTGTGTGCACATTCCTGATGCTTGGCGCACGGCAACCCTGCCAGAGTCAGGTACGCTATGGTTACGTGCAGGTCGCGCAACTGCAGCACCCCCAGTCTCCAACACTGTGAGCTGTGGGGTGGGTAGGGTGTATGTGGCAGATGTAACATAGACTTGGGATATTTGCAGACATGATTATGATCAAAGCCTATGAGGGTACAGCACGTGTAGAAGGGATAGGGTGTAGGATATGGTGAGAGTGGGGTAGCTTTTATCATTCGTGGTGGCATAGGTATAAGCATGGTTGAGGAAGCAGGGGATTCAGTGGAGGCATTATGTGTCACCTTGCAGGCTCCATGGAGGAAGAAGGTGAAGACGTGTGCCATATATAAACCACCCGGGCAGGGGGAGGAGCAGAAGGATGTCCTGGTGGCTTTCCTTAGGGTTCAGTGTGGTAGTAGTGAGGGCATATGCCGTGAACATTCTTGATGTTGCCATGACATCTGAAAACTTCTTGAGCTGCACTGTTGAGGTTTACAATGATGTCATTGCAACCTCTGGAAAAGTTTACAGCGTGGTTATTAACCAAAGTCTATACATTATCCTTTATATTAGCTGCTATTTCTAATTTTGTTGTTTGTATATATAGTCATGTATTGTTGTGTCGTGTATAGTACAGTGCTGTTCTGTATAGAATTCCATCACTTTCAAAATGCTGTTGTGTCAGACTTCCAAATGTCATGGAATGTCATTATACCCTACCGTGGTAGAATAGCATTCTGGAATCTCAAGAAACAGCATGATTAAGTTTTCTTTTGAAATCAGATTAACTCATGCACACATATGTCACACAGTACTATACACAATGCAAAATTCAGGATGAGCTACTCTATGTAGAATTGTGGTGTTCTGCCACCTCTGTGTTCTCAGTCTCATGGATCTCTCAAGGTCTGCTGTCATGGTCATATCGGATCAGAACACTGTATGGCAGAACATAGTGGATGTGCATAGTTGCCCATCCAGTATCCTTCATGTATTTATTGAAGTGCTAGAAGTACAGACAATTACAATCTGTACATCATAATTCTTATTTGAAAACTTTATTTACAACAGTTTCTCCAGTTACTGTTTCCTGCTGACGAAAATCATTCATCTGCACAAAATGAAACTAATGTGAAGTCTCCAAATGACAATATTGAATCAACCTGTAATATGGAGGAATCAGCAGCTGTGACTAATAACACCGAATCATTTTGTTCATCTATTGATACTGAAGACAGCTGTCTTGAGATGTATGTTTCATGTGAGCAATTGAATAGTAGTGCCTCTATGTCTGAGATCATGAGATCACACACAATTTTCGGTTGCGATGCAGATCCTGTTTCTAATTCTGACAATGTAAAGGCAAACAGAAGTGTGCAGTGTCAGGCAAACCTAAAACCAACATAGCGCACACGCCGAATCGAGGTATCAATCCCAGATGTCCAGGTGAAGCAGCCAGTACAGATGTGTTCTATCGCCATCCAATGCTCCATTGAAGAGGATGAACATGTCATGGCATGTCAAGCTAATGCGTTGCAGTCTGATGAAGACTCAAGTGACATGAAACAGGAAAATACAAGTTGTGTGTATGACTGTGATCCGGACTATAATCCTTCGGATGACGAAGATAATGGTAATGATTCCTCAGACAGTGATTGTGATCATGTAGAATCATCGACAGTTAGTCATGAATTTGGCAAAGCGGATATTAACATTGCAGATGAAAGATACTTCTTGGTATCAGAAAGTCTTGCTAAGCTGTTTGCAAGATGTCGCAAGTGCAGAACAAAAACAGAGTTCTTTATCAGTCTCATAATTGGAACAGTGATTGTTGTGCAGGCTACATGTCGCCACTGTCACATTCATACATGGGACAGTCAGTGTACCTCAGGATTGATGCTGTTAGGTAACATTATGTTGGCAACTTCTACGTTCTGTAGTGGTGTCATGGCAGCAAAAGCACAACGCTTGCTACAAGGTCTAAACACACCTGTTTTTTCACGTTACCTACCATAATATTCAACGATCGTATATTGTTCCTGCTGTGAAAGAGGCATGGAGTGTGCTGCAACAGTCTTTGCTACAGTCTTGCAGTGATACACCCTTTGCATAGAGTGGAGATGCTCGCTCCTACTCTCCAGGACACTCAGCAAAATATGGGTTAAATACCGACATGGACCTAAAGTCAAAGAAAGTGATTGATTTATAGCTAATTCAGGTATGGCTTCAAATTATCTGTCTAATGTTAGCTCTTGAACATTTTTTTGTGTGTGAACTGATATGTACAGTCTTCATGTAACCAGTAGGTGGTGCTATCTCAAGGGCTACTACCCCTGCCTGCTTGGCTAGTAGCAGGTTAAGGGGCCTAGGTTCTATAACGGGTGCCTCCAACCAGAGGTCAGAGTTGGTAGTGGTCAAGTTAACCTGGGCACAGCACTCTGGGACACTGTAACCACTCTCCTTCTCCTCTAGTGGCCTGAATACTGTACAGTGATCACTTCCATAATACCCCTGATATACCTTGCAAGTACCCACACCGATTGCACTTACCACCAGGGCTGGCTTCTCCGGTTCGACTCTGGGGACCCCCTGTAAAACAATATTAGACAGAGCAAATAGCAGCAGTACAGTACTTCGAGCACAAATTGAAACCTCAGTCAGGTTGAATTCAGAAAAAAGGTAGATTCGGTTCGATTTATTCAGGGGATTGCAACAAGGGAGGGGCGTAATCAGGTTAATTAGCTTAAATACTCTATCAATCACACAGCTGTGCATGCACTCAGAGTCCCTAACACAGTCACACTATCTGGGTACCCAAGACTGGACACAAGATGGACGAATATCGAGACAGCAGTGGTTACTCTGGAATGCCAGGAGAAGCAGGGCCCACACAATTTGCTAAGGCATCATTCCTGTTCAAGCGTGGAGCAGGGGGTCGATCCCCGGGTACGTCTCTCATCGATGGCTCTTCTCTGTGCAGTAGGGTAGTTTGGCAGGGCCCTCGTGGCTTTTTTATTGGTTTGTGTTCTTTATCTGTTTATCCCCTTATGTACTCCAGAGTCCCCAACGTGTTTGGGCAGCCATGGTCCCGACTTAATTTATACTGACCCTCACTCGAGACCTCTGTTCTCACACCTGAAGCTGACCATGATAAACCCTCATATCCATTCGATGGGGTGTTTCTCTATTTTGATGGTGAAGGGAGCTGTGCAGGTGGTCACTGGCACACTAAGTATTCGGACTGAGTAGCTGATGAGGCGGAGTTAACTCCATGGAGGAGTTTTGTTTGCATCAGGCTTCTGCAGTACCCCCAGTCTCCACTGGGTCCCACTTGCGAGCGAGGCAACCCCGCAACACACCCAAGGAGATGAGAGCAGTCAGTCAGATGCTCAGTTTCTGTCCTCCTCCCTGCCAACACACGGCACCTGAGGAGTCTGTTTCTGAACCTGGGTCAATGTGAGGTGTCCAGACATGCTTGGAACCTAAACATACTTGGGTATGCTACATTCACAAGGGATAGGGTGGATGAAAGTGGATGGGGGTTGCTTTTATTGTTAGTGATAGCATAGGGACTAAGGCACAGACAGAGGAGGGTTACAAGCAACAGTACATTGTCTTCCTCTTATCTGTCTAGCTATTGTATCATTGCTGCTTGCTGTCTCATGCATTCTTTACTATTCCTAAGTGCAATAGTTATAAATCATTGTCTTTGCAGAGCACTGAAGTGAAAAACTCTACAGCGATGGAGCTGGAAGGGTTAATTCGAGCACTACATTTCCTGCAGGAGAATGGATGCACTGTTGAGCAACTTGTAACCGACAGACATGTGCAGGTCAAGGCCTACATGAAACGCCAGCATCCTGATATTACCCACTATTTTGATGTGTGGCATCTCTCCAAAGGTACTCATCAGTGAATGCAAACATATGTAAACACAAAGCAATGGGCAAGTTAGCCTGTCAAGTGACCTTGTGTATTTGTTTCACAGGGATAGGGAAAAAACTAGATGCTGCTTCCAAGAAAAAGGGATGCTGCATTATCCAACCGTGGATAAAATCCATAACCAATTACCTGTTCTGGGTGGCCAGCAGCAGTGGGACTGATACTGATCTGATGCAACAGAAATGGCTCAGTGTTTGAACCATATTGGCAATATACATAGTGGACACGGTGAAAAGTTTCCAGATTGCATGCACGGGGAAATTCAGAAGCCCAAAAAGTGGATAGAGAAAGTTTTTTTTTTTAATTCAATACATTTTGTTACTGTATTGAAATCTGGTGCTGTACTGTAGCCCAATTAATGTATTTCTTTTCTTTCCTCATAGGAACAATAGTACATAAAGTTATGTCAGACACAATATCAAATTCATACCTTTTGAGGGACCTTAAACAGATCTCTCCTTTATACCAAACCTATGGCCTTGAAGTGTTTCATAGTTTGGTGTGCCATTTTGCACCAAAATTCTTTCATTTTTTCTACAATACCATGTATGCAAGGTATTAAAGATGCATTTTTATTTGTGATGTGGAGTACACTGCTAAACAAAAACAGTACTAACTTTGATGACTCATATACCTTGGTAACACACTAAAATATGTTACTACTTGACCTTTTCCATAGACATCTTCTTGCTGGTTTGCATTACAATGAAAATGCTGATCGTACCACTGCCACTACTCAGCAAGGGGAACTGCAGTACCGCCTGGCATATCCCAAGGCTAGCAGGGAAAAGGAGGCAGTTGTGAAGCCTGTCAGAAATCCACCTACATTTGGTAATTAGAGATAAAGCACAACAAGGTGTGGGGTATTATAGGCATAATGACCTACGGAGATGGTGTTGTGCTGTGATATCATCTTGCATCATGTCGTTTGGGCCTGTTGCTGAATGCAGAGGCTTCACAACAGTCAAGAGTGGATGTTATGTAAGCAGCAAGACATGGCGTGGTGACGGTAG
Source organism: Neoceratodus forsteri (assembly GCA_016271365.2). NCBI lineage: Eukaryota > Metazoa > Chordata > Ceratodontiformes > Ceratodontidae > Neoceratodus > Neoceratodus forsteri. Next base: position 1,213,904,180 of record CM057458.1, read on the forward strand.
TACTGAGATACATGCACAGCCAGCGGCGTAGTTCTGAAGGACACTTCAGGTGTCGCGCATTAAGCCTCTGGGTGCTTACATAACATTCATTCTTGAGTGTTGTGAAGCCTCCACATTCAGCAGACATGAAACAGATCCCAACTATCCATTGAATGCTGTTCATATTTCAACTTTCCGCTGCCTCTGTGATTTGCATAATTAACACTGTGGGACTGTAAATTGCCTTCTGCAGCTGCTGGAACACCTGTTTCTGAATCCTTGCTTGGTTCCTGTCCACCTGATCCCTGTCACAAACCTATCTGCTGTTTGTATTACTCTTGTGTCATGCATGAGGGCTGGCCACTCTGCCCACCTATCTCTGCATGCACCAGTACTTCAGGTCTTCCAGTCTGACTCCCCTGCGCATTACGTCAGCCACCTCAACCCTGCCCTTTTCATGGAGTTTGTCAGGCCTTACTCCTGTTGTTCTGCCTGCCCATGGGGTGTATATACCATCCCCATTTTCACCTGCTTCCCTCCATGAGCTTGCATGGGGCATTAAAGAGCATATTCCTGAACCCCCGCTCCTACCTGTAGCCAGGTACAAAGCAAGGAGTTATCTGGCAAAGTGGTAGTGATAGGTGGGTGATTTTTAAAGACTACTTGAAGTTATCTATATCTAAGTAAAGGCTGTAGCCATGATTGTGATGGGAATTAGGAAATAGGTGGCTTGTGAATTCTGTGACTTGCATTGGTTCGAAGGGACTTGTTTTACCTAGTGGACGTACTCTCTTACTGCAATTTTCTGTATTGATGATTGTTACAATATGGTCAGACAACACTTGGTACTTCATTTGTAACATATTTGTCATTGCCTTCACAGGATATGTACGTGATATACGGTCAAGGGTTCTTACACTAAGAGAACAGTACCCATCATACCAACGTGCCAGGCAGCTGTATAGTGATCAACCTGTCCCAGAGCCACTGTCATCCAAGTTTGGAGATGTTGACAACCAGGCATCGATTGAAAAACACAGGTCTCGTTTTCCATGTTTGCAGTGGTATTCACTTACATGTAATTAGGAACTGTGACTCATGTGAGCGAGTAGCCACCAGCATTTGTCTAACTGGGCCCCCCTTACTGATCCCTCGACAGAAAGGTCAGCTTTTGCATGACATCTGTATGGGAAAGTGGTACTGTATATAGCACATGCATTTTCAATGCTGTTACACATATATAGTTGATAAAAAATAAAAAGAACACTTCAAGTTCTGGCACCACAGTAAATGTGGCTCATGTTATTTATTTTGCTGAATAACAAAGTACTGTGACAAAATACAGTTGTGTATGGAAAGAGTTGATGGCGAAAAAAAATACTGAACAATTTGTTATAGTACATTCTGTACTTAAGAAAAAGCAAACATTTACTGTTCTTGAAAATGATTTCTTGTTATTGAAATATTGAATTTAATGTTCATGTTTTAAATGGCAAAATAAATAAGGAAACATAAAAATGCTTCAAATGTTTCAACATTGCAATGCATAGAATACCAATGGCCTGTTGTGGGTAGTAGTTCCATTGTCTTAGGCGAGATCACTGATCACATGACATTTTACACCCATGGAAAGGGTTTATAATGGGTATAGCAATGAAGAAGCATTGAATTTTTAACTCTCTTCAGTATGTATGCAAGAGGGGGTAGTGCGACGCAATGGAGGGTGGGTGGGTTGCAGTGCAGGCTATTGAGGGTACAATGTACATAAGCAATAATATCATCCAGGGTAGTCAGTATTGGACTGTAAGGCAGCGCCCAGGTGCAGCATGAGTCTCAACAACAAATGTTGTGGTACTCATTATGCCACTGGGTGGTCCAGTATTGCACAATAACGACAACTCTGGAGGGTATTATTGCACTTATACAATGGGCAGTGTGAGACAAAAATCAGTTCCCTAAAAAATGTTAATAAAACATCACTTTAAATTAACTTTTGTAATACTATACTTCCTCCGCCTACTTTCCAATTTTTATTTTTTGGTCTAGGGACTGTTGTTATGCTGGAGGGTCTGTACTTTATTTTAAAAAAGTTGCTCATTACTGACTCGTTGCAGTAATAAAGAATGATAAAAAAATGCTTTACATTGTACACATTGGAGGTATGGGGAGATCAGGAGCAAAGGTGTTGGGGGTGAACTTTGCTGTCCACTGACTCACTAGCTAAGTGAGGGGTGAAAACAATGGCAACAGTTCAGTCAGAAAAATCTGGGTTCCCAAGGATAAGGTATGAGTTTTGTTTCACCAAAATCCAACAAAAAGCTGCAACCGGACAAAGTGGTGTTTAAAAGCTTGCAGATACTAAATCTGATAATTACTGTATATGGATGCACTTATGCCGGGATCAATGAACAACCAGGGCCACTGTAATATACAATATCAACTGTGAATCAAGTGAATTACATTGTAGTACATCAAGTCTCAATGGACAACAGCAGCCGGCATGTGACACTTTGATGTGACCTGTTCTTAAAGCCTATAGAAAAACTTTACAGTAAGTGAAAACACATATGTACTGTGTATACAAATTATCACATGGCTATATGTCAACTCAGTAAACTTATACAAAATATAACGTGTATACGTCAATTCTGTGAACTCATGGCAATACACATTACCAGAACAACAGAGTTAGTCACAGGCATGAGCAGAACTGGAATGTTCACATTGCAATCGGTAGACAGCAGCAACGGAACAAAATGTCAAGGTTCATTCAAGTTCATTAGCCAGTTCTTCAATCGACTACAGAAGACGGTGGCTTGAAACCAGTGTAATTGTCCGAAGGGAACACTGTGCAGATTGCTGTGACTGCACATGCGGGAAGTACTTTACGATTCCATTTCACCAGACGCTGCCAGATCCATGTCACGAATCGACGGTATGCAACATATCTGTATGTTCTAGAAAAAACAGAACAAAAAATATAATGACATTCCAAATCTGAAGACATAACATGGCAATATAAAACACCATATGTATAGGGGATATGACATTGTCTGGCTCGTGATATCATATTTATTTTCACTTGAGGAAAATGACATTAGGAAATATCACGAGTGGAAAAGCCACAAATTACATATATTGATATAATTGCCATCAAGTGAAGTTAAAGTTGATATCTTCAGTCAGGCCATGTCATGTTACGTTTATACGAAATAAGTTTTGGGCACCATGAAGCACAACACCCCCCAAATAGTGCATCACATATTCCCCAACCAAAGATAACATTATACATAGTGCATGAGTGGTGAACTCATTGAGTACATAAATCATGACACCCCTGCGTGGGTATCCAGTGAGGGTTACCAACCAGTGACCCCACGGCTGAACCACCCATGGCATGCTGGTAGGGGATGACCAACTCCCCCACTTAGACTGAATATGCACTTGGTGGTCCCCTCTGTAGTCGGCGTGGACCAAACTCGGATGGCCATCAATCCGCAGTGACTGAGGTGCTCAATTGTTTTCCCTTTTGTGCCTCTGAGGCAGGGCGTGCAATGCCAGCAGAGGGAATACTGCACACATGCATCCGCACAAAGCATGCCAACCAGCTGTCCCGCCTACTGTCCCCAATCTAACATGCCAGATGAGTTAGCACCAAATCTTCACTAGGTGTCAGACTATGCCAGTTTCTGTGCCACAACCCACCCTGGAAGAGGAGAGCTGTCCGTTCCATGCTCCATCACCTACTGACCACCGGAAATCCAAGCTCGCTCCCAAACCAGGGTCCACAACGTGACACAAAGTGCAGCGACCAGCACCTCAGTCATCAGTGCCAGCAGGCTGACTATAAATAATTATTTTTCACTTAGAACACCATTTATTTAGACAGCACGGTGGCACTGAGGGTGTAAGAGCTCCAGCCCTTACACACATGCTGCCTTAGCATATCTTCCCCCCTCCCATTTGGAGAACTGTGGGATCACAGGACTTCTCTCCAGATTCCATTACTGTGTGTCAGGCAGTGCAAATGGCTCCAAAAGAGAGAAAGGTTATGGAGTATGGGAGGTGCATCCATTCTACGCTTGAAGCAGCTTGCCCTTTTTTTTTTTTTATCGCATCTCTATTTCTGCTCCTTCCTGTGGAGCGGATCCCTCGCGATCTCTGGCTGCTGACACCCACACCCCCCCGGCCTGATGTGGCACCCCCACAGGGCCGGCCTTTAATCGCTCATGCACCCTGTATGCAGGATCCTCTCAGGTACTGGGGGATGCCAGGTGTGGCCATCTGCCACAGAGATTGCGCTCTGCCATATTCCGCTAGATTTTAGTGTTCCATGAGAGCCAGACGTGCAATGGCATCAAGGCATTATATGCCGACACCTGCCATGCTCTCCCCCTTATTTCTGCTGCCCACTGCTGCGCCACCGGCCTCCACCAGCTGTCGGCTACAGTGCGCTGCAGTGCCCCAGCCCTCTCCAGAGGGAGGAGAACAGTCGTGGGATGCTCAATCCTTCCTCTCCCCTGCCAACTCCCAGTGGCCCGAGCCCATTCCTGAACACAGGTCGCTGGCATGGTGCGAGGTGTGGCATCCAGCGCCTCAACCCTTAGCGCCACCGGGCCGGCTGTCACTTGGCCTTTTCCTTGTTCTGATGCTTCCCCACACCCCCAATAGATGTAAGTAAGTTAGGGCAGTCAAGGAGCGGAGCACATCGCAACATGCAAGCGTTGCATATCATGGCAAAATTCCTAAGGCCCACCTCATGCTGTCCAGCTGCACATCCACCCATGGTCAACCAGGTGATGATAGCACAGCAGGACATGTAACCCACCCTTCCCATATGATGAGAGCAGCCTGTGTATGTTCTATCCTCATCCCCCGTCACCGCACATGTATCTCCTTCACATCCACCACTCGTGAGTTGCAATGGACTTACCACGCACATGTGGACATAAACATGTTGTCGTACTGCAATGTATTATCTGTTACTGCAATATAGCACAATATGGTGGTGAGATGGCATGATTTAACCATGTATGATGTGGCAGTTTGCTTTCTATGCCATTGAGCAACTAGGCAAAACACAACATGCAATCCTTGCGAACCTCACAACGTGATGTGGCATATTGCTTAAATACAATGTTGGATATAGAGAGTTCTCATTACTTTTTTATAATATGTGTGCTAGTCAGGCATGTCTGTTTCCTGGAGATGCAAAATAGGCAGGAGTCAGCTTTCAAATCTGGTATGTGACTGGCAGGCACTTGTCATGTGGGTGACACCATGAATTACACCAATCATACTGAAGACCTGACATGCAAATTGGACCATAATGTATGCAAGGCACAAATGGGGTAATTTACAAGTCATTATGGCCCTAGTTGTGTTGTGCAGTACAGCCCTGCAAAATGCACCTGGCACCCAGCACAGCATGTGGTGATGTCAGTGGAAGTCTTTTGGTTCCCCCCTGAACGTAACCAGACTCACCAGCAATGTTCGAAAAATGATCACCCTGGTAGTGTAGTGGTCCCCCACTCACTCCCTGTAGCACAGATTGCCTTGATAGAACAAAGTTGAATCTCACTTGCAGTCTACTGACACCTCCTTCATGCCCAGAGCCACGCAGACCATAACATATTACAGTCCATGCCCAGTGGTAGTCGCGCGGTACATCCCCCCCCCCCGAGACCAGAACCATATACAGAAAAGCAACACCAGTCCCTCATACTCCAGTGGTCTCCCCTCCACAAGCAACAATCCATGGCATTATATCACACATTCATTCTCCCTGGTACTGTACTGGTGTCCCCCTGAATCCAGAGCTCTCTTTGAATGCACCCTCAGTCACTGGGAGTCCAGCGGTAACACCCACACTGCCCATGTCCACAATCGGCAGTGCACCGTATACCATAAATCGGTGGTGGTCCAGTGACCCCCCCTCCACCCTCACCGGCCCCCCTGCATACACAGCATCCCTCCTCCCTCATTGGCGGAAGGCCGCAACCCGCCTGCATATCGCACGGCCTCCTGCTGAATGACAGCGTACAGTAAGAATTGTAAGCCAATTGGTTCAATGGTCTTGCAGTGCGTACTGTACATGTCACTCTCAAATATGTGAATGGTAGGACCACAACATTACCGGGGAAGATTTATCTACTCTAACCATGGTGATTGGAGGTATGGTGGGGGGAACAGTAGACCAACAGTATTCATATGTCTGTTTGTGGACGGTGTTCTGGGTAGTCAGGTGGGCACCCACATCTGGTGGCGCCTGAGTTGCACTGTTACCTCTACCAGCATACCACAATATCCCATTTCCCTTTGTCTTGACCAATCCAACCCCGATTTGAAGCATATTTTTTATAGACAACAATCTCTGCCGATAGTCCAATTTACTGTACTGCTACACTTTCAATAACAATATGTCCCCTCATCTCCTACCTAAATCTTCAATGTACCAGTCTCGGGAGCACTCAATCTATTATACACATACTTTTACTTGTCAGTCAGTACTGCTACGGTCCAACCCAACTCCATAACAATGAAGCACAATACACGTGCAATGTGAGACACCCCAACTGTAAAAGGCAAGACCACACACCAAATAACCAACAAAATTAATAAAATATGTTTTATTTCTCATTGAGTGGTGTCCCATCATCAAAAGGCCCCTCCAACTCAAAATACTCCACAAAGGATACCTCGATTACTCTGGGATCCAGGCAGTTCACTTGGAAAGTGTCAATGTCAGTAACACAGCTGGCATCTTCGTTCTCCATAACATCACTCACAACAACAACTTCCGAGCAGCAAACACATTCTAGATCCATTGCCATTGCTGCACAGTGACCGCAAGTGCACCTTTGGATAAAAATGAAAAAAAAAAAATAAGCAACCTTTGATTCGCTGCATCCCACACAGATCTTAAATAATTACAAAACCACTGCCTGGCCAACTATTCATAATCAGTGTATTATGTCAAAAAGGGAGTTTGATTCCTTGTAAGCTAGAAACTGATGCTCAACAGGTTCATGGTAGTTGGGAAAACGATATGACATGACACACGTTATGCATACCATTGTTCACTATCTATTTTTTATTGTCTGTCTTGTTATGTGTAATCTACAGGTTCAAGAACGCAGTTCTACTACAGTGGGGTAGAATCACATTCCATGACTTTTGCAAATGTGGTACAACACCATTTTGAAAGGGATGGAATTCTATACAGAACAATACTATGCTATGCAATACAGCACTATTCTATATAGAAATCCATCCATTTTAAAATACATTTGTACCACAGATCAAAGGTCATGAAATGTGATTGTACCTTTCTGTTGTACAGCACCATTGTAGAACCTCTACTTACTTCACTTGTCAGTTTCACTGTGAAACAGAAAAAAGAAATGCATACAGCAATGAACACTATAGAAAAACAGGTTAAGCAAAGTTATGCATAACCAGTGTATTCTGCAGCCTCTGGATTCTGATTCCCATGGACCTCTCCAGATTCACTCTTGAGGTCATAGGGAATCATAACCGCTCTGTCGCAGAACACACCGGTTGCGCATAGTGGCCCATCAAGTACGCTCTATATGTTGGCCGCATTCAAATTTGTAAACAATCACAATACATGCATGCAAGGGTCAAACGTGATGTATGTAGTCCTTATCAAAACAACACACATTTAGTTCACATTGATATGTAACATAAAACAGAACAGGTGGCAGAGATGCTTATAGGGATGGTAACATTAGGGAGCAGTGAAAGACTAAAGCAGGGAAACTGAGGCTGAATAAGAAGAAGGGTGGTTGTGCAGAGAAGGACAGTGAAAAAACAGGGATAGTGAACCAATACTTCTGCTCAGTATTCACAAAGAAAGAGGAGGGTGAGGTAAGTAATAAAGTCAGAATAGCCAATCTGGATAATGGGGGTTGATATCATTCCTTTCACAGAAGACAGGGTTGTGAAACGACTCCTACAAGTGAAGGTGGATACAGCAACGGAGCATAATGGGATTCACCCAAGAATTCAATAAGAAGTAAGGTGAGAGCTAGTAACGCCACTGACTATCCTTTTCAACAATTCATGGGAGGATGGTGTGGTACATGTGGGGTACAGGAGGGTGGATGTGGTAACCCTTCATAAAAGTGGGAGCAAGACTGGAGCAGGAAACTATACACCTGTCAGTTTTACCTTAGGGGTAGAGAAACAGAGGACATCACTTGTGAAGGAAACTATTGTTGAGTACCTACACACCACTTTGCCTTTTGATGTTTCTCCTGCCTCCCCCAGTTTTGCTAATTATGCTCCAATACTACTCTGCAATACCCATACACAAACTCCATCGTCTATAAAATAATACATTCCATCCCTTCACAGTCTTCCCCCCAAACTCATCTGCCTGAACTTGCTGCAACAGCAATCAGATATAATCTTCTTTGCCTTACCCAGGAGTCAACTGCCACATGGGGTACCACAATAAATGCTGTCTCTCAATGCCCTATCAGGTAAATCAGTCCATGCTGCAGCAAACAAATAGTAAACTCGGCTTACGTGAACAATTACTTCAGCATAACCAGCGGCTGCCATTTGCACTGCATCTCACTAGTGATGCCATTACCCTCCACCAGCAGCATTCAAAAAAAAAAAACAGACAGTCGCACTATTAGGCAATTACCATGCATCTGCTGGCTGGATGTATCGTCCGTTTTTCACAGCGAGGTGCCCAGTCAAAAGAGCTGGCTCATCGTCATCGGATGAATTGCTCCCTGTATCTCCGACGTTAATTTCTTCCACATTGGCATCAGGCTCATACAGGTAGGGCTGGATCCCTACATGTAACTCAAACTCCAGTGACAGATCAGATTCAACATCAGCCATCTTCTATAGCTATCTGGGCGCACATCAACACTTCAGTCGCCCAGATGATGTCATTGCATCATGTGTCCGCTACAGCTAATTAAGAACAGTCTGGAGCACAGCGCGCGGGTGGGGCTCAGTAAACGGCCTAAAAAATAAGGTAAACACCTTTCAGTGAACATTTCTAACACAGCAACATGTTACAATGTGAGTTGAAGTACTACAAAATGTATTAAATACAACTGAAAATACCAAATCTATTTATGTTCCCTTTAATTAGGCTGCTGATCTGCTCTGTTGAGGCTCTCACTCCCAGCAAGCATAAATTATGTGTCCAAAAAAAAACACCAGTCTCTCACTCTGGCAGATTTTCAATCTAAAAAATGTGTGCAACACCACCTATATGGAAGCTCTCTTACTACCTCCCCTCAAATTAACAGGCAGAAGAGGAGCAGTCAATCTACTATAGAGGAGCAGCTCTTTAACCACAGTCCACAAAAGGAGCACATCCAGCTGGAAATTTAACCTGCAGTTAGAGCTTCGCTAAATGACCAAGGCTGGGGAGTGCTATCCCCTTCAGAAAATTAGGACCCCAAAAGAAAGCCCACCGGCCACCAATTAGGGGACTCCCTCAGTAACCAGGGTCCTATCACCCTCTAATCACAGAACCCCTGCACCCTACCTGGGGGCACTACCCAACCACCTCAACAAACTTCAACAGGCCAGTAGAAGCATCTGCAATGACAACAATGACACAACTGAGACCCTAGTTAAGGGAGGGAGGAAGCCGCCACAGCCCCGTGAAGATCAGTGGAATCAGTGGAATTATGACCTGATTACCCCAGTCGTCCTCCAACAACCACCTGGCCAGATCCCTTCCCTGCAGGGGCCCCCTGGCCTCTGGCAAGAGGCTCCCACAGCAAAACCCTCACCACTCGAGACCGCACTCAGCCTCCCCCACACCAAGGAACCCAGCGTCCAAAGTCCCAGTCTTCATACAATAACTGAAATGGCAAGACTCCCAACAAGTTCTCTGAACTTATATAGTGCCTGAACTTATATAATATCTCTGAAAATAGCATCTAATGCATTAAGGCTATTTAATTCAAAATTGGGAAAAGAAACAGTCAAAGGAATTGTTAGGGTCTTAAATGCAAAATTCAAGGCTAGTATCTTGTACGCAACAGAAGTATGGGGTGGCACCAACCTGAAAGACCTTGAATGCATTATCAATAAATTATATTGCTTTATTTTGATGGTACCACAACCCGTAGCTTCTGAAATCTTAAGGATGGATTTGTGACAATTTTCACTGGAAACAATGGTATTGGAAAAGTGTATACTATTTATGCTTGGACTTTTCCAACTCCCTGAAACTAGGATGCCTAGATGGTGCCTGGAAGAGGAAATTACTTCACAAGTCTTGGTTTTACTTCTCCAAATATTAAATTGATTGAAAAGAACTTTATCCAGTGGGCTTGGGCTGTCTTCAGCATGAGATTTATTTAAGACCAAAAGAAAAAAATTTCTCTGATGGTGAAAAGAAGAACTAGGGACTTGGCAATAGCAAAAGATTCAAAGAGAATTCTGGAATTTCAAAAATTCAGGTGGTACAAAGAAATTAAACTAGTTCAACAGAACCATATCTGCTCCAAATTTCAAATCCTCAGCATAGGTGGTTAATCACAGGATTTCAGCTGGAAGTGTTGTCCATAGACGCCAAGAAGGCATTTGACAGCATAGAATGGGAATATATATTTGAGGTTTTGTGATGGTTTGGCCTGGGTGATCAGTTTGTTGGGATGGTTCAGGCACTATATAAGGCACTGGAGGCATGCATCCTTGTCAACGGGACCCTTACTGATAAATTTCCCTTACACAGAGGGACCAGGCAGGGGTGTCTCCTCTCCCCATTCCTGTTCATGTTGGCTATTGAACCACTGGCAATCAGAATCCGTGAAGATTCTAGAAAATGGGGGGGGGGGGCAAGGGAGATCCAGGTGTCACCATAAAATAATCCTATATGCAGACAACCTGTTATTGTATATAACAGAGCCAACTGAGTCAATGCCCATCTTACTACAAGTGATCTCTGACTTTGCCACATTCTCCGGGTATGAAATAAATCTTAGTAAATTGGAACTGTTGTCTATAGGAAGGCTCTCGGGGGGAGGCGATAGGGAAGACTGGAGCATGTCTCAGGCTTCTTTAAGTATCTGGGTATACATATTGGTAGAGATTTGGGCTCCTTGAATCAAAAAAAAAACATGCCCCTTGTTAATACTGTTACAGTATAAGGGACTTGGTTCACTGGAGGGCACTCCCTGTTTCCTGGTTAGGTCATATTAACCTGATCAAAATGAATATCCTCCCACAGTTGTACCCAGTGCAGATGTTCCCAATGGGACTCAAGAATGGATTTGAGTCACCTGGACAAAGCGTTTGCTGCCTTCTATTGGCAGGGTGGGCAAGCTCGTATGAGACTACAATGCCTTAGAATTGACACCTCTAAAGGAGGTTTAAATTTCCCAGACCTAGAAGGTTATCATCTGGTGATCCAACAGAGGTATATACAAGACTGGGTGAATCAACCCTCTGCAGCCGATTGGTTAGATCTGAAAGAGATGCTGTGCCCAGGTCGATTATCAGCATACCTGGCTGGAGGGGTGCACAAAGTGTATAACAATTTGGGCTCATCTAATCCCTTGGTGGTATGGGTGATAGAGGCCTGGGATCAGCTTCGACGCCATAGGGGCGCTATGGAGGACAATACGCTTTCGGTTCCCATGGCACGGAATCCCTTTTTTTAACCCGGTCTATTTGACAATACATTTAAAGAGTGGGAGGAGAGAGGGATAGTATGTCTGGTAAACCTTTATACTAATGAGGGGGTATGCTGCTTCTCTGATCTGCAAGGGAATACAGGGCTCTCACGCATTGTGTCATTCAGCTGTGTGCCATTTAAGTTGGAATGTTACCTCTGTTTCCAGGTGAAGAAGCCAGGGGCCTAATAGTCCTCTGAGCAGCCACCTGCTGACTCTCTCATGTCCTTAACATGTGCTTCTGTGGCAGCATAGGTGCCTTTGGCACCTGTGTAAAGACATCCACACTTCCCAGGTCGTTGATGGCACTCAACTGTGCCTCATGCCTCAGAACCCACATCAAAAGCCATCTGAGGCATGGGATAATTTAGCATTACTGCACAACCTGCTGTGTGTTATTGCATAGTTACAATTTACAATGTGATCCCATGGGAATTTTATATTGCACTTCCTAGGTGGCTAAAGGCACTCGGCTGCACCTCATGTCTCACCACCCACCTGGGGCATGCAGCAAGTTATCCTTCCACACACCCTGCCATGTGGTATTGTTCACTTAAAATTTGTAATGCAATCTTATCACACTTTCCAGGTGGTTGACGGCACCCAGCTGTGCCTCGAGCCTTACAACCCACCTGGGGCATGCAGCTATTTAGCATTGCCACACACCTTGCTGTGTGTTATTACTTACTTATAATTTACAATGTGATTCTAGGAGAATTTTATAATTGCACTTTCCAGGTGGCTGAAGGCACTCGGCTGTGCCTCATGCTTCACAACCCACCTGGGACATAAAGCGGTTTAGGATTGCCTCACACATGCTGTCATGTGTTATTCCTTACTTACAATTTACAGTGTGATCCTATGGGAATTTTTTAATGCACTTCCCAGGTGGTGTGCAAGTGTGCATGTGTATCCATGGCTATAGAAGCGCTGGGCCATGATGATGGATGTCTCTTATGTCATGTGGAAAGAGCTGTATGTTGTTTGTCTTAGCTGATGATGGATGTCTGTGGTTACTTGTGTTGCCTTGCTCCTTTTGGCTGCTTGGGGGGGGGGATGTGGAGTTAGTGTCAAAAACCCTAACATTGTGTTTCCATACTTTTATCGCTTATGCCATACTTCCAAAAAAGTGAAAAAAAAAAAAAATTCCTGCCATTTTTTGCTGATTATAATTAAATGAAACACCACTCATTTGATACATATGTTTGTGCTCAACAATGTTCGTGCTCACAGTACCACGCTATCATTTTTCATTTTAAAGTTATCTGCATTTGAATATGGTTAGTACAGCTTATATAACATCTGCACAGCTGGGCACACACACACACACACACACACATATTCTGTTACAGCTGAGGCCCTGCGTGTTTGAAATTCCAGGCTGATCAGATAGATCAGTTTGCTATATATATATATATCAAAGGAAAGAGATGACCCAGGATCGGGTCGGCTGCTTCTTTTCAACTTCATGCCGTCTTCATCCAGCAAGCCAAAACTCTGTCATTATCAGCCTGAATGATGACTGGTGTGGCACTGACTTGCCCTTAAAATACTGCTTGGCATAGAACAGACAGTGTCACACCTCTCAAAACCAAAGTATCATATCAAAATGTTCAATGGTGAACACAACAACTTCTAACGGGAAAAATGATTTATGGATTCAGCGCAGTTCTCCTTTAACAGTTGTGAGATTGCCATGATGGAGATTTAGAATTGTAATTAATACTTCCATATGTCTCTTTCCTCACCGGCTCTCCTTCTGTTTTCCTCCCCTTCCCTCTCCTCCCTCTCCTCCCCCCTCCTGTTCAGTCTACTGAGTATGTTGCATTGACCTATGGCCTCTTCAGAAGTGGCTGCATGCCTTTATCAGTGTTTATTCACCTTAGCAAATCTGTGTCTGGGAGCATGTCTAGGGATATACCTCCTGTTTACCAGTCAAAATGGGCTCTGTTGTTTAAATCAGATTTTCTCCATAATAATTTTTATTTCTTCCATACTATTCCAAAATTGAGAAACAGTAAAACAGTGTACATAGAATACAGGAAATAGCATAATAAAATAGTACACAAATTATGCAATTAATGCTAATAAGATCTTTGTAAAAAATAACAAATAAGTAATTTCTAACTCATGGCAAAAAATTAGACTCATAAACAAGGTAATATAAATGAGCAACTTAGTAAATAACAGACAATAATACAAAACAAGAAAGAGTTGTTTAGTAGGATGCAAAATCTATTATACTAAACCAGATCAATTAGATCAGATCCTGAGGGGTTTATACTTAACAAAAAGGGTCCCCAAATATCAAAGAAGTGGTCTAGCCTATCAGAGAGCAAATAAGAAATTCTCTCCTTGTTTGCAGCATAGCTCATCATACTCAACCATTCAGGTAAAGTAGGTACCTTGGGGTCTTTCCAGTATTTTAAAATTAAGCGTTTAGCACAAACAGAAGCCACAGAGAGCCATAACATCTGTTGGTGCGTAAGCAGAGGGATAGGTGGGGAAATCCCTAAGATATATAACTCCGGGGAAGTAGGTATCGTACCAGAAAGACAAGAATTACATATACTGGCAACCTGCACCCAGAACTCTTTCAATTTAGGGCAATCCCACAGCACGTGTAATAGATTAGCATCTGAGGACTTACACTTTCAACAAGATGAATTAGGAGAGATACCCATTTCATGAAGCTCAGCTGGGGACATATAATAACGGTGAACAATTTTGAATTGAATAAGCTTACCTTGGACATCTTTACCCCCATAATAAGCATCATCCCAGGCAGAATTCCAGTCTTGGTCCTCTATTTCGGTGCCCAGTTCCAATTCCCATTTCTGTTTAGCAGAAGAGGTGAGACATGTAGTGGTAAGAGAAAAGGTGAGAGACTTGTATACAAGACTAACTCCCCTTCTGAGGGTGCATATTTTAATTAGTTGGTCCCATGTCTTACAACTAGGGAGAGAGAGAGCAACCAGCGAAAGATGATCAATAATTAGGTGGTGTAATTGCAAATAATAATGAAACTGGAGCCATGGTAGTCTACATTTGTCCTTAATTTCCTGAAAGGACATTAGAAGGCCTGATTCTTTATGAAAGATGTCACTAATGTGCTTAATACCAGCTTGTTCCCATACTTTATTAGGCAATGGGATTCCATGAGGAGGCAAAGAAGGGTTAGCCCAGAGTGGCATTATCTTGAGGGGTAGAGAGTTAGGATTAATGGCTTTATTCAACTTTCTTAATACCCTAAACGTATTACTTAGACAGGGATTGTTTTTTAAATCTATAGGGGTGGGTAAGTAAATATAATCCGAAAGACAGTAAGGTTTTAGCAAGGCAGATTCTAAACTCAGCTATAGTGGATAATGTGGTTCAGTTTCAGGGTTAAGTTGTAGATGCCCAGCAGATTGTTTAAATAAAAAGGCCCATTGGTACCACTCCCAGTGAGGAAGAGCTAAACCGCCAAGTTCATAAGGTGCACGCAGTTTGTTCAGGCTTAATCATGGTGGCTTGGTTCCCCAAAGAAAGGTCCTTATTAATGAATTTAGTTTACCAAACCATTTTTATGTTTGCTTGCACACATGTGCAAGAAACATAGTGCCATCATCAGAGATTTCGGAGGTGTGTCACCTCCTCCTCCAATTCAGTCAGTGTGTTGGCAGGCGCGGCCCCTGTAAGCCATTGCATGCTGGAGCTGTCTATGACAAGCTCCAAAATGCAGTGGCATACAGTTCAAAGGGGGAGCTACGCTAGTGAGCAGCGATAAGATATCGCCTGCTCATGCACAGCCTCCCCCCCACACCGCATAGGCGTACCGCCCCCACCGCACACACTGTATAGCCGCCGGGGGTGCCCAATCCCACGTCGGCTGTGCTATGTTCCCTCGCCTCCCCAAAGCCTTCCAAAATGCCACCTGGGTGCCCACCCCAGCGTGGCAACTAATGATATAGCCGACGGGGTGCCCACCCCCATCTGCTCCACTGTCCTCACCCCCCCGAGTAGTAAGTGCCACACTGGGAGCCCACCCCAGCGTGGCAATCGATGCTTAGGCCGACGGGGGTGCCCAATCCCCCGTCGGCTGAACGGCCCACCCAACTGTCCTTGTGCCACGCTGGGAGCCCACCCCAGCGTGGCAAACATCCCGCATCGTACTTTTTCTGTTTTTTTAACCTGTAAAGAAAAAATGGTCCCACGTAGTCTCGCTGGCCCCCCTCCCACAACCTGTACCCACCCACTGCGCACCCTGCCTCCCCACACCCCCTCACCCCATACTTACCTCCGGAACTCGGCCTGACGATCTTTGGTGGACCGGGAACACGTCTGCACTCTTCAAAGCCGACCGCGAACTGAGGAGATGCCGGTAAGCTGTATAATGGGCTAGATAGGGGTGTTTCAACTTTGTTGCATATCACAGGCATTTTTTGGAATTTTTGCACCAAATTTTCAACATGGGGTTTTTGGGACCCCTTCTCATGAATGATGGGTGATTTCGCAGTCACTGCGCAAAATCACCCTTCGGGCCTGAGTAACGCCATGACAGTGACATCATTCATGAGAAGGGGTACCAAAAACCCCATGATGAAAATTTGATGCCAAAGTTCCAAAAAATGAATGTTTTACGAGAGTGCGTTGCGCGGTTCCTACGTAGGCTCGTAAGTTCACGAATTTTCAATATTTTCACTCCAGATTTTCAACATTGCCATTTTACCACACCTTCTTATGAGTAGTACAGCTGTCATGTTTCACATCGCACCCAAAATGTGTTTCCGCCCATGTAGCGCACAATGGCGCAGTCGGTGTGCGAAATCAATGTACAGGACAATTAAGAAAATCACAGTGACACTGTTCATGAGCAGAGGTCTTAAATGGCTATGTTGAAAATTTGGTGAAAAATTTCTAAAATGACTGTGTTACGAGCGCATGCTTAGTTCCATGCACGTCGTAAGGTCGCGAATTTTCAATATTTTCACTCCAGATTTTCAACATTGCCATTTTACCACACCTTCTTATGGTAGTACAGCTGCCATTTTCACATCTCACCCAAAACTTGTTTCCGTATGTAGCGCACAATGGCACAGTCGGTGTAGAGATCAATGTCACGGACAATTAAGAAAATCACAGTGACACTGTTCATGAGGTGAGGTGTTAAAATGGCTATGTTGAAAATTTGGTGAAAATTCCAAAATGACTGTTTTACAAGTGTGCTGTAGTTCCTATGCACGCTTCAGAAAGTTCGCTGATTTTCAATATTTTCACTCCAGATTTCCAACATTGCCATTTTGCCACACCTTCTTATGAGCAATACAGCTGTCATTTTTCACATCTCACCCAAAATGTGTTTCCTCCCATGTAGTGCACAATGGCGCAGTCGGTGTGCGAAATCAATGTACGGGATAGATTAAGAAAATCACAGTGACACTGTTCATGAGCAAAGATCTTAAATGGCTGTTGAAAATTTGGTGGAAAAATTGCAAAAATGACTGTTTCTACGAGCTTGTAGCAGTTCCTACGCATGCTCGTAAGTTTGCAAATTTAATATTTTCACTCCAGATTTTCAACATTGCCATTTTATTACACTTCCTTATGAACAGTACAGCTGCAATTTTTCATGTCACCAAAATGTGTTTCGCACATGTAGTGCACAATGGTGCTGTTGGTGTGCGAAAGCAATGTTTAGGAACAGATTAAGAAAATCACAGTTACACTGTTCATGAGCAGAGGTCTTAAAATGGCTATGTTGAAAATTTGGTGACAAAAGTCCATAAAATGACTGTGTTACGAGTGAGCATTGCGCAGTTTCCACGCAGCCTCGTTAGTTCATGACTTTGTAATATTTTCAGTCCAGATTTTCACCAGCGGCATTTTTCCACACTTCCTTATGAACAGTACAGCTGTCAATTTTCACAACATGGCTGAAGTGTGTTTTCACACTTTCAGCGCAGAGATGCGTGGTTGCTGTGGGAAATCATTCTTCGGCACAGATAAAGAAAATCACAGTGACACTGTTCATGATCGGAGGCACCAAAATGCCTGAGTTGACAATCTGCTGTAAAAAATCCCCAACCTAGTTATATTACGGTGTGCTTGACAGTTTCTATGTACAGCCGTGATTTCACCTTTTTAAATATTTTTACTACAGATTTGAAACATTGCCATTTTTACACCTCCCATGAACAGTACAGCTGTCATTTTTACATCCTGTTCGGAATGTTTTGCACCTGTGTTGCTGAATGCGTAGTCACTGTGCATAAGCAGCCGCTAACAAACTAATATTCCCCTGTCATGAGGTGGGGTCACAAAAAAAACATGTTGAAAATTTGGAGTGAAAATACCAACGAATGCCTGAGGTATTAGGGTTTCCAACCATAACGCCCAACCCTGTAGAGAATGACAGGCATCAGGGGTGTGACTTGGGATTCTTGCCTGTGATGCTCATACCATTCCACACCCTGCAGTCAGTGAGAGGCATCGAGGTATGCCTTGGACTCTTCAGCCCCAAACTTCACCCCATTCTCCTATATCGCACCCATCTCACCATATTTCCTAATGAAATGGGGTGTGCATAAGGGCCAAAGACCCCAAGGAACACCGTGACACTTGTCAGTGTCAGCAGGGTGGGGTGTGGTGAAATGACATGGCCGTTATGCCTGATGACCCAAATGCATACCCCAATGCCTGTCACTCTCTGCAGGGTGGTGGTGGGGTTGGCTTCAGTTCAATACTTCACTGCCATTCCTATTACGTCGCTCTGTAACTTCTACACTACCACTGCCAATGCCAGCAAGCAAACATTCGGCATTGACAAATGCTTGTTTAATCAACAACACTGGAATATTTTGAAAAAGATAGAAAATCTTAGGGGCAACAATCATTTTAATTGAGTTCACCTTACCCCAGAGGGACAAGTTAAGCCGCCCCCAGTGGATTAGGTCTTATTCAATGGAGTTAAACAAAGGTGTATAGTTTATTTCAACTAATGTCTCAAGGTTAGAAGGGATTTGCAGGCCCAAGTATGTTACATGTTTTCTAACCCAATTATTCTCAAAAATTTCATTAAGATTCTGTCAAATATAGGATGTGGGGTTGGGGCAAAGGGCTTGAGATTTATCCCAGTTAACCTGAAGACCTGAAAGAGAACCAGATTCAAGAAGTAATTTCTTAAGAGCTGTGTAAGATTGAGCTGGTCTAGATAAGGTTAATAGATTATCTGCAAAAGCAAATGTTTTATGCACATGAGTGTTAATTCTGATACCATAGATACCAGCGTGTTCATCCATGGCTTTAATCAATGGTTCTATTGCCAGAATAAACAGATATGGAGATAAAGGACAGCCTTGTCTGGTACCACAGGCGAGGGGAATAGATAGCGATCAATCAATCAATCAATCAATCAATCAAAATCTTTATTTATTCAGGCGAACATCATTGAGCAAAGCTCATTTACAAGATGGACCTGAGTGGTCATACAAATGAGGATACAAGTATTATTACATAGACAAGAATAGAATAAATAGCAATACAATGGCATGAAATGATTATATACAACAATTTACATATATACAAGTAACAATAGAACCATTTAGCCTGTAGGAAAAAGAGGACAAAGGGTATAGCAGTCCTAAAATATAAGTTATATGGTCTAAACTAGTTTTTAAGTGAATATAATAGGTGATTCGGAAGAAAGAAATTGAGTTAATATAATGGATAGAAAAGGGAGGTTTAGTTGGGTCAGATAGGTGGGGATTATGCTTTATAAAAGCAATTGCAGAGCTCTGGAAAAGGCGGAGAACAATCTTTGAAGGATGCCAGAGGTAGTAGGCTATCTAGCTTCATGGATTTTTGGAGAGAGTTCCATGCAGCTGCTAAGGAATAGCTGAAAGCAGCCCTCCCATACCGGTGCAGGCATTGGGACCTTTAATGTGATGAGTTTACTGATCCTTAAGGTGTATGGCCTGGTTGTAATTTGGTAAAGCAATCAGTGATATAGGTCGGTAGTTTGCCTGTTAACGCTTTGAGTATCCAGATAACCGATTCCTATTTCTTCTGTGTTGCAATGATGTCCAGTTGACTGCCATATAAAGGGAGCAATGATGGGTGTTGGAGGGAAGGTCAGTAATAAATCTTATGGACCCGTGATACAGGGTGTCCAGCTTATGTAAGAGATGACTTGAACAATGGCAGAGAAAATCAGCATAATCAATGAGGATAGGAATGAGGCCTGAATTAACCTTTTTGGAATCACTGTTTAGGTAATGTTTTATTCTAAAAATAGTCCGAGCCTCTGTCTTAGCTTTTTGTAACTCTTCAATATGGACAGAATAGTCAAGCCTGTTATCTATCAGACTCCAAGGTATTTGAAGTTATCAACAAATTCAAGTTTCTCTCCAAGTAAGGTGGATATATGTAGGGTGTTGGATGCTGGGGTAGTGGTAGTACAATTCTTTGTGGTAAAGAACATAGCTTTTGTTTTTTGCATTTAGAAGTAGTTTTTGTCAAGTAGATTGTGCTGCAGAATGGAGAATTGGATTGTGGAAGTTCACAGGCTTTTGAAGGTGAGGATTGCTGACATACAATACAGTATCATCAGCAAACAGATGAATGTTAGATTGAGTGAGGTTGGCATCAATATTGTTTATATAAATAGCAAAGAGGATAGGGCCAAGAATAGAGCCTTGTGGTACACCCCTTAGCAGAGGTTTTGAGGTGGATAGGTAATTTCCATTTCTAACCAGTTGCACCTATCTGAAAGGTAATCCTTAAACCAGTTGGAGTGATAGGGAATCCAGGCCTAATGAGTTAAGGAGGTGAGTAATAAGTCATGATCCACTGTGTCAAAGGCTTTACTCAAATCCAGAAACACAGCACAGGTAAAATTTTTTTGTCCAAATTAGTCTGCCAATCGTTGGTTACCTTGGCTAAGGCAGTAATGGTGTTATGCTTTGATCTAAATCCAGATTGTGCAGAATTTAGAAGGTTATTGTTATCCAGATAGTCCCTTAACTGAGAGTTTACTAGTTTTTCGAGCATCTTAGATAGTACTGGTAGGATGGAGATAGGTCTGTAATTGTTGAGATCCCTAGTATCACCAGATTTGAGTAATGGAACTACTTGAGCTGTTTTCCAAGTAGATGGAATGGATCCAGTAGTTAGGGAAAGATTGAAGAGATGAGTAAGGGGGGCAGATAAGACATGTGAAGCAATTTTCAGGAAATAGGGATCCAGGGAGTCTGCACCTGCACTTTTAGTTGTGTCTAAATTAGAGAGGAGATCTTCCACTCTTTCACGGATATTGGGATGAAGGAAAAGTTGAAGTGGCCATTTGTCCCACAGTAGTTTGCAGGTTCAAGGAAGATCTCAGGATATTTGCAGGTGATGAGTCAAATGCTAGGCCAGCAGTGGTGAAGTGAACATTGAAGGTATTTAAGATTTCTTGTTTACCTGTAATTTCTGTGTCATTTAGTAGCAATTTGGTGGTTAAGGCAGGAGTAGAATTCTGGCCCAGAAGTCCTTTTATTGTACCCCAGAGTCTGGATGGGTTATTGTAGGAGGCATCCAATTCAGCTGTATAGTAGGCAGTTTTGGCAGTTCTTATTTTTTGTACATGAATTCCTTGCTTTTCTGAAATTTAGCCAATCTCTGGTGTCCTTTGTTTTTCTTGCCTTTTCCACAGCTTGTCTCTGGTTCTCAAGGCTGCTTTAAGCTCAGAGGTGAACCAAGGGCAGGATTTTACCTTAGTTCTGATACTGGTGATAGGTGCATGAATATTGAGAACATTGGTGATAATATCCTTTAAAGTCTGGAGTGCTGTTTCAACAGAGGTTGTAAGATAGAAATCTTGCCAATATATTGTAGTACTCAGGTCATGGAGGTAACCTGAGATATTGAAATTTTTTGACCTTTGAGGATAAATTCTGCAGGATTTGGTGGTTTGAGTGTGGATCTTATGCCAGCTATAGGGTAATGGTCACTCACATCACTTGGCAGTACTCCTGCATGTGAGTATAAGTGAGGCTTGTTTACCAACATAATATCCAGGAGTGAGCTGTTGCTGGAATTCTTCGGTTAATCCTAGTTGGGTCTTTAATCAGCTGTGTGAATCCATAGGTGTCACAAAAGGTTATCAAAGGTGCAGATACATTAGACAACCAGTTTAAATTCAAATCACCAAGGATGACGGTATCTTCAGGGCCTTGGTTGAGAATTGACCCTAGGTGAGAAAGCAGTTTAAGGCCTGCAGAGGGGGGCCTATAGCATCCAATCAGTTTAAATGGAGACGAATTAGGAAGGCAAATTTTGATTGATAAACATTCAAATTCATTTGGCTCAGATGTGTTGATGAGGCAGGTTGCAGAGATGGTGTCCTTAATGTATATGGCCACCCACCACCCCTGGAAGGCGATCTGCTCTGAAGAGCTGGTAATTGGGAAGGTTTACAACACTGTCTTTGTTGTAGGCCTGAGCCAAGATTCAGAGATGACCAGGAAGTCTGGAAGAGTATGTGCCACCCAAGCCTGTATTAAGATGAACTTTTAGGAGGCTGCAAGCATTGAAGTGTATGAAGCTTAGTCCTTTTATGGTAGTCAGCTCAGAAGGGGAAGATAAATTGACAATGGGGCCAGGATTAATCTCAATGGTGCCAATGCATAAAATGA
The DNA here is from genome assembly GCA_016271365.2 of Neoceratodus forsteri. NCBI lineage: Eukaryota > Metazoa > Chordata > Ceratodontiformes > Ceratodontidae > Neoceratodus > Neoceratodus forsteri. Next base: position 1,213,926,495 of record CM057458.1, read on the forward strand.
GGTAGAAGATTAATTTGAGTAGGGCTCCAAGGGATAGGGATAGAGAGTGATCAGAGCATTTCCTCTTAGTCCTAGATGCACACTGTGTAGTGGGAGATGGTGCTGTTATATAGGTGTGTCTTTATCATAACATAGGAGTCTGATGGACAGGCATAGAGGGTTTTATAGATCCAGGATACATGTAAAGGGCTAGGGAGAGCTGGATTGTTAGAGAGGTTTTATGGGATACCCCAGGGTTGCAGTGTAATAGTGGTTCAAAGTGAATAAGGAATAGATGGTTGTACATTATGGATGGCAGTGGAGAGCAGAACATACTCATTAACTTATTCGTCATGACAGGGGTATAATATGATTATCATAATGGAATGGGGAGATGAGAGGCTAAGGAGCAAAAGGAAACAAGTTAGCATTGTGCGGGTAGGTATGGGTTAATAGAGAAGGGAATTAGATGTGGGTGGATGAGAGAAATGGCGGGAGAGTGTATAAATACAATTAACCAAGAGGGGGAGGGGCGGGCAGGTACAACGGCTTGCCCATTACCTTTCACACTGCTTCTCCCGCCTCCTGGAACTCTTGGTCGGCTGGAGGTCACCGCCGCCCGCTGGCGCTCGAGCCCCTCTGCGGCTGGAGCTGGAGGGCAATGCCGGCTGCAAGTCAGGGACAGAGGAGAAGGCAGTGAGAAGGCAATTTTATTGCAGGCAATCTGCAATTAGGTGCAAGAAACAAGAATCTGCACAACAAAAGACTGGGAGGGTTTGGGGGTTAGCGCCTAAGCCGTCCTAGCCCACACAGATCCCCAGAAAAGGCTGAATCACTAGCAAACATCACATCAAACATGTTTAAGTTACCCACAATTTTAAGTAAAACAGCTCTTTAGGAAATTAACACAAGTTACAGCTAATCAGAAAAATCCCATCCAGAAAAGTGTTGCAGAGTCCAGCTAAAGTCAATGGGAAAGGCGCACCAATCGGAAGCAAGGCAGAGACAGCGGTCGCTTCCCGATTGGTTGCGGCTTTGCCCGTACCTTTCACACTGCTTCTCCCGGCCTCCTGGAACTCTTGGTCGGCTGGAGGTCACCGCCGGCCCGCTGGCGGCTCGGAGCCCCTTCTGCGGCTGGAGCTGGAGGGCAATGCCGGCTGCAAGTCAGGGGACAGAGGAGAAGGCAGTGAGAAGGCAATTTTATTGCAGGCAATCTGCAATTAGGTGCAAGAAACAAGAATCTGCACAACAAAAGACTGGGAGGTTTGGGGGGTTAGCGCCAAGCCGCTCAGCCCACACAGATCCCCAGAAAGGCTGAATCACTAGCAAACATCACATCAAAACATGTTTAAGTTACCCACAATTTTTAAGTAAAAACAGCTCTTTTAAGGAAATTAACACAAGTTACAGCTAATCAGAAAAATCCCATCCAGAAAAGTGTTGCAGAGTCCAGCTAAAGTCAATGGGAAAGGCGCACCAATCGGAAGCAAGGCAGAGACAGCGGTCGCTTCCCGATTGGTTGCGGCTTTGCCCGTACCTTTCACACTGCTTCTCCCGGCCTCCTGGAACTCTTGGTCGGCTGGAGGTCACCGCCGGCCCGTGGCGGCCTCGAGCCCCTTCTGCGGCTGGAGCTGGAGGGCAATGCCGGCTGCAAGTCAGGGGACAGAGGAGAAGGCAGTGAGAAGGCAATTTTATTGCAGGCAATCTGCAATTAGGTGCAAGAAACAAGAATCTGCACAACAAAAAGACTGGAGGGTTTGGGGGTTAGGCGTCAGCCGCCTAGCCCACACAGATCCCCAGAAAAGGCTGAATCACTAGCAAACATCACATCAAAACATGTTTAAGTTACCCACAATTTTAAGTAAAACAGCTCTTTAAGGAAATTGCTTACAAGTTACAGCTAATCAGAAAAATCCCATCAGAAAAGTGTTGCAGAGTCCAGCTAAAGTCAATGGGAAAGGCGCGCAATCGGAAGCAAAGGCAGAGACAGTTAACTTCCCGATTGGTTCTTGGCTTTTGACCTTTCACACTGCTTCTCCCGGCCTCCTGGAACTCTTGGTCGGCTGGAGGTCACCGCCGGCCCGCTGGAGGCTCGGAGCCACTTCTGCTGCTGGAGCTGGAGGGCAATGCCGGCTGCAAGTCAGGGGACAGAGGAGAAGGCAGTGAGAAGGCAATTTTATTGCAGGCAATCTGCAATTAGGTGCAAGAAACAAGAATCTGCACAACAAAAGACTGGGAGGGTTTGGGGGGTTAGGCGCCTAAGCGTCTAGCCCACACAGATCCCCAGAAAAGGCTGAATCACTAGCAAACATCACATCAAAACATGTTTAAGTTACCCACAATTTTTAAGTAAAAACAGCTCTTTTAAGGAAATTAACACAAGTTACAGCTAATCAGAAAAATCCCATCCAGAAAAGTGTTGCAGAGTCCAGCTAAAGTCCAATGGGAAAGCGCCAATGGGAATAAGGCAGAGACAGTGGCTTCCCGGTTCTTGGCTTTGCCCGTACCTTTCACACTGCTTCTCCCGGCCTCCTGGAACTCTTGGTGGCTGGAGGTCACCGCCCGGCCCGCTGGCTGACTCGGAGCCCACCTGCGGCTGGAGCTGGAGGGCATGCCTGCAAGTCAGGGGACAGAGGAGAAGGCAGTGAGAAGGCAATTTTATTGCAGGCAATCTGCAATTAGGTGCAAGAAACAAGAATCTGCACAACAAAAGACTGGGAGGGTTTGGGGGGTTAAGCGCCTAAGCGTCTAGCCCACACAGATCCCCAGAAAAGGCTGAATCACTAGCAAACATCACATCAAAACATGTTTAAATTACCCACAATTTTAAGTAAAAACAGCTCTTTTAAGGAAATTAACACAAGTTACAGCTAATCAGAAAAATCCCATCCAGAAAGTGTTTGAAGGTCCAGCTAGAAGTCAATGGGAAAAGCACCAATCGAACAAGGCATGAGAGAATTCGCTTCCCGATTGATTTATGACTTTGCCGTGCTGCTTTCTACACCTGCTTCTCCCGGCCTCCTGGAACTCTTGGTCGGCTGGAGGTCACCGCCGCCTCGCTGAGTGCTCGGAGCCCCTTCTGCGGCTGGAGCTGGAGGGCAATGCCGGCTGCAAGTCAGGGGACAGAGGAGAAGGCAGTGAGAAGGCAATTTTATTGCAGGCAATCTGCAATTAGGTGCAAGAAACAAGAATCTGCACAACAAAAGACTGGAGGGTTTGGGGTTAGGCGCCTGACGTCTAGCCCACACAGATCCCAGAAAAGGCTGAATCACTAGCAAACATCACATCAAAACATGTTTAAGTTACCCACAATTTTAAGTAAAAACAGCTCTTTTGCAGGAAATTAACACAAGTTACAGCTAATCAGAAAAATCCCATCCAGAAAAGTGTTGCAGAGTCCAGCTAAAGTCAATGGGAAAAGGGCGCACCAATCGGAGCAAAGGCAGAGACAGTCGCTTCCCGATTGGTTGCGGCTTTTACGTACCTTTCACACTTTCTTCTCCAGCCTCCTGAACTCTTGGTCGGTTGGAGGTCACCGCCGCCCGCTGGCGGCTCGGAGCCCTTCTGCGGCTGGAGCTGGGGGGCAATGCCGGCTGCAAGTCAGGGGACAGAGGAGAAGGCGGTGAGAAAGGCAATTTTTATTGCAGGCAATCTGCAATTAGGTGCAAGAAACAGAAATCTGCACAGCAAAGGCTGGGAGGGTTTGGGGGGTTAGCGCCTAAGCGTCTAGCCCACACAGATCCCCAGAAAGGCTGAATCACTAGCAAACATCACATCAAAACATGTTTAGAATTTACCCACAATTTTAAGTAAAAACAGCTTTTAAGGAAATTAACACAAGTTACAGCTAATCAGAAAATCCCATCAGAAAAGTGTTGCAGAGTCCAGCTAAAGTCAATGGGAAAGGCGCACTAGTCGGAAGCAAGCCGAGACAGCGGTAAGCTTCGATTGGTTGCGGCTTTTGCTGCACTTCACACTGCTTCTCCCGCCTCCTGGAACTCTTGGTCGGCTGGAGGTCACCGCCCGCTACGCTGGCGTTCGGATTCTTCTGCGGCTGGAGCTGGAGGGCAATGCCGGCTGCAAGTCAGGGGACAGAGGAGAGAGGTGCAGGAGAAGGCAATTTTATTGCGAGGCATCTGCATACTAGGTGCAAGAAACAAGAATCTGCACAACAAAAGACTGGGAGGGTTTGGGGGGTTAGGCGCCTAAGCTCTAGCCCACACAGATCCCCAGAAAGGCTGAATCACTAGCAAACATCACATCAAAACATGTTTGCTACCTGCTACATTTTTAAGTAAAACAGCTCTTTAAGGAAATTAACATGTTGCAGCTAATCAGAAAAATCCCATCCAGAAAAGTGTTGCAGAGTCCAGCTAAAGTCAATGGGAAAGGCGCACCAATCGGAAGCAAGGCAGAGACAGCGGTCGCTTCCCGATTGGTTGCGGCTTTGCCCGTACCTTTCACACTGCTTCTCCCGGCCTCCTGGAACTCTTGGTCGGCTGGAGGTCACCGCCGGCCCGCTGGCGGCTCGGAGCCCCTTCTGCGGCTGGAGCTGGAGGGCAATGCCGGCTGCAAGTCAGGGGACAGAGGAGAAGGCAGTGAGAAGGCAATTTTATTGCAGGCAATCTGCAATTAGGTGCAAGAAACAAGAATCTGCACAACAAAAGACTGGAGGGTTTGGGGGTTAGGCGCCAAAGCGCCTAGCCCCTGAATCCCCAGAAAAGGCTGAAACAATAGCAAACATCACATCAAAACATGTTTAAGTTACCCACAATTTTTAAGTAAAACAGCTCTTTTAAGGAAGTTAATACAAGTTACAGCTAATCAGAAAAATCCCATACAGAAAAGTGTTGCAGAGTCCAGCTAAAGTCAATGGGAAAGGCGCACCAATCGGAAGCAAGGCAGAGACAGCGGTCGCTTCCCGATTGGTTGCGGCTTTGCCCGTACCTTTCACACTGCTTCTCCCGGCCTCCTGGATCTCTTGGTCGGCTGGAGGTCACCGCCGGCCCGCTGGCGGCTCGGAGCCCCTTCTGCGGCTGGAGCTGGAGGGCAGTGCCGGCTGCAAGTCAGGGGACAGAGGAGAAGGCAGTGAGAAGGCAATTTTATTGCAGGCAATCTGCAATTGGGTGCAAAGACAAGAATCTGCACAACAAAAGACTGGAGGGTTTGGGAGGTTAGCGCCTAAGCCGTCTAGCCCACACAGATCCCCAGAAAAGGCTGAATCACTAGCAAACATCACATCAAAACATGTTTGTTACCTACAATTTTAAGTAAAACAGCTCTTTTAGAAATTAACACAAGTTACAGCTAATCAGAAAATCCCATCCAGAAAAGTGTTGCAGAGTCCAGCTAAAGTCAGTGGGAAGGCGCACCAATCGGAAGCAAGGCAGGAACATGGGTGGCCTCGATTGGTTACCGCGTTTTGTTCGCACTTTTCACACCTTTCTCCCGCCTCCTGAACTCTTGGTCGCTGGAGGTCACCGCCGCCTCGCCATGCTCGGAGCCCCTCTGCGGCTGGAGCTGGAGGGCAATGCCGGCTGCAAGTCAGGGGACAGAGGAGAAGGCAGTGAGAAGGCAATTTTATTGCAGGCAATCTGCAATTAGGTGCAAGAAACAAGAATCTGCACAACAAAAGACTGGGAGGGTTTGGGGTTAGGCGCCTAAGCGTCTAGCCCACACAGATCCCCAGAAAAGGCTGAATCACTAGCAAACATCACATCAAAACATGTTTAAGTTACCCACAATTTTTAAGTAAAAACAGCTCTTTTAAGGAAATTAACACAAGTTACAGCTAATCAGAAAAATCCCATCCAGAAAAGTGTTGCAGAGTCCAGCTAAAGTCAATGGGAAAGGCGCACCAATCGGAAGCAAGGCAGAGACAGCGGTCGCTTCCGATTGGTTATGTTTTTCTTTGCTCGCACTTTCACACTGCTTTCTCCCGCCTCCTGGAACTCTTGGTCGGTTGGAGGTCACCGTCTGGCTATGGCTCTGGAGCCCCTCTGCGGCTGGAGCTGGAGGGCAATGCCGCTGCAAGTCAGGGACAGAGGAGAAGGCAGTGAGAAGGCAATTTTTTGCAGGCAATCTGCAATTAGGTGCAAGAAACAAGAATCTGCACAACAAAAGACTGGGAGGGTTTGGGGGGTTAGGCGCCTGCGCGCCTAGCCTGCATATCCCCAGAAAAGGCTGAATCACTAGCAAACATCACATCAAAACATGTTTAAGTTACCCACATTTTTAAGTAAAACAGCTCTTTTAAGGAAATTAACACAAGTTACAGCTAATCAGAAAATCCCATCCAGAAAAGTGTTGCAGAGTCCAGCTAAAGTCAATGGGAAAGGCGCACCAATCGGAAGCAAGGCAGAGACAGCGGTCGCTTCCCGATTGGTTGCGGCTTTGCCCGTACCTTTCACACTGCTTCTCCCGGCCTCCTGGAACTCTTGGTCGGCTGGAGGTCACCGCCGGCCCGGCTGAGCTCGGAGCCACTTCTGCTGCTGGAGCTGGAGGGCAATGCCGGCTGCAAGTCAGGGGACAGAGGAGAAGGCAGTGAGAAGGCAGTTTTATTGCGAGCAATCAATTGGGTGCAAGCAAGAATCTGCACAACAAAAGACTGGGAGGGGTTTGGGGGGTTAGGCGCCTAACCGTCTAGCCACACAGATCCCAGAAAAAGGCTGAATCACTAGCAAACATCACATCAAAACATGTTTAAGTTACCCAAATTTTTAAGTAAAACAGCTCTTTAAGGAAGTTAACAAAGTTACAGCTAATCAGAAAATCCCATCCAGAAAAGTGTGTGCAGAGTCAGCTAAAGTCAATGGGAAAGGCGCGCCAATCGGAGCAGGGCAGAGACAGCGGTCGCTTCCGCGATTGGTTGCGGCGCTGTCTGGGCCTTTCACACTGCTTCTCCCGGCCTCCTGGAACTCTTTGGTCGGTTGGAGGTCACCTTGACCGCTCGGCGGCTCGGAGCCCCTTCTGCTGCTGGAGCTGGAGGCAATGCCGGCTGCAAGTCAGGGGACAGAGGAGAAGGCAGTGAGAAGGCAATTTTATTGCAGGCAATCTGCAATTAGGTGCATGAAACAAGAATCTGCACAACAAAAGACTGGGATGGTTTGGGGGGGGGTTAAGCGCCTAAGCGTCTAGCCCACACAGATCCCCAGAAAAGGCTGAATCACTAGCAAACATCACATCAAAACATGTTTAAATTACCCACAATTTTTAAGTAAAAACAGCTCTTTTAAGGAAATTAACACAAGTTACAGCTAATCAGAAAATCCCATCCAGAAAAGTGTTGCAGAGTCCAGCTAAAGTCAATGGAAAAGGCGCACCAATCGGAAGGCAAGGCAGAGACAGCGGTCGCTTCCCGATTGTTCTTGTCTTTGTCCGTACCTTTCACACTGCTTCTCCCGGCCTCCTGGAACTCTTGGTCGGCTGGAGGTCACCGCCGGCCTGCTGGCGGCTCGGAGCCCCTTCTGCGGCTGGAGCTGGAGGGCAATGCCGGCTGCAAGTCAGGGGACAGAGGAGAAGGCAGTGAGAAGGCAATTTATTGCAGGCAATCTGCAAATTAGGTGCAAGAAACAAGAATCTGCACAACAAAAGACTGGGAGGGTTTGGGGGTTTGTTGCACTGCGTCTAGCCCACACAGATCCCCAGAAAAGGCTGAATCACTAGCAAACATCACATCAAAACATGTTTGGTTACCCACAATTTTTAAGTAAAAAACAGCTCTTAAGGAAATTAACACAAGTTACAGCTAATCAGAAAATCCTCATCCAGAAAAGTATGTTGGTGAGTCCAGCTAAAGTCAATGGAAAGGCGCATCAATCGGAAAGCAAGGCAGAGACAGTTGTTTCCTCGATTGGTTGTGCTTTGCCTTTTCTCCTCACACTGCTTCTCCCGGCCTCCTGGAACTCTTGGTCGGCTGGAGGTCACCCCGGCCTGCTGGCGGCTCGGAGCCCCTTCTGCGGCTGGAGCTGGAGGGCAATGCCGGCTGCAGGTCAGGGGACAGAGGAGAAGGCAGTGAGAAGGGCAATTTTATTGCAGGCAATCTGGTGCTAGGTGCAAGAAACAAGAATCTGCACAACAAAAGACTGGGAGGTTTGGTGGGGTTAGGCGCCAAGCCGCCTAGCCCACACAGATCCCCAGAAAAGGCTGAATCACTAGCAACATCACATCAAAACATGTTTAAGTTACCCACAATTTTATAAAAACAGCTCTTTTAAGGAAATTAACATGTTACAGCTAATCAGAAAAATCCATCCAGAAAAGTGCGTTGCAGAGTCCAGCTAAAGTTGGTCGGAAAGGGGCGCACAATCGGAAGCAAGGCAGAGACAGCGTCGCTTTCCTCGATTGGCTGCGGCTTTGCCCGTACTCTTCACACTGCCCCGGCCTCCTGGAACTCTTGTCGGCTGGAGGTCACCGCCGCCCGGGCTGGCGGCCTTGAGCCCTTCTGCGGCTGGAGCTGGAGGGCAATGCCGGCTGCAAGTCAGGGGACAGAGGAGAAGGCAGTGAGAAGGCAATTTTATTGCAGGCACCTAGCAATTAGGTGCAAGAAACAAGAATCTGCACAACAAAAGACTGGGAGGGTTTGGGAGGGTTAGGCGCCTAAGCTGCCTAGCCCACACAGATCCCTCAGAAAAGGCTGAATCACTAGCAAACATCATGCTCAAACATGTTTAAGTTCGCCCAATTTTAAGTAAAACAGCTCTTTAAGGAAATTAACACAGGTTACAGCTAATCAGAAAAATCCCATCCAGAAAAGTGTTGCAGAGTCCAGCTAAGTCAATGGGAAAGGCGCATCAATCGGAAGCAAGGCAGAGACAGCGTCGCCTTTACTTCGGTTGCGGCTTTTGCTCGAGCCACACTGCTTCCCGGCCTCCTGGAACTCTTGGCTGTTGCTGGAGGTCACTGCCTGTCCGCGGCGGCTCGGAGCCCTTCTGCGGCTGGAGCTGGAGGGCAATGCCGTGCTGCAAGTCAGGGGACAGAGGAGAAGGCAGTGAGAATTTTATTTTACGTGCAATCTGCCAATTAGGTGCAAGAAACAAAGGGTCTGCTCACAACAAAAGACTGGGAGGGTTTGGGAAGGTTAGCGCCCGAGCCTCCACATGATCCCCAGAAAGGCTGAATCACTAGCAAACATCACATCAAAACATGTTTAAGTTACCCACAATTTTTAAGTAAAACAGCTCTTTTAAGGAAATTAACTAAGTTACAGCTAATCAGAAAAATCCCATCCAGAAAAGTGTTGTTGAGGTCCAGCTGAAGTCACGGGAAAGGCGCACTCAATCGGAAGCAAGGCAGAGACAGCGTGTCGCTCTCGATTGGCTGCGGCTTTGCCCGCACTTTCACACTGCTTCTCCCGCCTCCTGAAACTCTTTGGTCGGCGAGGTCACCAGCCCGCTGGTGCCCGGAGCCACTCCCCTCATGCTGGAGCTGAGGGCAATGCCTGCTGCAAGTCAGGGGACAGAGGAGAAGGCAGGAGAAGGCAATTTTATTGCAGGTAATTCTAATTAGGTGCAAGAGAAACAAGAATCTGCACAACAAAAAAGACTGTAGTGGCTTGGGGGGTTAGGCTCTGCCGCCTAGCCCACACAGGAACTTTTCAGAAAAGGCTGAATCACTAGCAAAACATCACATCAAAACATGTTTAAGTTACCTACACTTTAAGTAAAAACATTTTTAAGAAATTAACACAAGTTACAGCTAATCAGAAAAATCCCATCCAGAAAAGTGTTGCAGAGTCCAGCTAAGTCAATGGGAAAGGCGCATCAATCGGAAGCAAGGCAGAGACAGCGGTTGCCTCGATTGGCTGCGGCTTGCCTGCATTTTTCACACTGCTTCTCCCGGCCTCCTGGAACTCTTGGTCGTTTGAGGTCATCGCCGCCGCCCGCTATGCTCTGAGCCTCTTCTGCGGCTGGAGCTGAGGCAATGCGGCTGCAAGTCAGGGGACAGAGGAGAAGGCAGTGAGAAGGGCACTATTGGTCAGGCAATCTGCAATTAGGTGCAAGAAACAAGAATCTGCACAAATAAAAGACTGAGGTTTGTAAGAAGCTTAGGCCCAGACCTGAAAAGCTAAATCATCATAAAAACATCACATCAAACATGTTTAAGTTACCCACAATTTTTAAGTAAAACAGCTCTTTTAAGGAAATTAAACAAGTTACAGCTAATCAGAAAAATCCCATCCAGAAAAGTGTTGGAGTCCAGCTAAAGTCAATGGGAAGGCGCACCAATCGGAAGCAAGGCAGAGACAGTCGTTTCCCGATTGGTTATGCTTTTGGCTCAGAGCCCACACTGGCGCCTCCCGGCCTCTGGGAACTCTTGGTCGGCTGGAGGTCACCGCCGTCTGGCGGCTCAGAGCCCCTTCTGCGGCTGGAGCTGGAGGGCAATGCCATGGCAAGTCAGACAGAGGAGGCAGGAGAAGGCAATTTTATTGCAGGCAATCTGCAATCAGTAAGAAACAAGAATCTGCACAACAAAAAGACTGGGAGGGTTTGGGGGGTTAGGCGCCCAAGCCGCCTAGCCCTCTCCACACAGATCCCCAGAAAAGGCTGAATCACTAGCAAACATCACATCAAAACATGTTTAAGTTACCCACAATTTTTAAGTAAAAACAGCTCTTTAAGGAAATTAACACAAGTTACAGCTAATCAGAAAACTCATCCAGAAAAGTGTTGCATCCAGCTAAAGTCATCGGGAAAGGCCACCAACCGGAAGCAAGGCAGCAGCGGTCGCTTCCCGATTGGTTCTTGTGCTTTGCCCGCATTCTTCACACTGAAGCCCCGGCCTCCTGGAACTCTTGGTCGGCTGGAGGTCACCGCCGCCTGGGCTGATGGCTCGGAGCCCCTTCTGCGGCTGGAGCTGAGGGCACACCGCTGCAAGTCAGGGACAGAGGAGAAGGTGTGAGAAGGCAATTTTATTGCAGGCATCTGCACTAAAAAAAGAAACAGAATCTGCACAACAAAAGACTGGGAGGGTTTGGGGGTTGGGCTTAAGCGTCGCCAGCCCACACAGATCCGCAGAAAAGGCTGAATCACTAGCAAACATCACATCCAAACATGTTTGTTACCCACAATTTTAAAGTAAAACAGCTCTTTAAGGAAATTAACACAAGTTACAGTTAATCGGAAAATCTCATCCAGAAAAGTGTTGCAGAGTCCAGCTAAAGTCAATGGAAAGAAGCACCACCGGAAGCAAGGCAGAGACAGCGTCGCTTCGATTGGTTGCGGGTTTTGTTCATAGCTCTTTCACACTGCTTCTCCCGTCTCCTGGAACTCTGGTCGGCTGGAGGTCACCGGCCCGCTGGCGGCTCCTCGAGCCACTTCATGCTGGAGCTGGAGGGCAATCCGGCTGCAAGTCAGGGGACAGAGGAAAAGGCAGGAGAAGGCAATTTTATTGCAGGCACTCCGTACTAGGTGTGCAAGAAACAAGAATCTGCACAACAAAAGACTGGGAGGGTTTGGGGGTTAGCGCCCAAGCCGCCTAGCCCACACAGATCTCAGAAAAGGCTGAATCACTAGCAAACATCACATCAAAACATGTTTAGTTACCCACAATTTTTAAGTAAAAACAGCTCTTTAAGGAAATTAACACGTTACAGCTAATCAGAAAATCCCATCCACCCATGGTCCAGGTCTGGGGTGCTGGAGGAGGAGAGAAGGTAAGTGGGTCTTGAGAGCCTCAGAGGTATGGCCTGATGCATCCAGTCCTCTGGGCCAGTCTGTCACTGCACACCCAGGACTATTTGACATTCTGCGCACTTTGGGGTTCGAAAGAGAGGTGCTGAGCCGCTGTGGGCACCACTCAGCAAGTGGCAAGAACTGTCCCAGTATATCACCCGAGTCAAGACTGGGTGTGCAACCGGCGGAAGTGGGTATGACCTCCTGCCGGGTGTGAGATGCGGTTGGAGCAGATACTGAGGGAGCAGTATCTCTCTTGACTGTGGTTGCCTCAGGCTGCTAGCCTGAAGAGTGACCCTCAAGCATCACTGACGAGATCAGGAGAATGAGGCGAGTAAGAAGTGGGGCCCTGCAGGGGGAATCACCTCACCAGCGCCGTACTACAGCCCAACGAGTCGGCCCAGATTGATTGGGTGGGGCCAGACTTGGGGCGGTGTTGGTGGAGGTCCAGGCATGAAGACCTGGAGTGAATGAAGCTGGCCATGAGTCCTCTCTCCCAGTCAAGGAGGCACCTGACACTGCAGCTGCTCCCAGCTATACGGGCCCCCGTCCAGCCTCGAGGGTCCTTGGGGCCCCAGGTGGTGGATTGTTTTTGGGGCAGGAGGCTGCCTGTGGCGTGGCTGCTTAGGGAGGTGAACCCCAGCTGGTAGCTGAGAGCACCTGACCAGGAAAACTCCAACGGGCAGTAAGGAGCAACCACTAAGATGGCCTTGCCCACCCTCTGACCACCCCATACCTCCCAACCGAAGTGTCAGGGGCCTAATCGGCTCGGCTGGGACTGAGGTTCTGATGGAAGGTCTTGCCCAGCACTGCTGGACAGTGGATCCCAGGTCACCATCATCAACCAGCCCTTTATGTTCAGCATCTCACCCGCCTCCGACCTTTGTCCGATTGTCCTGTGTATCGGGCACGGATTACACTTTCAATGGGTATTGTGGTTGTATTCCTCTGACCAAGGGGAGGAAGCCCGCCTCTAGTGGCCTCCCTAGTATTGGTAGTCCGAGCCAAAGAGCGTCGGACACTTTGTGCTTATTGGGACCAATGCCAATATGTTTGAGTGTTTGGCCCAGATGTGTCATGGGTGGTATAGGAGAGCTCATGTCTGCTGGTTACTGCTGCCAAAAGCAGTTGGCTTGACGAGACTGGAATCCCACAGGACTCGACGGAGTGGGCCGGGGTGGTCTGAGATTGGAAGGGAGACTGACTCTCCCAGGGCTGAGTGCCAGGCAGGAATCACTTCAGTCCGGGACTGATTCCCTTGGGGGGCTCTATGCTCGATGCCCTCCCCGGCAGTCTGCCACCTGGGCTTAGTTCGAGGTGCTACCACCAGCCAGTCCCCAGTCTTGTTACAGTTAGGTCCGAATGAGTCAGAAACCTGTGACCATCCAGCGTTGTGTGTTGGTATCCATCTTTCAGTGTGGGTTATGTCTGTCACTCCTGGCGAAGATCCCAGGAAAGAGATAGACCTGGCCCTTGTTTGATTTGGAAGCTCACCAATCTCTGATGCCTATAAATGGATCCTGAGCTAGAAGCTATGGCATCGTGGTCTTCTTTTGCTAAGGGGACATGGGATGTCACTGGAAGAGCACCACATCCGTTTATGATGACCCCCATCTAGAGAGCGGTCATGGGGGTTAGCCCCGGGATGTGGAGGATGAGGAACACCTACGGAGTTGCTGGGTGCTGGAGTCATCACTAAGTCCCATTCTTGTGTTTCCCCATTGTGGTGGTTGGAAAAAGAGCGAGCGGTGAGAATGCATCAACCATCATGAACAACGCACTGTCCCAGACTGACATGGTGCCTGAGTGGAGGACACACTGACAGCCTGTCTGGGAGCGTGGTTTTCCTGTGGACCTTCAGAGTGGTACTACCAGATACCCATGGCCGAGGAGGACAAGGAAGATCGCTCATATGCCCACTGGATTCTACTAGTTCAAGCTTATGCCCTACGGTATATCGGGGCCCCAGCCTTCAACGCTTGATGGAAAGGGCTGGGAGACAGGAACCGCTAAGATCATGTTCATCTGATGACCTTATTGGTGACTCTGAAGAACACGAGGCCCGTTGATAAGGTCCTCGACTGGAGGAGTTCAGCTGGAAGGTCCCCTTGACAATGCCAGTCTCTGCCAGCAACAGGTTAAGTATGTTGGGCACATAGTCTCAGAAAAAGGGGTACAGGACTGTAATTCGCCAAAGTGAAGCCTCAATCATGCACAGCCTACCCACTTGCATGCCTTTGCAGTCTTCTTGGGTTCTGTGGGTATTATCAGCTATCTGAAGATTACCTGGTAGGCCCCTGAATGACCTGATGGGTTATCTGTCGATTAACTGTAGGAAGGTCAGTCCCCCGCTGGACTACTGTGCATTGGGGAACTTTTGGGTCCCGTTTGACACCGAGTGTGGAGGCCCGAGATCGCCGGTGATTGGGGAGGCTCCAGTCCTGCTTTTATGGTCCCACATAAGCCCTATGTCCTGTATATTGATACCAGCCTTACCAGTTGGGGCAGTCCTAGCAGGAGTATCCTGAGGGTCCCACCTGTGGCATTCGCAGCTGGGCCTGACCTCCTGAGAAGAACTACCCGCATAAACTGAGATCTTATTGAGATACAGCCTTGAAGCAGGTTACACCATTAGACTGAAGCCGTAGGTGCCAGGACTCACTGAAATTTTCTAGCTAGCAGTCTTCAGCTGGACCACATCAGGCTAATACATAAGGAGGTGGTCCCATAATCAGTTCTTTCCGCCTCGCTACTTCCAGTATCGCCACTCGGTCTTTTTCTAGCGCATGACAACCTTTGAATCGATTATCCTTTCTTCCAACCTGGAATCAACTGATGTCCCTCCAACTACTTCTATTGAGGGTCATTCATGTGCTGTGGCAAACAGATCCTCTCTATGATCCACATTCGCCTGGATGCGCTGCCTAGGCCTGGAACACACCAAGGCCTGCCCTTCTGCCAGGGCTTCAACAATCACACCAGGATCCACCGCCAGAAGGCCTTCTGCCGCTTCTCTTGGAGGAGAAACTGAAAACCATGGATAAAGAACCTTCTGGGAGTCATCGGTAAACCCACAAGCACTGTACAACACCGGTAGTGGAAAGGTCCAGGCCCGCGAGGGCCTCGACCTCAAGTCTGCCCATCAGACCACTTCCTCCAGGCTCAGTTGCACCTCCCCGGTTCAGTCAGATCTCCACTGCCTCTCTGCGGCCCTGAAGACTTCAGGGGCCGGCCCTTCCACTCCATCTAAGGCCTGCCAAAGTACGGGAGCACCATAATCTTCTTCCGGCGGATACCCTACGCCAGGTCAGTTTCTAGCCTCTGCGGATTGATCTGTTCCTCAAGACCAAGGACCTGAGATTTCAAATGGACGCTGGACCCGACGCCGCTGCATCACCGGGCGCCCCAGGAGCCGGCAGCTACACCTGCCGCCATTAGGCGTTCGGCTTGAAGGCATCAGCCAGGGACCGGCCAGCTACTCCAGAGAAGAGACTCATCACTGCCGCTTGGGGACGGTCAGAAGGACTTGGTCAAAGGGGATGCCACAGCCCAGAACCAGGCATGCATACTAGATGCTGGCTCCCAGAACCTTCCTGGAGTGGAGATCTCGACCGACTCACCTCGGATTTCACCCGCGATAGGCCATCGCGCCAGGCCCTGTCGGCATGAATTTGGCAGAGGTGAAGAACTTTACTTTCTGTGACACCATCAAAAGGATGTGGTCACCACGTCCTCCTCCTCCTCTCCGACACCGGCCTCCTACACCTAAGGGCCTGTAGATTGTCGCCAGCCCAAGGAGCAGACACTGTTCTCCTCTGGCAGATCTCGAAAGGAGAAGACCTCCTCTAGATCCCCTCAGGGGTCACCTAGTCCCAAGAGACCCAGATGATGCTGTACATCTGGCCTGGGGAGATTCTGATCTGACACCTCAGGGCACCTACATCTCCTTCCGCCAGTATTCCTCTCTGACCTGCATCTTCCAGGTCCTGCCCAGATGATCCTCGGAGATCGAGGCATATCCAGGAGAATATGGGTGGGATGCAAGAACTTGACCTCGAGAGCACGCTTTGCTCACTACTTTGCAGAAAGATCCAAGCCTGTGGTAGTGCCGCTTTTGTAATTATATCGCTACTAAGGCTGTCTGAAATCCGCACCCACCCAGCAGTGCCGAATAAGGCTGGCTCCCCATACAGCCCCTAGGAGGACCAGTATTGCCAACCACTCTTTGCTGACTCGTGGTCATTATTGCTTCATGACTGGTCTCAGAGACCTCAGCATTTGAGCACACAGCTGGCCACAGGAATCCAAGCAATTGGATGTTCTGTAGCACGTACGCTGGGTTAATTTGCACCATCAGGTCACTGAATTACCTCACCCACATGGTTCACTTCCAGAATACACTGGGAACAGGACAGACCGTCGAGATGATGCCTGATGGTGTACTACAAGGAGGAGCCTTGAACCTCCTCCGCATGGGTTTGATGACTCAGGCCAGAGCCGATATGATTCTGGGGACTTCAGCCAGAGCTGCAGTCTTGTGCATGTGTCTCTGAGACACCTGCTCGTGACTGACTTTACTCTGACGTCCAGAAGAATATCTTAGACGCCCTTATAACGGCGAGATCCTATTTGTGAAGCCCAGAGAGTAATCACCAAGCTTCCAGGACGAGGAAGGCAGTCTGTACAGGCGCAGGTCTCTGCCTAGTTCCTTTCACAGAGGAACCAGAGCCGCCTGTGGCCGGGCCACAAAGACAACAGCCATGTTCCAGCCACAGCAGAGGGGCACTTTCACCCATGCCCAGGCTAAGTCATCCCTGGCAGAGGCTAACGACGGTAAAGTTTGCTCAGCCTGCTGGACTGCCGCTGCATGACTCCTTCCTGCACCTGCCTCTCAGATCATGGGAAAGAAATGGGGTCGATATGCCACTTGCCAGGGTGGCAATCGATCACCACCGACAAGTGGGTTCTGCATTGGTCAAAAGGCCACTTATATAGAATTCTAGGAAAGGTCCACCTACAAGACCTCCCTGCTTCCCATATTCAGGTCACATGCCCTGCTACAGCAGGAAGTGCTTGCGCCTGGTAAGGAGGCCTTAGAGCACGCCCATAACCAGGAGGACTAGGGCAATTATTCTTTCTGCTTTGAAGAAAAGGACTCCGTCCAATACTGGACCCTCGCATTCAACCTTTCGGTTACAAACGCTCAAGAGGTGGTGACCCTTCCTTCCGGCCCATCCATGTTGAACAAGATGCCTTCATGCTTTGGCGCAGGACGCCTACCTGTATATTCGATTGCCTGCTTCCAGTGCAGTTCCTGCGCTTCAAGTTTGGAGCCGCCATTACCAGTTCTGAGCCTTCCTTGGCTGTCATCGATCCGTGGTTCACTGGCATGTAGTCGAAGGGCGCCTCTGAGGAGAGGGCACTATTGTTTCCCATACCGGACGACTGGCTTCATGGCGCCTCCAGGAGGCACTGATGATCATATTCACTGCACCCAGTCCCTTTTCATTCATCTGCCTCTCATCAACTATGAGAAGTCACTCCTTGTGCCATCCCAGAAACTGCAGTTTATAGGAGCAGTTCTGGACAACGCCAGAGGAAAAGCTTTTTTCTTGGACAGAGTGGAACACATCAGATCCTCATCAGGACCTGTCAGTGAAGAAGACCATCCCAGCCAGACTGGTCCTTCGCCTGCTCGACACATGGCCGCGGCCATTGTAACAGTCCCACTGGCACGCCTCCGCCATGCGGGTAACCCCAGTGGATGCTACGGGTGCAATGGGACCAAAGGCAAGACCATCTGGCATCCAATCTGAATTACTACTGTCGAATACGTGATTGGCAATTGTGGCTAAATCCAGGACCCTCTTGGGGGTTCCTCAGTGCTGCCTCCTACTGTGACCTTCCAGATGCCCTTAGGCTCAGGTGGGAGCACACCTGGGACAGTGTTCGTCTCGCCTGTGGATATACCCGGTGAGTCTCATCTCCACATCAACATTTTGGAAATGATAGTCTCGCGCCTGAGTCATCCAGTCAGAGATTCCACGGGTACATTTGCTTTAAACAGACAATACTACTGGATGTATTGCCTCAATAAACAGGGAGGCACTCACCCACTTTGCAGGAGGCCATGAGAGTGTGGGAGGATATTGCAATACTCATCGCAAACTTAATTGCAGTACATGTCCCAGGAGTAGACAACACCATCGCAGACAGCCTGAGCCGCTCTCAGGCCAGAGTCCACAAGTGGGAACTTTTGCAGGAGGTGGCAGAGGATCTGTTTCACAGATGGGGCACTCCAGAGTTAGACCTTTTCATGTCCCCATCCAACGCAAAACTGCACAATTTTTGCTCGCTAGATCTAGGCCTGGTGTTTTCTGTGAGACGTTGTCCTCCCCTTTCTAGGCGGGCAGATTCCTGTATGCCTCCTCCTTCCTGCTGATCCAGAGAGTTCTCAAACTTTGCAGGAGCAAGCGACGCCATTTTGATCGCACCCTTCTGGCTCCAGACAGATTTGTCTCTTCTGCACCAGCTATCCTGGGAACTCTAGTTCCTACAATCTGCTCCCATCTATTGTCTCAGGAGGCGGGTTCATTGGTCCACCCGATTATGCTCATTGAGCCTGCACTTTGGTCCTGTGGAAACATAGCCATGATGCAATACGGGTCTCGCAAGAAGTTGCGGATATATTTCTGCCGCCAGAAAACCGCAACCCATTTAACGTATCGCCATGAAATGGCATTGATTCTGTTTCAGGGCCCAAGTGCATGGCTTTCTCTCACTGCTAGACTGTCCTGAAAAGCTGGTTCTGGACTACCTGCTTTCCCTCTTCCACCTCGGACTGCCACTTCCCTCACAAAGTGCACCTTGTGCAATCTCTCACCATGCCTGCAGAGGCTATTGACGGTGGCCCAGCTGGACACTACTTGTGCCTTCTTAAGTGTGTCCTTCCCCTTAGGCCACCCATCAAGGATCCAGTCCCTCCTTGGGACTTACTCCTTTGTCCTGAGCAGCTTACGCTGCCACCTTTGAACCAGCCACGGATCATAGCTACGCTTTCTCTCTTTGAAAATGTTATTTTAGTTGCTGTTACTCGCTAGAAGGATCTTCAGAATTATATGCTCTTATGTGCAAAGAGCTTATTTGGTTTTCCATCAGGATAGAAACCTGGCGACGTTCCAAAGTTTTCGCTTGGTGGTTTCAGCCTCACCCTAAATCAGGATATTGACTCCACCAGTGGCTTCCCAAGGTACACTAATCGAGGAGTAGCCCTTCTGCACACCCCTTGATGTGCATCGCGTTCAAGATACCACCTGACCAGAACAAACAGCTCCAAAGTCGGACCAACTTTCGCCCCTTTGTTCACAGGATGAAAGGAGCTCCTGTCTCCAAACAGTCACTCTAGGTGGCTCATCCAGTGTATCACTTTCTGTTATATGTTTAGATAAACCTTACTGGGCACGGTCAAGGGTCATTTCCACAAGAGGGTTGGCTACTATTCATATGCTTAAAGAATGTTCCACCTCAGCTATTTGGCGCTGCAGCTACTTGAGCCCGTGTATACCTTTTATCAGGCATTACAGCCTTGATATTGCATCAAGGTGAAGAGCAGGGTTCTGCCCAGTCTCCTTCGGGACTTCTGTCCTAGGCTCGAGTAATATAGAGGTCTCTACCTTCCTCCTCCCGGTACAATTGCCACTATTGCTTGAAATCAGTCCATTGTAGGACCTGCTGCAAGAGTTGCATCTCAAGTAAGATAGTACAGTTACTGCAAGAACTTACCGTAACAGCAGATCTTCGAGAACAGCTCTTGCAGGTACCTTCTTTCCACTATCCCCTTTTTGGAGGTAGGTCGAGTCACGCACCATCTTATGGGATGGGACATTCTATCCACTAATCTTTTGCCATCTGGTGGCGGATCCTGTCTCCTCTCTGATAAGTCATCCGCAGCCGGAAGTCTCCGCTGGAGAACTGAGGATTATGGGGGACCGCCCTTATGTACTACACGCCCGACATCGGGGCGGTCCCAACGCCGGAAAGTGGTCCCGCTGAAGACTGCTAGCTAGAAAAATTCCATGGGGTCCTGGCGCCCGCCGTTTCAGTCCTAATGGTAACCTGCTGCAAGAACTGTTCTCGGCATCTCACTGTTACGGTACCTACGAACTGTACTTGGCGCTTAACGTGGGCAGCCGCGAAAAGTCCATGAATACCTGTATGGGGTACCGCTTGTGTGCACGGACAACAACCTCTGACCTATGTCACCACCACAGCTAAGTTGGATGCTGTGGGCACGTGTGGTTGCTGGCCCTTCCACGATAACTTCAGCCTGAATAATGGAGTGGGCGGCCAATGTGACTGACGCCTGTCTCGCTGGGCTCCACACTCTGACACCCCAGACCCCGGTCTGGGGTTGAGCTGCCTGGAAGGTGCCTGCCCTATTAGCCCTGGCAACACCACTGACTGTCCCACCCGGAGCATAGAGGTGTTGGGAGCTCCCCCAAAAGCAATCCCTCCGGCTTATTTGAATTTTGCTGGCCTGGACCTTTTGGCCTTGCCACAGCCTAGTAAGGCTGATTTGCAGCGGGAGCAAAGGATGGACCCTGGTATCCAAGATCTGCTTTGGGCCCTCTCTAAGTGGGAATCACCCCGGCAGGTGCGGAGCACCCACCTTGAAGCTCGGGGCTGGTTAAGGAGTGGGAGAAGTTGGTGCTGCAGGATGGGTTGGTTATGCAGATGGTGCGGGATCGAGATTCCTCGGGCCATTTGAAAACACATAGCTGGTGTTGCCCAGAGTCTACCGAAGTGGTCCTCAAGTCACTGCATGACTTATATGGGGCACCTAGGCCAGATCAAGATCTTTGACGCCTGCCAGGCCAGGTTCATTGGCCACGGATGAAGGCGTGGCATGGAGGCCTACTGCAGCCACTTCAAGGTGCATCCATGAAGACCTTGCTCGATTTGAGCCGCCCCTTGGTCAACATCCAAACTAGTGGGCCCCGAGTTGGTGTGTGGACTCCTGTCCTGGAGCCGACTGGAAGAATGCGCCAACATACTGGGCTTCACGACCATCACAATCTTTGCATGCTTAGGCTTTCCGTGACTCAGGGACCAAAAGGCCAGCACCGTGGGTTAAGGTCCGGCAGTAGAAGGTCTACCACTACGAATCTCCCCAACGGTCCATTCTGACTAGGGCTGGGATTTTTGAGCGCTTGGATGAGGGAGTTTCTGCATGTTATGGCATACAGAACCCACACACCCTCACTACTCCCAAGGGGACCCCTGCCTCAGCAGTTCAACCGAACGCTGCTAAACATGTTGGGCACCTTGGATCCCGTCGACAAGGCTAATTGGAGTCAGCAGGTGGGACAACTGGTGCATGCCTACAACTGCACGAAAGACGATGCCACCCAGCACTCCCACTTCTACCTCATGTTTGGTCGCGAGGCCCAGCTGCCGGTGGACCTCTGTTTCGGGGTATCTGCTGATGGGACCTCCCATAAATCATACCTGGAGTACACCAGTGACCTATGGGAACAGCTCCATGCGGTATACAAACTTGCCTTCGAGGCAGCAGCTCAGAGCTGTCAGGGGAATAAGAGGAGGTTTGATGCCAGAGTGCGCAGCCAGGACTTGGAGGTGGGGGACAGGGTCTTGCTGCGAAACCTGGGGTTCCAGGGTAAGCACAAGATCCAGGACCGGTGGGCCGCAGATGGTTATCTAGTGGTGGAGAAACTGACTGACCTGCCGGTATACTGTATTAAGCAGTAGCATGGCCGGGGGCTCGAGAAAACGGTACATCGAAATCACCTGCTCCCCATAGTGGAGATCGTGCTCACCCTGGCCTCAGAGTTCAACCCGCCAATGGCAGGTGCCCTAATACCCCGAGGGATGTAAGTGGCGGGACGGTGTTTTCCTCACCCAGGAGACACCCACCCGAGGTCTCTGTTTGGATGTCCGACAGCCTCCATGGGCCCTGACCTCCCAGTGAGGTGAGCGAGGGGAGGAGGGACTTTGTCCGCAGTGGGAACGGGGCTCGACGTGCCCTCCCCTGCTGGGAAGGGTCCCATGGGACCCCTGCCTCCTCCACCAGCTTCAGCCACTTGAAACCCCTGACCTACCTGGACCCCGAGACCCCATCCTTTGTCCCTGAGGCCCGGCCCCCAGCCGCAGCATCCGGGCCACACCTGGAGGGGTTTTTGGGGAGGCAAGGGGGACGGGCGGCCTGCCTCCACGAGATACAGAGTTGCCTGCCATTACGGACTCCTGCCAGGTTCTGGACCAATCCTCTCACAGTGTAGAGGTACAGGGATTGCCCGGAGGGGATGATGGACCATGGCCTTACTGACTGACCACGCCTCTGCCCGGTGCCAGATTTACGCCTTGCCCCTCAAGAGATCTGGCTGGCCCTCTGCCCACCGTAAGCTTGATGTGTACGAATCTCAGGTGAGCCCACAATTTGCCCTTGATGTTCTCCTCCAGCCTGTGGTGCCAGTCTCCATCCTCCTGTGTGTTGCTCTAGGAGTAGTGAGGCATGGTGGTGCCCACCCCTCCCACCACCTACATATAGTATGCTACCATAATCTGACCTATCCGAGCTCTGTGCTGGGGATCCAGTGGTTGCTGGTACTAGTTAGGGACCATGGGTAGAGTCAGTAAGGTGCCTATTGTTGGTCATGGGTTTCCCAGAGGGGCTTGTCGGGACGCCAGGTTTCCTGCCAGGGGAGTGTGTAAGCCGTCCCCCAGCCCGGTGCTTACGTAAGGTGGGCAGGGGGCTTCCGCTGTTTTGGGGGTACTCGCGCCTGGTTCATTGATGTGGCTGGACCTGATGCATACCTAGCTATGACTGTGATTATTGTTGGTGCTAGTTAGGAGCCAGGTGTCTAGCTAGAAAAGTGCATACTACTTGTTTGGGTTCCTACAAAGAGAAAAGGCAGCTCTACCCCTCCCTCCCACCTCCAAAAAGCAAGACAGGAGAAAGACTGCCTGCAGGCATGGGAGGCTCTGGCTACCCTTCCCCCACATCAGGAAGTAGAAAGGGAGGAGAGAGGCAGGGCGGGTGAGAGAGGAGAGGGAGGGAGAGAGAGAGAGAGAGCAGGGTGGAGGAGCAGGAGAAAAGGGAATAGAGGGCCCCCAAAGGAAACCAGAGGGCTATTTTGGTGATTTTGGCCTGGCAAAGGCACTGGGGCTGAATCCTTCTCCACCCCCTCTCTCCCCCCTTTCAATCATAAGGAATAGGAAGGAGCCAGACAGCCACTGGGGCTGTGCAGGAGGTCCCCTCAGGTTTCAGGTTGGTTGCTCAAAAGTACTGGGGCAGACTGTTTGGCCTGAAGGGTACTGCAACCTCCAGCCTGGCGTGTCTGGGAGGCTGCTGCATCAGGGACAGATCTTCCTGCCAGGGGAGAAGCTGGGAAAACTAAAAAGGTACCGGGGGAGTTGAACTGCTGTGATCCCCCCCCCAATTGCAAAGATCAGAGGAATCATGGAGAGAAGGACGAACAGGCCTGCCTGGTGAAAGCCATATACAAAGGCCTGCGGGCAAAGCTGGAAAGGCCAGGCAGGTAAAGAACTACGCCACCCATTTCATGAGAGACGAAGTGCTGTGGACTGCAGGGGTCATCGCCCTCTCCGGGTACTGTGAGTACCCCGAGCTGTAGCTCAGAGGAGACCATTGTTTTCTTTGCCAGGAGGGTCAGGAGGGAACCGTCCTCTATACCAGTTTATCTTTGTTTTCTTGGAACTTGTGTAAGGGCCCCAATGGTAAACAGCAGACCTGCAGACTAAGGGACCATGAGGTACCCACTAACTGTGACTGGTCTTGGTGCACCAAGGGGAAGTGGGGATAAGTGAATGTTTGGTAACCAGGAGGTTTTGGAGGAGTAGCCCCCATCTCCTTTGTATTAGCTTGTAGTAATAAACTGAGTATTTACTGTTCATCTGTTTTACCTGCTGTGTGTGTAAAGCCATTGTGGGGAGTGGCTGTGGGTCTGGGGGGTCATCACAGGCAGTCATTAGAGGGAAGACCATTATTTATCCTGGGGAAGCTTTCTAACCTGTTCTACCCACAGGCGGCAATGCAGAGGCCCCAGGTGGAGGCACTATGGCACCACAGAAACTACTGGTAAGGACTCAGGCCTGGCCCCTCGGGGAGGTACTGCTGAGCCCCCGGTCTTGCCGGGGCAGCACAGGTGAGTGGCATTATCGGGGGCGTGTTACACTAGGAAGTCAGATAGGCTTTATCAGGCTCCCAAGGGTGTTCACTCTGAATTCGCACCCTCAAGCTGATTCGGTCGTGATCAGCGCCGCTCACGGCCAGACAGCTAACCCCATGCACTTGAGCTCATCACCACCCAACAAGGAATCTCGCCTTCTGGACCAGTACGGGAAGAAGGTTTATGCTTTTTCCACTCTGGGTATTAGGGCCCTGAATTACATTGGTCATATGGGGGACCATCAGAAGGCAATCCTTAGCGAGGTGGAGGCTAAATTGGACTCCCTTCCTGAGTCGCAGACGAAGCAGGAAGTGGCGGATCTGGTCCAGTCTGCCGTTGGCCAGTGTTATATGCTTAGGCCATGCACGCATTGTGACGCTGCTGGTCAGAGCTCTGGCTTTCTCGCCATGGGTTTGCGGCGTCACACCTGGCTCCGGTGTCAGATTTGGTCCCAGAGGTGCAGTCCGCTATCCAGGATGCGCCCTTCAGGGGTTCTGTGCTGTTCGGAGGTGATGTCAAGGACATCATCACCAATCTCCAGGAGAAGGGTACTGCACTTAAATCGGTTGACTGTCTGTACAAACCCCCTCAAGCTCAGCGTCGTCCCTTTCGCAGACGGCCTCTGCAGAAAGTGGAACCTCAGGGAAAGCGGGCCAATAAATGTCAGGCCCCTCCAGCTGCTAAGCCCCCCCCACCCAAAAAAGCAGCGGGGCCTTCAGCCGCGACACTGCCTCATACCTCCTGACTCTTCCTCTCCCAATGCCTCTGGGTGTACCAGAGGAACTGGTAGGAGGGAGATTCTCCCTCCACCTACCGGGCTGGGAGAGTATAACTACAGACACTTGGGTGCTCCAGCTGATAGCAGAAGGACACTCAGTAGAGTTTCTTCAGAAACCTCCTCGAAAAGCCTCCCCAGGTCATCATACTCCCCAGAACATCATCTTCTGGTCCAGGAAGAAATCTCCTCTCTTCTGGTGAAAGCGGCGATAGAGCCTGTACCCCCACACCTTCAAGGGATGGGCTACTATTCCCATTTCTTCCTGGTCCCGAAGAAGTCAGAAGAGATGAGGCCAATTCTCGACCTCAGCTTACTGAACTTGTTTGTGGAGTATAAAAGGTTCAGGATGCTCTCTCTTCAGAGCCTTCTGCCCCTCCTTCGGCCGGGACAATGGCTGTGTGCTCTGGATATGCAGGATGCTTACCTGCATATCCCTTTTCGCCCTTCTCACTGCAAATACCTGCGTTTTGCTTTTCAGGGGAACCACTACCAGTTCAAGGCCCTCCCTTTTGGTCTTTCCTCAGCTCCCTGAGTTTTTACCAAATGCCTTTCGGTGGTGGTGGCCTACCTGCATACCCAAGGGGTGCAGGTTTTCCCGTACCTGGACAATTGGCTCCTGGCGGCCTCATCCAGGGAGGAACTCCTGCGCTTCCTGTCCCTTACCCTGCAGGTGTTTGCCTGCCTGGGTGTTACCATCAACTAGGCCAAGTACCATCTGACCCTGTCCCAGAGGCTCCAGTTTATTGGGGCAATCCTGGACATGACCTCTGGCATGGCTTTTCTGCCGCTGGACAGGGCGGCATCGATCCAGGCTCAGGTTGACCTGCTGTCCATCCGCATGTGGGTCAGTGCCATGTCAGTCCTTCGCCTCCTCGGGCTCATGGTGGCTGCTATTCCGACAGTCCCTCGCGCGCGGCTCCAAATGAGAGTCTCTCAGTGGACGCTTTGGTCTCAATGGGATCAGCTGGTGGATGACCTAGATCAACTAGTTCTGGTCTTCAACCCTATGGCTCGGGACTTGCAATGGTGGGCCGTTCAGGAGGACCTTTGCCAGGGAGTTCCCTTCTGCCTTTCTCCCCCCTCCCAGACACTGACAACAGACACCTTGGGAGAAGGTTGGGGAGCCCATCTCAGGCCTCACAGGACCCAGGGCTCCTGGTCCCAGCTCGAAAAATCTCTCCACATCAGTGTGCTTGAGCTTCGGGCCATGTTGTATGCTCTTCAGGCTCTGCATCTTTTTCTGCTTCCCAGACATCTGGCTGTCCAAACGGACAACATGTGTGTCGTTTGGTACATCAACAAACAGGGAGGGACTCGTTCCTACCCTCTTTGCAGGGAAGCGATGCGGGTTTGGGATTGGGCAGTGCAGCACAACCTTCCCCTCACAGCCATTCACGTCCCGGGGGTTGAGAACACATTGGCAGATCACCTCAGTCGGTCGTCTACCCACGCGCATGAGTGGGAACTCGATCAGGGAGTAGCAGACAAAATCCTTCTATGCTGGGGAACCCCTCAGGTAGACCTGTTCACGTCTCCTCTCAATGCAAAACTTCCCACCTTCTGCTCGCTCGCTCCAGGGCGCGATGTTTTTTAGAGAGACGCTCTGTCTCTAGACTGGAAGGGAAGATTTGTCTATGCCTTCCCCCTGATCCCCTTGATTACGAGAGTCTTACAGAAACTCAGCTCGGAAGGAGCTGGTATGATTCTCATCGCTCCTTTCTGGCCCAGGCAAGTTTGGTTCTCTCTTCTGCAACAGTATTCCGAGGAACCCCCACTTCATCTTCCTCTGTCACGGACTTTGCTGACCCAGGATCAGGGGACCCTGGTCCACCCAGCCCTCAAATCCCTTCAGTTGCATGCCTGGCTCCTGCAGACGTAGCTCAAGCCCATTTCGGGGTTCCCCCCGAGTGGCTGAGATTCTGGCGGAGGCCAAGAAGCCATCCACTAGATCTGCCTATGCCATAAAATGGAAACAGTTCACTATCTGGGCTGCTTCCAAAGATTTTGAGCCTTTCTCGTGCTCTGTTGGGCGGCTTCTGGATTACTTATGACACCTCTTTGATCTGGGTCTCAGTCATTCTTCTTTGAAGGTTCATATGGCAGCCATCTTGGCCTACCATGTTCCTTTTGGAGACAGGACATTTGCACAGCTGGAGGTCTCTAAGACCTTCCTTAGAGGGGTCCTGTACTTGAGACCCCCTATTCGGGTTCCTGCCCCTCCTTGGGATCTGAATTTTATCCATGAGAAGCTTACCCTGCCTCCTTTTGAGCAGGCAGCCTCAGCAGATCTGAAGTTCCTCTCATAGAAGGCTCTCTTCCTCATGGCCATTACTTCTGCTTGAAGGATCTCTGAGCTTCAGGCCCTGATGTGTAAGATCCCATATTTGATTTTTCACAAGGAACATGTGGCTCTGTGTACAAACCCTAAGTTTCTCCCTAAGGTGGTAGCGGAATCTATGCTGAATCAGTCCAGAGAGTTGCCTGCTTTCTTTACGCAACACTCCAGTCAAGGGGAGTACCTCTTGCATACTCTGGATGTTCACCGGATTCTGAGATACTATACCTCCAGGACGAAGGATCTCAGAAAGACTGATCAACTGTTTGTCTCTTTTGCTCATAAAAGAGAAGGCAATGCTGTTTCTAAGCAGTGCCTGTCCAAATGGTTGGCTCATTATATCACTTTCTGATATGACAAATACAACAAGACCCTGCCGGGTTAAGTCAGAGGCCACTCCACCAGAGGGGTTGCTGCCTCTGCTGCTTGTTTCAAGAACATGTCAGCAGCTGACATCTGTGCAGCTGCTACTTGGACTTCTGTCCGTACCTTCATGAAACATTACAGTTTGGATATTGCCTCTCGCAGTCGAGCGGGCTTCGGGTTGGCTGTGTTGCAAGGTCTACTTTCCTAAGACCTTCATAGCCAGAGGGTCTACTTCTGAGTAGTTTTCCTCCTCCCATAGGCTTCTTCTTGTTCCAGACTGCTTGGGACTCAGTCCTATATGTAATTACCTACTGCAAGAGCCCTCTCGAAGTAAGATAGTACAGTTACGTAAGAACTTACCGTAACAGTAGATCTTCGAGAGTGGCTCTTGCAGTAGATAATACCTTCCCACCCTCCATCCCCCTAAGCTTTTCAGCTCCTTTTCCAGGATGGGAAATATCCATTTCTCTCTCATCTCGCCTTTTGGCCTTTGGCGGGAAAGAACTGGAAGGCAGGCGTGGGGGACCCGACCCTTTATACCAACATCGCTTGACATTGGTCACCTGATGTGGGGGCAGTCCCCTGCCAGACACTGCTGGCTAGAAATTTTTCTGCGGGGTCCTGACACCTGCTGGCTTCAGTCCTATATGTAATTACCTACTGCAAGAGCCTCTCTCGAATAACTACTGTTATGGTAAGTTCTTACGTAACTGTACTTTCCTCTGCCAGTTCTTTCAAGAACATAGGGTTAAACCCATCCGGTCCTCCAGATTTAAATTTGTTTAGATTCCTGAGTTTCTCTTTAATTTGTGATTCTGTAATTTCAAACTGCCCCTCTTGACTTTCACCAATGCTTTCCCTTATTGGGATTGGTTCTTCTGGGGCCTGGTAGACGCTTAAAAAATATTTGTTAAAGGCTGTGGCCACTTCGTCCTCCCTAACAAGCATCTTGTCTCCTTCCTTAAGATTATTGATATGTTTACTACCTTTTCTTAAACTTCCCACATTGCTGTAGAATCGCTTGTAGTTTGTTACTACATGCTAGTCCTAGTTCTGCTTTTGCTCTCGCTCTTCATATAATTTTCTTGCACTTCTTGGCTATCACGATAAACTTTTGTTTTCTGAATTCAGTGGGGTTAGATTTGTATTTCTTGTACACTCTCTTTTTTCGTCACTATTTTGCATAATCCTTTATTGAACCATGTAGGGACTCTTCCGTTATTATCATATTTCATAATTTCCGGTACATACTCTTTTATACATTCCTGTAGTTTGTCAGTTTTTGCCCAAATTTCATCCAGTTCAAGTTCAGCAAGCTCTGCTTTCCAATTCCAGTCTAGAAGGACTTGCTTTATTGTTGTGTAATCTGCCTTGCTGAAGTTTTGTATCTTTGTTTTTCCAAGTATTTCATCTGATTCTTCCTTTAGGGAACATTCGACCATGTTGTGGTCACTGTTTCCCAGGGGCTGTGTGACCCTAACACTCCCAATCCTACCCTCCATGTTACTTAAGATCAGGTCAA
Organism: Neoceratodus forsteri; assembly: GCA_016271365.2. Lineage (NCBI taxonomy): Eukaryota > Metazoa > Chordata > Ceratodontiformes > Ceratodontidae > Neoceratodus > Neoceratodus forsteri. Next base: position 1,213,955,356 of record CM057458.1, read on the forward strand.
GTGTGTGATTCTCTCTCTCTCTCTTGTGGGCTGATCCACATGTTGCTGAAGGCCACCGATCTAACATATTTCCAAGAATCTTTTTTCCATGGGACTTTTGCCCTGAAGGCTGTTCCAGTCAATATTCAGTAAATTAAAGTCACCAGGTAGGATACAATGATCTGTGAGGATCATGTCCTCAATTAAGTTCAAGAAGAAATCATTATCAGTTTCAGTTAGGCTGGGGGACCGATAACACAATCCCAGAGTGCGTGTCTTATTTTTTAATAGGAACTTGACCCAAAGTTGTTCAGTATTTGCTAGTTCCAAATTACTTATTTCCTGGATGCATGCCTTTAGATGGCTTGAGATATACACCCCACACCACCACCTGGCTTGTTAACTCCTGTCTTCTGAAAAAAATCGTACCCATGAATCTCACATACCCAGTCATCCTCCCTGTTCCAAGTCCTTGTTATGCTACCTATAGCAATCTTATCCCTGAGTAGTATATATTTAAGTTTGTCGTATTTATTCCTGATGCTTCTAGCATTTATAAGCAGGAGCTTTACCTCCCTAGCCATATCGGATTTGGTCCTGTTCCTGTTATAACCGGTCTTTACTGGCTCAATGTAAGTTTCACCCTCTGCTGGATCCCCTCTCCCCACGGCAGTTAGTTGAAAGTTCTGTCAATTGTTGATCTAATCGACCCAATTCTTTGCGATCTTTTTCATTCAGGTGAAGGCCTTTTGGTGTTACCTTTTGACTTATCTGCTGTGCCACAGGTCTCTACCAAATGCTTGGCAGTGGTGACAGCAGCCCTTCGAAGGGAAGTCCTGTATGTCTTTCCTTATCGGGACAACTGGCCATTAAAAGCCCACTCCAGGAACCAATTGATGAAGACCTTAGTTCAAACTAGGCAGATGTTCTATGCTCTGGGGGTGACAGTCAGCATACCAAAGTCTGTACTGACACCCTGCCAATGACTGCAGCACATAGAGGCAGTTCTGGCTACGGCCCGGGGTTCTGCGTTTCTGCTGTGGGACAGGGCAGAATGTATATATTTTTTTTTTTTTTATTTATAGCATTTATTGCAAAAGCAGTAAAACACTTATATCCTGAGCAGGTACACACAAGATGAAAGCAGTAGTACATTACATAGGATAATGGATATCTGATCTATTGGTACATCATTAAGGGTTTTTTCCAATTTTAAAGAACACTTTCAAATATTTTACATACAGACCAGGAGCTGAAAGCAACCAATGCCTTGAATTTTGATCAGCATTATAGAACATTACAAATACAAACTGACCTTCTAAGGTCTATTTAAACTTTAAGCAACAAGTATTACTAATTTGTTTACTTTCCAGAGCTCCCCTGATGGAAGTGGTGAGAGATGAACAATATCATCATGAACAAACACAGTATTAGGTAAATAGATATGATGTGTTAGAGTAGGAGTAATAAAACGCTTTAGTTATCCCACCATATCCCACAACATACATTCATACCCCAACTGACATTATTTAGATCTACCTTTATATTAGTTAAACATAGGGGTACATATGGGATAAAACGTTAAACAAAGCAGCATCAAACAATCATAACCTGATATAACTACATTCTGAAAGAACTCGACAAGCAGTAGTAGCGGTCTATAGCATCCCAACTGCAACAAAAAGCAGTATCACTTTTAAGTATTAATCAGAAAAACACTGCTGTCACACTGGGGCTTTATAACCTATATGGGAATACAGACCACATGTAGGTACATTCTCCGTCCAAATCAAAGTCAGTCCCCATCAGCATCATCCTCCTCCTCGCAGCTCTCGTCTTGGTGGCGCTTGGCTGCAATTCTCTCCACACAGGCCCCAGCCTCTGTAGCGTCAGTGAAATGATATTGCCGGCGGCCTTCAGTAAAACATAAGCGGGCTGGAAATGCAAGGGAATAAGTTATGTCCAGCTCACGAAGTCGCCGCTTCACTCCATCGAAGGCCTTTCTCCGCATTCGAGTGGCATAGGACAGATCTGGAAAAAACAGAACACAGGATTCCCTCACAAAGACCGGGCCTGTATTCAGTATTGCTCCCAGCATAGCATCTTGCTCTCCAGAAGATCCGAATGTCTGAAGAACAGTTCAAGGATTGTCGAGACCACTTGGTCGCCTAGGGGAAATCCGGTATGCCTTCAAAATGTGGAAATCTTTTAAACTGGTGAGATCTTCAAGCCATGTGCGCAAATATTCAAAAAGGTTGTCCCCTTCAGAGTTCTCAGGCAAGCCTAAAATTCAGAGATTCACAGCTCTCACAACATTTTCGAGCTGTTCCACTCGAGATCTGAACGCGGCTTGCTCTTTCAGAGAGGTGGCTGTTGCTGCAAGCGCCTTCCCCGCCGTGGCTTCCACGGTCTTGGTCACCTCCCCCGTGGCTTCCAGCCGGTGTTTGATTGTTATAAATTTTTCTGTAAATCCATCCAGCTTCTGGTCCATCTGTTGGGCAGTTTTCGTTAAAACATTAACTGCCATTTGGAGTGTAGACAACGTGGCTCCAGTCGAGTCAGCACCTGTGGCCTGTGATGGGCCAGAGGTATCATCCAGTGGTTTAGCATTTTCCGGCTGCGGGGAGAAGAAGTCAGCTTTATTCGTCTTTGTACGTCCCATCTTCATTGCAATTTTAGCTCTCCAAATGCCATAAGATTTCCTAAACCAGTATATAGTATTTTAAAATTAAATGTTATAGAATAAGATGCTCTGTTTGTATAAAAAGAGTTGTTAGATAGGGAGCTCTAGAAAAAGGCTGTTGCTGGCTGGGCTGCTAGCTCTGCCCCTCCAGGGCAGAATGTTTGATTGTACAAGCACAGTTGGTACATGACAGCCATTATGTTTCAGCACCTTCTGGGTCTTATGGTGGCAGCCACTGTCATAGTGCCAAAGGCCAGGCTGCACATGCAGATCCCACAGTGGACCCTGAGAGTCTAGTGGGACCAACTGACGGATAATCTAGAACAGATGGTTCTAGTAACATCTCCCTTGCACAAAGCGCTCAAGTGGTGGATGGAACACAACAACCTGCTAAAGAGTGTCCCATTCTTGATTCCTACCCCACATCAGATCCTTACCATGGATGCCTCAGGATCAGGATGGGGAGCCCACCTGGGACCTCTTCAGACACAAGGCACATGGAACCATTTGGAGCACCCTTTGCATATATCTGGAAATGAGAGCATTCCTATATGAACTCCAGGCATGCCAGAACCACTTGTCCACAGGTCCTCTGTTAATACAGACAGACAATGTCAGTGAGATGCATTACATCAACAAACAAGGGGAAAGAACAGTTATGTAAGAACTTACCGTAACGGTAGATCTTCAAGGGAATCTCTTTCATCAGGTCACACCTATGGAACTATTCTTGTTTGAGTGCTAGGGCCGCATGGAAACCTTTGTGTAGCAGTCTAGTAGGGGCTGTCCACGCCGACGTCATATGCCGATGTCCCTGTATATAAGCGTAGGCAGCTCTGCTCCCTCCTCAGTTCCACGCTGGAGACCATACTCGCTAGGCCTCCCTTTTGGGAATCAAGGAGAGAGATGAGATGCCCAGCTACAAGAAAAGCTGGAGCAGCAGGAGAGCCAGTCTGGAGACAAAGAACAGGGAAGGATGGTGGGTCAGCATGATCTGATGAAAGAAATTCCCTCGAAGATCTACTGATCTCACTTTGAGTTAGAGCTCTTGCAGCAGGTAACACCATTAGGACTATGCTGCCAGGCACTAGGACCCCACGGAAAAATTCTCGCTAGCAGTCTAATGTGGGGGACCGCCCCCCAGATGTCGGTTCCGCCTCCGACATCACCCATGGTATAAAGGGGCGGTCCCTTGGCACCACCCCAGTTTTTTTTCCCGCTATTGACCCGTGTATATTGGCTTCATGGATGCCTCCTGCTTCTAGGCGACTGCCATTTTTGCACTTCACACAGTTACCCTTTTTTTCTCAAACAGTACTAGTTTATCATGTATGTCTTCCCAGCCATCTTCATCATCAGAGCGGCGGAAATTGAAGTGCGCATGCGGCAAGCAAATCCCTGCAAAAGACAGCCATTCAGCCTGCCTGCTCTGCCTAGGCCCTGGCCACAGGCCAGATGACTGCCCGCAGTGCCAAGGTTTCAACAGGAGAACCTGAATCCACTGCCTGAACACCTTGAAAGCGTTCCTCCTTGAACAGCAAGTGGCCGCCATGCAGAAGACCCAGTCAAGGCACAGCTTGTCTTCCTCCTTGGCTAAAGACTCCTCACCCAGAGAGAGGAAATCAAGCGGGAAGCACCATCATCGGGACAGGTCCAGGTCAGAATCCCATCCTAGATCCCCACACAAGACTTCCAAGTCTTCAACCTCTGGCATGAGGTCAGACTCGCCCCCGCCCCGGTCTCTCTGGCTTTCCCAGGGTCGCAGTTGAGAAAGCCCCCCACCTCTTCTCAGGTGCATGGCGGGGAGTCTTCCAGGCTTGGGCTTTCTCAAGCCCCCGTGTCCCTGGCTATCCAACCCTACAAGCATGTGTTAGGGTCTCAGTCAACAGTACAGGCACACTCCTCATCGGCGGGAGGTCAGAACCTGCTGTCCGCAAGGCCGTAGTCCCGGGATCATCCGACAGGGCGACAGAGTCAGATGACACCAGGAGATGCCAGGAATCCGGGCACCAGAAGAAGCCCCCCTCACTTTCCAGACGGTGGTCAGCCGAGGCTTCAGACCGATGTCAGGCCTCAGCACCCTCTGATTCCACTAAGGAACTGGACCAGACGCCACCCACTAAGCCACCATCTGCACCGCAGGGCCTGAATGAAAACCTAACTACAGACCAGATGTCAGGGGACCTGACACTTGCCTCTGGGGATACCCAAGACCAGGTGCCACCCCTTCCGCCTTCACCTCCTCCTCGGGAGCTTGACGACCAGACATCAGACCACCCAACACCAGAGGACACCATCCAACCCGGGCTGATGCCCAACAAGAAGATATCGGACCCGATGCCTGAGGCGACTGTACCACAAGGGCTGATGCCAGGGGCCGCTAATGCCCCTACCCCAGCACCAGCACCCCAGACAGGCCCTGTTGTTCCTTTGGCTGAGGTCAGGGCCCTGTTTAATAGCTGGTGGAGTAACATTAAAGGGGATCTTTTGCCTAGGCCACTGGAGCCGGCCCCCAACCCCTTGGGGACCCCTTCCCTGGCCCCACCTAGACAGCCTTCCCCTCTGCGTCCACCTCCACCACCCCGACGTCGGACTGTCCAATGTCAGGGGATAAGGGACATGGGTCACCAGAGCGACGGTGGCATGGTTGCCACCCATCATCCAGATCCTCCTCCAGGGGATGCCCATATACATTCTCAGAAGGATCCTCTGGAGGCTTCTCCTCCTGCAACTCCTCAGAAGATAATCTGCCCCTTCCATCCCCAGACCGCAGGAGGGACGCCCTGAAATCGCCTCTGGATGACTCCTCCTCATTCCTGGATATAATGAGACACATCCAGTTCTTAAACCAGTGGGAGACAAGAGTTAGACCCCGAGAGGTGCCATTTGGCAACGTTCTTAGGGGTCACTGACCCAAAACCTTTGATTATCCTACCCTTAGTGGAACTCTTCCAGGACATTACTAAGGTAGCCTGGAAGCACCTCTCCATGACTTTGGTGGTCCCTAAAAAGACTGACTGATTGTATAGGACACCAAGGGGAGAACCACACTTGAATGAGCAGCATAAGACGGACTCTATGATCCTCATGGCTGACCATGGGGAACCCAACAACTGAAGCATAGCCAGCCACTGGATAAGGGGTTCAAGAAATTGGACCACTTGGGCCTCAAAGTGTATTCCTCGGCCACCTGTATGGTCAGGTTGCTTAATTTTTTGGCACACATGGTGATGTTCCAAAAATCACTATGGAATAAGGCTATGGACCTGGCCAAGTCACAACCTAACTCTGCCAACAAGACTGAACTGTTAGCAGTCCTTCAGTCCTGTGCTAATGTTGGTAAGCACGTCATTAGGGGATCATATGACTTGGCAGATATTGCCACCAGGGCTGCAGTCACTGGAATATGCCTAAGGTGCCACTCATGGCTGAGGGACATCTGCAGGATGTAGTCCTGGACGCCCCTTTCCAGGGTCTAGTCCTTTTCAGTCAGAAGGCCGAAAAGCTGATAACTAGTTTACAGAACTCAGGTAAGGTAGTTTCTGAGGTTCACAAAATGTACAAATCTGAACCAGCAATGTCCAGACGTCGCTCCTTTCGTAGGCAGTAGGGACAACAAGGAAGGCAACAGCAGCACAGAGGGGGTTAAAAAAAAAGGGCACTGCCCCTGTCCTCAGGAACACAGGGACCTAAGAACACTAAGAACACCTGAGTTCCCTTGCCCACTCCAACAACCTTGGCATGACTTCCTGCCTCCACCCCCTCCTCCAGCAGAGTTGCAGGGGGAGGCAGTAGGCGGAAGATTCTCCCTTTACCTCAACGGCTGGTCCAGTCTCACAATGGATCAGTGGGTACTCCAGATCCTAGAGCAGGGTTATGTTCTGGAATTAAACCAGATCCCTCCAAACAACCCACCTGTTTCCTCCCATGCTCCCCATCCCATGCGGGCCTTATCAGAGCAGAAATCCAAGCCCTCCTGAGCAAGAAAGCAATCCAAGCAGTGCCACTATCCCAAAGAGGAAAGGGATATTACTCCCACTTCTTCCTCATCCCGAAAAAGACTGGGCCTTCGACCCATCCTGGACCTCAGTCAATCGAACACTTTCATTGAATACAAAAGGTTCAGGATAGTGACACTGCCGGGATTACTGCCCATACTTCACTAAGGGGACTGGCTCTGCTCCCTGGACATGCAGGATGCCTACATGCGTATAAAGATTCTGCCGTCCCACAGAAAATACCTCAGCTTAGCTGGCCTGGCAGCACTGAGGGCTGAGGCGCTGTATGCCTTACCTCATGCTATGCCAGTGACCCGGGTTCGGGAGCCAGTGCAGGGGAGGGAGAGGGATTGGGCAGCTGCAAGGGCCTTCCGGGGTGGATGCCCGCACCCTCCGTAGTTCTGCTCTTACTGGGTGGAGGTCCGGTGGGAAACGTAGGCATGAAGGTTGCAGTGGCAATAGTCAGGGGTGGGGCAGAAAGAGCCGAGCCGGTACCTGGCATGCGCATGCACCTCCACGCACGTGCACTTACGTGTCTGCCGGGATATATATATATATATAAAAATACCTCCGCTTTACCTTCCTAGAAGAACACTACCAGTTCAGAGTGCTACCATTCGGCCTTTCTTCAGCACCCAGGGTGTTCACCAAATGCCTGGCAATAGTGGCAGCAGCTCTCAGGAGGCAGGGGCATTATGTCTACCCCTACCTCGATTACTGGCTACTAACAACGCCCACAAAAGATCAGTTGTGTCGCTCTCTGGAAGATACTTTTCACCTGTTTCAAAGTCTGAGAGTTATCTTGAACCTTCCCAAGTCATCCCCCGGCCCACCCAGAGGTTACAATACAGAGGGGCAGTCTTGGACATTGTTCAAGGGAGAGCCTTCCTTCCCTCAGACAGGGCAGATCGACTAAGGGCGGTGGCTTGAAGGGTCGTCTCCACAAATCAGATACCAGCCAGAATGGTACTGCAGCTGCTAGGCCATATGGCAGCTGCCATCGTAACAGTTCCCTTAGCTGGCCTGCACATGAGGTTTCTCCAGTGGAACCTCAGGGATTAATGGGACCAGCACTTGGACGACCTTGATCAGCCAGTCCGAGTCGCCAAAGCAGTGTGTCAGACTCTGGAATGGTGGCTCACCCCTTCCCGGTTAGAGGGGCTCCCTTCCAAAGTCCCAGTCCTCAGTAGATCCTGACACAGGATGCCTCAGGACTAGGTTGGGGTGCGCATTTCAGAGACCATCAGACAAGAGGGACCTGGTCCTCTTTGGAACGCAATCTCCACATAAAAGTATGGGAGATGAGAGCAGTTCTGTACACCTTACAGGCATTCCAGATGATTCTCCTGCCAGGGTCCCTACTGATCCAGTCGGACAATGTACTTGTGGTCTTCTACATCAACAAGTAAGGGGGCACACACTCTTATCCCTTTGCAGAGAAGCCATGAGAGTCTCGTACTCGGCAGTGGTGCACAACCAGAAACTCACAGCGGTTCACGTTCCAGGGGTTTAAAACACCCTAACCAACAGCCTCAGCCACTCTCAGTCTCAAGTTCATGAATGGGAGCTACTACAGGACGTAGTAGACAACCTTTTCGAAAGGTGGGGCCTTCCAGAACTGGACCTCTTTGCATCCCCACTTAACACCATACTGCCCAATTTCTGCTCACTTGACCCAGGGCCTGGTGTTTTCTGGCGAGAAGCATTCTCCCTCTCTTGAGTAGGGCGGTTTCCGTATGCCTTCCCTCTACTTCAGTAGTACGCCCGAATCTTCAGTCTCTGCACCTTCATGCATGGCTCCTGCAGACCTAGTCAGGGACAGATATGGGGTGTCTTCAAGGTAGAGGTGGTCCTAGTGTCCACGGGGAAACCCTCGACTAGGGCCACATATGCTAAGAAATGGAAACGTTTCTGCCTGTGGGCTTCATCCCATCTCCTGGATCCTTTCACCTGCCTGGTAAATTCAGTACTGGAGTGCCTTCTTTCCCTATCTGACAAGGGTCTCAGCTATTCGTCCATAAAGGTACACCTTTCAGCACTGTCAGCTTACCACGTACCTATGGAGGGCAGAACCCTGGTGCAACTGGACTTGTTCAAGACCTTTTTGCGTGGTATTTTACATATCAAACCTCCCAGGTGGGACCCCTTTCACCCTTGGAACCTTTTGTTTATGTTACAAAAGCTGATGTTGCCTCCCTTCAAGCCAGCCGCAAGTTGCAAGCTACGCTTTCTATTTTGGAAAGCGTTGTTCTAGGAGCATGGATATGTTGTTCATCCACACTTTGGCATGTTCCTTTCCCCTATAAATCTTGCTGGAAGTCTTCAAGCTGGCTCCTCGCTCCACCCCATGACACCAGATATTTCGTTCCGCTGGAAGATGCAAGTTCCCTCGTGCTTCACAGCAATTTGTAGGCTCTGGATTCAAAGCGTCATTTTTTACCGCAACTTACCTTAAAACTTGTTTGAGTTGTCGATTCCGATAGTAGTGCATTGGACATGGAGGATAAATCTGCTCCCGGATTTCGTTGGTGCTCCTGCGGCTAGAAGATGTCACGCACAGATCCTCACCTAACGTGCGTCTACTGCCTTGGTGTTGGACATAACACCTCCACCTGCAAGTTCTGCCTGGCCTTCCATCCCAACATTCTGGACAACCACCTGGCATGCCTAAAGCTGGGGAGACTGGAGAAAAGGAACCTGCCGGTGAAATCAAAGGAGGCGAGGTGGGCGGTTTGCGCGGCTGCAGGATCCGCCGAAGAGTTGAAGCAAATGAAGGCTTTCGAGGAGGAAGCGGCTCAAGCTTCGGCCGATCGGAGCTTTTTTGTTCCTCTGAACCTCAGTTCCACCTTTTCGGGCTCCTTCAATGAGTTGTGCCAGGTTCTCCTCACCAGGGGTGAGGCGCCCTCGGGCTCACACTCCTCCCACCCTCGGAAGAGAGAGAAGGACCCTAAGTCTTTGTCCAAACAGAGACATTCTTGGGACCAAGAAAGGTCCGAGTCCCAGGAACACACGGTCTCGACCTCTGTCGAGATCACATCCTCGGCCGCAGGCTTCACGGATATTCCGTCTGGCCAAGAGATTGAGGAGGTGGCCGACGAGGTTGAGATTTTTCTTGACCTGATCGACCCTATTTCGCCAACTCCGGTAGATGATTCTTTGGAAAGACTCCGGTCCTTGTCTTTCCCGATGAGGAGACCCAGCCCGCTGGTGTCACCATCGAGAAAACGGTTCCGGACCCTCGGTTTTCACCGACCCCAGTGTCTCCCGATCAACTGAGTTGGCCAGCCCGATCTCGATCGAGGTCCATAACCCCCTCAGTCGAACGACCGAAAAAGAGTCATAAGCACTCTAAAAAGAGGCATCGCCGAAGATTCTCATCCTCCTCGGATGAGGAGAGGCTTCAACGGAAACTCCGTCGATGCAATGAGGATCTTATGTGGCAACAGCTGATTTTGACTGGGCAGAAGCTGACTCCGCCATCCACCCTGGCCATCACTTGACTACCGCTTCCTGGGCCGACGCTGACCCCTCCAGAACCAAAGCCTTTGGTTCCCCCTCCCGCGGGGCCGGCCCGTATCCCGGCTCAGCCCATCTCGGTCTCTCCACCCATTCTGGTGGAACCACCGCCTAAGCAGCCTCAGGGAGGGGCTCCCTCAAAAGAGGACCGTACAGACACCGGGCTTCCCTGACATCTGTCTATCACGGTTACCCCTGACTGCCCCCAGTGGATTGAAGGGGACGTAGGCAGGAGACCATTGTACCATGACTCCTCGGACTTGGATGTCACAGGACTACACTCCCATCCTGGGGATGATGAGTCCTCCGTGGCAGGTTTAGAGGAGGGTCCTTCCTCCTTTCAAGGCATTCTCCACCTGATCTCTGAATCCACTGGAATGCCCCTGGAGTCTATCCAGAAAAAGGTGGAGTACCCCCTTACGGATATTTTAAAAAGGGGGGATACCCCGACGGAGGCCTTTTCAGTGGCTGAAGGCCATCACTGACCCAGCCCTTGAGCTCTGGCAGCACCCAGCTTCCTGCCCAACACCATCTTCCCGCATGGCCCGCAAGTATGCGGTGCCCATGGGGTCCCTGCCGGGATTCACAGAACATCCTTCGGCCAAGAGTCTGGTGACCACTTCTGTGTTTAGACGTACTGGTAGCTCGGCTGACACAGACCGACCCTCGGACAAGGAGTCCAAAAATATGGACCACTCTGCCCGTAAGGTCTATGCGGCCTCTTCCTTAGGCCTTCGTCAGGCCAGTTCAGCTGTCATTATGGCACACTTCTCTCATGCCCTCCTCGGGTCATTAGATGAAGTCCTCCCTCATCTCTCGGCGGACATGCAGACCACGGTCAAGCAAATCCGTGATCAGGGCTGTGCTGTTGCAAAACAGCAGCTCCAGATGGCCCCAGACATCGGGGATTCTTGTACCCGCTCTTTAGCAGTCGCAGTGGCCACTCGCTGCAGGGCCTGGCTGAGGCTATCCTCCTTCCCGGTGAATACCCAGCACACGTTAGCTGACGTTCCTTTCCTTGGTACCGACTTGTTCAGTTCAGGAGTGGCTGGTCACCTTCAGCGTATCGAGCAGTCCAATGCCACCTTGGATGCTACCTCTGCAAAAGGTTCTTTGGGCAAGAACCAGCAGAAAAGAAAGAAGAAGCCATTTCGGCATTCTTCCCCTGCGGTCAGGCAGCCCTCCTATCAAGGAGGCTAGCAACAACAGGCTCAAGCTTGGCACCCACAGCCCAAGCAGGGTCCTCAACAGCCCCTTAAAGGAGGCCGAGGTGCAGTTCCAGGAGCCTCTTCCTCCTCTAAGCCTGCTCAGTGACAGATTGGGGGGTTGCCACCCCTACACCCGTCACACCAGCCCTGGGTCTTCCCGTGGGGGGCCGGCTCCACCACTTTCATTCTGCCTGGTCCGATATCACTTTGGACAGGTGGGTTCTCAAACTGGTCAGTCAGGGACTGCCTCTAGAGTTCGAGCAGTACCCTCCCAGCTGTGCCCACACCCCTCGGGAAGAAAGGATCTCAGCTTGCACTCAGTCGGCTCTTCAAGACGACATAGCTCAGTTCCTCCACAAGGAGGCGGTAGTTCCAGTGCTAGATCCTCCTACAGACCCAGGCTACATGTCCAGGTACTTCCTGGTGCCCAAGCAAACAGGGGGGCTGGCGCTCCATCCTAGATCTCCATGACTTGAATCAATATCTCAGGTCTCGCACCTTCTGGATGGTAACTCTGAACCAGATCATACCATCCCTGGAGCGAAACATGTGGTTCTGTTCAGTGGATCTACAGGACGCATTCTTTCATGTCCCAATCCATCTGTCCCATCAGCAGTTCCTCCGCTTCAGGGTCGAAGGGACCCTGTACGAGTTCCGAGCCATGCCGTTCGGCCTGTCATCGGCCCCTCAGGTCTTCACCAAGTGCATTGCAGTGGTGGCAGCCCATCTTCGGCGTCGAGGAGTACGTCTCTACCCTTATCTCAATGACTTGTTTTTGGCAGGATCCTCCCCTTCAGGAGGTGGAGAGGTCCAGGGATCTGGCTCTCCAAACCTGCTCCCAACTCGGCCTCCTGATCAATGAGGCCAAGTCAGAACTCATGCTAGCTCAGGTGATGGCCTTCATCAGGGCAGAGCTCGACTCTTGTCAAGCAAGAGCTCAGCTCCCGGTGGACAGGACAGAGGTTCTCTCCTCCTTTGCCCGATCATTTCTGGTTGGGCACTTGCACCCTGCCCGGGACTTTCTACGCCTTCTGGGTTACATGGTGACATGCACCTCAGTGGTCCGTTGGGCCAGGTGGCACATGCGTTCCCTCCAATGGGAGCTGGCCACCCAGTGGACCCAGTGCCACGGTCATTTCGACCAGCTGATCACTGTAACCCAGAAGATGTAGGACGCTCTCCAATGGTGGACCGCCCCAGAACGGTTGCAGGAAGGGATCCTGTTTGTCCGCCCCGAGCTGACGGTCATCCTCACGACCGATGCCTCTCTCATGGGCTGGGGAGCCCACATGGGGGACAACAGGGCCCATGGGTTCTGGACCCCCGAGGAGTCCCAATGCCACATCAGCCTGTTGGAGCTCAGAACAGTCAGACTGGCACTGTCAGCTTTCGCTCCACAGCTCTGGGGTCAAGTGGTTCAAGTCCAGATGGACAATACCACGACCATGTACTACTTCAACAAACAGGGTGTCACGCACTCCCGTCTGCTGTGCAAGGAGGTGCTCCGCATCTGGACCCTCGTAAGTCGGCTGGAGGGAGATCTCCTAGCCATTCATGTGGCAGGAGTCTCGAACCAGCTGGCGGATGCACTCAGCCGGATAGGCCAGACATCCCATGAGTGGTCTCTCCATCCACAGGTAGCTTACAGTATGTTCTCCCGCTGGGGCAAACCGTTGGTGGACCCACTTGCCTCCAGGGAAAACAACAAGCTGAGGCTGTACCAAGCCCGCCCCCCTCAGCAGGGCTCGCTGCAGGGGGATGCCTTCTCGAGGCCATGAACCCCAGGCCTCTTCTACACCTTCCCTCCATTTCCCTTGATCCTCAAGATGAGGAGGGACAAGGTGAAGGTGATCCTGGTAGCCCCAGATTGGCCACACCAGTTCTGGTATTCAGTTCTCCTCAGCCTCAGCTGCAGGCCCCCAGAGCGGCTTTGTACATGCCCGGACCTGATATCACTGAACCAGGGGAAGGTATTCCATCCAGACCTTCAATCCCTACACCTCACAGCCTGGTACCTGAGCGACTAGAGTTCCAGGCTCTGGGTCTTTCCAAGGATGTCTACACTATGGTGGAGGCATCTCGTAAGTAATTGACTAGGAAATGTTATGCCTTCAAATGGAAGAGATTTTCCATTTGGTGTCAGGGTTAGAGTCTGGACCCCTTATCCTGCTCTGTGGCCAACATTCTTGACTACCTTTGGTCTCTCTCCAAAGGGGTCTGTGGTCATCGACCCTTAGGGTGCACCTGGCAGCCATTTCTGCTTACCAGGCACAGGCCGGTCAGCCGACATTGGCGCAGGAGACAGTGGTCGGGCGTTTCTTCAAAGGCCTGGATCACATATCCCCTCCGGTGCATGAACCTCCACCTCCATGGGATCTGTTGCTAGTTTTGGCGAAGCTCATGGGCAAGCCATTTGAACCTATGCACAAGTGTGCACTCTCACACTTGTCATGGAAGACAGCCTTCCTGGTGGCTATCACGTCAGCCAGAAGGACAGGGGAGCTCCAGGCGCTGTCGGTGGACTCCCCTTATCTGGTCTTTCACAGGGACAAAGTTGTCTGGCGCCCCCACACGAAATTCCTTCTGAAGGTGGCATCAGAGTTTCTCCTTAACCAGGTCTTGACTCTGCGGGTATACTACCCTAACTACGCCTCGGACGCCGAGTACAGGCTCCATACCTTGGTCCTAAGATGTGCTCTCTCCTATTATAAGGCGCGAACGGCGGAAATTTGTGGAGAGGTTCGCCAGCTGTTTGTCACCTACACTGAAGCCGCTCCTGGCAGACCTGCAGCCAAATGGACCATTGCAAGGTGGATTACATCATGCATAGGTCTGTGCTATGAGTTGGCGGGCAAGGAGCCTCCCCGAGGGATAACAGCTCACTTTACCCGCCATACTGCTGCATCAGTGGCTGCTTCTAGGGACATCCCTATCTAGGAAATCTGTCAGACTGCTACCTGGAAGTCAGCAAACACCTTCATTACCCACTACCACATTGACCTTAAGTCACGCCGGGATGCTGGTTTTTAGGCCTCGGTTCTCCAATCCTTATTTCCCAAGTAGGGGGTGTGCGCCTTGCCTCCCTCCTCCCGGAGAACTGCTTGGAGTCTGCCAAACAGTGTGGATGAACAACGTATCCACGCTCCTAGAAGAACAGGTTACTCACCTGTAACAGTAGTTCTAGGAGTGGTATATGTTGTTCATCCACACGCACTCCACCCGACTCCCGGCTTTAGGCGCACAAACCTCATTTCCAGCGGCAAGGTCTAGGTTCATGAGGCGGAGCCAAGGTTTATACCATCCGGGTGGGTGGGAGGAGCCAGCTTGAAGACTTCCGGCAAGATTTAAAGGGGAACGGGACATGCCAAACAGTGTGGATGAACAACATATACCACTCCTAGAACTACTGTTACAGGTGAGTAACCTGTTCTTTTTGGTTGCCGTTACTTCAGCTCAGAGGATTTCCGCGCTTCAGGCTGTGATGTGTAAAGAGCCTTATTTGATTTTTCACAGGGATGGGGTTTCCCTACATATCAATCCTAAGTTTCTCCCAAAGGTAGTGTCCGAGTTCACTCTTATCCAGGACATTCAACTTCCAGTTTATTACCCAGAGTACTCATACAAAGGGAAGGCCCTGTTGCATACTCTGGATGTTCACAGAATTCTTCATTTCTACATAGATCGTATTCAGTCTTCTAGAAAGACAGACCAGTTGTTTGTCTCCTTTGCCTAGCGAATGTTAGGAGTACCAGTGATGAAGCAGACATTGGCCAAATGGTTGGTCAATTGTATAGTTTTCTGCTATCAGAAATATGACAAACCTTTACCAGGATTGGTTAAAGGTCACTCCACTAGGGGTGTTGCCACTTCATTTGCATCCCTAAGGATCTCAGCAGTGGATCTTTGTGCAGCTGCTACTTGGAGTTCAGTCCACACCTTTTATAAAACTCTACAGTGTGGACATTGCTTCAAAGAGGAGGGCAGGCTTTGGCCTAGCTGTCCTCCAGGTACTGCTCTCTTAAGAGTACCAGTGGTTGTCCGATTTTCATAACCACCACCCTTCTAACCTGGATTTACCCTTGTACTGCTTGGGACTCGGTCCTAATGGTGTTACCTGCTGCAAGACCTCTATCTTGAAGTGAGATAGTACAGTTACTTAAGAACTTACCATAAGAGTAGATCTTCGAGAAGAGCTCTTGCAGCAGGTATGCTTTCCCACCCTCCTACTCCGGGGGTTATGTAACTGTCCTTGTCTCTGGGAGATGTGAGAACCTCCTCGGTTCCCCATCTGTTATGCTAGCCAGGTCTCCGGCAGGTGAACTGAGGTGGTGCCGGGGGACCTCCCTTTTATACCATGGGTGATGTTGGGGAGGGGTCGACGTCAGGGGGTTGTCCCCCACCTTAGACTGCTAGCTAGAATTTTTCCGTGGGATTCTAAAGCCTGGCGGCATAGTCCTAATAGTGTTACCTGCTGCAAGAGCTCTTCTCGAAGATCTACTGTTACAGTAAGTTCTTACATAATTGTACTTTACATTAAGATCTTATATAACTGTTGTAATCTTCTTTGAAGATATCTCTGTCATGTCACATCTATGAAATGAGTCCCAAGCAGTACTGACAGAGAGGCAGTTTGGGTGGCAGGAGGCCAGAGGCCTATGAAAGAAGGCCTTGAAGCACAGCTAGGCCAAAACCTGCCCTCTGTCTAGAGGCAGTATCCAGACAGTAGTGCTTTGTGAAAAGTGTGGCCAGTACTCCAAGAGACAGCAGCACAGATTTCTGCAGCTGAAACGTTCCTGAAACAGGCAACAGAAGTGGCCATGCCTCTGGTGGAATGGCCATGAACAACCCCAGGAAGTTCCTTGCTGTACTTCCTGTAACAGAAAGTAATACAGTTGGCAACCATTTGGACAAACACTGTTTAGAAACTGGAAAACGCTCTTTCCAAAGGGCGAAAGAAACAAACAACTGAGAGGACTTTTCTATAGTCCTTGGTACGGTGCGTATAGTGATATAAAATTCTGTGCACATCCAAAGTACGGAGCAATGCTACCCCTGGATTGGCATGCTCTGGGTAATAAACAGGTAGGTGGATAAATTGATTTAAAGTAAACTCAGACACCATCTTAGGAAGAAACTTAGTGTTAGTGTGCAAAGACACCCTGTCTTTGTGGAAAATCAAATAAGGGTGCTTACACATTAGAGCCTCTAGCTCAGAAATTCTTCGAGCAGAAGTAATAGCAGCTAAAAATAATGCATTCCATGACAGAAAGCATAGCTCGCAGGATGCGTCTGGCTCAAAAGGAGGCAGGGTCAGCTTCTCTAGAATGAAATTCAGGTCCCAAGCTGGAACCGAATTATGGATAGGAGACTTCAAGTGGAGAGTGCCTCGCAGAAAAGTACAGGCCACATCCAACTGGGCCATGGTACGGTCATCAATGGGCACATGAAAGGCTGATATAGTGGACAGGTGCACCTTAATAGAGGCGTATTGGAGGCCTGCGTCAGACAAGGACAGGAGATACTCCAGAACCTTGTTCACCGAACAAGTGAAAAGGTACAGGTGATGAGAAGTGGCCCAGATAGCAAAGAGCTTCCACTTCATCAAGTAAGTGGCCTGGTGGAAGGTTTCATGCCACCAGGACATCAGCCATCTTCTGAGACACCCCAAACCAAGCAATGGCTATGTCCTCAGGAGCCATGCGTGCAGATGAAGGGACTTGAGGTCTAGATGGACCCAGGGGCCCTTGTGCCTGTGTTAACTGGTCCCGGCAGAGGAGCAGGGGAACTGGAGATTCCACGGCCAATTGCTGCAGTAATGAAAACCAGATCTGATGAGGCCAGAATGGTGCCACCAGAATTAGAGTGGCACACTCCATTTGGAGCTTGATGAGCACTCTTTGGATCAGAGGAAAGTGGGAGAAGGCATCAAGGAATCTCCTTTTCCAGGACAGGAACAACACATCTCTCCAGAAAACTCCAGGCCCTGAATTTAGCAAGTAGAAGCGTGGCAGTTTTACATTGAATGGGGACGCAAAACGGTCCAACTCTGGGCAACCTCACTTGTCGAACAGGTCTTTTATGACTGAGGTCAGCAGCTCCAACTCATGTATCCTAGACTGCGACTGGCTGAGGCTGTCAGCTAAGGCATTTTGGTTGCTGGGAATATGGGCGGACGACAGTTCTAGACAGTGTTCTAGAGTCCAATACCAGACTCTCATCACCTCCCTGCATAGGGGGTAGGAGTGAATCCCTCTATTGCTTGCTGATGTAATACACTACACTGAGCTTGTCCAACTGCACCAGCAAGGGCCCCAGAAAGAGATGGTTCTGGAAGGCCTGTAAGGATACAGAACTGCCCTTATCTCTAAAACATTTATGTGGAGGCAGGGCTCCATCATGGACCAGGTCCCCTGGGTCTGAAAGGGACCAAGGTGTGCTCCCCAACCCAACCCCAAGGCATCTGTGGTGAGAATTTGCTGGGGAGAAGGAATGAGGAAGGGGACCTCTCTCAAGAGATTGTGGGGGTCTATCCACCACTGAAGCACTTTTCGGACAGGAGAGGAGACAAGAACCTGCTGCTCTAGGCTGTCTGAACGTTGGTCCCACTGGACACTGAAAGTTCACTGGGGGATTCTTATGTGCAGCCTGGCCAAGGGAACAGTGGTAATAGTTGCCACCATCAGGCCTAACAGCTGCAGAAAAATCCTAGCTGTAAAGTAATGGCCCTTGGACACCAACTGGGCCTAAACTATGAGGCACTCCACTCTATCCTGTACAACTGCCTGGTTAGATTGTACCTGGAATACTGTGTGCAGTTTTGGCACCCATACTTGAGGAGAGATATTGCCCTTCTTGAGATGGTATAAAGGAGAGCATCTAGGATTATTCATGGCCTGAAGGACCTGTCCTATGTGGAGAGACTTAGGGATTTGAACGTACTTGTCGAAGGGTGTGGGATTTCAAGAACAGAAACAGGCAGACAATAACGTCAGGTGCATAAAAAAAACATGAGAGCTTTTATCATTTTATTGTAACTCAGAAATAATATTGCAAAATACGGAAAATAAAGGTTTGCGGATGGTTAGTATTTCTCAGCTTAGTTTGACGTGGTTTAGCATCAGCCACCCTGAAGGTCTTGCATCTTCCCTTGCCTGTCATCAACTGACTGCCCTGTCTGTCTTTCTGCCCCTAGTGGTGGGCTTTTATATATTTCTGGGGCTGACATCACAATGAGATGACCATGTAGTTATCTAACACCCTGTTATTTCTATTTCCAGCTTCATAACACCAGGCAGGAAACCCAGGAGCATAAACACTTTTATAATAACTGTAACGTCAAGCAGGTAATGTAACAGTAGATATCTAGGCAAGGCACATTTTATTTAAAAGATGCCCATCCCGGAGGCTCTGGGCGCCACACATGTTAAAATTCTATATACATACAAATTACTATGAATAAATAAATAACACACTTATAAACATCAATACACAGCATTACTAAAATTAAAATAATACCCCCAAACAGCCATGAATAATTAGGGTATAATGAGCTAAAGCCCCACCCACTCTGTTGAGAGTGATAGTTCTAAGAGGTATATAATGGGTCATAAAAGGGCGCTGCCTTCCCTATAAGAAATCAATCCATCAGCTCCGGACTACAGGTACCACCTACTTTTACTTCTCCTGGTTTCAGTTATTTATTTTGCACAAAAGGACCAGCAATTTTTATTATCATAAAAAGGCGTCCAATCATTTCCCTTGGGGAGGGCACCTCAGAGACATATTAGTGTCTCTATCCTTTATTTTACATAGTTTTATATTATCAGCCCTTTATTAGTTTTTTATTTCCATTAATTTCTTTATTCATTAGACTGGGTATCTTCATACCTAACCCATGCTTTATTAATGTTTTAGTTAAGTCCTTCCTCTGGGCAGGACAAGAAAAATAAAACTGTTATTGTCATCTGACAGCTGCAATTTCAGCCCATCAGCTATAACTTTTCATTTGGGCCCTTTTTCTGTCCTGACATTTTATTCAAGGGGCTTCAGGGCACATTTCTCTTATGAGGAGGCTTCCCCTTTTAATTTTATTTCACCCCTCTGTTCCACAGGGCACTTTGTTTCAGTAAAAGGGACTTCCCTGTCCCTTAATAGAATTTGCTTATTTATTTACTGTTGCAGAGCGGCTGTCTGCTGAAAGTGAAAGTTTTCAGCTGCTCTACTTTGATCTATGCCACAATGCAAGAGAGAGTTTTCCATTTGCTTACATGCTGTTCTCCCCCTCACTTCTCCTCCTTATGGTAACACTTTAGTAGTGTTTGAAAAAAAAAATTTCTTCTTGTAACCCCTAGGTGGCGCTACCCCAAGGGCGACTACCCCTGACTGCTTAGCAATTAGCAGGTTAAGGGGCCTGGGTACTGAAACGGGAGCCTCCACCCGGAGGTCAGGGTTGTTAGTGGTCAAGCTAACCTGGGCACAGCCCTCCAGGACACTGTACTCCCCCTCTTTCCTTTCTAGTGGCCTGAGCAGTGCACAGTAATCACTTTCACAATACCCCTTATACACCATACAATTACCCACACTGTTTGCACTTACCACCAGGGCTGGTTCCTCTGACTCGACCCCGGAGACCCCCTGTAAAACAAGGTTGTGCACAGCAAATAGCAACAATACAGTTCTTTTGGCACAAACTGGAACCACAGACAGGTTAAATGCAAAAAGAGTTAGATCTGATTTATTCAGAGGACTTGAACAAGGGAGGGGCGTAATCAGATTGATTTGCTTAGAGGCTGTATCCGTCAAACAGTCATGCATGCACTTCAGAGTCCCTACACAGTCGCACACTCTGGGTAAACAGGTGGGGAAGAGGTGGGCTAGCCAGAAACGTTGCCCACGGTAGGCCGGTGTCGCAGCTGGTTGGGGCCCTGTGATGGAAGAAAGCAACATGCACAACACACACTATCCGGAGCCAGAGGGCTCAGTTCATGAAAGAAAGAAAACAAGGCAATCAGATGACAACACTTTTAGATTTAGCTGTTGTTGCAGGGAGCTACCCTGATGGTTACTCACGATACCCAGTACAGGACACAGGCAGGCCAAAATTGAGACTGCAGGTTGTTGAGCTGGAGTGCCAGGAGAAGCAGGGTCCACACGAATCACCGAGGCATCATTCCTGTTCAAGCGTTAAGCAGGGGGCTGATCCCCAGGCAGGTCTCATCAGTGGCTTTCTCTGTGCAGCGGGTAGTCTGGCTGGGCCAGTGTGGCAAGGCCCAGGCCAAATGGAGATGAATTTGGATTCAGTCCGTTGGGGCTGGATGCAGCTTCCAGCAAGCAGAACACAATTCAACACACAGTGGGGAACCAAATCACGACCCACTAGCAGTATACAGCACATTTACATGTAAGGAAATTCTACTATACCAGGCAGATTACTATCCGGTCGCAATTACAGAGTCTCTGCACAAATTGGGAGTTCAGAGGTGGTTGGAAGTCCTGACAGGCCGATCGCATTCAGCAAATCTTTGGTGGTCTTCAGGTTGCAAGCCTGGTCACAGTTCAGTGCCATTAAATAGTTCTCACAACTCGGATTCAGTCTGAATAAACTCTCTTCTCCCTCTCAGGGGCAGCAAGCAGACAGGCAGGCAAAAACTCAAGCCTTTCTACAGTTCTCCAGTGCAAAACTACACAGAAGAGCTGCTCGACTGTCTCGAACTGTTACTCCTTCACGTCTCAACTCAGATCTGAACTGAAACTGCAAGCAGTCTGGGACTTTACCCAGGATCCAAAAGGTTCAGTTGGCTGATCTGTCTGTCAGTCACAAGGGCTCCCCCTCCAGGTTCATTTAGGCGCCAAAAGCCCAAAACTACAATTCCTATAGAATTTTGCTCCCCCAAAGCCCCTGGGGACAGGCTCCATTTTAGAGTCCCCAAAGGCACTGATTGGCCCATTTTGGCAGTCCAGGACCAAGATGGTGGAGATAAGCAGAACTGTCCATGCTGCAAAGAAGGCGGGTTAGATGAACTACAATATCATTACCACTCTCATAGCTATTCAGCAAATAAGTACATCTCATAACAGAGCTCCCTCTGCGCAATTAGCTATGGCAGAACGGAATGATTATCTGGCAGCCTGGGTTGGACTCGAGCATAGAAACACTCAGCCCCCTCCCAGATTAATTATAACTGCATTCCAGGCAGCTCTTAAAGAGACAGTACACAGAGGCTATGCAGGCACTCTCTGAGGCAATACATTTAAACTGCTAAAACGCAGGACACCAGCCTGCAGTGAGCATTTAGGCAAGCTCAAGGAAGACTTTTTGGGAATCCCCATTTGTAGTGAGGTTACATTCTTATCTGGCAGCCTTGGTTCAGGGCTTTTAAGCTCAGAATGGGAGTTAACTGTAAGTAATAAACTTTTCTGTACCAGCCCTGCCTAAACGGAGGAGTTGCCTTAGTGGCTGTATTTCACTGTGAGGCGTTCCGCTCTCAGGAGCATAATTCATTCAAGAGAGCTGACGGCTCATCTCAAGCAAGACACTTGGGTAAGAACCCAATAAACTCAATACTTTCTCCAGGTTGAGAAAAATGAAACACCTTTTTAACTTCATTCAAAAGCTTGAAGGGAATGGCTTTTCTCTACCAGCGCTCCTTAGTCAGGGAAACCTTCCTTTTTCAGTCACAGAGGCATAAAGCCACATGTAACCCCTAGATGGCGCTATCCAAGGGGCTACTACCCCTGCCTGATTTGCCACTAACAGGTTGGGGGGCCTGGATCCGATGGCGGGTGCCTCCACCCAGAGGTCAGGGTTTGCAATAGTTAAACTAACTTGGTCACAGCCCTCTGGGACACTGCAACCCACCTTTCTTCCCACTAGTGGCCCACACAGTATATTAGAATTACCTTCACAGTATACACTTACCCCCAAGACTGGTTCAGGCACTGGGACCCCTGTAAAATAAGAAGATACAGTGCAACAATCACAGTACAATACTTTAACATAGACAAATACCTCAGGCAGTACAACTTTGCTGAAACAAGTAGCTCTGATTTATTTAGGGGGATATAACAAGGACAGGGGAAATCAGGTTAATTAGCTTATCACTTTACTCATCTACCTATGGCTCTGTGCACAGGCCTATCCCTACCAGTTACTGTCCCTGGGTACCCAAGCCTAGTGGCTAGTCCAAACCGTGGCAGCTGGTAGGGCCCTTTCACACAGAGAAAAGAAAAATTAGTTAAACAGTCAGCAGTACAGTAATTCCATTTGGATTCAATGTGGCAATTCAACAGGGGCGACTTGAATTAGTACTCATGACCTCCAAACAAGATAGGGTCCTTCAACATCAGCAGGGCTACTCTTGAGCTCCACGAGACTCCTCACACATTTATATGACAAACTGCAACAGGCAAAGTCCTTTAATGGCAGCAGGATTCGCAAGCTACACAAGCCTCCTCACACATTTATATGGCAAACAGTAACAGGCAAAAGTCCTTTAATGGCAGCAGGATTCACTTGAGCTACACAAGCCTCCACACATTTATATGGTAAACAGTAACAGGCAAAGTCCTTTAATGGCAGCAGGATTCACTTGAGCTACACAAGCCTCCTCACACATTTATATGGTAAAAGAAAGTACTATACCAGGCAGGCTGCTTCTCTATCCCAATCGCAATTACTGCACAATACCCAGGAGAACACACAGCAGATTCAGTTCCTAACAGACCGAGCATAATTCAGCAATTTCTCCAGTCTTCTACAGGGTGAACCTGGTTTTACTCTTCAGATATCCTTTGATTCTCTTCACAGGACAGATTCAGTCCTAACAAGCTAGTTACCCAAGCTGCAGACTGAACTCGGGCCTGCACGCGCTCACCAAAACTGCACACCCAAAAAGCACAGGGCTCCTTCCCTCTTCACTGCCAGAGCTCAACTGAAACTCCAGCAGACAAAACCGGCACTTCCTTTGAGTTTCTCCCAGTTCTTGGCTGGATTGGCTGTCACTCACAATAGACTGCCCCTGTTGGTCCAAAAAGGCGCTGAAGTCCAAACTACATCTCCCAGAGTCACTGCCCGTACAATCCTCTTGTGGCTGGCTCAGATTACGAGTCCAAGTTCTGATTCGTCCAAGGCACCATTTTAGAGCTACCTTAACCCACACTGATTGGTTCAGTTCAGCAATTCAAAACTAGAATGGGGAACTAGGCAAACACAGTTCTGACTGCAAAGAAAGCAGGTTAGGCAAACTGTATTTTCATTATTACTCTAAATGATTTCTGGCAAACAGTTACATCTTTCAGATAGGTTCCCTTTGCACTCCTAGTGACTGCAAAAATGGAGTGAATTGGCAGCAGCTCAAGTGGTACTCAAGCAGAGAAACACACAGTCCCCCCCATACAAACTAATTATGTCTGCAAGCAGACAGCTCTTAAAGAGACAGTACCAGAGGCTCTAAAAACACTCACAGATAAATGGCTTAAACGCCAAACACCATTCAGGCTTGGAGCATTCAAGTAAGCTCCTGGAAGTCTTTTGGGAACCCCCATTTGCAGGGGGGTTACACACATATTTTAGTTCTGTGCAGGTTGTGGCAGTTGAATCTATTTAACATTTAAAGCAGCAGTACTACGAAAAAAAAATTTGCACTTTTTTGTCAGTTTATTCCCTGTGCCCTGCTAATCATATACCTGGTACTCTTTCTCATCAGCATTGTACTATCGCTGAGTAATTTGCTCAGTTATGCTCTGCTTTTGTTTACATTTCTGCCACCCAGCATGTTGCACTGGAACCCCCTCTACTGCCAACTGCACATTTGAATGACTTGCAGGGACATCAGGAATGGTCAGCAGAGGGTCCCTCTGCTGTTGTCAAAAGACGTGATGCGACCTGAAGAAAAAGCACAGCTGAAATTAATCGGCCGCCATATTTGTTGTAGCGCTACAACACTTCAAATAAATTGCAAATATCTAAAAAACTAAGGACGACTGGGAAAAAATATTTACTGATATGGAAACTGGAACTTTGGCCGCATGCTTACAGCTGAAAAACAGAATTTTGATTGGTCACTTCCTGATTTCATAGTACTGCTGCTTTAAGTGTTGCCTGTCAGTTTTTCAGCATGCTGACTTCATACTTTATGTGCACAGTGGATATCAGTTTCATCTTTTAGTATCAGAGCAGGGAAAGGTTAATGTCTCTTGCTGAAGGATGTCATTCAGTTATTCTGAAAGGACTACAAAGTCTGTTTTAATGTGGGCTGTGCATAGGGAAGGCTATAAATCAGTGTGGGGAGAAGCAGGCTTTCAGTGGGATAGTTCATGTAACCCTTTAACTCCCACTACTGAACTAGCTGCCTCCTTCAATATGAGGCTCCTCCAGCATCATTCTTACAGAGCTTTAGAGGAGATAGCACATAAAGTTTTTCCATTCTTCTAACATAATCAGAGAGAAAGAAAATAATTCATTCTGTCTCCCTCCTATATAATGTACTTTATTTAACATCCAGCAAGCAGGGCATTGTTTTGGGCATTCTGCACTTTAAATATTTCAGCCTGTAGTATAAACTCTTTATGTATGCACTTGGCACTTTAAATCTATTCGTTATACTCAGGCACTTTAGCAATGCAAGTAAAGCACTAAATGGCTAAGGGAAGACCCTTGTCTCCCTACCAGGGCATCCACCCATGATAGGGGTCACCCTGTCACACTACTCCCTGGAGGAGAAGGAGGGATGGGGGGATATGGTAGAGGTCTTTAAATATTTGAAGGGGATTAACTGGATCAGCTCAGATGGACTGCTCCATTTGAGGAAGGGCAGAGTCACGAGGGGACATAGCCTGCGATTGGTGGGGGGAGGTTTAAGGGGATGAGGCATCACTGTTTCACTGAGAGGGTGGTGGCACCCCGGAAATCATTGCCAGCAGAGTTGGTGGGGATGGAGACAGTGGGTGGGTTCAAGAGTGGGTGGGACAGACACAAGGGTGTTGTCTGGGTGGGGGGAGCGGGAAGGTAATGGGTCTGCAGGGTGTCACAAAGACGAGGTGGGAGCAGCCACTGTGCATGGACTGTAGGCTATTACTCAAGCAGACTTGATAGATCACTGGGCCTAATCTGCTGGCAATTTAGTATGTTAGCAGGCCCTGCAGGGTGACTGGAATGTCTTGTACTGGATAAAACAGTTGAGCTCCTTGAGGTCTAGAATTGGTTCCATGCCCCCTGTTCATTTGGGAACGAGGAAGAAGTGGGAGTAGAACCCCTTGTTCCTTTGCTACCAGGGCACTGGCTCTATAGCTCACTTGTGCAGCAAGTTGAGGATCCTCCTCCTCTCTGAGCACTGGAATGTGGTCTGGAGGGTAAATGGAAGGCACAGGTGGAAACTCTGGGGATTGTTCCAAAAGTTCTAGAGCATACCCCTGCTCTATTAGCTGCAGGACCCAAGCATCCATAGTAAGGGCCCTCCACTGATCTAGGTAGAGGGAGAAACGACCCCCTACCACAACCACCTGGCTCAGGAGAGTAGGAGGGGTGTCAGGCAAAGAATCATGCTGAGGTAAAACCGGCGGCTAGGGCTGCAGCACCACCTTTGGAGCTCTTGGTGGAGGCACCAGTGGTAAAGGAAGGAGTGGGCAGGGCAGATCTGGCCCGACACTTACCCTGGGGCCTGGATCCTGAACCAGCCTTTTGGGAGACCCTACAAAGGGAGAACTTTGGCCTGCTCCTAGGCCGGGTATGGTAAAGGGAATGAACAAACCTAATAGCCCTGCAGGTCATTAATAATATCCTGCACATCTGGGCTAAAACGCTTAAAACCATTGAAGGGGCATTTAGCACCCTCTGCTGAACATCAGCTGGAAACCCAGAGACCCGCAGTCAAGAGTGTTTCCTAAGGCAAATACCATTGGCAGCAGCCCTTACAGTAGTATCAGACATGTCCTAAATAGCCCTCAAGAGGTGCTTGCTTACATCAGCTGTGGCCTGGAGAGATTTAAGAAGCTCCAGCTTCTGGGGACCTGCAGGAAGGTCTTGTGCTGCAGCCTTGCCCTTCTTCCAGAGGGAGTTATGGTACTTGACCATGTGAGAGAGTTAGTTGGCATTCTTGAGGCCCAAAGTGGCCAAGGCAAAAGTCCTTCTGCCCCAAAGGTCAGTTCCTGGACTCCCTGTCAGGGAGGAGGAAACTAAGGTGCTTGGGCACTTTGGACCTATCATGAGCCACCTTAATAACCACTGAGTCGGTTTCCGGTTTGGCGGCATAAAAGGGCCTCCCCAAGGAGGCCTGATAAAATTTATCAGCCTTCCTAGGCATGGCTGGGAACATGTTAGGCCTGTGCCAGGCTGCAGTGGCAGCATCGTCCAGGGAGGAGACTTAGGAATCTCCAGGAAATCCACCAGGTTCCTCCTGGTGATATCCTCTTCCTCAGTCTGGAACCCCATGGTGGCTTGGAGTTGCTTCATGAGGGAGAAAAAGGAAGGGTTCTCAGGAGGGAATCTCAGCGTGTGCTTGGTGGAGTCCTCACTCCCAGATGTGACAGTGGACCTATCTGAAGAATTAGCCTGAAGATCTTCCTCCACATAGTCTTCCTCAGGAAGGAGACAATCTGGGCGGTATTCCTCTACATTGACGTCGGCCTGGTCTGAAGCAGATATCGATGGCAAAGACGCCGCCAATGCCTGTGAAGGAGCGAAGCGCTGGGGCCTAAGCAGCATCGACAAAGTGGTAGCACCCCTTGGCAGTGGCAACAACAGCCCAGGCTGGGGAACAAGCTGCTGAATAATGGCTATGGTGACAGAGAAGAGTACAGTATTCAGGTCAACAGTAGGCAGAGGCAACACCGTGGAGACTGTCGGTGACAGAGCAGGCACAGGCTCCTGCATCGCCAGTGTACCACTTGCACAAGCAAAGGCGGTGGAGCTTATCGTGGGCGGACCATGCAAGAATGGAGATCGTAGCGTCAGAGCTGTTGTTG
This sequence comes from Neoceratodus forsteri, assembly GCA_016271365.2. Lineage (NCBI taxonomy): Eukaryota > Metazoa > Chordata > Ceratodontiformes > Ceratodontidae > Neoceratodus > Neoceratodus forsteri. The sequence continues at coordinate 1,213,982,700 of CM057458.1, forward strand.
ACAGCCCAGGTGAGCCCAGGATCAACCACCCCTCACCTGCCAAAGACAGGCCAAGGGAACTCGCTGCTGGGGGCAGCCTGGAAGAAGCCAAAGCTGGGGCAGCAGGAGGAGTCAACATCGAAGCTGTCAACAATGCTATCTCAGAGGAATAGGCAGCAGGTATCAGTGAATGGGAGCGCCTTCTGCAGGAATGTGTTTTGCTATGTTCCTGGTCTTGTTGTGGTTTATGATCTTCCAGGACCTGTCTTCACCATTGATTCACACTGATGGGTTCTGAGCCAGAGGCACAAGGACCCTGTGGAAGCCAGAACTTTTCAGGAGCGCCGGCACCAAGGTAGGCTGCGAGTGGCACTGCGAGACTAGCTCATGCTGCATAGCTTACCATGGCACCGTCCCTCAACTGCCTTGGTTCCTTTTTTCCCCGCTGTTGAGTGCACTTCAGTGACAACATTGCTCGCCCGCTGGGAGTCAGATCTTCACATCTATTTGACAACAGCATTCTGTTCATTCCATTTTAGTAATTTAGAGTTTACGTTTGTTATTTTTATATCAGTTTAGTTTTAAAAAAACTTTAACTTCTTGTCAGTTTCTCTCAGCCCTACCGAACAATGGGGCGAAGATCATGGATGACGACGGTGAGGGTAGGGAGTCTCTTCAGGTATGCTGCTCCAGCAGTGGGGCCATGTCCAGTCCACTTCCCTCACTGAGGGAGGGTTCTGATGACAGGCAGGCATGTGTTTGGGAGGGAGGACAACCTTTCTGTAAACACAAAAAGAAGCGGACCCATTCTCGATCCCAGTCGGGAAGCCAGCGCCGCTCGACCTCGAGTTCTTCCTCTTCCCGTCAGATGGGGAAGAAATGGTACCACTCGAGGTTGCCTTTTGGTAGGTCTGCCATGAGGTCTTCTAGGTTTGGGAGAAGGAGGCCTTCCCCAACACCGGTATCCCTGGTGACTCCTGCTCATGGTTATTCAAGCTCTCAGGCCTGGAATCTCTCACTGTCCTCTTGTGGGGATTCCAGTGGGCAGTTTCACCACTGGGCAGCTCTTATGGAGTAGTGAGTACAGCATCTGGCTCATTTGTCCCTTTCTGCAGGACCAGTTCTGGGCCCCTCTGGGCCAGGGACACTGGTGACGCAGTCGGGAATTCTAGTCAGGTAGAGCATTTGGCTCCTGATCCCTTGTCGGTGACTGCGCTGCTGATGCCAGTTCCACTAGCTGTAACCCCTCGCAATGTCATTGTCTTGGGACCAGAATAGGTACCTTCTTCAGTCACTTCGGTGCTAGCTGGACTTACTGTACGTCACGGGTGATGCAGGTTCAGACCTCCTGGGACCGTTCCCAGCACCCCACCTGATGACACCTGTGGTGGTGAAGGATCCCTCTGCACTTGGCTCAGTCTATTTGGCAGTGCTTGCCGTGGCGCCAGCTCCTTTGATGCCAGTGCCAGCTTCTTTGGTGCCAGTACCAGCTCCTACTGGACCGGTGGCAAGGCTGGTGCCAGCTCCTACTGGGCTAGTGCTGGGCCTGGCGTCGACTCCTCTGTCGATGGTGCAAGTGTTTCCAACCCCTAGAGCTGGACTGGTTGTCCCTAGGTCCACTCCTCTCCCAGCTCCTCTTTCTGGAGAGGAGTTGGAAGAGGATGAATCTGAACCCTACCTCATTATTTATGAGGGCGGTGATGATGACTCCTTTTACAGCCTGGTTAACCCTATTCTAGTCCCCCCCTCCTGTTCCACAGGAGGACCTTTCTTTCAAGATCCAGGAATCTCCTGGTAATATTAGACATAATAGCAGCCAGCCTAGATCTGCTGACTGTCCCTGGAACTTTCATTTGGAATGTATGCAAATGATTAGAATTAAGAATGGCACATTCAAAAACTGCTGCCTCTTACTCCCAGTCAGATTCAGTTTTTCCATCTAGGAAGCAAGACTTGCCCCAAGACTGCACAGCAACCTCGCTGCAAGACTGTTAAGTTTGTTGTAAAACTGGTATTTTTTCTAATAATTTTAATTATACTCTGCCTCTTACAGCTATTGCTAAGTTTAGTTTATTTCAGTATTTGTCTAGCCTCAGCGGTTCCATCACAGCTCACAGAAACCGATTGATTTAGTCTATATGTTGTAATATGAGGTTTCTGACAGCTAGCTGTTAGTTTCATCATTTTTTCTTGTTGTTGTAATTTAAGTCTTTTAAGTCTCATGGTTGCTAATCTAGTCTAACCATTATTAATCCCCCTACATACCTACCTGTGCCTCTCTCTGCTTTTGTCATATTGCTATCTCCTGACTTTAATGCTACTTATCGCCTATACTTGATTGCCGTATTGTCACAGTGTGCAATGTCTTCACTTCAATGTAAATATTGTTTTCATTGCTGTTTTACCCACACTATATATATTAGCCACTAGGCATAATGCTTCCACAGCTATGTAAATATTGTATTTATGGCATTTTCTATGTATGTATATTCTCCTGTATATGATGTTGCATTTCTGTCCCTATCCCCTACCCCGGTTCGCACCTAGGGATGAGCCTTGGCTCAGCGTGCCTTTTCCAGTTACCAAAATTTTAAATAAATAAATAAAAGTCTTTTGTCTTAATCGCGATCGGTTCCATTTACTCTTAGGAACTGATCGCGTTTTCGCTAGTGCACAAAGCTATAATTAAATTGCCTGAGTAGCGGTTGGTTCCCTTTTCATTTAGGAACTGATCGCTTCCTTGTTTAACAGCACTGAACTGGATTTAAAAGCGGTTCCTTTTAAATTTAAGGAACCAACTGTGATTGCTCTAATTTAAAGTCCTGGTATTGTTTACTCAGTCTGCTGACAGTTTGGCATGTCAGACAGACCAAAGAAGAGGACGGGACCCACAGGTTTTAAGAACTGTTTAAGGTGCTTCCAAACTTGCTAGAGCTGATCACCATGATTTTATCAAACTGAGAAGTCTGTGGTTGTTTTTGTGCTAAAGTTTAAAAAAAAATCCAAACAATTGGAGCAGATGGGTTCCATTTCGGTCTCTCTGTCACCAAAGCAAAGTGAAGAGGGTCCTTCAACTGACTTCAAGACTTAGGAGAGACCCTCCAGGGATACCTCAGACCCCAAAATTAATGAAAAGGGGATCAAGCATATTAAATTAAAAAGGAAAAGTGAGCAGACACCTGAGGCTGTGACTGCAAAAAAATAAATTTAAGGAGAAAAATGTTGTGCCTCCTACTGAAAAAGCAAAGGAGCTCCCAACAGACAAAAGTAAAACTCCTCTGTGAAAGAAATTGCCAGAGCCCCGCAAATTATACTGGTTCTACATGTTGCAGGTTCCATACTGGGTTAACCAGTTCAAATCCCACCACCGTTTCCCAGGGAACAAAGACTCCAAGTGTGCATTGAGGAGGATGAGGAGGAACTGGATCCAGGGGAACCCATTGAACCAGAGTTACTCCCCAGACCAGGAGTTCAGTTCTCCTCCATGTGGGCAGGAAGATTTTTCATCCCACTTCTCCTTTGTCAGACAAATAGCTGACACCCTGGGCCTCCCCTCACAAGAATCCAGGGATGATGAGGAAGAGGCAGATTTTTTGAATATGATGGACATCACTCCCTCAAGAAAGGTAGTCCTTCCTAACCATAATTCACTAAGGAAGGCTACTTTTAAAATACTGCCGACAACTTCCTCTGTCCCCGAAAAGGATAAGAAGGTGGAAAATAAATACCATCTAGAGAGGACTTTGGCTGATTATCTGTATACCCATCCAGATCACAAGAGTGTTATACAGGCTGCAGCCTGTGATAAAACAAAAGTCCCTCTGGCATCTCACCATCCGGACAAAGATTCCAGAAAAATTTACATAATGTGGAAGAAAGGTTATTTTGGGATCTTCCTTACTCCTCAGACAAGCAGCTTACATGGCTTATGCTCACAGTACCATAAAGCACTGTGGACCTCCATGATGGCTTTCATTGATAAGGTTTCAGGAGATGTGGTACAAGATATGGCAGACATCGCCAGGACGGCTATGGATGCCACTAAGTATAAATTTCACATGGCAGTGGATGCAAATGACACTGCAACCAGAATGTTGGCTTTGTCAGTTTCATTAAGAAGGTTTGCTTGGCTCAGAGCAACCTGTCTTACACCAGACACCCAACTAAAGGCTATGGATTTTCCATGTGAAAACAATTCCCTTTTTGGTGACAAAACTGAGGCATACATGAAAAAAGTAGAGGAGTACAAAACCACCTACAGGAGTAACTGCTCGAGAGAAAGGGCCTCCACTTCTTGTAGATCCACATGGAGGGGAGGTAGGAGTAGGGGCTGTCACCAACCGCACCAAGCAGGTCAGGCCCTCTGCTCCCACAGTGCCAACCTCTGAATGCAGTATTGTGAACAGGTAACAAAACAGGGTAACCCTCCTGTCTGCTTCAGGGTCCGAATCACCTTTAGTCTCAAATTCTGGGGGGATTCGAACTGTGAACCTTATGCTAGCATACCCAAATGTACAGGCTCAGATAATCTGCTCTTTGGGGGGGATGCCAGATATCTTTCGCCTAAGGGCACCTAACAAGGTATCCAAAATGAACCCTTAAAACTCTATAAAAGACCTGGGGCCAGATATTCAAACTGCGCTATTTTGTGGAGCAAGCCCTTGCGCTGCACAAAATAGTTACGCAGGGAGGTAATGGCCAGGCGATATTCAAAGGGTTGCCTTGAGCAACTCGCTCAGATATCACCCAGCCACCAGCCACTGTGCATGGCGCAGTGGAACTTGCGCCACCGCAAGTGGTCAGAGTGAAGCATTCAACTTGCGGTGGTGCAAGTACCATTGCGCCATGTGCAAAATCCCGATATTCAAAAGGTGACCTGCAAATGGGGCCATAATTCATGCAAGGCGCGGGGGGGCCATTTGCATCTGATTATGGCCCCATTTGCATGCCATTAGCATGCAGGTGCGCCGATCCCCGAGGACTTGAGCCTGGCGCCCTGCCAGGCAGCAGCCATCAGGGACTGACGCCCCCTGCAGCCCGATCGCAGGCAAAACAGTGTAAAATCCCCACCACCACCCCCCACTGGCCCGATTGTGGGCATAGTTTAATTCCCCACCCACCAGCCCGATCGTGGGCACAGTTTAATCCCCACCAGCCCGATCGCGGGCAGCAATGTTCTCCTCCCCAACACATCCCTGGTGGTCCAGTGGACCGTAAATCGATCGCGGGATGGAAGAAATAAACCCCGAACACATCCCTGGTGGTCCAGTGGACCGTAAATCACGAGTTGGAAGAAATAAAACACCCCCAACACATCCCTGGTGGTCCAGTGGACCCGTAAATCCCGATCGTGGGATGGAATAAATAAAACACCCCCACCGAACACATCCCTGGTGCTCTAGTGTCCCCACCCCACCCACCCACGAAGCCTCACCACCCCGCCCCTGCCGCGATCGGGATTACGGTCCACTGACCACCAGGGATGTGTTCGGGAGACTTGCTGCCCGCGATCGGGCTGGTGGGGATTAAACTATGCCCGTGATCGGGCTGGTGGGGGAATTAAACTATGCTGGCGATCGGGCCAGTGGGTGGTGGTGGTGGGGATTTTACACTGTTTTGCCCATGATCGGGCTGCAGGGGGCACGCAGGTGGGTTGGGGGCCAGCCACAGGTGGAAGCTGCTGTGTTGCGCCCTGCAATGCAGCAGCTCACCTGTGGGTGGCCCTCGACTTGAGCCTTTTTTTTTTGGCTCAAAGTTGTGCAGGCGCAGGTTGGGGGTTGCGCCTGTACAACTCTGCATAGCCTGGCTGAATATCGGGCTGTGCAGTTTATGCATGGTTCCTCCCCCTCCAGTTCAGCATGCATTCATTTGCATTGCGCTGTTGCTCAGCCTGTTTTCAGTGGCGCAACTGCCTCCTGCTGAATATCGCAGAATGGAGCAAGTTCGGACTTGCGCATGGCACAACCCTATTGCGCATGGCACAACCCTTTTGAATATCTGGCCCCTTATGTATATTCTTACCTTTTCCCAGTTTTGGTAACACCATCAAGCTTATGAACAGTTTTGTCAATCTTAATCCTCTATATGTCACATGTAAAAAAAAGAACTTGGAAGACACACCAGGCAGTCTCTTTAAAATAAGAGGTTTACTTAAAAAAATGGATAGAAATATGTAAAACGTAAACACAGAACAATATATCACAAAGCATACAATCACTAAAACAAAGAAATTACATACAAACTCCTACCAACATACAGTTAGACTTTTTCTATCTAATGTATACCTCTACACAGTGCTTAAAGTTAGATGTCGTTTCTTAAGAGTCCAAAAAAAGAAGTGTGTCTCTTCAAACACAGTATATAGTTTAAAAGTCTGGGTTTCCACACCCCTTCTATGATGTCATCTAGCTCCTCCTTGTGAGATATAAAAAATATGCAAACAGGATGTCCTATCAGGAGGTATATTAAATAAGGTGACATCAGCAAAAACTCATTTCCCAATATGACTCCTTAATTAACATTCCCTCTTTGATCTCGAGCATTTCCTCTTCCCATGACACATCTAAGGATTTTTATGACTTTTCACACCATGGTATAAAAATGTTTTTTTCCTCTAAAACGTAATAAAAGTTTACAATCCCTATATCCTGGCAGCTGGTCAGCTCCAATTAAGTCGGATAAACAGGAGACCCTTAATTAAGGCTCTCTAGTCTTTTTAATTACCTCCTGGTTTCAGGTTAATATATCCTGTTATTTCCACTAAAACCTGACCCATGGCACAGCTGCCTTATGGAGACAAATCACACACTACATTTTTATATTACAAATATTAAAGAACAATCATAACCAGCTGGCCAAGCGTCACAATCCTCCCCACCTAGACTGAATTTGGGGCTCTGTCCCCTGCATGGGATGAGCTTCCCAAATCAGTTCACTCCTCATACAGACGCGAAAGGCCATCGCTGTTCTGATTGGTCGCTCTAGCCCTATGTAAGATTGTCATGCCATACCCTTGCAAGGCAAGACTCCATCTTAATAGTCTACCATTAGTTTTTCCCATTTGGGTCAGCCAAACCAGGGGGTTGTGGTCCATTTGTACCTAAAAAATGCTGCCCATATAAGTATGGCTCTAACTTCTTTAGGGCCCACACTATGGCAAGACACTCTTTTTCCACAGTACAGTAAGCCTGCTCCCTGGGAAGTAACTTTTTACTTAGGTACACTACAGGGTGATTTTTCACCTAGTTGGATGTCTGACTCAGTACTGCTCCAATACCCACGTCTGAGGTGTCAGTCTGAACTATAAAGGGTCTGCTACAGTCAGGACTTGTCAATACTGGAGCACTGCACAGTGCCTCCTTCAGTCTGGTAAAGGCTTTTTCACAGGCTGGTTCCCAGGAAATTTTCTTCGGCATCCTTTTCTTTACCAGGACAGATAGGGGAGCAGCCAGGGCACTGTAATTGGGTACAAATTTCTTATAATACCCTGCTGTCCCTAGAAAACTCCTGACCTGCTTCTGCATTTCTGGTCTGGACCATGCCTTGATTACTTCTATTTTTACTTGGTTAGGACGGAGCTGTCCCCAGCCTACAACATGCCTGACTATGCCACTTCAGCCATGGCCACCTGGCACGTCTCAGCTTTGACAATGGGCCCGGCCCTCTGTATTCTGCCCAGCACTTCCCTAAGGTGAGACAGGTGTTCCTCCCAGCTGGGACTAAAGATGGCAATGTCATCCAGGTATGCCACGGCATACTCCTCAGCACCATTTAACACCTGGTTCACCAACCTTTGGAAAGTGGCCGGGGTGTTCTTCATTCCAAAAGGCATTACTTTAAATTCCAATAAGTCTATTGGAGTGATGAAGGCCGACCTCTCCCTAGCTCTGTCAGTTAACTCGACCTGCCAATACCCCTTTGTCAGGTCAGTTGTCATAAGGTAGGTCGCCCCTCCCAACTTATCCAGGAGTTTGTCCATCCGGGGCATCGGGTGGGCATCTGACTTCATGACTGCATTCAGTCCATGATAGTCCACACAGAAATGAGTAGAGCCGTCTGGCTTGGGCACAAGGACTACGGGTGAGGCCCAGGTACTGTAGGATCTCTGGATTACCCCTAAATCCAGGATCTCCTCCATTTCCCTCCTAATGTCCTTTTGGACAGCCTCTGACACCCGATATGCTGTTCACCATATCGGCGTCCGTGTCCCTGTCTCCACATCGTGTGTCACTACGGGGGTTAGTCCAGGCTTGGCGCTAAACAGTGGGGCAAAGTCTGCTAAAACCTACCTTACTTCCTGTATCTTGTCCAGGGTCAGCTGGGGTGACAGTTTAACTGCCTCCTCAGAGGACTCCCGCTTGCTTTCTTCCAGCATGTCCAGAAGGGGGTCTCCTATGTCCGTCTCCTCCCCAGGACTACATACTGCAAACACCATGTCAGCCCTATTAGCATATGGCTTCATCATGTTGACATGGTACATTCTTTCTGTCTGTCTTCTGTCAGGGAACTCTGTGATATAGTTCACATCATTTACCTTCCTAACTACTTTGTACGGTCCTGCCCACTCAACCTACAGCTTGTCTTTCCGGACCGGAATACGGACCATGACTTCCTGACCCACCGTGTATGAGCGAGCTCTGGCTCTGCGGTCATACCACACTTTTTGTTTCTGTTGGGCAGCTGCCAGGTTGCTCTGGGCTGTCCCCATAAGCTCCTTCAGCCTTTCCCTAAAGCTAAGGATGTAATCCACTATGGGAGTTCCCTGGGTGGCGTGCTTGCCTTCCCAGTCCTCCTGGATCAAGTTTACGGGCCCACGTACCCGATGTCCATATAAGAGCTCGAAAGGGGAAAATCCTGTCGACTCTTGGGGTACCTCCCTGTATGCAAACAACAGGTGGGGAAGGTATTTCTCCCAGTTCCTCCCATGCTGTTCAGCAAACGCTTAAAGCATTGACTTCAGGGTTCCATTAAATCTTTTCACAAGCCCATTGGCTTGTGGGTGATAAGGTGTCATGCACCTCTGCACCAGCCCACACTTCTCCCACAAACATTTCATCAGGTCTGACACGAAGGAACCCCCTCAATCAGTAACAACCTCCTGTGGAAACCCAACACGGGAGAAAATCCCAAGTAAGGCATCTGACATTTTGTCTGTCCTCAGTGAGGACAGGGCGACTGCCTCTGGGTACCGGGTGGCATAATCCACCACAGTCAGGATGAACCTCTTCCCGGAGGAGCTGGGGATATTTAAAAGCCCCACAATATCCATTCCAACCCTCTGGAATGGCACACCACTATAGGCAATGGAATCAGGGTGGCTTCCTTTCTTACCTGCCTTCTTCACCTGCTGGGTAAGTTGGGCAATAAATTCTGAGCCAACTGCTGCGTAGTGTGCGTGATTCCCAGATGACCAGACAAGGGAATATCATGTGAAATCTTGAGCAACTGCTCACATTACCCCTGGGGAATGACAAGCTGCCTGCCTAGCACCCCTCTCTGTCTGCACAGCCTGAGTATACATCAGTCCATTTTCCCAATAAACCTTATGTTTACCGTCACCTCCCTGTGCACCATCAGAGTCTGCCCAAGCCCTCAGCTTCTCTAGACTAGGGTCACTTTGCTGAGCAGCTGCAAACTTCTTACACATTCCCAAGGTATGGGACAGGTCCCCTTCAGTCTCTAAACTAGGGTCCCTAGCACTGGTGTCAGAACTCTCACGATCATTGTCATCCTAACCTTCTGACAATGGGTCACCCCTCCCTCTTCGAGAGTAACCCTCCATAGCTGTGGTTAACTGCTGCTGGGGAAATTTCAACCCCTTTTCATTTGTCTCCATATCAGGAGACACAGGCTGCAGGGGAACCAGCCTCCCAGTAATTCCACAATGGCTTCTGTGGAGTCAGTAGACTACAATTTTTCCCTTGCCGCTTGGCTACGGGTAACTGACACACTATCCCTGTTGGAGATTGTTTGCCAAGGATGAGCGTCAACTGCTAATGTTTTGGCTACAGCCACCTGTTGCACAGTTCCCCTGTTTCACCCCAGTCTAGGAGAACACTAGCGAGAGGCAATGTTTCTCCTCACCAGTAAAGTCTTGTACAGTTACAAATTCATTGGGTATAAGCTGACCAGGCTCTATCAGATCCCCTTTTACCAATGTTAGAGTTGCCCAGGTCCATTAACCCGACAGCCATACACCATTCACGTGACTGGGTGCATGTGTTCCCTCATGTTCACAGGCATGCTTCCAGGGACACATAAACAACCCACTTCTTTCCTAGCACCATTTTGCGTATTGCTTGCCCTTTTCGGACACTGTCTGGCAATATGCCCAGTTTCTTTACAAAACCAACATTTGTTTCTTTTCTCAGAGAACTCTTTTGAAACCTGGGGCTAACTGGTTTTGGTGGAGGCAGTGAGGGTTTTAGCTGCCCTCAAGGCACGCTTTTCCCTTTCTATGCTGCCATGCCCGCCCCATTCACTCTCAGCGCAGGTCTTCTCTTGGCATAGCGGTCCGAGAGTTCAGCAGCCTCTTGCACTGTTTTGGGATCTTGGTCCTCCAGCCAGGTTTTCAGCTCTGCTGGGCATGCCCAAAAAAACTGTTCTAACAAAATAACATTTTCAATTTTATCTACAGAATTTGCTTCAATTCCTTCCCACCAGCATTTTAAAAACTGACGTTTCATCGCTAGCTCCTCGTTGCTCATATCAGGGCTTCTCCTGAGCTTGCGGAATTTAGCTGTGTATGCTTCAGCAGTTAAATCAAACTTTTTTAAAAGTGCAGCTTTAAGTTTGCTGTAATCATTACTGTCCTCATTGTCCATTTAACCCAATGCATCCTGAGCTTTTCCGATAAGTAGCGGGAATAGCTGGAAGCTCCAGGACCCTTTAGGAATTTTAGCCTTGAATACAAACTTTTTCAAAGGAATTTAAAAAGGCATCCATATTCTCCCCCTCTTTAAATTCAGCTATCAATTTGGAATTCAATTTGTAACCCAGTCCTGTAGTTCCAGTTAAACCCAAGCCACTTATCTGCTCTAGTGCTGGTGGTTGGAGTCATAGCTTCTCCAGTTCATGTCACCTCTAGCGCTCACACTCCTCACGGTCCACCTCTCACACTGTTCTCATTCCCTCTTCTCCTCCTCTGCAGCTCACTGGTGCCCACGCTCTTCCCGGTCAGCCTCTCACTGTTCTTGCTCCCTCTTCTCCTGAAACTCCAGCTCCATTCTGTGCAACTCAATCTGCAACCTGATTGCTTCTGGCTCCAGAATGCTGGAGACCTTCCCCTGCTACTGTGGCCTTTTGCTGGCACTGGCCCTGCTGTCATCCTCACCGGATCTGGACACTGCACTAGTTGCTGGCCCCTCCATGCTCAAGGTTTGGTCTTTTACAGTCACAGTCTGTGACTCGATGCTCTGGGCATCTGCTGCCATCAGGGCATCCATGAGGTTCTGCTTGGGGGCTGTCACCTCGTACAGGACTCCTGTGTCTGGAACAACTGCCTTAAGTAGTCTGCAGTGTACCCACTGTAGTTGAAGCCATCTTCTTCCCTAACTACTGCTACTCTAACTTGCACTTTAGAAAAAAAATAAAACAGGTAGGAACTTGACTGTAAGCAAAATGATATAGTTCTGTTTCCTTTTTAAAAATAAATCACTGCCTTATTTTGCAAGTGAGCTATACAGTATCAAGCTGACACACTGAACAATTAAAGCTTGTGTTACCAAATGTATCTGCACCACTGCCAACCAATCTGTCACCAACCGCACTCAGCAGGTCAGGCCCTCTGCTCCCACAGTGCCAACCTCCGAGCGCAGTATTGTGAACAGGTAACATAACAGGGTAGACCTCCTGTCTGCTTGTGGGTCCGAATCACCTTTTGTCTCAAGTTCTGGGGGGATTCAAACTGTGAACCTTATGCTAGCATACCCAAATGTACAGGCTCAGATAATCTGCTCTTGAGGAGATGCCAGATATCTTTCGCCTAAGGGCACCTAACCAGGTATCCAAATGAACCCATAAAACTCTATAAAAGACCATATGGTACATTCTTACCTTTTCCAGTTTTGGTAACACCATCAAGCTTATGAACAGTTTTGTCAATCTTAATCCTCTATACGTCACATGTAAAAGAAAGAACTTGGAAGACACACCAGGCAGTCTCTTTAAAATAAGAGGTTTACTTACAAAATGGAAAAAAATATGTAAAATGTAAACACAGAACAATATGTAACCCCCTGCAAATGGGGGTTCCCAAAAGTCTTCCAGGAGCTTGCCTGAATGCTCCAAGTCTGGGTGGTGTTTGGCACATGAGCTTTTTAAATGTGGTTCCAAGTGAGTGCTATTTGAGCCTCCACGTACTGTCTGTTTAAGAGCTGTCTGCTTGCAGACTTAATTAGTTTGTATGGGGGGACTGTGTATTTAATGTTCGAATCCCGCCCAGGCTGCTGTCAGTTCGCTCCATTTCTGCTGTTGCTACATGTGCAGACGGAGCCTTGTTGAAAAATATAACTGTTTGCCAGAAATCATTTAGAGTGACTGAGAAAATGTAGTTCATCTAACCTGTCTTCATTTCAGCACAAACTGTTTCAGTGTAACTCTTTCATTTTGGTCCTGAATAGCTGACTTGGACCAATCAGGATGATAGGGAGACCCTAAAATGGAACCTGTGGACGAGTGGAACTTGGACTCTCAATTTTAAGCCAGCCACAAGGGGATTGTATGGGCAGTGACTCAGGAAATTAGTTTAACCTTAGCGCCTTTTTACACCAACAGAGAGTCTTATTGTGGGTGACAGCTGAACCAGCCAACAGAATGGTGTGGAGCTAAAGGAAATCCCTGCTCTTTGACTGGAAGATCAGATCAGTTGTGGCAGTGAAGAGAAGAGCTCTGTGCTTCTGCAGTGTATAGTTTAGCGGTGAGGCAGCGTGAGAAACCTGAGTTTCGGTCTGCATCATTTGTGAGTGCCAGTTTGGACTGAATCTGAGTTGTGAGGAGAAAGAAGCACTAGAAGTGTGGAAACCAGGCTCACCCTTTAGAAGACTGGAGAAATTGCTGAATCGCGCACGGTCTGTCAGGAACTGAAGCTGCTGTGTGTGCTCCCGGCTATTTTGCAGTATTTGCGATCGGGATCAAGGAGCAGTCTGCCTGGTATAGTACTTTCCTTTTACCTGTGAATGTGCGTAGTGCTTGTGGGGAATCGCTATTTCCAATCCCCAGTGCTGTGTGCTGTGTGTTGAAGCTGGAAGCAAACCCCAGCTTGTCTCTGACTAAATCCATTTGCTATCAACTGCAGTGGGGTCCAGTCACAAGGACTTTGTCTCCATGCCTTGTTGTTCTGGCAATCAAGAAGAACATCCACCATCCAGTTTTCAGCTTGGGTATTGTGAGTACAAGTCAGGGTATTCCCCGCTGCAGCCTGTTTTCGATCACAAGTGTGTCATCTAATTCTTGTTGTTTCACTGCTTCATGGACTGAGCCATCTGGCTCCGGATTACACCTGGGTGTTGTGCATATATTTTCTTCTACAGGGCCCTATCCATCTGCACCTGCTGGCCAACCCCGGGCAATGGACCTGGCTAGTCCCCAACCTGGGTACCAAGGATGTGACTTTCAGCCTGTATGTGTGCACAGTACTACTGTGATTTAATGCCACCAATTAACCTGATTTCCCCTCCCCATGCTACCCCTAAATAAATCAGATTTGTTGTTGTTATACTATATACTGTCTGTGGTGTTGGTACTTATGGAAACAGTATTGTGTTTTGTTGTGTATGTTGTTTAACCTTGTTTTAAAGGGGTCCTCAGAGATGTGCTGCAGAATCAGTCTCGAGGTAAGTGGTATCAATATGAGTGAACAGTGTGTATATCGTGGAGTATTGGGGCCTGTAACTCCGATTAACTGTGTGAGCCACTAGAGGGAATAAAAGAGTGTCTCAGTGTCCCAGAGGGCTGTGACCAAGCTAGTCTAACCACTACAAACCCTGACCTGTGGGTGGAGGCACCCGCCATAGGACCTAGGTCCCTCAACCTGTCCGTAGTCAAACAGGCAGGGGTGGTAGCCCTTGGAATAGCGCCACCTAGGGGTTATATCTTGGTGGCATCACTGGGATTAGCATCCTCTAGTGGCCACATTTACGAATTACTGTTAACAATAAATGGATACCCCAACAGAAGTGGCTGTACACCAGTTGGTGGGGTGGCGTACTGGGCAGGAGATCGACCCCCAAAATGCTATACTTATCTTGGATATCCCACTGGGTACCAGTACAGACACTGTAGAGGGAGTATTTTCCAAGGTGGAAAGTTTACAAAACCCTGTGGTGGCGGGTCGACATGCTAATCTGCTCACCCACACGTTCATGCCCTAGCAGAGTATAAGGATCCCATAGATAGCTCCAAAGTGCCACAGACTGTTACCCCAGAGGGAGCCCTCACTGCCTGGAGAGTGATAACTAAGGACAGTAAAGACCAGGGGAATGACCCCCAACTATCTGAAACTTTGAGGAGATTTTGCTAAATTGTTGCTGGAGGAAGGGAAAACTGTGGAGGATTTAAAAGAACTATGTATTGCCACCTGGGCTTTCCTCACCAACACCCTCTCCCCTCCGCTCCCGTTATTGCCCCTCCTTCTGTGCCAGTGCTAGCCCCTATGTTTGTACCTGCCATTAGTCATGACTCTTACCGCAAGCTCAAAGTATTCTCTGGCATCCGCCCCACTCCAAATGGGGAGGTCGATCTGGAAACCTGGATAGACTCTGCTACTCTTGTGGTACAAGACTGGCAATTCTCTGAGGCAGAAAGAAGGGCTCGCCTGGGGGAGAGCGTCCAGGGACCCGCCCAACATACTTTTCACTCGCTGAGGGTCTCTGACCTTGATGCCAAAGTCCAAGAGTACATAATTGCCCTTGAAAATGTGTTTTGGGGCACCACTAGTGTTGAGGCCTTGAAATGGAAGCTTAAAGATGTTAGACAACAGCCAGAAATTGTTATCTGCCTATATGGATCGATTAGAGGAATCTTGCAAACCATTTTAGAAGAGGTTGGACCCATAGTGAAATGATAGCTGGGTAAGACTGGATCATATACTCTGCTCTGCCTGGCAGTCTAGCTGAGTGTTGCTCAAATTACAACTGCATCAAAGGAAATCTGGTCCCTTGCCTTTCCATGTGTTGATGAAGGAGGTGCCAGGAAGTTGAGGAGGAAGGTTTTCAGAGCCCTGTGCAGTCGTAGCTGCACATCCCTGCCCCAGGTGCGGGGTCAGCGCTGATGGTCTGGAATCACCAAAATCACATGACAGAACCCAAGACCCAAATGTCAGCCAAGGGGCCCAGCCAGAGAGGGATGGCTACCAATGTTCTGCCATGGGATGGACTGCTGAGGGAGATTAGGAAAGCAACAGACAGTCTCATCATGAAGGCCACTCCTATGAGTACAGGCCCTGGCGCTTGCCAGACTGCTTCTGCTATGGGGTGGGTGTGCCACCCAGGCACCTCCTGCTGACAACAGCTCAAAACTTGATGTCTTGGCTATGGAGGTGAGACTGAAGAGATATCTCCAAATGTCAACCCACCGCCCGGCTGAGGTGGCACCAAAGTTTTCTATTGATAGTACCAATGCACGACCCCCAATATGATGCCTTGGCCCCCAGACTTCATCAGACATATTTTGCCATAATTGTGGGAAGGATGGGCACATGAAGAGGGAATGCCGGTCTCAGAAAGACTTAGAGAGAGTGGTGAGCCGGTTACAAGGAGAGCTTTGGAGCACAAAACAGTGGTTAAGAGGTGCACGAAATGACCACAGTGAAGGTCCCAGAAATGCTAACTCACGTCCCTTTGTGGCTAGATCATCTGCCCAGGCCCTTGCTATCACCTCTCCAGACTGGTCCAGAATAGTGGGTCCCTCCATGGAGACCACTATGAAGATGAATGGAGTGTCTACAAGAGCTGTATTGGACAGTGGCTCCCAAGTGACAATGATGTTTCAGGACTGGTATCAGATGCACCTGTCTGATGTACCCTTACAACTGTTGGAAGGACTGCATGTCTGGGGGTTAAGTGAGAAAAGCTACCCCTATTCCGGTTATATCCAAATTTGGTTGTCTTTTCCCACCTCCATGGCTGGAGTGGCTGAGCAAGTAGAGACCCTGGCATTAGTGTGTCCCCCTACTGGACTGTATGATGGGATTCCTCTACTAATTGGGATGAATGCGCATATGTTTGGGTGGTTGGCGCAGTTGTGTTATGAGAAACAAGGGTCAAGGACTGGTAGAGCTTTGAGAATCCCGGCCTTGATCAAGAAGGCCTATGAGGCACAGAGAGATGCT
Source organism: Neoceratodus forsteri (assembly GCA_016271365.2). Lineage (NCBI taxonomy): Eukaryota > Metazoa > Chordata > Ceratodontiformes > Ceratodontidae > Neoceratodus > Neoceratodus forsteri. The sequence goes on from CM057458.1 coordinate 1,213,999,006, forward strand.
GAAAAAATGGACCCAGAGGAACCGGTTGGAATTGTCTGGAAGAAGGATCCGGAGTCTGATTCTGGCGCCAAATGCCCAGTGTACCTTACAGTGGGAAGTCCGTATCAGAAAGGATGTCAAGAATAAAATCTTCATGCTGGATGCACCAGGCGATGGGAAATTGCCAGAAGGATTGCTGGTCAAGCCAAGTATTTTGCCTGCCAGAGCCCATGCTTATGCCAGAAGGGTAATGGTTCAAGTTCATAATGTGTCTGATAGAGAGATTAGAGTAAACAGAGGTTGCACCCTGGCTAATGTACATTGTGCAGATACTGCAGTGCTGCCCAGTAACAAGTGTTCGGGGGAGAATGACAGAGTGATGCCTGACTTGTTTGATTTTGGGGACTCCCCGTTGCCAACCGAATGGAAGATGAGAATTAGTAGAAAACTTGCCCAGAGAGACCAGGTGTTTTCTTTAAAGGAATGGGACGTAGGATGTGTGCAAGGAGCTGAGCACCACATCCAGCTGCATGATGAAAGGCCATTTCATGAGAGGTCTCGACGCCTGACCCCTGCTGGCATAGATGATGTGAGATGGCATCTGCAAGAGATGCTTGCTGCTGGTGTAATACAAGAATCCAGACGCCCATATGCTTCACCTATTGTGGTAGTGAGAAAAAAGAATGGGACAGTAAGAATGTGTGTGGATTATCGCACCTTGAACCGGCAGACTATCCCTGATCAGTATACAATGCCCCACATTCAGGATGCTTTAGACTGCCTGAACGGTAGCAAGTGGTTCTCCATGCTGGATCTTCGCAGTGGGTACTACCAGATCCCAATGGCCCAGGAAGACCGTGAGAAGACAGCCTTTATCTGCCCACTTGGTTTCTATGAATTCATGAGAATGCCTCAAGGCATTTCAGGTGCTCCAGCCACTTTTCAATGACTGATGGAGCGTGTGGTGGGGAACATGAACTTTGGTGTACCTAGATGATGTTATTGTGTTTGGCAGCTCACTGGAGGAACATGAGAGCAGATTATTCAAGGTGTTGGACTGACTGGAAGACTTAGGCCTAAAACTGTCCATCGATAAATGTTAATTCTTCCAAACATCTGTAAAGTATGTGAGACACATAGTCTCCACTGAGGGAATAGAAACTGACCCAAGTAAAGTTGAGGCCTTGACCACCTGGCCACAGCCCCACAATCTAAAAGAACTGCAAAAAATTCCTGGGATTCTGTGGCTACTATCACCATTTCATCAAGGACTATTCAAGAGTGATCTGTCCTTTACTTAATCTTACTCAAGGTTACCCCTCCTACCCACAAAAAATACAAGAGGTCAGTTTCTTCTGAGCCTGAGAGAGTGTATTTCCATCCCAATGAAGTATTTGGAGCCAGATGGACACCTGAGTGTGAAGCTGCTTTTCATGAGATTATATATCAACTTACCCACGCTCCTGTCCTTGCCTATGCAGGTCCAGTGAAGCCCTATGTCTTGCACACTGATGCTAGCCTGCAAGGCTTGGGTGCTGTATTGTACCAAGAGCACGAGAATGGCCTGAGACCAGTGGCCTTTGCCAGTAGAAGCCTGACCCCATCCGAAAAGAACTATCCTGTACATAAGTTAGAGTTCCTAGCTTTGAAGTGGGCTATTGTTGACCAGTTCCACGAGTACTTGTATGGGGCTAAGATACTAGTAAAAACTGCCAATAATCCTTTGACCTATGTGCAGACTTCAGCTAAGTTGGATGCCACTGGCCATAGGTGGCTTTCTGCATTATCTACATACGACTGTGCTGTTGAATACAGAGCAGGCCTGAACCACATAGATGCTGATGCTCTCTCCCAGAGGCAAGTTCCCCAGAATGACTGGGACAGACTGTCAGAACCTGATATTCAAGCACGCTGCCAGAAGTTTGACAGGGAGGAACAAATGTCCACGGACACAGTGGACTGTATGGTGGATTGTTTGGGACCCTCTGAGAATTGCATACCTGCTGCTTATTGCCACTTTTCTGCAATAGACATTGGTGCACTGCCTCAGCTGGACAATGACAGTATTCAGCAGGCTTAATCCCGAGATCCCATGATCAAATCAGCATTAGAAGCCCTCTACGCAGGGAAAGATGTGTACAAATTACGCTCCACTGATTTGAGAACTGCATTGTTATACAAGGAAGGTCCTAAGTTGAAACTGATCAGTAGACTGTTATATTGTGGACTGTGTGAAATTTCTGTGAAACATTTTTTTTTTAATCATACAAGTTTCCTATACTTTTATATACAATAAATCTCTCCTTAAAGATGAATATAAGAAATGGTAAAATCATCACACCTGCCCTTAAAGAAAGGGTAAAGGACCATAAAAATCCTAAAGAAAAGGCAAAAGACAGCTGACTAAGAAAAGACTATCTTTAGGGGAAATTTGGAAATAACAACATCAACTCCAGTGGAAAAAGTTCAGAAAACAAAGGAAACAGTCAATGATAAGGAGGAGGTTGACCTCGGGTGTGAATCTGAAAATTTAGTAGAAAGTCTGGTAGATGTGTTGGATAGCGAAGGAAAAACCTTGGAAAAGATGATAGAAATTCTCAAAGAAAATAGTAATAAAGAAAATAGTAAGCAAACACCCACAAAGGGACGCTTTGAGAATATATTAGAGGGAAACAGCTTTAAAAACAAAGAATTTATGGAAAGTTTAAAAGTCAGTACAACACATTTAAAATCCTTAATAGATGATCTCTATCTTGATAATGTAAAGAATGTTGATAAGGTCAAGAAAGAAGGAGAAATGAGTAAATATCTAGGAGAAGAATCCCAGAAGGAGATAGAACCTCCTATTAGTAAAATTAAAAACAGCACCTCTAAAATCTCTGATTATTTTGAAGTAAAGGGGCATATAAAATCTAGGAGTACGTGTGAGGAGAAAAATAAGGAAACAAAACCCCTAAATAAATTGTTGCAGGGAGAAACTAAGATAGATGAAATAATTACAATTGATGATTCAAAAGAGATGACTAAGTTAGATCCATTTAGTCCGTTAGATCTTTCTGGAAATATTATGATGCGAGAATCTTTAGATATTGCTGACACCTCTATTTTAGTAGGATCTCCAAATACTGTTTTTCAAAAGCTTGATAAGGAGGTTGAAAGTATCATCTTGGACGCTGAATTTCTTATGCAATGCCCTGATACATTGTCAAAATATACCATTAAGACCATTGCTCATCCAATAATGGCAAACATAGTTTTGCTGGAGGCCCTTAATGATATAAGAGGGAAAATTAACAATTTTACTAATATGTTAATGGAAACAATGGAAACTGTAGAAAATAAAATAAGCAATATTGAAAGCAAATTGAATAAGGGTAGAGTATCCTTTTCAACACTACAGATGGTAGATGCTCCCACAATAGAAAAAGGGAAGAAATTTTGTAATCAGAATATGAAGAGGAAAGGAGGTAGTGGAAAAAACAGAAAAAGTAAAAAGACCGGCCCGGTGGTGCTGAGGGTTGAGGCGCGGGATGCCACACCTCGCGCCACACCGGTGACCTGGGTTTGGGAACGGACTCGGGCCGCCAGGGGCTGGCAGGGGGAAGGAAGGATTGAGCATCCTGTGACAGCTGTCCTTCCTTCGGGGTGGGTGAGGGACGCATGCGGCGCTGTAGTGACACCCAGTGGAGGCTGGGTGTACAACAGCACATGCATTTGACTGGGGGGAGAGGCCGGCGGATGTCTGCACATCAGTGCGCTGACATCATTGCATGTCTGGCTCTCAAAGGGGCTACATAACATACAAAATAGGGACTCCTCCTCTATGAAGCCCTCCCCTGGGGTCCCTCTCATGTCGCCGATCCCCCAACCAGTTACTAGGACCGCAAGCTGAATATGGGGAGCCAGCTCCGTGGCCCCATCCTCTGGGGGGTAAGCCAGGGGTGACCGGGGGAATCAGCTGGCATGAAAGACCTCAGGGGGCCATGACCAGGGTGGATACTTGGAGGAGTATCCCAATAAAAAAAAAAAAAGAGTAAAAAGATTATAAAAAAGGAATCACTAAAGGAGGAAAAACAAAGAATGAGGGTTTGGTGCTGGGAAATTGTTGTCAGCATATTGAACCAATAGTAGTGTTAAAGAATAAAGAATTAAGGTACTTGGACAAAGTGAAAGAAAATTTTGATCAAAGAGGGAGTGGAGAAAAAAGATACAAAAAACTGAGAAACAAATTTTAGGAATAGAAAAGAAGAAAGAAATGACAGACACAGAAGAGATGAAAATCATTATATTAGAAGGGAAAGAAACAGTCATTAGGATAACAGGAGTTTTTCAAAAACATTATGAGACAACGAAATCATTGAAGGATCTTATGAAATATCTACTTAAAGTAGAACTGGAAGTAAATTTGGAAACCCAGGACATATTAATGGTGACAAGAGATTCTTTGGATAAAGATTGTCCAGTTTATATTCTAGTAAAAGAAATGGAAATTGCAAAAAAAATCTGGTTTAAGCAACTTAATTTAAATTTTTTAGGTCTTGAAATTGCTGCACCTGTATTATGGCAAACAATCATGTCCCAATTTAGTCAGAACCAAATTACTCTAAAAGAAATTAATCAAGATCTTTCTGATACAGTTTTGGAACATTTGAAATGGGATTTTTCTCTAAAAAAAAATGATGAAAATTTAAAATATATAGAGAATGCTAGAGAAACCAATTATACTTTATCACTTTGTGGTTTGAACAGAATGCAAGGAGAAAACGAGGTGGTCTTACAATCATTTATAATGTCTCTATTCTCAAGTTTGATGAAAATAGAAATAACAAACAGACATATAGAGGAGGTGGAGAGAATGTTTTTAAATGGTCCGAATACTCAAATTAACATCAAATGCCACTCAGAATATAGTATTAAAGAACTTTTAGCACACGCAGAAAAATTGGATATAGCAGGTCTGTTATTGACAGACCTGAATAATTTGTCACAACAGGGCTTAGATGAAAAACAGTATTGACTGGAAGATGGTTTTGTTACTCCCCTTAACCTCAATGAAAGTAATAATCATATGTTTTACAATGCTAACTTATTGACATGGAATATAGCAGGATTATCTGGTAAACTGATTGACAATGAATGGAAACATTTTGTTAATGAGTTTGATATTATACAGGTATTGTTTCAAGAAACCTGGTCTAAAGAAAAATATTGATTTAAATGGTTTTGCTGCATTTCATTCACCAGCAATCAGAAATAAAACCTGTGGGAGATTTTCTGGTGGTTTAATCAAGTATATAAAAATCAAGAAGAATATTTCCTCTGTAATATAGATTAAAATTGAAGCTAATTATATAATATTAAGGTTAAGATGGGGATGTCAACAGTTCATTGTTGTTAATGTTTATTTTCCACCTGCCTCATCTAATAATAATAATGAAAACTTGTGGAATATGTTTTCTGAAGATATAGAATCTATATTAGAAAGATCCCCTGAATACATTATAATCATAGCAGGAGATTTTAATGCCAGAATTGCCAGACATGATAATTTAAGTTATTTTGAAGGAGAATTAAATTTGGATGAGTGTAATAAAAGGAATAGTATGGATAAAACCACAAATACAAATGGAGTGAGGTTAAAGAAATTGATAGAAAATGTCCCTCTTATGGTTTTAAATGGTCGACCGAAGGGCGATTTGGAGGGGAACATGACCTTTTTTTCACATTGTGGACAAAGTGTTCTAGATTATGTACTATGTCTACCCGGACATTTTGATATATTGGAACATTAAAAATAACGATGAGACCTGAAAGTGATCACGCCTCCTTAGCATTGACTCTAAAATTGATGGAGAATGAAAATGAAAAATGTGGTGAAGTAGTTAAATTACAATGTCAGGTGTCCATTAGGGGAAGAAAGGTCTTGCTTCGCTCACAAGTGAATAAAGGAATGTTAAATGAAATGTTTGCACATTGGAATATGCAATATGATGTATTGTCAAAGAATTCAATAGAAGATGTGTTCCTATTGGATTATTATTTGGCTAAACTTAACAAGGAGATAATTAGAAAAATATATAAAGAAAATAACATTAACATGAAAATAGAGAACTTGTGGTTTGATAAGCATTGTATTGCAGTTAAAAAAGAGTTAAACACTCCGATTAGATGGACCAAAAAACACCCTTCAAGAAAAAATTGTAACAATTTAAACAAAGCCAGAAAGTTATATATAAAACTATTAAGAGAAAAAAAAAGATAAAATAAAACAATGGGATATAATGATGCTGGTGATAGAATCAAATGATACCAAAAAATTTTGGGAATTGGTTTCATCAGGAACTAATAATTATTATTCTACCCCTACAATACATGTTCCAAAAGATGTTTGGGTAGAACATTTTAGAACAGTATTTAATTACAAAGAAGGGAATGAAAATGTTACACTGATGGAGGATTTCCCCTATCATGATTATGACCCTTTAATCATTAGTTTACAAGAGGTAGAATCAGCTTTATGTAAATTAAAAAATAATAAGGCTCCAGGCCCTGATCTAATTCCACCTGAGATTTACAAACAATACAATTATTTTTGGATACCAGTATTGACTCTTTTTTTTAATTTGTGTTTAAAATATAATTATACCCCTCCTGATTGGACAACCAATATTATTGTCCCATTACATAAAAAAGGCTCTCTATATGACCCAAGCAATTTTAGACCCATCAGTTTATTGAGTATATCATCCAAAATATTCTCCAGAGTAATTTTGGAGAGGTTCCTCTTATAGATTGAAGAACATAATATATTATCACCACTTCAAGCTGGGCTCAGAGAAGGCTTCTCTGCAATAGATAATATATTTGTCATAAACCATTTATTAGAAAAATATGTTAATCTAAGAAAGATGAAAATATATGTACTATTCATTGATTTTGCATATGCATTTGATTCAGTTAATAGAAACATATTATGGAAACTATTGTATGAGAAACATCTCCCATTATTCTTGTTATTGCCAATTATTGGATTGTATTCTAACACTAAAACAATGGTGAGATATGGAAAGTCAAGGGAACTCACTGAACCCTTCTCATCTTATAGAGGAGTAAAGCAGGGTTGCCTTTTGGTGCCTATATTATTTAATATCTATATAAATGTTATGCTTGAAGATAAAGTAGAGGATAAATTGGATTCTCCAAAGATAGATTCAATGAACGTGGGTTCTTTGGCATACGCTGACGACATTATATTATTATCCCTAAGTCAGGTCTGCAAAAAAAGATAGATATTTTGGCCAAAATAAGTACTGAATTAAAACTTAGGATTAACCTGGATAAAACAAAGGTTATTATCCTAGGGAAATAAAATATGGATATTTCAAAATGCAAAATTTATTGTTATAAGGAATTAATAGAGGTAGTATCAGAATATAATTATCTAGGAGTAAAAATTACAATGAAGGGTAATTGGACAAAACATCTAAAAGCTCAATGTGTCAAAGCTAAACTTATGTACAAAAGCCTTATTAAAATGTAACTATCGATATGGAGAGAAGTCGATTCTCCCTGCATTAATTGCAGGAGAGGCTAAGCTGAATCCAATTTTGTTATATGGGGCCGAAATATGGGGCTTTCAAGATAATACTGAGAATTTGCTGGAAAGCTCTTTTTCATACTATTACAAAGTACTTTTACAAGTACCATGAGCAATAGCTAATGCAATGGTCAGAGTAGAAACTGGCAAAGTAAAACTTTGTTTTATTAAAGAAATATGTTTATTAAACTACTGGTTAAAAATCACAAACAATGAGAAAAATATTCTTCCTATGCCATGTTTAAAGGAGAAAATGAATTGGTTTGAAACTGGGATAAAAACAAAGTGGTTGAACTATTTGGTTAATACCCTAGAAAATTATAAATTAACACACTTATGGAACAATGCTAATAGAGATATTAAAATCTCTGTACAATTTAGAGAAATAATAAAGAAAAAAGTTATCTGGACTGCCAAGACACAAGATATGGAAAAAATCAAAAAACAAAAATGTGCCTCTTGGTTCAGAGAAAATAAAACAACCCATAGCCTTGAAGAATATTTAATTCTTTCAACTTCGAAAGATCAATGTAAAGCCATTACTTGGGCAAGAATGGGCTTAATTACATTCAAATATGTATATTTTAATAGAATAGATAAAACAGCTATAGATGATGATGAAAACTGTAAATGTAGGAAAGGGTTTAAGGAGGATTTGCATCATATTATAATTGTCCCCTGTATGATAAAGTTAGAAAAGTTCAACTTGCACCGACTCTTGCTATTTATGCAAACAATTTGTATGATATGGTATTTATTCTACTAAATCCAAGGACTTATGAAGAAACAGTTAAGATTGCAAACTTCTTCATGACCGTGATTAAGCAAAAGAAAAAGAGGAAAAAGAAGAAGCTTGCAATATAAAAATGATACTTACTGCTTTTTAATATCATTGCTGTTATTCAGTACTATATTCTTTTTTCTTGTAAACACTTCTTGAATGCACTTTATCATATCTACTTACTCTTTGTCATTGTTTTAAAACAATTTTTAATATGTATGTATTGTTGTAATGTCCAATAATTTTGCTTTAAGTTTTGGATGAACAATAAATTATGACTGACTGACTGTTATACAGAGAAACAGTAGACAGAGGGGGACAAATAGACAAACAACAACTACTGCTGCCCACTGCCTTTCGAGACTCAGTACTGAGGTCCTTACACAACCACATGGGGCACCTTGGTATAGACAGAACACTTGACTTGGTGAGATCCAGATTCTATTGGCCTAAGATGGGGGCTGATGTTGAGCAACACATTTGAACTTGCAGTCGCTGTTTACAGAGGAAAGCCCTGCCCCAGAGGGCTGCCCCCCTTGTTAACATCACCACCAGTGCCCCCATGGAGCTGGTCTGTATTGATTTCCGGAGTTTGGAGTCAGATCAAAGTAATATTAGTAATGTGCGGTGGTCACTGTCCATTTTATGAGATAAGCCCAAGCTTTCCCCACCAAGTACCAGAAGGCATCCACTGTGGCAAAAGTACTTGTAGAAAACACTTTTGTTCACTATAGGGCTCCACAAAGAATCCATTCTGATCAAGGGAGAGACTTTGAGAGTCATCTGATCAAAGAGATGCTTACTCTGTGGGGAGTGTGAAAGTCCAGAACCACCCCTTACCACCCCCAGGGGGGGCCGGCAGCCTGAACGTTTCAACTACACTTTGCTAGATATGCTAGGCACCCTCCACCCAAAGGACAAGCCTAGATGGAGCCAACAAATTAGCACCCTGCTACATGCCTACAACTGCACCAAAAGTAATGCCACTGGGTTCTCCCCCTACCGCATGATGTTTGGAAGAGAAGCTCGACTGCTGGTAGATGTATGTTTTGGAGTTTCTCCTGATGGGGTTCGAGCTGACAACTATTTACAGTATGTGCAAAAGTTAAAGGCCCAGCTAAATCATGCATACCAACTGGCTCAAACCATGGTTGCCATAAGAAATCTGGCCAACAAAGAAAGGTATGATAAAAAGGTGAAAGCACAGGAACTCCAGGAGGGAGATCGGATATTGCTAAGAAATCTGGGACTGCATGGCAAACATAAGATTGCTGACAGATGGCACCATCTCCTTCACATTGTAGTGGGCAAACTAGATGATCTGCCTGTGTACAAAGTAAGGCCTGAGAATAATTCAAAAGATGTGAAAACAATGCATAGAAATCATTTACTGCCCATTGGACAAATCTTGATTGAGTCTGAGCCCCCAGAAAATGTCCCCTCTGGACCTACAGAAGCTGAGTTAAAGTGTTCCCCTCCACAAGTCCCAGTTGAACGTGACTGTCAGTCCATGTCAGAGGAAAGTGAGTGTGGCTTTGAATACTAGCCTTCTTACGAACTGAGTCAATTGTTTCAGGGCAATCCCCTAGTTAATCCTGGAGATGAAGCTGGGCCTTCTGGACTGTCTAAGCCCCCAGCTTTGTCCCTGGAGCCAATGCTCCCAGAAAGTGAAGTGCAAAGCATGAAGTCAGATGATATGGAATCCTTGTGTATGGTTGAACTGTTTCAGTTTTCAGAGGAGGAAAATGATGGGCTGGGACAAACTGGTGATATACCAGAACAAGAAGAGTGCGTTGAGTGCCTGATAATTCACTGTCAGTGTCAGAAAACTCCCCATGTGAGCCAAGTGTTGTGGACTTGGAGATTGTAACTCCTGGAGCTGAAAGTGCCCCAAGTTCTAGCCTCTCTACCCCAATGGAGACTCCCCTGACAAGTAAGGCCAATGCTGAAAATGAGGGTCAGGGTGCAGAGACTGTAACAGTTCCCCCTAGAAAGACTGGTCGAGCTGTAAAACCTGTGGTGCACCTCAGTTATGATTCCCCTGGGATGCCTGTGGACTTGCCTCTCTCAATGTTGTCCATAAAGGAGTGTGTGTGTGTCCCCGAGCTCATTGCCCAAACTGAACATCAGTGCTAACTCCAAGTTACTTGTGTTGCCCTCTAGGTATGGTGCCCCTGCCCCATCCAGCCCCAAGGTAGCTGATAGGGAAGAGCCCCCTCTCTTCAGGTTTCATGTACAGGAGGTAATAACCTAAGTTATGGTACAATGTGTGTATAATACTGTGTAAAAAGTGATGTACTGAAAAGTTTCAGAAATGTGTTTCTGGTAAGGTGATATGTTGACTGATGATTACATGTATAAGCCTAATGTGATACTGATGTAAATGTATATGGTTGTATTGAAACTTATGGGGGTACTTACTTGACGCGGACGCCAAGTTTTCCAGGCCAGGAAGGGTGTAACCCCCCTGCAAATGGGGGTTCTCAAAAGTCTTCCAGGAGCTTGCCTGAATGCTCAAAGTCTGGGCGGTGTTCGGCGTCTAAGCTGTTTAAATGTGGTTCCAAGTGAGTGCTATTTGAGTCTCTATGTACTGTCTCTTTAAGAGCTGTCTGCTTGCAGACTTAATTAGTTTGTATGGGGGGACTGCGTATTTAATGCTCGAATCCCGCCCGGGCTGCTATCAATTTGCTCCATTTCTGCCGTTGCTACATGTGCAGAGGGAGCCTTGTTGAAAGATATAACTGTTTGCCAGAAATCATTTAGAGTGACTGAGAAAATGTAGTTTGTCTAACCTGTCTTCATTTCAGCACGAACTGTTTCAGTATAACTCTTTCATTTTGGTCCTTAATAGCTGACTTGGACCAATCAGGATGATAGGGAGACCCTAAAATGGAGCCTGTGGACGAATCAGAACTTGAACTCTCAATTTTAAGCCAGCCACAAGGGGATTGTATGGGCAGTGACTCTGGAAAATGTAGTTTTAACCTTGGCTCCTTTTTCCACCAACAGAGGGAGTCTTATTGTGAGTGATAGCAGAACCAGCCAACAGAATGGTGTGGAGCTAAAGGAAATGCACTGCTTTGTGACTGGAAAGATTAGATCAGTTGTGACTGTGAAGAGAAAAGGAGCTCTGTGCGTCTGCAGTGTATAGTTTCGCGCGGGAAGCACTTGTGAGGCCCTGAGTTTTGGTCGCAGCCTTTCTGAGTGCCAGTTTGGACTAAATTCAAGTTGTGAGGAGAAAGAAGCACTAGAAGTGTGGAAACCAGGCTCACCTTGTAGAAGACTGGAGAAATTGCTGAATCGTGCTCGGTCTGTCAGGAACTGAAGCTGCTGTGTGTGCTCCCGGCTATTTTGCAGTAATTGCGATCGGGATCGAGGAGCAATCTGCCTGGTATAGTACTTTCCTTTTACATGTGAATGTGCATAGTGCTTGAGGGGAATTGCTATTTCCAATCCCCAGTGCTGTGTGCTGTGTGTTGAAGCTGGAAGCAAACCCCAGCTTGTCATGGACTAAATCTGTTTGCTATCAACTGCAGTGGGGTCCAGTCACAAGGACTTTGTCTCCATGCCTTGTTGTTCTGGCAATCCAGAAGAACATCCACCATCCAGTTTTCAGCTTGGGTATTGTGAGTACAAGTCAGGGTATTCCCCTGCAGCCTGTTTTCAATCACAAGTGTGTCATCTAATTCTTGTTGTTTCACTGCTTCATGGACTGAGCCATCCGGCTCCGGATTACAATTGGGTATTGTGCATATATTTTCTTCTACAGAGCCCTATACATCTGCACCTGCCGGGCAACCCCGGGCAATGGACCTGGCTAGCCCCCCCAACCTGGGTACCCAGAGTGTGACTTTTCAGCCCCTGTATGTGTGCACAGTACTGTGATTTAATGCCACCAATTAACCTGATTTCCCCCTCCCATGCTACTGCCCCCTAAAAATCAGATTTGTTGTTGTTATACTATATACTGTCTGTGGTGTTGGTACTTATGGAAACAGTATTGTGTTTTGCTGTGTATGTTGTTTAACCTTATTTTACAGGGGGTCCTCAGAGACGTGCTGCAGAATCAGTCTCGAGGGTAAGTGGTATCTATATGAGTGAACAGTGTGTATACGTGGGGTATTGGGGCTGTAACTCCGGTGTACTGTGTGAGCCACTAGAGGGAATAAAAGGGTGTCTCAGTGTCCCAGTGGGCTGTGACCAAGCTAGTCTAACCACTACAAACCCTGACCTGTGGGTGGAGGCACCCGCCATAGTACCTAGGCCCCTCAACCTGTCCATAGTCAAACAGGCAGGGGTAGTAGCCCTTGGGATAGCACCACCTAGGGGTTACAAATATATCATAAAGCATACAATCACTTAAAAGAAAATAAAGAAAATTACATACAAACTCCTACCAACATACAGTTAGAATTTTTCTATCAAATGTATACCTCTGCACAGTGCTTAAAGTTAGATGTTGTTTCTTAAGGGTCCAAAAAAAGAAGTGTGTATCTTCAAACACAGTACACAGTTTAAAAGTCTGGGTTTCCACACCCCTTCTATGATGTCATCTAGCTCCTCCTTGTTAAATATAAAAAATATACAAACAAGATGCCCTATCAGGAGGTATATTAAATAAGGTGACATCAGCAAAAACTCATTTCCCAATATGACTCTTTAATTAACATTCCCTCTTTGATCTTGAGCATTTCCTCTTCCCATGACACATCTAAGGATTTTTATGACTTTTCACACCATGGTATAAAAATGTTTTTTTTTCCTCTAAAACGTCATAAAAGTTTACAATCCCTATATCCTGGCAGCTGGTCAGCTCCAATTAAATCAGATAAACAGGAGACCCTTAATTAAGGCTCTCTAGTCTTTTTAATTACCTCCTGGTTTCAGGTTAATATATCCTATTATTTCCACTAAAACCCGACTCATGGCACAGCTTCCTTATGGAGACAAATCACACACTACATTTTTATATTACAAATATTAAAGAACAATCATAACCAGCTGGCCAAGTGTCACAGGGGCTACTACCCCAGATCTTTCATTCCATACCCTATGCCTGTACAGTACACACAGAATAGAGGGTATTACAGGGGCAGTGGCAGAAAGTCTGCTAGGTGTGCCAGCCCAGCTCCAGCACCCAGACCACAATCCAGACAGAATCTCTGACTACAAAGATCAAGCTGCTCCCCTTCCCCCAGTAGGGGGCAGGTTGTCGCACTTTTTCAAGCATTGGGAAAACATTACCACAGACAAGTGGGTATTGGAGGTAGTGAGTCAGGGTCTTTGCCCATAGTTCAATCAATTTTCAAAACTCCAGGGCCATAGGGTTTTCTGGCCTTCAACTCCATCAGAGACCATTCTGCTGGAGATGGAAGTAAAAAAGCTCCTGTAAGCCAGGGCAATAGAGCCAGTCCCCCATACCGAGAGGGGAAGGGGTCTGTACTCAAGATACTTTTTCATCAGAAAGAAAAATGGAGTTTGGTGCCCAGTCTTGGATGTCAGATGCCTAAACAGGCACCTTGCAAAGCCCAGGTTCAGAATGGTAACACTGGCAGCAGTTATCCCCGCTCTAAGAACAGGAAACTGGCTGGCATCCATGGATCTGAAAGATGCCTACTTTCATATTCCAGTCAGACCTTGCCACAGAAAGTACCTAAGGTTCTCTCTTCCCTCAGGTCATTACCAATTCTCAGGACTTCCCTTCGGGCTCACTTAAGCCCCACAGGTATTTACAAAGTGTCTATCAGTGGTGGCAGCTTACCTCAGAAGGTGAGGAATTAGTGTATTCCCTTATCTGGATGACTGGCTAGTCACAGAAAAGTCATACCATCAGGCAAAGGATTCCATCAAGGTGACCCAAAGTACCTTGCAGTCACTGGGTTTCCTTATCAATATTCAAAAATCTCAGTTAGACCCAGTTCAGTCACTGGGGTTCATTGGAGCAGAACTGGACACTATCCAAGGAGAGATTTTTCTTCCACAGGAGAGAGCGTCAAACCTACTGGCACTAGCAAAATCCTTTGCTTTAGGCCAGCCCAGAACTGCAAGACAGTTCATAGCATTACTAGGACACATGGCCCAAACTACAGCAGTAGTGTAAGGCTCAAGGTTTCAAATGAGGGATATCCAGTATCACCTCAAATCATACTGATCCTAAAGAAGGAACCCCATTTCAAAGTTGGTGCCAGTAACAAAAACTCTTTTACTGGCTCTGCAAAGGTGGAGAGAAAGGGAGAACCTCCAACAGGGCATCCCTTTTCAGCAGCAGCACCACCCAGTGGTCTTAACAACAGATGCCTCCCTCCTAGGGTGGGGGGCACACACAGGTGACCTCACAATCAACAGAGTTTGGTTACCTCAGGAGTCCAAGCCGCACATCAACCTTTTGGAGCTGAGAGCAGTTCTTCTTGCCCTAAAGGCCTTTGCCACTCAGTTGAGGAGTTAGTCAGTCCAAGTCAGGACAGACAACACAACCACCATGTGGTACATCAACAAGCAGGGGGGTACCATATCTTCAAAGCTGTGCACAGAGGCCGTGAAGATTTGGTCCCTAACTTATTCTCTGGAGGTGCATCTGGTTGCCATTCATCTTCCAGAGAAGGACAATAAACTGGCAAATTCACTCAGCAGAATCAGCCAGGATCACCATGAATGGGGCTCTGAACAGACAAGTGTTGGAAATGATTTTCAGGTGTTGGGGCATCCCAGAAATATATCTGTTTGCCTCAAAGAACAATCACCAGCTCCCATTGCATTGTTGCAGGCCACCATTCTTGGGCACAGTGTCCAGCGATGCACTAGCCCTGGATTGGACAGGGAGGTTTCTGTATGCTTTTCCTCCAATACCACTGGTGTCAAGAGTTCTTCTCAGACTAAGAAGTCAGCCTGCAACCATGATACTGGTTGCCCCAGACTGGGCCAGACAGCCTTGGTACCCTTTGTTGCTCAGTCTGTTTGCCAAATAACCAATTCATCTGCCCCACAGGTTCAATTTTCAAACAGTTCTCTGGGGGCAAATAGTTTTTCCAAGCCTCGACAGCCTTCACTTGAAGGCTTGGTTCTTGAAGAGTTAGAGTTTTCTGAACTTACCTTGTCAGAAGAGGTACTTAAGGTACTGAAAGTATCTCAGAAAGCCCTCTACAAGGAAGACTTATGCCTCAAAGTGGCAAAGATTTATCATTTGGTGCAAGCCTAAGAATATAAACCCCCTCAGGGCAGGTTTGCCCATAGTACTCGATTACATGGTGCACTTAGAGACTCTAGGACTCAGGCCTGCAACCCTTAAAGTTCATTTAGCAGCAGTATCTGCTTATGTGTCTACAGGTGTACAGAGATCAACGGCTTCACACCTTATTTTTAAAAATTTTTTCAAGGGGCTGGCACATATGTTTCTTCCTATTAGGGAACCTGTACCTCATTGAGACCTGGATTTGTGCATAGCCAAGCTCATGGAACCTCCCTTTGAGCCAGTGGCTATGGCTGAGCTAAAATATGTCACATGGAAAATCACCTTGCTTGTATTTTTCACAGAAAAATCCACTTCAGGTAAGCAACAGCTCCATTGCTTGGATGTAAAAAGGTCCCTTAGCTATTACATTACACATACTAAGGACCTCAGGGATTCCCACTCACAGCTGTTTATTACTTATAGTGAGGTGGGAAAAAGGCAGACCTGCCTCAAAAAGGTCAGTTGCACGTTGGATAGTATCCTGCATCCAGTTCTTCTACAGTAAGACTGACAAGCAGCCACCACAGGGCCTCAGGGCACATTCCACTCATGGAACTGCTGCTTCTGTGGCAGCCACAAGGGACATTCCCTTAATGGAAATCTGTAAAGCAGCTACCTGGAGTACAGTCCACACCTTCACAAAGCACTATTGTCTGGACGTTCAGTCCAGAACTGATGCTAGGTTTGGCACTGCAGTATTGCAGAACCTTTTTCCTAAATAGAGTTCTGTACCCTCCTCCCAAGGTACTGCTTGGTAGTCTGCTATTATGTCTAATACTACTATGAGATTCCTGGATCTTGAAGAAAAAAAATTGCTTACCATAGTAATATTATTTCTTACAAGGGATCTCCTAGTAGGATTAGACTACCAATCCCTACCTCCCCTTACATAACCTGAATAGGTTCAGCAATACTTTTAGTGGGTTCATAAAATGTTGCCATTAATCATTGGCCTAAATTCTTATAATAGTTTATGCACACAAGAACGGCTAGGACCACTAGCTCTCTTTTTTGTGATTTTTTTCTTATCCTGTTAAATCCAGTCCTCTCTAACAAGGGGAGAACATTAGTGTTAAGGGTTTTTAGTTTTAACCAGTTATTAGTCTACAGTTTAGTCTACAATATTGAATCTGACAGGGAGTAAGAGGCAGCAGTTTTTGAATGTGGCATTCTAAATTCTAATCATTTGCATACATTCCAAATGAAAATGCCGGGGCAGTCAGCAGATCTAGGCTGGCTGTTATGTCTAATCCTACTAGGAAATCCCTTGTAAGTGTAACTGACTAGTTCCTAGGGTTACTAGAATCCCATAAGTTTTAGATCAGGCAGATAGCCTGGGCAGTCAGAGGGTTTAAAAGCTCTCTGTAAAACATTACATCACCATCTGCTCAGCTCTGCTGAGGCAGAGGATAATGTCATGAAATTTAGAACCCTCGCAGCACACACTGTGCCTGCAGCTGTTTTTGAGCTGCGAGTCAGTTTAAAGTTGGAGTTTGAGTGGAGAGTTCTAAGAACAAGTGGTGCTCTTCTCAGAGATCACTTGCTAGAGGGAAGGACCCTCATTTGTTATTTTTCTGCCATAGTTCAGTAACCAATGGCTGGTTTCCTGGGAATGGGAAGTGGTGGCTACCAGATCCTGTGAAGCTCCGAGGGGGTGAAGATTTTTCACAGAAAAAGAAATGAGACCGAAGTGTCAGTGAATACTTTGGGGCAACCCCCCCCCCAAAAGACTGTAAGAGCTATCAGAACTGCCCAGAATGTGAAGACTGTGTGTGTGTGTGTGTGTTTGTGTGCGCGCAAACCAGAGATATGAATTTTGTGTGAGATCTGCAGATTTCAAGTGTTCTTTACAAGTGCCCTGAGGGGTACAAGATGTAACAAGTACAATGTTCAAATGGGGTTAGCTGGTGCCTTGTCATGTACAGGTACTCAGGACTCTGGCACAAAGACTACACAGTAGGATGACTCTTGTAGCCCCTGTGTGGCTAGGCAATCCTGTTTTCCTAAAAGTAAAGGCAGAGAAAGTCTAGCTTTGGCCAGAGTGAGCTATCCCCTCATTCTAGGTCCCAAGGAGACCTAACTGGTTACAAGAGGAATGGACTAAGGTGTTAACTTAAGTGAATCTTGTGGTGCTCAAAAAAAAATCCATGATTCCCTGAATAGGGCTGGGCATTCGTGGAAAATGTTCTTTTGGTAAGTCCATGATTCTCTGCATAGTGCTGGACATCTATGGGGAAAACATCTGTGTAAAAAGTCAGTACTGCCTGCAAGAGGTTGTAAATGTTTTTGCCTGCTACAAAAAGTGTCATCTCTGTCTGTACAACTTCAAGCCCTGGGGGCACCACCATTTCTGTTAATGCTGTGTCAGGAATAAAAAGCCATACAGTAACATCCCAAATTTCTGGTTGCGGACAATCCATCCTTGAGTGACTTGTGTGATGTTTTTTGGAGCTCCATAGATAGGAGACACACCATAGCCCTGGCACCTCTCTTCCGACCTAGATAAAATAGAAAAGTTGTTTGTAGCCCTACCCCGCCCCTGACCTCTGAGATGCCCGAGCCAGGTGTTTGCCCTAATGCCAGGGGGTGATACCTATTTTCTGCCACTTGTGTTTGCTGCCCTGTCTGAGTAACAAAAAGGGGTGTTGGGGTGTTACATAAATAATGTTACTATGTAAGTAATTTTTTCTTCCAGCCTTTGCTTCACAATATGCATGCAACTCTTGCCTTCAAGACTTCTGCCATTGACCCAGGGAAAAACTCCGTCTGGAGTAACTCAATGTTCCCAATACACGAGTCAATCTTATACCTCCTATTTCACCTATTTTTGAGACTCTCTCAGAGGCAGTGTGGGCCAGGCCTGCGTCCATTCCCTATGTCTATATACTGCTCCTAAAGACAGACCATCCTGGCTTCCCAGCCTATTGCCAGTAAGATTGTTATTCTGACCAGGAATGACAAGGCCATTCTCCCTCAAGAGGTCATAGCACATCCCATCAGTAAAGAGTCACGCAAGATAGACATGATGGGAAAGAAAGCTTTTGTGGCAGCTACCCTTAGCATGCAAATAACTAGCTATCAGGGGCATGTCTCTAAATATGAGTATGCCCTCTTGACCTCTCTTAAATCTCTTGCAGAGGCCTTGCCAGACTCTGACACTAAGCAGAAAATTCTTCAGACTGTTACCCATGGTATTGAGTCCAACAGTCATCAGTTAAAGGCGGCTGTGGACACATATGACACTGCTACCTGCTCTACTGAAGGGATCTGCATTAGGAGACACTCCTGGTTTCGGATTTCAGGTTTTTCCAAAGATGTCCAACAGCAAGTCATGAATGTCCCCTTCAATGGTTTCTATCTCTTTGGCCAAGAGGTAGAACAATCCCTCAAGGCCTCTCAGAAGACTAGAACAGCCATTAAGACTTCTCGGCCTACCCCAGCTCACCCTCAAAAGAGGGAAGGGCCGAGTCTTCTATTGTAATAAACAGAACTTTTGTGGCAAAGGTAGAGGAGCCCAAGTCAAGTCCCAGCCTCCTCAACCACAAAAGAGAGCACAGCCAAAGGCACAAGGCACAAAAGTGCCTAGTGCCGCCCTCTGAAACTCTGGCCCCAGTTCTGCCTCAGCTGCCGAGGCAGACCTTTCCTCTCCAGTGGAGGGATGTCTGACTCATTTTTACCATCAGTGGAAGTCCATCATCACAGACAAGTGGGTCTTAAGGATCATCGAAGAGGGATACTTATTGAATTTCACAAAAATTCCTCTGGACTATCCAATCAAGAAGCACCACTCCCTGTCAGCTGCCATGTCAGACCTTCTTGCCACAGAGATACCGGGCCTCTTGAGCAACAGGGCAGTGGAAGTAGTGCCAGAAGCAGAGCGCAGTTCAGGTTTCTACTCCCTTTACTTCCTTGTTCCGAAGAAGTCAGGGGGCATGCACCCCATTCTTGACCTCCATAAACTAACAGCTTCCTCCACCGGGACAAGTTCAGGATGATCTCCCTAGAGACCCTGCTGCCACTTCTCAAGCTGCAAGACTTGTTGGCTTCCCTGGACATGCAGGGTGCCTACCAGTATATTCTGGTCCACCCCAGCTGCCACAAATTTCTCCATTTCATGGCTATGGGCTAGCATTACCAAATCTTCCTGGAATTAAAGTCTTCAGGATTTATTCATACTTCTGGGTTCCAGCCGGAGGTGCTAGGACCCTGCAGGAGCCAAAAATCTTCAGGAGGGCCAGCACTGTGGTAGGACCGCGCATGCATGGTACCGCGAGATTAGCTCACGCCTGTGTAGACTACCTTGGTGTCAACCCTCCAACTAACTCAGTTCCTTTTTTCCCTCCATCAAGTGCGCTTCAGTGGTGACATCGCTCGCCCTCCGGGAGTCAGATCTTTATGTCTATATGATAGCAGCAGATCATTGTTTCAGTTCATTTAGTATTACTGTTCTTTATTCTTTGTTATTAAAGAAGAAGAAAGAAGTTTTCTCTCAGCCCTGCCATCAATGGAGTTGACCATGGATGGTAGGGAGACTTTACTGGAAAGCTGTTCTGGCGTTGGGGCTGTGTCCAGTCCACTGCCATTTTCGGAGGTGGGTTGACCATGGGCAGTCCGGTGCTCAGGAAGAAGGACAGTCCTCCCATAAGCACAAAAAGAAGCAGGCCCATTCTTGGTCTCGATCGGGGACCCGGCGCTGCTCGACCTCAAGTTCTTGTTCTTCCCAGCAGAAGAAGAAGAAACGGTACCACTTGAGGACACCCCTTGGTATGTATGTGAGGGAGTTTTTGGTAGTGGAGAGCAGTAGGCCTCCGGGGGTCCCCAGTGGTCTCCATTCTTAATGGCCGGGACTCTTGACTCTGGATCACCTATCTGTGCTCCTGTGGGGTTTCTGGTGATCAGTTTTATCACTGGGCCACTCTTATGGAGTAGTGGATACAGCATCTGTCTTGTTTGCCCCTTCTGGTGGACCCGGTTCCAGGGCCCTCAGGCCTGGGAGCTGCTGGACCATGGTAAGGGCTTTCAGGACAGGATGGAGGTTCACTGATGGTGATGGAGTTTCCACCCTCACTGGTACCAGCTCCATTGATGCCCATTCCACATGCCTTTCCCCCCTCAATCTGATTCCTAGCAGGGGCAGGCACAGGTACCACTTCCCTCCTCTTTTCCAGGTCTGGCAGTGGTTCTCGGACATTGCTACCTGGTTCTTCAGTGCCATGTTCAGCGCTTGGTCCTTCGGTGCCACATTCAGTGCCAGGTCCTTCAGTGCCATGTTCGGCGCCGGCCCATTCAGTGTCGTGTTCAGCACCAGGCCATTCAAGGTCACGTTCGGCACCAGGCCATTCAGTGCCATGTTCGGCATCGAGCCCTTTGGTGTTGCGTTTGGCACCGAGCCCTTCGGTGCCATGTGTGGTGCTGGGTCTTTTGTTACTACGTGTGGCGCCAGGTCCTTCGATGCCACATACAGTGCTGGGTCCTTCAGTGCCACGTGCGGTGCCAAGGTCTTCAACGCCATTGGCGGTTCCAGTTTCACTTGTTTACCCCTTGCCTAAGCCAGGCTTTGGCCTTGCAGGAGATGATCCTGATTTCTCTGGAGTGGAGGTAGAGCATGATGAGTCTAACCCCAACCTTATTTTATCTGATGAAGGCAAGGATGACTCGTTCTATGGCTCAGATAAGAAGCCCTCTGTCCCAGCTGAACCCCTAGTTCAAGATCTTTTCTTCTAGTCTCTTCTCAAGAACATGGGGACTACCCTGGCTCTGCAGACCTCCTCTATGGACCCAGGAAGACTTTTGCGCCTCGAGTTCCTTCATATTCCTAACACTCCTATGAGTCTTAAGCCTCTGGTCCCACCCTCCTTCAAAACCTTATCTCAGGCAGTGTGGGAGAGGTCGGCTCTGATTCCTTCAGTGGCCAAGTCCATGGACAGGAAGTATACTCCTCCCAAGGACAGACCTTTCTTGGCATCGCAACCTATTGCAGATGCTTTGGTTGTCCTTGCAGAGAATGACAAAGCTGTTCTCCTGCAGGAATCAACAGCATAGCCTATCAATAAGGAATAGTGTAAGACTGACACCTTGAGGAAATGGGCTTTCACAGCCACAACCCTGGGCATGCATATTGCCAGTTATCAGGGACACTTCTCCCAATATGCATATGTGCTTTGGAACTCTCTTAAATCAATGGTTGAGATTCTCCTGGAGTCCAACTTTATCTTGGAGTTTCTGCAGACTGTTACCAGGGGCATAGAATCCAACAGTCATCAGCTGAAAGCTTCTGTGGATGCCTATGACACTGCTGCTAGAGCTGCCACTGCCGGGATTTGTATCAGGTGGCACTCCTGGCTCAGAACATCAGGATTCTCTTTATTTATTTATTTAAAAATTTTGGTGACCGGGTAGGCCCACTGAGACCATAATGGTCTCTTTTTCAGGGGCAACCCGGGGTTAATTACAGTCAACAGTACAATAAGAAGTAGGAACAATTCAAGGGAAAGTGCGCAGATACAGACATTAAAATCTGGACATATAGTACAATCACAGGCAGGTTAGGTAACGTTGAGAATAACATGGGGGGTAAACACTAGTTTCACAAAAATGGCAGTTACATAAGGCTGGTTTATCAGGTCAGTTTTACAGGTTACAATTTCAAGTGTTTCAAAAGTGATGAGATTCAACTGAAATAGGATAGCAACACGTTAGGCGGCAGGTTTTAGTATCAGAGGTGGAGTGCTATTAACAGTCCTCAGCGGTGGCATGCACAGAGGCTTAGCTCTAGAAGGTGTGTCTTTAGGCCTTTTTTAAAGCCCCCAAGGGAGCTGCAGTCTTGAAGATTGCTAGGTAGGCCATTCCATAGGGACGGGATGTAATTTTCGAATGACCGAAAACCTTGGCATGTTCAGACTTTTGGGACGTGGAGGAGTCGACGACACAAGGATCTAAGTGTTCTTTTAGGCTGCTTGAGTACAAAGGTACAACTCAGACTGGGGAGAGCATTCGTTTGTAGAAGCTTGAAAGCCAAGCATAGGGAAGTGTAAACTGGACAGCAAAGGCAGACAGAAGGCAAATAATCCATGCTCACAGCTCTGTACCTCGAGGAAAGGAGGTCGCGAGGGCGCTCCACGGCCTTCCCCCAACCCCGAAGGCAATCCTGGACCCCAAGGTCATGAAGGCGCTCCACGGCCCTCCCCCCAGCCCACTAAACGGATCACAAACAAAAGCTGTGTACCTCGAGGAAAGGAGGTTGAGGCGCCCACGGCCCTCCCCCAACCCCCGAAGGCAATCCTGACCCCCAAGGTCGCGAGGGTGCTCCACGGCCCCCAGCCCACCGAAAGGATCGCAAACAAAAAAGCTCTGTACATCGAGGAAAGGAGGTCGCGAGGGCATTCCACGGCCCTCCCCCAACCCCGAAGGCAATCCCGGACCCCCAAGGTTGCGAGGGCGCTCCACGACCCTCCCCCCAGCCCACCGAAAGGATCGCAGACAAAAAAGGTAAATTCTTCCAGGACGGCAGCGCTCTCTGCTTGTCCTGGAAAGCGCTTTGGTGCCATTTTTTAAAAAATGCTAGCAGGAAAAGAACAATTCCGTACCTGTTATTGGGCACAGCATCACTGGAATCAGCCCCCCTGTCGACGGCAGTTGCTGATCCTGTTTCTGTCGTTGCAGATGGCCTATCCTGTTTCTGTCGTCGCAGATGTATAGATAGTTTTTCTTTTTATCGTTAACTGCTCCCAAACCTAGTATTTTACTGTATGTTGCTATGGGCACCTTAACTGAGTTTGAACTGAGTTTGTACTCCCCTTTAAGACAGTGGGACTGACCGCTGGGTTACAAAGACGTTATTTCTAAAGCAATTGTATCTGTTTAGCGTGTGGGTTAGTGTATAGACGCTATTTTATAACAGTGCTACCAAGGGGATTGAACAGTCTTACCTCCTTGTAACCGAATATTTTGTAACCGAATATATTTGTGCAATCCCTTTTCACAACTTGCTCTGCTGCCTCTTCCCTGTCCCCTCTCCAAGCTCAGGCTCGCTCACCAGAGGTGGACTCGACTCACCTTTTCCCTGTACTTCCCCTCTCCTCCCCCTTCCCCCAAATGCTACTTAAACCAAGCTGACTCTCCCTTTTCCGCCACAGCTCTGTACCCTCAAGGGAAAGAGAGGTCGCAGAGGCGCTCAGGCCCTCCCCAACCCGAAGGCAATCCCGGATCCCAAAGTCACGAGGCGCTCCACGCCCTCCCCCAGCCCACCGAAAGGATCGCAAACAAAAAGTTTCACCCCGAGGAAAGGAGGTCGCGAGGGCGCCACGGCCTCCCCAACCCTCAAGGCAATCCCGGACCCCCAAGGTCACGAGGGTGCTCCATGGCCCTTCCCCCAGCCCATCAAAAGGATTGCAAACAAAAAAGGTAAATTCTTCCTGGACTGAAATTCTTCCCGGACTGCATACTGGGTACCTGAGATGGCAGCGCTCCCTGCTTGTCCTGGAAAGCGCTTTGGCGCCATTTTTTAAAAAACGCTAGTAGGAAAAGAACAATTCCGTACCTGTTATTGGGCACAGCATCACTGGAATCGGCCCCCCTGTCGACGGCAGTTGCTGATTCTGTTTCTGTCATCGCAGATGGCCTATCCTGTTTCTGTTATTGCAGATGTATAGATAGTTATTCTTTTTATCGTTAACTGCTCCCAAACCTAGTATTTTACTGCATGTTGCTATGGGCACCTTAACTGAGTTTGAACTGAGTTTGTACTCCCCTTTAAGACAGTGGGACTGACCACTGGGTTACAAAGACGTTATTTCTAAAGCAATTGTATCTGCTTAGCGTGTGCTGTGGTTAAGTGTATAGACGCTATTTTATAACAGTGCTACCAAGGGGATTGAACAGTCTTACCTCCTTGTAACCGAATATTTTGTAACCGAATATATTTGTGCAATCCCTTTTCACAACTTGCTCTGCTGCCTCTCCCTGTCCCCTCTCCAAGCTCAGGCTAGCTCACCAGAGGCGAACTCGACTCACCTTTTCCCTGTACTTCTCCCCTCCTCCCCCCTCCGCCAAACGCTACTTAAACCAAGCTGACTCTCCCTTTTCCTCCACAGCTCTGTACCTCGAGGAAAGTAGGTAGCGAGGGCGCTCCACGGCCCTCCCCCAACCCCGAAGGCAATCCTGGACCCCCAAGGTTGTGAGGCACTCCACGCCCCCAGCCCACTGAAAGGATCGCAAACAAAAAGGTAAATTCTTCCTGGACTGAAATTCTTCCCGGACTGCATACCGGGTACCCGAGACGGCAGCACTCCCTGCTTGTCCTGGAAAGCACTTTGGTGCCATTTTTTAAAAAACACTAGCAGGAAAAGAACAATTCCATACCTGTTATTGTGCACAGCATCACTGGAATCAGCCCCCCTGTCGACGGCAGTTGCTGATCCTGTTTCTGTCATCGCAGATGGCCTAGCCCCGCCGAACGCTATGAGTTCGGCTCCCCAACGCCCCCACCACCACCCTTGGTTGGCTCTCCCTTAAATAGGCTGAGAGTGGTCACATGGGCTGAAAATTGACCGATCAGCCCAGTTTTCCATCTACAGGTTATACTAGCCTGCCACTAGGGGCAGACCTAATTAATTTCAAGCTCCCAGCTAACTGATTACACTGCCAAAAAAAAAAAAAAGCCATACACTGCTGCAGTGTAAAGATCAAGCCTTGTATATCAGAACACAAAACCTTTTTTTTTTTAAAGTCTGTTGCAACAGCCCTTTATCTATACCCTTGCTCCTTCCGTTTTATCTCTAACTTTATATAGGATGGCCACCTATATATTCTCTCTTTCTCTTTCTTTCATTTCTCCAAAACTGGTTCTGATGTATTAGGGTTTGCCCCGAGGAAATGCAAATATTTAGTGGTTTAAATGGAATGTATAACAAAGAATATGAACCCCCTCCGTGTTCTATTTGTAAAATGGTAGTTGGTAAATTTGCTGCCATGCATGTTCGTGTTCATTGTAATACCCCCCTTTTTTTGGTTTGTGAGGGTTCCTTTTGGAGAAATAGCCCTCTGGGAAGCTTATTGCAAGGCACTACTTAATTTACTGAGTTAAGCTCCGTTTAGCGGTTTTTTTCCTCCGAGGGTTTGTTTACCCACTTCAAGATAAATGAGGTTAAGTCTAAAACCCCTTTGTTTCCCCTCATTATGCCCTTCTCGCAGGAGCTCCTAAAATAAAAGGCTTTATGTAAGTAATTCTGCTTCTGAGCTCCTGCCCGACTGTGCCTACACTAACGCTAGTTCTTAATGCCTTCGTGAATGTGCGACGGTCGTGAGGGCATTTATCCCGTAAATTTCCTGCAGAGTTTTTACTGCCAAAAAGGATTGTTTGCTAGTCTACATACCTCCCGAGCCGAACTAGAGCATTGTCAGACTGTTTTGTGGTATAGGGTAAAACGAGGGATTCCTTGCTTCTCTCTACTCTGGAATCTGTCCTCCTTCTTCTGCAGCACCTATCTAAGAGCCGGCTGGCCATAACCTGAATGCTTTTATGTTGCTGTCAGAAGGGTGGTACTTCCTAAGGTCAGAAATAATGTTTAAACCCTCTAACTCTTAAGTAATTAATTTTTATGATGGTATAGAGGTCATTATATAAATTTAAAGGTGTATTACTGCTTTGAATATTAAAAATGTTTTGTAAATAAAGAAATATAATTTGATGTAAGATACAGGGGTGGAGCTAGGTAGCCACCTGACCCCTGTCCTGTATATATTCAGAGTACCTAAATCAAATGGTCAGATAGTCTGAGAGGTACAGACCTGTGCTGACCTCAAGGAGTGTAGTACACTAGCCTATTCTAGTGCTGCTGAAAGGCAATTTTATTTTATTTGTATTTGTGACTCATTTTCTTTTAGCTTGAAGTTCGGCTTTGTATTTTCATTTTTGTTAATGAATTTATTTCTGGATTATCTCCATCTGTGAACAAGCGTCCTCCTTGCTATCCCACACCTCACATGCAGGCTTATATCTTTACTGAGCACAACTGCTGCACTGCAGACACCCCGTATTACCCCATGCTCTGCTGGGCCCCTCCACACCCAATAACCCCCCAACTAGCATGGCTGTCTCCTCAACCCCCCTCCCCCCTGGGCCCACCAGGGGCGGAACTACCACTCACAAACAGGATGGCCTCCTGCACCCCCTCAACCCCCCCCATGGCTATCTGTCAAGGGGCTAAAATTGTCCATCTAAATGTCATGGCCTCCCTACACAACCTTGCTGAACTCGCTGCCTGGGTTGCCCACTATAATCCGGATATATTGGGTATCACGGAAACGTGGCTAAAACCACACACTCCCGACGCTATATGTACCCTGCCAGGGTACAGCCATATCAGGTGTGATCGTAGGGGGAACAAACGTGGAGGGGGGGTGCTACTTTACTATAAAGTCCACCTCAATGTGACTGCCATTGATCACCCACCTACCCCCCCCCGACATGTGAGTTGCTGCACACCGCTCTCCTACTAGGGCTCACAAAGAAAATCCACCTGATCTGCTGCTATAACCCTCCCAGAGGTGGGCTACCTGGACTCTCCTCACTTCTCCACAGCGTCAGTTCGAGAGTGGGAACAAGTGAAGTCCTTATTATTGGAGACTTCAACCTCGACTGGATAGGATCCAACTCTAAATCTTATGAGCCTCTGCTCTCAGGCCTTGCCCTGAACCAGATTATCACTGAGCCAATGAGACCATCCCCTTGGGGGGACAAAGGATCACTGATTGACTGGGTCCTGACCAACAGGCCTGACAGGATCACATCCTCGGGCATCCTACCCGATGCCATCTCGGACCAGTCACCCACCTTTTGTACCTGGGGCATTTCTCAGGCAAGAATACCCAGCAAAGTGATACAAATGAGGGACTACTCAAAGCTCTACTTGCCTGACTTCCTCACTGACCTCAGATCAATTGACTGGTCCGGGGTCACCACCTCCTTGGACCCAAATCAAGCACTGGATACATTCCTAACCAAATACATCCCAGTACAGAACAAGCATGCGCCCCTCACTAGAAGGAGGGTGTGAGGCACCATCACCAAATGGCTTCATGGGGGTCTATTCTCTCTAATGAAACTCAGGGACAAATGCTGGGAGACCTATAAGGTCTCTCTCAGCGTCGATGATCTTGCCACTTACAGGTGCATCAGAAACTCCTGCAAAAAAGCCATCAGGGCCTCCAAAAGCGAGTTCTGCCAATCAGCCCTACTCTTCTCTACCAACAACCCGAGGCGCTTTTGGCAGAACATAAAAAGACAGTTGAGGTTTCGAGAGTGCAAGTTACCGACTTGCTCATTGATGGGTTAGCTGCATAGCCCTCACACAATCGCTAATACCTTTTAACGCTATGTTCACCGAACAGGCCACCCCCTACCTCCTGCCCCACCCCCCCAAGTCCTCAAACTCTCAACCACCTGAACCATACCCCCCTAACGCCGCTCGACCTGGACCTCGTCCTGACCCTCCTTCTTTCTACAGCAGGTATCTATCACTGAGACCCAGAGGCTGCTTGCCAGCCTCTCCCCTTATACTGGCCCAGGGCACGACAACCTCGAGCCAAAGCTGCTCAGGCTAGGTGCCCACCTCCTAGCCTGGCCAATAATGCATATCTTTAACACCTCTCTAGCCACCGGTGTCATCCCAGATATCTGGAAAATAGCCAAGGTCACCCCTGTCCTAAAACAAGGAAACCCTAAAGATCCCCTGAACTACCGACTGATTGCTATTCTATCGGCCACCTCTAAACTTCTAGAGAAAGTTGTGGCCTCTCAGTTAACCGAGTACCTACAGGAGCACAATCTCCTCTCTCTGGCCCAACACGGGTTTAGGAAGGGGCACAGCATGGCTACTGCCCTCGCTGTAGTCACCTCACAGATCAGAAATGCAACCGACCAGGGCAACCTCACCGGTGCGATTTTTGTGGACTTATCCAAGGCCTCCGACAGGGTAGATCACTCCCTCCTCAGCGCCACTCTTCTCTCCCTCGGACTCTCAAACATCGCTCACACCTGGTTCCACAATTACTTCTCTGGTAGGAAGCAATACACCAACTTTAACAGGATCCTCTCCAACCTCACCACTGTCCAATGCGGAGTCCCCCAGGGGTCTGTCCTCATCCCGACGCTCTTCTCCCTTTTCATCAACGAATTGCTGTCTATCACCACCCATGGGCTTGCCACCCTGTACGCCGATGACCTTGTCATTCTGGATAGTGCCTGAGACATCGGCACCATCAATTCCCAACTAAACTCCGACTTCAAGCGGATCCAGTCCTGGCTGGATGAGCACAAGCTTGTCATCAACCTTAAAAAAACCCAGGCTATGCTATTTGGTTCCCTGAATAGAACAAAATCCTGCCCTGCCCCCCTTCTAATCCACGGGGATGATGGCTTGCCCCTGCAGATAACTGCCGCTGTCAGGTACCTTGGCGTCACTCTGGACCCCCAGCTGGACCTCTCCCTTCATATCCGAAACATCTGCAAGGCTACGAATGTTAAACTCGGACTCGCCTACACAGCCAAAACTGCCTCACCCGAGCCGCTCGGATGGCCCTAGCCAGTGGTATTCTCCTCCCTCCCTCTGCTATGGGCTAGTGACCTTCACCCCTGTGCCAAAATCCAACCTCTTGAAATGAGATATGGCCTACAACAGCATCTGCCACTTTGCGATCTCTGCCCACCCGACACACGCCTGGACCTTTACACTGCTTCTTGATCTCTGAGAAGCATCGCATCTTCGTAGGGAACTTCATTGACAACATCATTAGAACAGCCACCCCCACTACCCTTGCCCTGCCCCTCAACCCCAACAATTCCTCCCACCACCTTAGGTCAAGGGCGGCACTAAATCACCTGGTTCCCAGAACACGCACCCTTGCGGGTGATCGGCCTTCGCCAACTATGCTCCCAAACTATGGAACTCGTTCCCAGACCTTACTGGGTCCACCCCCTCCCATCCAGGGTTTAAAACTTCCCTTTGGACCTTCCTGAAGGGCTCCTCCACCTGTCCATGCGCCTCGTAGCCCTTCAAACTATACTCACACGGAGGTCTCTGTGCACTCCAGGCCCACTGCACTTACTCTCCTGTTCACTGGTCAAGCAATTGGCTAAATGTAATGCTATAATTGTTAACGCCTGCAATACCATTGTATGTAAATCTGACTCACTCACTGTTTGTGTATGCTCTAGCTCCTAACTCTCCCGGGTCGTCTGTAACCCCCCCCACCCCGGGCGTGTGTCTTTTTACTGGTTGCCTTTTTACATTTATTTCTCTATATGACATGTTATGCTCTTTTGTATATAATACCAATTTGTCACTGTACCTGTTTATCCAAGCTTGTAACTCTCCCGGGTTGCACCTGAAAATAGGCACTTGGCTGTCTAGTGTGACTTACCCGGTTAACAAAAGCAAATAAATAAAATAAATAAATGAGCCAGTCTGCCCTTCAGTTCAGTGAGTGGAGTATATTACACTGGTGTTCTAGGGGCTGGGCTCCCAGGGCAAAGCGTCCGACTCTGTGGTACAATTTTCCTAGCTTTCGCATCTTCGCATTTTCCATTGAATGTATCACTGGGGCACCATAAAATATGGTGGGCAGGAGCATGCCCGTGGCTATCTTTAGCCTGGATGCCTGAGTGAGAAAAGGGGTTAGACGGTACATGAACCCAAGCTTTTGATTTAGCGCCTTGGTTAATTGATCAATATGAACCTTGAAAGAGCAGTCTTGATCAATATATACTCCCAGGTATTGATGCAATCCACCACCTCAATAGGATGGCCACTGGCCAGATAAGGGGATAGTAGACATGTTCTGTCGGGGCCCAGTTTACTGGGTCCAAATAGGATGGTTTTGTTTTTTGTCTCATTTAGGACTAGCCTATTTGTCAGGAACCAGGTTTCCAGTAGGGAGAGATCATGGTTCAGGAGTTGATTTAGCTGCGCAGCATTTGAGGCAGATCTGTATAGTACTGCATCATCAGCATAGAGGGTCACTTTGGCTCCGCCGCAGTGCTTTGGTAGGTTATTGATAAACAGGGAGAATAGAAGGGACCCCAGTATTGAACCTTGGGGGACGCCCTCAGCAATGGAGCGCTTGCCTGACTCCACCCCCTGCCATCTGATTATCTGAGATCTGTCTTGCAGGTAATCTTTGAACCACTGTGCTGAGTGGTTGTCCATTCCGAGAGAGCTAAGCTGCAGGATGAGTAATTTATGGTCTACTAGATCAAAGGCCTTGGTAAGGTCTATGAAGACCGCACCAGTAAGTTGGCCTTTGTCTTGCGCAGCAAGGATGTCGGATGTTAGACTCACCAAGGCGGTATCAGTACCATGTTGTTTTCTGAATCTATGTTGTCGTGGAGTGAGGAGGCTATGTTGTTCAGCATATGCCTGGACTTGTTGATATACAATTCTCTCAAGCATTTTATTTAGTGTGCAGAGAATAGAAATTGGTCTATAGTTTTCTACTAGCTCACTGGGTCCTTCCTTAGGGATTGGGGTAACCAAAGCTGTTTTCCAGGCTGAGGGGACTTTGCCTTCCATTAGCGACCTATTGAATAACCACATGACTGGCACGGCAATTTCTTGGTCAGCCAGTCTGAGTTACATGGGTTCAACCTTGTCATAGCCTGGAGAACCATTTGTCTTAATGTTCCTAATGAGTTTTAGGACCTCAGTTTTTGATGTTAACCTAAGGTGGAAATTAGGTGATGAGGAGAGATTCAAAGAGTCATCCGAAGATGGCTGTTTTGGGCTGCAGGAATGAACCCTGTACTTGCCAAGGTCAGTGAGGAATTCATTAAAGGCATTTGCAGCATCTTGTGGGTTCGTGTGGTGGACATCTCCCACAACAATGTCACAGGCACTTTGTGTGTGGTGGCCTTTCAGGAGCACGTTTATTTGGGACCAGAATTTCTTGGGGTTAGAGAGATTTTTTTGTTTGTAGGTTCTTGAGGTACTGTCGCTTGGCCTGTTTTAAATCTTTTTTACATGTGTTTCTGAGCATTCAGTAATGGACCCAGTCATTGGTCAAATTAGTGGATTTGTACCTGCCCCAGGCCCTGTCCCTTTCCCTCATGAGCTTTTTTAGATCACGTGTCAGACACCTGGACTGTTGTCCTTTGACTCTCATTTGTTTAAGAGGGCCGTGTTTGTTGGCGGCCGAGAAGAAATTCTTTGTGAAAAAGGCCAGGGCAGAGTCCAGGCTGGGGGCAAGATTAATTTGAGCCCAGTCAATTCCCGACAGGGTATCCCAGAAGGATGCCCAACAACAGATCAAGAATATCCTTTTTGATGGTGCTTATCTGTTTGGCCCTCAAGTTGAGCAAGCACTAGAGGCCACCCAGAAAACCAGGACTACCATTAAAACAGCCAGACCAGCTCCTTCAGCTCCCCAAAGGGGCAGAAACCATCAGGTTTTTCAGAATAGACAGTCCTTTCATGGAAGAGATCAATGAGCCTCCAACAGGAACCAACCTCCCCAGCCACAAAAGAAAATGCAGCACAAGGCACAGGGCCCAAAAGCGCCCAGTGCCACCTTCTGAAAATCTGGCCCCAGTCTCACCTCAGCTGCCCAAGGTGGACATTTCCAGAGCAGTGGGAAGTTGTCTGACTCAATTTTACAAAAAGTGGAAGTCCATCACCATGGACAAATGGATCCTCAGGATTGTTCAAGAGGGGAGATCCCTCCAGATCTTCCACCCAAGTGACAGCACAGTTTGTCTGCCGCTCAGTCAGACCGTCTCACTTCCAAGATACAGGGCCTTCTCAGAAACAGGGCACTAGAAATTGTTTCCTGGGCAGAAAAGAGAACGAGTTTCTACTCCCATTACTTTCTGGTTCGAAAGAAGACAGGCGGCATGCGCCCAATTCCCTACCTAAGAAAGTTAAACAACTTTTCATTCAGGGAGAAATTCAAGATGATCTCCCTAAAAACTCTACTTCATCAGTATGACTGGCTGGCTTCCCTGGATATGCAAGATGCCTACCAGCACCTTCCAGTGCACCCAAATCATCACAAGTACCTCCGCTTCGTGGCCTTGGGTGAACATTACCAATTCAGACTCCTGCCCTTTGGGATCTCCTCTGCACCTCGAGTCTTTACAAAGTGTTTTGCAGTTCTCACTGCACACCTCTGAAAGCTCTGCATTCAAGCATTTCCCTACCTGAACGATTGGCTTTTGGCAATCCCGTCAAGGCAGGACACACAGGAGGCAGTCTCCAAAACAGCAGGGAGTTGTGGTGGTTGGAGGAGGAGCATGCCTGTGATCTCGTCAGTGTGCTAAGCATTGTCATGCATAGGCTTCGAGGTGCAAGAGCACACACTGCATGGTGCTAAGATGATGTCTCATTTCTTAAAAATATATATATATATATATATATATATATATTAAGGCTTGAATACCCAAATAGCTTACCTTATCATCTTACGGTCTTGTAAATAACAGTCACAGTAGCTGGTTCAGTTCAGGAGTGGGAGAGGACATTCATGACATCCAGAAAGCAGCCAGAAAATCTTCTAACTCTGTAGAGCCAAAACCACCACTGAACAAGGGCCGTTCCCCTTTGTCAGTGTCTCCGACAAGAATACAGCTAGGTCAAACAACTTCACCAACCAAACGGACACTGAGACTTAGCAAACAAAGCTTAAGAAGTCAGACGCAAGCTGATAGCTCTGGCACTAGTGATAACTTGTAGGTGTTGATGATGGCTCCAATATTTTTTAAAGTTAAAAGTAAAATTTTGCTGGCCCGGTGATGCAGAGAGTTGAGGTGCTGGCGCCTTACCTTGAGCCATGCTGGCAACCTGGGTTCGGGAATGGACTTGGGACGCTGGGGGCTGGCAGGGGAAGGAGATGATTGAGCATCTGTAGGACTGCTCTTCTCTCCTGGAGTGGGTACAGGGTGACATCGCTCTGCAGCAGCCCCCAGTGGAGACTGGAGGCACTGCAAGATGCAACGTAGGGAGTGCCATGAAAAGTGGAAATACCCGCTCCATGTTCAGCCGGATGACAGCTGCCTGGCTGTCCAAGGCCATCAATGTCCCACGAGCCATCCATTCCAGCAGCACCCTGGAGCCAAGCATTAGTGCTGGTCTGTCCCCTCGACCAGTGCCCTTCCCCTTGGAAGAGGGGGGCCCGCCCTGTGAAGGGTTACTTCAAGGTTACCCTGGGGTCAGCTGCTATCTGGAACGGTGACTCGGGGAGTGAGATGGGTCGGATTCAGCCTTGGTTCACGCCTGAAGGAGTGGCTGAGATGGGGTATGTAGGAGGGGTAAAAAGATAAAAAAAAAAAAAAAAAGTAAAAGTTCTGCTCCGAACGAGGACATGACACAGAACGGGTCTTCGAGTGCTGTTAATTTGAACTCTGAAGCAGATTTGGGCCTACGCGAGGCGCAGCAAGGAACGCAGAAGCAGCAAAGGGAAAACCAGGAGCTCAATCTTCCCTTCCAACCCCAGTGAATCCCGACATGCCAAAAACTGACCCTCCACTGAGTATTGCAGCTGAACCTCTACAAACAAAGGAGATAGAATTAAAAAAACAGGCAGGAACAGAAGGAAAGAAAGAGGTAAATAACAAACATGACAAAAATAATACCTGCACTAAAAATGCTCTTTATGACAAAGCTAAATCTAATAAAGATGTTCAAGGCAAAGGCATGTTATTAGTGCATAAAGTTAGTAAAGTAAAGAAGCCTGTTAGTATTGAGACTGCAAAAAACTTGAAATTCACTAGTGCACAGTGTAGCTACCGTAAAGAGAACGTTGGTAATAAATATAGAAGTTTTACAAAAAGCGGAAATTATTAATGTATATACACAATGGAGAGCCAGGGGGGAGACCATAATAACATTTCAGATACTGAGGACTCTACAACAATAGAACAAAATAAAGAGAATATATGGGGAGAAACCCCCTTCCCCCTCTGTGGGCCCAATCTATTATGTTACAAATAGCCAAGTCAAATGAGAACATGGACTCTGCAAATAAATTGATGGCAGAGAAAATCAACACATTTTGGACAACGGTAGCTTCCTTACTAGAAGACAAAAGAAACCTAAGGACTGAATTGAAGGAAGCACAAAAAAGGATCTCGGACTTGGAAGATTTAAATCTCTTGGTGAATAGACAGCTGAGAGACTTAGAAAAAGCGAACAAAATAATAAAAAAAAAATGACAGACTTTGACAGAATTAACAGAACTTTTTATCTTGATAATAGTATGTAAGGCCCACCCAGACCAAGACTGGCTGAATTCTTTTACTCAGAAGTCAAAGAGCAACTGATGTCCGCTGTGTACAGAGGGAAGCAAATTACATATAAAGGTGCTAATATTACCATTTTTAATGATTTACCACCTGAATTAATCCAAGAAAGGAAGAAATTTAATTAAATTAGGAAATCACGATGGAACAAATCAGTTGACTACAATCATATACCCTGCTAAATTGAGAATTGTCCATGAAGGCATAAGGCATACCTTTGAATCTCCAGAAGAAGCAACAAGGGAAATTAAGAAGATTTTGAACATGGACATATTATAATTTGTATTATATTCTGCAAGAAGGAAGATGGATAAAGAAAACAAATAGTGTTTCAAGGATAAACAAACCGAAGTGTATATAGTGAGATGTAATTTATTTGTTCCTGTACTAGATGCTGTAAGGTTACGCCCTTTTTTATTTATCCCCCCCCCGGAATGGAATCGAACAACTGCATGATTTAAAGGTATAAGGCATACTTGTAAAGTTTAAAAAGAGGCAACAAGAGGACCCTGAACATGAATATATCATAAAAGCAGTGGAAGATGATGGATTGAGGAAATGAATAGAGCCTCAATGATATGAACAAGTTTTATTGGTCATGCATATTCCTTTTTTTTTCCTTTTCTTCTTCTTGTTTTTCTTAGAAGGGGAATTGAACAACCACATGTTAAAAAGTATAAGGTATACTTGTAAAATTTAAAAAGAGGCAACAAGAGATATTAAGAAAAACCCGAACATGGATATATCATAACAGTATTATACCCTCCAGTGAAAGAAGATGTAGCGAGGAAATGAATAGTGTTTCAATATCATAAACAAATCTTAATTAGGTAGAATGAGATACAAAGTACCTCACTTTAATTGAGTGTGTTTTTTTTAAACATTTAGGGGGGAAATTGATAATTGCAGTAGGGAACTATGCAGGGCAATTATAATGGGGTTTCTAGAGGAGCTCCCCTTAATACGGGGTTGCAGAGATTTTGTTTGGTTATGTTGTTATAGGGGAAGGGTGGGTAGTAGAGGAGGTGAAAGGGATGTATTTACATACAAACTGTTAAATAGAATTAGTTATAGCTGGAAACTTAGATTATATAGGATCAATCACAGTTCATATTGTTTTTGTTTACTTCAGTATGGCAGCTAAAAGTATTAGAATAGCCACCTGGAATGTCAATGGAATAAATACTTCCATAAAAAGAGAAAGAATATTAACCCATATTACAAGGAAGCAGTTTGATATTATTTTGTTACAGGAGACACATCTATTAGAATCTGAAATTATTAAGCTGAAAAGGAAATGGTTACCCCATATTTATTATTCCGAAGGGACCAATAAATGCAATGGTGTTGCTATAATAACAAATCATATTAAATTCCAACGTATAGACCTTTACAAAGATAAAGAAGGTTGTATATTATTAATTAAAATTAAATTAGAAGAGGAGTTAATTTTCAGTTCTTTATATACCCCTTTTAATTCATTTGCAGCATTTTTAGCGGAAGTGACAGAAGCTATAATTAAGCTAGGACCAGCAAAGTTAATAATAGGGGGTGACTTAAATGCATTGTTATGGCCAATGATTGATAAAACAGGTCCTATTACTAAGGGGAACAAACTATTATCAGAGATTCTGGGGAACTTTTTAGATACCCATGATTTAACAGATATATGATGAAATTTAAATCCAAAAAATAAATAATATACTCACCATGACAAAAAACATTTACAATTTAAACGAATTGGCTATATATTTATAAATAAATCATTAGCGGACAATGTAATTAAAACTGAAATTGATACTATTTTGATCTCTTGTCATGCAATAGTTTCCATAATAATTGAATTAGTCAGTAAAAATAGATTATATACATGGAATTGGAGATTCAACAATGAAGTTTTGAAAGACTCACACTTTATAAAACTAATTAAACAGGAAATTACTAATTATTATGATAATAATGATACAGTGAACAACAATGGGATCTATTTGTGGGATGCCTTTAAAGCTTTCTTAAGATGTCACATTATTTCTTATCAAAGCATGATTAATAAAAAACAAAGATATAATATACAAGACCTTGATCTAAAGCTTAAAGCAACTGAACAGTTAATGATAGAGGATTATAATAAATATTATCCCATTTGGGAGAGTTGAGATTAAAAATACAAGTAATAAATAAACAATACAAATATTAAAAAAGGTCAAAACAAGTATTTAGAAGAAGATAAGTCTAGGAAATATTTAGCAAATCAAATAGAAAACAGTGAGGAACATAATTACTATTATGGAAACTAAAGATGCTAAAATAGTAAATAATGATCAAGAAATTATACATGTGTTTTGTGATTGTTACAAGGAAATATTTCAATAACATCAACAAATAAATATCAAGGAAGTAAAATAATTTTTAGGATCTTTAAATCAAGATAATTATAAACGGGACCAAACACATCTAACAGTACAAGACATAGAAGAAACGATCGATCAGTTACCTAACAAAAAACTCCAGGACTAGATGGATACACCAATGAGTTTTTTAAAGTATTTAAAGTTGAATTAGCACCCAATATCTTTGAAATTATACAACTAATAATACATCAAAAAATGGACCTGCCGAAATCCATACAGGAGGCTAAAGTCATTTTGATTCACAAGGAAGGTAAATCTCAAATAAATCTAGAAAATTATTGTCTGATTGCTCTTTTAAATACCAGCTATAAAATCATAGCCAAATGCATAGCCAATAGGTTAAAAATAGCATTGCCTTATATAATAAAGAATGATCAATACAGCTTTATAACAGGGCGAAATATTGCGGATGCTAATAAACGGGTCCAGTTTTTGATGTCCTATGTGCAAAAAAGGGAAGAAAGAGCTCAAACTCCATATTATACGTTTACACTAGGTGCTAGTAAAGCATTCGATGTACTCAATAGAGTATATATGTTTGAGGTCCCGAAACAATGGGGTGTTCCGGATCAAATGTTGGTCAGACTCATAATACAAGTATCATGCAAATTTACAACAGTGAAATTTCAGATAAACAATTACCTTTCTGATATTTTTTATGTATAATGGAGTAAGGCAAGGCTGCCCCTTGTCGTCGATTCTTTTCATAATGTAATTAGAGCCTTTATTAAATCATATAAGACAGGGAACTAGAATTGAGGGTGTTTTGATAGAGGGGAAGGTTAAAAAGATTAATGTATTTGCTGATTATATCTTATTAATTTTGAAAAACATTAATTCTTCAATAATGGTCTTTTTGGAATTGGGGGATAAATTTGCTCAATTCTCTGGATACAACTTGAACAAATCTAAATCTATTATTATGAAGATAAGGAATGAGGAAGTACTATCACCTATTATTCTAAAGGAATTTGTAGTAGACACCTAAATTAAATATTTGGGTGTCATAATGACTAAAGATCAAAGTATGAATATTACTATAAATTTCAATAAAGGTTTAAATAAAGTAACAGATTTGTTTGAGAACTGGCAAAATTTGGCCCTTTCATTATGGGGTCATATAGATTTGATAAAAATGATGGTAATTCCTCATTATATGTATGCTCTTCATAATGTATTTGGTCTTCCTCAAGAGGAATGGTTCTCTAAATTTAAGAGGATTATAAAACAATTCCTATGGAGAGGTAGAAAACCATGTATTGCTTGGGAGAAAATCATCACACCCCATAATAAAGGGGGATTAGGGTGTCCAGACCCAGAAATTTATGCAATAAGTTATTTTGCCACTTTATTGTGGAAATTGACTTTTTTCCCAAACAGGATTATCAAATTATTAATAATATAATTCAACAATATACACCATCAGGTGTTAGTATTGAAGTGTTGATTTTGGATGTATCAAGGGGATTGCTCACCATTCCACTATTTAAACACTGTTATGCATTTTTACAAAAAGCCAAAAATGTTTCGACTTGGGAAGATTCTGTGGTTATATCTGTCCATTGATAATGATCGCGTTAAGAATTATTATAAACAATTTGATTCCAATATACATGATCATTGTCATAGGTGGAAGGATTTAATGATTGGTGGGAAATTTTCACAATATGAATATTTACTTCATTTGGAAAGCAAAGGAAGGAAAATAAACTTTTTGGAATATTTAAGGATTAAATCTAAATTTCAATCCATAGCTAAGATTTTTCAGGTTAGATTAGATATGGATTATAATCGACTTTTGGATAAACATTTCAAAATTATCTCTAACGGAGAAAAAAAATTACTGAAACAATTCTATATTAACATTGCTAATAAAAATTACATCCAGGAGTACAAATCATATAACAAGTCGAATACAGAATTTGATTTAAAATTTACCGACCAACAATGGTTAAATATAAGAATTCAAGCCAACCGAGATTATATATCTGCACATAATAAATCAATTCAAGTTAAAATTAATGAAAGAGCTTATTTAACTCCCTTAAATATATCTAGAATGACCAGCAACCCTGTGTCGAAGTGTTGGCATAAATGTGATGTAATAGCAGATTTAGATCATTGTCTATGGAGTTGCTCTAAAATTTTACCTTGGTGGTGGAGGACAAAGGTCTTAGTTGAACAAATTTTACATACTAAAATAGAAATGGACCCTAGTATATTCATCTTTAATTGTGCACCAGAGATGGATAAGATACAAAAAAATATTTTGGCCCTAGCCACCATGGCAACTAAAAGCTTAAAACTGGAAAGGTGGAATGTGGAGCAAATTCCAATATTTGAGGAACAACGATGGTGGAATCTTGTTAAAGAGACACTAATATATGAAAAATTGTGGTGGGACATCCTTGAAGATGATAATGACATACTAGGTGTTGGATGGAGATCAACTGAAGATAATTTACCAGAAATTCCTAAATTGAATATATAACTGTGATGAAGATTGTTTTAACTGTTTCCAGCAATATGCACAAGGGTGAATGGAATATAATATAATGTATTATTATGTGTATTTGTATAAGCATATTAAATATAATACAAATTATTTATAAAAAAAGAAGGAGGCAGTCTCCATGTCATCTCAGTTCCTCACCTCCATGGTGTCCTGCTAAACAAGGAGAAGTCACAGCTTCAAGCCTTTCAGCAGCTCCTCTTCATAGGGGCCCTCCTCGACACTTCCAAGGCAAGGCTGTTTCTCCTGGAAGACAGGAGGATTGACATTCTCCAGATGGCTCACTTCACCAGAGAAAACAACCCTGTGTGAGCCCACTCCATGCAATGGATGTTGGGCCTCATGACTTCTTCCATTTTCACTGTGCCTCTGGCTCAATTGCACATGAGGACCACTCAGTGGATGCTCAGCACACAGTGGTCCCCAACAACATATCCACAATCTTACACCATCAAAGTGACGGATCCTCTAAGGAAGTCACTTGCATGGTAGATTCAGGAGGACAACCTTCATCACGGTTTGTCCTTTGCCCCTCCAGAGTCTCAGATCACCATCATCATGGATGCATCTCTGCTTGGCTGGGGAGCCCACTGTCAAGAGTTCCACACACAGGGAGTGTGGACTCAGGAGGAGTCTCATCTACACATCAATGTTCTAGAGATGAGAATGGTCCTGTACGCTGTTCAAGCCCTGAAGGAAGTCCTCTGTCACAAAGTGATCCTTCTTTGGACAGACAACAAGGCGGTGATGTATTTTTCAATAAGCAAGGGGAAGCCCACTCCTACTCCTTGTGCAGACAAGCCATGAGGGTATGGGAATGGTGCCTCCAACACAGTGCTCTTATTCAGGCAGTTTACCTGCCAGGAATTCAGAACAATCTGGCGGATCACCTCAGCAGAACAGAGGCGGATCCTCATGAGTGGTCGCTTGCACCAGACGTCATGCAGTCGCTCTTCGATGAATGGAGCAGTCCGGACATGGACCTTTTTGCATCCCCACTCAATGCAAAACTGCCTCTATTCTGCTCCAGAAATCCAGAACCTAGCATTTTCTGTCAGGATGCATTCAGACTGCAGTGGATGAGATGCTTTCTGTACTCATTTCCTCCACCACCCCTAATTCAGAGGGTGTTGCTCAGACTAGAGGTGTGCAGGGGGGGCAAGATGATTCTAAT
This sequence comes from Neoceratodus forsteri, assembly GCA_016271365.2. Taxonomy (NCBI): domain Eukaryota; kingdom Metazoa; phylum Chordata; order Ceratodontiformes; family Ceratodontidae; genus Neoceratodus; species Neoceratodus forsteri. The sequence goes on from CM057458.1 coordinate 1,214,039,976, forward strand.
TGCACCATACTGGTCTCAACAAATCTGGTTTCCGTTAATCAAAAAATTGTTGAGGGGAACTCTGAGGCAGCTGCCTCTATGAATGGACTTCCTGACACAGGGATCCCTTGTTCATCCCAGTCTGCACTCCCTTCATCTCTGTGCCTGGCTCCTGAGGAGACAGAAGTAGGCATGTTCAAAGTTTTCCAGAGAATCTCATAGATTCTTTTGGCAGTGTATAAACCCTCCACCAGGAAGACTTACACCACTAAATGGAAGTGTTTCTCGCTGTCGTGTGCAAAGATCCCTCTTGATTCATTCCAGTGCCCACCAAGTAAAGTGCTGGAGTACCTGTTAGACCTGTTAGATGCAGGACTACAGTATTCAACAGTCAGGGTGCACCTCTGTGCACTTTCTGCCTGTCACGAGCCAGTCCAGAATATGTCTCTGGTTCAGCTGCCTTTGTTTAAAAGATTCCTTAAAGGCATTCTGCACACAAGGACTCTGGTTAGGAAACTGTTTGCCACCTGGGATATTAATCTCATGCTGGATATGCCCACTCCTAAACCTCTTGAGCCTTGAGCCTCTAGCCACATGTAAATTGAAGTTTCTGACCTGGAAGACCACCCTTCTGGCGGCCATCACTTCTGCTTGCAGGGTCTCTGAGATACAAACTTTAGTCACAGATCCCCCATACACCATCTTTCACAAAAACAAGGTGGTTCTCTATATTCACCCCAAGTTCCTACCCAAGGTGGTTTCAGAGTTCCACCTCAACCAGCCCTTGGTTTTACCCACTTACTTTGCTAACTTCCAAAATGAAGGGGAGTGAACCCTTCATTCCCTGGATGTCAAGAGAGCCCTATGATTCTACAAAGATAGAACTGGGGACACCTGTCAAGCAAAGTAACTCTTTGTGTCTTTCAATACGGCCCAGCTGGGTCAGCTGGGATCCATCAGATGCATTTCTGCTTGGACAGTGGCATGCCTTCACCATTGCTATTCTATGGCACAGGTCAAGTTGGAAGGCCAGGTATGTGCCTGTTGTCGAGGCACAGGACAGGAAGCATAGGAAAAACCAGGAGCAGTTGTAAAATTTACAAGAGTATTTATTTGTACTAGCAGTAACATAAAAACTAAAATTGTTCAGTATAACTATTTACAAAGGTCTAATAAACAGAAAAAGTCCATCTGAGTTTCCCTTCGATCTCTGTGTCCATCTAACATGCAATTGCAGCTCAGCTGTCTAGAAGTCCTTCCAACCCCCATTCTTAACAAGCATCCTGTTTCTTCCAAAGAGTTCTTGTATGTTTCAGGCAGGTGCTGGCAGGAACACAGTGTCCCAGAGCTGAGGACCCTTTTTCATAGTGTAACCCCTCACCCCTGCCTTTTTAGCAAAATGACAGGTGGCATGCTGTTGAAGCTGACAGCAGTACCTGGTGGGGACTGGGTTCGGGGAGGATGAGGTTACTCAGCACAAGGGACCTAGGTTTGGCTACTCTGCACGGGGGCACCCAAGTAAATCCGAACACAGGAAACAGTAACTGTAATGTCCAGAACCAGGAATGGGATTCTTCAGTGTGGCTTTTATTCACATCCAAGCTGAACAAACAAAGCATAGACGGACCCCCACGGGGCTACATTTCCTGGTAATGCAGATTACAGACAACAGAACACTTTATCATTATTTCCAGCCCTCAGGCTCTAAACCCACCAGGCACACAGCCCAGACTTGCACACAGCTTTGGGTACACAGCCCGACTTGTACACTACTTGGATTTTCCCCACTGGCCTGGCTCCCCGGCCGGCCACTTGATCTGCGATCCATTTGAGGAATGAACCAATTATCCTGTTGTGGCTCCCCAAACCACACTAGAGTCTTCGACTCCTAGAGAGAATTTTCCTTACAGTCCCACATCTGGGTACTTCCCTCATCACTGGCCAAGTGCCTGAGGTAAAGTAGAAATCCACAGAAGAAATCCGTAGAGGTGGACCTGGTCACTAAAGATGGGGGCCACCCACCTCCAGCTCCCACAGCCCATACCCAGCCATTTCTCTGGAAACTGAACAATTCCTTTACTTAAAAACTTTCAAATGTAGATTCTGGGTAGATGTCTGTCACATCTCCTCTACATATAATTTTCATCCCAACAAGCTCTGGACTTGAACCTACTTTTACTTTGCTTAGCCCATTACTCTAGGCTTCCCAATATTTAGTAGTTCAATCCCTACATTGTCACACAAGTCCCAGGGTGAAAAACATAGGCCCTTTTGGCAAGAGCAGACACTCACCCTACCGTTGCAGGTGCCCCACAGGCGACTCACAAATCTTCTTGTTCTCCCAAATAAACTCTGGAACAAACAACAGCTTTTTCTTCAGAAGCAGAACTAGGGGGTTGCCCCAGGAATCTGCAGGGAACCCTTTCCTTTCCCCCTGAAGGAAGGGGGCACTGAGACCTGAAAACAGCGGTCTCCACCACTTCAATTATCTTCTGTGTCTCTCTTTAAGGTGGAGACACACACCCTTTTAAACTAAAAGTAGCCCTCTGTCAGGGCTGAGGCTCCTAGAGCCTTCATTGAGCTGCCTTCTCAGCAAGCTCCCAACTTCACACTCCACTGACTCACACTCAACTGAAGACTGACTTCAAAACCTCCCAGCGTTCTAAACAACTCCCTTTGCTGCAGATTCCAATGTGGCTCATGCAGCTGCGATAGTTCTATTGGTGATGTCATCCCTCAGTCTCAGCTGAGACTGAGAACAGAGTGAGACAGTGTGAAACCCATTTAACTGGAGTTTCATAAGCTGCCTTCCCTGCCTACCACTATGTCTTACTGGGATTCTAGTAACCCCGGGTAACAAGGGGGTTACAATAGCTCTTGTGAAAAAGGTTTAAAAATTGCACTAAGGTAATCTCTTAAGTTTCCATAGCTTTTTGCAATCATCTCAAACTATAATTCTATAAATTTCAACAGTAACACTATATGGTTTGGGCTGTGAAGGCACTGTTTTAAATTGACCCTTCTTATATGGGTCAAACAGGGCTATCTTATGCCCATGTTAGGTTAGGTGTTTATCTAATTTTTTTTACACTGTACCTCATTGGTAAAAAAGGTACTGAGGTGGTTGGAGGGTCAATGCTGAGGTAGCCTACACAGGCACAAGCTAATCTCGTGGTACTGCACATGTGCAGTCATATCACGGCACTGGCCGTCCTGAAGATTTTTGGCTCCTGCAGGGTCCTAGCACCTCTGGCTAGAACCCAGAAGTATGAATAAATGGTGAAGACTTGTCCAAGAAGATTAAGAATTACAGTAGGTACGTAATTTCAATTTTTGAGTCCTGCCCTTTTGGCTATCCTTGGCACCTCGAGTCTTTACAAAGTGCTTTGCAGTTCTTGTGGCACACCTCCAAAACCTTGGGCTTCAAGTTTTTCCCTGTCTGGACAATTGGCTACTAGCTGTGGTCAGCTCCCTGGCAAAAGCTTTGCTCCCACAGGGTCCTACTGCCTTTGGCCAGACCCAGAAGTGGGAATCAGCATGTCCGTGAAGGAGTATTTAGCCTGCTTCTGAACTGGTTTCAAGGTCACCTTCAGAGATTACAGCATGTGCTGAAGTAGTGTGGTAAAAGAGTTAGACTCAGACTGAGAGGATCACCCATCCAAGAAGTCAAGGTTGACTGGTTGAGACTGACCCAATGAAGCCACTGACAACTCTGTGTCTGCTATCAGATTCCTCAAAAACTGACTGAGACCACTTCTCTGGGGTGCAGATGAACTGGGCATCCAAATGGATGACTACCCAACAGATGGTGTAGTAAGCCAGATGCCAGCAGGGCCTCCTTCATGGACCCCCCACACAGTTGCTGTGGATAGGATTCCATCACTATTGGCAGGGCAGTGGGCACTATGAACAGAGGAGCCACCGGCTGGGATGCAAAAAAACCACAGTGAAATCAAGGGGGTGAGGAGTATAGGCCTGCCATTCCTTGCACCAGTAAATGCCAAGTGCTTCCAGAAGAAGTCCTCGTACTTACTATGCAATTGATGGCATCACCGTTCTTCAAAGGTGGATGAAGAGCCTGATGGGTGTTAAGGGTTGCATTGATTACAGGACTTTGATTGAGATATGAAAATTGCGTACCTAACATAATTCTTGATCTTCCTGTATATCTTCACCATTCATCACTGGTGGGTACAAGCTGGAGGCGCAGGACCCCATGGGAGGCATTTTTTTCTAAAAAGGGGGAGGAACCGCCACCCTTGATGCTGACGCACTCAGTGGCACTTGAGGGTAGGCCAGTAACCGACGCCGACTCCTCCACCTTAGTTCTGCATGCTGGAGAGTGAAAGCAGAAACAGGGAAAGAAAGAGGGCAGGGCAAAGGAGCCCGAGAGATAGGGAAAGAAAAAGATATAAACAGAAAGAGAAATAATGCAGGCCAAGAGGACAGAAAGAAGGACATAGGGGTCTGGGACAGTGGGCCCCAACCTCCGAGCAGGAGAAGAAGGGACAGAGTAAGGGAGGGAGAGTAAGAGTAAGGGAGGGAGAGTAAGAAAGGATAAATAAGAACAGAGGTAGAGAGGAGAGGAGATGGGAGACCCTATGACACACACCAACAGAGGTCCAGAGGACTCTCTGAGGATCAGGGTAGTGGGGCACCATTGTCCACTGCCACACTTCCAACTTCTGAGGTTTTCTGGGGGCTCCACGGAGGGAGGAGCAAAAAATACAACACCCTCAGCATTGAAAGAAGGCTAAGGAAGAGCCAACTGAACATCGGTCCAGTAGGACAGTAAGCAAGTCAGGGCACTAGACTTGAAGGCACCCTCTCCCGCAGCCCAGAGGAGATGAAGAGGGTGGCAAGGGTCTCCCATTCCTGTCCATAAAATACTACGGGGTGGGGACAGAATCCACTCCAGGGCAGGGTCCCCCACAACAAAAACTCCTCCAATAGAGGGTTTAAGGAAGAGGCATCGCACCTTCCAAGCCAGACAGCAGGAGGGGTAAGAGGATGTCTGGAGGAGGACCTTCTCTTCACAGATGTATATTAAATTGTTTTAGAAGGGAAACCCTGCACAGAAAGGGCCCAGCAGGAAAAAAGGAGTCACAGCGCCTTAATCCCAATGAGGGCCCCACAGGTCGAGATCATGAGCTGGTAACCTGAACCTTAGAGAAAGAGTCCAGTCAGTCAGTCGGAGGAAAGGAAGTCCCCATCAGGACTACGAGAGGAGGGCCCAGGGGAGCCCCTGTCTTGAGGGGGCAAGCGCCCCTACTTGCCCTCCCTCAACGGTGGGCCTCTGTCACTTCGGTGGAAGAAGCAGAAAGCTTGGAGGTGCAAGCAGGACTAGGCTCACAATTGGCCTCAATTGGGGGAAGGCAAGCAGGGAGGAGGCACTGCCCAGAAGCTGAGCCCCAAGAGGGGAAGGAGGGCGGGAAGCAGTGATGAATGGTGAAGATATACAGGAAGATCAAATCAAATCAAACTTTATTTTTATAGCGCCTTTCAAAAACCAAGGTGCTGCACATAAAACCAAGTAGAAATATAACTATAAAATGGAGAAATAAGATACATTAGTCATTAGGGAAGGCCAAATTAAAGAAATAAGTTTTTAACTCGATCTTAAATCTGTCGATGGTCAGGCATTCTCTTAACCGACGAGGTAGAGAATTCCACAGGGTTGGAGCCGAAAAAGCAAAAGCATGGGCACCTGATGTTTTTAGTCGTACCTTGGGAATCTCTAGCAATCCCTCGTCGGTGGATTGGAGAGGATGGGAGGGGCAGTAGGGTATCAAGAGGTCTTGCAGGTAACCGGGTCCCTGATCATGTAGCACTTTAAAGGTTACCAAACCGACCTTGAAAGTGATCCGCCACTGAATAGGCAGCCAGTGCAGTTTGCAGAGCACAGGGGTAATATGACTGGACCTAGAAGTCCCAGTCAAAAGCCTGGCTTCCGCGTTCTGCACTAGCTGCAAGCGGCAGATATCAACCCCCGGGAAGCCCTAGGTAGAGAGAATTGCAGTAATCAAAGCGGGTAGTGATGAAGGCATGGACCAGTGTTGGAGGATCATCTAGAGGAACCAAGTGTTTCATCCGGGCGATATTCCTCAGATGATAAAAAGAGGATTTGATGACAGCCGACACCTGAGATCTTAGTGTCAGGCCGTCGTCAAAAATAACGCTGAGGTTACGTACTCAGTCTGAGGTAGTGAGCTGTTTGCCATCGATCAAAAGACCTGATGCCTGGCCAGCTCCCATACCCGCCCCTGGATGACCAGGGTCCACAACCAGCACTTTAGTCTTATCCGGATTCAGTCTCAGCCAACTAGTACTCATCCAGGTTCTGATCTCGGTAAGGCAGTTGTTTAACACAGAGAGAGCAACATCTTGTCCGGGCAGAAAGGACATATACAGTTGAGTATCATCTGCATAGCAGTGAAAACTCAAACTGTATCGCCTGATGATATCTCCCAATGGTAGCATATACACTGCAAACAACATGGGGCCCAAAATGGAGCCCTGTGGCACCCCACAGGACAGGGAATAGGTACGAGAGGAATAAATTCTGGTGGTAACTCTCTGAGACCTGTCCGCGAGGAAAGAGTGGAACCATTTGAGGACTGTACCAGACAGACCACAAAGCAGCCGCAGACGCTCCAACAGCACACCATGGTCCACAGTGTCAAATGCTGCAGAGAGATCAAGAAGGACCAGAATGGTACATGCCTTTTGATCTCTAGCCATCAGGAGATCATTCAGTACTCGGACAAGTGCAGTCTCTGTGCTATGCTTCTTTCTAAACCCGGACTGGAGAGTATCATAGACTTTGTGAGTTGTAAGATGATCATCCAGTTGCAACACAACCACCTTTTCAATAACCTTACCAACAAATGGCAGGTTAGAGATAGGTTGGTAGTTAGCTGGACATTCCGGGTCCAAATAGGATTTCTTAAGGAGTGGTCGAACGACCACCTCCTTTAGGGGTTCTGGAAAGACCCCTGTCTCCAGGGACCTCCAGACAATTTCAGCAAGGATCAGGCAGATAACATCAACACATCCCAATAAAAGGGGTGTCAGGCCCGGATCCAAACTACAACTGGTTGGGCGCATTGTCTGGATGATCTTCACAATGTCTGTGAATTCTGGCTGGCAGAAATCTGTCCAGAAAGACTGAGTGCACTCCACATCCCGCCGATCACCACAATTCCTCGTAGAAGAGGCTATGCTGATGCTAGACCTGATGCTGGCAACCTCATCTGCAAAGAATCGAGCAAACTCCTCACATTTCAGCTGAGAAAAAGCTTCTCTGGTCTGAAGACAGATTGTATTGCACAATCTGTCAATGGTCCGGAAAAGCTGAGCTGGTCGATTCTGCATGGCAGAAATCTCCCTGGACAGGAATTCTGCCTTCTTACGGGTGATTTCTAGCTGATAGCCATCATAATGTGTCATCAGCTTAAGCCTGTCAACATCAAGACCAGACTTTCACCAAGCTCTCTCCATCCTTCGACCAACTCGCCTCAACTCCTTCAAGGAACCATCAAACCAAGGGTTCCTTGGGCGAAAGGTGAGGGGCCGAGCATGAACAGGAGCAACCTTGTCCAGGGCATCTTCCACAGCCTTATTATAGGCTAATACAAGATCACCTGGACTCAGACATTCACCTGACAAACCCGATAGGTCCAGTACCACCGATGGGTCATTAGGGGTAACTCCCCTTAAAGGGCGGTACTGGACCATCTCCGTAGGGACAGACCTATTAGGGGGGACCCTGAAGCTGAACCTTATGGTGTGATGGTCAGACCAGCTGACTGGTTCCACCCCCAGTTCATCGTCGACCCAGGCATTGAAGTCCCCCAGGACTATCCATCTGGGGGACCTCAACACCATGTCGATGATGAAATCCGCTATCACCTGCAGGAATGCTCCACCATCCCCTGGTGAACGGTAGACGAGTATCCCACAGCCTACACCCTCACCCAGGATATACTTCAAGGATTTGGTATTTCCCAATGGCACATCCATAAGGCCCAGCTCAGATTTAAATATAACGGCCACACCCCCGCCCCTATGATCCAACCTTGGGCGGTGTATCACCGAGAACCCGTCCAGAACTGCAGAAGCCAAGACAGGGCCTGCATTATCATCCAACCAGGTCTCGCTGATGCAAGCCAGATCGGTGGTTTCAACAAGATCAGCTATAATAGCTGTCTTGTTCTTAATAGATCTGGCATTGCACAACGCTGCCCAAATAGGATGAGTTGTTGGGGAAGACCTCGGCACCTGTTCACTAATATCGGAGCCCTTGGGTATGGGACAAAACAGGGAGGACCTCTGTCCTGACTCCATTTCGCCCCAGGGCACCTCTTGGACCTCACGACTCCTATCTGCCATCCCCGTTCCCTTCCCCCACTGTACCCAGTCTCCCCCCCCCTTCTTTTGCACTTTCTAAAGATCCCCAAAGCACGGCACCTAGAATAGGTGTCAAATGTTAATGGGGACAGTCAAAAGGACGTAGTTTCCGGAGTCTGGTGGGGGGAGTACTGCCTGACCGTCGCTAAGCCTCCCTGACACATAATGCTTCAAATAAAATATAAACAAATATTAAAACTAATATCCCACCCCAGACAATAAACACAGAAACTAATCTTAATAACAATCCCCTAATCTTAGTAACAAATCTCCTATACCCTAAACTACAAAAATAAAATAATAAAAAAGAATCCCAATCAAGAATTATGGTAGGTACGTAATTTTCATATCTTTCCTGTATCAATCTTCACCATTCATCACTGGTAGGTGATTACCAGGCCCCCCCGAAGGGGACTTCCCTTAGAGAAAAGAGTTCCCTCGGCCCCCTGTGGGAGAAATCACAGGGAGAGGAGACCCTCACAGGTCAGGATAGGCCTGTGACTGGTCAGGGTGAGATGGGGTCTCCCTTTGCCTGGGAGAAGGAAGTTTTTTTTTTTTTTTAGTCTTTGGAGACTGGGTAAGGCCCACTAGGCACAAGTGCCTGTTTTCAGGGGTGACCTGGGAGCACTGGGCAGTCAAGTGACTTGCTCAGAGTCACACAGTATGGAAGTGCAGGTTGTGAGAATCAAACTCAGGTCGGGGCTGCTGGATGTACCAAGCTTGTTCACACCTCATTCCTCTAACCTCTAGGCTATACTGCCAGCCCTCAAGTTCCCACCTCATGCTGCAGGAGAAGAGGTGAGTCCCCCGGAAAATGGAGGCAAGCACCCTTTGCCGGGCCAGAGGTGCCAACCTAGAAAGTCGAAGCCACGCCGTCCACCTAATGCAGATCGTAGTCCCTGCCAATCTGGATGCCACCTCATTAGCGTTGTACGATGCCCTTGCTTGGTGCCTCGCAAGCTCCAGGCCACACATTGAGAAGGCGCTGGTTTGCCTGATTGCCTTTGAATCAGGCATTGATGTTAGCAACTGGCCTAGCATCGACCATAAGTGCCTGTTGTAGGCAGCATGATGGGCTTGATGCAATGTAACACAGAGCATAAGGCGTGCCAAGGAGAAGACTCTCTTCCCCCAGCGGCCAAACTCTGCAGAGTCAGCCTCTGGGGGTCACTCATGCCTTGGCTTCTATGCCTGGTAGGGGTGTCCAGGAGACTCAGTCCTGAGGTGGGGTGAGGCAAAGCCCCTGGAGATCCCTGGGGTGTGCAATACCTGTGCTAGCAGTCCACTGGGGATGGAGAAGGGGCTGATGGACGCTGCCAGGTGTGGTACGATGCCTCCTGAAAAAGAACTGGCCAGGCAGACACCACCAGGTGGTCTGTACTGTATTCACTTAGAAAAGTGTGCATTGCCCGCTCAGGATTGCCTCTTGCCACCCTGGATGCATGAAGCTCGTCAACCAGCCTTGAAAGGAAATGCTTATAGGAGGTCTGGTCAGCATAAGAGGAAAGGTGGACGGATGGATCCTCTTCATCAGGGGAGGAAGATGAGTTGGCCGATGAGTCCATAGAGTCCAAAGCCGGCTGCCCCTGGGGAGAAAGGTGGAAGACCTGCCCGTCCATGGCTCTCACATAGCGAGGGAATGCGGCCGGGGCTAGGGGCTGCGTAGGTCCAGAAGGGTGGCCCCTATCCCCACTTACAGAGGTCTCACCTGAAGATGATGAAGGGGAGAAGGCAGGATCAGTGCTGTGGCTCCTCCCCAAGCCCCATAGGGCTCCAAGGGAAGGCAGCAGTGCCTCACTTCACCATCTCGCCAACTCCGAGACAGACCTCTTCCTCATCACCAATAGCAGGGGCTCCACCACTCCTGCTGCACCCACCAGGGAAGCAGCTGGCATAGGAGCCCCATTTCTGGCACCACAGGACAGAGCAGCACTGGGAACGGTGTTAGCTCTGGACCCGGTGCCGGAAGAGACAGTTTCTACCAGGGTGGAACCACTCTCAAAACGAGGTACCCCATGGTACCACTAGCGGCTCCGGAGAAGCTCCCTGCACCAGAGTCAGCATAGATCATAATTACCGGCCTTGAAGTAAGAGTGGATTGGGAGAGCACCATAGTGCTGGGAGAGGGAGAGTTCTGGAACTCCGAGGAGTCAGATTGTCAGTCCAGATCCACATCCCAATCATCCTCTTCCCAAGAGGAGGAGATCAGTAGAGAGGCCACCCCCAAGGTCCTCCCTCCCTCGGCATCATGAACTGCACTGTGAAACCTGGCAGTGACTGCAGCACCACTCTGCTCACTGGAGCTGAAAATGACTACAGGATCAGAAGCGGCTCCAGGTGGCACTGAGGAAGCCACCAGGCTGAGCCTAACAAATGTAGGCCGCCAACACCGGGGGAGCCTGCACCTCTAAGGAGGTAACAGCTAAGATGTGCCCCCAGCCAGGCCCCCGGAGGGGCCTGACCATCTGTCTGGCACCATGGAAGAGACCTCTGCCCTGGCGAGGTTCAAAGAGGTGTAGGCCCCCTCCTCCATGGCCCGTATAGAGCTGAGAGAGGACCCGGCCCACCTTAGATGAGTTCTTCTTTTTGTCCCCTGAACCTGGCATGACTTAAAGTCAAATAAACACAAAATTAAAGCAAAAGACTTGGCACTGAAAGAAAATGGGAAGGTCTTACTGGAGTCCAGAGAAATGGATTCGAATTCAGTGCCGAGTGAATGGAAGTGGCAGCGGGCAGGAACTATGAGGTGTCAAACAAAACAGGTGGGCTGCAATGGCGTAGTTATCTTCAGCTCACTTACACAGTCAGTGCACACTCGACTGCAGGATAAGCAGAACTGAGGTGGAAGAGGAGTCAGCATTGGTTACTTGCCACCCCTCGAGCACCACACAGTGCGTCGGCCTCGAGGGCGGCACTGCCCATGGCATTGGCTCCTCACCCTTTTTTTAAAAAAATGCTCCCTTGGGGTCCTGCCCCTCTGGCTTGTACCCACCAGTGATTAATGGTGAGGATTAATACAGGGAAGATCAAGACTGAGAGTGGTGTCTCAACCATCATGGATCGATGGAGGTCCACTGACAGGGCTGTATAGATCACCTATTGTGGCAGTGTGACCATGATTTTTTTTTTACACTTATTTTTTTCCCTCCTGTCACGGTCAGCAGGGGCCTCTCTCAGGCATCCTGCCGGTTCCTGCCCAGCCTGAAGTCCTTCTTGCCTGTACCTTCTCTCTTTCCTCCTCCTCAACACCACACTTGGCACCCACAGCTTAACCCCTCCGGGGTGGGGCTGCTCCTTCCTTGGGCACTCTTAGTCAGTCGACGGTATAGGCGAGGACCCGGGTGGAAGAACCTGGGAGGTCAGGCAGGCCGGACCCGGCTGTGGGCATGGGGGCAGGCGCCGTTGCCTACCCCTGCCGACCGGGCTTTTCCTTGTTCTGGTGCTCACATCCCCCCCCCCACGGGCATGCCCCCGACACAACGGAACATGGCAACCCTGCCTTGCATCAGGCCACGCTACTTGTGTGCTGCCCAGCGTGCTGCAGTGCTCCTGGTCTCCACCAGGAGCTGCTGGTATGCCGGGACTCCCCTGATCTTCCCCCCCTGGGGAGAAGAGCAGCCCAGCAGGTGCTCAATCCTCACTCACCCCCTGCCGACCTCCGGCGCACAAGCTTGCTCCCGAACTTGGGTCGCCGGCGTAGCGTGAGGTGTGGCATCCAGCGCCTCAACCCTCAGCACCACTGGGCCGGCTCTAGCGTGACCATGATAGGCTTCATGGTGAGCAATGGGGGGGAGACACTGGAAAAGGTTCAACTAGAATGACTCGACTGGGATTACCAGTGGAACCGTCTTTCCACCTGGGAGGGGTCCAGGATAATCAGGTCTTGAAGACCAAAGAATCCCCTTCAATCTCCCCCTCCAACTCCTGGTTGACCACTTCAAGAAAGAGCTTGTCTCGGTAACCAGCCCGGGTCGTCGGGGGTCGGCGGGGGGGGGATTAGGATTGAGCGTCCCCAGGACTGCTCTCCTTCCCCAGGGAGGGGGGGGATCCACCTGCCGATGCACTGGTGACCTCTAGCGGAGGTTGGAGGCACTACAGTGCTCGGCCGCAAGTTGCTGGGATTGGAGGTGCAGCGGACGTCAGTCGGGGGTGTGCGGGAGCATGCACCAGCCGGGCTAGATGTCATTGCACATCCAAGCTCCAGGGGACGTAGAAGAACAGGGAAAACAACGGCGCCTTGGATAGGCGACAGCACTGAGTCCCCCATGCCCATGAGCGAATGCCAGAGGGTATACTCAAGGCTCCCTAGAATCTCTGCGGCTGCAGAATTTTGTGCAGAACTTGTAATCTATCAGAGAACTTCATGTGCCGCAGAATCACTCTTCTTGTTGATTTTTATTAATATTTCTGTTTTTCCATAGAATCTGATTCCCATCCCCTCTTTTTATATCCTAAACCCCCTATATGCTCAGAATGTTATGTTATCATTGCTATAACATCATACATTAGCTAATGCAATGGTTGCAATCTGCAACAGAAATGAACAGTCACTTATCTACCACAGCTCCCACTGCCAGAGACGGTGGCACAGCGCATCAGGCCTTGTGATATTTGCTCAACCTGCACTACAGCCTAATACAATTTTCAGTCTTAAGTTATTGCACTAGGGCCAACTTAAACAAAACCTTGTCAATAGCACAGGCCTGTTAAGTCCATTCCTCACTTTGTACAGACCTATTTGTGCCTTTAAGGTATAGAGATGCCATCTGAAATGAACAACTGGTAAAATTAATTTAGCTGTAATTTTTAAGAAAAATAAAGTAATTATGCCCAGAAAAGTGCAATATAATAATGTGTAGACCTGTTGAAAGAATAGACCTGTTAAATAGATAATTGCACTGTATGCATTTTTGCCAGGGTTATTGATTACATATTGTCATTGGTTGATAGAATCACCTAAAAGTTATGGAGAAATGTTGTGTGCAGGGACAGCTGTTGGCCAGAGGGTAGCATGCTGTGTTTCCACGCCAGCAACTCAGGTTCAGAGATTAGCTCTGGGAGCTGGCTGGGCAGCACAAGGATTGGTGGAACACATCATTGCTCGGAGCCTGGGAAGGTATGGTACAGTGTTCTGCCACATGGTGGACACATTGTGCTGGTCTGGAGAGCTCTATCTCACAATCGGTTCACATGCATGTTATGGCCTGATGGTGTTACGCAGTGTGTCAGGGAAAGCAGGTTGACATCAAAAATGAGTTTTGCAATAACTCCTCTATTCCATTTCTAATGGGACCTGTATGACTGAGGATGCAAGTTCATGGAAATAAAAAAAAAATGTATATATATATATATATATACACACACACACACACACACAGTATCTGTCTCTCTCACCACACACACACACATTTGTATGTATGTTACAGATTGCATATAAATATATAAGTGATACACAGTGGGAACCTCATGAGTGGTGTAGAAAGCACATACAAATATATGTGATAGACGGTGGAAACCTCATTAGTGGGATAGATAGCATGCATATAGAAATACCTTATTTATCACATAAGATCCCCTCTGCATATGTCATTTATTTAACAGGCTAGGACCTTAAGGGAGAGACATTTGTTTTGCTTTTTTAGGCATAAAATTATTTTATAATTCTGTTATTTTTTGAACTAGTGTTACTGTGCTTTCCACCATCCTGACTGCTATAACCACTGCCATGAAAGTGAAGTCAGGATGACAAGCTGTCACTGTGATGTGGTAGTTTGTTAGTGCCGCAGAACTTCCGCAGAAATTACAAACCACCGCCGCAGAAGTTCTGTGGCAAATGGTAGTCTTGCGGCAGAACTTGGTCCCACTGTGCCGCAGAAAAGTAGGGGCCTGGGTATACTCATACTGAGAGAAATAGCCCTAATATCTGGCCATACACATGCCTAAGGTAGCAGTGGTGAACACTCGCTTCCCTAGAGTGTCAGATTTGTGGGACTCTTTATTTACTGGATGGGCCGTGGATTCCTGGGGAAGAATGGCTTTGTCATTTTCTGCCAGGACCACTGTGGCATCTACAAAGGCTTGAGAGGCAAGGATTGGCATATCCTTAGGGGGAAGCATATTTCCTGTCTATGGATTTAGCCACTGAAGGAATGAGCACCGGTCTGTCCCACACCATTTGTGAAAGAGTCTCGAAAGAGGGTTGCACCGGTGGTGTTAGTTCCACAGGAATTTCAGGGACCTGAAGATACTGAAGGCGTAAAAGCTTACTAGGATCCACCTCAGAAGTCTGAAGAGAAAGGGTGGCTTTCATATTCCTCAGAAGAGACTTAAAAGGAAAGTTCTCGACCAAAGGCTCTGCTGAAGTGAAGGGCTTACTTTCCACTCCCAAGAATCCTCATCCAGATCCTCCCCTAATTGTAGGTCAGGATCAGACTCAGTATAGTCTCCTACTAACCCAGAAGGGATAGTATAGAAGGGAAAGGGAGGAAGAAAAGCAGGAGGAGGTGCTCCCTGAATTGGAGTGAAAAACCCCGGCACCCGCCAAGGCCAGAGCCGAGGGCGGCACTGCAAACGGCACCGGCTGAGCGCCTGTGGTCCCCAAACTCGACACTGGGACACCCAAAACTGGAGATCTGAAAGAATGATAAGAAGTAGGAGAAGACAGTACCTTTGTTGGCCCCTGTGCCACAGCCATGCGAGGGGTAAAAAGCACGAGGGAGCAGTGTCGACGGCACTGAAGAAGTTGTGCAACCAGGCTGGTGTAACTGCTCCGCCTGCTGGTCCATGGACCCTAGGCCTGAAGGCCCCGGAGTGAGGTCTGCAGGCAAGGGCAGTCTGGACAACTGCCAGACCCACTGCTCCATAAGAGCAGTCCAATGATGAAACTGCTCACCAGAAGACCCCCCCAGGAGGCGGGGAGGGACTCCTGAGCTGAGGATTATGGCTGCTAGGAACTGGGGCCACAGGCGACCCCGATGGAACCGGGGTTGTCCTCCTGTCCCCCGCTACCAGTGATCTCCGTTCAGATATACCAGAGGGCAACCTCGAGTAGTACCGCTTCTTCTTCAACCGGTGGGATGAAGAAGAGCTTGAGGCCAAGTGGTGCCAGGTTACCGACCTCAATTGGGAACGGGCCTGCTTCCTTCTGTGCTTTAGGGAGGACCGCCCTTCCTCCCAGGCACTGGACTACTTCCAGGTCAGACCCCCGGAAGAGGGCGTGTTGACTATACTCAGCCCTGCCAAGAAATAACAGCTTTAAGCAAAGTTTCCTCGACCGCCACCGCCCCGCTCATGGTCGATTCCGTTGAAGCGGGCTGAGAAGACTTCCTTTGTTCATTAAATAATAAAAACTTAAAAAAAAAAAATAGTTATACTAATCAACTACTGAATGACTATGCTGCTATTGTATAGATGTGAAGATTTCACTCCCAGTGGGTGAGCAACAAAGTCACTGAAGTGCACTCGACATCGGGGAGGGGGGAGAAAAAAGATAATGAGGCGGTTGGAGGGTCGACACAGAGACAGCCTATACGGTGCAAGCCAGCCTCGCTGCACTGTGCATGTGCAGTCCTACCTCGGCGCTGGTCCTCCTGAAGATTTTGGGCTCCTGCTGGGTCCTAGCGCCTCCGGCATAGTCCCACTAGTGTGAATGAGTGGTGGAGACTTCGTCCAAGAAGATCAAGAATTACAGTAGGTACGTCATTTTCATTTTCTGTGTGGTCCTAGTGCCTGGCAGCTAAGTTCTACCAATGTGGCCTACTGCAAGAGATACCCTCGAAGTAAGATCAGTGCTTGTCCAGATGGCTAGCACTCCGTACTACATTCTGTTACTGGAAGTATAGTAAGGAACTTCCTAGTGCAGTTTGTGGTCATTCCACTTGAAGCATGGCCACTTCTGTAGCTTGTTTTCGGAATGTTTCTTCTGCAGAAATCTGTGCAGCTGTCACATGAAGTACTGTCCACACCCTTCACTATGCTTTGTAGTGTGAACATTGTCTCTTGTAAACAAGCTTGGTTTGGCCTAGCTGTGCTACAAGGCCTAATATCATAAGCCTATAGGCTCCAGACACCCTCTCTGTTAGCTGTTGGTACTGCTTGGGACTTGTTCCAAAGGTATGGCCTGATGAGACACATACCCTCAAAGAAGAACAGTTACGTAAGACCTTACTGTAACATTGGATCTTGGGAAAGAATCTCTTTCATCAGGCCATGCCATCCCACACTCCTTCCTACTTAGGGGTTGTGACAAAGAATATTTGTACTGCTGTCTCTGTTGCTGTCTTTTCCAGCCCTGTGTGTCACCTAGTATGTGGATTGTCTGGGTCTCTCCGTGTTCTCTACACGGAGATGTCCGCCAACGTTTATGTAGATGCTGACGCATGATGTCATTGTGGGAGGTCCTTGGCCGACTGCTTGCAAATATTTCAGTGGGGTCCTAGTGCCTGGTGGCTGGTTTCTACCGGTATGGCCTGCTGCAAGAGATACCCTCGAAGTAAGATCAGTGCTTGTCCAGATGGCTAGCACTCTGTTACATTCTGCTACTGGAAGGTAAGAACTTCCTAGTGCAGTATGTGACATTTCACTTGAAGTATTCATCAGTGACATTGCAGAAGGGCTGGAGGGAAAGGTCTGCCTGTTTACAGATAACTCTAAGATCTGCAACAGGGTGGATACTCCAGACGGGGTGGAGACAATGAGAAGGGACATAGGGAAGCTTGAAAAATGGTCTGAGGTGTGGCAAGTGAGGTCTAATTCAAAGAAGTGCAAAATTATGCACTTGGGACATAGGAAACCTGGGGAGAGCTACAGAATGGGAAGGGGGGGGCGAGTTGCTGACAATCACCAAGGATGAAAGAGACCTAGAGGTTATTATATCGAATGTCCTAAAGATGTTTAAGCAAAGTATCAAGGCTGCAGGGAGGACCAGTGGCATGCTGGGGTGCATAGGCAGATGTATCACTAGCAGGAGGTAGGAGGTAGTGATCCCTTTGTATAAAACACTAGTCAGGCTGCACCTAGAGTACTGTGTGCAGTTCTGGAGACCACACCTTTGTAAGGACATTGACAGGGTGGAGGCAGTCCAGGGAAGGGCGACTAAGATGGTACAGGGCTTACACCACAAAACTTATGAGGAGAGATTAAAGGACCTCAGTACGTACTCACTGGAGGGGGGGGGGGCATGATAGAAACAGTTAAGTACCTTAAGAGCATTAACAAGGTGCAGGGGATGACATCTTCCAATATACAGTAAGAGGAGTACAAGAATGAGAGGGCATGATATGAAATTGGAGGGTGGCAGGCTAAGAGGGAATGTGAGAAAGTTTTTCTTCACAGAGAGGGTGGTAGACACATGGAATAGTCTGCCACAGGAGGTGGTGGGAGTGAGCACTGTGGAGGGATTTAAGTATGCTCCCCCTCTGTATAGCTTGTCCCCATCTGTATGGCCAGTACTCCCAGGAGCCTGATTACCCTAAATTGACATTAAAGCACTTCCTTTGAAACTGTTTCCTTTGTTTGAGCTGTATCCTGAATGTTCCCTCTCTGAAATGCTTTGTACCCTTGAAACCATGTTCCTCCTATTTCACTTGTAACCTGTCTGAAACAAACTGTTCCTTCAATGTGTTCTAACTTGTATCATTCAAATGTATGCAACCGATATGCTTTGTCTAACTTTTTTTGTAAAGTCTGCAACCTGTATGTTTGACTAATTGTTTTGTGCGTGGCCTGGAACCTTTGTAAACGAGTCCCAGGACTCAAAGATATTAATCCTAAACTGCAATAAATAAATAAATAAATAAATATGCCTGGGGCAGGCATAAGGGAACCTTGGAGATAGTGCAGAGGGAGGGGAGGCCATTGACCAGATAGAGTCAGAGGCAGTAACCAGGTATAGGGTTTACGGGCAGACTAGATGGGCCTAGCGGTCCTTATTTACCAACAATTTCTATGTTTCTGTGTAAGCATGGCCACCTCTGTAGCTTGTTTTTGGAATGTTTCTGCAGCAAAAATCTGTGCAGCTGCCACATGGAGTACTGTCCACACCTTCACTAAGCATTGCAGTGTGAACATTGTCTCTCGTAGATAAGCTGGGTTTGGCCTAGTCTACAAGGCCTATTATCATTGTCTTTTGAGGGCATATGTCTTCTTCACCTGAACAAACTGACACAATGACGGTCATTGGAGAAATGGCCACAGCCATGTGTTTATTAATAAAACCAATTATCCATATATACATTCACTTCAGCGTGTTGTGCGCAGCTAGGTAGCCTTGGATGGAATCTAGCTCACCATGGAGCACTAGATCGTTGATGGTTGACCCTCCCTCCCAGGAGAGGGCCGCCTTACCATCAGCAGGACCCCACAAGGGACAACAACCTCCAGGGCATGAGGGATGGCTCTGTGACCGGCTGCGGCTAGCTCCTCCCCCGTCAGAGGATCCGCCATGCCGTGGGACTCTGCCCAAAGAGGGTGCCCTCCGGACTCCATCTGTCAGGCCTGCCCTCCTGTCAGCCTCAGGGAGATCTGGCTGGTCAAGACATGTGATACCCTGTTACCCCCTCCCACAGGGTTCCAAGACTACCAAGCCGCCACTTACAAAGGTTCATGACTGTGACACCTACCTATCTGGTCCCTAGCCTACTCTAACTAGAATGACTTCCCCTTGCTGAAGAAGGCAAAAACCCGGAAAACCTGGTGGGAAGAAAATGGGAAATTCCTTCTCGACCCCAAGGCGATCCCCCTTAGTGGGACAGCAAGTTCCCTATACCCCTCCACATTCTCCCCTGCTTTTACGAGGGTGAGGTTTGGGTGGGATGCGACCTGGGACAAGGAGGAATGAGGAAGAATTCCTCCTGTGCAGCTCCTCTTAAGGGGCCTGGCTCCCCCCCGTCCCTGGCCACAAGCTCCCTCCCACCTGGGAACCCTTTCCTCCCCTCCCAGCCCCTTCTGGGCAGTCCTACCTGGGTTCCTATTGTTGTTCAGGTGTCTCCAGCCATGCCCCAAGACAAAGCCCTCCTGCTGCGATACCTTGCAGGCTCCTCCATTGTCTTTTGAGGGCATATGCCTTCTTCTTCACCTGAACAAACTGACACAACGATGGGCATTGGATAAATGGCCACAACCATGTGTTTATTAATAAAACCAATTATCCATATATACATTCGCTTCAGCGTGCTGTGCGCAGCTAGGTAGCCTTGGAAGGAATCTAGCTCACCATGGAGCACTAGATAGTTGATGGTCGACCCTCCCTCCCAGGAGAGGGCCGCCTGACCATCAACCAGGATCCCGCGAGGGACAACAACCTCTGGGGCATGAGGGTGGCTCTGTGACCAGGTGTGGTTAGCTCCTCCCCCATCAGAGGATCCGCCATGCCGCGGAACTCTGCCCAAAGAGGGTGTCTTCCGGACTCCAACCGTCAGGCCCACCCTCCTGTCAGCCTCAAGGAGATCTGACTGGTCAAGATATGTGATCCCCTGTTACCCCCTCCCACAGCGTTCCAAGTCTACTAAGCTGCCACAAGGTGAGTTCTCACCAACTCACCCCCCACGAGCACCTCACACTAATACTCTCGCCACTGCCCGTTGTAGGTCTTTCAAAAACAGATCTAATCCTTCCTTCGCTAGATGTACACCATCCCTTTTATACAGATCAGGCTTTTTTTTTTTTTACAGACACTCCCAGGTGCGTTGCTATGGACCTTCCCATGGAGTCCATAATTGGTCTAATGGTCGCGTTCTGCAGCCTTCGCACCTTTTGTATTGCCCTAATGTTCTGGGCGTGCCGCCACTGCTGCTGCTGCACCATATCATACCAAATTATATGCACCTGGAGCCTCCATTGCTTCACTCATGCCAAGTCCTGCCTGACCCTCTCTTTAAGCTCTCTCGCATGCATAACCCCTAGATCATTTCCTTCTAATGAATGACTAAAACATTTGGCTGCAACCTCTCCTGGGCTTTTGCTTGTAGTGTTGCTATTAACTCATTCCATCACATCCCACGCTGTCCCAACCAATGCACCTCTGCCCTCTCGGGTGCCAGGAACAGATTTTTTCCTCCGGGATACTGTCTTGCCCTGAGGGCCGCCCAATGGATGAATGAGTGGCCACAAATCCAGATCTGCTCTGCTCTGCTCGGGCCGCAACACCTGTCCAAACAAAGCAAGAGAGAGTTATAACATATGTGGTCTTATGTATCTTTCAAAAGCCTGTGACTTCCATCTACCCAACATCTGTACTGACCTATCTGATAAGCCCTCCGCCCTGGCATGTGATGCTGCTACAATCCTAAAGGAGTGTGTGTTGTAGTGTTCTGCAAGGATGCCCAGCTGTCACAAGGTCTTCTGCAACACGTGCCTAAACTGGTACACTGCTAGGGGGCCCCCATCCCCATGACAGACGAAGGCCCCCCCACTGCCGGGCGATGAGTTATATAATCCTGCACCCATGCTCCCACTTCCCACTGGAGCCCGTGCCATGAGCAAGCTGGTCCGTCTTGCTCTTTTGGATGTGAACAAAGACTCCCAACATTGTGACCTCTACATCAGCCTCTGCCAGCACTAATGATTCCCAGTAGCCTTGCTGGGCTGCACGAGCTATGACACCTGGAAAGCCCTGCAAAATGCTACCAAGTACACTGCTCAGGACAGCCTTATCTCTTCAGGGGATGAGCATACCTTAGGCAACTCGTCCCAGATCTGCTTGAATACGGTAGGGCTGATAGGGCGTCTGTTGTTCGTACCTCTCAGGGCAGCCTGCACCCAACCTCTCAGCATCTTCTAGAGGACAAATGCCCTTGTGAAGTCAGAGAAGCCCCAAGCTTTCTGGAACCAGGCAATGCCAGCAATGTGTTGCTCGACTGTTGTCCGGGTGGCCTCTGCCTGTTTTATGAGCAGTACGTATTCGCACAGCTGTGCCACTGAAATCGGCCATGTCCCTGCCCACCCCCGTGCATATTGCACTTCCAGAAAACTGTTGACCCCCCTCTGGTATGCTATTCAAGTCCTAGATACCAGGGCATTCTCTATCAACTCCCAGGCCTCTGGGTTATCAACTCCCATAGGAATGGCGGGACTTCCCTGGGCTGTCAGTCTGCCGCTGGTGCCAGTTCTTGGAACCTCTGCCACCATAAACGAGAAAGAGCGTCAGCGATGCCATTTTCAGTACCTGATACGCGCACTGCCTTAACAGTAATATTCAACATCAGACCCTTGAGGACAAACCCCGCATGAGGTTGCCCATCGGGCCTTTGCCCTCCAACTGTTTGTTGATTGCATACCCCACTCCGGTGTTGTCAGACCTGAATGTGATGTGCTTGTTCCTCAGCACATCCCCCCAGATCAGCAGTGCCACGACAATGGGGAAGAAGTCCATCACCAATATCTGTCTTGTAACACCTTGTCTGATCCACTCTGGAGGCCGCTGCCCTGCACACCATTTACCTTGCAAGTAAGCCCTGAAGCCCAGACCCTCGGAGTCATCTGTGAAGAGTTCCAGTTCCTCGCTGGACACTGGAACCGGCCACATCAATACACCATTGAAGGACTACAGAAATGTCCACCAAATGCCTAGGTCCTCACACATTGCTGCCGTTACCCAGATTCTATGGTGTGGTTTTGTACAACCCATGGGCACTTCACCAGAAAACCACTGTCTGTATGCTGAACCCCTCCCCCCAAGTTGATTGTCCACAGCAGCGGGAGGTCCCCAAGACTGCCCATGACCATGCTGTGTCCATCTGCTTTCTCCTCCGATGCTCCTCGGCATATTCTAACCACCCCTAACCTGGCTTACTAGCGTGCATGGTCATTATTCTATTAAAGTATACCCACAGCCCATCAGCTTTCCCTGGGCTGCCCTGGGTGAGGATCCCTGCATAAATTGTAAAGCCTGTGGCCCAGTTCTCCCATGTCCGCTGCACAGTTGCTTTTCACTTCTGTTCAACCCCGTCATCACCTCTTCCTTGTCCTTTCTTTCTTTTTCCAGCTCTTTCGGGTGATTCAGAAGGGCAAAGATGTCAACATATTCTCCGTTGATTATTTGTTGCCTTACCTTGTCCGGCAAATGGGATCCAATGGGTTCTGCCAGGGATAAGAAGCTCCCTACCCATTGTTGCCCTGGCATTGGTCGTGGCGCTGATGCCACACCAGCTCCAGTGTCCCCGATCCCTGCTATGGCCGTGGCCGCTTGGACCACTCCTGGCTGAGCCTTTTTCTGGTCTGCCAGTAATTGCAGCAGCTGGTCAAGCTTCTGCTCCACCCGATTGGCTCGGGTTGCTCACTGGCAGCACTATGCTAGACTCCCCAACCCTTGGGGTATCGCCATGGCCATGCTCCCAAGCCCTGCTGCTGGCTGACTGACCCAACCCCCGAGGGCTATCTGCTGTGCGACCCATGACCCATTACTCCCAGATGAGGGGTTCGCTTGTGGCAGGACGGGTTGATTATATTTACCCCAACTGCTCAGGAGTCCACCAGCTCACCACCGGTGGTGCTTGCTGGCCCAGTATATGGTCCACTGGCAGGCCCAGGCTTATGGGTGTTAATGCCACCATGTCTGTAACTCAGGCATACCCGCTTCTTGGTCCACTGCCGCTGCTCCCTGATCAACCCTCTTCCTCCATGGCTTTTTCTGAGGAGGAGGACGGGGCACCGGTGTTTCATCCGGAATGGACTTAAGCTTCTCTGGCTCTTGCCCCGGCATGCCCAGCCCCCCCACCTGAGTCTCAGGTTCAGCCGGCAGGGTCAGCATTGCCAGGTTTACCGGCTGCTTCCCCGAGTTGGTCTCCTCTGGGTTCTTGGGTTCTGGCAGGGGCAGGAGTCCTGGAGGGCCTGCACCCCTCCTTTGCCCTGATCCCTGAACAGTGCCTCCCACCATGCCTTACCCTTGCCTCGGACAAGGGCAGCCAGCTGGTGTTCCAGGTCTCCATTCATGTTTGCAATATGCTGCTCATACTCTGCAATCCAACAAATCATGGCCACGCTCCCCTGCTGGTGCTTAAGCTGATGCTGCCACACACAACATGAGTCATTGACCCTGGAACATGTTAACAAGCTTTTTTTTGGGGGGGGCCCTCTGGGGCTTACTGGCTACTGGCCACAAGAGCCGCCATCCCTAGTAAGCCAAGCTGGCCACCCTGATATCCTCTCTGGCCCCGAAGTGCCACCAAAACCTCTGTCAAGGCAACAGTTTGGACAGAATAGGTCACACCTTACATGCTACCAGAATCCACCATTTATTGCATTGCCACCAAATGAGCAGAGCAGGCCGA
The DNA here is from genome assembly GCA_016271365.2 of Neoceratodus forsteri. Classification (NCBI taxonomy): domain Eukaryota; kingdom Metazoa; phylum Chordata; order Ceratodontiformes; family Ceratodontidae; genus Neoceratodus; species Neoceratodus forsteri. Next base: position 1,214,063,630 of record CM057458.1, read on the forward strand.
TGACAGAGGCATGCTTGATAGTGAAACCTTTTTTTTTTTGCTTTTACTTCCCCACCTACCTGCCTCTTCCTACTATTTTTTTTTTGCTGATACCTTTCCTCCCCTATGTTCTACTGTTCCACACCAAGAAGGTGCCCCTTGTAACACATTCTGCTTTATTCAACTACTGGGTTTTGTTCCCTACACCAGAGAAACCACTGGTATCACTTCATTTAAACTGTGAATCGTAACTACAGCCACCCATTCAACATTGTTGAACTATATAGGATTGCCACTATGCATGCGCAGAGCTCTATCGCCCCCGCGCATGCGTGTGACCAGTGGTCTTTCATTATTGTGCCTATTTTCTTTTAAATGTGCACATTCACACTGCTATTTGGCTCGGTGGCTGCCCCATGCCATCCCCAAGATAGCGACCTTCCAGACAGTGCTCATGCCCCCACGCATGCGTGCCACCAATCCTAGTGTGACCAGCCCCCCAATGAGGAAGGGGACCTCCATAGTCACCTCTGTTTCCCTCATGCTGTGTGCCCACATCATCAGGCTCAGGGGGTTTGGGTTACCCGGTTTTATGGTAAGAGCCTACCTCGTGACACCCCACTGGATGCAGAACATACCCGCGCTGTGGACAACAGGATGGTGGCGGAATAGTATGCCCGAAACTCGGTGTGCCAAAAGCTCATACCTCTTGACTATCACAGCCCAGCCTGGGTGGAAGCATGGGGGATCGAGAGGGGGTTCTGGCACCATTGGACCTCTGCCGGCCACTTCATACCCGTTCAAAGCGCAACCCAGCATACCGCCATGGGCACCAGTGCCTGCCCCCTCCACTGCTGCTACCCCATCCCAGAGGAGAGGAAAAGACCCCCCCCCCGAGGACTGCCAGGGGGCCTGCTCCATGATGAGGGACCCGCCGAGAACTGCCCGGTTCCGGCTCCCAAATCAGCCCACTAGCTTGTTGTGATTGGGGGGATGAAGACCACGAGGGTTTCTGGCCTGGATGGGCCAGTAGGCTGAAAGCTAGCATACCAGTGTTGCCTGGGAGCACTGTAAGGAGGTCCACTTCATTCTTAATTAATGTGCCGCACTAGGGCACCTGAAGAAGTTACTCCCACCCATGCGGCCATCGGACCAAGCCAGGTGATCTCGCATTTGAGCCATGCAAGCCCCACTACATGCCTGCTCTGTCTTTTTTTTTCTCTTTCCCCCCCCGATGAAACCACACAGGCTGGTGGCCATCTTTCACAGCCACCAGCTCTTAGCCCAGCTGCAAAAAACTGGATGGCCCAGCAAACGGGAGCCTGGCAGGAGGAGGGGAGTTGCACATCTGGCCTCGCCGTGGGAGGCCGTCCTGTGAGTTGGTTGCCCCACCGGCTGCTCTAGCCATGGGTCCTCTGGACCACTGCAGGGTGGCTAACCTGGCCCAGAATGGGAATCTCTGAAAAGGCTGGGGCGAGAGGATGAGGGACCTGCCCCCAGTCTCACCCCATGCAAGTGAAGGTAGTGGGACTCTGTCCCCAGTTTACTGCATGCACCAAGTTCCACGGAGAAGCAAGCAAAATATTTTTTTTGTTGTTGTTGTTTTTTGCATCCATTAAACTCTGAGAAACCCTTAAGTCTGTGCCCAGGTATGGGTACAGCAACTACCCATAATGCCAATTACCTTATCTCTAGGCTGCAGCCAGCACATGAATTGATTGATTCCTTGATTCTAAAAGTGGTAGTCCTGTGAACTTTTACCCTAAATATCTCACAATAAACAACTTGCTTTCTTTATTACAGTTGGGCAGCTGGAGGGGCCTGCAAGGTATCCCAGACCTAGGCTTTAGGCCTGATCCCCCACCAGGCCATGCGACCTACAGGCCCAATCCAAGCCCTTACCTTTTGTTTGCTGTTGGTGCTATGACAATAAAATACCTTGACTAAATTACCTTAAATTGATAAGAAACACTAGAAACAGCAAAAAAACTATGACACATAGGGCCAGATATTCAAAACATTGCGCCGGGCAAAAACCGTTTGCGCAGGTTTAGCGCTGGATTAGCACGGGTCTGCTATATTCAAAAGGCCAAATAGCACGGGCAAACTGCATTAGTGCCGGGCAAAATTATAATGTATGCAAGGGGCAAACTGACATGAATACAGGCATAATACTATAGTCAGCGGCTAGCGCCGTGCTAAGTGGTTTTGCGCGACCTAGCGTGACACTTAGCGCGGTGCACATTACTGCCCAGGAAAAGCTCGTCTTAATCCTGGACAATCAGCTTTGCGCGACACTGTGGCTTTGCACGGTGTTTTCGCGGGTTTTGCATGACCCTAACAAATAAATATGACACATAGATAAAGCCAAACATAGAGGAAGCATGCTGCTAACTGATGGCATCACAATGATGCCATCATCTGCCACCAGTCCCTGCCATGCCAGGCAGTAAGTGGTGACCCTGCCACCAGTGGACAGCATGGCAGTGTGGCCATACAGCACACACCTGCGGACCGCACTGCCGTGGACACCAACAGATGCCAGCACACACATGCAGCACTGTGGGCATGGAGGATGTTGAGGGGAGCATGTATGGGTGGCGAGGCTGTGCTACAGACCAGGTGTGGCCACAAGGCTGGGACACATCATGCAGTGCACATGGGCCAGTATTGGGAATACCCCAACACCAGTGTGCTCTTTCGGATAATATATCACCCTCGGCCACATACTGCACAGCTGTACAACTGCCATAGCACACAAAGTCAGGAATGTACATGTCACTGTGAGCATCCATGCCACAGGTGCAGCATCTGTGGGCACACAACAGCGTAACAGTAATGTCCAGTGTCAGTAAACATCGGCAGGTTGGGCCTCTCACTGTGTATAGTGCAGTCATCATCACTGCCCTACACACCATAGGCATTGCTGTGTCCACACACTACTGGCCCCTTTGCTACTGTAGCGTCTGCTGTGCACTGTAGCATGACCTACAGTGTGACAGTTGCATGCAGCACCACCACCACCTGTGCCTATGCTGTCCTGTCCCCTGGGGTACAATAAGCTATGCTATGCTGTACTGTTTACATGTAGCCTGCACCTATCATCGTGCACTGCCAGACTGACCTACAGGTGGCTCTGTGGGACCCTGCAGTAACGCTGGGCAAACTGCATGCAAATCAGGGTATAATAAGATGCTAATCCGGTTGTTTGACCAGAGACTACCTAAGAAGGCTCATTTGCATGGCACTTTTGAATATGGCACATTTTAGCTCCGGGCAAACGTGTTTGCTCCGGGCTAACTGCTTAGCTCCGCGCTAATGCTGCGCTAATGTGTTAGCGCAGTGCTAACGGTACGGGGAATATTATACAGTTTTGATCACTGTTCTTTCACATCTGCTGCTTCCTGCAGCTGTACTGAGTCCATGCATTTACTGGCACACACATTGGCCATGTAGTTCATCTGTACCTGCCCTCACGTTGCTGTGTACTGTGTTGTTGTTGTGGGTTGCACTTCCTGGTTGCTTTATTCAGTGCTGTCTTATTCCAGGGCTATGTTTGCCCTGCACTCCCAGCCCAGTTTGCATGGCCTCATTATCATGCTATATTCGGAAGCTGTTTGCCCTGCGCTATTCCTTTTGAATATAGCTTGCTCTGTGCTCTGGGCTAGGTTTGCCCGCCGGGCAGTGCTAATTGTGCCCCGGGGCAAAGTTTTGAATATCTGGCCCATAGTCTTAATTCTGATTATTTAGATAAAACAAGTCTGTTGCATTGATTGAGATTACATATTGTCCTGCAGACAATCATGTTTCAGTAAGAAATGTCCCACTTTGGGCTTCTCAAAAGGTGGTAACCCTATTTATGAATACTACAGAGGACAGCAGGAATGACTAAGCTGCTAAATTACCTCATTCCCCAACATCAATACAGCTTGTTACACAGCCCTAAGCCAGCAAGGTTGAAGCCACTAACTCCAACATGCCTACCTTACGCTATGCGGCCTCTAGGCCCCAGACCAAGCCTTACCTCTGGTGCAGTTGGTGTGTGCTGATCCTGGTTTCCTTTTCTGCTTGCGACCTGGGACAGGGAGGGAGGAATGAGGAAGAATTCCCCCTGTGCAGCTCCTCTTAAGGGGCCTGGCTCCTCCCTGTCCCTGGCCACAAGCTCCCTCCGCCCTGGGAACCCTATCCTCCCCTCCCAGCCCCTCCTGGGCAGTCCTACCTGTGTCCGTATTGTTGTTCAGGTGTCTCCGACCATGCCCCCAGACAAAGCCCCGCCTGCTGTGATACCTTGCAGGCTCCTCCATAAGCCTATAGGCTCCAGCCACCCTCACTGTTAGTTGTTGGTACTACTTGGGAATTGTTCCAAAGGTATGACCTGATGAAAGAGATATCCTTAAAGAAGAACAGTTACGTAGGAGCTTACTGTAACAGTAGATCTTGGAGAGAATCTCTTTCATCAGGCCATGCCATCCCATACTCCTTCCCACTTAGGGGTTGTGACAAAGAATCTTTGTACTGATGTCTCCATTGCTGTCTTTTCCAGCCCTCTGTGTTGCCTGGTATGTGGAGTGTCGGGGTCTCTCCAGGTTCTCTACGGGGAAATCCTCTGAGCATGATCTCCGCTGGGGGACTGAGGAGAGGAGGGGCCGCCCACGTTTATGTAAATACTAATGCATGATGTCATTGTGGGAGGCCCTTGGCTAAATCCTTGCAAAAGTTTCCATGGGGTCCTAGCACTGAGGGGGGGTATAGTTCCAAAGGTGTGGCCTGATGAAAGAGATTCTTTCGAAGATCTACTGTTAAGGTAAGTTCTTACTCAACTGATTTTTCTGATAACTGCTGGAGCTCTTCACTAATAGGAAGAAACATCCTTTTAGAAGGTGTTGAACACAATTTGACTGTTCAGATTTTTGACCCTCGACCAGAAGTTGTTTTTTTCTTTTTCTTTATTTATCTGCCGCGGCAGGCCACTGCTGTCCTCCACCACCCTTACCTGACTCGGGGTCTTTCGGGAACTTGCTTGCACTATGCGCAACCTGATGGAACTCCAGAGCCAGCCCGAAGGCTTCATCTTGTGGTGACCCCCGATTTTCTACCATTTTTCTCCCCCTCTAGTTACACGGGACCCAGGAAGTGGTAACGCATGTGCGTGGAGGCACGCATGCATGCCAAAGCTCCAGTCTACAGCCCCTTCTGCCCTCACGCCTGGGATCCTGGAGGTGGCACTGCCACCTAGCCTCCACTGGGGGGCAGCCAAGCCCCAAGAAGCCCTTCTGAACCCTTTTGAGGTGGAGAGCTGCCAGCTGGCAGCTACTCAAGGTCCTCCTCCTCCCAATGACCCCCGACGACCCAAGCTCATTCCCGATCAGGGGTCGCCTGCGTGGCGTGAGGTGTGGCATCCAGCACCTCAACCCTCTGTGCCACTGGGCTGGCTGTCCCTAAACCAGAAGTTGCTTACATATATTTCTAAGAAAGGATGAACATGAGTAATAATCCTCCATAATGTGAGGAGGAGAGCCAGCTTCTAATCTCCTGTGCTTCCAGGGCAGATGCCTTTGAATTCTGCCTCTGTGCCAGAATGACCACCCTCAAAACCTTCTTCAGGTATATGGGGGGATAGATTAACCACCATTTGGACTCTGGACTCTGACACAGGGGGCTATGACTTTTTTCAAGATGGTGGCTATGCTGGGCTAGCCACCAGGGAGCAGCAGAGCAGTTTGAGTTTTTAGTTTATATTGTTTATTTGTGCCTGTGCCTCCATCTGATTTTCTGTTTGTTTTATTCATTCATTTTGCAGTTTCATGATTTATTTTATTTTAGTTAGCTTAGCGGTAGCGAGTGAGGGTGCCTAAGTGAGGAAGTTAGAGTAGGTGCATTTTTGGGTGAAGACAGGTTTGGTACAGTCACTAATCTGCTCATTTAATACAGTTAGGTCACGACTCCAGTGTATTAATCTAACACTGGAGCTTATTTTTATCATCTTGAAACAGTGATCCTAAACAGAAGTGAAAGTTTTCTATCTAACTAGGTTGTTTTGAAGTCCAGGTGGATCGAGAAAAGACGAGGCCTGGAGTACGGGCTAAACTGAAGAAGCCGAAGATAAAATCTACCTGTGGAGGAACTATCTAAGAGGGAATCTGGTGTACCGCATGCAGTTGGAAGAACTTTGAGATGGACTGCAACTGGAAACTTTGTCCAGTGTTCTTTCGGCAAAGGACTGAGGAGTCCCTGAGCCGTGGGACCTGTGATTTACTGGGGACTACTTGTCAGCAGTGTGAAGGGTCTCATTCAGGCTATCCAGGTGGGCGATTACTGGGTCCGCTGTAGAGTGGGCCAGTTGTCCCTGCTTTCTCCTATGCTGCCTGGGGTGTGAGCCAGAGGGCTGACACCGACCAGGAGCCGTAGCAGGGGGCAGGGAAATTCCTGGTGTCTGCCTCCCGGGGTAGCGGTGGTGAGGCTCCCCTGTAATCTGCCTAAATTGGTGCTTCTGCTTTGGCCTCTGTTGTCGACTGTGAAGACAGTCACTCACCAGAGGTGCTGAACTAGTGAATATTTGGCATCAGTAAGCCCCCTGGAATCTTTCTTTTGAAGATCAGTAGCCGAAGGTGGTGCATCAGAAGACGACTTTGTTTGCAAGTCATGGTCAGACCTTTTTCTTCTCTCTGTTTTGGACCATTTTTATTCCATGGGCAGTGAGAGTGCCTGCCAGATTGTAAACTTTTTCAGTAATTTTGATGCGTTTTCCCTGTCTACGTGAGAGGTGGCTGGTGAAAGACTGTTCTGGCCATTACCAAAGAGGTGGGAGCTCTCAGTCCATAATCCAAAATGTGGAGAATTTAGTAACTCCTCTATTTGCTGTTTAATATCTTTACATGCTGTCATAACTACTCTGTTATACATTTTATACTGTTAGACTGGGTTTCGAGGGAGGTATTTTTTAGTTTGGGTTGAAGTATTGTTTAATTGTAGGCCAAGTTATTTTTTGTGTGTGGGTGTTGTGGTATCTGATGGTGTGTTTTTTTGTGGTGAATGTAATGTTGGGGGTGACTGGTTGTTTGGGGGTGGTTTTGTTGAGAGAGGATTGCCTGCTGCTGCTGTTTATTGATGTGCTGGGATGGAAATAAGATGGTCAGGCGCTACTCCCCTTCCAGGCTCAGGGACCTCTGCCCTTTTCATTATTCCCCTTGTCTGTAGAGGCATATAGAAGATGTCATGCCTTGGGGATAATCAGGAGAAGGAAGAAGAGGAGGGGGGCTAGGCCTGGTTGGGAAGTGGAGGGGGGTGGGAGGATTGGGGTAGTAGGGACAAGGAGACACCCTGGGGCAAAATGGGACCAGGAAAGGAGTTCTCTCTGTCTGGTTCCCATACCCAAGGGCTCTGCTGAATGCAAGCAGGTGGTGTGGTCTTCCTCAATGGCTTATCCTACTCGGGAGGTGTTATGTAATGCCAGGTCTATTAAAAACAAGACTGCTATTATAGCAGATCTTGTTGGGATATCTGACCTGGCATGTATAACCGAGACCTGGCTGGATGAGAATGCGGGCCCAGCTTTGACCTTAGCAGTTTGCCCCTATTTTATTTATTTCTTTTTGCTGAAAAGGTTTTTTTTGTCTCAGAGGTGTTGCAGTCTCCTTCTCGCATTGAAGACAGGGAGAGTGACAAAGCAGCCACAGCTTCCTTGAATCAAGGAGGTCATTTTATAGACTACACTGAACTGAATTATTACTTTTTGGACCTGTGTAAGTAACTAGTATTGATTCTGTTTTTGGGGTGGACTTTTCTTAGTTTTAACTTTAATTTGCCTGGGAGGAACTGTAGCTGGGAGATATTTGCAGTCAGTTGTGACTAGACCGGTTACTTAGCCTTTGTGAAGTAGGTGTCTGAAAGAAAGGAAGGCACTCCCCAGGGTGGAGGGTAAGAGTTGTAGGTGATTGTTTCTGGACAGCATAGGTTTACTCCCACCCACCTTCCCCTCAGCCCACCCACCCCAAGTGCATAACTTCCTTTATAGCAGGGTCTCTGACATCATTTCCTCAAAACTGCTAACATACACCTGTTCATATCCTTAAAGGCACAGCACACTGAATAGGGGTAAAGACACTCACAAGCTTGCACACACTAAAACAAAAAACAAAAAAGCATCTGTAACAGGAAGGGACACAGACATGTGGGGAGTGGTGCAATGCACTGGCTGTGGAGCAGCAGTCTTCAGGAGACATTCTGGAAACTGTGTTGCTGCCTTGTTGCAGGCACCTCTTTGGTCTGAGGGAGGAGTTGTTCGTCTCCATGCTGACCTGGCAAGGATTAGGAACCTGCTCCCCCACCCAGGGACCACCCAGGCCACCACCACTACCTCAGAGGTTGCCAAGAAAGAGGAGTGGTTGGACCACAGTGAGCTCAGGGAGGGTGAAGGTGGTGGAACAGAGGTGCATCCCTCCAGTTGTGCCTCTCCACAATTCATTCACCACTCTGGTGAAGCATGGTTCCTCTATGGAGGCACCTGCAGTGGAGACCAAGGAGGATGCTGGGAACCTCCACAATGGAGACCCGCAGGAGGGTGGCCCAGGACCCCACAGGGGAAGGAAACAACTCCTGGTGGGGGACTCAGTTGTTAGGGGGTAGAACTGGGGAAGGGAGGAGAAAGGAAGGTAAGCTGCCTGCCAGCGCCCAGGAAGCTTGGAGGACAGAGAACAAATTCCAGGATCCTTGGGGCAGCGGCAAGGTGGAGGGAGCTGGATGTCATTATCCATCTAGGGACAAATGACCTGGCTGAGATTGGGATCAGAGCAGTGCAACAGGAGTTTGTGGAGTTGGGAAGGGGCCTTAGACAAGTAGCACACAATGTAACTTTCTCGGAAGTGCTACCTGTCTGTGGCATGGATGAGGCTAGGGCACTCCTCACCATGGGATTCAATGACTGGTTGAAAAGCTGGCGCAGAGCTCAGGGATTTGGCTTCATTGGGTACTGGGGCTCCAACTGGAGGGATGCAGGCCTATACAGGCGCGATGGTCTGCATCTGTCCTGGAGGGGAACTAGGATACTAGGTGATAGGTTTAAATGCTTCAGTGGCAAGCATTTAAACTAGCCAAGGGGGGAGGCACTGAAGAGAAGAACGGAAATCCTAGCCCTCCCCCCCAAAATCAGAGTAATTAGTGAGGTAAACACCAAAATAGAGCAGTCGATAGGGAGAAGGGCAGGGGTAAATGGAGAAAAAGACAAAGGCAGTAGGGACAGAGATGGGGCAAAAAGAAATAAAGCCATAAAAAAATGGAGGGTAATAAGTACCAATGCCCGTAGTCTAGGTAAAAAGCTCCCTGAAATGATGGCCTTGATGGAAGAGGGATGCCTGGATATTGTGGCAGTCACAGAAACATGGTACACAGAAAACCATGACTGGGATGTCAACATACCAGGGTACACAATCTACAGGAGGGACAGGGAGGGAAGAAGAGGAGAAAGAGTAGCTCTCTATGTGAGGGAAGGGATAAAAGCAACAGAACTAAAGGGTAAACAGGGAGGAGAGGAGGCACTGTGGGTCACCCTGGAGACTAGAAATGGCTCCACAATCCACATAGGGGTTGTATATAGACCCCCGTCTCAGGGGGAGGAAATGGACAAGGAAATGATAAAAGGCATCCTTGGGATGGCAGAGAAAGGGCAGATATTGCTGATGGGGGACCTGAATATGCCAGATATTGATTGGAGCACCTTTGCTGCAACCAAATCCAAGAGTAGGGCCATTCTCGATGCCCTACGGGGGGCATGCCTCAGACAGCTAGTTTTGGAACCCACTCGAGAGAGAGAGCAATCTTAGGCCTGGTACTCTCAAATGGGGATAGAGAGAGGATCTCTGATCTTGAAGTGGGTAGCCATCTGGGAATAAGCGATCACCAAACAGTGTGGTTCACGATAAACTTAGCTGTAGAGTCAAGCCACACAAAAGTGAAGGTACTGGACTTCAGGAGGGCTGATTTTGTCAAAATGGGAGAGTGCCTCAGAAAAGCACTAGCAAAGAGGCAAGAAGGTGGGGTGGAGCAACAATGGGGAAACATCAAAACCTCCATCACAGAGGTAACAAGTCTTTGTGTGAAGCAAATAAACAAATCAAAATTAAAGAAAAAACCACTATGGTTCTCAAAAGAAGTGGCGGGGAAGGTAAGGGAAAATAAGATAGCATTCAGGAAGTATAAGGAAATGCAGAAGGAGCAGGACAGAGAACTGTACCAGTTAAAGCAGAAGGAAGTGGGTAAGGCAGTCAGAATAGCAAAGGCCCAAACCGAGTAAAAGATAGCTAACTCAGTTAAGAAGGGGGATAAAACCTTTTATAGGTACATTAGGGAACAAAGAAAGACTAAGGCATGGATACTGAGGCTGAACAAAGAGGAAGGTGGTTGGGCAGAGAGCGACAGTGAAAAAGCAGAGATACTGATGAATACTTCTGCTCAGTATTCACAATGGAAAAGCAAGGGGAAATACCTAATCCAGTCAATAGAAGCACTCTGGATAGAGGGGTTGATATTAGTCCTTTCACAGAAGAAAGAGTTCTGAAAGAACTCTTAAAACTGAAGGTGGATAAAGCAATCGGGCTTGATGGGATTCACCCCAGAATTTTAAAAGAACTAAGGGAAGAACTAGTAACACCACTGACTACCCTTTTTTAATAAATCATGGGAGAATGGGGTGGTACCTGAGGACTGGAGGAGGGTGGATGTGATTCCTCTTCACAAAAGTGGGAGCAAGACAGAGGCAGGAAACTACAGACCTGTCAGTTTGACCTCAGTGCTAGGGAAAATGATGAAATCACTTCTGAAGGAAAGAATTGTTGAGTACCTAGAGACCAGTGGGGCACAGGACCCAAGGCAGCATGGATTCACAGTGGGAAGGTCGTGTCAGACAAATCTAATTGATTTCTTTGACTGGGTGACCAAAGCAGTAGACTAGGGGAGGCGCTGTGGACATGGCCTACCTAGACTTTAGCAAGGCATTTGACATAGTCCCACACAAAAGATTAATAAACAAATTAGCCAGCCTGGGAGTGGGTCCTAGGGTGGTAGCCTGGGTAAAACACTGGTTGGACAACGGGACACAGCGGGTAATAGTAAATGAAGTCCACAGTGAAGAAAGGAGGGTTACTAGTGGGATACCGTAGGGTTCAGTACTGGGGCCGGTCCTTTTTAATGTCTTTATAAGTGACATTTTATTTATTTTATTTTTTATTTAGTTTTTGTTGACTGGGTAAGTGCACTAGACAAATCCTGCCTATTTTCAGGCACGACCTGGGGAAGGGGGATACAGATGAATGCCAGCTGACCTTGAACCAGATTAAGCTGTTGGTGGTATTTTTAGTGAATGAGGGAAATTTGGCCAGGACACCGGGGAAATTCCCCTACTCTTGGGTAGGGGGACCTCTGGTCTGCTGGATGGAGGACTCAGTGAGTGCTGTGTTTGAGTCGGTGGAAGTCATGGGGCACAACTTGGCTCTGCTGTCAGCGGCAGTTCTCGTTTCTACATCAGTACTTTCGGAGACGACTTGTGTGAATTCTGCAATAGGAGAACAGTTTGGACGCTTGCCTAACCCAGAGTTTCATTTATCGAAGGAAAAGCATCCACTACCTGTGTTGTTTGACATGGAACCAAAGTTACTGACTCCTGATGGTGTTTCCAGTGTTCTTCCCCCTGATACTTCCTATATGGGGGCTGAGACTACTTTCGCGGCATCAGAGCCACTTCTGGGAGATTTACAGACAGTTTTACCGAAAGACAGTGCGGTTTCCACGTCGCAAGTTGTCCGTAGTCGATTTGGACTTGCTCCTTTAGATAATACATCGGAGACTACCTGGACTGCATCGGAAGCGCTTGAATGCACTGGATGGACTTGAACGGCATCTGGCACGTGGACGCTGGACTTATCCTGGGACGAAAGAGAACACGGGGTTTTGTGTTCCCTGAACAGGCCTGCAATATCCTTCATGAGCTCCAACAAGGTACCCTCTTCATGGGGACTTTTGTCAACTGCCCAAGTACTCTCTGTTTCCCACAAAAAGGACTGGGGGGATATTGTTGAAACTAAACTATCTGAAGATGATTTACAGTGTCTTAAACCAGAGGGCGTTATTCATTCTACTGGGGAAGTGGAAGGTTTTAGGGTGGAGAATAGGGGATGTGTTATGGAAGGGCGCTCTACTACTGCTTTGCCCTCGAAGATTAATCTTCCACATGATACAGCTACTCTAGGTAGAGCTGATAGTAGTAGAGAGATGACTCCCCTACCTACTTCAGTTTCATCTGTATTGGAGACGGCTTCCCTCAGTGTAACCTCACAGGAGGGTACTTTAGGCTCTGCCTCATTGTCACAGCCGACTGAGTCTGTCTCAACAGGCGCTGTTCGACAACCCCCTCTTTTAGATGACCCAGGAGAGGGACCTTCATGTGTTCCTAGGGCCCCTGGTAGAGAACCTGTTCTTTCTGATTTATTTAAAAATAGGTTGGAACAGGCCCCCAGACGTAATGCTGTCCGCATACTTTATAGGGGAGGTCTCAGTGAATTTCCTGATAGATATTATGTTGCTAGAACTTTACTTAAGGGTTCTATGCATTTTCAAGCATCAGACATATATGCTTTAATACATATTTCTGGGGATGAAACTATCAATATTAGTTTTAAAACTAATATAGGTTTGGACAAATTTTGGCATAAATATAGTACTCTGAAACAGACCCCATTATGGACGCCTTTTTTTGTTATACCACTGACAAAACCGGCAGTGCAAAATGTTACTATCATGTTTCGTAATGAAGGGGTTAGCATCAGTGACATCTAACATTGGTTACAGAATAGATGTACTGTCTTATCCCCACCTGAAACTATTATTGACTCTGAAGGTCTGTGGACTGGGGGTTGGAAGTTCAGAGTTAAACTTTTTCAAGTTAACTCTGACGTGCTACATCTTCCGAATAGCTTTTTTCTTGGCAAGGATAGGGGTGTTTGCTTTTATGGTGGACAGCCTAGGGTCTGCTACAAATGTGGTGCTCATACCCATTTGAGTAGCACTTGTGATCTATTGAAATGCAATCTTTATGGAGGTTATGGTCACCCTAGTATGAATTGTGACAATGTTTTTCAATGCAACCTCTGTGATGAAAAGGGACATGCTTATCACCAGTGTTCCTGGGCTAGTAGAAACAGAACTGAGGGTTGAAATTCGGACACTTTAGTGCAGAAAGCACAGGACAAGTTGATCCAGAAACAAGAAGTTCATGTTCCTTCTGCTGACCCCTTCCCCCCGACTACTTCACGGCAAATTGCAGTTTCGGTGGTTCCTATTACTGAAACCTCACAGAATCCAGATAAGCCCATGGTAGATATGGAGAGTTTTTCACACTCTAGAAGGGTGACTAGGGCTACAGCTAGAAAATTGCAAAAGGTCTGTGACATACCAACTTCTAATGCTTTTGACTTATTGCGGGGGGGGGGGCACAGATGGGGATTCAGAGGCTTCTGTCTTGCCTTCTGACATGGATGTCCCAGGCATCAGACCTCAGGATGTAGCATGTAAAATTAAAGAAAAAAGGGGGTAAAAAACGTAAGAATCTGACTGCTACGGATGGGAGTGGCTGATTTCTTTTTAGGCCCTGGGTCACCTACAGATTTCGTCCTTCAATATCTGTAGTCTTCGGAACTACAAAGAACAGACTGCCTTCTTTCATTTAGCAGCTTCGTTACATACTGACATTATCTTATTGCAAGAGATGAGACTGAAGTCCATTTTTGAAATTAGGCAGGCTCAACAGAGTTGGGTCTGGGGACCTTCCTACTGGACGTTTGGTGATGAAGTGGCGGATGGTGTAGCTATCTTGTTTAAATCTATAGCCTTTTCAATTGCATGAATCATAGATATTCTTCCAGGTAGAGCCTTAATACTAGATTGTACATTCCAGGACCTTTTTCTTCGTATAATAAACATCTACTCTCCACAATCAAAAGCTGCTAGAATTAGTTTATTTGATTTAATTAAACCCTTTCTTTGTACATGGAAACATATTGTGTGGGGAGGAGATTTTAATTGTACTGTGGACATTTCTTGTAGGACAGCAGTTGGTAAAAAAGTGTGTTGTGACTCTCTTGCCTTGAAAACTTTAATCAAGGACGCTGGACTAACTGATGCTTATCGAGCCCTGAGATCTGACGCTGGGACTACATATCATAGATCTATTTACAATACTAGAATATATTATCTTTTTCCTGTAAGTATTGCATTCCGCTTCAAGTTCTTATACAGCCTAGTGAAGTCTCCGATCATCATTTGCTAACGGGGACCTTTTCTTTCGGTTCTGCTCCCACTGTTTTTTTATCACAGACCTCTTTGTGGAGACTCAATAATTCTCTACTTTCACACCTACCTATAATGTCACAAGTTCGGACACTTTTTCGAGCAAGGATATCTGTTCTTTGTTTCTATGATTCCATTTGGCATTGGTGGAGGGATACGAAACTTGAACTAAGATCCTTTTTCATGAAGCAGGGAACACGTAGAGCTAGGGATAAGTACATTAAATATTTAGGATATAGAGATCAGTTATATAAGCTTTTGTCGTACTCAGCTTCCTCTCCCATAGATTATACACCTCAGATTAAAGAACTACGGAACTGCATGTTTTCTCATCAATATGACAGGGCACACACTTTAGAGTTAATGATGAGATCTGGTACTTTGAATTCCCCATCTGCGAACCCCTTTTTAACCTGTAAAGAACGGTTACACGCTACAGTGATGACTGGACTATATAATTCTGCTGGTGTTATAGACTCATCCATCACAGGTATACATTCTATTACAAAGTCACATTTACAAGTTCAGTTCGGTACTACCCCTATTCTTGAGAAATTGTTATTAGATGTTTTTACAGCACCTGTCCCTCAGGTATCTACACATAGCGCTTTAGACTCTGTGTCCCTGATTACTCAGGAGGAAGTTACTCTTGCCATTTCCCAACTTAAATTGGGGGTGGCCCCAGGTTCAGATGGCCTTACCCATGAATTTTATAGAACATTTACTACAGATTTGTCGGAAGTTCTGGCGAGGGTATATAATGGTGTGCTACAGGAAACAGGCGGGGTCCCAGATTTTGGTTTATTGATCCTGAAATTTATCTATAAAAAGGGAGATAAATGTTTCCTGGATAATTGGAGACCGCTATATCTCCTTAATACAGATGATAAGATTTTAGCTAAGATTCTCAGTGGTAGACTACAGAAGACGGCACAAGACGTAATAAATGTCTCACAGTCTTGTGCCATTCCTGGCCAAACTATTCAATCTAATCTCTTCCTATTAAGAGAGATCTTTGAGGCTAAACAGACACATCAGCATACTGGTTTTGTTGTATCCTTAGATCAAGTGAAGGCATTTGACAAGGTACATCATGCTTTCCTATTCCAAGTTATGAAATTGTATGGTATCCCTACCCGTGTTTTTAACCTGGCTTACACATTTATTTTCCATTGCTAGATTTACACCTCTGATTAATGATTATTTGGGGGATCCTCTCCCTCAGAATGTTGGGATCAGACAGGGTTATCTGTTAAGCCCATTATTATATACATTTATTTTGGACCCTATCATTAGATAAATTAAATGGGTCGCTCAGATTATTGGTTTAGCTCTGTGTTCTACTTTGTGTCCTGAAAAAATATCTGCATATGCAGATGATGTAGTACTGTTTGTACAGAATAAAGATTTAGGAGATAGAGCGATTTGGATTTTTCAGGACTTTTGTGCAGTTTCGGGGGGGGGGACTCTAAACTTACAGAAAAGCATTTCTATTCCTTTGGATACAGATTCCATAGCTATCTCAGAGGTGGGAGGTATTAAGACGAGCACTGACCAGCAAAAAAATTTTAGGGGTGTGGTTTAATGTTTCAGATGTGGCAACGTTTAATTGGGAAAAACGTCTGGTTATTAGTGAAGATAAGGTACGAATCTGGAAAACATGGAAATTGGGGAAACGAAAAAGGGTCCTGATAGTTAAGAAGTTTTTGCTCCCTATTTTTTTGTATTTAAGTTATGTTTATGCCCCCCCCAACAGTTGGAGACACGAATTTTTAGTGTTTTCTTTCAAATGATATGGGGTAGTCGTCTCAACCCTATTAAAAGAGATGTCACATATCTACCTATTAAGAGAGGGGGGCCTTGGGATGATTAATCCTATTGCTTTTTTTCTTTCCTTTTTTCTTTATAATATATTTAGCAGTGTACGGTATATGACACACAATTGGGACAGGTGGGTAAGCAGTGCTATACAGACAGTTATGGATAAATGGGATACTTTACCTTCCAAACATTCACGACATCTTCATATTCCTTCTTATGCGACTGATGGTTTTCGAAGGCTGAGACACTGGAAATTGCAAAAGTCATCTGTCCTATATCTCACTAGAAAACAGCTTTACCAAACGTGTCTAGATATTACAAAACCATTACTTCTTTTTCTGGAATGTACCCCTTCACATATGCAGTTTGCCTTACAGCTTCTTCTTGATAAAAGGATTCCGCAACATATGTGGGATGTTACCTGGTTGTGTTGCCTCAGCAGACTGAATGTACGCGGTAATTTGAAACACAAATCTTTCCGGGATAGGTTTTGTCCTAAACCATCATGTATTCAGATCGAAGAAACAATGTCACACTTCCTTTTTGAATGTGAGGATACTCGTTTATTTTGGAAAACTTTGGCATTTAAATGTCAATGGCCCTTTTTAAGTAGGATTACATATCAGACCTTGATATTGGGTGATTTTACTGGAAGTTGGGGTAAATTTCATATAAGTACTTTGAGAGTTATTTTTTCTATGTGTAAATATTATCTGTGGCAAGCAAGATGTCAATATGTTTTACAACAAATTCAAACCTCTCCTCAAAATGTTATATTGACAATTGAAACAGCGCACTCAAAGATTATGGAATTGGAGCACTGAAATCTATCATTGGAACATTTTCAGTTGTTATGGAAACATATTACTTTTCTACCCTAGATTCCTGGGAGGAACACTGTTTATTTGAATGTGTTATTTTCTGTATGCTATGTTGTGGATTCATTTTTTGTATCCTGTTGATAGATTACTTTTCTTGATACCCCTGTTACATTTTTTTTTGTTGTTTGCATACATGATGTTGTGTTTTCCTTTCTTAATAAAAATTCCCCTACTCTTTTCGATAAGTTCCATGGGATCTTTAACATCCACCTGAACTACCACCAGTCCAGGCAGATGGAACCTCGGTTTAACGTCTCATCCGAAAGACGGCACCTCAGAAGTGCAGCACCCCTCTCATGCTGCACTACAGTGTCAGTACTGGGATATTAACCCAAGTGCCAGATGTGGGAACTGAACCCACAGCCCCCTGATCTCCCGGCCTCAGAGGTGAATGTGCTACCTACTGAGCCACTGACACTGCTGATAGGACATTGCAGAGGGACTGGAAGGGAAAGTATATCTCTTTGCAGATGACACAAAGATCTGCAACAGGGTTGATACACAAGGTGGGGTGGAAAGGATGAAAAGGGACTTGGCAAGGTTGGAGGAATGGTCAAATGTATGGCAGCTTAGATTCAATGCAAAAAAGTGCAAAGCAATGCACCTGGGAAACAAAAACCCAGGGGAAGAGTACACAATGGGGGGTGAAATACTGACAACAACAAAAATGGAAAGGACCTGGGGTAGTCATATCAGATGACCTAAAGGTGGGCCAGCAATGTGAGAAGGCAGTAAGGAGGGCTGGGGGACACTGGGATGCATAGGAGGCATCACCTGTAGAAAACAGGAAGTTGTTGGCCCTCTGTACAGGCAGTTGGTAAGACCACATCTGGAGTACTGTGTACAGTTCTGGAGACCCCATCTCTGCAAAGACATAGACAGGGTGGAAGCTGTCCAGAGGAGGGCATCCAAAATGATGCAGGGTCTGCATCAGAAGACATATGAAGAAAGACTAAAGGAACTAAAGATGTATAGCCTCGAGGAAAGGAGGGAGAGGGGGGACATGATAGAAACTTTCAAATACCTCAAGGGAATCAACAAAGTCCAAGAGGGTAGCATCTTTCAGAAAAAGAGATGTGCAAAAACAAGGGGCACAATTTGAAGATAGAGAGGGGACGGCTCAGAGGTAATGTGAGGAAGTATTTCTTCACAGAGAGGGTTGTGGATACATGGAACAGCCTTCCTGAGGAGGTCATAAAAGTCAAAAACAGTGGGGGAATTCAAGAATGCATGGGACAGACATAAGGCAATTCTAGTGGGGGGGTAGGAGGAAGTGGGCTGTTGGTTAACTAGGATCTGCAGCTTATCCGTTAGGTAGGAAAATGGGCAGACTAGGTGGGCCAAGTGGTCCTTATCTGCCGTCAAATTCTATGTTTCCGGATGGGTACTCTGTGATACACTGCTTGAGGATGGATCATAGGGGTGGGGTGTAGCCATTTGTTTTAGATCAGAACTGGGCCATATGGATGTGCCAGTGGGGTCCTCCAGATATTTTGAGAGTATCATGGATGCTGGTTTGGGGTGTAGGATATTGCTCATCTACCATCCACCTGGAGATGGGAAAGAATTCCTGCAGGCAGTTGAGGACTTCATTGTTGATGTGGTATTGGGATCCCCCAGATGGTTAGTTCTGGGGGATTTCAATGCCTGGGTCAACAATGAACTCTCGCATTTTAGTCATGACTTCCTCCAACTGATGACTTTGTTGGGCCTCACACAGGTTGTTACTTCCATGACCCACATTTGTGATCACTCATTGGACCTGGTGTTCCTCCTGGGGATGGAGATCTCCAACTTGGTGGTGGAACCCGTCAGGTGGTCTGACCATCACACCATAGGGTTTAGTTTTGTGGCTCCCCCAATAGGTCTGCCCCTACAGAGATGGTCTGGTACCGGCCTTTGCAGGGCGTGACCCCAGAGGGCCTAATGGCAAGGCTGGACCTATCAAGTTTGTTGAGTGAATGCATGGATCCAGGGGATCTAGTACTCGCCTATAACAAGGTGGTGACAGAGGCTCTGGATTCAGGCCCATTGCTCCTGTTCGTGTTCACCCTGTTACTCTTTGCCCATGGTCCCTATGGTTTGATGGGACCCTGAGGGAGTTGAGGAGAGTGGGTCAAAGGCTAGAGAGGGTCTGGCAGAAATTGGGCCTGGAGATTGACAAGCTTAGATTGATAGACCATTATACAGTCTATCAATCGACAGTCACCCGTAAAAAGGCAGAATTCCTGTCTAGGGAGATTGCCGCTATGCAAAATTGACCAGCTCAGCTCTTCCAGACTGTTAACAGATTGTGCAATCCAATCTGCCTTCAGCCTGGGTAGCTTTTTCACAAGAAATGTGTGATGAGTTTGCTTGATTTTTCACAGATAAGGTTGCCACCATCAGGGCCAGCATTGACCCAGCCCCCTGGGGTTCACATGAGATCATGAACACCCGGTTTGCTTGGTTTGACTTTGACCTGCTGGAATTTATGGACATCGTGAGGATTGTCCAGACTGTGAGACCAACCAGCTGTAGTTTGGACCCGGGCCCAATGTGACTCCTTGTGGGCTGCGTTGATGAAATCGGCCCAGTCTTGGCCGAGATAGTCTGGAGTTCATTGGAGAGGGGATTCTTCCCTGATCCCCTAAAGAAGGTGGTCATGTGACCGCTCCTGAAAAAGCCTTCCCTTGATCCAGACTGTCTGGCCAACTACAGACCTGTCTCTAACCTGCCTTTTGTGGGCAAGGTTATTGAGAAGGTGGTTGTGTTACAACTGGATGATCACAGCACCGAGACGGCCCTTGTTCGGGTACTAATTGATCTCCTAATAGCGAGAGATCAGAGGACTCATTCCATCTCGGTCCTCCTTGATCTCTCTGCAGCATTTGACACTGCAGACCATGGTGCTATTGGAGCAACTGCATTTCATCTGTGGACTGTTGGGAACAGTTCTCAGGTGGTTTCGATCATTCCCCGAGGGTAGGACGTAGAGAGTGGTCACCGGGACTTATTCCTCTGATGCTCTCCCCCTATCCTGTAGGGTGCTGCAGGGCTTCATTCTGTCACCCATGTTGTTTGCAGTGTACATGCTGCCGTTGGGAGATATTATTAGGCGGTACAGTCTGAGTTTTCACTGCTATGCAGATCACAGTCAGCTATACATGTCCTTTGTGCCCGAGCAAGATGATGCCTTCTCGGCTTTGGCTTGGGGGAGTTCAGCTGACCACCTCAGATCGGGTGCGTAATCTGGACATTATTTTTGATGACAGTCTGGCCCTGAAATTGCAGGTGTTGGCTGTTGTCAAGATCTTGTTTTACCACCTGAGGAATATTGCCCGGGTGAAACTCCTGGTTCCCCTGATGATCTTCCAACTTTGGTCCACGCCTTTGTGACCTCTCATCTTGACTCCTGCAGTGCCCTGTACCTAGGGCTACTGGGGGTTGATATCCACCGCTTGCAGCTAGTGCAGAATGTGGCGGCTAGGTTTGTGACTGGTACCTCTAGGACCAGCCACATTACGCCTGTGCTCTGCGGACTGCACTAGCTGCCAGTACAGTGAAGGATCACCTTCAAGGTCGGCTTGTTGACCTATAAAGCCCTACATGAACAGAGACCCTGCTACCTGCAAGATCTCCTTCACCCCTACTGCCCCTCCAGGCCACTCCGCTCCACTGACGAGGGATTGCTAGAGATTCCCAGGGTGCGCTTGAAGACATCCGTGGCCCTGTCCTTTGCATTTGCAGCCCCGACCCTGTGGAATTCTCCACCTTGTCGGGTGAGAGAGTGCCTGACTGTCCAGAGTTTTAAATCATCCCTTAAGACATATTTATTTAGCCTAGCATTCCTGAATGATATTACATGATGGGAGAATTTGATTATGTAGTCTAACTGTAGATTATAAATGAATGATTTTATGTATTTTTAGTGTAATTGATTTTAAGGTTGTTATGTTTACTTATGTATATGTGCAGCGCCTTGATCTGCTGGAAAGGCGCTTGTATAAATAAAGTTGTACTGTACTGTTGTATTATCATTGAACGCATCTTTTGTAAATTATCCAGGGAGGACATCTGTCAAGACAAGACAGTCCAACTGGAGACTCTACAGTGAGTTTACCCTTTGGGTCTTTCACCAAGTCCTTCTCACTATGACCCTTTTTAACATTTGGCTCAGCAAGCAGTTTTGTCGTTGGATCTTTCAGCAGGTTCTTGTCCTGTGAGATTTCTTATTAGCAGGGCAACTGAGAGATTTTATACTCTTCTCAGCTGATATCTTCTCTTTTTCTGTAACATACTTACTGGTTGTAGAATGAGAATTTTTAGACTGCAGGTTTTCTATTTTATCTTTATTTTCACTGGAGAACACTCTGGTGCAGACAGAGAGAGCCTCTTACTTCCCACCACTGTTTTCATCCTCACATTTCCACTGGAGGGCTGTTCCATGAATCCACCACTCTCTCTGTGAAGAAGTACTTCCTCACATCTCTCCTTAATCTACCACCCTCCAGCTTCACAGCATGTCCCCTTGCTCGTGAGCTCCTTTTTTTCTGAAAATTACTTCCCTCCTGTACCTTATTATCTCTGTGAGGCATTCAAAGGTCTCTATCATATCCACCCTCTCCCTCCTTTCTTCCAAGATGTACATACTGAGGTCCTTTAGTCTCTTGTCATAGGGCTGTTGGTGTAGACCCTGCACAATTTAGTTGCCCCCCTCTGGACTGCCTCCACTTTATGTCCTTCTGGACATGTCTCCAGAACTGGACCCAATACTTAAGGTGGGCTCTTAACCAGTGATCTATACAGGGGCAACACCACCTCCCTCTTTCTGCTTGTGTTACCCCTCCCTATGCACCCCAGCATCCCACTAACCCTCCAAATTGCCTTGTCACACTGCCTGGTCACCTTTACATCATCCAATATGATTACTTCAAGGTCTCTTTCTTGCTTGGTTGTCGTCTCTACCACTCCACCCATTTTGTACTCTGCCCACTGGTTCCTGTGCCCTAAATGCATTATTTTGTACTTTTTCACATTGAAACCCAGCTGCCATATCCTTGACCACTCTTGAGTTTTCTCAGGGCTCTGCTCATCCTTTCCACCCCCCTGAAGTGTCCACCCTGTTGCAGATTTTGGTGTCATCTGCAAAGAGGCAGACCTTCCTTTCCAGCTGCTCTGCAGTGCCACTTATAAAGACATTGAAGAGGACTGGTCCCAGCACTGATCCTTGAGGTGCTCCACTGGTCACTCTCCCTTTCTCAGAGTGAACTCAGTTCACCACTGCCCACTTTCACCTGTTCCCTAACCAATGTTTACCCACTTTACCACCTTTGGACTCACTCCTAAGCTACCCAGCTTGCTTACTAGTCTCATATGTGGAATGATGTCGAAAGCCTAGCTGAAACCTAGGTAAGCTACGTCCACTGCTCCACCCTGATCTAATTTGTTGGTCACCCAGTCAAAGAAATCTATCAGATTCATTTGACATGTCCTCCCCCCATAAATCCATGCTGCCTCAGGTCTTCTAACCTGCCGGATTCAATATAGTCCATAATTCTTTCCTTCAGCAGTGTTTCCATTAACTTTCCCATCACCAGTGTCAAGCTGACTGGCCTATAATTGCCAGCCTCCTTCCTGCTACCACTTTTGTGAAATGGAACTATATTTGCCCTCCTCCAGTCCTCCAGAACCACTCCTGTTTCCAGTGAACTTTTAAACATGACTGTCAGAGGTGCAGCTAGTACCTCCCTGAGTTCCCTCAATATCCTTGGGTGCACCCTGCCTGGCCCCATTGCTTTTTCCACTTTTAGATTAGTAGGTTCCTTTATGACTCTTTCCTCTGAAAAAGGACTAGTGTCCACCTCCCCCACCCTCCAAAGCTCCTGTTGCTTTTTTGTGGTCCCTCCCTTTCTCTTTCTTATGTGAACACTGAGCAGAAGTACTTGTTCAGTAAGTCTGCTTTTTCCTGGTCCCCCTCTGCACAGTTCTCCCCCTTCCTGTTTTAACCTTACAATCCCTCCCCTGGTCTTCTTCTTTTCGCTTACACACCTAAAAAATGTCTTGTGCCCTTTTGTTACCACCTGGGCTATTCTCTCCTCAGCTTGCACCTTTGCTCCTTGCTGCTTTACATCCTCTGACTAACCCATTGACATCAGATCTTCTTTTCTGCTGGAAGGGGACAGGTCTCCTCCTTTGTAGCTCTGCAGCATTTGTGGAATCCAGTTTTCAATGTGCTAAATCTTTTCAACTTTTGCAATTGTCTTTTGTTTCAAAGTGTCTCTCTCAAATAGGGAGCAAAAGGGGAGGAGGTATCCTGATTTACCACAGGGCCCACCTCAACGTATCCCTTATAAACCACACCTCCGTGCTGCTGTCAACCTGTGAGCTCCTCCACACCATGCTGCTGCTTGGCAACACCAAGAAACTGCACATGGTATGCTCCTACAACCCACCTAAGGGCGGGCTGCAGGGCCTCTCCCATCTCCTGGATACTGTCTGTCCCAGTACCGGGGTAAATGAACTCCTTATCTTGGGGGACATTAACCTAAACTGGGATGGGGAAAATGTCAAGCAGTTTGAGGCCCTGCTTGCCACCAAATCCCTAACACAACTGGTAAGGGGAGCCCACCCGTCAAAAGGCAAATGGCACTTCCTGCTCCCTCTTGGACTGGATTATGTCAAACCGTCCCGAGAGGATCTCCTCAGTAGGGGCCCTACCCGACGCCATATCGGACCACTCTCCGGTTCTGTGTATATGGAATATCCCTCCCTAAGGTTCCCCACAAAATCATCCAGGTTGAAACTTTGCCAGATTAAGCCTGACCTGTTCTTGGAGGAACTCAGGCTTACGGACTGGTCAACAGTCTACAGAGCACTGGATCCCTCATCGACGCCCTTGTTCCACAACATCTTTGTGGATCTACAAGATAGGCATGCCCTATCACTAGGCGTAGGGTCAGTGGGACAGCCACCCAGTGGCTGAAGGAGGTCTCCTCCCACATGCGGCGAGAGACAAATGCTGGCATCAGGTAAAGCGCTCACCACGACACTGCCCTGTTGCAGCAATACAGAAAACTCAGAAATGAATGCAAGAAAATGATCAGGGGCAAAAGCGACTTCTGCAAGGCCGCCCTTCTCAGCTCTGCTAAAGACCCCAGGCGTTCTGGAGAACCATCCAATCACTGGTTGGCGGTCGCTCCTACTCAGGGTCACTGACATGCTCATCAAGGAGTCTCCTGCAACAATCCTCACGTGATTACTAGCTCTAAACTCTCATTTCACAGACCTCCTTCTGCTCTCCGCTAAAGGTCCTCAGCCCAAAGCTCAAACTGCCCTGCCTCCCTGTCCCAATGGGAGTCTGGTCGACCCGCCTCCATTTTACCTAAGGGCGGTATCGTAAGCAGTGCGGCCTCTCCTTCTTGATCTCTCCCAGAATGCTAGCCCTGGTCCTGATGATCTGGAGCCAAAGCTTCTCAAACTAGGTGCTCCCTTATAGCCTCCCGGTGGCCCATTTTCAACCTATCCCTTACCCAGGGACTGATCCCGGATATCTGGAAGGTTGCCAAGGTCGTCCTGTCCTAAGCAGGGAACCCCAAAATCCTGGACAACTACCGTCCCATAGCTATCCTCTCTGCTGTCAGCAAGCTCCTGGAAAAGGTGGTGCCAAACAAATCTCAGAGTATATCCACTCCCATGTTCTGCTGACCCCGCCACACAGCTTTCGTAAAGGGCACTGTCACTTCCACAGCTCTCATCTCAGTCTCTTCCAGCATCAGAGCTGCTATGGATCGGGAAAACTCTCCAGGTGTGGTATCTATTGATTTATCCAAAGGCGTTCATTCTCGTTGACCACGACCTGTTTACCCTGCAGATGGGGTCCCTTAGTTTGTCCCCACGCCCTAAACTGGGTCTCTGACTACCTATATGGCAGAAAACAACTAACTAAATTCAATAAAGTCCTCTCTGCCCCGACTGTCACCTCTGGTGTCCTTCAGGGCTCGATGCTGGGTCCCTACTCTTTTCCTGTTCATCAACAATCTCCCTGATGTGGTCTCCAGCTGCCGTGTCATCATGTATCACGGATGACCTGGTTCTCCTGGCCCTCCTGTGATACAGCCACACTAAACCGTCACTTATCTGAAGACCTCTGGAACATCCAGGCATGGCTCTCAACCATAAATTGGTCCTAAATCAAACAAAACCCAGGCTATGCTCTTCGTCTTCCCAAAATACAAGCCTCTTCAACTCCCTACATATCAACCACGAAGATGGCTCCCCTCTCCCTACCGTGACCTCCTCAAATATCTTGGGTGATGCTTGATCCCCAATTGGACCTTGGTAGTCATATCCATAATGCCTGCAGTGGGGTAAACCGCAAACTGGGGATGGCCTACAGGGCTCGGGTACAACCTCACTCCAGCGGCTCGCTTAGCTCTTGCCAGAGGTACTACTTCCCTCCCTCAGCCTCTGGCTCCTCATATTTGCTCATACTTCTAAGACCCTCCTAAGCAAGTGGAGCTGGCGTACAACAACATCTGTCGTTTGCCCTGGCGCCCCCGCCTCACCCATCACTCTTGAGCCTCTGAAAAGCTTGGCTGGCTATCCCCTCAATCACCTTAACTTTAGCACTGGGTGCTTCGTGAGTAAAGTACTTAGCTCCGGCATCCCTCCGGAACTGGCCTGGTTTCTTGCTCCCAGGACCTCTCCCCTACCTGTTTAGATCCCAAGGCCCCCAGCCTACTAAGTGTATCTACTTCCCGCACCAACATGGGGACCGAGTTTTGCTGTCCATGGCCCCAGGCTCTGGAACTCCTTTCCTGAAAGAGTCCATGCTGCCTCCTCTCACAAGAGTTTCTGGACCTCCTGTGGGATCATCTAAGGTGGCTTCCGTGTAATGTCCTAAGCCTCCTTAGCCTCCCGGTGTCCACTGGTGCTGGCTTCTTCTCTCCTGCTCTGGCGTCACCACTCTTGCGCTATGTCCTCGTCCAGATCCCCCCTCCCTTGCTTGACTGACGCTATGATGTTACTATGCTCATAATCCTCACCAACCCTGTTGGTCATTGAATTTATCTCTAACTTATACCTTGCCCCAGCACTGTATCTGGGTGTACCTTCCACATAAATGTAAAAACTGTAAAAACTGTCTTTTCTCCTGTTATTGTACCTGAATGTATTCGTCTGAACCAATTACTGTATCAATATACCTGTTGTACCCTTTTGTACTCTCCCAGGTCGTTCCTGAAAATAGGCATAAAACTTGTCTAGTGTACTTACCTGGTAAACAAAAACTAAATAAATAAATAAAATAAATCTTCCAATTCTGTTTCATGGACAATTGCAGAATGGACCGACTGAAACCTGGTTTTAAGCAGTGCATTCGATGCAAGCAGAAGATGTTGGCTACAGACCTGCAAGACACAAGCCTCTATTGCCTTAAGGTGGACCATGACATTGGTGGGTGCCTGTGTTGCCAGGCTATGCATCCTTCGTTGCTACGGGAAAGAAAGGCACCCTTTTTCCAAGGTAGGTTTCTGGAGCGTGAGAAGGCCTTGACGGCCACCAGCTAAGCAGCTCAGTTGGTGGCCATGAAGAGGCAGGGAAGGGCTCCTCAAGGGCCTTGGAGGTGGTCCCATCTGGGCCTGCCATGTGTGGACCTTTTATAGACTTCCCAGAATTCCTTGAAATATATTGGTCCTTCAGATCTTTGGTGAGAGCCCTCCCTATCAGAAGAAACATAAGAAGTGCCATCGGTCAGAGAAGCAATGCTCACGCTTTTCCTACTGCCTCAATTCACTCAACTGGTCAACTTTTGTTGAGCTTCCAGTCAAAGGGCAGGTCGAGGTTTCCACAGTGACCTGATGGAGCAAATCACCTCCACTCCTGTTTATAATCTGGTTGAGCTCTTTCTTGAAGTGGTCAATGAGGACTTGGAGGGGGAGACTGAAGGGGATCCTTTGATCTGCAAGACCCGATTATCCCGGACCCCTCCCGAGTGGAAAGATGGTTCCATTGGTAATCCCAGTCAAGCCATTCTGGTTGAACCTCCTCTGGTTTGACCCCCCCATTGCTCGCCATAAAGCTTGTTGTGGTCACGCTGCCACAATAGGTGATCTATACAGCCCTGCCAATGGACCTCCATCGATCCATGATGGTTGAGATACCGCTCTCAGCCTTGATCTTCCCTGTATTAGTCTTCACCATTCATCACTGGTCAGTGCAAGCCAGAAGTCCAGGACCCCACTGGAACATTTTTTTTTTTAAAAAGAAGGAGGAACCGGTGTCTGGGGTGGCGCCGTGCTCGAGGCTGATACACTGTGTGGTGCTCAAGGGTTGGCCAGTAACTGACGCCGAATCCTCCTCCACCTCAGGTCTGCTTATCCCACTGTTGAGTGCGCACCAACATCATGAGTGAGCTGAAGAGAACTATACCATCTCAGCCCACCTGTTTAATTTGGTGCCTCATAGTTCTGCCACCGCCGCTTCTGTTCACTTGGCGCCGAATTCGACTCTGTTTCTCCAGACTCCAGTAAGACCTTTCCATTTTCTTTCAGCACCAAGTCTTTTGCTATAATTTTGTGTTTATTTGACCTTAAGTCATGCCAGGTTCGGGGGACAAAAAGAAAAAATCATCTAAAGTGGGCCAGCCCCCATTGTGTTGGTGGTTCTTTGGCCGGAAAATTTCTGTGATGGACCGGCATGACCGTTGCCTGACCTGCCTGGGTTCGAACCATGATATGGACTGTTGCAATGCCTGCTTCTCTGTGGACCATAGAGTGCTTGAATACTGCGTGTTTAAGGTCAGCTGTGCTCCAGCGACATTTGGGGGTGGTGGAGTACTTGGGATGCCAGATGCAGGTCTCTTGACCCTTTTTTCAGGTCCTCTCTCGGCTGTATACGGGCCGCGGAGGAGGGGGCTTCCTCCTCTTTAAGCCTCGCCAGGGTGGAGGTCTCTTCCATGATGCTGGAGGTATGGTCAGGCCCCTCTGGGGGCCTGGCTGGGAGCACCGTCTTAGCTGTCACCTCCTTGGAGATGCAGGCTCCCCCAGTGTTACAGCCTACGTTTGTTAGGCCCAGCCTGGTGGCGTCCTCAGCGCCACCTATTGGAGCCACTTGTGATCCTGGAGCTGTTCTCAGCTCCAGTGAGTGGAGTGGTGCCATGGTCAGTGCCAGGTCCCGTGGTGCAGGTCATGATGCCGAGGGAGGGAGGACCTTCGGGGTGGTCTCTGCTGATCTCCTCCTCTTTGGAGGATGATTGGGATGCGGATCTGAACTGGCAATCTGACTCCTTGGAGTTCCAGGACTTTCCCTTTCCCAGCACTATAGCACTTTCCCAATCCACTCTTTCTTCAGGGTGGGTAATTGTGATCTTCGTAGGCCCCAGTGCCGACTCTGGTGCTGGGAGCCTCTATGGAGCCGCTAGTGGCACCATGGGGGTACCTCGTGTTCAGAGTGGTTCCGCCCTGGTAGAAATTGTGTCTTCTGGCACCGGGTCCAGAGCCAACACTGTTCCTGGTGCCACTCTGTTCTCTGGTGCCAGAAAGAGGGCTCCTATGCCAGCTGCTTCCTCGGTGGGTATGGCGGGGGTGGTGGAGCCCCTGTGATTGGTGATGAGGAAGAGGTCCGTCTTGGAGTCAGTGAGGGTGAGAGGGCGAGGTGAGGCACTGCTGCCTTTCCTTGCAGCCCTATGGGGCTTGGGGAGGAGCTGCAGCACTGATCCCGCCTTCTCCCCTTCATCATCTTCAGGTGAGACCTCTTAGGCTGACTCTGTGAAGTTTGACTGCTGGGGGAAGAGAGTCTTCTCCTCGGCGCGCCTTATGCTCTGTGTTTCATTGCATCAGGCCCATCGTGCTTCCTACAGCAGGCACTTATGGTTGATGCTAGACCACTTGCTAACATCAATGCCTGATTCGGAGGCAACCAGGCAAGCCATCGCCCTCTCCAAGATTGGCTTGCAGCTTGCAAGGTACCAAGCAAGGGCATCGTACAACGCCAATGAGGTGGCATTCAGGCTGGTGGTGACTACAATCTGCATTAGGCAGATGGCATGGCTTTGCCTTTCTAGGCTGACACCCCTGGCCCAGTGAAGGGTGCTTGCCTCCACTTTCCGTGGGACCCACCTCTTCTCCCGCAGGGTGAGGCGGAAACTTGAGGGGCAACTTCCTTCTCCCAGGCAAAGGGAAACCCCATCTCACCCTGACCAGTCGCAGGCCTAGTCTGGCCTGTGAGGGTCTCCTCTCCCTGTGTTTTTCCCCACACGAGGCTGAGGGAAATCTTTTCCCTCAGGGAGATACCAGGTCCCCTTCGAGGGGCTTGGTAAACACCCAACAGTGATGAATGGTGAAGATTGATACAGGGAAGATATGAAAATTATGTACCTACCATAATTCTTGCTCTTCCTGTACATATTCACCATTCATCACTGCTTCCCACCCTCCTTCCCCTCTTGGGCCTCAGCTTCTGGGCAATGCCTTCTTCCTGCTTGCCTTCCCCCAGTTGAGGCCAACTGTGGGCCTAGTCCTGCTGGTACCTCTGGGTTTTCTGTTCCTTCTGCTGAAATGACAGAGACCCAACATTGGGGGAGGGCAAGCAGGGGTGCTTGCCCTCTCATGATAGGGGCTCCCCTGGGCCCTCCTCTCACGATCCTGATGGGGACTCCCTTTCCTCTGGCTGATTGTCTGGACCCTTTCTCTAGGGTTCAGGTTACCAGCTCTGGTCATCTCAACCTGTGGGGCCCTCATCAGGATTAAGGGGAAATTGGGAGGGCCCTGGAGACCTCCAGTCCCCATTCTTCTGGGGCTGTGACTCCTTTTTTCCTGCTGGTTCATCCAGCTGGGCCCTTCCTGTGTAGGGTTCCCCTTCTAAAACAATTTAATATACATCTGTGAAGAGAGGGTCCTCCTCCAGACATCCTCTTGCCTCTCCTGCTGTCTGGCTCAGAGGATGCAATACCTCTTCCTTAAAACCCTCTGTTGGAGGAGTTTTTGTTGCAGGGACCCTGCCCCGGGGTGGATTCTGTCCCACTCTGTAGTATTTTATGGACAGGAGTGTGAGCCCCTTGCCACCCCCTCCATCTCCTCTGGGCTGGGGGAGAGGGTGCCTTCATGTCTGGTGCCCTGACTTGCTTACTGTCCTACTGGACCGATGTTCAGTTGGCTCTTCCTTAGCCTTCTTTCAATCCTGAGGGTGTTGTGTTTTTCGCTCCTCCCTCCGTGAAGCCAAAAAAAAAACAACTCAGAAGTTGGAAGTGGACTGTGGTGCCCCTTTCCCCTGATCCTCAGAGAGTCCTCTGGACCTTTGCTGGGGCGTCACAGGGTCTTCCCATCTCCTCTCCTCTCCTCTCTATCTCTCTTTTCTTTTCTAACCTTTCTTACTCTCCCTCCCTTACTCTGCCCCTCCTTCGTCTGCTCGGAGGTTGGGGCCCCGTGTCCCAGACCTCTAGGTCCTTCTTTCTGTCCTCTTGGCCTCCATTATTTCTCTTTCTGTTTACATATTTTCCTTTTCCTATCTCTCGGGCTCCTTTGCCCTGCCCTCTTTCTTTCCCTGTTTCTGCTTTCACTCACCAGCATGCAGAACTAAGGTGGAGGAGGAGTCGGTGTCAGTTACTGGCCAACCGTCAGCCTCGAGGGCAGTGACTCCTCCCTTTTTTAGAAAAAAATGCTCCCGTGGGGTCCTGCGCCTCCGGCTTGTACCCACCAGTGATGAATGGTGAAGATATACAGGAAGATGAATAATTACATTAAGTATGCAATTTTCATATCTCAGTCTCAGTCCCGTAATCGACGTCACCCTTAACACCCATCAGGCTCTTCATCCTCCTTTGAAGACCGGTGATGCCAATACTTGCATAGGAAGTATGAGGACTTCCTCTGGCAGCACTTGGCACTTACTGGTGCAAGGAATGGTAGACCTCTACTCCTCAGCCCCTTGATTTCACTGTGGTTTTTTTTTGCATCCCAGTCAGTGGTTCCACTGTTCATAGCGCCCACTGCCTTGCCAATAGTGATGGAATTCTATCCACAGCAACTGCGTGGGTTGGGTCCATGAAGGAGGCCCTGCTGGCATCTGGCTTGCTACACCATCTGTTGGTAGTCGTCAGTACGGATGCCCAGTTCATCTGCACCCCAGAGAAGTGGTCTCAATCAGTTTTTGAGGAATCTGATTTCAGACACAGAGTTGTCAGTGGCTTCCTTGGGTCAGTCTCGACCAGTCAACCCTGACTCCTTGGATGATCCTTTCAGTCTGAGTCAAACTCTTTTACCACACTGCTTCAGCACATGCTGAAATCTCTGAAGGTGACCTTAAATCCAGTTCAGAAGCAGGCTAAATACTCCTTCACGGACATGCTGATTCCCATTTTTGGGTCTGGTCAGAGGCAGTAGGAGCCTGTGGGAGCAAAGCTTTTGCCGGGAAGCTGACCACAGCTACTGGCCGTGGTGCCTGTGCACCCCCCCATCTGGCGCTGGGTGCCAGCCAATAACCATTGCCAGCTCCCTCAGTAACCTCAGTTCTGTTCTTCCCACTGTCGAGTGCATACCTTGGGAGTGCAGCACCTCACTTTGTCTCATCGCCATTTACTCTAGCTGTGTCACTTTAATTTTTTTTAAGTTTGCAATGTCACCCGTGTTTGTTATTTACCTTGATGCCGAAGTCCTATAAAAAAGGGGCCAAGTCATCGAAGAAAATCTGACAACTGCAAATTATGCATTGCTACCCCTATTGGAAACCAATGGCTGTTCCGGACCAGCATCAGACCTGTGTGGTCTTGACATGAATGCCTCCTATTCCTGCTTCTCTATGGACTGCTATAACTTCAAGAACCGTATGTTGAGGTTTCATCCAATCCCCATCTTTGGAAGCAGGCCTTGCATGCATGCGTCCAAGAACAGGTCATTAGGCCTTTCCCCTTAGCCTCTTCCTGGGATTTCTGGTTCCGTGGAAGTACAGAGTTCTCCTTGATCTCACCACACTGAGGAGTTGGAGACTCTGGATAATGGCTGTGGTGGACAGTCAACTCCTTCTGGGTGGTTGACTGCAAATGCTGCACAGTCTGCCTGCCCTGAGCAGCAGACGTCCCTGGTGGCGAGGCTGCAGCTATACACTTGGTCAACACTGGCGTACACTTTGGTGTCATCCTCTGACATCTCACATGCTGTTGTCACTGTTCTTGATAACAATGCAGCGTATTGCACTGGAGATGCTACCATGCTTCCTCCTGACACTGTTTGCGGTGTCAGGAAAGGGACCAGCATCAAGGCTGTTGTCCTCATTGTGTCCAGTTCGGATGTTGTCACTGTCCATGGTGTCGCTAGTGACACCGTCGAGTGTGACAACTCCAGGGATGGTGCTGGTGGTGGCAACGGACATGGTGCTGGTCCTAGGTCTGGGTCTCGCTATGTGTGAGGTGCTGAT
This sequence comes from Neoceratodus forsteri, assembly GCA_016271365.2. Lineage (NCBI taxonomy): Eukaryota > Metazoa > Chordata > Ceratodontiformes > Ceratodontidae > Neoceratodus > Neoceratodus forsteri. Next base: position 1,214,096,035 of record CM057458.1, read on the forward strand.
GACAGTGTCATCTCGGAGGTTGTCCCTGACTCTGAGTGACACCAAGGAGGGTGATGACTCAGGGCACAATGTCAAAGTCAGTACTAAGCATAGTGTTGAGGGCAGTGTCAGCAGTAGTGACGTGGATGACCCTGTTTCTGAGGCTGTCTCCGATCCTGAGCCCAGTGCTGGAGGCAGCACCAACTCAGGGTAGGATAGCACCTGTACATGGAGTTTTCTCTGGAACTGTTGGATGTTATTGCCACTGATGAGGACCAGGGTCACCTTGTGGGACCTGTACGGCTCTGCTACCCTCACTTGGGGTTTTCACCCATGGGCACCAATTGAGTCACTCCTTGGATGTAGGAGGACACCCTTCAGGCAACTCTGCTAGGGCCCTCTCCTCAGGCAAGACCCCCTTCACAATTCGTCAGCAAAGGAGGAGTCTCAAGAGACTTGGAATCTCAACCCCTTCTAGACGGGCCTCGTTCATTCCTGGAAAGGATACCCTCATTGATAGGTCCCAGGGGCCTCTAATGTGGGAACAACACAAAACATGGGTTGATGTCCTAGATTATTGATTTTGGGAGTCAGACAGGTCCAGTCTAGGCCCTTCTCCCTGGTACCAACCCTATCCAGAAGCACCACCTCATCTCCATCGACATCCTCCAGTAAGGTCAACAAATCATCTGTCCACCTCTTTTCTGCTGCTGAGTATGCCCTATACCAGCAATTCCTAGTGGAAATTATCCAGGCGCTCGACCTTGAAGCTCATACAAGCCACCATCAGGTAGCCCAGCCGTTGGGACTTATTGGAATTCCCAACAATGACACTGTAGTCATTGCTCCATGGCCTAGAGCCATAGGTGTGGCATCTAGTACAGTGTAAAGGTGTCCCCTCTCCAATCCAGCCATCCCCCGAGGACCTCCTTACACGGTATCATGCACCCAGACGGTTCGTAGGTGAGGTACTGCACCCTGACAGCCATGATAATTAGCAGCTTTGGGAATGGCTGAGCTCCAGAAAAAACATAACCAGCCTCAAAAAAATCTGAGCTCATAGCCACACCGCGAACACCCTCAACACCACTTACAAAAATACATATAAAATACTTTATTAAATATTTGCTCTTGCATACTATTCTGTTCAAAACATACAGGCAGCAGCTCAGAAGGAACTGGACGACAATCATTTTGCAGTAACACACTTTTTCAAGGGTAACTAAACATTCAAAATGGAGGTCCTTATATACTATGCAAAATTATTTTTAATTATAAAGCACTGATTAAATTCAGATACTGATTACAATTAAAGAAAACTCTCCTATCACGTTGCACATATGTCTATAGTCTGTTAACATTTCAACTCCTAGACCTGAATACAATTTAATTTCACACACATTTAAATTTAAGAAATCACCTCTTGTTTAAAATAGTCAGTCATACAATTCAAATCACAATCCATTTTACATTCAATTTAACATTAAGACAATGAGGAACAGAGAGAATGATTTCTGAAATTAAACATCAATGCAGTCCAATTCAAGCCATAGCGTGGAGCACCAGTTGTCTTCTCCCTCATAAGAGGTTCAAACACTGAGTTCAATCAATCAGAAATTTGTATTTTAATTCAGGTTTTTGATGCTCCATGGGGAACATGGGCTTGTTCCAACACAAGGCACACTCTTCAGCACAGCAATTAATATACACGTCTAAATAAATAAAATACAAACAATATTAAATACAGTCTAAAACACCAGACTGGAGCTCCAGAAATCCAGGACATAGCATTTTCTGTCAGGATGCATTCAGATTGCCATGGCAAAATCTATTTCTGTATGCATTCCCTCCAAGCCCTCCAGTCTAGAGAGTGCAGTTCCAGCTGGAGGCACATGGGGGCAAGATGATAGTAGTGGTCCCCTGCTGGCCTCGGCAGATCTGGTTTCCTCTGTTGAATTGGCTAGCAGCAAACCAAGGGTCAGCTTGTCCACCACAACCTGCACTCCCTTTCACCGTCAGACCTGGCTCCTGAAGAGATAGAAGTGCAGGTTTAAAGTGTCTCAGAGGTTCTCTGAAATAATTTTGGCTGTGCGTAAACCTTCCACCAGGAAGACATACAAAGCCAAGGGGGAAAATATTTTCCATAAGGTGTTCCAAAAGTCCAATGGACCCCTACAGGTGTCCCCTTGAAAAGGTTTGTTGGACCTTTCTGATGTTGACCTGCAGTATTCCACGGTTAAGGCCTATCTTTGTGCTATATGAGCACACCATGAACCTGTAGGTACGCTGTCTTTGGCACAGTTGCCACTGTCTACGAGGCTCCTCAGGGATGTCTTACACACAAGGCCTCCCGTCAGGAAGCTGGTGACTCCCTGGGATCTCGACCTTGTGCTCAGCCTTATGCTCATGCACAAGGCCTTTGAGCCTATTGTTACTTGTGACATGAAGTTCCTAACTTTAGCAGCATTCCTGGTACCTGTCAACTCTGCACATACACTATCTGAAATCCAGGCTTTGGTCACAGATCCTCAGTTTACTGTTTTCCATAGAGATAAGGTAGTTTTCTGTACACACCCCAAGTTTATACCTAAAGTGGTGTCAGAGTTTCATCTTAATCAGGCTATAATCCTACCTACCTACTTTGCTAACTGCCAGATTGAGGGAGAAAGGACTGTCCACTCATTGGATGTTAAGAGGATCTTTAGATTTTACCTGGACATACTAAGGACTACAGACGGTCAAATCAGCAATTTGTCTTTTACGACCCAAATCAAAAGGGACAGCCTGGCATACTCAAGTGCATTTCAGCCTGTACTGTAAACTGTCTTCGCTACTGCTGTGCTATGGCACAGGTTAAACTGGTAGGCAAGGTGCATACCCACTCCACCAGAGCAGTTGCCACTTCCTTGACAGAAATACGCTCTATGCCAATTGGAGAAATTTGCAGAGCTGCAGCTTGGAACATAGTGCATACGTTTAGCAACCACTGTGCCCTGGATAGCCATGCCAGGCAGCATGCCACCTTTGGCAGGAGAATTCTGGATGGATTACTATCCTGAAGTGTGCCCTTAGCTCCAGCCTTCCTAATCTGTGGAACTTTCTCTGAGCTTGGTACTCTGACCCATTAGTGGGAATCTATGGAGAAGATTGATTCTCCGAAGATATGAAAGTTGTGTACTCACTGTAACTGTTGATCTTCCTGAATAGCCTCTCCATAAATTACCATGCCTGCCCACCCACCCACCATCCCCCAGACATACTCCAGTATTGTATGGTCTTCACCCCTTTGTACGGGCCGTGAAGACACTGTGTTACTGGGTTAGGTGGCCCTTCTTAAATAGGTCTGTGACAGGGTTGAATAGGACCCTGTCCCAGCTGTTATGAAGAGTTTGAATGCAGGGATCTGTTCTGTTCTTTCCTTTTCTGTCTCTTATCTGTCTGGTTGCGCAACCAAATTTTCTCATGAGACCTAGGACTTGATCACCCTGACAGTCTTGCAATTCTCTGCCAATCACTGTCTCTCAGTCTTCCTTTGCTGTTCTGTCTTTTCCTCCCTTGCATATCTGCTGGTATAAAACTATATGCAAATCATTATGTGGAAATGTAACTGATATTGGGATCCCTTTATTTAGAAATTATATAGTGTTACTGTTGAAATGTATATAATTATAGTTTGAGACAATTGCAAAAAGCTATTGGGAACTCAAGAGGTTAACTTGAGAGCAGTTTTTAAGCCTTTTTTCAGAAGCTGGGGAGAAGGGGCCTCAGTTCTGGGACATTGTGGTCTTGCTGCACCTGCTTGAAATTGGCAAGAACATTTTAGAAAAAAAAACAGGATGCTTGTTAAAGAGGGGGTTGCAAAGACTTATAAGAGAGAGAGCTGCAATGTTTTGAGACACACAGAGATTGAAGGCAAACTCAGATGGATCTTCTCTGTTTATTCTGCCTTTGTAAATAGTTATACGGAACAAGTTTATTTTTTTATGTTACTGCTAGTACTAATAAACACTTTTTGCGAATTCTACAACTGCTCCTGGTTTTTCATATGCTTCCTGACCTGTGTCTCGATGACAGGGTCACCAGGGCTATCTTATGCCCTTAGGTTAAGTATATAGGTTACTCATTAGATTCATGCTGCTCACCTCCTCAGTAAAAAAGGTACGGAGGTAGTTAGGAGCTTGCTCCGCTGTATACCAGTGGGCATGTGAGGTGGTGCTGTTCACACCATCAGCCTTCCAGAAAAGTTCTGGCTCCCATGGGGTATTAGTGCCTCCAGCTCAGACCCAGTAGGGGTAATCTGTGGAGAAGATATTCAGGATGATTAACAGTTATGGTAAGTATGTAAATTTAAATTTTCCAAAAATCAATCTTCATCTATTATTCCCACTAATGGGTCTATGCCGGAGACACTAGGACCCCGCAGGAGCAGTCTTACTTCAGCCTATAGCCTAGGGGTCTGACATAGGTGCTGGTGCTGCCTACGAGGTGAGCGCAGTGATATGGCACTTGTGAACTGGCCAGCAACTGACGTCAGCCCCCTACCATCCTCAGTTCTGTTTTTTCCAATGTAGAATGCACACCATGGGAGCACTTCATCATGTTAACTGCGTCACACTCCTTGGTTCGACACCATCTGTTTGATACTGTACCTCAGCATTATGTTCATTCTTAGTGCTGGCTTTGTTATTTTTTTCTCTCTTGTGCAACACCAAACCTTTGCTTTCCTCCTTTGCTGTTATTTTCCACACAGCGCCATATCCGGTTCCGAGGAGCCTAGGAAAAGGTTTTCTAAGATGAGGAAGAGTAAGGATGGCCCCCCATGCATCAGTGCTCCTGCAAGGGTCACATTATTGTCTGGGACTGGCACAATGCCTGTTGGACCTGCCTCAACACCAAACACAATATGGACTGGTGCGATATCTGTTTCTCCATAGACTACTGCACCCTCCACATCCATTGACCTTCACATTGGGGTTGCAAAGCGCCCCAGTTTTGGAGGCAGTCCTCACACCAGGGATGCTAAGGTAAGCTCTCTTAGCTCTTCCCCTGAGTCTCTTCCCAGTAGTATACGTACTGAGGAAGACCAGGCCTCTCCCTGCGCTTGCCCTGCTGAGATGGAGAGCCTGGGGGAGAGGTCTAGTGGACAATTGGTCTCCCAGGGAACTGGCTGAGTACCCCTCCTAGTCTGTTGGCCCTTCAGGGCAGCAGATCCCCTGTGGTGAGGTCAAAGCTATACGCTGGGCCTACACCAGTGGGCAATCTGGTGTTGTTGCCCAGTGTCGCCTCTGCTTCTGGTACTCAGGACGGTAGTGGTTAGTGGGGTGGTGCTGACTGCAAGGGTAGGTCCCCTCCAGGCACTGTTTACAGTGCAAGAAGAGGGAAGTCCTCCAGAGATGGTCTTTCTGGCCCCTTTGAGGTACTCTGAATATCTTTCCCCGAGCAGTGAGATGACCCAGGGGAGGATGTCAGGGAGGATCTTGGGCCTGTTGAGGACTTTGGTGATGAAAGGGGCCTTCCTTGTTCTGGTTCTGGGTCTAAATCAGGGACTTCTCAGGTTGTGTGCCTGTGGGCGATGCTGAAGTGGGCACCAGGATCCCTATCGGCACCATTTGTGGTGCCAGTTCGAGTCCTGGTACCATTCTTGGAACCGCTTCTAGCTCTAGCACCATTTTCAATGCTGGGGAGGGAGTCGGTGCCATTTGCAGCACTGTTTCCAGCACCTCTACCCCTGGGGGCCCTGTCCTGGAATCTGAGCCTGGTCCTAGGGGCAGGACTAGTTCTACTTAGGAGAGGACTTTGGAGTCTAGGTTGGTAGCTCACTCCTTGCCTAGTGTAAGTGACAGTTCTGGGAGGAGTCACAGTGACGATTTGGACCCCTATTTCTCTCCAGAACCAGCTGGCCCTGTCATTGGTGGGAATCAGGGCCACCCTATGGGACTTGCACGGCTCCACTCTTCCCACCTGGGAGATTACCCCCAAGATCACCATCCCGACTGGTCTGCAGCTGTTGGCTGTTCGTTGATGGGTGAGCTAGCTAGGCTCTCCTCCCCAGGAGAGGTCCCCTGAGCATTCCCCCAGCCCTGGCAGAGAATCTGGCCTGGTCTTACTTGACCCTTTTCCTCCTCCCGGCCCCTCCTCCTCCTCTCCCAGGCATTCTGGTCCTCTTGGGCCCCTGTTATTGGAACGGTTAATGACAACTGGTGCTTTTTCCCCAATACCACCGTAAGGTAGCCCAGGCCATTTTCCAGCCTGAAATCCCTGCACCTCCACTGCCTGACTCCAGCTCCTCATCTTCTCCCACTTCCTCCTCTGAGGAAGAGGACATCTCTGGTCATCTATCCTCTAATGCAGAGTATACTGGGTATTAGCAATTCCTTGGAGAGATGGTGCAGGAACTTGGCCTGCAACATTTTTCTGGTCGCTATCCTGTTAACCTGCTGCTGTAATTCCTTGGTGAATACAACAGAGTCTCTACAGTTATCCCTTCATGGCCTCAGCCTTTCACATAGGCATCCAGGAATGTCTGACTTTGTCCCTCTGCCTTTTCTCTAGCCCTAAGGGACATCCATCACAGGTATTGTGCTCCTGTGGGGTCTCCAGGTGCCATGTCACATCTCTCTTCTGGGATGCTCCTCCTGGATCCCCCACTGGGCATAGGCGCCCGGTGCCTGACCGTGCCCTGACTCTACTCTGTGGAGACTGATGTCTGGGACAGACATTTTGTTTCTGTGACATGCACCATGATGTGTATCTTGGCACATCAGGCGGTCTATCGCAAGTACCTGTGGATGACACTAGGTCAGCTTCTAGCATCACTGCCAAACTGTGAGACAACTAGGCAGGCCATTTGCTTTTCCACCCAGGACATGGAGCTGGCAAGGCACCAAGTGATGGCATCCTATGATGCTAATAAATTAGCTTTCAGGCTGGTGGGAATCGTGGTCTGCATTCAGCAGATGGCATGGCTTCCCCTCTCATGGTTGGCACCCCTGGTCCAGCATAGGGTGCTGAGCTTGCATTTCCAGGGGACTCACTTCTTTTCCTGCAGGGTCAGGCATGAACTGCCAGGGTTCCTTCCTGATCCCAGGCCACGGGAGCTTCCGCCTGCCCCTTACCAGTCTCTGGTCCCATCAGACCCATGTGGAGTCCCTGCCCTTGTGTGGTTAACCCCCACAGACGTCTGAGGGGACAACCATTTCCCTCAGGGTGAGCCAGCACCACCCTTCTTGGGTGGTAAACTTGGTACTGTGACCCATTAGTGGGAATAAATGGTGAAGACGGATGCTTGAAAGATATGAAAATTATGTGCTTACTGTAATTCTTTATCTTCCAGAATATCTTCACCATTTATTACCACGCCCGCCTACCATTCCCAGCTCAGTTGGGAGCCAGGGCCTCTGGGCAACTCACCCTCTCTTCTCTTTCTTTTTCTTCCTCCTTGCCGCTCCTTTTATGTCCCTTATGGCCTTCTCTGCATGACAAGGACTGCTCCCCCCTTTAAAAAAATAGGGGTTAGGGAGAATGACCCCATTTTGGGGTTTCTGTCCCACCAAAAAATAAAAATAAAAAAAATAAAAAACACAACCCCCTCCCCCCCAAAAAAGAAAGGAATGTTTTTTCCTGAGGGATTGATTTTCCCTTCCTCCTCTCTCCTTCTGTTGTCCTCCCCTTCCTTTTTCCTTAGGCTGTTGCTATCTTAATAAGACTCTTGCTGCTGTTGCTTCCAGTCTTCTGAGAAGAGATACATTCCTGTCTCACCTCCTGTTAGTCACTGCCAAGGGTACAGGGTAGTCAGCCCTCTTGGGTCTCAGAAGCCTTGCCTAGGAAGAGAGGACACACCAAGCTGTTGTGTTTATTTCTCCCTAATCAATCAGTCAATCAAGCTTTATTTTACCAAGTGAAACATCAGTGAGAAAAAACTCATTTACAAGATGGACCTGGACATATAGTAGACAAGGACAACAGTACAAAACCAACATGATAATACAATAATAACAGAGCCGGATCAGCATAACAATACAGATTAATCATTTTACACAAGTGAGGCAAAAGCTTTGTACAATACAAATCACTGGTTTTAGGGGAAAATTATTTCCTGTAGTTACAGGATTCTGTGAAGGCACGGGAGAACAGGGTTTTAAACATGGACAAATTCACAGGCAATGCTAGTTTGAGGATTTTTTGCATATTGTTCCATAATACAGGGAGGGAATGGCTTATAGCAGCTGCACCAAAACGAGATCTGACTCTGAGAATGACCAGGGATATATGAGAAAGGCTTCTCAGTGTGTAGCTACCAGGGGAACAGATGGGTAGGCAATCAGACATATATATAGGAAGCTTCTTTAAGATGGCTTGGTACATCCAAAGGACTGCACTTTTCTGCCGCCTGTAACAGAGTGATATCCAACCCATTAGTCCACATAGTAAGCAGTGGTGTATAGAGTAAGGTGCACCTATAACAAATCTTACAGCTCAGTGGTATAAGGTGTCAAGTTTGGACAGGGCTGCACTAGTAGCTTGGCCATACAGAATATCCGCATAATCCAGCAGTGGAAGGAATGTGGTTTCTTCTCCCTCTCTTTCTTTTCCACAGGAGTGGCAATGAGGTATCTCTCTTTCCATTCTACCTTCATTCTTTTCCTCTTTTGTACTGTTATACCAGCTCCTGTTTTCTGATTTATTTTCCAAATGGAGATTCCTTCGGTTTCTTCTGCCTAGCCAGAGCCACTTCCCATGGCTGCTGCCCTTTCCACCTCTGCTGTCCAGGTGGACTTTTGGCTCTGGCTCCCCTTAACCTGCTGCTACCTTTGGGCCCACTTTTAGCCTCATTCTCTAAGTTGGTAATCAGAGTCTATTGTTTTTATGATTTTATATCCTATATCCTTTTCCTTTCCCTTTGGACTAGTTTTCCTAGTCCCACTCTCTCTTTTTTTCTCTCCCACTTATTTCTCTTCTGGCAAACAGAACTGAGGAAGGTAGGGGGCTGGCATTGGTTGTTGGCCAGTCCACAAGCACCACATCACTGTGTCTGCCTCCTGGGTGGTGCCAGCACTGACATAAGCCCCTTAGGCTGTAGCCCGTAGAAAGACTTGTTTTTGCAGGATCCTTGTGCCTCCAGCACAGACCCACTAATGGTAATAAATGATGAAGATATTCTGGAAGATCAACAATTATGGTGAGTACGTATTTTTCATTTTCTTCTAGTGGTATACAGTTCACATCCACATAACCCACAACTTCCCCTCATTAGTGATACACAAAGTCGATGAAGCAGAGTAGAAAGGACATACACCACGGTTGGTGGGAGGAGCCAAGCTTGAAGATGTCCGGTGACTGAGCTGCACTTAATGGAACTGCCAGAGTGTGGACGTGAACTATATACCACTAGTGGAACTATGGTTACATAAGGAATAAGGCATGACAGAAGTGGGATTATGCAATGTCAATGTACCGAGTGGTGGATTAGAGTCCTGAGCCCGTAGGGAGAGGAACTTCAACACAAGGTACATTAACATTGCATAATCCTCCCAATGGAATTGCCTTATTCCACTTACAAAATGTGTAATAATGTTAGCTTTTTAGCAGTGTAGTAGTGTTGTAATTTAGCGCTGTATCTTTAAATGACTGCTGTCAAGTGACCTTATTCATGCGCGCCAGGGGTGTAGCCAGGGATTTCAGATCTGCACACCAAGTGGACTCACTGCTACCCCCCCTTGTTAGGGTGAGCTAACCCCTCCCCCCAGTGTAGCCAGACAATATACAAATGTACACCAGGACCGTGTTTGTTGCCTCATTTGGCACAAAAAAATACAACTTTTGTATGTCATGACAGTGGTTGTTGCCATGCATGGGTAAATACAAATGCCATGCATTGTTCCCTAAGACACCCACATACCAGCGCCTGTAAAGTTGTATTGCCCTTGGGATGCAAAGACAGCATTAGTGACCAGTCTTTCTAGTTTCAACTCCTATGAATAAAATTACAGAAAGGTTCAGTATTTTCTTTGTTAGTTTTCATGGAAAAAGGAAGCAGTTCAGAGCCTATTTCCTACCCCCCCCCCAAATAAAATTGCACACCATGGAGTGCTTGGAGTATGCCTGCCTACACCCATGATGTGCGCTGCTGGGCAGTTGGGATTCAAGTAGGCAAAGAGTTCAACCTGTCCTTTGTTTCTTGATATGTAGTATTTTATCAGCTTTTAGAGCAATGTTTGCAGAAGTTTTTTTTGGATGCTTTAGTGATGCATGTATGCAAGTTTCTGTTATTGTGTAGAATCATAGTTTTGAATTATATTTTGTGTTTTTATTAGGTGTTTAAAATGTTTTCTTGTGTGAGTAGCACTGAAAATTTTGGGGTGTAGATCAAAGTTGTTGGATGGACTACTGTTACAGTTTATGACTCTTGAGCAATGTTGCTGGGGGGTCAGGTTTTGGTTTTTTTAATTTGTATGACTTTTTGTTAATGTTGATATGTTGTTTGATTTGCATTGTGACTTTTTTGACCTTGAGGATATGTAATTAGCATGTTGACCTTTTTGACCCAGAGTAGTTGTGGTCTTGATTAGTGCATGCCTATCATGTTTTCTGAGCAGGAGTACATGCTAGGTTAATGCAGTACCATGTGACGGGGTCCTGATCAATGAGGAGTCAGAACTGACCAGACAACATTTGATAAAGGTGAGTGAATAACATATATTTAGCAGTGTTTAGGAAACATTTAAACGTTTTCCAGTAATGATTGCAAATTCCAAAGCCAGTTTCCAATAAAGATGAAAAATTACTAAAACAGAAACCACTGTAAAATTAGTGCAAACTGTCAAATATTGGTTAAAAAATGAAAAAAACACAGTTCTTGTTTTGTATGGGAACCGAGAAGCAATTATATGGAATACTGAATATAACAGTTCTGAGGAACTGAAGAAAAACTACAAACAAGTTAAATAAGTAACAGGATATGTTAAAAACTAATGATTTAGAGTCTTTTTACCACTTTTGTAAGAATACTTAAACAGAAATTGAAGAGTGTGGTGTGGAGCTTTCCTGTGACTGAAAAAATCTTGTAGATCTTCATCGAGGATATCTTCCCCATTGGGCCACACCTTTGGAACTGTAAGTCAACGTCATGACCACTCTGACAATTTTGCTAACCGGGGCCACACATGATGGCATACGTCGGCGCCTATAAAATCATAGGTGGCCCCATTGCTCCTCAGTTCTTTCTCCCACCGTTGACCACATGTCGGACCTGCAGAGAAACATCATTGTTAATTCAACTTTATTTTCTAAATTTTACTTTACCTTATCAACATTGTCCTTTTATGCCATTGTCAAAGGAACCTTTATTTAGGCTTTATACCTGCGGTTACAAGATCTAAAAGGATGATGCTCGCACAGTTTGTGTTTGCTGTTTAGCACAGTGCACAACATCAGGGCCTGCAAGATGTGCCAGAGATTCAACCTGGCCACAAGGAGACACTGAATGAAGGCTCTCAAAACCTTTGCCATCAAGACCATGGAAGTTCAGGCCAATGCCATGGGCTCCAAGTCGGTTTCTCCCTCTCGCTTGACTGCCTCCAAGAAGGGAACTCCCCAGTGTTTGGTGATGTTGATGTTGTTGCTACTGTGTTTATCAAGTACGAAGGACAGAAACAAGTATAAGTTGTTGTTGAAGTCCTCCTCATCCAGCCATCACCACAAACATAAGGATAAAGGTCCTGCTTCACCAGTGAGGCTGAGGTCTCCATTGAAGGAGGATAAGTCCACATCATTGTCCACTCCAGCAACGACAACCACAGCCCCCCAGCCATTGATGAGACACCAAGGTTGGGGTCTGGTTCTGGAAGTACTGTACCTGCTGTGGATGATATTACAATAGGATACCCAGCAATAGGATATGCAGCCCCCATTCTTGGGTTCTGCTGCTTCGATGTTGTTGTTGGTTTTTGGTTTTTTTTTGGTCAACATAATTTTTATTAACACAGTGGGAAATTGCGATACATGTTACATATAAATAATAGAGAGTTAGAGTGGCAGTTACATGAAATACATTGGCAAGTCACATACACAGTTAGCAAAGGCTAATTTTTAGAATATCAATGGAATTTTATCTCTAATAAATTCTGTTGTCAAGTACACATGCATCAATTAATAGGTACAGATAATCAAACAGGGAATAAATTAGTTTCTGTGGCTGTTATGAGCAGACCCCAAAGTTCCATAAAGACACGGAGCTGACCAGAAGCAATATACTGTGCTCTTTCAATTGACATACAGGATCTAATGTTATTAGTCCATTGCTGAATCATGGGGGGGGGTGCCTTCCAGGCCTGCGCAATTGACTTTTTTGCATTAATCAGGGCTAGAGACCACAGAGTTCCTGAGCCCCTCCCTCTCGGATGGTCTGGATCTGCACCCAGCAAAAATTCTACAGGGCTGTTGGGAAGAGAAAGGCCCAGTACACGTGACATAATGGAGTGCATTTCATACCAAAAGGAAGCAACTCTGGGGCATAGCAGGGCGAGGTGCATAAAGTCACCTTTGGCCACATTACATTTAGGGCAGATCTCCAATTTAGTAGGATCCAACTGGTTTAGTTTAACTGGGGTGAAGTAGGCCTGGTGCATGAAGTTAAACTGCACTTGCCGCAGTTTATTATTCCTGGAGCAATCTGCCAGATGTTTATATGCCCTAAGCCATAGCTGTTCATCAACTTTACAGCCAAGATCCACTCCCCATTTTGTAATGATTTTTTGTATAGCAGCCCCACCCCCCCAGAGTGCGATAGAAAGTAGACAGTAATTTTGCTCCAGGTTGAGGATAATATAGGCCTTCCTCAAATGCCGGAAGCGAAGCCCATCCATCCACCATACTTAGGGTGTTGCCAAATAGATTTCTAATGCTGAGAAAAACAAAAAATTCCCCTCTCAGGATACTCCACTGTGCATTTAACTGATTAAAGCTTAATAAATGCTCCCCTTCATATAACTGACTTACCCACCTGAGACCTCTGCATTCCCAGTCTTTCAATCTCTGCACCGTAGCTACAGAGGGGGAACTGTTTAATTTAACTGCCTCAAGTATCAGAGTTTGCCTGGTGGGTGCTGGCGATCTACCCGTGATGCGATGAACAGTATACCATGCTTTGGTAGTAAAGGACATAAAGGAGTTGGAGTGTGCCGGTTCCTTGCCTGTCCACAGTACCTCTGCCAGCAGTCCCCTCTTAACATCTTGAGCACAACTCGACTCCTCAATTTCTAGCCAACCCAAAACCTCACCACCCAGTCCTGTAGGAACAGCAGTGAGCTGAGCAGCAAGGTAATATGATGTGAAATTGGGGAGACCAAGACCGCCCCATTTCTGAGGCAGCTGAAGGGTTATTTTTTTAACCCTGGCTGACTTACCCCACCATGAGAATCTACGTATGATAGCATCAATTCTTTTAAAGTAATTTTTTGGAATTCTAATCAGCAAAGATTGAAATAAATATAAGAATCTAGGTAATACCATCATATTAATTACCTCCACCCTGCCCATTAATGACAGCGGCAGAGCCATCCACCTTTCGCAATCTTCAGACACTTTCCCAAGCAGTGGTTTAAAATTCAATCTATAGAGGGCATGGGTTTTACTAGAGTTATAAATACCCAGATATTTAATCCGGGGTACCAGCTGCAGCCCCTTTAAGTGTTGGATCAAGGGCTGTCTGTTTAATGTATCGACCGGTAATACCTTACTTTTGGTCCATTTAATTTTATGGCCAGATAAAGAGCCATGTTCTTGCAAAACAGAGTGTACCCTAGGGAGGTCTTCAGCTGGACACTGGAGATACAGAAAGAGATCGTCAGCATACATTGCCAGTTTATGTTCATGCTCATTAATCCGAAATCCCCTGATCTCTGTGTTCTTTCGGATGGTCCCCACTAACGGCTCCAGGGATAAAACATATAATAGGGGGGAGAGAGGGCAACCCTGCCTAGTACCCCATCCAAGAGTGAATTTTGGGGATAGATGGCCATTTACTATTACTTGAGCTGAGGGTTCCGTGTATAAGGTTTTTATCCAGGATATGAAATTTGGACCGAGCCCCATCTTCTCCAAAACCATAAAGTGGTACCCCCACTCCACCCGGTCAAAGGCCTTCTCTGTATCCAATGCCAAGACAGTGGCCCCTTGTGTTTAGGCTTCCCCCAGCAATGAATTATATTTAGGGTTCTCCAGATGCTGTATTTTCCCTGTCTACCCTTCACAAAGCCAGTCTGATCATGATGAATTATTTCTGGCAACAGGGGGTCAAGTCTAGTGGCTAAAGCCTTAGCCAATACCTCATAGTCAGCCGTTAGAAGTGAGATGGGCCTAGATGAGGCACACCCGGATGGATCTTTACCAGTTTTAGGGAGAATAGTAATTGTGGCCGACTGGGTGGAGGGGGAGAGCCTTCCGGATGTCAGGCTCTCAGATAGCATATCTCCCAGTGGTTCCAGCAACAAATCATGGAAACATTTAAGAAAATCTACTGGAATCCCATCGGGTCCTGGGGCTCTCCAACCCCTTAGGGATTTAATAGCCTTACTAACCTCTGCTTCAGTCAGTGGAGAGTCAAGGTCAGCGGCCTGCTGCTCAGTAAGTGAACTCAAGTCTGCCTTATCAAAGAATGAGTGCATTTCCTCAGGTGATGGCGATACCTCAGAAACATAAAGCTGTTTATAACAATTCCCAAAAGCCCGACCTACCCCATCCGGATCCTCCACCAGTACCCCAGCAGCATCATGGATCCGGTACACTGCCCTTTCCCCATCCCTTTTACGCAGTTGCCAGGCCATCAATTTCCCAGCACGGTCACCATCAAAATATTGAAATGCCTGGGATAATAAGATAGCTTGTTCTAGTTGGGCACCACACACAGCATTATATTTCCATTTTTTTTTTTCACTCTGTTTATTTGCCTTGTACCCTCCCTGCCCTCCACTCAATCGGATCCCCTCATACCTCACTACATCTCTCCCTTATTGCCCCAGGAGTCTGCTCCTTAGAATGCAACCGATCGCTCGTGCCCTTAATACTCCCGGATAACCACCCGGGCAGGGCGAGGAAAGGTCCCTCTCTTACCTTATCCTCAAACCATGGTTGAGCGGGTGGTGCACATTTGGAGGCTGCCCCTGATGACAACTCTGGAGGGTGTGCTGATGGCTTCTGGAGGGGTCGTCACTTTAGGAGTGACAGGGTCCATTTTCCATTTTTCTAGTGCTCCACAGTCACCGGCACTCGAAGAGAGCCAATTGGGAAGCACGTGTCAGGACGCAGCTCCTCCCAGGGCTCTCGGCCGACATGTCTGCCCATTTCCTTGCTTGTCCCAACTGCACTGCAGCCCATGTTCACCCGGGAGATGGCAGTATTGCAGCGGACTAGCACTGCATCCTCCCCCAGGGAGAGAGCGTTCTGGGCGCTCAATCCTCTCTCTCTCTCCCTGCTGACCCCCGGTGGCCCAAGTCCGTTCCCAAACCCGGGTTGCCGGTGTGGAGCAAGGTGTGGCATCCAGTGCCTCAACCCTCAGTGCCACCAAGCCGACCATTATATTTCCATTTTAATTGCTGTATTGCACTGTAGAGCACCCCGGTGGGGGTCCTCTTATGTGCTTGCAAACAGGCCTCAATCTGAAGCCTTGGGGCTTCAATATCCCTGTCAGTAGCCTGAGCCCTATGCTCAGCAAAAGAAATAGTTTGGCCTGAATGTAGGCCTCAGCGGTTCCCATCTAGTAGTATGAGAAGTATCCCCTTTTTTATTAAAACTTAAAAATTCCCCGATACTTTCTTTCATATGGTCGATGTAGGTCTGATCTTTCAGTAACAATGGGTCTAGTCTCCATGGCCTTTTCCCAGGGGCAGCTACCCCCAGGGATAATTCCACTATAAGGGAAGCATGGTCTGAGACTAGTATAGGGGAGTAACTCGCCCCCTTCAGTGCCGGGAGGAGAGTAGGACTTGGTCAGGATGTGATCTATTCTGATGTAGGATCTATGTGCATGAGAATAGAAACTATAGTCTCTACCAGAGGGGTGTAGATGTCTCCATGCATTCACCAGTCCAACCTCTTCCTCCATTACCCCCAGGGCTCTCACATTTTTAGAGATTGGTATAGGTTTAATATTAGATCTATCTAGGATTACATCCTGCATGCAATTGTAATCCCCTCCCAACACCCAGGGGCCTGACCACACCACCAATTCCAAAGAGAGTTTTTGGAAAAACTGAAGGTCATCTATATTGGAAGCGTATACCGAACCCAAATTAAGAATGCCTCCCCCCGGAAACATAACCCTGGCCAGGGCACATCTTCCAGCCAGATCCACCCGATACTCCAGCACCTTAGCCTACGATCCCCGAGGCAACCATGTGGCAACACCCCTAGCCTTAGTTGAGAAGTTAGCAGATGCCCAGCTCTCTCCCATAAAGTTCTCCGTTTTTGAAGCCTCCACCCATGACATATGGGTCTCTTGTAATAGGACCACTTGTCATTTGGCTCTTTTCACTTCAGCCAACAATTTCCTTCATTTCATCACTGTTTTTAACCCATTGACATTCCAAGTAGCCACTCTTAGCACTCCAGCCATTTGATATATTGCAAAAAATGCCCCTTAGATCGTATTGACCACCACTGTACATTCCTAACACAAAGAGAGTAAATTTTACATCACTGTTATCGCAATTATCTCCCAGTCTTGTTTTAATATTAACTTCCCAATCCCCCTTCCTCATAGGCAGCATTGGGCCCGCTACCAAAACCACTATGAAAGATATCTGTGATTGAGCAAACTGGAGACTAGCCCACACAGCAAAACAGGCCAGCGCCAGAATGGACATGATTCCGCAACTCTTCCACAAGCCCCTGCTCCCTTTCTGATCTCCCTAATCCAAGAACCCCAGTAAGTAAACCCCACAAACTTATATACAAGGAAAACCCTCTTCCCTCAGGAGGACCACTGTTGGTCCTTCCCAGATTCCCCTGCAAACATTGGGCGAACATTAAGACTATAATCAGGTTCGCAGTGCACTCCTTAAAACCTTTCAACCTGCTTAGGAGCGCCTAATTAACAGCATAAACGTCTGAACAACTAATTCTTAATGAAGGAATTAACAATTATAGTGCTACACACAGACCAAGCCCCAGTCCCAGACCCCCCCTCACGATGGCCCATTATGTCTAAAATGAGTACAACAAACAAAAAGAAAAAGAGAGAGTTCCTTATCTCAGTGCAGCATTGGTCGTGTATGCAAAGCATTTTAGGGTTGCCAGAGTATGTTGCTGCCCCACCGATACCCTAATCCCTAGACCAGGTCGTGGAGAAGATTATGTATGTCCAAGTTCTGGTGCCTTCTCATCAGAGCATGATCCGAGTGTATGTCCAAGTTCCAGTGCCTTCTCATCAGAGCATGATTCATGTGAATACAAAGCAAAAAAAAAAAAACTGGCTCCCAAGCAATATAGCCCCTGCTCTCAGATCTGTCCAGGTAATCTCTCTCTGTCGAACAACAACAGGGCCATGCCACCGGAGGAGAGGAACCAGAGCAAAAGTGCTGCCAGCTATGGGAACAGCGATCCAGTGCAGCATCCCATTCCTTCAGAAACCAACGGAAGGGAAACAAACATAATTACAGAGTTGGATCCAAGGCTTCAATGATCATCTTGCTCCTTGCGTTGTGATGTACTCCCTCCTGCACCATTCTTAACAACGCCATCCACCCGTTTCATAGCTTCTTTGAGACATGTGAAAATACGAGAGGCTCCACCAGGTTGATCCACTTTTAACTTAGCTGGGTATAAAAATGTAAATGTCCAGCCCATTTTATATAGGCACCCCCTTAATTTCACTGAATCTTTGCCTTCTTTGATGCAAATCTTTGCTATAATCCTGGAACACAAAAACCTTAGTGTTCCCCAGCACAATCGGGCCTCTCTCCCTTGCTTTACGCAGTATAGCCTCCTTATCCACAAATCTTAGATATTTAATCAAACAATGCCTGGGGCGAGGATTCGTGGTTTTTGGGCCCACTCTGCGCACGCTCAATTTCGCAATTTTGCAACTCAAATGGAAGGTTCAGGTGCTCAACAAGCCATGTGTGTATCAGTCTCTCCGGGTCGTTTCCCTCAGTCCCCTCTGGGAGACCTGTTATCCGAAGGTTGGAACGACGAGATCGATTCTCTTGGTCGTCTACTTTCTCAAGTAAGTCCACCATCTGTTTTTTTAAGTGCATAGTTGACTCTCGAAGCCTCGGATAAGGAATCTTCTAACAGACCAACCCGGTTCTATAACTAAGCAATCTGATTAGTATGAGTAGCCGAAGTTTCTGAAAGCCCAGTTACTACTGATTACATATGTAAAATTTGCTACGTGATGTTGTTGAAACCGGCCTTCATGGCATGCTGCATAAGGACCAAAGTTGCTGGTACTGAGGCAAGAGATTTCTCTAATGCAGTAGCGCTCTCCTGTGCCATAGTTAGATCCCCGTTGCTGTTCGCAATTTCTAGGCCGTGGCGTTGTGGTCTTGATTGCTGCAGTGTATTAAAATGCAGCTTAGATTGTTTATTTTTGCTCCTCGTTGATGTCATCAAACTCGCCCAATCTTTCCACTGAAATTTGTTCCAAGTTACTGGTGGACGCTCCTATATATTGCAAGTAATGCTGAGTGCATGCAGGAGCTTGGCTAATCTGCATCCACCATAGTCAGCTTCAGGCCACGCCCCCCGCTTCGATGTTGGTTGTCCAAGGCCCTTATCAGGGTGCTGTTGACTCCCAGGTTGTGCTGGCATCGTTCTCTGAATTTTTTCAACACCTGTTACCATTGCGCTTGCCAACAATAATGGCTATCCCATTAACTGGGCCTCTCCAATTGACACCATCGTCATTGATGGGATCCAGAAGCACACTTTTTATTCCTGTCGCAGATGCCGCCTCTGTCTCTGGCTCCATTGATTGCTCCTGTCCTCAGTCTAGACCAATAAAAAGGAGGTAGAATATAATTCTGATCTCCTTAATATGGAGGAGGATTTTGGGGATGTTGAAAGGGATGGTGATCCCTATTGGGGGGAGGGGTTGCCTTCCAGCTCTACCCTATCTTCTTGCAGTGAGGAATCTGTGGTGTATACCCCCAGATCCCCTCCTGAGTATCCCACTTTTTAGGCTTTATTCAGACAAATCCAAATAGTCATTTTGAAGCTGAGGAGGGGGACTTCAATAAGAAAAATATAATGGAGTTTTTGGAGGTTCCCACTGTGCCCTCCATTGTCGTTCCTCCTTTATATCCTTCCTTAGAGGATGTTATCTTTGCTGCTTGGCATCAGCCTGATACCTTTCCTGCAGTGCCTAGGAAGGCTGATAAACAGTACCATGTTTGGTCTGTTAAGCCTCATTAAGTTTCCCAGCTTGAAACATATTCTATGGTTATGGCCACTCATGACCACTGTAGAGCACCTAGACACCTGAGCACTTTGCCTCCTGACAAAGAATCCAGGAGCCTGGATGTTATAGGCAAAAGAACGTATGTCTCTGCATCCTTGGGCCTAAGAATTGCAAACTACCAGGCATACAGTATATGATTAAATATTATAATGGCCTCTGGAAATCTGCTGTGTCTACCGTTCAGGCTCTGCCTGATGGACTGCCAAGACTGACTTTCTTAAAGCCACCTCAGCTGGTGTAAATACTGGAAAAAATCTGTTACGCTCTGCATATGATGCATCGGATGCCTCTGCCAGGGCTGCTGCCTTTGGCATCTGCCTTCAGAGATATTCCTGGCTTAGGGTAGCTGGATTTGCTACTGTTGTACAACAGGCTATGCTGAATTCCCCTTTTAGAGGCTCCAGGCTGTTCGGGAGTGATGTTGAAAATGCTCTATGTGAGCTTCAATACTCCATGATGACTTTAAAGTTACTCAGATCTCTGACCCCTTAATCCACTAGGGGACATGGGAGGGGCTAGCTCCATTGGCCTGCTGGCTGTTCCTACCATCAGCAGCTCCTTGTACAAAACCATAGTGGTGGTCCTCTCCCATGTCCCCTACCTTCTGATGCCCATGCAAAGGCTCCCAATGGTATTGGTCAAGGTGGTGCCCCAACCGCCTCTAGTTCCTTTTGACTCACCACTTTCTGTCCCTCCATTGTTGCCTACGGGGTGTCAGTGGGGGGGGATGGGGATGGATCTCCCTTCATCTATCAAAGTGGCAGAAGATCATGATGGATGAGTGAGTCCTAGAAATAGTGGCAAGGGGGCATGCTCTGGAGTTACTGACTACCCTTTCATTTCACCCTTCACCTCATTGTCCATATCTCCTGGGCCACTTGTCCCTTCTGTTATAGGAGGTTCAGTTGTTCATAACCAAGTGAGATATCATACCTGTTCCTCCACAGGAAAGAAACAAAGGGTTCTATTCCAGATACTTCCTGGTTCCTAAGTGGACAGGAGATCTGTGCCTTGCACTGGTCCTCAGACACCTAAACCTGTTCATCAACTACAAAAGGTTTTGAATGGTGTCCCTTCAGGCTTTCTTCTCCCTATTACAAAAGCGGGACTGACTTTGTACTTTGGACATGAAGGACCCATAGCTTCATATCAAGATTCACAAGTGCCACAGGCAGTATCTCTGCTTCATGATGAAGGGCAACCATTATCAGTTCCAAATCTTGCCCTTTGGCTTATCCTTGGCACTGCAGGTATTTATCAAATGCTTAGCAGTTGTGGCAATGACCCTCTGGAGGGAAGGGCTTTATGTCTTCCCATATCTGTCCAGGGAAGCAGTTCTGTATACATTGTCCAGAACAAGATAACTGTTCAAGGAACTGGGTGTTACAGTAGACATACCAAAATCTATACTCATTCCTTGTCAGTGCCTCCTATATGTGGTGCCGGACCTGGCGGTGGGCATTTACTTCCTGCCTGCAGACAGGGCAGAGGTTCTTTTAACCAGGACCCGCTGATACATAGGAGTCATGATTTGTCAACTTGGATGATGCAAATATTGGAGATGTAGGTTGTTCTGCTTGGTCTCCAGGCATCCAGGAGCACCTCAGCCCTAGTCCTTTGCTGATTCAGACAGACAGTGTCATGTCATTCCCTTCATAAACAAGCAAGGGAGCACTCACTTTTGTCCTCTGTGCAGGGACGCAATGAGAGTATGGTATTGGGCAGTGTCTCATGGCTTTCAGCTATCAGTCATGTTTCTCCCAGGTATCCAAAACATCTTGGTAGATGGGCTAAGCAGGTATCAGTCACTGGTGCATGAATGGGAACTGTTGACTTATGTGGTAAACTATCTCTTCGCAAGATGGGGTAATTCAGAGTTGAACTTTCTGGGGTCCCAACAAAATGCAAAATTGCTGCCTTTCTGCTCCCTCCAGAGCATGGAGTTTTTTTGCAGGATGTATTGTCCATCTCCTGTAAAGGGAGGTTCATTTAAGCTTTTCCTCTGATACCTGTCACACAGCGGGTTCTGCTCAAGTTGTGCATGACGCATGCCATCCTAATACAGGTGGCTCCATTCTGGCCTCTACAGTTTTGGTTTCCTCTTCTGCAACATCTGACAGTGGTACCTCCTGTTCAGCTCCCCCTTTTTCATGATTTGCTGTCACAAGCTCAGGGGTGCCTGGTCTATCTGGACCTGTGGTCTCTCCATCTGCATGCATGGTTCCTCAGGACATAGCCATTGCCCGTTTTGGGGTTCCCCCTAGGTGGCTGATATCTTGTTTGTGTCTAGAAAGCCTTCTACAAGACACACCTAGTCTTTGAAATGGAAGTGCTTCCCCATGTGGTGTGCTTCCAGGTCAGTGGACCCATTTATGTGTCCTGTAATGTCTGGACTGGACTACTTTCTGTCCTATCTGACTCCTGTCTCCAGTACTCGCCCATTAAGGTGCACTTATCAACCATTTTGGCCTTCCATGCCCCTTTTAATAGGTGCAGGGTGCCACAACTGGAGGTGTCCTGCACCTCCTTAAAGGGCATTCTGCACATGCGTCCCCCTATTCGTAAACTGATTCCACCTTGGGATCTCAATCATATTTTGGAAACATTTACCCTGGCTCCATTTGAGCCTGCTACAACCTGTGAAATGCATTTCCTTTCATGGAAAATGCTGTTTTTGGTCACTATGATTTCTGCTTGTAGGATTCCCAAGCTTCAGACACTGATGCTTGAGCATCCTTATTTGATTTTCCACAAGAACAGGGTGTCTTTGCAGACCAAGTGTCATTTTCTACAAAAGGTGTCATCTGATTTTACATTGAATCAGACCATACGCCTTCCTGTATATTATCCTGAGCATGCCAACAAGGTGACGCTTTTCTCCATACATATAAAAGAGAAAACTGGCGCAACTCACCCACGCTGAGTAAAGAAAAATGCAGACAACAGGTTCTATCTTCCAGGTGTTTATTCAAAAAGTTAAAACAGCAGTCCAGCAATAGGACATGACCTGGACGTGGGTGAGTTGTGCCAGTTTTCTTTTTTATTTGTTGACACATTACTGGGTGCACAACCGCCATCTCAGTATCCCTTTTTGTTTGTGGAGTTTTCTCCATACACTTGATGTACATAGAACACTACATTTTTGTCTTGATTGTAATAAGAGGAACACGGGAACCCAGCACCCAGAGTTCTAGGTCATTCGGGCAGGTAAATAAAACTGCTGAAGGCAAACACACAAACAAATTGCTCTCTTTCAAGACAATAAAAAACAGAGATGTTTTACTGGTTAAACATACCTTTATTCATTCCACAACAGTGATGGCAGTAAAGGAGTCCTGGCGCTTTGGGTCCTAGCATGACCCTTCCTCAGGGGGCATGGCTATAGAGGGCACTGATGAGTTTTAAATACCCTTATATGAGTACAAGTCACACATTTTAAATCTTATTAGCCAGTCAGACATAATATACCATCATGCTTATTTACAGGCATATTCGAATATGTAGTTGATGAAATGCTCTAAGTGAATTTAAATAAAAGCACGAAAATATCCAGTGCAGCTGAAAACAGAATAATGGCACCTAGGCAAATTAAATGAAACAATATGTGAAGGAAAAGTATAAAAGTGGGGGGAAGGAAACCAAGTAAATTGCCGAATGCTCTAAGGGTTAAAATCCCTTAGCTGCTGAAAATTTCAAGTGCATGCATAGTGACTGTGCATCCACAGAAAGCATTAGTTAAAGTATCAGAGATGGAAAGTTAGCAGCATCTACAGAAATATAAGATACATTTAAGGCATCGGTAAACTGACAGTGATGTACTAAATTAGATTGAACTAGACCTGCCACTTAGGGGAAAACAAACTAGTTAGGAAAAAAGTAAAAAAGCTCTGAGCTGCAAATCTGGTGACATCCAACAGACCAGACCTGGGTTTGAATCCCACAGCTTCTACTTGCATACTGTGTGACCCTGAGCAAGTCACTTAACTTCTCTGTGTTCCCAGGTCGCACCTGTAAAAAAGCTTTCAGCTTAGTGTGCTACTCCTGGTTAAACAACTAAAAAAAAAAAAAAAAAAAATTATATGGAAATTGAGCCAAACAAATGAACACAGGGGATTATAAGGGATTTCATGTACAACTGGCTAAAAAGCTTGTACCTCCAAACCGGGGAAAGAGATCTACTCAAGTGGGATCCTGCGGAGCATATGGATGGCTCAGAAAATTGCAGCAGTGTTATGCCCACACAAACTATGACCTAAGGCATGGTAAGTTTGGCAAAGGAACAAAACACAGAAATAATTCAATGGTAATAAAAAATCATACTGCAAACATAATCAAATGCTAAACACCAATAAGTCTAAACTTTAGACATAAACTAAAGGTTTACTATTCCAAAATATTTCATAAACATATAAGCACAGGAAAACTAAATGTTATATATTCATTATATCAAATCCATATTCATTGATACATTTATGAATAAGATTTATGTCAGAAAGGGAAAAAGGACAATAATATCATTCAAGCCCATAGGCTTCATAGCTTGCAAATTATATACCCAGTGAGCTTCCTTCTTTAAAAGTATGTTCACCTTCTCTCTTCCACTGGATGTGACTGGTATATGTTTCCTGCCCATGACAGTCATGCAGTTCAGATTTTTCTGGTGATATCTCTCAAAGTGGTCACCGGGGGGTGCTGGGGGTTGCTGCTCAAACAGAACATACATGCCCTTGGATTCTTTGGTGCAGTGGGCAGATTGTGCATTTCACATAGGTCTTGGGACAGCTGCACACTAATTAAGCAATAAGGCATGACCAGGGATTATGTTAATGGTCTGTTAATCACCCTCTAGAGATATAATGTTGCACGAGGCATAGCCGAGTGCCACATGCCCCTAGAGGGTGATTAACTGACCATTAACATAACCCTTGGGAGTGCCTTATTGCTATTGTAATAAAACTGTTTTTTTAACCAGTTTTAAACAATGTTCAGCATATGGTTAAGCTCTATATGTATGCTAATAAAAGATTAACATAAGGCTGTTAGAATGTTTACAGCCAATCAGAAAGCTCCATTTCCCAGACCCTTTTTATAATACTTGCATCACAAAATTAGTGGAACAGGAAACAAATGCTCTAATTGTGATTTCTTTGTAGGTAATGTGATGTTCAAATTTTGTACCTGTTTTACAAAATTTTCAGATACTACAGTGACCACAGCGAAATAATCTTAAGGTGAAGGGGGAAGCCAATAAGTGCATTCCTCTGTATTTTTGGGATGAGTAAAAAAGCTATGTGTCAGAATATCTCCCAAGCTGGTACCCCAGCAATATATTCTTGGCATAGGGCCTATAGCATTGAATAAGTTTACATCTCCTATTCATATATCCCAATGCTTCCTGACTATACATGATACAGTAGAAGTTCATTAAACTCTGTTACAAAATTAACCCCACTAAACATATTATGATGTGAAGATTTAGGTTTCAAGAGACTGTCCCTGTCCAAAGTCCTGGCTCTGTTCTTTGAAGACTCAATAAGAGACTCAGCATAGTTCCTTTGGCAAAAATGAACTGCTCAACCAGATGGCTGGGCATCAAACAACTGTATGTTTGACCAGCTGCACTGAAGCTGGCCGAATTGTCCATATGACGCTGATGCAATCGTGTGCTTGGAGTGTGCACTGGATGCCTGTGGGAGAGTGTTTCCAGAATCTTTCATCTTAAAACTGTCTGAGATGACAAGATTGTTGTTTGAGACTGTGAATGTTAGATCCAGAAAATTAATAGGTTTGGGATATTGGCCTTTTGGAAGTACATAGATTGTTGGAGTAACCAGATTATGGACCAGATTGTAATCTCTTTTATTTGCTGTTAGCCACCCCTGTCAACAGAAGAATGTAAGAAGTTATGTATTATAATTTTGAACTCGAGTGTGGGATTGCCATTTAACAGTCTATAGCTGACCCCATCTTGTAGTTGTCTGTATATTTCTGCTGCGTCTTTGCCCTTGTCCATAACAACAATAAGCCCCTTCCCCCATCAGCCTGCTTGATTTCAAGCTAATCATTGTTTTTAAGTTTGTCAGTGACTTCTTGTTCTTCAGTCAAGACGTTACATTTGTATTGTGGCCATCTTGACCTGAAAAGTTTTTTAATATCTTGCAAAACACGCTATTGATATGCCTGGAAAGGTGCTGATTGTAGAGGGGCAAAAAGTTAATGGTGGTTCAAATTGTGTTTTTCTTGTTGATATATTCTGTGTAGATGTTAGTGTCAGGTCCAAGGATGATTCAGTTTTGTCCTAATGTAAGATGCCTTGAGGTATGGCAGCATGAGGATTTTCTTCATAGAGGCTTAGTGGCTTAGCACTTTCACATCTGGGTCAGTTGTGGTGTCATTATACAATGGCAAGAAAAAATCCTGGACTCTGATTGGTCAGTCTTGGGCTGGACCCGTGATGTTATCCCAGTACAACATCATGGGTCTAGTCTTAGCCTCACTGTGAACCTGCAGATGATTTTTTGGAGCTGGATGACCTCTATTTTTGCATCTCCTCTTAAGAAACAAAAATATTTTTCCACACTAATAAAAACATTCTTTAAAATTATTTTTTTATTTTATATATAACAACGAGCCATTGTATAATAGCAAAAATGCCATCCAGGGTGTGTGTCGTTTGGGATAACGTCACGCCTCAGTTGTTGGACGCACTCGGCCTGCGGCCTTGTGCCCAACCACCTGAGGCATGACATTATCCCAGCACGACACACACCCTGTCGGGCATTATTGCTTAATTTAATGGTGACTGAAAATCTAAAAATACCATATTTGATTCTCTTCAGAAGAAATGTTTCAAGTTCAATTTTTGGAATTTTTTTTATGTCTGTATAGATATCAAAACAGTTTACTGAAGGGCTGGGAACAAAGTTTAAACTTCTACTGTGAATCTTCTGATCTTCTAGAGATCAGTCTTCACCACTCATTATTGGTGGGTTATCAGCCAAAGGCACCAACCCCATGGGAGTGTATAACTTTAAGACTTTTGAGTAGGGGAGCTGACGTCAGAGATGGCACTGCCCACGAGGCTGATGCATTACGTGGTGCTCTCAGGTTGGCCAGGAACCGATGCTGGTCCCCCAACCACCTCAGTTCTGCTTTTCCTTTCATCTAGGCAACACCTCATGTGGAGCTACAGCTGCAAGAAGTGCGTCATCTGCTAGTTGCTGAACAAGTGTTTCAATCGACACCATACCGTCTCCGATGCCATTGTTGACACTTTCTTTTTTGTTCTTCTATCCTCCTAGTGCAGCATCAAGTGCCTTTTCTTTCATTTCATTTTGTTTTCACCATCTTCAGTCATGTCTGATTTTGGGCCTAGTAACTCTGGGAAGTCAAAGGCAGGCTCGCCTCTAAGCATCAGTGCCTCTGCAGCAAGTCCATGACTGTTTTGGACCTCCATGACCAATTTCTTACCTGCCTGGGTCCACATTTCGACATGGACTGCTGCAATGCCTGCTTCAGCATGGACTATCGCACCCTCAAAATCTGTGCATTGAAATCGGGGTGGGAGCCCCCAACCTTTGGAGGCAGGCATCGTACTCAGTACTCAGGACACCAAAGTAACGCCTTTGGGTCCTTCTCCTGGGCTTCTTCCCAGTACTATATGTACCAAGGAAGAGCAGGCCTCCATTGTTTCTGGTCTTGCTGAGGCTGGAGGCCTGTGCGAAAGGTTGGGTGGACATTCTGTCTCCTCCAGGGGTTCAGCTGAACACCCCTCACCATCCGGTGCCACCTTGGGGGCCCGGATGCCCCCAGTGTTGAGGTCTCAGCTATATGCCAGGCCCTTGCTGGTGACTCTCTCAGTGTTGTGGCCCGGTGTTGCTTTGGCTCCTGACACCATCCGCGGTGTCAGTCAGCAAGGTGGCACCGACCATGTGACTGGGACCCCTTCTAGTACTGGTCGCAGTGCCGGGAGAGGGGAAGTTGTGCAGGTAGCCACATTGGCGATCTCCCTGGTCTCATCTTCGGATTTGGATGATGATCGGGATGATCCTGATTGGCTACTCAGCTCTTCAGAGTCTCTGGATTACCCTAGGCCTAGCTCAGGGCCTTCTGCGGGGCCTAGGAGTCCCTGGCCCGGTGGCATGTCCGGTGCCACGCTCCTGTCATCCCTCAGCGCCACATGTGGTGCCGGGGATGATTCTGGTGCAGACACCAGTGCCGGTGAAGAGAGTAGTGCTGGGTTCAGTGCCGGGTCAGGGGATGGTGCCGGCTCCGGTGCTGACCCTGTTTTTGGTGCTGTCAGTGGCACTGTTTCAGGCACTGGTGCTGTGGTAAGCACTGAGGGGGATTCTAGCACCATCAGCGGTGCCAGGTCCCCCCCCTTCACACCCCACAGCTTCTCTTAGGCCTGTGTCGAAAGGCAGGTCTCTATCTGCTTAAGCAGGAGGTGGGGGCCTAGTGTGGCACCCCAGGCTGTTCCCAGAACACGTATGGATTCTAGGAGAAGTAGGAGCACTGACTTGGGGCTCCCCCTTCTCCATGGATTCTGGCAGGATTTGTAGTTTGTGGGGAAAGGGGCCGCCCTAGTGTTCCAGCTTGACTCTGGTCTCCTCATCTGGGGGTGTTCCCCAAGGACACCATTCAGCTTGCCCTTCTCTGGTTGGGAGTTCTTCAGTGGGCAGTCTGTGCAGTCCCCTCTCCAAGGAGAAGACCGCTGCTCACTCCTGCAGCCCTTGCAGGGATGCTGGGGTGCTTTCTCACACCCTTTCTCCCCCTCCCATACCTCTGCCTTCCATCTCCTCCCTCCCAGATTTTTCCAGCCCTGCGGGACCCTTGACTTGGGAAAAATTCAGGCCCACGGCAGCTGCATATCCCAGGTACCTCAGAGCCCTGCATGAGGTCATTTTTAGATCTCAGGTCCCTGCACCGCCTCACCCTGAATCCTGCTCCTCTGAGTCTCCAATTTCCTCCTCTGAGGAACAGGACACATTAGTCCATTTCTCCTCTGATGCTGACCTCACGGGGTATCAGCAGTTCCTAGTGGAGATAATGGAGCTGCACCTCTCCCATTTTAGAGGACACAACCCTGTGCATGCGATGCTGTCATTCCTGGGGAATACAGCAGAAAATCCACCATGTTCCCCCTGTGGCCTCAACCCTTCACGGAGGTGTTGCATAATGTCTGCCAGAACACCTGAGGGACTTCCAGTGCAGGTACTGCACACCTGTGGTGTTTACAGGTGCTGTGCCCCATCCCTCATCAGGAATGGAGATGTTAAACACCCCCTCCGGGCACTGTCACCCAAGGCATGACCACCCCTCCCACCAGAGTCTGACTCACCCAAATTTAACAGCTTGGAAAGAAGGGTATTATCAGTAGTGTACCTTCTCCTGTGCATCTTGGTGCACCAAGCACACCAGGCTGCCTATGCCAGGCACTTGTGGGTGATGGCAGGACAGCTCCTGGCATCCATGCCTGATAGTGAGGCAACCAGGTGGGCCATCGGCCTTTCCACATGCGACCTGGAGCTTGCGAGACACCAGTCAAGGGTGTCTTATGATGCTAATGAGGTAGCCTCCAGGTTTGTGGGAACAGCGGTCTGCATTATGCGGATGGCCTGGCTCCTCTTATCATGGTTATCACCCTTGGCCTGACATACGGTGATTGCCTCACCTTTCCTGGGGGCCCACTCCCCCCCCATTCAGGCAGTAGTTAACGGAGCCTGACATATAAGGTGGCATGTTTGGACATTGTTTTGTTTGGAGGTGTCCTTAAGTGCCTTGTGCACACTATATTTCTATTCCCATACCTCTCCTTGTATGCCAGGTACTGGTCTAGTCTTCTGGTTCCTCATAGCAAGAGACCCTATGAGCTTATCTCCATCAGGGAACTGAGGAGCAATGGGTCTTCCCATGATTATATTTGCACATAATCATGGGCGGTCCCTGGCTAGCAAAAGTTTCTGAGTGCTCCTGATGCTTACCGCTTACAGTTCCAAAGATGTGACCCAATGGAGGAGATTCTCTCAGGGGATCTACTGTTATGGTGAGTAACTGTTCTTTACTGTGCAAGTGACATAAGGTGCAGAGTTTAGGTTAAATTCTGCAAAAAAGGTTCTTTGGACAGAGCGCATGTGCAGGCTATCTTCTTAAGTATGAAGCAAATGTAAATGTTAATGTTGTTAGAACATGCTTCAGAGTGGGAGGGTTGTCTTCCCACCCTGGCCCCTTTTAAAAAGGCCTTTCCACAAGGGGAAAGCCTTGGTGGAACAGAAGAGAGGCAGCAGTGGCTGCAATTGCTGGGTAGTTGCTGGTGTAAGCCAGAAGAGGGACAGCTGGCTAAGAGGAAACAATGTTGAGTAAAAACAAAATGCAGTTGCCAGATGTGGCACCAGGCAGCAGGGGGCTGTCTGTCACAGTGGTGATCTGGGCTTGCCCCCTGAGCCTAAGACATAAGGATCATGTAGGCATGTGTAGAACTGAGCTTCTGCCAGGATGCTTACCATCTCTGGGAGGGTACCTCATTCCGTCGGTTGACTGGAAGTCTGTGCAAATTAGGACATTGAGGAATAGGGTGCCACCAAGATGTCCTCACATCATGAGTGAATTATTAGACTTCAGTACTCAGTGGCATCAGGCTAGCACAAAAATGTGGGAGAAGAGCAGCAGATCATGTGCAGGTAGAGGAGGTCTATGCACTCTCCCCTCCCATCCAAATGGTCTATTCCTCTGGCTACTCCTCCCTCACCAACTCTGTTCCTGCCCCCTTGTTGGATTCAGTTTCCTGACTAGGATTGGTGCCTGCCCAACATGGGAGATAGGTAAATCATGAGGACTCAGAGCAGAGGTATCATTTGGTAAGATGACAAGGCCAGACATGGTTACTTTGATGAGCAATAGATCAGTGGATGGAAGGAGGTGCCACTCTCGAGTTAAAGAGCATGAACGAACAAAACATTGATGTAAGTTACATTTGTTCTGCCACTAGTGGTGTAATTTTATTTTATTTATTTCAGTCTATTGCTGGGGATCAACTTTCTTCACTCTGAGGGGTACAGTTTACCTGTTTTCAGCACAAGTGACATTTTGCAGTTAGTAAAATGGCACCATACTTCCTTCCATGAAATGTGGTGGACCTGAGAACTCACAAAGGAGGCAGCAGTGACCAAAACACAGCCCATTGTTAGAATTTGTTTTCTGTTCTGTATAGCTGCTTTTTCTAGTGCAGGAGTCCCCCATAGCTCTACCTTTGCAGCAGACCTCCTGTGGGGGAGCCCAACCAACCATTTAACAGGAGCCCCCGCCCACCATCTAACAGGATCCAGACAGCCAGTGGGTCTCAAGGTGTAAGGTATTTAAGTACTTGAGAAGGTGGACAGGGACCTACAAAATGGCCTAGCAGCTAAATGCTGAGCTTCGATACTGCAGCTGGTCCCTTGGGTGGAGTAATCTCCCCAAACTTGCTGTGCCAGGCATGGTACCATCCCCCTCCAGGGCTGGGAAGCACTGATTATCTTCCAGCCTGATCACTTGCCCACACTTACAGAGACCACTACCAAACCCTGGTAGCCGGCACAGCAGTGCATTCCAGTAGGCCCAGAGTTAGATTGTTTATTTTGAATGAGCACTTTTATACAGATCTACAAAAGGTTAAACTAGAATACATTTCATATTACCATGAATCTTTGAGTTATTATAGTTCCAGAGTTAATCATCTGGAAAACCTTCAACAATGCTTAGAGATTCCATGTTCTGAGAGGCACCAAGGGAAGAAACATATAGAACAGACTGGATGACACTAAAAGGTATATGTATTTTTCCTGCTAATTACAGTATGTGTGGGCCAAGATCTTCATTGCATACTAACATACTAAAATGCCAGCAGAATAGACTTAATGGTCTTTTGAGTTGCTCAATTTTCAACACCCGCACTGAGGGACGATTTTGGTGTCCTTCCTTCCCCCTTGGGTTATACTGTCCCCAGTCGCAGATGTACCAGCTGCATTGGACCTGATCAGATTTACCCTCCTCCTGTACCTGTCCCGTCTGCTCTTAAACCCGGCCACAGTCTCTGCTTCTACCAGCTCCTGGGGCACTCGTTTCCTCTCATCCCCTCCTCCTTCCTTTGGAGCATCCTGACTGGGCTCCCCTTATTGATCCCTTTTATGTACTTAAAGACCTCTATCATGTTCCCCCTGTCCCTTCTCTCCTCCAGGATGTACATGTCGAGCTCCCTGAGCCTCTCCTCATAGGTCCTCTCCCCCAGGCCTCGGATCATTTTGGTTGCCCTCCTTTGGACCCTCTCTAGGATTGTAACATCCCTCTTTAAATGTGGTCTCCAAAACTGCACACAATACTTGAGGTGTGGCCTAACCAAGCAGTTGTACAGGAGTAGGATCACTTCCGCCTTTCTGGAGGTAATCCCCCTGGTGATGCATCCTATTTGCCCTTGCCGCTGCCCTCCTACAGGTCTCTGAGTTGTTCATTTTGACATCTACCACTACCCCCAGGTCCCTCTCACCCTCCGTGACTTGAATTTTGTCTCCTCCCAGGGTATACCCCTGGCCTGGATTTCTGACTCCCAGGTGCAGAACCTTGCACTTCCCCACATTGAATATTAGTTTCCATTTTCCTGACCACCTTTCCAGAGCCTCCAGATCCTCCTGCAAGACCACCCTCCCCTCCTCCTCATCCACCACTTCACCTAGCTTTGAGACTCTTCAAAGAGACTCATTTCACTCCTGATCCCCTTCCTTATGTCTGAGACATAGGTGTTGAACAGGAGTGGCCCCAGCACTGACCCCTGGGGCACCCCACTAGTAATCCACTTTGGGGATGAGGCTAGCCCCCCCACAACCACCACCCTCTGAGTATGCTCAGAGAGCCAATTTCCTATCCATCTTAACAACTGTCTCCCTACCCCCATTTCCTTCAGTTTAGCCAGCAGGCCATTGTGGAGTACCGAATCAAATGCCTTGCTGAAGTCCAGAAAGAGGACATCCACCGGCCTACCCCGGTCCAGGGCCCTCGTCACCCAGTCATAGAACTCTACAAGGTTCATCTGACACAATCTTCCCGAGACAATGTCATGCTGTCTATCATCCAAATACCCATTTTGCTCCAGTAACCCTCCTAGCCTATCCTTGACGATACTCTCCATCACCTTGCCAACCACCGACGTCAGGCTAATGGGCCTGTAATTACCTGCCTCCTCCCTTGACCCCCCTTGTGGATCAGCATAACATGGGCCACCCTCCAGTCTTGGGGCACCCATCCAGTCCTCAGGGAGATGTTGAAGAGTTCCACCAGGGAGACTGCCAGGACATCCGCCAGTTCCCTCAGCACTCTGGGATGTATCTCATCTGGACCAGGTGCTTTCTCCATCTGAAGGGACCTGAGGGCTTCCCTTACTCTCTCTACCAGGATTTCAGCCTCCACCTCCTTCCCCATTGCACCCTGTACTGCTGGCCCCCCACCTGTCCGTGGTGGCCACTCCCTTTCCCCAGACCCATCAGGGCCCCTGATCTCTACCGGTCCTATGCCTTCCTCCGGTTTGCCCCCGTTCCCCCCGCAAGACATAGCCCCTCTATCCCCCGCTGGTAAAAACTGATGCAAAGTACTTATTTAGGACCTCTGCCTGTTCGCCTGCCTCCTGTGCCCAACCCTCTCCTCTCCTATCCTTATCCTGCTGATCTGCCCCCTTATTTTCCTTTTTTCCCCTATGTATCTAAAGAACTCCTTGTCCCCCCTCTGGATTCCCCTGGTCAAGGACTGCTCCTTTTTCGCCTTTGCTGCTCTCACCACCCTGGTGACTCTTTTGGCTGTCCGCTCATACTCCCCCACTCCCTTTCACTCCTTGAGTGCTTGAAGTGCCTATAGGCCATCTTCTTGTCCCTCACCACTTCCTAAACCTCCCAGGTCCACCAGCAGGGTTTTCTGGCTTTACCAGACTTGTGCCTTTCCCTTGTGCAGGATCTGGTAACCTCCTGTATTCCCCTCCTAATGCTCTCCCACCTGCTGTCAGCATCCATATTTGGCCCTATCCTGTCCAAACGATCTTTAAGGATCCTTCCCATCTCCCTGAAGTCTGCACCCCTAAAGTCAGTTACTACTGTCCTTGTTCGGCTTTCCTCCGCCCTAGGTCCAGGAAGAACCATACTGTGGTGTGATCACTCCCCGCCAATGGGTTTCTCACCTCTAGGCCCCTAATCTGATCACTGTCCGCCAGGACCATGTCCAGTGTCCGGGCCTCCCTAGTTGGCTCACCCACCTGCTGGGTCAGGAACGCATCCTGGAAAACATTCAGCAGCCTCTGCTCCCTTGCCACTGGTGATGACATAGTCTCCCAGTATGTTCCTGGCATGTTGAGGTCCCCCATTACCACTACCCTTTCCTTTCCCAAACTACAGTGTCCCTTGAGATTTGCCACCAAACTTTCTTCCAGAGCCTCTGCCAGTGCAGGTGGTCTGTATACCACTCCAACCTTTGTTTTCTTACCCCCCTGCATCAGCAGGGTGACCCAACTAGCCTCTACATTCCCCCCAGCCTCCTCTACCCCTCTAATACCAATGCCATTTCTGACTAACAGTGCTACATCACCCCCCTTCCCTCCCCCCTATCCTTTCTGAACACAGTGTAGCCCTCCAGATTTAGGTCCCACTCGTGCCCTTGGGTGGCCCAGGTCTCAGTGACTGCTGCCACATCCACCACCCCCTCAACTAGCATCGCCTGGAGCTCGGGCATCTTGTTTCCTAAGCTCCTTGCATTTATCAGGACCACCTTCCACCCCTTCTCCCTCTTCTCCTTTCCTCCCCTTGAGCTTCTGTTTATCAGCTCCTGCACCCTACCTGGTGATCTATTTCCATATCTCCCTAGCCCCCTAGAGGAGTGGAGACCTTGTCCCTCTTTTATCCTACCTGGCACTGCCCCTTTTCTGATCCCTCCCCCTTCACAAGTTTAAATCCCACCTTTCAGTGCAGTAACTGAAGATCTGAAATGGAAGGCAGAAAGAAGCTCCATATTGTCACATTACTGCAACTGATGATGGCAAAATGGATGATTCTGCAGTGAAAATGATTGATGATGTATAGTCATTTTGTTTTCATAATTTATTTAAACAGGATAATCCATTTCTTTTTTTCTATCAAGGTTTTTTTTATCCTCCTCAACCAGATACTCCATCTTGCGCATGTACCAGTAGCCACTCATCCCCAGCACCTCTGTCTGCCAGCTCCAGGTTCCTACGTGACTTACTCCCCATGGCAAGGCCCTCAGGGAGGTTGCACTCCCACCGTACACAATCTGTTATGGAGTGGCTGGATGCCCAAGTGTGATAGTACTATCCTACTGGCAGCTGGCCTTTTTTCCTCCTGCTTTTAAACCCTTTACCCCTGTACCACCCTTTACCACTGGTACTATGTACAGCCCTTTGTTGGCCTCAGACATACTTAGTGTACCCTCAGTGGAGAGGCAAGATTCCTGGCACTCCACTGGGGATCGTTTAGCAGCAGAATGTGACACCAACCCTTCCCAAGGTGGAATGCACTGCCCTGGGATGCTCTCCTCTCAATCAGCCGCCTGATGGCCAGTGCCCTGTGTCCACTCCCAAACCTAGTTTACTGGCTCAGCCACCCAAAGAAATGGACCTAGGATAGTCCATTTCTGATATAACATCTTATTTTCTGTACAGAGATAGGTGACATGCTCAGAGTAATACAACGAGTGAGTGACTGTCATGGGATTCATCTAGACTTTTCTGGTTCAATGTTTGACATATAAACCACTGGATCAGACTGATTTTCCAAGGTAGGCGTCAACTTGTTGACTTGCTGTCACCTTTGAATTGAAGATTGAAGGAAGATCGAAGAAATAAAGTACAAAATGGACACCTTGTTGCACTGATCGCAAAACCAGTATTCTCAACCCAAGTAGAAGCCATAGCTTGTGTCAAGTGGCCTTTGATTCCCTCAAGTTAGGGAATCCGTTTGCCTTCTAATTGTCTGAAACACAAATTTGGATCCAGCTTCAAATGTTTTCAAAAGAACTCTCTAACATCTGCCCATTGTGGCTTGATTCTCAAATGCTAATGCCAAGTCTGAGTAGTGGCCCTCCTCTGGTGAGGTGCACCACCTCTGAGTACTGCAGTTTTGGGTGGTTGGTGCAACATTTCAAGTGCAAACTGCCTATTTTGCTCTGCACTGGTTACATCTCAGAAATGGGCCCCTCTTTCATGAGCGGGTACTGGGGTTACCAGATGTCCCAGTTTGGCTGGGACAGTCCCATTTTCAGGCTGCTGTACTTGTATCCTGGCAGGTCTTTAAAAATCTTTTTGACCTAGTTTTTGTCAGTCAGCTGTGGTGAGGGTTAGGGTTGAGTCAGCTGTGGTGAGAGGTCTGAGTAGTGGCATTACCAGCAGGATGTAATGCCGTTTGAGAGATTTCCTATACATCTCTTCCCCCCCCCACACACACACGCACACTCACACTCACACATGGATTTGCATGTCCATGATGCTTTGCACTGGGTTTTATGGTTTCAAATGCATACATATGCCTTGGATAAAGTTATAGAAACCAAACAAATTAGGAATTCTCTGTCTTTTTGTATTGATTATATATTTGACAAACTGCCTTTGTGTAATGCTGCATCTTATGTGGACTGTATTGTGTGTCTCCTACATTGTTCTGGAGGCTTTATAGCAAGATGATGTGTATTGTAAAATATGGTCTTGGTCCTTTGTGGCTGGCATTGAATACACAAGCTGATTGTTCATTGGTATCTCCCATTGTAAATGGACACTGTGTCTGGTCTTACAGTTGGAAGTGGAATGGAGAAAAATGTCAAATAGCTTGCTTTGAGAGCTCTTATTTATTTATTTGTTTACCGGGTAAGTGCACTGATCCAAAGGACCGTTTTCAGGCACGACCCAGGCTATGAAGACAGCATATAGGTAAAACAGACAGTACAATTACATAGGTTAAGATGGTACAGAAGATAGTACATTGGAAATCAAAATAAGTGCACGTGCAAAATACACAAAGTTTCAGGCCAGTGCACGTAAATGTTCAGTACAGTTCAACAGAACAGATCCAATTGGTATAGGTACAGAGAGTTTGGGACACACAATACGTTAAATCACTTAGCAAGTTTGATACTTTGATTAATGGTAGTGCATGGACTGTAGAATGGTATAGAATTTTATTTATGTTAGACACTAATAATTCAGCTTACCCTACCCCTGATAGAAGAATAGTGCTTACCTATCATGCTTTGCACTGGGTTTAAGTCTTTAGAATTCATGCATGTGCCTCAGAAAGATTTACAGAAAACAAACAAATTGGAAATTATCTGTCTTCTTGTATTGTTTACGCATCATATGTACTGCCTTTGTGTTAGGCTACATCTTATACATGTCATGCTAAGTGTAATGGTTGTCTTATACATTGGTCTGGACGTTTTATGCATAATAACCCTCTCTACTGGAGGAGGAAGTTATTGTTAGGAGTGGCCAAAGGAGGGATGGTGCTCTGGCCCTACCCTTGTGGGGATCTTACTGAATTGCATTAAATTGTTCACTGCGTGTTACCTGATTGTAGTTGATTGCTTATACCTGTCTGTACCATGCCTGACAGTTGGACCCTAGTCTCTGTACTTTGTTTCTGCTGGTCCTTCTTGCTTGTATTCTGACTGCACCTTTGTATAATTTGTTGCTAGCCTCTGTAGTGTTATTTGCCTGTACCTTTGTAACTCTCCCGGGTTGCACCTGAAAATAGGCACTTGACTGTCTAGTGTGCTTACCTGGTAAACAAAAGCTAAATAAATAAATAAATAAATAAAGCTGGTGGGTAGCAGCGTAGATGGCATACAGCTAGGGAGCACTTATGGTTCCAAAAAGGAGACAGCTGAGGTGCAAGTATTCAAGGAACTACCAGAGAGGGGGCATCCATTCCTAGGTGCCCTCCCTGCAATGGTGCTCCACGCAGTGATAATGGATCAGTAGAGCTGCTCTAGGCATGAGTACCTACCAAGGGAAGAGGGAGGTATTGCTAGAAAAGTGCTGGTTGGCAGGGACCCTGAGATGCCTAGAGGTTTGGGCACATACTCTGTTCCACCAACTACTGAACTCAGGTCAGAGGGACAGGGAATCCCATTGCATGTTTCCACCTGGAGATGCTGGTGTCATGCATGCTCACTATCTGAGGGTAATACAAGGTTGGAGACTTGACTGCTACAGAGTGCCTTGGCTAGGGCACTCAGGATGTACCCTGACCCACTGGGACCTGTATGACGACTTGGGTTGGCTAATTAAGTGGAAGTGGGAGTATAGTGGAACTACCAGGAGGATGTGGGAATCCCAGGGGGTGTCTCCTCAATGGAAATCTCCCAATGGCATTCAGGCATGTTACCCCAAAGAACCCTCTTGTGGGTATCCTGGAAGAGGGGAGACCTGAAGGCTGGGAGTGGAGACCATTGAGCATCCCAAAGGATGGTGAAGCATGTACTGCCATTCGTAGATAGAACGTATGAGGTAGGAGATACATCTACAAGAATGTCAGGGGGGAATCCCTGAAACCAATGAAAGGTGCCTTGTGGCCGCAGAGCCACCTCGGGAGTGCACAGCATGGGGACACTTGAACACAGTGGGACTTTGGTGTTGGTATGCACAGTGAGGCTGCTGGTGCTCATTTTCCTGGGGAGCACCAAGGATTCAGAGAAGGGGAAGTACCAGCCCTGCAGTCTTCGTGGACATAAATCTTTGCATGCCATACCAGCATACTGTAACTGCATAGGCCGTAATTGCATACTGTTTGGGAGAAACAGCACCTGTGGGCAAGACAGACCAAACAGGCCAATAGTGCAGGAGGGAATAGGGAATCCGCTGGCCGTGGCATTGTCTGAGAAGGCGGATGGTTCTTCCATACTTGTTTTGTTTACATAGTTAAAAGATATAGGGTCAGATATTGAAAAGTTAGCGTGGGTGTTAACTAGTGTTTTCCTGTGCTAACCAGGTTTGTGCCCAGTATTTGGGGCAGGGTGTATATTCAGAGGCCCCTGTAACACGGGCTAAACCTATTAGTGCCCAGATGTTAAAACAGCACTGCGCCCATGCAAACAAGGGTCCCCTCCTGCATATGGACACAGTGGCAGTTTCAGAGGTTTTACATTGGCAGTATATGTCACCTGAAATGGTGCTATTTACCGCCTCAAAAACATCCGACTTAACTGGGTACAAAGCCCACACCCCTACCCCACTGATGGCAGGACAGCTGTACTACAGTCGCCCCCCCACACTTGCCTGTTCCATTTGTCAGACAGCTCCCTAATGTTGTTGCCTAAACACTCTTGGTGTGTATGGTAAAAAATAATAATACTAATAATACAGATTCTTATGTCTTCGGAGTCTGCCAAGAAACATTCATAGACAAGCAAGAGTACTAATAAATGTTTATTATACTACTTACGCCAAGCATGTGACAAAGAAAATCACAAGGGAGATGGGGTTCTCACCACTCTTCTGAAGAACGTACATAATCTCCAGTATTTCTATGATCTTAGGTTCTCCAAGATCTTGTTCTCTCTCTGCACTCTCCTGGAGCTACAGTAGGTTGCAGAAGGCTATATACTACAGATAACAGCATAGCAACAGTGATTACCTCATAGTTACAGATATGAGAAACAATATGTATTGGATAATGACTTAGGAGACAGAATTACTAATGAGTATCACATGAGACAAATAATATGCTTCAATTAGCATTATAGTTTGGACAAAAGAAATCCCGATGGGTTCAAACTATGCGTGGCATTTCTTGCCTGTGTATAAGACATAACAAAGGTTTTCTCTCTGTGTCAGCTTGCTTAGACAAAGAGAAGTGTTGACTGGCCACAACTACATATGATTATATGAGAATATATATATATATATATATATATATATATAGATATATATATGAGAATATAAGTATACAATAATCACTGATGATCCCTCAGAGTCATCATATCAGTAATTAGGTAGATTATATATGGAATATATGTAAAGGACAAACATATAATGCATTATAGTGAGGTATAATAATCATGCATGATCTAATCCTATGAAGGATGTAAACATTAGCAAATATTAACAGCAAAGCACATTCCTGGCACTCATGCTTATATGATGGGTGCCTATATCTATATATTAGTGCAAAATAGCAGTACCACAGTATAATAGACCAGGGATACAGTGTAAGGTGTATGTGGGATGATGGGGGCATAACCCAGGTGCAACAGTCCCCTCTTTGTTGCCCTAATTGCAAAAGTGGCAACATAACAAAAAGACGACGGTTAGGCACCGTTTGTCTACAGGCCCATGGCACGAGTCTGACAGAGGAATTTTAACTGGTCACGGTGGTGTTTCAGGGTTTTCATAAAACAACAAAATGTAATTATAAGGGAAAATATTAATAAACCTTGTATTACTGTAAACATTTTAAATGAAGCTTCACAATGGGGTTTTCCAATATCAAAACAATCAGAAAATACTGATATGTATCAGGTGTGTATTTCTGTCCTATTGGGAAGAAACTGAAGAGACAAACCTATGTTGCCTGTATGGATATTAAAAATAAGTAAAAACTAAAGATACAGCATCAAGATAGTTAGGACTAGACTTAATGGTATCTGGTTCCAGGATGGGAACATTGTGTGATTACCGTAAAACCTACTACCTGTTTAGGGAGAAGAAATAGTAGTTAGAAAAGTTCACTTTACATAACTTTTAGTCCATATCAGAAAAATGTATACTTGGTCACCACACATTGTTCCACATCAGCAGAATATACCACCTTGAAGGATGGCAATTTTTCAGATGGTAAATTGAACAGGACATGAAATGTCAATATCTACAAGACATAAACTATGAACAGTTACAGGGATAAATCCAAGGTTTCTTCAAGTGTTAGATGAAGACTGATAGTTCAAATTATATGTATGTAGATTTCCCAAAGGTTGATCCAAATGTTCAGGAAGCAGCAGTATTTTCAGAGGCCTCAGCAGGGGGTGCATTAGATTGCACATTAAGTTTCACAATGGAATAGCAACAGTGTTCAGTTGAAGATGATCACACGGCTGCACAAAGTGTAACAGTTTATGACAGTATTCAGGTTGTATGAGGTGCCAGTCAGCCTTGGAAAAACAAGCAGTGAAGAAAATGGATTTCTTGATTGTAGACCAAATGAAGAAGAGTCTTCTTGCTGAAGTTAGTGGATTGCCCCCACCCTAGACTTGCTTCATAGTATGCATAACAATGAGCTTGATTGTAGAATCTTAATTGGCTGGACTGAATACAGTTTATTTGAGAGTTCACAAGTGGAAGCCTAAATTCAGTTATTAGGCCAGTATTCACAAGTTGGTAATACAAGTTGGAAGATGTTACATCTGCATAAAAGGTGATGACCTTTTCAGGTATGACAATCAAAGTTCAGAGTCAGTCACGATTCCAAGACCTCATGGTAAACAAACAAAGGAGGTAGTTTCAATCTTTCACGATAAAAGGTCCCTTCAAGATGACCAATAGAATGGATGGTTGCCAGATGATCAGAGATTGATGTTGCTAGATGAAAATGCACCAATGAAACTATGAGAGTCACAAACATGGCTTCCTGGATTGTGCAGGAATAAGTTTTGAAACATGGAGCAATACTGGTGTGTGTGGTGACATATCCAAGGTTCCTTGCCATTGACAAGAGAATAGTGCTAGATTCAAATAAACATTTGGTAACACATGCAATAGAAGTGCAAAATGTGGCAATGCCACTGACCCGTACATCTGTCATGTATGAGATCAAAGATGTGTCCTAATTCCAGATCCCGGAAGCGATAACCAAAGGGTTATAAGAACATAATAGCTGTAAGTAGTGCAAAGGACTTTCCTAGCTATGTGATGCTCATCTGCTTCCTTAATGTGAGCAGAAATTAATTTATTAACATGAACATTTGTCAGGTCAACCCTCTTCACAATATCCTTAATATTGTAAATGTATATTGCTTGTAATGACCAAGACCATGTATGCCATGCAATGGGGGGGGGGGGTGGTATGATATTATATTTCATACTGTCATGACCCTTTAACATATGTGCTTGAATAATGGATATATCAGTCCTATTTCAAATAGATATGTCAGAGTCAAGTAGGCCTCAGTCTAA
The DNA here is from genome assembly GCA_016271365.2 of Neoceratodus forsteri. Lineage (NCBI taxonomy): Eukaryota > Metazoa > Chordata > Ceratodontiformes > Ceratodontidae > Neoceratodus > Neoceratodus forsteri. The sequence continues at coordinate 1,214,137,656 of CM057458.1, forward strand.
ACCTGCATTGTTTTTTTTTTAAATAAAAAATCAAAAACTAAATCCCTTGTACGTTTGGGTAGGTTTACAGTCATAAGATGTACCACTAGCGGTCAGGATGTGAAAATCATGTGTGTGTGTGTGTGTGTGTGTGTGTGTGTGTGTGTGTATGTGGTGCTATCAGTCCCTGTATAGGGGGTCATTAGTGAGTACCTGGTATGCTGCCAGGGTATCCAATCACATCATTATTAATAAAAAAATATGTGGGAAATGTTTGTTGTGAAACATATAACAAATCATTCCAAGTTTTAAAAGATGAGATTTAAAATCACTGGGATGTGCATGAACTGCACATTATTAACTAGGGTACCTGGTTGAGAAGTGGCTATTATACAATGGCAAGAAAAAATCCTGGACTCTGACTGGTCAGTCTTGGGCTGGAACCGTGATGTTATCCCAGTACAACATCACAGGTCTAGTCTCAGCCTCACTGTGAACCTGTAGATGATTTTTTGGGAGCTAGATGATTTTTTTGGACCTAGAACTCTTTTTTTGCATCTCCTCTTAAGAAACAAAAATATTTTTCCACACTAATAAAAACATTCTTTAAAATAATTTTTTTTATTTTATATATAACAATGAGCCATTGTATAATAGCAAAATTCCCTCCAGGGTGTGTGTCATTTGGGATAACATCATGCCTCATTTGTTGGATGCACTCAGCCTGCAGCCTCATGCCCAACCACCTGAGGTGTGACATTATCCCAGCATGACACACACCCTGTCGGGCATTATTGCTTAATTAGACCACTGGGTGGGCCAGGGTTCTGTTTTGGGCACTCAGTATTAAGTGTCACAAATTGTGGGGCATCATAGGGTAAAACCTTTAAGGTCTAATGACTTTTATTGCCATATAAATTTGGATGCAAAATTCCTGATTATCAATAAAATATAAACAAGGGTCCAGATCAAGTCTAGTTGCTAGGATTGATCTAAAGCAATGATCATAACATTCAGTAGGGCCTCACTACCCTTCTGGATGATGAACATGTCTTTTAGGACTTTAGTGTAAATTCCACAAGATGCAATTAGATCATGTAGCTTGTGAGGTACTCTGCCTCAACAAGCTGTTTAGGTTTAGGTCACTGTTTCTTATCTGCAATACAGCTTGTAAGAAGACCCATACTTTAAAAAAAAAAAGAAGAAGAAGCATAAAAGCAAGCATCTCTCTCTCTCTGGAACCTAAAAGGAAAGAGAAAAGAAAAAACATAGTTTAGTACTATTCCACCCACTGGGGTATGGAAAAGTAATTTAATCTCATTTAACAGGTTAATTTGATTGGCATGTAGTCATTTATCAATGACTGTTATTGTAAGACAGTCTAACTTGGTAGACTGCTGGACTGAGTTTGTTTACAATGGGATAGGGCCTGTTGTTGGGCCTTGCCCATACATTGTGCAGCAAACAAGTGTACCTTTTGGATGTCTTGTTTGAGATATTTTACATATTTATCTACGGATGTTCTGTCAGCAGTGGCAGTACACAGGTCCAGAAATAAATGTTCTGGGAGTCTCATGGACCATCCAGTCATGATTTCAAAAATGGGGTACACTGTGTACCTGCAGAGGGCGTCCCTCGTATTGCCATAAGGAGTAAAGGCAATAATGAATCCCAATCCTTTGGTTTTTTTCTGAACAATTTTTTTATAACATAACTTTGATCTTCCTGTTAGCCTATTCCAGCTATCCTGATGACTGTGAGTTGTAAGGGATATGAAACTTTTGTTTTACCCATAACAAATCCATAGTTTCTTGCATTACTTTGTCTATAAAGCCAGATCCCTGTAATCAGAATTTACCTGTAGGGGTAAACCCCACCTGATAAATAGCTGGTTTACCAAGACATTTGCAGTCACTTTGACTGTGTTGTCTGTTTTGGGATAGCTTTAAACTGTTTGGAAAATAGGTCGGTGATCACTAGTGCAAACTAGTTGTTCTTAGTGGTTGGCATAAGGCCAATGTAGTCAATCTGGATGTTGTTCCAGGGGCCTGATTGCCTCTGGGGCAACAATGTATTTTCCTAGCTGGTATAGGATTGTTCTGTTCACATATCTAACAATTACTTATGTAGTGTTCTACATCATTTCTCATGTATGGTCACCAGACAGAGGATGTCAGTCTGTCTAGGGTTTTTACTGACTCACTGATGTCCACCAGTTGGAGTATTATGTTCTTGGTACAGTAGATAAAATCTACTCTCAGGTGTTCAGGAATTACCCGTAACTTTTCATGAGTGTTACAGCAGTGATGTTCCAAATGAGTAGGCCATCACTGGATAAGTGAATGTCATTTGCACTTTCTTATTTTGGCTTATTTCTGGAAGTTATTCCTCAGCTCCTTTATTAAGGAACCTATACACTGCCCTCAAATGAGGGTCCTTCTTTTGGAGCACAAGATTCACATTTTGGAATATGCTCGAACCTTATGAATATACAGTTTGTTTTTAAACTGGTTAGGTTGTGATGTACAAACAAGTCTGTATTTCTTAGAGGTAATATTAGAGTATTTCTGGAAGTTTGTTTTCTTCCTAAGAAATTCAGTCAGAGAGAAACATACCCAATTAGAAACTGTAATAAAACAAAAACAAACAAAAAAAAAAAACAGTTTCTGCAATGCTTTGTAATTAGATCAAGGCCATTTCTTAAAGTGTGCAGAACTTAACCCTCTCGTTGAGTGCTGGTATCATGTCATGTAAGGAAAAATCTCTTTATTCCTCGCTTAACACAAGCTGTGTTTTCCTCAAGGACTTTCCAGCTCTCTAAACCATCAACAAACATTTGTGGCAATAAGGAGACTCCTTGCCTCCCTGCTTTACATTTTTTTCTTGCCAGGTGTGTTTTAACAATGCCTGTGAATCATACATATATGATGATGCAATTACTAGCTATGCACACTCTGTCATCACCAGAATATAAAATAATTCCAAACCCTGCTATCTGACCCTCGTTGGTATGTGTGGCTGAGTCATCAGTCAAAACATGACACACAGTGGTGTCTTTTAACACTTTCTGAGGTTCTGTCAGAAAGGGCCCTGGGACAGGAAGGTCAGTGGGGTGGAGTGAACAATCATGGGTCTCTCCTGTAAATTGTGGGCCATGGGCCAACACAGATGATGTTTTGATAGGAAGGACAGTGATGTCATAATCCTGTAAGATGAGAGACCAATGTGTGTAAGTCTGGCATTGGATACAGAGACATCTTTTACTCTGTCTGACAACAGAAAGTTAGTTGGCAAATGATTGGAATGCAGCACAATGGGTGTCTGTCCAATGATGTACATAAAGTATCTCACTGCCCACTATGTAGTCAAAAGATTCCTTTCACAAAGGTTGAATTTTTGCTCCACTGGGGTGAGCATCTGGGATGCATAAGCAATGGGTCTGATGTGTCCATTGTATGTTTGGGCTAAAACTGCTGAGATTGCTATATCTGATGTAGCAGTTTCAGTATACCCTAAAACTGTTAGGATTAACCAGTGCTGGGATCATGGTTAGTGATCCCAAAAGAAAAAACAATGATATCAGTATTATGATGCCTTGCACCTTCTTGCCAGTAGTGCCTGCTATTGTCTGTACTGGGAATAACCCAGACTGTTCCTGGCTTGTGTCTGCTATTGCATATGCTGGGAATAACCCAGACTATTCCTGGCTTGTGCCTGCTATTTCAGCCACAGTATGGGATGATCCAAGCGTCACTAGTGGAGGGGGTTCTGCATCATGTGCAGGGAGTGCTGGCACTATCAGGGGTGCTTGCACAGTGGAGAAAAGTGGTGTGCAAGTTGCATGTAGTTCTCCAGCTATGGATTGTGGTTCAGTAGCCACCAGGGGTGGAGAAAGTAGTGCTGTAACAGCTGTCAGCCCAGGTTCAGAAATCAAACCTGTAACCCTCCCCCCCAATGTGGCCTGTGATTCTGAAAATATCACAGCCATGGGGCTTTCAGAATCAGGGTTGTCCCTTCCCCCATCAAATGTAAAGTGGGTTTCCCCATCGGAAGGTTGCTGGATGGTAGCAACATTGTTTTTAATGTCACAGCGTAAGGTATTAATGCACTGCATATATTCTGTGCTGTCAGTGTTAGGAAAAGCAGTACATTTAGTCTTCTCAGGGAAAACTGATGCTATTTCACATTTCACATCATAATTAACAGCAATGTGTTCCTTAACCAAGGACATTCTAGTATAGTAAACATTGCTAACAGCCACAGCTGCTTCTGCAGCATCAGACACTGACTTCATGACAGATTGCGTACTAGCCTCAGTCAAAAGTATGTGAACATCATTTTTAATGAGACTCTTCTGTCCCTCATAAACACTAGTCTTACTGATAACATTATTAATCATGCCAAAAACCTCTGGTACGTTTTGTTTGGTTATAGCAGCAACCACAGGTCCCTGTGACTGCATGATCCAACCTCTGTGATGTGGTGGTCGGCCATTCTGGATTACCTCATGGGCATCATGGGTTACTGTGTTATGACCATCATCACATGACCATGAGAGGCCATCGTGGGGATGGTATGGGGATGCAACCAGATGACGTGTGTCCACCATTTGGAGACTCTAACAATTCTCCATTTTGTGAATCACAGAAAAACAAGTGGCTAGCCTTTGTTCTAGTCCATCCCACAGCATACTGTGATTGTTTAAAATCAAACTCTGGAACATCAGAAGAGGCAAGATCTATGGGCATTAAGGTAGTATGCTTTGCCAATACCTCTGGCTGATGGCACAAGTTTGCCATATCTGACTTTTTACTCCTACATTCTAACTGCTCAGATACAGGAGTTAGTATGCTGTAAAGTGCCTCATTTTCAGATCACAAGACATTCTCACCTTGTAAAACTTGTCTGTTATTAACAGAAGCTGTGTCACAGTTTAGATTCAAAACATTCATTTCAAGTCTGCTGTAATCAAAACATAATAATTTATGCTGTTCAGTCAAGGTCTGGTGTTGAAATTCCAGCATGTTAGCTCTTTCAGTAATTACTTTCGACTTATCATCCTTAAGTTCCTTGTTTTCAAAACGTAAGGAATCGGTGTTATTAGCCAGAACACCATTCATTTGAAAACCTTTTTTTCTAAGTTTAGCCTTTTCAGCGTTATCTCTTAAGGCATGCAGGTCTTTGCTGCTTCCGTCATTAAAGAGAAACTCATTTTCTTGACAGAGGGACTGCAGCTGAGACTGCAGTCCATCTATTCTTTCTTTATGAGAAGCCTTTTTCAGACTAATTTCCTGCTTGCAGGCAGCATTCTCCATTTTGCAAGCAACATACTCAAGATTCCAAAACAGATTGTTTATTTAGAACAGCATCAAAGCAATTTATAATTCTTCTGGATCAACTCTTTTGGTACCATGTTTCAATTCCCTATAATGGGCAATGATTTCTCTGAAAGGGCTACCATTGAATTTTGCTACTTCAGCAAAGTCAGACCAACCACTGTAGGCAGTTTGGTATGTTAAGGCATCCACCCTCAACTCAGTCCTGATATTTTTAGACATGTCATGTAGGATAAGAAACCCTTAGTTGTCTATGGATCAAAAACTTTGCTTGCAACCAAAGTTCATGACAGGACACAAACAGCCTTTGGAGTAATGTGGACTCCTAGATGAGTATAGACCCATTAGGATTTGAAACCACAAATGAAAGCAGTCTATCTGTCTGTTCAGATCCCTTTATAGCTATACTGTATGTTCCCATAGAGAAAGAAGAGGGGGAAAAAAACTCAAAATAAAACAACTCATTACACAGAGGTTGAATATCTGTGAAGAGATTGTTTTGTCTGCACTGTGGTACACACAACAGACCAAAAAGAGAAACAGAAGACACTCTCAGCTGCTTGTTACTGAGGATTTCTCACCCAATGTTTTAATTTACAGAGGAAATTAAAATGTAACCTTGGCAAATACCCAGACTCCATTCGCAGTTGCCATTTTAAGTTGCCTAAACACTCTTGGTGTGTAGGGTAAATAATAATAATACTAATAATACAGATTCTTATGTCTTCGGAGTCTGCCAAGAAACATTTGCAAACAAGCAAGAGTACTAATAAATGTTTATTATACTACTTACACCAAGCATGTGACAAAGAAAATCACAAGGGAGATGGGTTTCTCACCACTCTCCTGAAGAATGTACATGATCTCCAGTATTTCTATGATTTTAAGTTCTCCAAGATCTTGTTCTCTCTCCACGCTCTCCTGGAGCTACAGTAGGTTGCAGAAGGCTATATACTACAGATAACAGCATAGCAACAGAGATTACCTCATAGTTACAGATATGAGAAATATTTATTGGATAATGACTTAGGAGACAGAATTACTACTGAGTATCATATGAGACAAATAATATGCTTCAGTTAGCATTATAGCTTGGACAAAAGAAATGCTGATGGGTTCCAACTACACGTGGCATTTCTTACCTGTGTATAAGACATAACAAATGTTTTCTCTCTGTGTCAGCTTGCTTAGACAAAGAGAAGTGCTGACTGGCCACAACTACATATGATTATATGAGAATATATATATATATATATATATATATATATATATATATATAGGGCCAGATATTCAAACTCGCTATTTTGTGGCGCAAGCCTGCGCTGCACAAAATAGTTGCACAGGGTGTGGCCAGAGCAATATTCAAAGGAGTTGGCCCTTGAGCAACTCGCTTGAATATCACCCGCCACAGCCACTGTGCATGGTGCAGTGGAACTTGCGCCACATCCAAGTGGTCAGAGTGGAGCATTTAATTTGGCGGTATGCTATACCATTGCGCCATGTGCAAAATCCCGATATTCAAAAGGTGACATGCAAATGGGGCCATAATTCATGCAAGGTGCGGGGGGGCCATTTGCATCTGATTATGGCCCCATTTGCATGCCATTAGCTTGCAGGTGCGCCAATCCCTGAGGCCTTGCGCCTGGTGCCCTGCCAGGCAGCAGCCATCGGGGACCGACGCCCCCTGCAGCCCGATTGCAGGCAAAAGAGTGTAAAATCCCCACCACCCCCACTGGCCCGATTATGGCATAGCTTTAACCCCCCACCACCAGTCCGATCGCAGGCAGCAAAGTGTCTCCCCCCTCAAACATATCCCTGGTGGTCCATATATGACACCATATATACATAGGACGTACTACAAGAAACTTAAAAGTTAGAATTCAGGAACATGTGAGAAATATAATGAACGCAAGGACAGATACACCTGTGGGAGAACATTTTTTGAAAGCACATAACTCTGACCCTAAGGGCATGAAATTCATGGGATTAGAGTGGCAAACACCAATGAAGTTTGGAGGTGACAGAACAAATGAGCTACTTAAGCAAGAAAGTAGGTGGATATACAGACTCAAGACTGTTAAACCAGATGGTCTTAATGACCAGTGGGATCTGAAACCTTTTTTGAAAGATGTCCGAAAATAGTTGAAAAAGTAACAGAATATTTCCTTCTGTGTGAAAATCTGTGCTCTGTCTTTGACACTCATCTTGTTTTGTTTAGTTTTGTCATTTCAGTATTTGGTGTGAGATGTTATCTGAGTGGATCCCCATCAAAATGGTTTCCCTTCTCCCATTGCTGGTCTGAAGTGGAGGGTGATCACAAACATGACATTCATGTGTCTGTATTGTCGCCACTGTTATAAATTTCATCTTCACTTCATCTCATTTTGTGTTTTGCCATGAGCTATTTGTATGTTATTTAGTCATCTCACCTGATACTGTGTGCTCCATTTCATTCATTTCCTTTTTTTTTTAATTTGTACTTACCTAGAGTGTTTTATCACCTTTCCTTTTACAGTATGATTTATACTGAATTAATTATATTTTTTGGATTTAAGAAAGAAAGGAAGAGATATAAATCTACCTAGTTCTTAGACATTTAGAACTGACAGCTTTGTTTAAACATATAACTATTCATGTTCTAAATTAATGTACAAAGTGTCAAAAGTGTCAAAAGTGTAAAAAAGTGTAAAAAATTGTAAAAAAACTATAAAGAGCCTTGCATAGTAATTTGGGTACATATATTTTGTAACATATTTTTTCTTTTGGTCTGTATTTACAAACAAAAATTTTCTTGTTAAGAACTTTAGTATACATTTTGTAATTAATTGTTTCATTAGAACATTAGAGTAAGGGAATATATATAAGACAGAATGGGGTACTGAAAGAGTTAATTGTCCCTTAATTATGATGGCATCACTATGATTGTATATAAGTGTGGTTGTTTGTAAAGTTTGGTTATAACCCCCTTTGAAGGCGTAGAGCCGAAGCGCAGGGGTCTGGACTTGCCGTTTGGATTAAAATCACTTGCAGTATATTTTTCTGTGTCCTGGAGTGCTCATTACTTTGGTTTTGGTGTGAATTATTGAGGTTTGCACCTCACGCTGTGAGCACCCGCTTGTAGTGTTGCGCTGTTTATCTGTTGGATTCGATCCCCCCTGGGTCACACCTGGAAGCAAGCCCCGGCTCAGTGTGCCTTTCCCGGTTACTAATTTTTCAATAAACAAATACATTTTGTTCACCCACTAGAGATGCCCACATCTGTCATCACCTACAGGCAGCAAAGCAACCTGTAAATGTTGAGTGCAAGGGCAAGTCATCTATACCCCTGCGGGACACAGGAGTACCTCAGTCCATGCCTGCCCCATTACAGGGCAATAATGCAGGTCAACAGCTGTGTTGCTCAAAAGCAGGGGTTGCATTTCAGGGGCGTAGCTACAAGTGTACAGGGGGTGCAGTGGCACCCAGGCCTATGAGGTTTAAGGGGCCCAGATCATAATTTTGATGTTTATTCAAAACTGGAGAGGGGCCCTGTAACATCACCTTGCACCCAGGCCCTCTGGGAATTTGCTACGCTACTGTTGCATTTAGCAGGCGCATGTGTACTATAAAATGCTGTCTTGGTTCTCTGGGGCTGGCAGTGATTACACAAGATGATTGCTTACCATTGTTCACTGTAGCTGAACAAGCAAAATGGCACTCGGTGTGGTCCTACGATCCAGAAAACTGAATGAGAAAAAAAATTAAATACAGGCAAAGAGACAGAAGTATTTAAGGCAAAATGAGAAAGATTGGTTTGGCATCTCTCATTGCTTTTTGTGCTTTGATGAATGGTAGTGCATTTACTGTAGAATAGTATAGAATTTACATTTCTATGAGACAACTGCAATTAACCACCCTCTTGCACAAGGATTTGCATACCCATGATGCATTGTACTGGGCTTCAGTCTTTGGAATGCATCCATATGTAACCCCCCTGCAAATGGGGGTTCCCAAAAGTCTTCCAGGAGCTTGCCTGAATGCTCCGAGTCTGGGCGGTGTTCGGCGTCTGAGCTGTTTAAATGTGGTTCCAAGTGAGTGCTATTTGAGCCTCCATGTACTGTCTCCGTAAGAGCAGTCTGCTTGCAGACTTAATTAGTTTATATGGGGGGACTGTGTATTTAATGCTTGAATCCCGCCCGAGCTGCTGTCAATTCGTTCTGTTTCTGCCGTTGCTACATGTGCAGAGGGAGCCTTGTTGAAAGATATAACTGTTTGCCAGAAATCATTTAGAGTGACTGAGAAAATGTAGTTTGTCTAACCTGTCTTCATTTCAGCACGAACTGTTTCAGTGTAACTCTTTCATTTTGGTCCTGAATAGCTGACTTGGACCAATCAGGATGATAGGGAGACCCTAAAATGGAGCTTGTGGACGAATCAGAACTTGGACTCTTAATTTTGAGCCAGCCACAAGGGGATTGTATGGGCAGTGACTCTGGGAAATGTAGTTTTAACCTTGGTGCCTTTTTCTACCAACAGAGAAAGTCTTATTGTGAGTGACAGCTGAATCAGCCAACAGAATAGTGTGGAGCTAAAGGAAATGCCCTGCTCTGTGACTGGAAAGATCAGATCAGTTGTGGCAGTGAAGACAGAAGGAGCTGTGTGCTTCTGCGGTGTATAGTTTCGTGCGGGAAGTGCGTGTGAGGCCCTGAGTTTCGGTCTGCAGACTTTGTGAGTGCCAGTTTGGACTGAATCCGAGTTGTGAGGAGAAAGAAGCACTAAAGTGTGGAAACCAGGCTCACCCTGTAGAAGACTGGAGAAATTGCTGAACCGCGCTCGGTCTGTCAGGAACTGAAGCTGCTGTGTGTGCTCCTGGGTATTTTGCAGTAATTGCGATTGGGATCGAGGAGCAGCCTGCCTGGTATAGCACTTTCCTTTTACATATAAATGTGCGTAGTGCTTGTGGGGAATCGCTATTTCAAATCCCCTGTATAGTGAATTGTGTGCTGAAGCTGGAAGTAAACCCCCAGCTCAATTCGGACTACATCCGTTTGCTATCAACTGCAGTGGGGTCCAGTCACAGGGACCTTGTCCTCATGCCCTGCTCTTCTGATAATCCAGAGGGACATTCTCCATCCGATCCTCAGCTTGGGTGTTGTGAGTACAAATCATGGTATTCCCCTGCAGCTTGTTTTCAATCACAAGTGTGTCACCTAATTCTTGTTGTTTCACTGTTTCATGGACTGAGCCCTCCGGCTCCAGATTACAATTGGGTGCTGTGCACATATTTTCTTCTACAGGGCCCTATCCATCTGCACCTGCCAGCCAACCCCAGGCAACGGACCTGGCTAGCTCCCCCCCAACCTGGGTACCCAGAGTGTGACTTTTCAGCCCCTGTATGTGTGCACAGTACTGTGATTTAATGCCACCAATTAATCTGATTTCCCCCTCCCGTGTTACTGCCCCCTAAATAAATCAGATTTGTTGTTGTTATACTATACACTGTCTGCGGTGTTGGTACTTATGGAAACAGTATTGTGCTTTGCTGTGTATGTTGTTTAACCTTATTTTACAGGGGGTCCTCAGAGACATGCTGCAGAATCAGTCTCGAGGGTAAGTGGTATCTGTATGAGTGAACAGTGTGTATACGTGGGGTATTGGGGCTGTAACTCCTGTGTACTGTGTGAGCCACTAGAGGGAATAAAAGGGGGTCTCAGTGTCCCAGAGGGCTGTGACCAAGCTAGTCTAACCACTACAAACCCTGACCTCTGGGTGGAGGCACCCGCCATAGGACCTAGGCCCCTCATTCTGTCCATAGTCAAACAGGCAGAGGTAGTAGCCCTTGGGATAGCGCCACCTAGGGGTTACACATATACCTTGGAAAGATTTATAAAAAAAAAACAAAACTGAAATATATTTATCTTCTTGTAATTTTTAGGCATTCTACATACTGCCCTTGTTGCAAAGTGGTGAGTAAAGTGGACATAATTTAGCAGCAGCTGCCAGAACTTGAATGGTTAGTACTTGGGGGCAAAATAAAAGAAAATAGGCAGTTTGCATAGCATTAGCATAATGTGCGTATTTGCATAGGGAAATTCATGTAGCTGTACACTCTGCACCTTGCAGTGAATTTTACTACATGAATTGCTGCACTTTTCATTAAAGATTTGCTGCAAAGTGTGAATTGCAGCAGTTTACATAGTAAATTTGCAAATGCTGTGTGTAGCAGCCAGATTCCCTGCAATTTGTGGGTGAATTTTAAATTCACAACACTCCTACTAGTTATGGAGTTAGAGTCAGGGGAGGACTTTTTAATCTGCTTGCCGATTTGCTAATGGTGACCGACTTGCATCGTGACTCAGCATGCAGTGCTCAACCCCTGCTCCACCCACTCACCAGTCAGTAATCAGTTTTGGGGCTGTGGACACAAGAAAAGCAGGATCAGAGCAGCACCACTGCACCTAGCTGGTGTTGCCCAAGTCCTGCACACCCTCCACTGACACAGAGATTGAAAGCAGCGTTACAGCACCAGCAGCCAAGAAGATCAATGTCAAGTTAGTGTGACAGTGGCAGCTGGTTGTCCCCAAAAATGAGCTGGAGGGGCAGTCCATGCTGCCAGCAGCCAGCTAAGTCAGCCGTCAAGTCTAAAATTGCAAAAGGATGCCTCCCATGGCATAGGCAGGAGGCAGACCCTCCATCATTGCCTCACTGACTCACCCAGCCAGGTCAAGACCAGGTAGGAGAGAGAATAGGAGAGAGAGAGAGTTCGCAGAACATGTGATGTATGTTAAAGATTATTTTTTCCTGCCCAAGCCAGGAGAACAGCTGCAAAGCCTAAACATAAGGCAGTTAATATGGTCAATGTGCAATAGTGTAGCAAACTTATTTATACCGTTAGTCACAGAGGATCTAAGTTCATATTGTATCTTCAATATAAGCTCCAAAATGCACCAGAGAACATCTAAATCCCCAGAGCTTCTGGAGGCATGGGAGCCCCCAGACCCAAGTCATTTGTTTAAAAAAGATTTTTATGCACTTCGTGCACATGTCACATGTGGTCCAGGGGAGGCATGTATGGCCTACTGCATGGTGAGCTACCAGCCAGGGAAGGATGCTGTCAGTTTCCAGCACCATAGCTACTCCTGTGGGGGTCCAGGGAGGTTGCTTCACTATGGGACACTGTGCATGTACAGAACCAACTGCTGGCCATTACTGAGCACCACAGGGAGGTACATCGTGAAAATAAAAAACAAAGGTCAAACCCTGCCTCTGTTGAAATTACAGGGGCACCTTTGGCCCTGCACTGTGAACCTCACTGGACAGATTGGTGGGGTTCACGGGGAGCCATCACAGAGCAAAGGTCCAGGTCTGATGACTAGGTAGATGGAGTTGACAGAAAAAAGCTAGATGAACAGAATCTTCTATCCCTCCCTAGGTAACCAAGGCTAGTCCCTTGGACTTTTTCCTTTTGTTTCAAGTTTCCAAGTAAAATACCACAAATAAAGAAAATATTTTCTATTCAGTCCAGCGTAATAAATGCCCCGTTATTTGCTGTACTCCGGAATTCACATTCAAGTCATGCACATCCGTAATTTAATGCGAAAGTAGAGACACTTCTCCACATTTTACTTGTTCCACCATTTTCACTAATTTACAAATTTTACAAAGGTGTGTTCCACAATTCAGAAACTATTAATGTGAACAGCTGTAACTTCACACATTTCTGATTTTAAATAACAGCAAGTTTCCAGGGTATTAAAATAAGTAAGCAATAACCCACAACAGGGTGTGCAGTTATTGGGGATTAATCAGCACCTCGGGTGCGTTGTGAGGCATGAGGCCACAGGCTGAGTGTCCTCACAGCACCCAGGATGTTGATTAATCCCCAACAACCACACACCCTGGAGTGGGTTATTGCGCTTATAACATGGGCCACATTTGGAGACATATGGACAAAAACGTTTCTTATAACACAGAAAGCGTGTGGGAACTACTTAGTGTTCCTCCACTATTTCTGGCCATGGAACCACAGTTTTCTGTGTTGTGCCACAGTAAAAATAGTTCAACACAGACAACTTTGTGGTAAACAGGCACACATAAGAAAATCAAGGAGCAGTACAGCTTCTTATTGTTATGTCAAAAGTACACAGGGTTGTAGATTTGTATATTGTTATTCTGTGTTCACACTGCATATTGGCAAGGTTTTATTTAACACTACAGTCTGATTTTACACACGTGCATTTCTGTTCTGTCTGTATGTCTCTCCCTCACTGTGCCACACTGTGCCTGTGTTTGTATATAGTGCAACATATAGGTACTGTTTTTAGGAGTTCTGTACTGCTTGCACCTACTTACTTTTGACTTTCATGCATTGTTTCATGAGTATTTTCCTCTGCGGTCCGATTCCAGTGAACTAGGCACTGTCACTGTGCATACAGCAAGCTCGACACAGCAACTGATAGGGTGAACAGGTCAATGGCCACAGTACCGCACATCAGACGCAAAGAAAACTAATTATCGAGACACAGACAAAGAATTGTCGGTTCAGTCACTCGCTCGCTGTGTGTGTCTCTCTCTCTCTCTCCGATGCTGCGGTACCTCGCAGGATTACTGAACGGAATGAAAGCAGCGACGGGACCTGTTCTTACAGCGGCTTGGAGGTATCCCATTACTGGCAACTGCACAGAGCATATGACACAGCTACTGAGAGTAGCAGTGCAGGGGGAAGGAGTCGCCACTGTAGCCGACAGGGTTGAGATCAGGGAGGGAGCACTTAACACTGTGTATGGCGCTTTTGTCTCTGTGCGGCATGTACCTCAGTGCGACGCGCCGGGACATTCTGGCACTTTAACTTCCTGTACATTTGACCAGAAAGGAAATGTTTTACTGTCACAGCTTTGCTTGTACTTTTCACGTAACGCCAGATAGTACTGTGTCTACCAGGTGGGTGGGTGGGAGGGAGATTATGCACTTCCCCACAAAAAGGCACTGGGATGTGTTTCTCTGACACCGCTACAACATTTTCACTGCACAATGTGCTTACAGCGGAAACTGTGAGATCGTAGCTTAGCGAGACGATTAAATGGCTGCTGCTGCAGTGGAATGAAAATCCTGTGAAATAACAAGTGTGGCTGTCTGGCTTCATACGCTGCATACTGTTCTCCATAAACACATACTGTTCAGTTAGCATAAATTAATGAATGGTCACCTGATGACTGTTAACCAGTCAACTTATAGAAACCTACGTGCCCATGTTATAATATCTTTTCTATGGCTTCAAGTAAGTTCTCCAAGACTAAAGTTATTTTTTTATTGCCTTATTTAATAAAATTAGCAATTTAATGGCTTAACACCTTTGCACTCACTGCCAACAGATCTTCCAAGAATCAGTCGTCTCCACAGATTCTTACTAAGGGGTCTGTGCTGGAGGTGCTAGGACCCTGCAGGAGAAAAAACTTTTCTGGAGGACTGGCGATGCGAGTAGGCCCCACATGCACGTCACTGCATGTGCCTGCTGGTATACAGCTGCACCAGCCCTCAACTTACTCAGTTCCTTTTCTCCTGTCAGCAAGTGTGCAACAGCAGCATCACTGCTCTCCACATGAGGGCCAGAACTTCACTGTCTATATGATGACAGTGTTTAGTTCTTCAGTTTTAGATTAAATACACTAGATTTGTTATTTTTGTGTCAGTTTAGTTAGTCTAACATACAAAAATCTACAATTTTCTCTCAGCCCTACCTCTTGGTAATGGTTGACAACCATGGAAGAAGACAGGGAGCCTGAAAATTCAAGTTGTTCCAGGAATGGGGCTGTGTCTGGTCATCACCTCGTATGGGTGGGTGCCTTGGCAATGGGTATTTCAGCACCCAGGAGGGTGGAGAGTCCTCCAGAAGTCACAAAAAGAAATGTACAGATCCCGCACATGCTTGATGTCTGGGTCTTTGCACTGTTCAGTCTCAGCCTCTTCCCACAAAAAGCATAAGGGGAATAAGTGGCACCAGTAGAGGTCATGCTGTTATGCTGTGAGACACTTGACGTCTGTGGGCCCAGGTACCCCACCATTATCACCGATGACACAGGGGATGCCTGGGTCTGTGAGGTTGAAGTCTTCATCCCGGAGCCCATCTCTGTCAAATAGAGGGAACTCTAGCTGCCAGTTTGGCCATTGGGCAGCTTTTATGCAGTAGCAGCTGCAGCATAGGAGTGAAGCAGCGCCATTTTGGTGCCATTTCCTAGCCCCTCAGGGTCAGTTGAGCTGGTGCAATCTTGTCAGTGCTGCTTGACTTAGGCACCCAGCTGACTCTGACTCCAATCCTCAGTCTGGGGCTGCTGTTGGTACCACCAACACATGCCCCACCTCTGATGTTGCCTCTGTCCCCTCTGGGGACAGGGCAGTCACAGTGCCACTGCCAGTTCCTTTAGGGCCAGTGGTGTCTTTGCCACTGTTAGCGGTGCCATGTTTGGTGCTGGGGTTGGGCTCTTATGGGCCTACTGTGCTGTCAGTATCGGTGCTAATGATGGTGCCACAGGAGCCTTTGGTGCCAGGATCGTTTCCTTTGAGGATGGTCCCGGGGCCGTCCTCAGTGCCACTGCAAACACTATTCTTGAGGCATCATGTGGGGCCAGGGCTAGTGTTGCTAACACCATGGCCTGAACTGTTGCCCTTTCAACCCCCTCCACTTTACTACTCTCTGTGTGTGGATGGAGTAGAAGGGGGCGAGTGAAGTCCTCACCTCATCATCTCCAGTGGTGAGAACACGACTTGACTAAACTCCAGAGAACCTGGAACCAGTTCCTGTCACCGTACCTCAGAATGATCTCTCTTTTCAGGCTCTGTTCCGAAATATGCACAATGCAATGAATTTCAAGCCAGTAGCCATAGACAAGGCTAGGTACCTCCAACTAGAGTTTCTAACCGTGCCTAATATCCCAGTCTCTCTTGTTCCTCCCATCCAGCCAGCCCTGGAGACACATTCTGAGGAAGTTTGGAGGAGTTCTGCTACTGTGACAACTGTCCCTAAGCAGGCGGACAACAAATACACCATGCCTAAATCTTTTTTTTTTATTTACCCCTCCTTTTGCACTGATGCCGAGGCATCTCTTTGGTGGACCTGCTTGACCTTGCCTCCACCGCCCGCCTGAACCCCTTCACCGACCAAGGAATCGGGTAAGCTAGGTCCCCCTCTCTCCCGCTGGCCCTCAAGAGGAGACAGGGACCACGAAGAGTCAAGTCGGAGTCAGGGCCAGCACTGGGCATGTGGGCTCAGCCACTGGGCACCTCCCCAGTGCTGGGGATTTTCTGCTTTTTCCAGTGGCTCCCCCGATGCAGGATGTGCAGTGCCGTCCAGTGCATGACGTGTGTGTGCACCTGCCCATGTCCACAGAACGGCCGCCTAATGTTGTCCCCCTGCAAGGTCCCCGACTGAAGTGCACCCAGTCTCCACTGGGCACCACTAGTGTCGCGGGATGTGGACTCCCCCCCACCCAGGAGAGGAGAGCAGTCCATCGGATGCTCAATCCTCTCCTCCCCGACCAACCCCCAGCTCCCTGGGCTCGTTCCTGAACCCGGGTCACTGGCATGGCATAAGGTAAGGTAGATGCCTCGGCCCTCAGCACCACCAGGCTGGCGCCATGCCTAAATCTAAGATCATGTATTTCACTCAGCCAATAGCAGATGCCACTGTCATTCTGGCTGAGAATGACAAAGCCATAGTGCCCAAGGAGCTCACCATGTGCCCCACTAACAAGGAGCTGTGCAGAGTAGGCACCATGGCCAACCAGGTTTATGCCTTGGATACCCATGGCATGAGGATAGCTAGCTACCAGGGCCACTTCTTGAAGTACAAGTACACCCTCTGGTGAAAGCTCAAGTCTCTGGCAGAGGCCCTGCCAGACACAGAGGCAAAAGAAAAAAATTACTCACCTTAGTAATGTTGTTTCTTCTAACGGAGTCTTGCTGTATTCTGACATATGCAGTGATCACCAACCTTTGAACTGCCCCGGAGAACAAAGAGTTAACTTTCAATGCAGGGCATGGAACGCTGAGCTCGAGCTCGGTTGAAGCCTCTGTCTGCTGTTGTTTAAACTCCAACTGTCAGATCTTTACGAGCTATACTCACTAGGCGTTCTGTGTGGAAACTGTAAACTCACACTAGCCAACTGGCAACTAAATTTGTTAAAAGTTTTTTTGGTTTCAAAGCAAAGACTCAAGTCAGGAAACCCAAAAAACAAAACACAACACACACCCAAAATAAAGGAGGGTGAGAAAAGGGCACCTCTAGGTGCCAACACTGCTCCTGCCCACCCACATCCCAAAAACCAGGTTCTGAGAGGGGAGGTGGGGGAGGTGAATACAGCAAGACTCCATTAGAAGAAACAACATTACTAAGGTGAGTAATTTTCTCTTCAAACAACATGAAGTCTTGCTGTATTCTGACATATGCAGACTACCAAGCAGTACCTCCAAGGAGGAGGGACAGAACCTACTTTGGGAATAGGCTCTGAAGTACTGCTGTGCCAAACCGAGCATCACTCCTAGCCTGGATATCCAGAGAGTAATGCTTGATGAATGTATGGATTGTTTTCCAGGTGGCTGCTTGACAGATTTCTAAGATAGGAATATCCCTGGCAGCAGCCAGGGAAGCAGCCATACCTCTAGTAGAGTGAGCCCTCAGGCCTGAGGGTGGGGTTCTACCCAATTTCTCATAGCAGAATTGTATACAAGAGACAGTCCACCTGGCAATAGATCTTTTAGTGGCAGGTTTGCCCTTACCGACCTCCCCAAAAGTGAGGAACAACTGGGGGGACTCAAACCTGTGACCCTTGGTGCGCTCTATGTAGTAGCTAAGGGCTCTTTTTACATCCAGGCTGTGCAACCTCCTCTCCCCAGAGGAGGAATGGTCCGTGAAGAAAACAGGGAGAGACATAGACTGATTAAGGTGGAAATCTGAAACCACCTTAGGCAAAAACTTCCTGTTAGTCCTGAGGACCACCTTACCTCTATGAAAAGAGATGAAATCAGGCTCCACTGACAGGGCTTGTAATTCACTGATGCGCCTGGCAGAGGTAATGGCTACCAAAAACACAGTTTTCCAAGTCAAGTACTTAAGCTCTGCAGAGGACAAAGGCTCAAAGGGGGGTTGCATAAGCTGAGCAATGCAAACATTAAGGTCCCAGGCAGGAGCAGGGTCCCTGAAGGGAGTATTGGTGTGCAACAATCCCTTGAAGAATTTGCAAAATACAGGATGGGCTGATAGAGAAGAGGGCTTGCCTACTGAAAAAAAGGCAGAAACAGCTGCCAAATGTACTTCGAGTGTATCTGGTCTGAGTCTCAAGCCATTGAGATGAACCATATAGTCCAGGACTGTAGGCAATCCAGCAGATTCTGGAGAAATATGCTTAACAGAGCACCAAATAGTCCATTTGGAGTTGTAAGTCTTTCTGGTGGAAGGTTTTCGAGAACCCCTAAGAATATCCAAAACACCTTGAGAGAGGTGAAGATCAGCAAACTCTAACTCTTCAAGAGCCAGGCCTTGAGACTGAGAGATTTGAGATTCGGATACCAAATCCTTCCCTGAGAGGATGTCAACAGGTTGTAATTCCTGGGAAGAGACAGGGGAAGGTGGACTGCTAAGGACAGCAACAGTGGATACCAGGGCTGTCTGGCCCAGTCTGGAGCGATCAGAATCACTTTGCACAGTTGAGACCTGATCTTGACTAGCAACTTGAACAGGAGAGGGAAGGGGGAAGCATACAGGAACTTCCCTTCCCAATTGAGAACCAGAGCATCCAGGGGGACTAAGCCCAAGACTGGGGGTCTGCAGCAAAAGAGAGGAAGTTGGTGATTGTCTGGGGCTGCAAAAGGATCTATCTGTGGAGTGCCCCATCTGGAGAAAATCACTTTCAAAATTAGGGGATCTAGGAACCATTCGTGGTGGCCCTGAGATATCCTGCTGAGAGCATCTGCTAGACATTGTCCTTCCCTGGGAGGTGAATGCTGTCAGAGAAGTTTGCAGGTGAAATAGGCCAGAGACCACAACTTCATTGCTTCTGTGCACAAGGTCAGAGACCGAGTGCCCCTTGTTGTTGATGTACCACATTGTGGTGGTATTGTCTGTTCTGATCTGGACTACCTTGTTCTGTACAGACTTGAAAAGCTTGCAGTGCCAGAAACACTGCTCTGAGTTCCAAGAGATTAATGTGAAGCAGATTCTTGAGGTGACCACAGCCCTTGGTGGTAAGATCTCCCAAGTGGGCTCCCCAGCCCAAGAGGGAGGCCTGTGGTGAGGATTAGTGAATGAGACTGAGTGACAAAAGGAACTCCCTGCCTTAAATTGTCCTGATCCTGCCACCATTGCAAAGCCTGGATCAGGGTTCGAGTCACTGGGACTAGTTTGGTAAGGGAATCCTTTCTCTGGGACCAGAAGGCTCTCAAGTGGAACTGAATGTCCCTCATCTGAAATCTTGCCCCCTGGACCACTGCTGTAGAGGCTGCCATGTGGCCTAGGAGCTGCAAGAAGTGCCTAGCTGGTCGAGACACCTGAAGGGTGAAAGAAGAGGCCAGTTCTATTAGTGTCCTTGCCCTGTCCAGGAGAAGCAAGGCCTTTGCTCTTATTGTATCCAGCTCCGCCCCTATGAAGGTGAGGAGCTGTATTGGCTCGAGAACTGACTTTGGAAGGTTTAGGAGGAATCCTAAGGAAGTGAGCAGTTGCTGAGTTATCTGAAGATGTGACTTGACTTGGTCTGGAGACTGACCCACTATGAGCCAGTCGTCCAAGTATGGAAAGATGGAGATCTTTTTTCTCCTTAGGAAAGCAAACACTACTGCCAGGCACTTTGTGAACACCCTTGAGGCTGAAGTTAGACCGAAGGGCATTGCTCTGAATTGATAGTGGCCTGAGGGCAACTCGAACCTGAGGTACCTTCTGTGGGAGCACCTGATGGGAATGTGAAAATAGGCATCTTTGAAGTCCAGGGAGGCTAGCCAGTCCCCTGACCTTAGAGAGGGCAGAATTATTCCCAGAGTCACCATTTTGAATTTTGGTGCTTGTTTAGATATCTCAGATCCAGGATGGGCCGCCATTCTCCTGTCTTTTTGGGGGTTAGGAAGTACCTGGAGTACAATCCTTTGCCCCTGTGTAGGGTAGGAACCCTTTCTATGGCTCTGAGAGCCAAGAGGGAAGAAACCTCTGCCTCTAGGGCAAGGGCCTCTGATGGATTTGCAGGTGGAAAGGATCTGGTTCTCATCTTGGGAAATTTTTGAAGCTGAGAACCAGTCCCTGGCTTACTACTTCCAGGACCCACTTGTCTGATGTTAAAGACTTCCAGTCCTGGACAAAGTAAGCCAGCCTGCCCCCTACAGGTATTGGAGAATCGCCCCGGGCAGACCCATCAGGGTGTCTGCTTGGCAGGGGCTTTAGGCTGAGGGGTGGAAGCAGGCCTGCTCATACTCCGTCTGCCTCTCCTTCTAAAGAACCCCCTCTGTGCAAAAGCAGAAGAGGAGGCCTGGGCTTGGTAAAAAGGCCTTTGAAAGGGCCTTCCCCTGCCCCTGGAATGCTGCCTCTGAGGAGTGGATTGCCTTTCTTTGGCCTGAGCACTCCTGTAGGTGGTCCTGTACTCGTCCATCTTCTTCATGTAGTTCTCTGTCTGCTCCCCAAACAGAGAATTACCAATGACAGGAAAATCCTTGGCCTTAGCCTGGGTATCCTGTGATAGGCTAGTACATCTGAGCCAAGCCATCCTCCGAAGGGCCACAGATGTAGCCATGACTCTAGATTAAACATCATTGGAGTCCACAGCAGCATGAAATTGCACCTTGGATGCCTCAATCCCATCCGCAGCCACCAGCTCCAGTGCCCTGGCAAGCTGGTCAGGGCCTGTTTAGCTAGAGCCAGCACAGTGTCCCACCTGGACTTCTGGTATCTAGCTGTAGGCCATATAGTTAGCCTGCCTGAGTCCCAAAGATGCTGCCATGTACTGTTTCTTTGCCATGGCATCAATCCTCCTGGAGTCCATATCTGGGGATGTGAAGCCAAGGGAATATTTGCCTTATCACAGGCAGCAGCCTGCACTACCCCAGCATGGCTGCATTGCTGGGAAAGGAACTCCGTGTCTGAGCCTGAAAGAGTATACCTCTTGTCCATTCTTCTGTCCACAGGAAGTATGGAATTAGGAGTTTTTAGAATTTTAAATGTCTGTTTCCCAAAAGATTTATGGAGGGGAATAGATAATCTCCTGGACTCTGGGATGTCCATCATCTCAACAAAATCAGGCTCCTCCTGATCCTCTACTGCTTCTTCCATAGGAAGCTGGAGGGTTTCAGCCACTTTCTTGTAAAACATAAAGTGGGAAGGGGACTCAGAAAGCCTAGGAGGAGAAACACCTGAAGGTCTGTCTGGGGAGCTGTCCGGGTCAATAGGCACATCCAGACTTTCATAATCACCATCATCATCATTATCTTCATATTCTCCCTCCTCCTCCTCCGGTTCATAAAATTCTTCTAAAGTACAATCCGGAACCGGGGGAACCGACCGAACCGAGCCTCTAACAGATGGTGCCGGTTCGGCCGGAACTGAAGTTAGCGATTGAACTATCCTTATCGCTTTGGCTATCTCACCAGCGGTCAGAGAAAGAACTTGTGGATCCGAACCGGGTGATTTATCCCTTTTCTTTCTTTTAACCGGAACCGACTCCTCAGAATCGGTTCTCCTTTTGCCTGAAGAAGTTTCGCCCTGGTCAGAGGGCACTCCTTCTGGTTCGGTTGGAACCGAACCGGGCTGGCCATCCGGGTCAGCGGACTTCTCGGCCTCCCTTTCCCTCAGTCTACCTACTGTCTTATCCAGGGTAGCTTTGGGAAAACTTTTACAAATTTGGCAGTCTGAATTGAGGTGGTCAAACCCCAGACAATAAACACAGGTGGTGTGGGGATCAGCCTCAGCAAAGGCTTCCCCACACACACTACAGTGTTGAAACCCAGTGGGCCTGGTTTTTTTCTTGGGTTTCTCAGACATGGCCAATCCCAACCAAAACTTACCCTTTTTTCGGCGATCCTGACCGTGTTACGGGTCTTGGAAAAAATTGTAATGAAATCCGTTTTTTTTAGAACTGATACGGACTGGTTACCACACTAATAAAGACAGAAGTTCTTTACACAAACCTGATCGGTTCAAACCGAACCGATCCAATGTTTACAAGTTCCACACAGAAACTAATATAGAAAAACCTATCTAGTACTCATGGTACCACAGACAGAGACTTAAACCTACAGGTTCAGTAGCAGAAATTCGGTTGAAACCTAGCGAAAAAACGACACTTTAACAGACTTTTTTGAACCAAGTGAAGGAGAAATCTCTGGAGCGACTGTTCAGTGAGGCGGAGTAAAGAATCTGGTGGTTGGAGTTTAAACAGCAGCAGACAGAGGCTTCAACCGAGCTTGAGCTCAGCATTCCATGCCCTTCATGGAAAGTTAACCCTCTGTTCTCCGGGGCAGTTCAAAGGTTGGTGATCACTGCATATGTCAGAATACAGCAAGACTTCATGTTGTTTGAACAAGAGATGCTGCTTGCTGTTGAACAAGGTATTGAATCTAACAGCCCCAGCTTAAAGCCTCTGTGGATGCCTTTGATGTAGCAGCTCACTCCACAACTGTAGGTATTCGCATCCAGCGGTACTCCTGGCTGTGAACTGTGGGCACAAACACACATGCCATGGCAAACAGAAATAAGACAGCAATACCATGTTATATTACATGATAACCAACTACAGCCCATGAAACATTCAAAGTCAGTACTGATGAACACAGTACATAGGCATCCCAGTAAGAAACAAATGCAAATCATCTATAAATAGCTTCTTTTACAGTGACCATGACATAAAGTATTGTAGATAGAATTGTGGGTTTGGGACTTGCTACATACATCCACCCCAATTTCAACATTCCCTGACAAAAACAGGTAACCCATAATGAAATCCACTTATAATTCATTGAGTAGACAGTGTCTCTGTAAAAGCAGAGTGCATTAATCTGAAATTGGGTCTAACGTTTTTAATGACACTGCAGCCTTTTTTTGAGACTAGAGCATCATAGTACAAAAGGCACTTACCTTTAGGCCTGGAGTTTGGTGTGGATAGAACAAACAAAGTTTTCTTGTGCTCCCCCTGGGTGACCGGAATGGTAGTGGGGGTGTGAGACCTGCATGTGAGGCTTTTTATGTCATATTCTGCCCTTCTTTCTTCCTGGCCTGCTTTTCTTGTAGTTGGTGCTGAATAGTTTGAAGGTGTAGGGGACCAGTTTCGTCACTGATGGTTGGTGTAATGTTGGCAGTAATAGGGGCACTCCATAACTAAAAGCCTGGATACAGCAGCTTATGGCATGCATTCATTTAGGATCTGAGCAGCAAGCATAGTTTTGAAGCTGCGGTACTACATCTGGATGTTATTTCGTGGATCTATAGTTGGTGATCCAGTAGGATCAAAGGCTATATTTGCCCACCAACAGGTCTTCACTGTTCGTAAAGCTTGGACCCTAGCCAGGATTCAAGGCTCCAGAGACCCAACTGGAGTGAGTGAGTGACACACTGGACCTGGGACCCAGCCACCATCCTGAGTCTGACAAGCCCCCTCCAGCCACTTGCAACTGGAGCTTCAGTGGGGGGAATTTCATCTCTACTGTGTGGAATCCTTTAGTGCATTCGACTCCAGTCTCTGACTACTGAGCTACACCAGGATAACCATATTTATCCCAGACAGCCTGGAGCCTTGCAGGGGCTAAACAAGCACAGGATGTACCCAGGAAATGTACTAGTTCCTAGAATACAGAGGTCTTTGCAAACAGTAAACATGAAACATTTAGAAACACTTTTCTCTCATTTTTAGACGGAAAAACATTAACCCTATACTCTGTGGGGCATTTCTGAACTGATATATAATCCTAGCTGAATAAGCAAATCCCCAAGTGCTGTCGCAGGGGTGTTACATGTAAATACTGTTTCTTTGGCCGCTCTGACAGTCAGGACTATGCTGCATGAGGAGCCGTGTGCAGATCTGAAGCTGGCCCTTGTTCAGAACTTATACAATTTTCCAGCTATGCACCGAAACCTCTTTGTGACTGCTCTAAATGTTTATGCAGGCAATAATCCACAACAGGGTTTGCTCTAAGACAGATCTTTCTTACTGCACACTGTAGGTGATTGTGAGGGTGCTTTCAACCACTTGGGAAGTGTGTGCGATAAGTTCTGTCTTACCACACGCCCTGGAGTGGGTAATATTACTTATAAAACAGCTAATTTAGGCAGAAAAATATCTGAAAGAGGCATTTTACATTTAATTGAAAGCCAGCTGTGGGGTAAAATGAATCCTACCGCATGGTCACACCCCTCGGTGTCGACATTCTCAGAGTCTTCTTCAGGGGGCCCGATATGAAGACTCCGAGAGAGTTGAAGTGCTAGCGCTGCTGGGTCACTGTTTCCATTCAGTGTTTAGTGGTGATCTTTTTGATATTACCTTTGGCATTATTTGTGGTGTAACTTTTCACCTGTTCCTACTAGTATGGAAACTGTATGCCTCATTATTTTCAAATAAGTTTGTTTGGGTATGGATTAACACCATTTGGAGAGTACACCATATTGTTTTTCCTTTTACCATGACTTCTTGGTTCCAGGAACCACCCTTACTTTTAAGTACCTCAGTGGAATCAACAAAGTCCAAGAGGGTAGCATCTTTCATAAAAAGAGATGTGCAAGAACAAGGGGACACAATTTGAAGAATGGGGGGGGGGGGGGACGGCTCAGGGGCAATGTGAGGATGTGTTTTTTTCACAGAGAGGGTGGTGGACATATGGAACAGCCTTCCTGAGGAGGCTGTGGGGTCTAAAACTGTGGGAAAATTCAAGAATGCATGGGACAGACATAAGGCAATTCTTGTGGGGGGTAGGAAGAAATAGGCTGTTGGTTAACTAAGATCTGCAGCTTATCCTGTAGGTAGAGAAATGGGCAGACTAGGTTGGCCAAGCGGTCCTTATCTGCCATCAAAGTCTATGTTTCTTGCCTGCCATGGGGACCTGGAATTACAGGAACTTGGTAAAGACCAGATCGCTGGACCAGCCAGATCGGTAAAAACCCGACTGGCCTGTCTGACCTTTCCAGCCAGACTGGGCACACATTGTGGGAATTTTGTCAGTCATGCCAGTCCAGCTGGAAAATCTGGTCTCACTTTTACTGATTTATTGTGGTCTGGTTCCAGCTGTCTGTTATTCACCCATACTCAGGCATGGATGTAAACCATAACCTCTGTACTGGACCAGACTAGATAGACAAAAAGCCCGACCTGCCTGTCTAGCCAGACCTACTGGACCGGCAAAATTCACACAAGTTGCACCCGGTCCAGGTGATCTGGTAGGACCAGCCAGTCTGTCATTTACTGATCTGGTCCATTCAGGGTCCAGTGATCTGTTTTTTTTTTATCCATACCCGGGGTTAAACTTGCTACATAGAAACACAGAAATTTGTCAGCAGAAAAGGATCCCATGGCCCATCCAGTCTGCCCAATTTCCCTCATCTAGGAAGACTTTCCCTCTCCCCTTCCTCTGTTATTTAGCCCCATTTAGGTGTCTCAAGCTGTTTTGAATGTGTCCACTGAATCTACCCCCACTATCCATTCTGGCAGTCTGTTCCATGGCCACGACCCTCTCAGTGAAGAACTCCCCCCGATGTCTCCCCTAAAACTGCCCTCCTCCAGTTTGAATGCATGCCCCCTTGTGGATTTGTTCTCACTCATCCTGAAAATGCTGTCTCCCTCACCCTTTTATGCCCTTCAAGTATTTGAAGGTTTCAACCATATCCCCCCTTTCCTCTTCTCCCCCAGTGTGTACAGGCTAAGCTCCTCCAGCTGTTCCGCGTATGACCTTTGGTGCAGCCCTTTCACCATTTTGGTTGCTCTTCTCTGGACCCTCTCCAGCCTGTCCTTGTCCCCTTGTAAGTATGGCCTCCAGAACTGGACCCCATATTCCAGGTGTGGTCTGACCATTGTTTTGTATAGTGGCATGATCGCTTCCCTTCTCCAGCTTGTAAAACCCCTCCCTATGCATGCCAGCATTCCAAATGCGTTCCCTGCTGCCCTGTCACACTTCCTTTGAACTTTCAGGTTGTCTGAAATTGTGATCCCCAGGTCCCTTTCCTGATCTGTTACCCCCAGCGGATCTGCAACGGTAGTTTGACAACTCCATTGTCAACCGGCATCGCAGTGACAGATTCCATGTTGACTGCGATTTGCAGTTGGCAGGGAGCCGTGCATGTTGGACACTGTTTTTTCTTCATGGGGCTTTGCCCCCCGAACCCCCCCATGTGGGGGGAGGGTCTTACCCTCACACCTCCAGAGTTGGAAGTGGTTCATGGAGGGGGTGCTGGACAGGTGAAATGTCGCCAGGTCCCAGGCGGACTAATACAGTGACATGTCGATGTTGTCAGCATCAACGTATGTCGCTGTAGAAGTGTTGCTGTGTGGGAGGCATACCTCCCCCAGCTCTTCCCCCGGATCCAGTATTTTGCTCTTTGGTTTTTACGCTCTATGTGCATAATTCTGCATTTCTTTGCACTGAATTGTAGTTGCCACTTTTCTGACCACTCCTCCGGTCTGGTCAGATCCTCCCTCATTCTCTCCAACCCCCCCCCCCCAGCATATCGACCCTATTACAGATCTTCGTGTCGTCTGCGAACAGATACACCTTCCTATTTAGACCCTCTGAAATGTCCCCAATATATATGTTGAAAAGTGTGGGTCCTAGCACGGACCCCTGGGTAATCCCACTCATCATCTTTCTTCTTTTGAGTGCACCCCATTTACCACCACCCTCTGTGTCCTCCCCTCCAACCAGTTCTCTACCCAGTTTGTAAGCTCGCTCCCCACTCCTAAGCTGCCCAGTTTGCTAATCATCCTCTTGTGGGGGACGGTGTCCAAGGCCTTCCTGAAGTTCAGGAAGGCCACGTCCATTGCCCCCCCAGTCCCATATTCCAAATGTTTTAACCAGGTGAGACACACTGAGCTGAAAGCTTTTTTACAGGTGCAACCTGGGAGCACAGGGAAGTTAAGTGACTTGCTCAGGGTCACACAGTATATGCAAGTAGGGGTGGTGGGATTCAAACCCAGGTCTCCAGATTTGCAGCTCAGAGCCTTAAACCACTGCGCTATACTGCCGCCCTGCTGTATTGCTGTTGCTATTGTTGTAACTCTGTCAAAGAATTTAATCAGGTTGGACTGGCAGGACCTTCCATCTTTGAGTCCATGCTGGTTGTCATCCAGGAGGCCCTCTTCCTCCAGATATTTTATCAACCTTTCCTTAATAAGTGGTTCCATTAGCTTTTCTGCTATGGAGGTAAGGCTAACCGGGCAGTAGTTTCCCCCCTCCTCCCTTCCTCCCCCTTTGTGCAATGGTACCACATCAGCCCTTTTCCAGTCCCCTAGGACCCTCCCCTTGTTCAGTGACAGATTAAATAACCTCATGAGTGGTGCCGCCAGTTCCTGTTTTAATTCCTTAAGCACCCTCGGGTGAATCAGATCTGGGCCCATCGCTTTGTCCATCAGCAGCTTTCCTAGTTCTTCCAATATCCTATCCTCTGAGAAGGGACTTGAGTCCATATCCTTGCCTACCCTTCCCCTGCTTTTAAGCTATGGCCCTTTCTCCTCCTCCACTGTGAACACTGACATGAGTCATTCAGAATATTTGCCTCCCCCCTCCACCAGTGCTCCCCCTTTCCCTTGAGCTTCATAATCCCAAGCTTCCCCTTCCTCCTGTCACTCACATATCTGAAACATTTCTTACCCCCCCTTTTTGCCTCCCTTGTTATATTCTCCTCTGTTTCTGCCTTTGCCCTCCTGATTATTTTGCCGGCTTCCTTCAGTTTCTCCTTATAACCCCTTTGTCTGTCTCCCTCTGAGAGACTTTGTATGTCCTGAATGCCCTCCTTTTCTCCTGGACTGCTTTGCCCACTGCTGCTGTGAAACAAAGCGGTTTCTTCCTCTTCTTATTCTTGCTAATCTTCCTAACCTATTGATCTGTCACCTTCAAAATTGTTATTTTAATTTCCCTCCATAGCTCCTCTGTGTCATCCAAGTTCACCTTCCCTTCTAGTTCCTTTTGCACAATTTCTTTCATCATCCTTAAATCTGCTTTCCTGAAGTTTAGCACCTTAGTGATGGAACTGCTCTTAACCTGTCCCTTCTGAAGGCTAAATCTTACCATTCTATGGTCACTGTCGCCCAAGTTTGCACCAACATCCACCTCCCCCACACTATCCCCATTTGTCAAAACCAGGTCCAGTATGCCCCCTCCAGTTGGTTCTGTGACCATCTGGTGAATGAATGCTTGCTGCATGGCTTCCAACAGCTCTCTACTCCTTTCTGAAGATGCTGCCGGGATTTCCCAGTCAACATCGGAAGATTTAGATCACCCACCACCACGATTTCCCCTTTGCTGGCCATCCCTTCAATTTCCCTAACCATCTCTCTGTCCACTTCCTCTCCTTGATTTGGTGGTCTGTAGCCCACCCCTAACCTTACTGCCTCCCCCTCCTTTTGACTCAGTGTGACCCATAGGGTCTCTGCTGATCCCTGCCCACCCCCACACACACTATTGCCCGAATCCCTTCCTTCATATACAGGGCTACCCCCTCACCCGTTTTTCCTGCTTTGTCTCTCCTGTAGAGACTATACTCTGGTATTTCCACCTCCCAACTGTGGTTGTCTGCCCACCATATTTCTGTAAGCGCTATTAGATCAAAGTCACCTGCCGCCACCACTGCCTGCAGGTCCCCCATCTTATTTCCTGGACTCCTGGCATTTGCCAGCATCCCTTCCACCAGCCCCACCTTTCTCCATTTTCCTCCCTCTAGCACGCCTCCTGCCCCAGCTTTGAAGTCTTGAGGTGGAGTGGATTCCACCAGCCATTTTCCTGTACCTTGACTCCCCCATCCCTAGTTTAAAACACCCAGAAGAATACTATTTATGTGTCCCTGCAGTTCCCCCTCAGCAGTCTAGCCTCTGTGTCATTTGAATGCAGTGAAGTGCAGTTATAGTGAAGATATATCAAAATGTTTTGATTATGCATGCACAGTAATGTTTAATTATTTCCTTTTTTTTGTGTGTAATCTTTTTTCCCCTATGTGCTACCACTCTCAGCCACTCCTTCAGGCTGTGCCAAGGCACCCTCCGATCCATCCTGTTCCCATGCCCCATCCCTCACATTTTGCAGTCATCCTCAGGGTAACCCGGACGTGACCCTTCGCTGGGCGGGCCTCCCCTCCTCCGAGGGGAGAAGCACCTGAGGGGCAGGCAAACGCACTACTTGGCCCTGGGGTACTGCTGAGTGACAGATGACTCCGAGACATTGACAGCATCGGACTGCCAGGCGGCCGTCATCCGGTTGAGTGCACAGCCAGTTTCCGTTTTTCTGGAGACGTTCCCTTTCTTGTGTTGCTTCTGCATTACCCCCGGTCTCCACCGGAGGTCACTGCAGAACGACGCACTCCCTCAGCCCACCCCAAGACAGGAGAGCAGTACTCTGGATGCTCAATCCTGTCCTCCCCTGCCGACCACCGGCACCCCGAGTCCATTCCCGAACCCGGGTCGCCGACATGGGTCGAGGTAAGGCGCCAGCGCCTCAACCCTCTGTGCCACCGGGCCAACATTTCCATTTTAATTGAGTAATTTGCTGGGACTTATGAATTCCAGCATGATGGTAGTGGGTGTATAGTGGGAAGAAAAGGGGGTAGAGTTACTGGGGCCTATGTGGTCAGTGCTGCTGCATGGTCAGCTGACTGTGAGGGAGCAAGCACTCTGTGACCCACACCCTCCCTCCCTGGAAGATAAGAACTTCATTTCTGCAAAGCTCTTGGCCCTCAGTCAGCCCCCTGGTATTTTCTGGGAGCTTCCAGGTTGCCGCACATCACACTTCTACACTGTGCACGTTGGCTGCCAGGCTGTTACAGCTTTGGATGGGAAAAAAATAAAATTGCAAATGACACAAATTAGAATGCAACTACTTAATTCTGGTCCCAAACTTTCAACAAATTACTAAACAACATTTAACTCCATCTGCAGTGGCCTTTGTCTGAGATAATTAATTAAGTACATGTTGAGTGCTCAGCTGCCTCTGTGGGGCACTTATCTCATGGCACTGACTGCTGCAGATGGAGGTATCGCTGAAGTAATAAACAAACATGCTGTGTACGTGTACTTTCCACATTAGAGCGGCAGATAAAAGTACATAAACACACACACATACACACGCAACGGATGTAAACAATCAACAGATAAGCACTCAGGGCAGAGCTGCTGACAGCTGCTGAGCCAACAGGAAAGGCAGCTGCTTTGACTTTAAGAGAAAGCTAGCCCTTCCTTTTTCCTCTAGGAAAAGAAAAAAAAGTACTGGAATGCGCTTATATCATTTGCATGAGAATGGAAAACCTTCCTTGTCTTGCTTGCTCAGTCTCTTTTTCTGGATGGTGTCAATTTAGCTTTAAAAGCATTATTTCTGAGGATAAAGAAGAGGAAACATACCGACTCAATATTTAACAGCAACTCTCCTTTTTGAATTTATTGCTGCTGTCGGGCCACTTTTTTTTCTGTTTGTTTTGTTTTGTTACACTTTAATGAGTTTTGTAAGCGTTGCCCAATGGATTACTCCATGAGAGAAGCTATTTTGGCTGGGAAGTTCTCTCAAATCCATTCTAAAGGGCAGGCAAAGTGCATAAAAGTATTCCTGTGCACAAACCCAGAAGGTAAGTCTTTACTAGACTGAATTACACATCAGCTCTGAGCATGTTTTTTTTTTTTAGGGTTTATTTACCCAGCATAGCAACAACATCTGTTTTTCTAGTAGGGTCCTGCTTCTACCCATTTCTCATTTCTGCAGCTAGGTGGACTAGAGCATTAAGAGGTTACATGACTTGCCCATGGTCACACAGTGAGTGTTTGGCTGTATCGGAGTTTGAACCTGCAGTCGCTCAGCTTCTAAGCCAGTGCTCTAACCTCTAGACCACACTACCTCTAATAGTTCACGTGAAGGTTTTTTTGTTTAATCTCTAGAGAACTGAACCAATCAGATTATCAACATGTTTGGAATGGTTATATTTGTTCAATTATGTAGTTTGTTATTCTTCATAAAATCTTCTTACTGGCTGGACTCTTGGCTGTCAGAGGTGCAAAATGCCTAACGCAAGTGACAGTGGTGACCCTGGTTCAGGAATGGGCTCGGGCTACTGGAGGGCTGCAGGGGAAGGAAGACTAAGCATTTCAGAGGATGTTCTGCTCTTTCAGGGAGGGAGGACCTCAGCCTCCACTGCAGCAGCAGCAGTAGCAGCACAGATGGTAGTGCAGCAGGGGGCACTGTGGGAGGGAGAAAGGTGGCTGGGCTCTGCATCAGTGCATGAAAGCATGCCCGCGCTTGGAGTTCCTAGCATGCCGATGTCCTGTGGATGGGGAATGTCAGGGAGGAAAACACTACTGGGCAAGGCTAGATGATTGACCCTGTGGCACTCTTGAAAACTTCACCATCCTCCTGAGGACCTAGTTTGAGAAGCAACTCCAATGTGTGCATCCCCCCCACTGGCTTCATCATTGTGGGGGGGGGGGGTTAAGCAATGGAGATATGTGAGGCAACAGACGGGAGGAGTGATGGGCTTCAAAAGCCACTAAGGAATGATGGAAGTTCCAGATGGCCGTGATGTGTTTAGAAAGGGGGGAAAATTATGGATAGAAAACATCCTTACTAAAACTTTTCATCTCAATTCTTGTTACAGAAGAAATGTTTTGTTTTACTTTTCTTAAAATCCTTCAAAACGCTTAAAGCAATAACAAATATAGTAACTATATTAATATGTCTCTGGGTGGCCCTCCTATTGATGTGCGTGATCTCACTTGCATTCTTCTGGGGGTGAAAACTGCAAAGTGAAGCATTTCTGCCCCTCAGGAGAAAGTGAGACCATTCCTATATTGATAAAAGGACCTCCCAAAGCCATATTATTGACCATGGACATTTTTGAAAATCAGAACATTACATTACAAGAAAAATACCCTTTCAGTGAAAGTGGCACAAGTAAAAATGTCCATTACTGTGACTCAGCCCATGAGACACTTATGAAAACAAGAGTGTCTCATATGTGGTACCAATCCATAAAGGGGGGTCGAGGGAAGTACCAGGTAACTATAGACCCATCAGTTTGACCTCGGTGGTGGGAAAATTAATGGAGAGTATACTAAAGGAACGATTGGGGGTGTACTTGGAGGAGGTGGGAGGTCTGGATAGTTGGCAACATGGGTTTGTGCCAGGTAGATCATGTCAAACCAACCTTGTGGAGTTCTATGAATGGGTAACATCAGAACTGGACAAGGGTAAGCCTGTGGATGTATTATTCTTGGACTTCAGCGTTTGACTCTGTCCCCACAATGGTCTGGTGGAGGCAGTGGGGTTAGGAGTAGGCCTTTGATGGTCAGATGGATTGAAAACTGGCTAGCTGGGCGACTCAGAGAGAGTGGTCTGTGGGAGCTCTGAACCCTAGAGAGGTTGGTAGTGGGGCACCACAGGGCTCGGTCCTGGGTCCGATCCTGTTTAATTCATATCGGACATCAGGGAGGGTATAGGGTGTGAAATGAGTCTCTTCAGGATGACTCCAAGATGGGAGCAGTAGTTGAGGAGAAGAGGGAGGGGGCCCTGCAAGGGACCTGGACACCCTGGAAAGCTGGGCTCACACATGGAAATTAAATTAATATCACCAAGTGCAAGGTGTTGCATCTTGGTCAGGGAAACCTAAACACAGGTACACCCTGGGAGGGAGCTGGAGGCCTCAATAGGGAAAAGACCTAGGGGTTATGGTGGATCATGTATGAATAACTCTGAGCAGTGCAGGAGGCAGCTAGCAAGGCAAACAGGATGTTGGGATGCATCGTGAGGATCACCTCTAGGGAGCAAGCAAGTGATTCTGCTGCTGTACAATGGACTGGATTAGACCACACCTTGAGTACTGTGTACAGTACTGGAGACCACACTTGAAGAGGGACATACAGCTCTGGAGAGGGTACAGAGGAGGCAAAAAGATGATACGAGGGCTAGGGATTTGACTTATGAGGACAGACTTGAGGAGCTCTGCCTGTTTTCATTGGAGGAGAGGAGAGATGGGGACATGGATTGAGGTCTTCAAGTACCTCAAGGGAATAAATAGGGTAAACATGGAGGGATCTTTAGACTAAAGCAGGAGGTATCACCAGAGGGCATGGTTTGAAGTTGGAAGGTGGAAGGGTGAGGGGGAAAGAGGAGGAGGTTTTCACCGAGAGGTGGTGGACCCTTGGAATGCACTGCCTGGTGAGCTGGTTCAGAGATCCACAGGAGGGCTTCAAGAGAGGGTGGGACAGACACAGAAAGTGGATGTATCAGATGATGGCCTGTCCCGGGGGGGTGGGGATGGATGATAGGGGTTTCTGGAGAACAAGGGATGGGAGGGTCTCGGCATCCAACTAAGGATCTAGGTTCGAGCAGACTCGATAGACCGTAAGGCCTAATCTGCTGGCAAATAGTATGTTAGTATATGCTACTCCAAAAAATGATTGGAGTGGTTTGCAATCTGGTATCCTAACACTGGGGCCGGCGCGGGCTCATTTCATCTCACAGGTAAGGCACTCAACTCGCAGGTGGAAAGGTGCAAGTGGCCTGGCATTTCTGCACTCCCTGTCAGCCAACAAAGGAGTGGATTGGTGCTGGCTGTAAAGGCAGCCACTCGCCTTCCTGCAGGGGCGGGGAGGGAGCTGTTGTGACCCTTATCATCCCTGTGTGAACTAAAGCAATGACTTAGTCATCAAGCACAAGAAGAAAGGTTTCCCTGTTGTTTAATTAACATTTCAGAAATTCATCCCCTTGGGCCAACCAGCAGATGGCGAGTGAGCAAGTCATTGAGGGTGATTTCATGAAGGCAGTGCTGGTCCCATGGATCCCGATTCCCAGGGCCCTGTGCAGGCTTTCCTGCCGGGCCCAAAATGTCCCATATTAGTTGTGGGACTTCAACAAACATTCTATATCCATGCAGCTCCCTCCCCATGTCTTCCTATTCAGGTTACAAAACACTTGGGTGTTGTTTTTGTTCTCATCTGGAATTAGAACGTAGTCTTTAAAGAGCAGCTCTGCACTTCAGCATGTGCTTTCATAAAAAAGATGTTTTAGATGTTACAATTTACCAGAGAATACATTTTTTCATTTTCAATGTTCCTTTCAAGATTTACAGCATATCTTGGTAGTACATCTAAAAGGTCTGCATGGAACACATTTGAAAACATGTGCCTCTCCCATGTTAACCTCACAGTGCCTTTAGAACATCATAGACCTCAACATAATGATAGACTGTGATGTCACAAATAGCAATTGTGCGATTATCAAGGGAGTCAGGTACATTTTGAAAGACTCAGTGAAATAACTGCTGCATTATCTACAATATTTAGTAGGCCAAAGCAGAGGGAGTAAAAAAAGCAATGGAAAACTAGAAGACATTAACATTAACACATACTTAGTGTAAATCTAGTATTTTTAAGTATTTTGTTATAATAGAGAGCTGCTTTTTAAGGGATGAGCAGATACAAAGATCAGTGATAAATTTGTAGAAACAGGAAGAAATGTGGTCAGCTGGACAGCAGGATCATCATTAGGGACCTTCTAATCCTAGTGCCCAGTGCAGATACACAGTTCACACTATGCTGACTCTGCCTGTAGATGGCCCTGCAGTACACTACATTATGTGTAGCTGACAGTTGTCACAAACAGTGCAGTTCATAGAAAAACTTTAAAAGTTAGCGTCTTAATATATTTTAGTATATATGTCAGTTCTTACTTCTATATGTTCATATTGAAATGGGCTTTCAAGTGAATCATGTTTAATGTTTTGTTATAGTTTTGCTGCAAAACTATAACAAAACATTAAATGTGATTCACTTGAAAGCCCATTTCAGTATGAACATATAGAAGTAAGAACTGACATATATACTGAACTATATATGATTCACTATTTTAGAAGAAAACTTTAATTGCCGTTTTCAGAGAATGTCTATTATATAGAAACATGTGTCTGTCAGCAGTTTGCATGTTGCTGACATTCAGAGAGAACCGTGATCACTATTTTTGTAAAGAATTATAAAGTATACTTTACAAACACATTGAATTGGTTCTGCATTTAAACTACCATTTTACAGGTTTTCTAAAATACCTGGTAGCAGTTTTGTGACATATCAGTGACATGTAAATGCTTTAGTGTAGCATGGTATGGCATAGCATGGTGTCAGCTACATGTAAATTCCCTCATTGCTGTAGTTCACATAAGTATTTACTGTTAATTTATGGAAAACCCTGCCCCAGTATTTTTATTTTCACAGTGTCTGGGAAGGCACACTGGTTTCTTATGTACTGTGATGTTGCTCATCACTGGAACCGACAGGGGGATATAGGGGGCCAAGCATGCGGATAAATTAAAGCAGAAATAAAACCCTAAAAATAATATTTCAGTTTTCTGTACATACAAATTGTTTTTTTTATTTATATTTTAGGCCCCTGTTACTCTGACACCCCTAGAACCCTTTGGTACCTCACCCCACTTCCCAACTACCTACCTTCTATTTGCCCCCATGACTCCTTGGTTTGCCCCCTGGGTTCAGGGAAGTACCCTTAAAAGCACAAGTCATTATGTGATGGAGGAGGCACTGGGGATTGGCCTGGATATACATGGGTTCCAAAAAGCTGGCACTGGGGCTAAGCTTTTTTTTTTTTTTTTACCATTTCTGTCACCCCTCAAGAATGCCGGCACACAGGGGGACCTATGTGCATGCGCACCCAGTGAGTGCACATTGCGTGTCCCCAGCTGATGTCATCCTCTCCACTCAGGGCCCCCCTCAGCTGCATTACCACCTGTGGTCACCCAGGTGGCAGTATCGCAGTGAGGATGGCAGCCCTCCCTCCCTGGAGGAGGAGCTCGTCCTGTGGAATGCTTAATCCTCCTATCCCCAGCCATCCTCCAGCATTCTGGGCAAGTTCCCGAGCCCAGGTAGCTGGTACTTTGTTATCCTGTTTTAGAGTGCCCATTTTCTACTGTCTCATAAGATACCCTTTCTCAAAGTTTTGAGTCTGCTTTAGCAGTTTTATAACATTTAAAATAACTAAAGAAGAGTTCCTTTAAACATGGCTGTCCCCAGTTTTTCTCAGTATTCTCAGCTGATTCTAAGCACCAAATGTCTCAAGAGTCAGGGATCACCGTCTTCTCATGCTACACCTTAATCACAAGAAAAGTGATCGCAAACAGTGCGTGTTCCAATACAGCTTTGAATATTGTTTTAAATGTTTTATTTGTAGTACTTTTATGTTCATTCATGTGGAAGTGAGCCATTACACACTCCATTTATACATTATTTACATTCATTAATTTTTACAGCATATACTGTATATATTATATAACTAAAAAAGAAATCTAAATATGTTAGAAATTATTTAACGTTCTCAATGTATTTAGAGGATCCAAGATAAGAATAGTTATTATATGTTAGTATATATGTCATTTGGACTCAAATATCATAGATTCCAAATATAATATTTTGTTCTTCGATTTAATTAGGTTAAACAGGTAGTGAGATGCTACACATTTCAGTATTATTTCATACTGGGTCAATATTTAAATCCACAGGTATTAGACCACTATAAAGATACAAGAAGAAAAAAAAAACAGAAATCTGATAACAAAGAGAATCAGTTCCAAACATAAAGGGACTCCTCCCACCGAACAAAGTTTCAACGTTTAGATTAAACAAAGATTAGTCTGCATGAATCCAAGTTCAAGTTCTTCATTGAAAAAATGGATATATAAGCCTCTATAACTTTCATATCTTATCGTTCTCTTTGCTTTTGTGCAGATTACTCGAGAGCAGGAAGGTCATTGTCATCTTCTTCATGTTTTTTTTTGTGTTTCCTCTAATTTTGCTTTTTGTAGTAAAAGAAAACCTTTGGGATGAGCATGATTACAAAACAAAAAACATGCCTATGACAACAAACTGGGAAAGGAAACAGAAAACTCTTACAGTGGTCCCAAACAGAAGTTTTAGAACAGCTAGTAATATTGATGTAAATGTCCAAAGTGTTTAACATCACACAGCCCTGACCTATTTGAACCATTCTAATTCTACAAATCTGGGACATGCCTTTGGTGTGCAAATAGAGATTCGAGCAGAACTCGAAAACACTGTTGCACTTTATGTCATGCTGAGCAACACCATATTCTATTCTTTTTAGAAGCACTCCCCAAAAAAACAGCCTTTACTGAAGTATTCATTTGAATGTTTCTGACACATCTGTCTTTTTTATTAAATTTGATCAGATTCAAAAGGTGAAAGAAAAGCCTTGAGAGAAAAGGTTTATCCCAAGCTGCGTGAATACTGCAGGCATAACTATGGACTGGAATTTCAGGTAACGTATCGAGTCTGTCACACACATTGTAATCTCTTTTTCAGGGACTGTCAGGGAAGACTGGAATATTGTGCTTCTCCCCCCCCATTGTCTGCACTGGTCCTGAGGCACAAACTGGAGTTAGAACCCACAGTATTACAGTAAAGGAGATGATAATGCCCTTCATCAGATCACATCTGGATATAGAGGTGTAATGTTGAGAGGGTATCACCTTCTGAGTTGATACGTGCTGTGTTCTTCTGTTCTGTTTGTGGTATGTAGCACTAGCCCCTACCCAAGAGGATCGCTTCCAATTTAATGTTCCTGCACCAGATGACAACTAAAACACAGGATAGGAGGCCTGTTTTTCTGCTTGCTCATTGGCTGAAATCACATCAGTGACTTATAATAGGAAATCCAAGCAAGAAGATGATTCCCAAACTTATTTAAGGGTTAACTCTCAAAAGTTCAAGTGCACTCTGGGTTTGTAATTGGACCTAGTAGCTTGCATCAACTTAGTTTCATTCATGTAATCTGGCCACCTTAAGACTCCAGTGATTCACACACATTTTGTGCTTTTTTCCAAGGAGATGGGGCCTGTATAATAACTATCAGAAATTTCCGTATCAGTAAAGTATGAATCAAGCCACGTTGTACCCCCTAAAAACATAGTTTTAACAAATTTCAACCATTGTCTCAAGCAGTTCATTATATAGCAACGAATGACATTGTCCAAATTGCCTAAAGTATTATATTAACTTACAAATTCAGAAGAAAAGAACACTTTTCAAATGTGCTAAGCCTCTCACAGAGGTCTTCAAAAAACCAGTAACATCCAACGCCATGCCAGAAAGACATGCTGACTCAGCACTGGTATCCTTCTCTTATAAGCAACTTGCTACCCTAAGTGTCGGCGGCGTACCTGATGCACTGCATAATGACGGCATCACACCAACTGTGTGATGCCATTACATGCCAATGGTTGACTGGCTCGCAGTCTAAAACAGGAAGCCCTGAGCATACAGGGCTCCTGGATACTCAAGCTAACCCCAGCCATAAAATCCCTGAATTTACATATGCCAGAAACAAAAAGATGTAAAAGGTTAAGAATTAAAAAAAAAAACTTCATTATCAGATGATTAAAGAATAACAAAAAGAAATACTGTATAGTCAGCACTGGCCCTTAATATAAGGGTCATGACGGCTTGGAGGGATCTGCTAAAAAGAGGAGAAATATGTTAGATGAGAAAATGCACGTGGTCCCCTCACATGGGACCTAAAGGACTTCAAAGATAAGTACCAACATTTATATTACATAAAGAGATCAAAAGGTCAGAGAGTGCATATTAGTAGTGTGCAGAATAACAGCCACAAAAAAGTTATTACTCATCAGATTCATATCTCATATCACACTCAGACACACAAAAGTAAAACAAAAGTGAAACAATATTAAAAAAAAATCATAAACATTGATGACAAGCAGAGGGCAACATCAGAACACCAGTGAAAAAGTCCTATAATAATTTTCTTTCCATAGTTTCTCTTTCTCACCCCAGCCCCCCATTTTCTAATAGCAAATGTGTGCTCTTTTGGTGTCTGTAATTCTTTTCTCTTCTTGATTCATAATAGTGCAACAATGCTGATTAGAAAATGGGTAGGGAGAATTCTTCTTTCTGATTGGCTAATGCCACCAACTAACCAGTCAGGTATCAGGTATCAGGCAACAGAGACCAGGAAATAATGAGTCCCAGTCCCTGGCTGCCTGATTATTTAAAATATCACTATGTCCATAGAATTTTGAATTTAAAAACGCCACTATTTTTTTCTCTTGCTTAGTGGGGCCACAGACCCGACCTGCTACTTAGTAATGCCAGCCCCCCACCCCAGACCGTAATGCTTTCTATGAAATTGACCAACTGAGCAAAACACAAGGGCTAAGCAAAACATAAGGGTCTCAGTTTTCAAAGTCCTGAGAATGCCGCGAGCCCCTGGTGCGCTGATCGTTTGGTGCACAGGGCTTGTGGCATTCTCTCGGCCAGAGAGCGGGATTTTCAGTCCCAAGCACCAAATGCTACTAGTTAGACCAGCTTTTTCCCTGGTCTAACTTGTGCCATGTGGGGGACTCTTTTTGCGGGGCTTGCACTAAATCTTTGTCGCAAGCTGTCATAAAGTATGGAAACTGTTGCATCTGCACCCAATGTACTAAACTTGGGTGCAGTTGCATCAAAGGAGTTTGGCGCAGCTACACCAAACAATGGGGTTAACGCAGGGCTTGACCCTTTGAAAATCAAACCCAAGGTACCGTGGTACCTGCCACCTATCCAACTGACAAACAATTATTTTTTGTCAAACACCCCAGTCCTCCCTTTTCCCACCCACTTAGCCTACTGTCACAAGCCGGCAGCAAGTCTTCATCTGCAGGAGCCTAATTCAAGATAGTACCACTGGTCTCAAGACTTTCTGTGCTACACTACATGGATGACTTCTCTGCCATGCCTCTCCACATACACCGTGGCTCAACCCCAACTCGAAGCCAGCTGAAACAAGTTGTTGTTTGATTTTTTTTTAGCACCTTATATGAGGCTTGCATTCCACATCACTCTGACACTAATATTTTCACCAGCAGGCAGGCAGGCAGGATGCAGGAAGGGAGATCTGTGGTCTGTAGATGCTGATGATATTTTCGCCGCAAGGCGGGACATCGGACGTGAGTCTCGGGTCTGTCTTACTCCAACTGTGTTCTCTGGTGGGGGTGGGGAAGAAAGAGAAACTACAGAAAGAAAATGAAGCAATCTGTTCTCTGGAAACTGGCTCACAGGGCTCACAAAATAATGCTGCATGAATAGCAGCGCCCTCTGCTGATATATATGCCAAAGGAGGGACTACTTTACAATAAAATTATATTTTTTTAATGTTTTTTTTTACTACATTGTATCTTTTCTCTTTTTCACTTTTTTTATATTTTATTTAAAACTAAAGTAAGACCCATTTTCTAAGTTCAGTAATACCTTCCAGGGTGGCCTCATTATGCACCGGGCAGTCTGTTATAGCCCAATACCACCCACACTGTTGGGATTTATTGTTAGTTTTGTGAATTGAAGGAGTTAACCTATGAAGTGTTGCTGAAGGAGCCAGGATTGCTCACGTGGAAGAAAAGTGAATGCAGGGTGAATTCAGGGACATGTTCCAACACTGGAAAGGTATCACAGGATTACAAAAAAAGTGGCCTATTCATTAGAGCTAAAGGTCCAAAACAAGGTGTCATGCTTTAAAGTTGAGGGGAGAAATGTTTGAATAGGATAAGCGGAAACATTTTTCACTTAGCCTACCGGAGGTTGCGCTGTGGGCAGATCGCCTTCATTGGTGCAAACCCAGACTGAATTA
Source organism: Neoceratodus forsteri (assembly GCA_016271365.2). Classification (NCBI taxonomy): domain Eukaryota; kingdom Metazoa; phylum Chordata; order Ceratodontiformes; family Ceratodontidae; genus Neoceratodus; species Neoceratodus forsteri. Next base: position 1,214,178,785 of record CM057458.1, read on the forward strand.
TTTCATGATCCCTTATTTAATTAGTTATTTATTTGATTTTGTTGACCAGGAAAGGAGGACTAGGAATTATTTCCTGTTTTCAACATTGTTGTAGGAAGACTACATAACATATTGCAAGGTTTTGTACAAGGTTCAGCGGGGCAGTGGGTGACACATTCACCATGCTCCCCCCAGAGCGGTTTATAACTATGTATGCCTAAGCATCCGTTGGATGCTTAGATTTTTTTATTGTCACTGTGTAGCTGCTCTCTTCTCTCCCTACACCTCCCCCCACAAATATCTGTCTGCAGCTGTGTGGCTGCCTCCATGCATCCCTGCCTGCTCCTTGTCATGTGTGGCTTGTCCGCTGCTGCTGTCTGCTTCCGTTGTTGTTTTGGGAACTCTGGTGGTCAGTTTAGTAGTGTGGATCACCAGAGGGACCTCCACACCTTGTGTGCACCCATTCTGTCGGGTGCTACCTCCAGTGGCTCCTTGTTCTGCCTGACAGCATGCCTGAGTTCCTTTTTCCCTGACTCCTGCTGAGAAAAGCAGGGGACTGCTTGGCCCTAAAGGTAGCCTGGTATATTCATTAATGAGCATTGAGTGAGTCAGTCCCTTTGTTCTGTAACTACTTTTCTGTGTCACACCAGCTAAACATGTATTTGGGACAGTCATCTTCAATCATGTTTTGCTAATTTATCCTGTGCCAGTATTGCTAGTGCCTCCTGTTTTGTGCATTCCTGGCAATGCTTAACCTACTCATTCAGTGCTCCTCTTGCCATTCAGCTATTCCTTGGCCTTGTGCATTGCTTACAAATGTCTCAGTCTACCTGGCTTCCATTACCCATTGTTTTGTTGCTGCCTATATAACAGTGGTTGGCATGCATCTGCTATCAGCAGTTTGTTTTGCCTCTATCTCCAGCTTCATCTGTATCACAAATACCTCTGTCATATTATGCTTCTTCCTTCCATGTGGCATTCATACTTTCCAATCAGCCATCAGGCAATCGCCATTGGCTCAGCTTACTCAAACTTGTATTATATACTGACCCTGCTTGTATTCTACAGCTGTCAGGCTTCACCATCAGCCTCCACTGTCTCCTGCATTTTGACATGCCAGAATCTAGATGCATACCAGCCATGACCACATCTCTGGTTTCCAAGGCTCCTCTGCCCTGTAAGTCAATGGTCTTGCTCCACATCCTTGAAGCTCACATCTCCAGTTTGGGTCTCTCGACTCAGGTGGGGTCTTTCTGCCATTTGAGTGAGAATGTCTTGTGCTCTAGGGGTAACTTTAGTTGCAGGGATCAGCTTGTCTGCATTCTGACTGGCCCCCATTTGGACTGATCTCCCTGGCTCTGTCACCTGACATCCCTGGCATTTACCTTCTATGCTGTTGTCCTGCCTCAGGACCTGTGGCTTGATTCTAAGATGAATGTCACAACTCACAGGCGTATGCGAGTTGCGACATTCGCCGCTACACTGGGGACCCTGTGTCCCATTCCAGAACAGGCAGGGTCCCCGGCACTTATGCCTCTGTGACTTGTGGCAGCTGCAGGGCTGTGCCACGGAAGGAGCACCCGGCCACAGGTGCTGCAAGACACATCAGAAAGCAGCGCATAGCATGACCCCCCAAAGCCCCTGCACTAACACCATGGCACTGATCACAGGGTGGGGCCACAGGACCACCCTTGGGGTGCCTGGCATGTGGGGATGGGAACTCCCCATGGGGGTACTGCACGTGATGGGGGAAAGGGGTGCTAGTGGCCCACAGTGGGCTCCCCTGCCATGGGGTGGTGGGCATCCATGGAGGACTGTGTGGGGGGGTCGGCCGGAGGGTCAGCAGGCTTGGTGGTGCATTCCTGGTGGATGTAGGTACGGTTAGACCAGCTAATAGCTGGTCTAACTGTACTTACGCCATGGTCTGCTGGGTCCCACTTGGAATCGCGATTTGTGATTCCACCAGCCGCCCTCTTGGAATACCAGCATAATCAATGCCATAATTCGCCTTGTGCCATGTCGCAGGGGGTTGTGGGCGTAGTGGGTGACGTAATCCCCATTTGGCGAAGGCGGCCTGCACCATGTCGCAGGCCACCTCCTGGAATTGCACTGGATGTAACGCCTGTCGCAAGGTGCGATTTGGGCCATAGGGTTTAGCACAAGTCGCCTTGTGACATGTGTAACCCATCTTAGAATCAGGCCCCGGGTCTCTAAATTGAAGTTACTGAGTCATCACTAACACCACCACTGGCCTGGAGGGATGGTGACCTACACCTTGGATTCCAACTGGTTTCCTCCTAAGGGGTTTTTCCCTCTCTTCCATGCTGAAGGTCATAATAATAATAGTTTCTGCAGGAGGTGGCTAGTGGTTCTCCCTAGTTCTGGGTTTTCAGTCTTGCTACATCTCTCCTCTCCTTTGGGAAGAACGTGCTTGTCTGTCTTCATTGTGCTTTGAGGACTTCTTCCCTAAGGTGCCTTTGATCTCAGGGATCTCATCCTGTGACACCGCAAGGGTCTGGAACCCTTTCATAAGGGTTCCTGTGTCCCTATGGTAACCTGACAGGGTGGTAGTCTCCGTAGCAAGGACAGAGGGAGCGAAAGCCAAAGTACACAGTCGCACAAGCATCACACACTACTCAGTCCTTTTGCCAATCTTAATGACCCTGTGAACTGATCGATATTAAACCAGTTTAATCTGTTGGTAGATTCATTATGGGGGAAATTTGACCAAGACACCAGGGAAAGGTTGCTAAATCTTTTTGAGAAGTGCAATAGGATCTTTATCATACACTTGAACAATTAGAGAAGACAGGCAGGACCTCAATTTAATGTCTCATCTGAAAGTTGTAAGAGAAATTCTTTGGGGCAACAATATTTCAGGTCACCAATGTTCCGAGGTGTGTATGCAGTCTATTAAGAAGAGGGTTGAACATACTAGATAAAGTCTTCCATACGGTGGGGGTGAGAATTTCTACCCAGGAAAATCTTTGTAAAAGCATTGTATATGGTACATTTTTATGCATTTTAGAGCTCTGTCACCAACCCCTTCTTTCAAAAAGGTTTTTTTTATTTTTAAACTTTAACTTTCACTTTAAACCCCTATGATCTTCAGTGTTTTGTTGTTTTAAGGTAAACTGTTTATCCTAATTACACTAAAATAATTGCCACACAGAGCAAGTCCAGTTCAGCTCTGTATCACTTTAGCACTGCCAGCACACTAACCTCTGCAGCTTGCCAAGTGTTGCTAGAAAAGGCTTGAACTGGGTTAAGATGCTGCTCTTAAGAAATTCAGTCCAGGACTGACTCTGCATTTGCACCACTGCTGCCCGGATGCAGCCTAGTCTGCCTTATCTGATCACAACAATGTCATGTTATGCAAAATCAGCACTTGTGTCTGCAATGTGACATAGATCTTGTGATTGTGAAAGACTACATCTGGTCCCAAAATGCACTGTAGGCATAGCGCTAACATTACTCTCATCCACAACCAGAAAGTGAGGCGCTAGGTCAGTTTATAATTGTAGTAACTGATACTGCAGCGAGTGCAGTGGCCCACCGACCCATATTAGTGAATGTGGAACACTGGATTCACAGAAATACAGAAGTTGTCGGCAGATGAGGACCTCATGGCCCACATAGTCTGCCCTATTTTCCCTGCCTACAGTACCATCACAGACCCTATTCGATCTCCTGGTTTCACCCCCCTTACCTTTCTAATAACCCCTTGTGTTTGTCCCATGCACTCTTGAATCCTGTAACCATTTTAGTCCTCACCATCTCTGCTGGGAGGCTGTTCCAAATGTCCACTGCCCTCTCTGTGAAGAAGTACTTCCTCGCGTTTCCTCTGAGCCCCCACCCAGTTTCATATTGTGACCCCTTGTCCTCGGGCATCTTTTTCTTTAGAAAATGCTCCCTTCCTGTGCCTTGTTTATATCTGTGAGGTATTTCAGTGTTGTTGTCCTGTCCACCTTTCCCTCCTTTCCTCTAGGTAGTAAATGTTTCATTCTTTAAGCCTTTCCTCATAGGGCTTTTGATGCAGGCCCTGCAGCATTTTGGTTGCCCTCCTTTGTACCGCCTCCATGCTATCTATGTCCTTTCAGAGATGGGACCACCAGAACTGGACACAGTACTTGCGATGGGTCTCACCAGTGATCTAAACTGGGGTATTATCACCTCCCTCTTTCTGCTAGTAATACCCCTGCCTATACAACCGAGCATCCTGCTAGCCTTCCCCACTGCCTTGTCACACTGTTTCGCTACCTTCAGGTCATCAGAAATTATTACCCCCCGGTCCCTTTCCTGTTTCCAGATGCTGAATTGAGGGGGCCAGGGCCTGAGCTGACCATCTCTTGTGCATGCCTGTGCTAATGTTGGAAAATCAGGAGACAACTTGATGGGTAATAGTATCATGCCTTCTCACGCCACCTAAAAACTTAAAACCAATGATAACATGAAAAATGACCATGCATTTAAAACAGGCAGTTGCAAACCAGGTGATCCCCAGGTTCAAATTCCACTGTAGCCACTGACTCACTGTGTGATCTTAAACATGACCCTTGACCTCTCTTTGCTTCAGTTCTTTTGGCTGTAAGACTGTGACGTAGCTGTGGCTGGACCTCACTGATAATGAGATATTCTTTCTCAGTTAGGCTATCCGAGGCAAACAAATTATTTAAAAAAAAAATTGCTGGGCCATCCCAGTGGCCCAGCTATGCTGATGAGCTGGGTTCAGAAGCGAACCTGGAGAGTCGCGTTGAGGGCAGGCTAAGGCTTTGACAGCAGCGACTCTGCAGTGTGTCTTGCCAAAGAAAGTTGGTGGTGGGGTAAGTCACCGCAGAAACCCCTGTGTCTGGGCCATGGAACTTGCTCCTACCACAGGGTGGACTGTGGCTGTGCGAGGCTGCTAGAAGCATAGCCACCACCAGGGGAGGAGGAGGAGGGAGAACAAAACAGAGTGAGAAAAGACTGGTGGCCGTCTAAATGACAGCCAGATTCAGCCTGATCAGGGTATATCCCTGTGAACAGAGTATATCAATGAGGATGAGCTGCCGGTCAGGGAAGTCAAAAGCTGTATAAAAAAATCCCAATCAATTGTAGGTAGCACTGGCTGGGTAGAAGGGAGTCCCAGGTCATGATAACACAGGAGAAGGGATGTACTTTTAGTTAGAAGGGAGGTACTCTTACAGTTTCAGATTATTTTCTTATTGAAGCAAAGGAAATGAGTTTGTTTTTACAAAATGTCGATCATACAAACTGTATCCCAAACATTTTATAATCCAGGAGAGGGGGAGGAGATGTTTTCACCATTAGGTACACAAGGAGATTCAAGCAGTACAGGAATAGAATGGAGGAAGAGATTACAGACATGATAATCAGTTAATGCATCAACATGCAGAATGACAAGGTAATCCGTTCAAGTTTGCTCAAGCAGTTTGCATCATCAGTATAACAAGAATGGATTTCCATTCTGGTCTGCTTGTTGATCCATTCAGTCTTTGTAATGTTTACAGAAATAAAATACCAATGGTTCTGAGAGGCGTCAATCTGTCTCAAGAAGAAGCAGAACCCTACAATAACTAAGATGCCGCATTTCAACTAGGATATCCTTCTCTGTGAGATACAATGGTGCCAGCCAGGATGCAACACAGTAATGCTGCAGTATATCACAAAATTCTCCAGTATGCTGCAGGGAACAGTATACTTCAAAGGCAATTAAGCCCTTTTGTCATGCAGCATTTTGTGACATGTCATTACTGCAAGGTACTGCGCTGCATCCTGGCTGGCTCTGCGGTAGTATGTGAAAACCACCATATAAATGAAAATTTTGTAATACTCTACATATCTTACACTACATGCATTTGATTAAAGTACCTATTCTACTGAGAAATGCAAAGCTATTCTCACTTTGCCTTAATTTCCTCGCTCTCATAGAAATACAGCACCATAGACAATGATGGCAGGAAAAGACCAGTGGTCCATCTAGTCTACCCATGGTTCCCCACTCCAGGACCTATAGTCTATACAGGATTCTAGCCCTCCCTATCCATCACCCAATTCCCTTCCCCTGTTACTGCCACTCTGAGTAACCACTATACCCTTCACGCTGACCCAACTGTGCTTGAAACCATTAATGGTTCCTCAACACTTTCTTTCAAACTTTTCCTAAATTCCATTTCTTGGATTATTGAACCATACAGAGTTTCAGTTTGCTTGATCAGCAACCAAGGAAGACAGCAAACAGCTTATGTAAACACTGCCATTGGCAGAGGACCAAGACTGTATTTAATAATACACACTCCTGCAACAAAACTTCCAGACCAGTACGAGATACCCATTACAGTTGGTATGGACATGGCATGCATGAGATGTATTGCATAAATAATACAAGAAGATAGATAATTTCCAATTGGTTTATGTTTTGTGCATCTCTCACAACCACACAAATGCATTTTAAAGCCTAAAAGCCAACACAAAATACAAACACAATCTGTGTGTGTGTGTGTGTGTCTGTCTGTCTGTCTGTGGCGGGGAATGCTGTACTGGAAATCTCTCAGTTAGCATTACATTCTGCTGCCCATGTCACTTTCTAGACCTCACCACAGCTGACTCACACACTGAAAATAACAGTCTGTAAAATGTGCACATAGGAGTATGCATGACACTAATTTTAAGGTTACGAGAGAACCACAACAAGCCTATGTACTTCCTTTCCATAATAGCCTACAAATAGAGAATTGAGAGAGAGAAATTAAACATCAATAGAAACTTATCAGTATCTAATTTCAAAAGCTAAGTGACAGTTAATTACTTGGGAAATATTCTTTTCATGTGTGTGAGTCATTGTTTTTCTCTGATTTAAATATGTTTTTGTAAGACACATTAATTCTGTACTTATTGTTTTACTATAGATTAGGAAATACTTGTGATGCTAAATAATTTATTATGATATATAAGTTTATGAGTCTGGTTGGAAGGCCTCTCATGGATCTAAGAATATCGCCTCATGTGTTCTTAGGATGAGACGACTGCGAACCAAGGGTGAGCAGTTCTGTTATCCTAAGGACGCAAGAGACGACTCTCTTAGATCTATAAAAAAACCTGCTAATTTGACCCATAAACTTATTTTAGATTGGGTAACTTTACAAAAAAAAAATGTCTACCCACTGTTGCTACCGCGAGCAGTCAGAGAGAAACCTGTTAAAGCAGCTCAGTGCATACCTCTCAACTGTACCACATTACGAGGAACGTTCCTCATTTTACTTCACGAAAGCTCCCTGTTCCACATTGTGAGGACTTGTCCCACATTCAGTGATAACATTTTAAAACAAAAATCTATAGTAAATGATGCAAAAATATACTATTCAATTAATAACAGACTTTCTGAACATAAATGTAAACATTTTGACAGTGTTCTGAGCTTCTTAGGTAAAGATTTGATTAAGTGTTCCACATTTTGCTCATTTGTTCCACATTTTGAGAGACAATGTTCCACATTTGGGGGACAAAAGGTTGAGAGGTATGGCTCAGTGCATGAGACATTCTTACAAAAATAAGAGCACCTCATGTGCAATAGAAGGAAGTGCTGTGATTGGTTGAGAGCATCACATGATGCTTCTGTGATCTATAATTGACATTATAAATTAATAATTTATGATACACTGATGTAACCCCCCTGCAAATGGGGGTTCCCAAAAGTCTTCCAGGAGCTTGCCTGAATGCTCCAAGTCTGGTCGGTGTTCGGTGTCTGAGCTGTTTAAATGTGGTTCCAAGTGAGTGCTATTTGAGCCTCCTCGTACTATCTCTTTAAGAGCTGTCTGCTTGCAGACTTAATTAGTTTGTATGGGGGGACTGTGTATTTAATGCTTGAATCCTGCCCAAGCTGCTGTCAATTCGCTCCGTTTCTGCCTTGCTACATGTGCAGAGGGAGCCTTGTTGAAAGATATAACTGTTTGCCAGAAATCATTTAGAGTGACTGAGAAAATGTAGTTTGTCTAACCTGTCATCATTTCAGCATGAACTGTTTCAGTGTAACTCTTTCATTTTGGTCCTGAATAGCTGACTTGGACCAATCAGGATGATAGAGAGACCCTAAAATGGAGCCTGTGGACGGATCGGAACTTGGACTCTCAATTTAGAGCCAGCCACAAAGGGATTGTATGGGCAGTGACTCTGGGAAATGTAGTTTTAACCTTGGCGCTTTTTCCCACCAACAGAGGGAGTCTTATTGTGAGTGACAGCCGAACCAGCCAACAGAATGGTGTGAAGCTAAAGGAAATGCCCTGCTCTGTGACTGGAAAGATTAGATCAGTTGTGACTGTGAAGAGAGAAGGAGCTCTGTGCTTCTGCGGTGTATAGTTTTGTGCAGGAAGCACGTGTGAGGCCCTGAGTTTCAGTCTGCAGCCTTTGTGAGTGCCAGTTTGGACTGAATCCGAGTTGTGAGGAGAAAGAAGCACTAGAAGTGTGGAAACCAGGCTCACCCTGTAGAAGACTGGAGAAATTGTTGAATCGTGCTCGGTCTGTCAGGAACTGAAGCTGCTCTGTGTGCTCCCGGGTATTTTGCAGTAATTGCGATTGGGATCGAGGAGCAATCTGCCTGGTATAGTACCTTCCTTTTACATATGAATGTGCGTAGTGCTTGTGGGGAATAGCTATTTCCAATCTCCCGTGCTGTGTGCTGTGTGTTGAAGCTGGAAGCAAACCCCAGCTTGTCTCGGACTAAATCCGTTTGCTATCAACTGCAGTGGGGTCCAGTCACAAGGACTTTGTCTCCATGCCTTGTTGTTCTGGCAATCCAGAGAACATCCACCATCCAGTTTTCAGCTTGGGTATTGTGAGTACAAATCAGGGTATTCCCCTGCAGCCTGTTTTCAATCACAAGTGTGTCATCTAATTCTTGTTGTTTCACTGCTTCATGGACTGAGCCATCCGGCTCCGGATTACAATTGGGTGCTGTGCATATATTTTGTTCTACAGGGCCCTATCCATCTGCACCTGCTGGCCAACCCCGGGCAATGGACCTGGCTAGCCCCCCCCCCCAACCTGGGTACCCAAAGTGTGACTTTTCAGCCCCTGTATGTGTGCACATAACTGTGATTTAATGCCACCAATTAATCTGATTTCCCCTTCCCGTGTTATTGCCCCCTAAATAAATCAGATTTTTTGTTGTTATACTATATACTGTCTGTGGTGTTGGTACTTATGGAAACAGTATTGTGTTTTGCTGTGTATGTTGTTTAACCTTATTTTACAGGGGGTCCTCAGAGACGTGCTGCAGAATCAGTCTTGAGGGTAAGTGGTATCTATATGAGTGAACAGTGTGTATATGTGGGGTACTGGGGCTGTATCTCCGGTGTACTGTGTGAGCCACTAGAGGGAATAAAAGGGGGTCTCAGTGTCCCAGAGGGCTGTGACCAAGTTAGTCTAACCACTACAAACCCTGACCTCTGGGTGGAGGCACCCGCCATAGGACCTAGGCCCCTCAACCTGTCCGTAGTCAAACAGGCAGGGGTAGTAGCCCTTGGGATAGCGCCACCTAGGGGTTACACTGGACATAACAATAATCTTTACAATCTACATAAAAGGCTATGCATAACAGCTAGAGGTGCTGCAGGCTATCGCCTGATGCCTAAAATGATTCTCAGATTCAAACCCATCAGCATCTTTCACTGCTGAGTCTCCTCAGGCAGCAAAGTTGCCATCTTCAAGCTCTCACACCTGGAAATGGAGAGAGAGATAAAGCATGCAAGAGAGAGAGAGAACTTATACCTGCTGCCACTATGTATGTGTGTGCATGTAAGCTGCATCCAAACTGGGCCATCATACATTACAGGTGTGGGGGGGGTCAGACACTTCAGCAGCACAGCCACCACGCAATACTTTCGTCACAATGCAAATAAAAAATACATCCTTTTGTCAGAATGCTAGCAGCAAAACATTTTCTGATAATGCAGGCAGGAGGGCAGAGCAAATAGTACGGCATACCCTGGTAAGCAGAACCACCTGGTCGTGCATTCAGGATAGGAGTTGACACGGATAGAACTGATGGATCCTAACCACTTTATATTCCTTCTTTGTACATTAGAACAACATATGGCTCTCTATCTGTTATGGAGCAGTAACTCCATCAAGGGATCCTGATGATATCATAAACGCTCTTAACGTTTATGGAGTCATCAGAATCCCGAGATGGAGTTGTTGCTTCATAACAGATAGAGTGCCATCTGTTGGCTTTTTTTTAATACATGGCTATCTTAAATCTCCCCAGACAGTAAAAAATGTCTTTCAGTTTACTAACTTTTTCCATGTTCCCACCCTCTGACCTTTCTCAGCACTGCCAATCCAGCTACAACAGATGGAGGTAAAAATGTTATTGTGCCCCCCCCCCCACCTCTTAACTCACTGAGGGGTGTTCAGTTTCAATCTTGACAACTAGAAACTGTAGCAGTTAATACAACCTGATGATTACTTCCATGGCTCCTGTCACAGCTTCAAATGCTGGTTTCAAACAGTGACAGGAGCAGCGCTCAAAATCATAATAGCATCGTCCTAATGTCAGATCAGTACTACTACTACGCCTTTTTGACATCAGAACAATGCTTTTGTGAGATTTCAGTACTGTAGAATTCCTATAGCAAAACAATAGGACCCATGTATTATTTGTAGAGTAATGTATGGGGAGTTGTACATTACAAGTTTTTTTTAGATATCCTCATTGCGCGATACCACATAAGCCACAAAAGAGAAGGTCTAATGGTTTATAGCGGAATCACACCCCAAGGGTGTGTAAAAAACAAAAAGAAGTTATTACAACTCTGCATATTTTATTTGATATAATTACTGGTGCCAAAGTCAAAAGTTAGCTAGGGCCCAGAATACAGAAGTAGATAGGTAATGCAGAAGACAGGTGGGCAGGATCTGCAAAACTTGCAGTCTGACTTACCATGTGGTCTTGCTACTGCGGATCTAGGAATAGTTCAGTTTCCCCATGTGACACACCTTCTGGTTACACAACTGGCAACAATCTGCAGTACATAGCTCCATGAAGTGGTCCCAGTCATAAAATCTGGGTAGCTAATCTGTGTACTGCCCTTACAGTGTTACTTATAGTTTGTATGACAGTAAAACACTTGATAAAAAAACAAAACTGCACTGACAGAAATAAGCTGTTCGTCTTGGTAGGGTGCTCACCATATTACATGGGTATGATGTCAAATTCATATGTTATGGTATTTCAGAAGCACAGCAATATATTAATACATGGAGGGGTTACATGACTTGCTCAGGACCATACAGTTAGTTTCTGTTATGGGATTTGAACCCAGGTCTCCAGATTTACAGCTCTCAATTCTAGTCGCTAGGCTACACTGCCTTCCTGCTTACCTTGGCTGTTCATTCCCTAGGTGTTTGATGGCTACAATGGAGTTGACCCTGACGATGTCTGTGATTCTCAAGTCAGGCAGTTCCGTTTGAAGCTTCTAGAGGAGTGTCTGCAGACTTCCGCTGGTCCTTGCTTTGTGGTAAGCTAATTTGGATATCACCTCATAATAATACACCACCAATCTTGCAAGCTTTTTTGGCTTGTTTTAAAGTTTTTTTTTAACTTTCTGTTTATACCCCCTTTTCACTGGCTGTGCTCCCTTCCTGGGCCAAGGCCACTATCCAGCTCCATTGCCCCTATCTATGGCTCTCCCCTTATGGGCCTCTTTGTTCCCACACCAAGGTAAGAGGAACTTGCTTTATTTGCCCTTGGAAAGGGTCAACAGAAGGAAAAAAGGTTCCTTCTGAAATGACTGTTGACAGGAGGTGACAGGGAAGCCTGCATGGAGCCTGAGGGTACTAGGCTGAACAGTCTACCAAGCTAGGGTTTTTCCCTCAGTGTCTTCCATTCTCTTAGGCACGAGCACTCATGAGGGTCAGTTGTCGCTGATCCCGCCTGACTTCCTGCCTGCCACCATGCCTCTGCTGTACCACCACCTGTGTGTTCCCAAGTTGCAGTACTGCGGTGGAAGCAGGGACCCTCCCTGCCCAGAGGAGAGCATCCTTTTGTATGCTCCATCCTTGTCCTCCCCGATGGCGGTTCAACAACTTAGACTCATTCCTGAACCCAGAGCACCAATGTTGCAAGCAGCAGCACTGCTGCTGTGCGAACAGGCCAGATGTAAAGTTTCTTTTCTAAGTGCTAATTCATCACTGTGGTAACATTTTTCTCTTGCCTACTGCCACTTTGGTCCCTTCAGGGATATTATATTACAGAGAACTACAGAGGATTGGGAAAGAGGGTGCGAATGCAGATCTTAAACATAGAAACATAGACTTTGACGGCAGATAAGGACCACTTGGCCCACCCAGTTTGCTCATTTCCCTACCTATTGGATAAGCAGCAGATTCTAGTTAACCAACAGCCTACTTCCTGCAACCCCCCACTATAATTGCCTTATGTCTGTCCCATGCATGTTTGAATTCCCCCACTGTTTTAGACCCCACAACCTCTCCAGGAAGGCGGTTCCATGCGTCCACCACTCTCTCCGTGAAAAAGAATTTCCTCACATTTTACCTCTGAGCCGTCCCCCCCTCTAACTTTAAATTGTGCCCCCTTGATCTTACACATCTCTTTTTCTGAAAGATGCTACCCTCCTGGACTTTGTTGATTCCCTTGAGGTACTTGAAAGTTTCTATCATGTCCCCCCTGTCCCTCCTTTCATCAAGGGTATACATATTAAGCTCTCTGTCTCTCTTCATATGGTTTCTGATGTAGACCCTGCACCATTTTAGTTGCCTCTCTGGACTGCTTCCATCCTGCCTATGTCCTTCTGTGATGAGGTCTCCAAAACTGCACGCAGTACTCAGTTGGGGTTCACCAACTGTCTGTATAGAGGATAACCACTTCCCTTTTCTACTTGTGATGCCCCTCCCTATGCATCCCAGTATCCCCTGGCTCTCCTTACTGACTTCACATTGCTTACCCACCTTTAGGTCATCTGATATGACTACACCAGATCCCTTTCCATTATTGTTGTTGTTAGTACCTCCCATGCTATTGTGTACTCTTCTCCTGGATTTTTATTTCCCAGGTGCATTACTTTGCACTTCTTTGCATTGAATCTAAGTTGCCATATGTATGACCATTCCTCCAACCTTGACAAGTCCTTCTCATCCTTTCTACCCCCTTGTGTATCAACTCTGTTACAGATCTTTGTGTCATCTGCAAGAGGCGTACCTTTCCTTCAGACCCTCTGCAATGTCACCTATAAAGGCGTTAAAGAGGACTGGACCAGTACTGAGCCCTGAGGTACTCCACTGGTGACCCCCTTTCTTGGAATGCCTTCCATTCACTATACCTTCTGTGTCCTGTTGTGCAGCCAGTTTGCTACCAGCCCACCCTGGGACCCACTCCCAGGCTGGCTAACTTGATTATTAATCTTTGTGCGGGACTGTGTCAAATGCCTTGCTAAAGTCTAGGTAGGCCATATCCACAGCCCCTCCCTGGTCAGTCACTTTGGTCACCCAGTCAAAGAATTGATTAGATTAAATCTGACATGACCTTCCTGCTGTGAATCCATGCTGCTTTGGGTCCTGTGCCCTGCTTGCCTCTAGGTACTCAACAATTCTTTCTTTCAGAAGTGATTCCATCATTTTCCCCACCACTGAGGTCAAACTAACAGATCTGTAGTTTCCTGCTTCTGCCTTGCTCCCACTTTTGTGAAGGGAATCACATCTGCCCTCCTCCAGTCCTCAGGTACCACCCATTTTCCCATGATTTGTTAAAAAGTGTGGTTAGTGGTGTCACTAGAGCCTCCCTTAGCTCTTTTAGGATTCTAGGGTGAATCCCGTCAGGCCCCACTGCTTTGTCCACCTTGAGTTTTAGGAGTTCTTTCAGTACTCTTTCTTCTGTAAATGGACTGGCGTCAACCCCACTATCCAGAGTGCTTCTACTGTTTGGTTTAGGTAACTCCTCATCTTCTTCTTTTGTGAATACTGAGCAAAAGTATTCATTCAGTATCGCTGCCTTTTCACTGTCTCCCTCTGTAGTCCTACACTTGTCAGTGGTTGCATATGCTGCTCAGCTGCCAGAGGAACACAACTCATTCTCCCATTGCCTTTTTATATCCAGCACCTCCTAATCTGCCTTGGAGATTCCATGCTGTCTGCTTCTGTCACCCCCCTCCCCCATGAGCCTGTCTCTGCTGTGCTTTCTTCACCCTCTGGGTGAGGTAGTATTCCATCTCTCTTAAACCTTATTCCTTGATTCTAAACTGATACCATTGTTCCCTGGAATCCCTTAGCAACTGAAACAAGTCCTGCTCCTCACTATGCCCCTTATCTATAATGATTTTGTATGTCTCTATTAGATTCATCTCTCAAACTTCATTTCTTCAATGAGAACTGGTTCATTTCCCCCAGACTGCCTTCATAAGTCCTCTGTTACCTGTCTTTTATTATTGTTGCTGCTTTTCTGTAGACCGTCTCCAGTTTGGCCCTCTCTTCAATTCAATTCAGTTCAGTTCATTTTACTTACCGGGTAAGAACACTGAGCCAAGGCCCGTTTTCAGGATCGACCCGGAGCTTCATACAACAATAGAAGCTAAGATGGTATACATAAGATACAAACACATATAGAGTATGAAACAGTACAAATGTAAATACAAAAACAAACATTTAAAAACAATCACATAATACAAGAGATTGCAAACAACAATACAAAGTTTTTTTAAATGTTTCATATGTAGGGACATTCATGCAATTAGTAGGCAGAGTATTCCATAAGTTTGAACACTGTACTGAAAAAGGCCTCTCTCCCATGCAAGTCAAAAACCTAGGCGTAAACATCCGTAATACACTGGAAGAACGGAGCAATCTAGATTCATCCCTAATTTTTAATAAACTAGACAAAGGAGATTTGCAACCTTGAGCAAGTGCAGCATTAGTCATACAAGCCAGATTGTTAAGATAAACCAGCCTGGAAGGCAACCAACCAAGATCATTACAGTATATAAAACACAATGGTGTGTTTTAAATGGTTTAGCCAGAGCAAATCTGCAGATATAATTAAAAGTTCTGTTGTCTAGATCCAATTCCTTTTTCGCTAATTTTGTGAACAGAAAAGAGTTATAATAAAGTGTGGGCAATAACACACTTTTTGATATAGTTTCTCTGGCTTCTCTTGTTAGACAATCTTTAATTCGGTATAAAGCACCAATTTTTTGATTCACAGACTTCACTATGTTCTTAAAATGTGCCGAATAAGTAAGATGAGGATCAGGTAATATTCCTAGTTATTTAGATTCTAAAACCTGTTGTATCATATTCCCTGCTGAATTGTACATTAATAAAGGTTCAGCGTTATGTAATTTAGGTGTAGAACCAAATAAAATACATTGTGTGTTTTTTGTATTTAATATTAGGCGATGTTTCAACAACCATTTATTTAAAACTGTGAAATCTTGATTTAGAAAAACGTTTAATTCAGCCACCTTTGGAGTCATGTGGTGCCAAGAAACACTCACTGCATTCCAGGTGTGGTCTCACCTGCACTTTGAATAGGGTAATAGGATCACACCTTTGTCCCCGCTTGCTATGCCTCAGGTAAGCATTCTGTTTATTTTTTTGTCTCTGTGCCCCATCTTTTAATGAATACTTAACACTGACTTTTTTTTCCATAGAGCTGTCTCTCCCTGGTCATACTTATTAGGGCTGTACCCTGTTCCCAGGGATATACCTTGTTCAGTTCAGTTAACTCTTGCACTCTCTGGCTCGTCATCATTCCAGACATCCCCTACGGTTCTACCCTCCATGGCAGAGGCTCTGGGGGGGTGGCTTTCCTCCCTCCTGATGCAGTCCTCTGTGAGGACTAGGATCCACTGTCAGCTGATATTAGGACCCAGGACAATTCTTGGAGCTTGGGCCATCATGTAGACAGTCATGGGTTTTTCTCCCTGGTTCCTTCCCCCTCCACTGGTTTGGGTGGAGCCTTCCTGGTGGCCTTGGCTACACTCAGCAATGTCCTGCAGAGGGCACAGCCTCCCATGGTTTGCTGCAGGGGTTGCTGTGGCACCAGAGCCTAATGCCAACCCTCCCCGATCACAGCACACTGCCAAGTGGCAGCAGTTGCAATTTAGCCTGCCTCCTAACACAGCCTCCCAAGCTCCCTTTCCGAAGTCAGATCACATGGACGGCAGTGAGATGCGCTGTCACTGGGCAAGTGTGGCAGCCAGCTGTGACCATTTCTGCTTGCACTTGTTCACGTTGCCTTCCATCTTCCGCCTTATACTTCCAATTTGTTGCCTTTCTGCCACATATGGCATTGTTCCTTGGTGTTTGCAGTACCCCTTAACTTTGTGCTGTCAGCTCCACTATTCTAGCCTTGAATATTGATTCCAGTATTTTACCTGGTATGGACAAAAAACTCACAGGCCTGTAGTTCTGCTTCCTTCCCTGCTTGGACCCCTACTTAAATACTGAAGTCACATTGGTTGTTCTCCAGTCCTCTGACACTAAACCTCTGGACATCAGTTCACTGTACAGCCCCATTAGTTCCTTCAATATCCTTCAATGTATTCCGTTTGGGCCTGGTGCCCTGTCTGGCATTAGTTCCCTTGTTTTGGATAGTAAGTTTGTTCGTATTATAACTTTTTCCTCCTAAGAGTTTTGGACAGTTACAATCTTTACCTCTTCTCTTGTACCATTTGCATGGGTGAATACTGGATCAAAGAACCTATTAAGTTCCTCTGCTGGTTCCTCATTCCCCTAAATTTGTGGGTTCTTTTTTTTATTTCTGTTTCTGACCCTCTACCCCAGCCCCTCCTACTTCTCTGAACCTGCCAGTCACCTTCTAATGTCTTGGCCTCCCTCAGCTGTGGTCACCTACCTCTATATAGACTTAGCTCTGCCCCCCAGGTGGGGTCAGGGTGGGATGGAAGCCACTGAACTTCTTTGTCTTGTCAGGTGTTACTGGATGTCGAGGCAGAGACCTGGGATGTACCACGGCTGTCATCCTTGAAGTGCCGGAACCATTGTTCCTCATTTTCTCCCATCCCCTGGGATGTTTCTTTTATGCTCGCTCACATTGTGTGTACATCTACCCGCTGACGTCAGTGATGTCCCACCCTCCCCTCAGTCCTTCAGACTGCACTACCACCTGCAGTCACCCAGGTGGCAGTATCGCAGTAGAGGACAGAACCCTCCCTCCTCAGAGGAGGAGAGTGTCCTCTGGGACTCTCAGTCTTCCTCCCCCAGCTGGCCCCTGATGATCTGAGCTCATTCCTGAACTCAGGTCAATTACATCGTGAGAGGTAGTGCTACTGCTGTGCTGACAGGCTGGCTAAGTGGGTTCTTATTTAATGAGTGAGACCCCACACTGTCCTTTTTTCTTTTCTTTATTTTGTTAATCTTTTTCTTTCTCCTGTCACCAGACAGCCCCCATCTGCCAAACACCTTAGCCCCATCACCCTGTCATCCACCTTCTGGCTATCCCCCCCCCCAGCAGGGTTGATAGGGTTCCCAACCCCCATCAGAGAAGGATCCTGTCCCTGGCTGGTAAGCCCAGCTGGTCAGGTGTGGGGCTTGCAGGGTGTCCTGCCACCATCCTGCCATCAGTAACATTTTCTCCTCCTGTGATTCCCTGAGAGGCATGACATGCAGTGATGACATGATGTGCAATGCACGCTCCTGTGCACCACACGTCGGCATCTGCCACACACTCTCTTCCCTCTACGCAGTTCCAGGTGCCTTTCACTCAGCTTCTATTAGGGTCCAGGTGATCACCAGGCTCTGCCAGCACCCCCCTGAAGGAGGAGATCAATCCATTGGGACCACAATTCTCCTTCACCCCAGCCTGCCCTTCGATGCCCCAGGATCGCTTCCAAAACGGAGTCATCAGCACTGCAAGTGGTAGTGCTACTGCTGGGTCAGCAGGACAACTCTTTTTTCTTTTCTCCTCAATAAAAAAGAAAAACATTTTACCGTTAAAGGGCACATAAGAAAGTCGAGGGGGAAAAAGTAATCCAAATTCATAGCTTTCTAGATGGAAGCCTTACCTTACGAAGGTGGACTTGGTTCAGTGCTGCATCCAGGGTGGGACAAATCACTTTGTGGTGTGGTGGCCTGCTTGGCCAGCATAACCAAAATCTGGTGGCCAGTAGATGTTTTGGTGGCCACTTTTTTTTATTACCCCTCAATTTTGAAATCTGGTAGCCAATTCAGTTTTTTGGCTTGCTTTCATTTGAAATCATGCCTGGAGTCTGGAAAGCCCTTACCAGACCTGATGGGAAATAAAGGGTCAAAACTGCATCAGTGGTATCGCACAGGAGGGAGAACTTATAAGTACAAATGGGAGCCAGCCTGCCAATGCAGTGATGGTGTTACCACTTGTGATGTCAGTGACCCAGGTTCAGAAACAAGCCTGAGTCGCTGGAAGGCTGATCGGGGAAGGATGGTTGAGTGTCCCATGGACACTCGCCTTCTCGGGGGGGGGGGGCTCTGGTCTCTGCTGCTCTACTGTCTCCTGGGTGATCACAGGTGGTAGTACAGATGGAGCCAGTATCAAGGAGGGGGAATGTTGCCACACTGCTGAGGCATCAGACTGCATCACTCCACTGATGCTTGAGGGTGGGTCAGCAACAAATGAAAATTCCTCATCTGTGCAGGATGCCATGCACCACCCCATCACAGGTCCCACACCATCGACCATGGCTTTTGCTCCTCACTGAAGTAACACTCTGCCTGAGGGTTAAGAGAGGTGGCTCCCAGGTGGTCCTTCTCATGGGTGGTCACCCGCGGAGGAACACGTTGTGAGGTAAGTCCTGAGATGGGAGTGATGGGACTGGGTGGCACGGAGGACCAATGAGGGCTTGGTGGGTGCTAAGGTGGAAAAAGAACAGAAATATGAAAGAAAAAAAAGTACAAATGGAAAGCCCTTCCCATCTGAGGTAGGGAAGGCATAACTATAAGAAGATAATTAGGAGCATCACTAGCAGGAGGAGAGCTGCCAGGAGCTGACTGCGACACCGGATGAGATCATGATCAAATACAAATGGAAGTGCTGGCCCATTGGCACAGCAGTGGTTCTACTGCTCATGAGCCAAACAATCTGAGTTCAGGAATGAGCTCTGATCATCGTAGGCTGCCAAGGGGGAAGGAATACTGAGCATACCAGGAGATGCTCTCCTCCTCCAGGGAGCATGGGTCGCTGTCCTCTCTGCAGTACTGCCACTTGGGTGACCACAGGTTGCACTGAAGTTTTTTTTTATAACTCTATTTCTCTCTCCTGGTGCCTGAGCATCCTTCAGGAGTACCCTCGCGGCTGTGCCTCTCACTCCCTGCCTGAACCCCCCCAGAATGATTCAGCAGGTCCAGCCCCCTGGATCACCCTCTGGGAGAGGGCTTGCCCTCCCTTGGCAGCACTTTCTGGAATTAGAGGGACCTACCTCGTCACCGGGTTGGCTGTGGGGAGTCCTGGGTGTGCAGGACCAGTGGTGGGATGTGGGCGTGCCTCTGGGGTCTCTGTCTTCTCACCAGTCATCTGAAAGGTTTCCTCTGCTTGCTAGTGTGCCACTGACTGCTAAGCTCTTCCCCCATTGAGCGTGGCGCCGCAATTCTGTGCTGCACCCGACAGCTGCCAGGTACCGCTACAGAGTAGCGCACCCCCCGAAATCCTCCCCAGGGAAGGAAGAGTTGTCCTTGGATGCTCAATCCCTTCCCTCCTCTGCCAATCCCTGATGGCCCTGGCTCGTTCCCGAACCTGGGTTGCTGGTGTGGCGCGAGGTGTGGCATCCAGCACCTCAACCCTCAGTGCCACTGGGCCAGCATGGTTGCACTGAAGTTGAGGACACCGTGGGAGGGATGGACACAAGCTGGGGGCTTGGCGCAGCAGCACGCTTGGTGTGCATCTACAATTTGAACCTCCCCTGGAGACAAGAGAAACAAGAAAAGACCCCACTTCCCGATGTAAGACTGACTCCTTGTGAACCAAAGGGGACCAGACCTGAACCCCTTAGCTGACCTGTCTGACAAGGACAATGCAGGTAGACGGGATGATCCCCTCCTCCCCAACTGGGCAGCTAAGGCAGAATGGAGGTAAGGCAGCTGATGGGGGACTGGGCCCGGCAGAGCCAGGCACCTTTGGAAACCCAGAGGGAGGTCGGGGCAGTGGCGTAGGGGGGCAGCTTAAGGAGTGAATAAAAAAATATACAAATGGAAAGTACTTTCCATCCAAAGAAGCCAAGGAAGGCATCCAAGGAAGCCAGGGAAGGCATAACTATGAGAAAATATTTAGAGGCATCACTAGCAAGAGGAGAGCTGCTGGTAGCTGACTGAGACACTGGACCAGACCATGATCAATTACAAATGGAAAGTCCTTCCCAAACAAAGAAGTATATGCTGTGTTTTAAATTTATAATAAGTACATTTTCCAAGTGTTATGCTGTTGTCTACGTATGTATCTTTTTTGGGGTGGTTTCCTTTTTTTTCTTAATTTATACCTGGCTAGGTGGATTTGTGGGCTCTGTGTTAGCAGGCAGACACCATGACCTGTTGCTGGCTGCTGTTACTAGCGCGACACACTCATTTAAATAAAAGCAAGGATAGACATGCGCCTCTTGAAATGAATCCCGACTTCACTGCTGCATCCACTGCACCTTTCTACATACCCTGCTCAAAACCCACCATCTCCTCCCCCTTTAGCTTTTCTCCCCCTAACCTGCATCTCACGTTTCTATGATTCATCATGTAATTAAATTGTATGCTAATCGTCAGATTGATCTAAAGATCCAGATTGGTCCTACAATGGCCATGATGTCAGTCGCAATTATGTCATTGCGTGAGACCACTCCAGCTGCATCACTGTCCATGAATGGTACAGAATATATTAAAAAATGCCACATAAACCAAGAAAGCAAAGCTTGAGTGGTTTATAAAAATCATAACATACCAAAGGTGTGTAAAATAGTTGATACACTAGTCCCTTCATTTTATTTTTTAGTTAATGGTCTTCATGTCAGTGCTGTCAGTAATACTTGAAACATGTTTTTTTTTTTTTGTTTTGTGCTGAGAGAAGAACTACAAAACTGCTATAGTTATGCCTGTTAATATATCAAAAGAGCACTTTTTGCTAATAATGTAAGCGGTCTCGCAGCAGGCAGTGGTTTTCCAATAACAGACGCACACCCAGAAATAGATCTCACTTAGTACAATTCTGTGAGTCAGACAATCAGACTCACAGTGCTAATTCTGACTCCTCAGATAACCAGTCAGCAACATCTTCAGTTGATGTTTAGGGATAATTCAGGGGAAAAGCTCAGTCAGGAAATCAGGTCTTCAGAAAAAAATTAAAAAAAAGGTTTTATAAAAAACAAACAAACAAAAAAAAAAACAAGATGTGGAGGAGAAAATCGAAGTAACATCCAGCTGGTTTTGAGAGGGAAAAAATAAACATAAATCTAACAGAAATTCCCCTGACAGATACACAGAAGTGTGTACTCTAGGGTTTTGACTTTTGTGCACTCCCCCCCCACAACTGACCCATCCAAAATTAGAGTGGACATTTATGAATTTGTGAGAAAGCTCAAACTTCATTTCCACTTTAAAAGAAATTGAAGGAGACACTTAGTTCTGAATGATAACTTGGATCATCTAACAGAAGGAAACAGTGATAGGAGTCTAAACTTGATTCAGGAGCCTGAATTGATTGATATGGAGCCAGTGTGTCTGTCTCTCCTCCTGCCCCCACTCTAACCAGGTGGAGCTGCACCACCAACTGAACAGTTTAATTACCGTGACTCCGGTGTACAACAACCAGAATCAGACTACGTGGTACAGCACTCCCTAACTGATGACTCTGAAGTAAGCAATAACCCATGACAGGGTGTGTGGTTTTTGGGGATTAATCAACACCCTTGGGTGTGTTGTGAGGCATGAGGCCACAGGCCCTACTTTTCCTGGCTCAGGTGGCCCTGTTTCTCCTGCCAGAAGAAGCAGGGCACCCCTCCCCCGAGCAAGGAGAAGAAGTCATCCTCCCCCGTGAGCCAGGAGAAGCAGAGCCATCCCCCGTAAAAAAATAAAACGGGAATGGCATTTTTATTTCAGAAACATAGCATACATCATTTGTTCAAATACCCCAAGAGGCAGGCGCACATGAACACGCATGCATGCTTTCCATTCAGGTTTCTATAGGTGCCCTGACTGCCAACTGTAATGCCCACCCAGTGCCATGGTAACCAACAGAAGCTGGAGCCATCACCGGTTGTTAGGACTAAATAACAATGAAGACCCTGATAATAATGGAGTACATGTAACCCCCTTGCAAATGGGGGTTCCTAAAAAGCTTCCCCAGAGCTCGTTTTCGTGCTCCATGCCTGGTTAGTGATCGGCATAAAGCCGTTTAAATGGGAGGTACGGAACGCTTTTAAAGCCTCCGTATACTGTCTCTTTAAGGGCTGCCTGTTGCAGCCGTGATTAACTGAAATGGGGGCTGTGTGGTTGTATGCGAGTCCTTTCGGGGCTGAAAAAATAGCTCACTCCTGCCATCGCTAGTGGTGCAGGGAGCTTTATTGGGGGATGTGATTGTTTGTTGGAAATAACGTAAAAATAATAATGATAATGTGGTTGTTCTAACTCGCCTTCCTTTTGCAGTGAGGACTGTTTCGTTGCCTCTTCCATTTTGGTCCAGAACTGCTGAATTGGACCAATCAGTGCCTCGGGACTCGGGAGAGCTGTCTGACCAATAGAGTAACTGCTTATAAGTTGGAGAAGGCATTATGGGCTATGGCGCTTTTTCGCACCACTGAGGGGCAGAAGATTGATGGACTGACAGGTGTGCCAGCCAATGGAAGCAGGTAGCGCCGAATTGAAAAGAGCCGCATGCTGAAGGGGCAGATGCATTGTGGCTGGTGAGAAGAGAGGAACTCTGTGCTTCTGCGCTAGTGGGATGTCTTCGCTGAAGCTGCGAAGGCCTGCATTGGCCGCTTGTCTGCTTTCGAGTGAGTCGGATTAAATCTGCTGTGTGCGGTCAGAGGAGGCTGGTGCCAGCCCAGCTACCCACCAGGCTTGACCTGTTTGGAGGATTGGAGAATCTGCTGAATCGCGCTCGGTCCTCGGAAAGCTGAGCACCCGTTGCAGCACCTTAGCCAGCTGAAGAAGTTGTGTACGCGCGGAGGGCTGCTGACCTGGTGTGTGTGCCCCTCTGGGTTGCCATATAAATGTGTGAGGAGGCTGGTGAAACTGGGCTTAGCCCGCCAGTGGTGCAGAAACTGTTGCTTGCTGGAGTCGTGAGTACTGAACTAGGGTAGCTCCTGCTAAGTTGCAACAGTGGTTTCAAGTTGTTTTATTCTACTGCTGGCTGCCTAGCTAAATCTCCTTTCCATCCTGACTTTTTATCAGTATTGTAAGGCTATCTGTGTCAGGGCCCCAACCAGCTGCCACAGTGGACTAGCCATTAGGGCTTGGGTACCCAGGGACAGTAAATATTAGGGTCAGGCCTGTGCACAGAGCCCTAGGTAGATAAGTATAGTGATAAGCCAATCAACTTGATCCTCCCCCTGTCCTTGTTACTCCCCCCCTTAAATAAATCAGATTGTTTGTTTCGCAACTGCACCCTGGCTAGTTTGTGCATTTATGATGAAATACTGCATAGTGACTGCGTTATAACTGCACCTTACTTTATAGGGGTTCCCCGGAGTGAGCTGAGAGATACCAGCCTGGGGGCAAGTGTACTGGGGAAGAGTATTGCTGGTACCTCGTGTGAGCCATTAGTGGGACGAAAGGGGGGTTGCAGTAACCCAGAGGGCTGTGACCGAGGCAATCTCAACAGTATTAACCCCGACCTCTGGGTGGAGGCACCCGCCAACGGATCTGGGCCCCTTATCCTGGCTCCGTGGAGGCAGGCAGGGGTAGTAGCCCTAAGGGTAGTGCCCCTTGGGGGTTACATACAGTTAAACGGAGCTGAACAGCTCAAGCTAAAATCTCTTTTATTTGAAGCTGACAAACTGTTGAAGGAAATAGGCAACATAAAGGGATACAACCTCCCTTTGGTGGAGTGGCAGGCCCTACAGCAGTAGCAACCTCTGTGGGGTGTAATAATCAAGCCCTCCAATGGGGTCGGGTGTAGTGCAATATTATCCTAATGCCCAAAAATATGTATACTAACAAGGTTTTGGAACATCTCTTAAAGGAGACCCCACTAGGAAATTCCATTCGGAATTGTTTGAGATGGTGGACCATACACAGTCTAGGGGATGGATTACTGATGAAGAACCAGGCTTTTTAAAGCCACAACATCCTGTTCTGCTGACCTTCTATATTATACCAAAAGTCCATAAAATTTGAGCCCCCTCACCCCAGATGTCCTATTGTATTTGGTGTGGGATCTCTAATACAAAACTTGTCCCTTTTCATGGACTCCTTTCTCCAACCATTAGTTCTGGATTTGAGATCTCACATCCAAGACACATAGAACATAGAATTTGTCAGCATAAAGGACTGCTTGGCCACCCAGTCTGTCCAGATGGTCCATGCCCGGTCTGTTTCCGCAGACCCTAACTGGTCTCCGGTGCCCTCACTCCTCCCTGCCTATTAAATTACTAATATTCCCCAATGTCTATCCCATTGATGCTTGAAGCCTTCTACTGTTGTCACCTCCACCTCTTCCACTGGCAGCCTTTTCCAGGCATGCACCACTCTTTCAGTGAAGTAGTACTTCCTCACATCCCTCTTAAACCTCCCTCACCTCCAGCTTCATTGCATGCCCTCTGGTGCTGGTACTCTTTCTCATTTGAAAGAGACTCCTCTCATGCATCCCATTCACCCCTGTGAGGTACTTGTAGGTCTTTATCATGGTGTACGTGTTGAGTTCCCTCAAGTCTCTCTTGATAGGGCTTTTGATGCAACCCCTACACCATTTTTGTTGCCCTCCTCTGGACTGCCTCCACCATGTCGGTGTCCTTTCTGAGATGTGGCCTCCAGAACTGGACACAATACTTCAGGTAGGGTCTCACTAGTGAGCAATACAGTAGAAAACACCACCTCCCTCGTCCTGCTTGAGATACCTCTCCATATGCATCCTAGCATTCCAGGCTATCAAAAAAACTCCAAGTTTATTCCCAAGCACACATGTTGCATGCTTGATGCATTTTGGACTGTGGTCCTTTATCAAAGCCACAGTCTGAAGCAGCGTCAAGCTATGCAACTTATCTGTTAAGAATTTGATAGCCTGGAGACCTATTTCTATTTGGTTGGTGAGTGCCCATCTTCTCTGAACTGTATCTACAATTTGAATGGAGCACCACCATTCCTAGTGCAGCCATCTCTACACGTATCCCAGCATCCCACTGGCCCTACCCACTGCTTTGTCACACTGCATTGCTACTTTGAGATCATCAGATATGATAACTCCAAGTTTCCTTACCTGTTTACAGACTTTCAGTACCTCTCCCCCATCCTATACTCAGCTCCTGGGTTCCTAGGCCCTAGGTGCATGATTTTTCATATTTTGGTATTGAACCCGAACTGCCATACTTTTGACCACTCCTCAAGTTTCCCTAGGTCCCTATACATTCTCTCCACACCTTCCTGAATGTCCACCCTATTACAGATTTTGGTATAATCTGTAAAAAGGCATACCTTCCCTTCCAGTTCTTCCACAGTGTCACTTATGAAGACATTGAAGATGACCGGTCCCAGAACTGAACCCTACGGCATCCCACTAGTCACTCTGCCCTTATTAGAGTAAGGACCATTAACCACCACCCTCTGTCACCTATCCATTAACCAGTTCCTTACCCAGTTCAGCACTTTGGGTCCCACCCCTAGTCTGCTTAATTTCTGTATCAGTCTTCTGTGTTGCACAGTGTCGAAGGCCTTGCTAAGTTTCAGATAGGCCATGTCCACTGCCCTCCCCGATCTATTTCCCTGGTCACCCAGTCAAAGAAATCAGTCAGAGTCCTCTGGCATGACCTCCCCCCATCCGTGAATCCATCCTGCCTTTGGGATTTTAGCTCACTGGATTTAAGATTCTCTACAACCTTTCCTTTAATAGGGTTTCCAGTCATTTCTCCACCACTGATGTGCGACTGAGCAGCCTATAGTTGTTCGCCTCATCCTTGCTGCTGCTCTTGGAGTGGGACCACATCTGCTCTCCTCCAGTCCTCTGGAACCATGTCCATTTCCAGTAAGCTGTTGAATAAGGCTGTCAGTAGGGCAGCTATAACTTCCGTGAGTTCCTTTAGTACCCTTGGGTGTATTCCGTCTGGTCTCACAGCCTTGTTCACTTTCAGAGCTGCAAAGTTCCTCAAGGACTCTTTTTTCTGAAAATGGACTTGTGTCTACCTCCCCCTTATTTTTCCTGCTGCTCCCTCATGGTCCACTATCCCCTCCCTCCACTGTGAAGACTGAGCAGAAGTACCTGTTCAGCATGTCTGCTCTTTCTTGATCCTCTTCTATGCAGTCTCAGTCTGCTGCCCTCCTTATCCCTCCCCCTTGCTTTCCTCGTCTCACTTAGATACCTCAAGAAGGTCTTATCCCTGTTAGCTTCCACTTTGGCTATCCTTTCCTCTGTATGTGTCTTTGCTCTCCACACTGCCTTTCCTGCTTCCCCCTGTTTTACTTTGTATGCATCCCTCTGTGCTTCCTTATACCTCCTGAATGCAGTCCTTTTTTCCTTTACCACCTTGGCCACTTCCCTAGAGAACCATGATGATTTCTTTTTCCTTCTACTTTTACTCACTTCCTTCATGCATAGGTTGGTTGCCTTAATTATAGCCTCCCTTATTTTTCCCCACTGTACCTCTACCCCTCCCTGGCAATGCCCCTCTATGAGTCAGTTTCTGAGGCAGTCTCCCATTTCTTTAAAATCTGCCCTCCTAAAGTCCAGGACCCCTCAGCCTCATGTGGTTTGCTTCTGTTCCTGTCTTAATGTTAAACCACACTGTATGGTGATGATCACTGGTACCTAGGGGACTGTCCACTGTGATGTCTGCAGTGCCATCCTATTTTGTAAGCACCAGGTCCAGCATTGTCTTGTCCCTAGTTGGTTCCTTCACTAGCTGCCTGAGAAAAGCCCCTTGCAGAATTCTGGACATATTATCCCCAACCCCGAAATCTGCCAACTTCCTGATCAACCTTTTGTGGGGCACAGAAGTCAAAGGTCTTGATGGAATCCCCCTGTCTGCTGTCTTAGAGACCCAGTCAAAGAAGTCAATCTGATTCATTTGACACAATCCCCACCCCACCCCCCATGAACCTGTGCTGCCTCGCATCCTGGAGACCATGCTTCTCTAGATAGTCTACCAACCTTTCCTTAAGTACAGTCTCCATGAGCTCGCAAATGATTGAGGTCAGACTGACTGGTCTGTAATTGCCTGGGTCATCCTTGGGACCACTTTTGTGGAGGGGCACCACTTGTGCTGTTCTCCAGTCCTGCGGACCATGCCTGACTCTAGTGAACTAATAAAATGGCCTGCTAGTGGTACCATTCTACAGCTGGTTGTGGTGGTGTGCAGAGGGCTGTGTCAGTAGCAAAATCGTGCTGAGGATGGGGGGAATGGAGTGGTTGGGCACCGTCTGTCAGAGTGGGGAGGATGGGGGTCCACTGGACAGCCAGGTACTGTCGCTGCCATGTATGTGGGTATGTTTGGGATCAGGGGGTGGGATGGGAATGGGGCGCTTTTGGAATTCTAACTGGGGGAGATCAGGGATCGCTGGAAGGGGGGCAGCTATACTACCAATGAGCTATGACAACATTGGGGATGGGGGGCACTAACCTACCAGGGCACGGTTGAGTACTGTATGGGCACATGGTCACCATTACACTATTATTATAGAACATTACAGCAGCACCCACCCGGTGACACAGCATTGCAGTGGCTGTCCACTTTCTTCCCTGGGTCCATGCATGGTGCTCCTTGGGGCACCTGGGCTGTACCTTTGTCTGCTGATGCATTGTGGAGGCTTGCATCAAGCCCTCTGTCTATGCCACTATTTCTGTGGCAGGCCACAAGTTGTGGCTATTCCAGATCGTTTGGTGCAAATCACAAACTTTCTGGAATAGCACAACTTGTGTTTGGTGCAACTGCATCTGGCGCAGTCCCCTGCTTTGATGCAATTTGCATCTGGTGCCGGCAGTTTCTAAAATCAGGCCCTTCACCTCACTCACTTATTTGGCATGGTATTCTTTAACAAGCATTTGTCAATGCCAAATGTTTGCTTGCTGGCATTGGCATTGGTAGTGTAGAAGTTACAGAGCTGCATAATAGGAATGGCAGCGAAGTATTGAACTGAAGCCAACCCCACCACCACCCTGCAGAGAGTGACAGGCATTGGGGTGTGCCTTTGGGTCGTCAGGCATAACAGCCATTTCACCACCTACCCTGCAGACACTGACAAGTGTCACTGTGCCTTGGGGTCTTTGGTAGCTTATGCGCACCCCATTCCATTAGGAAATATGGTGAGATGGTGCGGTATGGGAGAATGGGGTGAAGTTTGGGCCCAAGAGTACGAGCACACCTTGATGCCTCTCACTGGCTGCAGGGTATGGGTGGGGGTGGAATGGTATGAGCATTACAGGCAAGAATCGCAAGTCACACCCCTAATGCCTGTCATTCTCTACAGGGTGGGGCGTTATGGTCAGAAACCCTAACGCCGCAGGCATTCGTTGGTATTTTCACTCCAGATTTTCAACATGGTTTTTTTGTGACCCCCACCTCATGAACAGTGGCAATATCAGTTTGTTAGTCAAAAACTGCTTTTGCACAGCGATTTCGGCATTTGGCACCACAGGTGCAAAAACATTCCGAACAGGATGTGAAAAATAACAGCGGTACTGTTCATGGGGAGGTGTAAAAAATGGCAATGTTGAAAATCTGCTGTGATAATCTTAAAAAAACTGGTGAAGTCACGAGCGTGCGTAGAAACTGTGCAACGCACACCCGTAATGTAACTAGTTTTGGGAATTTTTTTTCCAGCAGATTGTTAACACAGGCATTTTGGGACCTCCAATCATGAACAGTGTCAGTGTGATTTTCTTTATCTGTCCTGAACAATGATTTCCCACAGCGACCACGCATTTCTGCACTGAAAGTGTGAAAACACATTTCGGCCATGTTGTGGAAAATGACAGCTGTACTGTTCCTAAGGAGGTGTGGAAAAGTGCCACTGGTGAAAATCTGGACTGAAAATATTACAAATTCATGAACTTACAAGGGTGCATGGAAACTGTGCAATGCTCACTCGTAACACAGTCATTTTATGGAGTTTTGTCACCAAATTTTCAACATAGCCATTTTAAGACCTCTGCTCATGACCAGTGTCACTGTGATTTTCTTAATCTGTCCCAAACATTGTTTTCGCACACCGACTGTACCATTGTGCGCTACATGTGCGGAAACACATTTTGGGCTAGATGTGAAAAATGGTAGCTGTACTGCTCATAAGGAAGTGCAGTAAAATGGCACTGTTGAAAATCTGGTGTGCAAATATCACAAATTCGCAAACTTGTCAGCGTGCGTAGGAACTGCGCAACGTGCGCTGCTAAAACAGTCATTTTGGGAATTTTTTCACCAAATTTTCAACATAGCCATTTTAAGACCTCTGCTCATGAACAGTGTCACTGTGATTTTCTTAATATGTCCCGTACATTGATTTCGCACACCGACTGCGCCATTGTGCGTTACATGGGCGGAAACATGTTTTGGGTGAGATGTGAAAAATGACAGCTGTACTGCTCATAAGAAGGTGTGGTAAAATGGCAATGTTGAAAATCTGAGTGAAAATATTGAAAATTCGCGAACTTCACGAGCCTGCATAGAACGCTGCATGGCATTTCGTAAAACAGTAATTTTAGGAATTTTTCACCAAATTTTCAAAATAGGCTTTTGAGCCTACCTTATGAACACTGGCAGTGTCGCTTTACATCGGTCCTGAAAGGTGATTTCGCAGTGACTGCGAAATCACCCTTCGAGCCCGATTAACGCCAAGACAGTGCAAGAATTCATGAGGAGGGTCCCAAAACCCATGTTGAAAATTTGGGCCCAAAATTCCCAAAATGCCTGAGATATGCAGCAAAGTTCAAAAACCCTATTTATTCCATTATACAGCTTACGGCATTTCCTCAGTTTGCGGTCGGCTTTGAAGAGTGCAGGCGTGTTCCCAGTCCACCAATGATCATCAGCCGGAGCTCGGAGTAAGTATGGGGTGAGGGGCTGTGGAGAGCAGGATCGCAGTGGCTGGGTGCGGGTTGTGGGGGCAGGAGACTGCGAGGGAAGGTTTCTTCTTTATATGTTTTTAGACGACGTGGGACGTTTGCCACGCTGGGGTGGGCTCCCAGCGTGGCAGCTGGAAAAGCTGTTTGGGGGGGCTGGAGCTGATGGGGGATTGGGAACCCCCGTCGGCCATAACATGCTTTGCCATGCTGGGGTGGGCTCCCAGTGTGGCACATGGAAAGCTTTTTCGGGTGGGGAGCGTGCAGCCATGGAGCCGATGGGGGATTTGGGCACCCCCGTTGTCTATGACAGTTCTTGCCATGCTGGGGTGGGCTCCCAGCATGGCACCTGGACAGCTGTTGTTGGGAGGCATGAGCCGACGGGGGATTGAGCACCCCTGTCGGCCACACAGTGTGTGCGTGGGGGGGGAGTGCATCAGCACGCAATATGCGTGCTTGCGTGTGTGTGGGAGGGAGAGCTCTACTCACTGAAGCGGAGCTCTCCCTTTCAACTGTATGCCACTGCATTTTCCTGCTGTCATAGAGAGCTGCAGCAGTGATTGGCACACTGCGACCGCGCCTGCAAACACACTGACTGAATTGGAAGAGGCTGACACACCTCTAGAAAACTCGTATGATGGCACTATGTTTCTTGCACATGTGTGCAAGCAAACATAAAAACTGCTGTATAATGACTTTGTTCTGATTTCATCTCTAAAACAAGACTTCAAAAGTCTGGGAAAGTAAAAAAAAAAAATTCTGGCTCTAATACACAGTCTCAACGTGGGGAACTGCAAACTGGGGTGCAAACAGCCCCCGCTTGCAAACCCTCTTGTTACAGCTGTACACAAGGGGCAGACTTCATTGCTGGGGGGAGGAGTTCCACTGGCGACTAAGTCGCAGTGCAAAATGAGGTTTGTCCAATTAAAATCTGCTGTATAACACCCACAGCCTTCTGTTGAGGTCACAGTGCCAGTGGTGCAGCATCATCCACAGATGGCCATGGTAGAGGTGCTGTTGCTACCTCAATCATCCCCCACGACCTGTACCTTAAAGAGGGGGTTGGCCAAAAGTACTAAGAGTCTCTACCTTCATTTCTTCAAAGTAAGCTATCAGCACTGCACACATGGTGTTCCTTAAAAAACTGCCACACAGTATAATGACTTTGTCCTGATCTCACTCAGTGAACCAAGACTTCAAAAGAACTAGAACATTTAAAACAACGTGCTGGACCCGAATACCAATGTGACGAATTGCAAATTGGATTGCAAGCAGCCCTCACCATAGCAAACCCCTGTGTTGTGATTATACACAAAGGGCAGATTTAGTTGCCATGGGGAGGAGTGCCACTGGCATCTTAAGACACACTGGAAAGCAGCGTTGCTAGATGTTAATGGGTGCTAATGGGGGTTTTACTAATTAACACCTGCTATGTGACACCCACGGCCTTCTGTAGCTATCACAATGCCAGTGGTACTGCACCATCCACCATTGGCCATTGTAAAGGTGCTGCTGCCACACTCTATACCCACACCATAATGCATACCTTAAGGCTTTCTTGTGGGTTGATGGTGCTAGTATTGTTCTGGGAGTCTTGTGGCCCTCCTGGTGATCCTGTGAGCTTCTTCCTAACCCAATCCCAAATGCAAGTTTCTGGCGTCCAGTGGATCCCCCACCCTAGCCCTGGTTCCCCATGCCTGCCCCCTTTGCTCTGGTCCCTGGCTGATCACTATAGGCAAGGCAATTTTATTTATATGGCACCCAATCCCGAAGACTCTGGGTGCATCCCATCAAATGCAGATTAGAACAGATGAAGAAGAATATAAATGCAGAAATAGAACAATGTGTCATGGATCCAGGCCAAAACTTAAAGTGAAAAAATGTGTTTTTAAATATTTTTGGAAAAGGCTCAGTGAAGGAGCATGTCTCACCTCCCGAGGAAGGGCGTTCCAAAGAATTGGGGCTGCCATCCCAAATACCCTATACCAATGCTGACTTTGTGTGTTCACCTAGCTCCATAGTGACACTCTGTAGAACTGCTTTTACCATGTTAATTCACAGGGACCAAACTGGTTTCGTGAAAGCTCGCACTACTACTGATAATATCAGGCGCTCTCTCTACCTGGTTGACCAGATGAGTAGTGCGGACACCCCGGCGGTGCTCATCAGTCTTGACGCAGAGAAGGCTTTCGATAGGGTTGCATGGCCTTTCTTATACTCTATCTTGCATAGATTTGGTTTTCCCTCTGGTCTTATTCAAGTCCTACAAAATATATACTCTTCACCCCAGGCTTCTGTAAGGATCAATGGACATCACTCTGAATATTTTCAACTTAAAAGGGGCACCCGCCAGGGGTGCCCGTTATCCCCGTTGTTGTTTGCGGTTATCATAGAACCTTTAGCACAGCAGATCAGAGACCACCCTAACATACGGGGAATTTCTCTAGGGGAAACAGAACATCGAATCGCCCTGTACGCTGATGATATTCTTTTATATCTACATGTAACCCCCCTGCAAATGGGGGTTCCCAAAAGACTTCCAGGAGCTTGCTTGAATGATCCAAGCCTGAATGGTGTTTGGCGTTTAAGCCATTTATCAGTGAGTGTTTTTAGAACCTCTGGTACTGTCTCTTTAAGAGCTGTCTGCTTGCAGACATAATTAGTTTGTATGGGGGACTGTGTGTTTCTTTGATTGAGTACCACTCGAGCTGCTGCCAATTCACTCCATTTTGCAGTCACTAGGAGTGCAAAGGGAACCTATCTGAAAGATGTAACTGTTTGCCAGAAACCATTTAGAGTAATAATGAAATTACAGTTTGTCTAACCTGCTTTCTTTGCAGTCAGAACTGTGTCTGCCTAGTTCCCATTCTGGTTTGAACTGCTGAACTGGACCAATCAGTGTGGAGTAAGCTAGCTCTAAAATGGTGCCTTGAATGAATCAGAACTTGGACTCGTAATCTGAGCCAGCCACAAGAGGATTGTATTGGCAGTGACTCTGGGAGATGTAGTTTAGACTTGGCGCCTTTTGGACCAACAGAGCAGTCTATTGTGAGTGACAGCCAATCCAGTCAAGAACTGGGAGGAACTCAAAGGAAGTGCCAGGTTTTGTCTGTTGGAGTTTCAGTTGAGCTCTGGCAGTGAAGAAGGAAGGAGCCCGTGTTTTCAGTGTGCAGTTTTAGTCGGAAGCGTGTGTAAGGCCCAGTTCCGGTCTGCAGCTTGTGTAACTGCTTGTTAGGACTGAATCCGTCCTGTGAAGAGAATCAAGGATATCTGAAGGTAGAAACCAGGCTCACCCTGTAGAAGACTGGAAATTGCTGAATTGCACTCGGTCTGTCAGGAACTGAATCTGCTGTGTGTTCTCCCGGGCATTGTGCAGTAATGCGATCGGGATAGAAGCAAGCCTGCCTGGTATAGTACTTTCTGTTTTACCATATAAATGTGTGAAGAGGCTTGTGTACCTCAAGTGAATCCTGCTGCCATTAAAGGACTTTTTGCCTGTTACTGTTCACCATATAAATGTGTGAGGAGGCTTGGTTAGCTCAAGTGAATCCTGCTGCCATTAAAGGACTTTTGCCTGTTGCAGTTTGCCATATAAATGTGTGAGGAGTCTCGTGGAGCTCAAGAGTAGCCCTGCTGACATTGAAGGACCCTATCTTGTTTGGAGGTCGTGAGTACTAATTCAGGGTCGCTCCCTGTTGAATTGCCACATTGAATCCAAATGGAATCACTGTACTGCTGACTGTTTAAACTAATTTGTCTTTTCTCTGTGGGAAAGGGCCCCTACCAGCTGCCACGGTTTGGACTAGCCACTAGGGCTTGGGTACCCAGGGACAGTAACTGGTAGGGATAGGCCTGTGCACAGAGCCATAGGTAGATGAGTAAAGTGATAAGCTAATTAACCTGATTTCCCCTGTCCTTGTTATATCCCCTAAATAAATCAGAGCTGCTTGTTTCAGCAAAGTTATACTGCCTGAGGTATTTGTCTATGTTAAAGTATTGTACTGTGATTGTTGCACTGTGTCTTATTTACAGGAGGTCCCAGCGCTGAACCAGCCCTGGGGTAAGTGTATACTGTGAAGGTAATTCTGATATATTGTGTGGGCCACTAGTGGGAAGAAAGGGGGGTTGCAGTGTCCCAGAGGGCTGTGACCAAGTAAGTTTAACTATTGCAAACCCTGACCTCTGGGTGGAGGCACCCACCATTGGATCCAGGCCCCTCAACCTGTTAGTGGCAAATCAGGCAGGGGTAGTAGCCCCTGGGATAGTGCCATCTAGGGGTTACATACAAGACCCAGAGCAGTCTATTTTAACAGTATGTCAAATCCTAGACACCTATGGAACGCTGTCGGGCTATAAATTAAATTTGACTAAAACTGAATTGCTCACGTTTAGCTATTCACCTACACAAGTAATTACAAAGGCACTTCCCGGTAGGTGGAACCTAGAGAAACTTAAGTACCTGGGTGTATATATCCCTCGCGATCGAATACATTACTACAAACATAACTATTCCCCCTTTATATCACAACTGAAGCAGGACTTACAGTCCTGGTCAGTGATCCCAATGAGTTTATTGAAACGGGTTGAGTTAGTCAGGATGGTAATTCTACCCAGGGCATTATATTTGTTTCAAAACATTCCCCTTAACGTGCCCCAAAAGTTCTTTAAAGAAATTAACCGTGTACTACGGAATTTCATTTGGATGGGGCAGAAACCCCGGGTATCCCTTAAAGTGATGTCGCTCCTACGGTCAGATGGAGGCCTTGCACTTCTAGACTTTAAATATTACCAACAAGCAGTGACCATGATGCATATTATGGCAAGACAAAACAGAAAGTCACATCCACATTGGTTGGGAATAGAGAAAATACTGATAAGTAATACAGACTACTTCGGGCAGTGTACATTCGAAACCCAGGGGAAACGACTTGCCTAACTATTAATCCCTGGCTAGCAGCGCAACTTCAAAAATGGAATGTAATAAAGAAATCCCATAAATTAACTCCCTACCTGCCACTCCTGTGTCCAATTCGGCTGCTACCAGACTTTCCTCCCAATGCACTAGATTCCGGATTTGATGCTTGGGATAGACTTGGTCTAAGATACTTACATACTAACATACTATTTGCCAGCAGATTAGGCCTTACTGTCTATCGAGTCTGCTCGAACCTAGATCCTTAGTTGGGTGCCAAGACCCTCCCATCCCTTGTTCTCTAGAAACCCCTATCGTCCATCCCCACCCCCCCGGGACAGGCCATCATCTGATACATCCACTTTCTGTGTCTGTCCCACCCTCTCTTGAAGTCCTCTACAGTGGATCTCTGAACCAGCTCACCAGGCAGTGCATTCCAAGGGTCCACCACCCTCTCGGTGAAAAATCTCCTCCTCTTTTCCCCCCTCACCCTTCCAACTTCAAACCATGCCCTCTGGTGATACCTCCCTGCTTTAGTCTAAAGATCCCCTCCATGTTTACCCTATTTATTCCCTTGAGGTGCTTGAAGACCTCAATCATGTTCCCCTGTCTCTCTCTCCTCCAATGAAAACAGGCAGAGCTCCTCAAGTCTGTCCTCATAAGTCAAATCCCTAGCCCTCGTATCATCTTTGTTGCCCTCCTCTGTACCCTTTCCAGGAGCTGTATGTCCCTCTTCAAATGTGGTCTCCAGTACTGTACACAGTACTCAAGGTGTGGTCTAACCAGTCCATTGTACAGAGGCAGAATCACTTCCTTGCTCCTAGAGGTGATCCCCCTTACAATGCATCCCAACATCCTGTTTGCCTTGCTAGCTGCTCTCCTGCACTGCTCAGAGTTATTCATACATGTATCCACCATGACCCCTAGGTCTTTTCCCTATTGAGGCCTCCAGCACCTCCCTCCCAGTGTGTACCTGTGTTTAGAGTTTCCCCAACCAAGATGCAACACCTTGCACTTGGTGATATTGAAATTAATTTCCATGTGTGAGCCCAGCTTTCCAGGGTGTCCAGGTCCCTTGCAGGCCACCTCCCTCTTCTCCTCAACTACTGCTCCCATCTTGGAGTCATCCTGAAGAGACTCATTTCACACCTATACCCTCCTGATGTCCGATATGTATGCATTAAACAGGATCGGACCCAGGACCGAGCCCTGTGGTACCCACTACCAACCTCTCTAGGGTTCGAGGCTCCCCACAGACCACTACTCTCTGAGTGCGTCCAGCTAGCCAGTTTTCAATCCATCTGACCATCAAAGGGCCTACTCCTAACCCCATCAGTTTCTCCACCAGACCATTGTGGGGACAGATTCAAGCATTGCTGAAGTCAAGAATAATACATCCACAGGCTTACCCCTGTCCAGTTCTGATGTTACTCATTCATAGAACTCCACAAGGTTGGTTTGACATGATCTACCTGGCACAAACCCATGTTGCCGACTATCCAGACCTCCCACCTGCT
Source organism: Neoceratodus forsteri (assembly GCA_016271365.2). Classification (NCBI taxonomy): domain Eukaryota; kingdom Metazoa; phylum Chordata; order Ceratodontiformes; family Ceratodontidae; genus Neoceratodus; species Neoceratodus forsteri. Next base: position 1,214,215,374 of record CM057458.1, read on the forward strand.
CCAAGTACACCCCAATCGTTCCTTTAGTATACTCCATTAATTTTCCCACCACGAGGTCAAACTGATGGGTCTATAGTTTACCTGGTACTTCCCTCGACCCCCTTTATGGATTGGTACCCATGTGCCTCTCGCCAATCACTAGGTACCCTCCCTGTCTCAAGTGACCTGCTGAAAAGCTCCACCAGGGGTGCAGCCAGTATTTCCGCCAATTCCATAGTACTCTCGGATGAATGCCATCCGGCCCTGGAGATTTGTTTTTCTTTAGGGCCTTGAGGGCTAACCACACCCTTTGGTGGAGATAGCATCATCCGTCCCTCCCTTACTGGTCTTTTTATCCTTATCCAGATGTGACACCCCTGGGGTACCTTTCCCTCCCTCTTGCTCCATTTCTGTTGCTCCCCTGATCCCACTCCCTGCCGCTTCTATCCCCTTCATGCCTTGCTTTGTAGATATCCTATCCCCCTCCCTAGTGAACACAGAGGCAAAGTACTCGTTAAATACCTCTGCCTGGTCCCTCGCCTCTTCCACCCACCCTCCTTCTGATCTCAATCTGCTGAGATGGCCCTTAGTTTTTCTCCACTCCCCAATGTACCGGAAGAACCCCTTTTCCCCTCCATGTATCCCCTGTGCCAGCCGCTGCTCTTTACTGGACTTTGCTCCCCTCACCACTCTGGGTGACTTTTCTAGATACAAGCTGGTACATTTCCTTATCCCTATCCTCTTGTTGTTTTATATTTTTGTAGGCCGCCTTCTTTTCTCTGACTGCTACCTGTACCTCACTGGACCACCAGCATGGTTTACGTGACCTTGCTCCTTACGTTTCAACTTAGCACAGATCCTGACTGCCCCATGAAGTCCCCGTTTTATGACCTCCCATCTCCTTTCCACACTTGTCGTTGAGGTAATCCCCTTCAAGTGATCCTTGAGAATATTTCCCATGCCCATAAAGTCTGCCCCTGAAGTCCACTGCTAGTGTCCTAGATCTCACCCCCACTCCCCCCATGCTTATTTGAAACCAGACAGTATTGTGGTCACTCCCAGTCAGGGGGTCCTCTACAACTATGTCCTTTACCAGATCCCCATCTGCCAGAACCACATCCAGGACATGCCCTCCTTGTGGGCTCCATCACATGCTGTGTTAAGAACACATCCTGGAAGCCATCCAGCAGCCTCTGCTCCTTGGCCACCCTAGAGGACATGGTTCCCCAGTTTGTACCTGGCATATTAAGGTCCCCATCAACACCACTCCTTCCCTTTTGGACCACACTGGGCAATGATGTTGTCCAGCAAACCATCCTCTAGAACCTCACTCATCCCGGGGCCTATATGCTACTCCCAGCTTGACCTTATCTCCTGCTGGGGATCGTGGAGTGACCCACAAGGCCTCCACGTTTCCCTCTGCCTCTTCTACCATAGCAATTTCTATATCATCTCTAATGAGCGTAGCCACTCACCCCTCTGACCTCCTTTCTATCCTTCCTAAGCATAGTGTCCCCTGTACATTTAGGTCCCAGTCATGGTTTTGTTGGCCCGTCTCGTGACCGCCGCCACATCCACCCCACGAACAGCATGGCCTGGAACTCCGGCAACTTGTTTCCCAGGCTCCTGGCATTTACTAACACCAACCCCCACCCTTATCCCTGATCCTCTTTGTCGAACCCCACCCAGATTCCTTGTACTTCCGTCCTCCCCTGCTCCTCCTGAAACCTCCACCTCCAGTCTGTTTCCCTCCCCTCTTGGGCAGCGGCTACTCCTCATCTGGAGGAGGCTTGGTCAGCCCTCCCTCATCCCTTCCCCCTTAAAGTTTAAACCCCACCTTGCTTGTATGTAGTCAGCCATCCCTGTTTAAGGACTTCCTTCCCTAATGGGGCAAGATGAAACCTGTCCTTGGCATATAGTCCTTATCCTCCCAAACTCCATTCCAGTTCCTAACACCCCAACCCACTCTCTTCACCCCACTTCCTGAGCCAGTCATTAACCTCTGTAAGCTTCTTTTTTGTCCACTGAGGCCTTTGGTACTGGCAATATCTCCGAAAAAGGAAATGCTGCATCCATTATCCCGACAGACTCTGGCAAGTTCTTGGAACCTTGCTTGGTTTCCAAAATGCTATTTCCTCTAGATCATTAGTTCCCAAATGCCAGGAAATCCGGTTTCCCTCCACAATCCCTAACCATTTCATACACCATGAACTTTGCTCTGTGCACTGTCAGCCCAGAGATACTCACTACCTTCACCTGGCTATGGCATCCACCCCCCTGTCCCTCCCAATGGATACCCCTAATCATCGAGTCTCCCAGTAACAGAACCTTAACACCGCCATCATCCTTATGGTTACCTCCACTATGCCCTCTCAGCCCCCCTTCCCCCCCTTTATTCATGATCTCAATTTCATGGGAGTCTTCCTGCCTTATTAGAGACCCCCTTGTCACCCTCCCCTTTCTGCCTCCCTTGCTATTTTGCCCACTTAACTCAAACCCCCTCTGAATAGGTGTCCCCTTTAACCCTCTCTTATCTGAACCATTTACTTAACACAAATAATGACGAAGGGAGTAATTTGGTCATTTGCAGAAATCCAGGCAAAATTCCATTTGCCACATAGAGATTTCTTTCGATATCTACAACTCCGCCACTACATGGAGGGCCTGCCCCTATCCCTGCGAAACCCAGAAAATTACTTAGCATCAATCCGTGACAAATTCACTGAACAACTCGAGAATCAGGAACATCTGACATCCATATATTATCAGGCTTTGAATTCGCAGGGAGAATTAACTACTGAAAAGATATCAATGGCAAGAGAGTCGGCCACAACTGACTACTCGGATTGGCAACTGCAGCGCGATACTCCTCTAAGGTTACAAGCTCATATCGGTGGCAAGAGTTTTCATGGAAAGTCTTGCTGAGGTATTTTAGATCCCCAAGGTCACTAAACATTACTTTAAAACAAATCTGCAGAGTGCTGGTGGAAAATGCAGCAGGAGGCCAGTCTGACCATATTTTCTGGACCTGCCCGGTGCTCTCTAATTTTTACAACAGCTGGAGGTGCAGCTTCAACAATGTATTGATCCACATTTCCAGTTGACACCTGAGCTATATTTGTTCCTTATATTTCCAAAGCCTTATCGGGCCCGAATATAAGATATTTACTGTCACTGTTACTAACAGCAGCCAAAAGGTAATAACTAAACAATGGCTAACAACAAACGCCCCTACTATCCAGGACTGGTGAAATCACCGGCAAATTTACAACATGGAAAATGACATATAACATAAATGGCGTGGGGAATTTTACTACAAGATAGATGCGTGGCAACTATACTATTTGCTGTTGGACCATGCATTTGTACCATAAATTTTATAGCTCAACAGGAACTCTTGAGTCTCAACCCTGATGGCTGCCCCGCCCTGTGGACCTGGGCCCAAGCACCCCCTTATCTAACACCATGAATTTTTGGGAGCCCGAGTCACAAATGGTAGGGTGTGGTGGTTGCAGGAAGGAAGGTTTTGATGACCTGAAGAGTAACTAGTGCACACCTACCTGTAAATCTGGGATATATGTAGATTTATATGTATGAATCAATTGAGGAGGTGGTCTGCATTGGAGCAAGGATATAACTGGAGATGTTGAGATATTAGATTGAGAAATTAATTGAACCCATTGAGATGCTTGTTATAATCGACCAGAGGCAGATGTACTGTATTGTAAAAATAACAACTGTGGACCTATATGTATATAAGTTAAAATATGAAGAATAAAAAGAATAATATAAAAAAAAAAAAAGAACTGCTTTTACCAGATCTACACTAGGGGATGTCACTAAACATGGAAACATAGACTTTGACAGCAGATAAGGACCGCTTGGCCCAACTAGTCTGCCCATTTCCCTGCCTACTGGATAAGCTGCAGATCCTAGTTAACCAACAGCCTATTTCTTCCTACCCCCACAAGTATTGCCTTATGTCTGTCCCATGCATTCTTGAATTCTCCCACAGTTTTAGACCCCACAACCTCCTCAGGAAGGCTGTTCCATGTGTCCACCACCCTCTCTGTGAAAAATACTTCCCTCACACATTGCCCCTGTGACGGCCCCCTCTATCTTCAAATTGTGTCCCTTGTTTTGCACACCTCTTTTTCTGAAAGATGCTACTCTCTTGGACTTTGTTGATTCCACTGAGGTACTTAAAAGTTTCTATCATGTCCCCCCTCTCCCTCCTTTCCTCAAGGGTATACATATTAAGCTCCTTTAGTCTCTCTTCGTATGGCTTCTTTTGCAGACCCTGCACCATTTTAGTTGCCCTCCTCTGGACTGCCTCCATTCTGTCTTTGTCCTTGCGGAGATGGGATCTCCAGAACCGGACACAGTACTCCAGATGGGATCTCACCAACTGTCTGTACAGAGGGATAACAACTTCCTGTTTTCTGCTGGTGATGCCTTTCCCTATACATCCCAGTGTCCCCCCAGCCCTCCCTACTGCCTTCTCACATTGCTTGCTAACCTTAAGGTAATTTGATATGATTACCCCAGGTCCCTTTCCATTTTTGTTGTTGTTACTACCCCCCATTGTGTAATCTTCCCTGGGTTTTGTTTCCCAGGTGCATTATTTTGCACTTCTTTGCATTGAATCCAAGCTGCCATACTTCTGACCATTCCTCTAACCTTGCCAAGTCCCTTCTCATCCTTCCCACACCTCCTTGTGTATCAACCCTGTTGCAGATCTTTGTATCATCTGCAAAGAGGCATACTTTTCCTTCCAGTCCCTCTGCAATGTCACTGACAAAGACATTAAAAAGGACTGGACCCAGTACTGAACCCTGCGGTAAAGTAAAGATGCGGTCCTGTTGTGTGAGGGTCACCATGTCCTGTGGATGGCCCTGTGAGTCATCTTCAGGATGACCCCTGCCCCTTGCCTTTCCAGTTGCAAGGCAGTTCTTGACTGCTTGGGGAGGGGCTATGACCCTCTTCGTGGATGGATTTGGAGGTCACAATGAAGGGACCACTGCAAAATTTGCAAAATGAATCAGATCCTCTGTGTTCATTTTTTCAGCTGTTTACTTGTTCTGTGGTCTGACAGTATTTGTTTTCCATTGTTTCAGGCATTACTAGGTGAACAGTATGGCAGCTCATGTTTGCCAGCAGAGATTGAAGTGACAGAGTTTGAGAAAATTCTGCACACTGCCCAGAATGCAGGAGTCAGCACAAAGATCCTGGAAACCTGGTACTGCAGAGATGAAAATGCAATTCCGCCAGTCTACCACTTGCTGGAGAAACAGAAAATTCTACCACACTACTTTGATAAGGTAAGACAAAAGGGACTGAGGCAAAAAGAGTTCTTTAAGCTGATAGTGAACAGGCTCAGACATACTGTACCACAGGACAGGACTGGTCCATCCATATATAACATTTAAAGAGCTACTGACGCATCAGAAAAAAATGATAATCATAACAATTATGCACAGTTCAGCTGGCATTCTACATATATTTATACATTTCTCCTCCTCATTATTTATTACTGAGTAAATTTGTATGAATACATAATGGTTATCCCTTAGAGTTCCTTTAGAGTTTATCTGCCTCCATTGCTTACTCCCTACTTCAAGTCATAATCCTGTGATGTAGCATCACACTATGTTGCCATGGGAGTAACTGTGATGTCACAAGCAGCTCATTATGACCTCCAGTAGGGAGAAGGCAACAGAAATAATAGAACTCTTCAGGAGCAAAGACCCTGTTTTCATGCACATTACATCAGTAATCAATAATGGGAAGGAGGAATACAAAACTAATGTGAAATACAAGCTAAACTGTGTCTAAATGTCTTATGGTCACAGGCTCCATAACAGACTCACTTAACTATAAACAGGCGTGTAACCTATGCACTTCACAAATCAGGCAAATGAAGAGCCCCTGTTTCAAGAATGCTCTAGAAACCAGCTGGGGTGACGGGAGATCCTTCTGGGACAATATATGTAATATTACGGGCAAACAGTCTAAATCCTTTCCCACGGCAATGAACATCGATGGCTCCACTACCCGTGACCCTAAGACTATGGCCAATGCCCTAAATAAAACCTTCACTGACCTCAGTGGTGTCCTCTCACCGGACTTCTTCCAGAACTTGTCAGTTCCAAAACTCGTATCCCAAACCACCTCGCCAGACAAACTGCTATTTCACTTTAAAATAGCTAAGACATATGAAGCCTACAGATACATAAAAAAGGCCTGCTCTAAATCTAGAAATAGCAGTGACACCATTGATCTAAAACTTCTGTCCCTCACCTTGGAAGAAGTGATTCACCCCCTCACCAAAATTCTCAACCTCTCCCTGTGCCAAAGTCAATTCCCCAACACATGGAAGGCCGCTATAGTCACACCAGTGCATAAAGGGGGCGACAAATACACACCAGGGAACTATCGGCCCATATCTATACTTCCACCCCTCTCCAAAGCTCTTGAACGGATCATGGCGGATCAACTATCAGACTATCTGCAAAAGTACAATCTACTCTGCATTCAGCAACACAGATTTAGAAAAGGACACAGTACGTCGACGGCCCTACTTGATTTCTCTACTGAAACTCACAAAGCCTTGGATAAGGGTTATTTAACCGGAGCTGTTTTCATAGACCTCACAAAGGCCTTTGACACTGTGCACCATAGCCTTCTAATCTCTCTTCTGCTCAACATTGGGCTAGCTGAGGGACCTGGAGCCTGGGTAAAAAGTTACCTAGCACAACGTTCTCAAACAGTAAAAATCTCTGAGGTTCTCTCTGACTCCAAACCGGTCCTCTCTGGTGTTCCCCAGGGCTCAATTTTGGGTCCTCTCCTCTTCAGCCTATTTCTAAACTTGCTTCCCAAATCCTGCCCTGAAAAATTAATATTCTATGCAGATGATGCTGTAATTCTCTCCTCCCATAAGGATCAAAATCCACTATGACAGAGCTTGCAGCTTGCTTTCTCATGTGTTGAAAAGTGGTTCCTTGAGTACAAACTGGTCCTAAATCAAAAAAAAACAAAAGTCATGCTTTTCACCAGTCATCAAAACAGAAATAGGCATACTCCACTCGTCCTAAAAACTTCTCTTGGAAATACACTAGAACGAGTGAACACCTTCAAATACCTTGGTATCACTTTTGACGAATGTCTTACTTTTGCAGCCCATATCGATAACACTGCAAAAACAGTGCACCAGCGCATTGGAATTTTGTACCGGAACCGTCAGAGGGCACCGTGAGAGGCCAGCAAGGAGGGCTGAGGGGATACTGGGATGCATAGGGAGAGGCAACAACAGTAGAAAACAGGAAGTTGTTATCCCTCTGTACAGGCAGCTGGTGAGACCCCATCTGGAGTACTGCGTGCAGTTCTGGAGACCCAATCTCCGCAAAGACATAGACAGGATGGAAGCTGTCCAGAGGAGGGCAACTAAAATGGTTCAGGGTCTACACCGGAAGACATATGAAGAGAGACTTAAGGAGCTTAATATTTATAGCCTCGGGGAAAGGAGAGAGAGGGGGGACATGATAGAAACTTTCAAGTACCTCAAGGGAATCAACAAAGTCCAAGAGAGTAGCATCTTTCAAAAAAGAGGTGTGCAAGAACAAGGGCACAATTTGAAGATGGGGAGCAGCTCAGAGGTAATTTAAGGAAGTATTTTCACAGAAAGGGTTGTGGATGCATGGAATGGCCTTCGGAGGAGGCTGTGGAGTCAAAAACAGTGGTGGAATTCAAGCATGCATGGGACAGTCATAAGGCAATTCTAGGGAGTGGGGGTAGGAAGAAGTAGGCTGCTGGTTAACTAGGATCTGCAGCTTATCCATTAGGTAGGGAAATGGGCAGACTGGGTGGGCCAAGCGGTCCTTATCTGCCATCAAATTCTATGTTTCTATGTTTCAAGCTGCCTTGAGGATTGCTGTTCAAAGCTCCATCATCTCAATCATAGACTATGGTCTAATTTTCTATGGCTCAGCTACTACCACCGCACTAAAGCGCATCTCAACAGCACTAAACAAAACCTGTTGACTCCTCACTGGAGCACAGAGACAGATCCACACTTGTGACTTCTACATGGAAACCGGTTGGTTGCATCTTTCCAATCGCCTCATGTATCTCACCTGCGTGACGGCAAAAAAATCAATCTTGGGACTCACTCCTCCATGTATCCGGGACCTGCTCTGCCTGAACAATGGCACTCGTACCACCAGAAGATCTGACCACCAACCTTTCCTTGTCCCTAGATGCCAGACTGCTCAGGGACAAAGATCTTTTACATACTGTGCCCCTACCTGGTACAATGCCCTTAACCTGCCCTCCTATCCTCCGACATTAGGAGCTTTCAAATCCATACTTTATGCTCACCTCACAGCCTCCAGCTCCTGTGACTGCTTTGACTAAAGTCTCATCCCACTGAGTGCACTTACATTTGTTTCACTCAACCACCATGGTCTCCTCTTTGACAAAGACAACCTGAGTACCACTAACCTGGTTCTGTCTGCTCCTAACTTCTTATTTCTCTCTCTCTTCCCTCTCAAGCTCTCCAATCCTTATTCCTTGCCCTTGACACTGCCTCTGAGTTCCTTTTTCTTTTCTGTACATAAATGTTACTGTTTAAGTTGTGGCCTTTTTAAATGGCTTACTGATTGTTTGTAACACTGTCTATGTTTTTGCACTTAATGACGTGGAACCTTTGTAAAAGAGCCTTGCTCAAAGGTATTAATTCCTAGAACAATAAACTTCCTAGAACTTCCTAAATATTGTGTTTTGTTAAAGTTCTCCTGAAGGTGTCAGCTGCTCTTTAATTATACTTGGCAGGGATTAAATGTGCAAAATAACTTCACTCTGCTGGTATGCAGTGCTCCTACCTGAAAACTTGAAAACTGACCCTTGATGGTGCGGTTTTAAAAATCAGGGGCCCAATACACAGTCATAGTTGGTGGAAAAACTGGTGTAACCCCTAGATGGCGCTATCCCAGGGGCTACTACCCCTGCCTGATTTGCCACTAACAGGTTGAGGGGCCTGGATCCAATGGCGGGTGCCTCCACCCAGAGGTCAGGGTTTGCAATAGTTAAACTAACTTGGTCACAGCCCTCTGGGACACTGCAACCCCCCTTTCTTCCCACTAGTGGCCCACACAATATATCAGAATTACCTTCACAGTATACACTTACCCCCAGGATTGGTTCCGGCACTGGGACCTCCTGTGAAATGAGATACAGTGCAACAATCACAGTACAGTACTTTAACATAGACAAATACCTCAGGCAGTATAACTTTGCTGAAACAAGCAGCTCTGATTTATTTAGGGGGATATAACAAGGATAGGGGGAAATCAGGTTAATTAGCTTATCACTCTAATAATCTACCTATGGCTCTGTGCACAGGCCTATCCCTATCAGTTACTGTCCCTGGGTACCCAAGCCCTAGTGGCTAGTCCAAACCGTGGCAGCTGGTAGGGGCCCTTTCACACAGAGAAAAGGAAAATTAAACAGTCAGCAGTACAGTAATTCCATTTGGATTTAATGTGGCAATTCAACAGGGAAGCGACCTGAATTAGTACTCACGACCTCCAAATAAGATGAGGTCCTTCAATATCACAGGGCTACTCTTGAGCTCCAAGAGACTCTTCACACATTTATATGGTAAAAAAGAGTACTATACCAGGCAGGCTGCTTCTCTATCCCGATCGCAATTACTGCACAATACCGGAGAACACACAGCAGATTCAGTTCCTGACAGACCGAGTGCATTTCAACAATTTCTCCAGTCTTCTACAGGGTGAGCCTGGTTTCTACTCTTCAGAGATCCTTTGATTCTTTTCACAGGGACAGATTCAGTCCTAACAAGCAGTTACACAAGCTGCAGACCGGAACTCTGGGCCTTACACCGTTTTTGACTAAAACTGCACACTGAAAAGCACAGGGCTCCTTCCTTCTTCACTGCCAAAGCTCAACTGAAACTCCAACCGACAAAACCGGGCACTTCCTTTGAGTTCCTCCCAGTTCTTGACTGGATTGGCTGTCACTCACAATAGACTGCTGCTGTTGGTCCAAAAGGCACTGAAGTCTAAACTACATCTCTCAGAGTCACTGCTCATACAATCCTCTTGTGGCTGGCTCAGATTATGAGTCCAAGTTCTGATTCGTCCAAGGCACCATTTTAGAGCTAGCTTACCCCACACTGATTGGTCCAGTTCAGCAGTTCAAAACCAGAATGGGGAACTAGCAGACACAGTTCTGACTGCAAAGAAAGCAGGTTAGTCAAACTGTAATTTCATTATTACTCTAAATAATTTCTGGCAAACAGTTACATCGTTCAGATAGGTTCCCTTTGCACTCCTAGTGACTGCAAAAATGAAGTGAATTGGCAGCAGCTTGAGTGGTACTCAATCAAAGAAACACACAGTCCCCCATACAAACTAATTATGTCTGCAAGCAGACAGCTCTTAAAGAGACAGTACCAGAGGTTCTAAAACACTCACTGATAAATGGCTTAAATGCCAAACACCATTCAGGCTTGGAGCATTCAAGCAAGCTCCTGAAGTCTTTTGGGAACCCCCATTTGCAGGGGTTACACCTTCCTGGCCTGGGAAAGCTTGGCCGTCCACGTCAAGCAAAGTACCCATAAGTTTCAACTGCAACCATATACATTTGCATTAGGCTGCATGTAATCATCAGTCAATATATCATTTTACCAAGAACACATTTCTGAAACATTGCAGTACGTCACTCTTTACACAGTATTACATACACATTGTACCATAACTCAAGTTATTACCTCTTGTACATGAAACCTGAAGAGGGGGCCCTTCCCTATCAGTTACCTTGGGGCTGGATGGGGCAAGGGCACCATATAAAGGGCAACACAAGTAACTTGGAGTTAGCACTGATGCTCAGTTTGGGCAATGAGCTCGGGGACACATACACTCCTTTATGGACAACACTGAGAGGCAAGTCCACAGGCCTCCCAAGTGAATCATAACTGAGGTGCACCACAGGCTTTACAGCTCGACCAGTCTTTCTAGGGGAACTGTTATAGTCTCTGCACTCTGAGCCTCATTTTCAGCATTGTCCTCACTTGTCAGGGAGTCTCCATGGGGTAGAGAGGCTAGAACTTGGGGCACTTTCAGCTCCAGGAGTTACAGTTTCTGAGTCCACAACATTTGGCTCACAGGGAGAGCTTTCGGACACTGGCACTGGACTGTCAGGGCACTCAAAATACTCTTCTTGTTCTGGTGTATCACCAGTCTGACCCAATCCATCATTTTCCTCCCCTGAAAGCTCAAACAGTTCAACCATGCACAATGATTCCATTTCATCTGATCTGATGCTTTGCACTTCACTTTCTGGGAGCATTGGCATCAGGGACAAAGCTGGGGGCTTGGACAGTCCAGAAGGCCCAGCTTCATCTCCAGTATTAACTAGGGATTGCCCGAAACAATTGACTCAGTTAGTAGAAGGATAGTATTCAAAGTCCTCTCACTTTCTTCCGATATGGACTGACAGTCATGCTCAACTGGGACTTGTGGAGGGGAACACTTTAACTTTGCTTCTGTAGGTGCAGACTTTCTTGATCTTTTCTTAGCAGCAGCTCTAGTCACTGGTCCAGAGGGGCATCTTCTAGGGGCTCAGACTCAATCAAGATTTGTCCAATGGGCAGTAAATGATTTCTATGCATTGTTTTACATCTTTTGAATTATTCTCAGGCCTTACTTTGTACACTGGCAGATCATCTAGTTTGCCCACTACAATGTGAGGGAGATGGTGCCATCTGTCAGCAATCTTGTGCTTGCCATGCAGTCCCAGATTTCTTAGCAATACCGATCTCCCTCCTGGAGTTCCTGTGCTTTCACCTTTTATCATACCTTTCTTTGTTGGCCAGATTTCTTTTGGCAGCCATGGTTTGAGCCAGTTGAGTACGCATGAATTAGCTGGGCCTTTAACTTTTGCACATACTGTAAATAGTTGTCAGCTTGAACCCCATCAGGAGAGACCCCAAAGCACACATCTACTGGTAGTCGAGCTTCTTCCAAACATCAGGCGGTAGGGGAGAATCCAGTGGCATCACTTTTGGTGCAGTTATAAGCATGTACCAGGGTGCTAATTTGTTGGCTCCATCTAGGCTTGTCCTTTGGGTGCAGGGTGCCTAGCATATCTAGCAAAGTGCGGTTGAAGCGTTCAGGCTGTGGGTCCCCAGGGGTGGTAAGGAGTGGTTCTGGACTTTTGCTCTCCCCACAGAGAAAGCATCTCTTTGATCAGACGACTCTCAAAGTCTCTCCCTTGATCAGAATGGATTCTTTGTGGAGCCCCATAGTGAACAAAAAAGTTTTCTACAAGTACTTTGGCCACAGTGGATGCTTTCTGGTCTTTGGTGGGGAAAGCTTGGGCATATCTCGTGAAATGGTCAGTGACCACCAGCACATTACTGATATTTCTTTGATCTGGCTCCAAACTCAGAAAATCAATACAGACCAGCTCCATGGGTGCACTGGTGGTGATGTTAACAAGGGGCAGCCCTCTGGAGCAAAAGCTTTCCTCTGTAAGCTAGCGACTACAAGTTGAATGTGGTGCTCCACATCAGCCCCATCTTAGGCCAATAGAATCTGGATCTCACCAAGTCAAGTGTTCTGTCTATACCAAGGTGCCCCATGTGGTTGTGCAAGGACATCAGTACTGAGTCTCGAAGGCAGTGGGCAGCACTAGTTGTTGTCTACTTGTCCCCTCTGTCTACTGTTTCTCTGTATAACAGTTTATTGATCAGTTTCAACTAGGACCTTCTTTGTATCACAGTGCAGTTCTCAAATCAGTGGGCGTAATTTGGACACATCTTTTCCTGCATAGAGGGCTTCTAAAGCTGCTTTGATCATGGGATCGCGGATTGAGCCACGCGAGATACTGTCATTGTCCAGCTGAGGCAGTGCACCAATGTCTATTGCAGAAAAGTGGCAATAAGCAGCAGGTATGCAATTCTCAGAGGTCCCAAGCAATCCCACCATGCAGTCCACTGCGTCCGTGGACATTTGTTCCTCCCTGTCAAACTTCCGGCAGAGTGCCGAATGTCAGGTTCTGCCAATCGGACCCAATCATTCTGGGGAACAGGCCTCCGGAGAGAGCATCAGCATCTATGTGGTTCAGACCTGCTCAGTATTCGAGGCATAGTCATATGTAGATAATGCAGAAAGCCACCTATGGCCAGTGGCATCCAACTAGCTGAGGTCTGCACATAGGTCAAGAGATTATTGTCAGTTTTTACTAGTATTTTAGCCCCATACAAGTACTCATGGAATTGGTCAACAATAGCCCACTTCAAAGCTAGGAACTCTAACTTATGTACAGGATAGTTCTTTTCGGATGGGGTCAGGCTTCTACTGGCAAAGGCCACTGGTCTCAGGCCATTCTCATGCTCTTGGTACAACACAGCCCCAACCCTTGCAAGCTAGCATCAGTGTGCAGGACGTAAGGTTTTCTTGGATCGGCATAGGCCAGCACTGGAGCATGGGTAAGTTGATATATGATCTCATGAAAAGCAGTCTCACAATCAGGAGTCCAGCGGCCCCAAATACTTCACTCGGATGAAAATACACTCTTTCAGTCTTGAGGGACTGACTTTTGGTATTTTTGTGGGTTGGGGATACCCTTGAGTAAGGTTAAGTAAAGGCGGATCACTCTTGAATAGTCCTTGATGAGCGCCGATAATAACCACAGAATCCCAGGAATCTTTGCAGTTCTTTTAGATTTTTGGGCTGTGGCCAGGTGGTCAAGGCCTCAACTTTACTTGGGTCGGTCTCTATTCCTCGGTGGATACTATGTGTCCCACATACTTTACTGATGTTTGAAAGAATTGACACTTATCAATGGACAGTTTAAGGCCAAAGTCCTCCAGTCGGTCCAATACTTTAAATAATCTGCTCTCATGTTCCTCCAGTGAGCTGCCAAACACAATAACATCATCTAGGTATACCAGGCACTCTAGTAAGTTCATGTCCCCCACTGCACGCTCCATCAATCGTTGAAAAGTGGCTGGGGCACCTGAAATCCCTTGAGGCATCCTCATGAATTCATAGAAGTCAAGCGGACAGATAAAGGCCGTCTTCTCACGGTCCTCTGGGGCCATCGGGATCTGGTAGTACCCACTGCGGAGATCCAGCACAGAGAACCACTTGCTCCCGTTTAGGCAGTCCAAAGCATCCTGAATGCGGGGCATTGTGTACTGATCAGGGATAGTCCGCCGGTTTAAGGTGTGATAATCCACACACATCCTTACTGTTCCATTCTTTTTCCTCACTACCACAATAGGGGAAGCATAAGGGCTTCTGGATTCTTGTATTACACCAGCAGCTAACATCTCTTGCAGATGCCGTCTCACATCATCTATGTCAGCAGGTGCCAGGCGTCGAGACCTCTCACGAAATGGTCTTTTCGTCATGCAGCGGATATTGTGCTCAGCTCCTTGCACGCATCCTACATCCCATTCCTTTAAAGAAAACACCTGGCTCTCTGGGCAAGCTTCTCACTGATCCTCACTTTCCATTCAGCTGGCAGCGGAGATGCCAAATCAAACAAGTCAGGCGTTACTCTGTCATTCTTCCTTGAACTCTTGCTGCTGGGTAGCACTGCAGTGTCTGCACAATGCACATTAGCCAGGATACAACCTCTGTTTACTCGAATGTCTCTTTCAGACACATTATGAACTTGGACCATTACCCTTCTGGCATAAGCATGGGCTCTAGCGGGCAAAATACTAAGGCTTGACCAGCAGTCCCTCTGGCAATTTTCCATCGCCTGGTGCATCCAACATTAATATTTTATTCTTAACATCCTTTCTGATACGGACCTCTCCCTGTAAGGTACACTGGGCATTTGCGCCAGGATCAGAGACTCAGGATCCTTCTTCCATACAATTCCGACCGGTTCCTCTGGTTCTGTTTTTCAGCATCTCTCTGTGCCTCATAGGCCTTCTTAATTAAAGCGGAACTCTTAAAGCTCTACTAGTCTTTGACCCTGTTTTTCATAACACAACTGTGCCAGCCTTCCGAACATATGAGCATTTGTTCCAATCAACAAAGGGACACCATCATACAGTCCAGTGGGGGACACACTAAGGCTAGGGTCTCTACTTGTTCGGCCACTCCAGCCAGGGAGGTGGGGAAAGACAGCCAAATTCGGATATACCCGGAATAGGGGTAGGCCTTCTCACTTAACCCCCATACATGCAGTCCTTCTAATGGTTGTAAGGGTACGTCTGACAAATGCTTCTGATACCAATCCTGGAACATAATTGTCACTTGGGAGCCACTGTCTAATACAGCTCTTGTAGACACTCCATTCACCTTTACAGTGGTCTCCATGGAGGGACCCACTATTCTGGACCAGTCTGAGAGGCGGTAGTGGGGGCCTGGGCAACTGACCTTGCCACAAAGGACGTGAATTAGCATTTTGGTGCCCTCACTGGGATCATGTCGTGCACCTCTTAACCACTGATTTGTTCTCCGAAGCTCTCCTTGTAGCCTATATGCAACTTTGTCAGTGTCTTTTGGGGACTGGCATTCCCTTTTCATGTGCCCATCTTTCCCACAATTATAGCAAAACATACTTTCTGGAGTTTGAGCTGGCCGAGGCGCCACACTGGGAGCCAGGGCGGGGGTATTACTAACTGGAAACCTGGGTGCCATCTCTGTCTGCGGCGTGATAAGCATTTGGAGACATCTCGTCAGTTTCTCCACTTCCATGGTCAAGGAATTGAGTTTGGAGCTGTTATCAGCAGGAGATACATGGGTGGGTACCCCCACTCCCATAGCAGATGCAGTCGGATATAGGTCAGGGCCCGTACTTGCAGGCGTGGCCTTCATAAAGGGACTGTTTTTGAATTCCCGGATCTCTCTCAACAGTTCGCCCCATTGTGGCATATCTTTTTCCTTGTCAGAGCACTCATTGACTGTCAACCTCTGCCCCTGAACTTCACTTGATGGGTCACCCTCAGTCACTCGGGTCGTAGCCACAGCTGTTGGTGCAGGTCCCTCCCGAGGTCACCTTTTCTCAACTCCTCAATTTCTCTCATTAACTCATCATAGGAGGTGGGGATTCCAGTCGATTTGCCAGGCGTAACTGAAGCAACAGCAGTTCTGAGAAGGGGCAGACTTAAGGATTCTGTCCAGTCTGGTTCGGTCCAGTTCAATCGCTGGCAAACTACCCTTTCTGAGGCATTCTTGCAACAATTTTTCCAGCCGAGACATACACAGACAACAACTCCCTTGGTACTGTTGTGCATTTCTTACTCTCCACCATAGGTCCTCATCAGAATCTGGGCTCCCATACACATTCTCCAAGGCCTCAAGATGGGCCTGTGCAGTCGCTTCAGGGTTACTGGCCGTTTAGCACAGATGGTAGCCAGGGCAGGACCTCGGAGGCTCTCACTAACCCTCTTTCGCTTTTCGCCTTCCGAGCATTGCCATTCTAGCACTTGGGGGGCAACATAGTCTATCCAGGTCTCCCAGTCATCCTCCCCTTGGGGGGTGGGGAGGGTGCCAGAGAAGATCCTCAACCTTCGGTAAGAGTCGTGACTAATGGCAGGTGCAGAAATAGGAGTCTGCATTGGTTCAGCCACCATTACGGGCACTGGAGCAGGAGAGGGTGTTGGGGAAGGAACACCCCAGGTGGCAAGAATAGTTTCTTCAAGTCCTCCACAGTTTTCCCTTCCCCCAGCAACCATTTAGCAAATTTCTCCTCAAAAGTTTCAGATAGTGGTGGGGGCTCATTCCCCCCCGGGTCTTTACTGTCCTTAGTTATCACTCTCCAAGCAGTGAGGGCTCCCTCTGGGGTAATGGTCTGTGGCACTTTGGAGCTATCTATGGGATCCTTAAACTCTACTAGGGCCAGGAAAGTGTGGGTGAGCAGATTAGCATGCCGACCCACCACCACAGGGTTTTGTAAACCTTCCACCTTGGAAAGTACTCCCTGCACAGTGTCCGTATTGATACCCAGGGGGATGTCCAGGATAAGCATAGCATTTTGGGGGTCGATCTCCTCCCCAGTACACCACTCCACCAGCTGGTGCACAGCCACTTCTGTCGGGGTACCCATTTTTTTCTTAACAGTGGTTCGTAAATATGGCCACTAGAGGACACACAATCCCAGCGGTGAGCCTCCAAGATGTAACCCCTAGATGGCGCTATCCCAGGGGCTACTACCCCTGCCTGATTTGCCACTAACAGGTTGAGGGGCCTGGATCCAATGGCGGGTGCCTCCACCCAGAGGTCAGGGTTTGCAATAGTTAAACTAACTTGGTCACAGCCCTCTGGGACACTGCAACCCCCCTTTCTTCCCACTAGTGGCCCACACAATATATCAGAATTACCTTCACAGTATACACTTACCCCCAGGATTGGTTCCAGCACTGGGACCTCCTGTGAAATGAGATACAGTGCAACAATCACAGTACAGTACTTAACATAGACAAATACTCAGGCAGTATAACTTTGCTGAAACAAGCAGCTCTGATTTATTTGGGGATATAACAAGGACAGGGGAAATCAGGTTAATTAGCTTATCACTCTAATAATCTACCTATGGCTCTGTGCACAGCCTATCCCTATCAGTTACTGTCCCTGGGTACCCAAGCCCTAGTGGCTAGTCCAAACCGTGGCAGCTGGTAGGGGCCCTTTCACACAGAGAAAGGAAAATTAAACAGTCAGCAGTACAGTAATTCCATTTGGATTTAATGTGGCAATTCAACAGGGGCGACCCTGAATTAGTACTCCGACCTCCAAATAAGATAGAGTCCTTCAATATCAGCAGGGCTACTCTTGAGCTCCAAGAGACTCTTCACACATTTATATGGCAAAAAAGAGAGTACTATACCAGGCAGGCTGCTTCTCTATCCCGATCGTAATTACTGCACAATACCCGGAGAACACACAGCAGATTCAGTTCCTGACAGACCGAGTGCATTTCAACAATTTCTCCAGTCTTCTACAGGGTGAGCCTGGTTTCTACTCTTCAGAGATCCTTTGATTCTTTTCACAGGACGGATTCAGTCCTAACAAGCAGTTACACAAGCTGCAGACCGAACTCTGGCCTTACACGCTTTTTGACTAAAACTGCACACTGAAAAAGCACAGGGCTCCTTCCTTCTTCACTGCCAAAGCTCAACTGAAACTCCAACCGACAAAACGGGCACTTCCTTTGAGTTCCTCCCAGTTCTTGACTGGATTGGCTGTCACTCACAATAGACTGCTGCTGTTGGTCCAAAAAGGCACTGAAGTCTAAACTACATCTCCCAGAGTCACTGCCCATACAATCCTCTTGTGGCTGGCTCAGATTATGAGTCCAAGTTCTGATTCGGTCAAGGCACCATTTTAGAGCTAGCTTACCCCACACTGATTGGTCCAGTTTAGCAGTTCAAAACCAGAATGGGGAACTAGCAGACACAGTTCTGACTGCAAAGAAAGCAGGTTAGACAAACTGTAATTTCATTATTACTCTAAATAATTTCTGGCAAACAGTTACATCTTTCAGATAGGTTCCCTTTGCACCCCTAGTGACTGCAAAAATGAAGTGAATTGGCAGCAGCTTGAGTGGTACTCAATCAAAGAAACACACAGTCCCCCATACAAACTAATTATGTCTGCAAGCAGACAGCTCTTAAAGAGACAGTACCAGAGGTTCTAAAAACACTCACTGATAAATGGCTTAAATGCCAAACACCATTCAGGCTTGGAGCATTCAAGCAAGCTCCTGGAAGTCTTTTGGGAACCCCCATTTGCAGGGGGGTTACACTGGGGTGGAATGGGCTCCCAGTTATGAAACCACCAAAAGCGGCCATGCACAAAGGGAAAATTTAGTCAGCAGGGGAAGGAGTTGCCCCTGGGGACTAAGTCACAGTGCACATGATGGTTGCCAGAAAACATGTAAACAGCGACCCACATGTATGTTTGGGTATGGCATTGTGCGAGTTGCATAATATAGTGACATGCTCAGAGGTTCTGGCATGACACGCTACCACTTCAGTCATCTCTCCCCACCCACCCAGCCACACTTTAAGGCTCGCTTGCGGGCCAGACTGTCTCCTATATTTATGATCCCTTACTGGTTACCTCTGGTTGTCCAGTAGCCCTCCCAACTACTCATGGAACTTTGTTTTCTCTCTTTGGTATCCAGTGGAACCCCCTGCCTAGCCTTGTTCCCTCCGTGCATCACTGCCACATATAGTTCCTTGGTGATCTTGGTCCGCTGGCAAACCTCTTCCCCCTAGTCACGTGCCTGTGTCTCCTTGAAGAACTGCTTGCAACCATTCTTCAGGGGTGGTGGTGGTGGCGCTCCTACTTGAGACCGGGATGTATGGGGGCTGGTATGCATCAATACATGGCACAGCACAGCACATCCTTTGCATGCTGCCCCCACTCCTTTCTTTGTGCCATCACAATGTACAGTGCACATTCCAGGGTGATGCTGGTGTGGCATACATCCTACTGCTGAAGGGCCTCCTGCTGTGGATAATTGACCTTGACACCATTGGTGACCATGTGGCATCAGCTCTCACCTCCGTAGGTCAGGAATCAGTAGTATGGCCTAGATGTAGGGAGGTGGGTGGGACGTACAATAAAGAGGTAGAATGTCTTTGCACCATGGATGATGGGGGCTTCAGCACACATGTCACTAGGTCAGCTCCTTCCTCTGGTTCTGCTACTCTGGCTTTACGAAGAGGGACTCCTGCCTGGCTCTGCAGTAACATCTGTGTTGGGTCCCACCATGAGGCAGGTTTCCCACAGTGTGTGTGTGTGTGTGTGTGTGTGTGTGTGTGTGTGTGTGTGGCACTGAGGGCCTCTCAACTGTCCACCAGGAAGGGTTGGAAGCCTCAGCAGTAGTCAGTGGAAATACTCCCACAGGGAACAAGAAAATGAGGTAGGCAACAAAGGAAGGGAAAAGAGCGAAGTATTACAAAACCTCAAAAAAGCTTCTCTGGAGCTGTCTGTGGGACTGGTGCATTGTGGAGCTGAGGTGCTTACTCTCAGGGAGGTAGGGTATGTGCTGCCCCCAGCTGTCTGATCGAAGAGTGGCATTAGCATCAGTTGCAAAGGCTGGCCTGATGGCACATTGGCAGCAGTACCACTTGCAACACTGACAACCCCGGTTCGGGAACGAGCTTGGATAATCAGAGGGCCAGCAGAGGGATCTGAGCATCTCACAGGATACTCACCTCCTCAAGGTGGGATGCCAGCTGATTCTCGCAGCCACAGGGTTTCCTGGGGGAATTAGCGGGGAAGTAGCATGCTGAGTGACAGTTCAGGGAGGTGAGAGACATAGACCACAGCTGTAAGCACACCCATTGCATGTGCAGAAGTTGATGCTGGCATCTTGGGGACGGGGAGGGGGGGACAAGGAGAAAGACAGCACTGATGGGATGATGAGCCCCTACCCAGTAGTATGCTCAGCTCAGCAGGGCCTGTCTGCCCATCATGAAGACCAGCTCCTCCCCAGAATTCAGACTCTCAAGGTGGGTGGCCACCCTCAAAAGCTCTCTCTCTCTGTGAGGGGTCAGTTGTGGCAGCAGGAGATGATTTGGGATTCGATGCAGCTGATGACATCTTCAGCTGGTCACAAGCACCATAGTTAGGGGCCAGGCAGTAGCTATGCTGGGAAAATGCACCTGATGTGTGCCCCAGTGAAAACACTGGCTAAAAAGCAGGCAACACAAAGCTTGTTATCAGGCTGATTATAATTCATTGCAACACCCATAATAAAATGTTATAAAAATGTTATCAAACAGCCATAAATACAACTCATATGGCGCTCCCTACCACACCTTGCTGGTAGAATCATCACTCTAATGGCCACCATCACCACATGAAATGCTTGCAGCTTTGCCGTCCTGAATTGATGAAAAATGAACCGCATCTGCACTTTTCTCCCACCTTCATGCAATTGATTCCTGTGTCTGTACCTAATTCTTCCCTGAACCCTGCGTCCTGCTTATCTATACTCTTGCTCTACCCAGGTTTCTCTCTACTTTACTGTTACTGTCTCCTGTCTCTAAGCACCATTGTTGCCACATGACACCCTCCCTGGGGATCATCTCTGTAAATTCCTTGTTTAAATTACTACTCTGTGATTTCCTGCACGATTGTATTCACCCTGTATTTTGCAAGCCTGTAACTGAAAACTGTATGTACCTGTTTTGTGATGTGTTCACTGTTTGAAAACTGTACCCTCCTGGGTCGTGCTTGAAAATAGGCAGGATTTTTGCCTAATGCACTTACCCAGTTACCAAAAGCCAATAAATAAATAAATCCAAAAGGCAAGTATTCAAAACTTTTGTAGGCCCAAAAGCAAGGGCTCCCTATGTGTGCATCAGCTGATGCTCTGAGTCTAGTGGACAAGGGGAGCCTTTGCTTAAGGGCTCACAAAAATGTTAGATACTTGCCTTTTGGATGTAACTGCTTATTTCCCTCGGTTCAGGGTGACAAATCTGCAAGCGTGTCACATGGTTGTTCTGTCAGCAAGGTGCGATAAGGTGAGCGCCATAAGAGTTGTATTAATGGCTATTTGATAAAGGTGGCAAGAGGAAAGCCACGAGTGGGGGTCCAGCAGGATGTAATGCCCAGGCCAGTGCTGTTCAATGTATCCATCAGTGACAGGAGACGGCATCTAGGACAACGTCTGCCTCTTTACACGTGACACCAAGCTCTGTGGCTGGTTGACAGGGAGGAGAAGATCAGGGACATGAAGGAGGATCTGGAAAGACTGAAAAGATGGTCTAGGAATAATCTGGTAACTAGACTTTAATGTCAAGAAGCATGGCGATAAAGAACCTGAGGCTGAGTACCGGTTGGAGGAGGTGGTTGTCATGGTGTCAGAAGAAGAGCAGGATTTAGGAGTAGCAATTACAAAAACTATCAAGCCATCTACACAGTGCAGTAAGGCAGTGGGAAGGGCTAACAGAATGCTGGGCTGCATAAGCAGGGGGTTCAGTAGTCGGAGGAAGGAGGTTATACTGCCACTGTACAGGCCACTAACACTGCTGCACATTGAGTACCGTGTCCAGTTTTGGAAACCCATTCTGAGAAAGGACATAAACAGTCTGGAGGTGGTGCAGAGGAGGGCCACCAAGATGATTCGGGGGGCAGCAGGGGTATACATAGGGGCAGAGCCTTGGACAGCATAAAAATGTACTCACTGGAACCAGGAGGGAGAGAGGGGACATGATAGAGACCTTCAAGTAAATGAGCGATATTCACAAGGTGGACTCTAGTGAACTGTTTGAGCCAAGTGAGAATAAGAACACAAGAGGGAATGACTGCAAAATAGTGGACTGTACATTCAGGAGGGATGTCAGGAGGTACTGTTTTACAGAGACAATGGTGGAACAAGCTGCAAGGGTCACTTATTAATGCAAAAGTCATGGAGTGCTTCAAGAGGGGGTGGGACAAGTACAGAGGGCAGGTCAGGGGGCCGGTGAGGGGAGTTTGGAGGGACATGTACCTATAATAAGCACATGCCTGAGCATTAGGCAGACTTGATAAGCTGCAAAGCCATTCTGCTGCTGCCAAAATTCTGTGTTTCTATGTGTCTATAAGTGGTGGCAATGGGGGGCACCGATGGTGGTCAGGCCTGGGGGCAGAAACAGTTATTTTAAAAAAATCATTAGCTGCAAAGTCTGCCACTTTCTCACCCTCTCAGATGGAGGAAGGGTGCTGCCATGTTGATGCTTGTTGTCAGGGTAAGGGATAATTGAGAAAAAGATAGGGGGAGAGGCAAAAGGTTAAAACTACTATATATAAATGAAGGATGTGTGCAGATGGACTGCTGTTTAATTGAAATAGCAAAGCTGCACCTTTCAGACATTTGTCTCCCACAGACTGATGACCAGACTAGAGAAGGCGATCGTAAAAAGTGGTGGGCTACTTTCCAGGAGCTGAAATCAATACTGAATGCCACAGCATCACTGTGTGTGCAGACAGGAACGTTAACAGCGGAGCAAGCAAGCAAGTACCTCACCTCGGGTAAGGAGCACATAAATGATTTGACTGAGAGTGTAAAGAGGAAAAGGGGAGATACTTGCCTTTCATTGCAGGAGACTCAGGTTCAAGTCATACCTAATGGAATAAGATAAAAAATACACCTGGAAAGTACTTAACAAACCATGGTAATTTTCCTCTTTCACCCCCAAAATTCTGGCTTTTGTTTTTTTGTTTTGCATTTGTCATTTAACTTGGCCAGTGACTCTGATTAAGGAATTTGTTATATTTGGAGAAAAGGATACACAAGAAGGAATGGAACATAATGTGGTTTTATATAGTGCCTTCTTTCCTACTCATTGTATTTCAAAGAGCTTTACAATTCATGAACAGTTGGCAGCAGCCATTAGGTGTGCACAAACATACTGAATTAGGTTGTAGCCAAGAGGTTGGAGCACCAAGCTAGGAACCTGGAGGCTCTGCAGACTTGGGGTTGAATCCCACAACTACCACTTGCATAATGTGCGACTCTTTAAGTCACTTAACCTCCCTGTGTTCCTGGGATGCACCTGGAAATGAGCTGTGGCTCAGTGTGCCTTTCACGGCCAAAAAGTCTTAAACAAAAAAGTAGAGAGAGATAGGAAGTTAAGCACAGGGAGGTCAAGTGACTTGCTCAAGGTCACACAGTTCAAACTGAGCCTCTTGTGCTGGCCCGGGTGGCGCTGAGGGTTGAGGCGCTGGACGCCACACCTCGCGCTACATGGGCAACCCAAGTTCGGGAGCGAGCTCGGGCACCGGGGGTTGGCAGGGGAGGGATTGGATCGAGCGCCCGGCTGGCTGCTCTTCTGTCCCAGGGGGAGGGCTTGGAGTTGTCCGGATCTCTGGCGACACCTGGTGGAGACCAGGGTGTAGCGGAAGCACGGGCAAGCACGTTACAACGCGCCCGACGCTGGCAGGGTTGCTGTGCACCAAGCTTCAGGAGGTGCACACGCATGGGAAGGTGGGAAGAAAAACAGAAAAACCCAGTAAGTGGGGATAGGCGACAGCACATCTCCTCCATGTCCAGCGCCGGATCTGACTGGGGCCGGCCCTCATCACTCCTCAGCTTGCCCCCTCCCATGCCAGAATCAGACTTTCAAAGAGCCCAAGTAAGTGGTCGGGCTACCCTCCCTGGATGGGTTAAACCAGGGGTGCTGGCAGCGGGAGGGGTGGAGAGAGAAGGGGCATAGACCTGCAGCGGATCTCAGGCGTGCAGGGACAGGGAGAGGATGCCTGAGAGAGGTCCTCCCTGCCACGACTGGAGTAAATAGAGTTGGAAAAAAAAAAACTGAGTCTCTTGTTTCATGGCTCACTGCATTATATTCACTTCCCATGTTGGTTCACTAAAGGGGAAAAATATTGTATAGAACAGGCAAATAAATTAGCAAGTTACAGTAATGCTGCATTTATGTTTGCTAATTCTACCCAGCAACTGACTTTCTTCTTTTACTAATGTTCTTTTTGGCGTGTTTCATAAGATACAATATTTACAATTGTACATTGTGGTTCTAACTCAGTTTCACAACTGGCTTTAAAAAAATAAGTTGTACTGCTGATTTTGAGTTTCGTTTTTTTGAACTTTTACTGTGTTCTTTAAATATTATTACAATACAAGAAAATACTGAGAAATATAACTTGGGTATATTCAAACAAACTGATTTTGCTATGGTAGTTTAAACTTTGTTAGTGCCTTTTGTTACAACTGTAGGGAGAATGCCAACATAGAAAAAGTAAGCT
Source organism: Neoceratodus forsteri (assembly GCA_016271365.2). NCBI lineage: Eukaryota > Metazoa > Chordata > Ceratodontiformes > Ceratodontidae > Neoceratodus > Neoceratodus forsteri. Next base: position 1,214,240,096 of record CM057458.1, read on the forward strand.
TGATTCATCAACAAGCAACCCAGTCATGCATTACTAAGGGGTTAACACATGACTGGCTGTGCAATGCAATGGGACAATGCACAGTCCAGGGACTGAATCATGCACACTCCTGGTGCTGACATGGAGTCCCTTTGCAGTGAAGTGTGCATTGGAACAATGGTCAATGGTCATGGGGTAGCACTGGACCACTGAAGAAATGAGATTTTAACAATTCTCTCTGAACCATTTTATAACAGCACATCCTATTCAGACAGCTAATAACAATTATCACCTACCTTGGTGCCCCAAACTGAAAGAAGAGTTGGCTAGTGCCACCAGTAACTGGTTTTGTGATGACCACGTGATCATAAACATAAAAACAATAATAATTCTCCAGATAACTCACAGTTTGGTGCTGTTGCAAGTGTATGTATAATTTCAACAATTGATTCTGAGAATGGCAGATCAATGGGAATCTCAGCAAACTCTCATTTTCTGGTAGCTGCTATTGCACGTCCATAAACTACTATGGGAGACACTTTTGGTATAATTGCAGTATAGCTGGGAACCAGCTGTAATGACTGTTTCACACTGCCATGAAAGCAGACTCTGCTTCCTAAGACATTTAGAACATGCCCTGATCAGAATCTTCCCACAGTCTGCATTGACTCAGGGAAGACATGACTAGAAATACTAAATGGAGTGGATGGCGTTGTATATACACAGGGAAGACATGCGCTCAGCCTGTCTATGTGTGTGTGTGTGTGTGGGGGGGTGGCAATAGAAGAACAAGAAACAAATAAAAAACATTACTTTACACAGATGGTGGTTAACATGTGGAATAGCTCACTTGGTGATGTGGAAGCCAGCACTGTTCATGATTTTATTTCTGGATTAGACAGGTTCCATCGAGTAGATTAGCATGGCATAACAAGGGGTAGCTGTCTCGCTAAGAAGTCCTAATGTATGCCCATAGTCAAATTTGGTGTAGTCACTGTGATGGTGCAGAAGGGGCAAGCAAGAGGAACCTTACCTTCCTGCTATCAACCACAATACTATGTTACTGGATCTTATCGTTTTATAGAAGGAGTATTCTTTTAATAAAATCCACTTCAGAAGGTGACTCAAATGAAAGCACATGTTGGCTGAGTGGGAAAGTCATCCCTTTATCCAGCAGGGTTAAATCTTTGGGACCCACAAAGGAATATCTGATACCCAAAAGCTGTCAGACCTTTTTCCCAACACACTGCTGGTTGTAAACTGTCAAAACACATTAGAAACCTGACTCTGGACTCCTACCCTCACCGCCCCATGTTGACAACATGTTTGTTAAAATTGTGTATTCTTTGCTGTCCCTGCTATTTTACTTACTGTATACAGGAAACCAACTTTCCTGAAAATTGCACAACAGCACTTTACCCCCCTCCTCCCCCCCAATCAAGCCTGTTTAGGAAAAGTAATTCAGTCTGGCATGTACTGCCTCAGACAGGAATATTATATAAAATTAACAGGACGATGGCAGTTTACACAGATTGCACTCTTTACTCCATAAATTGGAGGTCAGTCCAGAAAATCTGGGGTGTTTCTGTGTAACTTCTGTTTGGAGGTCAGACCAGATCACACCTGGGTAGCATGATTTGCACTAGCTACCAGTAGAGCAGAGGATCAATTATCGGGTTAATTTACCATGAAAGTCCTTAATGGACGTGGCCTTCTCAACCTCCATGATTCCTGAACCCTATCTCCCAAAGAGAGCCACTTGCCCTGCGAGCAAGAGCTGCTTGTGTATTCCTCCTTCCTGTTTGAAATTGGTTGGTCATCAGGCACTTCTGGAGGTAGCCCTGTTCCTGTCAAATGCTCCTTGAGTAGAGATTCACTTGGCTACCTCTTTAGTTGTTTTTACAACAAAATGATAGTGTCGTCTTTTCGAACAAACTTTTCCAAGTTAGATGTTTAATGCATTATTTATTGTGATTATTTTATGTAGTCTGTTTATGAAGACTGAAAATAGATGTGTTAAATAAGGATTTTTGTTATTTTGGTATTGTTGTGTTGATTAAGGAATGATGTCTGAACAGCTGGTCACTTCCTGAGGATTAATGACCAGCTGGAGGAGGGTGGCCAGAGGCACAGTCCTAGGTCAACGCTCTCCAGATGGTCATTAATCCCCGAAAATGACAGACTGTGGGTAGTATTTTCAAAGAGTGGAACAGGGCTTGCATCAAACCCTGTGCCACAGCACTTTGAGGTTAGCAAGAGGAAAAGGAAGAGGAGACCATTATGGTTTTCCAAAGAGGTAGCAAAGAAAGTGAAAGCCAAAAACATTGTATTCAGGCAATACAAAAAGACACAGGCAGAAGGGGATAGGGAGAAGTACCAGGAGAAGCAAAGGGAGGCAGGGAGGTCAGTAAGGGAAGCCAAAGCTCAGACAGAAGAATACATTGCAAAATCATTGGGTAGAGGGGACAAAACCTTTTACAGGTATATAAGTGAAAAAAGAAAGGCAAAGGGAGGGATAGTGAGACTGAAGGGGGAGGATGGGGGCCGCGTGAGAGGATGACAACAGTAAAGCTGACATATTGAACAGGTATTTCTGCTCAGTCTTTACCGAGGAAGAGGAGGGTAATGGGTCTGAAGGGAGTACAAGGGGTGAGAATGGTGCAGAAATGGACACAAGTCCCTTTACACGAGAAAGGGTCCTGAAGGAACTGGAAGTAATAAGAGTTGATAAAGCAATGGGGCCAGATGGGGTGCACCCCAGGGTCCTTACAGAACTAAAAGAGGTGGTGGCTGAACCTCTGGCTATCCTGTTTAGCCAATCACTAGAAACAGTGGTGGTACCCAAAGACTGGAGGACAGCAGATGTAGTCCTCTTATACAAAAGTGGGAACAAAGAGGAAGTGGGGAACTACAGACCAGTCAGCCTCACCTCGGTAGTGGGGAAGATCATGGAAGCACTGCTGAAGGAGAGATTGGTGGAACATCTGGTTGTCAATGGACTACAGGACCCAAGGCAGCATGGTTTCACCAGGGGAAGGTCATGTCAGACCAACCTCGTTGAATTTTTTGACTGGGTGACTAGGGAGGTGGATCAGTGGAGGGCAGTGGACATGGCCTATCTGTACTTCAGCAAGGCCTTTGACACTGTGCCACATAGAAGATTATTACACAAACTGGGGAATATGGGTGTGGGCAGGACAGTAGTGTGGTGGGTAGGTAACTGGCTGGGTGGCAGGACACAGAGGGTGGTGGTAAATGGCTGTCACTCCACAGAGGGAAGAGTGACCAGTGGGGTACCACAGGGATCAGTGCTGGGACCGGTCCTATTCAACATCTTCATCAGTGACATTGCGCAGGACCTAGAAGGCAGAATTTCACTGTTCGCTGATGACACAAAGCTCTGTAACAGAGTAGATACACCAGAGGTTGTAGACAGAATGAGAAGGGACCTGCAGAAACTTTAAGAATGGTGAGGGGTTTGGCAGTTGAAATTCAATGCAAAGAAGTGCAAGATAATGCATATGGGGCACAAAAACCCTGGCACAATATATCAGTTGGGGGGTGAGGATATAGCATGCACCAAGCAGGAAAGGGATCTTGGGGTTATCATCTCTGATGACCTCAAGGTAGGGGGAAACAGTGTGACAAGGCAGCAGGTAAAGCAAATAGGATGCTGGGATGCATAGGCAGGGGCATCACCAGCAGGAAAAGGAGGTCATAATTCCACTATACAAGACACTAGTGAGGCCCCACCTGGAGTACAGTGTACAGTTCTGGAGACCTTACCTACGTCAAGGACATAGACAGGGTAGAGAAGGTTCAGAGGAGGGCAACAAAGATGGTACATGGATTGCATCACAAGTCCCATGAGGACAGGTTGAAGGAACTGAATATGTACTCCCTGGAGGAGAGGAGGGACAGGACGGGATATGATAGAGACATACAAGTATCTTACAGGGAGGAACAGGGTGCAGGAATACACTATTTTTAAGTGAAAAAGATGTTCCAGGACTAGAAGGCATGGGATGAAGTTGGAGGGAGGACGATTCAGAGGAAACGTGAGGAAGAATTTCTTCACAGAACGGGTGGTGGACAAGTGGAACACCCTGCCAGAGGAAGTGGTGGGGGCTGAAACAATTACGGGATTTAAGAATGCATGGGATAGACATAAAGGAATTCCGGAGGTCAGGGGTAAGGGGCAACAGACTTCTAGGAAAACATAAACTGAACTTACAAGCTCAAATGGGCAGACTGGGTGGGCCACAGGCCCTTATCTGCCGACACTGTCTATGTATCTATGTATCTATAAACCTGGCAGTGTGCCAAATAGCTTTGCCGCAACTGCTTCCAATTTTAGTAGGTTGGACTCAGTTGTGACTGTTTACCCAGTTTATGGCAGGTTGCATCAAATATTTGGCACAAGCACCGTAAAAAAGGTTCCTGGGATTGATGCAAGCTAGACCACAAAAAGCTGGTATAACTTGGCGGCAATTGCCGATGGGATGGGAAATCCCTTTAGATTGCCACAAGCCCAGTGTGCTATATCTTTGGGGTACCCAGGTCTTGCGGCAATCTGGCCCCTTTGAAAATCCAGCACTGTGAGTTCATTATTGTGATTATAAGTCCAATTGCATTAGTAAAGGGAGAAAAAATATATATATATTAATTTAAAAACATATTTGCTGCTCTGAGCTGTACCAGGCATTTCTAAGGGAATAACACCTGGTACAGCAGCCAATCAGATCACACATTTGCTTCCTAAATAATTATTTGGTTTATAATGTCAATTAATTTGGGAGATAGATTGGCCTAGTTTTTAGAGTGCAGTGCTAGGGAACTGAGACTCAGGTTTGTATCCCACAACTGCCACTTACTCACTGTGAAACCCTTACCTTACTTGTGCATAACCTCTCTCTGATCATTCTGTACACTTTTTGAATCTCCCTTTGAGCTGAAGATGGCAATATCATTCTCTTCTCTTCCACTGTGGATTGTCAAGCATTTGGGACACAGTTTGTATGAAAAGTGCAATATAAAATTGAATTCATTGCCTTTCCTTTGATTGTAAAGTACTCCGAGCCTTGGAAAGGTGCTATAGGAACGTAAAATGTACCTTGACATGCCTATGCTTTAGGCTACCTAGCTGTAAGATTTGGTAGTACATGCCATTACTGGAATCCTTCTCCCACTAACGTTTGAGGAATGGATATTGGAGATTCCCATAGCAACACACCAGAAAGGGGAAACTCGGGGGGGGGGGGATCTCTTAACATTACTATTAGTGGCCCCAAAATGTATCACAGGGAAATGGCTGCAGCTGGAACCTCCCACTCTGGGTTAGTGGATCTGAAGGGTCAAGGAAGTACTTGCGATGGAGGCTCTAACAGCTAAAGTATGGCCACGCGTTGACCAACATGAAGCAGGGTGTCGGGGATGGGAGGTATGGTTGCAGAAAGGAGAGAACAGTATTCTCTTTGTACAGGAGTAGTCTTTGCCCCCTGCAATCACTAAAGGTCAGATGTTTTGGGTAGTTCGAGACCCCAGGGGAGGAAGACTCTCTGTTAAATGAGATCAGGAAGTAAAGCATTTGGGGGGGGGAGGGAATTAATGTGAGGCCAAATGTTGGGCCTGGTTGGTTTTTGGCCCTAATTTCTAATTGTTACAATATTATATTGTGTGTATGGCAACTCCCTGATTTTTGGGAGATACTGCAATATAACGTATTCTTTACCATACAGACGTTATACATGTTTTTTGTTCTCTGATAGCAGAGTTGGGCATCAGACCCATCAGGTAGTTTGGTGGGAGGGAGACAGATTTTTTTATTCCCTGATGAGCCATGTTGGGCTTGGTATTTGTCAGGTTGTTGAGGGGAGGGGGACAGATTTCTTTTTAGTCCCTTCTGATCTGGATTTGGCCCTGAACTCACCAGGTAGTTGGGTGGAGGAGGTGAGATGCATTTTTTAAAATTCTCCAACAGATCATGTTGATCACTGGACCCGTTAGGTAGCTGGGGCAGGGGACAAGATTTTTTTTATTCCTTGATGAGCTGGGTTGGGCACTGGACCATCAGGTAGTTTGTGGGTGGGGAGCAGATTTTGTTTTATTCCCTGATGGGTCAGGTTGGCCACTGGACCATTCTGCTGCACAGCAGGCTGAGGATGGGCATGCATGGCAGTTGTAGGAGCAGTAGTGCAACAGCAGCCCCAAGCCTCCTGTGCAGTGTTTGAGCCCCTCACTGTGACCTGAGTGGAGGGATATTGGGAATGCACTGTTTTACTATCCCACCTATTCTGCCTTCCACTCACAGCATTGCTCCTGCTCCTCCCAATCTCCATTTGGCTTAATACATGGCCAGGCTGGACACGGTACCCATCAGGTAGTTGGAGGGAGGGGGACAGGTTTATTTTGTTTAATTCTCTGATGGGCTGGGTTGAGTACTAGATCCATCAGTTTTTTGGGGGAAGGGGAATATTTTTGTTATACCCTGACAGGCTGGGTTGTACACTAGACTCATCAGGTAGTTTGGGAGAGAGAAGGATATATTTGCTATTCCCTGACAGGCTGGGTTGTACACTAGACTCATCAGGTAGTTTGGGAGAGAGAAGGATATATTTGCTATTCCCTGACAGGCTGGGTTGTACACTAGACTCATCAGGTAGTTTGGGAGAGAGAGGGATATATTTGTTTTATTCCCTGACAGGCTGGGTTGTACACTAGACTCATCAGGTAGTTTGGGAGAGAGAGGGATATATTTGTTTTATTCCCTGACAGGCTGGGTTGTACACTAGACTCATCAGGTAGTTTGGGAGAGAGAGGGATATATTTGTTTTATTCCCTGACAGGCTGGGTTGTACACTAGACTCATCAGGTAGTTTGGGAGAGAGAAGGATATATTTGCTATTCCCTGACAGGCTGGGTTGTACACTAGACTCATCAGGTAGTTTGGAGAGAGAAGGATATATTTGCTATTCCTGACAGGCTGGGTTGTACACTAGACTCATCAGGTAGTTTGGGAGAAGAAGGATATATTTGCTATTCCTGACAGGCTGGGTTGTACACTAGACTCATCAGGTAGTTTGGGAGAGAGAGGGATATATTTGTTTTATTCCCTGACAGGCTGGGTTGTACACTAGACTCATCAGGTAGTTTGGGAGAGAGAGGGATATATTTGTTTTATTCCCTGACAGGCTGGGTTGTACACTAGACTCATCAGGTAGTTTGGGAGAGAGAGGGATATATTTGTTTTATTCCCTGACAGGCTGGATTGTACACTAGACTCATCAGGTAGTTTGGGAGAGAGAGGGATATATTTGTTTTATTCCCTGACAGGCTGGGTTGTACACTAGACTCATCAGGTAGTTTGGGAGAGAGAGGGATATATTTGCTATTCCCTGACAGGTTGGGTTGTATACTAGACTCATTCGGTAGTTTGGGAGAGAGGGATATATTTGTTTTATTCCTCGATGGGCTGGATTAGGTATTGGACAGTCAGGTAGTTGGAAGGGGAAGTGGACTCGATTTTATTTGTATTCCGATTGGTCTGGTTGGGCACTGCATTTGTCAGGTTGTTGGGAAAGGGGGACAGACTTCCAGAACAGGAGGCGGAGTTAGATAAGGTACTGGTGGAAGCCACTGGCAAGACGGCAGAAAAAGGGGAGGTGCTGCTTGTGGGAGACTTTAGTCTGCTGGAGGTATGTTGAGCCTCCCAGTAGCAGCTTCAGCTAGAAGCAGGGACATCCTGGACTCCCTGCAGGGGCATTTCTCAGGCAGCCAGTCAGTGAATCCACTCCCAATGGAGCAGTACTGAATCTTGTACTCACTAACAGCGACAGTGTTGCAGACATCAAGGTAGGAGGCCACCTGAGAACCAGTGATCACTGTACAGTGTGCTGTAATATAAGGATGGCTGCAGAATTGAACCACACAAGGGCAAGGGTCCTGGACTTCAGGAGGGCAGATTTTATTGTAAGCCCCTCTTTCCCGGTGTCTAGGGATATGTCTACATGGTAGTGTCCATGGGGAAGGGGCACTCACAGCCATCAAAAACATAGTAACAGAAATTGCCTCGTTTACCTGGTTCAGTTTGTTGTGTCCATGGGGTGTCCCTGTCTCATGGTCTCAGGGCACAGGCAGCTGCAGGAGGCAAATTTCGTTAAAGCATATAACAGTGCAGCATTTCATTAAAGCCAAGGTCTACACTTAGTTTAAAAGTTCCCACAAGATTTTATGTCCAACAAACTTCCATTCCATAGAGTGCTGGGGTTTCGGTGGGTACAGATAATTTCCAAGGCACAAGACCAAGATCACAGTGGCTCAAATGACCGAATAAGATCTCCACCTTACTCCATCCCTCCAGAGCCAAATAAGGCTCTTGAAATAATGGCAGCAGCATTAATCTGGGCCAAATAAAGTCTCCAAAGAACCGGCATGTTGTTGGTCCAGTGACGCTAGAGGTTGAGGTGCTGGCTGCTACACCTTGCGCCACGCCGGTGACCTGGGTTTGGAAATGAGCTCACGCTATTGGGGGTCAGCAGGGGGAGAGAGAGGATTGAGCTTCCAGAGGACTGCTGTCCTCTATTAGGGAGAGGGAGACTAGTTGTCTCATTCTCTGACTGCCCTCTGGCGGTGGCCAGAGGGCAGTACGGGTTGGAAAGACTTGGAGCAGATGTCTCTGCATTGGAGGGAAGGGGAGCCAGGTAAAATGGAGAAAAATCGAGCCTGGCAGGCTCAATGATGGTCTGCGGCTCCTGGGAGCGGTCCTGGATTCTGGATTGGGTCTCCGAGGGGAGGGAGAAGCTGGCAACCTCCTCCTGGCCCTGCTGCTGGGGGCAATCCACAGGGGAACCACTGGGGCTGCCTAGCATGGGAGCCATGGGACCAGAGAGAGTCCCTCCATCTGGAGGGTCATAGCCACCTGCCAGGGCTTGGGGTGGAAAAAATGCATACGGGAAAAAAAAAAGAACCAGCAGGTCTCTTACTCCCTCCTGCACACAGACTTGGATTTTTCTGCATCGAGCCTCTCAACCTCACTCCAGCCTGCCTAGTTGAACACCTCTCACACACCTACTTCAAGTTGAAGTGGACTTCTTCCAGGCTCAAACCTGCGGCAGTGCTTACACCTTCATGGGGGGTCCATACTACTGCATATTCTCTCTTCTCTTCAAATTGCTGGCCACTATGGGCCGGATGACAAAGTGGATACTCCAGACAGGGGCCAAGGAATGTCCAGTAAGGGGCTGCTCGAAAAGGCTTATGCCCTGGACTCGTTACAGCCTCCTAAACAGTCCCCACCCTCTCCAGCTTGGTTCTTACAGGCACCAGTTTCAGTATCTAGGTGACCGCATGGCAGGCTCTCACCATTGCCCTGCTACAGCCCAGGCTCTCACCACTGGGTCACGTTCCTTTTCTCCCTGTGGCAGGGGTGCCAAACATTGCAGCACTCTAGATGACTCGAGAAGTTCTCCAATCTGCTCTCACTTGCACACCTCACAAGGCCACTCACGTAGATACTGTGGACCAGGTCAGCCATCACCCCACCCCACCCCGGCCCCAAACCTCAAACAGGACCAACCTCTCTCCTCCACCTGACTTTGTCACCAAACCTCCCTCTTTATACCCCTGAGCACTCTGGCCCTGCCTGCCAGCAGGCGGTCCCAGAGAACTACCAGAGCTAAACTTGTGGGCACTACTAGTAAGCTCCCAGAGGGGGCTTACACTATAATTTTATTTATTTATTAGAAATTGGAATTATAACCCTTGAGCTAAGAGATCTTTTGCAAAGGATCCTCATCAGCAAAAAACAAACAGTACATGAGTAGGAGAGACATTAGCAGCTTACAGCATTGTCAGCAGTACATCTAGTAAGGACTAACCACTGCACATTAGGACAGACAGAGAAGTCTGTGCCACAGGTACTACAATCTCAGGGGGAACAGGCCCCTGGGCAGACAGGCTAAAATGCAAAACGTGCTGTTAAGTACAGGCAGTTGATACATAGGCAGCAGCTATACAGCATTGTCATTCCTAGAGGGTAAAATCTAGTAGTTACATCAACTGAAACCAGAACATTCATCAAGAGAATTGGGCTAAGAGGGTGCAGAAGAGGAGACAGCTGCAAGGTGAAGGTGGGAAGGTCCATAGGGAAATAACTGAGGGAAACGTGAGCAGTGGGAGGTGGGGGGGGTGAGAAGAAAAGTAGGGAGCATATATGGCAGTGAGACGAGGGGAAAAGGGGGAATGGTACAAGAGGTATATGGTGGGGCGTCATGGAGTGTGAGCATCGGGGGAGGGTCCAGATGGTCCTAAGTGAGTCAGGGTGTGGGCCAGAGGCAGGAGAAGGAATAGTTTCAGCTACGGATTACATGTTGCAGAAGCAGCGATCAGGAAGGGAGATGGAATTCCTCAGCTTGGATTTGAAGAGACCGAGGCTGAATGCCTAAGAGATGACTTGAAACAGTAGGCAAAGATAAAAGAGAGCATAATGAAGGCCACAAACCTCTGTGTCAAGCAACTGAGCAAAAGCAAGAGGAAAAAGAGACCACTGTGGTTCCCAAAAGAGGTGGCTGAAAATGTAAAGGCTAAAAGGGTAACATTCAGAAGGTATAAGGAGACACAGGGGGAGGAGGAGGATGGGGCTGCACAGGGGAAACAGAAAGAAGCAGGCAAAACAATAAGGAGCGCAAAGGCACAAGCTGAAGAGAGAATAGCACAGGTGTTAACGAAAGGGGACAAGACATGTTTTTAGGTATGTAAGTGAAAAAGGAAAGACCGGGGAGGAACTGTAAGGTTAAAAAGGGAAGGGAGGACTGTGCAGAGGGGGATCAGGAAAAGGCAGACATCCTGGACAAATACTTTTGTTCAGTGTTCACAGAAGATGGAGAAGGCGAAGTGCCACAGAAAAGTAACAAAAGCTTTTTTTTTGGGGGGGGGAGGTGGACACTACTAGTTCTTTTTCAGAGAAGAGAGTCCTTAAGGGACTCACTAATCTGAAAGTGGACAGAGCAGTAGGACCAGACAGGGTGCATCCAAGGGTAATGAGGGAGTTCAGGAAGGTACTGACTGCACCTCTGGCAGTTTTATTTAACAGCTCACTGGAAACAGGAGTGGTTCTTGAGGACTGGAGAAGGGCAGTCATAGTCCCACTATACAAAAGTGTTTGCAGGGAGGAGGGCGGTAATTATAGGCCAGTCAGCCTAACACTCGTGGTGGGAAAGGTAAAGGAATTACTGCTGAAGGAAAGGATTGTGGAATATCTAAAATCCAGTGGGTTACAAGAGCCAAGGCAGCATGGTTTCACAGGGAGGAGGTCATGTCAAATGAATCTGACAGATTTGTTTGACTGGGTGAACAAGGAATTAGATCAGGGTGGAGCGGTGGATGTGGCTTACCTAGATTTCAGTAAGGCTTTCAACACTGTGCCACATAGGAGACTAGTAAGCAAGCTGGATAGCTTAGGAGTGGGTCCAAGGGTGGTAGACTGGGTAAGAAATTGGTTCGGGGATAGGCAACAGAGGGTGGTTGTAAATGGAGTTCACTCCAATGAAGGGAGGCTGACCAATGGGGTGTCTCGGATCAGTGCTGGGACTGGTCCTCTTTAATATCTTTATAAGTGACAATGCATAGGAGCTGGAGAGGAAGGTCTGTCTCTTTGAAGATGACACCAAAATCTGCAATAGGATGGACATTCTGTGTGTGTGTGTGTGTGTGTGTGTGTGTGTGTGTAGAAGGGATGAGCAGAGACATGAAAAAAACTTGAAGAGTGGTCAAGGGCATGGCAGCTGGGTTTCAGTGCAAAAAAGTGCAAAATAATGCACTTAGGGCACAGAAATCCAAGGGCAGAGTACAAAATGGGTGGAGTGGTATTGATGACCTCCAAGCAGAAAAGAGACCTGAGGGTAATCATATCTAATGATCTAACGGTGCCCGGGCAGTGCGACAAGGCAGTTGGGCGGGCTAGTGGGGTGCTGGAGTACATAAGGAGGGTATCATCAGAAGAAAGAGGGAGGTAGTGTTGCCTCTGTATAGATTGCTGGTAAAACCCCACCTTCAGTACTCTGACCAGTTCTGAAGACTATATCTCCGGAAGGACATACACAGAGTGGAGGCAGTCCAGAGGAGGGCAACAAAAATGGTGCAGGGTCTGCATCAAAAGTCTATGAGGAGAGACTAACGGACCTCAATATGTATACCCTGGAAGAAAGGAGGGCGAGGGGAAGTATGATACAGACCTTTAAATACCTCACAGGGTAAATAAGGTACAGCAGGGAAGTTTTTTCAGAAGAAAGATGCTCAAGAACAAGAGGACATGCTATGAAGCTAGGGTGGTGGGGGAGGTAGATTCAGGAAAGATGTGAAGAAGTACTTCTTCACAGAAAGGGTGGTAGATTCCTGGAAAAGCCTTCCAGTGGAGGTGGTGGGGTGAAAACAGTGTGTGGCAGGGGTTCAAGAATGCATGAGATAGGCATAAGGGAATCTTAGTGGAAAAGGGGGGATGGGAAGGAGAAGGAGCTGGTGTTGAAATAGGGTCTGCAGTGATATAGTAAGCAGAGAAAATGAGCAGACTGGGTGGGCCCAATGGTCCTCATCTGCCATAAAATTCTGTGTTTCTGTTGGACAGATTTGTTTTATTCCTTGATGGGTTAGGCACTGGCTCCGTCAGGTTGTTGGGGGGGGGGGCAGGACATATTTTTTATTCTCTGACAGGTGAGGTTACATACCAGATCCATCAGGAGGAAGACAAGAGGAGAGACTGTGAGTTAAAGAAGGGCGGGGGGACTGTGCAGAGGAAGATCAAGAAAAAGCAGATATCCTGAACAGACACGTCCCTTCAGTCTTCATGGTTGAAGGAGAAGGAGATGGATCACATAAGAGCTGCGGGAACACTGGTGGGGGGGGAGGTAGACACAAGTCCATTTACAGAGGCAACAGTCCTGAAAGGACTTGCAAATCTGAACGTGACAAAGCTATGGGACCAGGCAGGGTACAACCAAGTGTGCTGAGGGTTCAGGGAAGTAGTAGGTATTGACTGCAGCTCTGACAGCCCTATTCAACAACTCACTGGAAACAGGAGTGGTTCCAGAGAATTGGAGGGGGCAGATGTAGTCCCACTTTACGAAAGTGGTAGTAGGGAGGAGGCTGGCAACTTTAGGCTGGTCAGTCTGACATCAGTAGTGGGGAAGTCAGTGGAGTCACTTTTAAAGGAAAATATTGTGGAGTATCTTATCCTGGAGGTTAAAAGACCCAAGGCCGCATGGATTCACAGGTGTGTGTTTGGGGGGGGGGGGGGTCATGTCAAACAAACCTGATGGATTTCTTTGACTGAGAAACCAGGGAAATACATCATGGTGGGGCAGTGGACGTGGCCTACTTAGATTTCAGCAAGGTCTTCAAGACTGTACCACATAGGAGGCTCATAAGGAAACTGGGCAGTTTGGGGTGGGTCCTAAAGTAGTAAATTAGGTACAAAATAGGTTGATGGATAGGTGACAGAGGCTGCTGGTAAATGGAACTCACACGTAGGAAGGGAGAGTGACCAGCCGGATACCTCAGGGCTCAGTACTGGGTCCATTCCCCTTTAATGTCTTTATAAGTGACATTGCAGAAGTGCTGGAAGGAAAGGTATGCCTCATTGCAGATAACACCATAATCTGCAATAGGGTGGACACCCCAGAGGGAATGGAAAGAATGTGCAGATGCCCGAGAAAACTCGAGCAATGGTCACAGGTATGGCAGCTGGGTTTCAATGTGAAAAAGTCCAAAGTCATGCACCTAGGGCACAGGAAAACAGAGGCAAAGTATAATATGGGGGGGGAGAGGTATTTATGGTCACCGAACAGGAAACAGACCTGAGATTAATTATATGTGATTACCTCAAGGTGGTGAAGCTGTGCAACAAGGCAGTGAATAGGGCCAGTGGGATTCTGGGTTGCATAGGGAGAGGTATCACCAGCAGAAGGATGGAGGTGAGGTTTCCATTGTATAGATCATTGGTGAGACTCCACCTGGAGTACTGTTTCCAGTTCTGGAGATCATATGTCAAGAAGGACATGGACAGGGTGGAGGCTTTCCAGAGGAGCGCAACTTAAATGGTGCAGGAGCTGCACTAGAAGCCCTATGAGGAGAGACTAAGGGATCTCAATATGTACACCATGTAAGAGAGGAGGGAGGGGGGCACATGATAGAGACCTATAAATGCCTCATGGAGTTGAATGAGGTACAGGAGGTGAGCATTTTTCAGAGGAGAAGGAGCATAAGAACAAAGGGGGCATGCAATGAAACTGGAAGGGGGAAATTTAGGAGGGATACGAGAAAGTACTTTTTCACTGAAAGAGTGGTGGACACCTGGAAGAGTCTTCCAACAGAAGTAGTGGGGACAAAAACAGTGGTGGGCTTCAGTAATACATGGAATAGTCACAAGGGAATCTTAGTTGGGAAGCCGGAGATTAGGTAGGGTCTGCAGTGACAGTATATGTAGGGCAAAATGGACTGACAGCATGGACCAATTAGTCCTTATCTGCTGACAAATTCTGTGTTTCTTTTTTTTTCCACAAAGGTTTTTATCCTCCTTAGGCAGGTCTGGGTGGCTTATCAACCCTGTCCCTGTGTTTGATGGTCATCCACTAAGTTCTATCAGATCCAGAAGCAGGTATCCCCACGGATTCCCCCTGTGGTGGGGTGGGAGAGGGAGGCTCGTCCTCTCCCCCCGGTGTGGCTTCATGACTGGAGTGGTGGAGTGGACTGTCAAGACATAGATAGGCCTCCACGCTTCCAATTTTTGTCTCTTCAGGCCCACAGATGTGCAATGAACATGATGTGGGTACTCAGCCTTTGTGGAGATGCCACCGGCGCTCTGTACATGGGTTCCCTTCCTGCTGTGAGACTCATTCTGCCACCCAGATACCTCCAGGCGGCAGTCTGTTGCGAATCACAACAATGCCCCCCTCCAAGGAAGGACAGCAGTCCTATGGATGCTCAATCCTCCCTCCCTGGCCAGCCACCAAGCGACTGCATCTATTTTCGAACCTGGGTCGCTGGCATGGCAGGAGGTGAGATGCCCAGTGCCTCAGCCCTCCAAGCCACTGGGCCTCCAGATTCTATGTTTCTAAGTAGTTTGGGAGAGAGGGACATGTTTTTTAATTCCCTGATGTGCTGGGTTGTGTGTCAGAGCAGTCAGATAGTTGGGGAAGGGGGGCAGATTTTTTTTATTACCTAATGGGTCAGGTTGGGCATTGGATTTGTCCAGTTGTTGGGGGAAGGGGACGGATTTGTTTTATTCCCTGATGTTTTGGGTTGGGCACTGGACATGACAGGTAGTTGGGGGATGGAGCAGATTTTTTATTCCCTGACTGTCTGGGCTGCTCACCTGACTGGCTAGGCTGCTCTCCAGACCCATGAGGTACTTGGGAGAGGGGGCCAGATAAGGGCTGGCCTTAGGGTATGTAGCGCCCCTAGGTGAACTTGCAAATAGCACTCCCCCCCCAACTGACAGGTCTGTTACCTGGATTTTTCAGGGGGGATTCTTTTTGTGAGTGGTAAATGTATGTTGTGCATGCAGTGTGTGAAAAGTGTTTGTAAAAAGCCCAGGGTAGGCCCCCAGTAGCTCTGTGGTTTTAGGTGCTCTGTGGTCCATTTTAAGGCTTACCTTGAAGAAAAAACAAAGTTCTGTTATCTTTCAATAGCATCTTATACATTAAAGTGGGTAGGGGGAGGGAATTACTTCACAAATAATATTTGATTATGAAAAAATTTCACAAACTCAAACACTGGAAAACCCGTACCTCAGGAACACGTTTTTTTTCCTTTAACAAAACAATTCAGTCACAAAACACTACATTCTTTAATTGTAACTCAGATTCAGCAGGCTAGTTAGTGCTCATTTCTGTTTACTGAAATGCAACTGCAACTTGTCTGCAAGAGTTTGCATTTTGTTTTGTTTTGGGCCAAGTTTGCTGCAGGTAATAAACTTTCTGACAGCAACCACACCTGGAAAAAAAACTTATGTGTTTCCTTCCCCCTTTCCATCAGGCAGGCACTGATACAGGTCCTCCCTGCTGGGTCTTGCTACATGGCACAGGTGGTTTTAATTTATTTTACATAAAGTACTACATAATCA
The DNA here is from genome assembly GCA_016271365.2 of Neoceratodus forsteri. NCBI lineage: Eukaryota > Metazoa > Chordata > Ceratodontiformes > Ceratodontidae > Neoceratodus > Neoceratodus forsteri. The sequence continues at coordinate 1,214,256,189 of CM057458.1, forward strand.
TCTTATATTGTACAGCATTTCCACCATGGGGGAACCGGGGCAAGCTACCTGGGGCTGAGGGTCCACAATCTGGGAAGTTCAGGAACAAGAAACAAAATGTCAGGAAATTGCAATTTTTACGTTAGTTGCGCTTGCGCAAACCAACGTATTGTGGCAATTCAGGATTTGAGGGGGGTCACTGCCAAGCCCACTGCAGTTCACAGAACCAGAGGCTCGGCAGTCTACCCCAGTGACCACTAGGTGTGGTCCTGATGCAACTCTCTGCTGGGTGGGCTGAACAGTCATGTACTTCAAAGAACTGAAGCCGCTCTAATCCGAGAGGGTTTTGGCCCTTTGATTTGCATGACCGTTCAGCCCACCTGAGGTGCCCAGTCCCTATGTCAGCAATCCCTCATCCCCCATAATCTCTGACATCGGGGTGCCCAATCCCCATGTCAGCAATTCCTCCCAGCACTATGTGACATTAGGGTGCCAAATCCCCATGTCGGCCATCCCTCAGCACTGTCTGACATCAGGGTGCCCAATCCCTGTGTAGGTGACCCCACCAGCAGTGTCTGACATTGGGGTACCCAGTCCCCATGTCCATGATCCCCCCATACTATGGAACATTGGGGAGTCCACCCCCAGTGTCCCCAAACATTTTTTTATCCCTGAAAAAAAGATAACAGTCCCCTTACATTTTTTAATTAAATGTGTAAAGAAGAAAACAGTCCCTCATTGTCTCCTGCATCCCCCTCTCCCATCCTGACCCTCCCTCTGCGCATCCATCTCTCTTATCCCGCCCCACCCCCTATTTACCTCTGGAGGTCAGCGGCTGGCATCTTCTGTGGACAGGGACACGTCTGCACTCTTCAAAGCTGAACAGTGAACTGAAGAATCAAGGTACTGTAAGTGCCGTATAATGGCAGTCAATGGCGTTTTGAACTTATCAATCAAGTCAATCAATCAATCACTTTATTTAACCAGGCATAAACACCATTGAGCAAGCTCATTTTCAAGGTGATCCTGGGCATTAATACAATACAGTACACTTCATAAGATTACAATTACGGTGGACAACGGTGCAAAAAAAAACCAAAACATTGTGACCGTGCCAGTCAATATGGGCCTATACATACCGGTCAGCATAATTAACACGCAAAAGTACATAATGATAAGCTTTACTGAAATGAGAAGAGACAACAATCCCATATAGTCTCCGCTAAGTAAGAGCTCATACCTAAATGATAAAAAATAAGGAGGTATTAAGGAATAGGGTAGAAATTGGGGAGAAAGAGTAGGCAGCCAAAAGGGAGGCCAGAATAGGTAAAAGGTGGAGAATAGGCAGGGCCATCTTGGATTAAGGGAACTAGGCTTGTAGGTCCTAGGTTTCTGTTGTTAGGAATCTGGGTTGGATGAGATACTTAGGCGTAGGATTTGAAAGTGGCACCCGGGGCTTAGGGGTCATCGGTGTCTGAAACAGTTGCATGATTCCTTCAGATAATCCGTTAATAGAGCTTTGAATGTTAAAATGCTTGGAAGTGGAGATAATTTTAATGAGTCTTGCATAGTGTTCCAAAGTGATGGAAGTGAGAAGTTGATTGCTGCTGAGCCAAGGGTAGTTTTCACTCTAGGAATCTGGAAGCAGATTAAGGAGAAGCGTCTCAGGCCATAGGAACCTTTAGCCCATTTGAAGATGTTCGAGATGTATGCAGGGAGGTTATTAGATAATGCTCTAAAAAAACAGAGGAGAGTATTCCTTTTTCTTCTAGTTGAGAGTGAGGTCCATCCTGAAACCTGGTATAGACGATATGTACTACGGGGTAGATTTAAGATAAATCTTAAAGCCCGGTGGTAAAGGATGCCCAGTTTGTTTAGCATCGTTGATGGGCAATGACTGTAAAGGAAGTCAGCGTAGTCCAGTATAGGTAGGAATGTAGTTTGTACTAGTCTCATTCTGGCTTCTAACGTGAGTAGGTGTTTAATGCGATAGAATAAACCTAATCGCTGTCTTAGTTCCTTTGAGGTTTCATTTAAGTGGCAGAGAAAGTTGAGCTTGTTATCCAGCCAGAACCCTAGGTATTTAAAGGTATCAACTACTTCAAGGGGTTCATCTAAGAGTGTTCGGATCTGTGTGATATGTGGACATCCGGAAGTAGACTTTGGAGAGAGAATCATTGCTTTAGTCTTTTTGGCGTTGAGGAGGAGCTTGAGTGAGAAGGTTGTATTGGGGGGTGATGTAGTCTTTCTGTAAGTACTCATGGGCCAGATCCAAGGATGAATGTGGTATAGAGTACAGTATCATCTCGAATAAAGTGAACATTTGCTGTACCCAGTCACAGTCCAGATTATTGATGTATATTGCAAAGAGGATATGGCCCAGGGTGGAGCCTTATGGGACTCCTCGTAACAAGGATTTTTGTGGGGACAGATCTCCTATGGCTTTGACTTGTTGTAACCTATTGGTTAGGTAGCTGGTGAACCATTTAATGGCAAAACTATCAAGTCCGATGTTACTCAGTGCAGTAAGCATGATGGTATGATCCACAGTATCAAAGGCCTTACTTAGATCAAGGAAGAGGGCAAATACATGCTTCTTAGAGTCCAAGGCCATTTGCCAGTCTGTAGTTACTTTGGCAAGAGCCGATACTGTACTGTGTTTGGCTCTGAAGCCGACTGAGCCGGGTTTAGCAACTTTTGTGAATCCAAATGTTCTCTAAGTTGGATGTTGACAATTTTTTCAAGTAATTTAGAGAGGACGGATAGTATAGAAATAGGCCGGTAATTGTTCAGATCACTCGGATCCCCAGTCTTGAATAATGGTAGGATGTGGGCTCTCAGCCATTTTTAGGTCTTTTTGCACCAAATTTTCAACATGGGCTTTTAAGGACCCCACTTAATGAATACTGGCACTGCTGTTTCATTACTCGGTGCCAAAAAGTGATTTTGCAGTCCCTGTGCAGAATGACCTTCCGGGACTGAGTAACAAAATGACAGTACCAGTGTTCATGACGTGGGGTCCCAAAAAGCCCATTTTGAAAATCTGCTGAAAAAATTCCTTAAAATGGCCACGTTACGAGCATGTGTTTCACAATTTCTACACAGGCTCATAAGTTTGTGAATTTTTTATATTTTCACTCCAAAATGTCAACATACAGATGTTTTCACACCACCTCATGAACAGTATAGCTGTCATTTCTCACATCCTGCCCAAAATGTGTTTGCATATCTATGGCACAGAATGGCACGATCCTTGCACAAAATCACCTTTCGGGGCAGAGTAACGAAATGGCAGTGCCACTGTTCATGAGGTGGGGTCCAAAAAAGGCCATGTTGAAAATTTGGAGCAAAAATACCAAAAAACACCTGAGTTACATGCACTCATTGACATTTTCCTATGCATGTGTGTAACTTTGCCAATTTCTTATATTTTCACTCCCAATTTTCAACATGGCCATTTTTTCACACCACCTCATGAACACTACAGCTGTCATTTCTCACATTCTGCCCAAAATGACTTTCTGTATCTGTGTCGCAGAATGGCGTTTTGCCACAGATTAAGACATTTTCACATATGGAGTTTACGAGGTAAGATCATAAGAGGACTATGTTGAACATTTGGGGTTAAAATGTGAAACAATTACAAAGTTATCATGGCAACATACAACCATCTGCTTGCTGTGCCTACATCCCGTGTTCGGAGACAGACTTGGGAGTTGGAGGGCTGGCCGAGGGTAGTAGGAATGAGTGTCCCAGGGACTGTTGTCCTTCTCTGGGGTGAGGGGGGAAGAGTGTCTGGCACATTGTGCACCTCTGGTGGAGGCTGGGGGGTACCACTGCTGCCGACGCCTCATGCAAGGGGGGCAAGGCAGATGCTGGTGTCATTGCACATCCCCACCCCAGGGATTTCCAAAAATTAGCATAAAAAAAATTCCATCCCCTTTCCTGATGCCCCTACCTCCACTGCCACTCCTACAGCAACTAATAAAAAGAGAGAGAGAGAGACTATTGTGGGCCAAAGAGAAATGTTATAGTCACAGAAATCACAAACATTTATTCTTGGCCCCAGTGTGGCTGTGTGTGCACACAGGGCAAGAACAGACAGGCAAAATAAGTCTTTGACTTGTGCTACCATCCAAAAACAAGCAACCAACATTTGGCATTGACAAATGCTTGTTTGTTTTAGCTCAGCTAACTGACTGCATCACTTCAGAATCATCACTCAGTCTGTCGCTGACCTTGTTAGACAAAACAGTCCTCCTCTTGCCAAAGTGTTGCTCTACTGGTCTGGCTGCCCCTCAGGAAACATGACTGCCACCGGTCCAGGACCACATACTGTACACTCAGTGGATCCCATGGGAGCCCTTGACTCCAACAATAGGCAGTTGTTCTTTCTTCTGGCCCAAGCCTGAGACACAAATCTCCTCCTCTGGGATGCCAATAGGGGGTGGACCGCTAGTCTCCTCCACACAGCCAAACCCAGGCTGTTCCTGCTTCCTGAGCCTGCTCTGCCCCCCCCCCCCCAAGCTGGCTGGTTGCTGCTCACTCTCTCTGCAGTCACTGGCCCATAGGCCCTGTTCAAGACTGATAGTGGATACTTTTACTTTACTCCCACCACTCCAGTCCCCGCTCTAGATGGGTCTCTCTCTCTCTACTTTTCCTCCCTACTCCCAGGCCACTCACTGCACAACCCTGCACCAATGGTGATGAGAAATCACTCCTCAACTGCAAATCCACGATGATCCAATACTGTCCAGCCACACTCCACTGTGTGCTAACCCTCGGACCTTATCCTCTTTTCAATCCTATCTGTATGTAGGGAAATAGGAAGGCTTGATGGGCCTTGCGGTCCTTATCTGGCATCAACTTTTCTGTTTCTGTTTCTCTGTTTCTGTCTGGACTCAGCAAGTCCTGCTGCTGCTGCTGGCTCTCATTCCTCCCATGTCACAGTGAACCATCTCTAGTGCTTTCAGCAGCACAGTGCCCCGTGCCTTCCTCTCTAGTAGCTCCCCTGCCCTACACACTGATCTCCAGTCCTCTTTGGGGTCTGTCTCTTTTCATTTGCAAGTTTAAAACCGAACTCTGCTCTCTCTCACCATTCACTAACACAGCAGCTCAATCCCCTACTGTCTCATGGCTGTCTGCTCACACCACCAAAACTGATTATGCCAAGTGCCAGCCACTTCCAGGCCCACACTACTCTGCACACGCACTTCAGCCACTCTGGTGCCAAACATAAAACAGACAGTGGCAGAGATCCAATAGAAATGGGAGTGGCTCTTTTATGGGTGGGTGGGTCAGGCAGGTACGCAGCAATGAATCTGACGGACAAGTCTTCATTCCCCCCACCTGCACACACACACGCACACACCACCAGATTTGTTGTTTTCAGTTAATGTTAATTTTCAATCCATCCAGGTCACTTGCAAAAAAAAAAAAAAATTAAAAAATGGAACTTTGTTTGATGGTGATGGTGTCCCCCTACTAAATGGTGCCCTAAGCGGCTGCCTAGTTCGCCTATCCTTAAGGCCAGCTATGGGCTACATTTTATGCTATTCCCTGTCAGCCAGGTTGGGCACTGGAAATTCTAGTCTACATTTCCTGTGTTACCAGTGTGGAAGTCTTGTGCCTTGTAAAACACCTTGGGATACAGTGTGTATGAAACTCAAGTTGGATATGTGTTATTTTGCAAATTGTCTCATGCTGACACCTTCTTGCTCCAGCAACTGATGCCCCCTCCCATTTGTTTTCCAACCCTGGCCAGGCTACTCAAATTGACTGGAGCTGTTTTTTCATTACACAAAGAGGCTGAGAGAGATACTTTTTACTTCCCATATGCCTCAAATGGTGCCACACCTATGCTATTCTGTGTCCCTTTGCATTGCAATAATTTACTAGTACAAAAACTCTGTTTTTATATAAATTAAATTTTTTCTCAGACAAAAATAAAGGTTAGCTTTGCATTCATAAAGTTGTGCTGATAGACATGAACTGTGCTTCTCTCTAAGCTCATTCATTGCCATTCTTGTAATCGGGGGGGGGGGGGCGCAGGCTAGACTAACCTGAGGGCTTCAATACAATATTACCTAGGTCAGCTGCATGTTCATGAGACAGCAGCCACTTGCTCAACAGGTTTTCATGGACTCTTCTCCTTGCAGCCAACAGAATGTTAGCAAAGCACTACAGAGAGCTGCAAGGAGCAATAGCAAGGCTCAGCTCACTGGCAACAATAAAAAGGCATATACTAGTTCCCCAATGCATTCCAATGGGACTCATGCAAAACACTTTCTGACTTTGATCTCAGCAGGAACTGGTGTGCTATGTAGGCCAGCTCTAAAAACAGAAACATATGAAAATAATACTTTTATAATTAATGATTCCCTTTCAAATGTACTTTGTTTTTACCAGCCATGGAAGATGAACTGCGTCTTGCACTTGAAAATCAGTCACCAAGCATTCTGAGAAAATGCATCTGCTATGTTCACAAAATCCCGTACCTTTCCGAGCCAAGAGAGGGAATGCCAGGGCTGAAACCCACAGAGGAGCCAGGACATGAGAGGTGTCTCTTGAATGACTCAAAGAGACACAGCAGGCTCTGCTGGCTTCAAGATGAGCTATTGCCCTCATTGGTGGCCTCCAGTGACTTGCTGGTCTACACCTCCACTTCATCATGCAACATGAAGCTTGGCTACAAGGAGAAGGTGCGAGAGTACACAGAGGGACTGTGCAGACAATTCTACCCAGATATGCTGAAGCTGATTGATCGTACTGCTGTGAGAGGAACAGAGTGCTTTGACAGTTTGACAGAGGAAGTCAAGCAGCATCTGGCACTGTGTGATGTATACACGGAGCTCTATATGTGTGAGTGCAAAGAGATGGGACAGATTAAAGAATATATCCTGCAAGAGGAAACTCATGCTCCCCTCATTGTCTTCGGAGGACCTTGTACCGGGAAAACCATTCTGCTGGCGACAGCTGTGAAGCAGGTAGTTACTCGGAGGCAGATCCTCTTTTTTTGCTGAAATAGGTATGCAGAAACTGGGGCAAAGCTGTCACACAAGAAATTATAAAGTCACTCAGAGAAAACAGCAAACAATACACTATGTAATTAGTGCTGTGTTCTGTAATACAGAAAAGTAAACTAGGCAAGGCAAATTTAGTTATATAGCACCCAGTCCCAAAGGTTCGGGGCCTGAACAATCCAACAAAAGTAATACAAAACTACTTGACATAAAATGCTAGGAAAAAAGAGATGGAATAGCATCCTATAAAATTCTTAAACAAAATTGAAAAAATAGCCTCTGATGCTTTCAATGCCTAAATGTTGTCAAACGCTTAAGGGCCACCCAATGATCAGAAGCCTGACTGATCAGGGCTCAGAAGATTGTTATCCAGCAGACATTTTGCCAACTGTTTAGATACGAATCTTTCCATAATTGTAAAGACGATGGGGAGTAACTAGATGGGCCTGTAGTTGTCAGCCAGATATTAAAGGGACACTGTCAACCTTTTTTTTGCATCGTATTATTTCTAAGTAAAAACCCACATTTTATGATTGCTTACCTTCTCTAAATTTCATTGATGTTGCTGTTTATTTTTTATCTGCCTCCTTGCTTAGTAGAACTGAAATGCATGGTAATGTATAGTTATACCCAGTTTTGTTTTGCGTCAAATCCTTGAGCTACTCTTATTGTATACTTCCTGAACATTAGAAACCCCCTCAAACAGTGCAGCCACTCATGCAGCAGTAGTCTCCTCAGCTCCCACTGCAGAATGAGTGAGTGACTAGACTGTGTTGGGGTGTTCCTAAGTCCAGGAAAGATGCAGTGGGACTTGGTCAAGAAATGTAAACAAACATGTTTCAGTGTGGTAACACCAGTATGGTAGGCAGACAGTTTTTCACTTTTTAAAACAAAAAAGGAATCAGAATCAAACTACCAGTTGCACTGGCAGTCTCTACAGAATGTGAACAATCATAAAATTGTTTTTTAAACTAGGGACACTTTGAGGCCTACGGGGGTTGACAGTGTCCCTTTAATCGACACCTTAAAATATTGCCGTTTTCTTAGGCTATTTTCCATTTGTCAGGAGATTAACTGATTTTTACAGACAGATTGAACAAATCTACAGTCACTGAACCTCACTGTTATGGCATGCTGATGCAGTGGTCCTTGAACAAGTACATTACAAATGTCATGCAGGCCTCCCAAAACTGAGCAGTAGTGTTTTTTTGTTTTAGTTACAATGCTTTTTACACCCCTGATCACCCAAACTGCCCCTTTCTGCCCTCTCTCTTCCAGCCCTGTCACCCCACCATCCCTGGGACTTATCAGACTTGACCATTGCAGTGCCCCACAGCTTACCCCTTCCCCCAACGTGGAGTCCCTGGGATCCCTCTCTTAACCCTGGAGGACCTTTAGTTTGGTTGCGGGTCAGTGGGCCCAGTAGGTAGCTGAGGGGACAGCAAGGAGAGACGGTGCCATTCTGCAGGCTGGCAGCTTTTCCGTGTTCATCCCTAACCTGTGACATCAATGGTGTGACCAGTGCAGTGCATCCACACACACCCACACAAACGTCATCCCTCCTGCTCCTGGCTGCAGTGCTCAGCCAATGCCCATGCTCACCTAGTCAGCGGCACCAGAGGCACATTGCCCCCCCTTCCCCCTGTAGGTGGAGAGTGTCCAAAGGACACTCAGTCCACCTTCCTCTGTCCGTCCCTCTGATGCTCTAGGACTCATTCCCGAACCCAGGTCATCGGCACCACAAGTGGTAGCTCTGCTGCTGTACCGGCAGGCCATCCGGAACTGAGCAGGGTCATGCCTGAAAATAGGCAGGTTATGTTGCCTAGCGCACTTACCCGGTTACCAAAAGTAAATAAATAAATATTTCACTCTGGCTAAAGGTGTGCTGCATCCTCATGTCTCACCCTTCTGACATGGGGATCTCAATTGCTCTTTTGTGCTATGCAGCCCGTAGCCTCCATCCACTGTGAGGAGCAGTGTGCCTTGAAACTGACATGTAAATGAAATCTGTAATCTGTAGCTGATCTGTAATAAGGCATGTCGCTTTGTTCTTGATGCAGATAACCACACCCATACTTGCACCCTGTACATCCTAATTAATTGGCTTCCACTACCCAGTAGAATAAAACTACAGACCTGTCTGCAAGCCAAGGTCTGCCCTTGAACCTTCCTTCTGGTGTACTCAACTGGGTAAGTGGTCCTATACTGTTAGGGCCACAGACTGGCTAAATGAACTGTCTGATAACCTGTCAAATCTACCCAAGTTTAATCAATTTAAGAGATCACTAAGGTCTGCATATGCTGTTCAAAGCAGTTGTAACTGCTGACTTTCAAATTCAGTTTCTTTTTTGCAGTTAGTCTGTTTTAGCTAGCACAGCCTAACCTCCACCTCCCAGTCCTGCTGTCAGCGTCCAGGTACTCACCTCACCCAGTCTTCCCCCTCCCTCCCCCCATGGCAGGGTGTCCACAGGGGGCTCACCACCACTGAAGGATCAGATCTGGATTGCTTCCTCTACTGCTTACCCCCCATGGTGGGATCCGATGGCAGGGTCCACCCGCCGTCAGTACAGATCCAGTGTGGGGAAGGGGTCCTGCAGTCTGGTGCAGAGCCTGTGGAGGGTTGAATTCATCCATGCTGCCACCAGTCAGTTGTTTTCCAATTATTCATGGAGGTACGGATGTGCAATGTTGTCCAGATGCCCCACCCTGGCTGCTGAACCCCAAGCCTCTGCTGGGGCCAGACAGGTGCTGGGACCTGCAGCCCTCCCACCCCAGTGGAGGAAAGCTGTCCTCTGGGTGCTCAATCTTCCTCTCTCCGGCCAGCCCCTCGTGAACTGAGTCCATCACTGAACATGGGTCGTCAGCATGGCAGCAGGTGAGGCAAAATGGGTGCCCTGCCCTCCGCGCCACTAGGCTAGCCAAACCCAGTTTCTATTTGCACTTGTAAAGTGATCCTTTTGCACACTGTCTGCCTTTATCTGCACCGTCTCTCATATGTAATTTTGCTGCTGCCTTCATTATTATGTGCCTGACTTGACTACATTCGTATGGAATTGCTTACAGTACTTACGTTATCCTATTTTTATGCCTGTTCAGTTCTGACATAGAACCTTTGTAAAAGAGCCCTTGTGCTCAAAGGTTCTCTGATGTATGTAATAGATAAATAAAAATAAATAATAAGGAGGGGTTAGGGATGTGCATGATGAGTAGGGTAATTTGCATTTCTTGTACAGTACCAGTATTGGAGTTCTGCCCTGCATCACTAAAGCTTTGTGCTTTGCAAACTACCCAGCTTGTTCACAATAGTGATCTCTGTTAGGCTGTTTGCAAGTGCAGTCACAGCTGTGGTTTGCTCTTGTACATGGGCTATGTTTTGTGCTGCTCTGACAGAGGGTAATGGGACACCTATTTGTGCTTGTAACCCATACTGTGCACCTCTTTTAATATACCAGCCATTGGTCTTGCACCCACATATGTGTGATCAGACACAACTTTGTGCCTAGATGTACACTGGTTTGGAATATGCTGCCCACTGTATTGTGTATTTTGATTTCCATTTGATCTCTATTGTAGTTTCATGGTCTGAAAATCCCTAGATTTTGTTTTGTGCATTTGGTGCTCACTGTTGTTGTGCAATTGCACTATTTAAGAGCTCTGTAAAGCATTTTGGGATAATGTATTCAATCAAATATAGTGTATGGTAGAACACTGGTCTTGGTAGAAATCAACACCTAGAACAACGGTGTGCGGCAGTAGCTATGTCATGTATGTTAATACGTTCCCCAGAGCCACTCGCTGCTCTATCAGAGTGGTTTCATGCACCTTCAGCTTGAGCGAGTACAGAAAAGCAAAGCTGAGCTGTTCTGGCCCAAGCTGAAGGCAAGTGAAACCACTCTTATATAGGAACGAGTGGCAATGGGGGACATAGTAATATATTATTGATCGAGAATGATCAATAATACATTTAAAAAAAAACAGTTCCCAGAACATGCCCATTTCTAGGGCATCTGTGCGTGAGACACTCTTCACAGAATAAGAGTGTCTCACGCACAGGGGAAAGAAGCACTCTGATTGGTCGGGAGTACTCCCTCAATCTATAATTATCATTGTGCTACACTAGATACATAGCTATTGCAGCACAATTTGGGACGTCTTCGTGCATGCTTGTTATGCAAACCTCCACTCTTCCTGAAATGGCCACAGTGACAAGAACTGATCCCAGAAGAGAGCGGTGTTAAGTGAGTGGGACTTTAAATCACACACTCATTTCTCTTGCATTTAGTGGACCATACACTATAAAAGCCAGTGTATGGTCCACTATCCACAACAAGCATGAATAGCCATCTCAGGGTTGCCATGGCGACTAAAACCTCTCAAGCTTCACTCTCAAGATTTACACAGTCAACGTGGCAACCTCTCAATGGCTACACATGCTTGTTGTGAATAGCAGACCATACATTATCCTCTCTCTATATAAAGTTATACTGTATTTCTTGTATTGTATTGTGAGGTAACCATATGAGTCCCAACTAACCAGAAGGTTGGATTTTAACTCTTAGTATAATTATAAGGGGGCCAGAGCATGTCTTGTGTCTGTTGGAGACTCTCCCCATACATTCTTTGGGTGACAGAACTTGAAATTGAATATAAGCGGTTCTGGCACCATAAGGATACAAGAGATGGCACAAGAGCTGTCCCAGTCTCTTTAACTATATTTCACATCATCCTACAATGTTTGATAACTTAAAATAGCAGTACAGTTAAAGTACAAAAAAAAAATAACAGTACAGTTAAAGTACAAAAAAAAATAACAGTACAGTTAAAGTACAAAAAAATAAAATAACAGTACAGTTAAAAAAATTGTTTCTAAAAATATAAGAGAAGTGGACATTCCATTTTCAAAAATGGCACATTCCAATTTTTAAATGTTGCATGTGGGGACCTTTTATGGTTATAAGTGGCCAGTAGCACATGCAGGCAAATCTTCAGTGCTGATTGGCTAAATCAGCACTGTTGATTTATAATTGTAGTAAAAGGTACCACAATTTCAAGCAAAAAAGGAGTGCTAGATTACAGTACACAAAACCATATTAGGGATGATTCTTTGAGGACATAAATGTATATCTTAGGACCTCAGCCCTATTAAATACAGTACAGTTACAGCTGTCTTCTCATGCAGGGGATTTTAAGTGAAACATTCCATATCAATAGAGGGGGCTATTTTTTAAATAAAAATGAAAATGAATACTATAACATATAGTATTTGTTGGTTTTCAGCCACTTAAGTTATCGTTTTTAGCACTGTGCATTTTGTCATCTTTGTGAATGCTTGTGTTGTCTGAAGACAAAACACTCTTTTGGTACCTACACTTGTCCCCATGAACTCCTTCAAGCTTGGGACCCTGTTCTCACTCACCACTCACAGGTAGTCTATGACTTGCTCTGCACATCAGGATGCTTCTCTCACCCAGCCAGAAAAATCTACTACCTAGGGCAGAAGGTCAGGAAAGGCCTGCTCTGCCATCCTTCCAAAGGGCCTGATTTTTCTCCCCTGTACAAAACCCCACACATCCAGAAGGAATAAGCCAGCTGAGTCAATATGCAAGCATGCAAAGCTATGCCTGTATGGGTCTGCTAGGTGTCTCCTAGCTCCACCAAGACAAGGTCAAAACTGACATATGTGCATCTGGGTCACCTGGTTGACAGTTGAGCATCAGCTTCATTCCTCCACCAAAATTCGGGGAGAAGTGCATCCTCGAGGAAACATTTCCTTTGTTTCTTTTTTATGCTTTTTATTCTTGCCCTATTTTTCCTTGCCAGCTACAAGGTTCTCCTTCCACCAGCTCATGTCCTCCTACCCACTGTAAGAGTCCTCTGATGGTCCAACCTGTCACCAGCCTCAGCTTGACATACTGTCTGGAATCTCAACTGTAACTGACATCTTTTTCCTGTGAGTAAACTACCACTTACTCAAGTTGGATGGAGGATACTTCTTTCAACAGTTGAGGTCCAGGAGGAGGAGCCACTCAGGCATGGGAGGAGTTAATAGGGTTTACTGTGGTGTGTGTGTGTGTGGGGGGGGGTGACTTCATCTGCCTGGGGCTGCAGGGGTATTTTTTCTCACTAAGCTCTTCCATAACCCTTCTCAGGGATTGGTCTTGAGGAGAGACCTGGCAGGATACCTATCAGAGCTGTCAGAAGGTGTGATGAGCTGCGTTCTCTCTTCAGAGCTCCCCTGTTGGCCCCATTGTGGGCATGTTTCACCAGTATGTCACTTACCAGATGACTGGTTGTATGCTGATGAAGGGTCACTCCAGAGGGATCACTTATTCCTTCCTGCATAACACACCCTCCTCCTGGACTACCAGAAGGAAGTTCTGCAGCAGAAGGAGGTACCCTCCCAACCCAAGGAAAGAGGCACCCAAGAAAGATGCCAGAACCCTACTTCACTAGTTGGTACCAGATGTCCCGGCCTCAGGGCATGAACCTGAATCATCTGGATAACAAGTGGTAGATGCACTAGCTGGCCAGCCTCTTGGGCACATTTCTAACCATCTGCCAGTCTGTGTGGCTGTTCCAGCCTCAGAAAATGAACCTGAGACTCCTACATGAAAAGCAGCAACACTACCACTGGGCTATCAGGCTTGTCTAGTAACTAATGTAGACATTTAATGTAAAATGTTTTGAAATTTTGTTTTTTTGGGTCCCATCTAGGCATACCTTCTGGTTCTTACCTCTCACCTACTACCCACCCTGGAACTTAGCTTACTAGAGATGGACTCCCTTCCATTAAATCACTTCTAGCTGTGCTACACAACCTTGGCTTGCCCCCAGAGATTAGTTCCCTTTCATACCTGGCAGGTGGAGGCCCTCCACCGATGAAGAATCAGAGTGAGTCAGAGTACCGCGGAATTGTGTACGTCTTCTGAATAAAGCTCCTTAGATGTGTGCTGTAGTTTTGTTTGCTCAGTATGTTTGCCACAAACAGCAGCACCTTATAATGTGTAGAATGTGGTTTTGCATTCCTGATTTTATAATAACTGAAGTTTTTTTTCCCTCCATAATCCTGTGGCACCCCATCTCTCCACCCACTACATTCACTCCCTGCAATCTTTTATCATGAGTCAGAACATCTAGCATGTGAATGATGCCTGTGCGTGACAATTGCCAACTGGGAGGGAAGGCTCATGTGATAGGCAACTGTGCCCCCCCCCCGACTGTGTGTCACCTCAAAGATGCATATTTGTCAACCTGAATAAACTTGATCTAGTCACTTCTGATGCCTCAGTTCTCTAGCTATAAAACTGTAAATGGAATACTGTATCTCAGTTAGGCTGTCCTTGATAAACAAAAATCAGCACTTTGATTTTGATGGAAGAGTGTAATTTTACTGAAAACATACACAAATTCTGAATCAGAAATGTTTTATGACATGCTAAATTTACATAACTAAATGGTGTGGTATATATTTTCTTTCAGATGCATTCTTGGTTAAAAGACATTGATCCTGTCCTAGTTATCCGCTTCATGTTCACATCAGGAGATAGAAGCTGCCTTAAAACTCTGCTGTTGGGAATTTGCAGGCAAATTGCATTCAACTACAAGAAGCCCATCAAAAGTCACTGGGATGACATTTATGAGCTACGAGAGTGTTTTGTGAGTCTGTTAAAAGAAGTATCAAAACAGCAGCCTTTGATCCTAGTTTTAGATGCCATTGACCAAATTGCAAAGGATGACAACGCAAGAACCATGTGGTGGCTTCCAGAGTGCCTTTCTCCTTTTGCAAAGGTGATTATTTCTACATCCCCTAGGAAGCATGGAATCTTAAATTATCTTATTGATCTGTACAAAGATTCCTCATATTTGCTTGAAGTCAAGCCTCAGAGAAAGCAATGCATACAAATGCTTACTAAGTGCCTTTCAGCTGTTAACAGAAAAATTACATCAGGTCAACAAATGTATGTCAATATGTCTGTGCAACAGAGCTGTTTGCCTTTACATGTCCATCTATTGTACAAAGAAGTAATGCACTGGAGGTCGCATGAGGATGTTGATGAGCAGTCTCTAGGGAACAGTGTTCATGAAAGTATCGAGAGGTTATTCCACAAGATTGAAGTTAAGTATGGAGTCACACTGGTCTCAAAAATCTTAAGCTACATAACCTTGGCAAGATCAGGACTCAGTGAAGCGGAGCTTGTGGACATTTTATCAATGGACGATAGCATTCTACTGCAGTTCTCAAACCCAAAGGATATTCCAAATGTTTTGAGAGTACCCGACTGGGTGATTGCAAGTTTACTGTTGGATTTGAAATTGTGTTTGATTAAAACAACATTTATGGGTTCCCAGTTGTTGTGCTGGACAAGCAGACATTTCCCAATTATAGTCTGGAAGCTTTATCTCACCAAGATGGAAACTGTGGAGGAAATTCACAATGCTTTGGCCAATTACTTCTGTGGATGGTGGGCTTATGGTAGACCAAAACCAATTGTTGGTGCAAAAAGTTGTACCCCAACTGAAAAACAGAAAAATAGCCAGCATCTTCCAGAATATAAGTCTATTTTCAAGATTTATGTTGACAGACAGCAACCTTCCCAACCTTGGCTTTTTAGTTCGCATTCTACAAACCAAGATTCTGTTTTTGTTAATTTCCGAAGAGTATATGAGCTTCCTTTTCATTTAAAGAAAAGCGGAAGACTAGAAGAGCTTTACAAGAATGTGATGACATCATTTGGTTATTACCATGCAATGGTAAAAGCTGGTCACTTAGATTGCCTGTTGTTTGAAACTGAAGAAGCATCTCAGCTGATCTGCGGGAAAGAATTGAGAGTTTTAAGTGACATTATAAGGAGGTCAAGTTGCTTACTACAAAATTCCCCTGACAAATTGGCAATGGTTTTTCAAGCGCACCTGCTCCCAATTGTAGATACTTGTCCAAGCTTAATGAATTTGCTCAAGGAAGTATATCAAGATGGATTTAAGAACTCTGTTATTTCCGTGCTTCATTCTCCATTAACTACAGTCCCTTGCATGCATGCCAAGTTGTCTACTGCTGAACCGTTTTCAGTTATTAGTATCATAGAAACAGATCTTGAGTCTTTAATTATTGTGGCCCTCACAGATGGTACTTTATGTACATTAAATGATAGAGGGCACATAACATTCATACATAATATCTCAAGTGGAGATACCATCTCAATGGTGAAAATCTCAAATGATGGAAAATATCTTTTGCTTTCCACTGAGAAAAAGTTATTAATATTTGACAGCACCTCATTTGTGATTCTTTATGACGTGGAAGTGGACAAATCTGTCAATATGAACATAAAGAAAATTCTGCAGCCTATTAAGGGGTTTGATCTTTGTGGTGCTGATGTGTTTATCTGGTTTAAAAACATGACCCTTGTCAGAGTTTTCAACCTAACTTCAGTTGAAGTGGTCAAACAGTTAGTCTGTCCTCATGAGGTGACCTGCTTTTCACATTCACTAGATGGAAGATATACATTCTTTGGGCAACAAGAAAATGCAGTCTCCATATTTGACAGTGACAGTTCTCTTCCTCTGACTTCTATCCATGCAGAAATCAATGAAGGTTTTATTCATTCAATTTTTTTTGAATCTGAGCACAGAATGTACACTATAGACAACACTGGTAATATCGATGTTTGGGAAATAAATAATATACTCAAACCACAACATATAGATGAATTATATAATTCTGGAGAGCAGGATAAGGTAGTTACCATAGAACATTCTTTTGAACAGCAAATACTTCTACTCTGCAAAACTGCATGTATAGAAATATGGAATACGAACGATTGCACAGTGTTGGATCGGTTCAAAGGACCTAGAAATAGCATATTTATTAATGCCATATTTTTAAGTAATTGTGAATTGATCATAGCTGCTTCTGAAAGCTTTCTGCCTCTTCTTGTATGGAAAAGAGAGAGTGGACAATGTATACTGACATTGGATCATAGCTTTGGCGAAGTCACAAAGCTCACCAAATGCATCAGCCATCACACTTTGGTAGCAGTAACATCAAAAGGGTTTCTCATGGCTTGGAACTTAGAGCTGATAGAGAGTGCATCCTACATTGGTAGAGCAGCAAAACCAATAAAATCTGTCCTTTTATCTCTACTGGGTGAGCATTTTTACACGGATAATAGCTCTAATGTAATCTATAAGTGGAGCATGTCCTCCTTCAAGATAGAAGCTTCATTTGAGCATGGTGACCTTGTGGAAAACATAGCACTCACATGGACTGGGGAGTACCTTGTGACTTCAGACGTCTCTGGAGACCTATATGTCTGGTGTACAGCAAGTGGAGAAAATGTGCATCGTATCCGAGGCAACCATGTATGCCAACTACTGATAACACCCAACAGTCATTTTGTGGTGTCACTATGTGAAAACAATCTATCAAAAGTCTGGAAACTAGCTACAGGGCACGTTGTATGCAATATTCACACACATTTAAAAAAAGCAAGTGTAACCCCAGAAAGCACCTTTGTTATTGGCCTGTATGATGGAGATCTTTTGGCTGTTAGCTTGTGGTCAGGATGCGTTAGTAAAAGGTTTTCTTGTGCTGACTGGTCAGAGGTCATCGCTTTTCAATCCTTACTGGACTACCCAGAGTATATCATCTTGATCACCTCAAACAGAGATCTTTATACCTGGAATGTAGTGGAAGAAACAATTTGCCAACAAGTTCAGTTGTCAATCAGTTTAGTTGACCAACTGAAGGATTTTCAGAGCTCTTCAGATGGAACTGTTCTTGTATCGACTTTGGATAAAACCATCAACATTTTAGATACTCTTCACCGAAGGGTTTGTGTCTTAACAGCGGAAGATACAGTATTGTTTCACATACTTACCAAAAATGGAATGTACATAATCTATGTGTGCCATGGCACACACAGTAACTGCACTTGTGATTTTCATTCAAAACCAGTTCTAAACGTAGTTCAAATTTCTGATGGTAAAAACGTGGCACAATATTTTTTGTGCAAATTCCCATCTGCTATGGAGTTTTCAGAAGAAGACCTAAGCATTTTTGTTGGATTTGAAGATGGTACAGTTGGGGTTTATGCAATAGTCAACAGTGATGAAGATAGGTTAAAAATTAAAAACAATCTCGGGCTAATGAGAAGCAAAGATGGCCACACTTGCAGAAAGCTGGAACAGTGGCTATGTAAAGAGTCACCAGACATTGTGTGGATGGATGCTGCAATTGAATTATCAGAGGACTAAAACAGTATGGACAGAAGGACATTTAGTACAGTTACACAGAAGGTATCCCCTTCTGTGTGTACTTTTGTAACTATAACATATTCAGCTACTACAATTTACTACAGAATAGTTTTTTTTTTAATTTTCAATTGCCCTTCTTCAGCTTTACAATACTTTTTACCAGAGTTGTCATGGTAACTGTATAACATACTTAAAGGATTATTTTTTGACATCTGTGTCTTGAATTGTTTTAACTTCTCATCCTCAAATTACATATTACTTTTTTGACCCTTAGGATTCGTCCGCTTCCACTGCCTTACCTCAAATTATATCATAAATTTCAGCTTGTGACATAATTATGTCTGTGGCTAGATATTGCAGTGTTGCATACCTGTGGAAGGAGACAATGAAGGAGTATGCAAAAGGTCAACTCCTGCCTTTGCTTAAATGTGCTTAAATTCATAATATGGGACTGATGTGCTTCTTTTGTTCATAAAAAGGGGCTGATGTGCTTCTCTTGTTCAATAGGAGAGCACTACATTGAATCTCTGTCCATCTATCTCACATTTTAAGACTGGTATTTCTTTTGTCTCCTCTGCTCACAGCCTGGGTGGCCTATCTGACCCGCACCTTTTCTTTTCCCACATCTCTAATAACTACAAAGTGCCTACTAGTTCCATCTTCTTTGAATTTATTGTGTTCACCACTATCACTGCTTTGACTTCCACTTAGCTGGACCCCTTATCCATGTAAGCAATAAGACACAAGAGGATGTGTACTTATAGGCCAGTAATTGTATGCCTTGGGTATGCTGTTAGGCACAAGGCACAGCCAAGTGCCTTCAAACACACCTGAGAAGCATGCTTAATGCATTCAGTCTCACATAATCATTATGTGAGGTTGAGGGTTCTTTTGTCCAAAAGGAGAGCCCTATATTAAAATCCATATCCATCTATCTTACACTTTGTCTGGTTTTACTTTTGCTCTGTTTACACCCTGGGTATCCTCCGTGACCCTGAACTCTTCTTGTCCCACATCTTTATTGACTACAAAGTGCCTACTGCCTATTAGTTCCATATTCTTTAACCCCCTGATTAATACAGCTGTGATGTAATTGTATAATGAGGGCATCTTTGGTTGTGTGCTGTGTGGCCTGTTGGCCTGCATTATGATAGGTACATGAGATGCTTAGAAACATAGAAACATGGCATTTGCCAGCAGATAAGAACCACTTTGCCCCCCTAGTCTGCTCATTTTTCTCTGCCTATAGTATCACCACAGATCCTACTTGATCTCTGGGCCATTCACCACCTCTTCCCTTTCCCTAAGACTCCTTTATGCCTATCCCATGCATTCTTGAACCCCAACACTGTTTTTGCTCACTTCTGCTGGAGGACTGTTCCAGGAATCTGCCACTTTCTACGAAGAAGTACCTCCTCACATCTCTCCTGAATCTACCCCATCTTCTTATCCTGCCCCCTCATCCTTGAGCACCTTTTTTTTCTGAAAAATATTTTCATCTTGTATCTTGTTTATCCCGTCAAGTATATAAAGGTCTCTACCATATCCCCTTCACTCTCCTCTCTTCCAGGGCATACATATTGAGGTCCTCTAGTTTTTCCAAATACGGCCTCTGATGCAGACCCTGCAGCCTTTTAGTTGCCCTCCTCTAGACCTCTTCCTCTCTGTCTATATCCTTTCTAAGATGTGGTCTCCAGAACTGGACACAGTACTTTAGGTGGAGTCTTACCAGCGATCTATATGGAGGCAACACCACCTCCCTCTTTCTGCTGGTGATACCCCTCCCTGTGCACCCCAACATCCCACTTGCCCTCCCAACTGCCTTGTCATTCTGCCTGGCCATCTGTAGGTCATCCAGTATGATCACCCCCAGGTCTCTTTCCTGCTTGGTGGTCATCAGTACCACCCCCCATTTTGTACTCTGCCCCGTGTTTCTGTTTTTTTTTGCATATTAGTTCCTATTGCTAGTGTTACTTCTCCACATTTTCAAATACTGAAATACTAATGACATAGTTTTTGGTGCTGTTATTGAATTGAACTGTTTTTTGTTTGTATAACAGTTGATATACCTCTTCACTATGCCACCATATGTGGGCACACATAGCCAATATTTTTCTTGTCATAAGATAACTTTAGGGGACTTTTATTGGGACTCTAACATGTGTCTGTGTATTCTGTTTTGACTCCAAATTTGGAACCGGTACTAGTGTTGTTTGCAATGTTTGCACACAATGTCCATGATCCATATTTTATATTACCTTTTTTTCTTCTAGTCCCGATGTGTATCTTTTGACATTGATCACCTCATCTACCTTCTGTCCTCCTTCCTCCCTCCATATTTTCCTATCCTCCTTCTAAGCCCTACCATCGTTCTGTTCTGTTCTGCCCCTAGTTGAGGTGACGATATTGGAACTTGACAGCAGTCCACAATATTTCTTGTATTACAACAGTGTCCTTTGCTGAAGTAATGTTTTTATTAGTCTGTGTGTATTTTTCTGTATATCACTGACATTTGCACATTTTTATTTATATGCATTTTGCATTCATCACTAGCACTTGCACTTTTATTGTACCATGTCTTTAAACATACACAGATTAAGCCACATGCAGACATGGAGCAGCTCTCCTTGATGACGCAGTAACATGTGAAACCAATCGGAGAGTTTGCAGTGTTTTTCTACTGTTGTTCCTGGAAGGGGCTGACACAGGATGTACCCTGGCACGGTCTGTGAGTAATAAACAAATATATTTTCTTTGCTTACAAGTACATTGCCTTACTCACTTTGGAATTGATGATGGTTAGTACTGAGCTCCTTGTGTTGCAAAGTATAATTACTGCATTCAGTCTCACATAATCATTATGTGAGACTGAAGCGCTTCTCTTGCCGAAGAGGAGGGTCCTATATTAAATCCATGTCCATCTATCTCACACTTTATGTCTGTTTTTTCTTTTGTATTCGCTGTGCACAGCCTGGGCATCCTCCCTGACCCTAAGCTCATCTTTTTCCATATCTTTAATGACTACAAAGTACCTACTAGTTCCATCTTTGAATTGTTGTTTTTACAACTGCCTTGACTTCAGGTGCATTTACACTTACCTGGCTGATGCAAACGCATCTGCGCCGCTTGCCCTCCACTTCAACTGCACCACTCTCCATGACCATTTGCAAAAAGAAGCTGTGCACCTTTATAGGGTAGCTGGGGTACTACCTGTGTTTCACTTTCTAGATGTCTGCCAGGACCAGGAGTTATAACAGCTGCAGGTGTTTGTACTGCTGAGAACCACAATAAAGTGGGTATGTGGCTCAGCTCCAGCAAATGTTTTATATTTTACCATTTATAGGCAACAAGGTTGGAATTTGCAAACTATTGTGTGGTGCAGCTCACATGGATTTTTCTGCAGTAACTGAGAAACATAATACTGCACATGGTGCTCTGAAAAATGTGTGTGTGACATGGGGGGGGTGTTAAACAGCTCTCTGTTGATGCATATAGATGGGAAACTAATAATCCATCTTTTGGGCTATTTGCTACTGGAAACAGATAAATCCTGATCATGTTTCTCAGACACTCACAAAACACAAATCCTGGGCAGGCAGTGTATGGGGGCAGTACTGCACGTCATGGTGTGGGGTTGTACTGTTGCAGGTGGAGTGGCATGTTTACACACCAGCAAGAAATGCCTGCAACAGTACATGATCCTACAAAAACAGGGACTGTCCTGTGCCACAACAGAACCATCTGTGATGCTCCCCTTGCTGTTTACATTGCCCGATCTGGACCATTGCCACTCATCTGTGCGTCTCACAGCAGTGCAGATGAACTTGTATAAAGAAGCCTTTCCATTCAGCTGAACTCCTTATTAACGTAAGCAGTAAGACACAAGCGGGTGTGTAATTATGGGCCAATAATCACATGTGTAGAGTGCGTTGTTAGGCATGAGGCACAGTCAAGTGCCTTTAAACTCACCTGAGAAGTACAATTCTAGGGACGTGGATATGTTGTTCTATCCACACTGTTTGGCATGTCCCATTCCCCTTTAAACCTTGCCGGAAGGTCTTAAAGCTGGCTCCTTCCACCCACCTGGGTGGTATAACCCTCAGCTCTGCCCCATGACGCTAGATCTTCCTTTCCACTGGAAGATTCAGGTTGCCTTCTTACCGCTCCCATGCTCTGTAGGCCCTAGCTTCTCAAAGTTCAGATTTTCTGAAGATTAAATTAATTACCGTTTGTGATCACAATTTTGCCATCTCGACCGCAATGGAAGAGAAATCTTCTCCTGGATTCCGCTGGTGCCCTTGCAGACAGAAGATGTCGCGCACAGACCCATGTGCCACGTGCGTATACTGTCTGGGTGTCGGCCATGACACCCAGGCCTGCAAGATGTGTCTCGCTTTCCACCTTAACGCTCTTGATGATCATCTCGCATGTTTAAAATTGGGCAGGCTGGAGGAACAGAATCTGCTGGTCAAATTGAAAGAGGCCCTGTGGGTGGTCTCTGCAGCTGCGGGGTCCACCGAGCAGCTTGAACAAATGCAGGCCTCCGAGGAACAGATGGCATGGGCCATGGATCGCTCCTCTCAGCCAATTTTCATTCTGCTGAATCTGGGCTCTATCTTCTCGGGCTCTTTTTGGAAGATGTGTCAATCTCTCCCCACCAAGGGTGAGGGACTTCCGGGCTCGCATGTCTCCCAGTCCCGTAAAAAGGACAAGGAACCAAGAGATTCTTCATCTCAGTGAAGACATTCTTGGGATTGAGAGTGATCTCAGACCCAGGGCTCTCTGGTCTCGATTTTGGTTGGGACTGTGACTTTGGCCGCCAGCTTCATGGCCCTGCCATCTGGTCGGGCAGTCGAGGTCTCGATCGATGATGTGGTCAAGATCACTCTCGACCTTGTCGATCTGTTGTTGCCTGACGAGGCCGACAACTCTCACACTAGGACCCCGGTTCTGTCTCTCCCCAATGAGGAGACCTAACCCACTGCCAATCCCATTGAGGAGCTGGTCCCAGATCAGGGAAAATCGCTGGTTCCCCCAGTTTCTCCCAAGTGACCCAGTCAGTCACCCCAATGATTGAGATCAAGGTCTCAGACTCCCTCGACGGATAGACTGAGGAAGGCACATAAGTGCTCCAAGAAGAGGCAATGCCGCCATTTGTCTTCATCCTCCTCAGATGAGGGGAGGCTTCAGCAGAAACTCCATCGATGCTATGAAGACCTTATGTGGCAACAGCTGATTTTGTCAGATTAGAAACCAGCCATTACTTGGCTCTTGCCTTCTAGGCCAATGCTGACTCCATTGGAACTGGCTAAAATGGTTCCCCTGGCCACGGAGCCAGGGACACCTGCCCCAGTTCAGCCAAAATCGACCTCTCCACTGATAGTGGTGGAGCCACCGCCTAACCAGCCTTTGGGAGGGGCTCCTATGAAGGAATCTTGGACTGTTCCAGGTCTTCCTTGTAGGTTGTCAGTTACCCTCACACCTGACCGCCCCAGGTGCATGGAGGGGGACCTTGGTGGCCGTCTGATTTATCCAGATACCTCAGATTCTGATGACTCCAACCTACACTCTCATCCAGTAGATGATGAGTTGGTGGGCAGTCTCTTGACAGAGGAAGGCCCTTTGTCCTTCTTAGGGATTCTTGGCTTGATCTCTGAATCCACGGCGATGCCCCTTGAGCACGTCCAGAAACGGGCTAAATACCCTCTTACGGACATCCTTAAGAGAGGGGACACTCCGATGGAAGCCTTATCAGAGGCTGAGGCCATTGTTGGTTCAGCTTTGGAGCTTTGGCAGCACCCTGTCTCCTGCTCCGCACCATCTGCCCGGATGGCCTGCAAGTACGCAGTGCCCATTGGGTCCCTCTCGGATTTCATGGAACATCCCTCTGTGGAGGGTCTGGTGACCAAATCCATGTTCAGACACACAGGCAGCTTGGCAGACATGGACAGATCTCTGGACAAGGAATCCAAAAATTTGGACCACTCTGCCAGGAAGGCCTATGCCACCTCTTCACTATGCCTCTGTCAGGCAAGCTCGGCCGTCATCATGGTGCATTTCTCCCACACTCTTCTGGGCTCTTTGGATGAGGTTCTCCCTCACTTCCCTGCAGACCTTCAGACTTCAGTCAAATAGATCTGGGACCCCGATTGGGCTGTTGCCAAACAGCAACTCCAGATGGCCCTGGACCTCGGGGACTCATACGCCAGCTCGGTGGCGGCTGCGGTTACCATGCACCACAGGGCTTGGCTCAGGCTCTCCACCTTTGTGGTGGATACCCAGCATAAGCTTACTGATGTTCCTTTCCTGGGCACCGATCTCTTCAGCCCAGGTGTGGACGGTCACCTACAACAGATCGAGATGTCCAGTGCCACCTTGGACTCGACCACATCTGCTCAGCGAGATGCTCAAGGTGCCAAGAAGCAGAAGAAAAAGCCATTTCGGCACCCTGCTCCTGCGGCCAAGCAGCCCCCCCTTTTAGGGTGGGCAGCAACAGCAGGCACAGGCTTGGCGCCCCCAGCCCAAGTCTGGGCCTCCAGCGGCCTGCAGACAGGGAGGTCAGGGTTCAGGCAGTTTCCAATCTGGATCCTCTTCCTCCAAGCCTGCTCAGTGAAGGGATAGGGGCTGCCACCCTATTCCCATCACGTCAGCTCTGGGTTCTCCCATGGGGGGTCAGCTCCACCACTTTCTTTCTGCCTGGTCCACTGTTACCATGGACAAGTGGGTCTTAGAAGTGGTCGACCAGGGTCTGCCTCTGGAATTCGAGCAGTACCCTCCCAGCCAAGCCACACCCCACAGGAAGAGATGGTGTCCGTGCAGACTCGGTCGGCTCTCTGAGATGACGTCACCCAACTCCTTGTCAAGGATGTCATGGTCACTGTCATGGACCCCCCGCTTTACCCAGGGTTAATTTCCAGGTACTTCCTGGTCTTGAAGTGGACTTGAGGCTGGCACCCCATTCTAGACCTGAACCAGTTTCTCAGGCCATGCACCTTCAGGATGGTAACTCAGTCCCAGATCATACCATCCCTGGAGCAGAACATGTTGTTCTGCTCCCTGGATCTCCAGGACACGATTTTTCATGTCCCAATCCATCCGTCTCATCAATGGTTCCTCCACTTCCAAGCAGAGGGAACCCTTTATGAGTTTCGAGCCATGCCATTTGGCTTGTCATCAGCCCCACGGGTCTTCACCAAATGTATTGCAGTGGTGGCAGCCCACCTTTGGCATTGAGGGGTCAGAGTCTATCCCTACATCGACGATTGGCTCTTGGCGGGTTCCATCCAGCAAGAGGTGGAGAGGTCCAGGGACCTGGCCCTCCAAACCTGCACCTGACCTCCTGAGGAAGACCATACTATTGGTCGAAAGCGCTGGGGGAGATAACTTGATTGTGGGCTTGCCGCATTGTAGGAGCAACACGCTTTGTTAAAATTGAAGCCTTTTCAAAATAAAACCTTGGATTGAATTGATATTGCTTCTGGTTTCAATTGCACTTGGAGTGCAGGACTATCTTTGTTTTTTGATTTTTTGGTTTTTTGATTCTGCACTCAGCTTGGCCTCCTGATCAACGAGGCTAAGTTGGAGCTCGTGCCTTCGCAGGTGATTTGCTTCATTGGGGCAGAGCTCGACTCCTGCTGAGCCAGAGCCCAGCTCCCAGTGGTCAAGGTGGAGGTTCTCTCTTCCTTTGTCCAATAATTTCTGGTTGGGCACTTGCACCCTGCTTGGGGCTTTCTGCGCCATCTAGGGTACATGGCAGCCTGCACCACCATGGTCTGATGGGCCTGGTGGCATATGCACCCCCTTCAATGGGAGCTGGCCACCCAGTGGACTCAGCGCCAAGGTCATTTCGACCAGCTGATCACTGTGACCCAAAAGATGTGGGATGCTCTCCAATGGTGGACCATCCTGGATCTGCAGGAAGGGATCCCATTTGTCTGCTCCAAGCCGATGGTCATCCTCATGACCAATGCCTCTCTCATGGGCTGGGAAGCCCACTTGGGGAACCACAGAGTCCATGGGTTCTGGACCCCTGAGGAATCCTGATACCATATCAACCTGCTGGAGCTCAGAGCAGTCAGACTGGCACTGTCAGCATTTGTTTAGCTCCTTCGGGGTCAAGTGGTTCAAGTCCAGATGGACAATACCACAACCATGTACTACCTCAACAGACAGGGCGGCATGCACTCCTGACTGCTGTGCAGGGAAGTGCTGCACATCGGGACCCTCATAAGCCAACTGGAGACAGATCTCCTAGCCATCCATGTGTCAGGAGCCTTGAATCAACTGGCAGATGCGCTCAGCCATGTGGGTGAGACATCCCACGAGTGGTTTCTCCATCCAGAGGTAGTACTCAGTCTGTTCTCTCACTGGGGAAAACCACTGGTGGACCTATTTGCCTCCCGGGAAAACACCAAGCTGAGGCTGTTTCACGCCCGCCCACCTCAGCAGGGCTCACTGCAGGGGGATGCCTTCTCAAGGCCGTGGACCCCAGGCCTCTTCTATGCCATCCCTCCATTTCCCTTGATCCACACGGTGCTTCTCAAGGTGAGGAGGGACAAGGTGCAGGTGATCCTGGTAGCCCCAGACTGGCCACGTCAGTTCTGGTATCCAGATCTCCTCAGCCTCAGCAACAGACTCCCAAGACATCTTCCAGCATGCCCGGACCTGATATCGGTCAATCAGGGGAAGGTATTCCATCTGGACCTTCAATCCCTGCACCTGACAGCCTGGTTCCTGAGTGGCTAGAATTCCAAGCTCTGGGTCTCTCTGAAGATGTACTCACAGTAGTGGAAGCATCCATGAAGGAGCTGACCAGGAGATGCTATGCCTTCAAATGGAAAAGGCTTTCCATTTGGTGCCAGGGTAAGAGCCTGGGCCCTCTGTCCTGTCCAGTGGCTAACATCCTAGACTACCTCTGGTCTGTGTCCAAAGAGGATCTTTGGTCTAGTGGTGTGACGCCGCACAACTCACTCCAATACATTTTGTACTGGAGTGAGTGGTGCAGCACCACACAGTAGATGAAATGGAGCCGCACAGCATCTGCCATGTCTGGTGACTGTGGGCTTCAGAAAGTTACAATAAAGTAAGTGAACCGGGAAAATACATTTTTCTTTCTATGCCAAAAGCTTAATTGGGGGTAGAGCTTTCAGGGGTGGGATGGGTACAATAATGACAGTTTTCCTTTTAAATGATTAACTGCAAAATATATATCTATTTAAGTGTTTTATGTTTGTATTTTGTATTTGCTGTATTTGTTTTGTCAGGAAAAAGTTCCATTGAGCAGCGTTCATTTACAAGAAGGTCCTGGTAAGGACAGGCAAATGGTACAGTGAAATCAAAACGTGACAAAACATATGTTGTTCTGGCTGCAAGTTTTAATTTAAAGACAAAAATTAAGTTTCTAGTTCTAACCCTTCCAAAGTTAGCCTTTTTAAATATAATTTCTTAGAAAGGGGCAACTTTGAAACAATTTGGGCTATAAATATCAATAAACTTATAGTATTATTCATACAATTTTAAATTATTGATAACTGAAACCTTAATTAATATAACCATTCTATGTTGCCCTGGCTCCAAACTTTCATTACAAAATGGTATTTGTTATCCCTAACAGTGCAAAGTTGCCTATTTCTAATGATATTTTCTTTGAAAAGGGTTAACGAGTGCCTAAAACTAATATTAGTTTTTTTTTTAAAGCAGACAGCTCTTACCTTTTATATCTGAGGTACATTTTCTTTTCCCTGTGGCTAATTAGAAGGTTTGTTACCTGATGTTAGTAAGTGTTATGTGTGGAACAGCACTCTGCCTGGCAACTGACATACCTAGCTCTGGTCCTCCCCCATCACATCATCAGCACTGTGATCTCACTGACTGTGACATCACAGCTGTTAAGGAAGAGCAACTGAGTAGCTGCATGGTCAGTCACAGTACTGATGATGCAGTGAGAGGAATAGAACTAGCTATGTCAGCTGCCAGGCTGAGTGCTTGTTCAACACATCCTTCATAATGCTATCACATAAAAAACAAGCATTTGTCAATGCCGAATGTTGTCTCGCTGGCATTGGCATTGGTGTTAGAGATGCATAATAGGAATGGCAGTGAAGTATTGAACTGATGCCAACCTCACCCCCACCCTGAAGAGACACATTTTCAACATAGGCCTTTTGGGACCTCCCCTCATGAACAGTGGCACTGTGATTTTGTTATCTGCCCAAAAGTTGATTTCCCACAGCGACCACACCATTCTGCACCACAGGTGCGAAAACACATTTTGGGTAGGATGTGAAAAATGACAGCTGTACTGTTCATAAGGAGGTTTGAAAAAATGCCAGTGTTGAAAATCTGGCATGATAATATTGCAAATTTGTGAAGTTACAAGGGTGCGTGGAAACTGTGCAACGCATGCTTGTAGCACAGTCATTTTATGGACTTTCATCACCAAATTTTCAACATACGCATTTTAGGACCTCTGACTCATGAACAGTGTCACTGTCATTCTGTCTCGAAAACTGATTTCGCACAGCAACCGCGCTATTCTGCGCTGGAAGTGTGAAAACATATTTCAGCCAGGATATGTAAAATGACAGCTGTGCTCTTCATAAGGAGGTGTGGAAAAATGCCAGTGTTGAAAATCTGGAGTGAAAATATTACAAATTCACGAAGTTATGAGCGTGCATGGAAACTGTGCAACGCACGCTTGTAAAACAGTCATTTTTTGGATTTTTTTCACCAAATTTGCAACATAAGCTTTCTGAGAGGCCATCTCATGAACAGTGGCACTGTCATTTTGTTAATCAGTCCCAAAAGGTGATTCCACACACAGTGACTGCCAATCACTGGGGACTGAATAACACCAGACAGTGATTTAATTCATGAGGAGGGGTCCCAATAACCCATGTTGAAAATTTGTGCAAAATTCCCAAAAATGCCCGAGATATGCACTAAAGTTGAAAAACCCTATTTATGCCACTGTACAGCTTACCGGCATTTCTTCAATTAGCAGTCAGCTTTGAAAGAGTGCAGACATGTTCCTAGTCCACCGAAGATGGTCTGCAGACTCGGAGGAGTAAGTATGGGGTGTGGGGGTGTGGGAGGCAAAGGTGCACAGAGGGTGGCGCAGGTTGGGGAAGGAGCAGGACAGACCACGAGGGACCATTTTCTTGTTTTACATGTTAAAAAAATATACATATATATATATATATATATATATATATATACTGGGACTTTTTTTTTTTACAGAGGCATTTGGCTTGCTGGTGGGCTCCAGTGTGCCACCTAAGTGTTTTGGGGGCTAGCCAACTGGGGATTGGGCACCCTGACAGCACATACTGAAGGGGGCTAGAGCCGAGATTTTGGGCACCCCTATTGGCACACAACAAATGAGCGGGTATTATGCCAACGGGGAGTGGGCTCCCCCGTCGGCACATGAAGGGTCAGAGCATGTGGACAGGGGGATTGGGCACCCCCGAAGTCGGCATAGTGGCAGGTGGTGGCAGTAGTCACTGCCGCCATGTTTATAGAATGCTTCACCAGGAAAGGCATATTGGGAGGTGCTGCTGCATGACGAGCTTGGCTGTCTTTGCAGCGGACCTTTTCTTAGATGTGCTTGCACATTAGGTATTCCTGGTGTGGTGCCTGCATGCTGGCTTATTGGGAAATGAGAGGCACACCTTCTGATGCATGCCCTGCATTCACCCAACAGTGACCACACCTCCAAATCTGCTACTAATGCAATATGTTGGCTGGTGTGCAAACGCGAGCCAACATAAAAACTAATATGAAAAAATAACATAAATGCAGAAATAAAAGTTTACAACTGACTACTTCTTAAAATTTGTAATATTTTCCAGTTTGCTATTTTTGATTCTACTAGCTCTTTAACTTTGGAACTGTTAGGTCTAGAAATGTAATCTGTTTATTAAATGAAAGCTTCAATTCAAAGAAGCATATAATAGTTATGCAGCTCCTGGAGAGGGTTCAGAGGAGAGCAACCAGAATGATCCGGGGCCTGGGGGATATGACATATGAGGAACGACTAGGGGAGCTCAGCCTGTTCTCGCTGGAGGAGAGGAGGGACCGGGGGGGGACATGATTGAGGTCTTCAAGTACCTCAGGGGAGTAAATAAGGTAAGTCGAGATAGGATCTTTCGACTGAAGGAGGGTGGAATCACCAGAGGACACAGTTGGAAGATTGAGGGTGGTAGGATTAGGGGGGAAGGAGGAGGAGGTACTTCACTGAGAGAGTGGTGGAACCATGGAATGCGCTGCCCAGGGAGCTGGCACAGGCAACTATGGTGGAGGGATTCAAGAGAGGGTGGGACAGGTATAGGCAAGGGATGAAGCAGATGCTGGTTTGCCTGGGGGGGGGGCAGGACTGGGGGATGGAGTAACAATGGAAGGAGACAGATAGAGGGCTACAGTACCCAATCAGGGTGCTGAAGCATGAGCAGACTTGATAGACCAATAGGCCTACTCTGCTGGGGTACAGTATGTTAGTATGTTATACCGAAATAGTATGTCAAATTATTATTATTTAAATATATTCTTGATATGGTTAATTGTTTATCTATTAATCTTTACCTTACCCTCTCTCCAGTCCCTGTGTCTCCCCATAATTTTTCCTTCTCACCCCACAGCTCCCTAAGCCTCACCCAACAAAGCTTTGTAAAGTATTTTGTTACTGTCTCAATGATTTGTACATAATACTATGATTTGTGCATAATTCCTTGTAAATTCAAGTGCTGTCATTCAATTTATTTGTATTTAATTACTGCAATGTACTTTTTTGTATTTATGCCTTTGTATGCTCTTGTAATTGTCTTGTGTATTACTCCGATGTACTTTTTGTATTTATGCTTTTGCATGCTCTTGTAATTGTCTTGTTTTCGCTCCCTGTTCTGTTTCTTCTTGATTCTGTCACACTGGAGACTTGTGAAAATGGGCACTTTTGCTTGCATGCCTTTCCAGTATAAAATAAAAAATGTAATAAAATGAAATATTTCTATCCCTATTGGTTCCAAAGTTAGTCATTTGTAAAGACAATTTCATTAAAAAGGGCTAATTAGCTGGCTGCATGTCACTGTGAATTAAGGGACTTCTCTGGCATGCTGGCAACCCAGGTTTGTACTGCAAGCCAGGGACAGCAGGAGCAGAGGTTGGTTGGCAGGATTTAGAGTTTCCCTTGGATGATCACTTCTTGTATAAGCGCTGTGTTGCATTGCTCTGCAGTGATTCCTGGAAACAGGCTTGGCAGTGGTGTCCTAGGCAGCATGGCCAATCATCTATTATTGGGTTCCCCCTCCCTAGGATATTGTAGCATGCATGTGCTATGGTGGAGGGTTATGACAAAAGTGAGGAAAGCCAATTGGCTCATGCCTAACTTTATGAAACAAGTTAATGACCCAGAGGGGGCTGGCCAGTTGGTGCACTGGTAGTGCTACTGCTTGCAATGCTGACAATGCAGGTTTGGAAGTGAGCCCAAGATGTGGGAGGGCCAGGGAGAGGACAATTAAGCATCTGCAGGACAGCTCTCCTACTCCGGGAGGGGAGGAGCTTGGTGCTCAACTGGCCCCTGGCAGAAGGCACGGGAGAGGCAGCTCAAGTTGAAAAGGTGGGGGAGGCGTGGCAGACAGCATGTGCACATTGGCCTCAGCACATGCCATGTCTCCATTAGCAAGACTTTTTTTTAATTCCCGGTCACTCAGGATGACCCCCAGCCTCCACACACTCTGCACCTGGTGACTCAGGCTCCTCCAGGAATCTGGGTCTGGTCTTGGCAGATCAAGGGACTCTGCACCACCCTGCCACAGAGGGCAAGCCATGGGGGATTGCAGGAGAGGTAAACCCTGGGGGAAGCAGTGGTGACGGGGCTGGGAGGACTGGCGGGAAGAAGAGCCAGCCAGGACAGGAAGTTAAAAAAAAAAACTGTGACCCAGAGGAGTCTGGAGAAATAGTTGACAGTGGCGAGTGAAATAGTAGTCAGGCAGCAGGATTCAGCTCATTGAAAGCCTGAATGAGTAGCACACTGGGTGAGGGAGAACAATGATGAAATTACACACAAGAAAAAAGCAAAACCCTTTAGGACTAGGAACTACATTTTGCTTTAAAATGAAAACTTGGAGTTATGTTGGCATGGGTTATCCAGTTGATACAGTTTCTGTGTGTCAGTATACTTCAGAACATGTCAATATACATTAATGCAATTTTTATAACATGGGTTGGAAAAAGGAGGCAACCCAATTGGTCAAAGGGCATCAGGTGACTGTGGATTAACTCTCCTATTTAATCAACAGTTACTGTGCCAGAACTACTTCACTGAGAGAATCTCTTGTGAATGTCCCTTGAGAAATATCTCTCCACAGTGATGCAGAGAAGAAAGGGAAACCACAGGTGTGTTCAGAACAAAGGAAAACAGGGAAAAAAACAGCAGTACTATAATGGAAATCAGTTTTGTCTTTTTGGCCATGTTACTATCAATGAGGTGGCTAAATGAGTTTTCAGAGGATGAACCTCCAAGAAAGAAAAGAAACACAATAAAAACTGAGATTAAAGAGAAATATGCTGAAAGTGGGGGCAGGCACTTAACACTGTGTAGCAGGGAACTCTATCTTGTAGAGCAGCAGAAAAATGAAAGAAACACTGAAAAGAGTGCAGCATGAGCTGTGAAAGCCTTTGAAGACTGGCTGATGCCCTATATATCTTATCTTATTCTGTGATTGAGGAAATAAACTTGAAGCAAGCACTTGATCAGAGGTAAGATTTTGCTTAGGGAAGCTAATTGAAAGCCTTTTAAGGGCAAGAAAGGCACAGTTCTAGGATTCAGAATATATTTTTAGGACAGGCAGCAAGTGAGGGAGATGCAGGATTTAGACAGCAGGGAAGTGATTTCATGTTACCTGAATGTGAACTTTTTCTTAGGTTTTTTTTTTTGTCTGTCTTCCCCCCCCTTATAGCTTAGTTTGTGCTGGTTTGTTGGGGAGGTGGGGGGGAGAGGGAAAGAAAGAAAGAGAGACAGACTTATGCATATGTAATTTTTTTTTGTCACATACAGATGTCAGAAATCATTTCAGGACTATATTTCTGGCATTTATATGTTCATAAACTATATAACATATGCATGAGTGCTGGGGACTACTTTTCTAGCCTGCTGGATACATTCAAATTTTCCATATTCAAAGAGCAAAAAAACACCTTTGTGTTTTTTTTTTAAACATAACCCATGTTATAAGTGCAATAATCCACTCCAGGGTATGGGGTTATAGGGATTTAATGCATGCCTCTGGTGCTGTGAGTGCATTCGGCCACAACACATCCAAGGCATGCAATAAATCCATCTAACCCCATAACTTGTTGTGGATTATTGCTTACTTAACCATAAATTGGGGCTTACAACTGTATTGATGCATATTGCCATTTACTGCTGCATGTAAACTATACTGATGGGTCTTTTCCTTATTAAGTTGATACTGTGTCTTTGCCATCTCAAACATTTCATGATCCTTTGCCATAAAATAGGAAAGGTGATGAGTATTCTCTAAATTGCTAGGTTAAAGTGTGTGGAAGATGCTAGTGGTATTCCTTCAAGGAGAACCACAGCCTTTTTTGTGTCTATTAATTTCATTGTCATATATGTTCATACAAAACACTGCACTGTTAAACCCTGTACTGTTGCGTTTGGTCTTGCTTACACTGTAGAAGTCCTGTAAAAGTTTTTGGATACACTTTGTGTAAAATACACTATACAAAATAAACTTTGTATTATCTTTTAAATGGAGCACGTCTCCTAAAGCACATGAAATTTTAAACTGTGTGATTGTGTTTGTAAATTAAACTTTTACTGGTATAAAACTTTTTTAGAATTTAAAAGTACCCTCGTAGTCTCGCGAGGTTTTGAGCACTAGCTACGCTAGGAGAGGAGTCCTGGTCTCCGTGGCAACAGCCCTGACCAAAGACTCAGCAGTTGAGCTGTAAAGCTTTCTTTCTCTGTACTTTTTTAAAAATATAAAGTTATCTGTGGGGTTATCTCCCTAAATATACCAAGTTCTATTATTTTAAACTAGTTATTTGTGTCCTTTGGAAATGAGTGATTTGCCACAGCAGGAGGCTACTTCAGGTAGCTCACTGTATAATACAAGCCCTACAGCGAAGC
This sequence comes from Neoceratodus forsteri, assembly GCA_016271365.2. Classification (NCBI taxonomy): domain Eukaryota; kingdom Metazoa; phylum Chordata; order Ceratodontiformes; family Ceratodontidae; genus Neoceratodus; species Neoceratodus forsteri. The sequence continues at coordinate 1,214,290,590 of CM057458.1, forward strand.
AGGCAAGACCTGACTTTAGGGTGAGCACAACGTCTAGCAGTAGCAACACCGTGGCATGCATGTCACGCGTGTCAAGAGTGTAAAAGAGTGTGATTTATTCCATAAATAAAACATCCAAATCTGTAAGTAAAAATTTAAATATAAGACATTACTGTAAATTATCATGGCTGACTTAATAGCATTGGAAATTGTATCAGAGGTTATCAAAAAAACGGGTGTGTCGGAAATGATCTCTAAAAATGATATAATAATAACTCTGGATGGGGAAACAGGGCTCAAATGTAATACATGCCAAATGTATGCTCTATTTATAAATCTCCCTAAATGTCCCTTGCTTATTTGCGATAAATGTATAAAAAATAGTGTCCTAAGAGAAGATATCGGCGATTTCAATAGGAGGTTGTCAGTAATTGAGCGCTGCCAAGAAAATCAAGGCCAGTTGACAGCAAATATTTGTCAATCTAATGTAGAAGAAATTGTAGGCACTAATAATTGTGATTCTGTTCAAAAATCGACTGGAAACAAGGGAACATATGAGAAGAGAAAAAGAAATGGGTCACTAAATAATAGTTTTAATAGTGAAGTGGATGAATGGACTATAGTTAAAATGGGCCACAAATCTAAATTTAGAAGGAGAGAAATAGATCATAATATTAGTCTTTCCAATAGATTTGATACATTAATTAGTTTAGACAAATCAGTCTCTGATATTGATGAAATATCTGATGAAATTAGAAGTGTAGAAAGGTATGATACAACTTCTAATTTAGATGAAAATCAACCTATTGTAAACGGGTTGCCAAAATCAAGTTCTAATTTTAATAATGTAAATCAAAGCAGATTAGAATATGCTTTGGTTAGAACAGAATCTGTTTCAGAAAATGAGGACACAACAAATGTGGCTGATAACAAAGAGAATGCAAGCAGACAATTTTTTGTATTGGGAGATTCAATTGTTAAATATGCCAATAAAATTGTATGTAGATCGGACAAGCATAATATTACATGTTCTTCTTTTAGGGGAGCTGGAATTAAGGACATAGATAAAATGTGCACTGATATTTTGTCAAATTCAGGATCAAATCCCTTTGTCATTCTGCATGTGGGCACGAATGATTTGAAGAAATTTAGTATTGATGAAATTAAGCAAGATTTTATAAATATCAGTGAAACACTGACAAAATTAAAGTGTGAAGTGTGGTTTTCCGAAATTCTCCCTGTTCCTAGGGCAAACTACTACACAACGTGTAAGATTAAAGCCATAAATGAATGGCTAAGGAAATGGTCCCTTAAAGAAGTTTACAAAACCATTCCACATTGGGAAAATTTTGAAAATAATTTGTCACTGTTTAGTTGGGATGGTTTGCATCTAAGTCATCAGGGAACTTACAAACTAGGTAGGGTGTATGAAAAAATTATCTTAGCAAATTTAAACTGATTGCAATGGGGGAAGAGGGTCCAATTATGAAGCACCCATATGATCCCAAATCAAATCATGCTTCAAATCCAAGGTATAGTGGTACAAACAAGTTGAAAATTTGGCTAATTAATGCAAGAAGCTTGAATAATAATAAATTAAGTGAACTCAAAATTCGAGTGATTCAACAGAAAGTGGATATTATATGTGTAACGGAGACCTGGTGGAATGAAAAGAATAGCTGGTCAAACAACATACAAGGATTCCAGCTTTATAATGTAAACCGTGCAAATAAAAGAGGTGGAGGAGTATGCTGCTATGTGTCTGAGAAAATATCAAGCCAGGAAATTACAGTTAATAAGCATATGGAGAATGCACCTGAAGTATTATGGTTAAGTTTAGCTTTTACATTCTACAAAAATAAATATAGGGGTGTGTTATAGACCAAATAGTAATAACTGTTTAAATAATAATCTCTTGGAAGAGATCAATAAGATATCCACTTTAGGTGACTTTGTAATTTGGGACTTTAATACATCCAGGTATTTCATAGGCTACTCTAGAAGGGAGTACGTTTTGAAAAAGCCTTACTTGATAATATAACTACACAAGGATATTACCAACTAATTGAAGCACCAACAAGGGATTAAATATATTGGATCTGGTTATTACAAACTCTAGAGCTAGGATTTATAATACTGACATCCTTCCACATTTAGGTAATAGCGATCATAATATAGTGGAATGTACTATACATGTTGAAAACTTCCAAATTAAAAATGGTGCTGTAGCCTTTGATTATAAAAAGACTGATTGGAATAAGATAAAAAATGTTTTTGCTAAACTAGTTTGGGGGGAAGCCTTTTGTAAATTAAGGGTAGACTCTATGTGGGAGGATTTAAAACATAAACTAAAATGATTATAACTAAATTGGTCCCTACAGTAGAACATATAGTAGTAAGGATATATTCCTCACTGGTTCACTAAAACATAAAAAAACAAATTAGAGGAAAAATAAAAGCTTTCAAAAATATAAAATTTGTCCTACTGATATATATCTCAATAAATACAAAAACAGCAATGTCAGCTTAAATCTATAATAAAGAAAGGTAAAATAAATTTTGAAAACAAATTAGCTGTGAACAAAATATAAAAGCTTTTTTGGATATATATAATAACAAACAACATAATAAAGAGTTTCCTTTGTTAGAGTAAAGGGGAAAAGTATAACAAACAGCAAAGAAATAGCAGATAGATTGAATGAGTATTTTGTTTTTACATACCAGGTTCCTAATGTTAAAATAAAAAATAACATAAGTGTCAGAAATCTTGATCCTGTCTATATTTGCAAAGAATCTGTCATATCTGAATTGTCCAAAATAAAGCCATCTTCTTCCTCAGGATCTGATAATATTGATTCTATTGTCTGGAAGAACCTAGCGGACATTCTAGCTGAGCCTTTGACATTAATATTCAATAAATCTATTATTACTGGCGAAATTCCCCTAGATTGGAAAAAAGCTATAATAGTACCCATTTTAAAAAAGGGAGATAAAGCATGTCTATCCAATTATAGGCCTATTAGTTTGACGCCAGTTTGTTGTAAAGTTCTAGAGAGACTGATAAAGATTAGTATTGAAAAGATATGCAAAGTTTGAATTTAGATGATTTTCTCAACATGGTTTTAAGAAAGGACTCTCATGCAACACTAACCTACTGGCCTTTTATAACTTCATTAGTGTAAATCTGGATGATGGCAAACCTATGGATGTTATTTATCTGGATCTTGGAAAGGCATTTGATACGGTACCTCATCATAAGTTAATAAATAAATTGATTAAATTTGGTTTAAATAAAACTATAATAATGTGGATTGAAATTGGCTGTTGGACAGAGTACAGAGGTGCGTATAAATGGTGTACTATCGGAGGTGGCAGGAGTAGTAGCAGTTGTGCCCAGGGCTCTGTGTTGGGACCATTGTTGTTTGGGTTATACATCAGTGATATGGATATTTGGTGTTAAACTGCTTAACAAAATTTGCTGATGATACCAAAATAGGTGGGTAGTAAAACTATTGAGATTTTGAAGAACTAACAAATAGCTTGAGATTAGTAGAAGAATGGGGTATTAAAATGATATGAAATTCAATGAACAAAAGTGCTCTGTGATTCATTTCGGTAAAATAACCATGGTTTTCTTACTATTTAAATAATAAGAAGTTAAAAAGCAGTAAGTTGGAAAAGATTTAGGTGTTTGGATTGATTCAAAATTGTCTTTTAACATTCATAGCTAAAATGATAGGTAAATGTAATGGTATTATACACTCAATAAAAGAAAGGATTCATCTCAGAAATAGGAGTGTTTACTTAAACTTTATAAAGCATATGTTCTTCCTATATTAGATTATGGCTCTCCTATATGGAACCCATATTTAAAGAAAGACATACAGAGTGGAGAAAGTCCAGAGACGGTTAACTAAATCCATAAAAGGCTTGCAAAATATGGCCTATGAGGATAGATTGGGGGTACTGAACCTGTATCCATTGGAGCTCAGGCGAATCAGAGGAGATTTATTATTTTTGTATCACATCTTGGATGATGTATCATTAATGGAGCAGTGCAGCATTGTTAGGACCCCTAAAACTTATAATTCAAGATCTCATGATAAACAAATTTTGGTAAATACTTCTAAAACGAATAGACATTTAAATTTTTTGGTTTCTAGAGTCCCCTCTATATGGAATGCTCTTCCCAAACGAGTAGTAGAAGCAGCTACCTTTAACACCTTTAAAAGTGAATTGGACGCATATTTGCTTATAAATGGTAAAAATTACATTATGAAATAAACCCACTAGGAGTGGGGAGACAATTAAATGGGCCACGGCCTACTTTGTCTAAACCTACCAAGTTACCTAGTTAAAGCGTTTAGCACAAACTAGACAAAATTTTTGAATCAACTACAGGATTACTGCAAGATGGGTCTTAATATTGCAAAACAAGTTAATGCTTAAGATAGGGTTTATTATTAAAACAAAAAAGTAAGAAAAGCTGATGTTGTGTTTTTTTTAACCCAACTCCACCCACCTCCATCCACCACCCCTATGAACACTGTTGAATTGAACTGAATGCCAAAACACAACCCAGGTTTAATACATATGTTTTAACATCATGAATAAACAACATAGTATGAAGAATACAGTCACATAAAATGAAGAACACTCATATGTATGTAGTGAGACAAGACAGCAGGATACAGGCATGGAGTCATGTATGTGACAGTGCAACTACCAGTTCTAAAGCAGCTTTACCATCACAGACATTGTCCCAAGCCTGCGCAGGTTTCATGAATGGCCTTGTGGGCAACTCACAAAGCAGTTACATAATCGCACACATTGGACCATTCCTGTAGCAAGCTTCCCAAATCACCATGGAGTATGTTCACGAAGCTGATGGATCATCACACGCATTGCCCAGGACCTGTAGGGTACTTTGTGAATGAAAGCACAGTTACATAAGAGCTCACTATAAAAACAGATCTTCCAGAGGAGCTCTTGCAACAGGTTACACCATTAGGACTGAAGTCAGCAGGCACCAGAACCCCACAGAAAATGTTTAGCTAGCAGTATATAGCAAGGACCATCCCCGACGTCCACCTATGGTATAAAAGGGGCGTTCCCCCAGCACCTCCTCAACTCTCTCGCTGGAGATCCCGGCAAGCATTGTGACTGAAAAACCAAGGTGTTCCTCTGAAACTGAGGAAAAGGAAACAGTGATGGAGAAGCAGTCACCAAGGGGGTGGAGGGAGGGAGGGGAAGCAGCACCTGCTGCAAGAGCTCTTCTTGAAGATCTACTGTTATGGTAAGTTCTTACATAACTGTACTATCTCACTTTGAGGGGGCTCTTGCAGCAGGTCACGCCATGAGGACTGAGTCCCAAGTAGTGAAAGGTCTGACTCCAGTCAGCTGGGAGGAGGTAGAGGTTACTGTAAGGCTCTCAAGAGAGCAGTGCCTGTAGGACAGCTATTCCGAAACCTGCCCTGCACCAAGATGCAATGTCCAGACTGTAATGATGGATGAAAGAGTGGAAAGGACTCCAAGTGGCAACTGCACAAATGTCAGCAATGGACACATTTCTGAAGGAGGAAAATGAAGCTGCTACACCCCTGGTAGAATGGCCTTTAACCAGTCCCGATAAAGGCTTGTTGTATGTACGGTAACAATAAATGATGCAATTAACTAACCACTGAAGCAAGCATTGTTTTGAAACAGGAGCCCCTTCTTTCCTCGGGGGGAATGAAACAAACAACTGATCATTTTTTCTGAAGGCTCGGGTATGCTCCAAATAATAACAAAGCACCCGGTGGACATCCAGAGTATGAAGTAAGGCCTCCCCTGGATTCAAATACTCTGGGTAATAGACAGGCAGGTGGATGTCTTGATTCAGAGTAAACTCGGACACCACCTTAGGAAGAAACTTAGGATTGATCCACAAGGACATCCTGTCCTTGTGGAAATCTAAATAAGGCTCTTTACCAGGGGTCAACCTCAACTTTTCTTTGCACTAGCCAGCAGGACAAGTTGATTCAAAATTGCACTAGCCCACAGATGGTTGCACTAGCCCACAACTGTAATGGTAAATTTTGATAACTTATACAGGAAAAAAATGCAAGCCAAGAAAATATTCAGATTATTGCATTTATCCTGCTCCCACATTGCTTCTGGCCCCATGAGAAAAAAGTCTGCAGTGCCATCACACACAGTGTTCCCCCCATTGTTTTGTACCATGGCCTCCTCTCTCCCTCTTTCTGCACCCCCTGAACCAGAGGATAACACAGCAGCAAATGCTCAGTCAAGTAGACCCAGCTCTGCACACACAATAGCTGGCATTATCATGCACCTCACCACACTCTCACTACCACCCACAGGACAATGAACAGAACGAGGCAGAGAGACACTTTCAGCCCCCATGCTGTGATCAACTGGAGCCTGGCACTTCTGGAAGTTTTTGTACAGCATCAAGTGAGTCAGGAGCACATCCAAGATTTTGTAGAGAGTGGGCTACACACACACACACACACACACACACACACACCTAAGGGGCTTGGGAAACAGAAAACTTTATGACATTTTTATTTTTAGAAGTATTGTTTTTAATATGCTATGCCCCAGCATTAAACTTACATCAATACTTAGAATGCAGATCTTAAATAAATTGATAGTCATGGTAGTGGCGGGTTTATCAGTTGTGGCAGCCTTAGCCCAATACACGGTTCCAACTAAAAAACAAAGTATTTTTTTGAAGGCCTGTACATTTATACAACTAAACAACAACAGAGGAGCATTAGGTACTCTACACAAAATGAGAAATCTTTTTTGCTATGATAAAACAAGAACTGTTGAGTAATAAGTCCTCAGAAATTAAAATAAAAACCAAAATAGGAAGAAATCAAATATGGATTGCTCTGATACTAAGTGGAGATGCTGAACAAAATCCAGGACCCCAGTACACAAGTAAGGTGAAACTATTGTATGATAATGCCTGCAGTCTGAAAAAAAAACAGACCTTCTCTGGACCTGGGTTACAGCAGAGTCCCCTGAAGTTGTTGCCCTGACAGAATCATGGCAGACTACAACAGTTAAAGATGAGATTGACCTGGATGGATTTAACACTTATAGATTAGATAGGAATAACAAAAGGGGCGGAGGGGTCCTGCTGTTTGCCAAGTGAGTACTAGGTTTAACTAAGGTAGTATATGAAGGGACAATAGAAAACATAGATTGTTTACTGGTGGAGCTTCCGAGATTAAATTGGGTAATAGGGAGTATCTACTCACCACCAAAAACAAGAACAGACGTGTCTGAAAAATTAGCTCAAACTATAATTGATCATACCATGGGGGAAATGCTAACAATAATAGAGGATTTTAACGCGGCTTGGGGTCATCCCAGAGGGAGAGCTTTACAAAATAGCTTTAAACAACTGGGCCTGACCCAAGTCATAACCAGTACAACAAGGAAAAGCACACAAAAAAGTGCCGATAATATACTGGACTTAATGTTTATGTCTCAAAACATCCAAGTTCACAGTGTTCGGGTAAATCAGCCAATATTAGCAGACCATAATTCTCTTAGATGTGAAGTATGTCTGGATGGAAATGATAGCGTAGACAAGAAGGATAATACCAAATGGGTCAGAAGCCTTAAAAAGTACACTATTGAAAAGTTTCAATATAAACTAAGGCAGGTAAATTGGTCTAGGCTATTTCTTATTCCATCTATAAATCTGGCCATACAAGAATTTAAGTACTTGTTTCTTGAAGTTTGCAATGAAGTAGCCCCATTCGTAAAAATCAAGCAAAAAAAAAAAAAAAAACGTACCATGGGTTACTGAAAAATTAAAAAAAGAAATCAGGGTGAAAAACAGACTGTGGAAGAAGGCAAATCAAACAATAAGACCCTACAGATTGGGAAAAAAATAAAGCTAAAAGAAACTCTTAAAACAAAAATAAAAACTGCCAAAAAACAGTTTCATACTAAAAAAAGTGAGAAAACCAGAGGGACAGGAAAATACTGGTCACTAATAAAAACCCTAGAAACACCAGCTATAAATCGAGCTCAAATACAAATGGAAGGTTTGTCAGTGGCTCAGCAGGTAGCACACCCGCCTCTGAGGCCGGGAGATCAGTAGGCTGTGGGTTCTATACCCACATCAGGCACTTGAGTTAATATTCCAATACTGACACTGCAGTGCAGCATGAGGGGGGTGCTGCACTCCTGAGGTGCCGTCTTTCGGATGAGACATTAAACTGAGGTCCCATCTGCCTGTTCTGGTGGTAGTTCAGGTGAATGTTAAAGATCCCATGGTACTTCTCGAAAAAGAGCAGGGGAATTTCCCCGGTGCCCTGGCCAAAATTTCCCCCCATTCACTAAAAATACCACCAACAGCTTAATCTGGTTCAAAGTCAGTTGCCATTCATCTGTATCCCCCTCCCTCCCCCGGGTCGTGCCTGAAAATAGGCAGAATTTGACTATTGCACTTACCTGGTCAACAAAAACTAAATAAAAAAATTAATAATGAATAAGGAAAGGTCAGTAAACATCTTAAATGATTATTTCATTAACTTACCAGTCATAATTGGTCTGGAGGAAAATGAAAAGAATATCTCTGAAGATCAAGTAAATGAGCCAACCGAACATCCTCCAGTTTAGGTTTAAAAGATTAACATACAAGGAAGTCAAAAAAGCAATAAAGAAGCTGAATAAAAATAAATCACCAGGTATTGATCAGCTGGAAACAAGGTTTTTAAAAAATGCAAATGACATCATAGCACCAGTTCTGACTAAACTCTTTAACAGGAGCATGTGCGAGGGGGTTTTGCCACTCACATGGAAAAATGCAAAAATTGTCCCAGTTTTAAAAAGGGAACAACATCTAACCCCACAAATTGCAGGCCCATAGCTCTACTACCTGTGGTCTCCAAAGTATTGGAATGACTGGGTGTACGGACAACTCTGTGATTGTTTGGAAAAGTGTGGGCAACTGTCGAGATACCAGTCTAGGTTTAGAAAAGGGCACTTCACGAGCACTGTGCTCACTGACATAATTGACATCTTGGCTTCCTCTTTAGATAAGGGGTGTCGGTGGGCGCAGTGTTCATGGATTTGTCAAAAGCCTTTGACACAGTACATCATCAAGTGCTAAGAAGAAGGCTTCAAAATGTAGGAGTGTCAGAAGAGGTTAGAAGATGTTTTCTGTCATATCTTACGGAACAAACCCAGCAGACCATAGTAGAGGAAGCTCTACTCATTAAGGCAGGGGTAAAACGAGGGGTGACCCAGGGATCAATTTTGGGCCGCCTTTTGTTTTTGGTCTACACAAATCCGGTTCAAATTGTCAAAGCTTCTGACATACGTCTATATGAAGATGATGCAGTTTTAATAGTTAAGGGCAAGGATCCTGATAAAATACAACTAGAGCTACAAGAAGATTTTAATAGAATTCAGCACTGGTTTAGGCAATCTAACTTAGTTTTGAACAGCAGTAAATCAAAAACAATGTTTGTCACTCAGACAAAAAAGGCAAAGGGGACTCTAAAAATTATATCAAAAGAAGACATGGAGCTGGAACAAGTGAGTGAATATAAGCACCTAGGCTTCTGGATTGACCAGAGACTAACATTTGAATATCACATAAATGAAAAGATAAATAAACTAAACGGTAGATTTGGGGCTCTAAGAAGAACAGGCCATTGTATAAATGAACCCATGAGGCAGTCCATAGTTAATCAAATGTTGGTACCAGTGTTGGAATATGGATTAAATATTTATTTATTTGCCAGTACTACTGTACTGAGAAGGGTGGAGACTATGTGCCAGAGGTTGGCTAGATTTGTGTTGAGGGCAGACAGGAGGACCCACCATGGTACGCTGTAGGAGAGGCTAAATTGGCTTACTTTACAAAGCATGCAAAATATTACGTGGGTCAGCATGACTAAACAACTTCTGGGTACAGCAAGACCATTATGTTTATATGAGAAATTACAAAAAGTAGAGCATACTTATGGTCTAAGAAACAATACAAAAATGAGGGAATTTAAAATAGCAACGCCCAGAAATAGGTTAGGTAAGATGTCTTTTGCCTTTGCAGTAATGAAGTTCTGGAATGAGTTAAATATCCAGGAATAAAACATAAACAAAGGTTTACAAGAACTTAGCACTGCCCTGAAACATGAATTAGCAGTTAGGTGCACTTGTTTTGACTAGGAACTGAATGTTTTATGAATAAGTAAGATTGTATATATTGTACTTGTACTGTAGTTATATTTTTATGTAACCGTATGATTTTTTTCTCTTCTTATGATCTAAGACAGGAACACCTTGTAAAATAGGATTCTTATCCTAATGGTGTTATAAAATTTATTTTTATTTATTTAAACATTTGTTGACCAGGATAGGCACACTGAGCCAAGGTTAGTTTCCAAGTGCGACCCAGGGGAAGGGGGTGTAGGAGTACATAAAATGTGGAACAACAGACCATGGTATTACAAGCGGTAGCACAACCAGAAATCAGTAGAAATCAACAACAGATTTTAGGTCTTAGAGACAAAAATACAAAAAAGACCTCAGTTAATAGAGTAAAATGACAAACTAGATAACATTTCCATGACATGTGACTAGAGACACTAGGAGAAACAGAGATACTAAAAATAAGCGTACCAGCATGGGCTGGGACCTGTAAGTGCTGAGGTGTGGGGAAGGATCACCTGAAAGAGCAGCGGGGGGGGGGGGATGACAGGAGGCATAATTGTGACCGACAACAGAGGTAAGAGGGTGCGCTTCTAATGGAGGGGGTAAGCTTGTTCCATAGGTTGGGGAGTCGATGGGAGAAGGCGACTTTGCCAGATGACGAGGATGGGCGAGGTATGGGAAAGGATCTTTCTTTTCGATGCCTCAGCGCATAAGGGGTGTTCAGGGCTGGGGAGAGACTGTCTGCCAAATAGGAGGGTAGCAAATGAAACCAGAATTTAGCTATTAGGTTGAGAGAGTGGATATGGCATTGGTGGGACAGTGGGGTAAGATCTAGGAGGGAGTATAGGTCGCAGTGATGAGTACTACGGGGTGAGTTGGTAGCAAAGCGGCAAAAATAGTTTAGGAGAGTGTCTAGCTTAGTTAGGGTGGTTACTGGGGCAGTGCTGTAGACCACATCAGCTTAATCAAAAACGGAGAGAATAATTTTTATGTTGCTTGCTTGCACATGCGCAAGAAACATGTTGCAGCAGCTTGCTGCAAAAGCAGGTTGTGGAGGTACGGCACTGTTGTGGCCAATGCCCCCACTGCCTTTTGAGGTTTGGCCCGCTTTCCCCAATGCAGTGGCACACTGCTGCTGACACTAGTTCAGCCAGTGTGCCACCACCTTGAAAGGTTTTCGACGCTGCAGTCAGGGGCCGCCTCGTCATTGCAGCATCAGCCATTCCGCTGCAATGAGGGAGTGACCTGTCATAGCAGGGCAGTACCTTGCATGCCCTGACCCAGTTTTCCAACGGGAAGCCCAGTCCCCATCGGCATAATGTCACCGCCCAAAAGTTTCTTTTGTATGCTGAGGGGCTTCCCAGTCCCCCTCGACATCATGCATGCCTCCCCTCTTTCTTTGCTGGCGGGGCACCCAATCCCCATCAGCTTCAGCCCCTTTCCAATTGAATTTGCTGATGGGGAACCCACTCCCGCCAGAATAATGTATGCCCCCAATTTGTAGTCTGCCGAGGGGTGCCCAATCTGCCAGCTCTTGCCTCCCACTACTTATGTGCCGATGAGGGTGCCCAGTCCCCCGTCGGCTACAGTTTCCCACCCAAAAAAACACTCAGGTGGCACACTGGGAGCCCACCCCAGCGTGCCAAATGTCCCTGAAAAGAAAAACAGTTCCGCAATGTTGTTTTTTGTTTGTTTAACCTTGTAAACAAGAAAATGGTCCCTCGTTGAGTCCGTGGCCCCTCCCCAACCCGCATCCACCCTCTGCGCACCCTGCCTCCCCACACCCCCCTCACCCCATGCGTACCTCCAGAGCCTAGCACGATGATCTTCGGAGGACCAGGAACACGTCTGCACTCTTCAAAGTCGACCGGGGACTGAAGAAATGCCAGTGAGCTGTATAATGGCATGAATAGGGTTTTTTCAACTTTGGTGCATATCTTAGGCATTTTTGGGAACTTTTGGACCAAATTTTCAACATGGGGTTATTGGGGCCCCTCCTCATGAATTCAGCCACTGTCATGGCGTTATTCATCCCAAAAGGTGATTTCACAGTCACAGCTCGGAATCACCTTTCAGGACCAAGTAACGAAAAAATTTTGTGATGAAAGTCCATAAAATTACTGTGTTATGAGCGTGCATTGCACAGTTCCCACGCACCCTTGTAACTTCGCAAATTTGTAATATTTTCATGCTAGATTTTCACCACTGGCATTTTTTCACACCTCCTTATCAACAGTACAGCTGTCATTTTTCACATCCTGGCCGAAATGTGTTTTCGCACTTCCGGCGCAGAATAGCGCAGTCGCTTTGGGAAATCAGTGTTTGGACAGATTAAGATAGAGTGAGAGAGGGGGAGTGAGCAAGCTCAACTGAGCTCTGTCAGGACTGCTGCGGATTTCTTTGTGGCCAGAAAAAGGCACCAATGCAGGCAGGAGCCCAGTACAAAAGGGCAGCCTGCAGCGCTGGGAGAAACAGAACGAGAGAGTGAGGGAGGGGGAGTGAGCGAGCTCAACGGAGCTCTGTCAGGACTTCTGCAGATTTCTTTGTGGGCAACAAAAAGGTGTCAATGCAGGCAGGGGCCCAGTACAAAAGGGTAGCATGCAGCGGCGGGAGAAACAGAATGAGCGAGTGAGAGAGGGGAGTGAGCGCCAACAGAGCTCTGTTGGGACAGCTTAACATCTTTGTGGGCAGAAATAGGTGCCAAATGCAGGCAGGAGCCTAGTACAAAAGGCAGCCTGCAGTGCCAGGAGAAACAGAGTGAGCGAGTGAGAGAGGAGGAGTGATGAGCTCAACAGAGCTGTGTTGGGACTGCTGCAGATTTCTTTGTGGGCAGAAAAGGTGCCAACGAGGCAGGAGTCCAGTACAAAAGGGCAGCCTGCAGCTCTGGGACAAACAGAATGAGTGAGTGACAGAGGAAAGGGGTAAGGACGGGGGGGATACTTGTCCTGGGGGATTCTGTACTGAAAGGGGTGAGATGGGGCAGAAAGGGGGAAGGTACAATCGTATTTGGGTTGAAGCTGTCCCCAGATTGACTGCAGGAGGGGCAGAGCAGGCACTGATGAAGCATGCAGTGAGGGGGAGGAAGAAACCTCATTTACTGTGCATGTGGGTACAAACAACTTGGCAGGGGACACTGTGGAAGTAGTGAGGGGGAGGTTCGAGTAGTTGGGCAGGCAGTGTGGGGAAAGGGAAGTCGGTGGCATTCTTGGAGGTAATGCCAGTACCATGTGCAAGCTTGGGGAGGAAGGGTAGGCCTGAAGAGTTCAACGAATGGCTGAGGGATTGGTTACACACCAAACATTATGGGTTAATGACTAACTGGGTTGGGTCTGAGGGGAATAGTGACTTGTACATGGGAACAGAGTACACTGGAGCGGGGAGGGGAGTATTAAAGGCAAACAAAGAAAAAAGGCTTCACTGCTCGAACGCGTAACAGGTGTTGCTGCAGTACAAATCAAGGCGGCAAACCTCCAAAATGACAGATCCACCCATGTGGTTGAGGCACTAGGGGTTGTTGTACTGAACTCCTGTGTTCTTGTAATCTTGTGTGCATTCTGAGAATTTAGTAAAAATACTTTAAATCAGCTTGCAACAGTGCACTGTGGTTCCTTGCGCAGTACTAAACTTTGGATCTGGAGTATTTAAGGCAGCATTACTGCTGGCCTACTGGTGCTGAGGGTTGAGGCACTGGACCCCATACCTCGTGCCATGCTGGCGACCTGGGTTCGGATGTGATCCCGGGCCGCCAGGGGTCGGCAGGGGAGGGATAGGATTGAGCATCCGGAGGACTGCTCTCCTATCCCGGCGCGGGATCCAGGGACCCACCGCTCTGTAGCAGCCCCTGGTGATGACTGGGGGCACTACTACAGTGGTGTAGTAAAGGGGCAGAGTGTGTCAGATGTTGGCACACTGTGCCAAACGTCATTGCATGCCCGTACTCTGTAAAGGGGAGAAAAGTGGAAAATGGTCTACGGTCAGGCAGCATGAGCTTCCGACCCTCACTGCCCAGCCCGAATGGCACCTCCTCAACCAGATCCTGCTCCAGTGGGTCGAGTTGGAAAGCACCTCACCACCCCGCCTTGGGGTGTAATCCGTGGAGGTGAGCAGGTTGGCCTGATGTCAGGGGCAGGGCTAAGGGGGTCGGTCGGGATGACCAAGCCGACCATAGCCCAGGGAGAAAATATGTACAAAAAAAAAAGGCAGGATTAGAGGGGTATATCTCTACTAAGGTGGATTTAAACTAGTTGGGCAGTGGCCAAAAGACTGAGGTTGGTAGAAAGGTCTGGACAGGGGAGCCTAATGAGCTCACTGCCCTAGATATAGGTAAAGGCAGAGGTGTAGTAACCCTGGAAGGGGGCTGGCAGAGTGGTCTGAGTAATTCAGAAGGCACCACCACCCGGTAAGAATAGTGAAGAGAAAGGGTGCGGACTACTGGGAGGAGAGACACAGGCCAAGGAGGAGAAGAGTGAGGAGAAGGAGGGGTACAGGTGGAAGGTGGTCTGACTAAATGAATAGGGAACTGGTTACTGGGGAGGGTGCAGAAGGTGGTGGTGATGGGGTAGCCCTCGGCACCCAGAGCAGTGACAAGAGGGGTGCTGCAGTGCTCAGTGCTTGGCCTGGTACTATTTTGGGTCTTTATCTCCAATATAGCACATGGAGTGGGGAACAGGATTAGTCTGTTTGTACATTATATCAAATCAAAAGTAAATAGTTATAGTAGCAGAGCCCACCCCCACACATACATACACACTCCCTGAAAAGCTGCTTAAAAGCCTGCAATTCATTCAAATCAATTCCATTTTCTTACTTAGTTGGGGTTCAGTACCAACAAATGTAAAATCATGTACCTAGGGCATAGGAACCCCGATGCTGAGTATAGGATGGGGGGTACTGTTACTCACTAGACATGAAAGGGTCCTTGAGGTTATTATATTAGAGGACCTCAAGATGGCAGTACAGTGTGACAAGGCTATTAGCAGGGCAAATTGGATTCTGGGGTGCATAAGGAGTGGCATCTCTAGTAGGAAGAGGAGGGATGTTGTGCTGCCATTGTATCACTCCCTGGTATACCCCCAGCTGGAGTACTGTGTCCAGTTTTAGAGTCCACACTTCAGAAAGTACATAAGGTGGAGGTTTTCCAGAGGAGGGCAACTAAAATGGTTCAGAATTTTCACAGGAATCCCTACAAGGAAAGGCTGAAGAGTCTCAACATGTACACTCTGGAAGAGAAGAGGGCGAGAGGTGACATGATCAAGACCTACAAGGTACCTCACAGGGGTAAAGAGGGTACAGTTGGGGAGTTTCCTTCAAATGAGGATGAGCACCCAAACCAAGGGACATACAATGAAGCTGGGGGGGGGGGCATTCAGGATAGATGTGAAGAAATATTTCTTTACTGAAAGGGTGGTAGATGCCTTGAACAGACTGCCCTGAGAAGTGGTGGAAGCTAAAATGGTAAGGGGCATGAAGCATGCATAGGATAAACACAGGGGTATATTAGAATAAAGGGAAGGAGGGGATCAACAGAGATCAATGGGGCTATGAAAGTGGAGTAGGTTCAAGTTAATTGCAGGAAAAATCCATTAAGCAAACTCATTCACAAGGAGGTCCTGATGGACGCAGGCAGAATAAGACATGCAGTAACATATATAGGCAAGAGTTACAAGTATGTAGAGAACACTTGGGTAGACTGGGTGGGCTGAGCTGTCCTTTTCTGCTGACAAATTCTATGTTTCTATGGCATCATGTGTTCAATCAGGTGCAGTGTTTATTTAAAGTTGGTCCTACCATACATCCAGATGTAAGGTACAGTAAATTACCGAATTAGATGCAGCCCACTTACAGTACAATAAACAGAACCCCAGTGCTTTGAGAAGCCTTTACTCTTCATAAGGCTGCTTAAAGAGCTGGGGTTCTATTTGCAGTGTCCACACCAGTATGCTGATCTTAAAATTGATGCTGCTTCTGAATGAGTACTTGATTCTTGCTCACTCCATTTCTTCTCCACTTTGAAAGCTGCTTGTCCTAAGTTAGTTTTGGTCTGGCAACACCTCACCTGTGTTGAAAGATGACCAATAAGCAGCACTGAAAGACATCAGACTTCACAGGCTGTGAAGACAGCTGCTCACCCAACAGCTTGGCAAGTAGAAGGCTGCAGCTGTGGCCACTGATGACTGTTGGGGTGTGGGGATGAGGATCCAAAGGGGAAAGACATAAGGAGATAAAATCATAATAAAAATTGTGAGACCTTCACCAGCTTTCCAAAACGCTTACCAGTAAAAGAACACTCTATGAAGTTTTTCAAATGGCAACACAATCTGGTGAGCCTTCTGTCTGCCGTCTGACACCAGGCATCAGCCAGCATAAAATTGCCTAAAGAAGGCAGCGTGGTCATGTGGTTACTGAAATACTGGTGATTACAGATTTATAAGAACAAAAGAATATCACACAGTTGCTGGCTCATGTGTCTATAGCAGCTGTCTCCTGCTTCTCAGTTGTTATACTTATACCCTTGATGTACTTGAATGTTTCTATCATATCCCGTCTTTCCCTCCTCTGTTCCAGTGAGTACATATTGAGGTCCCTTAATTTCTCCTCCTAAGTCTTGTGTTGCAAGCCCTGCACCATCTCATTCACCCTTCTCTGGACCATCTCCAGCCTGTTAATATCCTTACGAAGGTGCGACCTCCAGAACTGCACACAGTACTCCGAGTGAAGCTTGATCATGGTTTTATATAATGGAATCACTACCTCCCTCCTTATGCTGGTGATACCCCTACATATGCACCCCAGCATGTCACTGGCCCTCCCAGCTGCCTTACACTTTGACATTTTCAGGTAATCTGAAATAAGAACCCCCAGGTCCCTTTCCTTCTTTGTGACTGTCAGCAACTCCCCTCCCCCATCCTGTAGCTTTCCCCAGGGTTTCTGTGTCCCACGTGCATAATCTTGCACTTTTTTGAATTAAACTTCAGTTGCCAGTCCTCAGACCATTTTTCAAGCTTCCCCAGGTCCCTCCTCATTTTCTCCACCCCCTCTGGGGTATCCACTGTGTTACAGATCTTGGTGTCATCTGCAAACAGGCAGACCTTTCCCTTCAGCCCTTCTGCAATGTCACCAATGATGACATTGAACAGGACTGGCCCCAGGAGCAATCCCTGTGGCACCCCACTGGTCACCCCCTCTCCCCAGACTGCACCCCATTTACCACCACTCTCTGCCTCCTGTTAGCCAGTTTCTAACCCACTTTACCACCCTTTCCCCCATGCCCAGCCTACTCAGCTAGTTTATCAGCCTCCTATGTGGGACGGTGTCAAAGGCTTTCCTTAAATCAAGGTAAGCGTTGTCCACTGCCCCACACTGATTTACTTCCTTTGTCACCCAGTCAAGGAGATCAACCAGATTTGTCTGACATGACCTCCCCACTGTGAATCCATGTTGCCTATGGTCCTCGGCTCTGATGGCTTCTAGATGCCCCACTATCCTTTCTTTAAGCAATGTCTCCATGATCTTCCCCACTACTGAGATGAGGCTGACCGGCCTATAGTTCTCTGCCTCCTCCTTACTGCTGGATTTGTATAAAGGGACCACATGTGCCCTCCTCCAATTCTCTGGTACCACCCCTGTGTTGAATGACTCCGTGAACATGGCTGCCAGAGGTACTGCTGTCTACCTTCACAGTTCTTTTAATATCCTTGGGTGTATGCCATCTGGTCCCATCGCTTTGTCCAACTTCAATTTAGCCACCTCCTGCAGGATTCTTCTGCCTGTGAATGAAGTATTGTCCACCTCTTCACGCCTTTGCAGCTGCTGTACTGCTGTAACCCTTGCCCTTCCCCCTCTTCTGTGAATACTGAACAGAAAGACACAGCGGATGTCTTGAGGGGGCACATGACAGTTCTTAGGCATAGTACTTTCACTTCCAAATACCTAAACAGCACATATAAGCAAGCAACATTCGGCATTGACAAATGCTTGTTGTTAAGAGTTCGCCTCTGGTGGGAGGCTGGAGGGAGAAGTTTGGGGCATAGTTTAGAGATGGTTGCATCTATGTGAGGTGAGAATGATAAGAAAGGGTCAAGCCAGACAACCAGGTACTTGTACTTACTGACCTGGAGTAGCGGGGTACCATCAAGGGAGATGATGGGGGAAGGGAGGGGATGAGATGTCATTTTAAGTCCTGTATAAAAATAAAGTTTTTTACTACTACTACTACTAACACAGACCCTCCAACATTTCACAGATCAAAATAGGTACACTTCTGTGTTTACAGTGAGCAGGGGGTGGGTGGGGGGTGGTTGCCAGTGGTTCCTTCATTTAGTGTGGGCCCATTCAACGTTTACTGGATGTCAATGAAACGTTACAGTTAGGAATCACCAGCAGTGCAAGTGCGTTTATCTGTTCACCTTGATGGACCTCTACATCTTTTTCATTTTCAACTAAGTTTATAAAGTATTTTGTAAACTCACTGTAAAAGAATGTCAATTCAAAACATAACAAAACAGGCACAAGACTGCGTCATTTGACATAAATATTAATTCTGATACTTTTTAAGTTGTTCACAAGAACTGTTTACAGTAACTGTTGATGTCTGTTCTTTAATTAGTTGATATAGCAACAAAATATCCATTTTAAACAGTAACAGAGGGAATATAAAATGGTTTCAGGCTACAAATTTGCCAATGAAGTAATGAGTGACCAAGGGCCATGGCCACACTGTAATTAAATTTCCAGGAACAGACTGAATGCTTAATGACAGTTTAATTATGTGCTTCTTTCCTTGCCATCAAACTCTTATATGTTGCATACTTAACCTTTTGGATCAGATCACTGGATGGTGACCACTTTGCGCATGGTATGTTCTTGAACATAGTAATTTTGGAGGCCATCACTGCACAGAGGTTGTTTCTGATGCCTGTATGCTCAGCATATGCTCCTGTTGCTGCATGTCCTTCTGCTGATTTTCCTAATGAGTTTCGAACCTCTGTTGTGTTTTTCCAGACCATGCTAAATATACTTTCACAGAAAGCATTGCTTTGTGGGAGCAGTAGAGCATATTTAGCGAAGTGTGTCGACAGTCTAAACCGTGGTTGCTCCGTAGCTGGTTCTTTCAGCTGTGACACCTGGTGCCAGAATTTATCAATCCTATCCTCTTCAGGAAAGAAGGTAGGTAGGTCAGTGGAGGCCGGGTACAACATGAACTCCGTGAACAGTTCATTAGTTCTGTTCTGTGAAATTACATCAGGGAAATTCTCCAGCAGAGTTTCTATCATGGAGCAGTTGGATGTCCATTGATTTTGTGGGTCAAACCCAACAACACCCTTAAGTACAGGGTCAATGAGGGGGAATTTCTGTTTCATGTACACCAGAGCATTCTGATAAAATCCCCTCACCTTAGCACGGAACTTGCCAACTTCACTGGATCCCTCAAATCCTGTCTCCTACTCATTTGGGATGCAGAAACCCCAAAAAATAAATCTGCATTAGTTTTTACAAATCTTCAGTGACATCCATGGCAAGGAGGTCATCCTTATTCTCTATGATCACAGAAGGTTTCATCATGCATCCTAGCAGCTCCTGATATTGCTTCATCATAGCTGGTTGCAGTCTGTGGATCATGGGATCTTCATGCTGAAGCAGCACTTTGAATGTATCAAATCTAGGAATGATGGCATGTAAAAAGAGCACATATAATTTGTAGATGGGTTCCTTGAAATTGTTTCCCAATCTTATCTCCCTGGCTCCAGAATCACCTCCTCCCCTTGTCTTCTGGCGTTTTGATGGACCAGGTTCATCATCATCATCATCATCATCATAGTGGGTTAAAAAATAGCAGTGGAGCCCACCCCAGATCTCAAGGACTCTCTCCAGTGTATGTGACATATTTAGCCATCGAGTTGGTACATGCTTCAGTACTTTTCTAATGGTTTCATTACAGAAAGAAATGTCTTCTCTCGGCAATGCCTTCTGTTTTGCACTCTTGTCAAAATGATAGAATATATCCACTAGAAAGTCTTGGGGATCAAATGACAGAGCTTTAGCTCCCTGTTTTGCAGCAAGGTGTGCAAGATGACAAGCATAGCCTGCTCTATAAATTTGTCCTCCACCACATTTTTCTTGGAGCAGTTTGAGAACTCCTCTATGCCTGCCAATCATAACTGACACATTGTCAGAGACAAAAGCTGCACAGTTGCTGAAACTAAGTCCTGAAGTGGTAAGACATTTTTCCTTAGCTTCTGCAATGTTTTTGGCATCAGCATACTTGACTGAGGGCATGTCTGGGAATCAAGTCCTAATTAACCCTTCTGAGTCTTCACAGTTAATCAATACGGGAAGTATTTATCATCATCAGAACTTCCATCAGTAGTCAGGGAATACCATTTCGTGTCTTCTCCAGAGTCTGGTAACAGTTGTTTTCTGACTTCATCAATACTATCTTTTCCAATGCAATGAATAAGATGACTTGCCTTTGTGTGACCACATGCACGTTGTCTGGATATATTACTATCTGGAAACATCCTGGCAACCAGTTTGTTGAAGCTATCATTCACAGCAAATGGAAGGTTATGCTGCAATACAAATCCTTGAAAAAGAACTTTAGCTTTTGTTGCGTCATCATTCACTGGGTTATGCGGATTGGCCCAGTTATTCATCAGACCTCTTGATGAGCTTAAACTCTTTTTTTAATTCAGCATTTGACCGGTGCTTGGCTGTCTTTAGATGGACCTTCACATCGTGAATACCACCATGGGAAATGGAGAAATCACCAGCAGAGTGTTCACAAAATGCATGCCTGTTCCCTTTACGGGAGGGTTTTATGAAGTCCCTGCCTTCTGCTGAGTATGAAACATTAAAAGTATTATCATGGTGTGGTTGTTTAGACTGTGACATGTCGATTTGGAACAGGATATAAAATGCTAGGTTTATTTTTTCTATCCTGGACTGTACTGCCTTTGCTCGCTTCTTGTAACCTTTTTTGTCTGTCCTGCTCCCGTCTGACTCTGGCTGCTTGTCCTCACTATTCTTTAACCTCTCTGCTTCCTAAGTTCCCCTGATGCTTAATCTTTGACTTTCTTGCCTCTTTGTAATTTCTACTCTATATCTGCTGCTTCTTCTTCTTCTCCTCCTTTCCTCTCCTGTTACCAATACTCTACTCTGTCTGAAGCTTGTCTTTAATTACTCTCTCAATTATGTCACCTCTTCACTTTCTTCCCCCTGCAATATGACAAGCTGCAATTCAGTAACTTGCTTACTACAGTATAAAAAATCATAACAGTTACTATTCCCACCCCACAACCAACAACAGTACTTTTTACGCAGGGGCTACTCTTTTACATTTGACTTGCACTGATGCAGCACTTCACTGATAAAGACTGGATACAGCATATAAAGGCTTATGTAAAATGGTAGACAGCATTGCAACAGTGCCACAAAGGAAACTTTACTAACTACTGAGGTGGTTGTAAGGATGCTAGTAAGGTGTTTGTAAGGATGGGGCTACAACTATTTGAATGCCATGAAGGGTTCAGGACAGGTCAAACTGTACAAGCATGGGATACTAGGCACAGGGGATGAAAGGTGAGGGGGGTAGCAGCCAGAGATCAGTTAGGGGTCAACAGTGACAGTAAATGGAGTGACAAACTAGAGATACTAGGTGGGTCAAGTGGTCCTTAACTGCTGACAAATTCTATGTTTCTATGTTATTATTGCAGGGCACCCACCTTTCAGCACACCACCCACACTGAGACAAATTGCCATACTTCACAGTTTAATGAACTTTTTCTTCTCAGTAAGGTACACAGACGGTACATAGATTAAAGCATTACATATAGCCAGAGGTTTTTTTTTGGGGGGGGGGGCAGCATGTGATGGCTTAAAGTAATCTGTGTCCTGGAGCCATATGCCCAAAATTATTTAACTGCAGATGTCTTCGCATGATCTGCCTGGAAATTAGTACAGCCCTTTTTAACATAGCAGAAGGCATGACCCCTTAATTAAACAGTACAAGTGAGGGCCATGTGTGCAACTGGCGAAAACTTTTCTTTTACACAACAAGGTATGTATCTGTCCAGCAGGATATGGCACCAGATGTTAGGTTGTCACGATCTATTACAGCCACAGAACATTTAATATGTTACAAAAGCTGTACAAAACTGAGAACAACCAAAATACAAAAAAATCCAATTCTTATTATGTCCAGCCTAATAATCTGTTCCTCCCCAGAGGGTTCATGAGCTATTAGGTCTGACATGATTTTGGTGCTTTATTTTTTGTATAGCACTTAGACTCCTGAGAGCATCTTCTCTTTATTCAGTCTTTAGGTCCTTCTCTAACAAATATTGGCAGTTTCACATTTTCCAGATCTGCTGCCTCCCACAGTGTGAGTGAGACTGTTTAGACTCTGTGCCTCAAAGTACGGTGGCTTTAATTTAAGTTTTCTGACATCTTTGGTCTTTCACAGATCTGCCACATTGCCCAGTTGACTCTCTGGGGAAGGCACAGCAGAGGAATGGTGCTACAGTATGTGGAAAGAGAAGCTGACACCTTCAGAATTCTTGTTACTTTTACTATAGTAGATCAGATTCTAATGACTAGATAACAACCTCTCCTGGAACTCACCTGATGGTCCCCAGGCCTCACCCACCCACCCAAGTGTCAACTACCATACCCGTCCGTCCCAGCCAGCAGAGGTGCCAGAGCATCACCACCTCCCCGACAGCATCAGATAAACATTTGTCACAGACATGTCACAGTACACCCCATAGGACCCCTCAACTGCTGCAAAAAGCTGGATCTGGCATCGTCAGGAGATGTCTGGGCTGCCTGCAGCAAAGGATCGATCTGGCATCATGAGGGGGAGAGAAGACTATAAGTGCTTGTGCCTGGAGTGTGGTCAAAAATTAAAGCATCTATCTCCCACTCCGACTTACCACTGGCTGCACTCTGGGGCACTGAGCTGCTGAGTGCTCTGAAATTTCTCTGGAACTGGCAGCTCTGAAGGCACTGCAGTGCAGCACTGAGAGGTTTCTCGGGCCACCCAAGTCTTACTGTCATCCCTGGGCCTGACCAGACATCTCTGTAGGTCTGTGCTAAACCCACAGTTGCAGCCATTCTGAAGCATTTCCTCAATTCTACCACAAAACAGCCAACAATCAGCTAGGATATGGGTCACAGGAATATAATTAAAATAGCCAAAATAACATCAGGAATAAAATACCAGTAGGAATAGGGAGGTCATAGTACCCTTGTACACCCATTTGGTTAGACCACACTTGGAGTACGGAGTCCAGTTCTGGAGGCCGTACCTCAGGAAGGATGTGGGGAGGATAGAGAGGGTTCAGAGGAGAGCGACAAAAATGGTAAAAGGGTTAAGCCACCTATCCTATGAAGAAAGGTTGAGAGATTTGAACATGTACTCCCTGAAGCGGGGGACATGATCGAGACCTTCAAGTACCTTAAGGGTATAAACAAGGTGCCAGGGGGGAGCATCTTCAAGATGAAAGGAAGTCAGAGGACGAGGGGGCATGGCCTACAGGTGGAGAGAGGACAGTTCAGGGGTAACATCAGAAAATACTATTACTCAGAGAGAGTCGTAGAAAAGTGGAACAGACTCCCAGAAGCAGTCGTTGGAGAGGAAACAGTGGAGGGATTCAAAAGGGCATGGGACAACCACATGGGAGTGTTAAAGGGGGGAGGCACAGGTCCAAGCAGATAGCTGGGCAAATGGGCAGACTTGGTGGGCCTAGTTTGGTCCTTTTCTGCCGTCACACCTCTATGAATCTATGAAATATACCAATGATTGTATGAAATGCACACATGCATTCTGCAAGGAACACATAATAATGCGATTTTGACAGGTTACAGCACACACACACGCTACCCAATACATTTGCAGAAACATGTTACAGAAGATCAAAGTAACCAACATTTAGTAACCTGCACATTTTTTTATTCCCAATGTCTAAAGCAGGTTGCAGGAGTTTAATATCATGCTATATTAAAAAGCCTCATTCATAGCTTTTTAAATTAATTCCTTTACCCAGCTGTTTTTTTTTTCCACATCATTTTACTATCTAGGGTGTGCAGATTTGAAAGGGTTTAGGGGTAAAGTCTGAGTTTCAGAGAGTTTTTATTGATTTTTATTAAAATCTAAGCAGTGCTGCAGATTGACACTAGTAAAAACTGGCACAGCCTACTCGCCACGTATTATGCAGCTCTTTGAAACCTTTTACTTATGGCAACGCTAAGAAATAATGTTCCACGTGTGCTTGAAAATAAGTAGTTTGTTTCCAGGTTTAAAGCTAAGCATTTTGCATTGGACAAATGTAGCGGGGAGAAAAGGTTTGCCTTACCCTTGCAGGATCTGTCTTGGTGAGCTTGGCTTGCTACCGTGTGGGAAAGACTGGCAGGGAGAGATTTTCTTCCATCCGCCCAACTTCAGCACCTGGTCCAAAATCTACTAGTGGGAATCTTGCATTTGCACTACAGCTCTGTGTACAGTGACAATCCTGTTATCTTAGCAGCGGGAGTGCTGTTTGCAGGGAGCGCCTGGGTTTAATGTCATACTAAGGCAAACCGACCATGCAGAAAAGGATGGGGCTAATTTTATGCTGCCTGCTGCCTGGCCCTGCTGCCGCCGCCCACTCAGAGCCACCCTGTTGCATGCATTTTTTAGCTTAGTTTTCTTTTTACCTCACTGAGGTAAAAAGAAAAGCTAAAGCACTCCACTGCAGCTGGGCGGCTCTGGGTGGGCAGCTAACAGGGCCAGGCAGGCAGGCCCAGGGACGTCCGAGGGTGGACGAATACTAGGAACCCATTAGTAGTCTTGGAGCTGCGGTACAACTTCAAGAAGTTAAGTAAAAAAATACCTGTGGTGGAGTCAATGTGCTCAGTTTGCTGCCTGTGGTCCAGACAAGATAGATTCAAGTCAGGGTAGCCAGTGCTGGGAATACACACTCCTCCTGCTCAGCTGCTCCAGCGATGTCTGCCTGCTATCAGTGGCAGTGGCCGTAATGTTGACCCGACTGTTTTTTTTAATCCACCTCGCATGCACCAGCATGAGGAGATTCCACCATCTGATGATCGGACAATCCAATAAGCGGTCCGCCGTGTCCCGCGACTGTCACTGGCACACGAAGCACTGACTGACTAAGTCTGACACTAGGTCTCACCAAATCTGGAATGGGGAAACTAAAGCCTAGGGCATTGGCAAGCAAGGAAGGCTGCACAGAGAAGAAAGCACACTCAGTGCGCTCTGAGGGTCAGCAAGCATTGTTGAGGAGCCCTCTGCCAGCGGCACCACAGTAGCGCAGCACAGTGGTGTGCTCAGTGGTTACCATGGGCACCAGGATGCTCCCAACCTCAGACTGTGCTGACTGAGGACTCTGGGCTCGCCAAAAAGTAAAGATTTAGATTTTGGGGGAAAAAAATTAAATTGAAAACATGGCAAGGTAGCAAATTTGGTACACGGTACGATCCAGGCTGGATCCGGTACCAGATGACAAATTACGGTATTGTACCAGCAAAAATGGTACACTTGGAGGGTCTGCAAACAGTAACAAATTTTTTTTAAACATTCTCCTTTCAACAGGCCAGGGTAAACTGTACATAGGCATGATACTATACTACCCCTGTTTCTATAGAGGATGATCTATGCACCCCAGGAATGCTTATTTTAACCTTTCAAATTACGTCGTTTATTCAGGTGTTTTGTACCATACATGCTTCAGAGCTTTGTTTTTAGGATGAAATGACATGCTGAGTAGATAAAAGTGGGACTATATGGATGGCGTTGACTGGTATGGTCCAGCTAGACTGGGCTGCACCTGCCCTCTGAAGGTGTGGCCATGGCTCTGGAACCAGTCACTCCACCGCTCGCCTCCTGGCTGAATCTCGGATCTGCTCAGCCGGATCCAAGATGCTGACCGGGCAGCACCTGCCCTCTGAATGCGCAGCCACGGCTCCGGAACCAGCTGCTGAACTGCTCACCTCCGGGTCAAATCTCAGAACCACTCAGCTGGATACAAGACCCTGACTGAGCTGCACCTGCCCTCGGAAGGCGTGGCCACGGCTCCAGAACCAGCCGCTCCACCGCTCGCCTCCTGGCAGATTCTCGGATCCACTCAGCTGAGTAAGAAGTCCTCCAATATCCGGGGAAGCTGTGAGTGCCACCATTGGCTCAGCATGCTCCATGCTGAACCCGGACTGGACCCTGCCTTTTCCACTGAGCCCTTATTGGCTGCACCTCCTGGTACAACTCTGACTTATCTCAGGGCCGTTGTACTAATTGACTTTGCTGGAAAGCGGCCAAATTTTTTCTCTCAGCCCGCTCCTCAAGCTGTTACTGCCACTGCCTTTTAGGTGGCCTGTTTCAAACTGTAATCTGTTATTTTTGCTAAAATGCCGATTCCAGAAAAAAATGTGATGTGTTAAAAGCCAATGCCGAAAAGAAAAATATCTGCTGCATAACTGCTTAGATTGTCTCCTGTGTTTCTCCCTATATCTGACCCTCTTGATCCTTTGGAGCCTGAATCACCCCCCTCTCTTGCACAGTCCTCTTTTCTTTCTCCCCCCCCCCATTGTGTTTTCGCTAACTTGATTTTCAACTGCCTCCTCTACCTTTCCCTCCCTCCAAGGCAACAGGTCAAGTTTCCTCCTAAGCACTGGTTGCAGCCCCCGCCCCGTCTCTTACTTGTCTGCTCCACGCCCCCTGATTTAACCACCACGTCACTGTCCCTGTGTCCCAGCTTCTTTTCCTTAATAACCTCTCCCTTCTCCTCCCTCCTCTAGATCCAAGCCACTGACTGGGCTGCACCTGTTCTCCGAAGGTGCGGCCACGGCTCTGGAACCAGCCGCTCCGCTGCTCACCTCCTGGCTAAACCTCAGATCAACTCAACCAGGTAAGAAATCCTCTACTGTCCGGGGAAGCTGTAAGTGCTGCCATTGGCACAGCACGCTGTGTGCTGAACCCAGATTGGACCCTGCCTTTTCCACTGAGCCCTTATTGGCTGCACGTCCTGCTGCAACTCTGACTTGTCTCAGGGCCATTGCGCCCATTGACTTTGGTGGAAAGCAGCCACATTTCTTTTCTCAGCCAGCTCCTCAAGCTGTTGCTGCTGCTGCATTTTAGGTGGCCTGTTTCAAACTGTAATCTGTTATTTTTGCTAAAATGCTGATTCCGGAAAAAAATGTGATGTGTTAAAAGCCGATGCTGAAAAAAAGAAAAATATCTACTGTGTAACTGCTTAGATTGCCTCCTGTGTTTCTCCCTATCTCTGACCCTCTCGGACCTTTGGGGCCTGAACCACCCCCCTCTCTTGCTCAGTGCTCTTTTCTTTCTCTCTCCCCAATTGTGTTTATGCCAGCTTGATTTTCAACTGCCTCACTCTACCTCCCCCCCCAAGGCGCCAGATCAAGTTTCCTCCTAAGCACTTGTCGCTGGTTGCAGCCCCCGGCAACCCCATCTCTCGCTTGCCTGATCCACGCCCCCCGATTTAACCACTACATTACTGTCACTGTGTCCCAGCTTCTTCTCCTTAATAACCTCTCCCTTCTCCTCCCTCCCTCCTCTAGATCCAAGCCCCTGACAGGGCTGCACCTGCCCTCCGAAGGCACGGCCACGGCTCCGGAACCAGCCGCTCCGCCGCTCGCCTCCTGGCCGAATCTCGGATCCACTCAGCCAGGTAAGAAGTCCTCCACTGTCCAGGGAAGCCATGAGTGCCACCATTGGCTCCGTGCTGAACCCTGCTTGGACCCTGCCTTTTCCATTGAGCCCTTATTGGCTGCACCTCCTGTTGCAACTCTGACTTGTCTCAGGGCCGTTGCGCCCATTGACTTTGGTGGAAAGTGGCCGAATTTATTCCTCTCGGCCCACCGCTCAAGCTGTTACTGCCACTGCCATTTAGGTGGCCTATTTCTAACTGTAATCTGTTATTTTTGCTAAAATGCCGATTCCAGAAAAATATGTGATGTGTTAAAAGCTGATTCCGAAAATAGAACATATCTGCTGTGTAACTGCTTAGATTGCCTCCTGTGTTTCTCCCTATGTCTGACCCTCTCAGTCCTGTGGGGCCTGAACTACCCCCCTCTCTTGCCCAGTCCTCTTTTCTTTCTCTGCCCCCCTCATTGTGTTTTCGCTTTTGATTTTCAACTGCCTCACTCTATCTCTGCCTCCCCTCAAGGCACCAGGTGAAGTCTCCTCCTTAGCACTTGTCGCTGGTTGCTGCCCTCCCCCCCGTCTCTTGCTTGCCTGCTCCACGCCTCCGATTTAACCACCGTGTCACTGTCTCTGTATCCCAGCTTCTGCTCCTTAATAACCTCTCCCTTCTCTTCCCTCCTTCCTCTAGATCCAAGCCCCTGACTGGGCTGCACCTGCCCTCCGATGGCTTGGCAGTGGCTCTGGAATCAGCTGCTCTGCCGCTCACCTCCTGGCCGAATCTCAGATCCACTCAGCCAGATGAGAAGTCCTCCACTGTCCGGGGAAGCCGTGAGTGCCGCCATTGGCCCAGCGCGCTCCGTGTGGAACCCTGATTGGACCCTGCCTTTTCCACTGAGCCCTTATTGGCTGCACCTCCTGCTGCAACTCTGACTTGTCTCAGGGCCGTTGCTCCCATCGACTATGGTAGAAAGTGGTCGAATTTCTTCTCTCGGCCAGCTCCTCAAGCTGTTACTGCCGCTGTCTTTTCGGTGGCATGTTTCAAACTGTAATCTGTTATTTTTGATAAAATGCCAATTCCGGAAAAAAAGGTGATGTGTTAAAAGCCGATTTCAAAAAGAAAAATAACTGCAGTGTAACTGCTTAGATTGCCTCCTGTGTTTCTCCCTACCTCTGACCCTCTCGGTGCTTTGGGGCCTGAACTGCCCCCTCTCTTGCCCAGTCCTCTTTTCCTTCTCTCCATCCTCATTGTGTTTTCACTAGCTTGATTTTCAAGTACCTCACTCTACCTCTACCTCCCCCCCCCAAGGCGCCAGGTCAAGTTTCCTCCTAAGCACTTGTCGCTGGTTGCTGCCCCCCCCCCTGCCTCTTGCTTGCCTGCTCCATGCCCCCTGATGTAACCACCACATCACTGTCCCTGTGTCCCAGCTTCTTCTCCTTAATAACCTCTCCTTCTTCTCCTCCCTCCCTCCTCTAGATCCAAGCCCCTTGACAGGCTGCAGCTGCCCTCCAAAGGCACGGCTGCGGCTCCAGAACCAGCCACTCTGCCGCTCACCTCCTGGCCGAATCTCAGATCCACTCAGCCAGATGAGAAGTCCTCCACTGTCCGGGGAAGCAGTGGAGTGCCGCCATTGGCCCAGCGCTGCCTCGCGGTGGAACCCTGATTGGACCCTGCCTTTTCCACTGAGCCCTTATTGGCTGCACCTCCTGCTGCAACTCTGACTTGTCTCAGGGCCGTTCGCCCATTGACTTTGGTGGAAAGCGTGGATTTTTTTTCTCGCCCGCTCCTCAAGCTGTTACTGCCGCTGCCTTTTAGGTGGCCTGTTTCAAACTGTAATCTGTTATTTTTGCTAAAATGCCGATTAGGAAAAAAATGTGATGTGTTAAAAGCCGATTCGAAAAGAAAATATCTGCTGTGTAACTGCCTGCTCTGACTTCCTCTCTGGTCCTTTGGGGCCTGAACCACCCCCTCTTGCCCAGTCCTCTTTTCTTTCTCTCCCCCCATTGTGTTTCGCTAGCTTGATTTTCAACTGCCTCACTCCTACCTCTCCCTCCCCCAGGCAAGCCAGGTCCAGGTTCGCATCCTAAGCACTTGCTGGTTGCTTCCCCGTCTCTTGCTTGCTTGCCTGCTCCATCCCCCTGATTTAACCACCATCACTGTCCCTGTGTCCCAGCTTCTTCTCCTTAATAACCTCTCCTTCTCCTCCTCCCTCCTCTAGATCCAAGCCCTGACTGGGCTGCACCTGCTCTCCGATGGCTTGGCAGTGGCTCTGGAACCAGCCGCTCCGCCGCTCGCCTCCTGGCTGAATCTCAGTTCCACTCAGCCAGGTAAGAAGTCCTCCACTGTCCGAGGAAGCCATGAGTTCTGCCATTGGCTCAGCGTGCTCAGTGCTGAACCCTGATTGGACCCTGCCTTTTCCACTGAGCCCTTATTGGCTGCACCTGCTGCTGCAACTCTGACTTGTCTCAGGGCCGTTGCGCCCATTGACTTTGGTGGAAAGTGGCCGGAAGTTTTTTCTCTTGACCTGCTCCTCAAGCTGTTACTGCCGCTGCCTTTAGGTGGCCTGTTTCAAACTGTAATCTGTTATTTTGCTAAAATGCTGATTCGAAAAAAATGTGATGTGTTAAAGCCAATCTGAAAGAAAAAAAAATCTACTGTGTAACTGCTTAGATTGCCTCCTGTGTTTCTCCCTATCTCTGACCCTCTCAGTGCCTTTGGGGCCTGAACCACCCCTCTCTTTGCCAGTCCTCTTTTCTTTCTCTCCCCCATTGTGTTTTCGCTAGCTTGATTTTCAACTGCCTCACTCTACCTCTCTCCCCAAAGGCGCCAGGTCAAGTTTCCTCCTAGCACTTTTGCTGGCTGCCCCTCACCCCCCGTCTCTTGCTTGCCTGATCCACGCCCCGATTTAACCACCCACCTACTGTCCCTGTGTCCCAGCTTCTTCTCCTTATAACCTCTCCTTCTTCTCCTCCCTCCTCTAATCCAAGCCCTGACAGGCTGCACTGCCCTCAAGGCACGGCCGCGGCTCTGAACCAGCCGCTCCGCCTCGCCTCTTGGCCGAATCTCAGATCCACTCAGCCAGATGAGAAGTCCTCCACTGTCCGGGGAAGCTCAGTGGAGTGCCGCCATTGGCCCAGCGCTGCTCCGTGCTGGAACCCTGATTGGACCCTGCCTTTTCCACTGAGCCCTTATTGGCTGCACCTCCTGCTGCAACTCTGACTTGTCTCAGGGCCGTTGCGCCCATTGACTTTGGTGGAAAGTGGCCAAGTTTTTTCTCTTGGCCCGCTCCTCAAGCTGTTACTGCCACTGCCTTTTAGGTGGCCTGTTTCAAACTGTAATCTGTTATTTTTGCTAAAATGCCAATTAAGGAAAAAAATGTGGTGGGAAAAAAGCCGATTCTGAAAAGAAAAATATCTGCTGTGTAACTGCTTAGATTGCCTCCTGTATTTCTCCCTATCTCTGACCCTCTCGGTCCTTTGGGGCTTGAACCACCCCTTCTTGCCCAGTCCTCTTTTTCTCTCCCACCCCATTGTGTTTACCAGCTTGATTTTCAACTGCCTCACTCTACCTCTTCCCTCCCCCCAAGGCACCAGGTCAAGTTTCCTCCTAGCACTTAGCTGGTTGCTGCCCCCCCCCCCGTCTCTTGCTTGCCTGCTCCACCCCCCGATTTAACCACCACATTACTGTCACTGTGTCCCAGCTTCTTCTCCTTAATAATCTCTCCCTTCTCCTCACTCCCTCCTCTAGATCCAAGCCCCTGACCGGGCTGCACCTGCCCTCCAAAGGCATGGCCGCGGCTCTGGAACCAGCTGCTCTGCCGCTCGCCTCCTGGCCGAATCTCGGATCCACTCAGCTGGGAAAGAAGTCCTCCACTGTCCGGGGAAGCCATGAGTGCTGCCATTGGCCAAGCGCACTCAGAGCTGAATCCTGATTGGACCCTGCCTTTTCCACTGAGCCCTTATTGGCTGCACCTGCTGCTGCAACTCTGACTTGTCTCAGGGACATTGCGCCCATTGACTTTGGTGGAAAGTGGTTGGATTTTTTTCTCTTGACCCGCTCCTCAAGCTGTTACTGCCACTGCCTTTTAGGTGGCCTGTTTCAAACTGTAATCTGTTATTTTTGCTAAAATGCCGATTCCAGAAAAAAAATGTGATGTGTTAAAAGCTGATTCCGAAAAGAAAAATATCTGCTGTGTAATTGCTTAGATTGCCTCCTGTGTCTCTCCCTATCTCTGACCTCTCGGTCCTTTGGGGCCTGAACTACCCCTCTTGCCCAGTCCTCTTTCTTTCTCCCACTCATTTGTCTTTTCGCTAGCTTGATTTTCAACTGCCTCACTCTCCTCTCCTCTCCCCACAGGCGCCAGGACAAGTTCCTCCTAAGCCCTTGTCGCTGGTTGCTGCCCCCCCGTCTCTTGCTTGCCTGCTCCACGCCCCCGATTTAACCACCGCGTCACTGTCCCTGTGTCCCAGCTTCTTCTCCTTAATAACCTCTCCCTTCTTCTCCCTCCCTCCTCTACATCCAAGCCCCTGACCGGGCTGCAGCTGCCCTCCAAAGGCACGGGCGCGGCTCTGGAACCAGCTGCTTCTCCGCTTGCCTCTTGGCCGAATCTCGGATCCACTCAGCCAGGTAAGAAGTCCTCCACTGTCCGGGGAAGCCATGAGTGCCACCATTGGCCTAGCGCGCTCTGTGCTGAACCATGATTGGACCCTGCCTTTTCCACTGAACCCTTATTGGATGCACCTCCTGCTGCAACTCTGACTTGTCTCAGGGCCGTTGCGCCCATTGACTTTGGTGGAAAGTGGCGAATTTTTCTCTCGGCCCGCTCCTCAAGCTGTTACTGCCGCTGCCTTTTAGGTGGCCTGTTTCACACTGTAATCTGTTATTTTTGCTAAAATGCCGATTCTGAAAAAATGTGATGTGTTAAAAGCCGATTCTGAAAAGAAAAATATCTGCTGTGTAACTGCTTAGATTGCCTCCTGTGTTTCTCCCTATCTCTGACCCTCTCGGTCCTTTGGGGCCTGAACCATCCCCCTCTCTTGCCCAGCTCTCTTTTCTTTCTCTCCCCCTCATTCCGTTTTCGCTAGCTTGATTTTCAACTGCCTCAGTCTACCTCTCCCCCCAAGGCACCAGGTCAAGTTTCCTCCTAAGCATTGTCGCTGCAGCTCACCCCCGTCTCTTGCTTGCCTGCTCCATGCCCCGACATAACCACCATGTCACTGTCCCTGTGTCCCAGCTTCTTCTCCTTAATAACCTCTCCCTTCTCCTCCCTCCCTCCTCTACCCAGCAAGCCCTGACCGGGCTGCACCTGCCCTCGAAGGTGCGGGCGTGGCTCTGGAACCAGCCAGCTCCGCGCTCGCCTCTTGGCCGAATCTCGGATCCACTCAGCTGGTAGAAAGTCCTCCACTGTCCAGGGAAGCCAGTGAGTGCCACCATTGGCTCCGGTGGTTGAACCCTGATTGGACCCTGCCTTTTCCATTGAGCCCTTATTGGCTGCACCTCCTGCTGCAACTGTGACCTGTCTCAGGGCCATTGCGCCCATTGACTTTGGTGGAAAGCGGCCAAATTTTTTCTCTTGGCCCGCTCCTCAAGCTGTTACTGGCACTGCCTTTTAGGTGGCCTGTTTCAAACTGTAATCCGTTATTTCTGCTAAAATGCTGATTCCCGGAAAATAAATGACGTGTTAAAAGCAGATTCCGAAAATAAAAATATCTGCTGTGTAACTGCTTAGATTGCTTCCTGTGTCTCTCTCTATCTCTGACCCTCTTGGTCCTTTAGGACCTGAACCGCCCCCCTCTCTTGCCCAGTCCTTTTTTCTTTCTCTCTCCCCCCATTGTGTTTTCGCTAGCTTGATTTTCAACTGCCTCACTCTACATCTCCATCCCACCCCAAGGCGCCAGGTCAAGTTTCCTCCTAAGCATTTGTCGCTGGTTGCTGCCCCCCGACTCTTGCTTGCCTGCTCCACGCCCCCTGATTTAACCACTGCATCACTGTCCCTGCATCCCAGCTCCTTCTCCTTAATAACCTTTCCCTTCTCCTCCCTCCCTCCTCTTGATTCAAGCCCCTGACTGGGCTGCACCTGCCCTATGAAGGTGCAGCTGCAGCTCCGGAACCAGCAACTCCACCGCTCGCCTCCTGGCAGAATCTCTGATCCACTCAGCTGGGTAAGAAGTCCTCCACTCTCTGGTGAAGCCGTGAGTGCCGCCATTGGCCCAGCGTGCTGAACCCTGATTGGACCCTGCCTTTTCCACTGAGCCCTTATGGGCTGCACCTCCTGCTGCAACTCTGACTTGTCTCAGGGCCGTTGTGCCCATTGACTTTGGTGGAAAGTGGCCCCGAATTTTTCCTCTCAGCCTGCTCCTCAAACTGTTACTACCGCTGCCTTTTAGGTGGCCTGTTTCAAACTGTAATCTGCTATTTCTGCTAAAATGCTGATTCCGGAAAACAATGTGATGGGTTAAAATCCGATTCCAAAAAAGAAAAATATCTGCTGTGTAACTCCTTAGATTGCCTCCTGTATTTATCCCTATCTCTGATCCTCTCTGTCCTTTGGGGCTTGAGCCGCTCCCCTTTCTTGCCCAGTCCTCTTTTCTTACTCTCCACCCCCCCATTGTGTTTTCGCTAGCTTGATTTTCATCTATCTCACTCTGCCTCTCCCTCCCACCCCAAGGCGCCAGGTCAAGTTTCCTCCGAAACACTTGTAACTGGTTACTGCCCCCTGTACCCCCTGTCTCTTTTTTGCCTGCTCCATGCAGCCTGATTTAACCACTGTTTCACTGTTCCTGTGTCCAAGCTTCTTCTCCTTAATGAACTCTCCCTTCTCCACCCTCCATCCTCTATATCCAAGCCCCTGACCGGGTTGCACCTGCCCTCTGAAGGCGTGGCAGCGGCTTTGGAACCAGCCACTCTGCCACTCGCCTCCTAGCAGAATCTCGGATCCACTCAGCCGGGTAGGAAGTCCTCCACTCTCCAGGGAATCAGTGAGTGGTGTCAGTGGCCCAGCGCGCTCCGTGCTGAACCCTGATTGGACCCTGCCTTTCCACTGAGCCCTTATTAGCCGTACCTCCTGCTACAACTCTGACTTGTCTCAGGGCCGTTGCACCCATTGACTTTGGTGGAAACCGGACAAATTTTTTTCTGTCGGCCTGCTCCTTAAGCTGTTACTGCCGCTGCCTTTTAGGTGTCCTGTTTCAAACTGTAATCTGTTATTTTTACTAAAATGCCGATTCTGGAAAAAAATATGATGTGTTAAAAGCCGATTCCGAAAAGAAAATATCTGCTGTGTAACAGCGTAGATTGCCTCCTGTGTTTCTCCTTATCTCTGACTCTCTCAGTTCTTTGGGGTCTGAACCGCCCCCTCTCTTGCCCAGTCTTCTTTTCTTTCTCTCCCCCACTCATTGTGTTTTCGCTAGCTTGATTTTCAACTGCCTCACCCTACCTCTCCCTCCCATCCCAAGGTGCCAGGTCAAGTTTCCTCCTAAGCACTTGTCGCTGGCTGCTATCCCTTGCTCCCCCGTCTCTTGCTTGCCTGCTCCAAGCCCGCTGATTTAACCACCACATCACTGTCCCTGTGTCCCAGCTTCTTCTCCTTAATAACCACCTCCTTCTTCTCCTCCCGCCCTCCACTAGATCCAAGTCCCTGACTGGGCTGCACCTGTCCTCTGAAGGCGCGGCCGCGGCTCTGGGACCAGCTGCTCCAACGCTCGCCTCCTGGCCAAATCTCGGATCCACTCAGCTGGGAAAGAAGTCTTCCACTGTTCAGGGAAGCTGGGAGTGCCACCATTGGCCCAGCGCTCTCCATGCTGACCCCTGATTGGACCCTGCCTTTTCCACTGAGCCCTGATTGACTGCACCTCCTGCTACAACTCTGACTTGTCTCAGGGACATTGCGCCCATTGACTTTGGTGGAAAGCGGACAAATTTTTTCTCTCGCCCACTCCTCAAGCTGTTACTGCCACTGCCTTTTAGGTGGCCTGTTTCAAACTGTAATCTGTTATCTTTGCTAAAATGCCGATTCCAGAAATAAATGTGATGTGTTAAAAGCCAATTCAAAAAGAAAAAGATCTGCTGTGTAAGTGTTTAGATTGCCTCCTGTGTTTCTCCCTATCTCTGACCCTCTCGGTCCATTAGGGCCTGAACCACCCCCCTCTCTTGCCCAGTCCTCTTTTCTTTTTCTCCCCCCGTCATTGTGTTTTCGCTAGCTTGATTTTCAGCTGCCACACTCTACCTCTTCCTCCCCCCAAAGCACCAGGTCAAGTTTCCTCCTAAGCACTTGTCGCTGGTTGCTGCCCCCCCCCCCGTCTCTTGCTTGCCTGCTCCATGCACCCTGATTTAACCACCATGTCACTGACCCTGTGTCCCAGCTTCTTATCCTTAATAACCGCTCCCTTCTTCTCCCTCCCTCCTCTAGATCCAAGCCTCTGACCGGGCTACACCTGCCCTCCGAAGGCACGTCCATAGTTCCGGAACCTGCCACTCTGCCGTTTGCCTCCTGGCTGAATCTCGGATCCACTCAGCCGGATAAGAAGTTCTCCGCTGTCCGGGAAGCCATGGAGTGCCACCATTGGCTCGCCTGCTTGCTGAACCCTGATTGGACCCTACATTGTCCACTGAGCCCTTATTATCTGCACCTCCTGCTGCAACTCTGACTTGTCTCAGGGATGTTGCGCCCATTGACTTTGGTGTAAAGCGGCCAAATTTTTTCTCTCACCCTCTCCTCAAGCTGTTACTGCCGCTGCCTTTTAGGTGGCCAGTTTCAAAGTGTAATCTGTTATTTTTGCTCAAATGCTCATTCCGGCAAAAAATGTGATGTGTTAAAAGCCGATTCCGAAAAGAAAAATATTTGCTGTGTAACTGCTTAGATTGCTTCCTGTGTTTCTCCCTATCTGTGACCCTCTCGGTCCTTTGGGGCCTGAACCTCCCTCCCTCTCCTGCCTAGTCCACTTTTCTTTCTCTGCCCCCCTCATTGTGTTTTTGCTAGCTTAATTTTCAACTGCCTCACTCTACCTCTCCCTCCCCCCAAGGCGCTAGGTCAAGTCTCCTCCTTAGCACTTGTCGCTGGTTGCTGCCCCCCACCCCACCTTCTCTTGCTTGCCTGCTCCATGGCCCCTGATTTAACCACCACATCACTGTCCCTGTGTCCCAGCTTCTTCTCCTTAATAACCTCTCCTTCTCCTCCCTCCCTCCCTCTAAGATCAAGCCCTGACAGGGCTGCACCCCCTCGAGGCTGCGGCAGGGCTCGAACCAGCTGCTGCTGCCGCTCGCCTCCTGGCTCGATCCACTCAGCCAGGTGAGAAGTCCTCCACTGTCCGGGAAGCCGTGAGTGCCACCATTGGCACAGCGCTCTCCATGCTGAACCCAGATTGGACCCTGCCTTTTCCACTGAGCCCTTATTGGCTGCACCTGCTGCTGCAACTCTGACTTGTCTCAGGGCCATTGTGCCCATTGACTTTGGTAGAAAGCGGCCAATTTTTTTCTCTCAGCCCACTCCTCAAGCTATTACTGCCGCTGCCTTTTAGGTGGCCTGTTTCAGACTGAAATTTGTTATTTTTGCTAAAATGCCGATTCCGGAAATAAAAATGTGATGTGTTAAAAGCCAATTCCGAAAAAAAAACCATCTGCTGATTAACTGCTGAGATTGCCTCCTGTGTCTCTCTCCCTATCTCTGACCCTCTCGGTCCTTTGGGACCTGAACCACCCCCCTCTCTTGCCCAGTCCTCTTTTCTTTCTCTCTCTCCCCCCCACTGTGTTTTCGCTAGCTTGATTTTCAACTGCCTCACTCTATCTCTCCCTCCCCCCTCCGAGGCACCAGGTCAAGTTTCCTGCTAGCACTTGTAGCTGGTTGGTGCCCGTTCCCCCGTCTCTTGCTTGCCTGCTCTACTAGCCCCGATTTAACCACCATGTTACTGTCCCTGTGTCCCAGCTTCTTCTCCATAATAACCTCTCCTTTCTCCTCCCTCCCTCCTCTAGATCCAAGCCCCTGACCGGGCTGCACCTGCCCTCCAAAGGCACAGCCGCGGCTCCGGAACCAGCCGCTGCGCCGCTCGCCTCCTGGCTGAATCTCGGATCCACTCAGCGAGGTATGAAGTCCTCCTCTGTCTGGGGAAGCTGTGAGTGCCGCCATTGGCCCAGCGAGCTCCGTGCTGAACCCTGATTGGACCCTGCCTTTTCCAGTGAGCCCTTATTGGCTGCACCTCCTGCTGCAAATCTGACTTGTCTCAGGGCCGTTGCGCCCATTGACTTTGGTGGAAGGGGAAAGATTTTTTTCGTCAGCCCGCTCCTCAAGCTGTTACTGCCGCTGCCTTTTAGGTGGCCTGTTTCAAAGTGTAATCTGTTATTTTTGCAAAAATGCCGATTTCGGAAAAAAATGTGATGTGTTAAAAGCTGATTCCAAAAGGAAAATTATCTGCTGTGTATCTGCTTAGAGTGCCTCCTGTGTTTTTCCCGATCTCTGACCCCCTCGGTCCTTTGGGGCCTGAATGGCCCCCCCCTTGCCCAGTCCTCTTTCTGTTTCTCTACCCCCCATTGTGTTTTCGCTAGCTGATTTTCAACTGCCTCACTCTACCTCTCCTCCCCTCCCAAGATGCCAGATCAAGTTTCCTCGTTAGCACTTGGCTGGTTGCTGCCCCACCCCCCGTCTCTTGCTTCTCTCCACGCCCCCTAATTTAACCACCGCGTCACTGTCCCTGTGTCCAAGCTCCTTCTCCTTAATAACCTTTCCCTTCTCCTCCCTCCTTCCTCTAGATCCAAACCCTTGACTGGGCTGTACTTTCCCTCCGAAGGCGCGGCCTTGGCTGTGGAACCAGCTGCTCCGCCACTCGCCTCCTGGACAAATCTAGGATCCACTCAGCTGGGTAAGAAGTCCTCCACTGTCCAGGGATGCCGTGAGTGCCGCCATCGGCCCAGTGCGCTCCGTGGTGAACCCTGATTGGACCCTACCTTTTCCATTGAGCCCTTATTGGCTGCACCTCCTGCTGCAACTCTGACTTGTCTCAGGGCCGTTGCGCCCATTGACTTATGTGGAAAGCGGCCACATTTTTATGCCTGCCCCCCCACCTCCTACTTTAATTAAATAGACCTCTTGCCAAGCCATACTGTGCTGTCCCTCCCATTCTCACTCTCACTCTCTATTGGACCCTGTCTGCTCCACTTTTCTCTCACTCTACCCCCGCCTCCTCCTATGCTTGACCTGTCTCACTGCTCCTGCTGCCTGCCTGCCCCCCCTTACTTCTGTTAAATATGCGTACCACCCCCTCAATGTTCTACCTCCTCCTCCTCCTCCTCCTCCTCTTTGCCCTCCTCCCTCTGCTCCCGTATTGCTGCACTGTCACTCTTCCTTACGAAATAAACCGTGCCCACAGGGGACACCCCCTCACTACAAATCTGCACCTTCTCGTGAGTGTGCGGTGGGCCTCGCTATCTACCCGTTACACAATGCACCTGCTGTACCCCAGCATCCACTCCTCAGCATATTCCTTCACTAAAAAGAATTGCAAGCTCTCCCACAGGGAATTACGCCTGGCCACTCTGCAACTATTGCTCCTCCTCCTGCTACTATCGGGAAATGTTCACCCCAATCCAGGTCCGAAGACAGCAAGGGTCTCCACCCAAACCAAGCACTCAGGCACTCTCTCAATCATATGCCTAAACATCTGCAGTTTACTACCAAAGCTTGACCAACTGCAAGCCTTTGCAAGCCTTCACCACCCCAACATTTTGGCAGTGGTAGAAACCTGGCTCACCCCCTGGGTGCCTGATCGAGCAATCTCCCTTCCAGGCTATAATGTGTTTAGGCTCGATCGTAAGTCAAAAAGAGGGGGAAGATGTGCACTGTACATAAAAGACAATCTTCTGGGGCACCCCATCCACGTGGACCTACCGACATCCTCTGCGTAGTTACTGCACATCAGAATCCTACTTGGTGCCCAAAATAAAGCCCTCACTGTCGTTACCGTTTATATCCTGCCTAAAGAGCAGGGAACTGGCCTCCACGCTGTGCTGGACCTCACAAAACACTACCACCTGACTCCAAACCATCCTACTCGATGATTTCAATGTAAACTGGCAGGGAGCTGAGGCGGGGGCCGTCAGGGATTCTTTCATATCGTCTAATCTTACCCAGATGCTGGACTCTCCAACCAGAAAGAACTATAAAACTGGAACCAGCTCCCAACTGGACTGGATCCTGACCAGCCCCCCACTCGGATCACAAACTCCACCATCCTGCCTGACTCACTCAGCGACCACTCCCCCATCAGCTGTACCTGGTCAAACAAATTCTGTAAACCCCCCCCAAAAATCGTCTTCAGCAGAGTCCTACCTTGTAGTCATCTAACCCACCTCAAATCATACCTACTCCATCAGGACTATTCTCCCATCCACAGGGCCACTGACACTAATACCGCCCTGGACCAATTCATCCTCATCTTTAATGAAGCCTGTAACTTATACGCCCTGCTCAAAAAGCTCAAAGTTAAACTCTCTGCAACCCATGGCTATCTGGTGTTCTCATAAAGAAGTTAAAACTTAGGGAACATCTCTGAGAACTGGCTAGATCTACTGGGAAGCAAGTTGACATCCAAAATTATAAAAGCGCTCGGAATGATTGCACCAAATCCATATGTCAACAGAAATCGGACTATTAAAAGAAAGCCCTCACTGACACATGGGGAAATGGGAGAGCTTTCTGGAATAACATAAAAGATGTCACTGGGAAGCAATCCAAATCACCTCTGACCGTGCTCCAGGTCAACGGGAGTACCACACTGGACCATAAAATCATTGCTGACACTTTCAACGATGCATTCACTGACCTCAGCAGTGTTCTCCACTCTGATTTTTTCAATGATGATGACGCTCCTTTATCTGCCTATCCCACTCCAACCAACAACCCCCCCTTTCTACTTCAAAGCAGTAAGTAGGAATGAAGTCCTTAAGTACATCACCAAAACCACCTGCAACACCAGAACAAGCGCTGATACACTTGACCTCAAGCTTCTGTTTCTCACACTAGAGGAAGTCCTGGGGCCTCTCACCAGGATTTTGAATCTCTCCCTCTCTCTCAGCCAGTTCCAGGACAAATGGAAGTCAGCCACAGTCACTCCGATCCACAAAAGTGGTCGTAGGACCACACACGGGAACTACCGCCCAATCTCTATTCTCTCACCTCTCTCTAAGGCCCTGGAACGGATAGTAGCAGACCAGCTCACCGACTATCTGGGAAAATATAACATTCTCTGCTGGCAGCAACATGGTTTTAGAAAAGGACACAGCACTGCCACTGCCCTACTTGAGTTCACAGGTGCCATCCACAACTCTCTGGACAACGGTCTTCTAACTGGAGCAATATTTATAGACCTGACCAAGGCTTTTGATACCGTCCACCATCACCTCCTGCTGGGCCAATTACAGAACTCTGGGCTCTCCACTGAATCTGTTGCCTGGTTCAAAAGCTACCTTAGTAACCAGTTCCAATGTGTGAAAATTGTGGATGTGCTCTCTGATAGATACTAAAGAGGTCCGCTCTGGTGTTCCCCAGGACTCCATCCTGGGCCTGCTACTTTTCAGCTTGTTCCTCAAAACACTCCTGGACTCTTCTGCTCAACAGATCATACTGTACACTGATGATGCGGTCATCCTTGCCTCCCATCAGGACCCAAACCACCTACAATTGAACCTTCAGCATGGATTCACCACGGTTGAGAACTGGTTCATAAAACATAAGTTGATCCGTAACCAGAAAAAAAAACAAGACCATGATTTTCAGCAGCTCCCATAACAAACATAAGCATCTCCACCTCTCCATAAACACCAGCCAAGGTGGCCCTCTGGATCAGGTCCAAACCTTCAAATATCTTGGGATCACCCTAGACTCCCACCTATCCTGCGCTGCCCACATTAATAATGTTGCCAAAGCTGCAAACTCCAGACTGGGCCTGCTCTATTGCCACCAGCGACACTTAACCCAAGAGGCCCTAGTAGCTGCTGTCTAGAGCTCCATCATCTCCTCGATTGACTATGGCCTTGTCATCTACGGCTCCGCCACTGCCACAGCACTCAGATGGGTAACTACCACCCTTAACAAGGCCTGTCGACTCATCACTGGTGCTAAACGTCTCACACACATGTGACCTCTACACTCAAACAAATTGGCTGCAAATTGAAAATAGAATAAAATACCAAACCTGTGTGGTTGCAAAGAAAATCCAGATGGGTCTTGCTCCTCCTGGAGTCTGTACCCTCCTTCAACCAAAAACCAACAGTTGACATGCCAGGGGATCAAAGCCACTGCTGTTTCAATTCCTTGCTGCTGCACAACACAAGGCCAAAGATCTTTTGCCTATAGGGTCCCCACCTGGCTAAATGGTCTTGCTAGTGACACTACCTCTAATACCTTGCTTGGTGCTTTCAAATCCAGGCTCCGAAACACCCTCATTGCCTCCAGCACCTATGACTGCCTCGGCTAACAATCGGCACTCCCTCCACCTGTGCCCACTGTGCAGGACCTCGGTCTCCTAGCTCACTTGCCCTCCCTGGGCCCCCTTCTCATGCTCTTATCCCCAAACAACACCACTTGGCCGCTTCCTCCCTGCCCCCACCTCAGCTCTCTATCTACCCCATCCTTTCCTCACCTCCCTATCTCCTCCCTTGTTCCGCCTCCTACCTTCCGCTACCCCTTTATTTTTCCCCTTTCCCCCTCTTCTTCCAACCACTAGTCCCTTTCTCAGCATTGTGTTGATTGTGTATTGTCTCTGAACCAACCTCAGTGTTTTTCTCTTGCAATTTTATATTGTCTACTGTAACTTGTGGCATGAAACCTTTGTAAAAGAGCCTTGGCTCAAAGGTAATCGTAATGCTAGAACCAATAAAATAAAATAAAAAAAAATAAAGTTAGAAGAGCTGAGGACACCTACACTTGCCAGTAATGGCAGTTATGGGTCTATGGATAGTCATTTCAGAGTATAGAAACATAGAAATTGATGGCAGAAGGGAACCACAAGATCCATCTAGTCTGCCTGATATGGATAGCTACCCCCCTCTTTATCCTGTCTGTGAAATGATACCTTTGTGCCTGTCCTAGGCATTTTTGAACCCGTTTACCGTGTTGGCCTCCACCACTTCCTGGTGCAGGCAAAGGTTTTCAGGGTGGGGACTGAGTATGGT
Organism: Neoceratodus forsteri; assembly: GCA_016271365.2. NCBI lineage: Eukaryota > Metazoa > Chordata > Ceratodontiformes > Ceratodontidae > Neoceratodus > Neoceratodus forsteri. The sequence goes on from CM057458.1 coordinate 1,214,333,567, forward strand.
CTGCAGTGGTGTCCAGTGAAAAGTACAGAGTTGAGAGATTTGGAGGGGAGAGGGAGAAGCTAAGGCAAGACTGGGATAAAACCCACCACCTGCAGAGCCGACCCTGCATACCTATTAGCACTTTGTCACTGAAATGTTGGATAAAGACACTCAAGATGTAGGAAAATGTAGGGAAAGTACAGAGTTGAGAAATTTGAAGGGGAGAGGGAGCAGCTATGGTGAGACCGGGATAAAACCCACTACCTGCAGAGCAGACTGTGTATGCCTCTAATCACTTTTTCACTGAAATGTTGGATACAGACACTCAAAATATACAGGAATGAGGGGCACTGGTCTTAATAATGTGGGACAAATTGTCATACAGAGATGCATTCAGAAAACTGGAAGCTGGTGACTTAACAGCTTCTACCCTTGATCACACCCTGGACACTAACTGAAAGTTCTGACAGTGGAAGGATAATTACTCACATTGAGCCTTTTGTGGGATACCCTTCTTGAACTGCCAGATAGTTGCAGTTCTTAATGAGGTCTTAATCACACAATAGGCCATCTGCAACATTGAGAGAGATTAAAACAAGGACTAGAGCCTGCTGAAGCTGGGACATTTTTAACTTCATTATCAGTCATGGAAAATCTGCACTAGTCAAGATGGACAAGTAGAGGGCTAGCTGCACTAGCCCTGGCCAGTTTGCACTAGGTTTTGGGCTAGTAAATCAATGTTAAAATCAAACCCCTGCTCTTTAAACATCAGAGCCGGAAGCTCGGAAATCCTCCAAGCAGAAGTAATAGCAACTAAAAATAACACCTTCCATGACAGAAAACGTAGCTCACAGCTTGCAGCAGGTTCAAAGGGAGGCAAAGTAAGCTTTTCTAAAATGAACAACAGATCCCAGGGGGGAACAGGGTTCCCAATGGGAGGTTTCAGATGCAGAATGCTCCACAAGAAGGTGCGGAAGAGTTCAAGTTGGACAAGAGTCTTGCCTTCGATAGGTGTATGGTATGCAGAGATGGCAGATAAGTGCACCTTAATCAATGAGTAACTCAGGCCTGAGTCCAATAAGGAGAGGAGGTACTCTACAATGAGATTCTCCAGACAAGTAAAAGGATCCAGTTGCCGAGCAGTGGCCCATATGCAGAACCGCTTCCACATCATAACATAAGTGGACCTAGTGGAGGGTTTCCTGGCTGCCACTAGGACATCTGCCACCCGAGGAGAAACCTCAAACTGGGCAACTGCTAAATCTGCAGGAGCCATGCATGAAGGTGCAGTGACTTGAGGTCTAAATGGACTAGAGTGCCCTGCTCCTGTGAGAGCAGATCGGAGCATAGGGGCAAGGGAATCAGAGGCACCACTGCTAGTTGCTGGAGAAGTGGAAACAAAATCTGGCATGTCCAGTAAGGGGCTATCAGGATCATCTCTGCCCCTTCTGACTGCAACTTGAGCAGAACCCTCTACAGTAATGGAAAGGGAGGGAAGGCATACAGAAACCTCCCTGCCCAAGAGAGGGACAATGCGTCTCACCAGAAAACACCAGGCCCTGGATCTAGCGACCTGAAACTGGGCAGTTTTGTGTTGGATGGGGACGCGAAGAGGTCCAGTTTGGTGAGGCCCCACTTGTCAAAGAGATCTTCAGTCACTGAAGAAAGAAGTTCCCATTCATGAGTCTTGGACCGGGAACGGCTTAGACTGTTGGCCGAGGTGTTTTGGACGCCTGGAACATGCACAGCAGTCAGGTCCAGGTGATGCTCTATGGCCCAATATTAAATTCTCATCACCTCCCTGCAGAGGGGGTAAGAATGCATTCCCTCCTGCTTGTTTATATAAAAGACCACAGACATATTGTCTGTCTGGATCAAAAGAGGACCTGGTAGTAGATTTGTCTGGAAAGCTTGTAGAGCATACAGAATTGGCCCACATATTCAAAACATTGATGTGGAGATGCTGCTCCAGTGGGGACAAGGTCCCCTGAGTCTGACGGTCTGCCAGATGGGAACCCCAGCCCTGGCCTGATGCATATGTGGTCAGGATCTGACGAGGTGACTCTGACCGGAGAGGTTGGAGGGGTCCAGCCACCATGTCATAGTCTGTCACTCTGAGTTGGAGACCAGCACTGGGTGGTCCAAATCGTCTGTGCGCTGATCCCATTGGACCTGAAGGTTCCAATGGGCTACCCTCATATGCAGATGAGCCAAGGGCACTGTCGCAATGGCTGCTGCCATATGTCCCAGCAATTGTAGAACCGCTCTGGCTGGAACTTGGTGAGAAGACAAGACCAGCTGAGCCTCAGTCTGAAGGCGTATTGCCCTGTCTGGAGGAAGAAAGGCTTTGCCTTGTGCGATGTCCAAGATTGCCCCTATGCACTGGAGTTTTTGACTTGACCAGGGGTAGGATTTGGGGAGACTGAGAGTTATCCCCAGATCCTGAAACAGTGAGAAAGTGGCCTCCATGGTTCTGAGCAAATGCTCCTTGATGGGAGCTGTCAGAAGCCAGTCGTCCAGGTAAGGGAAGACATAATGGCCTTCCCGCCTTAAGGCTGCTGCCACTACTGTGAGGCACTTTGTAAAGACTCGTGGGGCCAAGGATGGGCCGAAAGGCAGGGCCTGAAACTGATAGTGGTTTCCTTGGAAACCAAAGCGAAGGAACCTTCTGTGGGGTGGGAACACCAGTATGTGAAGGTAAGCATCTTGCATGTCCAGAGAACAAAGCCAATCCCCCTGATGAAGCAAGGGGAGAAGGCAGGGGATAGTGACCATCCTGAATTGTTTGTATTCTATGAACTGGTTCAGGTGGCTGAGGTCCAGGATGGGACGCAGGTATCCCGTTTTCTTTGGAACCAAGCAGAAATGTGAGTAGAATCTCATCCCTCGCTGCACTGGTGGGGTGAGTTCTATGGCCTGTTTTTGCAGGAGTGCTTGGATCTTGTTTTGAATGAAGCAGATGTGGACCTGAGGGTAATGGGAGGGGGCTGGAGGATTGTCCGGAGGAATCTCCAAATATTCTAGGGTATGCTCCAGTTCCACTAACTGCAGAACCCATTGTTCTGAGGTTATTCTGCACCAACCCTCTCAGTAGAGAGAGAAACGACTCCCCACCACCCCTCCCGGGGATTTGTCTGGGAGAGGGAGGTCAGGTAAGGAGTCAGGCTGAGGTGCCAGGGACAGGCAACGTGGCCTGAGAGGTTCTGGGAGCTCTCAGGGCTGAACCTCCTGTGACTTTGGAAGTAGAAACATAAAATCTGTTAGCAGATAAGGACCATACAGCCCACCTGGTCTGCCCATTTCCCTACTTGGTTTGGCAATCCCTACTCTTATCTGGATTGCCTTCCACCCCGCTCTGCTGTACAGTAGGGTGCCTTTATGCTTATTCCATGCACTTTTGAATCCCTGTACTGTTTTAGCTTCCACCACCTCTGCTGGTAGGCTGTTCCATGGATCCACCACCTTCTCTGTGAAAAAATACTTCCTAGCATTTCCCCTAAGTCTCCCTCCCTCCCTCCAGCCTCATGTTATGTTCTCTTGTCCTTGTGCACTTTTGTCTGTGAAATATGTTCCCCTCCAGTACCCTGTTTATTCTTCTAAGGTATTTGAAACTCTCTATCATATCTCATCTCTTCTTTCTCTCTTCCTGTGAATAGATGTTTCATTCCTTGAGTCTTTCCTCATAACGCTTGTGGTGCAGTCCATGTAACATTTTTGTTGCTCTTCTCTGGACTGCTTCCATTCTGCCTATGTCCTTCCTGAGATGTGGTCTCCAAAATTGGACTCAGTATTCCAGCTGTAAGTAGCCTTTCTCTTAAAGGCACGTCTGGGTTCTTGACATCTGGACTGCTGTTTGGAGGTGTGATGAAAGGACTATTACTGGGCTGATTTAGGATGAGATCGATACAGAGTATGGACCGAACATATAGCCTTACCCAACTCTTGGAGGCAAGTGATGATATTTTGAGAATCCTCGACGAACAAGACAGGGCCCCTGAAAGAGACATCCAGAGTCTTAGACTGAACATTCTGAGCAAAACCGGAGCCCCTCATCCAGAAGTAGTGTTGAAGACAAACTCTTGTGGCTGCAGCCCTACCTGCGGAGTCCACAGAATCATATGAGGCTTGAAGAATGTGAGTCGCCACATCCGAGCCCAATTTTAAAAAGAGCAGCAGTTCAGCCTTTCCAGGAAGATCAGGCTGAGCCTGTGCTACCTCGAAAGCCTTCTCCCACAGGGTATTCTGATATTGAACCATGTGGGCAAGGAAGTTGAGGAAATGGATAGCACAGGTGGCCAAGGAGTAGACTTTCTTACCGAAACAGTCTATCTGCCTAGAGTCCTTAGCAGGAGGCTGAGCACTAAGGTACTGGGGTCACTTAGAACAGTCATGGATCGCATTAATAATGACCGAGTCAGCCTCAGAGTGTGTTACATGAAAGGGTTCATCCCTTGGGGTATTATACAGGTGATCTACCTTCTTAGAGATCACCGGAGTAGTGGAGGGGTGTTTCCAAGCAGCCCTATTAACATCTTTGAAGAGTCAATCAGGGAAGGAATGACTAAAGGCAAGGACTCCTTCTTACGGAGGGAAAAGGCTAGCCGACATCGCACGGGATCCACTTCCTCAGTGTTCCAACCCATAAGAGCCTGGATGTGCCTCATCACATCCATGAAAGTTGTGTCGTCTGGAGGAGGCCGAGGGGTGTCCTTGGGCTCCTCTGGTTCTGAGGGTAGAGTTAGAAATCTCCGAGTCACCATAGGAAGAGGAATATCCCCCTGATTCACCTGAAACCAGAGAGGGTGAGTGGCAAGGCCTATGTTGGTGGGTCCCCGAACGACTGGCGCCAGCTCCTTTTGGTTGAGGGATAAGCTCTCTAGGAGATGGCATTGGGGCCTTCCTTGGGGGAACCTGCTCCTTAGTCAGATTGGGAGAAGGATCCTTCAGAGTTAAAGCGGAGGGCTCCTTCGGGCCTTCTTATCCTTAAAGTATGCCCACCTGGCCGCAAAAAGGGCATTAAGTTCTGAGGGTGGGTTCTGAGGCATGGCCAGGGGAACTGGTGTCTGGGGGGGTAGGCTGAGAGGGCCCTGGCGTTGGTTCTTTAGCCTGCGGTAACACTGGCATTGGATCCACTGGTGGGGGGTTAACTGGTGTCAGTCTCTGTGGTAAGAAACCAGCCAGCACCGGTCTGACTGGCATCGAGAGACCAGGCATCGGTCCCCCAGGTATCAGCTGTGCGACGACAGGTCCAGCCGGTGACTGTGGAGGATTAGGGGATGATGGCTGAGGGGTCGCCGGGACAGATGTGGGCTGACACTGATCTGGTGAAGCAGCCGGCACTGGCCTAGAGGGAGAGGCCTGTTTTGGGAAGCTGACTCCCAAGCGGGGCAGAGGTGTCACTCTCGCGGGGAAGGTGATCATGTGCCCCTGGCATCATATAGAGGTGCTGGTCCCTGATGTCAGAACCAACTTTACAGATGCCTTGACCGGGAGGGCAATGAGCAAAGACCGCCACCCGAAGAGGACCTGGCCAAGCCACCTGGCTGAGGCCCTGCTTGTTAAATGGGCCTGAGATTCAGAGGCTGAAAGGATGGGGACGAAGTCCCAAGCCCCAAAGAACCACTGCCTGAGACAGTCAGAAGAGCGGATGGTTTGACCACTGACTGCTGCAGTGAAAGGGGCTCACCTTCTGCAAGAGGAAGACCTGTGTTCAGTGCCCGACTTGCACTGGGACCTGGAGTGGGAAGCTGATTGGGGTTTGTCCCTGTGCTTCTCCCAGTGTTTGTGCTTTCCCAAAGATTTCTTCTCCTTGGCTGAAGAAGTGGATGCCCCTGAGGCCGGGGGGGAGGAAGTACTTTGGAACTCCTTCTCCATTGCTGTGAGTTTTTGCTGCAGCAAGAAGGCTTCTAGGGTCTTCTTGCAGTGAAGCCAGGTGCACTGGTTCAAATCCTGGCAGTGCTGGCAGGCCTCAGTGTCATGGTTCTGGCCTAGACAAAGCAGACACGATGAATGGCCATCCTTGTGAGGAAATTGCTTTCCACAAGCACACTTCGTTCTCCACTGCTCTACTGATGATGAAGTAGAAGAAGACATGCACAGATCGCTGTAATTATGAAGAAAAATCAGAAAATAATAAAGCGTATGTAACCCCCCTGCAAATGGGGGTTCCCAAAAGACTTCCAGGAGCTTGCTTGAATGCTCCAAGCCTGAATGGTGTTTGGCATTTAAGCCATTTATCAGTGAGTGTTTTTAGAGCCTCTGGTACTGTCTCTTTAAGAGCTGTCTGCTTGCAGACATAATTAGTTTGTATGGGGGACTGTGTGCTTCTGAGTACCACTTGAGCTGCTGCCAATTCACTTCATTTTGCAGTCACTAGGAGTGCAAAGGGAACCTATCTGAAAGATGTAACTGTTTGCCAGAAATTATTTAGAGTAATAATGAAATTACAGTTTGTCTAACCTGCTTTCTTTGCAGTCAGAACTGTGTCTGCTAGTTCCCATTCTAGTTTTGAACTGCTGAACTGGACCAATCAGTGTGGTGTAAGCTAGCTCTAAAATGGTGCCTTGGACGAATCAGAACTTGGACTCATAATCTGAGCCAGCCACAAGAGGATTGTATGGGCAGTGACTCTGGGAGATGTAGTTTAGACTTCAGTGCCTTTTGGACCAACAGCAGCAGTCTATTGTGAGTGACAGCCAATCCAGTCAAGAACTGGGAGGAACTCAAAGAAGTGCCCAGTTTTGTCGGTTGGAGCTTCAGTTGAGCTTTGGCAGTGAAGAAGGAAGGAGCCCTGTGCTTTTTCAGTGTGCAGTTTTAGTCAAAAAACGTGTGTAAGGCCCAGAGTTCCGGTCTGCAGCTTGTGTAACAGCTTGTTAGGACTGAATCCGTCCTGTGAAAAGAATCAAAGGATCTCTGAAGAGTAGAAACCAGGCTCACCCTGTAGAAGACTGGAAGAATTGCTGAAAATTGCACTCGGTCTGTCAGGAACTGAATCTGCTGTGTGTTCTCCCGGTATTGTGCAGTAATTGCATCGGGATACAGATGCAGCCTGCCTGGTATAGTGCTTTCTTTTATATGGATGTGTGAAGAGGTTTGTGTACCTCAAGTGAGCCCTGCTGACATTGAAGGACCCTATCTTATTTGGAGGTCGAGTACTAATTCAGGGTCGCTTCCTGTTGAATTGCCACATTAAATCCAAATGGAATTACTGTACTGCTGACTGTTTAATTCTCCTTTTCTCTGTGTGAAAGGGCCCTACCAGCTGCCACGGTTTGGACTAGCCACTAGGCTTGGGGTACCTAGGGACAGTAACTGATAGGGATAGGCCTGTGCACAGAGCCATAGGTAGATTATTAGAGTGATAAGCTAATTAACCTGATTTCCCCTGTCCTTGTTATATCCCCTAAATAAATCAGAGCTGCTTGTTTCAGCAAAGTTATACTGCCTGAGGTATTTGTCTATGTTAAGTACTGTACTGTGATTGTTGCACTGTATCTCATTTCACAGGAGGTCCCAGTGCCGGAACCACACCTGGGGTAAGTGTATACTGTGAAGGTAATTTGATATATTGTGTGGGCCACTAGTGGGAAGAAAGGGGTTGCAGTGTCCCAGAGGGCTGTGACCAAGTTAGTTTAACTATTGCAAACCCTGACCTCTGGGTGGAGGCACCTCCATTGGATCCAGGCCCTCAACCTGTTAGTGGCAAATCAGGCGGGGTAGTAGCCCTGGATAGCGCCATCTAGGGTTACATCTTGGAGGCTCACCGCTGGGATTGTGTGTCCTCTAGTGGCCATATTCTACGAACCACTGTTAAGAAAAAAATGGGTACCCCGACAGAAGTGGCTGTGCACCGGCTGGTGGAGTGGTGTACTGGGGAGGAGATCGACCCCCAAAATGCTATGCTTATCCTGGACATCCCCCTGGGTATCAATACGGACACTGTGCAGGGAGTACTTTCCAAGGTGGAAGGTTTACAAAACCCTGTGGTGGTGGGTCGGCATGCTAATCTGCTCACCCACACTTTCCTGGCCCTAGTAGAGTTTAAGGATCCCATAGATAGCTCCAAAGTGCCACAGACCATTACCCCAGAGGGAGCCCTCACTGCTTGGAGAGTGATAACTAAGGACAGTAAAGACCCGGGGGGGAATCAGCCCCCACCACTATCTGAAACTTTTGAGGAGAAATTTGCTGAATGGTTGCTGGGAGAGGAAAACTGTGGAGGACTTGAAGAAACTATTCTTGCCACCTGGGGTGTTCCTCCCCCAACACCCTCTCCTGCTCCAGTGCCCGTAATGGTGGCTGAACCAATGCAGACTCCTATTTCTGCACCTGCCATTAGTCACGACTCTTACCGAGGTTGAGGATCTTCTCTGCACCCTCCCCACCCCCCAAGGGAGATGACTGGGAGACCTGATAGACTATGTTGCCCCCAAGTGCTAGAATGGCAATGCTCGGAAGGTGAAAAGGAAAGAGGGTTAGTGAGAGCCCGAGGTCCTGCCCTGGCTACCATCGTGCTAAACGGGCCAGTAACCCTGAAGCGACTGCACAGGCCTATCTTGAGGCCTTGGAGAATGTGTATGGGAGCCCAGATTCTGATGAGGACCTATGGTGGAGAGTAAGAGATGCACAACAGTACCAAGGGAGTTGTTGTCTGTGTATGTATCTCGGCTGGAAAAATTGTTGCAAGAATGCCTCAGAAAAGGTAGTTTGCCAGCGATTGAACTGGACCGAACCAGGCTGGACAGGATCCTTAAGTCTGCCCCCTTCTCAGAACTGCTGTTGCTTCAGTTACGCCTGGCAGATCGACTGGAATCCCCACCCTCCTATGATGAGTTAATGAGAGAAATTCGAGGAGTTGAGAAAAGACTGACTCGGGAGGACTCTGCACTAATAGTCATGGCTACGTACATTCGAGTGACTGAGGGTGACCCATCATGAAGTTCAGGGCAGAGGTTGGCAGTCAATGAGTGCTCTGACAAGGAAAAAGATATGTCACAATGGGGCGAACTGTTGAGAGAGATCCGGGAATTCAAAAACAGTCCCTTTATGAAGGCCACGCCTGCAAGTACGGGCCCTGACCTATATCCAACTGCATCTGCTATGGGGGTGGGGGTACCCACCCATGTATCTCCTGCTGATAACAGCTCCGAACTCGATTCCTTGATCATGGAAGTGGAGAAACTGACGAGATGTCTCCAAATGCTTATCACGCCAGTAGACAGAGATGGCACCAAGGTTTCCAGTTAGAATACTCTGCCCTGGCTCCCAGTGTGGCGCCCGCCAGCTCAAACTCCAGAAAGTATGTTTTGCTATAATTGTGGAAAGATGGGCACATGAAAAGGAATGCCAGTCCCCAAAGACACTGACAAAGTTGCATATAGGCTACAAGGAGAGCTTGGAGAAGAAATCAGTGGTTAAGAGGTGCACGACATGATCCCAGTGAGGCACCAAAAATGCTAATCCACGTCCTTTGTGGCAAGGTCAGTTGCCCAGGCCCCCACTACCGCCTCTCCAGACTGGTCCAGAATAGTGGGTCCTCCATGGAGACCACTGTAAAGGTGAACGGATGTCTACAAGAGCTATATTAGACAGTGGCTCCCAAGTGACAATTATGTTCCAAGATTGGTATCAGAAGCATTTGTCAGACGTACCTTACAACCATTAGAAGGACTGCATGTATGGGGTTAAGTGAGAAGGCCTACCCCTATTCCGGTATATCCGATTTGGTTGTCTTTCCCCACCTCCGTGGCTGGAGTGGCCGAACAAGTAGAGACCCTAGCCTTAGTGTGTCCCCCACTGGACTGTATGATGGTGTCCCTTTGTTGATTGGAACAAATGCTCATATGTTCGGAAGGCTGGCACAGTTGTGTTATGAAAACAGGGTCAAAGACTAGTAGAGCTTTAAGAGTTCCGCTTTAATTAAGAAGGCCTATGAGGCACAGAGAGATGCTGAAAAACAGAACCAGAGGAACCGTCGGAATTGTATGGAAGAAGGATCCTGAGTCTCTGATCCTGGCGCTAAATGCCCAGTGTACCTTACAGGGAGAGGTCCGTATCAGAAAGGATGTTAAGAATAAAATATTAATGTTGGATGCACCAGGCGATGGAAAATTGCCAGAGGGACTGCTGGTCAAGCCTAGTATTTTGCCCGCTAGAGCCCATGCTTATGCCAGAAGGGTAATGGTCCAAGTTCATAATGTGTCTGAAAGAGACATTCGAGTAAACAGAGGTTGCATCCTGGCTAATGTGCATTGTGCAGACACTGCAGTGCTACCCAGCAGCAAGAGTTCAAGGAAGAATGACAGAGTAACGCCTGACTTGTTTGATTTCGCGACTCCCGCTGCCAGCTGAATGGAAAGTGAAGATCAGTGAGAAGCTTGCCCAGAGAGACCAGGTGTTTTCTTTAAAGGAATGGGATGTAGGATGCGTGCAAGGAGCTGAGCACAATATCCGGCTGCATGACGAAAGACCATTTCGTGAGAGGTCTCACGCCTGGCACCTAAGGACATAGATGATGAGACGGCATCTGCAAGAGATGTTAGCTGCTGGTGTAATACAAGAACCAGAAGCCCTTATGCTTTCCATTGTGGTAGTGAGGAAAAGAATGGAACAGTAAGGTGTGTGTGGATTATCGCACCTTAAACCGGGCGGACTATCCCTGATCAGTACACAATGCCCCGCATTCAGGATGCTTTGGACTGCCTAAACGGGAGCAAGTGGTTCTCTGTGCTGGATCTCCGCAGTGGGTACTACTAGATCCCCGATGGCCCCAGAGGACCGTGAGAAGACGGCCTTTATCTGTCCGGCTTATTTCTATGAATTCATGAGGATGCCTCAAGGGATTTCAGGTGCCCCAGCCACTTTTCAACCATTGATGGAGGCGTGTAGTGGGGGACATGAACTTACTAGAGTGCCTGTATACCTAGATGATGTCATTGTGTTTGGCAGCTCACTGGAGGAACATGAGAGCAGATTATTTAAGGTATTGGACCGACTGGAGGACTTTGGCCTTAAACTGTCCATTGATAAGTGTCAATTCTTTCAAACATCAGTAAAGTATGTGGGACACATAGTATCCACCGAGGAATAGAGACCACCCAAGTAAAGTTGAGGCCTTGACCACCTGGCCACAGCCCAAAATCTAAAAGAACTGCAAAGATTCCTGGGATTCTGTGGTTATTATCGCTCATCAAGGACTATTCAAGAGTGATCCGCCTTTACTTAACCTTACTCAAGGGTATCCCCAACCCACAAAAATACCAAAAGTCAGCGTCCCTCAAGACTGAAAGAGTGTATTTTCATCCGAGGAAGTATTTGGGGCCCGCTGGACTCCTGATTGTGAGACTGCTTTCATGAGATCATATATCAACTTACCCATGCTCCAGTGCTGGCCTATGCTCATCCAAGAAAACCTACGTCCTGCACACTGATGCTAGCTTGCAAGGGTTGGGGCTGTGTTGTACCAAGAGCACGAGAATGGCCTGAGACCAGTGGCCTCGCCAGTAGAAGCCTGACCCCATCCGAAAAGAACTATCCTGTACATAAGTTAGAGTTCCTAGCTTTGAAGTGGGCTATTGTTGACCAATTCCATGAGTACTTGTATGGGGCTAAAATACTAGTAAAACTGACAATAATCCTTTGACCTATGTGCAGACCTCAGCTAAGTTGGATGCCACTGGCCATAGGTGGCTTTCTGCATTATCTACATATGACTATGCTCTCGAATACCGAGCAGGTCTGAACCACATAGATGCTGATGCTTCTCCCGGAGGCCTGTTCCCAGAATGATTGGGTCCGATTGGCAGAACCTGACATTCGGGCACTCTGCCGGAAGTTTGACAGGAGGAACAAATGTCCACGGACGCAGTGGACTGCATGGTGGATTGCTTGGGAGCCTCTGAGAATTGCATACCTGCTGCTTATTGCCACTTTTCTGCAATAGACATTGGTGCACTGCCTCAGCTGGACAATGACAGTATTCAGGTGGCTCAATCCTGCATCCCATGATCAAAGCAGCTTTAGAAGCCCTCTATGCAGGAAAAGATGTGTCCAAATTACGCTCCACTGATTTGAGAACTGCACTGTTATACAAAGAAGGTCCTAAGTTGAAACTGATCAATAAACTGTTATACAGAGAAACAGTAGACAGAGGGGACAAGTAGACAAACAACAACTAGTGCTGCCCACTGCCTTTCGAGACTCAGTACTGAGGTCCTTGCACAACCACATGGGGCACCTTGGTATAGACAGAACACTTGACTTGGTGAGATCCAGATTCTATTGGCCTAAGATGGGGGCTGATGTGGAGCAACACATTCAACTTGTAGTCGCCTTACAGAGGAAAGCTTTGCCCCAGAGGGCTGCCCCTTGTTAACATCACCACCAGTGTACCCATGGAGCTGGTCTGTATTGATTTTCTAAGTTTGGAGTCAGATCAAAGAAATATCAGTAATGTGCTGGTGGTCACTGACCATTTCACGAGATATGCCCAAGCTTTCCCACCAAGACCAGAAAGCATCCACTGTGGCCAAAGTACTTGTAGAAAACTTTTTGTTCACTATGGGGCTCCACAAAGAATCCATTCTGATCAAGGGAGAGACTTTGAGAGTCGCCTGATCAAAGAGATGCTTTCTGTGGGGAGTGCAAGTCCAGAACCACTCTCCTACCACCCCAGGGGACCCACAGCCTGAACGCTTTCAACCGCAACTTTGCTAGATATGCTAGGCACCCTGCACCCAAAGGACAAGCCTAGATGGAGCCAACAAATTAGCACCCTGGTACATGCTTATAACTGCACCAAAAGTGATGCCACTGGATTCTCCCCTACCGCCTTGATGTTTGGAAGAGAAGCTCGACTACCAGTAGATGTGTGTTTTGGGGTCTCTCTGATGGGGTTCAAGCTGACAACTATTTACAGTATGTGCAAAGTTAAAGGCCCAGCTAACTCATGCGCACTAACTGGCTCAAACCATGGCTGCCAAAAGAAATCTGGCCAACAAAGAAAGGTATGATAAAAGGTGAAAGCACAGGAACTCCAGGAGGGAGATCGGTATTCAAGAAATCTGGATTACATGGCAAGCACAAGATTGCTGACAGATGGCACCATCTCCTCACATTGTAGTGGGCAAACTAGATGATCTGCCAGTGTACAAAGTAAGGCCTGAGAATAATTCAAAAGATGTAAAACAATGCATAGAAATCATTTACTGCCCATTGGACAAATCTTAATTGAGTCTGAGCCCTAGAAGATGCCCCTCTGGACCAGTGACTAGAGCTGCTGCTAAGAAAAGATCAAGAAAGTCTGCACCTACAGAAGCAAAGTTAAAGTGTTCCCTCCACAAGTCCCAGTTGAGCATGACTGTCAGTCCATATCGGAAGAAAGTGAGAGTGACTTTGAATACTATCCTTCTTCGAACTGAGTCAATTGTTTCGGGCAATCCCTAGTCAATACTGGAGACAAAGCTGGGCCTTCTGGACTGTCTAAGCCCCCAGCTTCATCCCTGGAGCCAATGCTCCCAGAAAGTGAAGTGCAAAGCATCAGATCAGATGAAATGGAATCATTGTGCATGGTTGAACTGTTTGAGCTTTCAGGAGGAAAATGATAGATTGGGGCAGACTGGTGATACACCAACAAGAAGAGTATTTTGAGTGCCCTGACAGTCCACTGCCAGTGTCCGAAAGCTCTCCATGCGAGCCAAATGTTGTGGACTCAGAAACTGTAACTCCTGGAGCTGAAAGTGCCCCAGGTTCTAGCCTCTCTACCCCCATGGAGACTCCCTGACAAGTGAGGACAATGCTGAAAATGAGGCTCAGAGTGCAGAGACTATAACAGTTCCCCTAGAAAGACTGGTCGAGCTGTAAAGCCTGTGGTGCACCTCAGTTATGATTCACTTGGGAGGCCTGTGGACTTGCCTCTCAATGTTGTCCATAAAGGTGTATGTGTCCCCGAGCTCATTGCCCAAACTGGCGTCAGTGCTAACTCCAAGTTACTTGTGTTGCCCTCTCAGTATGGTGCCCTTGCCCCGTCCAGCCCCAAGGTAACTGATAGGGAAGGGCCCCCTCTCTTCAGGTTTCATGTACAAGAGGTAATAACTTGAGTTATGGTACAATGTGTATGTAATACTGTGTAAAGAGTGACGTACTGCAATGTTTCAGAAATGTGTTCTTGGTAAAATGATATATTGACTGATGATTACATGTGCGAGCCTAATGCAAATGTATATGGTTGCAGTTGAAACTTATGGGGGTACTTGCTTGACGCGGACGTCAAGTTTTCCCAGGCCAGGAAGGGTGTAACCCCCCTGCAAATGGGGGTTCCCAAAAGACTTCCAGGAGCTTGCTTGAATGCTCCAAGCCTGAATGGTGTTTGGCATTTAAGCCATTTATCAGTGAGTGTTTTTAGAGCCTCTGGTACTGTCTCTTTAAGAGCTGTCTGCTTGCAGACATAATTAGTTTGTATGGGGGGACTGTGTGCTTCTCTGAGTACCACTTGAGCTGCTGCCAATTCACTTCATTTTGCAGTCACTAGGAGTGCAAAGGGAACCTATCTGAAAGATGTAACTGTTTGCCAGAAATTATTTAGAGTAATAATGAAATTACAGTTTGTCTAACCTGCTTTCTTTGCAGTCAGAACTGTGTCTGCTAGTTCCCATTCTAGTTTTGAACTGCTGAACTGGACCAATCATGTGGGGTAAGCTAGCTCTAAAATGGTGCCTTGGACGAATCAGAACTTGGACTCATAATCTGAGCCAGCCACAAGAGGATTGTATGGGCAGTGACTCTGGGAGATGTAGTTTAGACTTCAGTGCCTTTTTGGACCAACAGCAGCAGTCTATTGTGAGTGACAGCCAATCCAGTCAAGAACTGGGAGGAACTCAAAGGAAGTGCCCAGTTTTGTCGGTTGGAGCTTCAGTTGAGCTTTGGCAGTGAAGAAGGAAGGAGCCCTGTGCTTTTTCAGTGTGCAGTTTTAGTCAAAAACGTGTGTAAGGCCAGAGTTCCGGTCTGCAGCTTGTGTAACAGCTTGTTAGGACTGAATCTCGTCCTGTGAAAAGAATCAAAGGATCTCTGAAGAGTAGAAACCAGGCTCACCCTGTAGAAGACTGGAAGAATTGCTGAAAATTGCACTCGTCTGTCAGGAACTGAATCTGCTGTGTGTTCTCCGGTATTGTGCAGTAATTGCGATCGGGATACAGATGCAGCCTGCCTGGTATAGTGCTTTCTTTTATATGGATGTGTGAAGAGGTTTGTGTACCTCAAGTGAGCCCTGCTGACATTGAAGGACCCTATCTTATTTGGAGGTCGTGAGTACTAATTCAGGGTCGCTTCCCTGTTGAATTGCCACATTAAATCCAAATGGAATTACTGTACTGCTGACTGTTTAATTCTCCTTTTCTGTGTGAAAGGGCCCCTACCAGCTGCCACGGTTTGGACTAGCCACTAGGGCTTGGGTACCCAGGGACAGTAACTGATAGGGATAGGCCTGTGCACAGAGCCATAGGTAGATTATTAGAGTGATAAGCTAATTAACCTGATTTCCCTGTCCTTGTTATATCCCCTAAATAAATCAGAGCTGCTTGTTTCAGCAAAGTTATACTGCCTGGAGGTATTTGTCTATGTTAAAGTACTGTACTGTGATTGTTGCACTGTATCTCATTTCACAGGAGGTCCCAGTGCCGAACCACACCTGGGGGTAAGTGTATACTGTGAAGGTAATTCTGATATATTGTGTGGGCCACTAGTGGGAAGAAAGGGGGGTTGCAGTGTCCCAGAGGGCTGTGACCAAGTTAGTTTAACTATTGCAAACCCTGACCTCTGGGTGGAGGCACCCGCCATTGGATCCAGGCCCCTCAACCTGTTAGTGGCAAATCAGGCGGGGGTAGTAGCCCCTGGGATAGCGCCATCTAGGGGTTACACGTAGGTGACGTGAAGAAAATGGCGGTCAACTAAAGCAGAAGGTGTCCGTGAAGGTCCAACTTGCACAGGTCGATGGCGGGAAAGGAACTGAGGTGGTGCTGGGGGACCACCTCTTTTATACCATAGGCTGATGTCGGGAGCGGGCCGATGTCAGGGGGCAGTCCTCCACAATATACTGCCTGCTAGAAGTTTTCTGTGGGGTCCTGGTGCCTGCCAGCTTCAGTCCTAATGGTGTAACCTGCTGCAAAAGCACCCTCGAAGTGAGATCCATCTGTAGCCTATGGTCATGTGTATCTCAATATGTGAGTACAGTGTTCATCATAGGGTGTAAACTATGTTATTTATTTATAAAGTTAAATCAAGTGTATTACAGGGGCATAGAAAGGATTTGGTGTGGGGGGTGGGTCCAAATATTTTTAAGGGGGTCTGGGGCATGCTTCCCTGGACATTTTTGAAAATGTAGTAATTAAATGGTGCAGTTTAGTGCATTTTTAGGCAGTGACTGTTGAGTTACAAAATGCATTAAAATTCAAGTTGTCAGTCACATCCCTCCCCAGTCCTAGGTCTTTGAGCTGAACTCAGGATTCTTTCCTCCCTTTTTAAATGTCCATCTTTCTCTTCTATAGATTTCTCCCCATTCTATTACCATCCCTACACCACCTTTGCTGTTTTTCCAGCTCTTCCACATCCCCGTTTTCATTTCTGTTTTCACCTATCGCCTTGCCTTTAATATTCCACATCTCCCACTGCATGTATTTCACGTTTAATTGTCAACTTTCTATGTCTTCTCTACATTAGTCTCCCTCCCTTTCTCCTCTACCTACATTACATACATAATCATAGAAATGACTTGTTCTATTCATTTTTGTCTTCACTTTCTATGTGTCCCAATATGTTGATTCACAAACGTGTCATTTGACCCACATATTATTTTTCCTCTGACCTGCCCAAGCATTTCTCTACTGGAACTCTTAATATTCTCTCCTGTATTTCAATTTCCTTTATTACAGGGATATTTGAAATATAACTTTATTTTCCCCTGCCTTGTTCTATTCAGCAGCCTTCACTGCTATGCATCCTTTTCCAGAAGTAATCTCAGTCCCCAGGGCCAGCATAGCTAAGAAAAGCAGGATAGCAGAATTCAATGAGTGGCTGGGTGTTTGGTGTAAAGAGGAGGGGTATAGTCTTATGAGGTGGTGAGGGGATACATGGGCAAATAAGGGGCTTTATTTATTGCCCAGAAAGACTGCACCTTAGTTGGGAGGGGAGGAAAATACTAAAGAACAGGCTGGTGGAATATATGGGAAAGGAACTTAGTTTAAACTGCTGAGGGGGGGAGGAGGGGGCAGAAGACCCACACCATTCGAAAAGGGGAGATCGGTAGATGCCCCCCGACCAAGGCAGTAACAACAACAGGGGAGGAGGGAGAGGGGGCTGCTAAGGAGTGGGTGACAGGAGGAGGGCAAGCCAGGACAAAGTTATTGAAAGAAAGAGCCAAGGTATTACATGAACAAAGTGGAGGGCGGTGTCGCTGAATGCCTGCAGTCTCGGGAACAAGATGGCAGAAATGCAGGCCCTCTTAGTGGAGGGTAAGGTGGATATATCAGCAGTTACTGAGACATGGGCTACAGTACACCTTGACTGGGAACTCTCAGTCCCAGAGTACAATCTATACAGAAGGGACAGAGCTAGGCAAAGGAAGGGGTTGGGGGTGGCAGCATACATCAGAGAGGGAATCATTTTCATGAGGGAGGAGGAAAAGGTGAACATAGAAATATTGTGGTTCCAGTTGCAGGCTACTAGAGGAAGGAAGATCAGGATGAAGGTGGTATACAGCTCGCACAACTAGGGTGTGAAAAAGGACAGAGAGCTGTGTTCCCAGTTGAGAATCACAGTTGGAAAAGGGAAGGTGGTAGTGGTGGGGGATTTTAACCTGTCTAAAGTGGACTGGGCTACTCCCGCCACATCCTTAGCCAGAAGTCAGGGAATCCTAAATGCAATCCAGGATGGCTTCCTAACTCAGTGTGTGACTGATGCCACCAGGGAGGGGCCAATCCTGGACCTAGTGCTCACCAATGATGAGCATGTACAGGAGAGCGAAGTTAGGGAACCCCTGGGTGGAAGCGACCACAATACAGTGTGGTTTGGTTTGGACATGGACATGGATGACATCCCTGCTAAAACCAGAACATTGGATTTTAGGAGGGAAATTTTAAGAAGATGAACGAAGTGCTAAGGTAAAGCCAGGAGAGCATGGAGGAGGGCATGAGGGTGGACCGATTATGGGCCATTATTGGGGGGCCATTCAGAAGGCCACAGGCAGCTGTATCACAATAAGGAGGAAGAAATCGAAAGCCAGACCCCCACGCTAGTTTAATGGGGAGGTGGCCAGAGTGGTAAGGGAAAAGAGGGCAGCCTATAGAAAATTCAAAAGAACAGCAAAGGAAGAGGGTGAGGAAGAATACCAGAGGCTAGCTAAGGTGGCAAGAAGGAAGGTTCAAGTTCAAGTTTATTGGCAGGAAAACAAACTCTGTTGAGCAGGCTCATTTACAAGGAGGTCCTGATTAACAACAGGGACATTACACAAGCATATACAAAGTAATATGCATTAAACACATGAATAATCCATGAGAAGAAAATAGGGCAATAATATTTACATCATATATACATACAGTAGGTGCACTAAAGCTAGGACTTAGATAAATGGTTAGCTCTGGGCAACAAGATAGTACCTCATGAGGGAAGTAGAATTACAAGGCCAGCAAGGGAAGTAAAGATAGTGGCACAGGTGGGGTGGGATAAGGTCAGAGGGAAGGGGAGGCAGAGGATGGTAGGACGGAGGTAGGAGGAGGCAGACAACAAGGTGGAGGGGGTGGGAAAAATGAATATAACAGGGTGGCTGTGTTGGCCGGGACAAGGGCACTATGGAGTTGGTGGGGAGAGGAGGTAGAGATAGAAGGTAAAGAAAGAATAGATGTAGATAAGGGCAGGGACTGTTGAGTGATGATAGTGTGGGATACAGACTAGGGGTAGATCGTGTGGTGATGGTAGTGTAACATGGAGAGAGGAAGGAGGAGAGGAAGAAGGGGGAATGGAAGTATAATGGAAGGTCACTTAGGGGTGAGGGAGGAGGTGGACAAGAGGATAGAGCGGTCACTGCAATAGGCCAGGCAGGGAGGTGCAGCAGGCAAAGGCACAGAAAGAGCTCCAAATAGCTGAAGGTATAAAGAATAGGGTGAAAGACTTATTTTACTACCTAAGTGAAAGGAAGGACAAGAAGGATGGCATTGTTAGGCTGAGGAAAGGGGATGGTTGGGTTGATGAAGATGGGAGCAAAGCAGAGGTATTAAACAAATACTTCTGCTCTGTCTTTACAAAAGAAGAAGATGGACCAATGCCATGGACAGAGAGAAGGAGGGAGGGAATGGGGGGGCACCCTTGAGGTAATTGGGATTGAAAGAGTGAGGGAGGGGCTGATGGCCTTGAGGGTGGACAAATCCCCAGGGCTAGACGAAATACACCCCAGGGTGCTGAAAGAGTTAGCGAAGGATCTGGTGGGGCCACTGGCTGTTCTTTTCAGTAGATATTTGGAGTTGGGAGTGGTGTTGCAGGAGTAGAGAATGGCACATGTGGTACCATTCCACAAGAGTGGACCCAAGGATGACCCGAGTAACTATAGGCCAGTCAGCTTGACCTCAATAGTATGTAAACTAATGGAGACCATACTAGAGGAAAGGCTGGTGAGGTACATAGAGGAGAATGGCCTACAGGATGACAGGCAGCACGGTTTTGTGGCAGGCAGACCATGTCAAACGAACCTGATCGAATTCTTTGATTGGGTCAGAAGAGCAGTGGACAAAGGCCAGGCGGTGGACATCATATACCTGGACTTTATCAAGACCTTTGATTCTGTACCACACAAAAGGTTGATAATGAAACTGAGGGATCTAGGGTCTAGGGGTGGGGAAGAATATGGTAAGATGGGTTGAAAACTGGTTGGGTGGTAGAACACAGAGAGTAGTGGTTGGGGGTGAGTTCTCCAGCATCAAGGAGATCACCAGAGGGGTCCCGCAGGGATCGGTGCTGGGGCCAGTGTTGTTCAGCATCTTTATAAATGACATTGGGGAAGGCATTAAAGGCAAAATGTGCCTGTTTGCGGATGACACCAAACTCTGTGGGAGAGTGGACACCAAGGAGGAGACACAGGACCTGAGGGAGGACCTTGCCAGACTAGAGAGATAGTCAGGAATCTGGCAACTTAGTTTCAATGCCAAAAAGAGCAAAGTGATGCACATAGAGGCCAAGAACCATAGGACAGAGTATTACAAAGGAGGGGTTCAGGTAACTGCTTCCAAAGAGGAAAGGGATCTAGGGGTAGTGACTACGAGTGACCTGAAACACACCTCTCAGTCTAAAAAGTCAGTGGTGAAGGCTAACAGGATGGTGCTTTGTATTGCAAGGGGATTCAGTAGTAGGTGGAGCGAGGTTATTTTACCATTGTACAAGTCACTGGTGAGACCACATTTAGAATATGGGGTGAGATACTGGCATCCATACCTTGAGAAGGACATCAGCATGCTGGAGGGGGTCCAGAGGAGAGCAACCAAGATGATTGAGGGTTATAGGATAGGTCCTATGAGGAGAGGATGGGAGCCCTGTGGATGTACTCTCTGGAAGAGAGGAGGCAGAGGGGCGATGTGACAGAGACTTTCAAGTATATGAAGGGAATTAACAAAGTAAAAAGGGAGGGCCTCTTTAAAATGAGTGACAACAACACCACTAAGGGGCATAGCCTAAAACTGATGGGAGGGACATTCAGAAGGGATGTAAGGCAACATTTCTATATATAGAGAGGGTGATGTCCACCTGTAATGAGCTGCCAGAGTAGGTGGTACCAGTAAGGACAATGGGAGCATTCAAGAGAGCCTGGGACACGCACAAAGGGAAACCTTGGAACCAAGGAAGGGGAGAAGGGGGGAGAGGGAGGAAGGGTCAGTGGTGTAAATTGTAAGGCCAGACCCTGCACCACTTACTGAGCAGACACGATAGACCGGGTGGTCTTCTTCTGCTGGCTCTTTTTGTATTTTCGAGTAACCCCTAGGTGGCGCTATCCCAAGGGCTACTACCCCTGCCTGCTTGGCTAGCAGCAGGTTAAGGAGCCTGGGTACTGAAATGGGTGCCTCCACCCGGAGGTCAGGGTTGTTGGTGGTCAAGCTAACCTGGGCACAGCCCTCCAGGACACTGTAACCCCCCTCTTTCTCTTCTAGTAGCCTGAAAAATATACAGTAATCAGTTTGCAAAGACCCTTATTCGCCATACAAGTACCCACACTGTTTGCACTTTCCACCAAGGCTGGTTCCCCTGGGAACCCCCTGCAAAACAAGGTTATGCTCAGCAAATAGCAACAGTACAGTACTTTTGGCACAAACTGGAACCACAGTCAGGTTAAATGCAAAAAGAGTTAGATTTGATTTATTAAGGGGACTTGAACAAGGAAGGGGTGTAATCAGGTTGATTTGCTTAAAGGCTATATCAATCAAACAGTTATGCATGCACTTGAGTCCCTACACAGTCACACACTCTGGGTACCCAGGTAGGAAAATGGTGGGCTAGCCAGGAACGTTGCCCGGGGTAGGCCGGCGTTGCAGCTGGTTGGGGCACTGTGATGGAAGAAAGCAACATGCACTACACACACTATTTGTAATCCGGAGCCGGAGGGCTCAGTTCATGAAAGAAAAGACAACAAAGCAATCAGATTAAAACACTTTAGATTTAGCTGTTGTTGCAGGGAGCTACCCTGTGTTTACTTATGATACCCAATACAGGACACAGGCAGGACGAAATCAAGACGGCAGGTTGTTGAACTGGAGTGCCAGGAGAAGCAGGGCCCACACGAATCACCGAGGCGTCGTTCCTGTTCAAAGCATGAGCAGGGGGCTGATCCCCAGGCAGGTCTCTCGTCAATGGCTTTCTCTGTGCAGCAGGTAGTCTGTCTGGGCCAGTGTGGCAAAGCCCAGGCCCAATGGAGATGAATGCGGATTCAGTCCGTGGGAGCTGGATGCAGCCACTAGCAAGCTGAACGCAGTTCAGCACACAGTGGGGAACCAAATCACGACCCACTAACAGCACACAGCACATTTACATGTAAGAAATTCTACTGTACCAGGCAGATTGCTATCCGGTCGCAATCATAGAGTCTCTGCACAAACCGGGAGTTCAGAGGTGGCTGGAAATCCTGACAGGCTGATTGCATTCAACAAATCTTTGGTCTTCTTCAGGTTAAAGCCTGGTCACAGTTCAGTGGTTTAAATCATTCTCACAACTCGGATTCAGTCCGAATCAACTCTATTTTCCCTCTCAGGGACAGCAGGCAGACAGGCAGGCCAAAACTCAGCCCTTTCACAGTTGTCCTGGGCGAATCCATGCAGGATTGCTGCTCGACTAACTCGAGCTGTTACTCCTTCACTTCCCAACTCAGATCTGACTGAAACTGCAAGCAGTCTGGGACTTTCCCCAGGATCCAGAAGGTTCGGTAGTCTGATCTGTCTGTCAGTCACAACAAGGGCTCCCCATCCAGGTTCATTTAGGCACCATAAGCCCAAAACTACAATTCATACAGAATTTTTCTCCCATAAAGCCCCTGGGGACAGGCTCCATTTTAGAGTCCCCAAAGGTACTGATTGGCCCATTTCAGCAGTCCAGGACCAAGATGGTGGAGATAAACAGAAATGTCCATGCTGCAAAGAAGGCAGGTTAGACAAACTGCAAAATTATTACTATTCTAATAAATGATTAGCAAACAAGTACATCTTCTAATAGAGCTCCCTCTCAGATTAATTATAACTGCAATCTAGGCCGCTCTTAAAGAGACAGTACACAGAGGCTATACAGGCACTCTCTGGCAATAACGTTTTAACTGCTAAAATGCAGGACACCAGCCTGGCAGTGAGCATTTAGGCATGCTCAAGGAAGACTTTTCAGTAACCCCCATTTGTAGGGGGTTTACACCCTTCCCTGCCTGGAGAAAACTTGGCATCCATGACAAGTCTGTACCATCATGCATCAGTTAACATAAACTTATTACTTTACTATACATATTCACTACACTTCACAATACTGTATCTATAATGACACTACTTACGCATGTTTCATACAGGTAATACTGACTTCACTATGATTAACATACTTTGAAAATCATTATACTGATTCATGTAATAACTTCTTGTATATTAAACAGTGTAAGAGGGGGCCCTTCCCTATTAGTTAACTTAGGGCTGGATGGAGCAGGGGCACCATGGTGAGAGGGAAGAACAATCAACCTGGAATTGGCCCTTAAGCTAAGTTTGGGTAGTGAGCTCTGAGAAACATAAACACCTTTGTGAACCACATTGAGAGGCAAATCCACTGCCCCCCCAGGAGACTCATAATTGAAGCGCAATACTAGCTTGACAGCTCGGCTAGTCTTTCTGGGGGAAACAACCACAGTCTCTGTATTTTCAGCACTAGTCTTGGAGCTTTCATCACTCGTGAGGGGTGCCTCTGCACGGATGGGGATGTCCAAACTGGGAGCACTGTCAGCTCCTTGCTCTGTAGGCTCTGGTTCCACAACACTTTGCTCATTATCTTCTGACGAGAGCCCAACTGGCTTGTTTTGAGAAGATTCTGGCACAGTTAGGCTCTGTGGCACTGAAGGGGGGCTGTCAGCACTCTCATATTGTTCTTCAAGTTCTGGTGTGTCACCAGAGAGACTCAGACCATCAACCCCTTCTTCGGGCAAGTCACACAGTTCCACGAAACACAGGGAGTCCGTGGCCTCAGACATAGTACTATACTTTACACTTCACTTTCAGGGATCATTGGCTCCAAGGACGAAGCTAGGGGGTTAGGCAGTCCAGAAGGCCTAGCTTCATCCCCACAATTAGTCAGCTGACTCAGTTCATAGGAGGGGTACTAGGCATTGTCACACTCACTATCATCAGAGGTGGACTGACGGTCACTATTATTCTGGGCCTGCTACGGGGGAAACCTTAAATCTGTAACCACTGGGGTAGGTTAACTCTGTCTCTTTTTTGCAGCAGCATGAGTCACCAGCCCAGGGGAGGCAATGTCTGCTGGCTCAGTTTTAATGGTAACTTGGTCGATAGGCAGGAAGTGGTTACAGTGCATGGTCTTGACAGCTTTGGAGTTATTTTCTGGGCGTACCTTATACACTGGCAGATCATCCAACTTTCCAACTACTACATGAGGAAGATGGTGCCACCTATCAGCAATTTTGTGCTTGCCATGTAGTCCCAAATTGCGTAACAACACACGGTCTCCAGGCCATATCTCTTGAGCCTTTACTTTCTTATCATGCCTCTCTTTGTTGGCGAGATTTCTCTTGGCGGCCATTGTCTGGGCCAGTTGATATGCATGGTTCAATTGAGCTTTCAGTTTCTGTACATATTGCAGGTAGTTTTTGGCCCAGACCCCCATCTAGAGAGACCCCAAAGCAGACATAAACTGGTAGTTGGGCCTCCCTCCTGAACATGAGACGGTAGGGGGAGATCCCAGTAGCATCATTTTTGGTGCAATTGTACGCGTGTACCAAGGTGCTAATCTGCTGGCTCCATTTATGCTTGTCTTTTGGATGGAGGGTGCCCAGCATGTCTAGAAGGGTGTGGTTAAAATGTTCTGGTTGAAGGTTCCCCTGAGGGTGATAGGAGGTGGTTCTTGACTTCCACCCCCCCCCCAGAGAGAGCATTTCTTTGATTAGCCGACTTTCAAAGTCTCTGCCTTGGTCAGAGTGGATCCACTGGGGGGCATCATAGTGGACGAAGAATTTTTTCACTAGCACCTTGGCCACAGTAGAAGCCTTTTGATCTTTAGTTGGAAAAGCTTGTGCATACCATGTGAAATGATCCGTAACCACTAACACATTGCCAATATTCCATTGATCAGGTTCTAAACACAAAAAATCTATACAGACCAGTTCCGTGGGGGGCACTGGTAGTGATATTAACAAGGGAAGGGGTGTAGCCAGGGATTTCAGATCTGCACACCAAGTGGACTCACTGCTACCCCCCCCCCGGGTGTAGCCAGACAATATACAAATGTACACCAGGACCATGTTTGTTGTCTCATTTGGCACAATAAATACAACTTTTGTATCATGACAGTGGTTGTTGCCATGCATGGGTCAATACAAATGCCATGCATTGTTCCCTAAGGCACCCACATACCAGCCCAGAGGCTGTAAAGTTGTATTGTCCTTGAGATGCAAAGAGAGTATTAGTGACCAGTCCTTGTAGTTTCGACTCCTATGAATAAAATGACAGAAAGGTTCAGTATTTTCTTTGTTAGTTTTCATGGAAAAAGGAAGCAGTCCAGAGCCTATTTGCTACCCCCCTTAAATAAAATTGCACACCATGGAGTGCTTGGAGTATGCCTGCCTACACCCATGGGGGGGCAGCCCTCTGATGCAGGGCTTTTCTTTGGAGGCAACGACTACAGGTCTTTACATGGTGCTCAACATTGGCCCCCATCTTGGGCCAGTAAAATCGAGATCGTACCAGGTCGAGAGTCCGGTCAATACCGAGGTGCCCCATGTGATCGTGGAGGGACCTCAGTACCAACTGTTTAAAGGCCGTGGGCAGGACCAATAGTTGCTTGTCTACTTGACCACTATGATCCACTCTCTCTCTGTATAACAACTGATTGAGTAACTTCAACCTGGGGCCTTCTTTAAACAATAGTGCAGTTTGCAAGTCAGGGGAATTTAAATTAGACAAATCTTTCCCTGCACGCATTGCATCAGGTGTGGGTTGAATCATAGGATCTTGGGATTGAGCCCACTGAATACTGTCATTGTCAAGTTGAAGTAGTGCACTAATATCTAGAGCAGAGACATGGCAATAGGCAGCTGGTATGCATGTAACCCCCCTGCAAATGGGGGTTCCCAAAAGACTTCCAGGAGCTTGCTTGAATGCTCCAAGCCTGAATGGTGTTTGGTGTTTAAGCCATTTATCAGTGAGTGTTTTTAGAGCCTCTGGTACTGTCTCTTTAAGAGCCGTCTGCTTGCAGACATAATTAGTTTGTATGGGGACTGTGTGTTTCTCTGTTTGAGTACCACTCGAACTGCTGCCAATTCACTCCATTTTTGCAGTCACTAGGAGTACAAAGGGAACCTATCTGAAAGATGTAACTGTTTGCCAGAAATATTTTAGAGTAATAATGAAAATACAGTTTGTCTAACCTGCTTTCTTTGCAGTCAGAACTGTGTTTGCCTAGTTCCCCATTCTAGTTTTGAACTGCTGAACTGGACCAATCAGTGTGGGGTAAGCTAGCTCTAAAATGGTGCCTTGGACGAATCAGAACTTGGACTCATAATCTGAGCCAGCCACAAGAGGATTGTATGGGCAGTGACTCTGGGAGATGTAGTTTAGGCTTCGGCGCCTTTTTGGACCAACAGCAGCAGTCTATTGTGAGTGACAGCCAATCCATTCAAGAACTGGGAGGAACTCAAAGGAAGTGCCCGTTTTGTCTGTTGGAGTTTCAGTTTAGCTCTGGAGGAAGGGAAAGAAACCCTGTGCTCCTTCAGTGCACAGTTTCAGTCAAAAACGGTGTAAGGCCCAGAGTTCGGTCTGCAGCTTGTGTAACTGCTTGTTAGGACTGAATCCGCCCTGTGAAGAGAATAAGGATCTCTGAAGAGTAGAAACCAGGCTCACCCTGTAGAAGACTGGAAATTTTTGAATTGCACTTGGTCTGTCAGGAACTGAATCTGCTGTGTGTTCTCCGGAGTGTTGTGCAGTAATTGCAGGGGATGAAGAAGCAGCCTGCCTGGTATAGTACTTTTTTTACCATATAAATGTGTGAGGAGGCTTGTGCAGCTCAAGTGAATCCTGCTGCATTAAAGGACTTTTGCCTGTGACTGTTTACCATATAAATGTGAAGAGTCTCGTGGAGCTCAAGAGTAGCCCTGCTGACGTTGAAGGACCCTATCTTGTTTGGAGGTCGTGAGTACTAATTCAGGTGGCGCTCCTGTTGAATTGCCACATTAAATCCAAATGGAATCACTGTACTGCTGACTGTTTAAACTAATTTTTCTTTTCACTGTGTGTAAGGGCCCCTACCAGCTGCCGCGGTTTGGACTAGCCACTAGGGCTTGGGTACCCAGGGACAGTAACTGGTAGGGATAGGCCTGTGCACAGAGCCATAGGTAGATAGTAAAGTGATAAGCTAATTAACCTGATTTCCCCCTGTCCTTGTTATATTCCCCCTAAATAAATCAGAGCTGCTTGTTTCAGCAAAGTTATACTGCCTGAGGTATTTGTCTATGTTAAAGTATTGTACTGTGATTGTTGCACTGTATCTTATTTTACAGGAGGTCCCAGTGCCTGAACCAGCCCTGGGGTAAGTGTATACTGTGAAGGTAATTCTAATATATTGTGTGGGCCACTAGTGGAAGAAAGGGGTTGCAGTGTCCCAGAGGGCTGTGACCAAGTTAGTTTAACTATTGCAAACCCTGACCTCTGGGTGGAGGCACCCGCCATTGGATCCAGGCCCCTCAACCTGTTAGTGGCAAATCAGGCAGGGTAGTAGCCCTGGGATAGCGCCATCTAGGGGTTACATCTTGGAGGCTCACCACTGGATTAGGTGTCCCTAGTGGCCATATTTATGAACCACTGTTAAGAAAAAAAAAATGGGTACCCCGACAGAAGTGGCTGTGCACCAGCTGGTGGAGTGGTGTACTGGGGAGGAGATTGACCCCCAAAATGCTATGCTTATCCTGGACATCCCCCTGGGTATCAATACGGACACTGTACAGGGAGTACTTTCCAAGGTGGAAGGTTTACAAAACCCTGTGGTGGTGGGTCGGCATGATAATCTGCTCACCCACACTTTCCTGGCCCTAGTAGAGTTTAAGGATCCCATAGATAGCTTCAAAGTGCCACAGACCATTACCCCAGAGGGAGCCCTCACTGCCTGGAGAGTGATAACTAAGTACAGTAAAGACCCAGGGGAATGAGCCCCACCACTGTCTGAAACTTTGAGGAGAAATTTCTAAATGGTTGCTGGGGGGAGGGAAAACTGTGGAGGACTTGAAGAAACTATTCTTGCCACCTGGGGGTGTTCCTCCCCCAACACCCTCTCCCACTCCAGTACCCGTAATGGTGGCTGAACCAATGCAGACTCCTATTTCTGCACCTACCATTAGTCACGACTCTTACCGAAGGTTGAGGATCTTCTCTGTCACCCTCCCAACCCCCCAAGGGGAGGATGACTGGGAGACCTGGATAGACTATGTTGCCCCCCAAGTGCTAGAATGGCAATGCTCGGAAGCCGAAAAGCGAAAGAGGGTTAGTGAGAGCCTCCGAGGTCCTGCCCTGGCTACCATCCGTGCTAAACGGGCCAGTAACCCTGAAGTGACTGCACAGGCCTATCTTGAGGCCTTGGAGAATGTGTATGGGAGCCCAGATTCTGATGAGGATCTATGGTGGAGAGTAAGAAATGCACAACAGTACCAAGGGGAGTTGTTGTCTGTGTATGTATCTCGGCTGGAAAAATTGTTGCAAGAATGCCTCAGAAAGGGTAGTTTGCCAGCGATTGAACTGGACCGAACCAGGCTGGACAGGATCCTTAAGTCTGCCCCCTTCTCAGAACTGCTGTTGCTTCAGTTACGCCTGGCAAATCGACTGGAATCCCCACCCTCCTATGATGAGTTAATGAGAGAAATTCGAGGAGTTGAGAAAGGCGACCTCGGAGGGACCTGCACCAATAGCTGCGGCTGGACCGAGTGACTGAGGGTGGCCCCATCAAGGAAGTTCAGGGCAGAGGTTGGCAGTCAATGAGTGCTCTGATAAGGAAAAGATATGCCACAATGGGCGAACTGTTGAGAGATCCGGGAATTCAAAACAGTCCCTTTATGAAGGCCACGCCTGCAAGTACGGGCTCCCGACCTATATCCGACTGCATCTGCTATGGGGTGGGGATACCCACCCATGTATCTCCTGCTGATAACAGCTCGAACTCGATTCCTTGACCATGGAAGTGGAGAAACTGACAAGATGTCTCCAAATGCTTATCACGCCGCAGACAGAGATGGCACCAAGGTTTCCAGTTAGTAATACCCCGCCTGGCTCCCAGTGGCGCCGCCAGCTCAAACTCCAGAAAATATGTTTTGCTATAATTGTGGGAAGGATGGGCACATGAAAGAGAATGCCGGTCCCCAAAGACACTGACAAAGTTGCATGTAGGCTACAAGGAGAGCTTGAGAACAAATCAGTGGTTAAGAGGTGCACGAAATGATCCCAGTGAGGGCACCAAAATGCTAATTCACGTCCTTTTGTGGCAAGGTCAGTTGCCCAGGCCCCCACTACCGCTTCTCCAGACTGGTCCAGAATAGTGGGTCCCTCCATGGAGACCACTGTAAAGGTGAATGGAGTGTCTACAAGAGCTGTATTAGACAGTGGCCCAAGTGACAATTATGTTCCAGGATTGGTATCAGAAGCATTTGTCAGATGTACCCTTACAACCATTAGAAGGACTGTATGTATGGGGATTAAGTGAGAAGGCCTACCCTATTCGGGTATATCCGAATTTGGCTGTCTTTTCCCACCTCCGTGGCTGGAGTGGCGAACAAGTAGAGACCCTAGCCTTAGTGTGTCCCCCACTGGACTGTATGATGGTGTCCTTTGTTGATTGGAACAAATGCTCATATGTTCGGAAGGCTGGCACAGTTGTGTTATGAAAACATGGGTCAAAGACTAGTAGAGCTTTAAGAGTTCCGGCTTTAATTAAGAAGGCCTATGAGGCACAGAGAGATGCTGAAAAATAGAACCAGAGGAACCGGTCGGAATTGTATGGAGGAAGGATCCTGAGTCTCTGATCCTGGCGCCAAATGCCCAGTGTACCTTACAGGAGAGGTCCGTATCAGAAAGGATGTTAAGAATAAAATATTAATGTTGGATGCACCCAGGCGATGGAAAATTGCCAGAGGGACTGCTGGTCAAGCCTAGTATTTTGCCCGCTAGAGCCCATGCTTATGCCAGAAGGGTAATGGTCCAGTTCATATGTGTCTGAAAGAGACATTGAGTAAATAGAGGTTGCATCCTGGCTAATGTGCATTGTGCAGACACTGCAGTGCTACCCAGCAGCAAGAGTTCAAGGAAGAATGACAGAGTAACGCCTGACTTGTTTGATTTCGGCGACTCCCCACTGCCAGCTGAATGGAAAGTGAGGATCAGTGAGAAGCTTGCCCAGAGAGACCAGGTGTTTTCTTTAAAGGAATGGGGGAGGATGCGTGTAAGGAGCTGAGCACAATATCCGCGCATGACGAAAGACCATTTCATGGAGGTCTCACGCCTGCACCTGCTGATATAGATGATGTGAGATGGCATCTGCAAGAGATGTTAGCTGCTGGTGTAATACAAGAATCCAGAAGCCCTTATGCTTCCCCATTGTGGTAGTGAGGAAAAGAATGGGACAGTAAGGATGTGCGTGGATTATCGCACCTTAAACCGTGGACTATCCCTGATCAGTACACAATGCCCGCATTCAGGATGCTTTGGACTGCCTAAACGGGAGCAAGTGGTTCTCTGTGCTGATCTCCGCAGTGGGTACTACCAGATCCTGATGGCCCCAGAGGACCGTGGAGAAGACAGCTCTTGTTCGTCCGCTGGTTCTATGAATTCATGAGGATGCCTCAAGGATTTAGGTGCCCCAGCCACTTTTCAACGATTGATGGAGCGTGCAGTGGGGACATGAACTTACTAGAGTGCCTGGTATACCTAGATGATGTTATTGTGTTTGGCAGCTCACTGGAGGAACATGAGAGCAGATTATTTAAGGTATTGGACCGACTGGAGGACGCTGGTCTTTAAACTGTCCATTGATAAGTGTCAATTCTTTTCAAACATCAGTAAAGTATGTGGGACTCATAGTATCCACCGAGGAATAGAGACCGACCCAAGTAAAGTTGAGGCCTTGACCACCTGGCCTACACCCAAAAATTCAAAAGAACTGCAAAGATTCCTTGGATTCTGTGGTTATTATCGGCGCTTCATCAAGGACTATTCAAGAGTGATCTGCCCTTTTACTTAACCTTACCAAGGGTATCCCCAACCCACAAAAATACCAAAAGTCAGCGCCCTCAAGACTGAAAGAGTGTATTTTCTTCCGAGTGAAGTATTTGGGGTCTGCTGGACTCTGCTTGTGACTGCTTTTCATGAGATCATATATCAACTTACCCATGCTCCAGTGCTGGCCTATGCCGATCCAAGAAAACCTTCGCCCTGCACACTGATGCTAGTTTGCAAGGGTTGGGGCCTGTGTTGCCAAGAGCACGAGAATGGCCTGAGACCAGTGGCCTTTGCCAGTAGAAGCCTCACCCCATCCGACAAGAACTATCCTGTACATAAGTTAGAGTTCCTAGCTTTGAAGTGGCCATTGTTGACCAATTCCATGAGTACTTGTATGGGGCTAAAATACTAGTAAAACTGACAATAATCCTTTGACCTATGTGCAGACCTCAGCTGTTGGATGCCACTGGCCATAGGTGGCTTTTGCATTATCTACATATGACTATGTCTCGAATACCGAGCAGGTCTGAACCACATAGATGCTGATGCTCTCTCGGAGGCCTGTTCTCCAGAATGATTGGGTCCGATTGGCAGAACCTGACATTCGGCACTCTGCTGGAAGTTTGACAGGGAGGAACAAATGTCCACGGACGCAGTGGACTGCATGGTGGATTGCCTGGGACCCTCTGAGAATTGCATACCTGCTGCTTATTGCCACTTTTCTGCAATAGACATTGGTGCACTGCCTCAGCTGGACAATGACAGTATTCGGCGGCTCAATCTCGTGATCCCATGATCAAAGCAGCTTTAGAAGCCCTCTATGCAGGAAAAGATGTGTCCAAATTACGCCCACTGATCTGAGAACTGCACTGTTATACAAAGAAGGTCCTAAGTTGAAACTGATCAATAAACTGTTATACAGAGAAACAGTAGACAGAAGGGGACAAGTAGACAAACAACAACTAGTGCTGCTTACTGCCTTTCTGAGACTCAGTACTGATGTCCTTGCACAACCACATGGGGCACCTTGGTATAGACAGAACACTTGACTTGGTGAGATCCAGATTCTATTGGCCTAAGATGGGGGGCTGATGTGGAGCAACACATTCTAACTTGTAGTCGCCGCTTTACAGAGGAAAGCTTTGCCCCAGAGGGCTGCCCCCCTTGTTAACATCACCACCAGTGCACCCATGGAGCTGGTCTGTATTGATTTTCTGAGTTTGGAGTCAGATCAAAGAAATATCAGTAATGTGCTGGTGGTCACTGACCATTTCACGAGATATGCCCAAGCTTTCCCACCAAAGACCAGAAAGCATCCACTGTGGCCAAAGTACTTGTAGAAAACTTTTTGTTCACTATAGGGCTCCACAAAGAATCCATTCTGATCAAGGGAGAGACTTTGAGAGTCGTCTGATCAAAGAGATGCTTTCTGTGTGGGGAGTCACGAAAGTCCAGAACCACTCCTTACCACCCCAGGGGGACCCACAGCCTGAACATTTCAGCAGCACTTTGCTAGATATGCTAGGCACCCTGCACCCAAAGGACAAGCCTAGATGGAGCCAACAAATTAGAACCCTGGTACATGCTTATAACTGCACCAAAAGTGATGCCACTGGGTTCTCCCCTACCGCCTGATGTTTGGAAGAGAAGCTCGACTACCGGTAGATGTGTGTTTGGGGTCTCTCCTGATGGGGTTCAAGCTGACAACTATTTACAGTATGTGCAAAGTTAAAGGCCCAGCTAACTCATGCGACCAACTGGCTCAAACCATGGCTGCCAAAAGAAATCGGCCAACAAAGAAAGGTATGATAAAAGGTGAAAGCACAGGAACTCCAGGAGGGAGATCGGGTATTGCTAAGAAATCTGGGACTGCATGGCAAACACAAGATTGCTGACAGATGGCACCATCTCCCTCACATTGTAGTGGCAAACTAGATGATCTGCCAGTGTACAAAGTAAGGCCTGAGAATAATTCAAAAGATGTAAAACAATGCATAGAAATCATTTACTGCCCATTGGACAAATCTTGATTGAGTCTGAGCCCCAGAAGATGCCCCTCTGGACCTGTGACTAGAGCTGCTGCTAAGAAAAGATCAAGAAAGCCTGCACCTACAGAAGCAAAGTTAAAGTGTTCTCCACAAGTCCCAGTTGAGCATGACTGTCAGTCCATATCAGAAGAAAGTGAGAGTGACTTTGAATACTATCCTTCTTACGAACTGAGTCAATTGTTTCGGGGCAATCCCCTAGTCAATACTGGAGACAAAGCTGGGCCTTCTGGACTGTCTAAGCCCCCAGCTTCGTCCCTGGAGCCAATGCTCCCAGAAAGTGAGGTGCAAGGCATCAGATCAGATGAAATGGAATCATTGTGCATGGTTGAACTGTTTGAGCTTTCAGGGGAGGAAAATGATGGATTGGGGCAGACTGGTGATACACCAGAACAAGAAGAGTATTTTGAGTGCCCTGACAGTCCACTGCCAGTGTCTGAAAGCTCTCCATGCGAGCCAAATGTTGTGGACTCAGAAACTGTAACTCCTGGAGCTGAAAGTGCCCCAAGTTCTAGCCTCTCTACTCCCATGGAGACTCCCCTGACAAGTGAGGACAATGCTGAAAATGAGGCTCAGAGTGCAGAGACTGTAACAGTTCCCCTAGAAAGACTGGTCGAGCTGTAAAGCCTGTGGTGCACCTCAGTTATGATTCCCTTGGGAGGCCTGTGGATTTGCCTCTCAATGTTGTCCATAAAGGAGTGTATGTGTCCCGAGCTCATTGCCCAAACTGAGTGTCAGTGCTAACTCAAGTTACTTATGTTGCCCTCTAGTCATGGTGCCCTTGCCCCGTCCAGCCCCAAGGTAACTGATAGGGAAGGGCCCCCTCTCTTCAGGTTTCATGTACAAGAGGTAATAACTTGAGTTATGGTACACTGTATATGTAATACTGTGTAAAGAGTGACGTACTGCAATGTTTCAGAAATGTGTTCTTGGTAAAATGATATATTGACTGATGATTACATGTGTGAGCCTAATGCAAATGTGTATGGTTGCAGTTAAAACTTATGGGGGTACTTGCTTGACGTGGACGTCAAGCTTTCCCAGGCCAGGAAGGGTGTAACCCCTGCAAATGGGGTTCCCAAAAGACTTCCAGGAGCTTGCTTGAATGCTCCAAGCCTGAATGGTGTTTGGTGTCTAAGCCATTTATCAGTGAGTGTTTTTAGAGCCTCTGGTACTGTCTCTTTAAGAGCCGTCTGCTCTGCAGACATAATTAGTTTGTATGGGGGGACTGTGTGTTCCTCTGTTTGAGTACCACTCAAACTGCTGCCAATTCACTCCATTTTTGCAGTCACTAGGAGTACAAAGGGAACCTATCTGAAAGATGTAACTGTTTGCCAGAAATAATTTAGAGTAATAATGAAAATACAGTTTGTCTAACCTGCTTTCTTTGCAGTCAGAACTGTGTTTGCCTAGTTCCCATTCTAGTTTTGAACTGCTGAACTGGACCAATCAGTGTGGGTAGCTAGCTCTAAAATGGTGCCTTGGACGATCAGAACTTGGACTCATAATCTGAGCCAGCCACAAGAGGATTGTATGGGCAGTGACTCTGGGAGATGTAGTTTAGGCTTGGCGCCTTTTTGGACCAACAGCAGCAGTCTATTGTGAGTGACAGCCAATCCATTCAAGAACTGGGAGGAACTCAAAGGAAGTGCCCGTTTTGTCTGTTGGAGTTTCAGTTTAGCTCTGGAGTGAAGGGAAGAAACCCTGTGTCTTCCAGTGCAGTTTCAGTCAAAAACGTGTAAGGCCCAGAGTTCCGGTCTGCAGCTTGTGTAACTGCTTGTTAGGACTGAATCCGTCCTGTGAAGAGAATCAAGGATCTCTGAAGAGTAGAAACCAGGCTCACCCTGTAGAAGACTGGAGAAATTGTTGAATTGCACTCGGTCTGTCAGGAACTGAATCTGCTGTGTTCTCCCGGGTATTGTGCAGTAATTGCGATCGGATAGAGAAGCAGCCTGCCTGGTATAGTACTTTCTTTTACCATATAAATGTGGGGAGGCTTGTGCAGCTCAAGTGAATCCTGCTGCCATTAAGGACTTTTGCCTGTGACTGTTTACCATATAAATGTGTGAAGAGTCTCGTGGAGCTCAAGAGTAGCCCTGCTGACGTTGAAGGACCCTATCTTGTTTGGAGGTCGTGAGTACTAATTCAGGGTTGCTCCTGCTGAATTGCCACATTAAATCTAAATGGAATCACTGTACTGCTGACTGTTTAAACTAATTTTTTTCACTGTGTGAAAGGGCCCTACCAGCTGCTTGTGGTTTGGACTAGCCACTAGGGCTTGGGTACCCAGGGACAGTAACTGGTAGGGATAGGCCTGTGCACAGAGCCATAGGTAGATAGTAAAGTGATAAGCTAATTAACCTGATTTCCCCCGTCCTTGTTATATTCCCCTAAATAAATCAGAGCTGCTTGTTTCAGCAAAGTTATACTGCCTGAGGTATTTGTCTATGTTAAAGTATTGTACTGTGATTGTTGCACTGTATCTTATTTTACAGGAGGTCCCAGTGCCTGAAACCAGCCCTGGGGGTAAGTGTATACTGTGAAGGTAATTCTAATATATTGTGGGGCCACTAGTGGGAAGAAAGGGGTTGCAGTGTCCCAGAGGGCTGTGACCAAGTTAGTTTAACTATTGCAAACCCTGACCTCTGGGTGGAGGCACCCGCCATTGGATCCAGGCCCCTCAACCTGTTAGTGGCAAATCAGGCAGGGGTAGTAGCCCCTGGGATAGCGTCATCTAGGGGTTACATGCAGGTGTCAGGAGGGCCCAGGCAATGTACTAGACAGTCCACTGTGTCCGCAGACATCTGTTCATCTCTGTCAAACTTTTGGCACAATGTTCGGATGTCAGGTTCAGACAGCCTGACCCAATCACTCTTGGAAGCTGGCCTTCATGACAGGGTGTCAGCATCAATATGGTTCAGTCCCGGTCTATACTCAACTGCATAATCATAGGTTGACAAAGCGGAAAGCCACCGGTGCCCAGTGGCGTCTAACTTAGCTGAAGTCTGCACATAGGTTAACGGGTTATTGTCAGTCTTCACCAATATCTTTGCCCCATACAGGTACTCATGAAACTGGTCAATGATGGCCCATTTTAGGGCAAGGAACCCCAGACTGTGCACAGGATAGTTTCGCTCTGACCGGGTCAAGCTCCTGCTGGTGAAAGCTACTGGTCTCAAACCATCCTCATGGTCTTGATACAGCACAGCTCCTAGGCCCTGCAGACTAGTGTCCAAATGCAGCACATAGGGCTTTGTAGGGTCAGCATAGGCATGGATGGGGGCATGGGTGAGCTGGTATATGACTTCATGGAAGGCTCCTTCACATTCAGGTGTCCAGCGGGGCCCAAAAGGTTCACTTTTCCGGAAGTACACTTTCTCGGGTTCTTTGACAGCCCCTTTTTTGTATTTATGGTTGGTGGGGGGGTAACCCTGGGTAAGATTCAGGAGTGGGCAAATCACCTTGGAATTGTCTTTTATGAACCTGCAGTAGTAGCCACAGAACCCCAGAAAACATTGTAGTTCTTTCAAGTTATGGGGCTGTGGCCAAGTAGTCAGTGACTCAACCTTACTGGGATCGGTCTCTATCCATTCTGCAGATACTATGTGCCCCACATACTTCACAGAGGTTTGAAAAAAATGGCACTTGTTTATGGACAGCTTGAGGCTGAAGTCTTCCAATCGGTCTAGGACTTTAAACAGTCGGGTCTCATGCTCCTGTAATATGCGCCCAAACACAGTGACATCGTCCAGGTACACTAGATGTTCCAGCAAATTCATATCTGCCACCGCACGTTCCATCCGTCACTGACAGGTGGCCGGGACGTGCAAAATCCCTAGTGGCATTCTCAGGAGTTCATAGAACCCCAGAGGACAGATAAAGGCTGTTTTCTCATGGTTCTTCGGGGCCATCGGAATCTGGTAATATCCGCTGCAAAGATCCAATACCGAGAACCATTTGCTCCCATTCAAGCAATCCAGGGCATCTTGTATGCAGGGCATGGTGTATTGATCTGGGATGGTCCACCCGTTCAGGTTTTGATAATCAACATACATCCTCACAGACCCATTCTTCTTATGCACAACCACAATGGGAAAGGCATATGGGCTCCTTGATTCTTGTATCACGCCAGCAGTGAGCATTTCCTGCAGGTGTCTCCTCACATCATCTATGTCCTCTGGGGCAAGGCATCGGGATCTCTCTCGAAATAGGTGCTCATCATGCAGGTGTATGTGATGATCTGCACCCTGGACACTCCCCCACATCCCATTCTTTTAATGAAAACACTTGGTCTCTCTGGGCAAGTTTCTTGCTAATTCTAGCCTTCCATTCAGCTGACAATGGGGAATCACCAAAGTCAAATAAGTCCGGGGGTCACTCTCTCCTTCTTGCCAGAGCACTTGTTGCTGGGCAATACAGAGGTATCTGCACAGTGTACTGTAGCTAGGGTGCACCCTCTGTTCACCCAGATCTCCTGATCTGACACATTCTGAATCTGGACCATCACTCATCGTGCATAGTCGTGGGCACGAGCAGGCAAGATGCTGGGTTTGACCAATAATCTCTCTGGCAACTTTCCATTGCCTGGTGCATCCAACATCAGTATTTTGTTCTTGACATCTTTCCGGAGGCGGACCTCCCCATGAATGGTACACTGGGTGTTGGGTGCCAGTACCAGAGAGTCAGGATCCTTCTTCCACACGATCCCCACAGGCTCATCCTGGTTTACTTCCTTGGGTTTCCGTTGCAAATCATAGGCCCTTTGGATCAGAGCCGGAATTCTTAGGGCCTGCCCAGTCCATTGCCCTTGCTTCTCATGACAGAGTTGTGCCAGTCTCCCAAACATGTGAGAGTTTGTTCCAATTAATAGAGGAACCCCATCATACAGTCCGGTAGGGGGACACACTAAGACAAGTGTCTCAACTTGTTCATCTACTCCAGCCACTGAGGTAGGGAAAGACAGACAGATCCGAATATATTCTGAATATGGATAAGACTTCTCACTCAATCCCCACACATGTAAACCTTCCAAGGGTTGTAGGGGCACATCAGGCAGATGCTTTTGATACCAATCTTGGAACACTGTAGTCATTTGAGATCCGCTGTCAAGCACGGCCCGGGCGGACACACCTTCACCCTTACTGTAGTTTCCATTGAAGGGCCCACCACCTTGGACCACTCAGGCAATGCAGACTTGGATGTCGACTTGGCAGTGGCCTTTGATGAATAACTTTTCCAAGCAGCTCCACCTTGTGGCCAGTTATTGTTCTGTCAAATCAAGGCTAGTAGCCTAATAGTAACCTTTCTCAAGTTCTCTGGTGAGCGACAGGTGTACCGAGTGTGCCCGTTCTCCCCGCAGTGGTAACAAAAATTGAGTTCTCTAGAGCCTCTGAGTGGTTGCGGGCTGTCTCCCAGCTTGGGTACCTCAGGGGCACCTAGGGGCCCTTCTTTGACTTGTGATCTGTGTTCTTGGTCCTCTGGACTTCCACCAAGGTTAGTGGTTTGTGTGGCTCGTAATAGGTCCCCCACCAGGGCTCTCAACTCTCGTACTTCTTCTTCCAGTAGCTTACTCTCAGTCCGGGTTTCAGAAGAGATGACGTGCACCCCCACTCCACCAGGCGGGACCTCGCCCCCTGACTCAGGAAGTGCCTGATAGAGGTTAGTATCTCTGGCTGGCTCAGCGGCTTGTTGACTGACTGTCAACTCTGTCAATTCTTTGATCAGTTTTCTCATTTGCTGCACCTCAGTCTCATCACTTCTCTCAAGAGTTTGGCAGGTACGAGCAACCCCAACATAGGGCTCCCATCCCTCTTCATCATTCTCTGCTTCACGAATCTCTGTCATGAGGTGACAATACTCAGGAGGATTAGATTTCCTGTCTTGCAACTTGAGTTTTAGCATCATCACACTAGAGTACCTGGCTGACTTGAGAATATGGTCTAATATGACCCGATTCAGTTCATTAGCAGACACCCCTCCTTTTCTGTGAGCCCTCTGCAGAGCCCTCTCAATTCTGGTAACAAACATAGACAACTTCTCATTCTTCCATTGCTTGGCAGATTTAAATTTCCACAGTAACTCGTCCCCCGACTCAGTACTTCCAAAAAAACCCTTCCAATGCAGAGAGGTATTCAGCCGCAGTAGCCTCTGGGCTTGTGGCTTGTAGGAAGTGTATGGCCTCCAGCGCAGAGCCCCTCAAACTCTCCATAAGTCTTTTTCTTTTTCCCCCTCAGAGCACTGCCATTCCTGGACTGGGGGTAGCATAGTTCATCCATGTTTCCAGGTCATCCTCCCCTATGGGCACTGGGACTGTACCCGAAAAAAGTCTAAGTCTATGGTATGAATCCAGGTGCACAGATGGA
Organism: Neoceratodus forsteri; assembly: GCA_016271365.2. NCBI lineage: Eukaryota > Metazoa > Chordata > Ceratodontiformes > Ceratodontidae > Neoceratodus > Neoceratodus forsteri. The sequence goes on from CM057458.1 coordinate 1,214,372,924, forward strand.
ATTACTATGGGGGAGGTCACCACAGGGAAGACCCTAGGGGAGGCAGGAGATGCTGCCGGGGACTGCAATGGTGAGGGTTCTTCAGAAAGGTCTAGCACCTTCACTAACTCTTGGGCGGTTCGCCCCTCAGAAACTAACAACTTGAGCAGCTTGTCCTTGAACACCTCTATGCTGAGGGACCCTCCCGGGGTAGCCGTATCACTGTGCAAATGGATGACCCTACACCCCTTCTGGGACTCTTCTGACAGAATCACAGGGGATACTTTCTCTGGATCTATTGGAGAGCTGCAGGAGAGGAGGACCACCATGGTCTGGTCAAACAGGTCAGAATCTCTCCCCTTCACTTCAACCTTCCCCAAACACTTAACTTGCTCGACAGTCTCTACAATAACAGCATTAGTGGTCCCTAATAGGGCATCCATTAACAGGAGGGCCTGTTGGGGGTCTACCCCATGTACCTTGCTCCACCCCATCATTTGGTGCACTAACAGCTTGTGGGGGGTAATCTTGAGTTTAGGCGTAGCAAGCTCCTCCATTTTGTCAGCAGTTCTAAACATACTGGGGTAATTCCCACCTCTGGCCACTAGAAGGCACAAAATACCAATGGTGAGCCTCCAAGATGTAACTCCTAGGTGTCACTATCCCAAGGGCTACTACCCCTTCCTGCTTGGCTAGTAGCAGGTTAAGGGGCCTGGGTACTGAAACGGGTGCCTCCACCCGGAGGTCAGGGTTGTTAGTTGTCAAGATAACCTGGGCACAGCCCTCTGGGACAGTGTACCCCCCTCTTTCTCTTCTAGTGGCCTGAACAATATACAGTAATCACTTTTGCAATGACCCTTATTCACCATACAAGTACCCACACTGTTTGCATTTACCACCAGGGATGGTTCCTCTGGCTCGCCCCTGGGGACCCCCTGTAAAACAAGGTTATGCACAGCAAATAGCAACAGTACAGTACCTTTGGCACAAACTGGAACTACGGGACTTGAACAAGGGAGGGGCGTAATCAGGTTGATTTGCTTAAAGGCTATATCAATCAAACAGTTATGCATGCGCTTCAGAGTCCCTACACAGTCACACACTCTGGGTACTCAGGTAGGAAAATGGTGGGCTAGCCAGGAACGTTACTGGGGGTAGGCCGGCATTGTAGCTGGTTGGGGCCCTATGATGGAAGAAAGCAACATGCACAAGACACACTATTTGTAATCCGGAGCCGGAGGGCTCAGTTCATGAAAGAAAAGACAACAAAGCAATCAGATGACAACACTTTAGATTTAGCTGTTGTTGCAAAGAGCTACCCTGATGTTTACTCACGATACATTTTTGTGACTTTTTTTATCATTGGGCTAAGCAAAATTACTGTTTGACACTGTTTTATTTTATTCTTGTTTTTTTTTTTTGTTTGTTGTCTCAGAGGTGTTTCAGTCTCCTTCTCACATTGAAGGAGCTAATTGCTTTCCTCCCACAGCTCTTCCAAAGGATTAGGTGTGTATGTGGGGGGTGGAGCTGGCAAACTGTCAGTAATTTCCAACAGAAAGAAGGGTTAAAAAGTCAGGTTAGTTGATATCTTGGAGGTAGAAGACTTGGTTTGCTGGCCAAGGCACCTAGCTTCACCTGAGCTCTTTCCTTCTAAGACTGCTTGAAAGGCAGAGTAGAAACTTACCAGAGCAAGGAAAAGGATCAAGACTTATTTTGGCTAAACAGATTTACTGTGTGGTGTTGTTTTATTTTTATTCACAGGAGTGCTACTGTTTGTTGCTAACATTTCATTGCTTTATTTTTCTCTGATTCAAATTGTTGTTGCTGGTATACCTTCTTCTGCATTATTACAAGGTGTGCCTACAGGTGTGCTAACAGATTACTGCTGTAATCTTCTGATTCAAATTGTCTTTTGCAAGGTATATCTTCTGTTACTGCTTAATTTTTCTCTGTAGCAAAGTGTTTCTTACAGGGTATATCTTCTCTGAAATTACTGTATTACAGGTGGAGCTTACATTTTTGTGACTTTTTTTTCATTGGGATAAGCTTTCAGGGTTACTGCATTTGTTGTTGACTGATTGTTTCTGCTCTTACCTCCTTGTTCTTTCGTCCGTGGTTCTTCTTTTTCGGCAGGGGAAGGGCCCAGCCACCCACCCCCATCCCCAACCCCAACCACCCCACACTACACTCCTTTTATAGGGTACCACAGTTGTGACATTTCCAGTGGCAGAGCAGGAAGGGGCGGATCAGTGGGGCATCCACAAGGTGAGCTCATTTGCAGGGGCACTAGTAATTTAACTTGTTATAACAAGTTAAACAAAAACAAAACACAATCAAACCATTACTTGCATTTTTTTTCTTCTAATTACTCTGACTAGGTTATAAACCCAGCAACTTATCTGGAATGGATATCATTAACTGCAGGTACTGTGGAACAATTTTCAGAAGGACAGTCTTACAGGATTTAGGACACTGTCCTACATGCTGGGCCATTGGAGATCTTAGGGCTCAGCTCCGGCAGCATGGGCAGAGATTGCATGCCTCAAATTTCATATTCAGAGGAAATACATTATAAGAACCACCGTACAATTCCCCAGCATCCAACAGAAAAACCTCGACCGCAGAGGGTAGTTGGATCAGGAGGTTGGCAGGTGGTTAGGAGGGCAAATCAAGTGCCCCATCACTCTGCTCTCCAACATATTACCTCCAAAACCATATAAACACTATTAAACCGGTATCTGCCTCTATCTCTGAAATCAAACAAAGAGGCAGAAGACACTGCAGAGCAGGACACGGTGGGACAGGAGCTAGCACAACAAAACTCACCCAAATCAGGAACCAAAACAGAAAAAGCAAAAAGGGAATCCAAAAAACTTCTGATCATAGGAGACTTCATGATTCGGGGAGTTGATACCCATCTCAGACAGGGGTAATGGTCAGATGTCTCCCAGGTACATCAGCATGGAGAGACACTGACCGCATTGCTAAAATTGTTCACAAAGCAGGAGAAAACATTGATGTCCTAGTACACATGGGGACTAATGATCTCGCCAGCCGGTCAGTTGTGAGACCAAGGAACACCTGACCAGGCTGGGTGACAAACTATCATCCATTTCGTCCAGCATCTCCTTCTCTGAGATCCTGCCAGTCTGGGAGAGGGGGCAGATGGACGGAAGGTCAGAGAAGGGAGATAGGGGAGCTAAACATGTGGCTCAAAGGCTGGTGCCAGGAAAAGGACACAGATTTGTAGGAACTGGCAACAGTTCTGGGAGCGAAAGTTCTTTAAATTTGATGGACTGCATCTGACTAAGAAGAGTCAGTGCATTGGGGCAGAAGTTTGACGCTCTTTGCAGAATATTTAAACTAGCAAATGGGGAGAGGGTGCAGCACCCATACGTTGAATGGGAAGAACACCCCTCCCCTCAGCTAGTGGTCAAACAGGGATTCAGCATGTTTGCAGTTCATTTGCATCACCAGGTAGAAAAAAGGTTTGTCTCCCCACTACGACCTTTTGGAGGTAATGCCAAACCTCACCCAACAACCAACACACCAAATCTGGCCAATGGAAAATCATGTACACAAATGCTCACAGTCTGGGAAATAAGATCCCAGACCTGCAGGCAATAATGTCAGAGGCTAAACTGGACATAGTAGCAATTAGTGAGACGTGGTTTACCAGTAACCACACTTGGGAGACTTCAGTACCTGGCTATGTATTGTTCAGAAGAGACCGAGGTGCAAAAAGGGGGGGAGGAGTGGCCCTGTATGTCAATGAAAATATCAAAGCTGCATAAATTCAGAATACACATAAGGAGCCAGAAGAACTGTGGGTCACCCTGGAAACAGGAAATGGGACAGCCATAAGAACTGGGGTTGTCTACAGGCCCCCTGACCAAGGGGAGGACATGGATACATTACTGTTAGAAGATATACAAAACATGACAGCTAAAGGGGAGGTTCTGATAATGGGAGACTTCAACATGCCGGATACAGATTGGTCAATACCAGCAGGAACATCTGCTAGAACTAGACACATAGTGGATTCCTGCAGGGGGCCTCAAACAACTGGTACAACAACCCACAAGAGACAGGGCTATCCTAGATCTAGTACTGACTAACAGGAAGGGATCACAGATCTCCAGGTAGAAGGTCACCTGGGGCCAGTGACCATCACATGGTATGGTTCAATTTGGCTACTACATCTAAATCATCCCATTCCAAGGCAAAAATATGGGACTTCAGAGGAGCTGACTTTGATAAGATGGCCAACAGAGTTAAGCTAGCCTGACAAAAGAAACACAGGTGAGGGGTACAGGCAAAGTGGGCAAGCATTAGGATGCAATACTTGAAGCAACATCCCATTGTGTTAGACAGAAAAGGAAGTGCAAAGAAGAAGGAAACCACTTTGGTTCTCAAATACAGTAGCAGAAAGGTCAGAGCCAAAGGCTGGCCTTCAGGAAATATAAGGAACACTTGGGATGAAGATAGAGAGGCATACCAAAGTGCCCTAAGGGAAGCAGGGAAGGCAGTAAGGCAGGCAAAGTCCCAAACTGAGGAAACACTAGCAACAGTAAAAGAAGGTGACAAGACTTTCTATAGATACATTAGTGAAAGGAGAAAGTCCAGAGGGGTATTGCTAAGCAATGGAGAAAAGGGAGCGGTGAGGAGGAGGACCATGTAAAAGCATCTATCCTAAATAGATACTTTTGCTCAGTATTTACTGAAGAGAAGGTAGGCAGGGCCCACGCTCAGCACCATGGACACAGGGGAGGGAGGTGAGCACTACTCCTTCACAAAAGAAAGGGTCCACAAGAGCTTCTAAGCTCAGGGTGGACAAGGCAATAGGACCTGATGGCATATATCCCAGGGTACTTAAGGAGCTAAAGGTGGAACTAGCAGAGCCATTAGCAGAACTGTTTAGTGAGTCTCTGAGCACAGAGAGGTCCCAGAAGACTGGAGAAGGCTCATGTGATCCCGCTCCACAAGAGTGGTAGCAGGAGGAGGCAGGGAACTACAGACCAGTCAGTCTTACCTCAGTAGTGGGCAAGATTATGGAGGCACTTAAAGAAAGGATAGTGCAACACCTGGAATCCATGGGCACAGGATCCAAGACAGCATGGGTTTACAAAGGAAGGTCCTGTCAAACTAATCTCATAGATTTCTTTGACTGGGTAACCAGAGTGGTGGACCAAGGGGGAGCAGTTGATGTCGCCTACCTTGACTTCAGCAAAGCTTTTGACACTGTTCCACATAGAAGATTGATAAATAAGCTGGGTAGACTTGGGGTGGGTCAGAAGTTGGTCAACTGGGTGGCAAACTAGTTGACGGGCAGAAAACAGAGAGTGGTGGTAAATGGTATACAGTCAGAAGAGATGCAAGTCACAAGTGGGGTACCTCAGGGATCAGTCCTGGGGCCAGTCCTCTTCAATATCTTCATTAGTGACATTGCAGATGGACTAGAGGGTAAGGCTTGTCTGTTTGCAGATGACACCAAGATCTGCAACAGAGTAGATGATCCAGATGGGGTGGGCAGAATGAGAAGGATCTGGATAAACTAGCAAAATGGTCAGAAGAGTGGCAACTGGGATTTCATGCAAAGAAGTGCAAAATCATGCACATAGGGAAGAGAAACCCTGAAGCCACCTATAGGCTGGGAGGGGAGTTGCTAGCAGTCACAAAGGAAGAAAAAGACTTGGGCATCATCATCACTGGTGACCTGAAATCATCCAAGCAGACCTCTAAAGCAGTAGGTAAGGCTAGGGGGGTGTTAGGGTGTATTAGTAGGGGTATCACAAGTCGTATAAGGAGGTAATAATCCCTCTTTACAAGACACTGGTTAGGCCCCATCTGGAGTACTGCGAGTATTGGAGGCCACACCTTCACAAGGACATTAACCAAATTGAGGCAGTCCAGGAAGGGTAACCAAAATGGTGCAGGGACTGCATCAGAAGACATATGAGGACAGATTAACAGAGCTCAATATATACCTTGAGCAAAGGAGGGAGAGAGGTGATATGATCGAGGCATTCAAACAGCTTAAGGGCATTAACAAGGTGAAAGAGTCTAACATGTTTAAATATAAGAAAAATAGCAGGACAAGAGGACACAGCATGAGATTAGAGGGGACGATTAAGGGAATGTGAGGAAATTCTTTTCACAGAAAGGGTGGTAGATGCATGGAATGCCCTACCTCAAGAAGTGGTAGCTATGAATACAGTGCAGGGCTTCAAACAGGCATGGGATAGGCATAAGGGAGCAATAAAAATGAGTATGAATAGATAGGCCACTGACAGAGCAAAGGTCGATGGCACATTTATAAGGTAGAAAAAGAAATGGGCAGACTGGATGGGCCTTGCGGTCCTTATCTGCCGTCAACTTCTATGTTTCTATGATACCCAATACAGGACACAGGCAGGACAAAATCGAGACAGCAGGTTGTTGAACTGGAGTGCCAGGAGAAGCAGGGCCCACACGAATCACCGAGGCATCGTTCCTGTTCAAAGCATGAGCAGGGGGCTGATCCTCAGGCAGGTCTCTCATCGATGGCTTTCTCTGTGCAGTGGGTAGTCTGGCTGGGCCAGTGTGGCAAAGCCCAGGCCCAATGGAGATGAGTACGGATTCAGTAGGAGTCAGTGTCAGCTAAGATTAAGTAGACAGATAACTTTATTAGAAGTAGAAGGGGTCTTATTTAGGGTTAAAAAAGAAAAGAAAGAAAGGCAGTGTGTGTTCTGTGCAGGGAAAGGTACTGTATCAGGTGACTTTGCTAAACCAGTAGGAGGAAAGAGAGATTACCTGGGGGTGTGGTTTAGACACTAGAGAAGCAGGTGAGTCAAATTACAACTTCCTGTTGCTAGCCTTGCTTGTAGAGCAGAAAGCAGCTAACTAAAAGAAGCTACATTTTCTTGTTAATTTAAAACTTATATCTCAGCAGGAGTCAGTGTCAGTTAAGATTAAGTAGACAGATAACTTTATTAGAAGTAGAAGGGTCTTATTTAGGTTAAAAAGAAAAGAAAGAAAGAAAGGCAGTGTGTGTTCTGTGCAGGGTAAGGTACTGTATCAGGTGACTTTGCTAAACCAGTAGGAGGAAAGAGAGCTTACCTGGGGGTGTGGTTTAGACACTAGAAAAGCAGGTGAGTCAAATTACAACTTCCTGTTGCTAGCCTTTTTTCTTAGAAATTGCCCTCCATCCCACCCACCCAAAGCCAGTTCTACTTTTATAGCCACTGGATTTAACTGTCAACAGGAACTTCCTGTTTGGTAGTAGGAAGGAAAGGATCATAGAGAAACACTGGTTTTGTCAACCCTGAAGTAGAAAAAGTAGCTCACTCTCCCCCCCTAGCTGCTGGTAGCGTGATACTGAGCAAGAAAGAAGGAGACTACTGAAGAAGATAGGAAGTTGCTATCCCAGAACAGAAAGGGTGAGAGTTGTAAGGAGAGGAGAGAGTAAGCATCCAGAGAAACAGTACAGGGGACACAAAATAAGACGTGATAGGAGTGGTGCAGTGCAATGGCTGTGGGCCGGCAGTGTTCCGGGAGACATTCTGGAGGCTGCGATGCTGCCCTATTTGCTTGCACCTCTCTGGTTTGAGAGAGGAGGTTGCCTGTCTCCAGGCTGACCTGGCTAGGATTTGTGAAACCTCCTCCCCCACCCAGGGACCACCAGGGCCAATGCCACTACCTCAGAGGTTACCAAGAAAAAGGAGTGGCTGGACCAGGGTGGACTCAAGGAGGGAGAGGGTGGTGGAACAGAGTTGCATTCCTCCAGCTGTACCTCTTCACAATTCATTCACTCTTCTGGTGGATAGTGGTTCCTCTATGGAGGCACCTGTAGTGGAGAACCATGAGGATGCTGGGGACCTTCACAAAGGAGACCCAAAGGAGGGTGGCATGGGACCCCACAGGGGAAGGAAACAACTCCTGGTGGGGGACTCAATCATTAGGGGGGTAGAAATGGGGGATGATGGGGAGAGGGAGGTAAGGTGCCTTCCTGGTGCCACGGCTTGGAGGGACAGGAAGCGAATCCTCAGGATCGTGGGAGAAGCTGCACGAGGGAGGGAGCTGGATGTCATTGTCCACCTGGGGACAAATGACCTGGCTAGGAATGGGATCAGAGCAGTGCAAGAGGAGTTTGTAGAGTTGGGAAGGAGCCTTAGACAAGTAGCGCATACGGTAACCTTCTCGGAGGTGCTGCCTGTCTATGGCAAGGGAGATGCTAGGGCACTTCTCACCAGGGAATTCAATGAGTGGTTGAAAAACTGGTGTGGAGCTCAGGGTTTTGGCTTCATTGGGGACTGGGGAGCCACCTGGAGGAATGCAGACCTATACTGGTGCGATGGTCTGCATCTGTCGGGGGAACCAGGATCCTAGGTGAGAGGTTTAAATGCTTCATTGGCAAGCATTTAAACTAGCCAAGGGGGGAGGCACTGAAAAGGAGCTGGGAAATCCGAGCCTCCTCCCACAAAACATGGTGATTAGTGAAGTAAATGCCAGGGTACAGAAGTTATTAGGGAGCAGAACAGATTTAAATGTAAAACAAGGCAAAGGCAGTAAGGACAGAAATGGGCTAAAGGGGTAAGGCTATCAAAAGTGGAGGGTGATGAGTACCAATGCCCGTAGTCTGTGTAACAAGCTCCTGAACTAGTGGCCTTGATGGAAGAGGGTTGCCTGGATATTGTGGCAGTCACAGAAACATGGTACACAGAGAACCATGAATGGGATGTCAACATACCAGGATACGCAATCTACAGAAGGGACAGGAGGGTAAAAGAGGAGGAGGAGTAGCTCTCTATGTAAGGAAGGGATCAAAGCAACAGAACTAAAGAGTAAACAGGGAGCAGATGAGGCACTTTGGGTCACCCTGGAGACAGGAAATGGCACCATCAACTGCATGGGGTTGTATACAGACCCCCATCTCAGGGGGAGGGAATGGACAAGGAAATGATAGAAGGCTTTCTTAGAATGGCAGAAAAAGGGGAGATATTGTTGATGGGGGACCTGAATATGCCAGATGTTAACTGGAGCACCTTTGCTGCAGGCACATCCAAGAGCAGGGTCATTCTTGATGCCCTACAGGGGGCATGTCTCAGACAGCTCGTATTGGAACCGACTCGGGAGGGAGCAATCTTAGACCTGGTACTTTCAAATGGGGATGGAGAAAGAATCTCAGATTTAAAAGTGGGTAGCCATCTGGGAACAAGTGACCACCAAACAGTGTGGTTCACGATAAACACAGCTATGCAATCAAGCCATACTAAAGCAAGAGTACTAGACTTTAGAGGGCTGACTTTGGGAAAATGAGAGAGTGCCTCAGAAAACACTAGCAAACAGGCAAGAAGGAGGGTGGAGGAACAATGGGAAGTGATCAAAACAGCCATCACAGAGGCAACAAGCCTTGCGTAAAAAATCAATAAAACACAACGAAGGAAAAATATGGTTCACAAAAGAGGTGGCAGGAAAGTTAGGAGAAAAGGCAGCATTCAGGAAATATAAGGAAACACAGAAGGAGCAGGACAGAGAACTTTATCAGTTAAAGCAGAAAGGGCTGGAAGGTAGTCAGAATAGCAAAGGCCCAAACCGAAGAAAGGATAGCCAATTCTGTTAAGAAGGGGGATAAGACCTTTTATAGGTACATTAGGGAGCGAAGAAAGACCAAAGGAGGGATACTGAAGCTTAATAAAGGAGAGGGAATGTGGGTAGAGGGTGACAGTGAAAAAGCAGGGTTACTGAATGAATATTTCTGCTCAGTATTCACAAAGGAAGAGGAGGGGAGTTACCTAAACCAAACAAGAGAAACACTCTGAAGACGGGGTCATACCAGTCCATTTACAGAAGAAAGGGTTCTGAATGAACTAATAAAATTGAAGGTGGACAAAGCAATGGGGCTCGATGGGATTCACCCAAGAATTCTAAAAGAACTAAGGGTAGAACTAGTGACATCGCTGACTACTCTCTTTAACAAATCATGGGAGGATGGGGTGGTACCCAAGGACTGGAGGAGGGCAGATGTAATTCCTCTTCACAAAAGTGGGAGCAGGACAGAGGCAGGAAACTACAGACCAGTTAGTTTGACCTCAGTGGTAGGGAAAATGATGGAATCACTTGAAGGAAAGAATTGTTGAGTACCTTGAGGCCAGAGGGCACAGGACCCTAGGCAGCATGGATTCACGATGGGAAGGTCGTGTCAGACGAATCTAATAGATTTCTTTGACTGGGTGACCAAAGTAGTAGATCAGGGTGGGGCTGTGGACATGGCCTACCTAGATTTTAGCAAGGCATTTGATACAGTCCCCACAAAGATTAATACACAAGATAGACAGCCTTGGAATGGGTCCCAAGGTGGTAGCCTGGATAAAAATTGGCTAGACAACAGGACGTAAAGGGTAGTAGTAGTAAGAGTACAGTGAAGAAAGGAGGGTTACTAGTGGGTACCACAGGGTTCGGTACTGGGACCAGTCCTTTTAATGTCTTTATAAGTGACATTGCAGAGGAACTGGAAGGAAAAGTATGTCTCTTTGCAGATGACACAAAGATCTGCAACAGGGTTGATACACAGGATGGAGTGGAAAGGATGAGAAGGGACTTGGCAAGGTTGGAGGAATGGTCAAATGTATGGCAGCTCAGATTCAATGCAAAGAAGTGCAAGATAGTGCACCTGGGAAACAAAAACCCAGGGGAAGCGTACACAATGGGGGTGAGATACTGACAACAGTAAAATGGAAAGGACCTGGGGGTAATTATATCAGATGACCTAAAGGTGGGCAAGCAATGTGAAGGTAGTAAGAAAGGCTGGAGGGATACTGGGATGCATAGGAAGAGGCATCAATAGTAGAAAACAGGAAGTTGTTATCCCTCTGTACAGACAGTTGGTGAGACCCCATCTGAGTACTGTGTACAGTTCTGGAGACCCCATCTCCAAAGACATAGACAGAGTGTGGCTGTCCAGAGGAGGGCAACCAAAATGGTGCAGGGTCTGCACGAAGACATCTGAAGAAAGACTAAAGGAGCTTAATATGTATACTCTTGAGGAAAGAAGGGAGAGAGGGGACATGATAGAAACTTTCAAGTACCTCAAGGGAATTAACAAAGTCCAAGAGGGTAGCATCTTCCAGAAAAAGAGATGTGCAAGAACAAGGGGCACAATTTGAAGATAGAGAGAGGACTCAGGGTAATGTGAGGAAGTATTTTTCACTGAGAGGGTTGTGGATGCATGGAACAGCCTCCCTGAGGAGGTCGTGGAGTCAAGAACAGTGGTGGACTTCAAGAATGCATGGGACAGGCATAAGGCAGTCCAAGGGGTGGGTAAGAGGAAGTAAGCTGTTGGTTAACTAGGATCTGCAGCTTATCTGTTAGGTAGGAAAATGGGCAGACTAGGTGGGCCAAGCGGTCCTTATCTGCCGTCAAATTCTGTGTTTCTATGTTTCTATGTTTCAGTCTGTGGGAGCTGGATGTAGCCTCCAGCAAGCTAAACACAGTTCAGCACATAGTGGGGAACCAAATCACGACCCACTAACAGCACACAGCACATTTACATGTAAGAAATTCTACTGTACCAGGCAGATTGCTATCCAGTCGCAATCATAGAGTCCCTGCACAAACCAGGAGTTCAGAGGTGGCTGGAAATCCTGATAGGCTGATCGCATTCAGCAAATCTTCGGTCTTCTTCAGGTTAAAGCCTGGTCACAGTCCAGTGGCTTGAATCGTTCTCAGAATCGGATCCGGTCTGAATCAACTCTATTTTCCCTCTCAGGGACAGCAGGCAGACAGGCAGGCCAAAACTCAGCCCTTTCACAGTTCTTCCACGCAAATCCACGCAGGATTGCTGCTCAACTACCTCAAGCTGTTATTCCTTCACTTCCCAACTCAGATCTGACTGAAACTGCAAGCAGTCTGGGACTTCCCCCAGGATCCAGATGGTTCGGTTGGCCGACCTGTCTGTCAGTCACAACAAGGGCTCCCCATCCAGGTTCATTTAGGCACCAAAAGCCCAAAACTACAATTCCTACAGAATTTTTCTCCCACAAAGCCCCTGGGGACAGGTGCCATTTTAGAGTCCCCAAAAGTACTGACTGGCCCATCTCAGTAGTCCAAGACCAAGATAGTGGAGATTAACAGAAATGTAAATACTGCAAAGAAGGCAGGTTAGACAAACTGCAAAATTATTACTATTCTAATAAATGATCAGCAAACAAGTACATCTTCTAACAGAGATCCCTCTCAGATTAATTATAACTGCAATCTAGGCAGCTCTTAAAGAGACAGTACACAGAGGCTATACAGGCACTCTCTGGCAATAACGTTTAAACTGCTAAAACGCAGGACACCAGCCTGGCAGTGAGCTTAAGGAAGCTCAAGGAAGACTTTTCGGGAACCCCCATTTGTAGGGGGGTTACATTAGTATGTCTCAATATACAGATTCATAAACACTTGACATTCTGTCATTTGATCCAAATATCCTCTTTCCTCTGACTTGCCCAGGCATTTCTACACTGAACTCCCCAAATTATCTCCTGTATTTGAATTTCCTTTACTAATTAATCCTAACTCAGCAGCAGCCCCCAAACTTCGTTTTCCTTTTTTTCTTCCCAGCTCTAAGACCATTCTCACACGACTGTGTGTGGCTTAAATCTACCTTGTTTTTCTTTTTTTTATTTTCTACCAGGAAGATTAATGTAGGCACTTGAGTACAGTGTTACTAGACAGACTGGGTGGCTTTACAGGGCAAGGCACATAGGGAGGATTTTGTCACTTAAGTTGCTACAGTGATTAATGCTGCAGCAGACTTGGCTGAAGACTGATTTTGGGGTGCTTGATTTGAGTTTGTTAATCCAGCTCATGCTCTCCGAGCTTCTCCAGCAGTGTCTGTCCAACCACCCACCCAGACCGAGCTGAGGAAGGAGAGTCAGAGAATGGGCACAAAAAGAATTGCTGCTGCCTGAGATACAGATGTAGTTATCAGCAAGAGTGCTGAGAGACATACTTCTCTGACTCACTGTGGTGGGAAAGTGACTATGTCGAGCGACTCTTCATGCTACACTTCTCCAACCACCTAACCGGCCTTGCTCCTCCAGAACATCTGACCAGTCCAGCCATGTAATCCGAGGCTTCTCAGGAGCTGTCCTTTCCTGGTGGGAGGGAGAGTGGGTGCTACGTATTCATGAGCCGGCGCCCGCCTCTATCTCTCTATCCCTTTAATTTTTCCAACCCAGCAGCTGCCACAGTGAGTCAGTGCTGAGCGAATATGCAGTTTTTGAACAATAAAGCAAGCGGGGAGGGGGTGGGCAGGTGGGTTTCCATGCACCCTGGACCCCCCCGCCTCGGCTACACCCCTGTATTATACCTGGATTGTGCTTTGACACGAGTACCATAAGCAAAGCAGATGTCCCAGAAGTGTAGCTTCCTTTACACCATCAGGCACAGCCTCAGACCTCTAGCTTGCTTTTGGTATAGCCAACACATAGCAGGTGCAGTATCAGGCATGGCCCCTGTCCATACGCAAACCAGCTGGACAGTCAGGATCAGCTGCAGACCCGCAGTTTGCAAAGCTGGTATACCATCAGGCATGGCTTCAGACCTGTAGCTTGCTTTTGTTATGGACCTGTGGTTGCAAAGCAGGTACCTATTCAGACTCCTTGGGCCCTATTTGGTCACCAGCATCCCCACTACCTCTCTTTCCTCCACTTACTGTGCAAGTGTGCCTATCCCACACATGCTTGACGCTCCCCATTGTTTTTTCCCCCACAACCTCTTCTGACAGGCTGTCCCAGTCAACCACCACTCTTTCTGTGAAGAAATATTTCCTCACATCCCTCTTAAATGTTCCCCTCTCCAGCTTCATTGCATGCCCCCCATGTTCTGGTGCTTTTTATCCTCTGAAAGAGCTCCACCTGCAGCTCATTCACCCATGTGAGGTACTTACAGGTCTCAATTGTGTCTCCTCCTGCTCTCCTCTCCTCCAGTGATACAGGTTGAGATCCCACAGGCTCTCCTCATATGGCTTTCTGATAGCCCTCCTCTGGACTACTTCTACCCTGTCAATGTCTTTGCGGAGATGCGTTCTCCAGAACAGGACTCAGTCTCTAGATGGGGTCTCACTAAAGAGTGATACAGTGGAACAACGCCTCCCTTCTCCTCCTAGAAACCCCCCAACAGCATCCAGCTAGCCTTGCCTACTGCCTTGTCACACTGCCCTGCCACATTGAGATCATCAGATATGATTACCCCGAGATCCCTTTCTTGCTTGGTGACTGTCAACAACACCTATCTTGTACACAGCTCCTGGGTTTCCCTGCCCCAGGTGCATGACGTTTTGGCACTGAATCCCAGCTGCTACAGTCTAGACTGCTCCTTTAGTTTCCCTAGATCCTTTTGCATTCTCTCCACCCCTTTCTGAGTGTCCACCCTTTTGCATATTTTTGCCATCTGCAGAGACACACCTTCCCCTCCGGTTCTTCAGCAATGTGATTTACGAAGACATTGAAGAGGCTCGGTCCCAGTACTAATCTCTGCGGCACCCAGCTAGTCACTCTCTGGTCTCCTAAGTGTCTGCCATTTACCACCACTCTGCCTCCTATCATTCAACCATTTTGATACCAAGCATACCACTTTCTCCCCAACCCCCAGGCCACTTATCTTCTTCACTAGCCTCCTGTGTGGCACAGTGTCAGAGGCCTTACTGAAGTCCAGATAGGACACATCCACTGCCCTCCCCTGATCCACCTCCCTAGTCACCTAGTCAAAGAAATCTATGAGATTTGTTTGGCATGACAGTCCCTATGTACAACCATGCTGCCAGTGGTCCTGCAGCCCATATTCCTCCAGGTACTCCATCAGCCTCTCCTCCAGCAGGGTCTCCATTAATTTTCCCACCACAGATGTGAGACTGAAGTGACAGGCCTGTAGCTGCAAGCCTCCTCCCTGCTGTTGCTGTTGTTCAAAGGGATTACATTGGCCTTCCTCCAGTCCTCTGGAACTGCCCCCATTTCCAATGAGATGCTGAATAGTGTTGCCAAAGGGGTGACTAGCATAATGCTCAGTTCTTTTAGAACCCTTAGATGCATCACATCCTGTCCCATCGTCTTGTTCTCCTTTAGGGTTTCCTTTTTTTTGTATAATATTTTTATTAAAAGCAAAAGTTGATCACATACATATAAGCCTTACACAAGACATGCTCTCTTGTCATGTGCTGCTCTAGATCAGAAAGTTATTTTTTCTGTTAATCCTGTTTTAATCATATACCTAGGTCAGGAGCAGTTTATCCTATGGAGTCTCACTGTGGGGCCTCCCCGATCAGGTATATCCTAAACTAGCCCTCCCACCCTGATAAGCAGGGCCTCTCCTTGGGAGAGTGAGTCAAGAAAGGGTGCCCACACCTCCAGGAATTTGTCTTCTTTCCCCCTTAAGGATATAGGTTAATCTGTCCATTGTAAAGGCTCTAATAGCCAAACTTGTCCACATCTCCATGCTCGGGGATGTACTTGTGGTCCATAGGTTTTGAATCCCCTATCTACCCACTACCAGGAGGACCCGGATCCAATGCGGATATAAAATCCACTCTTCATTTTCCTCTGTCTCCACTCCTAACAGCAAAGACCTAGGAGTTCTTTCAACTGTTCAGCCCCACATTCTAGAAATCTCACTTGCTATCGCCTGCCAGTAGTTCTTTAAATGAGGACATTTCCAGTAATAGTGTATGTATGTCCCTCTAGTAGTTTTGCATCTGCCACATAGTGGTAATACCCCTGGGCAGAATTTATGGACCACGGCAGGAGGATAGTATAGGCGGTATAAAAATGTATATTGCGCCTCCTTGAATCTGTTGCATGCAAGGAGGCCTATGTGTGATCTTAGTAGTATTTCCCAATTAGAATCTGATATTTGTAGGCCAAGGTCTTATTCCCACCATCTCCTTGTGTTCCCAATATCTCTAAATGAGATCTGCCTATCCAGATATACTCCCCTCCCAATTAGTCCCCTCTACAGTTTAGCTGCCCTCAGTAATTCTTTTTCAACTTCCACAATGAGTGAGTCATTCATGCTGATTCTACATAATCTTTTACAATAATTTCTAACTTGAAAGCATCTATATAGATGTGTGGCTGGAAAAGCCAATCTTTGTTGTATATCCTGGAATGTCATCATTCCCGTCTCAGTGAGAAGATCCCCTACACATCTTACTCCATTACCCTGCCAGGTTCTAAACCCTTCATCCCCAATACCAGGGAGGAAGCCCAGATTATCAGCCACAGGGACCAGGATAGTATTGGCTCCCTCCTCACCTTCTCTTTATTTCACCCCATGCTTCAAGAGTGGCACTCACCATGGAATTAGGACCCCCCAGGTGCTCATAAACTTGTAGGCCCCCCCTCCCAAGGTAAGCCGAGATCCACCCTGGGGCTCCATCCTCCTCCAGATCCAGCCAGCTGGCAGGTTGTCCCCTGTTAATCCAGCTCTATAGATACCTATACTGTGTGGACAAATAATATCCTTTAATATCAGGGAAACTTAGTCCTCCATGTCCCACTGTAGCTTTCAGCCATTGCATACTTATCCTCTTTTTTTTCCCTTGCCACATAAATTCTGATAGGCACCTCTTCATTTTTTTAATATCTTTCATTGTAGGAGGAAAAGGTAACGTCTGCATTGTGTAAAGTATCCTCGGCAGGACGTTCATTTTTATTAGATTTATTCTTCCAATCCATGACATTGGCAATGCCCTCCATCTCCTAAGATCATTGGAGATGGTCTGAAAAAGTGGCCTATAGTTTAAATTATATAATCCCCCCAAATCCTTACCAACCTTTATCCCCAGATAACTAAATGCTCCCTGAACGGTTCTGAGTCCCCAGGAGTCCCTTTCCCCCCAGAAACATAATTTCTGATTTATTTACATTCAACTTGTTACCAGAAAATTTTGCAAATTGTTCCGCAATCCACAGCATGGCCAGGACAGATCTTTCAGGCTTCGTAAGAAACAGTAAGATGTCATCCACGTACAACGTAATCACATGCTGCAACCCCCGTTCACTTTTAATGCCTGATATTTCTGGTTCAGTACATAATTTGATAGCAAGGGGTTCTATGGCCAAGGCAAACAGGAGGGAGGGGGAGAGGACACCCCTGCCTAGTACCCCTTTCAAGCCCAGATCCCTCTGATGTTATCCCATTTACCAGCACTTTAGCCATAGGGCTCCTATAGAAGGCCCCCACTAACTGCAAGAACTTATCCCCCAGACCGAATCTCCCCAAAATCGACAGCATATATTTCCATTCTATTCTGTTGAATGCTTTTTTGGCATCCATGGACAAGACACAGGCCCCACCCGGGTACTTGGACCCCCACCATATTATATTTAAAAGTCGTCTCATATTATGATAGGATTGCCTATCTCTCACAAATCCCGTCTGGTCTGGATGGACCAGGAGTGGCAAGACCCATTCCAGCCTCATAGCTAACACCTTTGTCATTATTTTACAAACATAATTTAGGAGAGATATCGGCCTGAAGGATGCGCATTCCGTTAGGTCCTTTCCTGGCTTAGGAATAACTGTAATTATGGCCTCACAGCATATTTTAGGAAGTCCTCTCTCCCCCCCCCTCGCCTCCTCCATTACATCCCTAAGGGGTTCAAGAAACTCCCCCCTTATATCCTTGCAATATATGGATTTCTAAAATAATACTACTGAAAACGATCCAAAAAAATCCTTATAATACATGTCACAGAACTCTGTAGACCCAATAATACTATACTTCACTTCCAAGAATACTATCATTCCAACGAACGATAGTATTATCACTGCAGCACCACAGCTCAAGTGCACCCTTCAACCTTGCGCCCACCACAAGCCACCTTAATCACCACACAGCTCTAATAGTTTGAAAAACTGATTCGCGGGAAAGTGACGCTCGCAACTATTCGACGATATACTGTACCAGTAAAAATCGCAAACATGGCACTATCAAAGTCACAAACAATAACAGAAACCAGGCTCCAATTTGTGTCTGAGCAAGAAAATCAAAATACGTTAAAAAAAACAGCCTTCGATTTAAAACTCCTCAACAACTACCTCACGACCATAGGTGAGTCACACTCTATAGAAAACATTGAAACGGAGCAATTAGACACCTTCCTAGCCGACTGTATATTTCAACTAAAAAAACAGGATGGTACAGAATACGAACCTAGCACAGTCAGAGGAATTCTGGGCAGCATAGACCGTTATTTAATAAAAAAAAATTACCCAGACTCAGTCTTCCAAAGTACAACAGTAACTTTCAAACAGACCCACAGCACACTCCTAGCCAAACAAAAGTACCTGAAAAAACTGGGCATGGGGAATCGACCTAAGCAAGCGCAGCCACTAACTGAAAGTGAAATAAATCAATTGTACACCACAGGCACCCTCGGGCTCAACACATCCACTGCTCTCCTACATCTTTTATTTTTCAACATAGGCCTCCACTTTGCACTCCGAACAAGCGAACAGTACCAACTGCGCTGGGGTGACATTGTGGTAGGCATAGACACAGAGGGCAAACAATACTTAGAATATCACGAGCGAGCCACCAAAACAAGAACAGGAGTAAATATCTGAGATATCAGACCAGTGGCACCCAGACTCTACCAAAGCAGACAGTACCCCGAACGAGGTGCTGCAGCTGCTTACCACATATATGCTACCAAGAGACCCCCATCGATGAACAAACCAGAAGCCCCCTTTTACCTTGCTCCAAATATGAAGCTCAAACCCTCAAGCCACTGGTACAGAGCAATGACTATAGGAGAGAACAAGATCCGAGGTGTTATGAAGCTTCTTCAACAAACAGCAGGTCTTCCCCCAGAAAAAAGAATCACAAATCATTCTACCAGAAAAACAGCAATACAGATGCTCATAGACTCGAACATACCACCCACTGATGTCGCTCAGCTGTCTGGACACAAAAATATTCAGAGTATAAATAATTACTCTACCTTATCTGAAACAAAGCAAAAGAAAATGTGTTCAATCCTAGCATTCGAGCAGCCTTCCACCTCCCGAGCCCTGCCACAAGCCGCATCTCCAAAATCCACCTCTGAACCGACTACCGATGCACACACTGTCGCACAGGAAATGACAGCAGCTCAGACTCTCACCAATAAAAGTGCCCAATTTTCTCGGATGTCCAGCAACATTTTTGGCTCCCACTCCTACTTTTTTAGAAACATTGTTATCAACATCCAGAAGTCTCCTAAACCGAAAAAAAGAAGGTATGTAATGTACTCAGACTCGGAGTCTGAGTAAAAACACAACCTCAAGCATTACTCAGTTCGCACCTCAGTTAGTCGTTCTTTTGCTGCAATCATTGGCTATCTATTTAAAAAAAAAAAAAGTTATGTTTTTCACGTTTGACAATGAACTTTTACGACCTTTGCCAACTCATTCTCTTACAAATTAATGTTCAACTCTTCAATCAACTTCCTGATGCAGCTTTCAAGCCATCGCCTATCCTACAGTCTACATCCCACAGGTAAGAACTCGTCAACTTCCTTCATCCATATATTACAAAAAATAACAAATGGGTTATTGTGTATTACTCGGCTGAAATTTCATCTCGAGTTTCTGGGGACATACAAACCTCTCAAGCTTCGCTCTCGAGGTTATCTATGTCCCCACTCTCGATGAAATTACAGCCTTGTAATACACAGTAACCCATCTATTATTCTATTTATAATATTCTGGCCCAAAGCAATCCGGACCCACAGCCTTCCCTCTCTTTAGTTTCCCAATTGCCAGCCCCACTTCTTCTGTAGCTATTTTTGCCCCCAGTGTTTGTCTATGCTCCTGGTTAAGCTTTGGAATCAACAGACCCTCCAAAAACTGTTCCATTATATGCTCCGAGTCATTGCATTCTGCCGTGTAAAGCATATTGTAGAACTCTTTGAACCATTCTCTAATAACCTTCTGGTCATCTATGAGGTTACCCATCCTATCTTTAATTTGTACGATTTTCCTGTTAACTTTCCCTCCCTTCATCAGGCGTACCAGCAGGGTCCAGGTTTGTTACCCCAATCATAAATGTGTTGTCTAGCAAAGAGCAGTTTATTTTTTATTTCCTCAGATAAGTTTAAATTCAGTGCTTCCCTAGCTATTTGAAGCTCCTGCTTTTTCTCTTCCTCCCCGTGTGAAGGACCTCCTTTTCTAGTTCTAGGATTTTTTGCTCTAGTTCCCACTGTTTTTGCCTTTTCTCCCATTTAATTCTTACTGTATACCATACCACACCAAATAATAGCCCCCCTCATGTAGTGGGGAATCTCCAGCTCCCCCCCTCTGGTTTAAGCAGACCTCCATCTGGACCATGGCATGGTCCGATAGAAAAATCAGACTGTGCGCCATTTTATGTACTTTGTTGTATAGGTCCCTCTGAATATGTATGTAATCTAACCCCGACCAGGAGCCGTGGGGATTGGAAAAGAAAGTGTATTCATGTGCCCCTGGATTAGTTGTCCTCCATGCATCCAACAGATCCATGTCTGTTAGGCCCAACTGCCACTGTTGCATCGCCCTCACATCTCTAGATCTAGTCCCTGTATAATCCAGTTTGGAGTCAGCCACACAGTTGAAATCCGCCCCCCCCCCATTCTCAGGTTAGGGACATTTTCCTTTATCAATATGTCTATGATCTTCTGATAGAATGTGGGTTCCAGTGTCGAGGGCGCGTACACATTCTCGAAGGTAATAGGGTGACTTTGGATCTCTCCCACTACAAATACATAGCGGCCCTCCACAGGATCTCCCACCGTACGTTGAACTACAAAGGGGAATTTCTTATTTATTAAAATTGCCACCCCACGTTTATGGAAATTAAATGACGATGCATGACAGGCTCCCACCCATCCCCCTATCAGCTTAGCATGCTCCCCCTGAGTCAAGTGGGTCTCCTGGAGCATGGCCATGTCAGTGTTTTTCCTGCATAGTGCAGCCAGTATTTTGGCTCTCTTGACAGGAGATGTAAACCTCTTTACATTCCAAGAGACAATCTTACTGGGATGAGTCATCCGAATATCCATAATGTGGAATTAAAGCAGTTAGGCCCTTTTAAGCTTATCTGATCCCAAGCAGCATAAACCACATGGTCCAAAAACACAAACATGAATGGTAACGTCAGAACTCCTAAGTTGAACTGGTAACATAAACTACAAACTGTAGACCCCCCCCCCCATATATACGAACTATCCAACTTTCCCTCCCTCCCCCACTCTTATTCCGACATGTACTCTTTTAGTCTCGTCAATTAGCTGGTGTAGCAATGTCATTCTAGGTATTCTTTATCCCACGCAATGCACCACGCCCCTTCCCCTCCGCACCAAGATTAATTAGTTCCATATTGCATCATTTCACCCTTCCCGCATCTATGACCATCTTGTGCACCCAAATCAGTATAACGTGTATGATAGCCTCCCCCCCACCAGGTCTCTGGAGCACCACTGATTGTATGGCACTTGTGCGCTCTAAAATGCCCCATATTGGGTCAGCCCAGTGATGCTGAGGGCTAAGGCGCTGGTCGCCTTACCTTGCGCTACTCCGGCGACCCGTGTTCTGGAATGAGCATGGGTCGTTGGGGGTTGGCAGGGTTGGAGATGGACTGAGCATTCGAGAGACTGCTCTCCCTCTCCGGGGAGGGGGGGGTCTGCCAGTGATCGGCATTGACTGGCTCCTAGCAGCGGCTAGGGGGCAGTGCGCCAATGCTGTAGAAATTAAGGGGCAGAGATGGTGCCAATGTCTGGAGGGAGCATGTGTGGATGCATGTGCGCTCTCTCCACTAACATCCTGCAAGCCTCTCTCGGCAGGAGAGAAAAAGTAGAGAAAATGGAGCCCTCACCATGGATGACGATGGTCCCCCCTCACAGCGTCACCGGGAGAGCACCTCCCCCGAACTGGATCCGGACTGGTAGGTGAGTACCTCCCAACCCCCTGCCACGAGGGGTAAGTCATGGGGGCTGAAGGGGAGGGTGTCTGATACCCGGTCGGTGCGGATGGGGGACGTCAGATGGTTAAGGCGAGGGGCTCCCAGAAACAACACCAACTGAAAAAAAAAAAAAAGATGCTCCTGATTTATTTCCTCTCCTGCTGACAGTTTACATAGAAACATAGAATTTGATGGCAGATAAGGACCACTTGGCCCACCCAGTCTGCCTATTTCCCTACCTGATGGATAAGCAGCAGATTCTAGTTAATCAACAGCTTACTTCCTCCTGCCCCCGCTAGAATTGCCTTATGCCTGTCCCATGCATTCTTGAATTCTCCCACTGTTCCTGACTCCACAACCTCCTCAGGAAGGCTGTTCCATGCATCTACAACTCTCTCTGTGAAAAAATACTTAACATTATCTCTTGAGCCGTCCTCTCTATCTTCAAATTGTGCCTTGTTCTTGCACATCTCTTCTTGAAGACACTACCTCTTGTACCTTGTTAATTCCCTTGAGATACTTGAAAGTTTCTATCATGTCCCCCTCTCCCTCCTTTCCTCAAGGGTATACATATTAAGCTGCTTTAGTCTCTCCTCGTATGTCTTCTGGTGCAGACCTTGCACCATTTTGGTTGCCCTCCTCTGAACAGCCTCCACTCTGTCTATGTCTTTGCGGAGATGGGGTCTCCAGAATTGCACGCAGTACTCCAGATGGGGCTCACTAACTGTCTGTAGAGAGGGATAACTGCTTCCTGTTTTCTACTGCTGATGCCTCTCCCTATGCATCCCAGTATCCCCCAGCCCTCCTTACTGCTTTCTTACATTGCTTGCCCACCTTTAGGTCATCTGATATAATTACTCCTAGGTCTCTTTCAATTTTTGTTGTTGTCATTAACTCACCCCCCCCCCCCATTGTGTACTCTTCCCCGGTTTTATTTCCTAGATGCATTACCTTGCACTTCTTTGCATTGAATCTGAGCTGCCAAGTATTTGACCATTCCTCCAACCTTGCCAAGTCCCTTTTCATTCTTTGCACTCCACTTTGTGTATCAACCCTGTTGCAGATCTTTGTGTCATCTGCAAAGAAGCATACCTTTCCTTCTAGGTGCTCTCCAATGTCACTTATAAAGATATTGAAGAGGACCGGTCCCAGTACCGAACCCTGCGGCACCCCGCTAGTTACCCTCCTTTCTTCACTGTGGACTCCGTTTACTATTACCCTTTGCGTCCTGTTGTCCAGCCAATTTGTATCCAGGCTACCACCTTGGGACCCACTCCAAGGCTGGCTAACTTGTATATTAATCTTTTGTGTGAGACTGTGTCGAATGCCTTGCTAAAATCTAGGTAGGCCATATCCACAGCCCCTCCCTGGTCTACTACTTTGGTCACCCAGTCAAAGAAATCTATTAGGTTCGTCTGACATGACCTTTCTGCTGTGAAACCATGCTGCCTTGGGTCCTGTGCCCCACTGGCCTCTAGGTACTCAACAGTTCTTTCCTTCAGAAGTGATTCCATCATTTTCCCTACCACTGAAGTCAAACTAACTGGTCTGTAGTTTCCTGCCTCTGCCCTGCTCCCACTTTTGTGAAGTGGAATCACATTTGCCCTCCTCCAGTCCTCGGGTACCACTCCATCCTCCCATGATTTGTTAAAGAGAGTAGTCAGTGGTGTTACTAGTTCTACCCTTAGTTCTTTTAGTATTCTTGGGTGACTCTCATCAGGCCCCATTGCTTTGTCCACCCTCAGTTTCAAGAGTTCTTTCAAAACCCTTTCTTCTGTGAATGGACTGGTATCAACCCCCTTATTCAGAGTTTCTCCCGTGTTTGGTTTAGGCACCTCCCCCTCCTCATTTGTTGTGAATACTGAGCAGAAATATTTGTTCAGTATCCCTGCTTTTTCACTGTCACCCTCTGCCCACATTCCCTTCCCTTTATTAAGTCTCTGTATCCCTCCCTTGGTCTTTCTTTACTCCCTAATGTACCTATAAAAGGTTTTATCCCCCTTCTTAACAGAATTGGCTATCTTTTCCTCAGTTTGTGCTTTTGATATTCTGACTGCCTTCCATGCCTCCTTCTGCTTTAACTGATAAAGTTCTCTGTCCTGTTCCTTCTGTGTTTCCTTATATTTCCTGAATGCTATCCTTTTCTCCTTAACCGTCCCTGCCACCTCTTTTGAGAACTATAGTGGTTTTTTCCTTCATTTTGTTTTATTGATTTGCTTCACACAAAGGCTTGTTGCCTCTGCGATGGCTGTTTTGATTATTCCCACTGTTCCTCCACCCTCCTTCTTGCCCATTTGCTAGTGCTTTTCTAAGGCACTCTTTCATTTCCCAAAGTCAACCTTCCTAAAGTCCAATACTCTTGTTTTGTATGGCTTGACTCTGTGGCTGTGTTGTTTGTGAACCACACTGTTTGGTGGTCACTTGTTCCCCAGATAGCTACCCACTTCTAAATCTGAGATCCTTTCTCCTTCCCCATTTGAGAGTACCAGGTCTAGATTGCTCCTCCGAGTGGGTTCCAACACTAGCTGTCTGAGGCATGCCCCTGTAGGGCATCAAGCATGACCCTGCTCTTGGATGTGCCTGCAGCAAAGGTACTTCAGTTAACATCTGGCATATTCAGGTCCCCCATCAACAATATCTCTTTTTCTGCCATTTTAAGGATGCCTTCTTTCATTTCCTTGTCTATTTCATCCCCCTGAGATGGGGGTCTGTACACAACCCCCATGCGGATTGTGATGCCATTTCCTGTCTCCAGGGTGACCCATAGTGACTCATCAACTTCCTGTTTACTCTTTAGTTCTGTTGCTTTAATCCCTTCCCTTATATGAGAGCTACTCCTCCTCCTCCTCTTTACCCACCCTGTCCCTCCTGTAGACTGTGTATCCTGGTATGCTGACTTCCCACTCATGGTTCTCTGTGTACCATGTTTCAGTGACTCCACAATATCCAGGCATCCCTCTTCCATCAAGGCCACTAGTTCAGGGAGCTTGTTGCACAGACTGAGGCATTGGTACTTATCACCTTCCATTTATTTTTTATGGCCTTACCCTTTTAGCTCCATCCCTGTCCCTAACACCTTTTTCTGCATTTATCCTGTCCTGCTCCCTAGGACTTCTCTGCCTTGGTGTTTACCTCTCTAACTACTGTGCTTTGTGGGGGGAGGCTGGGATTTCCCTGCTCCTTTTCAGTGCCTCCCCCTTGGCTAGTTTAAATGCTTGCCAATGAAGCATTTAAACCTGTCACCTAGGATCCTGGATCCCCCCATGACAGATGCAGACCATCGCCAGTATAAGCCTGCATCCCTCCAGGTGGCTCCCCAGTCCCCAATGAAGCCAAAACCCTGAGCTCCACACCAGTTTTTCAACCATTCATTGAATCCCATGGTGCGGAATACCCTAGCATCATCCTTGCCATAGACAGGCAGCACCTCCGAGAAGGTTACCATACATGCTACTTGTCTAAGGCCCCTCCCCAACTACACAAACCCCTCTTGCACCGCTCTGATCCCATTTACAGCCAGGTCATTTGTCCCTAGGTGGACAATGACATCCAGCTCCCTCCCTTGTGCAGCTGCTCCCGCGATCCTGAGGATTTGCTTCCTGTCCCTCCAAGCTGTGGCGCCAGGCAGGCACCTTATCTCCCTATCCCCTTCCTCCCCCACGTCTACCCCCTAATGATTGAGTCCCCCACCAGGAGTTGTTTCCTTCCCCTGTAGGGTCTCGTGCCATCCTCCTGTGGGTCTCCTTTGTGGAGATTCCCAGCATCCTCCTTGGTCTCCACTGCAGGTGCCTCCATAGATGAACCACTCTTTGCCAGAACAGCATATGAATTGTGGAGAGCTACAACTGGAGGGATGCACCTCTGTTCCACCACCCTTTCCTTCCCTGAGCCCACCTTGGTCCAACTGCTCCTCTTTCTTGGCATCCTCTGAGGTAATGGTGATGGCCCTGGTGGTCCCTGGGTTGGGGAAGAGGTTTCACAAATCCTAGCCAGGTCAGCCTGGAGATGGGCAACCTCCTCCCTCAGACCAGAGAGGTGCCTGCAAACAGGGCAGCATCGCAGCCTCCAGAATGTCTCCCGGAACACTGCTGCTCCACAGCCATTGCACTGCACCACTCCCATCTTGACTTATTTTGTGTCCCCTCTCCTGTTGCTTTGTATGCTTATTGTCTCCTCCCTCTATGTATTTTTACACTTACTTTCCTACTGCCTGTGTGCCCTTTCAACTCTCACCCTTCCTGTTCTGGGACAGGAACTTCCTGTAGTCTTCAGTAGTCTCCTTCCTCCGTGCTTGGATTCAGACCTCCAGCAGCCAGGGGAGGATAAAGAGTTATTTTTTTTTAGGTTCCTTCAAGGTTGCTGAAACTAATGTGTCTCAGTGATCCTTCCCTTCCTACTGCCAAACAGGAAGTTCCCGTTGTCAGTCAAATTCAGTGGCTATAAAACTAGAACTGGCTTTGGGTGGGTTTGTCATGGCTTCCCCACTGTAGGCACGGGTGATCCCTTCGAGTTACGAGTTCCCCTGTATCTCAGCTGTACCCGTGAAGATCCATCTTTCTTGTCCCCTCTCCCCTTTCCCTTCAGCATGACCTGGACTTGTATGCCACAAATGTAAATGCAGCCATTCAGTCCTTCCTATATGTATCGGCTTATCCCCGGAATCTATTTACCCCATCCCCTTCCTTCCGTGTTATCCCCTGCCCTTCATTAATTCCCCCCCATTATTGTCTTTTATTTTCCCCCACTCATCTAGACTCCACAATTTTCATTCTTCCATTTGCCATGACTTTACCCCAGACAACAATTCGGGTTGCTAGGGCTTCAGGAGTTATTTTTAATCCCAATAAGGGAGTCATCCTCTCCCCCAAGTTTGGCTCCAGGGTCTGAGACTGGAGCTTCTATTAAGTCGAAACATGGCAAACATTGTGTCTTTTCCATACCCTTTCCTCCCTTACAGCCTACGATAGCGTAGGGTCAGTATTATAAATATAGCTACTTACAGTTCTTGGGTCTCATCCTGTAATGCCTGCATTTTCATTCATTTACCCACTTAACCCAAGCCTCAGATATGATTGTCCCGTTATATTCCAGATTTGGTTTTAGTTCTTTCATCTTCCTAGGCTGCACAATGGTTTCATGCTGTATCCCCCCCTCCTCCTGATAGTCTTCACAGGTCTCCTGTGTCCTGAGGTTTCGCCTTGAGGTGATTAAAAGTTCACAAGTTTGAGTCTTCAGATGTCTCTACCTGTTCAGCCTTTTTTTTTCTTTTTGTCCCATTCTTCGATGAAGCTCAGTAGTTTTGCTTGCTCCCAGAAGGATAAGGTAGCCCCCTCCACTTTCACCTTCACCACCGCTGGGTAAGTCATAAAGAACTCCAGGCCTCTCTCTTTCTCAATTGGTCCATCTGTGAGTTAAATTGCTGCTTCTTCCTCTGTACTCTGGTCGACATGTCTTGATGCAAGGTCAGCTTGTGGCCATCATAAATGAGCTCCCTCTGGTTCCGATATGCCTGGAGGATCGCCTGCTGATCTGTATAGTAGTGAAGCCTGAATATTACTTGGCGAGGGGGTTGATCTCTTGGAGGTTTGGGCGCGAGTGCTTTATGCGCTCTTTCAATTTTAATTCTGCCTTTCTCATTATTCATTTGTAGCAATCTGGGCGGAGTCCGGGAGCAAAAGTCCAGCAAATTCCCCTTTTCAGCCCCCTCTGGAAGGCCCCTGATACGGAGGTTGTTCCTGCGACTATAATTCTCTTGGTAGTCCAGGGCCTCTTGTAATTCCTCCACCTCATGCTCAAGTTTGGCCACTTGGTCTGGGACCACCCTTGTGGTATCTAGCTCCGAAATACGCTGTTCCACCTCTCCTATTCTGCTGGATTGCTGTTTAACTTTGGTCACTAGGCTTGCAATAGATTTTCTAACTTGTCCCATCTTGGGTTTAAATCCGAAATTACTTGCTCCGAAACAGCTTTACTGATTACCGCCAGCTCTGCAGCGGAGAAGGAAATCGGGCCCATCACACTCGTAGCTGCGCCCTCCTGTGCTGCCGTTTTCTTACTGTTTTTGGTGCCTTGTCTAGAAGTTTTCGCTGGAGTCAGGTACTCATCCATTTCTGCAGTAGTTCAGATGCTTTCTGGTATTATTTAAATTATTAAAATAATAAGAAAAATAGTTTTATTACTCATTCTGGTGTGGAGCTCTGGAGAGTTGCGACCGTTCTGTTAGCTGCTCATTAGCGCCCCCTCTCTTTAGGGTTTCCAATCCTTTTTAGACCCTCTCTTCTGAAAATGGACTTGTGCCCCCTCCCTTCTCCCGCCAGGTGCCTGCTGATACATGTTGTCTCCCCCCCTCGTGAAGACCGAAACAACAGTTACATACTTGCTGTAACAACAGACCTTCAAGAGAATCTCATCAGGCCACACATGTGGAACTATTTTTTTTTTTAGTTACTACTTTTTTCCCCCTCAGAGTCCTCTGCTGTCCCTCTGACATCCCCCCGCGCAGGCACATGGTATTAGACCCCTTCCCCTTAACTCCCACGACTTACCCTTCATGACAGCGGGTGGGGAGACCTCTTGACTCACCAGACCGGATCCAGTATTCAGGGAGGCGCCTTCCCAGGCCATTGCGGAGGGGGACCATTGTCATCCCGTAGAGGACTCCATTTTTCCTGTTTTCTGTGCATCTCTAGGAGGATGCGGTGTGCAGTGATGCCAGCGTTGGCAGTGCACACACTCCCGTGCATGCTCCTCCAGGTGTCTGCTGCAATCCCCCGCCCACATCTTCAGCATTGGTGTGTCACTTCCCAGCCTCCACCAGGCATCAAGCGAATGCCAAGTGCTACTAATCCCCTTCCTCGGAGAAGGACAGCAGTCCATGGGACACTTGATCCTTCTCCTCCCCTGCTGGCCCCTGGTGGCCCATGCTCATTCCCGAACACGGGTCGCCGGCATGGCACGAGGTAAGACGTCCAGTGCCTCAGCCCTCAGCACCACTGGGCTGATTCATACCTGTGGAACTATAAGCCACCAGGCACTAGGACCACATAAAAACGTTTTGCAAGCAGTCCACTAGTGGCCGCCCGCGATGACATCAGATGTTGGCTCTGCCATATGAACGTGGGTGGCCCCTTCCCTCCTCAGTTTCCTGCCGGAGATCATGCTTGGAGGACCTCCCTGTAGGGAACCAGGACAGAACCCAGGGCACTGCTGACCAGGCGAGGCAGACAGCAGCAGATAGACCCTCAGGGAGAAGGAAACTGCATTCCCCAGATTCTCAGGATCCAGTGTGGGGTTGGAGGGTGGGATGGCATGGCCTGATGAAAGAGATTCTCTCAAAGATCTGCTCTTACGACAAGTATGTAACTGTTCTGTCTTCTTTGAGGATATCTTTTTCATCAGGCCAAACCTACGGAATGAGTACCAAGCAGTACTGACAATAAAAAGTCTGGGTGGCAGGAACTGACAGGCCTAAGAAAGTAGGCATAGGAGCACAGCGAGGATGAAGCCAGCCCTCCTTCTTGAAGCTATGTCCAGACTGTGATGTTTAGTAAAGGTGTGAACAGTACTCCACATAGAAGCTGCACAGATTTCAGTAGCAGAAACATTTTTATAACATGCAACAGATGTGGCTATGCCTCTAGTGGAATGACCACGAACAACCCCAGGAAGTTCCTTACCGTACTTCCTATAACAAAAAGTAATACTGTTTGCCAACTATTTGGACAGCCACTGTTTAGAAACTGGAGTGCCCTCTTTCCCGGGGTGAATGAAACAAAAAGCTGCAAGGACTTTCTGTAGTCCATGCGGCATATATAGTACCTGAGTATTCTATGTACATCTAGAGTATGGAGCAATGCTTCATCTGGATTGGTATGCTCTGGGAAATAAACTGGCAGGTGGATGGTTTGATTCAAAGTAAACTCACACACCACCTTTGGTAAAAACCTAGGATTAGTACATAAAGACACCCTGGCTTTGTGGAAAATCAAGGAAGGAGGCTCACACATTATAGCCTGCAGCTCTGAAATCCTTCAAGCAGAAGTAATGACAACTAAAAACAATGCTTTCCAAAAAAGAAAGCGGAGGCCACAAGTCGCAGCTGGCTCAAAAGGAGCAACACAAAATTCAGGTCCCAAGCTGAGACTGGGTTATGGATAGGAGGCTTTAAATGCAAGATGCCTCTTAAAAATGTACAGGCCATCTCCAGCTGACCACTGTTCCTTCAATAGGTACATGTCATGCTGAGACAGCTGCCAAGTGTACTTTAACAGAAGAGTACTGCAGGCCTGCATCTGACAAGGACAGTAGATACTCTAGAACTTGATTTATTGGACAGGTAAAAGGGTCCAAGTGGTGAGAAGCGGCCCTCAAAGCAGACCACTTCCACTTCATGGAATAAGTGGCCCTGGTAGAAGGCTTTCTAGCAGCCACAAAGACATCCGTCACTTTTTGGGAGACCCCAAATCTAGCAACTGCTATGTTTTCAGGAGCCATGTATGTAGATGAAGTGACTTAAGATCCCAATGGGCCAGGGTTCCCTGCTCCTGTGACAGAAGTCACTAGCATAAAGGCAGAGGTACTGGGGGTTCCATTGCCAGCTGCTGTAGTAAGGGGAACCAGATCTGTCGAGGCCATAGGGGAGCAATGAGGATTAGAGTTGCCCCTTCCATCTGACGTTTGAGTAGTACCCTCTGAATTAGAGGGAAGGCATAGGGGACCCCCCCCAACAGAGGGACAACGTGTCTTGTCAGACAATTCCAGGCCTGAAACGAGCGAACAGAAATGTGGTTTTGCATTGTGTGGAGACTCAAAAAGGTCCAACTCTGGATGACCCATATTGTCAAACAGGTCATCTACTACTGAGGTCAGTAGTTACCACTCATGCATTTTGGACTGTGACCTGCTTAGTCTGTCTGCTAAGACATTTTGGGCTCCTGGAACATGTACTGCTGACAGTTCTAGACCATGCAGTAGAGCCCAGTACCACACTCCCATTGCCTCCCTGCATTGGAGGTAAGAGTGAGTGTCCCCTTGCTTGTTGATGTAATGCATCACACTGATGTTGTTCATCTGTACTAGCAGAGGAACTAGGGACAGGTGAGCCTGGAAGGTCTGTAAGCCCTACAGAACAACTCTCATCTCTAGAACATTTATTTGCAGGGTGCTCTCCACTTTGGTCCATACACCCTGCGTCTGATAGGGCCTAAATGCCCCCCAGCCCATCCCCGAGGCATTTGTTGTTAAAATCTGATGAGGGGAAGGAATCAGAAAGGAAAACCCCTTCAGCAAGTTGCTGGGTTCCATCCACCACTTGAGCACCTTGTGTACTGGAGAGGTTACTAGAACCTTCTGTTACAGACTGTCTCTGAGTATATCCACTGGGCTCTCAAGGTCCACTGACGGCCTCTCATATGGAGCATGGCCAGAGGTACCGTAAACTATGGCTACTGCAATTAGGCCGAGAAGCTGAATAAACATTTTGGCTGTGATATATCGGCTGTGGTAAACTAGTCAGGCCTGTGCCATCAAATGCTTGGCCCTGTCCAGAGGCAGAAATGCTGAGCCTATGGCCATATCCAAGACAGTCCCTATATACTGCAGATGCTAGCAAGGGGTCAGAATAGACTTTGGTACACTGACAGTGATCCTCAGCGCATTGAACACTTGCCTGATTTGAGCTAGAGTATGTGTGAGTTGCTCCCTGGAGTGAGCTTTCAAAAGCCAGTCATTCAGGTAAGGGAGTACGTGAAGGCCTTCCCCGCGATGTGCTACTGCCACCAAATACACCCGCAGTGCAGATGACAAGCCAAAGGGCAGTACTCTGAACTGGAAGTGTTCCCCCGAAACAGGAACCTTAAATATTTCCTGTAAGGTTTTCAGATTTTGATATGAAGGTAGGCATCCTTCATATCGAGGGAAAGGATCCAATAGCAGTGTCAGTGGCTCAGTAGGTAGCACACTCACTTCTGAGGCTGGGAGATCAGAGGGCTGTGGGTTCAGTTTCCACATCTGGCACTTGGGTTAATATCCCAATACTGACACTGTAGTGCAACATGGGGGGGTGCTGCACTTCTGAGGTGCCGTCTTTCGGATGAGACGTTAAACCAAGGTCCCATCTGCCTGGATTGGTGGTAGTTCAGGTGAATGCTAAAGATCCCATGGTACTTATCGAAAAAGAGTAAGGGAATTTTATTGAAGAAATTAACTTCATTACAAACAAATTACAAATCATAATACAAAATAAAGAATATAACCACATTTTCATCACACCCTATACATAAATACTAATTAACAGACATAATAATTAACGTAAGAAATTCCCTACGTTTACATGGAAACACAACATTCTTGCCCAGAGATTATTACCCCACTAGCATTTTTTCTCCTTTTTCCTTTGTCCAAAAATCACAATTTACCCATAAATGCTTCATTTTTTCAGGTGAAACTCTTACTGCATCCAGTTCCCTAGTTTTACTGACAGCTTTCTGTATATTATTCAGTAGTTCTCTATGCATTATACTTTTTTGTTACAGGACCCAAACACAACTAGACTGCCAAATATAATACTTAATTATCCCTAACACTATATACGCTGTACCTATATGATACCTGCTAAAGATAGGCCCTGAAGGACCAAACAACATTTGATAATCCATTTTTGAAAATTGGGGCTCATTCCAAACCTCTGACAATAACTCCCAAAAGGGAGTAATATATGCACACTCAAAGAGTAAGTGTTGCTGCGTTTCTAGTGTATTCCCACAATTATACCTGGAGCAGTATCTCTCATCATGATGCTTTTTGCTTATTATTACCCTTTACACTTAGGCGACCAAAATTACTCAATCAAATGCAATTCCAGGCAAAGGGCAGAATCCTAGGATTAGATAACTAAACCAAAATTACTGGAATCTGAAAAATAGGGCAACCAGGAAATTCCAGTACTGATTTACATTTGGGCGATAATATTGCCCTGTATATGGATTTCCTGTCCATCGTCTGGAGATGTCCCACTGTAATACCCCACTTCAAAGCAGCTTTTATGCTCTCCAGCCCATATCTTGGCATATTTAATATACTGTTCAAACCTCTGGGCTTTTTAAGTCCCCAAGGCCCAAGACTAGATAAGAGCCATGTCTCTACTGAACTTTTCCAAATGAGTTCCCCTGGTTTTAGTACTCGACTAAAATTGTAAACAAAAAAGATACTTAAATAAAAAACCACCAGATGGATCATATCTATCCCCACCTGAGAAATAGGCTGATAGGCAAATTCCCTTTTTATTGGGTTCAGTCTAGACTCCCAAAAAGCCTGGAAGAACACACTATATACAGCAGTCACCACCTCTTGGAGAGGGGGGAAAAATATAACTAAGGTATAAGAAAATTGGTACTAAAAGAGTTTTTTATTAAGACAACCCTTTTTTTCTTGGACAGCTGTAGCTCCTTCCAACCAGCCACTAACCTATTCGCCCTTCCTAAACATTTTTCCCAGTTTGGAATAGCAATTTCACCTGGACCATAATCAGTACCTAAAATAGTAATAGCTGCTGCTTCCACCTGAACCCCTGCTATTTGTCTATCTGGAGGAAGGGGGGTGTTCCCAACTATAACCCCCTTACTCTTAAAAAAATTGATTTCAGAGCCAGAAATAACTGAGTATTCCTCTAATAATGCAGTTAGCGTGTGTGTTGCAATTGTGGGCACCACAGTCAAGATCAAGTCATGCGCATAGGCCAAAACGTTTATTGCCGGTGCACTTGGTGTCACTACTGTCCCTTCCAATTCCTCTGAGGCTATTAATTTACGAATTAAAATGTCTGTTCCGAATGTATATAGAAGGGGGCTCAACGGGCATCCCTGTCTAACCCCTCTGGAGACCTTAATATGTCTGCCATGCCACCCATTCACATTGGGCACAATAGTGGCCCCTTGGTACATGTCCTGTATCCACTTAACAAACATATTTGGAACCCCATACGCTTTCAAAACTGAAAAAAGGAAAGCCTGGGAGAGTCTAACAAAGGCCTTCTCCTGGTCAAGGCCCAACACATACCCTTGTAAATCATTTAATTCCCCTCTACTAAAAATCTCCCTTAGTATAATCAAGTTATCTTGCTGTCTGCACCCTGGAATAGCACAGGATTGAGCAGGACTTATTAAGTAACCCAAAATTTTAGAAAGTCTAGCTAACAAAACTTTACTTAGGATTTTTAAATCTGTGTTTAGCAGACTCAATGGACACCAGTTGTTAATGTCTGACTTATCTCATTTTTGTGAATTAAAACTAAAATTGCTTCCTGCATGGAAGCTCCACATTCCCCAGTAGCCAAAATTTGATTAAACAGAATAATTAGGGCAGGAGCCAAATCCTCAATATACTTTTTGTAAAACCCTGAGCTCAACCCATCTGTGCCAGGGGCAGACTGTGAGGGTAATTGAGATATACAGCTAACTTAACCTCTTCCAGAGATACTGCAGAGGTCAATGTTGCCACATCCCATTCTGCCACTTGAGGGAGCTCTAATGCTTCTAAGTGATCAGAAGAATCATGAAAGGGAGGTGGATAACTAAAAGACCTTCAGTATACTTCTCCACCACTTTCAATAATTCCTGTGGGGAGTGTACCTGCTGCCCTGTACTCGATGCGAGGCCCTTGATAACCCTGCTGTCCACCCTGTTCTTGCATTCCTTATAGGGATCCAAGGAATGTTTATGAACCCTAGTACCAAATCTGAGTTCCTGATTTAAGGATTT
The DNA here is from genome assembly GCA_016271365.2 of Neoceratodus forsteri. Lineage (NCBI taxonomy): Eukaryota > Metazoa > Chordata > Ceratodontiformes > Ceratodontidae > Neoceratodus > Neoceratodus forsteri. Next base: position 1,214,407,601 of record CM057458.1, read on the forward strand.
TGCTCTGCTGTACTGAAGCTCCATCATTTCATTCTTAGTGTTACTAATTAAAGAGCCATAATCGTACATGGTGCTTTCAGACTGAGAGATCAGGTGCTGCAAATATTGGCGAAGCAGCAAATAATGCAGGTAATCTTTATTTGCTACCTGTTGAGATCTCTGTTGAAACATGCTCCGGACTACTGCTTTTGTGTCCTCCCACCAGTCTTGTACCTTCTCATAAAGCTCTACCACAGAGAGCCTAGCTGTCCAATGTTGTCCCCAAATTTTATCCATCCCCGGACCTTCTAAAAGGGACTCGTTAAGCCTCCATTTATTTTTTTTACAGCGGGGGCAGAGTCCCAAGATATAATGGCTGTCAATGCCACATGGTCAGAAAATTCAAAAGGGCAAGCAGAAACTTCTAGAATCTCTAGAACTGTGGATGTAAATATAAAATCAATACACGTCTTAATTTGCCCTCTAAAGAAAGTAAACCCTCCTGTGGGATGTAATTTCCTATACACATCAATCAAACCGGCCGTATTAATTATCTGTTTTAATGTAGAAGAATCACAATACATTTTATTAGTTTGTAAACCTCTATCCATTCTACTTAACCCACAGTTAAAGTCCCCCAACCATATTAAGAGTCTAGAAGAATGTAAAAAGGGCTGCACCTCTTTAAATAAAGCCACCCTCTGTGCTTTAGTTTGGGGAGCGTAAATTGCAATAAGGCGAAATCTCTCTGTTAAAAAGGAAAGGTCAAGTAACATGGCCCTTCCAGGATGAATATCTACTAATCTTGTAACTGAGAACTGGGGATTTGCTAAGAGAATACCTATCCCATCACAAGTTTCTGTACCAGTTGACCAAAAGAAAGGCCCCAGAGTCCATTCCTTAGCTGACTGTTGAAGTTCAAAGTGGGTCTTTACCCTAGTATCCTGTATGCATATGTAACCCCTTGGTGGCACTATCCCAAGGGCTACTACCCCTGCCTGCGCAGCTAGTAGCAGGTTAAGGGGCCTGAGTTCTGAAACGGGTGCCTCCACCTGGAGGTCAGGTTTGGTCGTGGTCAAACTAACCTGGGCACAGCCCTCCGGGACACTGTAACCCCCCTCTTTCCCTTCTAGTGGCCTGAGCAATACACGATAATCACTTTTGCAGTACTCCTTGTACACCATACCAGTACCCACACTGTTTGCACTTACCACCAGGGCTGGTTCCTCTGGCTCAGCCCTGGGGACCCCCTGTAAAACAAGGTTATGCACAGTAAATAGCAACAGTACAGTACTCTTGGCACAAACCAGAACCACAGTCAAATTAAATGCAGCAAAAAAGTCAGATCTGATTTATTCAGGGGACTTGAACAAGGAAGGGGTGTAAACAGGTTGATTGGCTTAAAGGCTATATTAATCAAACAGTTATGCATGCGCTTTAAGTCCCCACACAGTCACACCTCTGGGTACCCAGGTAGGGAGACGATGGGCTAGCCAAGAATGCTGCAGCTGGTTGGGGCCCTGTGATGGCAGACAGCAACATGCACAACACACACTATTTGTAATCCGGAGCCGGAGGGCTCAGTTCGTGAAAGAAAAAGCAACCAGACAATCAGATGACAACACTTTAGATTTAGCTGTTGTTGCAGGGAGCTACCCTGATGTTTACTCATGATACCCAATACTGGACACAGGCAGGATGAAATTGAGACTGCAGGTTGTTGAGCTGGAGTGCCCGGAGAAGCGGTGCCCACACGAATCACTGAGGCATCGTTCCTGTTCAAGTTTTGAGCAGGGGACTGATCCCCAGGCAGGTCTTTCATCGATGTCTTTCTCTGTGTAGCGGGTAGTTGGGCTGGGCCAGTGTGGCAAGGCCCAGGCCCAATGGAGATGATTTTGGATTCAGTCTGTGGGGCTGGATGCAGCTTCCAGCAAGCAGAATACAGTTCAAACCAAAGTGGGGAACCAAATTGCGACCCACTAGCAGCATACAGCACATTTTTATTTATTTATTTGTTTGTTTTTTGTTTACCGTGTAGGCACATTAGACAAGAGTATTGCCTATATTCAGGCACGACCCAGAAAGGAAATTCTAATGTAGCTTCCAGCAAGCAGAACACAATTCAAACCACAGTGGGGAACCAACTCATGACCCACTATAAGCACACAACTCATTCACATGTAAGGAAATTCTGCTGTACTAGGCAAAAGCTTCTCCGGTCACAATTACAGAGTCTCTGCACAATCCGGGAGTTCAGAGGTGGCTGGAAGTCCAGACAGGCCGATCGCATTCAGCAAATCTTCAGTCTTCTTCAGGTAGGAGCCTGGTCACAATTCAGTGGCTTATTTCGCTCTCCAAGTTCGGATTCAGTCCGAAAAAGGCACAAGTTCCCTCTCAGGGACAGCAGTCAGGTATGCAGGCCAAAACTCAGGCCTTTCCACAGTTCTCCCGCTCGAATCTATGCCAGGGCTGCTGCTTGGATCATTCAAGCTGTTATCTCTTCACTTTCCAACTCAGAATTGAAACTAGCTACAAGCAGCTTAGGAATTTCCCCAAGATCCAAAAGGTTTGGTTGGCTGATCTGTCTGTCAGTCACAACAAGGGCTCCCCCTCCAGGTTATTTTAGGCGCCAAAACGCAAAAACTACAATTCCTACAAGTTTTGACCCCACCAAGCCCCTGTAGGCAGGCTCCATTTTAGAGACCCAACAGTACTGATTGGCCCATTCTGATAGTCCCGGGCTAAGTTGGTGGAGATAAACAGAACAGTCCTTGCTGCAAAGAAGGCAGGTTAGAGCAAATTGCAATATTATTACTACTCTAACAAATGATCAACAAACAAGCACATCTTCTAACAGAGCTCCCTTTTAGATTAATTAAGACTGCAATCCAGGCAGCTCTTAAAGAGACAGTACACAGAGGCTATACAGGCACTCTCTGGCAATACATTTAATCTGCTAGAACGCAGAACACCAGCCTGGCAGTGAGCATTTAGGAAAGCTCAAGAAAGACTTTTCGGGAACCCTCATTTGTAGGGGGGTTACACATATTACATCACTCTTAACATTTTTCAAAGAAAATAAAGCACCAGTACGCTTTCTTTCACCTTTTATGCTATTTATGCTAAGGGTGGTAACGGTGAGTGAATGCATAAAATAATGGGCAAAAAAATATGAATCCCATCACTAGCAACATAGAAAGTTTAAGGGGTCTTGCTAATGTTCTGTCTCCTAATTCTTTTAGCTATGGAGTCCTCCGTCCCCCCTTCAATATCAGTAGTAGAAGCAATCGAGGAGGCATCTGTACCTTCCTCATCAGTGTCTCCATCCTGGCTATCACTAGCAAAGGGCCCAAACTGGTTTCCTAATTTAAGGGGGGGCCCGTCACCCCAATCTTTTACAGGAGGAGGTTGTGCCATTCTCTTCCCCTGCCTATTCCTTTTCTTTTGTGCCACAACTTTGAAGAGAAGTTCCTTTTCACCTGGCGGGGGGGGGGGCATTTCATTCCCTGAACACCCCACATCTGGAGATGACTGCTGAATATCCTCTACCTGAGGAACAACCTGAGGAATGTCTGTAGTAAGAGGGGTGACTGTTTCTACATCCACCACTGTCTGGGAGAGGGGGAATCTGGATGATGCGTCTCCTGTGCTGCACACTGAGCTGCAACCCTTTTAGCCTGCTGATGTTGGGCCTGATTAATAAGTCCTTCATGTGAGGGGCAATCCTCCCTTTTGTGAGATGCCAAAGGGCATTTCCTATATGCATGACCAGTTTGTTCACATAGGTTACACTTAAAAAGATTTAGAAAAGATGCTGCCAGATGGCCGTGTTCCAAGCAGTGGCTACAGCATGGGATATCACATGCAGAGCTTAGATGCAACCTTGACCCACACTTAAAGCAGGACCTAGGGTGCCCGCTATAAAATATTGACCCTCGATCTTTTCCCAGAAAAAAATAACTTGGTAAATGTACTGGTCCTGTGTTAGTAGAAATCACCTTCACCTTTATTTTCCAGCTCCCATCCCAGATTTGTTCACTATCCAGGTTGGGAACTGGTCGCTCCAAAATTTCACATCTTTGTCTCGACCAGAATAAAATGTCTTTGACATTTACACTGTCATTTGTGAACAATACATTGATGGTTTTAACCAGAGGTTTAGTCAAGGGAATTGCATAGAAGGGGATCCATGCAGGAGTGTTTTTTAGTTTCTGATATACAGTACCTCCCAAAAACAATCCAAACTGGACATTTTTGAAACTGATGCCCAAACTAATTAAGGCAAACATTTCTGATGAAAAAAACTTTGTGGAAGTTTTTAACAACACTCTAGCAATATGTACCCTATCCGGGGTGTCTTGTAATCCGCCTTTATACAGTAGGCGTACTGCATTACGCTGTGGAGCAGGTTCAGCCCTACTAGGAAACAAATCTGATAATTTAAACAGCGGGTCCAGAGACCTCCCTTGCTGCACATTTTGTAGTGCCTCCGGCCTAGGCCCAAGGTGAACCACCTCCTCCCTGTCTTGCTCATTACTAATTGGGGCGTTCCCCATACCTGTGATCACATTATTAGATACACTCTGCACAGTATCAGGCACAATATCAACATTACAGTTATTAGATGCAGTGTTTATATAATTATGCCGGGGTATGATGGAGCTCATCTCCTGTTCTGTGTTGGTGGCCACTGAGGTAGAAGCAGTCGAAACCATACGTTGATACAAAGTATCTGTTGGATCTGGGGTCCAGTGTCCATTCTGCCCCTGTATCCAGCCGGTGTCCACAAGCACTAATTCCGGGGACCAATTACCGGGCCTTATTCCAGCTGTTCCTGATGAAATAGCGGGCCGGTTCTCTTGCTCAACAACCTGGTCAATCCAATCTTTCGAACTCTTTCTGTCTTTAAAGGAGTAAGACTGTACTCCAACCCCAGGTAATGCCTCTTGCAGCGTGCGATCCTGCTGCATAGCACGGGCCTGCTTCCCAACTCCAAGACATTGTTTGTTACTTTTCCCTTTTTTCTTTTGTGATTTCACTGCCGGTTGCTCAATTTTCCGTGGCTGTGGGCACACAGAGATTCTCTCCGTTTCACTGCCAGCCGCATCCCTGTCCATACAAGTTACCACCTTTTCACTCAAATCTTGTCTTGCAATGCTTGGCCCAGCACCTTCAGGCCGAAGTGGTGAGTTATTATATGTCTGGTCCTGGAGTCCCTTAACAGCGGAGCTGTTAGTTTTAACAGCCACTCGCTCAGACGACTCCTGCAGCACTGCTTCTAATTTCAGCGCTTGCTGCAAACATTTTTCTTTCTCAGCCAACAAATGACGACGCTGCTCACCCTGTGAAGAGGGCCCTTCAGAGTCCACTTGCTGCTCCATATCCACACTTTCGTTCGTTCGCATGTCCGGATTCACTGGACTGTCTACTCCTTGCATTTCTTCACCTTCACTAAAGCCAGCAACTGCCATCGCTAAGTCAATGGCCTCCTGAGTAGATAAGACAGGAGGAGAGGCCTTCACCCCTGTCCCAGGCACATCCATCTTCCCTGCCACATCAGCACTTCCTTCTCCGTCTGGCTCCAAACTGGGCTCCTACATTCTGCTCCAAGGAAGTCAAGCCCCCTGCTGGCAGGGTAGGGGAATTTCCCTGGTGTCCTGGCCAAATTTCTCCCACTCATTAAAAATACTACCAACAGCTTAATCTGGTTCAATTTCAGTTGCTTACCATCTGTATCCCCCCTCCCCCTCGGTCGCCCCTGAAAAAGGGACTTCTAGGCCCAGTGGGCTTACCGGGTCAACAAAATTCAATAAATAAATAAATAAAATCTCCTGCTTTCAGTAGTGGTAACAGGTCCTGCAGAGTCGCCATCCAACTTTTTGTATTCTATCAAAAAATTCAGGTCCCTGAGATCCAAAATAGGCCTTAGAGCCCCTGTCCATTTTGGAACTAAGAAGTACCAAGAATAGAACCCTGGGTTTCTCTGTTCTAGGAGTACAGATTCTATTTCCATTTCTGGAGCAAGGTGTGACTTTCCTCCAGAAGCAGGGGAATGTGCTCTTGAGGATAATATGTAGGCATTACTGGATGGTCTGGAGGTAGCTCTAGAGGCTCCACAGCATGACCTTGTGCTATTATTTCCAGGACCCAGGCATCTGAGGTCAGCTCCTTCCACTGCTCCAGGTGGAGGGAGAGATGACCCCAAACAACCACCCCGGAGGCAGTGGTGGCTGGGGTGTATGAAAGGAGTCAGGCTGAGCCAGTTGTGGCTTCTGCTGCACTAACACCTCAAGGGCCTTTTGAATGGGCACCTGGAGTGGCTGCTGGAGTAGGCAGGGCTCCTGCTCCTTTACCCATACCTGATTGTGTGGTGGTGGTATGGTGTCTCACACCTGCTGGATGAAAAGGCACCCTCTGTTTGCTCCTTGTCTGGTTGTGATAGAGGAATGGACTGATAAGAGGGTTCTGCCTGAGGCCTGCAAATTGGAGAGGATATCTTGCACATATGCACCAAATAATTTATATCCACTGAAAGGGCATTTAGAATTGACTGCTGAATGTCATTTGCAAAGCCCGCCACCTTTATGCAGTGATACCTTCTGAGACATATTCCTGAGGCTGCTGCCCTAGTTGAAGCATTTGAAATGTCATAGGCTGTATTTAGGAGGTGTTTGCCAATGACAGACCCAGCTGTTAAGGCCTTATGGAGCTCTTGCTTTGGTGCACCATCTGGAAGAGCTTGGGCTTCCTAGTTCCCTGGTGCTCTAGTGCCCCCCCTCCCAGACCTGATCCCCCGTTATGCATTAACATAACATCATTGGTGGTCTAGTGGAAATGTAAATTTATATTAGGGACATGGGGGATTCGGGAGGGGATCCACTAGACCACTTGGGGATTTTATTAATAACTAATTTCAGGGACATCAGGGATCGGGGGGGTCTACTAGACCACCTGGGGATTTTTTTGATAACGCATTTCAGGGACACTGAGGATTGGGAAGGGGATCCAGTAGACCACCAGGGGATTTTATTGATAACTAATTTTGGGGACATCAGGGATTGGGGAGGGGTGTGCTAGATCACCAGGGATGATTAATATATGATAATGATGGATCAGGGCTTGGGAGGGGGACTGTGGCACATTGCTGCAAAGTGCTACACTCTCCCAGAGGGATATATCTAAGTACCCTTAGACCAGCCCTGGCTAGTCTAATGGTACTTAGAAATAAATTCTGGGCTGGATTTTCAAAAGTATTAGACAGCCGCAAGCCCCAGTGCACCGACGATACGGCGATCTAACGGTATTTTCCATCCCGTGCGAAAATTGTTACAAGTTCGATCAACTTTTTACTGATCTAACTTGCGGCAATCCTGGAGGTCATTATTATGGAGCTTGCGCCAGATATTTGGCACAAGCTGCCGTAATCTGTGGAAACTGTCACAACTGCGCCCAAGATTGTAAAATCAGGCGCAGTTGCAGCAAAGGGTTTGGTGCACCCCCATAATCTAAGTGCCGTGGTGCAGGGCTGGATGCAAGCCCTGCACCAGGCTTTGAAAACCTCTCTGGGAAAGTTTTGTGAATCCCACTTTCGGGGATGTGGCAGCTTGCGTCTGCCTCATGCTCCCTAGCTCCATGCTGCAGCCCACTTTGTGGCACATGGGCGGCACAAGCCCCGTTTGGTGCAAGCAGCATGTGACCGATGCAGACTGCCTGAGAATTGCTCCCAGTGCATCATTTGGCGCAAGGGGCACTTTGCGCCATTCATTGTGGTGCAGCTTCAAGAATTAGGCCCATGTCCCTCCATGATCACAAACTATCTACACAGCTGCAACCTGTCTTCCAACCATGCTCGCAGTTCAGGTGACATGCTTCGCCTCTCTCAGCTGGGGATTCACCTGCCACTAACATGGTAGCACTAATACTGCAGCTCCATTTTTCCTGACAGCAGGATGCGCTGAAATATTGCGGCCACTCAGGAGATAAATTCATTTTGAATGCAGGAGCTTTTCTCTGAATGGATAAGGGCACCAGAATCTTTTAAAGATATATATATATATATCGGCTGACAGAGCAGCAAACGCTGGTCCCTGACCCCTGGACCCCCAAGACAATATCTACGTAAGAGTGACCACTTAAAATGGCAGCTAAAGAAACTACATATGTATTAAAGAAGTCTACAGTTGCTACATATATACAGGGCAAGCACTGTGCATCAAACATTATGTAACTAGTGCCCCCCCCTTCTCATACCTATGGTGTAAGGGCACCAAACTATTATACACTTTTTCTTTTATTATTCATGCTAACTACACATGTCCACCCTCTCACTCTCCTCTCTACCTAAAATTAAGCAGTAACTTTTAAAATATGTTTTAACTGTATTTACTGTCTCAGTATAACAGCTGTGCCTGTGCCTGTTATAGCATCACCTTTCACCTGATGTTTAGCAGAGAAGCTGTCCTACCAGTTAGTCTTTGCTTCAGAGTCTCAGAGGATGGAGAAACACTGGAGACCTACTTGGAGTGTATCAGCCAACTGTGATGATAGCTACAGGAAGCCTCTTGCATGGCCACTCAGGTCGCCAACAGAAACGATCTTGCCCACAAGAACCTGCATGACAAGCAAGTGGAAAACCAGGTGTTCAAGCTGGAGACCGAGTGCTTCTGAGGAATCTGGGTCTCAAAGGGAAACATACAATTATACACTGGTTGTCTCCAGGGCCCTGCATGATTGTGTAACAGTAGCCTGATCTTCCTATCTATAAAATTCAGCAAGAGCAAGTGTAACCCCTAGGTGGCGCTATCCCAAAGGCTACTACCCCTGCCTGTTTGACTATGAACAGGTTGAGGGGCCTAGGTTCTATGACAGGTGCCTCCACCCAGAGGTTAGGGTTTGTAGTGGTTGGACTAGCTTGATCACAGCCCACTGGGACATTGAGACCCCTTTTTAGTCCCTCTAGTGGCTCACACAGTACACCGGAGTTATAGCCCCAATACCCCACGTTTACACACTGTTCACTCATATAGATACCACTTACCCTCGAGACTGATTCTGCAGCGCATCTCTGAGGACCCCCTGTAAAGTAAGGTTAAACAACATACACAGCAAAACACAATACTGTTTCCATAAGTACCAACACTACAGACAGTATACAGTATAACAACAACAAATCTGATTTATTTAGGGGACAGTAACACGGGAGGGGGAAATCAGGTTAATTAGTGGCATTAAATCACAGTACTGTGCACACATACAAGGTCTGAAAAGTCACACTATGGGTACCCAGGTTGGGGGGGGCTAGCCAGGTCCGTTGCCCGGGGTTGGCCGGCAGGTGCAGATGGATAGGGCCCTGTAGAAAAAAGATATGCACAACACCTAATTGTAATCCGGAGCCGGAGGGCTCAGTCCATGAAGCAACAAGAATTAGATGACACACTTGTGATTGGAAAAACAATCTGCAGGGGAATACCCTGATTTGTAATTATATGGCACACTTGTGATTGGAAAACAAGCTGCAGGAGAATACCCTGATTTGTACTCACAATACCCAAGCTGAGGATCGGATGGAGAATGTCCTTCTGGATTGCCAGGAGAACAGGACATGGGGACAAGGTCCTTGTGACTGGACCTCACTGCAGTTGATAGCAAGCGGATGTAGTCCAAATTAAGCTGGGGTTTACTTCCAGCTTCAGCACACAATTCACTGTACAGGGGATTTGAAATAGCGATTCCCCTCAAGCACTATGCACATTTATATGTAAAAGGATAGTACTATACCAGGCAGGCTGCTCCTCAATCCCGACCGCAATTACTGCAAGATGCCCAGGAGAACACACAGCAGCTTCAGTTCCTGACAGACCGAACGCGATTCAGCTATTTCTCCAGTCTTCTACAGGATTAGCCTGGTTTCTACACTTCTAGTGCTTCTTTCTCTTCACAACGCTGATTCAGTCCAAACTGGCGCTCACAAAGGCTGCAGACCGAAACTCAGGGCCTCACACGTGCTTCCTGCGCGAAACTATACATCGTAGAAGCACAGAGCTCCTTCTCTCTTCACAGTCACAACTGATCTGATCTTTCCATTCCAGAGCAGGGCATTTCCTCTAGCTCCACACTATTCTGTTGTCTGGTTAGGCTGTCACTCACAATAAGACTCCCTCTGTTCGTGGAAAAAAGGCGCCAAGGTCAAAACTACATTTCCTAGAGTCACTGCCCATACAATCCCCTTGTGGCTGGCTCAGATTAAGAGTCCAAGTTCTGATTCGTCCAAAGGCTCCATTTTAGGGCTCCCTTAACTCTATTGGCCCAGCACAGCAGTTTAGGTCCAAAATGGAGGGGTAACACACACAGAGAGTCCCAGCTGCAATAAAGGCAGGTTAGACAAACTACAATTTTGCTAATGCTTTAAATGATTACAGGCAAAGAGTTACAGCTTTCAGATGGGCTCCCTTTGCACCTTCAGCGACCGCAAAATGGAGCGATTACTCCGCAGCTTGGGCAGGATTCGAGCATTAAATACACAGTCCCCCCAAACAAACTAGTTTAGTCTGCAAGCAGACAGCTCTTAGAGACAGTACGTGGAGGCTCAAATAGCACTCACTTGCAACCACATTTAAGCAACTCAGGTGCCGAATACCACCCAGGCTTGGAGCATTCAGGCAAGCTCCTAGAAGACTTTGGGAACCCCCATTTGCAGGACGGTTACACAAGGGACAGGAGATGGGAAGATAGAGCACAGGAATCATCCCTTGCTGACATAGAAACATAGAAACATGGAAGTTGATGGCAGATAAGGACCGCAAGGCCCATCCAGTCTGCCCGTTTCTATTTCTACCTTATGAATGTGCCATCGGCCTTTGCTCTGTCAATGGCCTATCTATTCATACTCATCTGTATTGCTCCCTTATGCCTATCCCATGCCTGTTTGAAGCCCTGTACTGTATTCATATCCACCACTTCCTGAGGTAGGCCATTCCATGCATCCACTACTCTTTCTGTGAAAAAGAACTTCCTCACATTACCCCTTAATTGGCCTCCCTCTAATCTCATGCTGTGTTCTTTAGTCCTGCTATTTTTCTTATATTGAAACATGTTAGACTCTTTCAACTTGTTAATGCCCTTAAGGTGTATGAATGTTTCAATCATATCACCTCTCTCCCTCCTTTGCTCTAGGGTATACATATTGAGCTCTGTTAATCTGTCCTCATATGTTTTTTGATGCAGTCCCTGCACCATTTTAGTTGCCCTTCTCTGGACTGCCTCAGTTTGCTTAATGTCCTTGTGACGGTGTGGCCTCCAGTACTGCATGCAGTACTCCAGATGGGGCCTAACCAGTGTCTTGTAAAGAAGGATTATTATTTCCCTCTTACGACTTGTGATAACCCTACTAATACACCCCAACATCCTCCTAGCCTTACCTATTGCTTTAGCGGTCTGCTTGGTTGATTTCAGGTCATCTGTGATGATGATGCCCCAGTCTCTTTCTTCCCTTGTGACTGCCAGCAACTCCCCTCCCAACCAATAGGTGGCTTCAGAGTTTCTCTTCCCTATGTGCATGATTTTGCACTTCTTTGCATTAAACCCCAGTTGCCACTCTTCTGACCATTTTGCCAGTTTATCCAGATCTCTTCTCATTTTGCCCACCCCATCTGGATCATCTACTCTGTTGCAGATCTTGGTGTCATCTGCAAACAGACAAACATTACCCTCCAGTCCATCTGCAATGTCACTGATGAAGATATTGAAGAGGACTGGCCCCATGACTGATCCCTGAGGTACCCCACTTGTGACTTGCATCTCTTCTGACTGTATACCGTTTACCACCACACTCTGTTTTCTGCCCGTCAACCAGTTTGTCACCCAGTTGACTAACTTCTGACCCACCCCAAGCCTACTTAGCTTATTAATCAATCTTCCATGTGGAACAATATCGAAAGCTTTGCTGATGTCAAGGTAGGCAACGTCAACTGCTCCCCCCTTGGTCCACCACTCTGGTTACCCAGTCAAAGAAATCTATGACATTAGTTTGACAGGACTTTCCTGTTGTAAACCTATGCTGTCTTGGATCCTGTGCTCCTATGGATTCCAGGTGTTGCACTATCCTTTCCTTAAGGAGTGCCTCCATAATCTTGCCCACTACTGAGGTAAGACTGACTGGTCTGTAGTTCCCTGCCTCCTCCCTGCTACCACTCTTGTGGAGTGGAATCACATGAGACCTTCTCCAGTCTTCTGGGAACTCTCCTGTGCTCAGAGACTCAATAAACAGTTCTGATAATGGCTGTGCTAGTTCCACCCTTAGCTCCTTTAGTACCCTGGGATGTATGCCATCAGGTCCCATTGCCTTGTCCACCCTGAGCTAATCGAGCTCTTGTGGGACCCTTTCTTTTGTGAAGGGAGTAGTGCACACCTCCCTCCTGCCTGTGTCCATGGTGCTGAGCTGTGGGCCCTGCCCTACCTTCTCCTTAGTAAATACTGAGCAGAAGTATCTATTTAGGATAGATGCTTTTACATGGTCCTCCTCCTCAACACACACCCTTATCCCCTTTGATCTTAGCAATAACCCCTCTGGACTTTCTCCTTTCACTAATGTATCTATAGAAAGTCTTGTCACCTTCTTTTACTCTTCGTGCTAGTGCTTCCTCAGTTTGGGCCTTTGCCTGCCTTACTGCCTTCCCTGCTTCCTTTAGGGAAGTTTGGTATGCCTCCCTATCTTCATCCCGCTGTGTTCCCTTAGATTTCCTGAAGGCCAGCCTTTTGGCTCTGACCTTTTCTGCTACTACTTTTGAGAACCAAAGTGGTTTCCTTCTTCTTTTGCACTTCTTTTTTCTCTCTAACACAATGGGATGTTGCTTCAAGTATTGCATCCTTAATGCTTGCCCACTTTGCCTGTACCTCCTCACCTGTATTTCTTCTTGCCAGGGTTAGCTTAACTCTGTTGGCCATCTTATCAAAGTCACTGGACTGGACAGATTGTGCCAGGGACTGCGCTCCAGTTGCTAGGAGACCATAGACTCAGAGTCACACCACCCATCAAGAAGTTACAGCATTGACCTCTGACACTCCTTCACTAGATTCAGCACTTGTCAAGTTTGTAGAAAGTTCTGAGGAGGATGAGGATGAGGATGACATAGTGTATCTGCCTTGAATACTTGGAGGGCATCACAATGCACCACTGATGACAATGGAGAGGAGTGGAGACGTCCTGTGCCACAGACATGCAAACCTTTACATTTGGAGCCAAGGCCCATGGATGTTCCTTCCACTTTGAATCCTGAAGCAGCAGCATTTGTACCCATGGGACAACCAGCTGACATTCAAAATGTATTGCCTGTGGACACTGAAGTGGTGCCCCAACTGGAGGGTACAGCACTTTGATCTTTTTCACTCTCCCCCTCCCCCGTGAATATTCCATGTGGCTGGGCAGAGAAGGTGGGAGCTAGATTCAGGGGGTAACATTAAGTTTTGACTCACACTTGGAATCATGTCATCATTGATGCCCATAAGTCTGGTTGGGTCAGGGATTGCGAGACTTGACAGCCATTCCTTGTACTGAAGACTGGAAATAGCAATGCAGTCATGTGATGACCTTGCACTAGGGTACTTATACCCCATCTTAAGCATGTATCTTGGCCATGGGGGGGGGAGAGCGAGACAGTGAAAGAGACTGAGCGGGAGGGTGGGCTAAGCAAAGGGAAAAAGAACAACTAAGAACCACAAAAAGGGGCTTCAGCATCACTACACAGTAGCACTGCCAAGTATTGCACTCGTTAGCACTAAAAACATATCTTACCCATCTTCAGCAGCATGCATCACAGGCAGAGGAGACCCAGGAGAGAGAGCAATTGATGGAGAGAAACTGATCTAGCAGGCAAGTGGGCAGTGCAAAAGGAGAAAAAATAAGAACCACAGAATGGGGCTTCACTTCATTTCACAGTGCCACAGCTTAGTTTTGCACTTTGTACTAAACAAATCCTATTATACTCTGCTTTAGCAATTGCATCCCGGTGAGAGAGAGAGAGAGAGAGAGAGAAAAAAAAAATGCTGGGCTGCAAAAGGAAAACAATAATGCCACTGTCTAGTCTTGCACTCATAAGTACTAAAAACACCATCCTACCAAACAGATTTGGAGATATGAGAGACTGAAACTGAATGGACCACAAAAAAGGGGGGAAATTAAGAACCCTTTTCCAAAAAGGTGCTTTATGTTACTTCACTTCTCTAGTCTTACACGTGTAACAAACCCTTCTTGCCAGTAAAGGGTGGGGGATTGATTACTAGAGTGCCAGGTCCAGAGCACACCAGTCAGCAATACCTCTGACTAGGTGTAATATATTAAACCAGTGCAGGAAGAGACTCATACACCATGTGACAGTTGAGTGGCCATCTTTATTCTACTCAGAGATAGTGGTCTTGCATCACTGGACATACACAAAGAAAAGCCTACTGTGCATGACAGGAACTTACATATATAATGAGACTACAATTATCCATATGCATAAACTGCAACTCTAATCCACTTCCTACCATATATATCCACGTACAGTATATGCTACCATACATATCCATGTATATACTACACTCCTCCCCCCCTATACTTCAACAGTAACATCGCCTAACTTTTGGGCCGAAGTAGACTTTTTGGTACCCAGAAACAAGTTCAGGGGATTATTCTGCCCCTTGGGTAGAATGTGTCACTGACTAAGTAGCAGTACAAGTAAGAGTCCAGTTACACAGAGGTACAGGTTCAGTACATGACTTTAAAAGTCAAGTCTTTGTGGTGGTCTTCAGTGCCTCATAGGATATCTGTGGACTGGAATAACCGCTGCTCATGGAACAGATGTTTCATTATTATTTGGCACTGGCTCCAGTGGTACTTCACGGGCAGGAGAAAACAAGGGTGCTGGAAGATAGTAAAAGCTGAGGGGGCTGATAATCAGAAGGGCACTTATGAGGGTACAAAGCGCACTTTTTCTATACTATTTTTTGCCATACAAAAATAAAAAGTGGAGGGGCTACCGCCCCTTTCGCTCCCCCCCCCCCCCCCAGGTTCCAGCTTCTATGGGAGCAAAGTACTCTGTGTCACTGCCCTCAGCTGGAGTGACGTCTTCTGCTGCATTTGCTGGAACCTTGGAATGCAGCAGGTGATCCACTTATACATGAACAAGTCGCTGTCCCACACAAACTGCATAAGTCAAAGGTCCACGTGTTTCAATCACCACCCCAGGAATCCAAGAAATCTTGGGATGTCTACAGTCTCAAACCATCACCCTCTCCTCAGGATGAAAAATCCATACTGGCTTGGCTGACTTGTCATTCCCCTTTTGCCATTGTAGTTGATGCTGTGTGACAGTGTCAGCCAAATCTGGCTTGAGCAATGACAAACAGGTACGAGGTTGATGTTTTAGGAACAGTTTTCTCTGTGACTGTGTGAGGAGTGTTTCTGTAAGCAAATGGGAAACTAGCCAATCTTTGCACTTAGGTACTTGCTGTGAGTCTGGTTTATTCCAAGCTTTTTTGTACAGCTCTTTTGGCTGTGCCATTTGATGCTGGATGGTAAGGTGGAGTCAAAATATGTCAGTCGCCATTCTGCTTTAAGAACAGTTTGAAATCATGGGAAGAAAACTGGGGACTATTGTCCAACAGTAACTCCCGTGGAAGGCCATAAGAGGCGAAAAGTTGTCTCAAAAGTCTATAGTCTTTTCAGTAGTTGTGTGGGCAACACTTCCAGCCATTTGGAGTGGACGTCAGTCACTACCAAGAAGTGTTGCTGGTCCACCTCATAGTCGACATAGATGAGGTTCCACTGTGTGGTAGCCCAGGACCAAGGATGCAGGGGTGCAGTAGCAGGTTGGTTGTGGACAGCCGCACGTGGTGCACATTGGTTGACAGGATGTTGGATATCTTGATCAAGTCCTGACTACCAGAGGTATCCTCTGGCCAATGCTTTCATTCAAGAGATTCCAGAATGACTGTCATGTAAGTCAGAAAGTAACTTCTTGTGGAACTTTGGAGGTATCACAACTCGAGCTCCCTACAGAACACAGCCTTGCTCTGTGGACAACTGGTCCTTCTTGTCTAAGAAAGGTCAGGTCTCTCGTGACGTTAGGTCAACCATTTAGGGTGAAATCTAGGACTTTTGAGAAGACAGGATCTCGCTGTCTCTCTGCTGTGACATTTATTTATTACTTTGGTAACTGGGTAGGTGAGTTGATCCAAGGGACCATTTTCAGTCATGACCTGGGCCACAAAGTGGCAAATAACAAGCAAAAGAACAGTAATAATAATAAGATACAAAGAAAACAATAACTGATCAGACCTTGACATGAGGGCATGCAACGGTAACAACAAAAGTTCAAATATGTACATAAGGCACATAAATCAATTGAAACCGAGAGGCAGAGACACATTTTTACAGGCTTAATAGGGGTAGCAATGGACTAAGCTAACAAAGAGTACCTGGATAGAACGAAAACAAAAAACTGCACAGTTCATAACCTGAAAAATGAGCATTAGAATGGATGACTAGGAGTTAAGGACATGTGGAAATTACATAATATGCTAGGGAGTTAGAGACATGAGAAAATCTGAGAGAGAGAAAAGCAGGGGTAGGGAGAGAGGGCTGGCAGCCATAGCTCTTTCCAGGGCAGGCAGTTTAAGGGCCCTGATGCTGTCCACGGAAGCAGCTGCAGGCAGACTCAGACAGGACAGGAGCCAAGCTCTTAGGTTAGTTTTAAAGGACAAGTGGAAGGGGGATCAGCAGATGGATGAATGGGATTCTGTTTCATAAGGTGGGAGCAGTGACAGAGAAAGCTTTACTGCCCATAACCAAAGAGATGCGTGAGACTTCCGGGGGGGTGGTGGGCAGAGGATTCCCTGAGATTCCTAGAAATCACCCTATGAGTAAGTAGAGCAGAATAGGGGGACAGGTGGTTGCTTCTGAATACGTTATCTACTAAACAACCCAAGGAGTAGTCGAAATGACCCTGGAGAGGGAGCCACCCTAGTGACTGATAGAGTGAGCAGTGGTGGGTGGAGTAGGGGGCAAGGAGAGCAAAGTGACAGATGGAGTTGTAGGTTGTGTTTAGGTGAGAGAGAAGAGAAGAGGACAGGAAGGAGTAGACGGGAGCAGTAGTCAAGGATGGGCAGAAGATTACTTTGCACAATAGCTAGGCAAGCTTCAGGAGTCAGAAGTTGTTTGATATGGTAGGTAGCACCTAGTTTTTGGTGAGTTTTCCTCACAGTGTTATTTACATGATCATTGAAAGTGAGGGATGGATCAAGGGTAACACCAAGATATTTGAAGGTGGGGACATTCTCGGGAGGGGCTGCTGAGGTGAGTACTAAGAGAGAGGAGTTGGATATGGTGACCTTGGCAAGGAAGGGTTTAGAGCCAAAGAGCATAGCTTTGGTCTTCTTCTCATTTACTAGGAGTTTACTGGAGAGGAACCAGTTGTGTGCGGAGCTATAGTTTAGTGAGAGGGTGGATGAGATAGAGTCCAGAGATTTGTCATGAGACACTGGAGGACTAGGTCATCAGCATAGAGGAGAGCCTTACAACTGAGGCTTTCTGCAGGGAGTGTGTTTATGAACATGGAAAAAAGTAGAGGGCCAAATATGGAACCTTGGGGGTCTCTAGTGTGGATATAAAGGGTAGCAGAGGAATGCTTCCCTATTTTAACCGACTGGGACCTGTCAGATAGATAACTACGGAGCCATGTAGCAGTTTCCATGGAGCAACTAAAGTGCAACAGAGTGGAGTGAAGGAGGTGGTGGTCAACTAGATTAAAAGCCTTTGATAGATCAACAAATACCGCACCTGTGGCCCTACCCTTCTCCATATTTCTAAGAATGTGGTCAGAAAAAATGGCCAATGCAGAGGAGGTGCTGTGATATTTGTGGAAACCATGCTGGAGGGGACACAGAAGGTTATATTTTTCTAGATGTTCTGATGGCTGAAAATGTACGATTTTTCCAGTAATTTACTTAGATGCTCAAAGAGGGAGATGGGTCTGTAGTTTTTTGGGGTGAGGGGATCACCAGCTTTAAAAACTGGTACATGTGCATGCTTCCAGGAGTCAGGCACAGTGGATGATGACAGGGCAAGGTTGAATATGAAAATAAGTGGTTTAACTATAGCAGGGGAGATGAGTTTCAGAAAAGTTGGGTACAGTCCATCACAACCGGACTTCACTGGCTGGCAGAGTCTTCAGGAGTTTAATGGTGACACTCTGACTGATGGCTCTAAAATAAAAAGAGGGAGAAGGGGTGGCATTGTTGGAAGAATGAAAGCAGTATGGTTGGGAGTTTTGACCAGTGGGAGGCTGAGGAGGGAGCATGCTGAGGTAGGAAGTTAGGTCGGTAAACATTTTGTTGAAAGTGTCCACAATTCTGCGTGGAGTGCTTCAGGTCACCAGTGATCATCAATCCCAGGTCCTTCTCTGATGCAGATACTTGGACTCCACCCAGGTAGTACTCTGTCCTAGAATTCTTGGCTCCAATATGCATAACTTTGCATTTATTGGCATTGAAGCCAAGCTGCCATATCCTGGACCACCTCCCTAGCTTTTTCAGATCTTCCTTTAGGTCCTGTATCCCTCCAGCTGTGTCTACTCTCCCACAGAGTTTGGTGTCATCCTCAAATAGGCACATTTTGCCGTTAATGCCATCTCCAATGTAATTGATGAAGACATTGAACCACATCAGCCCCAGCACTGAGCCCTGTGGGACCCCACTAGTTACCTGTCTGGTGCCAGATAACTCTCCCCCCACAACCACCTTCTGGGTTCTGTCCTTCAGCCAGTTTTCCACCCATATGACCATCTTTTCCCCAACCCCGAGATCCACCAACTTCCTGATTAACCTTTTGTGGGGCACAGAGTCAAAGGCCTTGCTGAAATCAAGATAGAGGATGTCTACCACTTGGCCCCTGTCTACTGTCTTGGTGACACAGTCAAAGAAGCCAATCAGATTTATTTGACACAGTCTCCCCCCCCCATGAACCTATGCTGCCTAGCATCCTGGAGACCATTCCCCTCTAGATATTCCACCAACCTTTCCTTTAGTATGGTCTCCATGATCTTGCCCACAATGGAGGTCAGACTGACTGGTCTGTAATTCCCTGGATCATCCTTGGGACCGCTTTTGTGGAGCGGCAATGCATGTGCTGTTCTCCAGTCTTGTGGTACTATGCCTGTCTCTAGTGAACTATTAAATTGGTCTGCCAGTGGCCCTGCCAGCTCCTCAGCCAGTTCCTTTATTACCCTTGGATGTACTCCATCTGGGCCTGGTGATTTGTCCACCTTTAATGCTAGCAGCCCCTCCCTCACTCTATCCTCCTCTATCACTACATCTGTGTTCCCTTCCCCCTGCTCCTCTTTTCTCTCCTGAAGACACTGGTCCATCCTTCTCCCTGGTGAAGACGGAACAGAAGTAATCATCACTAACAAACCCTATAAAATATCTCACATAGGAGTATTTCACACTGACATTAGCGATCATAGGGTTATAGTTTGCAAAAGACACATGCCAAAAATATCCTCCGAGGGAGGGTACACCTACAAAAGGAGTTACCACAAATTTAATCCAACAGCATTCCTCTGATCGTAGCAGAATTAGATGGCAGGAATTCTACCTTGCTCAATCCATCACTGATGCCTACACCACCATTCAGATTCTAGTTCTAAAGGTGATTGGTTTAAATGCTTCATTGGCAAGCATTTAAACTAGCCAAGGAGGGGAGGCACTGAAAAGAAGCAGGGAAATCCTAGCCCCCCAAAAAAATCAGGGTAGTTAGTGAGGTAAACACCAAGATAGAGACGTTGTTAGGGAGAAGGGCAGGGGTAAATGGGGAAAAAGTCAAAGGCAGTAAGGACAGGGATGGGACAAAAAGGGATAAGGCCATCAGAAAATGGAGGGTAATGAGTACCAATGCCCACAGTCTAGGTAACAAGCTCCCTGAACTGGTGGCCTTGATGGAAGAGGGATGTCTGGATACTGTGGCAGTTACAGAAATATGGTACACAGAGAACCATGACTGGGATGTCAATATACCAGGGTACACAATCTACAGCAGAGACAGGAAGGGTAGAACAGGAGGAGGAGTAGCTCTCTGTCTAAGGGAAGGGATAAAAGCAATGGAACAAAAGAGTAAACAGGGAGGAGAGAAGGCACTGTGGGTCACCTTGGAGACTGGAAATGGCACCACAATCCTCACAAGGGTTGTGTACAGACCCCCATCTCAGGGGAAGGAAATGGACAAGGATATGATAGGAGGCATCCTTAGGATGGCAGAGAAAGGGGAGATATTGTTGATGGGGGACCTGAATATGCCAGATGTTAACTGAAGCACCTTTGCTGCAGCCACATCCAAAAACAGGGCCATTCTCGATGCCCTACAAGGGACCTGCCTCAGACAGCTAGTGTTGGAACCCACTCAGGAGGGAGCAATCATAGACCTGGTACTCTCAAATGGGGACGGAGAAAGGATCTCACATCTAGAAGTGGATAGCCATCTGGGAACAAGTGACCACCAAACAGTGTGGTTCACGATAAACTCAGCTGTAGAGTCAAGCCATACAAAAATGAGGGTACTGGACTTCAGGAGGGCTGACTTTGTCAAAATGGGAGAGTGCCTCAGAAAAGCACTAGCAAACAGGCAAGAAGGAGGGGTGGAGCAACAATGGGGAAACATCAAAACTGCCATCACAGAGGCAACAAGCCTTTGTGTGAAGCAAATAAACAAATCAAAAAGAAAGAAAAAACACTATGATTCTCAAAGGAGGTGGCAGGGAAAGTTAGTGAGAAAAAGATAGCATTTAGGAAGTATAAGGAAACAGAAGGAGCAGGACATAGAACTGTACCAGTTAAGGCAGAAGGAAGCAGGGAAGGCAGTCAGAATAGCAAAGGCCCAAGCTGAGGAAAAGATAGAAAACTCAGTTAAGAAGGGGGATAAAACCTTTTATAGGTACATTAGGGAGCATAGAAAGACAAAGGGAGGGATAGTGAGGCTGAATAAAGGGAACAGTGGGTGGGCAGAGAGAGACAGTGAAAAAGCAGGGATACTGAACCCATATTTCTGCTCAGTATTCATAAAAGAAGAGGAGGGGGAGGTATCTAACACAATAAATAGAAGCACCCTGGATAGGAAGGTCGATACCAGTCCTTTCACAGAAAAAAGGGTTCTGAAAGAACTCCTAAAACTGAAGGTGGACAAAGCAATGGGGCCTGATGGGATTCACCCCAGAATTCTAAAAGAATTAAGGGGGAGAACTAGTGACACCATTGACTACCCTTTTTAACAAATCATGGGGAGGCTGGTGTGGTACCTGAGCACTAGAGAAGGGTGGATGGTATTCCCCTTCACAAACGTGGGAGCAAGACAGAGGCAGGAAACTACAGACCTGTCAGTTTGACCTCTGTGGTAGGGAAAATGATGGAATCACTCCTGAAGGAAAGAACTGTTGATTACCTAGAGGCCAGTGGGGCACAGGACCCAAGGCAGCATGGATTCACAGCAGGAAGGTCATGTCAGACAAATCTAATTGATTTCTTTGACTGGGTGACCAAAGTAGTAGACCAGGGAGGGGCTGTGGACATGGCCTACCTAGACTTTAGCAAAGCATTTGAAACAGTCCCACACAAAAGATTAATAAACAAATTAGCCATCCTGGGAGTGGGTTCCAGGGTGGTAGCCTGGGTAAAACATTGGCTGGGCAACAGGACACAGAAGGTGATAGCAAACGGAGTCCACTTTGAAGAAAGGGGGGTTACTAGTGGGGTACCGCAGGGTTCAGTACTGGGTCTAGTCCTTTTTAATGTCTTTATAAGTGACATTGCAGAGGGACTGGAAGGAAAAGTATGCCTCTTTGCAGATGACACAAAGATCTGCAACAGAGTTGATACACAAGGGAAGGGTGGAAAGGATGAGAAGGGACTTGGCAAGATTGGAGGAATGGTCAGAAGTATGGCTTCTTGGATTCAATGCAAAGAAGTGCAAAATAATGCACCTGGGAAACAAAAACCCAGGGGAAGAGTACACAATGGGGGGGGCAGGAGGTAGTAACAACAACAAAAATGGAAAGGGACCGGGGGGATAATCATATCAGATGACCTTAAGGTTAGCAAGCAATGTGAGAAGGCAGTAGAGAGGGCTAGGGGATACTTGGATTTATAGGGAGAGGCATCACCAGTAGAAAACAGGAAGTTGTTATCCCTCTGTACAGACAAGTTGGTGAGACCCCATCTGGAGTACTGCGTCCAGTTCTGGAGACCCCATCTCCGCAAGAACATAGGATGCAGGCAGTCCGGAGGAGGGCAACTAACATGGTGCTGGGTCTGCAACAGAAGCCATGCGAGGAGAGACTAAAGGAGATTAATATGTATACCCTTGAGGAAAGGAGGGGGGGGGGGGACATGTCAGAAACCTTTAAGTACCTCAGTGGAATCAACAAAGTCCAAGAGGGTAGCATTTTTCAGAAAAAGAGATGTGCAAGAACAAGGGGACACAATTTAAAGATAGAGGGGGGATGGCTCAGGGGCAATGTGAGGAAGTATTTTTTCACAGAGAGGGTGGTGGACACATGGAATAGCCTTCCTGAGGAGTTTGTGGGGTCTAAAACTGTGGGGGAACTCAAGAATGCATGGGACAGACATAAGGCAATTCTTGTGGGGGGTAGGAAGAAATAGGCTGTTGGTTAACTAGGATCTGCAACGTATCCAGTAGGTAGGGAAATGGGCAGACTAGGTGGGCCAAGCAGTCCTTATCTGTCATCAAAGTCTATGTTTCTATGACTGACACCCATACACCTGTTGTAAAATCCAGATCTAAGAAAAAATCATGTCCCAGGTTCAATAGCACCTTAAAAGCAGCACTACGCCATAGGGATACGCTCTGGAAAAAGGCTAGAAAAGCCAAATCAGAATCAGATTGGGCTGCTTTTAGAATGATTAGGAATCACTGTGCCAAACTAATCAGATCTAAAAAAGGCAAATTACTACCAAAGTGTGCTGGAGTCTAACAAGAATAACAGTGCTAAATTCTGGCAGATTTTGAATGATGTAGAAGGACATAAATTGTCCTCCTCATTGCCACTCAAAATCATCTCTGGAGATATTACCTACACAAACAAATATGACATCCTAGAAGCCCTCAACAATCACTTTGCCACTGCTGGCCTAGCCTTTGATACCTCCCCCATAGGCAAACTGCTGAACCAGCAAACATCACACCTTGGACCCCTTCCAATACCTCCACCTTCTCGACCAAATTTAGCTTTACTCCTGCCTCACTCAAGCAAGTTGAAGACCTCCTAACCCACTTCGATATTAAAAAAAGCGCAGGGGCTGACCAAATTGCCCCCCCTTCTACTATTATCCTGCCCCACAAATCACTCACCTCTTGAATATGTCTCTCCTTGAGGAAGCACTCCCCTCCAGTGTGGAAAACAGCCCATGTCATCCCTCTGCTCAAATCTGGTGAACCGAGTGACTTAAACAACTACAGACTCATCTCTCTTCTTCCTACTCTGTCAAAACTTCTTGAAAAGCTGGTAAACTGTCAACTAAGGGGATTTTTGGAGAATCATAACCTACTAAACTGTCTACAGTCTGGCTTTAGGCCAAGTCACAGTACGGTCTCTGCATTAGCCAAGGTTACTAATGACTGGCAAATGGCACTTGACGTGAGGAATCATGTCGCTACGCTATTTCTTGACTTAAGCAAAGTGTTTGATACTGTGGATCACGATCTGCTACAGACCCTACTGCAAAACATTGGGCCATTGAATCTGCTTACAGGGATCTACAGCAAGAATTTAATATCCTAAGGCAAAATCTACTACATCTGAAAGTTCTACTCAATGCCAAAGAGACAAAACTCATGACCTTCTCTCCATCAACTAATGTGTCTTCAGGATCACATCAGCCTGTCAATATGCATATAGTATCTATGCTGGATGAAACCCTGGAAAGAGTGGACACATTTAAGTATCTAGGCTTCTGGTTGGACTGTAAGCTGTCTTGTATCCCTCATGTTGAAGAACTCTCCAAAAAACTAAAACAAAGCCTGGGATTATTCTTCTGCATCAAACACTTGCTTACCTACGAAGCAAAATTATGATTAGTCAAAACAACATTCCTTCCACTAATTGACTATGCTGATTTTCTTTACAGTCATTGCCCCAAAACTGTCCTTACTAAGCTGGATGTCCTGTATCACAGGGCCTTAAAATTTGTGACCGACTCTCCATTTAAAACACACCACTGCTTACTTTATAGCCAACTAGGCTGGACTTCCTTATCTACCAGAAGATGGCATAATGTCTCCATCTGGACTTTCAGAGCCCTCACCAACAAACTCCCTCTTTACATACCTAGCCTCTTTAAATCAACACCTTGGAAATGCTCACTTAGGAAATATGATTATATCGCGCTTGATACCCCCCACCCCGGGTAAGATCTCGCTTTGGCACCATATCCATTAGCCACGCCTTACCAACTTTGTGGAACTCCCTCCAAAATACCCTAAAATTGGTCCGCTTTGTTAGCCTATCCTCCTTTAAATCTTTTTTGAAACCTCTGTTGAAGAACAACTGCCAGTGCTATGCCTAGTATCTCTCCCCTTTGATATTTTATATGGCACGTACCACTTTATTTGCCCCTGCTCCCCCTTTTTTACACTCCTGTCTGTCTCTGCCCTGCTACTCCCTGAGCATCTCTCCCTTACACCCTTTTTCCCCTCATCCTACTTATCTTCAACTATGCCTTACCTCACCTTATGGATCATGCTCTACCTCCCCTTACTTCCTCCCATTCCAATCGTATTATGCAGTTAGCCGCTTGCACTTAAGTAGATATGTAAAATCTGAATAATTTGACTGTAGCTTGTTGTGTATTATCCATTGTATTGTGTGAACTATTGCATAAATCTGTAGTGTTTTTTTGTATATTACGTGTGTCCCTCCAGGACCACCTTGCAAATGAGTATCTCAGTGGTGTATGTGGCAGAGTTAGGCTACACCCTCAACTATGACTGATGGACCACTTTTCTACCTCATTTCCTAGCTGCCAAAACTTCTGTTGTGCAACAGTTAACACTTTTCTCTTTGCTTTTCTTGTTTTCCCACCTACCCAAGGTTGGCCACCTAGCGTAGTTCTTTACTATCCCTGCTAAACTTCCTACTAGTTCTCTCTTCATTCTTTTTCCATTTCCATCCATCCAGTCCCTGGAATGATGTCAAACACCCGGAGAGGTGTTGTGTAAAGTGCATAAGTGCGTTTTGTGTAAAATAAACATGAAGGCTATTTTGGATAGCAGGAATGAATACAGTTAATGAAGCCTTTTTAAAGAAAAATGATTCAGAAGCCATATCAAACTACTCATTTCATGATTGGTACAGTTATACAAAATCCTTAAGGTATTTTCATAAATTCACACTATAAACCTGTTACCGTATGAAGCTAAATAAAACAACTGTGGTATGCTCTATAAAAATGCTTAGTCATTATGAATCAGAGATATAGAGTCAATATCTGTGGAGATATACACTGTACCTTTAATTGAACCAGGAAGTCCCCTGGAACAAACAAACTCCCTTGGTTTTAAAGGAGAACTATGGCAATACGAAACTCCCCACCCCTGAAAAGCTTACCTCCCGATTAAGCTTTTGCAACTTAAAACCCTCTTTTTTTCCCAGCAGGCAATTACTTTATTTTTATTTCTTAAAATCCGTGAACCGGAAATATTGTGGACTGTGCGCAGCTCCATTTACTGTAACAGTGCGGCGTCGCACCACTCACTTACACTGAAGCGAGCGGTGCTGTGCCCATGTTTCATTAGCAAGTGTCCATCATATTATTAAAAATTGATTGAAAAGCTGCTGCCCATTGAATATAATGGGGTGCGCCCCCATGCTCTTACTGGCATCTCAACATCATGCTAGTAAGTGTGGGGGGCAGAGCTGGGCAGCAGACAAAAAAATGGGAAGTCCATGGGACCCGGTTTCTACAATTTTACGGAGAACATAACTTTTTAAAGGCTGCATTCTTTTGGGAAATATTTACATATGCAGACTCCTGTGGTGGTAAGTCACTGTTTACTCAGTGGCAGGGGCAAATCTTCGTGAATATCTTTAACAGAGAACATAAAGCACCTACCAAAACACACAGAATACCCACAAATGACACTTAGATTCTTAATATCACACACCACCAAAGGCACATACAGAAATGGTTTACACTATAGTATTAAAATTAACCATATCAGAGTTGAAAGATCACACTAAATAAATGTGGTGATCCTTCTAACTTCTAACCAGTATCTACCACATACATTTTATATCTTATAAATCTTATAAATTGTAAATCTTCCTGGAGCTTACAGTCAACAACACTCCCATCCAGGAAGGCGCTTAAAGTACCCCGTATAAACCCCTCAGATAGTTCGAATAATCGATCATATAAACAGTCGCGTGGTCTATCAGTAATTCTGTGGTGACTTAAAGTTGCACAAATGTCCACACAGTTCTTTTTGAGTCAACACCCTCACAAGGGCTGTCTGGAAGAAGAAGCGGCCTCCTTTAGCTTTCTGGCCGTCCGCGGGTTCCACTCCATCTGGAGCTGCTGCTGCGAGTGGGGAAGGTGGTGAGAGTGCCCAGGTCTAAAGGGACAGAACAAAGAGGTGATTAGCATCTGGCTGGGGCCTGTTGCCAACATCAACTGTGCATGCGTGGACCTGCATGTGTACCAGGATGGTGCCAGTAGAACACAGTGAGTGAAACACTATCTCTCTTAACTTCTACAAACACATTGAAAGCTACACAGCACTCTATCAGTTCTAAGCGCACAATTCCCCACCCCGATTACAGCACCGCTAGTGTACACAAGCCCACAATGTAACAACACTCCCATTCCAGTGGTGGCACTCAATATATAAAATGGTACCCATGCTCATCTGCACTTTTTGAAAATAAGTACCCCAATTCCTTGTTTTTCACCTATTTATCCCATATTGCTGCTAATTTTAAACATACCCTTTTCCTTGATTTGACAGATGAGGAGGAGTGCCACTCATTAGTGAAAGTGCCACCACTGGGACTCCCATCCAGGAAGGTGCTTAAAGTACCCCATGTAAACCCCTCAGATAGTCTGAATAACCGACCGTGTAAACAGTCGTGTGGTCTAGCAGTAGTTCTATGGTGACTTAAAGTCGCACTAATGTCCACACAGTTCTTTTTGAGTCAACACCCTCACAAGGGCTGTCTGGAAGAAGAGGCTGGCTTCTTTACCTTTCTGGCCGTCCACAGGTTCCTCTCCATCTGGAGCTGCTGCTGTGAGTGAAAGGGTGGTGACAGCGCCCAGGCCTAAAGGGACAGAACAAAGGGGTAATTAGCATCTGGCTAGGGCCTGTAGCCAACAGCAACTGCGCATGCGTGGACCTGCATGTGTACCAGGACAGTGCCAGCAGAACACAGTGAGTGAAACACTATCTCTCTTAACTTCTACAAACACATTGAAAGCTACACAGCACTCTATCAGTTCTAAGCACACAATTCCCCATCCCCGATTACAGCACCGCTAGTGCACACAAGCCCACGATATAACAACACTCCTATCCAGGAAGGTGCTTCAAGTACCCCATGTAAACCCCTCAGATAGTCCGAATAACCAACCATGTAAACAGTCACATGGTCTATCAGTAGATCTGTGGTGACTTAAAGTTGCTAGACCCAGTTGCACTAATGTCCACACAGTTCCTTTTGAGTCAACTCAACACCCTCACAAGGGCTGTCCAGAAGAAGAGGCGGCCTCCTTTACCTTTCTGGCCATCCATGGGTTCCTCTCCATCTGGAGCCACTGCTGCGAGTGGGGAGGGTAGTGAGAGCACCCAGGCCTTTCTAGCTGTCTGCAGGTTCCACTCCATCTGGAGCCACTGCTGTGAGTGGGGAGGGTGGTGAGAGTGCCCTAGCCCTAAAGGGACAGAAAAGAGAGAGCGTGAGAGAGATGCCAGTTAAGTCTCCTCATCCCTACCCATCCAGACGGTGAATAGCTTTGCACCCCTAGAGGAGGTTCAGGCACCTGACTCTGCTGGGGGGTCTTCAAGACAGTCAATGGGAAAGGGCAAGGCAACGTGCTGGCACCCAGTAGGAGCAAGTCTGCCAGGAGAGTCTTAGTGATGGGGGACTCAGTTATTTGGGGGGGTAGTGAGGGTGATGGATGGGAAGAGGATTGTCTGGTGCCTTCCTAGAGCATCTGCCATCTGGGATTTAGATAGAATAGGGAGGACCGTGGAGAGGGAGCAGGGGGAGCTGGAGGTACTGGTATACCTGTGTACCAATGATCTGGTGAACCAGTTGGTGGAGACGGTGAAACAGAACTTTCATAGACTGGGGGACAGATTGGCAGCACACTCAGCCTCCCTGGCATTTTCCAAAGTTCTCCTTGTGTGAGGCAGGGAGGGGAAGCAGGATAGGATAAGGGGGGAGGTAATAGAGGAGTTTAATGGACGGCTTAAGGGATGGTGTAAGGATAAGGGGTACCACTTTGTGAGGAATTGGGAGGACTTCTGGGACAGGAGGCTCTTCAAGGGTGATGGACTTCACCCAACGAGATGAGGTGCCTGCTCACTGAGGCATACATTTGACATTTATATTAGACATTTAAACTGACTGCGAGGGAGACTGGGTCTGGGGTGTCTCAATGGCAGGGGACAGGAAAGGGATCCTAGCTAGTACTCTTCCACATCTGGGAGCTTGTAGCAGCATAGCAGGTACAAAGAAAGCTGTAGTCCATACTGGACTAGGTGAAGGCACTTTGGAGGGGGGGAACACAAAGGGTGCAAGCACCAAGAAAAACAAGGGGATGAGAGGACATGTGAAGCACAAGGGTAGTAGCAAAGCGGAATCAGGGGTCAGATGGAAGGGGGTATGCCTTAATTCCAGAAGCCTAGTTAATAAAATCAGTGAGCTCCAGGCGCTGATGGCAGACACATAGGTGGACATTGTGGCCATAACAAAAACATGGGCTTTGCAAAATAATGACTTGGAATTGGCTGTCCATAGGTATTTGATGACAGGAGGAATACAGGAACAGGTAGAGGGGCAGAAGTAGCCCTTTATGTCAAGGAGGGCATATAGGTGATGGAGGATGGGTGCTTCAGGAGTAGTAATGGAGAGACTGAGTCGCTGTGGGTGCAACTAATGGCAGTCTCAGGCAAGAAACTGCTCTTGGGGGAGATCTGTAGACCACCAGGGCAAGGGGTGGAGAGGGACAGAGAGCTCAGGGAAGAACTGGAAAGAGGGACAGCTAAGGGGAAAGTAGTGGTGGTGGGTGATCTGAACCTGCCAGCCATCGACTGGGATGTTCCAGTGGCCAGGAACACCAGAACCAGGTCTTGGTGGATGCAGTCCAGGACTGTCTGCTGGTCAGTTAGTTAAGCAGCCCAACAGGAAGACCACAGTTCTCGATGCGGTGCTTATCAACTCAGAGGTGGTGGAAGCTGTGGGAGTAGAGGAATCGTTAGGGAACAGTGACTATAAATCTGTTTGGTTTGAACTGGCCGTTGGGTCTGGTAAACTACAACTGAGAGCTGAAGTCCTTGATTTTAGAAGGGCAGACTTCAATAGGCTGAAGGAACTGGTCAGGGATAAGTTAGTAGGGGTGGACAACATAGATGAGATGGAAGGGGGGGGAATGAGGGGGCCATTCTTGGGGCATCTAAAGTATGCATGAGAATGGTAACTAAAAAGAACAGGTTCAAGAGACCACTATGGTTCTCGGCAGGGCTCAGAGAAACAGTGAGAGCCTAGGAAAAGGCCTTCTGCAAACTTAAAGAAAAGCAGAGGGAGGGAGAATGGGAAGAATATTTGCTGAAAAATAGGGAGGCAAAGACAATGGTTAGGGAGGCAAAAGTAGACACAGAGGTGCGTATTGCTGAGGGGGCCAAGAGTAGATAAAACAGTTCTTCAGGTATATTAGTGAAAAAAGGAAGAAAGAAGGGGCGATTGTGAGGCTAACATAGGGGATACGGTGATTAAGGTAGATAGGCAAAAGGCCGCTGTCCTTAACAACTACTTTTGTTCAGTTTTTCATTAGGGAAGATGGTGGGCCATTGCCAGAGAGTGGCATCAAAGCAGCCATTAATGGGGTCCCAGAGATGATGCAGCCAGCATTTACAAGGAAAAAGATCCTGATAGGGCAGGCAGCCCTAAAGATGAATAAAGCCCCAGGACCAGATGGACTGCATCCAACTAGGATACTCAAGAAATTGGCAGTGGAACTGACTGATCCCCTGGTAGGTCCATTCAACAGCTCTCTAAGGATAGGGCTGGTTCCAAAGGATTAGAGGGTGGTAGACGTAGTTTTGCTCCATGGGGGGGGGGGAGACAAAGAACAAGAAGGGAACTACAGATCTGTCAGTCTTACCTCCATTGTAGGAAAACTGATGGAGTCACTGGTCAAAGAGGATCTTGTGGACTAGTTGGACAGCAACAGTCTCCAGGATAGTAAGCAGCATGGATTTGCGGCAGGGACACTTATTTATTCAATTTTCATAACCGGGTAGGCCCGCTGAGCCCCAAAGGTCCCTTTTTCAGGGGCGACCCGGAGTTAGTTACACAGTAGAACATTTCATATACAGAGAAAATACATAGCATGTAAGAAAGTTTGACCATTTCAGGTTAGTCAGACTAACCTAATAGTTTTCTTTAACTGGGTGATGAAGGAATTGGATAGGGGCCATGCTGTGGATTTGCTCTACTTCGACTTCAGCAAGGCTTTTGCCTGGGTATCCCACAGATGCTTGCTGAAGAACATGGAGAATATGGGTGTGGCTAAGGTGATAGTAAACCGGGTAGGTAACTGGCTAAAGGGGAGGCAGCAGAGGGTAGTGGTCAGTGGGGTTAAATCAGAAGAGAGAAAGGTCACAAGTGGGGTTTCAGGGGATCTGTCTTAGGTCTGGTTTTCTTCAACATGTTTATCAGTGAGATTGGTGAGGGGAACCACCAGGTCAGGCTGTGTCTCTTCACAGATGACACTAAGCTCTATAGGAAGGTGGACAGTGATGAGGGAATAAAGGAAATGCAGAGACACTTGCAAAAGCTGGAGGGGTGGTCAAGAGTTTCACAGTTGGAATTCAATGCCAAAAAGTGCAAGGTGATGCACCTAGGGAACAAGAACCTCAGGACAGAGTACTGGATGGAAAGGGTGAGACTCTGTATCACAACTGAAGAATGAGACCTTGGAGTTATCATTTGTGACTCCTTAAAGCAACTGAGTCAGTGAACTAAGGCTTATAGCAAGGCAAAAAGGATGCTTGGATGTATAGGAGGGGTATTGATAGTAGAAAAATACTTCCCCTGAATAGATCCTTAGTGAAGCCACACATGGAGTACCATGCTCAGTTCTTGGGTTCTCACCTCAGGAAAAATAGGGATAGGCTTGAGAAGGTGCAGCACAGAATAAAAATGATTTGGGACCAGCAGAGCATGTCCTGTGAGGAGCACCTCAAGGCACTGAACATGTACTTGCTGGAGACCAGAAGGGAGAGGGGAGATATGACACAGAACTTCAAATTCCTAAAAGGAATTAACAGAGTGAAATGCGGGGAACTATTTCGTCATGAGTGGTAGCTAACAGAAGGGACATGAGGAAATATTATTTTATAGAAAGGGTGGTGGAGCTATGAAACAGGCTGCCAGCTGAGGTGGTGCAAACAAAAAGCATTAGTGGTTTTAAGCATGGCTGGGACAGAATGAAGGGTATAATGGTTGCTCAGGGCATCAGAATTGGGGAGGAGAATGGGGGAAGGGGTAGGACCCTGGAGGAACAGCAGGCCCTAGGACTAAATAGGGAACTTGGACAGAATGGATGAACCATTGGTCTTTTTTCTGCTGTCATTGTTTATGTTTCTGTGTTTCTAAGTAGAGTGGCTGGTAGGCTGCAAAGGGAGAAAAACTTAAAAACCCTTTTACAAAAGGGGGCTTCATATAATTTGTTGAAGAGAGAGCTCAAGATTGAGAGTGAGATCAATTAAGTGAGCAGGCAGGCAGGCTGCAAAAGGGAGACAAAGTTAAGGACTCTTTCACAAAAAGGGGCTTCATATTCACGAGAGAGAGAGAGAGAGAGAGAACAAACTGTAGGTGGATGGGCTGTGAAAGCAGGGGTGTTGGCTGGTATACGCACTGTACTCAGCAGAGTACAGTAAAAAAAAATTAGGCAGGGGCAACAAAAAGAGGACTGCAAGGACATTGTGAGTCACATTGTGTCTTTGTGGCACCGAGCCCTTTTGCCTTTGTTGTTCACTATGGGGCACTGAT
The DNA here is from genome assembly GCA_016271365.2 of Neoceratodus forsteri. Taxonomy (NCBI): domain Eukaryota; kingdom Metazoa; phylum Chordata; order Ceratodontiformes; family Ceratodontidae; genus Neoceratodus; species Neoceratodus forsteri. The sequence continues at coordinate 1,214,439,889 of CM057458.1, forward strand.
TCCACCAGCCAAATATGCAAACAAGAACAACTTACCAGGCAGACAGAAAAACAAAGGAAGGAGGATTACAGGAAGAAACTGATTACTTGAACTCAGACATGGCATATGGGGGGGGCTATTGTTGGTGTGGCGTGGCAGCACATAGTTTGGTTTATGTATACATAATGTGGGGGCAATAGTGCATCAGTTTTGAGTACAAGTTTAAACTTCCTGGCTATACCCCTGTGTGAAAGTGAGAAAAACCTTTAAGAACCCTTGTACAGAAATGGCCTTCAGTTTGCACTGTTAGTAAAAATAATTTAAAATCCAGGCTAGAGATTTGGAGATGATCATCCTTTTATGGCTGGACTATGACGACTATGTTGTGCTTAAGGGGCTGATGCTGTAGTGCTGCTGGTGGCCCAGCCTGCACCCCATGCTGTATTTATTAAAAACAGTGCGAGTGATGTAGGGTTGTTGTTGGGAGTTTATCTATCTCACAGTAGGAAGGGCTGTATCCATAGTTCCTGTAGCTAGTAATTAAAGAACATTATAAAATGGGTCTAAAAATCCCATAAACTTAATTGGCTTGAACCAATCAGCTGATTGTACATTAATAGATATAACATCCCCCCCAGAGGGGGTTTACCTGGACTGCCACTGCAGCCCTCCTGAGGTCCTGCACTACTGCTGCTGTACCACCAGATCTCTCTTGCATGACCACATGTGTGGCATGGAGAGAGAGATGGGCAGCAGAATAACTCTTCAGTGCCTCCTGCATCCTGCTTTGTTTGCAGCCGTGGGCACATATCAGAGACACCAGGTCCCTCGATTGTGGCAGAGGAGACCAGAAACAGGATACTCCTCTTTTCGTTGCCTCCTGTGTGACAAGAAAGCTGCTATCTTTTTGGGTGGGAGCGCAAGTGTCAGAGGCTCTTTCCCAGTTCTTCCTCCTCACCTGCCCCTGCCAACCATGCAGTTCATGAACCCACTACCCCACCACCAAAAACAGCCCAACTAAATGGTAGTCCAGGAGGGCTGCAACTGGGATTGGGGGGCCAGCATATTGTTGGGGGCAACAAAATGAATAAATGAGAGACTTTGGAACACAAAGCTCCATCAGAGCACGGGGGCAGCCATTTCTGTGAACTCAAACCCCAACGGCCAACCAATCAGAAGTCTAGGAGGCCCCAGAGATAGCAGAGGTGGATTATGGGAGGAAGATGCACTCGGACCCTCCTTAAGTGTACTGGCAGGCTAAAGAGGCTAATCAGGGCAGAGAAGCACTGAAGCACAGCACTCTGATGAATCAGACACTAAGAGGGAAGAAGTTTATGAGCTCACAAGGAGCTTTGGACAGTCTGAGAGAGATACTGAAGTGTTCAGATCTGCTGCTGGCGAGACCAAGTGAGAGACTTAGTCAGGCCAACAATCCTGTGAGCTCTCGCCAGTGTTCATCCTGCAAACTCAGTGTGCCTTATCCTGGGCTTACACTGTTCGGAGACTGTGCCAGGGAAAGGCACCTCTTTAATGAAAGCTGTGAAACTGGGGCAGGCAGGCACCTGGTGAAAGAACCCACTGAGACACTGTGCCTGAGGGGCATTGCTGCAGAAGAAAGCTGCTGAGCTGTACAAAGCAGAGAAAGAGAGAGAGAGAGAGAGACCTGCAGCCTACACAAGTTGCTTTGCAGCCAGATAAGGGGCCTACTAGCCCTTATCTAGTGGTATGGATTAGGGAACAGGGAGCCACAGGGCACGTGCCCTGAGCACATGGGGACTCTCAGTCTGGAAGGGACTTAGACAATGGGGATCACATCCACATCTGGACTCCTTGGGAACCAGGAAGCCACTGTGTAGTGCTCTAGTGACTGAGAGCTGACTGAGAAGGGCCGTGTCCGGACAGGTGTGAGCCAGAGGGGCCGTGCTGCTGCAAAATGCCTGAGAGAGAATCTGAAGTGCTTCATCCCCAGGCCACTGGGGCCTTTTCCTGACTGCTGCCAACCTGCTGCTGTGTGCTGTCCCCCACCTCAACTGAGCAGCTGCATTCATGGATCACGTGAGTGCTGGCATTGCTGGCTAGGGTCTTATGTACCTGTTCAGTTTGGATTACATTTACTCATTTGAATTGCAAGTTGGTTTTCAAGCAGTTTCCATTTGGCTTTCAAGTTCTTTAAACTGTGCTAGCACATTATGGCCTGTTTGGGGGGGGGGTGTTAAATTGCAAGCTTGCTAAATTTCTTCAAGTGCACCACCAAATGAACCCGAGCAGCATAGTTATCAGACCTGCACTTAGACTTTAATGTAATTCCTGTTTACCTAGAGTCATTGGTTCTTGTGTCATACCTGAAATCATAGTTTCATTACTGGTACCAGCCGAAGAGTTTACCACACCCTGTGTAGTATGATTCATATTTCTGTGCCCCTTGATTGGTCGGGTGCTTCACAGACTGTGCGGGATCTGAGAGAGTGGTAGTGACCCACAGCACTGTGGCTCCTAGGGGGCACTGCTGTAGGATGGGAGTGCTCAAGGTGACTTGCAACTGTCTTAACAACTTCTTTTCCTCCAGCTTCCAGGGCTGTGTTCCTAAATAAAAGTCCTATTAATTTGTTGAATTTCACTTCTGTGTGTGCACTCAGTTTGTTTAACCTTACTGAAGTGTTTATTGGTGAAGGTAGTAACTGTCTTATTGGTCTCCTGGGGTGGTCCAGTCCAGTATAGGGAAGTGGGTAAGTACTGCATCCTGGGGGTGGTACTGCACACAACATCTGGCCCACTTATTCTCTCTGGGTGGAGGCAGTGTGCTATTTCTCATTTATTCTGGGATGAACCTCTCTACAGCAAGAGAAAGAATGAACCCAACCTCCTCAACTAGATGGGCCATGTACAGTCACCAAGCAGGGGAGTGAACGGGGGAGGGGGAGAGACAAAGAGCACACTTCAGTCATTCTGGCCCTTAGCATGACATTTTTTTTTAAAGATTTTTGTTGAGGAATGAACATATAACATTGTAAATAATGTAGCTGCCTACACCGCAGATTCAAATCCTAATTTTTGATTTTCCAGTTCTAAAATAATACATTATAATTGATTTGAGATATAAACACCTACAATTCAATAAAAAGATAAGCCAAAAAGTTTATATAATAGAACATTCAAACATACATTTCTTAACAGAATCTTTAATCACTAGACTTGGTTTGGAGGGTGGAGTGGGAGTGAAGCATTCAGAAATGGGAGGGAGAGATGAACACACAGAGAGGAGTAAGGGGAAGGAAAGTAATCGGGGAAAGGAAGGGGGCTCAGATTCCAAGTGGTAGGTGGTGTCCCTGAATGCAAGATGTCTCAGTAGCAAAATGGACGACCTGCAGGCAGTATTAACAGAAGGGGGGGCATCGTGACAGTAACCAAGACTTGGGCCAAACCTTACCATGACTGGGACCTCTTAATCCCTGGGTGTAATCTATACAGGAGGGACAGGGCGAAAGGGAAAGAGGGTGGGGTGGCAGTGTACATCAGAGAAGCTACATTATGTACAAGGGAAGAGTCGGATGAAGGGAGAGCAGAAGTACTGTGGGTTCAGTTACTGTCCAGCAGAGGAAGGTAAGGTTGAGGGTGGTTTATAGATCTCACAACCAAGATGAGGAAAAGGACAGGGAATTAAGCTCATAATTATAGAAAACTGCAGGGAAGGGTGAGGTGGTAATTGTGGAAGACTTCAACCTCCCAAGATAGACTGGAGGGTACAGACCACAACATGCATCAGAAGTCAGGTGATAATTGAAGCACTGCAGAATGGGTTCCTGACTCAGGGAGTCTTAGAACCCACCCGGGAGGGAACAATCCTTGATCTAGTGCTCACAAATGGAAAGCATGTACAAGACATAAAGGTCAAGGAGCCCCTGGGTAAGAGTGATCATACCACAGTGTGGTTTCAACAAGATATGGATAAGGAGAACATACCCACTAAGACAAAAGTACTAGACTTTAGAAGGACAGACTTTAGGAAGATGGGCGGATTGCTAAAAATGCACCTGATGGGCATATGGGCAGACATGGAGGTGGACCAAAAGTGGTCCATCATTAAGCAGGGGATATTAGCTGCAACAGATGAGTGCCTGAGGCTCTGGAGAAAAACCATAGGGTTAGAAAACTAAGCTGGGGTTAGCCCGCCATTGCAGTGGTAGCACTACCATTTGCGACGCCCGGGTTCGGGAACAAGCCTGGGGAGTTGGACGGCCAGGTAGGGGAGGAGGAGGCTGAGCATCCCAGGGACCGCTCGCCTTCTCCGGGAAGGGAGGGGGAGTTGAAGCTCGGCGCTTGGATGACCCCAGGCAGAAGGCTGGGGTATGGCAAGCATCCAGCCACGTTGCTGGGGAAAGAGCATAGTGGATGTTGGCAGTGAGGCATTGACGTCAGGTTGCATGCCATGCCAGAGAAAAAGGGAAAATGGTTCTTTAGGCACCGGGTAGACAGAATGCCTGATGCAGACCCTGAAGCTCCCGCTTGCCTGTCCCGAAGCTGACCTAATGAAGACATAGAAGTTCGGGGTGTACGGGCCCCACCTCGTCCCCACCTGGGCGACAGATCCACAGCTACATGGGGGTTTAGCAGGGCTCCAGGTAGGTGAAGGAAGCAGGGGCTGACATCACAGGCATCTCCCGAAGGTGCAGTACTTGGGGAACAGAGGGGAAAAACAGTAAGTTAAAAAAAAAAGAAAACAAAGCTGGCTTAGTACTGAGGTTGCCCAGGCAGTAAGGGACACAAGGTTAGGCTATAGGAAATTCAAGGAAACCCAATAGAGAAGAATACAGGAGAAATTACCTAAAGATGGCTAGTGAAGCAAGTAAAGCAGTCAGGCAGGCTAAAGCTAAGAAAGAACTGCAATTAGCGGAAGGAACTGATGAGGGGAGAAAGCCTTTTTTTGATACACAAGTGAAAAAACGGGATAAGAAGGACAGGATTACTGGGCAATGAAAAGGGAATGGGTGGGTGGAGGAGAATGGTGAAAAAGCAGAAGTGCTGAACGAATACTTCTGCTCCATCTTCACCAAGGAGAAAGATGGGCCTGTGCCAATGGGGGAGAAGATGTGCAGGGGGAGAAGGAAGCATGGAGGTCATAATAAAGGAGAATAAAGTGAGGAATGGACTGTTAGCATTGAAGAGGGACAAATCTCCAGGTCCAGATGGAGTACATCCAAGGGTGCTGAGGGAGCTGACAGAGGAGCTTGCACAGCCACTGATGGACCTGCTCAATAGTCCACTTGAGTCAGTCATGGTACCACAAGACTGGAGAATTGTCCATGTGGTGCCCCTCCATAAGAGCGGTCCTAAAGATGACCCAGGGAACTAAAGACCGGTCAGTTTGAATGCAGTCATGTGCAAGCACATGGAGACTATACTTACGGAAACGTTGGCTGAGTATCTACAGGAGCAGGGTTTTCATAACACTAAGCAGTATGGGTTTATGAGAAGCAGATTGCATCAAACTAATCTGAATTCTTTGATTGGATCACCAAAACAGTGGATAAAGGTCAAGCAGTGGACATTCTCTACCTGGATTTTAGTAAAGCCTTTGATTTTGTACCCCACAGGAGGCTGATTAGGAAATTGTTGGATCTATACAGGTTGCAGAGAAGATGACAAGATGGGTGGAAAATTGACTGGGGAGCAGAACCCAGAAAGTATTGGTTGGGGGAGTGAGAATTATCTGACACTAGCGAGGTTGTGAGTGTGATTCCTCAGGGCTCAGTGCTAGGGCCGGTGTAGTTCAATGTTTTTATTAATGATGTTGGGGATGGCATTAGGGGCAAAATATGCCTTTTCGCGGATGACACCAAGCTCTGTGGGAGGGTGAATTTGGCTGAAGGGATACACGACCTAAGGAAGGATCTGAAAAAGTTTGAGAGGTGGTCAGTGATTTGGCAACTTAAATTCAGTGCCAAAAATTGCAAAGTTATGCATTTGGGAGCCAAGAATCCCGGGACAGAGTACTACCTGGGAGAAGTCCAGTTATCTGTAACAGAAGAGGAAAAGGATCTGGGTGTGATAATAACTAGTAACCTAAAGCATTCTGCATGGTGCAGGAGAGACGCAGCCAAGCAAACAAGATGTTAGGATACATTTCTAGGGGGATTAGCAGTAGGTGAAAGGAGGTCATACTGCTGTTGTATAGGTCACTGTTGAGGCCACATCTGGAGTGTGGAGTACAACACTGGTTCCCTTACCTTAAGAAATACATTATGCTGCTAGGCAAAGTGCAGAAGAGGGCAACAAAGATGATTGTGGGTCAGCAAGGGAAAACCTATGAAGAGAGGTTGGGAGAACTAAACATGTACTCACTGGAGGAGAGGAGGGAGAGAGGGGACGTGATAGAGACTTTCCGTTACTTGAAAGTGATAAATAAGTTGGATAAGGAGGGTCTCTTCAGGCTAAGTGGCAACCATAACACAAGAGGGCGCTGTCTTAAATTGGATGGTGGAAAGTTTAGAAGAGAATCTAGATGGCACATCTTCACTGGGGGGGGTGGATAGCTGGAATGCACTGCTAGAAGATGTGGTCTCCTTGACAAAGGTGGGCAGCTTCAAAAGGGGTGGGATAGACATAAGGGGAAAATAAAGGTTATGGAAAGGGTGGATGGAAAGGACGGGAGAACTGGGGAGGTGTGTATTGTCAGCAGCTCAAGCTATGGACCTTGCAATTATGAGCAGACTAGACAGACCTAATGGCCTTTTTCTGCTGGCTTATTCTTATGTAGTCCCTAAAATATAAATTCACAGATCTTTGTTTATGACCCTTCTCATAATACTACAGCCTTAAAATTCAAGGCCTAGAGTATGTCTTCAATTATCCTCAGAAAGGGGTTCCATATACTTTGAAATCTAGAATAATTGTGTGAGGAGTTATGTGAAAGTCTCCCATATTGCATTAATTTTGTGACAGCCTTGAGCCACTCCTGAAAAGTGAATGAGGTATCACTTCTCCATCTGAATAGTATCTGTCATTTGACTTTCAGAGCTGCTGGCAGGATCCATAAGAGTTTTTGAGCCCCACAAGTAAATCTTCATCCCTCAATATCCATAGTTTAGAATCTTTTTGAAGGGGACCTATAGAGCATTTGTCTCAGAAGTGAATGACCTGCTCCCAAAATTGTGTTATACCCAGACACTCCCTTAGGACAGTAGAAGGGTCCCCTGGGCAAAGTGGCACCTCTATCATGAATTATGAGATAATCCCATTTTTTTCAGCACCACTGGGGTATGGTACCATCTATGTAGCACTTTCTTTTGAATTAGCTGGTATTGTATAACTCTGTTGTCTCCATGTGCTCTTTCCAACAATGTGGTCTGCAAGGCATCTGACATGGTTATATTCAGCTTCTTTTTCCAGGCTTCAATCTGGCAAGCTTGATGAAGGAGTAAATAGATCCAGCCTCCCATGGGGTTTGGGAAATTGGATCAGTTTTGTAATGTGCTTTTCTAGGCCTGTGGTTTTGGTGTGCAATATGGGATCAAGCTTTTGGAACAGCACATGACACAGCTATAAGTACAGCAGAAAGGCGTTTTTGGGCCATTGATGTGTGGTTGCTAAATCTGGGAAGGTATCTAGGGCAAGTGTCACTGGATCCAATAAATTCCACGGTGTATATATATACCTTTGTTTTCCCAAGAGGTCCACTGTAGGGTACTGGACTGTACTCTAATGTTGGGATTTTTGCAAAAGAGGTTCCCATTTCCCCAGGGATTGGGATTGCCATTTATAGAATTTGTTCATACTGTTCAACGCTACCAGAGTAAAAATCATAGTAGACAGTGAGCTGCTACTTGTAAAGTATCTATGGATGCTAGCACCCAAGAAGGTGAAAGAGGTAGATTCCTCCATAAGTCCCACCATATAGGGGGTTTACAGGATGCTGGGATCAGCCAGTGTAAACTGTGCTTTATGCCCATAGCTTGGTGGTATGCCCACAGCCTGAAGAGACCCCATCTCCCTTCATTGCCAGGGGATCTGAGTTTTTGAACACTTAATTTGGGACCTTTTCCCTCCCAAAGAAAGAGTAGGAATGTTCTTTCAATTTTCTGTAATCTCTGTTTAGGGATGATTGTGACAGATTATTCAGGCACAGCAGGATTTTTGGAAAGGCTGTCATTCTTTAGACTGCAATTTTGCCCCCTAGTGTAAGTCTTAACTTTGTTTTTTCCATCTGTGAAGTTCGATATCTACGTTTCTTGCAAGTGGGTCTTAGTTAAGGGCAAGAATGTCCTTACAGTTAGGGGATACCCACATACCAAAGTACTGAATCTGATCTGGAGACAATTTTAGCCCCAGAAATTGGATATCCATGGGGCTACATTTAGCATTTAGGGATAATACCTCTGATTTCCCCTGTTGACTTTAAAGCCTGAGACATTCTGTAACATATTTAAAGTAGAGAGAACCAGTGGAACTGAATTTTTGTGAGTTAGAGGCTGTCAATAAAAGATCATCAGCGTATGCCAAGGTTTTTAGGGTAGCTTTTCCTAGTGTGATGCCTTCTATAGTGGTGGTAGTATGTTCTGTTTAACCAGTAAGGGTTCCAGAGCTATGAGGAGTAAGTAGGGTGAATTTGGGTAGTCTTGGCGAGTGCCCAACTGAAATTTGGATGAGATAATGCCATTTGTTGGCAAAAAAGTAAAAGCATTTGCATATAACAGTTTGACCCAATCAATGAAATGAGTTCCTATGCCCATGCCTTCTACTGCTTGGTACAGATTTGATGACCACTTCACAAAATGAAAGGGCTTGTCTCTTTCTATACTCGTAAGTAAGGCTGGGGCTTTGCTGTCTCTGTCCTACCCATACTATGTCTATTACACCTCTTAAATTACCCATCACAGCTCACCCTTAAGAAAACTCCCTGGTATCTATCAATGATTTGAGGAATTTTGTTTTTATGCTTGTGGCTTAGATTTTTGCAAGAATTTACATCAGTGTTTAAGAAGGATATTGGCCTATGACTGTTGACTTCTTGATGATCTTCTCCTGACTTTACGAGCACTATAAGAGTTTCATTCAAATGTGGACATTTTCCAGACTATAAAACTGCATTATATGTGGCTAAAAGTCTTTCACTTAGGGTTGGGAGTAAGATCTGGTAAAGCTCAACAGAAAGGCCATCTTGGATGGTTTTATTTTCATGGTAAGTGAACATAATGCTCATTGAATGTTTGCTAAATGTGAGGGGACATTCAACACATCCTGCTGCTCTGTGGAATGGAAGGGCAAAGGTATATCCCCTAAGAAGTGCAGTAATAAAGGGGGGTTATCACCCTGTTGAGACTTATACAAGAGTGTACAGAAGGAGTCAAATGCATCTGATATATCCTTGGGCTGTAAGGATACTACAACAGTTTTTGTTTTAATGTTAGTGATACTGTATGTTTATCGTCCTGCATAACTTGCATCCTGTATGCCAATAATTTGCTAGGCTTCTCCCAGATTCCCAGTATCCGTGGTGAGTTTGATGTGCTACAGTATGTGTCAAGCCATATGATATTAATCTTATACTTTTTTCTACATGGACTGTTCTCCCCTTCTTCCTTGCAGTCATCAGGGATGTACCCTGGTCGCAGGGATTTAATTTGTTCAGGCTATGCCAACATACAGATGGCAGAGAAGTGTTTTTTCTCCCTGAGTTCATCCCACCTCCCCTTCGGCGTACGGCATGCCGTGAATTACCTCGGCAACATTGCATGCCCCTGCAGAGGAGGAAGCTCCTTGAGCCACCTGCAGGGGTTACTATGCAACAGAACCAGCCACCAACCCTCCCCAGCAAAGGAAGGCTACCCTCCGGCGGCTTCCGCAACTTGGCCTGGCCCCAGTGAGACAACTGGAGTCCACTGCTGAACTCCGGTCATCTGCACACCACTGGGGTGGCTTCATTTTATACATTAACTGTTGCACGACCCAAAACAGCTCCTCTGTGTGGTGCGGCATGGCACTGTATATAGATGCTTTCTGTTTTAAATCTGCTTCTAACTGCTGTTGTAGTTTCTCTGCTTCTTTTAATGTGCCATATAACTAACTATTCTTTCTTTAATATAGGCTTTATATATGTCCCAAAAGGATGCCTTGTATATACTGGTAGTATCATTCATCAATAAGTATTGGTCAGTTTCATCCTTATGCCATGTATAGAACTGTCAGACATTAGATTGGTAATGTCCATCTGCCACTTGGGAGCAGGGCGTATGCTTGCAGCCAACTTTAGTGTAAGGTAGACACAGGTATGATCAGAGATGATTACGGCCCCTATGTCAGTGTCCTGAACTGTTGCTAGTTGACATTTTGGAACAAAAAAGAAATATATCCTGCTGCTATTACTATATTTTGAGGTGGAGGCACAGTGGAATGTAAAATCCTTACCTTTGGGGGTGCAGGCTCTCCAGCAATCAATGAGGATGCACTCCTTAGCTAGGAGATGCAGGGCAGTTCTGGCTTTAGTATGTTTATCTGGGACTTCTAAGGTGGTCCAGAAAGAGGTCCCATATTTCAAGTCTCCCCCTACAAGTACATTATGTTTCTACAGGTACACTTTGATGGTTCACTGGCTACCTCAGTAAAGACAGATGGGCTGTCTTAATCTGGACCATAGATACTACACAGAAACATATAATTTGTCAACAGAAAAAGGCAGCTTGGCCCACCCAGTTTGCCCAGAACATAATACGTAAAGGTTGCAATGGATTTGTATCCTAGTTATTACCCATCTCCCTTCTTTACAATGGGCAGTTTTTTGTACTGTAATTGGCAGTCTTTCATATAGGAGGATAGCCACACCTGAGCCCTGCCTGTGACTGTACCTACCCATTCCCTTTGGAATTTTTGCATTTTCACTTGGGTTTCCTGAAATGAAAGCAATATCACAGTTGTCTTTTTTAGTTGGTTTAACACCTGCTTCTGCTTAATGGGGGAATGCAGCCCCTAGATATTCCAGGACATTAGTCCGATTAAGTTGTGTGTAGCTATGGAGACAGTATTTGAGAATCATGAACCTAGATAATGGGGAAGGGGTTAACAAGAACATTTCAGGAATTTGATAGTTGTAGATACTGGTGCTTAGAGGTCTGGTACTACATAGAAATTCTGAACCCATCAAAGATATGGGAAATAATATAACAGACAAAGAACCTCTGTGTGCAAACACTGAGGCAAGGGTTACCCCAAAGGGCATTTGGCTGAGAAGTCAAGTTTCAAGAAAATACAAAATCACACATGCCCACACAGTGCAAAGCATCATGGGCTACATATACAAATCACCACAGAATGTTATGCTGGTTCAACTTTAAGCAGAACTGCATGGTGCCGAAAGGTCTCTCACACAGTTTGCAAAGGGTACTAACAGATGACATAGACACGTGTTTCGTCCTACCAGGACTCATCAATATGCCTCTTCTGTTTGACACCCCAGTGGAATGAACCAGCTACCCTAAGACGGTCTGTCTGGGTTTTATTGTGGTGAACCCATTAAAATAAAAAACTATTTAAAAGACAAAGAACCTCTGTGTGCAAACACTGAAATAAGGGTTACCCCCAAAGGGCATTTGGCTGGGAAGCCAAGTTGCAAGAAAATACAAAATCACACATGCCCACACAATGCAAAGCATCTTGGGCTGCATATGCAAATCACCACAGAATGTTATGCTAGTTCAACTTTAAGCAGAATTGCATGATGCCAAAAGGTCTCTCACACAGTTTGCAAAGGGTACTAACAGATGACATAGACACGTGTTTCGTCTACAGGTCTACCCGTCTGTTTGACACCCCAGTGGAATGAACCGGCTACCCTATGACGGTCTTTCTGGGTTTTATTGTGGTGAACCCATTAAAATAAAAATTGCATCAGTGTTTGCACACAGAGGTTCTTTGTCTTTAAATATTTTTTTATTTTAATGGGTTCACCACAACAAAACCCAGACAGACCGTCTTAGGGTAGCTGGTTCATTCCACTGGGGTGTCAAACAGACGAGGCATACTGATGAGTCCTGGTAGGACGAAACACGTGTCTATGTCATCTGTTAGTACCCTTTGCAAACTGGGTGTGAGACCTTTCAGCACCATGCAATTCTGCTTAAAGTTGAACCAGCATAACATTCTGTGGTGATTTGCATATGCAGCCCATGATAATATAACAGCTTTATCACCTCAACGCCAGTGCTACTAGAAACTAGCTATAACTCCGTTATACAAGTAAAGGGTGTAACATCAAAATGGAGACAGACAATACATTATAGGTACCGTACCATAAACATTTAAGTCCATTCAATATTATAAAGTTCTTATAAACAAAAAAAATCAGAGTTGGGTCACCAACAGGGTGTCCCAACCCACATGGGGAAATAGTACTTCTCATGTTGGCCACTGCCAGCTCCTGTTGAGTTCATTCATAAATTTCATTCTCTAGATACATCAGGCAAGTGTCAAAAGGTCTGTGCACCACTAGTCAGTGCATGTTCATCTGTGATACCGTGATTAAGGTAGTAACTTTTGTGGGAAAGAACCCCTAACTTAAAGATCAGCTATAGCAGCTCTTCTTGAATAGTGCTGGTAGGAACAGAGATCCAAGGATAAGAAGGTATAGGAGGGAAATAATGCAAGAACATCAGTATATGGGAGCGGGATCAAGAAGGTGAGACAGAAGGGAATGTGCAAACTGGGAATGAGGGGAGATTATGACGTTGTCCAATTATTCATCACCTGCAGCTCTCACAGCAGTGTTCCACAGAAGGAAAGATGATCAGAAAGGCTCCAGGATATACCTGTATTAATCTAACAGCACTGAGCCCCACACTGTGCCTAAGGGTACAGTCTTACTTCTCATCTAGAGCCGGGGACTATTTTAGACAAATATCTCACACCCTACTCTGCCACCACTGGTCTGAAAGAAGGGTAGCTCACCAAATGATGTGGCCAGTTCTTCCTTGTAGTGGTTCTACACCACACATTTTCACCTTTTCCTCTCCAACGCAGATGGCCTCCATTCACACTGCCTCTACTACGCCCTGTCTATGGGCCTTGTATGGACAAATGGGTTGCTGTAGGGCAGTTTGGTTGGTTTCAAATTATTCAGTGGACTCACTTAGCTGGGTTCATCAATGCTTCTTTACTGTTCCTGAGTCTGCAAACTGTACACTGTGGTGCGCACTGCACCTTTCTTGACAATCACGATTCTTCAGGTCAATAAGGCTTCAATAGTCAGTGCTAATATTTCCATTATGGAGTTCTGCCACATTTCATTCCTTTTTTCAGCTTCATATCAATACTGAAGTCTGGGCTCACTTTGCTTCCCAATTCTGATTTTGTGCTCCAGAGACTTAGCTTGGTGAGCATGAATACCACACTGAGATGTGGGTCTGGTCTCAGATGCTCAACTCACAAGTAGCAATTTTTATGTTTGAACTGTAATAAAGCTGTTTTTGTATGTAACTGAGTAAGTGCAGGTATTTGCCTTTTTGTTCTGATATATACAGTATTTATACCTTGCGCGCTTGTTGCACTGGAGCTGTATTGTACGGCACAAGTTTTAAAAATGCAGACCTACAACAGATGACACAGACATGGATGCAAACAAGGACTGGCAGGTAACAGATTACAAAATGGCACATTACAACACAACACTAAAACATTCTGGTCAAACATTCAGTGAGTTTAGCAGTACAAGCACTATGAGCTGTGTTTTTACCAACAGATAGCAGTACTGTAAAAAGAAGCCGTCAGAAAAGAGCTTGACACGTCAATGTAACAAAGTCACAGTAACTTGTGAATGCAGCATGGCAAAGCATGATAAGTTGTTTTTTCAGTCTATGGGTTGAGGATATGAGTGGTGTGTTGCTGCATGGTTTCTCCATTAGCCCAGTGGTTCCCTGAATGGGCTATATGCTGCTGGAGGAAGGGGAGCAATGTGGGATGGTATACCGGGGTTTTACATTGGTAGATTACCTTCAACTGTAGGTAATCTCTAGACTGTATACAGCTCAGGACTACTGAAGCATGGCATTTATTCCCAGGACTGTAATATCTACCTGTTTTGATCTGTTTCCACTATCATCCACTAAGAACAGGGATTAAGATTTACTGCTGTCTCATCCAAATAGATTATCAACTCAAGGAAGATGAGGTGCTTCCGAGTTGCTTTACTGACCTGATTTAGGAATTTAGCTTTGAGGTCAGGTAAGTTACATAGAAACATAGACCCTGCCAACAGATAAGGGCTGCTTGGCCCACTTAGTCTGTTAATTTTTTTCCTACATTCATTTCTGCTGCAGACTCTACTTGATCTGTGGCACTGCCCCCCCCACCTTTATGATTCCCTTGTGCCTATCCCATGCATTTTTGAACCCCATGACGGTTTTTGTCCCTACTACCTCCACTGGAAGGCTATTCCAGGAGTCCACCACCCTTTCTGTGAAGAAGTACTTTCTCACATCTCTCCTGAATCTACCCCCCAGCTTCATGTCATGTTCCCTTGTTCTAGAGCACCTTTTTCTTTGAAATATACCCCCTTTTGTACCTTATCAATTCTCGTAAGGTATTTAAAGATATCTATCATATCCCCCTCTCCCTCCTCTCCTCCAAGTTATACATATTGAGCTCCTTGAGCCTCTTCTCATAGGGCTTTTGATACAGATCCTGCAGCATTTTGGTAGCCTAGAAGTTAGACAGTGCCTTTTTGATGCTTTTGGTGCCCTTTCTTTTTCAGTAGATATGCACTGTTGAAAATGTTATGAGTGTTCTGGTAGCAGCACACAGAATTTATAACTCTGTGCTCACAAGAATATTTCCCCAGCTGGAACTGAACCTCAGAAAAGTACATCTCGTACTCGGCTTGGTGTTTTTTGGGTGAGGGGTCGCTGCATGGCATCAACACTGGAAACAAATGATAAGTCACACCTTATGGCTTTTGGGGACTGCAACCACCTCACTACGTGACATCTTCTCGAGGACCAGGATCATGAGGACAGTTATGGAAGGCAGACAGACTTATGGTAGGCAGACAGTGAACACAGTTATAGATGCGGCTGTCAGTAACAGACACAGAGCCAGCAACTAATCAGGCAGGTTCACAGACTGCAGGGAAACAGCAGATGGGAGATGAGAAGATGTGTTAGATAGAAACTGCTATTAATACTCAGTAATATATTTGCAGTATGTAAGTGACACCAGCAGATTACAGTGTGCGTAAATGAAATTGAGCATTACCGTGGGCAGACTAAATTTATTTATTTATTCTACATAAAACACTTTAGGGCAGGGCCTAGTTACAAAGGGTTTAGAGTCATCATCAACAGGTAAAGAAAACAGGATACATGTACAACTCAATGAGACACAGTGACATGGAAATGCATACAGTACTTCAGACAAGGACAAGCAGTACATGAAGATTTACTACTCTGTTAACTAATACATTAATTTCTACCATGCTCAAGTTGTGGGTGTCATTAAGACAGATTCCGACTCAAAGCTCACAGTGATATTAACATTTATAGTAGCTCATTTAGTATCAGCAGTTCCAAGTATGGAGAGGGAGGAGAGGAGTGCAGATTTAAATTGGGAAAGTGTGCAGTCAGCTTTGAGGTAGGAAGGCAGCCCATTCCAGAGTTTTGCAAATCTGTAGGAAAAGCTGGCTTGGCCAAGTGATGTTTTCCTACAGGGGAGGAGCAAAGTGTGTTGTACAACACCCCTGGTGTTGTAGCTTTGATCCACAAAGCCACATAAAGGCTTGTAGGTCAGGGGACAGAGAGCCATAAAGTGCTTTGTCCATTGTCTAGTATATTGAGGTGCAGTCGGGATTCAAGATTAAGCCATTTTAGGCTATTGTACAGAACATTTGTATGTGTGTCATGTTTTAACCCAAGGGCAAAATGGCAGGGCCTACTAAGGATACACCAAACTCTGTTTAGCTCCCCATCATTTGCCGAGCCGTAGACAGATATCCCATAGTCTATAAGACTGGTGATATAAGACCTTACAAGCAGCTTTTTGATTTCGGGCAGGAAGCCGTTTCTGTGATGGAAAAAAAGGCTGAGCCTTATGTTAATGGTTTTGATAAGGGTGTCAGTGTGGACAGCAAAGGAAAGGGCTGGGTCTAGTGTGACCCAAAGATACCTGAAGGTGGCCACTTGTTCCATGGGAGTGCCAGATGAGGTGATAATGGAAGTTTCAGTGGGGGGGGGGATTTGTTGTGGAAGGTGAAAACTATTCATTTGGTTTTCTTCATATTCAGCACAAGGAGGTTGGTGGAGAACCAGTCGTGTTTGGCACTGAAGTCTGAAGCTTCTGCTGCAGAGTCCCCAGGTTTGAACTGCTAGTAAAGATGACTGCATCATCTGCATATAGTGGAACATTTGTGGATTTACATACCGTGGGTAGCTTATTAATGAAAAAGGATAGTAAAAGGGGACCAAGGATGGACCCTTGGAGAGCACCGGTGGTTACTGACAGAGTGTCGGAGAGTGCTCTGCAACATCTAACTGCTTGGTTCTGCCATCCAGGTAGTTTGTGAACCAGGGCACAACTTCAGGTGAGAGGCCAAGGCAGTGATGTTTCAGGCACAAGAGGGGGTGGTTAACAAGGTCAAATTCCTTGGTGAGGTCAATATATATGAACCCGAGTTCACAATTGTCGAGTGCACAGTGCAGTGCATCTGTATATTCAAGTAGAGCTGAAGTAGTGCTGTGATTTTTTTCTGAAATCATGTTACCTTGCAAGAAGCCCATGCATATACAAGTAGTGTTAGATCTGGTTAATGACTGCTTTCTCAAGGATTCTATACAAGGGGACAAGATGGAAATAGGAAGATTGTTTGTGGGAAGGTTGGCTGCATCCCCTTTGTGTACCGGAGTGATCTGATGTTTTTTTCTACAGCTCAGGGACTTTGCCAGTGGAAAGAGACAGATTAAAAGTAATCTGTAGTGGATGGATGACTTCCTGAAGGTCAAGTTTGAGGAGCTTCATGTCAATGTTATCAGGGCCTATTCGGGTAGACATTTTAGATGTAAGGTAGTTGTAGACTTCCTCCTGGGTGAGTTTCTTGAAGTAGAATTTGGGTCTGTGCGGGGGGGTCAGTAAGCTCTGTGGGTGAGGTGCTGTGGTTGTGGGAGTCGGGTAGGTAGGGTGAAAAGTCGCAAAACATTTTATTAAAGGAATTGACAATATTTTCATCACGCACAACTGTGGAGTTGTGAGCAAGTAATTTTACAAACACTAAAATATTTATTTATTGAATTTTGATAACTGGTTAGGTCGGCCAGTCTAGAAGTCCCCTTCTTGTGAGCAACCCAGAATTAATTACATGGAAACAAGAAGTCAATAAGCAATACAAATCATAACAATATCCCACTGTACAGTATTTTAAACATTATCAGGACATATTGAATTTATCATGCAAAACTGAGTGAATTACACAAACTGTCTTACTCACTATATGATTCATGAGCCACTATTCTTACACATAAAACAATGGTAATGACTTTAATAACTTTGTAATATATCTATTTCAACCGTGTTTCACCACTTGACTTACAAAGTGGTTAAGAAAAGCTGCAGTTTTCTGTCGAACACTACTGCATTGGCACTGTTTATGCAGTGTGTGCAGACTGGCAGCACAAACTACTATGTCATCAAATGACATCTCCCACCATTCAATGGACATAAGCCGGTTTAGAACATTGTGTTACAACAAACCAGACCGGAGACGAGTAAAATTACAGTATCAACAAAAATAAAGAGAAGACACATAAAACAATGTTTCAGATATGTGCATCCATATTCATCTGTTTAGATCATGTACATAGATACATAGACAGTGTCGACAGATAAGGGCCTATGGCCCACCCAGTCTGCCCATTTGAGCTTGTAAGTTCAGTTTATGTTTCCTAGAAATCTGTTGCCCCTTACCCCTGACCTCCAGAATTCCTTTATGTCTATCCCATGCATTCTTAAATCCCGTGATTGTTTCAGCCCCCACCACTTCCTTTGGCAGGGTGTTCCACTTGTCCACCACCCGTTCTGTGAAGAAATTTTTCCTCACGTTTCCTCTGAATATCCTCCTCCAACTTCATCCCATGCCCTCTAGTCCTGGAACATCTTTTTTGCTTAAAAATAGTGTATTCCTGCACCCTGTTCCTCCCTGTAAGATACTTGTATGTCTCTATCATATCCCCTCTCTCCCTCCTCTCCTCCAGGGAGTACATGTTCAGTTCCTTCAACCTGTCTAAGTCTGCAGAAGTGTTTGTAACATGTTTCTGTCCCCTTTAAAAAAAAGTGTCATCATTTTCAACAGGTTTTTATTTTTGTGACTTGTAACATATCCAGGATTGTTGCCTTAATGTAGTGGTCTGCTACAAGCATTTTACATAGCTTGTTATCTTGTTATCTGTTATCGATTTTTGTAGTTATTCATTTTGTCTGGTCATTGTGTAATCTATGTGGCAACCTGTTGGTGGCAGCAGCGGCAGCATGTGAGATGGAATTGCCCTAGTTCTCCAAACTATCTCTAATCAGAGTCAAACTAAATTTTTAAATCTTTATTAAAGGTATCACCTGGCTCAGAGTTGCTGTGGTTGCACTTATCTCTCTGGTGACTTCCTTAAATGACAGGAGGATTGAAATTACAAACTCCCGCATGGTGACACCCACTTTGGCAGTGTGGTGACTAGCACTGAAAACCCAAGGAAAAAAAATCAGCCAGTAGGAATCTGCTCCGCATACTTTCAGGTAGCAACTGAAACGCAGTGGAGAGGTTATAAGTTTTAGAATATTTATTTAATCAACAAGTACTTATCCACCAGGCAAAATCACCATAAAATCATCAAAGTCTCATGGTCTGTTGTACTTCTCACTTTATTAGGATATGCAAATATGCCTAAGTAAATAAAAAAATCATCAATAAATATGCCTAAGTAAATAAAATCATCAATACAGATACAGTCTCTGGCTCATCAGTTCAATAAGCCACCATTTGTAACCATTCTTATAGCTCATAATTCCTATCTGGAAGTATTATGCTCATATATCAAAAATCAAATGGTGCCTTATGTCCAGCAGGATTACATTCTAATTATTGCTATTTTTAACATAATTGACATAAAGATTTAGTAGATTGTCACATAAAATAGTGTTCTTATTGGAATAGCTTAACATTGTAATTCCTAAAAGCCAGCTTTCTTAAACATGTTAGCACTTTCATAATCAACAAAAGACAAAATCCATCTTTACAGACCCCGTTATTACTGCTTGTGTATCTCTGTGCAGCACTGTTTCTTATCATCTCAACCTGCTGAATACAGATATAGTCTGATAACCTATCTATCCCAGGAAACAAACATTAATAATATTTGTAATATACCAACACAAACCCATGCAAAGTATAGCTCAAATGTATGGCAGCTTAGATTCAATGCTGAGAAGTGCAAGGTATGCACCTGGGAAACAAAACCAAGGGGAATAGTACACAATGGGGGGGGTGAGACACTAACAACAAACATGGAAAGAGACCTGGTGGTAGTCATATCAGATGACCTAAAGGTGGGCAAGCAATGTGAGAGGGCAGTAAGGAGGGCTGGGGGGATACTGGGATGCATAGGGAGAGGCATCACCAGTAGAAAACAGGAAGTTATTATCCCTCTTTACAGACAGTTGGTGAGACCCCATCTGGAGTACTGCTTGCAGTTCTGGAGACCCAATCTCCACAAAGACATAAACAGGCTGAAGGCTGTCCAGAGGAGGGCAACTAAAATGGTGCAGGGTCTGCACAGGAAGACATATGAAGAGAGACTTAAGGAGCTTAATATGTATAGCCTCGAGGAAAGGAGGGAGAGAGGGGACATGATAGAAACTTTCAAGTACCTCAAGGGAATCAACAAAGTCCAAGAGGGTAGCATCTTTCAGAAAAAGAGGTATGCAAGAACAAGGGGGCTCAATTTGAAGATAGAGGGGGAGGTGGCTCAGAGGTAATGTAAGGAAGTATTTTTTTTCACAGAGAGGGTTGCGTTGCATGGAACGGCCTTCCAGAGGAGGTTGTAGAGTCAAAAACAGTGGTGGAATTCAAGAATGCATGGAACAGTTATAAGGCAATTCTAAGGGGTGGGGGTAGGAAGAAGTAGGCTGTTGGTTAACTAGGATCTGCAGCTTATCCATTAGGTAGGGAAATGGGCAGACTGGGTGGGCCAAGCGGTCCTTATCTGCCATTCAATTCTGTGTTTCAATGTTTCTATGAACCCTTGAAGGCAACAGGTGATCCACATGCACATGAACAAGATGATGTCCCACACAGACTCCATAGGTTAAAAGTTCACATTTTTTAATTACCACCCCAGGATTCCAAAGACACTTGGAATTCTTGAAATCTGGAGCCCTCACCCTTTCTCCAGATGGAAGATCTGAGCTGGTTTAGTTGACTTGTCATGATCCCTGTGCTGCTGCAGTTGATGTTTTGCTATGGTAAGGGACAAGTCCAGTTTTAGCAATGCCAACTGTTTGAGAACAGTTCAGGAGGTGTTTGCTGTGTGGCAGTGTGAGAAGTGTTTCTGTAAGCAAATAAAAAAAGCAAGCCAGTCTTTGGGTTACAGGTATTGACTAAAAACCTTTTCTGATCCAGGCTTTCTTGAATGCCCATTCAGCTGCACCATTAAATGCTGGGTGTTAAGGTGGAGACAAAATGTGTCAGGTCCCATTCTGCTTTAAGAATAGTTTGAACTCTTGTGAAGAAAACTAGGGCCGTTGTCTGACACTAGGTCCCACGGCAGTCCATAAGATGGATTTTGTTGTCTAAGAACACCTTTTGAGCCCCTTTCCTGGTTTATTTGTGATTGCACAACATAGACCCTTACTTCCCCTGGAGTTTCTGGATGGGAAAATTAAAATTTTTACATCCATGGTTTTTGGGAAGGAAGGGATCATATTTTGGCTCCATGGAGCTGACAACCTGATCACCACCTGCCAAGTCAGAGCCATGCCCCTGCACTGGCACGTTTTGTGATGTAGTAGTTGGAAGAGTGCGAGGCACACTCCATAGACTTGTAAAGGGCCAGTTTTTGAAATTTTTAAGTACTGTATTTTAATTGGCCAATTTGAAAAAAAATGCTACTCCCATGGGTGTGGCTTCAAATCAGGAAGTAGAAAGGACTGGGCTCTCAGCTCCACAGAGCTGAAATATGATACCTTCCTTCCCAAAAACCACAGATTTAAACATTTTATTTTTCATAACCAAAAACTCTGGAAGAGGTGAGGGTTCATGCTGTGCTTTGGGGGTCAGTTTGGAAAAGGGCACAAACAGTACTCTTTAGTCTTTTCTGTAGTTGTCACTTGTATGGGAATCACTTTGATCCATTTGAAGTGGATGTTGATCTCTACTAAGAAACACTGTTTGTCCACTTCTGTATAGTCAACATTAATGCATTCCCAAGGTGTGGTAGCCCAGGACCAGAGGTGCAGTTGCAGGTTGGTTACAGACAGCCACACAAGGCACATACTGGCTGACCAGATGTTGGCTATTTTGGTCAAATCATGACCACTAGTGGTATCTCCAGGATAAAACCTTCAACTGAGATATTCTGGGATGACTTTCATGTAAGTCAGAAAGTAACCTCTTTTTGAATTTTGGACGTATCATGACTGGTATGCCCCATAGAATACAACCTTGATCTATGGACAACAGGTCCTTCCTGTTAAAAAAAAAAAAAAAAAAAGGTAGATTAGTTGGATCTGTTATGAAGTTGGAACAACCATTTGGGGCACATTCAAGGACCTTTGTGAGGACTGGATCCCATCTGCTTTCCTCTGCTGCATCCTGGAAGGCTATATATAGCTTCTCAGTTTGTGAGAGTTTAAATACTGCCCCACCCTCTTTCTTGCACCAACTTCCAAAGTCCCATAGGTAACTGTACCCTTATGCTTTACATTTGGTATGCTGCCTCATGTAAGCCATATAACCAAGAAAATATGTGCAAAATGGAGCAGTTCAGCATCTTTTTTGAACAAAAGAACAAACCAGTATTGTAATTAATTAGCAAATGGATTGTAATCTTGCCCTGCTATTTCGCCAAAAGGCTTCTTTGGTGGACTCATTATCCGAGATTTTTGGCTATCTTGAATTTCCAAAATTTTGTAAAGTTCATTCATATTATATGTTCAGTGTCTGCCTGCACACCGCCAACTACACTTTGCTCAAGTCTCCTTGCTCATGTGTCACATACTACCGGTTCCACTGTTACCCTTTATTTTGAATTCTTAGGGTTAGTGTCCTCTAGCTCCATGTTTCCCTGGCATGCACTGGGACTGGTGACATTTAACACATGAGCAAAAAGACTTAAGTAAAGCATGGTTAGATAGCCAAAGATAGCCACAAATCTCAGATAATGAGTCCCCTGAAGATGCTTTCTGGCAAAATGTTAAGGCAAGATTAAAATCCATTCAAAATGTAATTTCAAGACTGGTTTATCCTTTTGTTAAAAAAAAAAAAAAGAGGTTGAGCTCCCCCAATCCTCACATATTTTGTCCATCCTTTTTCTTCTCTATTGCATCTTTGCATGGCAATCTTGACTGTGCATTTGCAGTTGCGTGATCCTGTGAACTTCAGTATTCAATATGATAATTATAGGCCAACAGAATCAGGGCCCATTGCTGCATCCTCAGTGCTGCGACCATTGGTATCACTGCCTTAAGTTCCAAAATGGTCAGTAGAGGCTTGTGATCTTTTAGCAGATTGAATTTCCATCCATACAGGTACTTATGGAACTTCTTGATCCCAGAGATTATGCTCAAGGCTTCCTTCTTGAGTGCAATAAAATTTATTTTGCTTGGACACAGGGCCCTTAAAGCAAAAGCAATCATGTGTTCCTCCCTGCAGATAGCACATAACAGATTACTGCACCCACTCCATATGGGGATGCACTGCACACCAATCTTAAAGGTTTTGCTGGGTTGTAGTGCGCTAGTCACTTGTTCAGAAGTCATTGCTTGCAACACTGGAATATTGCTTCAAACTTGCAGTGACCAGTTCTGTTCACTTTTTTTTTTTGTAGCAAGTCATATGGTGGTTGCAACAATGTGGACAACTTTTCCAGGAAACGTCCATAATAGCTTAACAGACACAAGAATGATCTTAAAATAGTCATATTATTTGATACCGCTGCATTGGCAATTACTTCCACTTTGCTCTCTGTGGGGTGCAAGCCCCAGGCGTTGATCTGTTACAGAAATTTGTAGAAACTGACATTTGGCTAACTTCCCCTCTTACTCCATACCACTGCAGCCTGGACATGACCTCATCCAGGATTGTCAGATGCTCATTAACTGTGGTGCTGTTACCAAGATATTGTCTATGAAGCAGACTACACAGTTCAACCCATGCAGTATCTGGTCCATTGTGTGCTGGAAAATTGCTGGTGCCACAGAAACTCCATAGCCAAGCAATTATCTCAGTAAAGTCCCTTGCAGGTATTTATGGTGAGATATAGCTTTACCTTTGGCTCCAATTCCAACTGCTGTTAAGTAAAGGGTAAGTCCAACGTGCTAAACATTTTCCACCTGCCAGTGTAGTAAACACGTCCTTGGATAGAGGGCATGTTTCAGGTCCTATACAACAATTTATTGTAACCTTGTAGTCACCATACTGCCCGACTGCTTTGTTTCACCTTAATAGCACAATGACAGGGGCAGCCCAATCTCTCCTCTCTGTTAATGACATGCTACCATGTTTCTCCAGATGATCCAGTTCTTCCTCTGCCACTTCTATGGGAAAGCACATTGTCTGTAACAAGCTATTCAATAGCCCTAGAAGTAGTGCAGTTAGTTCCGCTGCCAGCTCTCTGAGCACTCTCACATGCATCCTGTCTGGTCCCAGTGCTTATCTATCTTAAGGCCTGCTAATCCTTTCTGGACCCTTTTGTCAGTAAATACTGTGCCCCTTGGCTTGCAACAAAGTGCAGTAATGTACAGTGAGTGCCTCTTACCAACACAGTGCTGCTTTCTATATTTTTGCTTATATATTTACATTTACATACCAAGTTTGTCAGCACAATGGCTGGACTCCCCTCCTTCCTCTTTTGAGCGAGAGTGCCAGCACATGTAGCAGTGGATTTAAATACCATCTTGGCCCACTGCATCACCCCACTGCTTCACTGCAGTTTACATCATAACACAAATGTGTCAGATGTCATGGCTGCCTAAAGGGAGGTACTGGAAAAGGCCTCATCTCCATAGCATTGCCACTGGTGCTGACATCATTACATCATCGTGTCCCCTCATGGCTGGGGAGATGTTAAATAATAATATTGCAGGCATCAAGCGAAACCATTAAAAAATTAAAAAGAAGTGCGCACAAGTGCTGTTAATGATAATACTATTACAGGCACCAATAAAGTTGGTAACTGCAGTGTCATGTCTGATGCATTTGTGTCATGACGTCAACAACAATGACGCAGAGCAATGATTCAGTTAAGGCAGTACTTAAACCTATTGCTACACGGCTCTGGCACTCTCAATCTAAAAAGGAAGGATAGGAGTCCAACTATAGCACTGACAAAATTAGTACGTAAATGTAAATATGAAATAGGCAAAAATGCAGAAAGCACCCCTGTGTTAGTCAGCAGAACTCACTGTATATTACTGCACTTTGTTTCTAGCCAGGGAGCACAGAACTAATATATAAGACTGAGTAAGTACACGCACCATTTTTATATGTAAGAGCTAAAATGATTTACAAATAATGTGGGAATCTGAATAACAGGATTATTCTGTGATGATGTTTAACATGAGTGGTACTGTTATGCAGGACTTAACAAACAGCAATATGGAGTATTTAGTCAAGATTTCTGTGCCCTTAGACTATCTTTGCTGCTATATGTTTCATTTTCAATGATTGCATTGATAAGGAATTTCAGAAAAAAAGAGTGTAAGAATACAGAGAGTAGGTATGCATCAAATTAAATAGGGCAATGGGGTTATATTTTGCTGATTTATATACATATGGTTATAAAATGTATGGAAACTTGAAATCATAATGCTGTCCAGTTTAAGGTAACCTACTCCACCCTGTGGAAGGGGTTTTTACCCCTGAAACACTGGTGATGTGTGGGGCCCTATGAAGATCTGTGTTTTTCTATGAGTGAATATTGCAGAGATTATACTTAAAATGTGGGTACATGGTTACTACTTTGCTATGAAATGCAGAATTGGGATCCAGCACCCCCACTCAACTGAACATACATTCAGGCAGGTAAGCACAGCACACTACAGTACTTAGAAGTGTTTTAGTATAAATATGTTAATAGTTTCTGAATAGTGAACACTAAAGTGACATTTCCTTATGTTGGCTTGTTTTGTAGAGAAGTGAGGGCGGAGGAATACAAAAAGATGTTACTAGGAAGTACTACTGTTTCCTTCAAAAAAAAATTTCTATAAGATGAAACTCTGATTTGTACAAGGCACTATTTAAGAAATGATTTTACTTTACAGGTCTGTAGAACTCTGAACAGTCTGGTGGCGCAGAAGCTTAAAAAGTGAACCAAATGGTAGGACTGGATTTATTTTATTTATTTAGGTTTTGATGACCGGGTAGGTGCACCAGCCATAGCAATGACTATTTTCAGGTATGACCCGGGAAGGTACAAAACAGGAACAATCAGATAACAGGTTACAATGTATGAAATCACAATATACAATCGTAGGAATACAAAAACAGGCCAGAGTTAAATAACAAGCTTAGTAAAAATATGTAAACAGGGAAGAATAAAATAAAATAAGAGTAAAGAGAAGTAAAAATTACAAGAAAGCAAATGACAGGTCTGGTCGTAAGTGCTAACATTACCATAGAATCAAGGAGGATTAAAACTAGGTGATGGAGACATTATGGTAGTCAGTACAGGATAAGGCGGGAGAAGTAAAGTTGAGATAGACAAACAGGAATTGAAAGAAGAGTGCTGGATAATATAGGAGGATGGGGACTTAGTGAGGGATAAAAGAACCTAGGTAATAAAAGTAATAAACAGGTGAAACATAGAATTTGACGGCAGATAAGGACTGCTTGGCCCACCCAGTCTTCCCATTTCCCTACCTAATGGATAAGCTGCAGATCCTAGTTAACCAACAGCCTACTTCTTCCTACCCCCATGCCCTAGAATTGCCTTATGACTGTTCCATGTATTCTTGAATTCCACCACTGTTTTTGACTCCACAACCTCCTCTGGAAGGCCGTTCCATACAACACAACCCTCTCTGTGAAAAAATACTTCCTTACATTACCTCTGAGCCACCTCTCCCTCTATCTTCAAATTGTACCCCCTTGTTCTTGCATACCTCTTTTTCTGAAAGATGCTGCCTTCTTGGACTTTGTTGATTTCCTTGAGGTTCTTGAAAGTTTCTGTCATGTCCCCTCTCTCCCTCCTTTCCTCGAGGCTATACATATTAAGCTCCTTAAGTCTCTCTTCATATGTCTTCCGGTGCAGACCCTGCACCATTTTAGTTGCCTCCTCTGGACAGCTTCCATTCTGTTTATGTCTGCAGAGATTGGGTCTCCAGAACTGCATGCAATACTCCAGATGGGGTCTCACCAGCTGTCTGTACAGAGGGATAACAACTTCTTGTTTTCTACTGGTGATGCCTCTCCCTATGCATCCCAGTATCCCCCCAGCCCTCCTTACTGCCCTCTCACATTGCTTGCCCACCTTTAGGTCATCTGATATGACTACCCCCAGGTCCCTTTCCATGTTTGTTGTTAGTATCTCACCTCCCATTGTGTACTCTTTCCCTGAGTTTTGTTTCCCAGGTGCATTACCTTGCACTTCTCAGCACTGAATCTAAGCTGCCATACATCTGAGCTATACTTTGAACGGGTTTGTGTTGGTATATTAAAAAAATTATTAATATTTGTTTCCTGGGATAGATCGGTTATCAGACTATATCTGTATTCAGCAGGTTGAGATGATAAGAAACAGTGCTGCACAGAGATACACAAGCAGTAATAACGGGGTCTGTAAAGATGGATTTTGTCTTTTGTTGATTATGAAAGTGCTAACATGTTTAAGAAAGCTGGCTTTTAGGAATTATAATGTTAAGCTATTTCAATAAGAACACTACTTTATGTGACAATCTACTAAATCATTATGTCAATTATGTTAAAAATAACAATAATTAGAGTGTAATCCTGCTGGACATAAGGCACCATTTGATTTTTGATATATGAGCATAATACTTCCAGATAGTAATTATGAGCTATAAGGATGGTTAAAAATGGTGGCTTATTGAACTGATGAGCCAGAGACTGTATCTGTATTGATGATTTTATTTACTTAGGCATATTTATTGATGTTTTTATTTACTTAGGCATATTTGCATATCCTAATAAAGTGAGAAGTACAACAGACCATGCGACTTTGATGATTATGCCTGGTGGATAAGTACTTGTTGATTAAATAAATATTCTAAAACTTATAACCTTTCCACTGTGTTTCAGTTGCTACCTAAAGGTATGCGGAGCAGATTCCTACCGGCTGATTTTTCTTCTTGGGTTTTCAGTGCTAGTCGTCACACTACCAAAGTGGGTGTCACCATGCGGGAGTTTGTAATTTCAATCCTCTAGTCATTTAAGGAAGTCATCAAAGAGATAAATGCAAGCACAGCAACTCTGAGCCAGGTGATACCTTTAATAAAGATTTAAAAATTTAGTTTGACTCTGATTAGAGATAGTTTGGAGAACTAGGGCAATTCCATCTCACATGCTGCCGCTGCTGCCACCAACAGGTTGCCACATAGATTACACAATGACCAGACAAAATGAATTACTATAAAAATCGACAAAGATAACAAGCTACGTAAAATGCTTGTAGTGGACCACTACGTTAAGGCAACAATCCTGGATATGTTACAAGTCAAAAAAATAAAAGCCTGTTGAAAATGATGACACTTTTTTAAAAGGGACAGAAACATGTAACAAACACTTCTACATTATCTAAATGGATGAATATGGATACACATATCTGAAACATTGTTTTATGTGTCTTCTCTTTATTTTTGTTGATATTGTCATTTTACTTGTCTCCGGTCTTTTCTGTCGTAACACAATGTTCCAAACCGGTTTGTGTCCACTGGATGGTGGGAGATGTCATTTGATGACATAGTAGCTTGAGCTGCCAGTCTACACACACTGCATAAACAGTGTCAATGCAGTAGTGTTCGACAGAAAACTGCAGCTTTTCTTAACCACTTTGTATGTCAAGTGGTGAAACATGGTTGAAATAGATATATTAAAGTCGTTACCGTTATTTTATGTGTAAGAATAGTGGCTCATGAATCATATAGTGAGTAAGACAGTTTGTGTAATTCATTCAGTTTTGCATGATAAATTCAATACGTCCTGATAATGTTTAAAATACTGTACAGTGGGGATATTGTCATGATTTGCATTGCTTATTGATTTCTTGCTTCCGTGTAATTAATCCTGGGTTGCACACGAGAAAGGGACTTCTAGTCTCAGCAGGCCTAACCAGTTATCAAAATTCAATAAATAAATATTTTAGTGTTTGTGAAAATACTTGCTCGCAACTCCATGGTTGCGGGTGATGAAAATATTGTCAATTCCTTTAATAAAATGTTTTGCGGCTTTTCACCCTACATACCCGACTCCCTCAACCACAGCACTTCACCCACAGAGCTTACTGACCCCCCCCACAGACCCAAATTCTACTTCAAGAAAACTCACTGAGAAGGAAGTCTACAACTACCTTACTACATCTAAATGTCTACCTGAATAGGCCCTGATAACACTGACATGAAGATCCTCAAACTTGTCCGTCAGGAAGTCACCCGTCCACTACAGATTATTTTTAACCTGTATCTTTCCACTGGCAAAGTCCCTGAACTGTAGAAAAAACATCAGATCACTCTGGTGCACAAATGGGGTGCAGCTAACCTTCCCACAAACTATCTTCCTATTTCCATCTTGTCCCCCTTGTATAAAATCCTTGAGAAAGCAGTCAATGACCAGCTCTAACACTACTTGTATACGCATGGGCTTCTTGCAAGGGAGCAACATGATTTCAGAAAAAAATAACACCACTATTTCAACTCTGCTTAAATATACAGATGTGCTGCACTGTGCACTCGACAATGGTGAACTTGGGTCCATATATATTGACCTCACCAAGGAATTTGGCCTTGTTAACCACCCCCTCTTGTGCCTGAAACATCACTATCTTGACCTCTCACCTGAAGTTGTGCCCTGGTTCACAAACTACCTGGATGGCAAAAACAAGCAGTTAGATGTTGTAGAGCACTCTCTGACACTCTGTCAGTAACCACTGGTGCTCCCCAAGGGTCCATCCTTGGTCCCCTTTTATTATCCTTTTTCATGAACAAATTACCCACGGTATGTAAATCCACAAATGTTCTGCTATATGCAGATAATGCAGTCATCTTTACTAGCAGTTCAAACCTGGGGACTCTGCAGCAGAAGCTTCAAACTTCAATGACATACAAGACTAGTTCTCCACCAACCTCCTTGTGCTGAATACAAAGAAAACCAAATGCATGGTTTTCACCTTCCACAACAAATCCCCCCCCCCACCGAAACTTCCATTATCACCTCATCTGGCACTCCCATGGAACAAGTGGCCACCTTCAGGTATCTTTGGGTCACACTAGACCCAGCCCTTTCCTTTGCTGTCCACACTGACACCCTTATCAAAACCATTAACATAAGGCTCAGCCTTTTTTTCCATCACAGAAACGGCTTCCTGCCTGAAATCAAAAAGCTGCTTGTAAGGTCTTATATCACCAGTCTTATAGACTATGGGCAGGGCCCCTGGTGTTCTGCGGCAGAATTTTCTGATTTCTGTGGCAGGGCTCCTTGACTTCTGTGGCAACATTTTCTGATTTCTGCGGCATGATTTATTCATTTCTCTGGCAGAATGCAGTCCTGTCAGTGGCTAAATATGATGTGATGTCATCGATGACATCATATGCTGAGCATAGAGGAGGGGCTTCAGGATAAACGAGGTGTAAAAGAAAGCCTGACACTATGGAAAAACAGTACATTTATATGAAAATTCACCAAAAACAATGAATTCTGCGGCACTATATATATTCTGTGGCATGATGCAAATTCTGCGGCAAATTCCACAACCACAGAATTCCAGGGGCCTTGACTATGGGATATCTGTCTATAGCTCGGCAAATGATGGGGAGCTAAATAGAGTTCGGTGTGTCCTTAATAGGCCCTGCCATTTTGCCCTTGGGTTAAAACATGACACACATACAAATGTTCTGTACAATAGTCTAAACTGGCTTAATCTTGAATCCCAACTGCACCTCAATATACTAGACAATGGACAAAGCACTTTATGGCTCTCTGTCCCCTGACCTACAAGCCTTTATTTGGCTTTGTGGATCAAACCTACAACACCAGCGGTGATGTACAACACATCCTGCTCCTCCCCTGTAGGAAAACATCACTGGGCCGAGCCAGCTTTTCCTACAGATTTGCAAAACTCTGGAATGGGCTGCCTTTCTACCTCAAGGCTGACTGCACACTTTCCCAATTTTAATCTGCACTCTTCTTCTCCATCTCCATACTTGGAACTGCTGATACTAAATGAGCTACTATAAATGTGAATATCACTGTGAGCTTTGAGTAGGAATCTGTCTTAATGACACCCACAACTTGAGCATGGTAGAAATTAATGTGTTAGTTAACAGAGTAGTAAATCTTCATGTACTGCTTGTCCTTGTCTGAAGTACTGTATGCAATTCCATGTCACTGTGTCTCATTGAGTTGTACATATATCCTGTTTTCTTTTCCTGTTGATGATGACTCTAAACCCTTTGTAACTAGGCCCTGCCCTAAAGTGTTTTATGTAGAATAAATAAATAAATTTAGTCAGCCCACGGTAATGCTCAATTTCATTTACGCACACTGTAATCTGCTGGCATCACTTACATATTGCATATATATTACTGAATATTTATAGCAGTTTCTATCTAACACATCTTCTCACCTCCCATCTGCTGTTTACCACCAGTCTATGAACCTGCCCGATTAGTTGCAGCTCTGTGTCTGTTACTGACAGCCGCATCTATAGCTGTGTTCACTGTCTGTCTTCCATAACTGTCTTCGTGAGCCTGGTCCTCGAGAAGATGTCACATAGTGAGGTGGTTGCAGTCCCCAAAAGCCGTAAAGTGTGACTTATCATTTGTTTCCAGTGTTGATGCCATGCAGCGATCCCTCACCCAAAAAACACCAAGCCGAGTATGAGATGTACTTTCCTGAGGTTTGATTCCAGCTGGGGAAATATTCTTGTGAGCACAGAGTTATAAACTCTGTGTGCTACTACCAGAACACTCATAACATTTTGAAAAGTGAATATCTACTCAAAAAGAAAGGGCACCAAAAGCATCAAGACGGCACTGTCTAACTTCCAGGCTACCAAAATGCTGCAGGATCTGTATCAAAAGCCCTATGAGAAGAGGATCAAGGAGCTCAATATGTATAACCTGGAGGGGGGGGGGATATGATAGATATCTTTAAATACCTTACGGGAATTGATAAGGTACAGAAGGGGGTATATTTCGAAGAAAAAGGTGCTCTAGAACAAGGGGACATGACATGAAGCTGGGGGGTAGATTCAAGAGAGATGTGAGAAAGTACTTCTTCACAGAAAGGGTGGTGGACTCCTGGAATAGCCTTCCAGTGGAGGTAGTGGGGGCAAAAACCATCATGGGGTTCAAAAATGCATGGGATAGGCACAAGGGAATCGTAAAGGTAAGGGGGGGGCACAGATCAAGCAGAGTCTGCAGCAAAAATGAATGTAGAAATAAAATGAACACACTAAGAGGGCCAAGCAGCCCTTATCTGTCGACAGGGTCTATGTTTCTATGTAACTTACCTGACCTCAAAGCTAAATTCCTAAATCAGGACAGTAAAGTAATTCAGGTGCACCTCATCTTCCTTGAGTTAATAATCTATTTGGATGAGACAGCGGTAAATCTTAATCCCTGTTCTTAGTGGATGACAGCGGAAACAGATCAAAACAGGTAGATATTACAGTCCTGGGAATAAATGCCATGCTTCAGTAGTCCTGAGCTGTATACAGTCTAGAGATTACCTACAGCTGAAGGTAATCTACCAACGTAAATTGCCGGTATACCATCCCACATTGCGCCCCTCCCCCCAGCAGCATATAGCCCATTCAGAGAACCACTGGGCTAATGGAGAGACCATGTAGCAACATGCCACTCATATCCTCAACCCATACACTGAAAAAGCAACTTATCATGTTTTACCATGCCGCATTCACAAGTCACTGTGACTTTGTTACATTGATGTGTCAAGCTCTTTTCTGACAGCTTTTTTACAGTACTGCTATCTTTTGGTAAAAACATAGCTCATAGTGCTTATACTGCTAAACTCACTGAATTTTTGACCAGAATGTTTTAGTGTTGTGTTGTAATGTACCATTTTGTAATCTGTTACCTGTCAGTCCTTGTTTGCATCCACGTCTGTGTCATCTGTTGTAGGTCTGCATTTTTAAAACTTCTGCCTCACAACACAACTCCAGTGCAACAAGCGCGCAATGTATAAATATATATCAGAACAAAAAGGCAAATACTGTATCAGCACTAACTCAGTTACATACAAAAACAGCTTTATTACAGTTCAAACATACCACCATGGACACTGGGTCACAACTGAGCCCCAACCTGTTTTGTAATCAGGGGAAGGGGGGTTATATGGACTAGTGAGCCATAGTGATTTTAAACAGCATTGCTTCTTAAAGTGACAGTGCAAACACACACACAGTGAGTTATAATTAAGCACTCAATTGATAAATGTCATAATCATGTCCCATAATTAAACCTCTAATACTATATTAAACACCTAAGCACATTCAGTAGGGAAGATTCACACCAATGCAGAATAAACCAATCAAATATATAATGTTATGAAATTCTAGTTAAGAAATACATATATTAAGGATCAAGTGTTCATTCCTTAAATATCTTTCAGTGGTTCAGGTATCTCAATCTAGAATTCTTCACACCCTGGAGAAAAGGAAAACCACAAGATAAGGCAGAATGCATAAGCAGAAACAGGATCAACATCAAACAGCTACATTACTTCCTTATAAGTTGTATAATATCAATCTTGTCATTCAGGCACAGGGCCTGGAGTGCTCCCAAGGTATAAATCCGAAATGATTCTCTTTGGGTAGCTTAAGATCTAAGTCACCCCCTCGGGGTCCCACAGTTACCTTTTCAATGCCACAAAATTTAGAAACATGTACAATCTCTGCTTGTTTTTTCATCATACATTGATTTACCAAAGCATTTTTACTTTCTTCTCCTGTTATGCACTTCACATGTTCACCTATGTATAGTTAAAAAGTCCTTGTGGTCTTGCCCATGTAAAAGGCCCCACATGTACAAACCGCCAGGTAAACCAAGTTGTTAGTTACACAGTTAAAAAACGAATTCCTAGGTTTGTACATTTTAGTGGCATTAACTGTTGTGAAAGTCTTGGATTTTACGACTGAGGTACAGATTTGTAGTTCCCATGGGGGTGGGTACCACATGAATGTGCTGGCATCCAATCATTACCTCTGAACATTTTTTTTTTCTGTGCAGTAACTATGTACCAACCTGTCCCCCAGGTTGTAACCGCTTTTATATACCATCCTGGGCATATGTGTAGTAGCTTCCTTTAAACGGGGATCAGTTTGTAAGGTGGCCCAGTTGCCACTAATGACTTTTTCCACCTCCTTAGTATGCCTTGTAAATGTGTTTAAGAAGTTCATCCTATTGAGACTCCTGTCTCTATCTTTCACTGTGAACAAATCATTTCGATCTACCTCAAGGGATTCCTGAAAAGACTTCCCAACTATCCCCGCACTGTATCCCCTAGTGACAAACCGCTTGCGTATCTCTGAATCATTCACCAGAAAATACCTGTCTTCACTACAATTCCTCCTAATGCGTAACATTTGGGCCTTGGGAATGTTGTTCGCCAGATGACATGGGTGGCAGCTGGAGGCATGCAACAACAAATTCCTGTCAGTGTTCTTTTGCTATAATCAGTCTGCACTGTACCATCCATTTTTTTTTTACTTACAAGCAAATCCAAAACAAGGAACTGAATTCATATCACACTGGACTGAGAATTTGAAATTATTGTTGCTCTTTCCCAAATAGCCAATGAAAGTGTTGCGCTCGCTCCTGGTGCCACGCCACACCATAAATATATCATCTATATATCAATGGCACATGTCTATCCTATCATAAAAAGGATTGACCTGGCTGTCACTGATGTTTAGGAGCAAAAAGGAGGCATAAGGCCCATTAGTAGCTCAGTTAAGATTCCAAATAATATACCATGTTCCCATAATGTGCAATATAATTACCTAATCTATTCTTAAATATATCCTTTGTTGTACTTATGATTATTTCTTGTGGGAGTCTGTTCCATAGGTTAACCACTCTCAGTGTGAAGAAATGTTTTCTTTTAATTGTTTTAAACCTTTTGCCTTTTAATTGCAGTGGATGTCCTCTTGACGTTAATTCAGTGTTCTGAAAAATCAATATTTAAATCTGTTATCAAACCTACAGTATATCTTGCAGTATACTGTATAACAATAACAAGTCTCCCCTTTTTCTGGGTAATTCTAGGGGGTATAAATTGAGCCTCTTTAATCTGGTCTCATAAGAATCATCCTGCAACTCCTTTACCATTCTTGTCACCCTATGCTGAACTCTCTCCAGATTTCTAACGTCTTTTCTCCTGTAGGGAGATCAAAGCTAACTCCAGTAATCTAGTTGTGGGCTTACACATGACTTGTACAGGGGTATTAACAACTCAACCTTTCGGCTTTTTATATTTCTTCGTATTGCTCCTATTATCCTATATACCTTTGCAATCGAACATGTGCACTGTTCACTGAGTCTAGATTGTGATCCACAATTACGCCCTTTCCTTTACTTTAGATTTCAGTACAGTGTTGCTTAATTAATATTAATGTTTATTATATTTCTCCGTATATAAAACGCAACACTTATCAAGATTAAAGGACATTCCCCAGCAATGTGCCCATTCAGTTATCCTGTCTAGATCTTGATGGACTGTTTCAGCCTTATCTTGGGTTGTATGCGAACCTCTGAGTTTCGTATCGTCAACATATTTGGTCATAACAATATATACGCTCTCCCCCAGGTCTGTGATAAATAATTGGAAAATTATGGGGCCTAACAGACATAGGCAGTTGCTTTCTCCCAATGTCCCAAATAGAGGTTGGCATAGTTAGGGACGAAGGTCGCACCCACAGCCATCGCCTTTACCTGGAGGAAATGTGTGCCCTGAAGCATAAAAGCATTTTGGTTAGCACAATTTCAGAACAGTCTAACAAAAACTGTTTCCTGTCCCAATCAAGTATGTCATCCATTTCAAGCCAATAGGACAGTGCCCTCAGTCCCTCTTTATGTGGTATGTTCGTGCAAAGGGATTCAATGTCCACGGATACCAAGAACCAATCAGGCTCTAACTGCATATACCCCAGGGTGCCCCAAATCTGCATGGTGTCTCTAACATAAGATGGTAAAGAACCCACATAATTTCTAATGTGTTCATCAATAAATCTAGACAGTGGTTCTGTCAGAGAACCAATTGCTGCCAATATTGGACACCCGGGGGGGGGGGTCCTGTGATCTTTCATGTATCTTGGGAAGAATATACAGACTTGCTCAGACAGGATGATTCACACATAAAACATCACAGTCTGCTTGTGTGATAGTGCCTTCCAAAAGGGCATCAGCTAAAAAAGCATCAATTTGTTTTTTTGAAGGTAACAGTGGGGTCAGCCAATAGCCGGCAATAGAAAGTCTCATTTTGCATCTCCACCTCTTTGATATAATCCTTGGTTTGCATAACCACCACTGATCCCCCCTTATCTGCCGGCTTAATAGTTATTTCTGAATTAGTCTCAATGCTTTTAAGTGCAACTGTTTCTTCAGCTGTGATATTAACAAATGCAGGCCTGTCATTACGTTCAAAAATCTCTTCAAACCTGTTTTCACGGGCTTTTTCAAAGACCTTCACAGTATCGTTATACTGGGGTAAAAAGGTGTGTGTGGGGGGGTAAAAGTTCAAAGCTGGTTCTCTTACCTGATTTGATGGTACAGGGTCTCTCTTCTCTTTTGTCAGCTCATGTCCTCAACACATCTTGATTTTTTTCAAAATGAGATTTCAAGTTCAAATTTCTTGTGAACCAGTGTAGATCCACATATAAATCAAATGGCTTCAAATCTTGAGCGGTCACAAAGGCTAACCTTTTTGAAGCACCCTCAGTTGGACCTCAGTAAGATTGGTATCCGATATGTTAATTCCAATATTCTCCACTGTGTCTCCTACTTGCTCTGCCTGGATCTTTGCCTGTTGTTTGTGCTTCTCCTCCCCCCTTTTATTGTCTACTTTCTTTTTGTTGGATCAGTTGCTGTCCCTGTAGAACTCTCTGCTGAAGTTCCCTGAAATGTACTGCTCGATCGTTCTGCCATACAGCCTGCTGGCTCTGTCCCTCTCTCTTTAAAAAAAAACAACAAAACAACTCCTCACTGTTATCAGAATCACTAGTAGCGGTGTAGTATGTGGGAGATGTGCTCCGGTTCTTCAGTATTCTATTTTATTTAAACTTTTGTTAACCAGGTAAATGTAATGAGCCAAGGCCCATTTTCATACATGACCCAGGGCTTATTTAAATAGCCAGAAGATGTTACAATTGGTTACAAATGATACAAATAAGACAAACATCAAAAACACAGTTTTATAAAACACGTAAGCTAAGCTGAACACACAATAATATTTCTTAAGCTGTTATTTAAAAATATAATGGTCGACACATTCATACAAGTAATTAGGTAGAGAATTCCAGTTTCTAGCAGCACACACTGTAAAAGCTTGTTTGCCCATTCTGCTTGAAACTCTTGGGACAACTAAAGAGGTAGTACTGTTAGACCTTAAAATTCGGACCTCTTTTTTTAATTTAAGTAAGTTAAAAAGGGGAGAATCTGTTTTTAAGTGAAGTGTCTTGTCAGTTAGACAATTTAAGTTATATTCATAGCTAAGCTTAGCTGGCAACCACCCCAGTGATTCATATAAAGTGCAATGATGAGTTCTGTACATTAACACACACCTACAAATTGCATGAAAAGTTGTGTTTAGAAGGGATAAATCCTTCTGTAATGTTCATAAACAAAAAAGAACTGTAATTCAAAACTGACGAACACTGGACAGTCCTAGCAGGCAGAGTCAGCAAGTTTGGTAATTTAAACAAAACATCAAGTTTATTATTAACCTGTTGATAAGTTGATTTTATGTGTAATGTAAAATTCATATTGGAATCTAAAGTTATTCCTAAGTACTTAAAACAATCAACTTGTTCTACTTGATGATCCGAGTTATTAAAAATTACCAAGGAGGGTCTTTTTTTTTTGCATAAAAGTCTTTTATTAACAGACAACTGTTATCACATTTCACAGCCACATTCCAATATCATTCACAAGGTATCTTAACATATATGACACTGAGTGAAAACATAACATTGACACCTTACATGCAGGTACAAATAGAAGAAGGCTTCCTTCCTATATTCCAAGCTCAGGCCACACATTCTGATCTGATATATCTTAATAAGTCATACTTCCAGTACCCTGACCCAACTCCTTTCCCCCTTTAACATCCAGCCCAGTATCCTCATTCCTCGAACCCCTCCCCCAAGATTATGCTCTTTGCAGGGCTAAGGTCCACCAAAGGAGGCACCCATTCCCTCACAAAGCCCTCCAGTCTACCCTTAACCAATAATCTGAGTCTCTCAAGTGCCAAGATTCGAAGGATCGTAGCCCACCATTGTGTCACCATAGGGTTCGTATGAAAAACCCAGGTATCCTGGATACAGTGCCGGGCCAAAATTAACAATACCCTTATCCAATGGGGTGGGGTTCCCACTCCCCTTCCTCATTAACCTTCACTCCAAAGAGACACAGGAGGAGGTCCAGTTGGAAAACTCTTCCAGCCAGCCTCCCCACCTCTAAGGCCACTGCTCTCCAAAATCTCTGCAGAATCCTGCACTCTCAGAAACAATGGTAGTAAGTTCCCCTTTCCTCTTCACACCGTCCACACTGAAGTGAGATAGCCAGATGATATTTATAGACCACTGCAGGTGGGCGGTACAATCTATGTAGAAACTTATAAAATGCCTCTTTATACTTGTTACATACCAACAGGCTCATATGCAAGGGTAACACCATTGTCCAATTCAGGTCAGTTATTGGCCCACCTAGATCCTGCTCCCAGAGACGTCTCACCTTCTGTGACTGGTCTGCCAAACAATTCCTGCATTCCTTAAATACCTTCCCCACAAAACCCTTCAGGTTCACAGAGACTGACATGATGAGAGATTAAATTTTAAGCATTTCCTGTCTACCAACCCCCCTCTGTCCAACCCAGAAAGATAGACCCTAACCTGGAAATACCTAAACATATGACTCCTTTTCAGTTCCAACCCCTGTCTCAAGGCAGTATATGGGAGGATACAACCTCTCTAACACAAATGTGCTAAACTCCTGACTCCCCCGTTCCCAGCCCCTCAACCCAGGGTCTTCCAACCCAGCAAAAAAAAAAAAAGCAGGTTCCTAGCAATGAGTACCAGTATAGTGTCCATCTCGGTCACTCCTCGCAGCTTCTTAAATTTTTCCCAACTTTGTAATGTAAGCAGTGTCAGGGGAGTTCTCTCCTCCTGGGCCCTAAACATCCACAGGCCCCTCTTTTCCAAGAATGTAAAGAGCCTGGCAGGGCAGCCCCATTGCTCCAAGTCCACCTAGCTGGCCTCCTTGGGAGTGTGGACCCAATCCCCTACAGCAAGAAAATAGTGTCCCAGATCTGGGAAATTGAGGCCCCCCTTCCTGGCTCTAATTTGAACTTCTGTAGACTGACCCTTGCCCGCTTCCCATTCCTTATAAACACAGAGAAGGCACCCTCCAACTTTTTGAGATCCCTCTTTATTAGCCCTACATGCAGCATCTGCATTAAATACAACAGGCGGGTTAAAAGACTAATCTTAATCAGGTTAATTCTCCCTAACCATGAGATCAGCAAAGAGGCCCACCGCTTTAAGTCTGCCAGGACACTTGTGACCATTGGGGCATAGTTAAAGTCATATAGAGTCCCCAGGGACCACCCAACTTTAATCCCCAGGTATGTAAAGTGCTTATGGACCCACTTAAATCCCCACATATGATCCGCCACATCACCCCTTGGCAGTCGCATCAACTCAGATTTATCCAGGTTAAGCTTATAGCTTAAGAAATAAGCAAATCTCCCCACCATATCTAACAGTATTGGCATGGACCTTTCCGATTCTGTCACAAAGAGCAACATACTGTCAGCATGCAGCGTAATCTTATGCTGCACCCCTGAGACCCCCCCCTTATCTCCTTAATCCCTTGATGTTGCCTAACAGCCGCTGCTAGCGGTTCCACTGCTAAGGCAAACAACAGTGGGGACAGGGGGGCAGCCCTGTCTCATTCCCCACCCTAGACTAAAGCCCTCTGATAGAGTACCATTCACCAACCCTTTGGCCCTAGGGGAGCTGTACACTGCCCTAATCCACCCCACAAACGGGTCACCCAGACCAAACTGGGAGAGAATTTCAAAAAGGTAAGCCCATTCAACCCTGTCAAAAGCCTTTTCAGCATCCATTGATATTATACAGGTGTCCTCCCTTCCCCTATTCGCTCTCCAGACCACATTCAAGAGACGGTGCACATTAAGTTAGAACAGATGGCCCCTGATGAACCCGGTTTGGTCTGGGTGAACCGACCCCAGTAGCACTACCTCCAACCTAGTCGCAAAAACCATCGCCAAAATTTTTAGGTCACAATTCAAAAGCTAAATTGGCCTGTAGGATGCACACTCTGTCACCTCCTTCCTAGCTTTAGGGATTAGACAGATGACCGCATCTGAAAACGTACCCGGAAGTTCCTGATGTTCTCCCTCCTTCTGCTGGAAGGTATTACATAGTGGGCCCACCAACTGACTCCCAAGGGTCTTATAGTATTCAGCAGGGAAGCCATCTGGCCCACTAGCCTTACCCCTCTTTAGCTTCTGTATTGCTGTTACCACCTCAGTCTACACAATGGGTCTGTTCAGTGCCTCAGTCTGGTCCCTCGTCAGGCATGGTAAGTCCACCTGCCTCACAAAGTCCTCCACCAGCCCCCCTGCTGCACCTCCCTCAGCTGCATAAAGAGTCTTAAAAAATCACTAAAACATTTCCGAATTTGTGATTCCTGCTTATGGAGATTATCTCCCTTGTCCTTAATGGCAGTGATATGGGTTGGACACCATCCTCCCTTCATAAGCCGAACCAACAATGGGCTGGATTTGTTACCCCACTTGAAGACTTGTTTTTTCACAAAAAGTCCAGACCTTCCTTGCCTCTCCACAGAGAAGGGCATTCAAAGCCTCCCTAGTGGCTGTTAGGGCCACCCTCGCTTCTCCCCCTCTCCACCTGCTACTCTTCTCTCCAGTTCCCTCAGCCGGGCTTCTAACACAACTTGTCTCTCCTGTCTCTGTTTCTTAACCCTACTAACATATCTAATAATCATACCCCTCATATAGGCTTTTCCTGCATCCCACAACATGGCCTTGGATACGTCCTCTCCACCATTAGTTTGGATACATTCCTCCCATTGCTCCTTTAAATACTCAAATTTTTTGTCCCCCAGTAAATACAACGGGAACCTCCAGGGGTGTGGACCCTCCCTCTGTATTCCCATCTTAAGAGTAAGAATCACCATCTCATGATCGGAGATGTGAATGGGACTATGTTAGACATCTAGTACTCTCTGATACCATTGCCTCAATAGAAACACATAGTCTATATGGGACTATGTACTGTGTGGATAAGAATAAAAGGTATACTCCCTGGCTCCCGAGTTTACTTCCCTCCATCTGTCAATTAATCCTAACTCCCCCATCCCCAGTCTCCCTTGGCGGATGGCTTCACTCTTTCTGCCCTTCCCAAGTGAGTGGTCCAATACAGGGTCCATGGTACAATTCAAGCCCCCCCCCCCCCCAGAATGAGACCCTGGAACTGCTCTTTTACCAGCAGTGATTGTAGCATACCATAAAAGGCTGGGTCAAATACCGCCGGGGCATATATGCTGGCGAGTGAGACACTCTCCCCTCCATAATTCACCAACCACAAAAACATATCGCCCTCCTCCCACATCCCGCACCACCCTCTGAACTTGGAAGGGTAAATTTTTGTGAAGAAGGACAGCAACCCCACGTTTGGGGGACTTAAACGATGCCAAGTAGCACTTCCCAACCCACCCCCTCGCCAATTTAGCATGCTCTGACTCAGTGAGATGGGTCTCCTGCAGGAGAGGCACTTGTGCCCCCTGCCTCTTCAAAGCAGTCAGCAGGCCAGTACACTTTATTGGGGTCGCTATCCCCCTCACATTCCATGTACAAACATTCAGCTCTTGTACTTTAGCCATAACGACTATTTAAAGTGTACCTTTGTCTCCCCTCCCGAAGCAGTGGGAGACCTCTAACATACCATTGTCGCTCTTTATGAGTCCAGGGCCTTCTTTGATAAAACCTGGGCTTGGAGTCTGGATGTGAACAGATAGATGTGCGTAACAGTGCACAGCAATATAAGCTAACAAACATAAACATAAACAAAAAACTGTAACAACATACACAGCTTTAAATTCTGCTTCTTTCTTCCCCAGCTTCTCACCCCCTACTCTCAATGTTTGACCAACATTTAACCTACCTATCCCCCCACATTCCCCCTTTTGCATGTCCCTCTCCACTCAATTCACTTCCCCCTTTTCCATATTCTTCCCTCTCTCCTCCCTTTACCCCTCTCCGCACTTGACACCCCCTGCCCACACATTCTACAGACACTAACTGCCTGTTAAGCAAGTGTGTCCTAATACCCAACAGACTGAACCGTGTTCCCCTCAATCTCCCCCCCTCCCCGCTGGAGTACGTAAGACTCTTCTGATCACTTCTTTCCCTATTGATCAAGAGCCCCAGCCCATACTGTCCATCTTTAGCCTGCAGTCTCCCGGAGGGACAGGCCATATAAATCCGTGAGGACAGTCATCTTTCCGTGGAAATATCCCCAATATCTGCTGCTTCTCCAGGCAATTCATCCCTCCCAACGTGCTGCCCCCCAGATACAGAACCATACTGCAACCACTCATGACCTGCCACCCCCCATGCCCTCCATTACCTTCCCTTAATGCCCCAATTAGGTCAAGCATCATTAAAAAGTCCGCCCCTTTAAATACCATCCACATTTTTGACCCACCACCCTGATAAGAAGTCTGGTAAGAGCATGGTCACTGCTTCGTTTCTCCTTCCTGTACCTCCCCAAAAGGGAGCATGGGCCCGAACAAGTCCCCTACGGTCCTCTTACATTCTAAATGAGACATTTCCCCCAAAGTTCCTGGGATCAGTCCCGAGGGTGCCACCGAAGACTTTCCCCATGAAAACGAGGGGCAGGCCCTGCTTCTCCATTAGCTCCTTATATTGTTTTGCCACTAGAGGGAGCCTAATTAAGTTTGAACAATTTGCTCCCAGTACCTCACTTGTCACATTTTACTGCTCTCTAGTAGTTGTTTTCACTTGGTCATCACTCCCTCATCACTCCCTCATCACCCCCTCTCCAATCGTCGAAAGCTATCCCGCCATTGTGCACTCCCCAGATCAGCCCTCCTCCTCCTGCTCCTGTCAGGCAATGTCCACCCCAATCCCGGGCCTGGCAGCACTGGTCCTCCCCCTGAAATCTCCTGGGCTGCGCATTGCTTCTATGAACATCTGTAGCCTCCTGAAAAAAACTGGACTCTCTGCACTGCTGGGTGACTCTTCATAAACCTGATGTTGTTGCCCTTGTTGAAACCTGGCTGTCTCCCTCCACTCCTAACTCTCATGTCTCTCTCCCCGGCTACACTCTCCACCGGTTGGACCGTGTCGGCAGGAGAGGTGGGGGCTGTGTCTTCTATTTGAAGGATTCTCTCGTGGGGCTACCACTCCCGCCTGACCTCGACCATAAGGCCCAGGCACTTACTCTAAAGCTGTCCCCGGACCCAGCTAGAGGCCCATTATTCCTAACCAGAGCTTACATACCCCAAGAACCAATCCCAGCCCTGGGCCCACTAATTGACTACCTCACCTCCCTACCCAACTCATCGGACCAAATCTTGGTGGGCGACTTGAATATAAACTGGCTCTGCCCCTCATCTTCCTCCCACCGTGAGGCTTCGATTCAATTGACCTAACTCAACTGGTCTCACAGCCTACTGGAAAACCCTGGGGGACAAGCACCTCCTGGATGTGGTCCTCACCAACAGGCCAATCCGCATCCACAACATCCAAATCCTCCCTGACTGCCTCCAGTGACCACTCCCTGTGCTTTTCAACTGGGAAACCGCTCTCATCTCGGTCAAAACCACCTCAAGGTGGCTTAGGCCTGGGGGACTCATAGGCCTTAAGCGCTTCCTTCCACACTGATTGGTCCTTCTAACGAGGGCAACCAACACTGACTTGGCCCTGGGCTTCTTTGTAAGCACTTTCAACTTTGCCTGTGATATCTTTGCTCCCATAACTGCTAGGAGGTCCAAAGTGAAACATGCCCTTGGATCACCCTGCCTTCAGTGGCAACTTGCCAACGTGACAATCTTTGGCACCTTGCTGTTGCTACTGGCCGCTCAGCTGACAGGCAGTCCTATGCTGCTGCCCGTAACCAGTGCACCTGGGCCATCCGCAAAGCAAAGGCGGAATACTACCAAGCCTCTCTTACCTCCTCCTGGGGGAACCCCAGGTGCTTCTGGGACATCAAGCAACTGAATGGTCACTCCCAGTCCCCCTCTCCTTCTCTTCTCAACATCAATGGTACCGTCTCCTCTGACCCTGCCCTCATTGCCTCCCACCTCAATAACTCCTTTACCGACCTTAGCTCAGTACTTCCTGGTAACTTTTTCAGTCCACCTCCTCCATCTGTACCACCACCCATTGCCCGCCTCTTCCACCTGCGTCAGGTCACCATGCAAGAAGTTAGGCCTTACTTGCTAAAACCCTAAAAGGTAACACCCATCGGTAATGACTCACTTGATCCCTGCCTTTACGCCAGGTCTTGGATCAGGTCCTCTCA
This sequence comes from Neoceratodus forsteri, assembly GCA_016271365.2. Lineage (NCBI taxonomy): Eukaryota > Metazoa > Chordata > Ceratodontiformes > Ceratodontidae > Neoceratodus > Neoceratodus forsteri. The sequence goes on from CM057458.1 coordinate 1,214,484,102, forward strand.
CCTATTACATGCATTTCAACAAATCACTCTGTCTCGGAAAATTCCTCTGCCTGGAAGATTGCCACAGTTACCCCTGTCCATAAAGGTGGTGACAGGACTCTTCCGGTAACTACCGACCCATCTCAATCCTCTCCCCTCTCTAAGACGTTAGAAAATTGTGGCGTCCCAAGTCTCTGACTACCTCTGTAAGTACAATGTTCTCTGCCCTGAACAACATGGGTTCAGAGCAGGTCATAGTACCAATACAGCACTCCTGGAATTTTCCAACTTCCTCCATGCCTCCTTGGACTCTGGTGCCTGGCTGGTGCTATATTCATTGACCTGTCTAAAGCATTCGATACTGTTTCGCATCCTCTTTTGCTCTCACCCTCGACCTAATAGAGCTTTCCTCAGGACCTGTTTCCTGGTGCACCAGCTATCTCCGCCCGCCTCCCAATGTGTGAAAGTCAACGGTACTCTCTGAAACATGCCCCATTCGCTCTGGGGTGCGCAGGAGGCTCAATTCTTGGACCCTACTATTCTCACTCTTTTCTTAACTCCCTACCCAGCAGTTGTATGGGTAGATGCTTCTCTATGCTGATGATGCTGTTCTCGTTGCCTCCCACAATGACCCCATGCTGCTACAGAACTCCCTCCAACTAGTCTTTTGACTCTGCAGCTACCTGGTTCACTGAGCACCACTTGTTATCAACCTTAAGAAAACAAAAACGATGCTCTTCTCCCAACCCCAAAATAAGTACAGCAAGTTTCCTTAGCTGTCCACCCACACCCTCTCGTCATTGACCAGGTGCAATCCTACAAATATCTTGGTATAACCTTTGACCCTGCACTTTCATTCCATGGACATATATCTGCCCTAAATTCTGTCGCCAACTCACGGCTAGGCATTCTTTACCGGCACAAGAAATGCCTCCCTCCTGATGCCCTCCGCCTGGCTGTCACTTCCTCTGTCATGTCTCTCATTGACTATGGCCTTCCGGTCTATGGCTCAGCAGATCAGACTGCCCTCAACAAGGTCTGCCTCACAGTAAATAAGGCCTGCAGACTTATCACTGGTGCTCCCAGACTCACTCACACATGTGAGCTGTACACCCTGCTACCCTACTCAACCTGGAAGAGCGACTCATGTATCAGACATGCCAGCTCACCTTTAAAGCCCTGCATGGCCTATCCCATAGGCTCATCCAACTCCATTTCGCCGTACTGCACCGACTCCTGATCACGCCAGTAGCTTGTCAAGAGCTACTATAGTTATTCCAGAGCCAGGATCTCACAAGGTCAGAGGGCATTCCCTACCGTGCACCCCACTGGTATAACTCCCTCCTGCCAGTGTCTCAAATCTCTAACCTTAGCTTGCTTTAAGCCCAGGCTCAGAAACTTCCTGCTTAGTTCTCGAAATGCAACTGCCGCTAGCCTAGTGTAAAAATATATATATATATATATATATATACTCTGTTTGACAATGCTCACTGAGCTGCCCCCTTCCTTTCCCTACTTATTCCTCCTCCCCTATCTCCTCCTTCTACCCCCACCAGCTCTCCCCGACCATAAGTTTTGCACCTTTTGTTATCTTTAGCTCGTTGGAGATTGTACTCTATTGTAACAAAATTGTAATTGAACTGTAACTTTTTTGTTTGTAAGTACTGTGTCCCTTGTACTACTGTTTTGATGTCCTCTTTGTGACGAGGTACCTTTGTAAATGAGCCTCTGGCTCAAAGGTTTCTAAACTGATGTTTAACTAAATAACTCAATAAATCTTCGGGCAAGGCCACTTCCTCCTTATGGCAGAAGTAGATGAGTGCAGCAGGCATCCTCTATATCCCAAGGACACAGTATTAAAACCCATCCAGCACCTTCCCCTGCACGGGCACACAGCACAGCAGATCAATCCAAATATATACATCCAGTCCAAAGATTAACAGGCCAAAAGGCAGAGGCCCACAGTCTGTTCAGGATCTGCATGGGCAGTCCCCAGATGCTCCAAATAGTACAATACAGTAGTTTGCTTACCGCATGGCTCAAGGAAACAGTCACTCATCCCACTTTCTTTCTCAATTCCTTGATGAAAGTTTCAGCCTTCTTCACCTCCCAAAAGGAGAAAACTGCCCCCTCATGCTTAATCTTGAGAGTCGCGGGATAAATCATAAAATTCTCCATCTTCATACCACGCAGGTTAGCCATCACCTCATTGAACAACTTGCATTTTTTCAGCAATCTGGCCAAGTAGTCTTGAGAAATAAACAGCTTGTGCCCCTCATAAACTAGTGAACCTTTTTCCTGGTATGTGCGGAGCACTTTTTCGCAGTCCTGATAGTAGTGGAACTGTATAATGAGCTGCCGAGGTGGTTCGCCTGCCGGCAGCCTGGGCATAACTGCCCTGTGAGCCCTTTCCATCGTAAGCTGGCCCTCATTCATCTCAATCCCCAGCAAAGTTAGCAAGGTCACCGCACAAAATTCTAGGGCACTCCTTCCTTCCTCTCAGGCAGACCCCTTAAGTGGAGGTTGAGCCTCTGGTAGTAATTCTCCTGGCAATCTGCTGCCTCTTACATTTCTTCTAGTTCTCTCTGCAATGCCAGGACATTCTCTGGGGCACCCTGCATCTCGTCCTCCAGTCTGGAAATTCTCTCCTCCACCTCATTAAGACGAAGCGCCTGGGCAGATTGCTGTGTAAGGACTTCTTGTATCTTGTCATCTATACGGGATTCTAATTTACACAGTCGAGGTGTTAGAGCTGCGAAAACCTGGCCTGTTAGCTCACAGCCTAAAGCAGTTATTTCGGCCGCAGACAGTGAAATCAAGCTCTGGTTTTCACTCTGCCCACCGGTCGCACTTTTCTTGCTCATTTTAGCTGCTGTCCGCTGACTCTTGCTGGGTCCCGAGGTTAGATACTCATCCATACCACAGTCGCCACTCGATCCTGCATTTTTGATTGAAATTGGAAGCAAACTAATACTTTTATTTTAATTTTCTCTGAGGGGGAGGAGGAGCAAGGTAGGAACATGTCTTATCAGCTTAGCAGCTCATTAGCTCCCCCAAGGAGGGTCTTTTAACAATTTTTGGTCTAGAGCCAAAAATCATACATTTTGCCTTCTTAATGTTAAGTAGAAATCTAGATTTTAATAACTAGTCATCCAAAATAGAAAAATCCACACCCAAGGTCCTATTTAGGTCGTCCACTGAGGGAGAACTATTGTACAATATTATATCATCGGCACACATTAAAGTATGCTTGTTAATAACAGATAGCAAAATAGCAATAAACAATGTAAACAGTAGTGGCCCCAGTATCGAACCCTGGTGAACACCCTGTTCCATCAGTGTAACATGGGACAAAACTCCCCCCATTATTCACCCTCAGTGGACGTCAGGATAAGTAGCTTGTAGCCCATTCTAAAGGAGAATCAGTTAATCCAATGTTCCCTAGACTCCCGAGCAGCAACTGGTGATTAATCAGATCAAAGGCCTTTGACAGGTCCACGAATACTGCACCACTGAGCATGTATTTATCCATTGTCCTACTGATGCAGTCTGTGAACACTGCCAAGGCCGTACCTGTACCATGACTTTTCAAAAAAAAAAAAAACATGCTGCTCGGGAGACTGGAGACTGGGCATTAACTATTTTTCAATCAACTTCCCCAAGGTAGGCAAAATGGATATTGGATGATAATTGTCCATAATATCCCATTGCCCACCGCTAAAGATTGGTATGATAGTTTTCTTCCATTGGGAAGAGAACTGACTAGTAATTAGGGATAAATTGAAAATCTTGGTGAAGGGGACATGGATATACTCAGCAACTAACTTTAAGAACTGTGGCTCAAGGCCACCTCCTCCTGAATTTTTATGCATGGCAATATTTTTTAGCATTTGCAAAACTTGCATAGATTTTACTGTGCACAAATAAAAAGAAGGTCTCTCGGTATTAGGGAGGCGCTGGAGGCCTCAATAGGGGAAAAAGACCTAGGGGTCATGGTGGATGCATGTATGAATAACTCTGAGCAGTGCAGGAGAGCGGCTAGCAAGGCAAACAGGATATTGGGATGCATCGTAAGGGGGATCACCTCTAGGAGCAAGGAAGTGATTCTGCCACTGTACAATGGACTGGTTAGACCACACCTTGAGTACTGTGTACAGTACTGGAGACCACACTTAAAGAGGGACATACAGCTCCTAGAGAGGGTACAGAGGAGGGCAACAAAGATGATACGAGGGCTAGGGATTTGACGTGATGAGGACAGACTTAAGGAGCTCTGCCTGTTTTCACTGGAGGAGAGGAGACACGGGGGGACATGATTGAGGTCTTCAAGTACCTCAAGGGAATACATAGGGTAAACATGGAGGGGATCTTTAGACTAAAGCAGGGAGGCATCACCAGAGGGCATGGTTTGAAGTTGGAAGGTGGAAGGGTAAGGGGGGAAAAGAGGAGGAGGTTTTTCACTGAGAGGGTGGTGGACCCTTGGAATGCATTGCCTGGTGAGCTAGTTCAGAGATCCACAGTGGAGGACTTCAAGAGAGGATGGGACAGACACAGAAAGTGGATGTATCAGATGATGTCCTGTCCCGGGGGGTGGGGATGGATGATATGGGTTTCTGGAGCACAAGGGATGGGACGGTCTCGGCACCCAACTAAGCATCTAAAGTTCTAGCAGACTCGATAGACCGTAAGGCCTAATCTGCTGGCAAATAGTATTACATAGAGAATAATGGATAGGTAAATGTGTGTTACGGATTTTGTTCACACACCCGAGGTTTATGTGGTCATCACACACCGAGGGGTGTGTGAAAAAAATCCATAGCATCAAATTTACCTGTCCTTTATTTTTTATAATTGCTGATGTGGAGGTTTAGACTGTATTTCTAGTAGCTAGAAAGAAAAATACTTTTTTTTAGCTAGAGCGCAGTTTTATTTATGAATGAAATTGAACTGTACATGAATAAAACACAGTTGAAAATACTGCAGTTGAAATACTTTTTGTGAAACAATGGAATGCAACAGTTTCTTTGGGGAATGTCATATCAACTGGATTTCAGGTTATTGTGAAGTGTCATATCAACTGAATTTCAGATTATTATTGCCTTTGGAGCATAATAATCCAAAATCCAGTTGATATGCATTTTTAACACAACAGTAATCAGGTTGATATTTATGGTCACCAGTAATTATTAAGTGAATTATTACTAAATATAGTGCTATTAGTAGTTTGATTAAACCTCTTTGTATATTCTGAGAAATCTGTAAACTTATTCAAGAATGTCTCACTTATCTTTACAGAATCGTCTACAATAGTGCCATTCATTTTTAAAATTGTAGGAGAGGACTTCATATTAGGATCAGATATGGACTTGATTGTGGAACAGAACTTTCTAGGATTATTCAAATCTTTATATTGATTATTTATATGATAATCAGTTTGACATTTTTTAATTTTTAGTTTACCATAATTTCTTAAGTGACGATATTCAAGTAAATCAGCTAAGCTGCCAGAACACTTAAATAGTTTCCAAGCTTTGTCACGTATGGAGCAAGGTTGCTGGTGTTGAGAATCAGATCCCCTGTTCCAGCTTCTGCTGCATTGATTTTGACTGCTGCTCCTATGCCAAGTAAACACTCTTATCATGGAGGTAGTCTTGGTGGTCTCTTTCAAACTTTCTAAGTTTTGTATTTTTTATTTTATTTTCTTGTTTTTGGATGACCCCTTAATCTCATTTTCAAGCGCTGTAAATTCTGGGTTCTCTTTGAAACACAGGACCGCTGTCTCCTTCGCTTGAATATCCATTAGCATGATTGGTTGTTGAGCCTCATAGTCTCCAACGATAGATTTCATTAGGGCATCTGTACCTAATGGCAGGGAAGCCCTCCAATCATTCATAAAAACTTGGCGTTCTTGTCCGTATCCAGGGTGTTTAGTAATTCTTAATCCCCAAGGTGACTGCCCAATTTTAAGATAAGCCTCCAGGGTTACTCTGGTGGCCTGCGGCAGCAGCCCCAACTGTGGAGGCAGGGGACGTGGGACTCTAGGGTGAGTCTGCATCTTTATCACCCCCCCACTACCATCACTAACACACACACACACACACACACACACACACACACACACACACACAAGTTCTTCCGGGGAGGATGGTTGGCTGCTTGCTTCACTCGTATTTGTGGTTTTGAGCTGTACTGTGGTATAGTATATGGTTAGTCTTGTCCTGTATAAAAATCAGCTTGCTCATTCCGAAGTTACTCAGCACAGTTCAAAGGTCCTCCCACTTAATGAACTCACGAAATTCAAACTTCTAGTCAGTACGAAACTGAGGCATGTGGTCCTGTGTTACATACCTGGATGACATCACTGACTGTCACCAGGGGCAACCCCTACTCTACAGTCCCAGAATGTGGCCAACTAAGGAACATTCATACTGTTTTGGCATGGCACATGGCACTATGCAGTGACAGTGGAGCACATGGCCCAACACGGTGGTGGAAGTGCATGTTACACATTGTAGTGCAGTGTCACTGCATGTAAAGCAGTGGCAGTACAAGTGTCACAGTCCAATGACAGACGTACATGTGGCATACCACAGTGGGTGTTGACAGGCCATGTGGCACAGTTATGTGTCAGCAGTGCATGTGACAGTGCAGTGATGGCGGTGCACATAATAGTGCAGTGACAGCAGTGCATGTGGTATAATTCAGTGACAAATATATGTGGCACAGTGCAGTAGGGCATTGACAGGTCATGTGGCACAGTGTAGTGTATGCAGTGCACATGGCACAGTGCTGTGTCAGAAGTGCATGTGGCATAAATAATGTGTCAACAGTGCATATGACAGTGCAGTAACAACAGTGCACAGGACAATGCAGTGATAGCAGTGCATATGGCATGGTGCAGTGATGGCAGTGCATGTGGCACACTTCAGTGACAAGTACACAGGGCACTGTGCAGCAGGGCATTCACAGGTCATGTGGCACAGTGCAGTGCAGTGCCTGCAGTGCCTCTGGCACAGTGTTGCATCAGAAGTGCCCATGGCACAGTCATGTGTCAGCAGTGCATGACACAGTGCAGTGGTGGCAGTGCACAGTCCAGTGACAGAAGTACATGTGGCATATCACAGTGGGTGACAGGTCATGTGGAACAGTGATGTGTCAGCAGTGCACATGACAGTGCAGTGATGGCAGTGCACATAGTAGTGCAGTGAAAGCAGTGTATGTGGCATAATTCAGTGACAAGTACATGTAGCACAGTGCGGTGGGGCATTGACAGGTCATGTGGCACAGTGTAGTGTCTGCAGTGCACATGGCACAGTGCTGTGTCAGTAGTGCATGTGGCATTAATGTGTCAGCAGTGCATGTGACAGTGCAGTAATGACAGTGCACGAGACAATACAGTGATGGCAGTGCATGTGGCACAGTTCAGTGACAAGTACATGTTGCACAGTGCAGTGGGGTGTTCACAGGTCACGTGGCACAGTGCAGTGTCTCTGGGACAGTGTTGTGTCAGAAGTGCCCATGACACAGTAATGTGTCAGCAGTGCACTGATGGCAGTGCAAGTGGCACAGTTCAGTGACAGAAGCACATGTGGCACTGCTCAGTGGGATGTTGACAAGTAACATGGCACTGCACTGTCAGAAGTGCATGTGAGAATGCAGTGATGGCAGTGCATGTGGCACAGTGCAGTGGTGGCAGTGCAAGTGGCACAATTTCATGCCACAAGTACATATGGCATAATGCAGTGGATGTTGACAGGTCATGAGGCACAGTGATGCTTTAGCAGTGCACGTGACAGTGCAGCGATGGCAATGCACGTGGCACAGTTCAATGACAAGTATATATGCACAGTGAAGTGGGGTGTTGATAGGTCATGTGGCACAGCGCCATGTACGCTTCCTATTTAAACACACTTGATTAGTATACACCAACTCAATAAAAGAGTAAACTGCTAGCGAAATCTCATCCAGAGATCTCAGCCACCATACTGGATTTCACAGTGCGAGTTGGAGAGTATATGTTAAACAGAGACCAGACCAGTATAAACCAGACTGGCTGGATTGGGGACAAGTTGCATTAATAATGCTAGTTCAGCCACTCTGGATGGATGGACTGGTCTAGCTTTTATCTGAGTTGGTCTGGTCCCAGCACTCCCAGTGTCATCTCTATCTAGGATGGTGTGAAAACTGGACCGCTGGGACAGGATCAGATAGGTAAAAGTTGAACTGGTCCATCCGTCCAGAGTGGCTGGATCAGCAATATTAGCACAGCTTGTGCCCATTCTGGATAGTTCATTTTTTATCTATCTGCTCTGGTCCAGATAGAATGGTTAGGTTTTTACCAAGTCCTTGTGTCAGATAGTGTAATCTATCCAATTCAGAGTAGGACTCTTTTATACCTAGTTAGGACAATATTTACTAATGAGATAAAGAAACATACTATTTTTTAAAGTCATCTTTGTTAGAAAAAGACTTGGCTTCACAGGCTTAACACACCATCATTTCTGTGAAAATCATACAATACATTAATAAAAAAAAACATAATACAGTGCCTGGATAGTAATCCATGCAGATAAATCCTAAGTTATTTAAGGAGGTGCTTTTCACCTGCTACTTTCTTAATTCATTTTCTCGACTATACATGCATCTTTACAGAACTATACAACCAGTTAGCATAAATGAGAAAAAATAAACCACACTATTTCAACTATGTGCCACCTGGGCTAAATGCAGCATGACACACGCTATTCCTTAATTAATACAATGAAGACATCTGAACAACAACCTCCATGGAGCTGGATCCGCCTGCTCCAACCTGAGCACCCTCTCTGGAACACTTCACAAACCCTGACTCTGCATCCCCCCAGACCACCATTCCTGCCCACAGACCAGTCGCCCTTCCCCCTGCAGCTGGAACAACCCCCTCAGCTGACCACCCTCCATACTGCTGGACAAACCTTCCTGCCCATGAAACAACCTCCACAAGATGAGTACCCTTTTTGGTCTACTCCGCCACTCCCAAATCTACATCTCCCCCCTCTGCTGACCACCCTCCATGGACTAGAGCCTAAGCCACCACCCCTAAAATAAAGCTGGACCATCCCCCACCCAGCAGCCCTCCCGATCTGGACCAGCTTCTGACACAGTGCCAAGAAACACACTGCAGCTGGATCACTCCCTCAAGCTCCCAGACAAGCCTCCCTCGGCAGATCGCTGTCTCTGTAGCTTGTCCACACAGCTCTGAACCATCCCCCCCCCCATGGGCAACCACCCTACCTACTGATGACTGGACCATCCTCACAGAATCCTTAGACGAGACCACTCCCTGGCCAACCACTCTCCCTGCAGCTGGACCAACCTTTCAACCCTCAGACTATCCACACCTTCCCTAGTCAACATTACGTCCTTCCTATTGCTGGAGCACCCTTCACGCTCCTAGAGCTACCTTTCCTCCATAGAAGACTGCACACAGAACACCCCACCTCACAAACCTGGACCAGCCTCCGAACTTTAGACAACCACTATCTCTGCACTTATAACACCCACAGACCAGCTCCTCCCCAGCTGGACCAGGATCGCCATGCAGCACCCCCCCCCCCGACAAGCCTTCCCCAGCGGACAATCCACCCTGCAGCTGGGTCATCCACCCAGCCAACCACCCTATCAACAGCTGGACCAGCCTCCCCACCACCCTGCAGCTGGACCACACCCCAGCCCTTGGACTAGCCCCTCTTCCCTGTTTGATGCTGTGTATCACATTTTGAGTGTATAGGTCCCTCATTTAAATGACAAAATCTTTAGTTATTTGGACTGGCATTACGTTCCCCGAGTTCCAGACACCTGGACGATCTGCAGTTTAGGAGGAGGCTGAGGACCAGAATATATACATGCAGCTTTGAGCCACACCGAACTCAAGTTTCAGTTCTGTAGGTGTTCCCTAGCCCTGGTCTGTAGACGAGAGGGCCAGGAGAGCAAGTATTCCAACAGAACAGGTTTTTAGGCTAACACAGCTTTCCTCCGGCACTCTCCACACCTCATCATCATCAAATCTTTATTTATTCAGGCGAACATCATTGAGCAAGGCTCATTTACAAGATGGACCTGATAAGGTCAAGGTTCAATAGTTGATACACAACAGATACATCATACACTTATATAAGACAGTTATACATACAGGGGAAAATAACGTTTATAAACACAGTGATGTACAGTAAATTCACATGATAAAAAACGGTTACAGGAAAGTTAAGCTAATATTTACAGTATGTACAGTATATATATACATATCCCAGTGGGGCATAGCAGACACACAACATAATGTAATACTAGGATGGTGAAGGTATTACTGGATGCCATAAGATGGGGTGTCTGTCTGGAAGGAATATGCCATATATTGGTTTGGAAGGAGATTTGTGAGATGACAATGCTAGCTCTAGTGGTAGCAATTGCATTTCTCTTTGAAGAAGACTGTACAGTGCTGTTTAAAGGATGCAAATGGAATGATATTGGACAGTTTTAGGGATTTTTGTAGGGTGTTCCATGCTATAGCTAGAGAATAGCTGATTGCTGCCCTCCCTAGCCTGGTGTTGAATTTGGGCAATTTGAATAGGATGATGTTGTTGCTTCTTAGGGCATAGGAGCTAGGAGAGGTCTGGGTGAAGCAGTCCAGGATATAGTTTGGAAGTTTTTTTGACACCTAAACTGTGCCTATTATTATCTAGCAGCAGCACCCCTGCCCCCGCAGCACTTTTTTGCTATCTAAATATCTAAAAGATGGTGGCACTCTTTATATGCCTCAGAATGGGGCTTTGCCATTGCAGTCCTCCAAGCCTCCCACCCCCCCCCGTGGCTTGGCCAGCGCACCCACTGGCATACCATCAGGCATAAGAGTGGTGTGATTAGCATGTGGCTTATGCGTGGTAGCACATCATCCTTGAATATACCATTTTACACCTGGGTTTTCTCCCTCCCCAAGAACGGCACCAACTAGGCTGCCAAGCACATTAATGCTGAGGCATGCCAGTGAGGAATTGACACCCTCTGTTCCCATGCTCTTTTGCCCTGCTTGCACTCCTTCCCATGAACATGGGGCAGCTATGACATAGCAGTCATCACATCTCTTCCTTCCAAAGGCTGGTGGTGTCCATGTGGATGCCTCGCCAGCCTTCTGGCAGTGCGAACCAGGGTCATTGGCACAGCTAGCAGTTCCTTAACCGGTGCATAATTGGCCTACTTCTCAAATTACATTTTTGTATGGTTTACAGTACCAGGATAGGATAAAAAGAAAACATTATTTGCCATAGTAATATTGTTTCTTCCAGGGGATTCCTCATTATGCCTACTAGTGCAGTGAGCCTGATAGGTGAAGCTGCCCTAGACCACGAGGTTTGGAATTTAGAATGTTGTTTGAACTGCTGCCCTCTAAATGCACTGCCAACCACAGCCTAATGTCAGATCTTTTGAAGCCCAGATCAAGGAGTCCACCCACTCAATATCCTAAGCTATGCCATGCTAAACAGACAGAGAAGGCCTAAAATTAACATGGCCCAGACAGCCAAGTAGGACAGCCCAACAAAGCTGTCATAAAAAAGAGAACTTTGTGATTTGTGAATGAACAACAGGAATGCTCAAGCAATTAAATAAGAGAGGAATACCAGATGATTATTATGGAGCCTTTTCTTGTTTCTGGAAGGGGAGGCAGGGTGGGAGATTTAAGCATAATGAGGGATCCCCTGAAAGAAACAATATTATTATGGTAAGTAATTTTTGCTTCAATCCACAGGAATCCCTCATTGTGCTTACTAGTGCAGACTACAGAGCAGTACCTTGGGAGGCTGGTTAAAGAACCTACTTGGGGAAAAGGTTTTGCAGAACAGCAGTGCCAAACCTCACATCTCTTCTGGACTGTACATCCGGTCAGTAATGCTTTGTAAAAGTGTGACAAGAGTCCAAGAGCTAGGTGTGCACTACAGGCAGGATTCGGTGCTCAGCTGGGGTAGCCAACTCCCACAAACACGAAACCAGTCCAAATTTGCAAAGCACTCACCAGAGCTACCAGCAAGCTGGAAAATAAGCCACAAACTTGATCAGCTGTGTAGTTCCAAATGTTTTATTGCTGAAAATAGTTGCTCAAGTAGCAACGCATGAAGCTGTGATAGCCACACAAACCCCTGCGCTGTCTGTGCTCATTAGCAACCCCTCAGCAAGACCTCTGGTTGAAGGACAGGGGTTTGTGTGGCTATCCTAGCTGCATGTGTTGCCACTTGAGCAACTATTTTCAGCAATAAAACATTTGGAACTACAGAGTTGATCAAGTTTGTGGCTTATTTTTCAGCTCGCTGATAGCTCTGGTGAGTGCTTTGCAACTTTGGACTGGTTTTGTAAAAGTGTGGACTGTTTTCCATATAGCCATACAGATCTCTAGCAAGGGAACATCCCAACTGCTGCCACAGAGGCAGCAGTACCACATGTGGAGTGAGCACTAAGGCTCTAAAGTGGCTGTCTGCCAGATTTAGAGTAACAGAACTGAATGCATGAGACAATCCAGTGAGCAATAGTCCTCTTTGATGTTGGGCTGCCCTTCCTCACTTCACCACAGGTGAGGAACAGCTGAGTGCGGGACAACCTTTGGTCCTTGGTACACCCCAGATAGCACTCCAGAGACCTCTTGACATCCAGACTGAGTAGCTTTTGCTCGCCAATACTGGAATGCTCCATAAAGAACACTGGAAGGGTGATGGACTGGTTACAGGTGCAACTCAGACAACACTTTGGGAAGAAATTTTCTGTTAGTACTAAGGATTACCTTGTCCCAGTGGAAGATGATGTAGTTTGGGACCATGCAGAGGGCCTGTAAATCACACACCCTTCTGGTCGAAGTGATGGCTACCAGGATGATTGTCTTCCATGTGACAAACTTCAAATCCACAGTGGCCATTAGCTCAAAAGGTGGTTCCATGAGCTCGGCTATATAGATGTTTAGATCCCATGGAGGGACGGGCTCCCTAACTGGAGGATACAGGTGTAGGAGACCCTTAAAGAACCGTTTGAAAATGTGGTGAGATACCACTGTTTTCTGCTTACCCACTGACATATATGCAAAAATATCTGCCAAGTGAACCCTTAGGGTAGCAGGTCTGAGACCTAAAGTTTGCAGGCGCAGAAGGTAGTCCAAGAGTGTAGGTGGATCAGCCTGAAGGGGGCTGAGATGCTTAGAGGCACGCCATAATGAAAACCTTTTCCATTTGGATGCATAAGTTTTCCGAGTAACTGGTATCCGTGACACTTTTAGGACATGTAAAACCTGATCCAAGAAATTATAATTGGAATATTCTAGCTCCTCAAGAACCAGTCTATGAGCTGCAGGGACTTGAAGTTCAGGGAGATGATTCTGCCTTGAGACGTCAGCACACTATGCCTCAAAGGAAGGCCTATAGGTTTCCTGTCAGAGCCAGTAGATGGAAGTACCAATGCTGTCTGACCCAGTGCGGGGCTATTAGAATCATAGTTGCAGACTGAGTTCTCAGCTTCAGGAAGACTCATAACAATGGAGGGAATGCGTATAGAAACTTCCCCATCCAATCCAGACACAGAGCCTCCGTGGGAATCGTACTCACTGCCGGAGGCCTGCAACATAGAGGGAAGCTGAAAATTGTATGTGGAAGTGAACAGATCTATTTGTGGTGTGCCCCATCTCCTGAAGACGGTGGCTAGCACTTGTCCATTCAGTGACCATTTGTGATTATCTTGGCTGATCCTGCTGAGGGAGTCCACCAGGACATTGTCCTTTCCCTGGAGGTGGACTGTTGTTAAGGGCACCTCCAGTGAGTATGCTAGACTCCAGAGTTTCAATGCTTCTGTGCACAGCTTTGAGGCCCGTTTGCCTCCCTGCTTGTTTATGTAGTACACGGTAGTGGTGTTGACTATTCTGGCCTGTATGGACTGGTTCTTGACTTGTAGTGCGATTGACTGAAGAGCTATAAACACTGCTTTTAGCTCCAGTAGATTTATGTGCTCCCTGGAGTCCTGTTGAGACCACACCCCATTCATGGTGAAGTCTCCTAGGTGAGTGCACCCCAGCCGGACATGGAGGCAGCTGTAGTCAGGACGAATGTAGGAGCCCGAGCCTGAAAAGGTACCCCTTCTCTGGGGTTTTCCTAGTCTTCCTTTCTTTTTTTTTTTAGCTTACTTTTTTCTGGAGCCGGCTGTCATCTGAAGGGAGCCCCCAGCCCCATCCTCTGGCGTCCACCATCTGGCGCTGACCTGTACTCCCAGGGCTTGCCCCCCCCCCGGTAGGGCTGGCGGGGTTCCCCAACCCCACCAGAGACTGGATTTAGTGTGCCAGCGCCATGGCTGGCTGGGAGTGGAGCCTGCAAGACTCCCTCCACCATTGTGCCGTGGCATCTTTTTCCTGGTTTCACCCCAGGAATTGAGGCGTGCAATGATGCTCACTTAGAAGAATGTGCACGTGTCCACACGCGCGCTCTCTCCAAGCATCTGCCCCAATTCCTCCCCCTTCTGCAGCACAGCGCCCTGTCCCCAGCCTCTGCTAGGGAGCAGGCAAGCATTGACATACTGAGGACCCCCTCCCCGTAGAAGGAGAGCAGTCCATCAAATGCTTAATCCTTCTCCTCCCCTGCTCACCCCTGGTGGCCCGTGCTCGTTCCTGAACATGGGTCTCCGGCGAGGCACAAGGTAAGGCGTCAAGCGCTACAGCATCAGCGGCTGACCCTTTCCTCGTCTTTCCACTATTCCAAGGCTTGTAATGGGGTCCTTGTGATTGGCACTAGCTTGGATAAGAGCTGAAGCTTTTGGGACCAGTGGGCTCGCAAGTGGAATTGAATGTCCCTTATTTGAAATCTTGCTCCAGGAACCACCGCTGTGGTGGATGTCATATGTCCTAACAGCTGAAGGAATTGTCTTGCTGGTTTGGGTTGACTCGTGGCAAAGGATTTTGCTAGGTCTATAAGGTTTCTCACCCTTTCCTGAGGTAGGAAAGGGTTCCTTTGCAGGGCATCCAGTTCTGCTCCTATGATGTCCAGTATTTGTACTGGGTCTGTCTGAGACTTTTGCACATTTATAAAGGAATCCTAATCTCTTCAGAGCATGCTGAGTGAGGAAGAAGAAATTAACTTCATACTTACCATAATTTCATTTTCTGTTAGCCTCAACATTGTCAATGGGTAACCATAACAACTGTGTATAGTGCACCCCTACCAGGGGAATGGCACAGCCCAAGCTTTAGAATGCTGGGCATATGAGGATTCTATGCTGCAGCAACTCTCCAGTTACTACCTACTTTGCAGTGCCATAATAGCTACACTTTTTATACCTTATAATCTACCATTAACATAAACACATTATCACATGTAAATAAAAAACTGTCTTACCTTCCGGGCAAACATCCGAGGAGGAGAAGACTCTCCACTGGACTCAAGGTTTGGATAATTCAATGGTCCTTGCCCGAAGAACCATCCTGTATGAATGGCAGGTTCTCATCTTTTGCACATCTGGAAATTGAGGCTGACTGCCGCTTAAGACAGAATTTCCAGGCAACAACTGGATGTAGTGAGACCACCTGTAACAAGGAAAACATGCCTCCGGAGTTACCAATAAAACTGTTAACCTGTGGTCACAGACTGATTGAAAACAATCTTTTTTTTTTAATATTATATTACAGTATATATATGAGCGCAGTACAGCAAGAAGAAGGATATCCAGAAAAAATAGTAGGGGTGTTTACAACAGGACATCTCTCCTAGCACACAGGATAAGATTCTCCCGCAGGAGCATTGACAATGTTGGAGCTAACAGAAAAGGAAATTACGGTAAGTATGAAGTTAATTTCTTCTTTCTGTAGCGCTCCACATTGTCAATGGGTAATCATAACAACTGGATTCTAAGAAGCAGTACCCAGAAAAAGCGGGGAGATTATCCCATATGTCAGAAGCAAGCACTGAGAATTACTTGTGAACTGCTGTCTGTAGCACTCTCCGACCAAACTGCATCAGCCAAACTTTAAATATCAAGATGGACGTTTATACACATGTGGACATGAGACCATGCAATTTCCTTGCATAACCTTAAAACTAATGCTTCACTTGCCTGTCCAGGGTGCCATCTTAGCCCTGGAGTGGTGAGTCTTGAAGAGATCCAGGAACGTCCCCTTTCTTCAACGTTGGCCTGAAACAACACAGGTTCACACCCTTTTAGCGAGGGTGGCCTAAAAAGGAAGGCCTCTTGCCCGTGCTTGTCTGTTCTGTGAGAACAGACAAGACTCTCAGACTTACGGAACACAGCTGTCCATTTAGATTAGATCTCAAAGGTGCAAGACAAATTCAACTTGTGCAGTTCCTTCCCTTAAATAGAGAAGGTTGTAGACAGGCAGAGACCTATGTCCTGGACTTCTGGAAGGCAGATATCACCGGAGGGATGAATATCTTCTGAGTACCACCTGTCCTTATGCCCAATAAGGTATGGCTCCTTAATAGGATGCCTGTGAAACAACACATCCAGCGATATGTATGGGAGTGATTCGGAAAACCCCTTGCCAAGAGCATTCAGAACCCAAGAGATCCCGCAGCAAACCAGATCCGTATGTAACCCCTAGGGGGCGCTATCCTAAGGGCTACTACCCCTGCCTGCCATGACTGTGACAGGGTGAGGGGCCCAGATCCGTTGTCGGGTGCCTCCACCCAGAGGTCGGGGTTAGAGTAGTCAAGTGTGACTTGGTCACAGCCCTCTGGGTAGCTGCAACCCCCCTTTCTTCCCACTAGTGGCCCACATAGTTCAGTTACAGTGTCCTTACCATAGACACTTACCCCCCGGCTCGATCCATTAAGCTCACTCCGGGGACCCTCTGAAAACCAAGGTACAGTTACACAATATTTGCTGTGCAGTATTTCACCATTAATACACAAACTAGCTAGGGTACTTTTGCAAAACAAGCAATCTGATTTATTTGAGGGGAGATAACCAGGACCAGAGGGAATCAGGGTGATTAGCTTACCACTACACTATATGCATATTTACCTAAAGCTCTGTGCACAGGCCTAACCTATAAATTACTGTCTATGGGTACCCAAGCCCTAAAGGCTAGTTCCTCGATGC
The DNA here is from genome assembly GCA_016271365.2 of Neoceratodus forsteri. Classification (NCBI taxonomy): domain Eukaryota; kingdom Metazoa; phylum Chordata; order Ceratodontiformes; family Ceratodontidae; genus Neoceratodus; species Neoceratodus forsteri. Next base: position 1,214,501,187 of record CM057458.1, read on the forward strand.
AGCTGGTTGGGGCCCTGACACCAATGAGCAGTTAAATTCCTACGAAGATTTGAGGGAGCCAGCAGACTCAGTTAATATAGTCAGCAAAGTAAGCAGAAGATTTTGCCCTCGCTAGGAATCTTTAACAGGGAGCTACCCTGATTTAGTACTCACGACTCCAGAAGGAAAATGCTCTCACGTCACATGCAGGGCAAAGCCAGAACTTCAGATACTTCTCCACCATTTATATGGAAAATAACAGAGGGGTACCATACCAGGTAGCTGCTCCTATGACCCAGCCGAATTTACAGCTATCGGGAGTCTCACTGCAGCTTCCATCTCCTGACAGACCGAGCGCGACTCATCAGATTCTCCAGTCCTCTACAGGTTGAGCCTGGTAGGTAGCTGTGTATTTACACAGCCTCCTCTGGACTCCGCCTCACCGATGCAGTCCGAAGCTCGCTGGCTATTTAAACCAGCCGACTCAGGCCTTTCACGCACTTCCCGCATGAACACTCAACGGCGCAGGAGCCCAGAGCTCCTTCCTCGCTCACAGCCACAACATCTCTCCTCCTGGACAGCTAAGGCCAGTCTCTCTATTCGGGCGCTACCCGACTCTATAGGTGGGCTGCAGACGCCAATCACTTCACACTGCCCCCACTGGTGCAAACAAGGTGCCATAATCCAGACTTTACTTCCCAGAATTACTAACCGAGTCTCCACTGGTCAGCAGGCTCCATCGAGAGTCTCGATCCTGGTTGGTTGCCAGTTACTCCATTTCAATCACCCCCTGCCCCTATTGGACCCTTCAGAATGTCCTGGTCCAAAATGGAGGGGCACAGCACACACAGTCTCAGCTGCAAAAGAAACCAGGTTAAACAAACTATAATTCCACCAACGGTCTAGCTAGTTATGCCCAAACAGTTACATCTTTCAAAAGGGGCTCCCCCTGCACATATAGCGACTGCCAAATGGGATTGATTTACCCGTGGCTCACGCGGGACTCGAACAGGGAAACACCAGTCCTCCCCATACCAGCCCGCTGAACCCTGCGAGCAGGCAGCCCGTAAAGAGGCAGTACTGCAGGCTTTAAAAGCCTCACAACACTCGCATTTTGACGCCATGGCACCAAACACCAGCTAGGCAGAGAGCATTAGGCAAGCTCCGGGAAGGCTTTAAGGAACCCCATTTGTAAGGGGGTTACACCCTTCCTGGCCTGGAAAGAACTTGGCGTCCACGCCAAGTAGTTACCCTTGAATCACTTTAAGGTAAAACAGTTAAAATTGACAGCACATTAGACCTTTTGTTACATACATTGTCACTGTACTCACAGTTTACTATTGTTTATGCAATATTACACATACAGACAACCTTTTCCTCCCTTTTAAATCAGGTCGTTACTTCCTGCCCATGACACCTGGAGAGAGGGGGCCCTTCCCTATCAGCTACTTGCGGGCTAACTGGGGCAGGGGTACCATACTCAGAGGGCAATACTAACAGTCTGGAGTCATTTCCCAAAGCTAACTTGGGCAAGGAGCTCAGGGACACATACACCCCTTTATGGACTACATTTAAGGGCAGGTCCACAGGCTGACCCAGGGACTCATAACTTAACCTTACTACAGGCCGTACTTCTCGGCCAGTGTGTCTAGGGGTCCCATTAAAATCAGCTACAGGCCCTGGCTCCATTTCCGCCTCATTCAGATTAGTAGAGGGAACCTCCACAGGAGAAGGGGACCCCGTGCCCAAGGTACCTTCGGGGACATGACCCTCTATATCAGGACCCACACTACTTGGCACAGCTGGGGACAGTTGGGGTACTGGCAAGGAACCATCAGGGCACTCAAAATATTCCTCAGGTTCTGGCATATCACTGGCTTGCTCCCCCACATCACTTCCTTCTTCGGAAAAGTCAGATAGTTCAGCCAGGCCAGACAGTTCAGCCAGGCTCAAGGACCCCACCCCCTCGGCTTGGAGGCCACTCACGTCATCCTCTGGGAGCACTGGCTCCAGAGACAAAGCTGGGGGCTCAGACAGTCCAGAAAGCCCAACTTCATCTCCAGAGTTAATTAGGGGACTGCCCCAAAACAGTTGGCTCAGTTCATAAGAGGGATAGTATTCAATATTATTCTCACTGTCTTCAGACACAGACTGATAATCATCTTCATCCAAGGGGGTTGTAGAAGGCCCTCTTAGTTTGCTTGCTGAAGAATCAAGTGGTCTGTTTTTTTTCTTGGCAGCAGCTCTAGTTATAAGCCTGGATGGTGGAGCATTTGGAGGTTCAGCTTCTATCAAGATTTGCCCGATTGGCAGCAGATGATTTCTGTGTATAGTTTTCACAGCTTTTGAATTGTTTTCAGGATGTACTTTATATACGGGTAAATGTGCCAGTTTTCCCACAACAATATGAGGGAGGTGATGCCATCTGTCAGCAATCTTATGTTTGCCCTGCAGTCCCAAATTCCTCAATAGCACTCTATACCCTTCTCTCAGTTCCATTGCTTTCACTTTCTTATCATACCTCTCCTTATTGGCCAGGTTTCGTTTAGCAGCCATGTTCTGGGCTAGTTGGTAGGCATGGTTTAATTGGGCCTTCAACTTCTGCACATACTGTAGATGAGTTACTGCTTATACCCCATCCGGGGAAACCTCAAAACATACATCCACTGGCAGTCTAGCCTCTCTCCCAAACATCAGTTAGTACGGGGAAAATCCAGTGGTATCACTTTTGGTGCAGTTGTAAGCATGTACCAAGGTGCTAATCTGCTGGCTCCATCTAGGCTTCTCCTTAGGTTGCAGTGTGCCCAACATATCAAGCAATGTGCGGTTAAACCTTTCAGGTTGAGGATCTCCCTGGGGATGATACGGGGTGGTTCTTGACTTTCGAACTCCCCACAAGGATAGCATTTCTTTAATCAGTCGGCTCTCAAAGTCCCTCCCCTGGTTGGAATGGATTCTCTGGGGAGCCCCATAGTGGACAAAGAAGTTTTCAACAAGAGCTTTAGCCACCGTGGTTGCTTTCTGATCTTTAGTAGGAAAAGCCTGTGCATACCGGGTAAAATGATCAGTGTTTAACTCCAATATGTTACTGATATTTTTCAGATCAGGTTCTAAGCTCAGGAAATCAATGCAGACCAACTCCATGGGGGCACTGGTAGTGATATTGACCATGGTGGCAGCTCTCTGAGGTAGGGCTTTTCTCTGCAAACAGCGGCCACAGGTCTTGACATACTGCTCTATGTCTGCACTCATTTTTGGCCAGTAGAATCGGGTCCGTACCAGGTCAAGAGTTCAGTCTATGCCAAGATGCCCCATGCGGTCATGCAGGGACCTCAACACTAGTCCTCTAAAAGCGGTAGGCAACACCAGTTGTTGTTTGTCTATTCACCCCTCTTTGTCTACGGTCTCCCTATATAACAGTCTATTGTTCAACTTCAATTTTGGACCTTCTTTGTATAACAGGGCAGTTCTCAATTCAGCGGACCACAGTTGGGACACGTCTCTCCCTGCTTGCAGAGCCTCCAAAGCAGTTTTTATCATGAGGTCTTGGGATCGAGCCCACTGGAGACTATCATTGTTGAATTTGGGCAGCGCACTAGTGTCTAAGGCAGAAAAATGACAGTAAGTAGCAGGTATGCAGTTCTTGGATGGCCCCAAGCAATCCACCATGCAGTCCACAGCGTCAGGAGACACCTGTTCCTCCTTGTCAAATTTTTGGCAAAGGGCTCTTATGTCAGGTTCTGACAACCTGACCCAGTCAGTCCGAGGCACAGGCCTCCAAGAGAGAGCATCCGCATCTATATGGTTTAGGCCGGCTCTGTACTCAACAGCATAGTCATAGATGGCCAATGCAGAGAGCCACCTATGGCCAGTGGCATCCAACTTGGCTGAGGTCTGCACATATGTCAAAGGATTGTTATCAGTCTTCACCAAGATCTTGGCACTGTACAAGTAGTCATGAAATTGATCAACAATGGCCCACTTCAGGGCCAGGAACTCTAATTTGTGCACTGGATAGTTTTTTTCTGAGGGAGTCAGACTTCTGCTGCAAAAGCTACAGGTCTCAGCCCGTTTTGGTGCTCCTGATACAGGACAGCCCCCAATCCTTGTAGACTAGCGTCAGTGTGGAGAACGTACGGCTTGGCTTGGTCAGCATAGGCCAGCACTGGGGCATGGGTAAGTTGATATATAATGTCATAGAAAGGTTTCTCACACTCAGTAGTCCAGCGGTTTCCAAACATCATTCGGATGAAAATACTGTCTTACTGTTCCAGAGAGCACAACTTTTTTATACTTTTTGTGGGTGGGAGGGTACCCCTGAGTGAGGTTGGGGGGGGGGGGCGGATCACTCGAGAATAGTCTTTAATTAACCACCTATAATATCCACAAAACCCCAAGAACCATTGCAGTTCTTTCAAATTCTTTGGCTGAGGCCAAGTAGTCAATGCTTCCACCTTGCTGGGGTCAGTCTCTATGCCTTCAGTGGATACTATGTGGCCCACATACTTCACAGAGGTTTGAAAGAATTGACACTTGTCTATGGATAACTTAAGACCAAAATCCTCCAACCGATCCAGGACTTTGAACAATCGACGTTCATGTTCTTCCAGCGAGCTACCAAACACTATGACATCGTCCAAGTAAACCAAGCACTCGAGCAAGTTCATATCCCCCACAGCTCGTTCCATCAGGTGCTGAAAAGTAGCCGGGGCACCTGAGATCCCTTGAGGCATCCGAATAAACTCATAAAAACCTAGGGGGCAAATGAAAGCAGTCTTCTCTCGGTCCTCAGGAGCCATTGGGATCTGACAGTACCCACTGCGGAGATCTAACACAGAGAACCACTTGCTGCAACTCAGACAGTCCAAGGCATCCTGTATGCGTGGCATGGTATACTGGTCAGGGATGGTCCGCCGGTTCACGGTACGGTAGTCCACACACATCCGAACAGCCCCATTCTTTTTCCTCACTACGACAATGGGGGAAGCATAAGGACTCCTGGATTCTTGGATCACACCAGCAGCAAGCACCTCTTGCAGATGCTGTCTGACATCGTCTATATCGGCTGGGGCTAAGCGCCGAGACCTCTCTCGGAAAGGCCTTTCATCATGCAGGCGAATGTGGTGTTTGGCCCCCCGCACACAACCCACATCCCACTCCTTCAGGGAAAAAACCTGGTCTCTTTGTGTAAGCTTCTCACTGACTTTTACTTTCCATTCAGCAGGCAACGGAGTGTCACTGAAATCAAACAAGTCTGGCGTGACTCTGTCATCTTTCCCCAAACCCTTGCGGTGAGGGAGCACTGCAGTATCCGCACAATGCACACTAGCCAAGGTGCAGCCCCTATTTACACAAATCTCTTTGTCAGACACATTAAGAACTTGAACCATTACTCTCCTGGTATAAGCATAGGCTCTAGCAGGCAAGATACTGGGTTTAACCAGCAGTCCTCCAGGCAACTTCCCTTCTCCAGGCGCATCCAGCATCAATAGTTTATTTTTGACATCTTTTTTAAGCTGAACCTCCCCTTGCAAGACACACTGGGCATTTGGAGCTAATAGCAACGGCTCTGGATCCTTCCACCAGATAACACCAACCGGGCCTTCAGGCTCCTCCTGACTAACTTTTCTCTGAGCCTCATAGGCCTTCTGGATCAAGACGGGTATCCTGAGGGCTCGCCCAGTCCTGGACACCTGCTAATCGGCCAAACATGTGAGCATTGGTCCCAATCAACAAGGGCACCCCATCATACAGCCCAGTGGGGGGCAGACTAAAACCAAGGTTTCCACCTGTTCGTCCACTCCAGCCACAGAAGTAGGAAATGACAACCAGATCTGAATATACCCCAAATACGGATAAGCCTTGTCACTCAGCCCCCATACATGTAGGCCATCCAAGGGTTGCAGTGGCACCTCAGGTAGGTGCGTCTGATACCAGTCCTGAAACATAATGGCCACCTGAGAGCCACTATCCAATACAGCTCGGTGGGAATCCCATTTACCTGCACCGGAGCCTCCATCGAGGGCCCAACCACATCAGACCACTCGGCGGGGCACAGCATTAACAGTTGCTTGGGCATTTGCCCGGGTCACAAAACTCTTTCTGGGGGGTCGGACGTGGGCAGTACGATGCCAAGTGATTAGTCTGCTGTTGACCTTCCTTACATTCTCCGGCAACTGGCACTGAGTCTGAAAGTGTCCATCCTCCCCACAATGGTAACAGAACTTGGGGTCCCAGGGGTTTCTATTGGGAGGGAGATACTTCATTTGCTGGGGGTCCTCTGGGGGATGAGGGGATTTCCCTGGGCCAGGGCATAGGTTTCTAGATAACTTAGGTTCCCCAGGCCTAACAGGGTGGGTAGTGGATCGCTTCAAGTCCCTCAGCAGTTCTCGTAAATTCCTGACCTCGGCCTTCAATTCACTTTCTACTTGGGGATCAGAGGAAATGGCACGCACCCCTACCCCTCCCTGTAACTCTGGGGATACATCTGGCCCTCCTGAAGGGTGGGTCTCATCAGGTTCACTAGACTCAGGGGTTTGGCTCAAATTCACAGCCCCCACATAGGGTTCCCACCCCTCTTCATCATGACAGTATTCAGGTGGGGCAGCTCGCCGATCATGTAACTTAAGTTTTAACAGTATCACTCTGGAAAATCTAGCAGACTTTAAAACATGTTCCAACCTGACCTGGTTCAAGGCCGAGGTGGTGACCCCCCCTTTTTCGGTAACCCTTCTGTAAAGCCCTTTCCACCCTGGCGACAAAGGCGGAAAGCTTCTCATTCCTCCACTGCTTAGCAGACTTGAATTTCCATAATAAGTCTTCCCCAGTTTCTGTGCTCCCAAACACTCCCTCTAGAGTGGAAAGATACTCTGAGGCGGTAGCTTCCGGGCTAGTGGCCCGCAAAAACCGAATGGCTTCCAAAGCCGGACCCCGCAGACTCACCATCAGTCTCTTTCATTTCTCCCCCTCAGAGCATTGCCACTCCTGAACTAGGGGGGTGGCATAGTCCATCCATGCCTCCAAATCATCCTCCCCTGAAGGCACTGGCACTGTGCCAGAAAAAGTTTTAGCCTATGGTAAGAATCCAGCTGTACGGAGGGAACCACTAGGGGCAGTGGAGCCACGATAGAACTTTTGGGGGGCTCGGGAGAGGCACCAATGGAGGCCTGAGGGGTGGGTTCACCGGAAAGGTCCAAGGCCTGCATTAACTCTTGGGTAGTTCTCCCTTCTACAGCCAACAATTTAAGTAGCTTATCTTTGAAACTATTAGTCTGGGGAGACCCCCCGGGGGTGACTGACCCACTCTGTATGTGAATGACCCTCCACTCTGGTTGGGCACCCTCTGGGTAAATCACTGGGGGCACCCTCTCAGGGTTGATGGCTATGCTACACAAGAGTAGCACCTGCAAAGTCTGATCAAGTAGGTCAGCCCGTTCATCTCTGCCTTGCCTAAACACTTAACACGCTCCACAGCAGAGATAATGTCAGCAGTCGTCATCCCCAGAGGTACATAGAGTAGTAACACAATTCTCTGAGAGTCCAGCTCTTCGGCTTCACCCCACCCCATCAATTTATGTACCATCGTCTTAATAGGGTCCAGCTTAATGTTAGCCATGATATCCCGTTCCAGTTTCTCCTTTAATTTATCCACAGTTATGCACTTCGCCCACTAGGGGACTCTGATCCCAGCGGTGCCTCCAATTGGTAACCCCTAGGGGGCGCTATCCTAAGGGCTACTACCCCTGCCTGCCATAACTGTGACAGAGTGAGGGGCCCAGATCCGATGTCGGGTGCCTCCACCCAGAGGTCGGGGTTAGAGTAGTCAAGGTTGACTTTGTCACAGCCCGCTGGGTAGCTGCAACCCCCCTTTCTTCCCAGTAGTGGCCCACACAGTTCAGTTACAGTGTCCTTACCATAGACACTTACCCCCTCCCCGGCTCGATCCATTAAGCTCACTCAGGGGACCCTCTGAAAAGCAAGGTACAGTTACACAATATTTGCTGTGCAGTATTTCACCATTAATACACAAACTAGCTAGGGTAATTTTGCAAAACAAGCAATCTGATTTATTTGAGGAGAGATAACCAGGACCAGGGGGAATCAGGGTGATTAGCTTACCACTACATTATATGCATATTTACCTAAAGCTCTGTGCACAGGCCTAACCAATAAATTACTGTCTATGGGTACCCAAGCCCTAAAGGCTAGTTCCTCGATGCAGCTGGTTGGGGCCCTGACACAAATGAGCAGTTAAATTCCTACGAAGGTTTGAGGGAGCCAGCAGACTCAGTTAATATAGTCAGCAAAGTAACCAGAAGATCTTGCCTCGCTAGGAATCTTTAACAGGGAGCTACCCTGATTTAGTACTCATGACTCCAGAAGGAAAATGCTCTCACGTCACATGCAGGGCAAAGCCAGAACTTCAGATACTTCTCCACCATTTATATGGAAAATAACAGAGGGGGTACCATACCAGGCAGCTGCTCCTATGACCCGGCCAAATTTACAGCTATCGGGAGTCTCACTGCAGCTTCCATCTCCTGACAGACCGAGCGCGATTCAGCAGATTCTCCAGTCCTCTACAAGTTGAGCCTGGTAGGTAGCTGTGCTTTTACACAGCCTCCTCTGGTCGCCGCCTCACGGATGCAGTCCGAAGCTCGCTGGCTATTCAAACCAGCCGACTCAGGCCTTTCCCGCGCGAACACTCAATGGCGCAGGAGCCCAGAGCTCCTTCCTCGCTCACAGCCACAATGTCTCTCCTCCTGGACAGCTAAGGCCAGTCTCTCTATTCGGGCGCTACCCGACTCTATAGGTGGGGCTGCAGACGCCAATCACTTCACACTGCCCCCACTGGTGCAAACATGGTGCAATAATCCAGACTTTACTTCCCAGAATTACTGAGTCTCCATTGGTCAGCAGGCTCCATCGAGAGTCTCGAACAGTTACATCTTTCAAAAGGGGCTCCCCCTGCGCATATAGCGACTGCCAAATGGGACTGATTTACCCGCGGCTCAGGCTGGACTCGAACAGTGAAACACCAGTCCCCCCCATACCAGCCCGCTGAACCCTGCAATCCTACTCAGAGTATTTCAGGTTTTGATACTGGATCCAACCCTCCGACCGAGCATCAGCCTCTCCTAGTTCATAGAAACATGGAATATGGGCTACAAGAGAGGGCCGTAGGAATCAAACCCAGGACTTCTGGATTTCTGCAAGCCTTAATAATATAATAATTATTAGCCCCATTGCTAGTTGGGCTAAAATCAGCAAGGCAAGGGTAATCCTATGATAATGTGCTAAAAAACCTCTGGTTTAAATGTATTAGTATTCGTAAGTAGGGTTGTCAGAACTAGTTCGTCAAAGATTCGAACCCTTCTCGAACCCTGGTGTTCGAGTTCTAACTTAGAACTCGAACACTAAAAGGTTCGCAAAAGGGTTCGAATCTGAGTCCCAGCTGGTGACTTGTGTGTGTGGAGAGGAGGGCGGTGGAGGCACATCTCAGCAGGCAGCCCCGATGTGGGGGTATGTGTGGGGACTGGAGGAGGCATGTCCCAGCAGCAGCAGGCAGTGGCAGCCCGATGTGGTGGGGGGGTGTGCAGCAGCAGCAGTGTTGTTGGGGTTGCAAGTCTTGCCAGATCCACCTCGAGTTGTCTCACAGTTTGCGCTTGCGTAACGTACTTACGTACGCTCAAGTGAAGTCATCCTCACCACCTGACCAATACTATGTGGTCAGGTGGGGGTTGAGTAAGCTGCGCGAGCCGCGGGATCTGTGGGGGTACTATTTATTTAGGCAGATGCAAGCCGAGACAGAGCGCCATTTGCTGAGGATTTCAGGAGGCAGCAGCAGCAGCCTACTTAACTGTAGCGTACTGCTACTACCGCAGCCAGCATTCTTGCCCAATACTACTTACTAGGCCAGGGCCCAGGTTGGTGTGGCCGCAATCGGACTGCAGTACTTGCTAGTTGCTGCAGTGCTTATTGAATTATTTAAAAAATTCCATCATCCATTTTCCTGTGAAAAAGGGCTAAGCAGGCCTGAGCGACCGAGAACAAGAGAAAGGCTGAAAAAAAGGCTCAATAAATTAACGGTCGGGTGTGGGACTGGGGGAGGTTCAGGTGGAGGGATTAATCAAGAATTGAGAAGGGAATAGGGATTGAGACCGAGATCAATATCAGGACTCAGGAGAGAGAATAAAAAAATTAAAAGAAGAACCTTTATGAAATGTGATTGTGACTGAAACTGCAGCACTGCACAGCGGTGCACACTCAGCAGCTGCCAGCAACAAGCATATAACAAGGGGGGTAAATAAATCTGTACCCTACCCAGTGTGTGTCACAGAGAGAAGCCCAGTGGCCAGTTGTGTGGTGGCATTAACCTTACATGACAGAAACGTAGAAATATAATTCTCATTCCCTGGGTTGTGTTTGTGACTCCGTCTCCTGTGGTCAGCCCATCACCTTGCTGCTGTGTGCCCCTTGACTGCACTGTACCCTACCCAGTGTGTGTTACAGAGAGAAGCCCAGTGGCCAGTTGTGTGGTGGCATTAACCTTACATGACAGAAGCGCAGAAATATAATTCTCATTCCCTGAGTTATGTGTTATGTATGTGACTCCGTCTCCTGTGGTCAGCCCATCACCCTGCTGCTGTGTGCCCCTTGACTGCACTGTACCCTACCCAGTGTGTGTTACAGAGAGAAACCCAGTGGCCAGTTGTGTGGTGGCATTAACCTTACATGACAGAAGCATAGAAATGTAGTTCTCATTCCCTGAGTTGCGCATGAGACTCCGTCTCCTGTGGTCAGCCCATCACCCTGCCGCTGTGCGCCCCTTGACTGCTATGTGTATGCCTATGCCCAGCAGCCCAATCATTCTGTAAGCCTTGAACCTGGGATCCTTTAGTTGCAAACTGTCATATTCTTTAATTACTTTTAGTCTACTGCATCACAGTGTCACACAACCAAAATAAAATTTTGGAGTTGTAGCCAGCGATCACAGATCACATTGCTTTCTTACACAGGAATTGTTTGGGTGTGGGTGTGTTCACCGCAGTACACTGGTACTGTTATGGCTGACACCAATATAGATGAAGCATCTGGTGATGGTGTTGGAGTAGGTGTTGGTGGTAGTGGTAATCCTGGTGCTAGCAGAAATAACCAAAATGTTTCATGTGATAAAAATTCAAGAAACAGCAAAAGAGCAACAGTGAAGTGTGGTAAAGGGGGACCTTTTAAGAAAACCTGTACAGCTGCTGGGGTCACATGGAGAGGCACCATAAGGTATGCCATTCATGCTGTTAAGATCTCTGTGACTAGCAGCAATAATGCAAGTGACAGTGAGTCCCTCTCTGACTCAAACAGTAGCTCTTTGTCTCAGTCCGACACTGTTGTGTCTCACATCGAATCATTACTTCCTCAACAAAGTGAAATGAGCAAGTCTGCTGACAATGAATCAGGTAGTGCACTTGCAGATACATCCAGCACTGTTGGCAATGAAAAGGACATATCCATTGAATCCACCACTTCTGTGCTGGCCAGCAATGAAAATCCATCAGAGTCTTCTGCCCACTCTTCTAGCACCAAGGAGCATGTCCCGGGTTCTGTTAGGACAGGTGAAAAGACACAAACAGTCTGTAGCTATCTTCCTAGCACTAGAACAAAATCTGTCACATCTGAGGTGTGGAATTATTTCTCTGTCAGTAAAACTGATCCATGTAGAGCAATTTGTTCCCTGTGTAAACAGAGTGTAAGCTGTGGTAAAGTAGTGTCATGCCTTGGCACTACAGCTCTTAAACGCCACCTGAAAAAGCATTCAGTTTTGCTTGATCATCCAACACCCATGTCCTCCATCTTCCAGACCGCACGTGAGAAGGGTCAGGAATCTGAAATGGATACTGAATTGTCTGAACTTGATGTGGGCAGAACCACTGCCAGACCTAGGATCACTGTTACCACCAATGCCAGCACCATTAGTACCAGTTGCACATCCAGTGATGGCACTGAATGTATAAGTCCTAGTCCACCATCTCTGCGCCCATCTGCCCATCAAGCATGGTGTATAATAAACCAGCAGGGACATGTTGTAAACAGCTAACACTGTCTCAGGCATTTGAAAGGAAGAATACCTTTACTAGAAATCATCCAAAGACCCTTCATCTTAATCACAGAATTGGTGAACTGTTAGCGGACCTTCTCCATACTCTTTGGTAGATCATGAGGATTTTAGGCGCTCATGACATTAGCAGAGCCTCGTTACAATGTTCCTCATCAAGATACTTTTCTATGTTGAAATACCAAACATTTATCAGGCTTAAAAGCAACAGTGATGCTTGCACTTAAAACTGCAGAGGGTGGGGTTATTCATGTCACAACAGATATGTAGACCAGCACTCAAAACATAGATTACATGTCCCTTACTGCTCATTGGGTCACATTTTCTTGTGCTTCTACAAAAACAAAGACACCCCAAAAGATGGCGCTGCTGCATATAAAGAAATTTGGGCAAAGTCATACTGCTGCAAACATCTTGCAGGAACTAAATGACCTCCTTGACGAATGGGTTTATTCTCACGGTCTAAAATGTGGCTTCATAGTAAGTGACAATGGAGCCAACATCTTGAAAGCAGTACAGGATGGAGGATTTCTGCATGCTTCTTGCTTTGCACACTGCTTACATTTAATTGTCACGGGATTTCTCAGCAATGAAACACAAGTGGATGGTATGATTGCTGTTTGCAAAAAACTGTGACTCACTTTTCACATTCAACCAAGGCTATACGGACATTGTCCGAACTACGAAAAACACAAGCTGCCCCAGCAAAGCTGATTCAAAATGTCTCCACTGTTGGAGCTAACGCTTATATGCTACAGTGCCTCTTGGAGCAAAAGCAAGCTGTACATGAGTATTGCTCCAGTTACATTATTGGAGATGGCATTATGCTGTCTGTGCTGCAGTGGAAATTAATGGAGACAGTGTGCTGCATCCTAGCTCGTTTTGAGACAGCTACAAGGGACATGTCTTCTGAAGGCGCATCTGTGAGTCAGGTTATCCCACTCATAATGCTCACTTCACATTATCTTAGTGTTCTAAATCTACAAATAGAAAAAGACAGATCTGAAGCGCAGACAACATGTCGCCTGTATCATGGGAATCTCGTAAAGAGAATGAGAGAGCGCTTCAAAACCAATGACAAATTAGTTGCAATGACGAAATCAAAACACTACATCCTTGCAACTCTCTTAGATCCCAGGTTCAAGGCTATACATCTTCCAAAAACAGATGACACAGAGCAGTACAAATGTCTGTTGCTAGATAAGCTGCAGCACTCACAGGAGTCAAACACAGACACGCACAGTACCCTCAGGTTGTCATCACCACAACATCTGGTTCATCTTCACAAGGGATACAGAACTGGAAAAGTCACCAAACATTAACAGTAGTTGTTCCACAACTGCCACTTCTTCAACCCTTAGTAGCAAGCTAAATTTGTGGCAAAACCTTTCCCAAATTGCTGCCATACCAACTTCTGCTGATTCCTCTTCTGAGCGGTCTCAGTCCATCATGGTAGACAGTTACCTGCAAGAACTGCCTATTCCTATTGATGCATGCCTTTGAATACTGGAGATCAAAAAGTCAATTTGGACAGAGCTGTATGATGAAGCCTGTAAATATCTTGGTTGTCCTGCAACAAGTGTCTCTTCAAACGATGTTTAGTACAGCTGGCAATATTGTGACAGACACCAGAAATAGGTTGCTGCCAGAAAATGTACACACGTTAACTTTTATTAAAGTTAATAAGTCAAGATTTTCGTATCCCTACAAGAGTATACAAACTGATCCTGAAGTGATTGATGTTGTGGATGTTGATGGTGATGACAACTCAGATGGTGGTGGCTGGTAAATACTGTGTGGGACAGTCTCTCTGCACCAAACAGGAAACTTTTACAGACTGTGATGACTTTGGTTGTCTCTCTCCTTTCTCGATCTACTACCTTGGACTATACACCCCACCAAAACTTTCACCATTTCATGGCAAACTGCTTTGTAGCTAGGGTCTAAACTAAAGTCAACAAGTTTTATATACAGGACAATTTTAACATCAGTGGGAACAGGCCCAAATTTGGCATAAAAGGGACACTGTCACGTCAATCCTTTCTGTATCATATTATTTATAGTTAAAGTACAAACATATATTTTTGGATTTACCTTCTGTGACTTTGTGGTGCATCAGTATGGGCTGGGACCGGGGACGGTCTATTTTTCAATTTTAATGAGGACAAAACAATGAGTTCTAATTGGTAGCTGTTTATTATTTTTTCAATTACAGAAATGTTAGCCATAAACCAAAAATGGATGCTAGTACATAGGTGAGGGCTGTGGGTTGGTTTTAACATGGGTGTAAAGGTGGTATGGGTGCTACTGCACAGATAAGGGTGGTGGAAGAAAAGTGGAATGGGTGATGGGGTGAAAGGTGGGTGTTGTTTTAGTCCTTTCATTTACAGATTCGTGATTGGCTGGGGATGGTGAGGGAAAAAATGATGACAGACCGAACCTACTGTACGTATAATATATATATATTTTTTTTCTTATTAAATACATTGCAAACTGCTGCCACCTAGCACAATTGTCCTGTCCCCTTTAAAAAAAGAATAAAGCAATCAGAAATAAAAGAAAATCTGCATCAGCAGTTTTCATAGAATGTGACCTATCATAAAGTGTTTTTGCTTTACAAGTAGTGATAATTTGATACATAATGGGGTTGACAGGCCTGTCCTTAAACATCACATGCCAACTGCTGCAGCTACATTAAATGTTCCTTAAGTTAGTATGTGGTGAGGAAACCACTTTTTTTATTTATGTGACTGAAATACAGATTTTATTGAAGTATCAGCTGCAAAAATGCATCATCTTAGAAAGCTGTATGTATTACTTCAATTTTGCAACAAAAATGTTGGTATATGTATGCATTACCTTAGAAAAGTGCATGCATTTTTTGCCAGCAACAATGACTGGCATATTTTTTTTATTCAAATGTCTTGACTGACTACGTTATGACATAATATGTTTTGCAACAGTTCCACGTGCTGCTGCTGTAGTACCTTGGCTTGGCTTTGTTATAAAAGCTTTCTTTTAAACATAGCAACTTTTGATTTACTCATTTAAAACAGAAAGCAGCAAATAGCTGAGATTAGGTAATATCAGTTATTTTTTCTCATAATTCATGACGATGAGTATATATAACTGAGTACATAAATGGCTAATGTGCCTCTTTCTTTCACTAAGGAACTATAATGCAGCTGCAGCAGGAAAACTTTTAACATATGGGTGGGTGGGTGGACCTGTTATGTATTAAGTTGTTGGCTTTAGCAAACAGAAGAAACCATAGATAAACCTAGTTGTATTCCTATCAATGTCACACATGATAATTTCTCTCCCCTTTACATTGAACAGTTTTTCCTTTACATGTATTTTATTACTATCTTCATTACTGGCAGCACAATAAAAAATAGGGTTCGAGTTCTAAAAAGTTCTAAAAAAGATTAGAACCCTAGAACTTTTTCAAAAGTTCTAGACTAGAACTAGAACCCAGAACTTCAGAGGGTTCTGACAACCCTATTCGTAAGCCATGTTGACAGAAAAAAAAACTCCAGATTTTTACTTAATTATGATTGTTTGTTTTTAAATCTACCAAGTCAACTGCCAAACGGCATCTGCGTGCTCAAAAACACTGGTACTGAGCGTGAGCATGCCCGCGGATCGTTAGCGTGAGCATGCATGCTCTTGTGCAATAGGTTTCAAAGAGAACTAATGCTGCGCAATGCATTTATTGCTGCATGTGCACACCACGGGCATGCGCTCAGAACACTGGCGGGAAGACCAACTGATGAAGAAGCGTGTGCCGAGCCCTAATGGCGGCCGCGCAAACGGAAAAGACGGAGGTTGAGGTGGGGTAGCGATAAGTTTCAATTTCTGCTTCTTCTTATAAGGGACATACTGACCCTCGGAGGGCGAGGTCCCTAGAGGTCCTAGTGGTGTTGACCTGTGAAGGACCTACTCCCGCATTCTGAGGTAACAGAGGAGTAGAGAGAGAAATTATACCAACTCAATCACCACAAACAGACAACAAGTCAGTAATTGGTCAAACAATCTGTTGCAATGCACAAATCATTGGACCTTCCCCAACCAGAGAAACCAAAAAACTGCTAACTCTGACAGGATTTTTTTCAATATGACTGAAATAAATAAGCAGCAACAGGAAAAAAAGAGGTGAAAAGAGGTGACATTGCAGACAGGAACGCAGGAATCCCTGAGGAGACTCACGCTGCTGAGAGGCACCATGAGGACCTCCCTTCCCTGATTTGCAATTACCTAAAAATAAAAAATTAACAATAAATAACAGCAAACCTGGCTTCCTGTAATATGAGCTGAAAGTGCTGTGAGGAAACGCTGGTCTCAGGAGTGAGATCCGCTGGGGAGAGATCGTGAGTAATGAAGTTCAATAAAAGTAATATTTTAGAGGGGGGTGCTCAAGAGTTGGAAGAAGTAAGACGCTGTTTTCAGAGCTCTGCTACAAAACAGCACTTAAACTCCATCAAGCTTTCAAAGGAAAAAAAAAATACGGTGCAATCAAAATTTAAGGTTAAGGACTTGACAGAGTCTAATCAGACAACATCGAAAAATATCTTTCTTCTACAACTGGGAAAACTGCCCCACCACAAGTGGGCATTGATTCACCCGTGTTGGAGGGGATAATGGCTTTCTTAGTAGTATTGCGCTCGGACATGGGCGAAAAACCAAAACAACCTGCTAAACCAACACTACAACCCATTCAAAATCTTCTGCTGGGATTTCAAGAGGAATCCCATTCATCTTTTGATAAAATCCATATTACCTTGTCCGAGATATTGAATAGGTGCTCCCAAATTGAACAAAAACTCCAAAAGTTTCAAGAGCGAGTGACTGTAATGGAGCATAATGTGGAAGCACTCTTGGGGAGAGTTACCATGCTGGAGGGTGCAGTGAATGCCTCCTTGCATGAGCAGCTATCGAATATAGCTTTCTGACAATCAGAGCTGAATTCGTTCGTGCTGGTGTTATGGCAGTACTACAAGCACCAGCTAAACTAACGGTAATCTTTCAAGGGAAGGATTATTTTTTGGATGTGGATGCAGCACGTGATTCTATGAAAAGAATGTCATCCTACCAGCAGATCTTGGGTCTGACTTAGAAAAGGATGAAGAGGAAGAAGAAGTGGACACTACTCAATATGTGCTGTTACATAAAGGTTGCTTCTCTTGTAGATGTTCTCGGAGCTCTATTTAACTATCATTTGATGTGGACTTCAAATGGGATTAAATTCTTAATGAACTGTAAATCTCTAAATAAGCAGGAAGATTTTGGCTGATAAGGACACTTAACATTATTTTTTTTTGAAAGGACGTTATAACTTGGAGCACGAAACATGGAACTTTTACTATGTTACTATGTAATTCCACCCTATGATTTATTGCTTTAAAAAATGTACCATCTTTTTAACCCACCTAAAATTGACTTTTATTTTTTTTTTCTTTTTTGAGATGTTTCCTAATGCATTTTGTGTATTCCATTGTTTTTTTCTTTTTTCTCTCCGATAAAAATAAAGTATAATTTCAAAAGTAATATTTTATTTTAAAAACAATAAATAAAACCTATTAGAGGGCAAAAGTGAAGTAAAATGAACAAGAAAATGACAGGAATGCAACAGCGTTAATGGCAGTGAGTTGCTGAAGGGAGCTCTTCGGGACGACTTGCTTCTTCAGGAGGAGAGAAAGATCTGATGTTTGGCTGCAGTTGGCAGCGACATCTAGATGGCAGCAGTTCAAATGACGTTCTAATTTCTGAACCTTGCACTCCGGGGCAGCTTCACTTATTGGGCTCACTGCACTAGTAAGCATAGTAAGGGATTTCAGGTGCTTGAAACAAAATAGATATGCATGCACTCCAGATGGTTTTGGGATGTGTTCCAGCATTCTAGTTCCAAATCTATTCCAGGGGTGATCTGGGAGCATGCTGCAATGGTGGTGGTGGTGGTGGGGATGTTCCAGAGTCTCAAGCCAGGGCTGGGGGGGTCCTCAAGAACTAGAGGCTTCACCTTCAGTGGACCAGGCTTTCCTATCACCAAATCACCATTCCAGCTCCCATATCAGTGTGCCACAACACTGAATCACCCTCCATGTCACAGGATCACCCTTCAAGGACACAGACCAACCTCAGTACCCCACCCGCCAACCACTCTCCTAGCAACTGGAACAGCCCCCAAGCAGCCTCCCCCAGCTGACAACTAACTAGCAGCTGAACCTCCACCCACTAACCCCAGCCTGACCATCCTCTACCCTAATATGTGCACCCTCCCTTGAGATGGATCTACCTTTCTACCATATGGACCGGCACCACCCCCTATCCCGAATCTCCCTGCAGCTGGACACCCCCCTCCAGACCAGCATTCTGATACATCTCCCTGCAGCTGGGACACCCCACCACCTTCGATGCAGCTGGACCACCCTTCTAGACCCTGGACCAGGCTCTCCTACCCAGATGACTATCCTCGATGCAGCTGGACAAACCTTCCAGCCCATGGACCAGCCTCCCCCCAAGCTGTGCAACCTCCCTAGACCACACTACAGCCCTATACCTGAACCCACACTATGTCACTCTCCTTGCAGCTGGATCTCTAGCACCATGGTTCTTGCCAATGTAACAGACCCCCCCCCCCGAATCTTCTTGCAGCTGGACCTCCCTTTCCACACAAATAATAGACTCCAAGCTGAGCCTTCTTCCTGGATCTGGACCATCCACATCTCCCAGAAGTCCTTCAGGGAAGCTGGACCCCCACAATCACCAGACCAGACTGAGGGCTCTACCACCTCTCTCTGCAGCTGGACACCTCTCCAAACCACCCTTCCTGCCCAAAAGCCGTATACTTTGCAACCTTATGTAACTGAAATGTGAAATACTAATACTCCAGATGTGGGTAAATGAAGGACACTGACCCTTTGAAGGTGGGACACATCATCAGATTTGGGGATACACACTCTTGACACTGGAATTTTGTGCAAGTTAAATGCTGCTTTTTAGCCCAATTTATTAGCGTACAGTGTTATGGGACATCCTTCGTAATGAGCCGAGACTGTTGTGGCGTACAATACCACCCCACAGCTGGACACTCAAGACTTGCACTGTGCTCCCCGGCCCCGATCTGCGGTTTTGGAGAGGGCCACGAAGCGGACAAAACATCTGGATTTAAGCTGCACCAAGTTAATGCTGCTACGGTGCTCCTTCCCCCCCCCATCTACAAATTCAAAGGAGCAAGAAAATCAGAACTATGGGCTGCATGCGGATTTGGGGAAGGACAGCATTTGCCACAACCTAAGCTGTCAAAACCACAAGCAGCCATTGCAACCCCAACATGGCAGCGTGCTTTACGTGAGTCAGAATGTGGCGTTGCCATTGAGTCTTTCCTTTCAAGTTCTGTGGTTTATGTAAGCTAGATCCCACGAAAGGCCATGGGTATACTAGGCATCAGTGCACACCCCAGGTGCATTATGAGGCACAAGGGCGCAGCCCAAGTTACTTCCAACCAACTGGGAAGTGCATTAATGCCCAGTATACCCATTGGCCCAGAGAGGGTTACTGCACTTACAAAATGGACCCCTTTTTGCAAAGCAAAAAAAAAATAAAAACATTCTAAAATTCATTCAAAGCATATTTTATTCCTTTGCCAGATAGTTCAACCTCTAAATCTTTTCAGAATTTGATTAGTTTTGTTCCTCTCTTCGTGTTGTTTATAAATGTGCACTTAGTTTTAAAATTCACTGAATACTTTTCATATAAAAGCAATGTAAACTAATTGTGTACTGACGTCAGTCATCACGCATAGTGCAACACACAACCTTTTTTTTCCTGCTTCACCGTTGTTACCTAAATATCGCCATACGGACTTATCCACATCTTCTCAACCCCAAAATTCACAGTTTAAAGTTGGACTTGCAAGTAATCCTGTTTCCTTCAGTTACAAAGCCCACATTGTTTACCATTAATCTTATGAAGTAACCGTTAGATCTCTCATGTTAGACGACGTATTTCTACCCCTTGTCAGCTCGCACACAAATTCTTAATGTGGTACAGTATTGAATATGTTTTCAGAACTGTAAGTTTTAACGTGACACTGGAGCTTCAGTCAATGGATGTATGATGTCAGACACTAATCAAAATGTACAACACCTCCCTCTCCCCCTTTATGGCAACTACTGTAAACTTAAGCATTAAAAACCCTGTTTAATTTTCTTTTATTATTTTTATGGATTGTACTGCATTTTTTACTAATTATAACAATTCTGCCCCTGAGCCCACCCCATCCAGGCTGGACACTCTTTTCAACTCATTCTGTCGCTAGGTACTTGGCTGCCCCCCCAACCCCCCACTGCAATCTCTGTACCTCGCTTTCCTTCCCATCTCTCTCTGCCAGGAGCCTGCCCCACACCGCTAATCTAGTGGGTAAATACTGGCTTGGCTCCCTTCCATCTTACCTGTCCTCCCTCCTCTCCACCCCTCCTCCCTCCCTCTATTCTCTACGATCATCAACACACAGAAAGCTTGCCTTACCACCACGGCGTGCTTCATCCGGTCACGCTGCCTTCTCATACAAATGCCCTAGCACCTGGAACTTCCTCATCCTCTATATCTGTTCTGCCCAATCCCGCAACTCCCTCGCACTTCTACTTCAAATGCACACAGTCTACTGCTGCAGCTGCAATTAACTTACCTGCCTTTCCTAGTCATCCTCTCTTGTTTCACCCCTTTCTCTCTCTACTAATATTGCCAATCCCCTGGCAGGGTTCTTTGCATCCTGAAAGGGTGAAGGTACTTGACTTCTGTACTAATACTGCTGATCCCCTGGCAGGGTTCTCTGCATCCTGAACGGGTGAAGGTCCTTGGCCCCCCTACTAATATTGCCGATCCCCTGGCAGGGTTCTTTGCATCCTGAAGGGATTAAGGTCCTTGGCTTCTCTGTCTAATAATACTGCCGATCCCCTGCAGGGTTCTCTGCATCCTGAAGGGGTGAAGGACTTTGGCTCCCCTGTTATCCTCTTTTAATCTCCTCCCACACACAAGTCTATTTATCAAGAATTTTAATCAGCACCTGGGATCTTGCACTTTTGCTCTGTAATCCTTTGCTCCTACCAGTAGTTTACTGTACTAAAGCTGGTATGGTCATTTGGTCAATATAATTGCAGTTGTACATAAAGTCGTTGCCTTTCCACTATGTATCACTACACTGGTTACTTCGCTGTAATTATGTAAATAAGAAATTTGCTTATGACATTTCAGCACTGTTATTCCTAGGTTATGTACATGTCTTGTTTACCTCTCAGGAATCTGTAATATTATAGTAAATGTATGTTTATAGATGTTACAGATGAATGCCTTATCTGGATTGTACTGGATCTGAAGCCTGTTATCTGTACTGTTGTTAATTGTCTCCTCCATATGTAACCCCTTCCACCCGAGGACACTTCTGGAAACAAGCCGTTTTCACAGTTTATGTTATTTTCCTGGTGAATCTCTTTTAAATAAATAAAATAAATACAATGCTGAGATTACAATTTTTGGTTTCAGCAAAAGCTTTTTTTTATTTATTTGGATCTTGGATTAAACCTTTGAGAACAAACTCATTACACAGGTTCCACATCAGAGTTAAAAACAAATTACAGTTTAGCAATGAGATATAGGAAGAACAACAATGGTCAAACTATGTACAAAACTTGTAACTAGGCAAATAACACTTTTTATTTACTGGTTGAGTTTATCACCTACTGTCAGTGGCTGGCAAACTCTGTTATTTACACATATGAACAGCGAACCGTGCATAACGGAGTTTGCCCAAGCACCTTCTTCAAACCGCGTGCCAGCCTAGCCGATGCCAGCCGAGTACCTCCACGGTTCCCTTCCCTCATGCTGTCAACTCGCTTGCGCCACAGCA
The DNA here is from genome assembly GCA_016271365.2 of Neoceratodus forsteri. Taxonomy (NCBI): domain Eukaryota; kingdom Metazoa; phylum Chordata; order Ceratodontiformes; family Ceratodontidae; genus Neoceratodus; species Neoceratodus forsteri. The sequence continues at coordinate 1,214,523,182 of CM057458.1, forward strand.
AGAAACCGGCAAACAGCTTCCACATCAGTTTGAAGTACTTGTGTTGCGCTTTGAGACACTGTCAACTCGTTCATGCCACAGCGAGAAACCGGCAGGCCGCAAACACCTTCTCAGGAAAATAAAAAAAAAAAAATGTCAATCTCTTTGCGCTAATTTTTTTATATTTACTGGTTCTCTGAGAATTGCAGTTTAGAAAACAGTTAAACAGTGCTCTGTCACTAATTAGTCCATGTAACACAGAAAACTGCAATTCTCAAAGAACCAGTAAATATAAAATTTAAAACATGGGGAAGTCTGGTAAATTCGGATTTTATGCACACTCTCAGTGTGTGATGCCAAGATAAATCCAGAGGGCTTCACCCTCGGGTGTGCATAAAATCCTCATTAACCACACGTCCCCATTAATTAGTCTGTATATACACTGTGTCTAAAAACTCAAGAATATAAGTGTAACCCCCCTCCCAAGGTCGGGAGCTTATCTGCTCCTGCTGCCCCCATTCAGCTCCAGATGCTGCTGTGTCTTTCGCTCCCCTGGCCCAATCCTGGACTGCCAAAAGGGCTGGGAAGCACTGCAAACTGACTTCAGTGTCTCCTGTGCCTGTGTTTCAGCGCAGCTGGTATGCCGCTAGTGTTTCTTGCTGCCCCTCCCCCTGCTCCCCCGAACTGCCAATGGGGCCGGGGAGTGTAAATGTTGATTCTGGCACCTCTTGCGCCTTTCTTCAGCAGCCCGAGTGCCGCATAGGCTCATTTGCTCCCCTGCCACCAACTGTGTCGCTGATGGGGCAGGGAGCTGAAAAACCGCTTGTGTGGCCTGGCGCCAATTGGGCACTTGCAAGATGCGGCAGCAGTGCCGTAGGGATGAATTCCTCTCCCCAGCCCCAATGAACTGCCTAAGGGCTGGGGGGGACACAGAGTGGACAAAATAAACTGTTAAAGCACAACCGACCCTGCGAATGCCTGCAGTGGGTCGGGGAGTAACTGGGAACATGGCAACCACTGGGACTACAAGTCCCATGATGCCTAGTTGCCATGGACATCCGTTTCTAGATTCAGCTCCACCAGGGGAGCCTTCAAATGGAGCCAGTAACTCAGCTCCTGCCCCATAAATATACCCCCTGGCCCTAGCAACCCTCAGAAGGGACCAAGAGGGTGCTAGCCATGCAGCCAAATGTTGCCAACAGTGACTGTATATATTTTTACAATTTATGGCAAGTGACTGAGCTATGAGAACAGTTTGATGGTGGACATCTTTGAAGAGGCTGCTGGACAACAGCATAGGATCCGACTGGTAACTGCAGTACATCCAATCAGGACGAAGGGCTCATGAGTCTTGTAAACCAATCAGTAACTGAGTTTTGAACTTGAGGATTCTGAACTTTACAGTTGGTGTGAGAGACTTCTGTATGAGGTTTTGAAGTGAGAAGGAGTGTTTCTTGTCAGCTGCTGATAATCTAAAATCCTGCCATTTTGTGCCTTCTGTGCAAGCTAGGAAACAGAGAGAGACCTCCCAAGGACCTGTAAAGCAGAGGGTGTATTTTTTTTTTATTTGTTTCTGCTTTGGCCAGATAGAAGATCCTGTGATTGGTGCCTTCTGTGCAGGTCCAGGGCTGGTAACTGAATATTCTAAAGCCTGCAATGATTTGTTGCCTGTAGAGAAGAGTGAGGTAAACTAAAGCTACTGCCTCATTTCCCTGTCAGTTTAGAGGCTGAATTTCTGATGCTGTGCCTATGTTCGGAGGTACTGCCTGCTATTTGAATTGTTGCCTACCTACAGTCGGGGTGGGTGAAGACAAGTCCCTTTGTGGGATGAAGACTGTCTACCTAAAGTCGAGGTGGGTGAAGACAAGTCCCTTTGTGGGGTAAAGACTGCCTACCTACAGTCGAGGTCGGTGAAGACAAGTCCCTCTGTGGGGTGAAGAGGATTATCGCCTGCACTCCAAGCCATTCCTCCTGTTCTTTCAAGTTGCCCGAAAAGGGGAGACGTCCACCAACATCCTGCATCTGTTCATCTAAGGTCGTGAGTACTGGGTTTTAACCCACAAAAATACTCTCCTAATTGTTCAGCTAGCTAGCTTGTTAACATTACATCTGGGCTTCCTGCACGACCTTAGCAACGCCCTTTGCAACTAGTACAGCCAGGAATAAACTGTTCCACTGCACTCCTTGGTGTAGTTGGTACTCTGCTCTGCAGCCACTCAGTATCTGATCTGTGCTGCACCCAGTTTTTTCCATGTCACAGGCCTGCAACTACTCAGTGTGTGCACAGCAATACTGAGAGCTCTCACAGGGACTGTGGGGTCAATTGGTGCACCAGCGGGGGGAGCAGAGCTGGGACTGGTAATTCTGAACTGCATTGTACCTTCTCTGAATGTCTACGTGTTTGATGTTACTGATTTTTCATTGAGTTTAAAACATTTTTGAATGCTTTTATTTCCCTTTGTTTCCACTGCTCCCTACCTCTTTATCCACCCCAAAATAAACCCGTTGTTTATTTTTCTGAAAACTGTTGCAGCCATTGCATTATTGTGTAGTGTGATATTCCATGCTTAGAGTTATAAGTGGGGAGGGGACTGTACATTGTTTTACCTGTTTTCAAGGAAGGGGACTGAACATCATTTCCTGTGACCCACTGTCCAGGGGGGCGCCACACAGGCATCCTTCAACAGAAATCTGGATGGTAGGAGTGGGACCCATCAGTCCGGTCGGTAACTTGTCTCTGATGGATGCATTAGGGCTGGTCCATTTTACAGAGCTGTTCGATCTCTGAGTCCCAGGATGCTCCCTCACTGGGCTCTGCTGTCACATAAAAAGATAAGCTAGAGATCCTCTGATAGTGCCCCCTGGCACTGAATGTGTGGTGGAAGGAGCAGTGGATTGCAAGAAGTCGCTGACAGACCAAATTGTCATAGTAGAGTCACCTGGGAAAGGTCTACCAAATGGACTAATGGTACAGCGAGGTGTGCTGCCTGGAAGCGACATGACAGTAAAGACAGTCAACATCAAATTGAAAAATGAAACCTGCAAAGATCTGACAGTACATTCTGGTATCATAACTTGTATGCGGCTGATGTGGTCGTGGCCGCATCCTCGACAGAGAAGACTATTCGACTGGATGAAGGAGCATTTAATTGTGGTTCATCTCCTATCTCTGCCAGCTGGAAGAATCGACTGAAGAAGGAGTTGGTAAAAAGATCCGATGTGTTTTCTTGCCATGAATGGGATGTGGGTTGTGTGAAAGGAGAAGAGCATCACATCTGCCTACACGATGAACTCCCATTTCGTGAAAGATCAAGGAGACTGGCGCCTGCAGACATTGAGGATGTTAGGAGACATCTACAAGAACTCCTAAAAGCAGGGATAATTTCTGAATCTCACAGTCCTTATGCCTTGCCTATAGTAGTGGCCTGAAAAAAGAATGGGGCGGTGAGAATGTGTATCGATTATTGCACCCTGAATCAACGAACGGTGGCTGATCAATATACAATGCCTCGAGTTCAAGATGCCTTAGATAGTCTCGCTGGCAGCAGATGGTTTTCTGTTTTAGACTTGTGCAGTGGCTACTATCAAATACTGATGGCTGAGGAAGATAAGGAAAAGACAGCATTCATTTGTCCCTTGGGATTCTACCAGTTCGAGAGAATGCTCCAAGTAACCTCTGGCGCCCCAGCAATGTTCCAGCGTTTGATGGAAAAGGTGGTGAGTGACATGAATCTTTTAGAAGTTTTAGTCGATTTGGATGACTTGATAATGTTTGGGAAAACACTGGAAGAGCATGAAACCTGACTTCTCAAAGTATAGGACTGACTGAAGGAGCATGGGTTGAAATTCTCACTGGACAAATGCCAATTCTGCCAGACTTCCGTGAAATATGTGGGACATATTGTTTCCAGTCAAGGTATTAGTACTGATCCAGAAAAAGTGAAGGCTCTTACCACATGACCTAGACCCAACAATTTGAAAACTCTTCAGTCCTTCTTAGGATTCTGTGGGTACTATTGGAGATTTGTAAAAGACTACTCTGCAGTGGTGAGGCCTTTGTTCAGACTAACTCAAGGATATACAAAATCACACATGCCGACACAATGCAAAGCATCATGGGCTGCATATGCAAATCACCACAGAATGTTATGCTGGTTCAACTTTAAGCAGAAGTGCATGGTGCCGAAAGGCCTCGCACACAATTGCAAAGGGTGCTAACAGATGGCATAGACACGTGTTTCGTCCTACCAGGACTCATCAGTATGCCTCGTCTGTTTGACACCCCAGTGGAATGAACCAGCTACCCTAAGACAGTCTGTCTGGGTTATAGTGTGGTGAACCCATTAAAATAAAAAAACTATTTAACTAACTCAAGGATATCCACCGACTCAGAAGAGAAAACTGCTAGGAGCTTTTAAACTAGCCAAGGGGGGAGTTACTGGAAAGGAGCAGGAAAATCCTAGCCCCCCCCCAAATAATCACGGTAGTAAGTGCGGCAAACACCAACATAGAGGTGTCGATAGGGAGAAGGGCAGGGGTAAATGGAGAAAGTGACAAAGGCAAGAAGGACAGGGATGGGGCAAAAGGGAGTAAGGCCATCAGGAAATGGAGGGTAATGGGTACCAATACCCGTAGTCTGGGCAATAAGCTCCTGAACTGATGGCCTTAATGGAAGAGGATGCCTGGATATCGTAGCAGTCACAGAAACATGGTACACAGAGAACCATGACTGGGATGTTAACATACCAGGGTACACAACCTACAGGAGAGACAGGCAGGGAGAAGAGGGGAGGAGTAGCTCTCTATGTAAAGGAAGGATAAAAGCAACTGAACAAAAGAGTAAACAGGGAGGAGAGGAGGCACTGTGGGTCACCTTGGAGACCGGAAGGGCACCACAATCTGCACAGGGGTTGTACAGACCCCCATGTCAGGGGGAGGAATGGACAAGGATATGATAGAAGGCATTCTTAGAATGGCAGAGAAGGAGATACTGTTGATGGGAGACCTGAATATGCCAGATGTTAACTGGAGCACATTTGCTGCAGTCACATCCAAACAGGGCCATTCTTGATGCCCTACAGGTGGCAGGCATTAGACAGCTAGTTTGAACCCACTCGTGAGGAGCAATCTTAGACCTCATACTCTCAAGCAGGGGTAGAGGATCTCAGATCTAGAAGTGGGTTGCCATCTGGGGACAAGTGACCGTCAAACAGTGTGTTCACGTTAAACTCAGCTACAGAGTCAAGCCATACAAAAGTGAGGTACTGGACTTTAGGAGGGCTGACTTTGGTAAGATGAGAGTGCCTCAGAAAAGCACTAGCAAACAGGCTAGAAGGAGGTGTGAAGCAACAATGGGGAATTATCAAACTGCCATCACAGAGGCAACAAGCCTTTGTGTGAAACAAATAAACAAATCAAAAAAAGAAAAAGCCACTATGGTTATCAAAAGGGTGGCTGTGAAAGTCAGGAAGAAAAGATAGCATTCGGAGTATAGGAAACACAGAAGGAGCAGGACAAGAGCTGTACCAGTTAAGGCAGAAGGAAGCAGGAGGAAGTCAGAATAGCAAAGGCCCAAACTGAGGAAAAGATAGCCAACTCAATTAAGAGGGATAAAACCTTTTATAGGTACATCAGCGGAGAAAGACAAAGGGAGGGATAGTGAGGCTGAATAGAATGAGCGATTGGGTGGGCAGAGGGGACAGTGAAAAAGCAGGAATACTGAGCGAATATTTCTGCTCAGTATTCTAAAGAGGAGGAAGTACCTAATCCAATTAACAGAAGCACTCTTGATAGAAGTCGATCCCAGTCCTTTCACAGAAAAAGGGTTCTGCAAGAACTCCTAAAACTGAAGGTGGACAAAGCAATGGGTCCTGATGGAATTCACCCCAGAATTCTAAAAAGAATTAAGGGAGGAACTAGTGAAACCACTGGCTACTCTTTTAACAAATCATGGGAGGATGGTGTGGTACCGAGGACTGGAGAAAGGCGGATGTGATTCCTCTTCACAAAAGTGGGACCAAGACAGAGGCAGGAAACTACAGACCTATCAGTCTGACCTCTGTGGTAGGGAAAGTGATGGAGTCACTTCTGAAGGAAAGAATAGTTGAGTACCTAGAGGCCAATGGAGCACAGGACCCAAGGCAGCATGGGTTCACAGCGGGAAGGTCATGTCAGATGACTCTAATAGATTTCTTTGACTGGGTGACCAAAGTAGTAGACCAGGGAGGGGCTGTGGACATGGCCTACCTAGACTTTAGCAAGGCATTTGACACAGTCCCATACAAAAGATTAATAGTCAAATTAACCAGCCTGGGAGTGGGACCCATGGTGGTAGCCTGGGTAAAACATTGGCTGGACAACAGGACACAGAAGGTAATTGTAAATGGAGTCCACTCTGAAGAAAGGGGGGTTACTAGTGGGGTACCGCAGGGTTCAGTATTGGGTCCAGTCCTTTTTAATGTCTTCATCAGTGACATTGCAGAGGGACTGGAAGGAAAAGTATGCCTTTTTGCAGATGACACAAAGATCTGCAACAGGGTTGATACACAGAGGAAGGTGGAAAGGGTGAGAAGGGACTTGGCAAGGTTGGAGGAATGGTCAGAAGTATGGCAGCTAGGATTCAATGCAAAGAAGTCCAAAATAATGCACCTGGGAAACAAGAACCCAGGGGAAGAATACACAATGGGTGGGGAGGTAGTAACAACAACAAAAAAGGAAAGAGGCCTGGGGGTAATCATATCAGATGACCTTAAGATTAGCAAGCAATGTGAGAAGGCAGTAGGGAAGGCTGGGGTATACTGGGATGTATAGGAAAGGCATCATCAGCAGAAAACAGGAAGTTGTTATCCCTCTGTACAGACAGTTGGTGAGACCCCATCTGGAGTACTGTGTCCAGTTCTGGACACCCCATCTCCATCAGGACACAGACAGGATAGAGGCAGTCAGAGGAGGGCAACTAAAATGGTGCAGGGTCTGCAAGAGAAGCCGTATGAGGAGAGACTAAAGGAGCTAATATGTATACCCTTGAGGAAAGAAGGGAGGGGGGACATGATAGAAACTTTTAAGTACCTCAGTGGAATCAACAAAGTCCAAGAGGGTAGCATCTTTCAGAAAAAGAGACTTGCAAGAACAAGGGGACACAATTTAAAGATAGAAGGAGGCGGTTCAGGGGCAATGTGAGGAAGTATTATTTCACAGAGAGGGTAGTGGATGCATGGAACAGCCTTCCTGAGGAGGTTGTGGGGTCTAAAACTGTGGGAGAATTCAAGAATGCATGGGACAGACATAAGGCAATTCTTGTGGGTGGTAGGAAGAAATAGGCTGTTGGTTAACTAGGATCTGCGGCCTATCCTGTAGGTAGGGAAATGGGCAGACTAGATGGGCCTAGCGGTCCTTATCTGCCGTCAAAGTCTACGTTTCTATGTTTCTATGAGCCATGAAAACCTCCCCAAATGAATACTTCTGAACCAATGAACCTTTTGGGAACTGATGGACTGATGAATGTGAGAGTGCATTTCAAGAGATTATTCAACACCTAACAGAAGCTCCTGTTCTGGCCTTTGCTAATTACACTAAGCCATACACTCTGCACATTGATGCCAGCATGGACGGCTTGGGCGCCGTACTCTACCAAGAACATGACAAAGGTATGAGACCCGCTGCCTATGCCAGTCATAGTTTGACACCTTCTGAAAAGAACTATCCAGTCCATAAGTTGGAGTTCCTTGCACTGAAATGGGCAGTGACTGATCAATTCCATGAGTACCTGTATGGAGCCAGATTTGTTGTGCTTACGGACAATAACCCCCTTACATATGTACTGACAACCGCAAAGATAGATGCCACAGGGAACAGGCGGATCTCTGCCCTATCAGCTTACAATTTCCATTTGCAATATCATCCTGGGCAAAACAGCATAGATGCCGATGCTCTGTCCAGACGCCCCTATAATACTCCTCCCATGGAGAGGCCCTGGACCTATGTTACCGAAGATGGAGTGAAGCTGTTTGCCAAATGATGGTGCCTGATGATTGACCTGCCATCACCAACCCAGACCGAGCAGTGGATCTGCTTGGATTACATCCTGACGCCATACCGGAAGTGTACACCCAATTCACCACTCTGCACAACACCTCTTTGCCTCATTTATCTCCTACAGATTTACGAAAATCACAGCGAGCAGATCCTAGTTTATGAGACATTATCTTAGCCAAAGAGAACGGTTGGTTTTCCTCTCAAGTCAAAGCAAACCTGCCAGATGCATCACTTCTCATGAGAGAGTGGGACAAGTTTTCATTAAAGCATGGACTGCTGTATCGTATCTCAAAGACACAAACTCAGTTTCCCAAAGAGCAACTGGTGTTGCACAAAAAGTATTGTCGGATGGTTTTGTGAGCCCTTCACGAAGACATGGGACATTTGGGAATTGATAAGACGTTTGGCCTGGTACAAGACTGCTTCTACTGGCCTCGCATGGCTATGGTGGTAGAAAGACATTGTAAAGTTCTGTTGCCAGAAGCTGTAAATTCAGTACCTCTCACCTCCATGGAGACTGGTTACTAGAAATGAGACAAGGCATAAGAGACAAAGTCAAGTTCAGCCGCCAGTACCTGTTGCCCACCGGCAATGCCGTCCGCGTGTTCAGCAGTAGTTCTGAAGATGAAGAACTGTATGTTTGCCCGATGCCGTCAACATCGGCCTGCACCATATCCCACTGACATTCCATTTTCAGCACCAGACGGTAGTAATATTAGTCATTCAGACCATTGACTCCAGCTGCAGTACCCTTTGTTCCGACTGACACTGGGCCACAGTCTTGAACTGTGTTCCAAATGCAGGAATGTTGAGACTCAGTAATAGAACCCATCCAGGACACTGAAAGATTAGAACCCCTGTGGCTGAGTATGCAGCACCTATAAATGATCCTAATCAAATCATTGCTGAGGAATCTGTAATGCCATCTGCTCTAGTAGAAAGTCAAGCAAAGAGTAAACTTACTTATGATGTCTCTGGTGTCCTTCAGACCTCCCTGTCAATGTGATACATAAAAAGGTTCATCTGCCAAGCACATTATTGCTGCCCCCCTTGTGTTGTCCACAAGTCATATTAGGGAGATGTACCTGTAGATCTTATTTAGCTTTTGTTTACCAGGTAAGCACACTAGACATTCAAGTGCCTAAGGTGAGAAAATAATCAGTTGAGTACATGCTTAGTGTATTAAACAAATGCTTTATTCATGCATACTAATAATGGATACAAAGATATCATGTGTATTAATCAGAAATGTTTTTGATGTTTCAGGCCTTGTCGGGGCGCCAAGGATTTCAGTGGGGGGAAGAATGTAACACCCTCCCAAGGTCAGGAGCTTGCCTGCTCTTGCTGCCCCCATTCAGCTCCAGATGCTGCTGTGTCTCTCGCTCCTCCAGCCTGATCCTGGACTGCCAAAAGGGCCAGGAAGTGCTGCAAACTGACTTCAGCACCTTCTGCGCCTGTGTTTCAGCGTGACTGGTATACCGCCAGTGTTTCTCACTCCTCCCGGCTCCCCTGAACTGCCAATGGGGCCGGGGAGCGTAAAAGTGGATTCTGGCACCTTCTGTGCCTTTTGTCAGTGGCCCGAATGCCTCACAGGCTCATTTGCTCCCCGGCCCCTGAACTGCCACACAGCAGGGCAGGGAGCACAGGAAGAGCCGCTTGTGTGGCCTGCACCAATTAGGCGCTTACAAGATGCGTCTGAAGCACCGCGAGGATGAATTCCTCTCCCAGCCCCACCAGACTGCCTAAGGGGCTGGAGGGAACAAGGTGGATAAAATAAATTGTTAAAGCACTCCCGACCCTGCCAATGCCTCCAGTGGGTCGGGGTAACTGGGAACATAGCTACCATTGGGACTACAAGTCCCATGATGCCTAGCAGCCATGGATGGCCGTTCCTAGATTCAGCTCGACGAGGGGAGCCTTCAAAATGGAGCCAGCGACTTGGCTTCTGCCCCACACATGTACCCCCTGGCCCTAGCGTCTCTCAGAAGGGACCAAGAGGGTGCTAGCCATGCAGCCAACAGTGACTGTATATATTTTTACAATTTATGGCAAGTGACTGAGCTATGAGAACAGTTTGATGGTGGACATCTTTGAAGAGGCTGCTGGACAACAGCATAGGATCCAATTGGTAACTGCAGTACATCCAATCAGGACGAAGGGCTCATGAGTCTTGTAAACCAATCAGTAACTGAGTTTTGAACTTGAGGATTCTGAACTTTACAGTTGGTGTGAGAGACTTCTGTATGAGGTTTTGAAGTGAGAAGGAGTGTTTCTTGTCAGCTGCTGATAATCTAAAATCCTGCCATTGTGTGCCTTCTTCGCAAGCTAGGAAACAGAGAGAGACCTTCCAAGGACCTGTAAAACAGAAGGTGTATTTTTTTTTTATTTGTTTCTGCTTTGGCCAGATAGAAGATCCTGTGGTTGGTGCCTTCTGTGCAGGTCCAGGACTAATAACTGAATATTCTAAAACCTGAAATGATTTGTTGCCGGTAGAGAAGAGTGAGGTAAACTAAAGCTACTGCCTCATTTCCCTGTCAGTTCAGAGACTGAGTTTCTGGTGCTGTGCCTATGTTCTGAGGTACTGCCTGCTGTTTGAATTGCTGCCTACCTACAGTCGAGGTGGGTGAAGACAAGTCCCTCTGTGGGGTGAAGAAGATCATTGCCTGCATTCCAAGCCATTCCTGCCTGTTCTTCCAAGTTGCCTGAAAAGGGGAGACGTCCCCCAACATCCTGCATCTGTTCATCTAAGGTCGTGAGTACTGGGTTTTTACCCACAAAAATACTCTCCTAATTGTTCAGCTAGCTAGCTTGTTAAGATTACATCTGGGCTTCCTGCACGACCTTAGCAACGCCCTTTGCAACTAGTACAGCCAGGAATAAACTGTTCCACTGCACTCCTTGGTGTAGTTGGTACTCTGCTCTGCAGCCACTCAGTATCTGATCTGTGCTGCACCCAGTTTTTTCCATGTCACAGGCCTGCAACTACTCAGTGTGTGCACAGCAATACTGAGAGCTCTCACAGGGACTGTGGGGTCAATTGGTGCACCAGTGGGGGGAGAAGAGCTGGGACTGGTAATTCTGAACTGCATTGTACCTTCTCCGAATGTCTACGTGTTTGATGTTACTGATTTTTCATTGAGTTTAAAACATTTTTGAATGCTTTTATTTCCCTTTGTTTCCACTGCTCCCTACCTCTTTATCCACCCCAAAATAAACTCGTTGTATATTTTTCTGAAAACTGTTGCAGCCATTGCATTATTGTGTAGTGTGATATTCCATGCTTAGAGTTATAAGTGGGGAGGGGACTGTACATTGTTTTACCTGTTTTCAAGGCCGGGGACTGAACATCATTTCCTGTGACCCACTGTCCAGGGGGGGCGCCACACAGGCATCCTTCAACAGAAATCTGGATGGTAGGAGTGGGACCCATTAGTCCGGTCGGTAACTTGTCTCTGATGGATGCATTAGGGCTGGTCCATTTTACAGAGCTGTTCGATCTCTGAGTCCCAGGATGCTCCCTCACTGGGCTCCGCTGTCACATAAAAAGAGAAGCTAGAGATCCTCTGATAGTGCCCCCTGGCACTGAATGTGTGGTGGAAGGAGCAGTGGATTGCAAGAAGTCACTGACAGACCAAATTGTCATAGTAGAGTCACCTGGGAAAGGTCTACCAAATGGACTAATGGTACAGCGAGGTGTGCTGCCTGGAAGTGGCATGACAGTAAAGACAGTCAACATCAAATTGAAAAATGAAACCTGCAAAGATCTGACAGTACATTCTGGTATCATAACTTGTATGCGGCTGATGTGGTCGTGGCCGCATCCTCGACAGAGAAGACTGTTTGACTGGATGAAGGAGCATTTAATTGTGGTTCATCTCCTATCTCTGCCAGCTGGAAGAATCGACTGAAGAAGGAGTTGGTAAAAGATCCGATGTGTTTCTTGCCATGAATGGGATGTGGGTTGTGTGAAAGGAGAAGAGCATCACATCTGGCTACACGATGAACTCCCATTTCGTGACAGATCAAGGAGACTGGCGCCTGCAGACATTGAGGATGTTAGGAGACATCTACAAGAACTCCTAAAAGCAGGGATAATTTCTGAATCCCACAGTCCTTATGCCTTGCCTATAGTAGTGGCCTGAAAAAAGAATGGGGCAGTGAGAATGTGTATCGACTATTGCACCCTGAATCAACGAACGGTGGCTGATCAATATACAACGCCTCGAGTTCAAGATGCCTTAGATAGTCTCGCTGGCAGCAGATGGTTTTCTGTTTTAGACTTGTGCAGTGGCTACTATCAAATACTGATGGCTGAGGAAGATAAGGAAAAGACAGCATTCATTTGTCCCCTGGGATTCTACCAGTTTGAGAGAATGCTCCAAGTAACCTCTGGCGCCCCAGCAATGTTCCAGCGTTTGATGGAAAAGGTGGTGAGTGACATGAATCTTTTAGAAGTTTTAGTCGATTTGGATGACTTGATAATGTTTGGGAAAACACTTGAAGAGCATGAAACCTGACTTCTCAAAGTATAGGACTGACTGAAGGAGCATGGGTTGAAATTCTCACTGGACAAATGCCAATTCTGCCAGACTTCCGTGAAATATGTGGGACATATTGTTTCCAGTCAAGGTATTAGTACTGATCCAGAAAAAGTGAAGGCTCTTACCACATGACCTAGACCCAACAATTTGAAAACTCTTCAGTCCTTCTTAGGATTCTGTGGTACTATTGGAGATTTGTAAAAGACTACTCTGCAGTGGTGAGGCCTTTGTTCGGACTAACTCAAGGATATACAAAATCACACATGCCCACACAATGCAAAGCATCATGGGCTGCATATGCAAATCACCACAGAATGTTATGCTGGTTCAACTTTAAGCAGAATTGCATGGTGCCGAAAGGCCTCGCACACAATTTGCAAAGGGTGCTAACAGATGGCATAGACACGTGTTTCGTCCTACCAGGACTCATCAGTATGCCTCCTCTGTTTGACACGCCAGTGGAATGAACCAGCTACCCTAAGACAGTCTGTCTGGGTTATATTGTGGTGAACCCATTAAAATAAAAAAACTATTTACCTAACTCAAGGATATCCACCGACTCAGAAGAGAAAACTGCTAGGAGCTTTTAAACTAGCCAAGGGGGGAGGCACTGGAAAGGAGCAGGAAAATCCTAGCCCCCCCCAAATAATCATGGTAGTAAGTGCAGCAAACACCAACATAGAGGTGTCGATAGGGAGAAGGGCAGGGGTAAATGGAGAAAGTGACAAAGGCAAGAAGGACAGGGATGGGGCAAAAGGGAGTAAGACCATCAGGAAATGGAGGGTAATGAGTACCAATGCCCGTAGTCTGGGCAACAAGCTCCTGAACTGATGGCCTTAATGGAAGAGGATGCCTGGATATCGTAGCAGTCACAGAAACATGATACAAGAGAACCATGACTGGGATGTTAACATACCAGGGTACACAACCTACAGGAGAGACAGGTAGGGAGAAGAGGGAGGGTAGCTCTCTATGTAAAGGAAGGGATAAAAGCAACTGAACAAAAGAGTAAACAGGGAGGAGAGGAGGCACTGTGGGTCACCCTGGAGACCGGAAAGGGCACCAAAATCCGCACAGGGGTTGTGTACAGACCCCCATGTCAGGGGGAAGGAATGGACAAGGATATGATAGAAGGCATTCTTAGAATGGCAGAGAAAGGGGAGATACTGTTGATGGGAGACCTGAATATGCCAGATGGTAACTGGAGCACATTTGCTGCAGTCACATCCAAGAGCAGGGCCATTCTTGATGCCCTACAGGTGGCAGGCATTAGACAGCTAGTTTCGGAACCCACTCGTGAGGGAGCAATCTTAGACCTCATACTCTCAAGCGGGGCAGTGAGAGGATCTCAGATCTAGAAGTGGGTTGCCATCTGGGGACAAGTGACCGTCAAACAGTGTGGTTCCGTTAAACTCAGCTACAGAGTCAAGCCATACAAAGTGAGGTACTGGACTTTAGGAGGGCTGACTTTGTGGAGTGAGGTGCCTCAGAAAAGCACTAGCAAACAGGCTAGAAGGAGGTGTGAAGCAACAATGGGGAATTATCAAACTGCCATCACAGAGGCAACAAGCCTTTGTGTGAAACAAATAAACAAACAAAGCAAAAAAGAAAAAGCCACTATGGTTATCAAAGAGGTGGCTGTGAAAGTCAGGAAGAAAAAGATAGCATTCCGGAGTATAAGGAAACACAGAAGGAGCAGGACAGAGAGCTGTACCAGTTAAGGCAGAAGGAAGCAGGGAGAGAAGTCAGAATAGCAAAGGCCCAAACTGAGGAAAAGATAGCCAACTCAATTAAGAGGGATAAAACCTTTTATAGGTACATCAAGCGTAGAAAGACAAAGGGAGGGATAGTGAGGCTGAATAGAATGAGCGGTGGGTGGGCAGAGGGGACAGTGAAAAAGCAGGAATACTGAGCGAATATTTCTGCTCAGTATTCTAAAGAGGAGGAAGTGCCTAATCCAATAAACAGAAGCACTCTTGATAGGAAGTCGATCCCAGTCCTTTCACAGAAGAAAGGGTTCTGCAAGAACTCCTAAAACTGAAGGTGGACAAAGCAATGGGTCCTGATGGAATTCACCCAGAATTCTAAAAGAATTAAGGAGGAACTAGTGAAACCACTGGCTACTCTTTTAACAAATCATGGGAGGATGGTGTGGTACCCAAGGACTGGAGGAAGGCGGATGTGATTCCTCTTCACAAAAGTGGGACCAAGACAGAGGCAGGAAACTACAGACCTGTCAGTCTGACCTCTGTGGTAGGGAAAGTGATGGAGTCACTTCTGAAGGAAAGAATAGTTGAGTACCTAGAGGCCAATGGAGCACAGGACCCAAGGCAGCATGGGTTCACAGCGGGAAGGTCATGTCAGACGAATCTAATAGATTTCTTTGACTGGGTGACCAAAGTAGTATACCAGGGAGGGGCTGTGGACATGGCCTACCTAGACTTTAGCAAGGCATCTGACACAGTCCCATACAAAAGATTAATAGTTAAATTAACCAGCCTGGGAATGGGACCCAGGGTGGTAGCCTGGGTAAAACATTGGCTGGACAACAGGACACAGAAGGTAATTGTAAATGGAGTCCACTCTGAAGAAAGGGGGGTTACTAGTGGGGTACTGCAGGGTTCAGTATTGGGTCCAGTCCTTTTTAATGTCTTCATCACTGACATTGCAGAGGGACTGGAAGGAAAAGTATGCTTTTGCAGAGACACAAAGATCTGCAACAGGGGTTGATACACAAGGAGGCGTGGAAAGGATGGAAGGGACTTGGCAAGGTTGGAGGAATGGTCAGGCGTATGGCAGCTAGGATTCAATGCAAAGAAGTGCAAAATAATGCACCTGGGAAACAAGAACCCAGGGAAGAATACACAATGGGTGGGAGGTAGTAACAACAACAAAAAGGAAAGGGACTGGGGTAATCATATCAGATGACCTTAAGGTTAGCAAGCAATGTGAGAAGGCAGTAGGGAGGGCTGGGGGTATACTGGGATGTATAGGGAGAGGCATCATCAGCAGAAAACAGGAAGTTGTTATCCCTCTGTACAGACAGTTGGTGAGACCCCATCTGGAGTACTGTGTCCAGTTCTGGACACCCCATCTCCGCAAGGACACAGACAGGATAGAGGCAGTCCAGAGGAGGGCAACTAAAATGGTGCAGGGTCTGCAAGAGAAGCCGTATGAGGAGAGACTAAAGGAGCTTAATATGTATACCCTTGAGGAAAGAAGGGAGAGGGGGGACATGATAGAAACTTTTAAGTACCTCAGTGGAATCAACAAAGTCCAAGAGGGTAGCATCTTTCAGAAAAAGAGACTTGCAAGAACATGGGGACACAATTTAAAGATAGAAGGAGGCGGTTCAGGGCAATGTGAGTATTATTTCACAGAGAGGGTAGTGGATGCATGGAACAGCCTTCCTGAGGAGGTTGTGGGGTCTAAAACTGTGGGAGAATTCAAGAATGCATGGGACACACATAAGGCAATTCTTGTGGGGGGTAGGAAGAAACAGGCTGTTGGTTAACTAGGATCTGCGGCCTATCCTGTAGGTAGGGAAATGGGCAGACTAGATAGGCCTAGCGGTCCTTATCTGCCATCAAAGTCTATGTTTCTATGAGCCATGAAAACCTCCCCAAATGAATACTTCAGAACCAATGAACCTTTTGGGAACTGATGGACTGATGAATGTGAGAGTGCATTTCAAGAGATTATTCAAGACCTAACAGAAGCTCCTGTTCTGGCCTTTGCTAATTACATTAAGCCATACACTCTGCACATTGATGCCAGCATGGACGGCTTGCAACTCTGCAAGAACATGACAGGTATGAGACCGCTGCCTATGCCAGTCATAGTTTGACACCTTCTGAAAAGAACTATCCAGTCCATAAGTTGGAGTTCCTTGCACTGAAATGGGCAGTGACTGATCAATTCCATGAGTACCTGTATGGAGCCAGATTTGTTGTGCTTACGGACAATAACCCTTACATATGTACTGACAACCGCAAAGATAGATGCCACAGGGAACAGGCGAACTCTGCCCTATCAGCTTACAATTTCCATTTGCAATATCATCCTGGGCAAAACAGCATAGATGCCGATGCTCTGTCCAGACGCCCCTATAATACTCCTCCCATGGAGAGGCCCTGGACCTATGTTACGGAAGATGGAGTTGAAAGCTGTTTGCCAAATGATGGTGCCTGATGATTGACCTGCCATCACCAACCCAGACCGAGCAGTGGATCTGCTTGGATTACATCCTGACGCCATACCGGAAGTGTACACCCAATTCACCACTCTGCACAACACCTCTTCGCCTCATTTATCTCCTACAGATTCCGAAAATCCTGTGAGCAGATCCTAGTTTATGAGACATTATCTTAGCCAAGAAGAGCGGTTGGTTTCCTCTCAAGTCAAAGCAAACCTGCCAGATGCATCACTTCTCATGAGAGAGTGGGACAAGTTTTCATTAAAGCATGGACTGCTGTATCGTATCTCAAAGACACAAACTCAGTTTCCCAAAGAGCAACTGGTGTTGCACAAAAAGTACTGTCGGATGGTTTTGTGAGCCCTTCACGAAGACATGGGACATTTGGGAATTGATAAGACATTTGGCCTGGTACAAGACTGCTTCTACTGGCCTCGCATGGCTATGGTGGTAGAAAGACATTGTAAAAGTTCTGTTGCTAGAAGCTGTAAATTCAGTACCTCTCTCACCTCCATGGATACTGGTTACTAGAAATGAGACAAGGCATAAGAGACAAAGTCAAGTTCAGCCGCCAGTACCTGTTGCCCCACCGGCAATGCCGTCCGACGTGTTCAGCAGTAGTTCTGAAGATGAAGAACTGTATGTTTGCCCGATACCTCGTCAACATCGGCCTGCACCATATCCCACTGACATTCCATTTTCAGCACCAGAAGGTAGTAATATTAGTCATTCCAGACCATTGACTCCAGCTGCAGTACCCTTTGTTCCGACTGACACTGGGCCCACAGTCTTGAACTGTGTTCCAAATGCAGGGAATGTTGAGACTCCAGTAATAGAACCCATCCAGGACACTGAAAGATTAGAACCCCCTGTGGCTGAGTATGCAACACCTATAAATGATCCTAATCAAATCATTGCTGAGGAATCTGTAATGCCATGCTGCTCTAGTAGAGAAGTCAAGCAAAGAGTAAAGCTTACTTATGATGTCTCTGGTGTCCCTTCAGACCTCCCTGTCAATGTGATACATAAAAAGGTTCATCTGCCAAGCACATTATTGCTGCCCCCCTTGTGTTGTCCACAAGTCATATTAGGGAGATGTACCTGTAGAGCTTATTTAGCTTTTGTTTACCAGGTAAGCACACTAGACATTCAAGTGCCTAAGGTGAGAAAATAATCAGTTGAGTACATGCTTAGTGTATTAAACAAATGCTTTATTCATGCATACTAATAATGGATACAAAGATATCATGTGTATTAATCAGAAATGTTTTTGATGTTTCAGGCCTTGTCGGGGCGCCAAGGATTTCAGTGGGGGGAAGAATGTAACACCCTCCCAAGGTCAGGAGCTTGCCTGATCTTGCTGCCCCATTCAGCTCCAGATGCTGCTGTCTCTGCTCCTCCAGCCTGATCCTGGACTGCCAAAGGGCCAGGAAGTGCAACTGACTTCAGCACCTTCTGCGCCTGTGTTTCAGCGTGACTGAGTATACCGCCAGTGTTTCTCACTCCTCCCGGCTCCCCTGAACTGCCAATGGGGCCGGGGAGCGTAAAAGTGGATTCTGGCACCTTCTGTACCTTTTGTCAGTGGCCCGAATGCCTCACAGGCTCATTTGCTCCCCCGCCCCTGAACTGCCACACAGCAGGGCAGGGAGCACAGGAAAGGCCGCTTGTGTGGCCTAGCACCAATTGGGCGCTTGCAAGATGCGTCTGAAGCACCGCAGGGATGAATTCCTCTCCCCAGCCCCACCAGACTGCCTAAGGGGCTGGAGGGGAACACAGAGTGGATAAAATAAACTGTTAAAGCACTCCCCGACCCTGCCAATGCCTCCAGTGGGTCGGGAGTAACTGGGAACATGGCTACCATTGGGACTACAAGTCCCATGATGCCTAGCAGCCATGGATGGCCGTTTCTAGATTCAGCTCGACCAGGGGAGCCTTCAAAATGGAGCCAGCAACTTGGCTTCTGCCCCATACATGTACCCCCTGGCCCTAGCGTCCCTCAGAAGGGACCAAGAGGGTGCTAGCCATGCAGCCAACAGTGACTGTATATATTTTTACAATTTATGGCAAGTGACTGAGCTATGAGAACAGTTTGATGGTGGACATCTTTGAAGATGCTGCTGGACAACAGCATAGGATCCGATTGGTAGCTGCAGTACATCCAATCAGGACGAAGGGCTCATGAGTCTTGTAAACCAATCAGTAACTGAGTTTTGAACTTGAGGATTCTGAACTTTACAGTTGGTGTGAGAGACTTCTGTATGAGGTTTTGAAGTGAGAAGGAGTGTTTCTTGTCAGGTGCTGATAGTCTAAAATCCTGCCATTGTGTGCCTTCTGCACAAGCTTGGAAACAGAGAGAGACCTTCCACGGACCTGTAAAACAGAAGGTGTATTTTTTTTTTATTTGTTTCTGCTTTGGCCAGATAGAAGATCCTGTGGTTGGTGCCTTCTGTGCAGGTCCAGGACTAATAACTGAATATTCTAAAACCTGAAATGATTTGTTGCCGGTAGAGAAGAGTGAGGTAAACTAAAGCTACTGCCTCATTTCCCTGTCAGTTCAGAGACTGAGTTCCTGGTGCTGTGCCTATGCTCTGAGGTACTGCCTGCTGTTTGAATTGCTGCTTACCTACAGTCGAGGTGGGTGAAGACAAGTCCCTCTGTGGGGTGAAGAGGATAATTGCCTGCATTCCAAGCCATTCCTGCCTGTTCTTCCAAGTTGCCTGAAAAGGGGAGACGTTCCCCAACATCCTGCATCTGTTCATCTAAGGTCGTGAGTACTGTGTTTTTACTCACAAAAATACTCTCCTAATTGTTCAGCTAGCTAGCTTGTTAACATTACATCTGGGCTTCCTGTACGACCTTAGCAATGCCCTTAGCAACTAGTACAGCCAGGAATAAATTGTTTCACTGCACCCCCTGGTGTAGTTGGTACTCTGCTGTGCAACCACTCAGTATCTGATCTGTGCTGCACCCAGTTTTTTCCATGTCACAGGCCTGCAACTACTCAGTGTGTGCACAACAATATTGAGAGCTCTCACAGGGACTGTGGGGTCAATTGGTGCACCAGTGGGGGGAGAAGAGCTGGGACTGGTAATTCTGAACTGCATTGTACCTTCTCCGAATGTCTACGTGTTTGATGTTACTGATTTTTCATTGAGTTTAGAACATTTTTGAATGCTTTTACTTCTCTTTGTTTCCACTGCTCCCTACCTCTTTATGCACCCCAAAA
Source organism: Neoceratodus forsteri (assembly GCA_016271365.2). NCBI lineage: Eukaryota > Metazoa > Chordata > Ceratodontiformes > Ceratodontidae > Neoceratodus > Neoceratodus forsteri. The sequence continues at coordinate 1,214,543,157 of CM057458.1, forward strand.
TAAATCCGTTATTTTTCTGAAAACTGTTACAGCCATTGCATTATTGTGTAGTGTGATATTCCATGCTTAGAGTTATAAGTCGGGAGGGGACTGTATATTGTTTCACCTGTTTCCAAGGGAGGGGGCTGAACATCATTTCCTGTGGGGAAGCACCCTGGCAGTAAGCTGCTGGAAGGATCCCTATAGGTGGAGGCACCGTGCCGATCACACAGCCAGTTTTACCCATGAACCTGGGTGCCGACCTATATTCCCTGAGACAGCACCACCTGTGAGTGAGTGTGCAGGTAGAAAGGAAGGGGTGGGTTACATCAGAGAGGATGGTGGAAGGTTACACAGGGAGAGGACAAACATAGGTTGTAGGGGGAAATAGAAAGAGAGTACAATCTACATAGAGAATACACTACAGGTAACGCTTAGAGGTGTAGAATACATCAGCCCCAAAACGTTTTGTCAGTAGTGGTTGTGTGCACACAGAGGTGCTGTGTGTTGTGGGGGAGTGAGACCATTACTAAGTAGCAGGTAACAGGTTAAGTGGTGACGGTATAAGAACACGTGCGAATGCCACTGACGGTATTAGCCATATCAGTTTTTTATGTCTTATCCCTAGCAAATTGCAATTCTGCCCATGAAATAGCCGGCACTAAACCAATGTATATCTGAAGGAGTAACAGGAGACTACGTAGCAGGCTAAGACATTACCTTAAAAAAATACTACTACTTCTCCTACTCTGCTCGGGAAACACTGAAATAAACCAAGGCCCACCTATTTCTCTGGACACCCCTGTGGACCTCCCACAATATAAAGGGATTAGGCTTTCTCCATATTAATGTCTGTAATTTACTAAAGGAGCTTGACTCTATACAGACCTGGGCTCTACATGCATCACCTGATTCCTTCATGATAACTGAATCCTGGCTCATGCCCTCAACCCCAGACAAATCTATCAACATACCCAGGTACAATATCTACCGATGTGGTAGACCGACTAGAGGAGGAGGGGTCGTAATATATGTTAAGAGCAAATTCGCAGTCACAGTCTTTGATTGTACCTCAAAGGCTAAAGAATTTGAATGCCTGGTTCTAAAATTATCCCTTTCCAGCGAGAAGTCACTCCTTATTGCAGCATGCTATCGACTGCTGTCTGGTGGCACGGCAATCCTGCTACATTTTCAAAACCTACTTGACTCAGCTAACACAGAGTGTATCCTAATGGGGGATTTCAATCAAAATTGGAATGATGACAGCTCTAAGAAGCCGAAGGATCTTTGTGATGCTAATGGTCTGTTACAAATGACAACTGTAATCACCAGACCCAACAGAAAAAACCCTGAGCGTAGCACCCTTCGGGACCTCATGTTAGTAAACAAACCTCACAACATCTTGCATACCGGAGTATTCTTCAACAATGTAAGTGACCACTGAGTTACTGCTTGTATCAGACACTCTCCCCAAATAAAACTGGCCACTAAATTCAGATTGAAAAGATGCCTGAAAAAGTTCACTTGGGAGCTTAAGCAACAGGTTGGTAGAAAAGAGGCCAGGAGTTATATTTTGTTTTAAACTGAAATATTTGAATAGTTGTAAGTGAAATTAGTTCTATGTGTTAAAAATTATTACCTTGAATTTGAACTGATACTTGGGCTGTGATATTGTAGGTTTGGGGATAGATGTTTGGCAGGGAAAATTAGAAGGTAATTTAAATGTGTTGTTTGCCTGGTGTTTGGAGGAGGGACATTAGCTGCAATTAACTTGTCTTTAAACAGGAATTACTGTGGCTTTCATTGTTCACTTGGGAGCTTAAGCAACAGGTTGGTAGAAAAGAGGCCAGGAGTTATATTTGTTTTAAACTGAAATATTTGAATAGTTGTAGTGAAATTAGTTCTATGTGTTAAAAATTATTACCTTGAATTTGAACTGATACTTGGGCTGTGATATTGTAGGTTTGGGGATGATGTTTGGCAGGAAAATTAGAAGGTAATTTAAATGTGTTGTTTGCCTGGTGTTTGGTACACACCTGTTTTGTAGGCTTTCTTAAATACTGAAAAGCCACTGGGGTTGGGATTGAAGGGCTGAGTATTTCTGTTTGGGACTGAAATTTGAAGCAACAGGAGTTGGTGGGCCTGTGACATCATATGGTACCTGGTGTCTGCTTACACACTGTTAGTGGGACTGAACACATACTGGACTGTATGTGTTTGTGAGACTTAGGAACTTTGTTGGTGGGATTGAAGTGGGTTTGTAAATAACTACAGTCAGTATAGAGAGACTGTACTCCAGGGAAAGGGACTGAGAAAGGGGTGTGCTATTACAAACAGAGGGGATAATCAGGGTGGCCATATTCCACCATGGCAGGCATCTTCGGAAGGGTTGTAGGCTGCACAGGCTGTGGGATGGCAATAATTCTAAATTGGGCCTGGAGAGAGGGAGGCTGCCCACTCTGTGAACAGCTATCTTGTATCAGGAGTGAGGTATATTGGATTAAGCTGTGGGAGCTGGGGGGGTGTCCAAGGATAAGGGTGTGGATATGGGCAGCAGAAGGGTGGGGCTGAGGGGAGGCTGGGGCAACGCTCTGAAATTACAGGACATTACGCTACAGCAAGCAGAAGGGGGGATATTAGGGACAGAGGACCCTTAGATAGGGAAGTTGATGCTAAGGGGAAAGAATACAGGGTGAAAATTCTGAATTCAAGGAGACTGGAGGGGGAAGAGTCAGGAGGGGCTGTTGTGCGGAAGCCTAAAACAGCAGACTGTGGGAAGGAAGCTCCTAAGGTGAACAGTGCAAGAGAGGAAGAAGAGGGTCAGTTTAGAGATGCAGTCAGGGGAAACTCGGATTACTTGATGGAGGCTGACATAGAGTGTCACAATAAATTTGAGATACTAAGCATCCTAGAGGGAGGAAGGGTTGGTGGAAATGAGGAAACTTATACAGAGGCCGGGGAGGGAGTCAGATACCCATAGGGCATCACAGAACAGCTATGGAAAGGATAGACATAGTCCCAGAGGAGAAGGGGAAACATATATGTTAAGCAAATGGGAGATGCAAATATTCCAGACATGAGGAGAAGCATGATTGGAGAGAACTGGGAGACAAGGAGGTGGGAGAGGGCCCCCTTCAGCAGGAAGGTCAGTACCAGGATGGGGCCCTAGCTAAAGGGACCCACAGAGAGCCCTGGAACAGGGGTACTATTACAAGGGGATGGGGGCAGGGGAAGGGAAACCATCAGGGCCAGGATAAATGGTTCAGATAAGAGAGGGTAAAGGGACACCTATTCAGAAGGGGTTTGAGTTAAGTGGGCAAAATAGCAAGGAGGCAGAAAGGGAGGGTGACAAGGGGGTCTCTAATAAGGCAGGAAGACTCCCATGAAATTGCAATCATGAATAAAGTGGGGAGGGGGCTGAGAGGGCATAGTGGAGGTAACCATAAGGATGATGGGTGTTAAGGTTCTGTTACTGGGAGACTCGATGATTAAGGGTATCCATTGGGAGGGACAGGGATGGATGCCATAGCCAGGTGAAGGTAGTGAGTATCTCTGGACTGACAGTGCACAGAGCAAAGTTCATGGTGTATGAAATGGTTAGGGATTGTGGAGGAACCGGATTTCCTGGTGCATTTGGGAACTAATGATCTAGAGGAAATAGCATTATGGAAATCCAAGCAAGGTTCCAAGAACTTGCCAGAGTCTGTCTGGATAATGGATGCAACATTTCCTTTTCGGAGATATTGCCAGTACCAAAGGCCTCAGTGGAGAAAAAATGAAGACTCACAGAGGTTAATAAATGGCTCAGGAAGTGGGGTGAAGAGAATGGGTTGGGGTGTTAGGGAACTGGAATGGAGTTTGGGAGGATAAGGGACTATATGCCAAGGACAGGTTTCATCTTGCCCCATTAGGAAGGAAGTCCTTAAACAGGGGATGGCTGACTACATACAAGAAAGGTGGGGTTTAAACTTGTAAGGGGGAAGGGATAGGGAGGGCTGACAGAAGCCCTCCTCCAGATGAGGGAGTAGCCTTCAAGCCCAAGGGGAGGGGAAACAGACTGGAGGTGGAGGTTTCAGGAGGAGCAGGGAGGATGGAAGTATAAGGAATCTGGGTGGGGTTCGACAAAAGGATCAGGGATAAGGGTGGGGTTAGTGTTAGTAAATGCCAGGAGCTTGGGAAACAAGTTGCCAGAGTTCCAGGCCATGCTGTTCGAGGGGTGGATGTGGCGGCAGTCACGAAGCGTGGACAACAAAACCATGACTGGGACCTAAAATGCGGGGGTACACTATGCTTAGGAAGGATAGAAAGGAGGGCAGAGGGGTGGAGTGGCTATGTTCATTAGAGATGACATAGAAATTGCTATGGTAGAAGAGGCAGAGGGAAGCGTGGAGGCCTTATGGGTCACCTACGATCCCCAGCAGGAGATAAGGTCAAGCTGGGAGTAGCATATAGGCCCCGGGATGAGTGATGTTCTAGAGGATGGTTTGCTGGACAACATCATTGCCCAGTGTGGTCCAAAAGGGAAGGAGTGGTGTTGATGGGGACCTATATGCCAGGTACAAACTGGGAATCATGTCCTCTAAGGTGGCCAAGGAGCAGAGGCTGCTGGATGGCTTCCAGGATGTGTTCTTAACACAGCATGTGATGGAGTCCACAAGGGAGGGCATGTCCTGGATGTGGTTCTGGCAGATGGGGATCTGTAAGGGACATGGTTGTACAGGACCCCTGACTGGGAGTGACCACAATACTGTCTGGTTTCAAATAAGCATGGGGGAGTGGGGTGAGATCTAGGACACTGGCAGTGGACTTCAGGGGGGCAGACTTTATGGGCATGGGAAATATTCTCAAGGATCACTTGAAGGGGAATACCTCAACGACAAGTGTGGAAAGGAGATGGGAGGTCATAAAACGGGGACTTCATGAGGCAGTCAGGATCTGCGCTAAGTTGAAACGTAAGGGAGCAAGGTCACATAAACCATGCTGGTGGTCCAGTGAGGTCCAGGTAGCAGTCAGAGAAAAGAAGGCGCTACAAAAAATATAAAACAACAAGAGGGATAGGATAAGGAAATGTACCAGCTTGCATCTAGAAAAGTCACCCGTATGGTGAGGGGCAAAGTCCAGTAAAGAGCAACGGCTGGCACAGGGGATACATGGAGGGGAAAGGGTTCTTCCGGCACATTGGGAGCGGAGAAAACTAAGGGCCATCTCAGCAGATTGAGATCAGAAGAAGGGGGTGGAAGAAGCAGGGACCAGGCAGAGGTATTTCACGAGTATTTTGCCTCTGTGTTCACTAGGGAGGGATGGGATATCTACAAAGCAAGGCACAAAGGGATAAAAGCGGCAGGGGTGGGATCAGGGCAACAGAAATGGAGCAAAGGGAGGAAAGGTACCCCAGGGTGTCACATCTGGATAAGGATAAAAGACCAGTAAGGTGGAGGGACAGATGATGCCATCCCACCAAAAGGGTGTGGTTTGCCCTCAAGGCCCTAAAGAAAGACAAATCTCCTGGGCGGATGGCATTCATCCGAGAGTACTATGGGAATTGGCGGACATACTGGCTGCAACTTCGGCGGAGCTTTTCAACAGGTCACTGAGACAGCGAGGGTACCTAGGATTGGCGAGAGGCACATGTGGTACCAATCCATAAAGGGGTCAAGGAAGTACCAGGAAACTATAGACCCATCAGTTTAACCTCGGTGGTGGGAAAATTAATGGAGAGTATACTAAAGGAACGATTGGGGGTTTACGCGGGGAGGTGGGAGGTCTGGATAGTCGGAGCATGGGTTTGTGCCAGGTAGATCATGTCAAACTAACCTTGTGGAGTTCTATGAATGGGTAACATCAGAACTGGACAGGGGTAAGCCTGTGGATGTATTATTCTTGGACTTCAGCAAGGCGTTTGACTCTGTCCCCACAATGGTCTGGTGGAGAAACTGATGGGGTTAGGAGTAGGCCTTTGATGGTCAGATGGATTGAAAACTGGATAGCTGGCGCACTCAGAGAGTAGTGGTCTGTGGGGAGCTCTCGAACCCTACAGAGGTTGGTAGTGGGGTACCACAGGGCTCGGTCCTGGGTCCAATCCTGTTTAATGCATACATATCAGACATCAGGGATGGTATAGGGTGAAATGAGTCTCTTCGGGATGACTCCAAGATGGGAGCAGTAGTTGAGGGAGAAGGGGAGGTTGGCCCTGCAAGGGACCTGGACACCCTGGAAAGCTGGGCTCACACATGGAAATTAAATTTCAATATCACCAAGTGCAAGTGTTGCATCTTGGTCGGGAAACCCTAAACACAGGTACACCCTGGGAGGAGGTGCTGGAAGCCTCAACAGGGTAAAAAGACCTAGGGTCATGGTGGATACATGTATGAATAACTCTGAGCAGTGCAGGAGAGCAGCTAGCAAGGCAAACAGGATGTTGGGATGCATCGCAGAGGATCACCTCAAGGAGCAAGGAAGTGATTCTGCCGCTGTACAATGGACTGGTTAGACCACACCTTGAGTACTGTGTACAGTACTGGAGACCACACTTGAAGAGGGACATACAGCTCCTGGAGAGGTACAGAGGAGGGCAACAAAGATGATATGAGGGCTAGGGGATTTGACTTACGAGGACAGACCTGAGGAGCTCTGCCTGTTTTCATTGGAGGAGAGAGAGACAGGGGACATGATTGAGGTCTTCAAGTACCTCAAAGGAATAAATAGGGTAAACATGGAGGATCTTTAGACTAAAGCAGGAGGCATCACCAGAGGGCATGGTTTGAAGTTGGAAGGTGGAAGGGTGAGGGAAAAGGAGGAGGTTTTTCACTGAGAGGGTGGTGGACCCTTGGAATGCTCTGCCTGGTGAGCTGGTTCAGAGATCCACAGTGGAGGCTTTAAGAGAGGTGGGACAGACACAGAAAGTGGATGTATCAGATGATGCCTGTCCCGGGGGGGGTGGGGATGGATGATAGGGGTTTCTGGAGCACAAGGGATGGGAGGGTCTCTGCACCCAACTAAGGATCTAGGTTCGAGCAGACTTGATAGACCATAAGGCCTAATCTGCTGGCAAATAGTATGTTAGTATGTTAGATCACTTTTCTGAAAGATCTAAGCAACATCCAATGGCAGGATTTCTACCTAGCCCCCACCTTTAATGAGGCATTTAACATCTTTCATAGCCTCTTATTGGGGCTAATATACAAACACGCCCCATTAAGACTAATCAAATAAAAAAATTAAAAAAAATCCCGGCTGGTTCTCTCCCATCCTGAAGAAAGCACTTTGGGATAGGGACTACTAGTGGAAAAAAGCGAGGAAATCCCTTCTGGAGGCAGATTAGCTAGCATTCCGTACCTCTAGGAATGCTTGCACCAAGCTAATTAGGTCAGAAAAAGCTAGATACTTCCAAAAATAACTAGAAAACAATAAAAACAACTCTGCCAAATTTTGGAACATCCTTAAATAGGTCGAAGGTCAGTCTACTGCCAAACCCCTCCCAAAAGAAATTGTGTCTGCAGGAACCACCTACACAAGCAGAACTGCTATACTACAGAAGTTTAATGAACACTTTGCCACTGCAGGGCTTGCCTTTGACACTTCACCCATCAGCAAACTTAGCCCGGCAGGGGGACTCCACTGTTGACCCTACTGTTAACCTCAACTTTAACCAACCGCATCCCTCCCCCTTCAGCTTCCTCACAATTACATTCATGCAAGTAGAGGACCTCCTCCTTTCTCTGGATACTAAAAAGAGTGCTGCTGCAGACAATATTGAACCTTACTTCCTAAAACTTGGCCATACCTACCTGACCGCCCCCATTACCCATTTATTCAACACCTCCCTGATTCAAGGTGAGCTTCCGGTGTCATGGAAAACTGCCCACATCTTACCCTTACTCAAGTCTGGGGATCTGAATGATCTGAACAATTACTGGCCTATTTCTATACTATCCGTCCTCTCTAAATTACTTGAAAAAATTGTCAACGTCCAACTTAGAGAACATTTGGATTCACAGAAGTTGTTAAACCCGGCTCAGTACGGCTTCAGAGCCAAACAAAGCACAGTACTGGTCCTTGCAAAAAAAAGCTACAGATTGGCAAATTGCCTTGGATTCTAAGAAGCATGTATTTACTCTCTTCCTTGATCTCATTAAGGCTTTCAATACTGTGGATCATATCGTCATGCTTGCTGCACTGAGTAATATTGGACTCAATAGTTTTGCCATTAAATGGTTCACCAGCTACCTAACCAACAGGTTACAACAAGTCAAAGTTATTGGCGATCTGTCTCCACAAAAGTACCTTTTACGAGGAGTCCCCCAAGGCTTCATCCTGGGCCCTATCCTCTTTGCAATCTAGATCAATAACCTGGGCTCGCAGCTGTGTACAGCCAATGCGCACTTATTTGCAGATGATACTGTACGCTGCACCACAAATTCATCTCTGGGCTTGGCCCATGAGAATCTACAGCAAGATTTCACCACTCTCCAAAACAACCTCATCAATCACAAGCTTCTCCTCAACGCCAAAAAGACTAAAGCAATCATTCTCTCACCAAAGTCTTCCTCAGGATGTACACACATCCCACAGATCTGAACACTTTTAGACGAACCTCTTGAAACAGTTGATACCTTTACATATCTAGGGTTCTGGCTGGACAATAAGCTTTACTTTCTGTGCCACCTAAATGAAATTTCGAACAAACTAAGGCAGCGGTTAGGCTTATTTTATCGCATTACACATCTACTTACATTAGAAGCCAGAATGAGACCAGTACAATCCACATTCCTACCTGTACTGGACTACACTGACTATCTCTACAGTCATTGCCCCTCAACGATGCTTAAACTTGACACTCTTTACCATCGGGCCTTAAGATTTATCCTTAACCTACCCCATAGTACACATCACTGTCTACTATACCAGGGTTCGGGATGGACCTCACTCTCAACTAGGAGAAAAGGAATGCTCTCATCTGGCTCTTTACAGCATTATCTGATAATCTCCCTGCATATATTTTGTGCCTCTTCGAATGGGTCAAGGGTTCCTATGGCTCGAGACGCTTCTCCATAATTTGTTTCCAGACTCCTAGAGCGAAAACAACCTATGGCATGGCAGCAATCAATTTTTCACTCCCGTCGTTTTGGAACACTACGCAAAGTTCATTAAAACTTTCCTCACTTCCAAGCATTTTCACATTCAAAGCTCTAATAGCGGATTATCTGAAGGAATCATGTAGCTGTTTCAGATGTCTATGATCCCTGAGCCCCTGGTTCCACCTTCAAATCCTACACCTCAGTATCTCACCCACCTCACATCCCTAGCAAGGGATATCCAGCACTTACTAGCCTAGCTCCCATAACCCTGGTTTTCTCAATCTATTCCCTACCACTAGCACATTCTCGCTCTCTTCTTTCACCCCCATTGCTACCTTTCTCCATTACTACCTTCGTACTTATTATCAATAAGGTACTAGCTTCTACTTAGTGGAGACAACCTAGGATTGTCATCTCCTCTCATTTCTGTAAACTTATCATGATGTATCGTTGCATGTTAATTATGCTGACCTGTATGTATTAGGGCTGCAAGTTAAGTTCGACCATACTGTCTAAATGGTTGAACCCCCGATGTTCGCGCTAGTCCGCACATGCGCGAACACATGAATGAAATGTGCGAACTTCGGTTCGCTTAGTTCATCCGGTTCACCTCTGCAGAACCCATAAAAAATTATAATGGGAATTGCAGGGGTGAACCAGGTGAATCAAAGTTCGCATATTTCAAATTCCACCATCATGTAACTCCTAATTATCTATCTGGGTTAAGTCAGCTGCCCCTCCAGGTCAGCCTCAGCAGCTCCACCCCCACGTCAGTCTTATTCCTTTCCAAGTTCCCGCCTGGAACATTTGTAAGGGTGTGGGGGATTGGCTGCTGAAAGGCTGTCTGAAGAGACAACTCCCTCTGTTGGCTGTGACAGAAAAATAGTCATGTGGTTGGCTGGGTAAGTCTCGCAGCACCAGGTAAGTTCTTAGTGTGGCAGTTGGTGTGTGACTTGTCTAGACAGAAGAGAACAGAAGACAGCAGTGAATGCTGTGTTTTTTTTCTCAATCAGATCGAATGGCCTGTGTCTTTGATTGTGAAGCAAAAAAAAAAGGACGACAAGGCATTTTTTAGTTTCTTTTTCATTACTCTGTGGAAACTGGAAAGACTAGACTAGAGCACATTGGAGTGGGACTCGAGGGGAAAGGGGAAAAATCCAGCAGGAGCTTGGGAGCCACGTGTCCAGTTTTAGGGCAGGGGGCTCGGTCCAGTCCTTCATGGTGTGGTGATTGAACGATTCAATCAGAACTAAAAGTGAAATATATTAATCCCAGCAGTTCTTAAAGGAAATAAAATATATATATTTTTTTTGTACTATAATAGTGCGCACACACTACACAGCAAGGCAAAGCAGTGTGTGTGTGTGTGTGTGTGTGTGTGCGTGTGCCGAGGAGGTATAAGATACATTGCTCAAAATGCTCAGATCCTTTGTTGGTGCCATTCATCACAGTTTAATTTTTTTGGCATTAGGCAGGCAAGTTATTTTTCTTTGTGCAGATGAATAAAAAATAATATTTAGTTTTTTGGCATTAGGAAGGCAGGCTGGTTTTTTTTTCACCTGTTAGGAAGAAAAAAATTATCCCTCTGTGTTACTACTTAAAGTACCTGACTTGACGCAGCCAGCAGTGCTGTATTAACCTGTTTGGAAAAAATTATCCCTCTGTCTTATTACTTAAAGTACTTGACTCGACGCAACCAGTAATACTGTATTTACCTGTCTGGGAAATAATCTCCATGTATTTTACTACTTAAAGTACTTGACTCGACGCAACCAATAGTACTGTACTTACCTGTCTGGGAAATAATCTCCCTGGGCGGGATATTCAGACTGCGCTACAAAGAAGTGCAATAGCAGGAGCAGGCGCAAGTGCAGTGCACCCCTGCGCAACATGCGTGATATTCAAACACAGCGCAGGCCAACGTGCACTTGCGCAACACAGCTGAATATCGCACCAACTGCGCCATTGTGCAACCAGGGATGCGCAGTGGAGCAGGGCCGATGCGCAGTAGCACAACCAGGGATGTGCAGTGGAGCAGGGTAGAAGTGCAGTAGAACAACCAGGGATGCGCAGGGACAGGGACAGGATGCAGGGGTGCACCACCCATGGAAGCCATGGGTGGAAGAGCACACAGCAGGCCAGACAGCGCCCCCCCCGCAACCCATGAACTGCACAACCAGTGGTGAGTTGGATGGACCACCAGCCCATGAACACCAGCACCGAATCCACAGCCAGGGCACGGTGCCCAGCAACCCCTCCCCCCCCCGGCAAGCAGTGACTGCAACACAAGGAGGGCCGGCCACCCAATGCCACCCCATCCCACCATTGCAGAGCACACCCTGTACAGCAATCCCCAGACACCCGGCCCAGGAGCATTGCCCAACAGTGCATGGCACTGAATGCATGCCACCACCCCCACCATGACAATGCAACCCTGTGCACCATGAAGCCATGCATGGCAGCCCCACTGTGAGCACCCTGCAGCAGGCGGCATCAGCCACCAATGCAACAACTGCAGACACAGTGCCGCCCTGCATGGCCCCCCCCATGGCACAGTAGAGAAGTCGACCCTGCGTCAGTACCCGAGGGACCCCACATGTGACAAGACCTGCCCTGGACCCCACCACCAGCAGGACAGCACAAAGCACACCGACCCATGCACACACCCTGTCCCAGCACTGGCCCCAACAGACAGCACAGCCGCCCACTGTGGTGCATGGAGCCATGCGCCACACAGGATGCGGCACAGGGCATGAACAAACACCCACCCTGACCCAAGGGCACCCTGACACAGGGCCACAATAGCGGGACAACAAATGCCGCTGTCGTGCGTCCACTGATGCTGTGTACCGACGACCTGCACCCCACCATGGCACAGGTGTACCAGCCATCCTGCACATGCACCATGAAGCCATCCACTGCCAGCATGTGGCCAGAGCACAAGTGACAGACATCGGAACACAGACACCGCAACAGACACCAGTGACAGCATGGGGGGGGGAATAACAGCACCATAGCCTACAGTGTCACTTGAGGCAGACGTGCAACAAACCAGTGACAGGAGGCAAGCCGCCATTGCACCGTGGCCAGAGGGTGTCCGACATGGACAGCCACCAATGACATGCCAGCAAGCCGTACAGACCACAGACATGCAAGGGGGCCAGCTGCATGGGCCATGGACATACTGACAGGGGCGCCAGGGACAAAGCCCATGCACCACGGACCACTGCACACAGGCATCCAGTGCACAGGGAACAACACACACACCACAGACAGGGACCGAGTCCCCCACCCACACCATAAGCGGGTCCCTGCCAGACACACACACGCCGAGGCCTGCACCACCTCCGACGCCATGCACACCACTGCAGCCAAGCACCATATGCCCGCTGCAAATCAGAGATCACCACAGTTGTCATAACAAACAAGTATGTAATAAAGGTGCGAACTGTACAAAAAAACACAACAAACTAAACCATTTACAATGTGGGGCAGAAGGGTCACATAGCAGGTTGGGGTGGGCATGAGGCAACGGTGTACATCAGGGAGTGGGATGAAGGGGTGTGAGGGTAAGTCCGGGGAGGAATGCACAACAGGTGCGTTGTAGGGCCTAATGGTGACCTCTCTCCCCCCACTTCGGTCCCGCTGGCACCTCCTGTGCCTCCTTCTGTCACCCGTTCAAGTCTTTGGAGCAGCTCCAGAGTAGCCCTTGACAGCTGCAGAAGCTCCTGCACATTCCTCTCAAGGGCAGTCCAGCGTTGTCCACCTAGGACAAGGGAGCAGAGTCAGTACGCGTGACTGGCCAGACCCCTGCAGCCCACCCAATGTGCATGGCATACAGCCATGGGCCACGCCCCTGTGATGGCATGCAACCACCCAGTGTCTGCGCCCACATGACCCGCCTACCCAGGCACCCATAACCATGCGGAATGCTGCACACACCCACCGCCAATATCCCGCACAGCACCACCGTGGCCGTACAGTGACAAGGCTATGCGGTGCAAAGGCAGTGGCACAGCCATGGACCCAGTGCACGCACAGCCCACCTGCGACACCCACCCACACATGCAGTGCCACAGGACAGTGATGGGTGCACCATGTGGCATGCACGGCAATGGGGCCAAGTGCGGGTGGTCATGCCTCGCCACCACCCCTGCATGCACAGATGTAAGGGAAAACAAGGCACTCACCTGCATCCTGGCCAGCAGGGTGCTGCTGGCCCATGGCCTTTCCAATGTGGCCCAGCTGCAGCTGCACTGCACCCACTCCGACCTGCTCCCCCTGTTCTCGGGCCAGACGTGCCCTACAGCGCTCCTCCAGGCCTAGGGTGCAAACATGGAGAGGGAAACATCAGTACAGGTCAGTAACAAAGCCCCCCCCCAGTGTGTGCGTGCCTGCACAGCCCAGCCATGATGCACCACCGCCACCACCACTCCTAGACGGCCCCAACCCCCCTGTGGCGTGGCCTCATGCACACCGCGATACCCGGACAGATGGACACTACCAGTGTTTCAATGGAGCACCTACCTGGCCGTGGCACGGCGCCTCGCCAGGCGCATGACTGCAGACACCCCAGGTGGTCAGGGTCCCGCCGCTGGAGATCGCCATAGCAGTGGCAACACTGCTCCGCTGACCCGGCTGATCCCAGTCGCCTCCTCCAGGCCCTCTGACACCTCCTGCCACACAGCAGTCCATGGCCTGTGGAGGGATTCCTGCCCAAACAGGGCACCGGCATGTGGCTCCACCAGGGCCACCAAGTTTGCCAATTCAATGGCGCTCCAGACCTGTGCTCTGGTTAGTGGCATCTTGCTGCTGAAACCACAAACAAAATGGCGCTCTGTAGCACACGTGCCCCACGTGCGGAGGCAGTGCAGTACTGCGCTGCCAGTCCCTATCGCGCTGTCACCGGACTGCGCGATAGGGGTGCAACCATGCAGACGCATGGCGCCTAGGGGGCAAAGGGACGACCGCAGGGTCAAGGATCTGTCTGCGCACGATGCACCACAGCACTACTGGGACACTCTGAGTGTAGCAGAGTAGCGTGCTTGAGTGTGACATCCTGCAGTGGCCTACCGCGCTGTGGTGCCATGGCGCCCATGGTGCACCAAGGCATGAGCACCACACAGGCAAACAGCGTACTAGTGACACAGGCACAGTAGTGGCTGTGCCCTGCACTGCCTCCCGCGCACAAGTTAGCAGCGCCGCACACGTCGGCGTCAGCACCCCGGGCATGCGCTGTGCGGTGCCGATTGCGCACATCACAGTGCTGCGCCATAGCCTGAGCACGGTCACCAACATTGCGCAAGGTGCAAAAGCGTGATATTCAGCCAGAAAATACAAATCAGCTCATTAGCCATTCCACGGCACATCCACTGCATTAGCATCCACTTACAGTTGCACCTGCCCTCATTTGCATGCACTGCACTATATAAATGCAACATCGGGCTGCAAAGGCCATGGTTAGGTATTACAGTCCATTGTGGTGGGTTGCATGCTGTTGGGATGTGGGGACTGTGGTTTGGGAGGGCTGAATGGGACTGCACAGTCCAAGGTAACACCTGTCATTCCCACAGGCTCGAGCATGACCGAGCATGAGGAAGAGGAGGAACAGGGATGGGGGAGAAGAAGGAGGCCCAACTTCACCAGGGCTGAATCAGATGTCCTGTTCGAGGCATATCTGGACAAGGAACCACTGCTCAGCGGACAGTGGGGAATGACACAGGCCCATGCTGCGGCGTGGGGTGAGGTGGCACATGCCGTGAACCAGCATGGCAGCCACCAGCGGTCCGTGCAGGAGTGCATGAAGAAGGTTGGTACGGACAGGAGGTGGATCAAGGACAAGGTGGCTGCCATCAGGGCTGCATGTGCTGCCACCAGTGGGGGCCAGCCAGATGTACCATGCCTGACGCCACAGGAGAAGTGGGTGGCCAGCAGCATGCGGCGTAGTGCCATCAAGGGCATTCCTGGTGGTGGCTTCCAGACGGGTGGCAGCCCATCACTGCATGGTAGGTCCTGTGCTGTCTGTGTGTGGGTGGTGGAGGGCATA
Organism: Neoceratodus forsteri; assembly: GCA_016271365.2. NCBI lineage: Eukaryota > Metazoa > Chordata > Ceratodontiformes > Ceratodontidae > Neoceratodus > Neoceratodus forsteri. Next base: position 1,214,558,259 of record CM057458.1, read on the forward strand.
CCACAGGGCAAGGCGGAGCCACTAATGCTAATATGTTCCCTTACAGCTCCTGAGCGTCTACATGGGTCACTGGTGGTGGATGTGTCCAGCGAGGGGGAGGCCCTGGACACGGAGGAACGCCCATCCACCTCCACAGGTGTCCAAGGGACCAGCCAAGTGCATACCTGCACGTTGGTCCAGACTGATGTGGATGGTGTGGGTGTGGACAAGCCCCTGCCTGTGTCCCAGCGTGACAGCGCCCACGGTCTCCAGCATGCTGAGACACAGATTGGGGCCGGATCCAGCACTGATGATGATGGACCACACGTCCCGGACAGTGATCCACGTGGGACACAGGATGGTCCCACAGCAGGCAACCGCACAGGCGTTGCCATGGGTGATGCTGCCGTGGCTGCCCGTGTAACAATCCAGTCCCAGCTTGTGCCTGTATGTCCCAGTGGGGCAGCACGGGTGTGCGTCCAGGGCACTGGGGCTGTTGTGGCAGCGCCGGTAAGCCCTGGCGATCGGCAGCCAGAAGGGCAGCGCCAGCAGTTGGCCAATGGCAATGGGGGGGACAGTGTCAGGGGGCAGTGGCTGTGCACAGCGTGTGGACGTACCCCGGCATAGCTCTGGTGTGCAGCGCCCAATGTCAAGGGGTGCTGGCTAGCAGGGCCAGGAACACCACGAGGGACAACATGCCAGACCAGCGGATGACCTCTTTGATGAACGCAGTCGTCTTCTCCAGACCTGAGTAGAACAGCAGATGCGGCTCATGATGGCAGTGGATGCACTCAGTGCGGTTCTGCGCCAGGCAGATGAGTGGCGCAGCAGGGACCACAGACTGCTCCTGGCAGAGATGGCCCGGCAGTGGGCGGATGTGACCGCTGCCATTGACAAGCAGACCACTGCATTGACAACTGTCATGGCTACACTGGACACCCAGTTCGGTGCCCAGCCGCCGCAGACACCGCACAGTGTCATGTCCACCCCCCGTTCCCGGCGCTGTGCGACACCTGCTATGTCGACACCAGGTTCGGCTGTGGGCATACCCAGCATGCCTAGCGCGGGCATGTTCAGTGGGCTGCAGACCCCTGTGTGAACACGGTCACGTTCACACAGCGTCACCCCTGGGGGACCGTCGGTGCCACCCCATGAGGCCACTGGTCAGCCTGGCATGGATGGCAGGTCTTGGTGGGGCTGCCCACGCATCCGTAGCGGCCGCGGTACTGTGCCACATGACTGACCTGTCTCCCACCATGGCCACTGTCTGCCGCTGCCCTATGTGCAGTGTGGTGTGCACTGTGTGATGCACGGGTAGGATAACGGGTAGGGTACCTGGCCCTGCACACACACGGTCCCTGTGCACACCCTCCCGGCTGCTGACCACTGTGGTGTGTGCATGATGATGCCTGTGTTGCGCTGTCCACCAGTGTGCAATGGTGTCCAGCGTCTGAGGCATGCACAGTGACGGCCACTGGGCATGGTCGTGTGTGGTCCTGTGTGTGGGGGGGTGGCTGTTGGGGTTGGCGTGCCGTTTACCCCTTGTGCATGTGTTGTGGTGTGTGTGCACGTGTCGTGTTCGGCCCTGCCCATCCCTGCCGTCTTGTGCGGTACTCCACTCAGACCCATTCCATTTCCGCCATCCGCTCCTGGTGTCCTGCCCGTCTGTGGGCTGTGCCCTTGCCCTTGGTGGTTGCGCATGTCCCCGTGACCTACCTGTGTTGTCCGAATTGCTCCTCTGTAACAGTGTCCTGGTGCAGCTGTGCCATCCGGATCAGACAGGAGTCTCGTCGCCCAGGGGATGGCTGCCCTTCACCAGCTAGACCGGCGTCCTCATCGTCCCCACCGCTGTCCCCCTCTTCAACCTCTACGGCTATCCCACAGTCGGTGGCCATGTTGTGCAGGATACAGCAGGCCAGGAATAGCCCACAGGCCATTGAGGGGCTGTACTGTAGGGCACTGCCTGAGGTGTCCAAGCACCGGAACTGTGCCTTCAGCAGCCCGAACACCCGCTCGATGACATTTTGTGTTGTGGCATGTTCATCATTGTACCGTAGCTGGGATGGAGTTGTGGGGCGCCGGTATGGTGTGAGGAGCCAGGGCCGTAGCGGGTAACCACTGTCACCTGTGTGTAGAGGGTGGACATTAGAATGGTGGTCTGCGTCGCTATGCCATGGGACCACATGGCTGGTACCCATGGCACCTCTGACTATGCACCCCCCCACGTCTGCTCATGTCGTCCTACGTGATATGCATACTCACCTACTAGATGGCCAGTGGGGATGTCCCCACTCTCAAACCTGTGGCACAGTGCAGACTGGAGCCAGATGAAGACACTGTGTGCTCCCCCAGGGTGCGTGGCACACATACTGTTTATGTGCCCCCTGGCATCTTACACCACCTGGCAGACTATGCTTGGGTATCCCTTGCAGTTAATGTATACCGCACCCTCCGGGCCAGGTGGCATGCGGGATGCCTACATGGGTGCAGCCAATGGCCTCGAGCACGTCAGGCAACCGTGCTACCCTGTGGACCTTCCGTATGTGTGCTGTGCGCTCCGCCTGTGTGCTGGGGAAACAAGATGTACTCCGCAGCATGTAGCAGCAGTGTGCGGAGGAATTGTGTGAGTAGGCGTGACGCGGCCGACTGGGTTATGCCTGTCATGTCCCCTGTTGGTCTCTGGAGGGTGCCCATGGTGAGCAGGCACGACGGCTGTCACCTTCGTCTCCACTGACAGAGCATGGCTCTGTCGTGTGGGTGCCTGCATCTCATCACTGCACAGCTCACAGAGCTGCCTCAGTATTGCCCAGTTCAGGCAGTACCAGCCCACAATCTCTGTGTCAGAGTACTGTTCAAAGGGGCAACAGACTCCTAGGAAAACATAAACTGAACTTACAAGCTCAAATGGGCAGACTGGGTGGGCCATAGGCCCTTATCTGCCGACACTGTCTATGTATCTATGTAAAGCTGGTGCGGGCTCAGTACTGCCTGTTCTGGGCATACCGCCGATGGGCCCTTCCACGGCCGTGCCTCCCTGCTGCCTGCCTTCTCACACCCCTCATTACCGCCTCCATCTGGAAGGTGGCGCTGGCCATGTCCCTGGCTGGTGTCCCCCCCTGGGTGGCTGTTGTCCTGTTCCCCCCGCTCTCTGTTACTGGTGCTCCCCCTGCACCGGGAACACCCCTGTTTGCCTGTGGCCGTCCTGCCTCTTGCCATTGCCCTCAGTCCACTGTGGCACTCTCCCGCCCTTTTCCGCACAATGGCACGGGCATACCCACTCCTACCCTCACCCTGGCACAGTTCTGGTGGGCACTGTCATGATCCTGCCCAGTCCTGTGCCCTGCTTCCTTTTTTACCTCCCTGGCTCTCTGTCTCCACGCTTCCACCTGTGGCTTCCCTGTTGCGTTCTTCCTCCCCTCTCTTGCTCCCTTTTATTTTGGCTCATTTCTGCTGTCGCGCAACTTCCACTTGTTCCACTATTGCACAAGTCGCATGCTGCTGAATATAGTACTGCACATGTTATTCATGCTTCCGCCTCCTACGGTTGCGCATGCATTCATTACTGTTGCACTCTGGTGCATTGCTTATTGTGCTTCGCAGCTGCCTCCCACTGAATATCACACAATGGCGCATTTCCATAATTGCGCTAGCGCATCCCTGTTGTACATTGTTAATTGGATTCAATTTTACAGTTTATACAGGTTCCTGATTGGTAATCCTCAGTAATTCAATAAAGCCAACATGCTATTTCTTTGCCAAATTAATTGTATTTTATTATGATAGTATTAATAAAATTAGCCAGAAAATTCTATTGTAACAATAAAAACACACCCTGACAGGATGATCCTGTCATGATCAATAATCCTAGTTTACAAAAGGGAATACATGCTAACATCATTTTTAAACATCAGGTAGCCCACCACTACCTAGGTGTTCTTGTTACAATTTAGTTGTAAAACAGCCAAAGGGCAATCCCAATGGGGTGTTTCTAACATGCAATCTAGACAGCTAGTAATATTTGCATTACAGGGCTACATTTCAGAGACACATGAACCATATGTTTCTGGATCCTCCGAGCAATCTATGGATAGTCTCAGACTGCATCTTGTCCGAGACTGCGTCTTCTCGAAGGGATGCTGGACATAGGTCCCATATTTATGTGTAGCAAGCTTAGAAAAAAAAGCAAGGCTGGAATTTCCCAAAAACTACCTCAGCAGTTTTAAACACAAACAATATGTCATTCTGCAAATCATAAGACTCGGGTTCAAAAATACATTGGCCAAAAGATACATTTGTCACAAGGTACTTTGCCGAGACATGTGGTCATTCTTAAATAGAAAAACAAGTAATCAGGGGTTTTACATTTATTAAAAATACTTACTTCAGGGTACAGAAAACATGCAAGGTGATGTGACTGTTTTAAAAATACTCGGTTTACAGATAAAAAAAACAGACAGTGGCCAAATTGGGGAACTTAATCTTCTAGGCCAGCCGTGGTTACTAGCAGCTGCATTCTTATCTTTGCCGTAACCTTTTAAAAAGACATGTTTTGGTATACAACATTGCCAAATAGGACAATTCTAAATCAGACCTTGACTGTACTTTAAGATTTATTTTATTTTCTTCAGTTTAACCGTTAACCATTTAAAGCCTCCACATACATGCATTGATATGGTGGTATCATTCATTTGCTTAGCCACCGGCAGCCATTGGCTAGCTAGCCATATTAACTTGTATGTGAGCCTCATTTATTCATCTATTGGCCATTTGTATTTTCTGCAAGCCTTTTACACCTTGCCATAGTCAACTGTATATATAGTGGTGGCTATCAGCAATTTTATATATCTGAATCTGTATATACCTAGGCCTTGGTGCCCCTGGGCAAATTCAACAGCATAGCGCATCTGCTCTGAATAACCCACCAACTGTGTTTTACTACTTAAAGTACTTGACTTGACGCAGCAAGCAGTGATGTTATTTACCTCTTAGGGAGAAAATATCCCTGTGTCTTACCACTTAAAGTACTTGACTCAATGCAGCCAGCAGTGCTGTATTTACCTGTTAAGGGGAAATTATCTCTGTGTCTTACTACTTAAAGTACTTGACTCGACGCAGCAAGCAGTACTGTATTTACTTGTTAGGAAGAAACTATCCCTGTGTCTAACTACTTAAAGTACTTGACTCGATGCAGCCAGCAGTGCTGTATTTACCTGTTAGGGAGAAATTATCCCTGTGTCTTGCTAGTTAAAGTACCTGACTTGACACAGCCAGTAGTGCTGTATTTTCCTGTTTGGGACTAAATTTACCTGCATCTTCCTACTTAAAGTACTTGACTCAATGCAGCCAGCAGTGCTGTTATTTACCGGTTAGAGAGAAAATATCTCTGTGTCTCATCACTTAAAGTACTTGACTCGACGCAGCCAGCAGTGCTGTTATTTACCTGTTAGGGAGAAATTATCCCTGTACCTTACTACTTAAAGTACCTGACTTGACATAGCCAGCAGTGCTGTATTTACCTGTTAGGGAGAAAATATCCCTGTGTCTTACCACTTAAAGTACTTGACTCGGTGCAGCCAGCAGTGCTGTATTTACCTGCTGGGAAACAAATGTCCCTGTCGTACTACTTAAAGTACTTGACGCAGCCATGAGTGGTAAAAAAAACAGCAGGACTTCTCAGGCAATCCAGGCAACAGTGACAACAGTATAGCTACTGAGCGGCTCCTGCTTGAAGACTGGCACAAGCAGTAACCCTCTGCTGAACCACTAATAGAACCCAATGGCTGTGGCCATGGGCCATAAATCAGTGTGTAATGCCATCCGAGTGCTGTCAGCCTGCATACATTTTGGACAGTATATGTTTTTGAACTGTGGCAGGTTAGTTTTAAGCAAACTGAGCCTTTCTACATTCTTTGTGGAAAGACATGTTCTTTTGTCATTCACTATTGCTCCAGCAGCACTGAAAATTCTCTTGGAATATGTGCTTGCGGGTGGGCAACTGAGGTATTTAATTGCGATCTCAGTTAAAGAAGGCCACATGGATTTTTTTCTGTTGCCAATACAGCAATGGTTCATCACCTGCAGTGAGATATACAGTCTCCTCCATATAATCTTTCACCATTTTTGCAGCAGGGACTTCTGGTACCACTATAGCTGGCTGAGCCTTTCCAGCTGTCTTTATCAGACCGAAATCTGACAGCATGTCCCACAGTGGTTTGTCCTCTTGTGGTGTAGCAGCAGTTCTGGTTGGTGTTTGATGACAAAAAACATCAGTAGTGGCGGCACCAGCAGCAATGGCAGATTGTGCTCCCTCCCTCTCCACCAGATCTTGTTCAGAATTTGAATGTTACCATGAGGGCACTGATGATGTACTACTTTTCTCAACTGTATGTGCTGACATTTTCTCAATTAACAGTTTGCAATAGTATTCTAGATCTTTAAAGTCATGTGGGTTGAAGAATGTCTCAACTGTATCCTTAAACCGAGGATCGAGAAGTGTGGCCAAAATGTAATGTTCTGCTTTGTACATATTTACAATGCGCTCATCAGCCAGGAATGCGTTCAGCATTTTTCCCACAAGGGATGCAACACTGATGTTATCAGTGTCAAGGAACTGTGACTCAAGATGCTTCAGTCTCATTCTGATGAGTGAGATTAAGGGTAATGTCTGGCTTAGCCCAGCACCATCGGAGCTCACTACTCGTGTAGCCTCCTCAAAGGGTTTAAGAATACAATTAAGATTCTCCATCAGATGCCACTGATTGGGGCTGATATTCACATCTCCTTGCCCAATGCCATGTTGGACTACATATTGATAGATGGCTTTCTGTTGCTCAAGCATTTTCTGCATCATATAGTAGGTGGAATTTCCTGGATCATCTGGGGGAGAAGGAGGCTATTTTCTATTTGAATCTGCCGCAACAACTTTCTGGCTTTAACAGAATGGCCAAAGTGGGTGCACACAGTGCGGGCAGCAGCAATCAAGTTCAGAACATTTCGGTCCTCACTGATAAAGTCTTTCACCACCAAGTTAACAGTGTGTGCAAAGCATGGTACATGTGTAAAATTACCAAGCCTTACTGCTTTTACAATACTAGAAGCATTGTCAGACACTATAAACTCTAGTTGCAAGGACTTTGGAGTTAGCCTGTCAGCAAACTTTACTTCAAGGCCCTCCAGAAGATGTTCCTCTTTGTGAACTTTTTCAAAACCGTAAATACATAATGCTGCCCATCTGCGAACAGAGAAAGACCTTTGCTTTTTGCTGCTACTGCCACCAGTTCCACTACATGATGATGAGGAGGGAAGAAAGTTTCCCCAATGACCAGTCACAGCCATACAGTCAGTCGTCTGGCCACTGGTCCACATATCTGTTGTGACATGGACCTTTTTGCCCACTGAACCTTTAAGAACATCAGACACGCTGTTACGAACAGGATCATACAAGTCTGGGATGGCAACAGTTGAGAAATAAGTCCGTCTGGGGACTTGATATTTGGGCACAGCGATTTCCATTAATGCTTTAAAGCCTGGGTTAGACACAAACATAGAAACACAGAATTTGACGGCAGATAAGGATCGCTTGGCCCACCCAGTCTGCCCATTTCCCTACCTAATGGATAAGCTGCAGATCCTAGTTAACCTGCAGTCTACTTCTTTCTATCCCAACCCCCTAGAATTGCCTTATGACTGTCCCATGCATGCTTGAATTCCACCACTGTTTCTGACTCCACAACCTCCTCCGGAAGGCCGTTCCATGCATCCACAACCCTCTCTGTGAAACAATACTTCCTTTTACATTACCTCTGAGCAGCCCTCCCCCATCTTCAAATTGTGCCCCCTTGTTCTAGCACACCTCTTTTTTTGAAAGATGCTACCCTCTTGGACTTTGTTGATTCCCTTGAGGTACTTGAAAATTTCTATCATGTCTCCCCTCTCCGCGAGGCTATACATATTAAGCTCCTTTAGTCTCTCTTTGCATGACTTCTGGTGCAGACCCTGCACCATTTTAGCTGCCGTACTCTGGACAGCTTCCACCCTATGTCCTAGCAGAGACTGGTCTCCAGAACTGCACGCAGTACTCCAGATGGGGTCCCACCAACTGTCTATACAGAGGGATAACAACTTCCTGTTTTCTACTGGTGATGCCTCTCCCTATGCATCCCAGTATCCCCCAGCCCTCCTTACTGCCCTCTCACATTGCTTGCCCACCTTTAGGTCATCTGATATGACTACCCCCAAGTCCCTTTCCATTTTTGTTGTTAGTATCTCACCCCCCCATTGTGTAATCTTCCCCTGGGTTTTTGTTTCCCCAGGTGCATTACCTTGCACTTCTTAGCATTGAATCTAAGCTGCCATACATTTGACCATTCCTCTAACCTTGCCAAGTCCCTTCTCATCCTTTCCACCCCACCTTGTGCATCAACTCTGTTGCAGATCTTTGTGCCATCTGCAAAGAGACATACTTTTCCTTCTAGTCTCTCTGCAATGTCACTTATAAAGACACTGAAGAGAACTAGTCCTAATACTGAACCCTGCGGTACCCCACTAGTAACCCCCCTTTTCTTCAGAGTGGACTCCATTTACTATTACCCTCTGTGTCCTATTCTCCAGCCAATTCTTTACCCAGGCTATCATCTTGGGACCCACTCCAAGGCTGGCTAACTTGTATATTAATCGTTTGTGTGGGACTGTGTCAAATGCCTTGCTAAAGTCTAGGTAGGCCATGTCCACAGCCCCTCCCTGATCTACTACTTTGGTCACCCAGTCAAAGGTGTTGATGCAAGTAATAGTTCAGGTGCCAAGACCCCCGTGGAAGCAATAAAATAAATATTATAAACTGCCACCACTGCTACTGCAATAAGAGCAGTGGTGTTAGCAACGTCACTAAATGGGTATAATACTCATAAACACTTGCACCCGCTCAATCGGGGCCGCTCTGCGCTTCCGTGTTTGGCTGCAACTTTTGGCATTTTAGAAAAAATGTAACTATAGAATTAAAAATAAAGACAATTACATCCCTGAACTCCTGCAGCAGTGCTAGAAAGGTATGTGGGAATGGGAATGGGTACTCTTGTTCTTTACAGGTCACCTTTAACAGCTCAACATACAGTATTCTGAAAGTCAATCAGTGTGATTGTACTCACTTACTCAAAGACTATTAGTCATACACTCAATGCCAAGTTAGAAGTGGATACGTAAGCATTAAGCCACGACGAAGGTGGCATCTAATGCTGGATTGATGCATGGTTGAGAGGACTGTGGCCGGAGGCTGAGGGCAAAGAACCGCCCAACCATGCATCAATCGCATTAAATGCCACCGACGGAGTGGCTTAATGTGCTTGTAACATGGGCCGCGCGAGGACAGAGTCACCAGGAGCCCATTTCGTGTCAGTACAACTAGATAAGATGGGGAGTCGGTGTGCTGAGCAAACTTTTACAGTGCACTTATAAATCGTGTCAGAAAACGGCATTACGATGCTGATGCGGTCAAAACAGTGTGTACCTCTACTGACAGCAACCAGTGCAGCTCAGACGCTCGTCCAAAACCTGTCCTGATGTATGCGGCTATTTGTGTTATCACCCGTTGGAGGTCTCCGGTGGGTGCCTCCCTCGCCACGGTGTGCGCACTGTCACAAATTAGCATGCGGGCTCGCCCACTTCCCGTTCCCTCTCGCAGGCTCCTCTGACGATACACCACTTGCCTGCATGGGGTCTCTGTTTTGGACTGTGTTACCTATCCCTCCTGTGCGTGCCTACTCCCCCCCCCGCTTCCGTCTGCCTCTAGATCGTCTCACTCGTCTGCCACGCTTCCCTCTCTAACACTCGCTGCCCACCTGTGCCCAGTGCTGCTAAGCTGGGGGTCTGGCTGCTTCGAGTACTACCTCATTGTGCACGGCATATATCGTGGGTTAATACCCGCTCCGATTTGGGTCCCGTGATGCCGTTGAGCCAATCGCTGCTGCCCATTCCACCTCTCTCATTAATGCCATGTTACAAAGTGGAATTAATCCATGGTTGGTTGGACCCACTCGGCGCGCCAACCCCAACCATGGATTTATTCTACAGTAGACCAATCCTTTCTCGTGGCTTAATCCTTACGTGTGTTCTCCTTTTCTGCTTTTTGATACTGATAAATGTGAGACTTGTTCGTATGTCTTATCATTGTTGATGTTCCCATCTTAGCACCGTTACTGCGACTTAATTTTGTTTTGCATAATTTGCAAATCACGTGACTGCAGGATGATTTATCTTGTGTAAAAAAAAAATCCCACACTACAGATTTCACAGATTTTGTTCCACTGCTGTTTATGGGGAGGATATGTTTGCCACTGCCCATGGCACCACCACAGCCACTGCTGCTGCCAGTATCTCTTTGAGGTATTTCCATCTCTCCATGCCAGTCAACGAATGTTGATGGACAGCAACTCTTTCTGCCTCAACTCCTCTAGAATCCTGTCCATTTTCTATTCTCTGTTTCTCCACTGCAGGTGTTGTTGTCTCATTATGCCCCATTAATTTTTTTCTTAGCAGCACCATCCTTCCTAGAACTCTTTTTTGCTCTTTTTCTGGCCCTGTAGTCCTCCTCATCATCTCACTTCACAGAACTGCTGCTACTTGACAGACTGACTGCTACTTTATCTACTACAAACTCAGGATCTGTTTCACTGATTTCTTCCTCAGTTTCATCTGTCTTCTGCTCATCATCCATCACTGTGCTTACTAAGACTTGCTGACGCACTATGATGGCTCTTGTGCTCATCCTCCGAGTACCATGTCGGGTTACTCCTGTAATGTCCAGAATTTTCTGTACTGTTGTCACAGTTGCCTGGAAAGTGCTGCTACTTTTTTACCACTCATGGCTGCGTCAGGTCAAGTGCTTTAAGCAGAAAAATACAGGGACATTTTCTCCCTAGCAGCTAAATACATCACTGATAGCTGCGTCCAGTCAAGTACTTTAAGTAGCAACACACAGGGATATTTGTTACTTACCAGGTAAATATAGTACTGCTGACTGCATCGAGTCAAGTACGTTAAGTAGTAACACACAGGGATATTTGTAGAACCTGGTTTTACTTAGTATAATTTGTTTTTTTACTTAGTAGAACCTAGTTTTATTTGGTAGAACCTGGTTTTACTTGGTAATAAGTGGCAGAACCCGATTCTACTGGGTTCTACCTTGTTGAACTTTTTTTGAGTTCTACTCAGAAAGTTCACGAGGTACAACTTTCAGAGGTTCTCACAGCCGTAGTATGTATAGGCCTATAATTGACCTACACCCGTACAATGTTGTTTTGCATTTCTATTGTATCTGTAACTATGTATTGTACAGTATTGTATTAAGGTCCAGGACCACTTTAAAAATGAGCTTTCTCAGTGATGGTTATGCCTGGTTAAATAAAGTTGATTGATTGATAAGGGCAGAACGAATACAGGAATGAAAGGAGGGTGGGAAAAGGAATAAATAGAAAAAACTAGCCAACATTCGGAATGGGGAAGGACAGAAGTAGTGGAAAATACTGTAGGAGGCTGGGAGGAGCACTGGCAGGCCACCAAAAAAAAAAAAAAAGAGTATCCAGGAGGCACTACAGGAATCACAACGGTACAATATTTTCAGACATCACGTTTTGAGCATTTGATTTTTCGTGACTTTTACAAATTGAAAAGAAAATTGGGATGACATTTCTGAATTTATCTTTTTTTTTTCCCCCTCGGGTAGCTAGTCTCCTTCCCTAACAGCTATTTTAAATATTGCGCCTGATCTGTTTATTTGCCTCGCGAATGCGTCAAAAAAAATCACTCGCATTGATTTCTGCGCAGTACCCTAACAAGACCGGCATGCCACCTATGGAATGCCTAGCGCATTAATCAATGCCAACCTGACACGCTTCTGCCAATGAGCTTACTGGGTTCTGGGTGTATAATCAACACCATTTTGTAAAGTTTGGTTTACCAGGAGCGCACACACACACACACGGCAGAAAACTGCAGGAGAAAAGGCTAGAACATGCGCAAGCGGCGTCATATTAGCATGCTGACTGGTTACAAAGTAAACCAACAGAAAATTATACTGAGCAAATATCGGTGTAAAAATGCCAAAAAAGCGAAAACAATCAGGTTAGTGCATACGGGGAACAACATGCTAACAAATATATTTCTTTTTTCGTATCTAGTTGTGTTGGTTCAAAGATCATCTCGACCAACTAAATTCATGTAAACGAAAAAACCGACATTACCCAGAAGGCTCCTCGCCACTTCCCTGAGGACTTCAAGCTGCGGAAGTGTGGCGGTCCTAAACACATTTCCGGCGCAAGAGTCTTTCCTTTTCCTGTGTCGTCTCGGAACAAGATGGCGGTTCAAATCTCAAAGAAGAGGAAGGTGAGGACGGAAACCCGTGAAATAATGAAGTAGGCGTAATTAAACGTCTAAAATGTTATAGGCGTTTTGTAGAGTAAAGCTTACACCGAACAGCCGTGGTGGTAGTTTGTCGGCGCGGGTTTGGATTGAGCGAGGATCGCTGTGGATTATGTAGGCCCGTGTCGCTGTGGCAACAAGGCTCTTTCCGCTGCTTAACGTGCCAAGTTCTTCCGATGTGCCCCCGCCGAATTTTGTGCATAAAGGTTTCTATGACAGCCAGGCGTGCAAACCGACAGCGTGAGTTATGCCCACGGCTGTTTGTGTAGGGAAGGTGAAAAGTTGCATCGAGGAACTATTTCTGGAATTAGCAGTGTGTGATTGCGTACAAGAAGTCGTGTTCTGGGAGATATGTGCAAAATCTTAAATTGTTTTCTTCATAGTGCTCACGGCAATCCTTTATAATGTGCGACGGTGCAGTGCTGCTGATCATTCTAGATTGCAAACAATGTAAATACAACGGTTTACAGCTTGGTCTATGTTGAAATTCTGTGACAGGTATTACCTTGGATGAAAACTTTGGAATGGCTGCAAAGCTTGGGTTAGAAGTATGGCGGACAGGAATTTCCTCTGTAGCGTGCTGTTTGTCGGTCCTGCATAGTGTGAACAGACATGCGTGTAAAAGTTGTCGCAAGATAAACAGATTTTTACTGTGTTCTGCTGTAAGTAACATTAAACAGTAGTCTAGGTAGAGACAGTACAACCTAGAGGGTTAGCACTAAGATGTGGATCCGGAGATCCAGCAGACCTGGGTTTGAAACCCAGTTGCATACTGAATGACACGGATTATTGATGCCCACCAACTCGTTAAACAGTTTGTTTAAAAAAATCAAGGCATTATGTTGCAAATAGATGACACAGTTATGAGTCCTTATTTAGATGCAAAATATTACGCGGTAGAGGTAAAGGTGACCCACTTGGATAATATAACTTAGTACAGGGATACTAATCCTGTATGATTCCAGTTAAATCTTTGATGGCACCCAGCACTCGTGTTAAGCAGTTTTGTATCACTGTAGAAGGTGATGTGACCTGAGCAAGAATCGCATTTTTCCTTTAAACAGGCTTAGATACCATTCTTTTAACACAAGTTATTGCTGATACAGGAACATGGCAGGGTATCCACTGCGCTGGTAGGGAGTTCCATACGTGTGGCCTGACATAAGAAAAAAACATGTTGGCCCTCACCTTTTTTTTTTTTTTTTCCTTCCTTCATTTCTGTTCCGTAGGAGCTCAAATACCATTTGTATTTTCAGTGCTTTGTAAGATTGTGCAGAAGCTCTGTGATGTAACCTGGAATTGTCAGTTTTTTGTACGTGAAATTCGGTACTGTAAGTAATGTGGTCTTTGTATCTATTCTCCGGAGAGAGAGAGAGAGAGAGAGAGAGAGAGAGATCCATCCCAGCTTATTCAGATCAGTGGTTGTTTGCCTTGGGGCATTGAGAATAAAGTTGGCCAGGCCTTAGCACATGTTGACTAACTGTCTCAGGACAGTTTTATTTGTACTACCATAACCATGTACATAATCCGCAAAGTTCAGTGGGGTTGGGGGAATAACCGCTTATGTCAGCTTTCCCCAGACTTCAGAAGGTATACTAAACTTGTCTTGGGGTCACTCAAAAGTTCAGTCGTAAGGGGGACAAAAGCTGTGAGGAGCGACAGGATACCCTTAATGAAAATTGCATGAAACAATTATAAAAACACATGTGCATCTGATTTTTATTTCACTGAGGCCCATATATTCAAAAGGGAAAAGTGCGCAGGAGCAGGTTGGCGGCGGGGGGGGGGGTGCCCATGCATACCCTGCACAGCCTGATATTCAGCCCGGGATGTGCAGAGCCATGCATGGCGCAACCCCTACCTGTGCCAGCACAAAGTTGATCCCAAAAACAAAGGAACTGATGGCCACCCACAGGTGAGCTGCTGCATTGCAGGGCACAACACGGAAGCTGCCACCTGTGGGTGGCCACCTGAGTTCTGGCGGCACCCACGCCTGATCACAGGCATTTGTAATTAAAAAAAAAAAAAAAAAAAAAATTCACCCAGTATCCTTGGTGGTCCAGTGGAGCTCTTGTGTGCCCGGTGCGGGCATCTGTATAAATAAAAGCAGAATTCATCCTATATTCCTGGTGGTCCAGTGGACTGCTGTCTGCCCGATCGCGGGCATCTGTAGAAAAAAAAAAGTTCCAATATCCTTGGTGATTTAGGGGTACCCCCTCCCACCCACCCACTGAGTCCCGCCCGCCTGCTGAGCTGACGCACTGCGATAGGGCTGCCGCCCATTGGTTCACAGCATGAGCCAATGGCGTGCAGCTCCGCTTGAGTGTCGAAGCGATGTGGTGTCTCCGCCCGGCTGATTGGGGGGGTACCCCTAGACCACCAGGGATATTGGAACTTTCAAATGAACAACAGCTTATTAGTTAGACATACACAACCCATAGAAGACTGCTCTGTCTCATGGATTTGTAAACTGAAGTATACTGTATACCCATAACCTGTGTATGTATTATTGTCTTCTATTTCATGAACTGTTGTTCCCGGGTCGCCCCTGAAAAAGGGACCTCCGGGGCCCAGTGTGCCTACCCGGTCATCAAAATTCAATAAATAAATATTTTATACAGATGCCCACGATCGGGCAGATAGTGGCCCACTGGACCACCAGGAATATGGGACGAGTTCTGCTTTTATTTATACAGATGCCCGCGATCGGGCACACAGGTTTTGTCTCCGCTAACCACTGATTTTGCGATGTGCTGTTCTGCCTGAGCTTTGGCTTCCCTTACTGACTCCCTACCTCCCTTTGCTTCTCGTGGTACTTCTCCCTATCCCCTTTTGCCTGACTTTTTGTATTGCCTGAATGCAGTCTTTGGCTTTCACTTTCTCTGCTACCTCCTTGGAAAACCATAATGGCCTCCTCTTTCTTTCCCCTTTAACCTTCTTAATGCATAATTGTGTTGCTCTTGTAATCCCTGTCTTAAAGTCAGTGTCTGTGTTAGTGGCTCAGTAGGTAGCACACTCACCTCTGAGGCCGGGAGATCAGAGGGCTGTGGGTTCAGTTCCCACTTCTGGCACTTGGGTTAATATCCCAGTACTGACACTGTAGTGCAACATGAGAGGGGTGCTGCACTTCTGAGGTGCCGTCTTTCGGATGAGACATTAAACTGAGGTCCCATCTGCCTGGATTGGTGGTAGTTCAGGTGGATGTTAAAGAGCCCATGGCACTTATCGAAGAGAGTAGGGGAATTTCCCCAGTGTCCTGGCCAAATTTCCCTCATTCACTAAAAATTCCACCAACAGCTCAGTCTGGTTCAGGGTCAGTTGGCATTCATCTGTATCCCCCTCCCCCAAGTCATGCCTGAAAATAGGCAGGATTTGTCTAGTGCACTTACCCGGTCAACAAAAGCTAAATAAATAAAATAAATATTGTCCACTATTCCGCGGCCCCCCGATTTCCCTCCCCATTCCTATTAGTGCCTCTCTCAAGCATGTGAAGTCAGGCTTCCTAAAAATCCAGGATACGTATTTTTGTGCGGTTTGGTTCTGCTCCTTCTGAGATTTCAAATCAGTGATAGGTGGTCACTGTTCCCCAGGTGCTCCCCCCACTGTTACCCCTATCACACTGATGGGGGTAACAGTGGAACGTCTCCTAGTAGACAAGTCCTGGAGTCAGGAGTGGTTACAGTTACACAGCCAGTGGGGAACAGCTCTTAACACACAGTTACCATGGGGCAGCTGGTCCATGACTACTGGCAGCAAACCCTCCCAAAGAGATGAGGTGCCTCTTGGACAACTTATGGCCACTTCATCCCCCACACACCCGTGAAAACTTGGATGAAGAAAGGAATTTGCAATTTGTAAATACAACTTCGTTAATTTTTCATGCATTTTAGAAAAAAAAAAAAAGCTTCTTGCATCACATTTGCAGCCACACCAGGTGTTAAATTTGTGTAAAACTCGTCTATCAGCACATTTTAGAACCTACTGATTTGGACTCATTATGGGGGGATTTTAAGAATCTGTAAAATGCACTTGCCCATTTCTGAAAACAAAATCGCTACTCCTAACAGCCATCTAGCCAGCCTGGTCTGTCAGGGCTTCGAATATTCACCCCTTTTTAACTCTCTAAAAGCTTATTAAAACGATTTCTGCGGTAGTGAGAAATGCATATTTTCTGCATCTTCTACTGTGTGCCGAAAAACAGAAAACTGAGTGTTCAGGGTCACATACTAAGGAAGTTGAAAGGGTTTTAAACCTGTGTTTTGGCTATAATGTCAGAGAAAGATTATGGATTAACGTTTTCGATCATAGGTGGGTCAGCACTTTTCCTCTGGGCCGTCATTGGAGATCAGTGTGCAAATATGTAAAGCTGGCACTGTTTATACATAACTGTAAAAACAAATCTTTTGGATTATTGGTGTTGATTCAGCCTCCCCTGGAACAAGTGAGGGCCCTCTCTAGGAGACCAGCATCACAGTTTAAGCACTGCACAAGTATCTCTGATTTTTGTATTTTTTTTTTTTCTGTATTACGAGGAAGTTTGTTGCTGATGGCATTTTCAAGGCCGAGCTGAACGAGTTCCTAACCCGGGAGCTGGCTGAAGATGGCTATTCTGGAGTTGAGGTGCGTGTTACTCCAACCAGGACAGAGATCATCATCCTTGCCACTAGGTAATACTAAAAACATACTGTTCTGTTCCGTTTTGGTGCATTAGCCCTATATGACTGGAAGTACAGTGCTCCTTCCTTTAGCCGCCACCTTCGCTTAATGCCATTGTGAGTTCCTGTCCTGTTTCCAGACAAATAACTCCCCTTTAACTGCCACCCTCTATCCACTGGTCTCTCTTATCTGCCACAATTTAGAATGCACGGGGGTTGGTGGATTAAAGGTGCAGCACTGTATTTATTTGATAGAAACTGTGCTGAAACATTGAATTAAAAGCAACAGTTCGTGTAACCCAGGGGAAACAAATTGCAAGTAAAATGGGTTGCTTTCAGTGAGAGTTGGTGGGGGTGTGAACACTAAAAACTCAGGTGTGCTCTGGGGTAAAACATTTGGTCAAAGCAGAGGAAGACTGAATCAGAGAATTGGTGACTGCTCAGGTGTCTATAGCACAATAGCCCTAAAATGTGAAACTTTTTTTTTTTTTTTTTTACTCTCCCTCCCTCTAGAGCAGGGGCATTACTCCAGACCCATTGACGAGGAGAAGGGGTTTATACCCGAGGAGGTTGCAACGTTTATCCTTCTGGTGTATGTTAACATGCTGTCCTTTGTCCGTGCATGTGACATTGTATAGGTCTTTGGTTAGGTGTCATGTTCAGTGCAGAGAATACAGTTGGGGTCCCCATATTGTAGAAAAATTATTTAGAAAGAGTTCAGACAGCAACATAAATAGTAGGAAAAGTATGCAGGATTTAAACTGAGGGCAGCCTGGAATGGATTGTTCTTGGTGAACAGATAACAAGGATGGATAAATGTTTTCAGATTCGTGAACTGAGTAACTACACACGCACGGGAGATTTAAACCAAAGGTATTTCACCTAAACTTGGATCAGCTGAAATGGCAAATTCTGTTTGCCTCATGTTATCCTTTCAGCTCCAGTATTTAGTGAACTTTCTCCACATTTCTTGAGATGCAGCATATTTTTTTTTTTTTTTTTTTTTTTTTGAGGCCCAGTGAGGATGGGCCAGTTAAAGGACTCGACCCTGCCAGCACACGTACTCGCTTCCACAACATCTTTCTTTAGCTTGGTCCTCAGGTTTACCACTTACACCCTGAGCCGTCGTTTTGTCTGCTTCTATATAGAGGTGGTTGGTATGGGCTGCCCTCCCTTATTTGATGAGTGAAAAGTCTGAGGCATCTTGGGACATGTCCCTTCCCAGAGACTCCGTTTGCCATGCTACATTCAAGAAAGGGCACACACTTCAGGAATGTCTCTCCAGCTCCCTTTGGCAGGGAAGGTCCTGACTCTGATGCAGAGAGTACCCTTCTTTGGATGAGGAACATGAGTGTAGAGCTTGTGTATGGGAGAAGCTCACTAATCTGTTGAAGCAAATGGGTATTACTCTAGAGAATCTGCGTCATCCATATCCAGTCCCTTTTTTCAAATTTTAACGCTAAAATAACTCCCCATTAGCAGCTTTTTAACCTTTTAAGTTGCACCTTTTATTGAGTTGGTGTAAATTACACCAACTTCTGTAGCTCTTCGCTGCTTTTGAGGCCGGAAAGGCATGCATTTAACTTACACTGGTGTTTATCCAGAGTCAAAAAAGACCTATTACAACATGCTGCAGCACTGATGGCCACGAAGAGGACTGTATACTGAACATGTGCTGTTTACATAAATTGACAAAATTAATATACGTGTTCGACAATACTCTGCAAAAAGGGGACCCTGGAGAAAGACACGACATACAAAACTAAGGAAAAGTTGGGATTCTTTAATATGCCGCTAATTTCTACAGTAAGTAGTTACAGCATTCATGGCATACTTTAGTAACTGCAGTTGGGGCACCATTGTAGGCCTCCATCATGGGGAGTATCTGTCATTTGGCTTCCGAACATAACGCTAGTACTTAATCCAGTGGGGAGAACCATGATGGTGCCCCCTAGGATGAATATTTGACATGTCTGTGCACCTGTGTGCCCCTTACAACTGCTAAATGGGCACCGAAACATACAGACTGATGGCAGATGAGGGCTGCTTGGCCTATCCTGTCTGCCCTTTTTCATTGTGCTGCTTTCGCTGCAGACCCTTCTGTGTCTAGGGCACTTTCTGTTCCACCCCTTTCCTATCCCTCATGATTCCCTTGTGCCTGTCTCAGGCTTTTTTGAATCCCATCACTGTTTTCGCTTCTACTGCTTCCACTGGAAGACTGTTCCAGGCACCCGTGTCACCCTTTGGCCCTGTCCACACTACACCGCTTGCGCCCGGTAACGGATGCAATCCGTTATGGCCGCGGAGTGGTGCAGTGCTTCCACACCTCGGGCGGTGTCTGTTACGGGACTGCATTGGCGATCCACACATCGAGATCCAGGCGACCGTTACAGTGCCGCACAATCCCAGTGCCTTCGCTGCATCGCTGGTGCCCCACGGGGACCATTACAGGCAGTCCACACCGCCGTAACGTTACCAGGGCGGGATCGGTTTCATAACCCTCGTTGAAACCACCTCATGTGGTTAACGTTTACGAAAACGCCTCCTGTAACGTTACAGGTGTAAACGTGACCTGTTACGGTAACGTTTTACACCCTCTGTAACGTTACAGCGGCGTAGTGTGGACAGGGCCTATATGTGCAGAACTGTTTCCTCACACCTGTTCTGAGCATACCTCTCTCCAGCTTCATATTGTGACCCCTTGTTCTAGAGCACCCTTTACCTACCCACCTGTACCTTACTCACCTCCGTGAGATATTTAAATGTCTCTTGTCATATCCCCTCCTCCAGAGTAACTGTTTTAATTTACAAAGGAAGTAGGTAAAGGACTTCTTTCTTCGGCCCACTCAAAAAGGCTTTGTGGATACTTGTAATCCATATGGATTTAGTGGGCCTTGTTCAGAATCATAGACTTCGCACAAAGGTTATGGCTGCATTGAAGCAGACAGTGACTGATTCATGCTGGTGCTGTTTTACTTGATCCTCTCGCTTGTTTGACTGCAGGTTTGCACAAAACAGGCGAGAGGATCAAGTAAAACAGCACCTGCACGAAGCAGTCAGCGTCTGCTTAAACGCAGCCATTAAAAATAAGAGACCATACTTCAAGGAGCAATTGTGGAGGTAAGCAAATCAAATAATTTCCAACAGTTCAATATCTGAAACAGTAAAATGGTTATAAAAAGTTGTTAGAAACTCGCTGAATCTAATTTGTTTGCAGTACACTGCTTAAAAGAAAAAAAAAAGACCCTCCACATGCAGCCCTTGTTGTCTAAGGTAGGCTGTTTTACAGAAAAGTGGGAAGGCAAGCCATTTTGGCTGCATTTACAATTGGAAACACTAGTCTGTTTTCTTCAGTGTTGCTATACTCAATATAAGTTTGTTTAATTTTAGAAAGAATAATTCTGAATGGAACGTATTAGAAATATAAAAGCAACATAAAAACAACGAAGACAATTTCTGAATTGGTATGTGTACTTGATAAAAAAAAAGTAACAATTTTAGGAAATTGATATGTAAATACTACCTTACATAAAACCGAAAATTGAGAAAATATATATATTTTTTAGAATAAAGAATGAAAAAGAATCCTGTGAACAAGCTCTTTTATAGAGTGAAACCTAGGGGAATTTAATAAAGAAGATGGAAAGATGACCTTTGTGTGAAGTCTGTGATTCTGAACAAGGCCCACTGAATCCGTATTGATTACAAGTATCCAGGGTAGCTGTCAGATATTACCCCATATACATGGTGCAGGACTAGCCCCAGAGGTGAGTGTACTACCTATTGAGTAACTTACATTGATAAACATACATTTTGTGGACAGAAAAGGACTTTTAGGCCCACCCAGTCTGCCCTAGTCCCTGCCTATTCCATACCACTAAACCTAGTTGGTTATAGGTGCCTTTCCCTCCCTCCCCACATTCCTGTGCCTAATATGCGCCTCTGCTTATCCCTTGTATGAAACGGACACTGCATTAGAAAAAAACAGATGCCCATAAAGTCTGCCCACTGAGCCCTAAATAATCTTGCAACCTAGTGTCGATACAGGGTTCTAACCCTGCTCGTCAGTTTTCCTAGTTCTTTCTCTGGTTTTGTCTCTACAAGTGGGCACTATTCCGTTTGAGCTGTCCCAAGCATGTTTGTGCGGTGTGTGTTGTTTTTTGTTTTTTAGCCCTTGACAATAGAAAAATAGATGGTGACAAGTCTGAGCGCATCAGCAGTA
Organism: Neoceratodus forsteri; assembly: GCA_016271365.2. NCBI lineage: Eukaryota > Metazoa > Chordata > Ceratodontiformes > Ceratodontidae > Neoceratodus > Neoceratodus forsteri. The sequence goes on from CM057458.1 coordinate 1,214,579,526, forward strand.
CCTTGCTTGAAGTTTCCCATAGTGCTTGCCCCCACTACTTCCTCTCGCAGGGTGTTCAGTCATCTACCACCCTTTCTGTGAAGTATTTCCTCACATCTCTTCTAAGCTTTCTTATCTTTATTTATTTTATTTAGTTTTTGTTTACCAAGTAGTTGCACTAGCCATATCAATTACTATTTTCAGGTACGACCGGGCGGGGGCAGTACAGCAATACAGGGAAACATTTCAATACAAGTACAAAAATAGTTGACAGTAGTATATAGAGCAAATGTAATACCAGTGTATAGAGAGAAACAAAAATAAGAGGAGCAGAACAAACAAAAAACTACACTACAGTGAGTTTTAAGGAAGAAAAACATGAAACAGATTAAACATTTTAGTGCTAATGAGGGAAATAATATAGTCCTAGGGGAGGGATACTAGTAAGTGATAGAAGTAAGAACCAAGAAAAGAGGAATGAGTGTGAAAATAAGAGGGGGAGGTGGGACAGATAGGAAAGAAAGTGCATAGCGTATAGAAGATCAGATCAATAAATGCCATGGAAGAGAAGACTGGGAACGAAATGAAGCTATGGAGGTTTGAAACAGGAGCACTTGTGGGAAGAATCAAGATAGTTTTGCAACCCTTTTTTTAAAAGATGCATGAGATGATGATTGGCACAAAGCTAGTGGGAGGGAGTTCTAGTATTTGAGGGCATGGTAGGTGAAGGCACTAGCGCCTTTTGTGGTTTTTGTGTCTGGCGATGAAGATGGGGGCCTGGTCGGCAGACCTCAGCCCATAGCAAGGTGTCAGATTTTGGAAAAGTCCTGCAAGGGATGCAGGTATTGCATGCTGCCTTGTTCTCATGCCTTCCTTTCTCTGAAGTAGACTCTCCACTTGCACCTTGTTCACTCTTCTGAGGTACTTACAGGTTTGTCATGTCCCTTCTTGCTCTCCCTGTCTTCCAGGGAGTACATGTTTAGTTCTTGCAGCCTTTCCTCATATGGCTTCTCATTCAAGCCCGTCACCGTTTTGCGTACCCTCCTGTGCACTGCCTCCACCTGTTCAGTGTCCTTGCAGGCTGAGGTGCTGGCTGCAGAACTGGACACAGCACTTCAGGTGGGGCCTAACCAGAGAGTGATACAGTGACAGCACAAGCTCCCTTCTGCTAGAAGTCCCTCTCTCCGTGCATCCTAGCATCCTGCTAGCCTTTCCCACTGTTTTGTCACACTGACCAGTCACCTAGAGGTCATTAGACATATGACCCCCTCCCTTTCTTGCTTGGTGACTGTAAGCTCTACTCCCATGTCTTATGCATGACCCTTTGTGTTCTGCAGCCCTAAGTGCATAACCTTGCACTTTTTGGCATTGAAGCCCAGCTACCACTGCCTAGACCTTTTCTGTGATTTTTCTCGGATCCCTTTGCATTCTTTTAACCCCTTCCTGAGTGTCAACCCTGTTGCAGATTTTTGTATCATCCACAAAGCGGGACACCTTCCCCCTCAAGCTCCTCTGCAGTGTCAGTTATGAAGACAATGAAGAGGACCGGTCCCAGCACTGAACACTGTGGACCCCACTAGTTACGGACCTATTGCCTGAGTGGCTACCATTTACCACCACCCTTTGTCTCCTGTCCCTTAACCAGTTTGATACCCAGCTTGTCACTTTTTCCTCCACACCAGGCTACTCAATTTCTAAACTAGCCTCCTGTGTGGCACAGTGTCAAGCCTTACTGTAATCCTTATAGGCCATGTCCACTGCTCTCCCTTGATCCACCTCCCTGGTAGTGCAGTCAGAGAAGTCTGAGATTAGTTTGACATGCCCTCTACCCTGTGAAACTATGCAGCCTTTCTTCCTCCAGGTGCTCCACGAGTATGTCCTTCAGTAGTGTCTCCATTAACTTCTTCACAATTGATGTGAGACTGACTGGCCTGTAGTTGCTAGCATCCCCCCACTGCTACTTTTGTGCAGAGGGACCACTTCGGCCCTCCCCCAGTCCTATGGAACTGCCCTCATCTCCATTGAGGTACTAAAAAGCATGGTCAGAGGGGCGGCCAGTACTGTGCTCTGTTCCTTTAGGACCCTTGAATGAACCCCATCTGTCCCATTGCCTTATTTTCCTTCAAAGCTTCCAGTTCTTCTAGAACCTCTTCACCGAGAATTGACTTGTGTTCACTTCTGTCTCTCCCTGGTGCTTACTGCAGCATGCTGGTCAATCTCCCCACACACACACACTCTGCTGTGAATGCCAAGCAGAAGTAATGACTTGGTAGTTTTGGTTTGTCTTGATCTTTGCATTTGACTCTTGTGCTGAAAGGCAGCTGAAGAGGAACAAGACCACAAGACGGTGTTTGGTACCAGTATCAGTCAAGCACCTACATCTGTAATTCTGTGCCTCCAGTGCAGAATTAGCATTTTGTGTCAAGTGGCTTTGGTTGTCTCTGCAGGACTGTGCAAATAAACTATCTTGTCCCCTGTTGTCCTGGCTTTCTAGATTTAGATTAACCCCCTTTGGTTCTTTCTTCCCTGGCATCCTGGCTTTTGTTAAAGGGGAGCAGTCAGTACTGAGAGTTCCTAATTTGCTGTTTATGCAGAACTTTTTTCTTTCAATGTTTTGACTGTTTGCTGCACTGTAGTACATTGTATCATGCCGATTTTGTTGACTTCCAAACTGACATTTCTGTAACCAGAAATCTCAGAATCCCCTGCAGCTGACATCTGAGCAGGGCTTGCAGCAGTGGTAGGTTCAGTAGCCTGCAGTACAGATTAGTTTTTAGAAGCTTTGATCTTTTGTTTGCTGGTCTTGCTGTTGTCCTGCGTCAGGTAGTCACAGAGGACTGTGACTGGCCCATGGTCATCACTTAAAATACCACCAACAGCTTAATCTGGTTCAAGGTCAGTTGGCATTCATCTGTATCCCCCTCCCCCAGGTCGTGCCTGAAAATGGGCAGGATTTGTCTAGTGCACTTACCCGGTCAACAAAAACTAAATAAAAAAATAAAAGAACAAAGGAACCAGCACCTGATTTGAACTTATAAAATCTGTAACGTGCACTGCAGGCTATAGAATCTCCCGCTGCACTGCAGCTCTGCTCTGACAGCTGCATTGGATGCAGTGGAGTCTGGGATTTGTAGTTAACAGAAAAACGAGAACTTACAGGTCAAAAAATCAGCATGACATAGTTTGCTGTACTGCAGTAGAGTATTTTAAAATGCAAATTGGGACAAACCCCCACTTGAGTGTGGGGCTCTTAGTGCTGACAGGTTGTTTTTTTTTTTGCTTGCCTTGATGGATGATGCTCCCTACTTGCTTGCTCATGGTCATGACTGTTGATGTCATGGACAGCCCCTTGTCCCATCCACTTTTTAGCAAATCTACAGGACTAAAGCATCACCATACACCAAACTGCTTCTCTGGAGTCCTGGCTTTTTGTTTTGTGTGTGTGCTGTCAGACAGTTTCTGCTTAATTCTTGCTAGTTACTGACAGGTTCCCCCATCCGCAGGTCACAAGACAGCAGAAATTGACATAATGTAATCCCCGAGCAGAAACGAGGTTCACTGTCCCTCTTGCTAAAGAAGCTCTCCTCCTTGTTCCCTGGCATCCTGAAGGCGGTTCTCATGCCTGTTCCAGTTACCCTGCCTCAGTTGTCATGTCTGGTGGTGTTTTTTTTTTTTTTTTGATCAAGGCTCAGGCGTCATGGGAAAAGCGAAGCTGCACAACAGAGTGCTTCGCTTGAAATATTTTCTGTCTTTGCTGAACTTGGGACTGAACGCTGCCATTTGGACAACACCAGCAGTCGATTTGAAGTTGGAGCAGCAGCCAGCCTGGTATCTACTTCGGGGGATGTCCACCCAGCAGAGTCTTGAAGACCTCATGTTTAAATGCTTCATTGGCAAGCTTTTAAACTAGTCAAAGGGGGAGGCACTGATAAGCAGCAGGAAAATCCCAGCCTCTCTACAGGATACTAAATGAGAAAAAGACCGAGGTAAAAAGGTCAGTGGGGGATGCTGCAACAGAAGGTAAAGCCATCAAAAAATGGAGAGCAATGACTACCAATGCCCGTAGTCTGGGTAACAAGCTTCCTGAATTAGTGGCCTTGATGGAGGAGGAACATCTGGATATCGTGGCAGTCACAGAAACATGGTACACACAAAACCATGACTGGGACGTAAACATACCAGGATACACTATCTACAGGAGGGACGGAGGGTAAAAGAGGAGGAGGAGGAGGAGTAGCTCTTTACATAAGGGAAGGAATAAAAGCAACAGAACAAAAGGGTAAACGGGGAGAAGAAGAAGCACTGTGGGTAAATTTGGAGACAGGCAATGGCACCACAATCCGCACAGGGGTTGTATACAGACCCCCTTCTCGGGGGGGAGGAAATGGACAAGGAAATGATAGAAAGTATACTTAGAATGGCAGAAAAAGGGGAGATATTGCTGATGGGTGATCCGAATATGCCAGATGTTAACTGGAGTGCAGTTGAAGCAGCCACTTCGAAGAGTGGAGTTATTCTAGATGCCTTACAGGGGGCATGCCTTAGACAACTGGTATTGGAGCCCACTCCAGAGGGAGCAATATTAGACTTGATACTCTCAAATGGAGATGGAGAGAGGATCACAGATGTAGATGTGGGTAGCCATCTGGGAACTAGCTACCATCGAACAGTATGGTTCACAAACACAGCAATAGTCAAGCCATACAAAGGTAAAAGTACTGGACTTTAGGAGGGCTGACTTTGCCGAAATGGGCGAGTGCCTAAGGAATGCACTAGCAAATGGGCAGGAAGGAGGGTGGAAGAACAATGAGGAATAATAAAACCGCCATCACAGAGGTAACGAGCCTTTGTGTGAAGCAAATAAACAAAACAAAACGATGTAAGAAACCACTGTGGTTCTCAAAGGAAGTGGCAGTGAAGGTTCAAGAGAAAAGAAAGCATTCAGGAAGTACAAGGAATCACAGAAGGAGCAGGACAGAGAACTGTATCAGTTAAAGCAAAAGGAGGCTGGGAAGGCAGTCAGAACAGCAAAGGCCCAAACCGAGGAAAAGATAGCCAACTCAGTTAAGAAGGGGATAAAACCTTTATAGGTACATCAGGGGCGAAGGAAGACCAAGGGAGGGATAGTGAGGCTTAGTAAAGGGAGGGAGGGTGGGCAGAGGGTGACTGTGAAAAGGCAGAGATACTAAACAAATATTTTTGCTCACTATTTACAAATGAAGGGAGGGGGGTACATAAAACAAACAGTAGAAACACTCTGGATACAGAAGTTGATACCAGCCCATTTACAGAAGAAAGGGTTCTGAAAGAACTCTTAAAACTGAAGGTGGACAAAGCAATGGGGCCTGATGGGATTCATCCCTGAATTCTAAAAGAACTAAGGGTGGAACTGGTGACACCACTGACTACCCTTTTTAACAAATCATGGGAGGATGGGGTGGTACCCGAGGACTGGAGGAGGGCAGATGTGATTCCCCTTCACAAAAGTGGGAGCAAGGCAGAAGCAGGAAACTATAGACCTGTTAGTTTAATCTCAGTGATAGGGAAAATGATGAAATCACTTCTGCAGGAAAGAATTGTTGAGTATCTAGAGGCCAGAGGGGCACAGGACCCTAGGCAGCATGGATTCACAGCGGGAAGGTCATGCCAGATGAATCTGATAGATTTCTTTGACTGGGTGACCAAAGTAGTAGATCAGGGAGGGGCTGTGGACATGGCCTACCTAGACTTTAGCAAGGCATTTGACACAGTCCTACACAAAAGATTAATATACAAGATGACAGCCTGGGTAAAGAATTCGCTGGAGAATAGGACACAGAGTAATAGTAAATGGAGTCCACTCAGAAGAAAGGAGGGTTACTAGTGGGGTACAGCAGGGTTTAGTATTAGGACCGGTCCTCTTCAATGTCTTTATAAGCGACATTGCAGAGGGACTGGAAGGAAAAGTATGTCTCTTTGCAGATGACACAAAGATCTGCAACAGAGTTGATGCACAGGGTAGGGTGGAAAGGATGAGAAGGTACTTGGCAAGGTTAGAGGAATGGTCAAATGTATGGCAGCTTAGATTCAGTGCTAAGAAGTGCAAGGTAATGCACCTGGGAAACAGAAACCCTGGGGAAGAGTACACAATGGGGGGTGAGATACTAACAACAACAAAAATGGAAAGGGACCTGGGGGTAGTCCTATCAGATGACCTAAAGGTGGGCAAGCAATGTGAGAGGGCAGCAAGGAAGGCTGGGGGGATACTGGGATGTATAGGGAGAGGCATCACCAGTAGAAAACAGGAAGTTATTATCCCTCTGTACAGACAGCTGGTGAGACCCCATCTGGAGTACACTGTGCAGTTCTGGAGACCCAATCTCTGCAAAGACATAGACAGGATGGAAGCTGTTAAGAGGAGGGCAACTAAAATGGTGCAGGGTCTGCACCAGATGACATATGAAGAGACGAAAGGAGCTTAATATGTATAGCCTCGAGGAAAGGAGGGAGAGGGGGGACATGATAGAAACGTTCAAGTACCTCAAGGGAATCAGAGTCCAAGAGGGTAGCATCTTTCAAAAAAGAGGTGTGTAAGAACAAGAGGGCACAATTTGAAGATATGGGGGGCAGCTCAGAGGTAATTTAAGGAAGTATTTTTTTACAGAGAGGTGTATGGATGCATGGAATGGCCTTCCGAATGAGGTTGTGGAGTCAAAATCAATGGTGGAATTCAAGCATGCATGGGACAGTCATAAGGCCATTCGGGGGGGGGGTAGGAAGAAGTAGGCTGCTGGTTAACTGGGATCTGCAGCTTATCCAGTAGGTAGGGAAATGGGCAGACTGGGTGGGCCAAGCGGTCCTTATCTGCCGTCAAATTCTGTGTTTCATCCCTGAAATGTTTGCAAGGCAGTCTGGGCGGTGGGGTGGGGGGTAGTGGGTGGCAGATGGGTAGAAAGAGGCCTCCACTGAAAATGAGATGTTGGTTGGGGTAGCTGCTCTCCTGGGAATCTGAATTGTAATTTCTGTAACTATCAAATGATGTACTTGGCTCTTGCATTTTGGAATGGAGAAAAGGAAATATTTTTGATCCAGATATTTAGTAGCTGTGCATTTAAGTATATACTTTCATAAACATAATGTTTCAGCTATGAAATTTATTTGCTTTTGGTAAGCAGGTAAGCACACTAGACAGCTAAGTGCCTGTTTTCAGGTGTGACCCGGGAGAGTTGCAAGGTATCCATTAAACAAAATACAGAATCAAGGTTACATACAGGAGCCACATGCTCCAGCAGTGGGAAAAACAGCTTACGGTACATACAGGCTCAGTGAACATCATGAGGAGGTAGACTAACATCAAGACATAAACTAGAAATTAGAATAGAACAACAATTCTAACAGTGGCAGCCTCAACATTGGTTGAAGTACACCTGTATACTGTGGCCAGACCTGAGCGCCTAAAGTGAAAGAGAGACTCAGTGCTGGACAGGGGTCGGTTAATGATACTGAGCAGTAATGACGCTCCACCTGGGGGTGGTAAGTGCCTATAGAGGGGTACCAGCGGAGGTAGCAGTGCTAGGAGACTGGGTATTATGCAGTACACAGGCAGGTAGCTCCAGCTTTTAGGAAGTTCCAGAGGAATGTTTTGAATATATTGGAATTTTTAGTTTTATCTGCTTTTAGAACATATCTTAGTAGCCTATCCAGCATGTTTGTATTAACAAAAAAGTTGGGACTCCCAAAATAGCCTCATAGTACCTTATTGTTTGTAGACTCGCAAAGCTTTTCATCACTCTAGATTGGGGACCTTCATACATCGAAATAAATGCTGTGAAACCTAACATTTGGTTGACTAACAAGCAATTAAAAAATTGAATATTAATAGAAATAGATAATGCTGTAAACATGGTTATGCTCTATTTCATCAGCTGTCCGCACTTTAGGAGGGAGAAAACATTTTTTAAAACTGGATGCTGAATAGGGTGGAAGATGATGTATTCCTTAGATTCATGGTAGACTTGTATAATTCCACGTACATACAGAAACTTTGTAGATTAACATAAAGTATGAAAACCTGTATTTGGAAGTAGATTTGATTCGGACAGCGTGAATGGTTCTTGTTACCAGACAGTAGTAAGTGGTCATCTAATCGATGCAGAGTGGCTCAGTTTGTTTTGTAACCTCCAATTACTGAGAAAAATGATGTACTACACTACGGTCTTATTTTTCATTTCTGTGTTTTAGAACTCAAAATGTGCTGGGTGAAAAGGGCCGCCGTATTCGTGAATTGACTGCTGTTGTTCAGAAGAGATTTGGATTCCCTGAAGGCAGTGTTGAACTGTAAGAGACTTGCTAGACAAATATTTTCCCTCCTTGCTTAAGTGGCAGTGATCATTTCCACTTTGATCTACATTCCAGTTCAGGATCATAAAAAGCAAATGGCCATTTCCTGTTTTGCATTTAACACAGTTTGAATTTTGTGTTCTGTCCATTTTGTACACTGGAATTTTTATAAAGGTTATGGAGTAGTTTAAATTGAAGCATTCTGTGATTTGCTGGATAATGGATGTACATCTTCAGTGATGACTTGATGACGAGTCTGACCCCCATGCCGTTTGTCTTCATTAGCGGAAGTCGTTGCGTTCTGCATTTGGCTTTTGTTGAGAGGACACTACAGGGTGGGGTTATGAGTGACCGATTCACGAGGCATTTGTCTGAGAAGATTAGTCCACTGTTGGTTTTTCACCTTGAATTCTGAATGTGATCTGACAAAAGTGTTACATTTGTTGGGTTGCATTGTCTGGAGATTTAAACACTGAACTCTGAAAATAGGGGATCCCAGGTTTGACTCCCACCAGTCATTGACCTGCTATGTGAGCTTGTCTCATGTCCCATCTTGTGCTTCCTGGGTAAATTGGAATAAAAAATTCTTAATTTCCGGATAGTTGTATGGTGTTGCAGTTTTGCAATAATAGTTTCTAACCCTAGAAATTCCTCAATGTTTACGCTGTGCATCATCTTCCTGGGTGAGTGATGCTGGGGAGATAGAACTCTGTGCTAATTAGCAAATTCAGAATGACTGTTCAAACTCTGCCTGTGGTCATCATCTTCATGCAAGCCTTCAGTGGCAGAATGTTTCTCCGCCTGAAAAGAGCAAGCACTCTGAAGTCTGATCTGGTACCTCTGGTCTCCAGAAGTTCGTTATGTTTCTTTTATTAGTTGTTAACGCAGCCCTGATAGGGATATTTGATTTTGTGTATTTTTGTTGTTTCTCTGGTTCCAGGAACTGGAGAAAGCCAAGCATAATGCATTCCTGGCTGAAGGAAACTGCATAGTTTTTATCCAGTTATTGTTTTTTTTTTTTTTGTTCAAAGTTCTTCAAAATGCATTTTTTTATTCCATTTAAATTTTTATGCCCTAATCACCCTGCCCCGTCTGGTCTTTGCCGGTCCTGTCATCTGCTTCTCTGGAACTTGTCTTTCCTTGCTGGCGTCCCGGCTAGTGGACTGTGGTGGTAGTGTGTGCAGTCGCCGATGTGGGACCTGTGAGAGCCTAGACTTCATTCTGCGGCTAGAGGGTTTCTTCCTCTTTAGTTAGGTTCCCCCAGGTCCTGACTGTGCAGTGGTGAGGCAGACTAGCTCAGCCTTTAGAGACATCCCAACACACCTAGATGTAACCGGTCTCTCCTCACATGTCCAGACCTGCACTGCCTCTCTGACATCTCCAGGTCTCAGTATTGTGGCAGGTTGCATAAATCCCCCTCCCAAGGGAGGAAGATGTCCTTTGAATGCTTGATCCTCCCTCGAGCGACCTGCATCCGTTCTCTAACACTGGTCATGTGGCAGGAAGTAAGGTGCCAAGCGCCTCAGCCCTCGGTAACATTCAGCCGGCCCCAAAAACACTGTTTTGGATTTCAGTCTAGTGGTTTTATTTTCCTGATCACGGGACCATTTAATTGAATTACCAAGTTAGTTTATTCCTAAAAACTGTCCTATTCTGTCAAAACATGTGATTTCTTACTTCCTCAGAAACAGGATTTTAAAATTTTCCCCATCAGAACCACATTTGGCCACTATGTTCTGTCAGGGTTTTTTGTGCTGTATTTGGGGATCAGCTTATCATTATTTTGGTCTTCAGTGTTTGGCATGACTAGTCTAACTGGCTTTAGAAATTGTGTCAAATGTTCTAGGATCGTGGGTATGTTCTAGTCACACTGTTTGGCATGTCCTTTCCCTTTAAGTATCTTGCTGGAAGGTCTTTAGGCTGTTACTGCCCTTGCGTTTTGTAGGTCCTGGTTCTCAAATCTTTGGATTTACTTAAACTAAAACTTGTAAGAGTTGCAGCTAATCGCTTTGTGATATGGACCGCTCTGGAGGATAAATCCTCGCCCGGTATCTGCAGCTGCCCGTGTGGGCAAAGATGTCTCACCAATCTGCATGCCACATCGTTGCACTGCCTGAGGTCGGCCATGACACTCAGGCTTGTGAGAGATGCTGCATTTCACCCAAATATCTTGGATGATAGTCTTGCATGGCTTCAACTGGGCAGACTGGAGAAACAGAATCCGCTGGTCAAATCTAAGGAAGCCGCGATGTGCAGGATCGTGGAGCAGCTTGAAGGCTTTGAGGAAGGCGGCATGGGCCGTGGATGGGTCCTCAAGTCCTTACGTGCCCGCTCAGCTTGGGCTCCACCTTCTTGGGTTCTTTCAAGAAATGTCAGTCCCTTCCAACAAAGGGCTAGGGTCCCTCTGGCACACATACTTCTCGGTCCTGTAAAAAGGACAAAGAACAGAGATATTTTGTCTCGCTGACCGTTACTAGCATCATGAGAGGTCTCTGTCCCAGAATCACCTGTTTCTCCCGGTTGAGGTTGCGGCCTCAGACATGGGATGACGATCCAGTTGAGATCATTGGCGACCCGTTGTCGCCTGATGAGGCAGACAACTCCTTATTCAGGACTCTGGTCCTGACTGTCCCAAAAACCCAGCCACTGGGAATCCCACCGGAGATCAGGTCCCTGACCTAGAGGAGCCGTGGTCCTCCCTTGCACCTTCTGGACCCTGTCTTTCCCCAAGGTCATGGACCCATTCAACTGATGGGTCAAGAAGGTATAAGCACTGAAGAGGCAGTGGCACCATTCCTCTGAGGAGAGACTTTGGCCGAAACTCTGATGCTACAAAGATCTAATATAGTAGCAGCAGCAGCAGCTGATCATGTCGGCCAGAAGTCTTTGCGGCTTCTACTCTGGCCATTACTTGGCTGCTTGGCCTCAGGGCGAAGCAGACTCCTCTGGAGCTGGCCTGCACGTTTCTCCTTCGGAACCGGTCAGGCCTGTTCCGGTTTGGCCAAAATGTACACTTCCACAAATCTTGGTGGAGCTGCCACCTAAACAGCCCCCATTGGGGGCTCCTGCCAAAGAGTGTCTTGTTGGTTCTGGGCCTTCTGCATATGCTGTCTGTCACCCTCACTCCTGACCTTCCTAGGCGGGTGGAGGGAGACTCGGGTGGCAGGCCAATTCATCCGAACTCTTTGGAGCCTGAGGACTTGGCCCTTCATTCTCATCCCCTGAATGAGGAATTGGGTTGGTAATCTCTCGATGGAGGAAGGTCCCTCTTCCTTTATGGGCATCCTGTCTCTTATCCGAATCCACAGGGATGCCTCTGGAATCCGTCCAGAAATGGGCTGAATATCCCTCACTGATATTCTTAAACGAGAGCATTCCCCGACAGAGGCCTTCCCAGTGGCTGAGACCATTGTTGAGTCGGCCTTGGGGCTCTTGCAGCACCCTGCCTCCTGCCCTGTCTACCCTGCAAATATGCGGTGCCCATTGGGTTTCTTTCGGGTTTCACAGTGCACCCCTCTGCGGAGGATTTGGTGACCAAATCTCTGTTCAGACACTCTGGTAACTCAGGAGAACACTGATAGGCCTCTGGACAAACAGCCCAAGAAGTTAGACCATTTTTCCTGAAAAGTCTGTGCCGCCTCATTGCTGGGCCTTCATCAGGCAAGCTCGGCCGTTGTCATGGCGCACTTTTCTCACACCTTCCGTGGGCTCCCTCGAAGAGGTTTTACCTCTCCTTCCCGCAGACCTCCAGACTACAGTCAAGTAGGTCCGTGACCAGGGTCTGGCTGTTGTGAAATAGCAACTCCAGATGGCTCTGGATCTCTGAGACTCTTGCCCCGCTCAGTGACGGCCGCAGTTGCCATGCGCCACAGGGCTTGGTTAAGGATTTCTACCTTCACGGTGGACACCCAACACAAGCTACCTGACGTTGCCTTCCTGGATACCAGCTTCTTCGGCCCAGGCATGGATGGTCCCCATCAACGTATTGAAGTCCAGTGCCACCCTGGACTATGACTTCTGTGCAGAAGGAATCTCCGGGTTCTAAGAAGCAGAAGCAGCCATTTCAGCAGGCACAGTCTTGGTGCTGGCGGCCCGTAAACCTGGAGGACTGGGCTCAGGGGGTCCCCAATCCGGATAATACTCCTACAAGCCTGCTCGGTGATGGGTTGGGGTGGTTACCCCCTTACCTGTCACACAAGCTCTGGGTCCTCCCATGGGGGGCCGGCTCTGCCACTTTCTTTCCGCCTGGTCCACTGTTACCACGGTCAGGGGGATTCTGGAAGTGGTTGGCCAGGGTCTGCCTCTGGTTTTGAGCTGTACCCTCCAAGCTGAGCCTGTGCCCCATGGGAGGAAATGGTGTCCGTTCTGACTCATTCGGTTCTTTGAAACTAGATTGCTCAACTGTTCCTCGAGGCGGCGGCCAGTGTCACGCGGTGCCCCATTTTAGATCTGCACGACCTCGGGCCAATTCCTCAGGTCACTCACATTCAGGATGGTAACTCTGTCCCAGATCGTACCATCTCTCAAGCAAGACATCTGGTTTTGCTCTATGGATTTCCAGGACGCATTCTTTCATGTCCCGATACGTCCGTCTCACCAGAGGTTCCTTTATTTCCAAGCAGAAGGAGCCCTATTTGAGTTCTGAGCCATGCCGTTCGACTTGTCATCGGGTTCCCATGGGTCTTCACCAAATGCGTTGCAGTGGTGCAGCCCATCTTCTTCATCGAGTGGTCAGAGTCTACCCATATCTCTGACTGGCTCTTAGCGGGTTCCTCCGAACTGGAGGTGGAGAGGTCCAGGGACCTGGCCCTCAAGATCTGCACTGAACTTAGTCTCCTGGTCAACGAGACCAAGTTGGAGCTTGTATCTTCGCAGGTGATGTGCTTCATCGGAGCAGAGCTTGAGTCTTGCCGAGCCAGAGCCCGGCTCCTGATGGACAGGGTGGAGATTCTCTCCTCCTTTGCCCAGTCATTTCTGGTTGGGCACTTGCACCATGCCTGGGACTTTCTGTGCCTTTTGGGGTACATGGCGGCCTGCACCACTGTGGTCCAATGGGCCTGGTGGCATATGCCGCCCTTTAAATGGAGCTGGCCAGCCAGTGGGCTCTTTGTCACGGTCAGTTCGACCAGCTGGTCACAGTAACCCAGAAGATGTGGGAAGCTCTCCAGTGGTGGACTGTCCTAACTCCTCTGCAGGAAGGGATCCCATTTGTCTGTCCTGAGATGGTCGTCCTCGCGACTAATGCCGCTCTCACGGGCTGGGGTGCCCACATGGGAAATCGCAGGGCCCATATGTTCTGCTCCCTCCCGTCCCCAAGGAATCCAGATTATCATATCAACCTGCTCGAGCTCAGAGCAGTCAGACTGGCACTGTCTGCATTTGCTCTGCTCCTTCAGGGTCACGTGATGCACGTCCAGAGGGACAATACCACAGCCATGCACTGTCTTCAGCAAACTGGGTGGCACGCACTCCTGGCTCTTCTGCAGGAAGTGCTCCACATCTAGGCCCTTGTGAGCAGACTGGAGGCAGATGATCTAGCCATCTGTGTGGCAGAAGCTTCAAACCAACTGTCGGATGCTCTCAGCTGTGTGGGTGAGATATCCCACGAGTGGTTTCTCCATCCAGATTGTAGTACAGATCCTGTTCTGCCACTGGGGCAAATTTCAGGTGGATCTGTTTGCCTCCAGTGAGAACACAAAGCTGAGGCTATTCCATGCCTGCCTTCCCTCACCAGGGTTCGCTGCAGGGGGGTGCCTTCTGGAGGCTGTGGACCCCAGGTGTCTTCTGTGCTTTCCTGCCACTTCCCTTGATCCACAGGGTGATCCTCAAGGTCAGGAGGGACAAGGCACAGGTGATCCTGGTAGCCCCAGATTGGCCCCGCCAGTTCTGGTATCCAGATGATCTCAGCCTCCATGGCGTCTTCCAGTATGCCTAGAACCGTTATCAGTCAGTCGGGGAAGGTATTCCATCTGGACCTCAGATCCCGACACCTGATAGCCTGGTTCCCGAGTGGCTAGAGTTCCAAGCTTTGGGTCTCTCTGAGGATGTACTCACAGTAGTGGAAGTATCCAGAAAGGAGTCAACCAGAAGGTGCTATACCTTCAAGTGGAAAAGATTTTCCATTTGGTGTCAGGGCAAGGGTTTGGAACCTTTGTCTTTTCCAGTGGCTAGTATCCTTGACTACCTTTGGTTCTTGTCCAAGGGTGGTCTTCGATCCACGACCCTTAAGATGCACCTGGCAACCATCTCTGCTTTCTGGGTGCGGGCCGGTCAGCAGACTGCACAGGAGAAGATGGTCTGGCATTTCTTTAAAGGCCTCAACCACATTCCTTCCCATGCATGAACCTCCACCTCTGTGGCGTTTACTGCTGGTATTGGCAAAGCTCATGGGCAAGCCATTTGAACCAGTGCACAGGTGTGAAATGTCACATCTGTCATGGAAGACAACCTTCCTGGTGACTGTCATGTCAGCCAGAAGGACTGGGGAGCTCCAGGTGGAGTCTCCTTACCTGGTCTTCCACAGGGACAGGGTAGTCCTGTGCCCCACCCAAGTTCCTCCCAAAGGTGGTGTCAACTCTGCCCGTGTTCTATCCGAACTACACCTTGGATGCAGAATACAGGCTCCATACTTTGGACCTCAGACGAGTGCTGTCTTACTATAAAGAACAGATGACTTAAGTTTGGGGAGAGGTTCGCCAGCTGGTTGTCACCTAAGCTGAAGCAGCACCGGGCAGACCTGCAGCAAAGTGGACGATTCGCAGATGGATTACATCCTGCATTGATCTCTGCTACCGGTTGGCGGGCAAGGAGCCTCCCAGAGACATAAGAGCTCATTCTACCCGCCATACTGCTGCGTCGGTGACTGCTTCCAGGGACATCCCTATCCAGGAAATCTACAGGGCTGCTATTTGGAAGACCACAAACTCCTTCATTACCCACTACCACGTCAACCTGGAGTCACGCTGGGATGCTGGTTTTGGGGCATCTGTTCTCCAGTCTCTGTTCCCAAAGTAAATTTAGATGGGGTGTGCACCTTGCCTGCCTCCTCCCAGAGAACTGCTGGAGTCTGCCAAACAGTGTGGATGGAAAAACATATCCACAATCTTTAGAAAAACAGGTTACTAGCCTGTAACAGTAGTTCTAGAGTGGTATATGTTGCTCATCCACGTGAACCCTCCTGGTTTCGCCTCACATAGCTTCCAGTGGGCAAAATCTGGGATCAAAGGGCAGGCAGAGGCATATACCACCCGGGTGGGTGGGAGGAGCCAGCTTAAAGACCTTCTGGCAAGATCCTTAAAGGGAAAGGACATGCCAAACTGTGGATGAACATATACCATTCCTAGAGCTGCTGTTACAGGTGAGTAACCTGTTATTTTCCATTTCTCTGTCACAAGCTTTGTTTTAAAGCAGCAGTACTTGGGGGTGAAATCGGATCTTTAACAGATTGTTCCTGTACTCTATTGAGCACTTACCTGGTAATCTTTCTTGTTTTTACTGTGCTACTACCCCACAATTTGTTCATTTTCTTTATTTACATTTCTCCACCCACCTTGTTGAACTGGAACCCTCTACTGCCAACCGCATGTGAACATGACTTGCAGTTCTACACAGGGACAGTGCAGCAGAGGGTCCCATAGAAGTAAACAAAAGACGTGCTGCGACGTGAGAGGGGAGCTCTGTTGAAAATCAGGCAGCAGCCATATTTACTGTGGCTCCACAAAAATTAGAAAAAAATGTTAAATATCTTAAAAAAAAAAAAAATAGTACCCCTTGCTGTACACCCCAGCATACTGTTTTTACTGTAGGCCTTGTTACACTGGTTTGATTGATTTTTAGGGACTTACCGATGACTCCTGGATCTTTCCTTGGAGGTCATGCACAGCTTAACGCTCCCCTGATCCAGTATTCTGTCCTCGGGTTCTCTTTCCCTATGTGCATCACCTTGCACTTTTTGGAACTGAATTTCAACTGCCAAACCTTTGACCGCCGCTCTAGCTTTTGCAAGTCTCTCTCTGCTTCTCCTAACTCCTCCTCGCTGTCTACCTTGCCTTGGAGCTTAGTGTCCTCTTCAGAGAAGATAACATCCCTTGGATTCCTTCTCCCATGTCGCTTATGAACATATTGAAAATGACTGACCCAGGACTGATCCATTTAGCACCACACTGGTGACTGCCTCTCTTCTGAGGCTGCTGGTCCCCATCACAAGTCATTACAAGAAGCCGTCCAGAAACCATGTCTGCACTTCTTCAGCTGTAGTACTGCCTCAAGAGTCTTGGCTCATGCAGTGGTATTGAGGCCTTTCTGCTGACTAAGGTCCATCATCCTTTTCAGGACACACAGACCAAGATCATGGATCTCTCTAATTTGAAAGGTTCCCTGTTTGACAAAGCGGAGGCATACATGAAGAAAGTGGATGAGTGCAAAACCACCATCAGAAGCAACAGCGAGAAAGAAAAAGCTTCCACTTTCTACAGACCTTATGGTAGGGGAGGCAGGGACAGCTTTTCAAGAGCATATGCTCCCTGTGCCCCCTTGTTAGTACCAACCCCAAAGAGGTTAATACTGAGGCAGAGGCAGAAGGGGCTCCAAGGTGTGCTGTGGAAGCGTCAGCCCACAAGCCTTGGCCAAAACAAAACCCCTGACAGTTTTGCCCAGGTTGCCCAACCATTGTCAGTGGGAGGAAGGCGTGGATCACTGCTTCTAGGAATGGGTAAATATTATCACAGATGAGTTGATCCTGAAAGTAGTGGGCCAGGGGTCGTCTCTGCAGTTCAACAAATTTCCGTGACTGCAGAAACACATGAGGTCACTCCCACAGAAATAATTCTGCTGGAAGTGGAAAAGATAGCTCTCCACGTTTCCTGTGGGTCAGGAAATACTGCACCTTGAAAACAGGCCCTTGCCCCCACTTGGGAAGCAGGGGTGACTATTTTTAGACCTCTGATGCATGAACAAACTCGTAAGAAAAGAGGTTCAAGATGATCACAGCGATGCCATCCTTAACCCCCACCGAAACTCTCATGTTCAGGGTAGGAAAGCTGGGGTTTCTGATTAATCTGCAGAAGTGGGGCAGCAGCCCTTCAGTTTGAAGCTAATGGTAAGTTTGGCCAGTAGCTTTCACAGTATGGTAGCCAAATCAATATTTTTATTGATTTTTTTTTTTAAAGTGGTTATCCCTTTTAAGGGACCTAAAATCAATTTGTGGGCAGGTAGCCAATTGGGCAGTAACTGTAAAAGTCTAGTGGCTAAACCAATTGTGTGTGGTGGTGGTGGTGGTTGTGTTTTTTTTTTGGTGGCCATTGGTCACCTGGCTACCCGATTTGTCCCTCCCTGGTCTCTACGTCTTTCCCTACCTGGACAATTGGCTATTGAAAACCCACTCCAGGGTTCAGCTCCTACACACATTGGCTCAAACCAGACAGATGTTCATTCTGGGGTTATTATCAACATACCCAAATCTGTATTGACACCATGTCAATATCTGCAGTATATAGGAGGGTCTTGGACACAGCTAAGGTCTCTGCCTACCTACCTGTCCGTAGTCGGGGCCCAATGCCTGATTGCCTGGGCACAGCTGGTACATGATGGCCGGTATGTCTCAGCCAGGAAATTCCTTTGGCTTCTGTGCCTTATGACAGCAGCCATTGTCTCACTACTGTTGGTCAGTCTGCACATGAGAGTAGTGCAGTGGACTCCGAGACACAAGTAGGATCAGCTCACAGATGACCTAGAACAGGAGTTAGTCCCCTCTGTACGCAAGTGCTCAAGTGGTGGATGGAACTCAGCAGTCTGTTATTAGGGGTTCCCTTCCTGATCCTGCCCCTCACCAGATTCTCACAACAGATGCCTTCAGGGATGGGTTGGGATGCCCACCTGGGCTCCCACCAGACACAGGGCACATGGACCCCAGTGGAGAGCACCTTGCACATAAATGTTCTAGAAATATGAGCTGTTCTGTATGGACTACAGGCCTTCCAGACTTGTCTGTTTCCAGGTCCTCTGCTAGTACAGGCAGATAACGGTGGTGTGATTCATTACATCAATAAGCATGGAAGGACTCGCTCTTGCCCCCCTGTGCTGAGAAGTGGTGAGAGTTTGGTATTGGGCTCTGGAACGTGGTCTAGGACTGTCTGCTGTATATGTTCCAGGTGTCTGGAACGTCTTGACAGATAAGCGAAGTAGGTCACAGTCCAGGATGCACGAGTGGGAACTGTTCAGACCTGTTGACAGCTGTGGTTGTCCAGAGTTGGACCTTTTTTGCCTCCCCACACAACACAGAACTGCTGCATTTCTGCTTGCTTGTTCCAGGGCCTGGAGCTTTCTGGTGAGGTGTGTTGTCTCCCTCTTGGAAAGGGAGGTTCCTGCATGCCTTCCTTCTAATTCAGAGTGCTACTCAAGCTCCAGATGGTGGGGGCAGCTCTGATTCTCATTGCATCCCTGTGGCCTTGACGGATCTGGTTCCCTTTGTACAACGGCTAGCAGTGGAACCCACCAGTGCCTCTGCTCCTGTGCCAGGGTCTACTGTCCCCAGTCCTTATGAACATAAAATCGCTTCATCTTAATGCCTGGCTTCCTGAAAACATAGCCATTGCTAGGTTTGGTGTTTCCCAAAAAGTAGCTGCTGTTTTGGTGGCTGTTTCTTGAGAGGTATTCTGCATCTGAAGCCTTCCGTCCGTAATCCAGTCCCAGCTTGGGACCTGAATTTGTGTGTTTTTTTTTTTTTTGTAAAAGCATATTTTTTCCTTTTTGAGCCAGCTGCAACTTGTGGCTTACGCTTTCTTTCTTTCTTGAAAAGCGTTGTTTACTTGCAATCGCCTCTGCTCTAAGGATTTCAGAGCTATAGGCTCTAATCATGTGAGGCTCCTTATTTGATTTTTCACAGACTGGGTGTCTGCATACTAATTCTAAGTTTCTACCAAAGGTGGTGCTGTATTTGAGTTTACGTTAAATCAAACTGTCCACCTGCCAGTTGATGATCCTGAGCATGCCAATCCAGGGGAAGCATTGCTTCATACTTGAGATGTGTAGCATATTCCAGTAAAATATACATCACACAGAGGACTGCAAAGTTCTCGCAGCTTTTTGCTTCCTTCGTCCCTGGGAAGGAGGGCACCCTAGTTTCTAAACAGTGTTGTCCAAATGGCTATCAAACTGTAAACTTGTTGTCACAGAAGTACAGTACCTGGGATGATTTGTGGTCCTTCCACAGAGACATGGCCACCTCTGTTGCTTATTTCAGAAATGTTTGCTGCAGACAGCCACCTGAGTAAGATCCACACTTCACTAGACACTACAGTCTGGACTTTTGTGTCTCGAACAGGCTGGCTTTGGCCTAGTTGTGCTTTAAGGCCTACTTTCTTAGGCCTGTGGGCTCCAGCCACCCAGACTGTTTACAATCACTACTGCTTGGGACCCGTTCCATAGGTGTGGCCTGGGGGGTGGGTATGTGTGTGTGTGTGTGTGTGTGTGTGTGTGTGTGTGAGAGATCCTCAAAGAAGATAGAACAGTTACGTGCTTACAGTAGATCTTTGAGAGAATCTCGTCAGGTCATGCCATCCCACCCTCTTTTCCCTAAGGGTCCCGAGACTTATCAGTGCTGTCTCCTTCTCCATGATGGTCTACCTGTTGCTGTCTTGCTTGATTGGCAGAGCCTTAGGTTCTCTTCTGGGTCCCTATAGAGGGGTCCTCCAAGCATGATCTCCAGTGGGGAACTGAGAAGAGGGGTCACCCACAGTTATGTAGCGGTTGACATCTGATACTATCGTGGGCGTCCCATGGTGCACTGCTTGCAAAAGTTTTCATATGGTGCTAGTGCCTGGCAGCTTATGGTTCCACAGGTGTGGGCTGATGAGAGATTCTCTTGAAGATGGACTGCTCGGGCAAGTACGTAACTGTTCTTTATTAGCTCATTGTGGACAGTGGTGAACTGAGTGACTGCAGCATTTGGAATCTTCATGTCTCTAGGGTTCTATGCCAAGTGACTTTGGGCTGTACCACTACGGACGGGGTGCACATTACACTTGTATTCCCCATTGACAACGTTTGAGGTAACAGGAAAGGAAATGAACAGCAACAGGGTTTTATTTAACTCTAAAAATTGATTAGCATTTTGCTCATAAAAGTGCTAAAACATTGTAAAAATGTATAGTACTTGCCTCATTGTGTTTAACAAACATAACACTTCTAGAAAACCTATATAAATACTTTTGGTACAGTTAGTATTGTTCTAGGAAAAACTGCTAATCAGTTATTTAAAACCCTGCAGCAAGTAGAAACATTTTTTTTTTTTCTTGACAAAGAATTATTTAATCATCTTGCCAAAAACCTTTCATCTGTAACCAACCTGTTGTAACTTCATAGTCCCTCCAGGTTGTAAGAGATCGAGGTATTCATAGCAACCAAGATTGCTAGATGACTGTAAGATGTGCAGAATTTTATAGAAAGTTTTATTTGACCATTAAGAGAACAGTCTCTTTTTATAATTTTAAAGTATAAAAGTACAAGAGGACCTTGGGTCTTTTTCTGCCAGCCTTGATTCAGTATTAAAGCAATCTCACTCGCGTGAAAAATAATGTTGACTTGTTTTCTTTGCTTTTTCTAATTGTAGCTGTATGCTGAGAAAGTGGCCACCAGAGGGTTGTGTGCAATCGCCCAGGCAGAATCTCTGCGCTACAAACTGCTGGGTGGGCTGGCAGTCCGTAGGTAAATTTTTAACTGTTTGGAGTAATTGTGGTTCTGATGGTTATGTACTGTCTTTCAAAATGTCTAATGCATAAAAAGTGCTGAACTTAATCTGTGATAATAGAAAGAAAATGATCCAGATAGTTGACAATCTTGCATTTGTGTAATTTTTTAATCCATTGAGTATTTGTAATTGAAACATAAATGTTAGTTTTGACACAAGTACAAGTTGGTAACCAGGCAGTGTGGATGCCAAGAAAATGTTTGTAATACAGCAGCATGGATAAGTAAATGTCAGAAAAGTATACAGTAAAGTCTTGGTAATATCACTGTAGAAAAATACTATCGTTTGTGAGCCGTAATATTATGGCTTTATCTCTCGGAGCTCTGAATGATAGTATTCTCACAGAACTAGAACTGCACAAGCACAGCACTGTTTAAAGCTGTAAAGCTGGTTGCTAGGCACCTGATGTGTGATCCCCCCCCCCCCCCAAAAAAAAAGCGTCCTTCATGCTTTGGCCGCGATCCTTCTGTGGGACAGCA
This sequence comes from Neoceratodus forsteri, assembly GCA_016271365.2. Classification (NCBI taxonomy): domain Eukaryota; kingdom Metazoa; phylum Chordata; order Ceratodontiformes; family Ceratodontidae; genus Neoceratodus; species Neoceratodus forsteri. The sequence goes on from CM057458.1 coordinate 1,214,601,048, forward strand.
CAACAGTTTGGAAAACGTGGTGACTGTCCCCTGCTTTGGGAGACTAATTTGAGCACTTGTGCTTTAGCACAGTACTTTTGTTGGGGTGTTTATATCTATAATATTATCTAGTTTATCTTGCCATCACTCAGGTCTGGAAACACTAGCTACCAAAGCTGACGGCTTGGACAAGAGTGAGTCTGTTCTCACGCGATGGATCTAAAACAGCTCTGAGCACCGGAAATTTGGATCTGATCCATATATTACAAAAGGGAGTAATACCATCTTAAGGTTCTGTGTACATGGGAACCTCTCAGTGGTATTATTCCCATGTAATACACACTCACCTGTCTGTTCTGTTAATCTGTGTCAGATTTATAAAGATTGTTATAAACACATGATTGCCCACAGGGACCCTTTCTGTAGGGCTGTTCGGTGGGGTGGGGGTGGGGGAGTGCATGTTCATGTTTCTCTGTAGTGAGGGTACCCGTGTCCTTTATGCACATGTTGGGACTTGGGATGCTCTGAAATTTCGGCAGCAAGTCCCAGAGAGGCTCACTACAAGGCCCAGAAGTCCCAAGGCTGCTGGTTTAAGAAACAGCATGCCATAAAATAGTTTCTTCCGGTGGCTGTGTTGTGCACTGTTAGGAGGTGGGGGAGGGGAGAGGCAGCTCCACAGCTAGTGGTTAACAGAGCTGAAATTGGGGCTATAGAAGAAACGTGAAGTATGTAATCTGCATACTTAATGTCCCTTCTTTTCTGGTCTGATTTTTTAGCTCTGTAAATCACTTGCTGTGGAGCTCCAGCATGCCCCTCCTCCCAACGCTGCTTACGCACACACACACACAGCTGGTGGAAGGGAGGATGGCATGCTGTTTGTAAAGCACAAACCAAATGCTCCGCTCCATATAAAGACTGCCAAGGGTCAGAGCAGTGAAAAATAAACTGGCACCAGTCTCTGCCCTTGCACTGCCTCTGTTACAGTGGTGAGTGTACCAAGTTGTCGTTTTTTATGCACTTTTTGCACATTTGCACACGTTTTTTTTTTTTTTGCCTGGTGCATCCAATAAAACATTATCGGGATGAGTGGTGCAGCCCCCAAAAAAAAAGGCAGCAGGTGTGGGACTTTGCAGTTAGACTTGTTGAATTAATTTTAATGGGGACACCCAAATTTTGGGTGAGGACCCCACCCCCTCAAAAAAAAAAAAATCCAAGGGCCCTGATGTTATGGTGAGGGTAATTGGAGTTTAATACAAATGGAACAGGGTAGTCCAATTTTTGGTAGAGATTGCCTTATACCGTAGGATAGTTAAAGGACTCTGACATTCTGCTGCCAGCAGAGAATTGATACGGTTGCTATGTAGTTGTTAAGGTCATGTGGTGATGTTGAACATTTAATATCAGTAGTAATAATGATTTCAGATGCTGAGCACAGGAGGCTCAAAAACAAAAGAAAGCAGAAGGGAGTGGGCACTACAGAGTTTGTTGTTTTGTTTGTTTAAAGTGAGCAGTAAGCACTGCTTTTGAGAATTGGGGTGTGTGTTTTTTTTTTTGGGGGGGGGAAGGGAGAGAATCAATAAATGTATGCCTAGTGTAGCTTATCTTTTGTATATTGTCTGAGCTTCTCCATTACAGGGCCATGTTAATGAAATGGGATCTTTGCCCCCTTTCCTTTGCTGAAGTCTTAATCCTCTTGTTTGTGACGTCTGTTTGTTCCTCTGGATACAGTTATGATTTCAGAAAGGGAGGACTGGGATATCTGCAAAGGATTAAACAAGAGTGGCTTAGCAGTAGGGGTCAAGGATCCTGTTTCTGCCTAAATAAACCAAGTGAAGAACAAAAGGAATAGGAATACAGAACATAGATAAAATATAAGCTAGGTTGGTTTGAATATTCTGCTTTGCAGCGTTTCAGAAAGTGACCGACTCTGGCTGGCCCGATGGTACAGTGGTAGGACTGCTACTCCTGGATTCAGGAACAAGCCTGGCTGAGGGGGATTGCACGTCCCAGAGAGGATGCTGTCCTCCGATGAGGGTTGGTAGCGGGCTCCACTGAAGTACTGCCACCTGGGTGACCACAGGTGATGGTGCAGTTGGGACTGTTTGGGTGGGAGGACCCTGGCAGGTAATGTGCAACTGTGTATGCTTGCGCATTATGCGTGGTAGCCACCAGGGTCCTGAGTGTGAGAAGGAGAACCCACAAACACACAGGATGGCACCCAACACTCTTGGGGCCCTGTTCTCTGGACTGTCTGCTCAATCTTCCTCGCCTGAGGACAAAAGGGGTTAGCAGTACAACCCCCCAAAAAAAACAGTGCATAGGAGCCTCACTGTGGCATTGGAGGTAAGTGCCAGGAAAGTGTTGTGACTGTGCTGAAGGGGTAGTGTGTTTATTTTAAATTTGCCTTTTTTGGTCTCTGCTCTATCACGAACCATTGGCCCGGTCACGGGTTGCGGCTTCTCTGATATTGTAGCCATCCTCCCTGAACCGCCTGGCTTGGCCCCCCCCCCCCCTTCCAGGGTGTAGTCACGGCACCTCAGGCCAAGGGCGCCGTGAACACGGAAAAGGTGGGAGTCGGCCTGAGAGGAGCCAGTCTGTGGGCGGAGCAGGCATCATCGGGTTCAGGGCATTTTTTTCTCCCTGTGTGTGGAGAAAGGCGGGGCGTGCAGTGACATCCTGCATCTGCCCGCCTCCTGGAGTTGTCGGCGCCAGTTGCTGCGGTACCCAGCCTCTGCCAGGGTGCAGTATGCAGATACTATCTCCCGAGAGAAGGAGAGCTGTCCAAGGCGCTCCATCCGTCTCCCGGCTGGCCCTCCAGCGACCTGGGTCCATTCAGAACCCAGGTTTGCCGCGTCGCAAGCGGAATTCAAATGCTGCGCCGGTGGACCGGCCTGAAGGGGGTAACTTAAGACACAGGGGAATAAAACAAGTGTAATAAAGTGACAGGCTCACTTGAAAATACAATTCTGGTGGTTAAAATTCTGAAGGGAAAAATGCCACATGGTACATTTAGTGCCATTCTGCTTATTGTGCAGCAGCAGGATGCCAGTTCAGTACCAGATTCGGTGGCAGTTGAATGCCATGTACCCTGCTTAGGGGCTTCATTGTATTTGCAGATTAGAATAAAGCTACAAGGTGCGTCTCTTGCTTTCTTTGAGAGAGGTGTGTGTGTGTGTGTGTGTGTGTGTGTGTGTGTCTCTTGCTCTCTTGACGTCTGTCCTATCTCTCTCGGTGACTGTTTAGACACATTTACTGATGCTTTAAAATTAAATTGTTCTTTGGACTGAGACTGAAGATTGATGAAATTCACTTTTCCGTAGAGCCTGCTATGGTGTTCTCCGCTTCATCATGGAGAGTGGGGCCAAGGGTTGCGAGGTCGTCGTTTCTGGTAAACTCAGAGGTCAGAGGGCCAAGTCCATGAAATTTGTGGATGGCTTGATGATCCACAGTGGTGATCCTGTTAACTACTATGTAGATACAGCTGTGCGCCACGTTCTGCTCAGGCAAGGTAGGTTGTTTTTGTAGTTCTCATTCTGGATACCCTTAATTGAAATACCTGGTACTTCATTAAAAGCAGGGTAGACCAGTGGTTAGAGCTGTTCTCGAAACGGAAAGCAATGTTTCAAGCTGGAAGTCTAAAACCCTAGCAAATGTAACCATTTGTTGCTCAAAATGTTTAAATGACTTTATTTAAAAAAAAAAAATGAATTTTTGAACTGCAGCTTGTGGAATTGCATTAGTAAATTGGCGCCGGAACATTGTTTGTTGCCATATACTTAAATGCTTAGCAAAAAATTGACAGCTTTAAAGGGAAGGTCTTGTACCTCTTATCTATGTCAATGCTTCAGTAACCCGGGTTAGGTCTCCAGCATGTTTTAGAAATTTCTGATGCCTAGAGTGGTTTCAAATAAACCAAAAGCACTCCCGTTTTGTTTTCCAGTTGTGCCATATTGCCCCTGGGTGCTACGCTTTGCACCAAAATCTGTGGGCCTGATTATTTGGTGGTGTGATCATGTCACTAGGAACAGGCTGGAAGAGAGATGACCTGTTCCCTCCCTCCCACTAAAGAGGTAGTGTACTGCCTCGAATTAATAGTAATTTTCAGATGCAGTCAGTTAACACTTCCTATATCTGAAGTATTTTCCTTTTTATTTTCTGTTTGCTAATTAGAAGATTAGCCACCTGGCAGTACTGAGCTGATGAGTGGAGAAGCACTCTGTTTTAAGGCTAAAAACAAATCTGTTCCTCCCACTACATCGTCAAAAGTGTGACCAAACACATTGAAGCACCACATTCCTTGCAGTCAGAGCCTTGACTTTCACAGGTTACCAATTAAAATGCAGGAAACTGTGACATCACTACTAACTAAAGAGCCAGTCCTTGCTGCTTCATGTGAAAGAGGATCGTCTATGGGGAGTCATTCACAACAAGGATATTCTCTATCGAGAGGTCTCCTTGGCAACGTTGGACCTCTAGCAAAGCTTGAGAGGTTGTCCATTGCCAAGGAGACCTCGAGATCAGAGAAGATCCTTGTTTATGAATGACTCCCCATACACAATCTTTTATAGTGTACGGGGAGTGTATTCATTACAAAACAACAAATGTATGCAGAAATGTAAACAATTTTTAAATCGAGCGTTACTTGGCTTCAGTGTAGTGGCTCATTCCAGCGCTACTCGCTTTCTCTCCGCCGTGGCTGCTAAATCGCGCATGTGCGAATGTGTTAGATCTTATGCTACACCGGTGATGTACTCAGTGCAGCACAGGATTGTGACGCACTGAATCAAGCACAGCGCTGTTGTGAGCATGGATTTCCATGCTCAACAGCGTTCCACCATACGCTGTATTAATTTGGCAGTGAGAAATGGTTCTCCTTGGTTACTAGTGATGTCACAGTCAGTGTGTTCTCCGTGTTGATGTAGTGGGAAGAATAGAACTGACTTTTTTCAGCCTCCAGACAGAGTGCTGCTCCACACATCACCCCAGTACTGCCAGGTGGAAAAGCTTCTAATTAGCAAACAGAAAAAAAAATACTTGAGATAAGTGATAGCTGACTACATCTGAAAGTTATAATTCATTTCAAGCAGTACACTAGCTCTTTAAATGGCAGCGTGGCATGAGATCTTACTTCGAGAGGGCTCTTGCAGTAGGTAATTACATATAGGACTGGTGCGACCAGCGTCTGGGACCCAACAATTTCTAGCTGCAGTCTCTGGAGGGACCGCCACGTTAGGTGACCGACGCCATACGACGCTCGGTATAAAGGCCATTTTCCCCATGTCCTCCTTCCAGTTCTTTATCGCCGTAGTATTTACCGCTGTTTTTTCGAGTTATTCGACTTAATCGTCAGCCTTTCGTTGGTGTGTGTTATCCCCTACACCCTCCGAGCACAAAAATAAGTGCGACTCGTGCAGCGCCCAACTCCCGCACAGGGACGGCCATTCCCAGTGCCTCTTCTGTCTGGGCCCGGACCATCAGGTGGAGAACTGCCAGCACTGCCTTAAATTTACGCTGCCACCCACAGACTGAGGCAGCAGTCCCTGGGCGCATATCCTCAAGAAGATGTCCTCCATGGAGAAGCATTGAAAAAGCTCCGGCAGTAGTCACCCCAAAGCAAAGCCATCATGAAGAAGGACAAGGAGAAGCATTGGGACAAGGGCTTCTCTTCCACCGCTACTCCGGCTGGAGTCACCGTGCTCCAGGTAATGTCCCCTCTGGGGGACCACTCCGCGACGGCCGTTGTTCTGGAAGTTTCCAAGGTGGTGTCGCCCCGCCTGTCTGGCTCGTGCTCGGGCACCTCCGGGCTATTGGAGGCCTCCGCTCCCGGTAAAGCAGTCACTGTGCGACCTACCAGTTCGAGCGGCTCCGGTAAGCTGGACGTCAGCCCCTCTGACGCCCGCACGGAGACTGTCGATAAGTCACTCGACACTTTGGGGCGGCGCACGGTCACTTTCCCACCCGACCAGGCTGCCCCTCCTTCGCGACCTGCCTCGGGCGATGGGTCCACTAAGTCGGACGCGAGCTCCCCCACATGGCGGCTGAGCAGACGTTGGGCCCTCTTACGTCCTCCTTTCCCGGCTCCCCGCAGCATTCGCTGCCTTCGGGGGACCCTAGGTGGTCTCAGCCTGACCCCGGGGATTTTTCCCCACCATCCCCGGGTGATGCCGAGGTTCCTGCTGTGCCTCCGGGTCTCTCTCCTACTGGGCCGGACGACTTGACGTAGATTCCCTGGACGCCGGCTCTGACACCGGTCATACAGATGCCAAGCGACATCCCTCTCCCGGGTGCCGTTCCAATGCCAGCCCTCTGCCTGCCGGGCCTTCTGCTCCAGGCTCACCCGCTGGACTTCCGGCCGGGCCGTCTGCTCCGTCAGCCCCTCCGGGTATCCGAATCCATCTTATCCAGCTCCACAGTATCTGACACCCCAGTACCAGGCCCCGGCCTACCCGACGCCGCAGTACTTGGTGCTTCACTACCTGCTGTTGGGTTATGGATACTCATCCTAAGGGTACACTCAGCATGCGTATCCCCCTCCTCCTCTGCCGCCTCCTCAGCGGCCGGTGGACTTAAAGGAGACTCTGGCCTCCTGGTGGGCTGAGGCTAAGGCTCAGCTCACCAGAGAGGTGGAGAGTAGTCTCCCGGCGACTGTTCCGGTTCCCGTACGCCCCAGACGACAGACTCCCATCCCACCTCTGAATATCAGGGGCGAGCCTTCTGGTTCCAGGGCTGGGCAGGACACACTTCCTGAGTGGTCCGCTCCTCCCCCACGCTGGGAGAGGGAGTCGTCGTCATTTTTCTTCGGACACCTTGGATGACTCCGTTTGTTCTGACCTGGACGACAAGCCACACTCTACGACCAAACCCAGGCCTAGGACTCCTTCGAAGTCTCCTCCAGAGGATCCTTCCTTTTTGGAGTTGTGCAAAATCCAGAAAGTTCATCAGTGGCGCTCTTTGGAGCTGGACCCATGGCTTAAGAAACTCGCTGAGCACCTGGATCTGCCAGAGACTGCTCTGACCTTGGTGCCATCCTGGATTGAGCCTCATGCCGACACTGTTTCCACCATTTGGAAGCAACTGTTGGCATTGGCCCCTCTTCCTCGGAAGTCTAATAGGCTATACCAGGCTCCTGAAGGTGTTGACTTCCTTGATTCTCATCCTCGAGCTGACTAGGTGGTGATTAGTACCGCTCACTGCTAGTCAGCTAATCCGAAGCATTTGAGCTCGTCTCCACCTGACAAAGAATCCCGTCTTCTGGACCAGTACGGCAAGAAGATCAATGCTTCTTTCACTCTGGGTATTAGGGCCCTGAACTATGTCGGTCACATGGGTGATTACCAGAAGGCGATTCTTAGTGAGGTGGAATCCAAGTTGGACTCCCTTCCTGACTCCCAGGTTAAACAGAAAGTGTGTGACCTTGTCCGTTCTGCTCGTTCGGCCCGTCTGCACATGCTTCGTGCCACGTATGATGCAGTGGACACCGCTGGTAGGAGCTCGGCTTTTGCCATAGGCTTACGGCGTCATGCCTAGCTCTGTGTGTCAGGCTTGGTCCCGGAAATGCAGTACGCTATTCAGGAAGTGCCCTTCCGGGGTTCAGTGCTGTTCGGTGGTGATGTCAAGGACATTATCACCGATCTGCAGAAGGCGGCGACTGCACTGAAGTCTGTGGACTCCCATGTACAATCCCCCTCCAGCGCAGCGTCATCCCTTTCGCAGGCGGAATCTGCAGAGGGCGAAACCACAGGGAAAGCGGGCCAATAAACATCGGGCCCCTCCTGCTACCAAGCCCCCACCGCCCAAAAAAGCAGCGGGAGCTTCAGCCGCGACACTGCCCTCCACCACCTGACTCCTTTCCTCTCCCACAGCCTCTGACGTTTCCAGAGGACTTGGTAGGAGGGAGGTTTCTCCCTCCACCTCCCTGGTTGAGAGAGGATAATGTCAGATTCCTGGGTGCTTCAACTCATCGCAGAGGGACACTCGATAGAGTTTCTACAGAAACCCCCTTGACGCCTTCCCCCAAGGTAGTCTTACTTGCAGGAGCATCTTCTGGTCCAGGAAGAAACTTCCTCTCTTCTCTTGAAGGAGGCGATAGAATCTGTCCCCATTCTTCTTCAGGGAACTGGGTACTATTCCCATTTCTTTCTGGTCCCGAAGAAAACAGGACGTGAGGCCGATTCTTGAACTCGGCTCCCTGAACTTGTTCATGGAGTGCAAGAGGCTCTCGCTGCAGAGCCTCCTGCCCTTTCTCCAGCCGGGACAGTGGCTGTGCGCTTTGAATATGCCAGATCCCTACCTGCATATCCCCATCTGCCTTTCCCACCACAAATACCTGTGTTTTGTGTTCCAGGGGGACCACTACCAGTTCAAGGCCCTCCCATTTGGTCTTTCCTCGGCACCCCGGGTGTTCACCAGATGCCTTTCGGTTGTAGCGGCCTACCTGCATACCCAGGGGGTGCAGATTTTCCCGTACCTGGATGGGAGGAACTCCTGTGCTTCTCTCCCTTGACCAGTAGGTCTTTGCTTGCCTGGGTATTACCATCAACAAGGCCAAGTCCCATCTGATCCCGTCCCAGAGGGTCTAGTTTATCGGGGAGATCCTGGCCAGACCTCTGGCATGGCCTTCCTGCCACCGGACAGGGCAGCCACTCTCCAGGTCCAAGTCAACCTGTTGTCCAGCGCCGGGCGGGTCAGCACCAGGTCAGTCCTTCGCCTCCTCGGGCTAATGGCAGCTGCGATTCCAACAGTTCCTTGTGTTCGGCTGCACATAAGAATCTCCCAGTGGACGCATCAGTCTCAATGGGATCAGCTAATGGAGGACCTGTACCAACTTGTCCTGATCTCCACTCCCATGGCTCGGGATTTGCAGTGGTGGATGATTCAGGAGAATCTGACGGGGGGTTTCCTTCGGTCCCCCACCCCTTTCGCAGACGTTGACTACGGACGCCTCCAGCGAGGGTTGGGGAGCCCATCTTTGTCCTCACAGGACCCAGGGCTCCTGGTCCAAGCTCGAAGTCCCTTCACATCAGTGTGCTGGAACTAAGGGCAGTACTGTGTGCTCTTCAGGCTCTGCATCTGGTTCCTGGTCACCTAGCTGTACAGACGGACAATATGTGTGTGGTTTGGTACATCAACAAACAGGAACTCGTTCCTACCCCCTTTGCAGAGAGGCGATGCGAGTTTGGGATTGGGCAGTGCAGCGCAACCTTCACCTCATGGCATCTCACATCCCATGGGTCGAGAACACGCTGGCAGACAGGCTCAGCCAGTCTTCTGCTGTAGCTCACGAATGGGAACTGGATCAAGGGGTCATAGACGACATCTTCCTGCACTGGGCAACTCCACAGGTAGACCTGTTTGCATCCCCATAAAACACAAAACTTCCCGTCTTCTGCTTTCTCGCTCCAGGGCATGCCATTTTTTTGGAGAGACTCTGTCTCTAGACTGGAAGGGCAGATTCGTCTGTGCCCCTCTGCCCTCCACTGATTATGAGGGTCTTGCAGAAACTGTTCGGAAGAGTGCGAATGATTCTTACCGCGCCTTTCTGGTCCAGGTAAGTTTGGTTCTCTCTTCTGCAACAGTAATCAGAGGAACCGCCTCTTCCTCTTGTCGCTATTTTTGCTGACTCAGGATCAGGGGACCCTGGTCCATCCAGGCCTCAAGTCCCTTCAATTGCACGCGTGGCTCCTGCAGACGTAGCTCAAGCCTGATTCGGGGTCCCCCCGCCTCCCCAAGTAGCTGAGATTCTGGTGGAGGCCAGGAAACCCTCAACCAGCTCTACTTATGCCATGCAATGGAAACGGTTCTCTATTTGGGCCGCCTTCAATGATGTCGAGCCTTTCTCGTGCTCTGTCGGCTGACTTCTGGATTACCTGCGACACCTCTTGATCTTGGTCTCAGCCATTCATCCTTAAAGGGTCACATGGCAGCCATTTCGGCCTATCATGTCCCCTTTGCAGACGGAACGTTTGCTCAGCTGGAGGTCTCTTGAGACCATTTTGAGAGGGGTTCTTCACTTACGACCCCCTATCCGGGTTCCTGCTCCTCCTTGGGATCTGAATTTCATTTTAGAGAAGCTTACTCTACCTCCTTTCGAGCCGGCAGCCTCAGCGGACCTAAAGTTCCTTTCTTGGAAGACTCTCTTCCTAGAGGCCATTACTTCTGCTCGACGGATTTCCGAGCTCCAGGCCCTGATGTGTAAAATCTGTATTTGATTTTTCACAGGAACGTGTGGCTCTGCGTACCAACCCTAAGTTTCTCCCTAAGGTGGTAGCGGAATCTATGCTGAATCAATCCATAGAGTTGCCTGCCTTTTTTACTCCGCACTCAAATCGGGGAGAGTACCTCCTGCGTACTTTGGATGTTCACCGAATTCTGAGATACTACACCAACAGGACCAAGGATCTCAGAAAGACTGATCAACTGTTCGTCTCTTTTGCTCATAAAAGAGAAGGCAGTGCTGTTTCTAAGCAATGCCTGTAGAAATGGTTGGCTCATTGTATCACTTTCTGTTATGACAAGTACAAGACCACCCTGCCGGGTCAAGTTAGAGGCTACTCCACCAGAGGGGTCGCTGCCTGTTTCAAAAATGTGTCAGCGGCTGACGTTTGTGTAGCTGCCACTTGGACTTCTGTCCATAGCTTTATGAAACATTACAGTTTGGACATTGCCTCTTGCCGTAGAGCAGGCTTCGGGCTGGCTGTTTTGCAAGACCTCCTTTCCCAAGGCCTTCACAACCAGAGGTTCTACTTCTTAGTAGCTTTCCTCCTCCCGTTTGCTTCTCCTTGTTCCAGGCTGCTTGGGACTCAGTCCAATATGTAATTACCTACTGCAAGAGCCCTCTCTAAGTAAGATAGTACAGTTACGTAAGAACTTACCCGTAACAGTAGATCTTGAGAGGCGCTTGCAGTAATAACTTCTCCACCCTCCATCCCCTAAACTTTTCAGGAGGGAAATATCTGCTTCTCTCGTCTTGCTTCTTTTGGCCTTTGGGGGAAAGAACTGGAAGGCGGGCGTGGGGGACCGCCCCTTTATACTGACGCCGCATGACGTCGGTCACCTGACGGGTTAGCCCCCCACCAGAGTCCGCTAGCTAGACATTTTTCCATTGGGTCCTGACGCTGGCCCGCATCAGTCCTATATGTAATTACCTACTACAAGAGCCTCTCGAAGATCTAATGTTATGATAAGTTCTTACGTGATTGTACTTTTTTGGTGCTCTTAGAGTGATTTTTTTTTTTTTTTTTTTTTTAAAGTAAAATTGCACACAGTCTGTGCCCCCACCCACCCCATTACTTCCTTTGTGCTTCCAGCAGCCCCTCTCATTCAGGATTTCCCTCACTCCTGCTTCCACTCCCAGAGATCATCCTGCAGCCAGGGGATTTCCCCACCTACTGGGTCCACCCCGCATGTAGTGGACGTGATGTGCCTGCTTTGCTTCTGGAGATGTCCCTGGCATCCTGTATGTGAGGTCTCTATCCCTGCATGACCCTGCTGCTGCTTAAATTCCATCAGGCAGCCGATGAGCAGCGGGATACTATATTAACCCCCCCCCCCCCAAAAGAAAACTCCCAAGGTGGAGAGCTGTCCTAAGGATGCGCAGTCCTCCTACGGGCCGGCCTTGGAGCAACCTGCGTCAGTTTCGTTACCTGGGTTGCAGTGTGGCAGGAACAGAGACACCCAGCGCTTCTGCCCTCTGTGCCACTGGACCAGCTGAAGAAGCTTTTTCTTTTTAAATACTGTTTCAGTTCTGTCACTGCTCCATCCATATAGGCCTAGTAATACCATTAGTGGGTGATTTTTTGATTTGCACTCTGCCATTTTAAAACGTTGTGATATTGTTTGTCCCTTTCAAGCGCAGTTCTGTTGTAGAACACTCGTGCATTGTGCCAACAATGAAAGAGCTGAGCAAGGACATAAACTGTTATCATACAGTTGTAAAATGGTATACAAATCCAGAACCCCGACTAGGACAGCTAAACAGGCTGTAGAGATGGAACAGTATCGGAACCGGAACCCAAATTTAAAAACCAGCTAGCTTCTGCTGGGGAAAATGACTTGCAGGTTCAGCACAGTTCTTCTTTGAGTATGTCCCACTGAAATGTAAATAGAAATACAGTGACTGGCACAGGAATTAAAGGAAAGGTCCCCTCCGCCTTTTATTCTGTTTACCTGTGTAGTTCGTAGGCACGAACAATGATCGCTCTATTGCACCCTCCTAATTTCATCAGGATTTACATGTACATAAAGGCACTCAAGTTTGGTGTGAAAACTTGCCTGACTCAATTGCAGGTGTCATGACATGACTCTTGTAAGGCATCCTGGAATGTCATGTTTTGGTGCTAAATCCTGCAGTGGGTATTACTCAGTGCTGCTGCTGATCTTCCCTTGTCAATCTTCACCATTCATTACTGCTTGGGTTGTGCCAGAGGCGCACACCTGCTACGGAGATTTTTTTAAATTATTTTAGGTTGACTCCAGTGGCGCCACCCCAGCAACCGCGCGCTGTCATCGCGACGGGGCGGCCATTAGATGCCGCCAGACCCTTCTCCATTTCGGTTCTGTTTTCTGCCGTCGAGGCTGCACCTGCTACTGTGTGTGTGATTGCTGAACCTGCGTCATAGGCCTTCCTTGACTAGTTCTCCAGTTCCTCCGGCGCCGTTGAAGCGTTTTCAGTCGGGAAGACGTTCCTTATTTCTACAGCACGGGAGCAGTTTCACATATTTTATATTGTTTTTGCATCATGTCCGGTTCCAGGAGCAAAATGTAAGTCGGCCAGACGCTATGCATGTCAGTGCTCCTGTGGCCAACATTTTCCGTTCACAGACTGGCATGGCGGTTGCTACCGGCTGCTTGGGACCAGCCATGATATGGATTCATGCGGCACCTGTTTCTCGATGGACCAGCAAGCCTCCGCCGACTTTCGGGGGACTGCGTCGCTCCAGGGCTTCCCAGGTAAGATCTCTAGACCCTCCTCCGGGGTCCCCTCCCAGGCCTATACGGTCGGGAGAGGAGGAGGCCTCCTCAGCTTTTAGTTTTGCTGAGGAGGAGGAAGCCTCTTCGCGATGTCTGAGGGCGCCGTGGTCCCTCCTGGGGCGTGGTGGAACACGCCTCGGCAGTCACCTCTTCCGGAGGTGCGGCTTCCCCAGTGTCGAGGGCCGGGTCTGCTGGGCCCGGCAGCCGGTGGACCCTCGGCGCTGCTTTCTGGCGCCGCTCCGGCGTCCCGGCGTGTTCGCCGGTGCTGGTAATCGAGAGGCGTTGCCATGTTTGTTGGCGCGGTGGGCCTGGTCGACTCTTCTAGTGGGCGCAGAGTCGTCCAGCCATTTGAGCTGCTATGGTGGTCTGAGATTGTCCGTGCCCCGTGACACTGGGCGCCTTTCTGGGGACCCCTGGCATGGGAGTAAGAGTCCAGCTGGTCTCTTCCTCCTCCTCTGAGGATGATTCGGACGTGGACCCGTCCTGGCACCCTGACTCTTTGGAGTCGGGGTCTCCAGTGAGGTGAGGTGCTAGGTGGCCCAGCACACCTATTTCTCTGTCTCCTCTGCTGTCCTCTCCTGAGACCTCCCATGCTGGGGGCAGTCTGGGGTCCCTGGAGGGGGATAGCGTGGAGGCAGGGAGGAGGGGCTTGAGGCAGCTGCTGATCCCGGTGCTGCTGCGCCTGCCAGGGTGGATTATCACTGGGTCGAGGAGGAGGCGCTCTGAGTCCGGGGGTTGAGAGACCGGGATGAGGTGCCTCGGTCTTCACCTGCCACCTCTCAGGGTGCGGGTAGGAGCTGTAGCGCTGGGCTCTCTTTCCCTCTCGGGCTTCAGGGACCCCTCTGGTGGCGTTGCTGTGGGCTGCCCTTCTGGACCCATGCAGCCCCAGGTTCGTCACAGGGGATGATCCCCCTACTAGGCTCTTCCAGGCTTTGCATCCCTAGGGTTCCGTTCTGCGACCTGGTTTGTTGTCCGGGATCCCGCCAGCTCGGGCTCAGTTTTCTGGATTTCAGAGCCTCAGCAGAGGACAGTTGCCTCGTCATAGGTGTCCCTCTCTCCTGATCCTCTGCAGTAATCCTCTCTCCTAGGCTGTCTGTCCTCACATGTAGGTAGGTACGTAATTTTCATATCTTCCCTTGTCAGTCTTCACCATTCATTAGTGCTTGGTCGAGTACCAAGCTCCCCCCCGGAGTGGGGCTTGATACTCGCCTCCTCCCCCAAGCCATTATCCTGGGAGACGTTCAGAGGCTCTGCAGCGGCCTTCCTCTCAAACGTTAGATGTATGCATGAGCGGGTGTTTCGCCTATCCCCTCCGCTACAGGAGTCCTCTGGACATTCAAGCTCCCAATCATCCTAGTCTCCCTCCTCCCCCAGCTTATCTCTCCTCCGATGCTGATTTCACTGAATATCAGCGATTCCTTTTGAGAATGGTGAGGGATCTTCGTATCTCCTTTGTTAGGCGAGATAATACTGAACAGGAGATGTGTGAATTCAGTGCCCAGCATTTGGTGGTACTGTCCTGGTCTATTTCTTTCCAGGATGCATCTAGCCATTCCTGGCAGTCGCCAACTGCCCCAGTTCCAGCCCCGGCAGACTGCACGAGAAGGTATTCTGCCCCATTGGAGTATCTAGGTTCCCTTCCCAACCCGCCTTCAGGATTGGCAGTCACAAGAAACTCCTGGGCACTGCCGTCTGGCGCACGACTGCCCACCGAATTCAGATTCCTTACCCTTTGACCGGTGGGGGAGAAGAGTTGTCTCTTCTCGTGCGATGCTGTGCATTGCCTCACATCAGGTGCACCATGCTGCTTACAGTAGGCATTTGTGGTCTATGCTATCCCAGCTTCTAGCATCAGTGCCTGATTCGGAACAATCTAGACAGGCCATTGCCCTCTCTGCTATAGGCCTGGAGCTGGCAAGACACCAAGCAAGGGCATCTTACGACGCCAGTGAGGTGGCTTCAAGGGACAGCGATCTGTGTTAGACGGATGGCATGGCTTCGTCTATCAAGGTCATCACACACCTGGCCCGCGCATAGGGTGATTTCGCCCGTTTCTCCGGGGACCCTTCTTTTTCCTCCAGGGCTAGGATGCTTCTGCAGGGCTTCCTCAGTCTCCCGCCCCCGGGACACCACCTAGCTCTCCTCCGCCCATAGGCTTCTCGTCTGATTAGCCGGGGTCCCCTTCTTTCCCACCAGCAGGAGGCTGAGGGTCTTATTCTCCCAGGGTTTCTATTATCCGGGGGGAGTTGGTACTCACCCAAGCAGTAATGAATGGTGAAGATTGACAGGGAAGATATGAAAATTACGTCCCTACCCGTAATTCTTGATCTTCTCTTGTATCTCTTCACCATTCATTACTGATACCCTCCCACCTTCCCCTCAGTGGCCTCCTACTGCGGCTCCCTACTCGTTCCTCTTCCTTCCTCGTTGGCCTTTAAGCCAAAAAAAAAAACCCTATCTTCATTTTCTGTTCTTCTCTGGATGGATCCTGTTTCTTCAAGGTAAAGGGCGAGTAGAATTTATTCTATCCTGAGGGAACTCTTTCTGATTGCCCCTAGGGGTGACCTCTTGGCTTCTTAGCCATGTTGTACAGTTCACAGCTGAAGAGACCATCCCTTTATGGCTCGGCCCCAATTTTCAGGTTCCCTCTGGCAGGTATTAAGTAATATTGTGTCAGCTTCTTCTGGTTGGTGCTTCTGGCATTTCATTTACCTTGAGCTGTTGTTCCTGCCTTGCCTTCAGGGAGTCCAATTGAGTTCCCACTCTATTCTTTTATACAAAGCTGCCTTCTATAGGGCTTACCCCTTCCCCACACACATCTGTGTTAGCACTTAACAAGGTGCTAAGGGGCTTATTCCCCTTCCTAGTTGGGCGCTCTCTTTTCCAGAACAGAATTTCTGCCTGGGCAGTCTGTGAACTCTCAGCTAGAGTGTAGGGGGTTGGGATGACAGGAGGTTATAGAATCTGCCCTTTGTGTCCAATCTGTACAAGCGGTTCAGTTGAACCTTTTCTCAGTCCTGTCAGGAGGTATTCTTGCTCCCTTGTTTTTGGTTCCGAGCTTATAAGCCTCTTAACCAATATATCTATGGGCCGTGTTCTCCCCTCTCAACGTCCCTTGTTTTCTTTCCTCCTCCTCCTTCCCTTTTCTCTCTCTATCTGTTCTGCCTTGGAGCCACCCCAGAAGGGAGACCCTGCGGCCCCTTAGGGTAGCCATTCTCTTTCTTTATTTCTGTCCTCTACCGACTTATTCCTTTTTCAGTTTATATCCTTTCTTTTTTCTGTCCCTCGGCTCTCTTGCCTCAGCTGTCCTTTTCCTTACCTTTATTTTGGCCTCTGTCTGGAACTGAGATGGAGTCGTCTGCGGCACCTAATGGCCACCCCTCGTGCATGATGCGGTGCTGTTGGTGCTGACCTAAAAAAAATAAATAAATCATCTCCCGTAGCAGGTGCGTGCCTCCGGCACAACCCAATCAGTAATTAATGGTGAAGATTCAGCAGAAGATCAATAATTACGATAGGTACGTAATTTTAATTTCTCTGCAGTTCCTATGTTGTCTTATGCTGACCATGAAAGTTTTCAAGGCCTAGTATGTTCTCTGTTTTCTATAGTTTAAAATGTATGAGTTAATAAAACATGCTTTGACAATACAGGGGCTTCAAGACATGTAAAATAACCGAATGAGAGTAATGTCTGGCTTGTGCACCTATGCATCCTCAGCTTCCATGGTACCTTGCATTAGTGGGGTCATCACCTTTGCAATGGAGACAAACAGGTTTTCACACTGGGGCACAACAGAGTGGAGAAGCAACCTTGTACATATTTAAATCGGGATGAAATTAGGGGGATGCAAAAGGGGGAATAATTGGGGAAGGGTGGGGCAGCTACAAGTTGGGCTAGCTGCACAATCGAGCAGGCTATAGACTATGAGGCCTGTTTCTGCTGACATTTGATATCTTCATATTCATGCCTACAAACTACACGGGTATGCATGACATAGGTTGAGGGAACTTTCCCCTTGAAGGGACACTGTCGGCTTTTGTGGGCATTTTTTTCTTAACATCTTTCAAACTCATGCCTTAAGGCATGTCTGGTCTATGATTTCAGCGTACTAGGTTAAAAATCTTTTTTTTTTATTCAAATGCTGTTTCTGTTTGGTCCGGCTTATTCCTAGCATGGGGCTCCCATTGCCTCCCTGGTACTAAAGTGCCGTGATCCAGCCTTATGGACTTTCATAAATTTGACTTTACCTTTCCTGCTGATCTCTGCAGTGTACATATTTCAAACCAGGGGTATTTCCATGAGAAACTGCATTTTTGAAAGATAAAGCCATGACTCTGGGTACTTACATTAGCATAGATGCTAATGTGCATGCCAGTCACGTCTTTACTGTTCAAAAATACTGTTTCTGCATGAAATACCCCTCTGTTTTGGAAAGCACCTACATCGCAGAGAGCAGTGGGAAAGGTAAATTTCCAAGTCCGTAAGGCTTAGAAAATGCAGTCATGGGAGTGCCTGAGTGCAAAAGGGTTGAGTAGCATGTCTTTGGTCACTGAGGTACTATTGTGCTGAAATGCAAGCAAAGCCCATAATTCACTACAAGAGACCTCTCCAGTTGAAGACTGCGCATTTTTCAAAGGTGAATTAAACAGTGGGATGGTAACTTGTTATAGAACCCCGAAATTAAGGAGGAGTAATACAATCATTAATAAGTGTTGTAGTGTTAACGGACTGAATTTTTTTTTTTTTTTTTTTTTTAAACTGAGGAAACTGCTGATGAGCACTTCCCTTTAAGCACTGCATATTTTAAATTGACCCATTAGTGCTGCGGCGTGTACTGTGTGTGCCCCAGTACTTTTCTACTCATTACTGATCGACTGTAGCTTTGCCACTGGTCTCCCTTCAGTGATGATACGATGACGAGTCTGAAAGGTCACGTCTTGTTTCAGGTGTCCCAATTCAGAGTCATGTTCTTTGACTCTGCTGTCAAGCACCTGAGCATGAAGTCCTTTTCAGGTGATGATTTGAGGCATTTGTCTGAGAAGGGTTACCCAAAACACTCCTGGTGCCAAAGAGAGTTGCATTTTAAAGATTTCCAGAATTTTAAGTTGTCGTCTTTAGCCTCACTGTGCCTTCAGGCTCAGTGTTCTGGTTTGGGGTGTTTATTTTTTTTTTTTTTTTTTGTGTGTGTGTTAGGACTGGTTGGCTACCAGGACAAAAATGCCACTAGCCAGACCTAAATTCTAGGTAGTAAAATATTACACGTACTAGTAATGTCAAAACGGTATACGTATTTGAAGGGGACAAAGTCGTATTCTTTCATTATAGGTACTACATTTAGACTGATAGACAGCCCCTAACCGTACCCATTTTGTCCCTTATTTTAAAACTAGGATGTAATGAGGAGAGGAAGCAGACTTCTGTATTTGTGTTGTAGTACAGGTGGAACCAGACAAGTTTTACAGCAAGTCTTTAATAGCTAAAAGTGTCCTGGCCAAATTTCCCCGGTTTCACTAAATATGCCATCAGCAAATTTGTCTTGTCCAGTGTCAGCTGGCTTCCATCTGTATATTGCCGGGAAGAGGCTGAAACTAGACAGAATTGTCTAGTCCTCCTTTCCCAGTCAACAAAAACTGTCGGCACCAGAGGGGGCCCCACACCCAGGTATGGGGTCAATTCCAGTTTGTGCTCTGTGTGCAAAAAAAAAAAAACTCTTACTGTTCACTGTAGTATACTAGAACCGATCAGACTAATTTTGCTTACTTCCAGGCTGACATCTTCTTTAACTATGAATCTCTGAATCCCCTGCAGCTGACATCGGAGCAAATCTGTAACTAGTGGGAGATGACCGTAGCCTGCAGTGCATATTAGATTTTATAAGTTTTCTGGTACCACTGTTTTCCTGGGGCTAAGTACAGTCCTGTGTGACAGTACTTGTCCCTGGAAAGACCACAGGGACAGCAAATAAGATTAGAGGTATTTAAACTGTAACGTGCACTGCAGGCTATCAACTGTCCCCACTGCTACAGTCCTGCAATGATGTCAGCTGCAGTGGATTCTGGGATTTGT
Source organism: Neoceratodus forsteri (assembly GCA_016271365.2). NCBI lineage: Eukaryota > Metazoa > Chordata > Ceratodontiformes > Ceratodontidae > Neoceratodus > Neoceratodus forsteri. Next base: position 1,214,620,063 of record CM057458.1, read on the forward strand.
AGTTATAGAAAATGTGAGCCTGTGTGTAAGTAAAGTTAGTCTGATACAATCTAGAATACTAAACTCGTGTGTGTAATGTATATATATATATATTGTGTGTGTGTGTGTGTGTGTGTGTGTGTGTGTATATATGATATATATACGTATATATGTGTGTGTGTGTGTGTGTGTATATAATGTATATATCTATCTATCTATATATGTAATATATATAGTGTGTGTGTGTGTGTGTGTGTGTATACACACACAACTGCCTACTTTGGGCATGGGGCTTCTGGTGATTTATTCTCAAGTTCACCAGTGATGACTGGGAAACTTTTTTGAAAGTTTGCCATGGACTCAAATTATGCTATTGTATCGTAGGATTGTGAGGTCGGACTTCTTTACTAGTCATTACCGACTGACTCTAGTTTTGCCACTGGGTTCCCTTCAGTGATGATACGATGACGAGCCTGAAAGGTCACGTCTTGTTTCAGGGGTCCTGATTCAGGGTCATGTTCTTTGACTCTGCTTTCAGACTTCTGAGCAGGAAGTCCTTTTCAAGTGATGATTTAGAGGCATTTGTCTGAGAAGGGTTACCCAGAGCACACCTGTGGCCAAGGGGTGGTAGTGAGCATTTTCAGGAGTTACAGGATATTAATGGTGGACATCCACAGATTTCTGGTGCTATCCCAGTTTGAACTTTTATTACAGACCAAGTGTGGCCAAAGGGGTAGTGGTGCACATTAAGATTTTCAGACTTTTCAGGGGAATTGTCCGTGTACACTGCCTCACGTTGTGGGAGGCTGCCGCAAATTCTAACTTTGAAAGAAAAATGAACATGTTCCTCTTTTTTTTTTTTTTTTTTTTTTTTTTTGTGGTTTATTTGATATCCCGGTCACAAATTAGCAATCTCCTTGACGAGGGCAATAACTTGCAGTGACTGGAGAACAACTTATTTTCTTGAAGTTTGACATTGACCCAGTTGTGCTACTGTATCGAGTATATTTTGAGCCCCAGTAGTTCTCATTACAAATTCTCTAGTTCTGCCGCTGGTCTCCCTTCAGTGATGATATGACCACAAGCCTGAAAGATCATGTCTCGTTTCAGAGGTCCCAGTTCAGTGCCATTTTCTTTGACTCTCCCTTCCAGACACCTGAGCAGGATGTGCATTTCTAATGATTTAGAGGCAAGGGTCACTTAGAATACTGTGATGTGAGCCCGAGTACTTTTCTGGTCATTAATGATTGACTCTAGTTTTGCCACTGGTCTCCCTTCAGTGATGATACGATGACGAGTCTGAAAGGTCAAGTCTTGTTTCAGGGGTCCTGATTCAGGGTCATGTTCTTTGACTCTGCTTTCAGGCTTCTGAGCAGGAAGTCCTTTTGAAATGATGATTTAGAGGCATTTGTCTGAGAAGGGTTACCCAGAGCACACCTGTGCCCAAGGGGTGGTGGTGAGCATTTTCAGGAGTTGCAGGATATTAATGGCGGACATCCACAGATTTCTGGTGCTGCCCCAGTTTGAACTTTTATTACAGACCAAGTGTGGCCAAAGGGGTAGTGGTGCACATTAAGATTTTCAGACTTTTCAGGGGAATTGTCCATGTACACTGCCTCACGTTGTGGGAGGCTGCCAGAATAACTTAAAGAAAATGAACATGTGCACTCCATTTTTTTTTTTTCTTTTTCTTTTTTTATTTTGCTATCCCCTGGTCACAAATTGAGTCTCCATGGTGTAAGCAGTAACTTGCAATGACTGGAAAACAACTTATTTGTCTTGAAGTTTGACATTGGCCTAGTTGTGCAACTGTATCCTATGATTTTGAGCCACAATAGTTTTTTAATTACTGATTCTCTGGTTTTGCCAGTGGTCCTCTTCAGTGATGATACGATGATGAGTCTGAAAGGTCATGGCCAAGGTGGTGGTAGTGGGCAGTTTTAAGTTTTACAAGCTTTCAATGAGGAACATTTCCTAGATGTGTGCTTCTGTCCCAATTTGAACTTTTAGTACAGAAGTGTGCACTACTAAAAATCTGGTTGATCTTGCTGTTGCACCAGTCAGAAAAGTGAAAATACATGGCAGAATATCTCGATCCCCATGGTTGGAGTTTCAGTGGAGGATCTGTTGCAGGAGAGTTGATGGGCTTTGTTGAGCTCCAGTATATTGATCACCAGTCCTGTTGCACTATCGAGACAATGACTAGGTTACGGGAGTAAGTATAGCAGGCTCTTCTCCCCACCCCAGACTCCACTGTCTTGCCAACTTCCTGTCCCCTTGCAGCGTTCTCGACATCCTGAAGGGAAGCAGGTATAACAGGCCTCCCACCCCCTCTCCACTATTCTTTCCAGCCCTTCCTCAGTCTCCCCCACCCAATCTTGCCAGCTTCCTGTCCCTTGCAGGGTTACTAACATGCTAAGCCAGCAGATTAGGCCTATGGTCTGTCGTCTGCTCGATAATCAGTGCCTTCCCAGGGCACTGTTGTTAGCCCTCCTCCCCTACAAGGTCCCGCCTCCCCGGTGAGACTCTGGGATGCACCCTCCATATACCTATCTCAGCCTTTCTTGAACCCCTCCACGGTTGCAGCAGCCACCAACTCCCGGGCAGTGCATTCCAGTGCTCCACCACTCTCTCAGTGAAGTAGCGTCTCTTTGTTTACCCTATGTCTTCTCCCATCCAGCTTCATTGAGTGACCCCTGGTGGCCCCACCTCCCTCAGCTGAAGCACCCCTTCAAGGCTTACCCTATGTATTCCTTTGAGGTATTTGAAGATCTCTATCATATCCCCCCTGTTCCTTCTCTCCTCCAGCCTCTCCTCATGGGGCCTTTCCCCCTAGTCCCAGTATCATCCTGGTCGCCCTCCTCTGGACCCTCTCCAGAAGAGCAATGTCCCTCTTTAAGTAGGGTGGTCAAAACTGCATGCAGTATTCAAGATGTGGTCTAATCGGGCAATTGTACAATGGAAGGAGCACCTCTCAACTCCTTGAGGCTATCTCCCTGGTTATGCACCCCAGCATTTTATTTGCTTGGGCCGCAGCCCTTCTACGCTGCTCAGTCATTTTGGCATCCACCACTCAGAGTCCGTCCCCCCCCCCCCAAGGTGTATACATGAGCTGGGTTTTTGGCCCCCCAGGTGCAGAACCCTGCATTTCCCAGTATTAAACTTTGGCTTCCATGCTCTGACCACCTCCCTAGTCTCTCCAGATCCTCCTGGAGGCCAGCTCCTTCCCCACCGCCACAGCTTAGAGTCATCGGCTCATCCTGCTCCTGATACCGCTTTTTATCACTGAGATATAGGCGTTGAACAAGAGTGGGCCCAGTACCGACCCTTGAGGCACCACACTAATGACTCATCCTAGAGGATGAGACCCCCCCACCCTCACCTTCCGTTCACGCCCCGCTAACCAGTTTCCTATCCACCTGACCATGTGCTTCCCCACCCCCATATCCTCTAGCTTCCCCAGTAGTCCAGGATGTGGCACAATCAAATGCCCTGCTGAAGTCCAGAAAGAGGAGATCCACTGGCTGCCCTGATCCAGCACACTTGTCACCCCTTCACAGAACTCCACCAAGTTGGTGTGATACGATCTGCCCTTAACAAAGCCATGCTGGCGATCCTCTAGGTGACCTCGTGCCTTCAGAACCCCCATCCAGCCTCTCCTTCAGGATCTCCGATCACTTTACCCACACCAGCGTCGGGCTAACCGGCCTATAGTTTGCTTGTTCCTCGCATGAGCTGCTCTTGTGTATAGGCACAATATGGGCCATCCTCCAGTCATGAGACACCCATCCCGACTGCAGGGGGGAGTTCAGTAGGTCCTCCAGGGGTGCGGCCAGGGTATCGGCCATCTCTTTAAGCACCCTGAGATGGATCCCCTCTTGGGGCCTTGAGGGCTTCCCACACCCTCCCACTGGGGATTTCAACATCCATTTCCCCCTCTTCATCTGCCGGTCCCTTCCCCCTTGCAGTGTTGCTGCCCCCAACCCCCAATCCTCTTTGGTAATGACTGAAGCAAAAAGTAATTTAGTACCTCCATCTTCTCCCCTGCCTCCTCCACCCACCTATTCCCCATCCTCCACCTACTAATCTGCCCAGTCCTATTTCCCCAGGAACATGGGACTCCCGCTAACATGAAATGCACTGGCTACTCCTCCCTCTTCTGTACCCTGCCTCTTTCCTTCCCTGCATAACCTCGTCTCCCCAATTGTACCCACTTCCTTTACTAGGTCCCCCTCTCTCCCCACCCCTGGGCCTCCCCGCAGCTGAGCTCCCCTCCTTGCCCCACTGTGACCAGACTTATTTCTCCTGTTGGCCCTCAAGCATTCTCCAGTATCCTGTCTCCCCAGAGAACCTATGCATGAGGAGTATCTCCTACCACTCCCATGCCTGCTGAGCCAGTTTCCATCCCCCACTTACCTACTTCCAGAGGATCCTCCACCTCTCCAGATTCCCTTCCCTCACTTGTCCGTGTCAGGAGTGTGAATCTGTTATGCTCTGCCGTTTGTCTGGCCTCCCCCTGCTGACTCACTCCCCCGTCAGTTTTCTTTTGCCCATACCCCGGCGCTCCTGTCCTATCCTCTTGCCAAGCTCCGTGGTTTTTTTTTTTGTTTTTTTTTTTTCTCCTAACCTCGTGCCATTCCCCCATGTCCTTATTTTGCTCAGGGCCACCCCAGCCTATGCCCCCTGGTGTTCCCCTCCTTCCTCCAGGGTCCACTCCTACCCCCCATTTGGTAAGACAGTCCTGTGCACTCATGCCATCCTTCTCCTGTCTTTAGGTCCCTCACCTTAACCCACTGCTATCTTATCATTCTTTCCCCTACTGCCCCCCCCAACAGAGCCACACACTTTTTCACCCCCCCTTCTCCCCCGCACCTATCTTAACCACTTGACCTCCTCCGTGAGATGTGCTGTTGGCACACCATACAACCCCCCATCCTCCAGGCCAGGGCTAGCACTATGGCTGACCCACACCCTGTGCACCCCACTACCCTTCCAAAGATACCAGCCCTCGTGCTCTGTGGACCCTGCCCCTTTTCTCTCCCATTCAGCTTTTCCATCCCAAATTTCATGACGGTTTACACACAAACTTGAAAGCCTAGCATAGCCAGCCTTGTTAAGACCTATGACAGGTTAAAATACAGCTTGAAAGTCTAGCTGTTAGCCAGTTTAAGTTCAACAATTTCCTAGAAGTTACCAATTGGATACCAGTTGAGGAATTCCCCTCTCCCAGTGTCTCCGATTCAGTCCAAACTTGAAAGTCTAGTATAGCCAGCCGATAAGTCCAACAAATTCCCCAAAGTTACCAGTTTGTTACTAATTGAGATCTCCCCATGTCTCATTTCAATTCAACAAACTAAGCCATAAGGTCTTTAAAGGTTAGGTAGAAAAGGAAGCAATGCCACCTTACCAGGAGTGCCTTCCTTCCCTGGATGCTGCAGTTCAGACCACTCTCTTCCCAGTGGATGCCCAGGCTCCTCCACATTTTAATAGCGGTCAGGGAGTGTGGGTAGCAGGGCTGCCGACTTCTGACCCCCATCCCCGCCAGCAACAGTGAAAACAGCTGCACCTCAGATTTGGAGTGGCGGCCTGGCCATGCGTGTCTTAAGGCCTGGCTGCACTCCAGTCTCTCGCCACTCGTCCCGGGCTGGAAATCCACCAGTGGGTGGTTCCTCCTTTCCCCAACTGTGCTTCTCCTGCCCTCGCTGGCTCGCAATTGCGAGCCCTTTCCTAACCAGAAACCTCTCCCTGGATGTCTTCAGGGGCGCCAAATGCAAGCCCTGCTCCTTCCAGCGCTGCCGACTGCAAGCCCCCTCACCAGCAACAGTGGAAAAGCTGCGCCTCAGATTCAACATCTTGAAGGGGAGTAAATACAGCAGGCCCCTCTCCTCCCTCCCTCCCTCTACTCTGTCACCATCCTCCCAGCCATCTCCCTTGCGGGTCCCACAGTTGTACAATATAGCACTTGGCATGGCTGAGAACCAGGGAACTGTCATTGAACACCTATGCTACGTATGCCTCCTACCTGGACTACTCCGTATATGCAGTTCTGGTTTTCATCTTAAGGTCACGTAGTTTTATGTTCATGTTACTTCAATGATATTTGTCCTCTGTATCAGTCACAGCTGGATGATTGTCATGTCTGTAATGTATTGATATGTACACCAATGTATCTCATCTTAGATGTGTTTCATCTCCCCCCCCCCCCGGGACGCCTGGACATAATCACCACCACTCATTCACACTGATGGGACTACACCAGAGGCACTAGCACCGAGTGGGGACCAGAAATCTTCAGGAGGTTTGGCGCCTAGGTAAGGCCGTGAGGGAAACTGTGCTGCGAGCCCGGCTCATGCTGTATAGGCTACCTCGGCGTCGACCCTCAAGCCGCCTCAGTTCCTCATTTTCTCTGTCTAGTGTGCTTCAGTGAGACATTGGTCACCAACAGGGAGCCAGATCTTCATGTCTATCCGACAACAGCTAAGTCGTTCACTTTTGATTTAGTTTTAGTATATTCTTTATTATTATTAGTCCTTTTTTTTTTTTTTTTGGCAAGAAAGAACAGAGCAGTTTTCCTCGCCTTTGACAGACTCTACCATGAATGGGGCAGGTGACGGTAGGGAGACTTAAGCATGAAACTGTATTTCCAGTAGGGCTGGGTCTGGGTCTGCCCGCCCTCCTGAGAGGGGGTCTGACTGTAGGCGATCGGTGTGGGAGTCTCTCGAAAGCACAAAGAAGTGCACCTGTTTCTGATCTTCAGGAAACTGGCATTGCTAGCCTAAAGTTCTTCTTTGACCCGTCTGCCGAAGAAATGGTACCACTTGAGGCGTCCGTTGGTAGGTCTGCACATCGATTTGTTTATTACAGGGGACAGGAGGCAGACTCTGATGCTGTTGGGGTCTCCTGCAGCCTCTGTCACTGGTGACCAGCATCTTGAGTACATAGTCCCTCACTGCCCCTGGAGGTCCTCTGGAGAGCAGTTTGATCATTGGGCGCCAGTGGGTTCGGCAGTTGTCCTGACTTTGAGCCGGCGGGATCGATCCCAGGGCCTTGAACCCGCGGGCAGTGGTTATGTCGGCCTTGTCGCGACACCTTTGGTGCCGTCGATACTGGGCTCTTGTGCTGCCCCACCCCATGGCTGCGGTGCGAGGGGCCAGCACAGGCTCCTCCTCCTTCCCAGGTTTTCAGATCTTCATCCTTGGGTGCCCCAGAGTTTGGGTTGGGGGCCACGAGTGCTCGTGCGCACTGGCTGCAGTGCCGCCTTTGACTCTGGTCTTGACACTGCGTTTGCTGCTGCATGTGGCACCGCATTCGGCACGGTTTCCAGCGGTATCTCGGATACAGGGTTTCTCGACTCCAATTCAAGGAGCACCCTCTCCTGCGCTCTTTTCTCCATTTCCTTTTTATATACTGTCCTTCCTGGGCTATTAGACGATAATATTGAGCTTGATCTACGATTAGGAGATGACTTCGATGAGGATTTTTCCTTTGGAGTGGAAAGTATGCCCTCTACTTCAGCAGAGCCTTTGATCAAGGACCTGTCCTTCAAATCTCTACTGAAGAACATGAATTCCTCCCTCTCTCTCTCTTCCCCCTCTCCAGACATCAGAGGTAGGTCCAGGGAATCTATTGCGGCTTCAATATCTGCATGTTCCAGAGATCCCTATGGAACAGACTCCTCTAATTACAGCCCTCTTTTCGAGCTTCTCTCACAGGTGGTGTGGGATAATCCGGCGCTTATTCCTTCCGTGGCCAAGTCCATAGGTAGGAAGTCGCTTCCCTAAGGATTGACCAATCCTGGCCTCAAGCCTCTCATGGTTGCCATTGTGGTCTTGGCAGAAAATGACAAAACTGTACTCTCAACAGGAATCTACTGCTTGTCAGGTAAATAAAGAATCCCCGTAAGATTAGACACCCTAGGGAAGAGAGTCTTCGCTGCTGCTACCCATGACCTGTGTATTGCTAGCTACCAGGGCTACTTCTCACAATATGAGTATACTCTGTATTCATTTGCATTAGTTAGGGTATTTCGGTTTAAATCAGTAATCTTTCCTGCTCCCATTTTTATTCCTTGGAATAGGAGGGCAGTCTTTTTGTTAAATAAGGCAAACAAGGTGACCGCACCAACTCTGTGCTAACTAATTGCAAAACATTTAGTCCTGTGCAGGGTGATAGCTGTTGACGGACAGGTGGGGTGTAAATTTTGCTTGTCCCACTAAAGTTTTACCTGTACAGATTTCTTTAACGTAAATTTAAAGTCGCGTTGAAAAGTTTGTGGACATTTTTCTCGTGATACAGAATATCTCTTCCCCATGTTTTCAGTTTAATCTGGAGCCCCCCAAAATCTACTCAGATGGGCATAGTAGGGCGTGATGCTAAGAGATTTTTTTTTTGTTGACTGTGTAGGACGGTGCTGCTGCTCATGGTTCCCCACTCCCCAGAAAAGCCCTGAAAAGGACTTGAATTCAGGTTTTCCTTTCTTTTTGCAATTACTCAATCTCTCCTCACTACCTGCTAGCCCCGACCCTTCGGGACATCAGTCATCCTCCTACCACACACACCCACCAGGACTCGCTTCGCGCTCCTCCATGGAGCTTCGGCCCCCCCCGAGTGGGGACAAGGCGGGGACCAACACCCCACAATCTAGTCAGGCCGCGATTGTGGTCCCAGTGAGCAGGGCACATCGGAGGCACGCTCTGGGAAGTCCACCTTCCCGGAGCCAGCAGGTGTCTCTCCTCCTTTTTTCTCCCTCACCTACAGTGCGCAGCCCCCTGACGACAAGGCGGCAAGCGCCGACGTCCGCACTGTAAAGCATCTGCCCTTCCCCTGCAGTTGGGGCTTGTAGTACTCCGAGCCTCCGCTTGGGGTCAGACAAGTTCTCAGGTTAAGGCTGCAACCCTCCCCGGAGAAGGCGAGCTGTCGTCAGACACTCAAGCTATCTCCCCGGCCAACCACCAGTGACCCCAGTCCGCTTCCGAGCCAGTGCAGCGGTGTGGGCGAGGTGGTGTCCAGCGCCTCAACCTCCGCCCGCCAGGCTGGCTGGTTTCCCTTTCTACAAATCTACTCTGATTTGGGCAGAGAAGGGCATGCTGTTGTCCGGTTATTTCAGAGTACACCCATCACTCAATCTGATGACATGCAAGATAGGACACTCCTGCCTCCTATTTTTTAACAAAAAAAGAGGTGTTGAATTTCAAATTATTTACTTATCACTGAACCCCTGTGGTCCACAAACACAGCAGTCTCCTACAGTGGGCTGCTGCAGTGTAGTACTGCCAGTCTAGTGGCAGCAGTTTTAGGAGTTGTGGTTGTTGGTGGTGGTTAAATCTGTAGGTCTCTCTTTGTAAAACAAAAAAAAGTCCTGGAATGGCTTTCCTCCATGCCCCCACCTCCCGTGCTACAAACCAGAATACGCTCCTGGCCTGCACTTCTACCTGTCTCTCCCCTTTCCCCCATTATTCTCAAGTCTGCCCACCCCTCCCCGACAGTCAAAGCACAGACCTAGAGTGCTAAAATTTAATACAGCCTTAGCCTCCATTTAGTCAAATATCTCCTCTCATCCCCCAGAGCCCTAAGAACGGCTGCTGTTCTTAAGTACAGGCCTCATGCTGTGTTCTGACTGGTGGTTAAGAAGAAACACAACGTGTAGGTGCTTGACAAGTCAACTGCACCTATGCAAACACAAAATGGGAAATGTACAGTTGAGTGCTCATCTGAAGCAGGTTCCTGCCCTCAGCCGCTGCCTTGTGCGGCAGACTATAGACCAGCTGACACACTTGCTGGACAGCAGGTAAACCACGTGGTGAGGAACAAGGTGTGCAGTGAGAGAAAGGTCAGTGTCATGGCGCCTACCAGTCCCATCCTCTCAACCCAGTTTCCACAGGCACCTCCATGGCAGGTCGGTGGCGGTCCGGCCTTGGAGCTTTGGCAGCGCCCTGCTTCCTGCCCTGCGCTCGGCCAGGATGGCCAGGAAGTATCAGTCCCACGGTTCCCTGTCAGTTTTGGAACACCCTCGGCTGAGGGTTGGTTACCGACAGCGTTTTCAGCGTGCGGGAACGCCAGGGATGTGGACAAACCTCCCGACAAGGAATCCAAGAAATTGGATTATGCCGGGCGAAAAGTCTATGCTGCGTCCTCTCTCGGCCTTCGTCAGGCCAGTTCGGCCGTCCTCATGGCACATTTTTCTCATGCCCTGTTGGGCTCCCTGGATGAGGTTGTCCCTCATCTTCCCGCGGATCTGCAGACTACGGTCAGGCAGGTGCGGGACCAGGGCAGGGCAGTGGCCAAACAGCAGCTCCAGACTGCTTTAGACATCGGGGACTCATGTGCCAGGTCTGTGGCGGCCGCAGTGGCCATGCGTCGTCGGGCTTGGCTGAGGATATCCACCTTTACCTCGGATACCCAGCACAAGTTGGCGGATGTTCCCTTTTTGGGGACTGACCTCTTCGGCCCTGGGGTGGAAGGTCACCTGCAGAGGATCGAGAAGTCCAATGCTACCTTGGACTCGGTCTCTTCCGCTCAGAAGGACAAAGGCCGCAAGCCACAGCCTAAGCCCTTTCGTCCTTCTGCGCCCGGCGCGCCCGGCCCAGCAACGTCAGGGCCAGCAGGCTCGACCTTGGCATCCCAAACCCAAGCCGTCGGCTTCCTCCAACAGGAAGCAGGGAGGTAAAGGCCCAGGAGGTCCCTCGGCCGGTCCCTCCTCCAAGCCTGCCCAGTGACGGGCTGAGGGGTGTCGCCCCAACCCCGTCACCTCACCCCAGGTTCCCCGTGGGGACGGCTCCCGAACTTCCTTTCCGCCTGGTCCGTTATTACCACGGACAGGTGGGTACTGGAGGTGGTGGGAAAAGGCCTGCCTCTAGAATTCGAGCAGGCCCCGCCCTTCAGAGCCGTCGCACCTCGGGGGCCTCGGGGTCCGCAGCCTCACTGTCGGCTCGTCGGGCCGACATCGCTCTCCTCCTCCAAAAGGAGGTGATCAGGGAGGTGGTGGACCCTCCCTCAGACCCGGGGTTTGTGTCCAGGTACTTCCTGGTTCCGAAACGGACGGGGGGCTGGCGCCCCATTCTCGACCTACACGACCTGAACAAGTTCCTAAGGTCTCGAACCTTCAGGATGGTCACTCTGGCTCAGATAATACCATCCTCTGGAACACGGCGTGTGGTTCTGCTCTCTGGACCTGCAGGACTCGTTCTTTCACGTCCCTATCCGTCCGTCACATCGGAGATTCCTTCGCTTTCGAGCGGAGGGATCCCTCTTCGAGTTCCGAGCCATGCCCTTCGGCCTGTCTCCAGCTCCCAGGGTCTTCACCAAATGCATTGCAGTGGTGACAGCTTTCCTCTGCGGCCGAGGGTCGGGTGTACCCTTACCTGGACGATTGGCTGATAGCAGCCCCTCAGACAGGAGGTGGGCGGTCCAGAGATCTGGCCCTCCAGGTTTGCTCTCAAGTCGGCCTTCTCATCAATGAGGCCAAGTCGAACTCGAGCGAAGCAGGTGATTCTGTTTATCGGGCAGAGCTCGACTCTCTTGAGCCAGAGCACGGCTCCCGGCGGACAGGGCCGAGGTTCTTACCTCCTTTGCCCAATCATTTCTGGTTGGGCAATCGCGCCCTGCCGGGACTTCCTCGCCTCCTGGGTCTCATGGCGGCCTGACCAGCGTGGTCCGTTGGGCACGCTGGCACATCGCCCCCCTTCAGTGGGGACTGGCCAGCCAGTGGTCACAACGCTGCGATCCATTGGACCAGCTAGTGATGGTGACCCAGGAGATGTGGAACGCTCTCCGGTGGTGGACCGTTCCATCTCATCTGCAGGAGGGCATCCCGTTTGTCCGCCCCGAGCCGACGGTCTCTCTATCGACCGATGCCTCTCTGATGGGTTGGGGTGCCCATCTGGGGGAACACCGGGCGCACGGCCTCTGGTCCCCGCGGGAGTCCCGATGCCACATCAACCTGCTGGAGCTCCGAGCGGTCCGCCTAGCTCTCACCGCCTTTGCTCCGTTTCTCCGAGGTCAAGTGGTCCGAGTCCAGACGGACAATACCACGACCATGTACTACCTAAACCGCCAGGGCGGGACGCGCTCCATGCTTCTATGCAAGGAAGCTCTCCGCATTTGGTCACTCGTGCGCAGCCTGGAGGCGGATCTCCTAGCCATTCATGTGGCAGGAGCCTCCAACACCCTGGCCGATGCCCTGAGCCGGATAGGGGCTGCATCTCACGAGTGGTCTCTCCTGCCGGAGGTAGTACAAGATCTGTTCTCCCTCTGGGGCACACCTCAGGTGGACCTGTTTGCCTCCAGGGAGAACGCGAAGCTGAGGCTGTTTCATGCCCGCCCCCCTCAGCAGGGCTCGCTGCAGGGGGATGCCTTCTCGAGGCTATGGACCCCGGGCCTCTTTACGCCTTTCCCCCATTTCCCTTGATTCACAAGGTGCTTCTCAAGGCAAGGAGGGACAAGGCGCAGGTGATTCTGATAGCCCCAGACTGGCCCCGCCAGTTCTGGTACCCAGATCTCCTCAGCCTCAGCTCCAGGCTCCCGAGGCAGCTTCCAGCTCGCCCGGACCTGCTCTCAGTCAATCAGGGGAAGGTGTTCCATCCGGACCTTCAATCCCTGCACCTGACAGCCTGGTTCCTGAGCGGCTAGAGTTCCAGGCCTTGGGTCTTTCCGACGAGGTCCTCAATGTTGTTGAGGCGTCCCGTAAGGAGTCGACCAGGAAATGCTATGCCTTCAAATGGAAAGATTTTCCATTTGTGTCAGGAGCAAGGCTTGGACCCTTCCTCCTGTTCTTGGCAAGCATCTTGGACTATTTATGGTCCTTTCTAGTCAAGGGCTTAGGTCGGCGACCCTAAAGGTGCACCTGGCAGCCATCTCTGCTTACAGGCGCGGGCCGGGGCAGTCGGTGGCGCAGGAGAAGGTGGTCTGGCGCTTTTTCAAGGCCTTGATCACATTTCCCTCCGATGCGAGAACCTCCACCTCCAGTGGGATTTACTGCTGGTACTGGCAAAGCTCATGGGCAAGCCATTCGAACCAATGCACAGGTGTGAACTCTCTCACCTGTCGTGGAAGACCGCCTTCTTGGTGGCTATCACGTCAGCCAGAAGGATGGGAGAACTCCAGGCGCTCTGCATTGAGTCTCCTTACCTGGTCTTCCACAGGGACAAGGTTGTCCTGTGCCCCCACCCGAAATTCCTTCCGAAGGTGGTGTCGGAGTTTCACCTTAACCAGGTGTTGACTCTGCCGGTGTTCTACCCCAATCACACCTCGGAGGCCGAATACAGGCTCCATACTTTGGACCCTAGAAGGGCGCTCGCTTATTATAAGGAGCGCACGGCTGAAATTCCGGGAGAGGTTCGCCAGCTGTTTGTCACCTACGCTGAAGCCGCACCTGGCAGACCTGCAGCCAAGCGGACGATAAGCAGGTGGGTCACCTCCTGCATAGATCTCTGCTATAAGTTGGCGGGCATGGAGCCTCCCAGAGGGATAAGAGCTCATTCTACCCGCCATACTGCTGCATCGGTGGCTGCTTCCAGGGACGTCCCTATCCAGGAAATCTGCAGGGCTGCTACCTGGAAGTCAGCACACACCTTATTACCCATTACCACATCGACCTTGAGTCACGCCGGGATGCTGGTTTTGGGGCCTCGGTTCTCCAGTCTTTATTCCCTAAGTAGGGGTGTGCTTGCCTCCCTCCTCCCGAGAACTGCTAGGAGTTGCCAGACTAGTGTGGATGAACACATACATGTCCTAGAAATACAGGTTCTAGGGACATGGATATATTGTTCATCCACACTATGAAGTATCCTTGCCGCTTTAAATCTTGCGGAAGGTCTTCAAGCTTGCTCCTCCCACCCACCCGGGTGGTATAACTCTCGGCTCCGCCCCATGACGCCAGATCTTCCTTACCGCTTGGAAGCTCAGGTTCCCTCCTTAACGCTCTGCGTTTGAGACTGGTTCCTATTTCTCCGTTTGCGGATTTAAAAATAAATTTTGCGAAAAAGACTTCAGTCTTCTATCCCTCGCGGCTGCGATGGACAAATCGACTCCCGGATTTCGGAGATGCCCATGCGGGCAGAAGATGTCTCGGACGGATCCACACTCCCGTGTGTCTACTGCTTAGGCCTTGAGCACGACCCGCGGGCTTGCGACCTGTGCTCATCTTTCTCGGCCTACGTCCTCGAAGACCGTGCTGCCCGATTGCAACTGGGCCGTCCCGAGAAGCGTTTCCCTCCGGTGAAGTCCAAGGAGGCCCGGTTGGCGGTGTCCGCGGCGGCGGGCTCGGCGGATCAGCTCGAGCGGATGGTCGCCCTCGAAGAGGAGGCGGCGCGGGCCGTATCTTCCTCGGCCGCGGCATTTATCCCGCTCTCTCTGGGTTCTTCCTACACGGCTTCCTTTAAGGAGCTTTGTCTGTCCCTCTCCACTAAAGAGAAGGGCCTGCGTCTGCTGGACCTTATTCTCGGTCAAAAGAGGACAAGGTAAATCCCTCCGTCGGCGCTCTTGGGAGGCGGGAAGGTCCCTCCCGGGCCGTCGACCGTCGGCTTCGGTCGACCGCTCGGCTTCGGCCACTGGCCTCACGGTGTCCCCGTCAGGTCAGTTGACCGAGACTCCCACCGATGAAGTCGAGATTTTTCTCGACCCATTGGACGGGCTGTCGCCTTTAGCAGCCGAGATTCCCCTCTCCCCGGTTCCCCCGGGAGGAGTTGAGGATCCCGTGGGCTCGCCTGTGCCTCCGGTTCCGGAGCCCTCGGATGGACCATCCGAGCGAAGAGTGCGGTTCGGCCGACACCTCCCGCACCGACCTCGGAAATTCCGGGACTCGGTCTCGGTCTCGGACCTCTTCGCGGTCCAGCGATCCCACCGTCATAGGCGGTCTCGGTCTCGGCACCTGCCAAAGCGGCGTCGCCCGCTCGTCCTCGTCCTCCTCCTCGGATGAGGAGGCTCGGCGTAAGTCTCGGCGATGCGAGACCTTATGTTTCAACAACTCCTCCTGGCGGGAATAAGCCGACTCCCGGCGCCTTCCCGCCATTAAGTAACTGTCACGGGCGGCCGACACAACCCCTCGACTTATCCGAGGCCTATACCCAGGCGGTTGTTGGCCAAAACCAGCTGCTCCACCGATTCGGTGGAACCTCCGCCTCCACAGCCACCAATGGGGGCTCCGACCAAGGATTCTCGAGTCGGCTAAGGTCTACCCATCGGCTGTCGATTACCCTCACTCCCGACCGACCTCGGCAGGTGAAGGTGGCTCAGGCAGAGAGCAGCTCTTGAGGACTCTTCGAGTCGAAGATGATTCCTCCTTTTTCTCCAGCGACTGGACTTGGAGTCTTCAGGAGGTCAGTCAATGGGCGATAGCCCGTCGTCCTTCCTAGGACTGCTTGGCTCATCTCGAGTCTACGGGATGGAGCTGAACCCGTTCCAAGCGGGCCAGGTATCCCCTCACGGAGATTCTGGACGGGGGATTCTCCGGCGGAGGCCTTTCCGGTGGCGAGGCCATAGTGGGTCCGGCACTGGAGCTTTGGCAGCGCCCTGCTTCCTGCCCTGCGCCTTGACCAGGATGGCCAGGAAGTATCACGGTCCCACCGGTTCCTTGTCGGTTTTGGACACCCTCTGCTGAGGGGTTGGTTACCGACAGCGTTTTCGTAGCGCCCGGCTAGCGCCAGGATGTGGACAAACCTCCTGACAAAGAGTCAAGAAATTGGACTATGTCGGGCGAAAAGTCTCGCTGCGTCCTCTCCGGCCCTCGTCAGGCCAGTTCGGCCGTCCTCATGGCACATTTTCTCATGCCCTGTTGGGCTCCCTGGATGAGGTCATCCCTCATCTTCCCGCCGATCTGCAGACTACGGTTAAGCAGGTGCGGGACCAGGGCAGGGCAGTGGCCAAACAGCAGCTCCAGACTGCTTTGGATATAGGGGACTCATGTGCCAGATCGGTGGCGGCCGCAGTGGCTATGCGTCGGCGGGCTTGGCTGAGGATATCCACCTTTACTTCGGATACCCAGCACAAGTTGGCGGATGTTCCCTTTTTGGGGACTGACCTCTTCGGCCCTGGGGTGGAAGGTCACCTGCAGAGGATCGAGAAGTCCAATGCTACCTTGGACTCGGTCTCTTCCGCTCAGAAGGACAAAGGCCACAAACCACAGCCTAAGCCCTTTCGTCCTTCTGTGCCCCCGGCGCCCCCGGCCCAGCAACGTCAGGGCCAGCAGGCTCGGCCTTGGCATCCCAAACCCAAGCCGCCGGCTTCCTCTAACAGGAGGCAGGAGGAAAGGGCCCAGGAGGTCCCTCGGCGGTCCCTCCTCCAAGCCTGCCCAGTGGCGGGCTGAGGTGTCGCCCCATCCCGTCACCTTACCCTAGGTCCCCGTGGAGGCGGCTCCAGCACTTCCGTTCCGCCTGGTCGCTGTTACCACGGACAGGTGGGTCTTGGAGGTGGTGGGAAGAGGCCTACCTCTGGAATTCGAGCAGGCACCACCCTTCAGAGCCGTCGCTCGGGGGCCGGGATCCCCAGCCTCACTGGCGGCTCGTCGAGCCGACATCGCTCTCCTCCTCCAGAAGGAGGTGGTAAGAGAGGTGGTGGACCCTCCTTCAGACCCAGGGTTTGTGTCCAGGTACTTCCTGGTTCGAAGCGGACGGGGGCTGGCGCCCCATTCTCGACCTACGACCTAAACAAGTTCCTAAGGTCTCGAACCTTCAGGATGGTCACTCTGGCTCAGATAATACCATCCTTGGAGCAGCGGCGTGTGGTTCTGCTCTCTGGACTTGCAGGGCCGCGTTTTTCACGTCCCTATCCGTCCGTCTCACCAGAGATTCCTTCGCTTCCGGCGGAAGGATCCCTCTTGAGTTCAAGCCATGCCCTTGACTTGTCTCCAGCTCAGGGTCTTCACCAAATGCATGGCAGTGGTGACAGCATTCCTCTTGGCGCCGAGGGTCGGGTGTACCCTTACCTGGACGACTGGCTGATAGCAGCTCCTCCAGGAAGGAGGCGGGTGGTCAGAGATCTGGCCCTCCAGGTCTGCTCTCAACTGGGCCTCCTTATCAGCGAGGCCAAGTCGGAACTCGAGCGAAGCAGGTGATTCTATTCATCGGGCGCAGCTCGACTCTCTTCGAGCCAGGCGCGGCTCTCGGCGGACAGGGCGAGGTTCTTTCCTCCTTTGCCCGATCATTTCTGGTTGGGCAATTGCGCCCTGCCGGGACTTCCTCGCCTCCTGGGTCTCATGGCGGCCTGCACCAGGCGTGGTCCGTTGGGCCCGCTGGAACATCGTCCCTTCAGTGGGGACTGGCCAGCCAGTGGTCTGGCCTGCGATCCCTTGGACCAGCTTGTCAGCCGTGACACAGGGGATGTGGAAGCTCTCCAGTGGTGGACCGTTCCAGATCATTTGCAGGAGGGCATCCGTTAATCCGCCCGAGCCGGCGGTCTCTCTATCGACCGATGCCTCTCTGATGGGTTGGGGTGCCCATCTGGGGACACCGGGCTCATGGCCTCTGGTCCCCTTGGGAGTCGATGCCACATCAACCTGCTGGAGCTCCGGCGGTCCGCCTAGCTCTCACCGCCTTTGCTCCGTTCCTCCGGGGTCAAGTGGTCCGAGTCAGGCGGACAATACCACGACCATGTACTATCTAAACCGCCAGGGCGGGGCCAGCGCTCCATGCTTCTATGCAAGAAGCTCTCCGCATTTGGTCACTCGTGCGCAGCCTGGAGGCGGATCTCCTAGCCATTCACGTGGCAGGAGCCTCCAACACCCTGGCCGATGCCCTGAGCCGGATAGGGGCTGCATCCCGAGTGGTCTCTCCTGCGGGAGGTAGTACAGCATCTGTTCTCCCTTTGGGGCACACCTCAGGTGGACCTGTTTGCCTCCATGGAGAGCGAAGCTGAGTCTGTTCCATGCCGCCCCCTCAGCGGGGCTCGCTGCAGGGGATGCCTTCTCGAGGCAATGGACCCCGGGCCTCTTTCGCCTTTCCCCATTTCCTTGATCCACAAGGTGCTTCTCAAGGCGAGGAGGGACAAGGCGCAGGTGATTCTGATAGCCCCAGACTGGCCTGCCAGTTCTGGTACCAGATCTCCTCAGTCTCAGCTCCAGGACTCCGCGGCAGCTTCCAGCTCGCCCGGACCTGCTCTCAGTCAATCAGGGAAGGTGTTCCATCCGGACCTTCAATCCCTGCACCTGGCGGCCTGGTTCCTGAGCGGCTAGAGTTCCAGGCCTTGGGTCTTTCGGCGAGGTCCTCAATGTAGTTGAGGCGTCCCGTGAAGTCGACCAGAAAATGCTATGCCTTCAAATGGAAAAGGTTTTCCATTTGGTGTCAGAACAAGGGCTTGGACCCTTCCTCCTGTTCCTTGGCAAGCATCTTGGACTATTTATGGTCCCTTTCTAGTCAAGGGCTTAGTCGGCGACCTAAGGGTGCACCTGGCAGCCATCTCTGCTTACGGGCGCGGGCGAAGCAGTCGGTGGCGCAGGAGAAGGTGGTCTGGCTTTTCAAAGGCCTTGATCACATTTCCTCCAGCATGGGAACCCCACCTCCGTGGGATCTACTGCTGGTACTGGCAAAGCTCATGGGCAAGCCATTCGAACCTATGCACAGGTGTGCTCTCTCTCACCTGTCGTGGAAGACCGCCTTCTTGGTGGCTATCACGTCAGCCAGAAGGATGGGAGAGCTCCAGGCGCTTTCCATCGAGTCTCCTTACCTGGTCTTCCACAGGGACAAGGTTGTCCTGCGCCCCCAACCGAAATTCCTTCCGAAGGTGGTGTCGGAGTTTCACCTTAACCAGGTGTTGACTCTGCCGGTGTTCTACCCCAATCACACCTCGGAGGCCGAATATAGGCTCCATACTCTGGACCCTAGAAGGGCGCTCGCTTATTATAAGGAGCGCACGGCTGAAATTCGGGGAGAGGTTCGCCAGCTGTTTGTCACCTACGCTGAAGCCGCATCTGGCAGACCTGCAGCCAAGCGGACGATAAGCAGGTGGGTAACCTCCTGCATAGATCTCTGCTATAAGTTGGCGGGCATGGAGCCTCCCAGAGGGATAAGAGCTCATTCTACCCGCCATACTGCTGCAACGGTGGCTGCTTCCAGGGACGTCCCTATCCAGGAAATCTGCAGGGCTGCTACCTGGAAGTCAGCAAACACCTTCATTACCCACTACCACATCGACCTTGAGTCACGCCGGGATGCTGGTTTTGGGGCCTCGGTTCTCCAGTCTCTCTTTCCCAAGTAAGTATATGGGGTGTGCGTCTTGCCTCCCTCCTCCCGGAGAACTGCTAGGAGTCTGCCAATGGTGTGGATGAACAACATATCCATGTCCCTAAATACAGGTTACTCACCTGTAACAGGAGTTCTAGGAATGGTATATATTGTTCATCCTACGACTCCGAACTCTCGGCCGCACACAACCTGAGCTTCCAGCGGGCAGATCTGGCGTCATGGGGCGGGCCGAGGTTATACCACCGGGTGGGTGGGAGGAGCAAGCTTGAAGACCTTCCGGCAAGATTTAAGCGGCAAGGATACCTGCCAATGAGTGTGGATGAACAACATATTCATTCCTAGAACTCCTGTTACAGGTGAGTAACCTGTATTTACTCACCTGTAACAGGAGTTCTAGGAATGGTATATGTTGTTCATCCACACGACCCACCCGACCTCCCCGGCTTCGACTCACAACCTGAGCTTCCAGCGGGCCAGATCTGGCGTCATGGGGTGGAGCCGAGAGTTTTACCACCTGGGTGGGTGGGAGGAGCCAGCTTGAAGACCTTCCGGCAAGATTTAAAGCGGCAAGAAACCTGCCAGACAGTGTGGATGAACAACATATACCATTCCTAGAACTCCTGTTACAGGTGAGTAACCTGTATTTCCCTCTGAGGAACAGCAGGCAGGCATGCAGGCCAAACTCAGGCCTTTCCACAGTTCTCCCGTGCGAATCCACTATGAATTGCTGCTCGAACTATCTCGAGCTGTTACTTCTTCACTTCTCAACTCAGATCTAACTGAAACTGTGTACAGTGTGGGACTTTCCCCAAGATCCAAAAGGTTTGGTTGGCTGATCTGTCAAGTCACAACAAGGGCTCCCTCTCCAGTTTATTTTAGGCACTGAAAGCCCAAAACTACAATTCCTAAAAGTTTTGGCCCCACCAAACCTCTGTAGGCAGGCTTCATTTTAGAGTCCCAAATGTACTGATTGGCCTATTCTGACAGACCCAGGCCAAGATGGTGGAGAAGACAGAACAGTCTGTGCTGCAAAGAAAACAAACTGCAATATTATTATCACTCTAATAGATAATCAGCAGATAAGTACATCTTATAACAGAGCTCCCACTGCGCAAATAGCGATGGCAGAACAGAGCAATTATCTGGCAGCCCAGGCGGGACTCGAGCATACAAACACTCAGCCCCCTCCTAGATTAATTATAACTGCAATCCAGGCAGCTCTTAAAGAGACAGTACACAGGGGCTATACAGGCACACTCTAGCAATACATTTAAACTGCTAAAACACAGGACACCAGCCTGGCAGTGAGCATTTAGGCAAGCTCAAGGAAGACTTTTCGGGAACCCCCATTTGTAGGGGGCAGTTACATCTGAAGTTTACTTTTTGTAGTCTTAATTTCCATGTCCCTTTCCCTGTTCCACTGTTGTTTCTTTTGTGTCTCAAGGGATCTCAACTGTGTAGTGAGGATCTGCATTTGTTTTAACCTTTCCTTTTCTTTATGAGGCAATGGAAATCAGCTTCCCTCTAACCATCGTCTTGACAGTGTCCCATAATATTTGAGACTTAGTGCCCGGATTGTCTTTGTCTTCTACTGTCTGTGTGATCATTTTACGTATCTCTTTTTTAGTTTCTTCATCTCTCAAAAGAGTCATATTTAAGCGCCAGTGTGTGGGTTTCCTGGGAAGCTGAAAGTCCACCTCAAGAAAGATGGGCTGATAAAGTGGCTTTGCCCATCCACACGGCCTGGCATAAGGAGATATCTTTATTATACATGAAGAACATATCCAGCCTAGAGTAGATCTTATGTCTGGGCGAGTAGTATATGTAATCTTTTGCAGTGGGGTACTTTTCCCTCCAAACATCTGTCAGACCACAATCTCCCAGAAGTCCAGAGAATTGATGCAGAAACCCTTCTTTCTGGGGTGGGGATACCAGAGGTTGAGTCCCAGTTCCTATTTAGGACTAGGTTCCAATCACCTCTGGCTATAACTATCCCTTTTGCTTTCTGTGCCATCAACTGCAAAAGGTCCGAATAAAAGGCAGTGGGTGACCCTGGTGGGGCATACACATTGATTAATGTCACCCAGGTCTCCTGTGTCTTCCCCACTACTATCAGGTAATGGGCACCTGGATCCGCCACCACTTCCTCTTCTTCAGACGGAAGATTCCCAGACAGTATTGTTACCACCCCTCTTTTCCTGCCTATTTCCAACGAGGCATGATAGAGGACCGGGAAACCCCTGGTTTTCAACTTTAGTGCCTCTTTAGGGGATAAGTGCATCTCTTGTAGGAAATTTATTTCGCATTTCTGGGTTGGAATGAATTTCTGGATTTGCTTGCTTTTGATGGGGTGATTGATGCCATTAATGTTATAGGATAGGTTTTTGGTTTTAGTTGTAGCCATTTTTAAAGTTTAAGGGGATCCCAATTCCTGCTAGCGGTGTCCCAGTCCTCCTCCGACCCCTGAATACAATTATCTTCAATCTTATGACCTTTCTCCCTCTTCTGCTGCTTCTCTCATATAATACTGAGCTGCCTGTTTTAGTGCCTTGAGAAGTTAAATCACAATGTAGCAAAAGAAAACAGTGACTTTCTTGCTTCTGTAGCAGTAAAAAATACAGTGTTCCCTTCAACTGAGAAAACCACAACTGTAAACTAAACAACCAATTCCAATTTTCTCCACAAGGTGGGAGTATAACCTTTAGAACTGTATGCAAATACTTTCCAGCAACTACTTGTTTCACTGGAGGTTTTAACTTTAAGAAACATTTATAAATACAAATTTTCCATTTCCTCCATGTGAGATCTGGTGAGTGGACTTCCACCCATCCATCGAGCTGCTGATTGCTCGATCTTGGCTTGGGCGGAGAGTTCCATTCATTATGGAAATCGTTGTATTTATGTTGGGAAAATTTCCAACCTGATGGGGTTTGACTTCCATCTTCAGCAAGGGGTGTTAATTCCTTGCTGGGTGCAGTCCTTACTTGGACTCGTGGCCCCAAGTGTGACACGGGGTAATATAATTTTGTAGGGAGTACCTTGAGACTTTGCCCTTCCCCATGGCAGATGGCCCACGTCAGCGATAACAGTGGTAGTCAAATCATTAGACGGCATTTGATAGTTATTTAGCTTACTTATATCCTCTATAGACACATTCATATGGGGGGGGGGGGTAAACTGGGGAAAGGAATCTGAGGTCTTGTTGCTGTTAAGATGTGTTCCCCTCCAAAGTAGTGCATCCATTATTTCCGATCTTAGGTGTAACCCATTTCTCCTTATACCATAAGGTAATTTATATACATTTTTCTCTCTGCTTATCTTGCACCCAGCCCTTCCACTTTACATATGTCCTTGTGAGAGACACTTTGTAACACTCTGGTAAACCATCACAGTGTTCTTTTACTCATTTATTCTTTAGTCTCTTAGCCAGACCAACTTATATTATAGAAGGAGTTAAAAAACCCTGAGTTCAAACTGCGTTTAAGACGCTAGCTGGCATCTAGGTTTCATATCGAAAGTCAGATATTTGCAGTGGGGTGGGTGCTGCCAGTAAATGAGAATAATCCCTCTGTGAATGTGAGTGTCTCCTTTCTCCCCCTGCTTCCTCTTCTTTACCCACCACCCGAGTTCAAACCCATTTGGTACAGTACCTGTGTTGTCGCTATTAAGACCGGGGATCCTTGGGGGGTGGGGATTCTTTTAAAAGCTGTTACCTCCGAAGGGTTTTCTGGTGATCAAGCCTTCAGGTCTGACGCACTGGCTCTGGGTTCAGATGAATTGCTTGGTCAGCCCCTTTTCTCCCTTGCCATAATGGAGTCGATTTGCACCATGGAGCTGTACTGCTTAAGCATTGTGCAGACATCTGTGCGCAGATTTGATGAGGCACCCTCTGTGGTCTGACCAGACATGGGGGATCTTTTAGCCACCGACCAGGCCGCATAGACCAACTCCTTCTCCAGTCTTTCGACGAGGTACGAGGATTCCTATGCTTTCTAAGTATTGCGATGCTGCTGTTAAGTCCTCATATATTTTTGTGCCACCATCCATTTCAATTCGTAGGTGTGCAGGGTACAGAATTTTAGCCTTTAGGTTTTGGGCCTTTAATTGTTTCATGATGGGCCACATGACTTTTCTGCTCTCCTGAACTTGAGTGGTGTAGTCAATATCAAGCTGAATTCTGTGCCCCTTGTAAGTTACTGCCGTTCACCACCAGGCCAACCTTAGGATGTCTTCTTTAGTGGAGTATGATGTGAGTTTAGCCACAAAAAAGCGGGGGTGCGCCCCTGGATTTGTGGGTCTTTGTACTAATGAACAATGTGCCCTATCCATTGTTAAATCGTAGCTTGGTGGAAGGTTTAAGGCCTCCTGGAGGACCCCCTGTAGGAAGGTAATTGTGTTCTTTGCTCCATCTTCAGAGCCATCCGGAACTCCGTACACCCATATATTCTGACGGCGGATCCTTCCTTCTAGGTCATCTAGTTTGTTAGTTATTTCCCTCTCTCTGGTTAGTAAGTATAGCATCAGTCGATCATGGCAGTCGGCCTGCTCCGTGATGTTCATGCGACCAATCTCTATTTGGTCTGCCCGGTGCTCTATTTTGTCGATGTCCTCTCTCAGCTCATCAAGATTAGCACTGATTTTTTTTTTTTTTTTTTTAATAGTTATTCTTTTTCTCCCCCGGAGTCCTCTGCCATACCTCTGACGTCCCCCCTGCATCAGCACCGGGTATGAGACCCCCTCTTCTCAACCCCATGACTTACCCTTCGTGGCAGGGGGTGGGGAGCGACTCGACACACCGGTCCGGATATAGTGTTGGAGAGGTGCCTTCCTGAGCCAACGCGGAGGGGGATAATCACCATTCGTACTGAGGATTCCCCTTTTTTTCACTGTTTTCTGTTCTTCCCCTGAGAGGCTGTGGCATGCAATGGCGCCAGTGGTGTTAGTGTGCATGCTTACGTGTGCACCCTCACCAACCACCTGCCTCAGTCCCATCCCCACGTTCTTGGAGCTGATGTGCCACCTCCCAGCCTCCACTAGGGGGCAGGCAATCACTGGGCCCTACTAACCCCCGCCCCCCGGAGAAGGAGAGCAGTCCTGGGGATGCTCAATCCTTCTCCTCCCTGCCAACCTCCAGCGACCCATGTCTGTTCCCAAACACAGGTCGCCGATGCAATGTGAGGTAAGGCGTCCAGCGCCTCAGCCCTCAGCGCCACTGGGCCAGCCTAGCATCGATCTTTTTAACAGTTTTCGCCATTTGCAGGATCGATGCCACCAACTGTGAGCATTCGTCTTCCTCTGGACCCAGCACCTCCAAGCCTGTCTCCTCTCCCAAAACCTCCGAGATCTATCCCCATTTTTCCTGTTGCAGCATGGCTTGTAGCTTTTGTACCGGGGTCTGCGAGCTCTTTGCAAGGAGGACTTTCAATCGAATAACTTTTATTGGAGATTGCATGGTTGTTAGAGGTAGATGCTATGTGATTTTCTTTAGGGCAATGCAGAGCTACGATCTAAGCTGCCATTTGCTCGCTGACGTCACCAGAAGTCCATGCTGCACTTCTGACATTGCTGGTGTCCACCTGCCTGTGCCTGTTCCAGATGCGCTGCCACCAGTGGTCACAAAAGTGGAGGTAATGCACCACAGCCTGCAACTCACCCCTGAGATGGAGCTTGTCCTCTGGGATGCTCCATCTCCCCCCCCCCCCAAGGATCCCTGACATCCCAGGCTCATTTCCAAACCTGGATCACCCTATCTTTCCACTCATGGCCTGGCTTTCAAGGAGTATTCATTATACAAAACCCCTGGTCTGTAAGCCTCTTTGGTGTGAGACCTCAGCCTGGTTCTGGATTTGTTGACCGTAGCTCTCGCTGCCTTCTGTGACCTCAGGATCCTGTTCTGGAAAATCAGAATTTTCATTAAACGTTTCCCAGTGGGAAAGGCATTTATAGCCTTTCTCTACTGTCCATTTTTGTAGCCAGTTACTTATTCTCTTATATTATTGCTGCATTTGCTTGCTCTGGTAAGATCTCTAACTGCTACAGTATTTCACAATCCCTTTCTTCTCAGATTTTTCCCATACTTTCAAAATCTTTATTTCCTCTATTTATAGTTATAATAATAATAATAATTATTTAATTAAGCACCTTTCAAAATTCCAAAGTGCTGTACATCAAAAGCAAGCATAAAACACATACAATACATACAATAAAACAAATATAAGCATATCTTCCAAAACTGCGAGATACATTAGAACAAAGAAGGAAATGCCTTCTCCCATAAAAAAGTCTTTAAAGCCTGCTTAAAGCTCTCCACCGTCCTACACTCCCGGAGCTGACGGGGCAGAGAATTCCAGAGGGAAGGTGCAGCAAATCCAAACGCACGGGCACCGGATGACTTCAAATTTACCCTCTGAGTCTCCAGCAACTCCACATTAGCCGAGCGGAGCTGTCTCAGTGGGGTGTAAGGCACCAGGAGCTCTTTCAAGTAGTCGGGACCCAGACCATGTAGGACTTTGTAGGTCAAAAGACCCACTTTAAAGGTGATCCGCCACTGTATTGGCAGCCAGTGCAGAGCGTGCAGCACAGGGGTTATACGAGAACTTCTTGATGCCTCAGTCAAAAAACGTGCTGCCGCGTTCTGCACCAGCTGCAAATGGCGGATATCAACCCCAGGAAGTCCTAGGTAAAGGGAGTTACAGTAATCAAGGTGAGATGTCACAAAGACATGGACAAAACCGGCAGGTCACTGGGTGGAACAAGGTGCCTAATCCTGGCAATGTTCCTGAGATGAAAGAATGCCAGCTTTACAACTGCAGACACCTGATAACGGAGGGTCAAACCAGTGTCAAGCTTCACTCCCAGGTTACGCACCCGTTCAGAGGTGAGGATCTGGTCCGCCCCCAGGATTAATCCAGAGGGGAGACCCATCCTCAAACCCTCTACCCTGCATCCCAGGTCCACGACCATAACCTCAGTCTTTCCTGGGTTCAACTTTAAACCGCTGGAGTTCATCCAGTCTTGGATATCTGCGAGGCAGTTGTTCAGCACTGAGATAGCACTAACCTGGTCAGGTGCAAAAGACAGGTAGAGCTGGGTATCATCAGCAAAGCAGTGAAACCTCAGCTCATACCGTCTTACAATGTCTCCGAGGGGTAGCATATATACTGTGAATAACATGGGGGAAGCACCGAACCCTGAGGCACCCCACAAGGCAGATGGAAGGCTCTCGATGAATGCAAATCCGAGACCACTCTCTGCGTTCTTCCTTCGAGGAACGATGAAAACCATCTGAGGACTGTACTCGATAGCCCACAAATGGACCTCAGGCGTTCGAGCAAAACCCCATGATCCACAGTATCAAACGCTGATGATAGATCAAGGAGAACCAAGATAGAATGATGTCTCCGATCTCTCGCCATCATGAGATCATTGAGCACCCGAACCAGAGCAGTCTCTGTACTATGCCTCTTACGAAAACCAGACTGGAGAGGTTCGTATAAACTATGGATGGTCAAATGGTTATCCAATTGGACCGACACAACTTTCTCAATAACATTCCCCACAAAAGGGAGGTTAGAGATTGGCCTGTAGTTTGCTAGGTCATCCGGGTCTAAATAAGCTTTCTTCAGGAGGGGAATCATCACCCCTTCCTTCAGAGAGCTAGGGAAAATTCCCATATCTAAAGAACACCAGATAATCCGAGCTAAGACCGGGTCGATGATCTCACTACAACCCATAATCAGGGAAGTAGGGCCAGGGTCTAAACTACAGTATGTTGGACACA
Source organism: Neoceratodus forsteri (assembly GCA_016271365.2). Classification (NCBI taxonomy): domain Eukaryota; kingdom Metazoa; phylum Chordata; order Ceratodontiformes; family Ceratodontidae; genus Neoceratodus; species Neoceratodus forsteri. The sequence continues at coordinate 1,214,646,994 of CM057458.1, forward strand.
TCTCTTGGACAATCCTCATAGTGTCTACGAGATCCGGCACGTCAAAGGTACTCCAGGAAATCCTGGGCTCTGCGACAGGACACCGATCAACTGCAGCAACCTTAGAATGAGGTTGGAGGCACTCCCTCCTGATGTCTTCAACCTTATTCGCAAAGAATCGAGCAATCTCCTCACAATCAGTTTGAGTAAAGGCTCGACGGATCTGCTGACAGGCTGGGTTGCACAATCTGTCAACAGTTCTGAAGAGCTGAGTTGGTTGATTCCGTGCGACAGAAATTTCCCTGGACAGGAATTCTGCCTTCTTATGGGAAATTGCTGTTTGGTAGAGTTTATAATACTCTAGCAAAATAAGGTGGTCGGCTTCAGAGGCAGTCTTCCTCCAACGACGCCCCAACTTCCGCCCCAACCTCTGCAGCCCTCTCAGAGCCCCATCGAACCATGGGGCAGTGGGACGATGCGGAAGGGGGCGAACACGGACTGGTGCAATCTGATCAAGTGCTACCAACATGGCCCTGTTATAGGCCACTACCAGCTGCTCAGGATCAGTGCAAAACTCGTCAAACAAGAAGAGGTCAATAACTGCCATCAGGTCTTCAGGGACGACATCCTGCAATGGGCGGTACCTGGCCAACTCCACAGGGGCTGACCTACCCAGGGGGGCCTCAAAATTGAACCCAACTGAGTAGTGATCGGACCAACCGTCCGGTTCCACCACCAAATCGGAGGCCTCGATCCCCAGGAGGAAGACCAGGTCAAGAGAGTGACCTCCCTTGTGTGTAGCTGAGGAAACAATCTGTGTAAAGCCCAGAGATGTCATCTCCTGGAGGAAATGTTGACCAAAAACCAAAGATTCGTCGTCGACCCAGGCATTGAAGTCACCCAGAACCATCAATCTGGGCGACTCCAAGGCCATGTCGGCGGCAAAATCTGCTATTTCCTGCAGAAAAAGCGTCTCATCACCTGGTGGACGATAAATGAGGACAATCCTGCACCCTACACCAGCTACCACAGTACACTGAAATGACCTGGCCTCCTCAACTGGTACACCAGTTAGGCCCAATTCCGTCTTGAAACAGACCGCCACCCCGAATCAATTTCGGGCGATGTATAACCAGTACCTGGTGGGAACAGCGGCCTCTAAAAAGGGGGCCGCATTCCTGTCCAACCAGGTCTCGGTAATGCAAGCCAGATCTGCCCTTGCAACAAAATCTGCGATAAGATAGTTGCCTTCCCAATTATTCATTCTTGCATGAATAACTACCAGCAGTTTATTCTCTACATCTTTAAGAATTTTTGGTTACATGCTTTAGTTATCCCTTAATTTCTCTTTTGGAAAACAGCAGGTAGTCATATTCATTTTGTTGTCTTTAGTCATATACCTTTCCGTGTACTTTAGAATAGTCTCTGAGCTGTTAGTGTCCTTTGCCCCACTTATGTGAGACAAGCCAATCTAAGCAGTGTCTTTCCAGGTGAATATCCTCCTGAAGTTTGCGGTGTTATCAGAAGGTTGGCAAGGACCTTCCTGGCACTTACCAGATCTATAACTTAGGGCATGGTGGTCTCTATTGCTTTTCTTTAGTCAGTTTGCCTTCCGAGATTTGTTTGCTGGCTACCTGGAGAAAGATCCATACATTTACGAAACATTACAACCTGGAACTGGTTTCCCATAGGAGCGCTGTCTTTGGCCTATCTATTCTGAAAGGTCTGCTGTCTCAGGGGGCACCATGCTCCTCTGTTGCCATATCTTCTATGTGGGGGTGCTGCACCGCTTTGTATTCATCCAGTGTGTGGTCCTCAATGGATTAGATATCTTTGAAGAAGATAGATTTGTTATTTAGCAGTAACAGTAGATCATCTGGAGACTCTCCTCCATAGAGCCATACATATCCCTGTGCCCTTCCCCCGGGGAGAACTACTGTGTTTCTTACAGGATTACATAGTCTGCCTTTCAGTTGCTCAGTTAACTCGTGTGATCTGCTCTCCCTTCTTCCTTGCTATAATTGGCTAGGTTGGTTTCCCTGTTCTTGTTGGTCAGGACATTTTGGAACTCTGTTTCTCAATGGTGGGAACTAAATTGTATGGGGCAGCCCACATTACATCAGTGTAGCCCATCCATGGGAGGGTCTACCCTTTTTCTATACCTTGGGCCCTTTTTTGGGTATCAGTGATTTTAATATTTATGGCCATGCCCTGGGGTAGTGTCTCTGTGGGTTGGAGGGCACTGCTTTGGGTCATAGGTTATAAATAGGGACCTTTGGCTCCTTTTGTTTTTCCCGCGGCGAGGTATCGGCAGGTGGCTTTCCGGGAGTGGGGCTTTTGTCTGCTTCTGCTCTGGTCCCTAGGAGTGTGTTGTGCACAGCAAGTGTATAGTGTGGTGGCCAGGATTTGAACCCTAATCCCCATTGTAGTGGTTTTGGAAGAGAAGACGGTCTGCCACTGCCGTCAGCCTCTGTAAGGAGAAGAGACCATCAGAGTTATGGCATCGGGTGGGGTTACTCATTCTCCCCCCTCACCCATAGTTGCAGGGTTGCCCTGGGGGGCTGCTGCGATGGTAAGGGATTAAGGAAGAAGGTCAGGTCTTAGGTGAGAACTGGTGGGAACGTCTCCTCTGATGGATTTGGGGGGGGAGTTGCCCATGGGAGGTCAGGACCTGTGAAGGGGACATGGGGAGCCCTGCATGGATGGACCCCTCTGTATTGACCACAGGGAACCAGCGAAGTAAAAGAGAGCAGAGTTGTGGAGGACAGCAAAAATATATGCTGCTGTAAGGAGGTCTCAGCCTCAGATTGCTGCTGCTATTACCCATAAGATGGCCACCCACCCCAGGGAGTAATTTAGAAGAGGGTGGGGATCTTCACGACCACAAAATGACCACCTAGTGAACTGTTGTGACCCAATTACCCAGAAGACAAAAGAGGGGGTGTATGTACGTACATAAAAAACAGCATAGGCTGCAGGCAGTTTACCCCAATCACACCATCTGATATTACAGTCAAAAGCATATGGGTAGAACTATCTGTTAAGAATACACACAAGATTATTATAGATAACTGTTATAGGCCACCTAATGCACCTGGAGACTATAACAAATTCTTGACCGATGAGATTGTCTCAGCTGCTGAAAAGGGTGATGTAGTAATTTTTGGAGACTTTAACTACCTGGGTATTAATTGAGATTTACTGATGGGATCTCACCCTCAAGACCTAACCTTCATCGACTCAATAGTTTCTGTTGGCCTAACTCATTTAGTGATTGTCCCTACCAGAGGGAATAACACACTCGACCTAATCTTCACAAACATTGATAACTTAGTGGAAGGTATTACTACAAATTCCCCCATGGGCGGTAGTGATCGTAATGTGCTCAGATGCACTCTTAAATTTGCCTCCTTTAGACCACCTAAAATCACCCATGTCGAAAATTACAACAAAGCAAACTGCCTCTTAATAAATAACTTTTTCAATAACATTGATTGGGAAACTTAATTGGATATAGCATCTTGTGAGGATAGTTGGTTAGCTCTAAAAAACACTATATATGAAGTGGAAACAAGATTAATTCCATCAAAAGTAAAATACAACAAGGATAGAATGCCACCTTGGCTAACTGGTGCTGTTTAAAAACAAATTAATGTTAAAGAAAAGGCATATTCCAAACTGAAGCAAGTGAACACTGAGGCCAACAATAGCATATATAAAAATGAACAAAAAACTTTAAAAACTAATCAAACCAGAAAAATATAAAGTAGAATTTCGGATAGCCCACACAAAGGACAATAATAAAGTTTTTTATGCTTTAAAAAAAATACTTCACATGGAATTGGTCAAATCAACATTAATGATAAACTGACAACAGATGAACAAAAAATTGCAATGGCCTTTAATACCTATTTTTATTCCATTTACAGACCCAAATCTCTTCATTCTTGGAACTCTGGCCCAGTAACAAATACTTTCTTCTTTACCTCATTGGAAACCAAAACTGCATTAAAGAAATAAAAGTTCGTTCTTCTCCAGGCCCGGATGGAATATGCCCAAAAATGTTAGTAGAGAGCCAAACCTATTACTATGTTATTTAATAAATCAATTTCTGCTAGCTATGTCCCCCAAGATTGGAAAACATCAACAGTCATGCCCATATTTAAAAAGGGATCGCGAGAAAAGGTACACAACTACAGGCCCATAACCTTAACATCAGTCTTATGTAAAACTTTCGAACAGCTTATCAAAAATAAAATTGAAAATGAATTAACTTCCCTCTCTTACGCAGACAATGAACAACACAGATTCACTCCTGGAAGGTCTTGCACTACAAATTTGATTGTCTTTTATAACAAAATAAGTACAAGTCTAAATAATAGACTTCTTGTCGATGTTATCCTGTTGGACTTTGGCAAAGCATTTGACCAAAGTACCACATCTTGAACTGCTAAATAAACTAGCCAGTACTGGACTAAGTAAACAGCTGATAAACTGGATTAGTAATTGGTTACTTGGAAGGAAACAGCAAGTAAGGATCAATGAGCCTCTTTCACCAATGGGGTCAGTGAGTCATGGTGTTCCCCAGGGTTCAGTCCTGGGACCGACCCTGTTCAACATCTTTATTAATGACATCAATAGCCATCTGGTAAAATTTTCAGATGACACAAAGATTGGTGTGGAAGTCTACACGTTAGCCACATGTTTAACACTAGCTAAGGACTTGGAATATATCTTGAAATGGACACATGAAAATAAAATGACATTAAATTTAGATAAGTGTGTAGTTCTCCACCTTGGACATAATAACCCCCAATACACATATACCATTAACAGTATCCAACTTCGTTAAGTTACAAAAGAGCCCGCTCTTGGGGTTGTCATAAACAACTCACTCTCTGCAGAAGATCACCATAAAAAAGTAACCCAAATAGCTAATATGTTACTAAACCGCACTGAGCGCTCCTTTACCAATAAAGGCATGTGCTGTATGATACCTCTTTATAGAACATAAGGCACTGGGTCCAGATGGCATTCACCATAGGGTACTTGGGGAACTGGCAGAGGTCCTGGCAGGATCACTGGCTGACTCGATCAATACATTCTTGGACATTGGATGCATACCACAGGACTGGAGGATGGCCTATGTGATACCCATTCATAAGAGCGGACCTAAGTACAAACCAGGGAACTACAGACCAGTAAGCCCCACATCAATTGTGGGGAAACTCATGGAGACAATCCTTAAAGAGAGGCTGGTGACCTTTTTGGAGGTCAGTGATCTCCAGGACGGTCAGCAGCACGGGTTTGTCTTTGGAAGATTCTACCAGACAAATCTGATTGAGTATTATGACTGGGTGACAAAGGAACTGGACAAAGGCCATGCTGTGGATGTCCTGTATTTGGACTTTAGCAAGGCCTTTGATTCCATGCCCCATTAGAGGCTGGGGGGGGGGAGCTGGAATATATAGGGGTTGGAACAAAGATGGTAAGTTGGATCACCAATTAGCTGAAGGGAAGGCAGCAAAGGGTGGTGGTGGCGGGGGAGCTCTCTTCACCTAGGGATGTGACGAGCGGGGTGCCACAGGGATCAGTATTGGGACAGGTGGTGTTTGGGATATTCATAGTTGATATTTCCCACAGGGTCTGGAGTAAGATCAGTCTCTTTGCAGACGACACAAAGATGGGTGCCATGGCAGATGACATCAAAGGGTGGAGGGGGCTGCAGGAGGACCTGACCAAACTACATGAGTGGTCGGATGCATGGCAGATGGGGTTTAATGCCAAAAAGTGGAAGGTCTTGCACTTCATGGGCTAACAACCAGGGGAGGTGCTATCAGCTGGGGGGTGTACAGGTAGAATGCACCGAGGGAAAAAAAGATCTAGGGGTGTTTATAATAGGGGGTATGAACAACTCAGCTCAGTGCAGGAAGGTGGCAGCAAAAGCCAACAGGATGCTGGGGTGTATAGCGAGGTGAATCTCCCCCAGAAATAGGGAGATGATCCTGCCCCTCTACAGGTCGCTGGTCAGGCCGCACCTGGACTACTGCATACAGTACTGGCGCCCATTCCTGAAGAAGGACATCAGATTGTTGTGAGGTGTACAGTGGAGGGCCACAGATGATCCATGGATTAGAGGGATACTCCTATGAGGAGAGGCTGGGTGAGCTGAACATGTATTCCCTGGAGGAGAGGAGGGATGGGGGGACATGATCGAAACCTTTAAATATTTAAAGGGGATTAACAAGGCTAGTAAAGAATGGATTTTCCAGATTAGAAGGAGGAGGGTCACGAGGGGGCACCAGATGAGATTGAAGGGGGGAAGATTCAGGAGGGAAGTCAGGAGACATTATTTCACTGAGATGGTGGTGGATAAGTGGAACACTCTGCCAGAGGATGTGGTAGCCTGCAGCATGGTAGATGGTTTTAAGAGGGGATGGGACAGAGTGAGAGGGGGGTAATTGTGAGGCTAGGAGGAGCGGGTGGGGCAGCTGCACGTTGAGGGGCTAGCTGCACAATTGAGCAGACTTGATAGACTGTGAGGCCTGTTGATGCTGGCATTTTCATATGTTCATAACATATTTAAGGCCCCATCTGGATTTTTGTTCCCCTTTCTGGAACCCTTACCTAATAAAACACGTCTGCCTAATTGAACAGGTTCAATATAGAGCCACTAAATTAATTCCCAACTTACAAAATAACTCATATCCTGAAAGATTAAATATAACAGACTTAGTCATCCTGGAAGAAAGGAGACACGGGAGATCTTTTACAGCTGTACAAAATCCTCCAGGACCCTGTCCTTGTAAATGAGTGTGGTCTCCATTTTTCACATTGTTGCATTTCCCTTAGAAGCCATAACAAGCAATTTAAAATTCCACCAGATAGGCCAGCCCGGTGGCACTGAGGGCTGAGGCGCTTGACGCCACACCTTGTGCCACACCGGTGACCCATGCTTGGGAGTGAGCAGGGGTCATCATGGGTTGGCAGGGGGAGATGGATTGATCGTCCGACAGACTGCTCTCCATCTCCGTGGTGGGGGGGGACACCTCGGTCGCTGAGCGACTGACCCCTAGCAGAGGCTGGGGGTCTGAGACATGGTGCCATAAATGCATGGAATGAAGTGTGGCAGAAGCCTGAGGTGGAGCGCATGGGAGTGTGCATGACCATATCGTTGGCATCATTGCACACCGAGCTCCACAAGTTGCAAAAACTAAGGTGGAAAATGGTGACCTGGTTGATGCGACTTGATGGCTGTCTTATGGGCGCCCCGGCGTCAGAGGGGCATCGCTGAACTGGATCCGGTCCTGGTGGGTGAGAGGTGCGCTCCCCACCATGGGGAGTAATCCATGGGGGAAGAGGCAATGGCCGTTCAGAAGAGGAAGCCGGGTAAGTGACCGGACGGTGGCTGGATCCATGAAGGAGGATGCCTTGATGAGTGGTGCCAACCAGGAAGCCTGCAAGGAAAGAACGTAAGTTAAAAAAAAAAAAAATAATAATAAAAAAAAATTCTACCAGTTAATACAAACAAGAGCAACAACTTTTTCACTATCAGAGTGGCTAAGGCATGGAATCTTTTCCCACAACATGTTGTTGACTCAGAATTCGAAACTTTTTTTTAGAAACAGACTGGACAAATTTTAAAAACTGGAACACTAGTTATGAACAATTCACCCACAAAGTTGTGGGAGACATTCTAGATGTACTTCGGCCTCCTTATGTCTGTATAACCTAGGAAACCTACTATTGTGGGCTCTTGGGCCCAGGGATTAACTTTATAAAAATGTTTTGGACTGGGCAGTCAACTTTCATTACATGGGACCCCCTCCGTTCCAGTAATTCTGCAGTGTGGACATTGTTTGTTTGAAAATTGTTTGCTGTTAACCGTCATTTAGGTAGTCCTGCAGCACAGTCTCCTGCATTGCCCCGGTAACAGCATTGAAGACCGATTGTATCTCTGAAGCCAGTTGACTAGTAAGGACTCTCTTTGTCTCTGGACTGTGCTTGTATCTACTGTTGTGGCCCCCCTTCCTGCACTTACCACCTGGATACCCCTAGACACCGGGAGGAGGGTTACAAACATGAGCTTGTCTGGGATGTTGGCATGGGGGGGGGTGCCATGCCTGAAGACTTAACGCTGCGAATGCTGGATGTGAGGTTTGTACCCCAGCTGTAGTCTTGACTATCTCAGGACTTCATGTATGGACAGTGGCGAAGTGGTGAATTTTGTGCCTCCTTAATTATGCAGGCATCTTGCTGTCTGGAGTTTCTGCTAGTGGCATGTCAGGACATGTGGATGGTATGCAAATTGCCTAGGTGGCAGAATCCCATTGGACAGTGGATGGTGGGCTGGTATTCTGGGTCCATAGTCTATGTTTACAGGGAGAGGAGGAATATCAGTGTGTGGAGTTGGCTGGCTTTTGGAACTGGTTTGCTGCAAGTTTACGCAGTTGGAGTTCCTTGCATTATTCAGAACCATAGCAATGGTGACAGCACCAGAAGGCCTGGAGGTTACCGTTCTGGTGTCTATGCTAAGATGGCTGTGAGGTGTAGTGGAGCGCTCCACATGGAAGAAATTTATTTACTGCCAGATGGCGAGCCCAGGGTAACTCTCCAGCCTGTATGTGCCTCCTGCCAGCAAAAACATCCTGGGGTCTATATTCCCTGCTATTTCTGCTATTTCCCCAGGCTGAGTGGTCTTGATGGGTCCATCACTTCCACAGACTCTGCTTTGGATGAGTGGAATGAGTTAATAGCCACTTCTGCCTCTGTCTGCTTCTGAAAACCCTGTGTCATCGGAGGTGAGGCCTACGTCTGACATTCAGAACCCAGCTCCTGAATCGAAGCCCGAGGCAGCTAAGCCTCCTGCGGAGGTTGAGCGACCTATAACTGCCTCCCAGCCTGCAGCAGTTAAGCCTGTGAGTGAGGTGAAGGGACCCAGAGTGGAAGCCATGGATCAAACTGTCACTTCATTGGAAATTTGTTGACCTCTTAGCCATGGCCGAGGCCATGGTTGTGGGGCCTCTATGAAGTTAGTGGCCCCTAAAGACTTTGAACAGCCTGTTTAGCCAGGGCCCATCATGCCTGCCAGTACAGCATCTGCACCTGTAGAGAGTTGAGAGGAGAACCCTGATGAGCCATCCTCTCCTCCATCTACACTGGAAGGTCCAGGGGGCTGGCTAGTTGTTTGGTGTTGTTTGAAGAATGCAGCCATATGAGTGACAGGGACTTGGAGGGGATATTCCCAAGGAGCATGAAACCTTATAAGTAATGTCATGGAAGGATAGGCCTAGCCTTGCTGAGAAGTACAGATGTCAGTGAGAGAAGTATGAGAATGTGACCATTGGTGACCCAACATCCGGAGGTATTGGGAAGGAGTATGGTTGCCGGATGGACAAGCCCCACAGCACAAGGTGAGACAGCTACTGAAGCGGAGTCAGGTGGAGCAGATCATTTGAAAGAAAATCCGCTGTGATTATCCTCAGTACCAGTACCCCTATCTCCCTGAGAGACTCTGGGATATTATTGAAGAGAACTGGCAGATAAACTGTACAAAAGTTGTCTAGGCCTGGCAGTACCAGTTATGCCCTACAATGTATCCAGAACATGGTGAAGTCCAAGTGCACCAACTATGCCTGGGAAGGATTAACCCTGTTCAAGACCTACACCCTGGTTCAAGATTTGTTGGAGAGAAGGATCAAGACCTATGTATCTAGTGTGTACTCCTTCGGCCAAACTATCACTAAGCCTCCACTCGCTTATTATTTCGCCTGGAGCTGGACACAGCTGTGATCCAGTTTGAGACATCTTTCCCCTGAAGATGTGGATGAGAGACTGTTGGGATTGTGACTGCTATGGGTGAAATCAACCCTTCTTTGTTGTTTTATCTACACTGTTATTGCTAGTTAGTGTGTACTGAACAGTTAATTTTAGTTACACAGTCTGGACTTCGCACTTCGTGCTATCGAATCCTGGAGGACCTGATATTCATCATAAGACTGGAACTTAAATTCAGACTGCTCAGTCTTTTCTTGGGTATTATGCAGTCAACGTTGGTGTGCTGTTTATGTTCCCTAAGTCTTCTGTGTTTGTATTTATATGCTTTTGCTGTTTAAAAGAAATAAGTATTGTGGGCTGCACTATGCAGCCCCAGTTTGGAAGTGTTAAAGCAGCAGTGCATTTAAAAAAGTTATTCCAAAAAGCTAATTTTCTGCTATGGTTCTGACAGATATTAGCAGAATTGTTGATTTGGGTTTTCTGGATGCTTTCTATGTTGTGTACTGTACATTTAAATTTTTGTCTGGACTCTTACCCTGCTTGGGTCCTCATATAGAATAGTGGATGGGCAACCATCCACAACAAGGCTGTGTTTCCATCGAGGGTGTTGATGACATCAGAGAGACCTTGAGAGCGAAGCTCAAGAGGTCTCCGTGATGTCATCAACTCCCGAGATGTGAAACGCTGCCTTAGTTGTGGATGGTCGCCCATCCACTATTTTATGTAGTATAAGGATCCCCAGTGTGTAAAAACATTCACTTCACAAGGTTTCATACCTTGTGTATTCACAGCTCTGCTTCATCCCCGGTCCTCGAAGTACAGACACACACTACAGACGCACTCCTATCCCGACACGACCCCGAAGATCCCGGTCCTTGCTGGTGTTCCCTCTTTTCACAATCCCAACCATGAAGGTAAACACCAGATTTAAATAAAAAAAAAAAAGACTAACTGAAAACATGAATACATGGCGTAGACTATGGCAGTCTGTGTACAGACTTACTTTGAACCACTCACTGGACAGCTCGCTATGTGGCACCGCTACTGTAGTTTGAATTTTTTTTGGGGGGGAGGAGCGAGTTTCAACCAATCGGGTGGCAGCACAAGGAAAAAAAAGTTGTTGTACTATCGATGTGACATCAGAACGATAGTACAACAATGTTTTTGACCTTTGAACTGTCCTACAACAGGATTTTGAAAGCCATCGTTTTCTATTAACAATAACCCCTACCCATATACTATAATATGATTTCTATATGAAAAAGATGCAGCCATCTTTTTTTCTTGAGAAATAATTAATTTACAACTTTCATAAAATTTATGAATGATAATAAAAACTGAAAATTTCACCACCAAAATAAACTAGAATACATCTGGTGTCGTTTAGGAAGAAAAAAGGTGGGGTCAAATTTTACCCCATTTTTGTTGCACTGCTGCTTTAAATGGTATAGCAATGTTTTGCAGGTTCATAAGTGTGTGGGTTGAAGGGAGGTGTGCTAGGAAGGGATTGCATCTTGGCAGCAGATGACAGCAGGGATTTTGGGTTGGACTGTGACTTAGGTGTGGTTGATCTGGGATGCTGACACCTTGGGGCCAGATTATCCATCCTGTGCTCCTAAGTTGGTGGGTCGCCAGTGGGAAGGGACTCGATTGCCCCAGGGTTTTGTCCCATATGTTGATGGGGAATGTCCCTTGTTTAGGTTATAGTTTTTGGCCAGTGAAGTGTGGATTTCACCATTTCAGCAGTGTCCCAGCAGGCCAGTGTCTGGTGGCTTTGTGGGGGAGTGAGTATACGCCATGGAGCTACAGGGCCTGGTAGCTTATATAAGTGCTCAATAGGATTGTGAGCATTTGAATAGGAGGAAGTATAACTCATCTGTGGGTGGGTCTGCTGTTTTTCCTCCCTTGGGCCCTCTTTTGGGCATCAGTGGTCTTAATATTTATGACCCTGCCCTGGTGTGGGGTCTCCATGGGTCAGAGGCCACTGCGTCGGGGTGTGGGTTATAAATAGGGACCTTTGGCACCTTTTGGAGTTTATTTTCCCATGCTGAGATATCAGCAGGTGGCTTTCGGGGAGGGGGGCTTTTGCTTGCTCTTGCCCTGGCCTCTAGGAGTGTTTTGTGCACGGCAAGTGTATAGTGTGGCATCCAGGATTCAAGCCCTAGTCCCTATGTCAGCGGTTTGGCAAGAGCAGCTGGTCTGTAACTGTAGTCAGACTCTGTGAGGAGAAGAGACCATTAGAGTTATGGCATCAGGTGGGGTTACCCATTCTTCCACCCCAACCGAAAGTTGTAGGGTTGCTCTGCGGGGCTGCCGCGATTGTAAGAGATGAAGGCCAGGTCCGAGGTGGGATTTGGTGGGAACATCCCCCCCCGATGGTTTTGGGGGGAGTTGTTCATGGGAGATCCGGACCGGTGAAGGGAACATGGGAAGTCCTGTAAGCATGGACCCCTCTGTGTCAACCACTGGGAACCAGGGACGTAAGAGACTGGAGGTTGGAGGACGGAAAAAACATATGCTGCTACTCCTGGCTTCAGATTGCCGCTGCCATTACCTGGAAGGTGGCCACCTGGCCCAGGAAGTAATTGAGAAGATGGTGGGGATCTTTGCAACCATGAAATGACCAACAAATGAACTGTTGTGATCCTATTGTGGGCTCTTAAGCCCAGGGATTAACTTTGTAAATATGTGTTGGATTGGCCAGTCAACTTGTATTAAATGGGACCCCCATTCTAGTGATTCTCCTGTGTGGATATTGTTTGTTTGAAAATTGTTTGCTGTTAACCATCATTTAGTCCTGCAGCATAGCCTCCTGCTTTGCCCCCCCCCCCCCAACCGGCAACAGCGTCGAAGACCCGGCTGTATCTCTGAAGCCAGTTGACCGATAAGGACTCTCTTTTTTTTTTTTCTCTCTGTACTGTGCTCGTATCTACTGTTATGGCCTACCCTGCACTTACCCCCTGGATACCCCTAGACACTGGGAACGGCGGTTACTTAGGCGACACCATGGAGTGCGACATGCCTGAGGATGTTGACGTGAGTGGTCCCAGCTATGGAAAGGTTTCCTGTAAGGTCCTGATGCCATCGGCTTACAGTCTAGTGTGTGTGTGGCTCTATCTAGGAGATTCTTTTTAAAATCTGCTGTTACTGGTAAGTAGCAGACCTTTTCCTACCATCCATCCCCTGGAAGGGGGAAGTGCTGTGTTTCATACAGGTAACTGCATGATCTGTATTTCAGTCGCCTGATTGCAGTAGCGGGCAGACTCTCATGCTCCGCTCTCCTTGCCTCTCCAGTATGATTGGCCAGGGATGGAGTCCACATCCCTGTCAGTCAGTAAATGTTGAGACTCTGTTTATCAATTGTGGGAACTGGGCTGGATTGAGCTGCCAACATTATATAGGCGATGCCGAGGTGTCCAACTTCATATGGTGACATGTTAGCCCCAGCTCTGAAAAGTATCCTGTGAGGTCCCGGCGCTGTTGACTTTCTGTTCAATGTGTGTGTGGCTCTATGGAGGAGATTCTGTTGAAGATTTACTTTCACTGGTAAGTGACAAACCTTTTACAGCTGTGCCTGAGGGTGGAAAGGATACATGAGGGTAAATGAATAGAAGTATAGGAATTTTACAGACAAAACAATTAACAGCAAACTTTAATAACTTAGTGCAGTTTCTACACACCAGTATGGAACAGATATAAATATTCAAATATAAAACAAGTAAATAAGCAGTAAGTGACTAGGGTTAGATGCTAATTACATAGAAACATAGACTTTGACAGCAAATAAGGACTGCTTGGCCCACCCAGTCTGCCCATTTCCCTACCTTTCGGACAAGCTGCAGATTCTAGTTACCCAGCAGTCTGCTTCCTCCTACCCCCCCCCCCACTAGAATTGCCTTATGTCTGTCCCATACATTCTTGAATTCTCCCACTGTTTTTTACCCCACTAGCTCCTCCAGAGGGTTATTCCATGCATCCACCACCCTCTCTGTGAAAAAATACTTCCTCACATTGCCCCGAGCGTCTTCCCCCCTCTATCTTCAAATTGTGTCCCCTTGTTCTTGCACATCTCTTTTTCTGAAAGATGCTACTCTCTTGGACTTTGTTGATTCCCTTGAGATACTTGAATGTTTCTATCATGTCCCCCTTCTCCCTCCTTTCCTCGAGGGTATGCATAATAAATTCCTTTAGTCTCTCTTCATATGGCTTCTGGTGCAGACCCTACACCATTTAAGTTGCCCTCCTCTGGACTGCCTTCACCCTGTCTATGTCCTTGTGGCGATGGGGTTTCCCAGAACTGCACTCAATACTCTAGATGGGGTCTCACCAACTGTCTGTAAAGAGGGATAACAACTTCCTGTTTTCTACTGGTGATGCCTCTCCCTCTGCATCCCAGTATCCCCCCAGCCCTCCTTACTGCCTTTTCACATTGCTTGCCTACCTTTAGGTTGTCTGATATGACTACCCCAGGACCCATTCAATTTTTGTTGATGTTAGTACCTCCCCCATTGTGTACTCCTCCCCTGGGTTTTTGTTTACCAGGTGCATTGCTTTGCACTTCTTTGCATTGAATCTAAGCTGCCATACTTCTGACCATTCCTCCAACCTTGCCAGGTCCCTTCTCATCCTTTCCACACCTCCTTGTGTATCAACCCTGTTGCAGACCTTTGTGCCATCTGCAAAGAGGCATATGTTTCCTTCCAGCCCCTCCGCAATGTCACCTATAAAAACATTGAAGAGGATCGGTCCCAGTACTGAACCTTGCGGTACCCTGCTAATAATCCCCCTTTCCTCGTAGTGGACTCCGTTTACTATTACCCTCTGCTTCCTGTTGTCCAGCCAATTTTTTTACCCAGGCTACTACCCTGGGACCCACTCCCAGGCTAGCTAACTTGTTTATTAATCTTATTTATTAAACATGTTTATTAATTAGGGTGGCGAGCAGCCATAAGAAGGTTTGGCTAGTTCCCTGACTTGCTTCATGAAAAGCACCCATGATGTAGAGGCCTGAACCTGAGAAGGGAGGGAGATAGATACAAAGAAAACTCCAGGAGAATTCAGACATGTGATGCCTAAGAGTAAGGAAGGTGTAGACAGAGGGAGGAATCAGTGTGAAAAGGGAGGAGAGGTAGTCAGGGAAGTGTTTGTCCAGAATTTGATCAGTGGGGTACCATGCATATCCTCCAGGGAAGGCCATCCCTGGTTGAAGTACATTTCATGGGGGTGCATGTGGGGAGGACAGATGAGAGTAAAATGACAGGAGACATGGTAAAGGGGATCCAGTTTGGTTAGGGAAGACTGACAGTACTTTGTAGGCAATGTCCCCATAGACAAAACACAGGGAAGATCATTTGATGAATCATCTCTCATCTGGCAGCATTGGTAAGTCTTGATTTGTTACTGTGGAGTGCATGAAGCTTGCAGAGGAGTTTGCTAGAGATGGTGTCAATGTGGGTGTGGAAGTTGAAGAACTGGTCCAACCAGAAGCCTCAGGGCCTTAAAGTGTTCACCCCAGGGCTTAGTGTGTGCTGGTTCTTGCAGAGTCTCAGATGTGGCAAACAAGTTTTGAGTGATTTGAGGGGGGAGGGTCACAGCCAGCCTTCTGGCACAATGGTAGCTCTACCACTTGCAGCGCTGATGACCTGTATGCAGCCGGCCTTCTGGCACAATGGTAGCTCTATGGCTTGCAGCACTGATGACCTGAGCTCTGGAGCAAACTTGTGACATCAGAGGGTCAACTGGGGGAGGAGGACTGAGCATCCAATGGACTACTCTCCTCCAGGGAAGGTGTGGTGTGGAGCCCAGTGTTAGCCTGGCCCCTAGAGGTGGCTGGGGAGGGGAGGCTGAACGCAGGGACTGCAACAGTGGAAGTGGCATACATCTACCATTCTACCTGTGTGTAGACCTGCCTGACCTATAATTCCTCATGTGAACCCTCCATCTTGCAATATAAGAAAAATCAGTATTTACTCAGTTTGCCATGATATATTACTTAGTGTTATATTTGTGGTCTTAGAGCACCATATACTGTTATTAGCTACAATGCAATAATCAGCATAAACACAGAATCACTCTATTGTTAGCCAAAAGTAGTACTAGCCAGCATAATTGCTTATATATGTGTACGTGCAAAACCTACCAGTCTTGGGTGTTACCTGCCCACTTAAGTGACCAATGGCAAGGTCCTATTTCATGGCAGATGAGCTGTTACCGAGGTAAAGGACTTTCTTATCTGTACTATATAATTTTATGCAAGTGCTTTGTTCTGCGAGTTTTTGCACAGTGATCACCTGGGGGTTTGGAGGTTCCAAACTTCCAGCTTTATGGTAAGCTGTTTATCTATATGTGATGGGAATAAAGTTTATTTTCTGCAACACCTGTTTCTGAGCTGTGTTTTGCCGTCAGGTCAGAACCTTGCCGACGCCTGCAACAAACTGCAGACAGTGGCAGGACCTGATTGGACAGAACTGAACCAGTACCCAGAAAGGTGTTCAGAAGAATGGGCACGAGATTAATGAAGACACTTGAACCTATGCCCATCCATTAAACGTTTACAGACGATCTCTCTCCGACTATCCGCACCACAAACGGGACTGGGATCACGAAGGTGTTCGAATCTACACCCCCTCGTTCAATTGCGGTATATGTCTGTGGGACTCTGTTCCCTGACTGTATAGCTGCCTGACTGGAGAGTACAAAGTGGATCGATACGCTTTGCGCCCATGGCTATTGCAGGTGCAAATGAACCTCCCAAAATGGCCATCAGGGCAGAACTGAAACTGGATGTCTCAGACTTTCTAGCCTCCCATGGAGGTTGGGGTGATTTTGCACAGACACAAAATCACTTGGTCACCCGATACAGTGTGTGTGCACCCTGTATTTGGAGGCTAAAAAGCAGAAGGGTTTAATGGTTGCCGCCCTATTTGCTGCACTACTTGCAGTGGAAATGGAGGTCCTAACTCTGAAAAAGAAACTGGGCTCCAAATCTCGAGAGAGAGAGGGGTGAGCTGAGGAGAGAGTTGGAACAAGAAATCCAGAAACCCCTTGATGAGGCTCAAAGTGAATTGCATTGTACTGTATGGGATAGGGAGAGGGAGGTTGTGAAATTGAGAGATGACTGTGACAGGTTGCAGCAGGATAAAAAGCATGTGTTACAAATGAATGCAGGGTTTTAAATAATTGATTAGCAGTTTTTTCTTGGGACAATACTATCTGTACAGAAGTATTTATATAGGTTTTCTAGAAGCGTTGTTTGTTAAACACAGGAGGCAGGTGCTATGCATTTTCGCAATGTTTTAGCACTTTGATGAGCAAAACGCTAATCAATTTTTAGAGTTAAGTAAAACCCTGAAATGATTTGCTGACTGGTATGAATGATACATTGTGGAGTGAGTATGAGGAGTAGTGGTTGGCAAAGTGGCCGAAATTCGCTTCCACGAAGTGATTACGTAGAGTAATCGGAATCCACAGTGCTCCATGGCCGGAATCGGAGTACTGCATTATAGAGGGAATGCAAAGTCCATTGAACAATGACTTTCGTTATTCCACCTTCCCCAAACCACTTCTCCACCATTTACGGGCGAAGTACATTGAAATCAATGTACTTCGCCTCACTTCACCTTGTTCTTGAGCTCCAAAGGCAAATTTTGCAGTGCTTTATGACTCTAGATTGTTCTGCACAGCCTCAGTTCTGTGTAGTGTGAGTGTAGTGGAAGATGGAGACAGTTTCCTCTCAGAGCTCTGCGATTCAAATCCTTTAAAAGCTACTAAAAAAGTCTTTTTGAGCCATTTTGTTTGCTCACAATTTACTACATCGAGTATAGGAAACCCTCCTGTGCTCATATTATCGAGTGTTTATTGTTCATGTATGGATTTTGAATGTTAATTTAGAACAGTCAGTCTGTGTACTGTGAAGTGTGCTTTGGGGAAGGGCGTATCTGTGGTGTAGGTAGATTAACTGGGAGAAACAAGCAGTATTTCTGTTTGGTTATATTTTGCTTGTATAATTGTGTTAATGTACGCACAGTAATATTTTCAGTAATTCTTGACATTTTTTTTTCTTGTTGTTGTTGTGCAGCAGTGTTTAATTTCAGTTTGTTTAAAACATTTGGTTATATTACTAAAGGTTTTCAATTTGCTACGCATTACTTGTAGTGTATGTGGGTGTGTGTGCGATGCATGCCATTAAATCAGACACCTTTTATTGTGCCACAATGTAACTGCAGCAGTGTGAACTTGCTGTCCACTGTACCTGCGTGGATTTTTTATACAGCTTTGTGGTATCTTTACTGGTAGTGGACTGTTACTGCTGTGCACTACCCCCCCCCCAAACCGACAAAAGGTATTCTTTTCCAGATCTGGATTTGTGACTTATGAGCACTGGTTAGGTGGTGTTGTGCCTTTGCATCTGCATCTCTTGAGTGCGCAGCGCAATCTTAATCTATCTGTGCATTTGTAGTACACCATTAATTCTGGGAGACTTTGCATTGTTTGTTACCCTCTCATTTCACTTCGACAGCACTGGGTAATTTTCTGGACACACGACAGTAGTATTTTGGGGATGCACATTCATTCTGGTGGCTGTGTGTGACCACTGTGCACATGACTGAGTGTGCCATTAATTCTGGGAGACTTTGCAGTTCTTGTTACGCTCTCATTTCACTTTGTCAGCACTGGGGAATTTTCTGGACACAAGACAGTAGCATTTTGGGGATGCACATTAATTCTGGTGACTGTGTGTGACTACTGCATGCAAGATGTCTGAGTGCGCTATTAATTTTGGGAGACTTTGTATTTCTTGTGCTCTCATTACACTTCATCAGCACTGGGGAGTTTTCTAGACACAAGACATGAGCATTTTGGTGATACATATTAATTTTGGTGACTGTGTGTGTGAAGGGCTGCCAAATATTGTTGTCACTTCGACTTACTTCGCGTTAAGGAGGAATGAAAATGTGAAGTAATAATTACTAGGCGAAGTGAGCCTTTTGCATTGGCCACTCCGCGTAGCGGAGTGACAACGCGAAGTGCCCACTTCGTGGGTACTTCGCCGGCAGAATTTAAATTCGCTGCATCTCTAATGAGGAGTTGTATGATGAGCTGGGAAAGTGCCAGGAAGCACTAGATAAGGAGATCAGGGAAAATCGCGAAATGAGCGCCACATGGAGAGTTTTACAGGAGCATGTGAGTAAGGGGCAGTACAAAGGCAAGGTAAATCTCTTAAACTGTAGAGCCAAGATGGCAAGGTTACGCCATCAGTTGGAAATCCTGAAGGGTCATGCGTGAGCTATGACGTACTCTCCGCTCATCAGGCTGACATCATCGGAAGATGACAGCAGTCATGACAGGGGAATCCAAGATGGTGGTCCTTGGGATGCCAGTGAATGGAGGCCTCGACCTCCACCAGTTGCTGTCTTGAGTAAGCAAGATAAAGGAGAGGTAGAGACCATGATTTATCAAGTGATCACTAAAGCCGGAGTTTTTGAAGTGCAATCTGCAGTGATCCAGCAGACCATAACTGACATGCTGAAGAAGGAGGTGGAGAAATGGACCCTCCTTCAGGGCATGGCCAAAGCAGTAGTCAACACCGTGACAGAGCAAGGAGGTGGGGCCCACCTCGAATGCTTTGCATTCCGCACAAGCCATTCAAACCATTGTGGACAAAATAGGCCACATGGCCCCCAGTGATAACTTGAGTTGTCATCTGGAGAAAGTGAAGAGCCAATGTGAAATGCTCAGACTTCCATCTGAGCATAGGGTCCAGGTCCTGAGACAGACTATTGACCCAATGCTATGGGCTATGTTGCCAGAAGCAGTGCGTAATGACGTTATTACTGAATTTAACATCATTGCAGCCAGCCTTCTGTCTACACACAATCCCAATTTGAGTGGCATGATGCTAGCTCAAGCAGTATGCCACTTAGCCCCCAGCCCAATATGATAGCCAACTGTGGTTCGTCTACCAGGCAGGCAAAGTGTTGGCTGACGAAGAGGCTGACCGAGAATCAATTGTGTACAAAAGCCTGTTTTTGAAAAACATGCAACCAGGCCTTCGAGAGAAGGTAGAAGCAGCTGTATTCCCCAAGAAATACTGCTTTCATACTATTCTGGAGAGAGTGGAACGGGCGTTCCAAATTTTCATGCGGGACCCATGCATAGATTCCAAGGACAAAGTGGCTGCAGTGCAGCAGAGCACTGAGCCATCCACCCAATACGTGGTGGAAGGGAAACCCAAAGATTTCCAACAGGACAAGTCCTCCTACCAGAAGGGGGGGTGGTCCAACAAGAACAAACAAAAGTATCGACCTAGGCTGAACCTACAGAACCAGAAGGGAAACAACAGACAAAAACAGTCATCCGGCCCTTCATACAGGGAACTGGCTGAAGAGAACAACCGTCTCCAAGAGTTCATGGCCAAGGTCCAGTCGGTAGCGATGACCCTACCAATGTGACACATGGCCGCAATTCTGTCCCCCCCCAGCACACAAGATGCTGGAGAGCAAACAAAGCAAATCTCCCTACTCCGATGTCTTGCAGATGCTTTGGGACATAGACACTTTGAGAGAGCAGAAGCAAAGTGAATTGGACTGATAGTGTCAGGCCTGGTTCACATCATCACTACCTTGGTGACCAATGACTTAGGTCATCCTTGTGTGGAAGCACTGGCTGGGGGCCGCCAGCTTGGAACTATTTCTGGACACAGGCACTGCCATTTCGGTGCTGCATCAGAATGATCCACAGATATCTTGTTGTCAACAGGAAGGTCCACTTCCGCTCAGACCTTTGAGGGGACCATGACAACATACCAGTTGTCATTGGTACCATAGAAGTGACACATTGTTTTGACCTGTTGATACTATGTAATTACCAGAGCATCTCAGAAATTGACTTCCTTTTACACTATGGCCGGATGGTGTACTTAGCCAACTGGCTATTACTCCAAATTCCTGGCCAGTGCCACGTGCTCTTCATTTCTGATTCACACACAGTAGCTGTGGTAAAAACTAATGATGCAGAGGATGACATCATAGTTACGCTCCAAAACTATGAGCTGTCTCCCAAGATAAAGTAAATCTTGGAAGGCACCAGGAAGCCTTTGCCAAACACAAACATAATTGTGGAAGGATGGACACCTTCATCCAATGACTGGTGAGGAGTCACCCAGAGACAATATCCATTTCCTGCAGAAGCAATACCCTCCTTGAGGGCAACTATTGATTCCCTCCTAAAACAAGTTGTCATTAGACCCTGTGTGTCTACTGCCAACTTTTCCATTTGACCTGTGAAGAAGCCCAACAACAGTGGGAGGCTCACCATTGACTACAGGTGACTTAATCAAGTCACCCCAGTTGTGCACCCA
This sequence comes from Neoceratodus forsteri, assembly GCA_016271365.2. Classification (NCBI taxonomy): domain Eukaryota; kingdom Metazoa; phylum Chordata; order Ceratodontiformes; family Ceratodontidae; genus Neoceratodus; species Neoceratodus forsteri. The sequence continues at coordinate 1,214,668,109 of CM057458.1, forward strand.
CCATGGCATCTGCCCTGGATGTGCTCAAACTTTCCAAACCCGAACACAAGTGGTTCAGTATCCTTGACATCTCCAGTGGTTTCTGGTCTCTTCTACTGGCCCCTGAGAGCCAATACAAGTTTGTCTTCACCTTTGAGGGATGACAGTACACATGGGAATGCCTCCCACAGGGGTTCCACAATTCCACTTCTCTCTTTCACATCCATATGAGGGATGCCATACAGGATTTTTCCATACCACAGTGCCTCCTGCACTATGTGGATGATCTTCTCCTAGCAGCAAAGACCCTGGAGAACCATCTCAAACTCCTAGATGTGCTTCTGACACTCCTACCGGGGGCAGGCCTCACGTGCAACCCTGCAAAGGTACAACTAAGCTAGCCAGAAGTTTTCTTCCTGGGCCTGCGCATCACTGCTGAGGGCAGGAGCCCCACCATGGACAAGGTTCAGTGCATCCACAATTTGCCACTACCAACTAGTGTGGCTACTCTGAGACGTTTCCTGGGTATGGTCAACTACTCCAGGAACTTCATTTGCAACTTTTCACAAAAAGCCGCACCTCTGAACTACTGAAAAAGGATGTCCCCTGGCAATGGGGACCAGAACTACAGTACTACTGCTGTTACTTCTCTGAAAAAAGCGTTGTCCTCTGCCCCAGCTTTGGTCGGCTCCAACCCAGACCTCCCATTCCTCTTGGAAACTGCCACCCCTGAGGTGGGCATGTCAGTGGTTTTGGCACAAAAGGCAAATGGCACCCTCAGGCCCATTGTCCATGCTTCCCAAATGCTTCCCCCTATACAGCAGAAGTACTCTCTTTGTGAGAGGCACCTCCTGGCAAACCTCTGGGCAGTAAAACATTTCATCTACATCATGGGGTTCCCCCCATTGTGCTGCATACCAACCACACCCCAATCAACTTCCTGTTGAATGACAGAATCAAGGATGGAAATGTGTCTAATACAAGACTCATTCATTGGCCCTTCCTGCTGCAAGATTGAAACATTACAGCTCTTCACACCAAAATGCCCTCCATTTTGGCACATGGCTTTCTCTACCAAGGGGAGCCACATGAGTGTGGTCTAGAGCCACCCACCTTACCAGAAACAGATCCATTCCTGTCAGCCACTGAAGCCGTGCTAAAATATCCTGCACTCTGCTGTATCATCACAGACTGATCATCCTCCTACCATGAAGGAGAACAAATTGTAGGTTTTGGGGTCCTGGTCTTGACTCCAGCAGGAAGACACATGATTTTGCCTCCTCAGAAGGTACTCCAGAGAAATACGTATCTGTTCATCTACATTGTCAGCCTTGATGAACAATTCCTCTACAGGTTGTACATACACAAGGTTAAGGCTCACTCCAAGGCTGAACCTTTCCATGAGTACAATGACCTTGGCTAAGGATGGAGCTCGGGGGGGGGGTGGTATGGACTATGTCCCCTCTACTACGGCACACACCAAGGCTGCCAACAGAAAAACCTTAGTAGTCCCTCTGGACCTCAATGCATACAAAGGGCAGATCCAGAGATCAAAGAGGTGTTTAATTACCTCTCTAAAGATACTGAAAAAGAAATGTTTGTGAATAATCCATTGAAAAGGCATGCGGACAACCTTCATCTCTCTGCAGACCAGACATTGGTATTTTACCACTCTGATAACCAAAAACTGTGAGTTATTCCCAAAGCACTTCAGTCTGAGTTCATACATCAGACCCATGACACCCCTATAGGTGGACTCCAAGGGGTAGACAAAACTCTGCTGAGACTTAAAACCACCAGCTGATGGCCTGGCATGACAGTGGATATCCAGCATTACGTGGACAACTGCATGACCTGTACACAAAACAACCCCAACCAGAGGCATTCTGGCCCCCTGAAATACCATCCAAATTGATTTAATTGACTCTTTGACCACCACCAACAAAAACAAGTACACACTTGTAACCACAGACCTCTTCTCAAAGTAGATAGGGGCCTTCCCATGTTGAACAAACACAGAAAAAAACTACTACCAAAGTCCTGGTGGATCAAGTATTTACCAGGTGGGGCCTACCTCTCAAGGTGGACTCCGACAAAGGAACCAGTTTCAAAGGTGAGTTAATGCAAGAGTGTCTAAACTTACTGGGATTGAGCCAGAAGTTTCACATTGCATATCATCCTCAATTATCAGGACAGGTAGAGAGAACAAATAGACAAAACTCATGGGTGCCTATGCACGAAAGGGCAGGAATTATGCACCAGAGGCGCACATCCTGCCCGTTTAGCTCCATGGCCCCGGACAGGTGCAGGTTGTGTGGTATTCACTACAGAGAGCACCTGTCCGTCACCCACCTCCATGGCATGCAGGACTGCACAGGGCAGCTGGTAGTAGAGTAGTGGACCCAGGTGGGCAACCAATCAGATTCCCATCCTGGGTCCTAGAACGGATCACATACGCATATAGGCGTGGGTCCAGGTGCGTGAATAGCCAATGCAGGCACCCGGACCTGTGCAGCCAAGCCCCAATGTCTAGTGGACCCTCTGCACAGGCCACTGTGTCACCATGGCCACCCAGCGCACAACCAAACCTCCATGGCAGGTCCCTTCCTCAGGCCAGTATGCCAGCCCCCCCAACACACAGTGCCACTCCATTCTCTGCTCACACAGTACTGTCACACATACCCCTGAATATGGAACCCTCAACCAGTCACTGGTGGCCAGTGCCCCCCCACCCTCTTCCGTGGAAACGGCAACAGCTCCCCCAACCCCATCATGCCTTCACATATTGAGGGCCGTGTAACGGCATTACACTGTAAGATGGCTAGCACATGTCAACATATATGGGATGGGGAAGGGGATACAAAACATGCCCCTCGGTCTGTGCAACAGACAAAATGGCTGGTGTGCTACTCACAGTGGAGACTGTGCAGTTATGACAATCTGATGCTGCAATGTGCATATGTGAAACCGTACAGTCTTCAGAGGTTGGCCGCAGAGAGGCTCTGTATGCAACAGCGGTATTGTCCGAGCAGAGGGTGGCATGGAGCAGGGTACAGGGGGGTGTGGGTGCAGCTGGAGGCTCCCAGTCGGGCACTACTGTACAAGCTATATGCCGTTCCATTTGTACCTGCAACGGTGTAGTGTGGCAATACCGGAGGCATCACACCGACGTGAGGTACACAATATGTAGTCCCCTGTATGCCCACTAACAGCTTTGGGTGCTCTAGAGGTATTGGTCTGTAATGATGCTAGCATACATGGCATAGTCATTGCTGTATGTTGTATAGTGTTTGGTACATACGTCAGTATTACTGTACTCCATGGCACATGGTTGTAGGATGTTTGGGTCGGCTTTTGTGAGGGGTGTCACTACTGGACAATCAATGCAGAGGACACTGCAGGTTCAGGTGGGGCATCTGAGGGTTCTGTGATATATGTCAAGCCTAGCACTGGTACAAGGAGACACACCATGTAGTACTGTATCTGGCAATGGTTCCCACCTGTGTCTCGAACTAGTGACATGTGGCATCATTGGACTTATGTCTGCACTATGTGTGTGGCATGTGACCCGCACAGTATTGTATGCCATGGGCCTGTCGGGTACAGTGGATGGGGGTGGTGTTCACGGCGCCATAGGGGATGGGGGGGCACTGACCTCCACTGCCTGAGCGGGGGTTCTGGGTTCGGGGGGGTGGGGCACTAATGTCAGGGCAGGGTACAGGGCTGCCCTGTGTGTTGGGGGTGGGCTGCCATACAGGACAGAAGTGGGGGCCCAGTTGTCTGTGGGCTTACTCCTTGGCACCTGGTCCATGTGGTGTTTTGTGAGTGCGGGGCACAGCATGTACAGTGGTTATGGCAGGGTCACCCCAGCATAACCTGTGCTCTCCTACGCCCCCGTGTGTGCTGCACTGTGTGCCTTTTTTGCAAGGCGAGTAGTGCAGGCACTCCCCTAGCATGCCCCCCACCCACCCTCTGTGGGTTGCTGTCTGCATGGCCAGGGGATAGGGCATTTAACTCACATCTGTGCTGTTTGTGAATGCTGCCAGGGATTGCGTAGCATTCACACGTAGCTATGCCTATGTGCCAAGTTTCCACAGTGCGTGGGCGTCATGCATAGGGCCCATGTTGTGTACATTTGCAAGTGAAAACACAAAAGGTTGGGACACTATATTGCCCTTACTCCTAATGGCAATTAGGGTGACCCCAGTTTCAGCAACCCAGTGTACCCCATTCGAGGTAATGACCAATAGGCAAATGAAACTACCTGAACACCTGTGGATCTATCTCAACACTCCTACCACAGACAGAGTGTCAGCAGACACTTATACATATGAACACACGAAGAAGCCAGCAGAAGAAGGCCATTTGGTATATCCAGTCTGCTTGTATTGCAGGATATACAGCTTGAGCTACTATCCCTATCCTCCCTCCCCACACCTCCCATCCTCTCTACCTATGATCCTTACCTTCCCCTATGCCTATCCCAGCCTCTCTTAAAGCTGCCCACTGTCTTCAAAGAGATCACCTCTTTCGGCAGTGCATTCCAAGTGTCCACCACCCTCTCTGTGAAGAAGTGCTTCCTGACCTCCCTCCTAAATCTCCGACCCTCCAGCTTAAGACTGTGCCCCCTCATGTTATGGTTGCCACTCAGCTTAAAGAGACTCTCCTTTTCAACCTTATTTATCCCTTTCAAGTACTATGTTTCACAGCTGAGAGACAAACTGATACAGACCCATCTGTTTGCTGCCCACAACCTGAGCAGGGCCCAACAACAGTCCAAAATGTATTTTGACAAGAACGTCAAAGAAGTCAACTGGTAAGTAGGAGACCAAGTCATGGTACTGAAATTTGTCACCTCTGCCCGCCCATTTGAGAACCAATGGGTAGGCACATATGACATCAACGAACTGAGTCCAGTAGTTTACCAAGTGCAGATCACAGACCGTAAGTAGCCCCTGGAAAAGTAGTTTCATGCAAACCAACTCAAACTGTTTAAAGGTGATTAAAGGAAAACTATGGACTTGTCAAATAAAGCTGTTTTTGTGATCCTTATTAGGCAAATCGCAAGGCTCAATAAATTGTGTTTTGCACTCACAGTTTGAAACTGATGTTATTTTCACGCGATTCAGCCACATGTCCGAGGTGCCAGGCACCATCTTCCTTGTTTGTTTTCAGCACAGCTGTCTCTTTGGGGTCATGGTGTGCTGAGCACTGCATGCTGGGAAGAAACACTACTGAATGAAGAGATCGACTTTGTAGGCAAGCGACACAGAAAGCAAGTCCTACATGTCATTTTAATTTCAGCGACTGCAAAAAGGACTTACTTGGCAATCAGGCTACTAAAAAATGATAGCACAGAAATAAATGAGGACACTGTGAGAGACATTTGCATCTACGGTGGTTCACTGTTTCTTGCTCAGGGAACAAGAATGTCTCTCACAGCATCAGTAGATTAGTCAAATAAAGCTGTTTTCATGATTATGTACCCCTTATTAGGCAACTTGCAAGGATAAACAAAACAAAACGATGTAAGAAACCACTATGGTTCTCAAAGGAAGTGGCAGTGAAGGTTCAAGAGAAAAATAAAGTATTCAGAAAGTACAAGGAATCACAGAAGGAGCAGGACAGAGAATTGTATCAGTTAAAGCAAAAGGAAGCTGGGAATGCAGTCAGAACAGCAAAGGCCCGAACTGAGGAAAAGATAGCCAACTCAGTTAAGAAGGGGGATAAAACCTTTTTTAGGTACATCAGGGTGAAGGAAGACTAAGGGAGGATAGTGAGGCTTAATAAAGGGGAGGGGGTGGGCAGAGGGTGACTGTGAAAAGGCAGAGATACTAAACAAATATTTTTGCTCAGTATTTACAAATGAAGAGGGGGAGGTACCTAAAACAAATAATAGAAACACTCTGGATACAGAAGTTGATACCAGCCCATTTATAGAAGAAAGGGTTCTGAAAGAACTCTTAAAACTGAAGGTGGACAAAGCAATGGGGCCTGATGGGATTCATCCTAGAATTCTAAAAGAACTAAGGGTAGAACTAGTGACACCACTGGCTACCCTCTTTAACAAATGGGAGGATGGGGTGGTACCTGAGGACTGGAGGAGGGCAGATGTGATTCCCCTTCACCAAAGTGGGAGCAGGGCAGAAGCAGGAAACTACAGACCTGTTAGTTTAACCTCAGTGATAGGGAAAATGATGGAATCACTTCTGAAGGAAAGAATTGTCGAGTACCTAGAGGCCAGAGGGGCACAGGACCCAAGGCAGCATGGATTCACAGCGGAAGGTCATGCCAGATGAATCTAATAGATTTCTTTGACTGGGTGACCAAAGTAGTAGATCAGGGAGGGGCTGTGGACATGGCCTACCTAGACTTTAGCAAGGCATTTGACTCAGTCCCACACAAAAGATTAATATACAAGTTAGCCAGCCTGGGAGTGGGTCCCAAGATGATAGCCTGGGTAAAGAATTGGCTGGAGAATAGGACACAGAGAATAATAGTAAATGGAGTCCACTCTGAAGAAAGGGAGGTTACTAGTGGGGTGCCGCAGGGCTCAGTATTAGGACCGGTACTCTTCAATGTCTTTGTAAGCGACATTGCAGAGGGACTGGAAGGAAAAGTATGTCTCTTTGCAGATGACACAAAGATGTACAACAGAGTTGATGCACAAGGTGGGGTGGAAAGGATGAGAAGGGACTTGGCAAGGTTAGAGGAATGGTCAAATGTATGGCAGCTTAGATTTAATGCTAAGAAGTGCAAGGTAATGCACCTGGGAAACAAAAACCCAGGGGAAGAGTACACAATGGGGGGTGAGATACTAACAACAACAAAAATGGAAAGAGACCTGGGGGTAGTCATATCAGATGACTTAAAGGTAGGCAAGCAATGTGAGAGGGCAGTAAGGAGGGCTGGGGGGATACTGGGATGCATAGGGAGAGGCATCACCAGTAGAAAACAAGAAGTTGTTATCCCTCTGTACAGACAGCTGGTGAGACCGCATCTGGAGTACTGTGTGCAGTTCTGGAGACCCAATCTCCGCAAGGACATTGACAAGATGGAAGCTGTCCAGAGGAGGGCAACTAAAATGGTGCAGGGTCTGCACCAGAAGCCATATGAAGAGAGACTAAAGGAGCTTAATATGTATAGCCTCAAGGAAAGGAGGGAGGGGGACATGATAGAGGGGGACATTCAAGGAATCAACAAAGTCCAAGAGGGTAGCATCTTTCAAAAAAGAGGTGTGCAAGAACAAGGGGGCACAATTTGAAGATGGGGGGCGGCTCAGAGGTAATGTAAGGAAGTATTTTTTCACAGAGAGGGTTGTGGATGCATTGAACGGCCTTCCGGAGGAGGCTGTGGAGTCAAAAACAGTGGTTGAATTCAAGCATGCATGGGACAGCCATAAGGCAATTCTGGGGGGTTAGAAAGAAGTAGGCTGCTGGTTAACTAGGATTTGCAGCTTATCCATTAGGTAGGGAAATGGGCAGACTGGGTGGGCCAAGCGGTCCTTATCTGCCGTCAAATTCTATGTTTCTATGTTAAATACATTGTGTGTTGCACTCACAGTTGTTTGCATCTGATATTTTCACGTGATTCAGCCGCGCATCAGAGGTGCCAGGCACCATGTTCCTTGTTTGTTTTCAGTCACTTTGGGGTCACTGTGCTGAGCGCTGCATGCTGGGAAGAAACCCTACTGAATGACGAGATCGGCTTTATAGGCAAGTGACGTAGAAAGTAAGTACTACATGACATTTTCATTTCAGCAACTGCAGAAAGGACTTACTTGGCAACCAGACTACTAAAAAATGACACTACAGATATACAGGGGGACACTGTGAAGAGATGTTTTTATCTATGGTGCTTGAGTGTTTCCTGCTCAGGGAACAAGAACATGTCTCATAGCATCAGTAGATTAGTCAAATAAAGCTGTTTTTGTGATCATGTACCCCTTATTAGGCAACTTGCAGGATAAATACATTGTGTGTTGCACTCACAGTTGTTTGCATCTGATATTTTCATGTGATTCAGCCGTGCATCAGAGGTGCCAGGCACCATATTCCTTGTTTTTTTTCAGTCACTTTGGGGTCACTGTCCTGAGCACTGCATGCTGGGAAGAAACCCTACTGAATGACGAGATCAGTTTTATAGGTAAGCAACGCAGAAAGTAAATACTACATGACATTTTCATTTCAGCGACTGCAGAAAGGACTTACTTGGCAACAAGACTACTAAAAAATGACACTACAGATATACAGGGGGACACTGTGAAGAAATGTTTTTATCTATGGTGCTTGAGTGTTTCCTACTCGGGGAACAAGAACGTTTTTCACAGCGTCCAAGTCATTTGCATATCCGGAGCTGAGAGCGAGCAGTCCTATAGCTTAGTATGGCGTGGTGCAGTCCAAAAGCGAAACAAAAAAAAAACACATAAAAAGGCATGGCAGGATAAAATAAACCAGCAAGTATTAAATTACTACCCTTTACACCACTGTCTTAAAGACAGATCAAGTTATCCACTGTTTCCCTTTAAATGTTTCTGATTAATGCTTCTTCCTCCAATTGGGGGAGGGAGACCTGTATGTTAACCTGTTTTCTTTTGTTGGATAAAATTATTGTGATTTTCTGCCTCGTGATGGTGCTGGCTAGCACTAGGGAACTTACCCATACAGAGAAGGCCCGCACCAAGTTGCTTCTACATCTTTTGAATCCAGGTGACCCTCATGACTTCCCACCTTCTACTACCGTGAAGGGAGTAGCCATCAATGTTCCATCCAAGGTTGTCCCTATTTGAGAAGGCAAGGACACCTACCTTAATGCCATGGTTGTTTCACCAGACAAATACACCCTACAGATCAAGTGGAAAACTGACAGCCCTGATGGACAACAAATTCCTGTTGTCTGACTTTCAAAAGGAACTTTCCAAGGCCAGTCAACACCCACATTTCCCCCAATGGAACTCTGTCCATATATCAAGCCCAACAACAGCACACAGGCCTTTACAACCTTACATCCATGATGAATCCAGACTTTTGTACAAAGTTATCAAATGATTCCTCTCATCAGTTTTGTTCTAGTCATTCCATTGCACGTGCTGCTTTGTTTCTCACTGTATTCCCACCATCTGAAAATGATCCAGTACAATGTCCAATATTGGAACCAGGTCCGCCTAGTGGCCTGGTAGCAACTTCATTCCCTGGGACACTCATTAAAAATGTTCAGTTGTTCATGCATGTACCTGTTGTTTTGAACCTCACCCATTGGAACGTGGCCAAATTTGGCTACTTTGTTTCCACAAATGCTTCAAAATTTCATGCTGTTATATTATTAGATCTAAAGACAGCGTATCAAGTATATACAAAAGACCCTGTAGCCGGGCCCCATACCACGGAACATTTAGGTATGTTCTGGCCGCGTCACAAGAGAGCCGCATCTTTTGCTAATGTAGCAGGTGCAACAAGCACTGTTACAGGTTTATTTGGCACTGGAATGTCAATTTGGAACTGTGCCAATTTGGAAGCAATTAAAAGTCGAACTACCAAACTCAATGATGGTTTGGGTCAAAATGTCATGCAGCTGTGCCACATGGTATAGATGGTATTTCACAAGAGAAAAGATTCACTTTGTATAACATGCACGATATTGCGCTTTTATTCAATGAGTCCAAAATTAATATTAACAAATAGATCTTCCAAAGCAATAAAGAAGCCTTACAGCACCACATAGGCAGGGAGATAATTTGTTTAGCTTAAGGTAACTTTGCCATAAACACTATCACAAATGTCTTCCAGGATCTGGAAGCAGATAAGATTCCAGCTTTAATCCATGATAGATGTGTGGCTAAATGGTATAGCCCTACTTCATAGATTCATAGATGTTTATAAATTCAGAGAGCAGAAAAGCCCACACATGAACTCGCTGTCACAGTTAGTGGCAGAAAGAAAATTTCCTGTCACCCATATAGTAGTCAAGTCTTGTCCTAAACTGTTGAATATTTCCACTATTGATAATGTCTAAGGTTAAAAATTACAAATTGGAGGGATCCTCTGGGTAAAGAATTTAGAACATTTCTTTGTTTTACGTAGAGAAGTTTTAAGTTTAAAATTATGAGATCTTGTTCTATGGTATGTGATATTCTTTTCTAACCCAAGCGTGTTCAACAGATATTCATTTTGGTAGGCATTAAAAGTGTAAATCAGGTCCTCCCTTAGGATTCTGTATTCTAGAGAATATAGTTGAAGTGATTTAAGTCTGGTCTCATAATCCATGTTTAGCATATTCTCTATTCTTTTCGTTACTCTACGTTGTATTCTTTCTACCATACTTAAAGAACCAATAGATGTTTGAGCACAGAAAGAGGCACAATAGTCCAAATGTGGGCGAACAAGACATGAATATTATGGCAATATTACAGATTGTTTCCTACTTTTAATATGTTTCAGGATGTTACCTAAAATCATATGGCATTTTTTGACAGTTTTATTAGTATGGGAATTAAATTTTAAATCATCAGATATAATGATTCCCAGATCTTTTTCTTCAGTTATTTCCATTAAATTCATATTCTGAATTGTATAGTTAAATCTAAGATCATTTTTTCCCATATGCATAACTTTGCATTTTGTCACATTAAACTTCATTTTATTAGTTGCTGCCCAGGAAGTTAATTTGTTTAAATTTTCTTGTAAGATGTTGGCAGATGTGATGTCATTTACAAGACAGCCTATTTTACAATCGTCGGCATACTTGTTGATCCAGACTTCTTTTGTTGTTTTCATACTGAAAACTACTATATTAAAAAGAAGTGGACCCAGCACAGATCCCTGAGGTACTCCACTAGTAACTGATCTCCATTCAGACTCATGTCCAAGGATAACTACCCTTTGTTATCTATTGGATAGCCATGATGAGATCCATTTAATTATGTTAATATCTAAGTTTATTTCCAAAAGCTGTTTTATCAATATTTCATGTGAAACAGTATCAAAGGCCTTTTCAAAGTCCAGAAAAACAACGTCTACAGTAATGCCATTATCCAAGGCATTACTAACAGGTTCAAAAAAACTTATGAGATTTGTCAAACATGATCTTCCAGGGGTGAAACCATGCTGTGACATGTCTATACATCTTGTACTTGTAATATGGTTAGTAATTTTATTTTTAGTCAATCGTTCAATAATTTTACTAACTAGTGATGCTAGTTGGCCTATAACTAGATATCAACTGTTTGTTACCACCTGTATAAATTGGAGTTATAATAGCTACATGCCAAGATTGTAGTACAATGCCATAGCTCACAGATGTATTAAATAGATATTTAAATGGACCTGTTAATTCCTTAGAAAGTTCCTTTAAGAATTTGGGATGCATATTATCTGGACCTAGGGAACAGTTATTTTTAATTAAATTAATAGTTTCTATAGTGTCTTGTTCAGAAAAAAAAAGAAGGTAAAATCATCTGATAATTGTAAATAGAAATTAGATGGTTCTTTAGGATTAAATATGCTAGTAAAGTAATGATTTAGTTCTACAGCCATTTCACTTTCATTAATGATGATTTTATCATTAGATTTTAGGGGGCCAATTCCAGTGTGATTTTGTTTGAGAACCAATATAGTTATAGAACTTTTTTTTTTGTTATCCTTAATATTTGTAGCTAGATTAATTTCTAATTTTTGTTTCGCCAATCTTATTTTTTGTTTGGTTTGTTTTGCAAGAAATTTAAACTTACACCAATCTGAGTCCTTTTGGGTCTTACTAAATTTCTTATAAGTTCGATTTTTTTTATTTATAATATGTTTTATGACTTTGGACCACCACAGAAGAATTCTTGATTTAGTGTAATTATTATATTTAACTCTGTCAGGTATGCATGTATCTAAACAATAGTAAATGTTGTCCTTAATCTTTACCCACATATGTTTTAGGTCAAGATCTTTTAAATCATCCTGCCAGTTCCATGAAGTCAAATACTTTTTTATACTGATGAAATCAGCTTTATAGTAATTTTTTAATTTACTTATTCCTTTATTACACATAACGTGGAAATTAATATCACATGAGATCAAATTGTGACCACTATTGCCCAATGGTGGTAATATGATTGGGGGGGGATCATAAATCAGGGTTATTAATAAATATTAAATCAAGTATATTATTATTTCTTGTGGGGAGACATACCAGTTGCTCAAGTCCAAGTTTAAAGGTAGCTTTGAAAAATGTCCTCTCATTGGGACCATTGGTGTCAAATGTTTCCCAGTTTATGTGTGGAAAGTTAAACTCACCAAGCAGCATCAGGTTACTATCTATAATTGTATCTTCTAGCTGATTCATAAAGACTAGATTCTGTGCCAGAATTAAACTTGGGGACCGATAGCACATACCCATTGTTAGATTTTCTCAGCCAAACATAATTTTAGCCCATAATATTTCTGCTTGAGTGTCTTCAAGATATATCTCTTGACATTTAAATTTATTGGAAACATATATTGCTAATCCTCCCCCTCTGTTATTTTTTCTGTTTTTTAACAATTTTGTAAAACCTGATATGTCTGTATTCCGATTGTTGTCTAAAAGCCATGTTTCTGTAATGCAACAAATGTCAATATCTTTACTAATAATTACCTGTTTAAGATCATCTAATTTATTTGTTAAACTATGTGCATTAGTTAAAAGTAGTTTTATGTTCTTTGGACTTTTTGTACTAATGAAATGTATCTCTTTATTTACATTTCCATGAGTTTGGGTATTATTGACTGTATACAGACTACTTTCGGCACCATATCATGCACCACCCGGTGTATGGAGAAGACTGTTTCTTTTTCCTTAGCCACTTCAAGAAACCTGGGCTATGTTACCCGCCACCCCAACCGGGGCCCTTGTTATGATACACCCCAGTGTACCTTACACTTCAAACAACGTGAAGTCTTGCTATATTATGACATATGCAGTGAGTCCCAACCTTCGAACTGCTCCGGAGGTGAAAGAGTTAACTTTCCATGCCAGGCATGGAACCTTGAGCGTGAGCTCGGTTGAAAACTCTGTTGTTGCTCAAACTCAAACTGTCAGATTCTTTACTTCGCCTCACTGAACAGTTGCTCTGGAGATTTCTCCTCCTGCTCGGTTCATTTGTCGGTTAAAAAGTCTTATTTTTTCGGTTTCTTGACTGAAATTAAACTGCAATCGGTCGGTTCAAGCTCTGTCTGTGGTACTGTAAGTAATAGATATGCTTACATTTATTTTTCTTCTGTGTGGAACTTGTAAACGTCTTTTTTGGTTCATTTTGAACCGATCAGGTTGTTTTTAAAAACACTTTCTAGTCCTTTAGAGTGCGGTTCCCGGTTCTTATCGGTTCTAAAAAAAACGGATTTCATTATGTTTTTTTCCACGACCCGTGACACAGTTGGGAACCGCTACGAGAGTCTTGCTTGGCGGATTGCCACTAACGGGCAAGTTTGGTTAGGCTGGCACTATGTCTGAGAAACCCAAAAGAAAAACCGGGCCCACTGGGTTTCAGCACTGTGGTCTCTGTGGGGAAGCCTTTGCTAAGGCTGACCCACACACCACCTGTGTATATTGTCTGGGGTTTGACCACCTCAATGCGGACTGCCAGATTTGTAAGAATTTTCCTGCTGCCACCGTGGAAAAGAGAGTTGGTAGGCTCAGGGAAAGGGAGGCCAAAAAGTTCGCTGACCCGGATGGCCAGCCTGGTTCGGGTCCAACTGAACCGGAGGGAGTGCCCTTTGACCAGGGCAATACTTCCTCGGGCAAACGAAGAGCCAGCTCTGAGGAGCCGGTTCCAACTAAAAGGACTAGAAAGTCAGCTAGTGTGGAGCCAAAAGTTCTTTCTCCAACCGCTGAGGAAATAGCTAAAGCAATTCAAATTGTCCAGTCCCTTTCCCCGGTTCCATCCGAACCGACACCATCAGGGAAGTGCTCGGTTCGGCGGGTTCCACCGGTTCAAGATTGATTTTGAGGATTTTTATGAACCGGAGGAAGGGGAGGAGGGGTACAAGGAGAGTGAATGTGATTTTGAAGGTCTGGATGTGCCCATTGAACTGGACATCTCTCCAGACAGACCATCAGGGGATCCCCCCCCAGGCTATCTGAGTCCCCTTCTCATTTTATGTTCTATAAGAAAGTTGCTGAAACTCTCCAACTCCCTGTTGAGGAAGCTGTTGATGACCAAGAAGAGCCTGATTATGTAGAAATGATGGATATTCCAGAGTCTAGGAGACTGTCTATTCCCTTGCACAAATCCTTTAGGAAACAGACAGTAAAAATTCTAAAAACTCTTCACTCTATCCTTCCTGTTGATAAAAGGATGGACAAGAGGTATACATTATCAGGCTCTGATACGGAGTTCCTCTCTCAACAATGCAGCCATGTGGGTGTAGTGCAGGCTGCAGCCTGTGACAAGGCAAATATTCCTCTAGCCTCTCACCCTCCTGAAAAGGATTCCAGGAGGATGGATGCCATGGCAAAGAAACAGTACATGGCAGCATCTTTAGGACTCAGACAGGCAAATTATATGGCTTATGCTGCTAGGTACCAGAAATCCAGATGGGATACTGTGCTGGCCCTAGCAAAACAGGCCCCTGACCAGCTTGCCAGGGAGCTGGAGCAGGTGGCTGTAGATGGTATTGAGGCATCCAAGGTGCAATTTCATGCTGCAGTAGACTAATGATGTATCATCAAGAGTCATGGCTACATCTGTGGCTCTTCGCAGAATGGCCTGGCTCAGATGTACTACCCTGTCACAGGATACCCAGTCTAAGGCTATGGATTTTCCTGTTGTGGGCAATTCTCTGTTTGGGGAGCAGACAGAGAATTGTATGAAGAAAATGGATGAATATAGGACCACCTATAGGAGTGCACAGGCCAAAGAAAGGCAAGCCACTCCTCAAAGGCAGCATGTCAGGGGCAGGGGCAGGCCTTTTCATAGGACTTTTTACCAAGCCCAGGCTTCCTCTTCTGCTTATACCCAGAGGGGGTTCTTTAGAGGAAGAGGCAGACGAGGTACAAGTAAGCCTGCTTCTACCCCTCAGCCCAAAGCCCCTGCCAAGCAGGCCCCCTGATGGGGTGGCCAGGGCCAATTCTTCACTACCAGTAGGGGGCAGGCTGGCTTACTTTGTCCAGGACTGGAAGTTTTAACATCAGACAAGTGGGTCCTGGAAGTAGTAATCCAGGGACTGGTTCTCAGCTTCAAAAAATTTCCAAAGATGAGAGCCAGGTCCTTTCCACCTGCAAATCCATCAGAGGCACTTGCCCTAGAAACAGAAGTTTCTAACCTCCTGGCTCTCAGAGCTGTGGAAAGGGTTCCACCCCTACACAAGGGCAAAGGGTTGTACTCCAGGTACTTCCTTACCCCAAAAAAGACAGGAGAATGGTGACCCATCCTGGATCTCAGATATCTAAACAAGCACCTTTTAAAACCAAAATTCAAAATGGTGACTCTGTGAATTATTTTACCCTCTCTAAGGCCAGGGGACTGGCTAGCCTTCCTGGACCTCAAGGATGCCTACTTCCATGTTCTTATCAGAAGCTCCCATCGAAAGTACCTCAGATTCGAACTGCCCTCAGGCCATTACCAGTTCAGAGCAGTGCCCTTCGGCCTCACCTCGGCCCTGAGGGTATTCACAAAATGCCTGGCAGTAGCAGTTTCCCACTTAAGAAGGCAAAAGATTGCCATCTTTCCTTATCTGGATGACTGGATCATAGTAGGCCAGTCTCCAGACCAGGTCAAACTTCACCTTCAGGTGACTCAGCAACTGCTCACATCTCTAGGTTTCCTCCTCAATCTTCCAAAGTCAGTTCTAGAGCCTGTCCAGCTTCTCACCTTCATAGGCACAGAACTGAACACAAAAAGGCAGAGCCTTCCTTCCTCTGGAAAGAGCAAGGACCCTGGTCTCTCTGGCCTCCTCTTCACCCTGCAGGTCTCTCGACCTGCAAGGCTTTCTACAGCTCCTGGGCACATGGCTGCTTCTACAGCAGTAGTGCAGGGAGCAAGATTTCAGATGAGGGATGTCCAGTTCCATTTGAGAGCCTTTTGGTCTCAAAGAGAGACCTCTAACCAAATTGATCCCAGTGACTCGAACCCTGATCCAGGCCCTTCAGTGGTGGCAGGACCAGAGCAATCTGAGACAGGGGGTTCCCTTCACCCCCCAGTCTCACTCCTTAATCCTTACTACAGATGCATCCCTCTTGGGGTGGGGAGCTCACATGGGCGACCTCACTACCCAGGGATTGTGGTCCCCACAGGAATCTCTGCTCCACATCAATCTGTTGGAACTCAGAGCAGTTTTTCTAGCACTTCAAGTTTTTTCCACATCTGTTCAGAACAAGGTTGTTCAGGTCAGAACAGACAACATCACTACAATGTGGTACATCAACAAGCAAAGGGGCACTTGGTCTACGGCCTTGTGCACCGAAGCAATGAAGTTGTGGTCTCTGGCTTATTCCCTGAATGCCTCCCTTATGGCAGTTCACCTCCCGGGCAAGGACAATGTCCTGGCAGATGCTCTCAGCAGGATTTCCCAGGCCATCACAAATGGGCACTGGATCCCCTAGTACTAGAGGTAGTATTTGCCAGATGGGGCACCCGCAGATAGATCTTTTGCAGCCCCAGACAATCAGCAACTTCCCTTTTTGCTGCAGGCCCCAGTGTTGGGCTCCAGTCCCTCTGGATGCCTTCCTTCTCAGTTGGGAAGGGAAGTTTCTCTATGCTTTCCCCTTCCCTCTTCCATTCAAGGTGCTAGTCAAAATCAGATCTCAACCCTGCAAGATGATCCTGATTGCTCCAGATTGGGCCAGACAGCCCTTGTACCCACTCCTCATGTCCTTAGCAGTCGACCTTCCCCTGTGTCTTCCCAGGAATCACAACCTGTTAACCTGTGCCCAGGGGAGAGTTTGGTATCCGAATCTCAAGGCCTGGCTCTTGAAGAGTTAGAGTTTGCTGACCTACACCTCTCCCAAGGTGTATTGGATATCTTGAAGGCCTCTAGGAAGCCTTCCACCAGGGCTACTTATAATTCCAAATGGATGAGATATTCCATATGGTGCTCTGGCAAGCATATTCCCCCAGAATCTGCTAACTTGCCCACAATCCTGGATTATTTGGTGCATTTGAATTCTTTGGGGCTGAGACCAGCTACCCTAAAAGTGCACCTGGCAGCCGTGTCTGCTTTCTTATCAGCAGGCAAACCTTCTTCTTTTCAGCTCACCCTGTATTCTCCAAGTTTTTCAATGGGTTGCTTCACACCAACCCTCCATTCAGGGACCCTGCCCCTGCTTGGGATCTTAATATTTGCATTGCCCAGCTTAGGCAACCCCCTTTTGAGCCTTTGTCTTCAGTAGAGCTTAAGTACTTGACTTGGAAAACTGTGTTTTTGGTAGCCATCACCTCTGCCAGGCGCATAAGTGAATTGCAAGCATTGTCAGTGGAGCCTGATTTTATCTCCTTTCACAGAGATAAGGTGGTCCTAAGGACTAACAGAAAGTTTTTGCCTAAGGTGGTTTCAGACTTCCACATTAATCAATCCATGTCCCTTCCTGTGTACTTCACTGACCATTCCTCCTCTGGTGAGAGGAGATTGCACAGTTTAGATGTCAAAAGAGCCCTTAGTTACTACATAGAATGTACCAAGGGTCACAGGTTTGACTCCCTCCAATTGTTCCTCACTTATGGTGAGGTTGGTAAAGGAAAACCTGCCACTAAAAGATCCATTGCTAGGTGGATTGTCTCTTGTATCCAATTTTGCTATGAAAAACTGGGTAAGGTTCCTCCCTCAGGCCTGAGGGCTCACTCTACCAGAGGTACAGCTGCATCTCTGGCTGCTGCCAGGGACATCCCTATCCTAGAGATATGTCAAGCAGCTACTTGGAAAACAGTTCACACTTTTACTAAGCATTACTCCCTGGACATCCAGGCTAGGAGTGATGCTCGCTTTGGCACAGCTGTGCTTCAGAGCCTATTTCCTAAGTAGGTTCTGTTCCTCCTCCATGGAGGTACTGCTGTGTAATCTGCATATGTCATAATATAGCAAGACTTCATGTTGTTTGAAGAAAAAATTACTCATCTTAGTAATGTTGTTTCTTCTAATGGAGTCTTGCTATATTATGACCTCCCCCCCGGCCTGCCCCTCTCAGAACCTCTACTTTTGGGAGATGGGTGGGCAGTGCAATGTTGGCACTTCATAGACGCCCACTTTATTTTTCATCCTTTCTTTTAGGGTGCTTGGGTGTTATGTTTTAATTTTTCTTTCTTGATTCCCCTGACTTGAGTCTTTGTTTTGGGATCAAGAAAAAAAAATGTGTTCTTGTAGTTAGTAGCCAGTGGGCTAGTGTAGGTTTACGGCTTCCACACAGAACCTTAGTGAGTTTTGCTCGTAAAGATCTGACAGTTTGAGCAACAACAGAGAGAGTTTTCAACCGAGCTCGCGATCAAGGTTCCATGCCTGGCATGGAAAGTTAACTCTTTCACCTCCAGAGCAGTTTGAAGGTTGGGACTCACTGCATATGTCATAATATAGCAAGACTCCATTAGAAGAAACAACATTACTAAGGTGAGTAATTTTTTCTTACTTGACACGATACTATGTATGTGACTTTTACTACGTCTCTTACAAGTTTTGATCCAGTTTCTTCCGTGTTTGACAAGCTCGCCACCATCCGCTCTGTAGGTCAGCTTGAGGGCAGTATCTACCGTGAACGCATTGATTTGCCTCCTCTGCTGGTATTTCATCCTCAACTTGGTGATTGGGTTGCCCCATAAACGAACTGCTGTGCTAAAGGGGGTTACAACCATTACCTTTGCCGATGTGATGTTGAAGTGATCAAGCCTGTTTGTGGTTATGCTCCAAGCTTTATGGAGTGGTCTGGTCCTATACATTTGATAGCGACCTCTTTGCAAATGAAAATGTCAGTGCAACAGCTAATGCCACATCTACTTTTCCTGACACCAAGCTGGAAAAGCCAAAACCAGAAAATCAGAAGCCTGTCTTTGCCGCCTCATCTAAAGATGTTCAACGCTTCACCAGCAGGATTACCAACTCTTCCTTGACCTGCCCAGTCTAGCTCACCAAGTCGTGCCTTACTCAAGTTTGTGTATCTTACAGCTCTGATGGAGCATTGTTTCAAAACCAACCATAAGACTCTTTCTTATGGACCTGTGGTTTGCAACATTATGATGCCCAACTTCTGCTTTGTACCCCAGCAGAGCAGTGTCATTGGCCATACGGTTATCACAACTGTCTCCATCCTGGAACCTGATTACATCGATAGTGACCCTGACTATCTGCCTGCTATTTCTCGGTATTTACCAGTGTTTAATGTGCATATTGATCCCCACACCCTGAATCTTAGAACCTTACTAGATAGAAGGATACACATCATATCCATACCAGTGATAACATTACTAAAGCTGGTGATTCTCTCAATGCATTGTTTCATGACGGGTATCTTTCTACTGCTTTGTCCAACACATGGTTAGAACTTATTTTCAAAGGTTTTGTTATTCAAGTGTTTTTTATCTTTTTTTTTTATTTATTTAGTATACTTTTTCCCTTGCTCCAGAGTCATCAGATTCAGCCCTTGGTCATGGCCCGGTTTTGATCTTTTTCACGATTGTTATTTTATGCTATCTTAGACGTACACTCAAACAACATTGTGAACAACTGAAACTTCTTTATAAGGCTTGTGCAGCTGGACTGTAACTGAGACTATAACCAACCTACTTACCCTAATGGTTGCTGCCTCCTTATTCTGGCAACAACGGAGGGGATTGTGTAGACCTGCCTGACCTATAATCCCTCATGTGGACCCTCCATCTTGCAATACAAGAGACATCAGTATACACTCAGTTAGCCATGATATATTACGTAGTGCTATATTTGTGGTCTTAGCGCACCACCTACTGTTATTAGCTACAATGCAATGATCAGCATATTCACTGAATCACTCTATTGTAACCCAAAAGTAGTACTAGTCAAAATACTGTAATTGCTTATCTATGTGCATGTGCAAAACCTAACAGTCTTGGGTGTTAGCTGCCCACCTAACTGACCAATGGCAAGGTCATATATCTCAACAGATGAATCATTACTGAGGTAACGAACTTTCTTATTTGTACTATATAATTTTATGCAAGTACTTTGTTCTGTGAGTTTTCACGCATGATTACCCGGATGTTCGGAGGTTCTGGACTCCCAGCTTTATGGTAAGCTGTTTATCTATATGTGATGGGAATAAACTTTGTTTTCCGTAACACCTGTTTCTGAGTTCTGATTTGCCATCAGGTCAGAACCTTGCCGACACCGGCACCATGTGGAAGCATGCGTGTTGCTGCCATTGTCTTCATTGCTGGCATGCTCTGTTGTGCCAGTGGGGAGGGGACCAGAAAAAATAAGGAGAAACCCCAGACAGCAGGTTGACTCCAGTAAACCCCGGGCTCTGCACCCAACAAACAGGCAGCTGCTGCACAACTGGATCCATTTGGCAGCTGGGGTTGGGAAGCCCCGCTGCTCCATCCGATGGGGGGTGGGGTTAAGACCTGGAGGAAGATCTAGGTGAAGCAAGTGCTATGGGGTGGCTGGCATGAAGGGGGTTGTTGGACAAACAGGGGGGATAAATAGATTAAGAAAAAAAAGAAGGGCCAGCCTGCCGGTGCAGTGACAGAGCTTCTGCTTGCAACACTGATGCTCTGGGTTCAGGAATAGACCCAAGGAGTCAAAGGGCTGGCTGGGGGAGGAGGATTGAGCATCTGATGGTCTGCTCTCCTCCTCTGAGGAGATGGTGGACAAGTGTCCGGAGCTCGCCTGACCTCTGGCGGAGGCTGGGGGGAGCAGCTGCTGGAGCCTGGGTAGTGGGGAGGTGTTTCGGATGTTGGCACTTTGGGCCATCATGTCATTGCATGGCATGCCTCCCATGGGGATTCAGCAACAAGAAAAAACTACCAGCCCTGTCAATGACATCCTGCTCTGCCAGTCCTGCCCCACCTGTGGCACTCGGTTGTGACCTAGATTAAAGTTCCATCGGGACTGGTCTGACTGCACGTCCCCACCCTGGGCGGCAAGGCACAGAGGCACACCAGTTATGAGGGTCCACTGGGAAGCTGATGTAGTAGTCCTTTGGAGGAGTGCCCACACGGTGGCCCTGCTTTGGTGGGGCAAGCCTGGGAGGATCGTCAAGGAAGGTAAGTCCTGGGGGGGTTGGGTAGTGGTCTGAGGGAGTGGGGGCTAAGCTATTGGGGTACAGCAACCCCCTCAAAAAAAAAGAATGTAATATGCAGATGTACAGAGTATTGCCACTAGTTTTCTTTCTTTAAGTTCATTGCTATCTTCTACATTGACCTTTCTTTTCTCCTCAATGTTCCATGCTGTCTTTGTTGGTGAGCTTTGTGCTTTTAATGAAAAATTAATTAAGGATAATATGGCAAATTCTGCTATATGCAGCAAAAAAGGACCTCTCCAAAAAGTGTTTTCCTTATAATTATGACCACTGTAGACTCAACAGGTTTTTCTGCACACTTCTAGCCCTAATTCAAACAATGTGACACAGGCCAGAGGTGAGATGTCACAGGTGTTAATAGGGGGGGAATGATGTAAGTTTAGCCAGCCATGATTTGCATCCAAAGATCACGACCAGTGTTTTTTTGCATATAGGGCCAGTTGGTTAGACCAAACCCACTGGTGAATTCACTGAAATTAGGTTATTCTTCACTTTCAAGTGTGCCTTTTTTTCTGGGCCACTTGCTAAAAGCACTGTATCATTTGCATATATGTGGATGTGGGAAAAGATACAGGCAGAGGGTATGTCCTTTAAAAAAATGGAGAATAGTACAGGGCTAAGGACTGAGCCATGGGAGACCTCCATGTCTATGTGGGAGAGGTGGACCTACATACTGCATATGAATAAGTTGAGCATGGTCAGACAGGTAGAAACAGAGCCTGCAGGTTGCCCACTCTGACACCAGCCCCAACTAGCTTGGTGGGTTGGGAGACTAGGGAGATTTGGAGAGATCAGTAAACACTGACAATGTGAGGGGTCCCCATACATCCCAGTGAGGTTGGAGTCAGTGAGCCTAAGGAGGGAGGTGATAGTGGAGTGATTGGTCCAGACACCAGACTGGAAAGGGCTGAGGAGAGATGAGTCAGATAGGAAGGTAGATAAATGGAAATGGACAGGGGCTACTGACTCTTAGAGAGAGTGGGGAGGAGGAAAATGGGCTGGTGAATTCTTGGGGTAGACATGTCACCACTCCTGTGCAAAGAGAGGACTTTAGCTATCTTCTAGGCCTAGACACTTTTGAGGAGGAAAAAGAAAGGTTCAAGAGGGTAGAGATGGGCATGACAATGGCAAGGAATAAAAGTGGCTGTTCCAGACTGCTGGGCTGTTTGGTTTAGAGGTATCAAGGATACAGAGGGTCTTTAGAATGTCAGAGGATGATATGGGGGGGACAAAAGTGGGAAGGGAAGGAAAGAGAGAAAAGGGAGGGTGGGGGGACATGTAGAGGGGAGGCCAGCAAAGAAGGATTTTTCACAACTAGTGAAGTATTTGTTGAAAGCTCAGTTATTTCCAAGACAGTAGAGCATAGGGTGACAGTGGCTGTTAGCATGTTGGGTGGGGGAGGGGGGCATAATTGTGGAGTGGGGTGAAAAATATTTGTGACTGACCTTTCCAAATTTAGAAGGGCTATTTTAATTGTTTTGGAAGTTGGTTTTAAAGTGGTTTGCTTAGTTTGGGAGTGGCCTGTATTTTAAGTGGTCTGTGTGGAAGCCCAAGGCCTTGTGAGCAGCCCAGGCTAGATAATAAATAACAATAATACATTTTTATTTATATGGCGCCTTATCCAAGACCAATGTGCCTAACAATTTAAAACAGAATCAAACAACAATACATTACCAGTAAAACAACAATAAAATATTCATCAGAAAGGAAGATCAGTCATTAAATGCCTGGCGCCACAAAAAAGTTTTTAAATCTTGTTTAAATCCTTCCACAGTTGTGCACTCCCGTAACCGATGGGGTAGAGAATTCCAAAGGGTAGGGGTTGCATACATAAATGCTCTCACAGACCTTTTCAAGGGGTATAATAATATGAAAACAAGTGGTGCGCAATTTTTCCCATAGGAAACCTGATTGTAATTTACCGTTATAACAACAAACATAAGTGGGTTTCCCTCAATCCTTGCATGCCCCAGCTGCCACTCTTCCCTGCTTAAGAGCTGGACACTACACTGGTCGTCACTAGCACTCGGCAGTAAGTAAATGTAATAAAATACAAAAAACAAAACTCGCTGACTGTTTAAATCCTTGATTGAGCCTTAAGGAAAAATAAAAAAGGAAAGGTTTCAGCAGCTTCTCGGCCACAGACTGCAATTCATAATGACGGGAGGGCAGCTGCACAGCAATGTGTTACTATTTTATATAATTGCTGTGGCAAAAAAACACTCCCCAGCAATTATATTAAATAAAACATGGGATGGTGTGTGTAACGAGAACTTTACACTCACCCTTGGTATTGGATGCTTAAATAAATCTCTTGAGCTTCGCTCTTGGGGTTTATGTAGCATCCAACACCTCAGGTGTGTGTAAAATTCTTGTTACACACACTACCCCATATATTATTCTGTATTTTCATTCAAATGGAGCACAGCAGTTTTGAATAATTAGGAGTGGGATCAAGCAGCTGGAGTGATCAAACTAGATGGTCGAGACCCAGAATGGCATTTCTTACCAAAAAATAAACAAACTTAACTTTAGCGTACATAGTACGTGTCCCTCCACCCATGGAAGAAGGAAAGGGAAAGTCTCTGGAGTAAATGCCGCCTGCATTCGAGGCAGGAGTCAAAAGGACTGTAGAATCCTCCCTCAACCTGCCCCATAAGCTGAGCAGGTGAGGTGCACACCTCGGAGGTGTTATATCCCATCTGGACAGTGGAGCTTGCACAATTTCATGTTGCCAAACTCTACAGGCTGAGCAGTTTTAATTTAGTACACTTATATTCATCTGTTGAAATACTGCAAGCGCTAAAACCCAGTGGTGGGTCCAGAGAAATCACTGGGCTAGTGCCACCTAGGTTTTTCCCTACAGTTCTATACCAGATCCAGAATTTCAGTTCCTGAGGAATGAAGCATAATATATCTAGTAGGCTATGAAAACCCAGGACTGAAGCAGGCTTACTACAAAATGCAAGAAAAAAATGTAGAATTGCAAACTCTACCGCTGGCATAGACACACTATTAAATATTTAGCGGTACAGATTCCAGCAGATCTTTCCACCCTGGGTAAGAGGAATTTCCCTGTGCTAATGGAGCTGGTACTGAAAGATTTAAAGAAATGGGTACCTCTCCCCTCAACACTTCTAAATAGAACAGAGGCTAATCCAGATAAACAACCTCCCAAGATATCTATATCTCTTTCAAACTTTGCCAATATTACCATCCAATTTAGAATTTAAAAACTGGAACAAATCAGTTTCTAGATTTTTGTGGTGAGGGGAGAGACCCCACTTAGCCTATATATAAGAGACTCCTCCCAAAAGCAAAAGGAGGATTAACACTTCAGAGTCTTTCACAGTCCCCACCCCACCCCACACCTCACTGGGTGATCTTAGAAAATGGAATAGCACCACAACCCTTACATGCTGGATTTATATTTCAGTCACTAGGTACCATGCCCATATCTCAGCCTCCTTCCCTTACCGCAAATGTTCTTCAGACCTGGTACTCTTTTCATGCCGGAGAAGAAAACAAAATAGGGGCTGAATGGATTAGTGTCCCAGCACTGGAGTAGGATTTCTTTCAGCTAAGTGATACCATAAATGTAAAACCTAGATGAGACTAGGTGTAATAGACGTGCATCAAGTTTATTTGACTGGCACTCTCAAGTCATTCAGGCAATTACAAAGTGAATTTCAGCTTAGCAGAACTGACCAGTATAGATTTTTCCAAATTAGAGCTCATCTGGAAAATACTTAGGTCTGCAGGTTGACCCACAGAGCATTCGCGCAATCTTCCCCTTCATACTACAGCTGGCAGATGAAGCTTCTCCAGCACTCTCCATTTCCAGATATTATCAAGCCCTTACACCCAACTCTAACACTACAATAGGAAGTATTAAGATCACATGGGAAGCAGGACTTAGCTCAGATGGGGCATGGAATAAGTTATGGCAGAGACAACATAAACTTACAAATTCGTATTTATGGAGAGAGTATGAATAGAAAATAGTTAGTAGATACTGTACTTCCATACCCCCCCCCCAAAAAAAAACCACTGCAAAATACAGCGCCACATGCAATGTTTCATGCTGGTGCAATTGCAGATGCAAGTTTGCCATGCATACCCACATTCTTTGATCTTGCCTAGCCTAACCTCATTTTGAAAAGCAGTAGAGTCAGTGCTATAGGGCAGAATCCCCAGTATTGGTCCCCTCACACTAGCAACACCCTTCTTCTGCACTATCCATCCCATCTTAAACAAAAACACCATCTACATATTGTTGGTAGCCTGTTGACAGAAGCTAAAAAGCCATAACTTGGCTATGGCGTCAACCTAACCCCCACCAATATCTCATTAGGAAGATTTAGTTTTAGAAATAAATTAATTTGAAAAACTTACATCGCAACTACAAAACAAACTTCTGACCCTCCAAAACAGGTGGAATACATGGTTTCTCTATGTTATGAATCATAGGACAGACTTGCTGCCTTAGATATCGGAGGGCCCATCTTCTTTGAACACCTCCACAATGAACAGAAAAACTAGGCTGGACAGTCCAACGTTTCATATATTATCTTCCCAGTACACAGGAAAGTAGGGCCTACTTCTACAATAGTCGCTCCCACCTCTCCAAAACTGCAAGGTATATCAAGAAACTATGTAATATCAGAATTAATACTGCATTCATGTGATGGTACTGGACTTTAGGAGGGCCGACTTTGGCAAAATGGGAGAGTGCCTTAGAAAAGCACTAGCAAACAGGCAAGAGGGTGGAGAAACAATGGGGAAACATCAAAACTGCCATCACAGAGGCAACAAGCCTTTGTGTGAAGTAAATAAACAAATCAAAATGAAGGAAAAAAAACTATGGTTCTCAAAAGAAGTGGTGGGAAAGGTTAGGGGGAAAAAGATAGTATTCAGGAAGTATAAGTGTAACCGGGGGTCCCCACCCCTGCCTTTTTACTAAAACGACAGGTGGCATGCTGTTGGCATTTGGCAGCAATACCTAGTGGGGGACCTGGGTTCAGGGAAGGATGAGGTTACCTGGCACAAGGGACCTAAGTTTGGCTACTCTGCACAGGGGCACCCAAGTAAATCCAACTACAGGAAGCAATAACTGTAATGTCCAGAACCAGAATTGGGATTTTTCAGTGTGGCTTTATTTATTAACTAACTGAACATAAACAAAGCATTGCATGGTCCCCAAAGGGCTACGTTACTGTATGTGCAGATTAGAGGTTAACACAGCGGTCCATTTGAGGAATGAACACATTACTACAGTTGTCTGGCTTTGGACCCACCAGGCACTCAGCCCGGACTGTGCATGCGCTTTGAATACATAGCCCGACTGGCCCGGCCCCCCTGCCGGCCACTTGACTGACGGTCCACTTGAAGAATGAACCCAAACTTTACTTGGAAAGACATCCCATCAAACAAGGAGACTCCAAACTGTGGCTCCCTACACCACTTAGAGTCTCTGACTCTTAGAGAGATTTGTTTCGTACTTCCAATCGAACCCCATCAAATAAGGAGACTCCCATCAAACAAGGAGTAATTTTCCCATCCTGTGGCTCCCCACACCACTTAGAGTCTGCGACTCCTAGAGAGATTTTCAAGTTGCGACCCACGTCTGGGTACCCACCCCATCACTGGCCAAGTGCATGAGGCAAGTAGCAAAACACAGAAGAAATCCATAGAGGTGGACCTGGTTACTAAAGATGGGGGGTTTTCCCACCTCCAGCTCCCACAGCCCATACCCAGCCATTTCTCTGGGCACACACAGAAAACTTTAGGACTTTAAAATGTAGGTTGAACAGTGGATGACCTGAAGCACCCCCTCTACAGCGAACTTTAAATCCATTTAAAACTTTACTGTTGGACTGCTCTATTTGTTTGTCCTAGTTGACATAGTCCTCCCAAATAGCAGTCCACATTCATTTCCCAACTGAACAAAACAATTTGTTTGCCCCTTCAAATGGAGCCAAACACTCACCCATTCGTTGCAGGTGCCCCACAGGTGAAGTACTGTAACCTTTGCTGTTATACAAGAACAGACTAAAATAAAACCAGGCAGCTTCCTTCCACGGTGGGAGAAGGGGATTGCCCCTGGAACCCACAGAGAACTTTTCCCCCCCCGGAGGGAGGGGGCACTGAGACCGGGGGAACGGTCTCCACCACTTTAAAAAAGATAAAACACAGGAACACTTCCTTTTTCTTAGTGAGAGATCAAACAGCAGACTGATGCTTCCTTCTTGCTTAAGGACAAACGGAAGACTGACTTTGAAATTCCCAAAGTTCTAAACTCACTCCCTGAGCTGTAGATTCCAATGTGGCTCATGCAGCTGTGACAGTTCTATAGTGATGTCATCTCTCAAGTCTCAGCTGTGACTGAGGACAGAGTGAGACAGTGTGAAACCCATTTAACTGGAGTTTCACAAGCTGCCTTCCCTGCCTACCACTAGGTCTTACTGGGATTTTAGTAACCCCGGGTAACAAAGGGTTACATAAGGAAACACAAAAAGAACAAGACAGACAACTATACCAGTTAAAGCAGAAGGAAGTGGAGAAGGCAATCAGAATAGCAAAGGCCCAAACCAAGGAAAATATGGCCAACTTGGTTAAGAAGGGGGCTAAAACCTTTTATAGCAAGACATTTGACACAGTCCCACACAAAAGACTAATATACAAGCTGGCCAGCCTGGGAGTGGGTCCCAAGATGGTAGCCTGGGTAGAGAATTGGCTGCAGAATAGGACACAGAGGGTAATAGTAAACTGAGTCCACTCTGAAGAAAGGGGGGTTACTAGTGGGGTATCGCAGGGTTCAGTACTAGGACCGGTCCTCTTTAATGTCTTTACAAGTGACATTGTAGAGGGATTGGAAGGAAAAGTATGTCTCTTTGCAGACGTCATAAAGATCTACAACAGAGTTGATACACAAGGTGGGGTGGAAAGAATGAGAATGGACTTGGCAAGGCTGGAGGAATGGTCAAATGTATGGCAGCTTAGATTCAATGCAAAGAAGTGCAAAGTAATGCACCTGGGAAATAAAAACCCAGGGGAAGAGTACACAATGGGGGGGGGGGTGAGATACTAACAGCAACAAAAATGGAAAGGAACCTGGGGGTAGTCATATCAGAAGACCTAAAGGTGGGCAAATAATGTGAGAGGGCAATAAGGAGGGCTGGGGGGATACTGGGATGCATAGGGAGAGGCATCACCAGTAGAAAACAGGAAAACAGGAAGTCATTATCCCTCTGTACAGACAGCTGGTGAGACCCCATCTGGAGTACTGTGTGCAGTTCTGGAGACCCAATCTCCGCAAAGACATAGACAGGATGGAGGCAGTCCAGAGGAGGACAACTAAAATGGTGCAGGGTCTGCACCAGAAGACATATGAAAAGATACTTATGGAGCTTAATACGTATAGCCTTGAGGAAAGGAGAGAGAGGGGAGACGTGATAGAAACTTTCAAGTACCTTAAGGGAATCAACAAAGTCCTAGAGGGTAGCATCTTTCAGAAAAAGGTGTGCGAGAACAAGGGGGCACAATTTGAAGATTGGGGGGGATGGCTCAGAGGTAATGTGAGGAAGTATTTTTTCATGGAAAGGGTTGTGGATGTATGGAACAGCCTTCTTGAGGAGGTTGTGGAGTCAAAATCAGTGGTGGTTTTCAAAAATGCATGGGACAGCCATAAGGCAATTCTAGAGGGTGGGGGTAGGAAGAAGTAGGCTGTTGATTAACTAGGATCTGCAGCTTATCCATTAGGTAGGGAAATGGGCAGACTGGGTGGGCCAAGCAGTCCTTATCTGCCATCAAGTTCTATGTTTCTATGTTATAGGTAAATTAGGGAGCGAGAAAGACCAAGGGAGGATAGTGAGGCTTAATAAAGGGGAGGGTGGTGGGCAGAGAGTAACAGTGAAAAGCAGAGTTACGGAATGAATACTTTTTCATAAAAGAAGAGGAGGGGGAGGTACCTAATCTAATCAATAGAAGCACTCTGAATAGGGGGGTCGATATCAGTCACAGAAGAAAGGGTCCTGAAAGAACTCACAAAACTGATGGTGGACAAAGCAATGGGGCCTGATGAGAGTCACCCCAGAATTCTAAAAGAACTAAGGGGAGAACTAGTGACACCACTGACTACCCTTTTTAACAAATCATGGGAGGATGGTGTGGTACCTGAGAACTGGAGGAGAGTGGATGTGATCTCCCTTCACAAAAGTGGGAGCAAAGCAGAGGCAGGGAACTACAGACCTATTCGATTGACCTCAGTGGTAGGGAAAATGATGGAATCACTTCTGAAGGAAAGAATTGTTGAGTACCTAGAGGCCAGAGGGGCACAGGACCCAAGGCAGCATGGATTCACAGCAGGAAGGTCATGTCAGACAAATGTAATTGATTTCTTTGACTGGGTGACCAAAGTAGCAGACCAGGTAAGGGTAAGGGCTGTGGACATGGCCTACCTAGACTTTAGCAAGGCATTTGACACAGTCCCACATGAAAGATTAATAAACAAAATAGCCAGCCTGGGAGTGGGTCCCAGGGTGGTAGCCTGGGTAAAAAATTGGCTGGACAAGAGGACACAGAGGCAATAGTAAACGGAGTCCACTCTGAAGAAAGGAGGGTTACTAGGGGGGTACTACAGGGTTCAGTACTGGGACCGATCCTTTTTAATGTCTTTATAAGTGACATGGTGGAGGACCTGGAAGGAAATGTACTCTTTGCAGATGAGACAAAGATCTGCAACAGGGTTGATACATGGGCGGGGAGTGTGTGGAAAGGATGAGAAGGGACTTGGCAAGGCTGGAGGAATGGCCAGAAGTATGGCAGCTTAGAGTCAATGCAAAGAAGTGCAAAGAAATGCACCTGGGAAACAAAACACGGAAAATTACACAATGGGGGTACTAACAACAACACAAATGGAAAGGGACCTAGGGGTAATCATATCAGATGACCTAAAGGTAAGCAAGCAATGTGAGAGGGCAGTAAGGAGGGCTGGGGGGATACTGGGATGTATAGGGAAAGGCATCACCAGTAGAAAACAGGAAGTTGTTATCCTTCTGTACAGACAGTTGGTGAGACCCCATCTGGAGTACTGCGTGCAGTTCTGGAGACCCCATCTCCCTGAGGACATAGACAGGATGGAGGCAGTCCAGAAGAGGGCAACTAAAATGGTGCAGGGTCTGCACCAGAAGCCATATGAAGAGAGACTAAAGGAGCTTAATATATACACCCTCGAGGAAAGGGGGGGGGGGACATGATAGAAACTTTCAAATACCTCAAGGGAATCAACAAAGTCCAAGAGGGTAGCATCTTTCAGAAAAAGATATGCACAAGAACAAAGGGCACAATTTGAAGATCGAGGGGAGATGGCTCAGGGGCAATGTAAGGAAGTATTTTTTCACAGAGAGGGTGGTGGACGCATGGCAAGGCCTTCCTGAGGAGGTTGTGGGGTCAGAAACAGTAGGGGAATTCCAGAATGCATGGGACAGGCATAAGAAAATTCTGGTGGGGGGTAGGAAGAAGTAGGCTGTTGGTTAACTAGGATCTGTAGCTTATCCAATAGGTAGGAAAATGGGCAGACTGGGTGGGCTAAGTGGTCCTGATCTGCTGTCAAAATCTGTGTTTCTATGTCTATGCCATTCTATGACAAATAAAATGATGTACTAATGTAACTGACATGTACTGCTACATTTTTTTTCAATAAAATCCAAGTTGGGAAAAAAAAAGAAAGAATTACAAACTCTGTTAGCAAAATGGGAAGAGGCATATGGCAAAATGTGTGCCAAAATATATATTTTTATGCACATATAGAAGATTGTGATAGTTTTCATCTTGGTTGTCAGTTGAAATAAGGCATATCAGGTAACCTAATACTGGAAAGCTAGAAGACATGTAGGGCATCATATTCAAAAAGTTGGTGCAGCATGAACCAAGTTTTTGCACAGCGTTAACGGCAGATTGAGCAGGTCTGTGATAGTCAGCTGGTAGTGCTGTACTAGTCAGAAGTGACAGCGCAGCTGGACTACCAAACTGTGTTCTGTTCAAAATGGGGTGGCAACATGAATATGTGGTGCAACGTGACATTCAGTGGACTAGCGCTGCACTAACGACATTAAATGTGGCTTAGCACTGCATAAAAAAAGAAATATAAAAAGGAGCTCTTAGCCCGGGTAAACCCACAGGCAGACACCAGAACTGCAACAACAATGGCACACATCTTGTACCTCATGCAGGCTGTCTGAGAGGATGAGGAGCAGGAGAATGCCCCCCCCACCCCGCCACATCGCAGGCCCCTGGATACATTGTGCTGCAAACAGATAGCACTGTTCATGAGTCACATTCAAAGTCCTTAGTGATGAGCAAATCACGGGCTGGTGCCGGCTCAACAGACCCATGCTCATGCAGTTGTGTAGCCGCAAGAGTAGCTGAAGTCAATAGCAGCACTGTGCTTCCTGGACACTGAATCATTCCAGATACTAGTGGGAATCACACAGTCTGCTACTTCACACCAGTTGGGACAGTTCCTAGATGCCCAGCTGGTCCATGCTGGGGAGTTAATTGTATTCCCTAGCACACCAGCAGACCGAACAGCAACCATGCAGCAATTCTGTCAGGTTGCACATCTACCAGCTGTACTAGGTGAGACCAACTGCACCCATATTGCCATCCGTGCATCCCCAGAGGATGGAGTGAAGGCCTACATGACTAGAAAGGGCTACCACTCCATCAACTGTCAGGTGGTGTACATTGCAACAGGGCACATTACCTACGTCCTGGCACAGTTCCCGGCAGTGCCAACGATGCCTACATCTAGCACAGCTCCATCCAGTGTCAAAAATCCAAGGGTGGGCACATAAATAGTGTGCACCGCATTGGTGAGTATATCCCCAAGGCCCTACCACTGATCATAGCTACTACTGATGTCACTAACTAATGACTATTTTCTACACAGGGGACAGTGCAGACCCTTTGCATTCCCTGGCTTTTATCACCTGTCCTATGACCTGCATCTGTTGCAGGGGGCAGGTACAATGCAGCACACATTGCAACCGGCAGTGACATTGAGCATGTATTTGGCATGCTCACGATGCAGTTCAGATACCTTGACCATTCTGCTGGTGCCCTAAAACACAAAAAACCTGTGCCATATTCCTTACCTGTTACATGCTACGCAACATGGTGCTGAACAGTGGAATCTGTCTGTTAGTACCAAAGAGCGACATTACAGTGGATACAGAGCCATAGGACCACGGGATGCAGCAGCAGCTCGATAGTGATGACCCCAGGATGGCCTGGAGGTCGAGAGAGTACAGTGACCACATCATTGCAGTCCTCTTTGAACCCAGACGGTGAGTACAGAGCACACAGGAGACAATAGCAGTTCAACAAAATGTATTAATTAAGGTGTAACAAAACAGAACAATACAGAAAAATGTAAAGGTTGTGGAAAAAGATACTGTAGGGTAGGTCAAAATAAATAGCAGCCATCCAGGTGTGTGTGTGTGTGTGTGTGGGGAGGAGGTCATGAAAATAAAATACGTGACCATCTAGATGGGGGGAGGAAGGGGTCATAAAAACAAAACCTGCAACCATCCAGGCAAGAAGGGGGGAAGGGGTCTTGAAAACAAAGCAAGCAGCTAACCAGGGGTGGGATGAAGGAATCATGAAAACAAAACACACAACCATCCAGGTGGGTGGGCGGGGGGTTGAAAACAAAATAAGCAGACGTTCAGACGGGGAGACTGGTCTTGAAAGCAAAATATGCAGGGATCCAGGCGGGAAAGGAGTCTTTGAAAACAAAATACACAGTCATCCAGGTGGGGGGTCATATAAACAAAATATGTGGACATTCAGGTGGGGATGGCTGGGAGATTGGGAAACATGGGTCAGTGACATCCAAGCATGTGGGAGGGGCAGGGGAATGGCAAACATAGGGTAGAGCACAGGAATTCATAGCACCCCTATGTGTGCCCCATGTCCTCATCACGGACACAGGACTGTTGCTGGTAATGTGTACTGCTGGGCAGCAGGGAGGGGGGGAATCACCATCCACAATATGGGGGATCGATGTGGGGATATGGTGAGCCTCCCACGACCATGGCCGCGCAGTGTAGTGACCATGGCAAAGAGCATGCACAGCCAGGGGTGAGCGGCAGGCGGCCCCTATGGGTGTGTGTGTGTGTGTGTGTGGGGGGGGGGTCCTGAGGGGTGCCAGGTGTATGACTGCCTGCACTACCTGGGATGGACACACACTGGGGTGTTCGCCATGGGGTGGTCACATATGGGGTGTCTGCCATGAGATGAATTTCACAGCTTTTTACCTTAAGGGGATATAAGTCATCCTGGACTGAGATCACTAGTGGAGTGCCCCAGGACTCAGTGTTGGGCCCTATTCTGTTTAATGTCCTTATCCCAGTATGACCAGCTCAGCTGGTATATGGCTAAATAAATATGCAGATGATGCCAAATTGGGTGGCATTGTACATAGTATAATCTCAGCTCAAAAACTCCAGCAAATCTGAATAGAATATCTAAGCGGGCAAATAAGTGTAAATTAAACTTTAATCTATCTAAATGCAAAGTGTTGCATTTTGGACAGAACAACAAAAGTTTTAATTATGTTATAAATAACATTATATTGAGTAAGGTAAGCTCAGAAAAAGACCTAGGTGTATTTATCACAAATAACTTGAAATTCTCAGAACATACATCTAAAACTGTTAAAAAATGCCATTGTTTAATTAACTGTATTTTGAAAAATGTTAAGAGTCAGGGGCCAGAGGTACTACTCCCATTATATAGCACATAGTGAGATCAAATTTTGATTATTGTTCCTTCTTCTGTGCTCCAACATTAATACAGGACAAACAGTCAGTAGAAAAAGTACAAAGGAGATTTACAAAATATATTACAAATATGAACTCACTTTCATATAAAGACAGATTAAAAAAATTGAATCATTTCTCACTTGAATATCGCTCAGTGAGAGGAGACTTATGCCTAATTTATAAAGCTACAAGAGATAATGTTCTATTTGAAACCATATGTATGGATTGGCACCCTTCAGTTTGTTCAATTCGTTCACATGATATGAAGCTAAGGGCAAATATTAATAAGTCATCAAAAAGAAATGGATTTTTCACACAGATGATAGTTCCAATTTGGAACTCCCTTCCACAAGAGGTAGTTCAAAGCGTAAACTTACTTCAATTTAAACAAAAATTAGACTCATATATGGGCGAATCGAAATATTATTTCCACCCTTGGTAAGGGTGGTGTGATCAAAATGGGCTAGTCCCTCGATCTCGTATTTTCCTATGAACCTATGAATTATATGACCAGCACTGTGGGTGACCCTTGCATCCCCCAGACAATGGCAGCGACTTCTAGCATGATGGCGGCCACCCCTCCAAAGCTGGCTACCTTGGACTGCTCCAGTCTCCTGCAGCCTGCTTCCAAGCTGGTCAATAAGGACTGCTTCATTCTCCCAAAGCCTGCTTTCAAGGCTGCCATGTGCTGTGCGTAGTGCAAATCAGCGCACCACTAATGTGCCTGCAATCATGCCCCATGTGCAGCCCATTTCATTCTGTAGGCCCTTCAAAGCCCCTACGGTGGTCTGCAGCAGATGTCTGTTGATGGACGTCTGCTACCAGCATGGACTGTCCTGGGGGATAGGGTTGGGCTGCACCCTGAGCCATTGTGTGGGCTGGGGTGGCATTGTGGTGGGTGCCATGCCTGGAAGAGTGGGCCAGGGCAACACAGCAGTGACTGTGCTGGGGACAGTGGGCCAGGGTGGCACAGTGGTGGTTGTGTTGCAGAGAGTGGGCTGGGGCAGCACTGTGCCAGGGAGGGTAGTGGCTGGGTCCCATTGGCAGGGGAGCCAGAAGAGGCAGTAATGACAGTTGGCACAAATGTGATGAAGGCCTGAGGGTGACCCCTGCCATCATCCCACTCCTTGGCAGTGTCCAAACCACTGGACAACTCCCGCTGTCTCCACTCCTTGGGTCTCATCATCAATGTCATCCTCTACCAGTCCTGCCGATGTGGCATGCATGGTAGCAATTGTCATGATGTCCAGGTGCATTCTCAGCAATGGTGTCCAACAAAAGGGACAGGGCTGTTGAGAGAACAGAATGATATTTCTGGGTAATGCACCTAATAGTGGGTAGACAATGCTGTCATACAGGCCCAGTGTACTGAATACACAGACATGGGGATATGGTGAGCCTCCCATGACCATGGCTGTGCAGTGTAATGACCATGACAAGGTGCATCCACAGCCAGGGGTGAGCAGCAGGTGGCCCCCATGGGTGTGTGTGTGCGCGCAGGAGGTTCTAGGGGGTGCCAGGTGTATGGCTGCCTATACTGCCTGGGGTGGATACACAACTCATCATATCCCCATATACACAGTGTACTGACTATACAGTCACACACATGCTGTCCATGCAGTGCAGTGCCCACACACACTCCAGCGCTGTACACATCACACACACCACCCGTCGCCAGTGCTCACATAGTATACAATGTCACAAACCCACTCCTGAGGGTCAGGTTCACTGAGCTCACAGTGCCCACCCCTAAGTGCAATCCATGACAGGGAGGGGGAAACAGGGGCTACCCTTATTGTGTCCTTCTCTAGTGCTCACTGAATTCATGACTGAACATTCGCCATGAAGTCCTAGGGTCCCCTCTTTACTCTGGATCAGGGTACAATACTAGTCTTGAGTCTTGTAGCCAAATAGGAACCTTTCTTGGTCGTTACACAAAGGGGGAAGGTCCAGATGTTACAATCTCTTTGGGGTAGCATTGTAACCCTGATGTGCAATAACCTGGTTCAAATTCCCACAGATCCTTCCTTGAGACTTTGGTATTCCTCCTATCCTTACCCAGGCTTTCCCTTTTTAGACCCTTGCTCGATTTGGTAGCTTATGATGGCACCCCTTAGCAATAACAGTTTAGTCACAGATTATTATTGAAGCATCCCACAATCACATACACACATTACAGAAATCTCACTCAGGCAGATTTCTTAAACTAAACAAATGTCTTTACTAAATAATTAAATAATTATCATAATTACTACAAAATGGTTTGGAAAATTTTGGTCACAGAATAACACAAATAAAAGTGGATATGTACAAAAACAACCTGCACTATAACAGTTATCTAAAGTTCTACCATAAATTCATAGTGACATGAAGCCCAGAAAAATAAATGATTTTTCAAAGGTTTCAGTTATTTCTGTCGCAGTCTTGTTTCTTGTGTGTCTGCTGGCAGTTGTCTAGAAGCAAAGTGTCCTCAAAATGCTCTGTGGAGGGTCTTCAATACCTGTGGTCCAAGGCAGTGTGTAAGTCTTGGTCTGGTCCTAACTTTAAGGCCAGTAGATGTCACTCTGGCGCTTTCCTCAAAAATTCTTATTAAGGGACTCATGCCTTTATTAGTCAGACTCTCTTACAATTCCAATATCCTGCCAGCTAACCAGTGTAATTATACCATGACAGTTTCCTGGAATCTAGCACTGTCCTTTGAAGTGTAAAGTTTTTTTTTTGGTTTTTCGTTTATGACAGGGCTAACTGTTAACATATCTTGAGTTTATAACCCTCTTCCTCTTTAATAGTTATCCCAAGCCTTTGACATGTAATTGTCAGCTTCCTGGCAAGCAAGCTGGTTCCTCTCAGGTCACAGAGGAAGGTCAAACATTTGAAAAACCCAGTCTCTCTCTCTCTCTCTCTCTATGTGACCCTTTCAATAACACTGGCATTCTTGTGGCACTTTAAACATACACAAAATATAACAGAATATAACACCATATATCTGTACATCTGACTGGCAGTGCAATAGCTCGTAATATACAACACTCATATGACACGGTAGGGGATATCCCTGCAGACATCCACACCGCCTGGATACTACCAGGAAGCCCTTCCCCATTATGTAGCCCATCCACCACGTACACTATTTCAGGCAGTACATGTAGCAGTGAGGGCCCACATTTGTGGTGTACCGTGGCCCATGCAGGATACATATATAGGGCTACTGTCTCCTTCATAGCAAAATACTGGTTTGGGAGCCTGCCACAATATCTTTCCTCACCCTTCTCACCAATTAACCCTTCAGCTTACTCCCTCAGGGACAAACGCACTTTCACTCTGCCACGTCCACACTCAGTTGTGGGCCAGTCATCCTTCTCCTATCACATACCTTTCCTCTGGAATCAACTCTTCTCTGACCTTCACCTTTCCCCTTTTCTCTCTTTTCCTTCAAAGATCAACTCAGGCTACTCTCCCCCTACCCAGTGCTCTCCCCTTCCCCTGCCCCCATTCTCTCCCCTCTCGCCTCAGCAATTTCTTAGTTCACTATTCTCTGCTACGAATCCCCTGCAGCTTGTAACAGATGTTCCTGCCAACATTTTGATTGCTGCAACTTACTTGAATTCTGCTTATCTATGTTTGTAACACTGTTTTTCAGATCCCACTGTTAGCTGACCTTAAACTGTATTTAAATCTGCAATTGTTTTTATTTGTTCTAATTATGCTGTAATGTATATTTCACTCTGTATCCCTGTTCCCCCAGGTTGCACCTGGAAACAAGCCTCGGTTCAGTGTGCCTTTTCTGGTTACCAAATTTAAAATAAAATAAATAAATACTGTAGGGAGAGTCTGCAGAACACTGATTGTGCAGGACATTCTGTGTACACCCTCAGTTTCTGGGTCAGCTGTGGCCTATGGTACCATGCCACGTGTCTTTCCGGGATCCATGCCATGCATGCAGCATACAACACCATTGTGACATGTGCCCCCCCATGCAGATCAAGTCAATGTGTCAGGGCTACTTCAGTCACTCACATGGCTGTGATGGCCCTACCTGGCTCTCCTAGCTACCGCTGGGGACCCCTGTGACTGTCACACCTGGTTTGGTGGCTGCCATGAATTCTTTGACTAGTGTTAGGAGCTCTGCCATAGGTGCTCCACTGTGTGTGGCCACAAAGTTAGCCCACGCCTTGGCCATCAGCTCCATCATGTGGTGCTTGAGATCACTGGCCCACTTTTTTTTTTTAGTTAATGTTCATATTTTTGGCCTCGGTCAACTGTCGGGGGGAACCCCCCTGTATCAGCTTGGTCCTGGGATGTACCTGGATCCGGGTGTCAAGGTGTTTTTCGGTATGCGTCCTCCGTGACCCGCCGGATGGAGTCGGTCATCAATGACTTTGGCACACAGCTGGGCATGCTCCCACCCCAACGTGCAGAGGTCCACCAGCTCCACCTGACAAGGTCAGGCAGCATGGTCCTGGGCTGCTGTGCACCCCCTGACCAACGCTAGGGGTCAGTAGGCCCTGGGTGCCAGGTTCCCTCCCTTCCTGGAGAAGCTAAGCAGTTCTCTGAATGCTCCACCTGAGGTCCACTCCCGAACCCCGGCCATTGGTGCCACAGATGGTAGCACTAATGCTGCACCTGCAGGCTGGCCTAAACAGGCCCACTTTTGTACGTTCTTCACAGTCTTGCCTCTGCTGTCCTTGGCATTTAGTGCCTCAGTGAATTCTTTCCACGCTGCAATGACCTGGTCCCTCATCCCCCTGAAGCAGCCCAGTAGATCCTCCTGGGTCACATAGGCCTGCACCAGGGCCTTCATTGGCTTCATTGGCAAGCTTTCAAACTAGTCAAGGGGGGAGGCACTGATAAGCAGCAGGAAAATCCCAGCCTCCCCCTACAAAACAGGGTACTAAATGAGAAAAATACCAAGGTAGAAAGGTCAGTGGGGGTTGCCGCTACAGAAGGTAAAGCCATCAAAAAATGGAGAGCAATGAGTACCAATGCCCATAGTCTGGGTAACAAGCTTCCTGAATTAGTGGCCTTGATGGAGGAGGAACATCTGGATATCGTGGCAGTCACAGAAACATGGTACACACAGAACCATGACTGGGACGTAAACATACCAGGATACACTATCTACAGGAGGGACAGGGAGGGTAAAAGAGGAGGAGGAGGAGCAGCTCTCTACATAAGAGAAGGAATCAAAGCAACAGAACAAAAGGGTAAACAAGGAGGAGAAGAAGCACTGTGGGTCAATTTGGAGGCAGGCAATGGCACCACAATCCGCATAGGGGTTGTATACAGACACCCCTCTCAGGGGGAGGAAATGGACAAGGAAATGATAGAAAGTATACTTAGAATGGCAGATAAAGGGGAGATATTGCTGATGGGTGATCTGAATATGTCAGATGTTAACTGGAGTGCAGTTGCAGCAGCCACTTCTAAGAGTGGGGTTATTCTTGATGCCCTACAGGGGGCATGCCTTAGACAACTAGTATTGGAACCCACTCAAGAGGGAGCAATCTTAGACCTGGTTCTCTCAAATGGAGATGAAGAGAGGGTCACAGATGTAGAAGTGGGTAGCCATCTGGGAACTAGAGACCATCGAACAGTATGGTTCACAATAAACACAGCAATAGAGTCAAGCCATACAAAGGCAAAAGTACTGGATTTCAGGAGGGCTGACTTTGCCAAAATGGGTGAGTGCTTAAGGAATGCACTAGCAAATAGGCAGGAAGGAGGGGTGGAAGAACAATGGGGAATAATAAAAACTGCCATCACAGAGGCAACAAGCCTTTGTGTGAAGCAAATAAACAAACAAAACAATGTAAGAAACCACTGTGGTTCTCAAAGGAGGTGGCAGTGAAGGTTCAAGAGAAAAGGAAGCATTCAGAAAGTACAAGGAATCACAGAAGGAGCAGGACAGAGAATTGTATCAGTTAAAGCAAAAGGAAGCTGGGAAGGCAGTCAGAACAGCAAAGGCCTGAACTGAGGAAAAGATAGCCAACTCAGTTAAGAAGGGGGATAAAACCTTTTTTAGGTACATCAGGGAGCGAAGGAAGACTACGGGAGGGATAGTGAGGCTTAATAAAGGGAGGGGGGTGGGCAGAGGGTGACTGTGAAAAGGCAGAGATACTAAACAAATATTTTTGCTCAGTATTTACAAATGAAGAGGGGGAGGTACCTAAAACAAACAATAGAAACACTCTGGATACAGAAGTTGATACCAGCCCATTTAGAGAAGAAAGGGTTCTGAAATAACTCTTAAAACTGAAGGTGGACAAAGCAATGGGGCCTGATGGGACTCATCCCAGAATTCTAAAAGAACTAAGGGTAGAACTAGTGACACCACTGACTACCCTCTTTAACAAATCATGGGAGGATGGGGTGGTACCCGAGGACTGAAGGGGGGCAGATGTGATTCCCCTTCACAAAAGTGGGAGCAGGGCAAAAGCGGGAAACTACGGACCAGTTAGTTTAACCTCAGTGATAGGGAAAATGATGGAATCACTTCTGAAGGAAAGAATTGTCGAGTACCTAGAGGCCAGAGGGGCACAGGACCCAGGGCAGCATGGATTCACAGCAGGAAGGTCACGCCAGACAAATCTAATAGATTTATTTGATTGGGTGTCCAAAGTAGTAGATCAGGGAGGGGCTGTGGACATGGTCTACCTAGACTTTAGCAAGGCATTTGACTCAGTCTCACACAAAAGATTAATATACAAGTTAGCCAGCCTGGGAGTTGGTCCCAAGATGATAGCCTGGGTAAAGAATTGGCTGGAGAATAGGACACAGAGGGTAATAGTAAATGGAGTCCACTCTGAAGAAAGGGGGGTTACTAGTGGGGTGCCGCAGGGTTCAGTATTAGGACCTGTCCTCTTCAATGTCTTTGTAAGGAACATTGCAGAGGGACTGGAAGGAAAAGTATGTCTCTTTGCAGATGACACAAAGATCTGCAACAGAGTTGATGCTCAAGGTGGGGTGGAAAGGATGAGAAGGGACTTGGCAAGGTTAGAGGAATGGTCAAATGTATGGCAGCTTAGATTTAATGCTAAGAAGTGCAAGGTAATGCACCTGGGAAACAAAAACCCAGGGGAAGAGTACACAATGGGGGATGAGATACTAACAACAACAAAAATGGAAAGGGACCTGGGGGTAGTCTTATCAGATGACTTAAAGGTGGGCAAGCAATGTGAGGGCAGTAAGGAGGGCTGGGGGGATACTGGGATGCATAGGCAGAGGCATCACCAGTAGAAAACAGGAAGTTGTTATCCCTCTGTACAGACAGCTGGTGAGACCCCATCTGGAGTACTGTGTGCAGTTCTGGAGACCCAGTCTCCGCAAGGACATAGACAAGATGGAAGCTGTCCAGAGGAGGGCAACTAAAATGGTGCAGGGTCTGCAACGGAAGATATAATGAAGAGAGACTAAAGGAGCTTAATATGTATAGCCTTGAGGAAGGGAGGAGAGGGTGGGGACATGATAGAAATGTTCAAGTACCTCAAGGGAATCAACAAAGTCCAAGAGGGTAGCATCTTTCAAAAAAAGAGGTGTGCAAGAACAAGGGGGCACAATTTGAAGATGGGGGGGGGCGGCTCAGAGATAATGTAAGGAAGTATTTTTTCACAGAGAGGGTTGTGGATGCATGGAACAGCCTTCCGGAGGAGGATGTTGTGGAGTCAAAAACAGTGGTTGAATTCAAGCATGCATGGGACAGCCATAAGGCAATTCTAGGGGGTTGGGGTAGAAAGAAGTAGGCTGCTGGTTAACTAGGATCTGCAGCTTATCCATTAGGTAGGGAAATGGGCAGACTGGGTGGGCTAAGCGGTCCTTATCTGCCATCAAATTCTATGTTTCTATGTTTCACCTCCTCATCTGAGAAGTGATGCATCCTTATTCTCTCCTCTTCCTCTATCATGACACCTGTTGGGAAGGAAAGATGGACAGCACTGATCACTGTATACACACAGTGGAACACAGAGCAAAGGTACAGTGGCATGCCAGCTCCACTGCCCCCTGGCTGGTACACATACAGTATGTGTTTCTGTAGAGCAGAGAGCAGGGGTGAACACACAGTGAGCAGCCTGTATATCACAGACTTGAGGACATGTGCAGATACAGCTACAGACAGTCGTGGAAACAACATAAACCCAATGCTATGAACATCCCTGTCCCTATTTTCATGTCATTTCAAAATACACTTACCTCCATCCTCCTGCAGTACCTCTGCGGAAGCTATGTGGTGCTCTCAGCTCCTTTTACATGCTCCAGGCACAATTAGGCATGCAGATGACTGAATGCATTCCAGTAATGACAGGCAAAGTGGGATTTAGTGCATTGACTGCATAATTAGGTCATTTGCATAAACACATTTAATATAGCATGGTAGTGCTGTGAACCATGGCCAGCATGGTGAAGGGCAGGCTGTCGCATGGCATTGCCCAACATCATAGTGCTGTGTGGGCGTTCGTGCTATGATGTTGCACTATGCCCCTGCACATGCACAGCATGCACCTGGGAAGCACATTCCCGTGTGCATGCAGCTCACAAATCCCCCACCCAGAAACTGTGTCTCCTCGCCATGGATAAGAGACAAGTTACAGGAGCCATCTTCTTGGACCTCAGCAAAGCCTTCGACACAGTCGATCATGCTTTGCTCTTCAACACGCTACTCTGGCATGGTATCTCTGGATCTGAGCTAGCTTGGTTTAATAGCTACCTAACAAATAGACTGCAACAGGTGAAAGCGGATGGCGTCCTCTCCCCACTACTTCCTCTCACGAGAGGAGTACCACAAGGTTCAATCCTTGGACCCCTCCTATTCATGACATACATAAGCCCCATCAGGAACAACATCAGCACAGCTAAATTATATCTATTTGCAGATGATACTGTAATATACTGATATATGTGATATACCAGGACATCAGCAGCCAAAACCCATGCAGTGCTCCAGTCTGAGTTCGACCTGCTACAACACAGCCTTGCCCAATCAAAACTTCTCCTAAATGCAAAGAAAACAAAACTTACGCACTTCCATTCCAATCATATGACTGCCCTCTCAAATGAGCTTGTTTCCCTGCCACCCATCAGGACACTCCTCAATGACGACCTCGAGGTGGTCAACAAATTTAAATATTTGGGTTGCGAGTCAGACCAACACCTAACTTACTTTGCCCACATCACCCCCCTTGCAAAGGAGCTGCGGCAAAGAATTGGCTTCTTCTACAGAAACAAATCACTTTTCACCCCTGACGCCAGGACATGGCTAACCCTGACGACGTTCATCCCTCTCCTCAACTATGCCGACATCCTATATGGCCATTGCTCAGACTCCTTGCTACACCTGTTAGATACTCTCTACCATAAGGTGATTAGTTTAATCTCTAACACACACTGTCATACACACCATTGTGATCTATACGCCTCCTTGGGTTGGATGTCTGGGCATCTACTAGACGTCTCATCCATTCCCTCACCTGGCTCTACAAAGCCCTTCTGTCAACCTCCCCCATTACATAACAAGGCTCTTTCAGCGCACGACCTGCCTATATCCCCTAAGCAGAAATTCTCACATTGTGCTAGACGTACCAAGTGCATGCTCCCGGTTTGGTGAGATGGCCTTAAGACGGGCTCTCCCAGCTGCCTGGAACAAAGCCCAATCAAGGCTCAAACTAAAAAGCCTAATCCCACTAAACAGCTTCAAGAATCTAGTCACCAGCAAACTTAACAATTCCTGTTTAAGCTACTAAGTATCATTCATTACTTCCCAGCACTTTGCTCCCATTCCTTCACCCGCATGTTCACCCTCCACCTTCACCTCTATCCTCCTATCCTTTACAACCCCTCGTCTGTCTAGCCCACTTCCTCACACTGTCAAGCCACCCTCCTCCCCACATGCGCACCCAGCCCCCACTCTCTTTTTCCCACACCTCCTATAAATGCCCTCCCTTATGTCAGTACCTCCCCCCAGACTGTACTCATTCTTGCCTAGCTCTTTTGATCAAGCCAATATTACTGCTACTCTATTGTAATCATATTCTTTAGAAACTGAGTTACCAGACTGCCATGTGAAGTTCCATGCAATTACATTCTGCTACCAACCTACCAAGTTTCGATTGTAATTATTGTTTTTTGAACTCTGCACTGTTTCTGTATCATTTTTTTTGCCTTTATTTATTTGCTTTTGAAGTCTGTATTATTTCTGTATCATTTTTTATACTGTATGTAATTGCATGTTCAGGACCTCCTTGTAAATGAGCCTGCTCAACGGAGTATCTTCCTGTCAATAAACTTGAACTTGAAACTGGCTTAGCGCTGCACAAGCATTAAAATGTACTGCGCTAATTCCTGACCTACTCAGCAGAATCAAGGCAGTCCTGGGAGCAGCTGTAGAAGTGAGAAGGAGTTGCTAGCACTAGCTGAACAATGTCTGATAAGTGCAGGAGCAACAGGGGGCTACAGAGTGGAACACACAATGGTCAGCTTTGGAGCTGGCCAACCTCATTGATCTGGTCATGAACCTGGAGGAGCTGCTGCTGGGGGAGGGGAGAAGGTATCAGCAAGGCCCACGTGTGAAGTCTGGGCATCAGTGGAGCAGTATCTGCCACGCAGGATGAGCATTGACAGCTTGGGTGACCAGTGGCTGCATTTGTACAGGAATCGGAGCAGGAAGAAGGCAGGTGAGTACAACCAGCTGTATGTATGGTTGCTCTGGTTTCAGGTGTGCAGTACTGTTTCAGTGCTTCCAGA
Organism: Neoceratodus forsteri; assembly: GCA_016271365.2. Lineage (NCBI taxonomy): Eukaryota > Metazoa > Chordata > Ceratodontiformes > Ceratodontidae > Neoceratodus > Neoceratodus forsteri. The sequence goes on from CM057458.1 coordinate 1,214,712,868, forward strand.
CTACTTTGCCATTTTCCCTGTCTCCAGGGCAATTTATCTGTGTTTTCCTGTTGAGTACACCATTTCCTATGGAACCTGAATTGCTGTCTTGTCCTGTATAACCAATGCAAGTTTATGGAGTCACATTTCCTGTAGATGGCTCCAGTTCCCTGTACAATACAGGAATCACTGTATATCTGGGTGCCCTGCTGTTTGTCATAACCACCACGGATTAGAACCTGGTTTGGTTCTTCATCCCTAAATTATGCCCTGCCGACCTTATGGAACACCATACAAAAAACCCTTAAACTTAACCTTACCGTTGGCTTGTGTACATTCAAGTCCTTGGTTGGGTGTATGTTGAAGGATGAATGTAACTGCTATGCTTGAACCTGCTTACTATAATCATGTATATTCTCTCTGACTCCTGGCACTTAATCCTCCCCTCCTTCCTCCACCTCTCCCCCTCCTCCCCACTTCTCCTCTGGCCCAGTTTGCTTCCAACCCCTCTAATCCCCTCATCCAGCACTAGTACTAAGCAGTTGTATATCATCCACCCCCCGTGTCTCCCCCCCTCGATGCTTCTTAGTTTTCTGCATTCTTCATCCCCTCTCTACCCCCAGACCTGCTCCCCTCTCCCCCTCCTGTTATTATTTCTGTAACCTGTATTAGTTTTCTGCCTTTGACCATCCTCTATTGCTATAAAATACCTTGACCTTGCACCCTATGTCCTCTTCTATTGTTCCAATTTACTTTTTTGCACCTATCATTTTTCATAATTGTTGTGCTTAACTAACTTTACCTGTATAAGCACCTGTATTAGACTTAGAAACATTTTGCTACTCAGTATCATACCTAGTTAACTTCCTTGTGTCTGCTTTTCTTATATATGGTATGTCAGCTGCATTTGTATTATGCCACCGTGACTGTTCTGTATTTTATATTGTACTTATGCCCCCCCCAGGACCTCCTCGCAAATGAGTTGTCACAATGGTTTATCCTGGTAAAATAAACTTTGAATTGAATTGAATAGGGGTGTGTGATATCACATAGGCATGTGATCTCCGTATTCTATTAGGCACTGTGTCAAGTTGGATGCATATGTCCTGTACCTTGGTGTGTACTTCTAGGCATGGAGTACAGTGTACCGAGGAGCATGTTGCTGTAGCCCATGTCTGTGCCATGTATACTGTATGTGGTTTGTAGCATGGGTGCAGGAGCACATACGCCACATAATCCATGGCTTACAACTGTATGGAGAAGGTGTCATGATCTAGGACCTGGCCATTGAGTTTGACTACTCTTGCTGTCTGACAGCAACCTCAGCTGGTGTTATGATATAGTTATTATGATCTGTTGAAATTAAATGTAATGTCAAATGTATACAGCCAAGTAATGTTGGATGTACAAGGGGTCTGAGTAACAAATATGGGTATGTCTGAAGAGGGGAGCAGCAAAGAGGCACAAAAGGATTCTGGCTTTCAAAGTGTTATTTCCTAGGTATACCACTGGTATGTAGTGTTGTTTCTGTGCCAGTCCTTGGTCTTACCTGTCGGTGGACCATGGCATGGCTGTGCATACTTGTCCAACAGATCCATATATGATCCTGTCCATCTCCGTCCTTCCCGTGTGACTGCAGTAGCAATGTACTGGTGTACAGGCATGCATACTATGGATGTTGCGTGGTACCGGTCCATGATGTGTGCTGTGCCTGTAGGCCCATGTGGCCTGGTTCAATCCATGTGTGTCTGGCCACACACACCCTGGCCAGTTGTCACTGGAGTACCCTGTACATGAGGGTGGTACACCACAGCACTGCATGCGCATTTCCTTCCAGTGCAGAAGCTATATGTGTGTGGTACCTGGTGTCCAGGTGCATCTACCACATCACTGCTGGTGCCTGCAGCACCATTCGCCCATTACATTGCCATGCTGTATGCCACCTGCTATTGGTCACGTATCATCTTTGTCCCACTCCTCAGACAACAGGACCCAGCCGGGGCTGGAGCTAGAGGGGTTGTTTAGGAGTGCCAGAGCAGCAGGCGGGCAGAAGGGGAGGCTAGGCCAGACAACGGTTGGAAGCTAAGGAGGGTGAGCAATCCTCTGATATGCATCCATGGAAATACCCTGTATTGTGAGGTTCACAGTCTGTGTTGCATGTGTACACTATGCCAGATGTTGTTGCCAGTGTTGGGGGGATGTCTAAATCTGTGGCTCAACAAGGTGCATGTATGTCTCTGAGGCTGATACCTTGGCAGTTGTTGCTCTGGCTCCTCACCTAGCCCTTGGGGCACTGTCCCACCACTTCTGTGGTGTTCAAGGATGGTGCCTTCTACCGGCTGGAACATTAGGCCAACACCCCTTCTGCCCTGTGTGGGTACTGTGCCATGGTATGTATCACACTGTGTAGTGGCCTATCCCTTGTGTCATAGTCATAATACACCAGGGTGGTAACACTACTGCTTACTGCACCTAGGTGGTTCGCCTGTCATTGGTTGTCAAGTCTGTCATACCGCATGGTCTAGCCTAGGTGTGCATACCTGTCTGGTGGTGGCAGTCACTGGCAACTGTGGCAATGGTACACCCCTGTAACATGCCATGTGTGCCATGCAGCATGCATGTGTGGTCCGTGGCAGCCTGCTTGCATCAGTGCTGTCTACAGTGCCATCTGCACTGGGTGCCAAACCATTACATTTCACCAGAGTGACCTTATGTGTTATGGGGTCACCAGCAGAGCTAGTTAATGAGGGTCCTTGGATGTATCAAAGCATATATTCATTTGGTATTATGATGCATAGTTGGAAGGGTCTGTCCAACCCAGTGATGTCCATTTTATGGTTATTCCACAGTACACATGGAGTGAAATGCATACGTTACAACACACATGGACATTGACAGCCTGTTGACCTGCACAGACTCTGCATGCGGGGCCCCTAGAGCCTCCGGTGACTTCTACGACAGAGGACACCTACAGGTGGTTGTGCCTCTCACACCGGTATTATGGTGACTGCAGTGCAGTGTGTCTGGCACATGCATGGGTGACTGCAGTGCCCCCAGTCACCTTCCACACCACTGCACTCACATGTTACCCTGCCTGCTACACCTGCTGCTGCATGACAATACTGCTGTGCATGTCCGGTGCTGGCTTGTGCCCCCACCCTGGCCCCATGGGCCTGACTGCTGTCCGCTTCCTATTCTTGATGTGTTGCTCTGTGCCATGTTGATGTTGTGTCAGGTGTATGTTGTGGGCATGCCTACCGCTGCTCCTCGAAGGTGCCCCATTCGTATACAGCTGTGGTGTTTGTGTATGTGTGTGTGTGTGTGTGTGTGTGTGTATATATACACACCACTGGTGTGTGTGTGTGTGCATGCCTATGCTCCACCCCTGCTGCTGCTAGACAGGGGGCTCCTGAATGTCCTGTGTCTTGTACATACACACCTGTGTGGGCCTGTGTGCTGGATGCATGATCTGCAGGGTTCTGGGTATGTGTCTGCTACTGATTGCCACTGGGGCTGGTATACTGCCTAATTTTCTCTGCCTTGGTGCTGCTGTGGCATGTGCAACATTGTTACATCTGGCCTCTCTGCATTTGTCCTGTGCCCCTTGCATGGCTATGTCCAGTTCTGTTGCAGCAAGACATACTCATTCTATATGCAGTCCTCCACTGTTCAGGGACATGATGCTGTCTCTGGTATGCCTCACACATCCCATGGCAGCTGCATGACTGTGTCCAGCTGTGTGTGATATATCATCCCAGCAAAGGGACGTAATGGAGATGGAGGGCAGGTCCACCTCTTGTGACTTGTGGTGAGGCGGCTTTGAGACACCACTGCCCTCTGTGAAAGGTGGCAGCCATCCAGACAGATGGTGGGCAGCAGCAGCCACTTGTGCACTGGCCAGTTACATGTTGGACTGAGAGCTGCCATATTGGGTGTGAATACTGGCCCTGTTTTGTCTCCTGTGTTTTCAGGTCCTTGCCCATTGTTTGTTGATGTTGTTTATGGACATTTGCCCTCTTGTTATCTATTAAACATTTTGAAATCTTTACTGCTTTGTCACATTTCTTTTATTGATGCATGTCTCTCCTCCCTGCCCCACCCCCTTGTGCTGTTTTCTGTAATACTTACGCAGAGCCTATGGCCAGCACTATATTCAGTGTTATAGTCACTGTTCTGTTCAGTGCTGCACTTGTGCCCTGCACTTTGCTGTAATGCTGCACGTGCCCTGTGTGGTTCCCCAATATTCAGCTGTGATTGCATGGGCACGCTAGGTCTGAATATATGTGTGGCCATGGGCCTGCACTAACGCTGGCACAGCATTAGTGATGGTGCAACGCACACACGGCCGGCTCAATATGGGGACCATAATGGTTTAATCACTACAACGCAAAATATAACAATATTAAGAGATAACATTATGTATGGTATTCAGCAAGCACACAGAAGCAACATGTGATCAAGGAAAGGGAAAAATGCACAAGAAAATATCATTTTTAGGATATCTTGAGGACTGGAGCAGTTTTGACATTGGGAAATCTGGCTGAAATAAATAGCATCAGGATATGCGAGAAAGAAGATCTGGGAGATATGAAAACGTTTATAGTAAGACCAGGAAACACTAGTGACAGACAAAGAGATGTTTCTTTCAGTTAATGTATGGGCATGCTAGTTGCTGTGTGTTTTTATACCTGAGACGAATTAAAAGTATTACTGCAGAGAAACACACGTTCAGAAATGCAGCTTCTGAAAGCTAGGTGGCCCCTGCTGGTTTTCTAAACATTTACATTTGCAAGGCAGCCATGGTTGTCATCCTGCTTTAACAACTCTTCTGCTACTCATTTCACTGTAAAGTAAACAGCAGTGAATTTTAGAGGTGTGTTTAAAAAATATTTTTGTTCCGAATCTCCTTCCATTTAGTGCATTGGGGCTGGCAGCCATTTATGATTCTGAGCAATCAGCCATCATGCTTTCATTAAACTACATTTGTATTTCTCAGCTATTGTTGACAGATAACATTTCTCCCATTTTTTAGATGGTTGTATCTCCGAGGTACAGATGTTAAAATATTTATTTTTGAATAATTTCCTCAAACTGTTGTCTATTGTGACATTTCTGCTTTTACATATTCAAGTGAATGTAATAAAGCCTAAAAGTATTTTCACAAGGTAGGGGGTAGGTTGGTAGTTATTAAAGAAATAATGCACGACAGGATGTGTCATGCTGGGATAATGTCACGCCTTGGGTGGTTGCGGCCTCGTGCATCCAGTACCCAAGAAGTGATGTTATCCCTGCACGACACATACCCTGAAATACATTATTCCTGTTATACAATGGCTCATTTGTTTAAGAAAAAAAAAGAAAAAAGATTAGGAAGTTTGTTACAAGTGCATTTTTTGTAATATTTTTAGTGGGTAGGCATACTAAGAAAAAAATAGTTCTTATTTTTTGTTTTTTCGGCCAGTAGGTGGAGCTGACGTACTGTGTGGCTTTGCCCACTGAACTTTACTTGTATAGTGTACAAAGCAGCCGTTGTTTTGTGGTCCCACAATCTTTCTGCCACAGGCAAGCCCCCCTCCCCCCGTTTTTCTCTGCTTCTCACTGACTTGCAGTGTTGGTTCTGTGAATCTGAAAGCCAGCATCACGCCTGCCCTCTGATGCTTATTGTTAACTGTGATAGTTGTCTGCATGTGGTTCTCCCATTACAGCTGCCATCTGTTTTGTACCGGCAGAAAAGAAAAAGGAAAGATGTAATGGCAAGCACAGTATTGAGGGTGAGTAAGAAACTCACTGTGATTTTTTTCACAGAGGCGTTAAGTCTGTTCGGGGAAGGCTTGGACAGTGCCGTTTCTACAATGGAGCGCCGACAGCACTGTGCACATGCTAAAGTGTTTGAGCCAGAAACAGGAGTGGGAGCCAGGATTGCCGATTGTGATGTCGGCTTTTATGTTTTAAATTACTTTCGGAAATGGGAGCTCTCTCTGTCCCTCACAAACTGCAGCCGGGCTCAGAAATATAAGGGCAGCCAGCCCGGTAGCATAGAGGGCTGAGGCACTGGTGCCTTACCCTGAGCTACACCGACGACCTGGGTTCGTGAACGACCTCGGGTTGCTGGGATGCCAGCTTGGGGGGGGAAGGGAGGGCTGGAGTGGGATTGAGCCATGGCGCTCCTCTCCAAGGGGTGGATGCCTGCCCATCCGTAGTCCCACTTCTACTTGGTGGAGGTCCGGCAGGCGTGTTGGCAGCATGGGCAGTGACAGAAAGTCAGGGGAGGGAAGGAAGGGGCCACCAGATCCTGGCATGTGTGTGCGCCTCCACACGCATACATGCAGGTGTACGCCGTGGCCCCGGGGGGGGGGGGGAGTAAAAACTAAAAAAGAAAAAATATATATGGAAAAAAAAAAGAAATGTAAGGGCAGCAGAAATGAGAACTATAAGGATCTGCATGGAAACACTGAAGGAGGGCTTTATCTCTGGCTGAGAGTACAGAAACTGAGCAGTGAAGCTGATTGCAAGGACAACTTCTTTTTGTGTAAGTTGTAAACTTTGAAACCAGAACTTAGTTTTGCAAGGTAAGGCTATGGGGGGTGGCAGGAGAGAAGGAGGGAGTTCTGTAAAGTTGATGTCATGGCTTTCAGAGGGAAGCTTGGTGTAACTGAGGTCGGGTTACCCACGGAAAAGCAGTGAATGCTTTCAAGATGCTCAGAGTGATAGAATAGAAGGGAGTGATGTCACTGATTTTTACTGATGTTGTTTGGTAATGTATGTGCTGGGACTAGATCCATGATGTTATGCTGGGATAATATCATGGGTCCAGCCCCAGACTGACCAAGCAGAGGTTAGCCTTCTTTCTTGCCATTTTATAATTAAGCAATAAGGCACGACAGAGTGTGGTATATCATGGGATATCATCACGCCTTAGGTGGTTGGGCACAAGGCCGCAGACCGAGTGCGTCCAACCGTCTGAGAAGTGCTTATATCTCATGATACCACACCTGGAGTGACTTATTGCTATTATGAACTGGATTGAATTAATTTTTTTCAAGAAAAAAAATTCTTTTAAAACCTTTTGAAATTGCTTCTTTTAGCATGTTGGAAGAGTATGTCTTGACAAAATAGTCCTGAACGGCTCGGCCAGCAGGTGGCGCTGTTATAACTAACACTGTGTCACTTTGGTAATACTGGTCCTCTCAAGTATGCTTTCCGTGGGTTTCACGTGGTCGTGCTGCCTAGTCTGTGACAGAATGAATGTGTGTTTAATTTGCGGTTTCTTTTCGGTAGTTAGGTAGAGCTTGTCGGTGTCACGATTGTGATTTTTTTTTTTTTGTAACATGACAGTCAAGCGCTAGTGACACTGTGGAAATGATGCTACTCATTCTGTCAACATCATATTCCTCAGGAGTTTGGTTGAGGTAAGAAAATATATGGCAGGCTTTGTAAAGTACTGGTAGTAGCAGCGGTTGTAAGAGGGATGGCGTTTATTTTGATTTTTGGAGCATGTCTCCGTCAACGGTTGTGCCTTTCTACAGTTTGGTGTGAGGTGGAAATACTGGTGGAATGGAGCGATGTGTGGTGCTGCAGGCGAGAAGGCTGGTGGCCGGAGGTTTTCTGAAGCCGTGATGATGTAGCTCGATATCATCACGGCTTCAAAAACGTCTTGGCCAATCAGTGACGTCCATTTACGATCCCCAGTTCATAATCCCTAATAATTGAGTCCTTTTCTTTTCTAAATAATAAATCTGTATTATGCTGTTCTTAGTTACCATTTTCTATGGTTTTGCAGCAGTTAGCAATGTGACTTTATTTTTTTTCTCTGCAGACATAATTTCAGCAATATTTAACTATTCTAGATGTCTATTTATTATCGTGCCATTCTATGTATTATTCTGTATAGTATGACATTATTGAATGACTGTGTTTCGACTTGTATGAATTATAGTGTAATGGAGAGGAGCCTGCCCCATGTGTTCACACAGTTGGTACTCACACCCCAGATCCTGGTGACTTCCAAGTCCGATTGCCAAAACTTACAGCCTCTTTATCCCAACAACCCTATAATAAAGCAATAAGGCACGACAAGGTGTGTGTTATTGTATAATAACATCACTCCTGGGGTGGGTTGAAGCACGAGGTGAAGCCGAGTGCTTCCACCACCCCAGGAGTGACGTTATTACACAATAACACACACCTTGGAGCACCTTATTGCAATTATACAATGGCTTGAAGTTATACAAAATAAACAAAATATTAAAAATGTTTTTAGCAGATTTTTTTTGGTTTTGAAGAGAAAAAAAGTGGCAATGTGCTCATGTAAATCCATACAGTGATATTATAGTGTAATAACGTCACTGTCTCAGGCACCCACTGACCAATCAGAATATAGGAAATTTCCTTGTCATTGTATAATAATAAATCTCAATGCAGAATACTGTAAATCATGTTTCTGATCTCTTTTCACTTGAAATTTATCTTGCATGTTTTTAAATGTAAAACATTGCCAGTTCCATCCAATCTTTATTTGGGGCTTCAAAGAGTTCTGTGTCCACACAGAATTGTGCAGGTGGCTGTGAGGGCCTCGTTTGAGTAACACTGTCCTACACTAAAAATCATCTTGTGTATCTGCTGTGCAACTTTCTAGCTACAAAGACACTGCAGATGTGCAAATTAGGTGAAAAGGTACTCTAGATATGATAATGATTAACAAACTGAATATTTACTCCATGAACTTTCTGACAGTAGCTCAGAGCATGGAAAACAAAAGGTGAATTTTCCCTCAATATAAAGTTTCTGCAGTTAAGAAAAAATGTATTTTTTTCTTCTCTATGAATAGTTACATCTCTTTTTTTTTCAAAGGAAAGCTGTTGTCATTCTAGCCTCCCGTCCCTGCAAGGCCTACCCTCCGGTTAAGCCTTTTAAGTATGTTGTGGCATTTTTCTTGCAGTGCAACATACTTTATTTTAATTACAAGTCATCCACAACCTGGAAGTATGGTGGATGCTAGTGGGGCTCCATTATCTGTAAAGGTGCACCGTGCGCTTCAAATCAAATCAAACTTTATTTATAAAAAGTGCCTTTCCAAAACCAAGGCACTTGTACATAATTATTTAAAGTAAAACAATAAATTAAAACCATATATACAATGAATTAAAACACATAACAGCAGCCATTAAAAATCAGTATATGCTAGACTGAACAAAAATTTCTTCAAAGCTACTTTAAAGCATTGGATGGTCGGGCAATCTCGCACCTGACAAGGTAGAGAACTCCACAGGGTTGGGGCCATAAAACTAAAAGACCTGGCCCCAGATGGCTTTAAACGAACCCTGGGAATCTCTAGCTATCCCTCGTCAGTGGATCGGAGAGGGCAGGAGGGACAGTAGGGATGAAGAAGATCTTGCAGGTAACCTGGTCCCTGGTTCTGTAGGGCCTTATAGGTCAGCAAACTGACCTTGAAGGTGATCTGCCATCATACTGGCAGCCAGTGCAGTCTGCAGAGCACAGGCATTATATGACTGGTCCTAGACGTACCAGTCAACAGCCTGGCTGCTGCATTCTGCGCGAGTTGCAGGCGGCAGATATCAACCCCCAGTAGCCCAAGGTAAAGGGCGCTGCAGTAGTCAAGGAGGGAGGTAATGAAGGCATGGACTAAGGTTGGAAGGTCGTCGGAAGGAACCAGGTGCTTCTCCTGGGAGATATTCCTCAGATGGTAAAAAGAGGTTTTGACAACTGCTGACACCTGAGATTTAAGTGTCAGACAGTCATCAAACATAACGCCCAGGTTCCGCACCTGGCCTGAGGTAGTTAGCTGAACACCCCTAAGCCATAGACCTGAAGGTGATCCTGCCAACAAACCCACCTCCCGGCGACTTGGGTGCACAACCAACACCTCAGTTTTTTCTGGGTTTAACCGAAACCAACTCACATTCATCCAGTCCTGGATTTCAGTGAGACAGTTGTTAAAAACCAAAATGGCAGCATAAGTGTCATCTGCATAGCAGTGAAAAACTCAAGCTGTACTACCTAATAATCACTCCCAATGACAGCAAGTACACTGAAAACAACATGGGTGCCAAAATGGAACCCTGTGGCACCCCACAGAATAGGGGGAGTGATGCTGAGGAAAAAATCCCAGACACCACCCTCTGAGTCCTACCTTTCAAGGAAAGATCGAAACAATCCATGGACCTTACCAGACAGTCCACAGATGAACCACAGGTGGTCCAGTAGCACACCATGGTTTACAGTGTCAAACACCGCAGAGAGATCAAGAAGGACCAAGATGGAACGGGTCCTCCAATCTCTCGCTATTAGGAGGTCATTTAGTACCCAGACCAGGGCTGTCTTGGTACTGTGTCTCTTCCTAAATCCGGACTGGAGAGAATCACAGACATTGTGGCTGGTCAAATGATCATCCAGCTGCGACGCAACCACCTTCTCAATAACCTTACCCACAAAAGGCAGGTTAGAGACAGGCTTGTAGTTAGCCAGACAGTCCGGGTCCAAGGAGGATTTTTTTTAAGAAGGGGCCGAACCATGGCCTCCTTCAGAGGATCAAAAAAGAGCCCCCTCTCCAAAGACATCCAGACTATCTCGTCAAGGACTGGACTGATTTTATCCACACAGCCCACTAGGAGACACATGGGACCTGGGTCCAAACTATAGTTCGTCGGACACAATGACTGGATGACCATCACAATGTCACTGATCGTGGGAGGCTGAAGTCACACCACACAAACTGGGTGTCTGACATCTCCTGCCGATCACCACAGCTCCCATTAAAATGCCGGACCTGATTGTGGCAACCTTATCTGAAAAGAATCGAGCAAACTCCTCACACCGTTCTTGAGAAAAAGCTTTTCCAGGCTGAAGACAGATTAGATTGCACAATCTGTCCAGAGTCCGGAAAAGCTGAGATGGTCGATTCTGTGCAGCAGCAGTCTCCCTGGACAGGAATTCTGCCATCTTATGGGAAATTGCTGATCGATAGACCACATAGTGGTCCATCAAACTAAATCTGTCACACTCCAGGCCCGACTTCCGCCAACACCTCTCTAGCCTTCATCCCACTCTTCTCAACTCCCTCAGAGTCTCATTAAACCAAGGAGACCTGGGGCAAAGAGTGAGGGGATGAACACGAACAGAAGCAATGGAATCCAGGGCCTCTATCACTACCTTATTATAGGCAAGTACCAGGTCCCCTGAATCCATGCATTCACTCAGTAAACCCGATAGGTCCAGTACCGCCATCAGGCCATCCGGATAAACACCCCTCAAAGGGCGGTACCAGACCATCTCCATAGGGGCTGACCTACTAGGGGTGGCCTAGAAACTGAACCCAATGGTGTGATGGTCAGACCACCCGAAGGTTCCACCACCAAATTGGATATCTCCATCCCCAGGAGGAACATCAAGTCCAACGAATGACCACCAATATGGGTGGAGGAGGAAATAACCTGTGTGAAGTCCAGTGAATTCATTAGCTGGAGGAAGTCCTGACCAAACTGTGAGAGTTCATCATCAACCCAGGCATTGAAATCCCCCAGAATCGACCATCTGGGGGATCCCAATGTCAGGTCAACAATGAAGTCCGCGACTTCCCGCAGGAAAACATTCCCATCTCCTGGTGGACGGTAGACGAGAAGTATCCTGCATCCCACACCCTCACCCATAATACATTCAAAGGAGTTGGTGGTTCCCACTGGTATATCCATTAGGCCCAGTTCTGTTCTAAAACAGATGGCAACACCCCCGCCCTGACATTTGTATTGAAGCACACTGTGCTGTGCCGCAGCTTTACAGATAATAGAGTCCCACTAACATCCACCATACTTCTGGGTCACAGACTTTTTGTAATTAAAATAAAGTATGTTGCAGCATGAGAAAAATGCTGCAACATACTTAAAAGGCTTAACCGGAGGGTAAGCCTTGAGGGGGCAGGAGGCTGGAATGATGACAACTTTCCTTTAATGTGTGAATTTTAATTCTCACAAAAGGTGAAATTGACAGCACTGTAAACTGAAGCCTTGTGTTAATTCACATGACAGATGTAGCACTGTTGATCACAGTGCAAGCTTTGACATACTGCCCTGCCAGTGTGCCTTAACCGTGTCATGGGCAATCCACCACATAGGTGAAAGGTTAATTCAGACTCGATGCCTATGCTGTCCTTGGCCTCTCATGTAAGACTGCCAACAAGGGGCCAAGTAATGCTAATTGTGTTGGTGATTTTGTGTTGCAGACATTTGCCCACTGGAAACTGAACTGTCTGAGAACACCACAATGCATTTCGCATAGGTCACTGAATAGCTTTCAGGTGATAATTGCTTTCATCCACTGCTGACCTGGGCTGGATTTGAACCAGTGACCTAGAGGTGAGAGGCTCCTAAATCACCAATCTTTTGAGCCATCCAGTCCTCCCCACCCCCAAATAGTTGCATTTTGATATAACTGATGATGTTAACGTTTGGCAAGTGAAATTCAGTGATAAGCCCCCTGGCAGTTTTGGAATTACAGGGGGGACGTTCCAGGGCATGGCCCCTATTGCTCTGAGGTAAGCTCCTTCAGGCATTACTGCTATTGACTTATAATGGTATGAGGGCACTTTTAAAGATGTGAACTCAGGGGCCAACATAGCTTCCTACATCCATAAAGTGCAATTCCAATACTATGCACTTGATGGCAGTGAAAAGGACTTCAGCTGTGCCCAGTGTAGTCATGTATTTGTTCAACTGTAGTATGTTAGCATTTTTGCTATAACAAACACTCACAGTAATCTATGCTGTCAACAGCAAATCATGTGAACATGAAAGCATACATTTCTACAGTGTTCTGAACTTCTGTCTCTAAGATTTGATGATATCTTCCACATTTTGCCTTTGTCACACATTTTGAGGGCCTATGTCACACCTCTGGGTAATGAAATGTTAGTGGTATAACACTTTCAGAAGCTCAGCCTACTCATGACAGTATTTGGCAAGCATATTATTTTTTTGAAGCCAAAACTATCCACCCTGAAATGAATGAAGATTATAACCAGTATGCTGAAACAGTTCAAAGCAAAGTCTGTCCATACTGGTTATTGTGGCTCACATTTACATTTAGCAGATAATGGATTATTTTTTCTTTGTGAGTTTTAATCTGTGACCTTGTGTTCACCAGGCAAGCCCGGGCCTCCTGCTTCTCCAGCCATGGCATGTACAGCTCTGTGCCTGCTTGAATCAACAAGCTATTCCAGCCTTGTGTGAAAAGTTTACACTGCTATCTCACCATGTGGAATGCATTGTGTTTGCATGAATCTCTCATGGGCTGGAACTGAGATGTCTGCATTTATCAGCATTCATTTGCCGACACTAGTAATCACCCTGTTTGCTTACTGTATCTCAGTTCTAATGCCCCAGCTGCCAGAATAAAAAAAACCAAAAAAACATACAACCCTTGGAATAAAGTTCTCTTGATTCTTATTGCTGCCAAGTGTTGAATAAATGACAACCAGTGAGTTTGGTTAATCAGCAACACTGAAAGTGTCATTCAGATACTTTGACTGCTGTGCACTTCATCTGAAATTGATTTTCTGATTTCCAGCTTCAAATTCACAGCTGGCAGAAGAACACAAGGTCTTCCTCAAAGGTAGACTTTTTTTGTCTTCTTTTAGGACTTCACCCTCCACAGAGCCACACCTTTGAAACTATAAGTCACTGGTGTCAGGATCACTTGCAGTAGTAGTGGATTTTATTACCTTAAGGCACCCTTCCCCGAAGGCTCAGGGCACCCTTACATGATAAATGAGCACATAATAAAAAAATAAGCTGACATACATTACAGTAAATAAAACAGCACTAAATACATACATATCACTGTCACAAACCCACTCCTGGGGTCAGACCATCTGCTCCCACAGTGCCCAACTTTGAAGTGCGATTTGTGAACAGGAGACAAACAGAGACACCCTCCTGTTTGTTTTGGGTCTGAGCAACTACCAGTCTCAAGTCCTGGGGTCAATTATGAACTCTATTTAGCTAGCACACCCAGGTAACAGGTCCAAATATCACACTGTCTTTGGGGCAAGCAATGCAATACTTGACCCAGCAGGCATACAACCAGCTTGGTTCCCAACCCCCTGCCGACTCAGTTGAGATGCTGGTATTTTCTTACCTTGCAGGATCTTTACACAGATCGTTGTTAGCATAGCTGCATATGGTGACACACTAAGCAATTTAACAGATATGTCAGAATTACCAATACTGTTCCACCATTCACACTCAAAATGAGAAAATATCTCAGGTTTAAGGAAACAAATGGCAAAACAGCTCACCAGGGCTGGGAGTATGCAGTAGTAGGCAACCAAGCAGAAAAACACCCACACAGCTCAGTGCTCTATCAAATAGCAGCTTTAATGTTTAAAAATTAGTGCAAAATCCACCAACAGAAGTACATCAGTGAATCTATCAAGGCAAGAGACATCTACCAGTTTCACATTCAAACATGCGTCATCAGGAGGCTAGTGTATTAGAAAACAAGGACCCTTTTATACACGTCCTAAGACATTTTAAAGCAACAGAGAAAAAACAGTGCATACACCCAAATAGTGAAATAAGTCCCATAACATTTCAGACAATGTGTGATAATATCGATTGCAGGTAAAACAGGTTATCTCAGGATACATCATTCAGAATAAAGTATCAATTTTCATCTAGCATTTTATACATTTCAAAAGAAAAGATGGCAGATTATATCTATATGCAAAAGACGTGTACTGAGTTTAGCAGTTCTCAAGATATGATTGATACAACCATATAGTTAGAAAAATTACTATATATTACTAATATCATACTGGATAGTACCACTTTAAAATTAGAACCTGAGTTCATCACTTCTCAAGAGAATAAAACGTAGTGCAGGATGCAGTAAACAATAAATCCAGTAACCTAGAAAAGAACACATAAGACTACATGAGGCATTGGAAATAAAATAAAGTAACACAACATAATCTGACATAACATAACTTGGCTTAGCAGAGGACAATTAATACAGGTTCCTATACCTGGGCATACTGAAGTGAATTTCATTTCCTTTACTTTATGCAGGGTAGTAATTCAGTGCAGTCATTTAAACCTGGGGGCTCAAGTGCCCCCAGTGTAAAGATCCAAAAGGACTCACGATGTAGAAGTTTACCATCAATGCTGCCGCCCCCCGCCATGGTCTCAGGGTGACTCTCTCTAGGGCACAAAATTTAAAAGTGTGTTTCCCCGCATGGCTATACATCATATGACAGGATAAAGCATTACTTACATTTGTATTGGAAATAGAGCATAAATGTTCACCTATTCTTGTGTTCATTGGTCTGGTAGTTTTACCTACGTAGGAAAAAACACATTCACAAGTGGCTAGGTATACAACATTGTCACTGCTGTAGTTGAAAATTATCTCATTGTATAGGCCCATATTGACTGGCATCTTCACAGTTTTTTTTTTTTTTTTTTTGCACCGCTGTCCACTGTTGTATTAATGCCCAGGACCACCTTGAAAATGAGCTTGCTCAATGGTGTTTATGCATGGTTTAATAAAGTGATTGATTGATTGCTTCCTGATGACGCGTGTTTGAATGCGAAACCGGTAGAGGTCTCTTGGCTTGATCTCAGATGCACTGATGCACTTTTGTTGGTGGATTTTGTACTAATTTTTAAACATTAAACCTGCTATTTGATAGAGGTTTAAGGAAAACCAAATTTACTAAAACTAAAAATAGTAAATAAATACAGTACATAAAACAGAACATATATACATAATGATTACAGTCAGAAAAGACATGGACAATTACAAAACAAAGTGCTTTGTAACTGAATTAACTCGTTCTAACTCAGTTTCAAATTGGCAAAGGTTCACATTTGAATTACCAGCCTTGGCAGACAGAAACAGAGTGTCCCTTAGAAGTCCAGAGCAAAAAGTGTATTTTCCCTCAGCTAGGCTTCACCAATATCAGAGATAAAGTCCCACTCTCCTTGTGATGTCACAGCACATGAGGTCGCTCTTAGCCCTGTAATTTATTTGTAACAAGTCCAATGTACAACCAAATGTTTCAGCTTACTGCCTGCAAAGACAGCAATATTTTAAACTATAACAAGACAATCTCTTCTTCATTAAAGCATAGTTTATGAAAGCATTCCCTTTTGATCTTTCAGCAAAACATCATAAAAACACCTCTCATAGCTGGGTGAATTTTCACAGGTATCTGTCAGAAACTGCTTCTCTCTTGATACGCCGTAAAAAGCAATATTTTATGACAAGCTGCCTGGGTTCAAAGCAATGGTTGGTTTATGACCTTGGTTTTATTATGGTCCCAGGAAGTCAGCTTTTGTAAGTTAGCTGTGACAGCAAGCAAGGCCAGAACATTTTTTTCTTTTCAAAATTCTGTGTCCCATGATGCTTTGTGCTGACTGCCATGTTTCACAAGCTGAATTCAAAAACATAGATTTATATCAAAATTATATACACATAACTGGCAGAAGGCAATCCCCATCACAATCACAGCTTATCAATAAATAGCTTTCTGAGCAGCAATTAATTAAACCCCAAATGCTTGTTGAAAAAGATGATGCTTTAGTTGCTTCTTAAAAACTCACAAGGAGGGAGCCTCCTGAAGGTACCCTGGTAAGGAAATTCCACAGGATCGGAACCACCACAGCAAAGGCCCAATACCAAGATGGCTTTAGCCTTGCCCTCAATAAAATATTTATTGGGGGATAATCACAAGGGATGCGGGAATGCAAAGCAAAACTATTTTTGGCAGAAACCCATCAACTCAGCTTGCAGGACTGAAATTAGGTGCCTGACTAGGCTTGGCCAGTAAGACACTTTAAAACAGTAGCAACAGTAACAGTAACAGTGCCCACCCCCCACCAGGCAAGACAAGTCAATAGCAAATAATACTGTAACCCTTTTCATAATACCAGCCCACCTGTACTTGGACACTACTCATTGGTACCAGTTTAACCCTTACAGCTTAAAGGAAGCTCCCGGTGTTTCACTGGACACCCAGCCATAGGAACAGTGTAGGCCCGGTGATCTTACTGATAGTTGGCTGGTAGTGGTGATGTATTTTAGAACAAGCAGAACAGTTAAACCCAAAATCTCACAGGCCATGCAATTGCTTAAATGGCAAAACCTCCTAATGAGGTATTTGTAACTCCTGACCCGTTGACCAAATCTGTAGATTTGGTAGCAAAACTTTGTGCAAATTTCTCAGTTGCAGGCAAGCCTTGAGAGTACTCACAGTTCTGATGTACTAGCTTCCCTATCAACTTGGGCTCCTCTTCCTCTGCCATGCAGTTGTAGATCCTCTCAGGTTGATGGTTCACTTGGTGCAGATGGAGGGTGGGGGGTGGGAGCCAGAAGATGCAGATCTCAGGTACCTCCGGATGTAGATCAAGTTCTTTTTGTCTGCAGCTGTCCAGATCTCTCTGGCTCTTCTTTCTTCTTCCTCCTCTACTGGATGGATCAGTCTAAAGAGTAGGGGCCCCACTCCACAAATACATGTGTAGGCTTCTGGACTCTGGTGTGGTACGCTAGCCAGTGCCTAGCAATAGCACAGACTGTCTGTCTCCCTGTCTGCAGTCTTGATGCAGGCTTTCACACAGCAGTACTCACACACAGTATCGGATCCATACTGCAGGCTGGTAGCTAGGACACACTTACTGGATCAGCAAGCTTTTGCCTCTTTTCACAGAAAAAACAGCAAGTCTCTTTCTCCAAAAAATGTCATTCTAACACAGTCCGCAAACACACATGTTCAGTCTCTGTGTTTAAAAGGTTTTAGAAACCTCAGCATCACCTCCTGATGAGTGGCTGTAGAAGCCCCAGGCAGGCTTCGTCTGATAACTTGGGTCAGCAGCCCCTAGCCCTTCTCACCTTGTGATAGCTGTCTGCCAAATGACCTTCTCCCGTCTCTTCTCGATACTATCTCAGAAGCATATCTTTAGTGCATATTCTTGACCCTCCCACTAGAACAGAAAGTATGGGATCAAGGAGCACGATGTCCTGCATCCTAAGAGAAGAGTACTGAAAACGTGTCATTTTAATGGAAAGCGCCTGAGTGGAATTCACTCCTTTAAGACAATAAAACTGTTTTCTCAGACAGAGTGTCCATTTTATCTCTGACCTTGGTGCACCTTCAAAGGTGTGTCATTTTTTAAATAAATAAATAACTTGCATGGTGAAGCGTGGCATAACTCATTAAGGCCACAGTCTGTGCTTGCAGGATTTCAACATCTCTTGTTTCACATGATTAACAGTGCTTGGAATGGTGCTTGGGCCTTAACCCAGTAATGTCTTGGTTTGTGTCTCCACAATACATACTGGCAGTCCTCTCAGGAGCAAACAGAGGTGCAGGCCGTCTTTTCTGAGACAAAGAGAAAAAGTCAGGTAAGTACCACCATTGGGGGGGGTTACACATACCCCTTCAGTGTTATTTCTCCTTCTGTCATGTTCACCTTGTTGTTTTTGATAGAGAGCTTCAAGTTCCTGAAAGAAATGAACAGGGTAAATGTGAGGAACTATTTAGCATGAGTAGCTGATAAGAAAACAGGGGCATGAGTGGAAACTAATGGGGGGTGTTCAAGAGGGACATGAGAAAATTTTATTTTACAGAAAGTGTGGTGAAGTCGTGGAACAATATGTGAGCTGATGTGGTGGGCACCAGAACCATCAGTGGTTTCAAACATGGCTGAGACATAGTGAAGGTGGCAGCAGTAGGGCGGTGAACATGGTAGTAAATAGTTTGGGTTAGAACCCTGTATGGACAATAGGTCCTGAGTTTGTTAGAGTTTTATGGCAGACTGGATGGACCAGTGGTGTTTTTCTCATGTCATTGTCTATGTTTCTATGTTTCACATCAGATCAGAGAAGCACTTTTGGTGGATTCCACGGCTGATGTTTTTCTAATTTTTATTGCTGCCTTATAAGTGTAAATAACATTAACTTTTGCGCTGTAGGCACTAAAGCCATCACTTTTCCATCTCTGCTCATGCACTGCTTGCTGCTTTTCAAGAGCTGTTTTTTGTTCAATACCACAAGGCCCTCGGGATGCTTCTGTGGCTGGTTTCCCTGCTGCTCCCCACATCAGTTTCCTTCTGAGTCTTCAAGAATGGTATTGCTGCTTCTGGACTGGGTTGTGCCTTCTGCTCTGGCTCTGGTGTCATCTAGCTGGCTGTCTGCCATGGCTGCTGTTTTCCCTCTGGGTATCGGTGTTCCACCATCCCGTTCCTCCTGTGGTAAGTTCTGGCGGTATCCTCAGCCTCTGTTTTTGCTCCAACCATCTTTGTGGTGCCAAGAATGGTTTCAGGCACTGGGCTCAGGTCCTTATGATGGCTGGTAGCACTCTGCTTGCTAGTTGTCACCTGGCTGTGACGATCAATGTTCCTCCTGTTCTCTGTAGCTCTTTTCTATGTTTCACTTTAGAGACTTTTGTCTTATTTGTCATTGATGTTCTCATCCGCTCCAGCTGTTCTGTCTATCATTATGGCATTATGGTTGTTTGCTGGCTCTGTGCTTGGGTTCTAATGCTGACCCATGGCTCCCTGCTTGATCTACATTACCCGGCTTTGCCACTTCAGTGTTACTGCTGTTGTCTTTAGCTAAGTTCTCTGTTTTTATTCCAGAGACTGTTGCCTTCTTTGGGGTCAATGTTCTGGTTGCTGACTATGGATGTTCTGCCTGTCTTTATGACTGGTCAGTTGCTTACTTTGTGCTGTTGTTCTCTGCATGTTGGTTGTCACCTGACTTTTTCTTGATCTCCTTTGAGGATATCTCCTCCATTGAACACCACCTTTGGAACTGTAAGCCATTGGCATCAGGACCACTCAGAAACATTTGACTAGCTAGAGGCCACTCATGTTGACATATGTCAATGCCACTTATATAATGTTGGCAGCCACTCCTCTTCTCAGTTTTTTCACCCACCATTGTCAAGCTTGTCAGACCACTGAGAAACAAACTATTGTTTTACTTGACTTTTTTCATAAATCATTAATGTTTTTGTCTGGAAGTTGTTTTATGCTGCCATTGAAAACTCCACTGTTCCAGACAACTGTACAACTGAACAAAGATTATATGGGCCATGAAATCACACTGTTTCAAGGCCAATCTCCAGAATAACCTTAACTCCCCAGCTAAATTCTGCAAGGTTATCCACTTCATTTTCAACCCCCTTGCCCAGTCCACTCCCCCAATTCTTGTGGTAAATGGTTCAGCTGTGTCTGACATTACCTCTGTTGCTGTTTACTTAACAAGTTCTTCACCACCTGTGCCCTCCCTTCTTTTCCCCCCCTCCTGGCTCCTCTTCTTCAGCTCTTGCACCTCCCCCATTTCTCACCAGGTTTCTAGTTCTCCCTATAACCATCCAGGAAACCCTGCTTGCCTGTTCCTCCCTCAACCTATCAAAGTCCAGCCCTGATGATCTGGACCTCAAGCTGCTCCACCTTTCAGCTCCTGCCACTGCAGTTCCCCTTACTCACCTACTCAAGGTTTTCTTCTCCCTCAGTGCTGTTCTTCAGTCCTGGAAGTTGGCCAAAGTTATTCCACTTCACAATGGGGGTGATGCCTCCTCCTCTGGCAACTTCTATCCCATCTCCCTCTTTAAGCAGCAAGAGAAACTGGTCTACTCTAGACTCCTCAACTTCCTTTCATCCTTCAGCTTCCTCTCAGCTTTCTGGTCTGGTTTCTGGAAGCGCCATTCCACTATCTCCTATCTGCTGCATGTCACTGAATTTATTTTCTCCGGATGGAGAGGCCTATTACAGCTGCTATATTCATTGATCTGGCCAAAGCCTTTGATTCAATATTCAATCCTCTCCTTCCAGACAAATTGAGTTCTGCTGGCCTCTCAGCTCTCGCTGTTACCTTGTTCAGTTCCACCTACTTGACTGACAACAATCAGTACAGGTTGGAGGTACCCTGTCACTTCCCCTTCCTATTCAGTCTGGGGTCCCACTGGAGTCCCACAGGGCTCCATCCTGGGGTCCTGTCCTTTTTGCCTTGTTCCTGAACAACCTCCACTCTGCCTGTGCCAACTCCCATATCTACATGTATGCAGATGACACAGTCATTTTCACCTCTGGTCCCTCCACCGCAGCTGTGGAAGAGTTGCTCCAGCAGGACTTCAACAACATTCTGTACTGGTTCCAATCCAACCAACTCAGAATCAACACTAAAAAAATGGTATTCATGCCTGTTGGTACCAGTTAGAAACTGGACAGACTGTCCTCTGGTCTTCACCACTCTGTATGGTACCCTCTTGATGCAATTCAGTCCTTTATGTACCTTAGAATGTGGCTAGACAGAAAAACTGACTTCTAACACCAGGAATCCACTAACATTATTACTCTTGCAGTGCTCCCTTAAGCCAGCACTGCCCCAGAGAGAATAGAATGCTATGCTAATCATGGAATGTTTAGCTCGTGCATCTATTTTCAAACTGCCCAGTGTCAACTGCTTACATTCTACCTCAGATTTCTTCTCTCTGATGCCCTGGAGATGTCTCTCAATCAAGACAGATTCCTGTAGTGCATAGAGCCAAAACACTTATTTTTTATTTATTTTTCATTGCTGCCTAGTGTCATTGTTCTTTAGTGTTTTATACTTCATTAGTTTTAAATTTAAACTTATCAGTTCCTCGTGGTTCCTTTGAACCGAGGGGCAACCAACCTTCTTTTTTCATTTAATTTGAGCCTTTTTAGAGGGTTCTGGTTACTTTATTCTTTAATTTTATTAAATTTTAACCGTCTTTGAACTGAGGTTTATCAGTTTTCCTCAGCAGTTTCTCGGTTCTGGATCTGATTGGAACCAATAGTTTTTTCACTTTATCGGTTCCTGAACCGACTGTTATTCTATTGAAACCGACCACAGATATTTAAATTTAGTCTATTTTTTGGTCGGTTACTGGTTCCTGTTTTCTATAATGTCAGACAAGCCTAACAAGAAAACAGGACCCCCTGGGTTCAAGAATTGCTTGAAGTGTGCAGTGGTGTTTGCCAAGGCAGACAAACATGATCTTTGCTTGATCTGCTTTGGGCAACAGCACTTCAATGAAGACTGTGTTATTTATAAGTCTTTCCCTGTTAAGACAGTGGAAAAACACAGGGAGGGGCTTAAAGAAAACTAGAGGAGGGGTCCATGGGCTCTAACTAGTCCACCCCCTCTAAGACTGAAGTAGTTCCTTCCAGAGCCTCTAAATCCACCCCTGATATGGGTGAAGGCTCTGGCAAGAGAGGCAATCAACCGGCTGACTCCCCGGTGCCTGCCAAAAAATGAAAGAGAACCAAACACACTGACACCCTGGCTGAAACACCTCAAGAGGTCCCTCAGGTGTCTATTAATGCTCCTTCTCCTGCACAGGCTTTCACCTTACTCCAGGTGCTGCAGGGTTTATTACACCCTCAGCAGCTTGTGATTACTACTGCTGAAAAAGCAACTGTTGTTACTGTTCTTTTGCCTACTGCTATAGTGGCATATGAGGAGGATGATCAAGATGAAGAGGGAATTGAATGTGAGGTGTTACCAGAACAGGATTTTGGCTCCCCTCCCAGACCCTCAGAGGATTTCTCTTCCCATTTTTCCTTTTGTTAAGAAAATGGTAGAGACCCTGGATCTGCAAACAGCTGAAGAGATCCAGGATGAAGAGGAGGCACAATACATGGAGCTTATGGGGCTGATGCCCTCAAAAAGGCTCCTTCTGCCTATCTACAAATTCTTCAAGAAGGATGTTTTAGAAATCCTAAAGGCTCCCAATGCAGTCACTGCTACAGACAAAAAATGTGACGAGAAGTGTCAGTTAGAAAGATCTGGTGCTGAGTTTCTTTTTAGTCACCCAGACCACCATGGGATTGTACAGCAGGCTGCCTGTAGGAAAACCAAAACTCCCTTATCCTCTCACCTCCCTGAGAAGGATTCAAGAAAGGTGGACAACATGGCAAAAAAGGGGTACCTTTCGGCATTCCTGACAATTCATCAAGCCAGCTACCAGGCTTATGCAGCCCTTTATCAAAAAGCTATCTGGCAGTCAGTAGTGGACAATGCTGAGGCTAATCCCTCTTTAACAGTGTCAGAGCTGCTAGACACAGCAAAATTGGGCCTGGAGGTTTCCACATACTTTCGTTCCAAATGAGTGCGCACTGGGACGTAGTGCTCCAAAACCAAACAAATCACTTGTAGCACAAAAGGTTTCGGGCACATACAACTCGTAAGAGAAACGCATAAAAATTAAAACATTTATTTCACAAACATCAAACCAAACAAGTATCCTGACATGTTTTGGACTGATCCCCCAGTCCTTTATCAAAGGTAATGAAGGAAAAAGCCAGAGAACACAATATTTATCTCATAACGAATAGCTTGACCAGATAAAATCCATCAAATCAATTGCTATCAATTAATCACAGATTAGACTTTCTACTCATTGAGGCCCATTTTGGACCTCACAGAATCTTTTCTCATTAGTTTAAATTTTATACATTCCACATCATCTTCCAACAACAATAAATACATAATGATCAGTATAATAACATCATTTAAATAAAACAAAACTTTACTATGTCATAAAAAATACTAGCATCATTTGAATAAAACTCAGAAGGACTATTGGGGGGTGGGGGAGCATAAGACCAAAACAAACTGCACTGATTTGATTCAGACCTTAGTTTAACTGCGATCTTTTAAATATGGATATAATTCTAAAGGGCAATTAAGCCCCGGCTTTTGTTAGCTTTCAAAGTTAAAATCCAATAATTTTCTCTTTTTAATACTAGATCATTATAATCTCCACCTCTTGGGTTTTTATTCACCTTATCAATTGCCATAAACTTAAAATTATGTCGTTCAAGTTCTTTTGCCGAAATAACATGTGCTGCCGTAGCATAAGTGACATCACCTCTCTGAATGGCTCGTAAATGTTCTCCAACCCTAATTTTAAAGCTTCTAATCATTTTCCCTACATAAAATGCATCGCAATTACATTTAGCTAAATATATAACTCCTGATGTATCGCAGTTAATAAACTGTCTGACTTCAAAACTTTTGTTACTATTAAAGCTAGAAAAGCAATTCTCCTGTATCATATGATTACAATAGATACATCGCTTACATTTAAAATTCCCTTTTTTATTATCTAGCCATGTTCCTTTTTGTTTATTTTCATAATGACTCCTTGTTAATAAATCTCCTACAGTAGGAACCTTTTTAAAACACAGCCTCGCCGGCTTCTTGGCCACTTCTTGCAATCCTGGTTCAACTCCCAGTACATGTCAGTGCCTGCTAATTATATTTTCAAGTTCCTTCGCTTGTACTGAGAATTCCGTAACAAAATTAAAACGGTATTCATCATTCTGAACCTTAATATTATTTTTAAAAGATCATCCTTATGAGTATTCCTCGCTCTACAGTAAGCTTCTCTTAGATTATTTTTGTCATAACCCCTCTGTACCAGTCTATTTGTTAACTCCTCTGCTCCCTTTTCAAAATCTTCTATATCTGTACAGTTTTGTTTAGTTCTTAAAAACTGACCAATGGGTATATTCCTTTTTATGTGCATAGGGTTACAGCTATTAGATCAAAGTATGGTAATACTATCAACTTCCTTACGATACAGGGCAGTTTTAATTTCCATATTTTCCTTATGCCCAATCATTAAATCTAAAAATGTAATCTGTTCCTTCGAGTAAGTGACTGTAAACTTCAAAAAAGGGTTTGTTTTATGTAGATATTCAACAAATAATTCCAAGCTATCCTCATCCCCCTTCCATAAAATAAATATATCGTCAATAAAACGCTTCCAGCATATCATATGTTTATAAAAAACATTCACATCATCATTAAAAATGAAATCCTCTTCCCATTTTCCCACAAATAAATTAGCAATCGATGGTGCACGTGTTGCTCCCATAGCTGTTCCCCTTATGTGTAAAAAGAGTTCCCCATCAAACGTAAACACATTACACTTTAAAATGCATTCCAAAAATGTTAATAAAATATCAGAACCACTAATCTTCACTTTATTCAAAAAGGAAGCCACTGCATCTAGTGCTTCCTCATGTGGAATATTAGTGTAGAGTGATTCAATATCCATTGTGACTAAAAGTCCATCCTCTGGTAATGTCACATATATCAAAAAATTTAAAATTTCTTTTGTATCCTTAATATATGAAAGTAAATTCCACACTAAAGGTTTCAAAAATGAGTCCACATATCTTGATAGTGGATCTGTTAGAGAGCCTATACCACTAACTATAGGACGTCCAGGTGGATTCTCCAAGGTTTTGTGAACTTTTGGAAGAACATAAAAAGTGGCCCTGGTGGGATTAGAAACAGTGAGATAATCTTTCACATCTTGGTTTATAATTCCCTTTGTAAAAGCACCTTCAATTATCTCATCAATTCCATATTTGAAATCATATGTTGGATCATCTTTAAGTCTAATATAGTATTGGGTATTATAGATTTGTCTCCACACTTCCAATACATAATTATCTTTGTCCATTAAGACCACTGCTCCACCTTTGTCCTCTTGTTTAATCACTATTTCAGTGTACTTTTGTAGGGTATAGATAGCTTCCCTTTCAATTTTACTTAAGTTTTGAAAAGGAAAATCATTTGATGGGGTACATAAAGCTTCAATGTCTTTTTCAACCAATTCCTTAAAAATAGTTACTGCTGCACATGGTTTCCACATACCAATTTCAGATGGCAGCTGACACCAATAATACAGCTGCAAGGTGGATGGCTGGTACCATTGCTCTAAGAAGATTTGCCTGGCTGAGGGCTACCAACCTCACCCAGGACACCCAAACTAAGGCAATGGACTTTCCTGTCAAAGGCCACTCTTTTTTTGGTGCCCAGACTGAGGCATATACGAAAAAAGTAGATGAATATAAAGCTACTTTTAGGAGCAAATTGACCAGAGACATGCCCTCTACTTCAGCTTCATCTTATTCTAGGGGAGGCAGGGGCGGTCCTGTTTTAGAAGGACTTTCTTTCAGGTACAGGCTGTTTCCCAGCAGCAGTACCAACCACAGCAGACTGTATTTTACACAGCTAGAAGTAGAAGGGGTTCTCAAAGAGGATCCCAATCTGCTCAGCCTCAGCAGCAAGCAAAACAGAACCCCTGACTTTTCCCTTCAGGCTACCTCTCCACATCCTGTAGGGGAAGACTCACCCACTATTTCCAGGAATGGTTAAAAATAACCACAGACAAGTGGGTCCTGGAAATAATGAGTCAGGGTCTCTCCCTTTGCTTCAAGTCCCTTCCTCCTCCAAGGTTAAAACATTTTGCACCAGCTCCCTTCTCAGAAGGAAAACTACTGGAGCAGGAGGTACAGGCCCTACTGCTGGCAAAAGCAGTGGAGCCTGTCCCCCACAACCAAAGAGGGCAAGGGTTCTATTCCAGATATTTCCTAACAAAAAAGAGTGAAGAGTGGTGGCCTATATTAGACCTCAGACTGCAAACAGGTACGTGGTAAAGACCCGGTAAAGCCCAGGTTCAAAATGGTCACAATGGCCATGATTTTGCCAACTCTGCAAAAAGGGGACCGGCTAGCCTCCTTGGATCTAAAGGATGCATATTTCCATATTCCCATAAGGGAGTCACATAGAAAGTCTCTCAGATTCAGACTCCCCTAAGGCCACTACCAGTTGTCAACACTTGCCTTCGGCCTTACCTCTACACCAATGATCTTTACCACGTGCATAGCAGTAGTAGTGGCACACCTCAGAAGACTGGGTGTCACAATTTTACGTTATCTGGATGATTTGCTAATCACAGGGAAATTCCACCAACAGGTGTCAGACAACCGATATGCTGCTTTCCCTGGGATTCCTTCTCAATACTAAAAAGTCATTCCTGACCCCTGTGCAGGTTCTGCAGTTCATAGGTGCAGATCTAAATACAGTAGTGGGAAGAGCTTGTCTCCCTCAGGAGAGGGCAGAAAGCATTCAGCTTCTGGCAGGCTCATTTGCCCTGAGCAGGCCAAAGCCAGCAAAACAGTTTCTTCAACCGCTGGGGCACACGGCTGCAGCAACAAGCATAGTCATAGGTGCCAGGTTTCAGATGAGAGATATTCAGTTCCATCTCAGAGCACACTGGTGCCAAAGGCGGGACCCCCTCATAAAACCAGTACCAGTCACACAAACATAATTACAGGCCCTTCAATGGTGGAGGGAACCAGACAGCTTAAGGGAAGGGGTTCCATTTCTGCAGGAGCCTCCCTTCCTGGTTCTCACAACCGATGCTTTCCTGCTTGGTTGGGGTGCTCACTTAGGGGATCACACCATCCACGGTACTTGGGAGAGTGCAGACTCATTCCTGCACATAAACCTGCTGGAGTTAAAAGCTGTTTATCTGGCCCTTCAGGGTTTCTCTCGTCTCATACAAGGAAAGGTAGTACAAGTCAGAACAGACAATACCACAACAATGTATTAGATTAACAAACACGGAGTGGCAAGGTCCACTCCTCTGTGTACAGAGGCAATGAAGATATGGAGCCTCGCTTACTTTCTAAATGCCTCTCTACAGTCAATTCATCTGCTAGGCAAGGACAACACCTTGGCAGATGCCTTGAGCAGGATAAACCAGGCCCATCATGAATGGGCATTGAACAAGCAAGTGGTGAATGCTGTATTCAGGAGGTGGGGGACCCCAGAGATAGACCTTTTTGCTTCCCACCAAAATCACCATTTACCTCTTTATTGCTGCAAGGCCCCAGTGAAGGGGACAGTTCCAATGGATGCCCTGATTCTGGATTGGACAGGCAGGTTCCTCTATGCCTTTCCTCCTTTTTCTCTGATACTCAGGGTGCTCATCAAGCTCGGGTCACAACCAGCTTTGATAATTCTGGTAGTCCTGGATTGGGCAAGACCTTGGTACTGCCTGCTGCACTCAATGTTTGTGAGCAAACTGATTCGCCTCCCTCAGAGGTATAATCTACTGACTTCCTTTCAGGGGAGGGTAGTGTACCCCAATCTCAGGTCTCTCAAGCTCAAGGACTGGCTCTTGAGAACTTAGAATATGCAGATTGCCAATTCTCTGAAGCAGTTTTAGAAGTCCTTAAGGGTTACAGGAAGCCTTCCACCAAGAAAACCTATGCCTCAAAATGGAAAAGATTTTCCATTTGTTGCAGTGACAAGGGTATAGTTCCAGCCCAGACCTGGATCCCAACCCTTCTTGATTATTTGTATCACCTGCACTCCCTGGGGTTGCAGCATTCAACTCTGAAGGTGCACCTGGTTTCAGTTTCAGCGTACCTTTCAGCTAGAAAGAATACCTCCCTGGCATCAAACCTTATGTTCAAAAGGTTCTTTAAAGGGCTCTCTCATTTATTTCCCCCTCACAGGGAACCAGTGCCAGCATGGGACCTTAATATTTGCATTGCCCAGCTTATGCTTCCGCCCTTTGAGCCTATGGCATCTGCAGAGCTTAAATTTCTTACCTGGAAGGTAGTTTTTCTGGTAGCAATCACTTCTGCCAGAAGGATAAGCAAGCTATAGGCCCGCTGTGTGGAAAATAACTATGTTTCTTTCCACAGGGACAAAGTAGTGTTTAGAACTAATAGGAAGTTCCTCCCCAAGGTGGTTTCTGACTTCCATTTGAACCAGTCTATAACATTGCCAGGTTTCTTTACTGAACACTCTAGCTCAGGTGAGCGTAGATTGCACAGCCTGGATGTAAAAAGAGCACTCATTTATTACATGGCTCATACCAAAGATCATAGGCAGGACAGACAACAGCTGTTCCTCACCTATGGGGAAGTAGGTAAAGGTACTCCTGCTTCAAAGAGGACTGTCTCTTGATGGACAGTCCAGTGTATTCAGTTTTGCTACTCAAAGGCATGCAAGGTTCCTTCTTTTGGTCTTAGGGTCCACTCTACAAGTGGCACAGCAGCCACTATTGCAACTGCCTGAGAGGTGCCTCTAATGGAAGTATGTAAAGCAGCTACCTGGAGGTCGGTCCACACCTTCACTAAGCATACCTGGACACCCAGTCCAGGAGTGATGCCAGATTTGGCACAACAGTCTTGCAGCGTCTTTTTCCTGCATAGATTCTGGCCCACCTCCTTGATGTACTGCTGCATAGTCTGCAAGAGTAATAATTTTAGTGGATTCCTGGGGTTAGAAGAAAAAAATGACTCACCTGTAGTAATCTTGTTTCTTCCAAAGGGATCCACTAGTATTCTTACTCCCCACCCTTGCCTCCCCTTTCAGAATCAGTAACAAGATCAATCCTCTCCACAACTGATCAGATGTATAGTTGGAGTGGCATGCCACCTGCTGGCACCTTCTAGTAATGTCTTAACTTGTAGGTTTTTTTCTAAAGGCATATCTGACTTCAGAAAAAAGGAGAAATTTGTTTATACTAGTCCTTTGGTTAATGTTGTTATTTGCCCAATTGGGCACTATTTTTCTATAATTCTTTAAATAGTGATTCACATGTTGTTATGACCTCTTTGCAGGCTTCTAAGAAATCTGAGGTAGAATGCAGGCAGTTAACACTGGGCAGTTTGAAAATAGGTGCACAAGCTAAACATTCCATGATTAGCATAGCATTATATTCTCTCTGGGGCAGTGCTGGCTTAAGGGAGCACTGCAAGAGTAATAACATTACTGGATCCCTTTGGAAGAAACAAGATTACTACAGGTGAGTCATTTTTTCTTCTCTTCCCACATCGATTCCATCCATGCAAAATTCCACCCCAAGTTTGGCACCCTGTACCACAACAAAGACTGCTTATCTCCACATGTCCACAGGGAGCTTGTTAGCAAAATGGTGCTCCCTATCTTGGACTATGTGGATGTGGTCTATGGCACTGCCCCTTCCACTTCCCTTGCCAGACTGGGCACCCTCTGCAACTCCTTCTGCATTTTGCTACAAACTCCCCCTTTTGCACCCGCCACTGTTCACTGTATTCATCCCTATCCATCCTCCCTCTGCCTTCTCATTGCCAGGTTCACTGTACCTCGTTCATATCCAAATATTGGTTTGGTTCCCTTCCCTCTTACCTTTCCTCTCTCTTCTCCCAACTCCCCCCTGCTTTCTGTTCCCTCCATTACAGGGACCGTTGCACTTTTGCCACTCCTCATGCCCCGATCCTCGGCTGGGCAATATGCCTACTCCTACTGACTTTCTTCACTCTGGAACCAACTCACTTCCTTACTCCAATTCTCCCCATCCCCTGGCTCCCTCAGGCACTAATTGAAACTTCAACCCCTCTTCACCTGTTCCTGATACCTTTCCTCTTAATACCACCACAACCAAGCCTTAACCATCCTAGTAAGAAGCCAGCTGGGTCCTCTCTCCTGCCTTGGATTAACTTTGATTGCTACAGTTTATCCCTCCATTACTAGGATGGGCAATTAACTTGCCCCTCAGGTCAAGTCGCCTATTGCCAATATTGTTCTTGTCCACTAAGTATTGCTGCCACTTCTGAATATGCACTTGCAAGGTGCCCTCATTGAGCTGTACTGCACTTTAGTCTCTGCACATATAATTGTTTAGTATTTATTCTAATGTGTACCAATGTTTTTGCTGTATCGTGTTCGGATGTTTTGCTACTATGTATTGTGCTGCTGTTCTTCCACTGTTCCCTTTCCCCAGGTCTTACCTGGAAATGAGCCTTAACTCAGTGTGCCTTTCCTGGTTACCAGTTTTCAAATAAATAAATAAAGATCTGTCACCACAGGCTGAAGATATAGAAGGATGTATTCATTCTGTCTGCATCTGCTGTGTGGGCCTAGTCCATAATGTGAAGTTCTGTATAGTCTGCCAGGGATTTAACCAGGCCACTAGAAGACGCCAATGAAAAGTTCTGGAGCATAAGAAAATGGCTGCCTCATGGAAAACCCTGTTTATTTTTCTGGCTTCTCCTTCCAGACTGAATGCCAGTGTGATCTGGTAGTCCCCATGACCATTGGCAATGGGTTCCCCAAAGCGTTCATCCCAAACTAAAGAAAAGACAGTGAAGTCCCTGTCGCCGGAGTTGCACCACTCCAAGCTTATGAATAAGATGCCAAGTTCTCCTGTCCAGTCCAGGTCTCCACATCATTCGGAGTTGATGGATGGTAATTCACAGTCAAAGGCCACCTCAGTGACCTCGACTACTGCAGCCCCCACCTTAGCCATCCCAACAACGTCAAGTCTGGGGTCTAGCTCTGGTGCTCCCACTACCATTGGGGTGCAGCCTCCATTGATGGAATCTGTTTCATCAATCACAGTTGCTCTGATCCCAATACTGGGTTTTGTCAACCCATAAGTAGTGTTAGCAATGGTGTCAGAATTATTTTGACATTTGCTTCTTACATTACTGGTGATGATATTGACATCATCGCTGCACATCCTGCATTCATTGATGCCATCGATAACAGACGATACTTAGAGCCTTGCTGTCATTTCTCCATCTCAGCAGCCATTAATGCAGGTTGTACCTGCTGAGGTTCCCTTACCTCACCCAATGGATGCAGAAGAATTCAGTCCTAACCTCCTGAATATAGAGAAGGATTTGAGGAGGAAAAGGATATTTGGACCTATATGAAGTCATGGGTTCCAGCTCCATCTTATCCTCCTGTAGTGAGGATACTGTTGTATATATTCCTAGTTTATCACCTGAGGATGCATTCTTTTAGGCACTCATCAAGCAGATGAAGATATGATGGGGTCTGAGGCAGAGGAAGAAGAGTCCTCTAAATGTAACCACTACGATTTTCTGCAAATGCTCTTGGTGCCCACCACTGTAATACTTTCCATCTTTCTAGCTCTGGAGGATGCCACAAACGCAGCATGGCATAGGCCCAGCACTCTACCTGCTATACCTAGGTAGGGGAAAAAAAGGGCAAACCATATCCTGCCCCTAGTTCTACAACCTTTTATGCATCACAGCCTGAAACTGACTCAGTTGTGATTAAAGCTGCTCATGATAGGTCCAGGGCTCCATGTTACATGAGTTCTCTACCTCCTGACAAGCAGTCCAGAAGATCTGATGTCATGGGAAGAATAACATATGCTTCTGCTTCCCTTAAACTCAGAAATGCAAACTACCAGGCTTACATGATCAAGAAGGATAGAAACAGGACCAGCACTCAGGAACTGCCATAAAAAATTATGTTTATTTAAACCATAAAGTATATACCGTGTGCAGACCCAAAAACTGAGGTACTAACACCCCATGTGCATTCAGATCTCACTGATCCTTCCTCAGGGGGTGGAGCTCCATTGAGGTTCCAGTCACTAAATAGCAGCAGTAATTTGCATAAATTACATATTTATTTCACCTCCCTGAAAGTTCTAGAAAAGAGGGAGAAGGGGCGAAGGGAAAATACCCAATCCCACTACACTTCTCCCTCAAGGAAACAGTGCATACCATACCCCTCCTTAATTGTTATAACTAAAAAGCTGCTTATTTTATATTTAAAGACAGGAACCTCAATGGAGACAAACAGATACACAAAGTGTCCCACCATTACAGCAAACACAATTTAAAAACGTGAAACAGCAGATTGCAAGACAAAGCTGAAAATCTAATTATACACTTCATTCTTGTAACTATGTTCTAGTTCAAAATAGAAAAGGGTTTCACATAGATATTTTCTAGCACATAAGATATTAATTATCATTCACATTAAATATGTTTTTCATAAACTTCATTGAGATAAGGTAAATAGCAGATAAAAAGAGAGTTTGTTATAAATAATACTAGCTGATATCTTCTGGATTAATTCCATTTAATAAGATGCAGATGTAAAACAGCCAGTTAACAGAACCCGTGGGCTATGGCATCTAACATTAAGTCTCTGATGCCACTAAAGACAGACAGCATTTCAGGCAGAATCCAAGTTCATATTAAAAATTTGATCTAGAAAATGGAAACAAATCATTAAATTATAGAAATGGTTTTGGACCTAATATTTCATTAAGTCCAGAAGGAATCAAACTCCTAAGATGGAAAATCCACCAGGATTCATGCGATAGAAGTTTCTGTAACCTGTCCCCACCTCTTGAAAATCTGGGGACATATTCCAAGGTCAGGAACTTCAGATGATCAGGTATCAGAACATGCTGCTACTAGTTCTTTCTGACTCCCTGTTGCTGCCCCCTCCACCCCTGCTTAAGGGATATACGTGGGAGACAGACTCTCCCTCTGCCTGCAGAACTGGGGGGAGATCAGTACAGATGAGTGGGTCTTGGAGAATCTAGAACAATGTCATGTTTTGGAGTTGCTATCCCATGCTCCATTGCATCCACCTTGGCCTTGTCATTACTCTCCTGGTCATTTGTCCCTTTTTTTTACCAGGAGAGAGACACTAAGCTGAAGCCTGTTTACAGGTGTGACCTAGGAGCACAAGGAAGCTAAGTGACTTGCTCAGGGTCACGGTGTATGCAAGTGGGGGCTGTGGGATTCAAACCCAGGTCTCCAGGTTTGCAGCTCAGAGCCTTAAATGGATCTATGTGTTAATGGCAATCGCAGAATAGCAATCACAGTTAGGGTGAATGGAAATCACCGAAAAAATATTTTGGCGACGCAGTCCCCAGCGCGCAGCAAAAGGGTGCCAGGAACTTAGATTTTACATGCAAATGATCCATTGCCCAGTTCCACATTCTCATTGCTTCCCTGCATAGAGGACAAGAGTGTGCTCCCCTAGTTTGTTTATGTAATGACACTGACATCCCTCTGGATCGAGAGTGTACTGACCTTGAGATAAGCCCTAAAGACACTTCGTGATGGCACAGTCCCCTAAACCCCCTTACTTAAGGATTCTCAACTCCGGGGGGTGCAAAACCTATAAAAAAAATTTTCAGGCCAGGTGCAACAAAAAGCACTTGTGCCTGGACCCAGATCCAGCACCATTCACGCCCCAGGCCTGAACCCACCCACCATGCCACGGGAGCAGCTCGGCAGCTCACCATGGCACCACCCTTCACAATCCCTTCCTTCCACCCCACGCTCAGCGTGCTCGCCACCCCCCCCACGCATATACATGTAGCGACAGGATGTTGCTATATTCCCGCACCCCCATCAGGTCACCCTCCCTCCCTCATTGCTGTGGTGTATGGCACCGTGATTGAGTCACCATTTTGGTAGGTGCCCAAATGCGGTCTCCAAACTCACAGGCTACCACCTTAAACCACTACACTATACTGCCTCCTGTGCAGGTGGAAGTGAACTCACTTCTTCAGTAAAGAGTAATAGAAACCATTTCTGTTCAGAAACAGGGGTTTTACTCTGAACTTTCTAGTTTCAAAATGGACAGGGAACCTACATCCTGTTCTGGACATAAAATGCTTGAAAAAGTTCATTGAATGCTAGATGGTTTTCCTGGTCTTGCTTCAGTCTCTCATTCCCCTGCTACAAAAAGGGGACTGGATGTGTGCCTTGGACATGAATGATACATATCTTCATGTCAAGAGTGGATGCATTCACAGAAAGTCACTGATTCATGCTGCAGGGCAAGTATTTTCAGTTTTTCATCTTGCTTTTTCATTTATCCTCATTGCTGCAGGTTTTCACCAAATGTTTTTCAGTGGTGGCAGCGGCGCTCAGGAGGGAAGGAATGTATGCCTTCTTTTATCTGGATGACTGGCTCCTGAAGGGCCTATCCAGAGAAACTATAGCACATACTCTGTCCAGGACCTGGCAAATGTTCTATCAGTTGGGGATCACAGTGAATGAACTAAAATCAATTATGATTTCTTGTCAACCCTTCAGTACACTGCAGCAGTAGTGGACATGCCAGTGATGCGAGCCTTCCTTCTGGAGGATTGAGCAGACACACTGATAGTTGAAACTCATCTGATTTCCAGCAAGTCAGATGTCTCTGCCAAGTCAATGCTGAGGTTTCTGGGTATGATGGCTCAGGCTGCAATCATTACAGTACCCTTTGCACGTCTCTTCATGTGCATATCACAGTGTACTTTGTAGGTTAAATGGGAGCAGCTGCAAGAAGATCTGGATAAGTTGGTGCTAATCATATCCCCTCTATTCTGTGCCCTCCTCTGGTGGCTGGACTGCTCCAATCTACTGAAGAGTGCTCCCCTCTCAAATCCCATGCCTCTGTGAATTCTAAAAACAGACATGTCAGGTTCAGGTTGGGTGCACATCTGGGCACTCTCAGGACTCAGGGTCTTTGGTTTGAGACAGACAACTCACTCCACGTCAGTGTTCTGGAGATGAGAGTTGTTCTTCTTGGCCTGCAAGTCTTTAGGGCTTATACCAAGGTCAGTACACTCTCGATCCAGAGGGATGTCAGTGTCATTAAATAAACAAACTAGGGGGGCACACTCTTATCCTCTGTGCAGGGAAGCAATGAGAATGTGGAACTGGGCAATGGATCATGGTCTCTTTTTGTCAGCTGTGTTTCTCTCAGGAACCCAAAACATTTTGGCTGACAGGCTAAGCTTGTCTCAAGCACTGACCCATGAATGGGAACTTCTGGAAGACATCTTTTCATGGTGAGGTCATTCACAGTTGGATCTTTTTGCGTCCCCTGATCCCTAGCAAAACTATCACTTTTCTGCTTGTTTGCTCCAGGGCCTTGGTCTTCTGGTAAACCAGTCCCAGGTGCCAAAGAGTCACCACTGAACTACATCAGATGGCCCAGGAGAGCTGCTAGATATGCTCAGGACTTGAAATAAAGATTGCATCAGATAAGACTGCAGCTTTTTAAGCTGAAACTGAATGTTCATGAAAAATATTTTTAAGGAAAAAAAGATACTGAAGAAATGCATATAGTTTAAAAGGGATTTCACACAAAGGACATAAAAGCACCCTTACAAAGCAGTCAGTCCTTCCCGATGAAGCTTGATTTGGGGTGAAACGTTGGGTGTATGAGGATGACTCCTTTGATGAAGCCCTGAAATAAAAACATGAATAACTGAAGGAACCTTTTGTTGTGTGCTGATTACATAGTTTAGGAGAGCCTGTCTCAAAATCAAGGCTCCCTAGGGCCTCCAGATCTTAGGTTCCTGCACCTACAGGATAGTCATGGCTCCTGAGGTCATAGAATGCAGTCATTTTGGGTTGTCTCCTAAAGTGGCTGATGCTGTTCTAGCAACTTGTAAGACATCCATTAGGCAAACATATTTCCTACAGTGACATTTTTTCAACATGGTGTGCCTCTCGCTCCTTGAATCCTTATATGTGTCTAGTGACTTCAGGTTCTTGATTACCTCCTGCTGTTATTGGACATAGGTCTTCAAAACTTTTCAGTAAAGGAGCATCTGTCATGTTTACCTTGCAAACGATAGTTTTGTTACTTACCAGTACCAGTAGATCATTGGGAGAATCTACTGCAGTGAGCCACAGTTAACCCTCCCTCCATCCCCTGGTTGGTTATTCTGGTTAATGCAGTTGGCGGAAGTTCCCATCTGCGTTCTCTGCTGAGCATACTACTGTCATAACTTTTAGTGCTTTTTTTGTTTCCTCTCCAGTGTGCCTAGTGGTAGGGTGTGCCCTTATCACATAGAACCATTTTGCACTACATGAGTATGGTGTTCAGAAGGTTAAGGCCGTCCCTGAGGAAGCGCGCATGCACAAAACCGGTCGGGCCTAGTGTGAGGGGGATCACACACCTACATGGCAGATTGTGCTAGTTTTGCCTTTTTTGCTTTCATATTTTGCCATTAAAGGAATTACAGCCTTGTACTTGTGTTCAAGTCGCTGGTGGATGGTGCCTGGTTTGTACGGTTCCCAAGGCCTCTAGCCTCCCAGTACCGGAAGCCCATATCTAGTTGTGGGGGAGAAAATCATCATTGTGCCTTATGAGTGTCAATGGACCTATGGTATTTGGGATATCCGTTGCACATCGTAGTTTAATTAAGATCTTAATTGTATGTTTTGTCCAGGGGTCATGGGTCTCCTGCAGGAGTCTGTCTGGTACTACTCATGTGGGAATGGTTCAAAAAGGAAAACAGGGACAGATACAGGAGAACAAACAAGAGACATATCAGGAAGAGACAGTCCAGAGATATTTCACCAGGTCCCAAGGATATGTGCCAGAGACAGACCACAGAAATCAAACAGCTTCAGGCAGAGGATGAAGAGGCGGAGGCAGAGGAAGAGGTGGAGGGTACAAAGGCAGGAGAGTGTAGTCATTTTCAATCTTAGCAAAAGACCATTAACAGACACAGAAACTGGGGTGCTCAGTAGGGGACTTTCTTTTTCCCCGTTTGCCCCTCCAGATTTAAAATAATGAGCGACTTACACAAATCTTTCAGACAATTACATTTAAAGATGCAATTCCACCTCCACCCTCCACAAGACCCAGCAGTTAGGAGCCTCAAAGCAGACATGAACTATACATCTACATGTAACCCGCAGAAAGGCAGAAATTATAATGTAGAGGCATATATAAACCAGGTCCTGTTAGACGTCGAAAACCATTCTAAGAGACACCTCGAACCTTATACCGAAATATAACTTGAGCCATGAGGAATCACAAGCCTCAAAAAATCTGGAGGAAGATGAAACTATAGTTATCAAGCTGGCTGACAAGGGGGGTTGGGGTGGTGTGGTGATAATGGACAGAAACAAATATGAAAGCATGTGTGAAGCACTGTTAGGTGTTCCCATCAACTATGAAAGATTGCAGGGAGACCCCACTAAAAGAACAATAGACAGTCTAGATGCCATCCTTAAAACAGAACTAGAACTAGGACATCTACAAGAATGGCAGGTGACTCTGTTAAAAAACAACTATCCTAAGATACCTGTCTTTTACAGGCTTCCAAAAATCCATGAAAATCCCACTGACACCCCAGCATGACCTATACTATCGGGAAATGAATCTATATTAGAAGGACCTTCTAACTTTGTGGACCACTATGCCAGACCAACAGTACAACTAATGACAAGCTATTTATATGACACAAATGATGTTATTAGAATTATTAATGAGCTAAATAACACATTGACAACTGAGAAATTAAACCAACTTAAGCTTTGCATTATGGACTCGAAGGATTTATATACATGCATATCGCATGAGGAGGGGCTACACACCTTGGAACATGGTATAGATAAAATCAGAGATGTACATACACCACCCACTAGTACACTTATAGAACTAGCTAGACTAGTACTATATGAAAACTATTTCAGATTCAATGGCATGTACTACAGACAGACCAGTGGAACAGCTATGGGCAGTACCATGGCACCCATTTATGCCAATCTTACATGGAGCACTTTGAAAACCAATTCATCATGAATCTCATGTATAATCTCTTTTACAAAAACATCATCATTTATAAGTGATACACAGATGATTTACTCCATCTGGGATAGGCCAATGTGGGAGCTAGAGTCCTTTCATAAGCACCT
The DNA here is from genome assembly GCA_016271365.2 of Neoceratodus forsteri. Classification (NCBI taxonomy): domain Eukaryota; kingdom Metazoa; phylum Chordata; order Ceratodontiformes; family Ceratodontidae; genus Neoceratodus; species Neoceratodus forsteri. Next base: position 1,214,751,186 of record CM057458.1, read on the forward strand.
CAATTGTGTAGGCAACAATCTGTAATTCACTATAGCTGCTAGTGAATCTGAAATCCATTTCTTGGACCTATTGATTTATGAAGGCTAAAATAGTATAGAGCATTGCCTTTACAGAAAGAAGATGAATCGAAGCACCTTACTCCATGCACGTAGCTATCATCCTCCCCACATGATGCAAAGCATACCCTATTCCCAGATGTTATGGGTCAAACGTAATTGTAGTGAAGACATAGTAAGGAAACAGTGCTACACAGACATGGTGAGATTTATGAACAGAGGCTATGGTAGGAGAGTGGTGAACGAAGCAATACACAGAACTTTAGAACGACAAGAACCTAACAGTAACAGTGAGTGTAGTGAGAACACAGGTAATAGAAAGATGTTGCATCTGATATACTCGAGGTTCACTGAACCCATTAAATGTATTATATACAAGCATTGGGACACATTGAGGCCAACAGGAATTGCTGACTTCACAAAAAAAACATAATAACTACCAAAAGAGTTAACACTCTATGAGACAAGTTAGTACATTCTGAATAGAAGAATACCAAAACAAAAACTGAACAACTACAACTGGGACCACTTACACCCGGGATGGCACCCGGAATGGCGCCCTGTGGTAGCTGTTGCCATTGTAACAACACATCTAAGAAAACTGAGTTCCAACATCCCAGTGGCAATCAGAAATACCAGATTAAAAGCAATATCAAATGTGATTCAGATCACGCTGTGTATATGCTCACTTGCTACTGCTCAAAATACTACATAGGCATGACCACTAGACCGCTTAAGCAGAGGATAACGGAACATAAAAGTAACATCAAATCCAGAAATGAAAATTGCCCGGTGGCAATACATTTTTCTGAAGCAAGCCACAACCCTTTATCACTAAAATGTTGGGGTATTGAACGAGTTGCCCCACCAGAGAGAGGTGGCAACTGGACACAAGCAGTGGAGTGCAGAGAGATGTTCTGGATCTATACATTAAATACCACTAGCGACAGATTCAGGCTAAACAAAGAAGAAAATTGGAGTGCAAGCTAGAAGATATAACACTCTGTTTAATTCATCTCCATTCTGCATTTTTCTGGCCCTTATGTTCAATCTTACCCCCTCCACACACCCCACCAATGTACCATCTAGGAACTGTGAGATCAATCTTATCCTCACATTCATATAAAAGATGAAAAATGCCACGCTTTGCTAGGACCCTGAAGTGGTTGTCTGTCCCTTTCTCTGTGTGACCTCTCTAGTGTTCGTGCCCTCCCATTATGATACATTTTTCATAATAGATACACTTTCTGTTTGAACACAAGAACACTTCTAGACATTTTTGCACTATGTTTAAAAGATATGATCCATCTTTGGAGAACAGTGAGTCTCCTTGTGACTGAACCTGGTATTTGCAGACCAGTCTCACAGCACAGGTAGTCAGTCAAGGTACACGGACCCTGTCTCTCACAACTAAACTTGTCTATCACTTAAAACCTTACCTATATCTATCAACCTACGTCTCAATATTGGCACGAATGGGAACTGACTATGATACCGCATTAATAATGAACTTAACAAAGTGTTAAAGTGACTCCTGAGTAACACGCAAATACTGTTGTTGTATTTATACCTTTAAGACTTCTTTACATGAGGCTCAAAAGTGAGCTGATTGTAATAACAGAATGAACAACCGACTAAATGAAGTGACAAACTGATTTTAGAGGGACACATGCTAAGCAGTACAGTATACCTTTAAGACTTACTCACAGAACTGAACATATAGCTCATTTAGTAGCTTAAGCTACATTGAAGAAGCATGGTAGACCTAGTCTCAAGCACTTGCAGCTGTGACCCCTGTGACTGCAATACACTTCAGCCACATATCTTTAATAATACAGGGCAGCCAAGGGGCAGAAAGCACCCAACCGGATTTTGCCGGTTGTGGTGTTTACTGTTGCCAGGCAACAGTGTCTCCACTTGGCTTGGGTTTATTCTTTTCCCTTGACTCTCCTGAGTGACCTCTGACTCCAGCCCTTGGCCCCCTTTGTCCTCTTTGCCATAAAAAGCAGCCTGCAACTAAACACAGTGTAGCACAGACGTCTGAAGGCAGAGGTGCACAGTAACACTTGAGCAGCTTGGAGGTAAGTGTTTTAGCACTTCCTTTTGAGCATACTTGGGTCACTATTGGAAACAAGTACTGACAAAGCCATTTTCTTTATGCAAGGTCTATTGTTTGCACATAAATCATTGCTGTGCCACGACTGAGGAGTGATGCAGCAAGTAAGTAAGCTAAGTCATGAATGTTTAAATTAATTGTGAGAACACTGGGGTCTTAAGCTCTATATTAAGGACAGAAAACATAGTAGAACTGTGAATACAGTGTGGAACAAAATAGGAACCCACAAAGAAAGTTTGGTTTTGTACAGATAAGCAGCAAATAGTACATGAATATTGTAATAGTGCCTTAAATACCCTATACAACTAAACATGGAGAATGTTTGAATTTAAAGTGTAGTGTGATGAAAACTCTTTAATTTTGTTTTAAACTGTTTAGAATTGAGTGTCCAGAGCTGAGCGCAAGCTCCAGTTAAACTAACGATATTAAAGGAATGCTCAGTGGTAAAGTGCGTTTTTAACACTACCCCATTATTAGATTGAAGGTAGCTGTTCTGGTAAGAATAATTAAAACTTAGCACTGTGTTTACTTTATAGCTGAAACTGAATGGTAAATGAACTTAGCCACTTCTGGATAGAAGAATTGACTATTCCCCTTGCATGGCAAGCTTCAGCAAACATCTTTTGTAAAAATAACTATGACTACTTGACCTAAATCAGAAAGATTTTAAAACCATGTTTCTCCTTAACAAATACAGAATATCTTTAACAGCTGCCCTGCAGCAAGGACAACTTTTGAAGTGAAAGAACATAACACTGTAGTGAATTTAATTTAAGGTATGTGAACAAACAGGAAGCTCAATTAGTTTGTGTGCACTTCAATTGACTATTGCACAGGAAAATGGCTTTAAGCGAATTAATAATATGATAGCAGTACTGTTCTTATTACTCTTGTTTAAAATACTTAAGCAATATACCACGACAGGGTGTGGGTGTAAGGGTGGATCTGACAAATTGTATTTGTAATATTAGTCCTCCCTCAGTTCCTTTTTGTCTTTTTTTCTTTTTTAAGTATTATTCACAATAAGAGGGGAGTGTCTTTGAACTGATGAAAACCATTATGTATTCAATGAAAAAAAGACTCTCAACTCTTTGTTAAATCCAAAATGACTTCTTTACTTGTGTTTCTTTTGTATTTTTTTACAATATTGTCCATGACAGTGTATTCATGTTACAATCATCTCATAAGTATTTCAATATATCTCATTTTAAAGTTATACCATAAAGGCATTTTCACTGTCTTAAACATTTTCCTTTGGTAAACATTTTCTGAACAATCCTGTCCCTTCCTCAGATAATTTAAAGTGCTCTGATAAAAGAAAAATTACAATACTAAAACAAGATAAGGCTCAAAATGTATATCAAATATAGTCACAGGGGTTAAAATGGGGATTTTTTTTTACAAAATTACAAACACAGGGGGAACACACCTGTTATGGGGTTTCCTTCAAACTTGTATTTAGTAATATTGTTGGCATCCTGGTATGGCCTTAATAAAAGAAACAACAGTATTCTATTTTAATCAGGATTTATAATTCTTTTACATTTTAAGATATTAGTAGGCTGCTGTTTTCACTATTTCTTTCTACCCAGTAAACAATTTTCTAAATGCCTTTGAATTAGTTACCTTATAATGGTTTTTCAATGGCAACTGAATGCTTCTCTCTGCTCTTCAGTTCTGTTTTTGGGTCTCTCCGTTAAAGTGAAAAAAACTTGTTTTAGTTCAATGGTCCTTTTCTCTTTTAATATTTGTATCTCACAAAGTCTCAAAATATCTTGCAGTAACTTTAAAATTGCCCTCATTTACTTTTAAATAAACTGGGAATATTTCTTACCAAGTTTTTGAATATATGCGATATGCTGCTCGAACGTTAGAATAAATCCTTCGGTGTACCAGAATGGTTATCAATTGCTGTGTGGTTTTGTCAGCATTAAACTACTAGGCCATTTTTTTCCAAAACATTTTCAAAATGCCTGCCGCCATTATTCAGGACGCCACTCGTCTTCTGACTTCTAGTGTGTGGAGCTGAAGGGGCTGGGCCGCCTATTATCCCATCTCAAGGCTGAGACATGATGATGTCACCGAAGTGACATGCTGAGCTGCCCAGTCGTTAGGAAACCAATGCTTTTAATATAGCGTTTTCCCCCCTCCAACTACAAAGCTCTCTTGGCTGTAAAATTAAACTACACCTATTGAATCTTTTTACATCAGATGGCTTGTCCAATAGTGAAACTTTTTACAGAGTCATGCCTTTGCAAGGCTGAAATATGAAAATATCACCATCCCAAGGACCTTCTTATAAATTAGTCAATCTGCAGAAAGGGGAGAAGATTCCATGGGTGGAGCAGAAGTAAAACCTGTCAAGAGGATAAATTTGTGTAAAAATGGCTAGTATATGATCTTACATTTTTCAGAAGTGGGAAACTAATTTGATATGGGGGAATTTCTCTACTTAGCCCTAAATAATAAGTTACTTAGATGGGAGAAATGGGATCAATTATATTGCATCTTTATTGCTGATTAGTTAAAGTTATGGAATTCGGTGTTGGGGGGGAGGTTCAAACTGAACAGTTGCATTGATTACTGGTTATTATCTGTTACATCAGATTTCTATGGAACAAAGTCCAAATTCAGTTTTTCATTTAAATTTTTGCAATCTGTAAATTAAAAATTTCAATAATTCCATGTTATTTTCTATTGCATCCGATTTTAACAGAATGAAGTCCAAATCACATTTTTATTTAATCCATATCTTCTGACATGAGTCCTTAATGTGTATATCCATCATGCTACCTGTTTCAATAGTTGTGTTTCCCAATTTCCTCCACCTTCTGGTTTGGGTATCTTTTCAATCCCAAAAAACTTCAGGCTTGATATTTGATGATTGCAGGTCATGAAGTGTCTGGCCAGTAGGGACCTCTCATTTCCTCTCCTGATGTTGTTCTTATGTTCTGTAATTCTCATTTTCAATGGCCTTATAGTTTTCATTATGTAATACAAAGAGCATGGTCAGATTATACCATACACAACGTGGTCCAAGTTGCAAGTTATGAAATCTTTTGTTGCAAAACCTCTATCTTGATAAGTACCTTCTATTTGTTTACTCCTTATTGCATTATTACAGTGAGTACAGTTACCACAGGAATAAAAACCTTTTACATCTCTACTTAACCAAGTTGTTTGTGATGTTTTAGGAGTCCAATGCTAAGTTTTTACTAATTCATTTTTTGGTGTCTTGGTTTTCCTTGCCGTGATCCATGGTCTCTGTTGAAATACTATATGTGCACCGTTTGTACTCTGTAAGATATTCCAATTATTCACAATCACTTTTTTTTAATCGTTTCATAATATTCTGAATATTGTGTTGAGAAGACCAATTTCCCTGATTTTATTATTATATTTTCCACCTCCCTATCTACTTTTTCTATAAAAGCTGTTATATCTGGAGGTTGCATAGTAACTGGATTGAAGGAAGATTTAACTTGTAATGCTTCTTTTAGGTCATAATTTTCTTCTTACTGTATGTTTTCCACCATCTCTATACTTTCTTTGTTGGCAAAATGATTTTTCAATCTTAATTTATGGTAAAATCTCTCTAGATCCAGTTTTAGTTCAAATGGCTTTCATTTTTCAGTCATACAGAAGCTAAGTCCCTTGTTGAGTAATTTTGTTTCTGTTTCTGTAAGTATTCTGTCAGATAGATTGAATACTACTAATTTGTGTTGTTCTTGAACCTGGTTATATGTACCTTTCTTGTATCTCTTTTTCCTTTTCCTCCTCCTCCATCTTTTTCTCTTGTGAGTCTGGATATTGATGGCTCTGGAGGTGTTATTGGTGGGGAAAAATCCCATTCATAACATCTGCCACCTCATCCCCATTGTGGTCTATGTGAGTCATAATTAATCTTCCCTGTATGATCTTCTGTAATTATATCTGTCTCTATATGGTCTTCTGTAATAAGTTCTATTACCATATGGTCTTCTATTTCATCTGTTTTTGTATCGAACATACGGACATACGAAATTTGCCAGCAGATAAAGGCCTAGAGGTCTATCAAGTCTGCTCAAATGTGCAGCTAGCACCCCTATTGCCCATCCTACCTCTGCAGGCTTTATAACCCTGGGTCAAAGAGTCTATAGTATTTTCTGATATTTCTGATTCATCTAAATCATATATTGTGGTTTAGTAGCCAAATTTCTACCAGGTATAAACTTTACCATCTTTGTAGTCTATTATGTCTTGTTTGAATTTGTTTAATTTTATACTTTTAATATGATTGTCATAATCTTTAAGTTACTGTTCTATTTGTTCCAGCAGTATTTTCATCTGGTTAATCTCTGTACTGTTATGTATCTCATTTTACAAGATATTTATTTCTCCTTGTAATTTAGTTTGTTCTGTAGTTAATGTTTCTATTAATAGTAACATAAAATCAAAAGAGCATTTCGCCCTAATTCCATCCCATTTATCTTGGAAACCTTCTGGTGAGAAACCTAGATGGAATTCTACTAGGACCCTGAGACTCCTGGGAATTATTTTTTGCTTCATATATTCCAATAGGGAGACTGCATGCAAGTCTATTCTAATCTCTTTTTCCTTTAGTGTTTCCAACTTGTTAATTTATGCCTTTGGTATTTCTATATTTTCAATTGTACGTTTACTTTAAACCAGGTTCATTATTCTATTTGCATCATCCTGATTCATACTGATGGGTGTAGAACATACTTCAGTCATGCTGCCCAACTCTGAAAAGGTAGCCATATTTACTCTGATTAGTTGATAACGTCCCTATGTTCTAATTATTTCAATTTAGGGAGGTCTAATAAATTCCCTTCTCTGGTAAGAATTGACAAATTGAGATACATCCCAGCCCATTTTGGGCAATCCCAACTTCAAAATTGGAGGCCAGGTCCTCACTACTGCTTTCTGGCCACAAGGGTTAGGGAAAAGAGTAATAGACCTGACTGAGAATCATAAACTGCAATCCTTTTTGGACATAAGAGTGAAATTTGGTCTACCCACCTCATTTTGTTTTAAATACTTCCAAATCTCACATATGCTCCTTCAGCACTTTGGTAATGACCCTTGGGATCAATATATGGTGGGTCATATCTTAACTATGATTTCAACCATTCCCTCATCTCCTCTCATTTCATTTCCTTCTTCTACAAGGAGCTCTGCATTCAGGTAGGAGATCTAGAAGGCTTACCCCATTACATTTGGGACAGGGTTCTACCTCCTGCACCTGCAGCTCCTCGAAAATGGACTCAAATTTGGACCAGGTTGTACAAAGATGTTAAATGGGACTGCTACTGGTTGCTCCAATTTCAGATATTACATGATTTATACTACACCCTTGCAAAACTTTGCAGAATGGGAATGCTTCTGCCCAACCTGTGCACAAGATGTGGGAAGTACCAGGGCACACTACTCCACATCTTATGGGAATGTGAGAAAGTGTCCCCTTTTTGGAACACTATCCTGTCAAGAATTGACCCACTGTTAAGTCTGCAAGATGCTTTCCATCCAGAAGTTTGCATTCTTGGGGACTCAGGAGACAGCCTAATAGGGATTCAATGGAAACACATGACTTTAATCTCACTCTGTGCCAAGAAAGTTATATTACGTCATTGGCTGGACCAACAGATCCCAACATATACAGAATGGCATCAAGAGATCCTTTTTGCCTTGCAGGCAGAACACCTCTTGGCAAGCATTTCAAAGCATAGTAAGAAATACCAGGAGATATGGGCACCTCTACATACTCTGTTATCCATTTAACCTAATTACTATCTTAACTATGTTTAACCTACTGCAAAGTGTCTCAGTCTCAGCTACTTTATACATATCCTCCAGGTTCTATTGATTTTGCTAATATTTATCCCCAGCTCTATGCAGTACATACTGCCTTACTTAACTGGTGGTATTGGGGGAAGGGGAGGTGGAGGAGGGATTGGGTAGGGGTGGGAGGGGGCAGGGTGTTTAGGTTTTGTTGGTTGTTAATGGTGCTTAATTTCTGTTGTTAAGGATATAAGTCAAATACTGCACCACTTATTAATACTATCGGAGCTTTGATTTATGTATCTCACTGACTGTAATGTTATTGCTTCTGTCATGTCTGTAAACTGTTTGTGATTGTTTACAAAAAAAATGCAATAAAGTATATTAAATTTAAAAAAAGAATTGACAAATTGTATTTGTAATATTAGTTCTCCCTCAGTTCCCATTTGTCTTTTTTTCCTTTTTAAGTATTCTCCACAATAAGAGGGGAGTGTCTTCAAAGTGGTGAAAACCATGTATGTATTCAATGAAAAAAAGACTCTCAACCCTTTGTTAAATCCAAAATTACTTCTTCTTTACTTGTGTTTCTGCTGTATTTTTTTATAATATTGTCCATGACAGTGTATTCATGTTACAATCATCTTCACAAGTATTTCGAAATATCTCACTTTAAAATTACACCATAAAGGCACTTTTCACTGTCTTAAACATTTTCCTTTGGTAAACGTTTCTGAACAATCCTGTCCCTTCCTCAGACCATTCGAAAGTGCCCTGATAAAAGAAAACTTATAGTACTAAAGCAAGAGGATAAGGCTCAAAATGTATATCCAATATATTCACAAGGGTAAAAATTGGGAGTTTTTTTACAAAATTACAAACACAGGGGGAATACACCTGTTATGGATTTTCTTTCAAACTTGGATTTAGTAATCTTGTTGGCGTCCTGGTATGGCCTTAATAAAAGAAACAACAGTATTCTATTTTTATCAGGATTCATAATTCTTTTACATTTTAAGATGTTAGTAGGCTGCTATTTTCACTATTTCTTTCTACCTCATAAACAATTTTCTAAAAGCCTTTGAATTAGTTGCCATATAAGTGTTTTTCAATGGCAACTGAATGCTTCTCTCTGCTCTTCAGTTCTGTTTTTGGGTCTCTCTGTTAAAGTGAAAAAAACCTTTTTTAGTTCAATGGTCCTTTTCTCTTTTAATATTTGTATCTCACAAAGTCTCAAAATATCTTGCAGTAACTTTAAAAGTGCCCTTGTTTACTTTTAAATAAGTTGGGAATATTTCTTACCAAGTTTTTGAATATATGTGATATGCTGCTTGAACATTAGAAGAAATCTTTTGGTGTACCAGTATAGTATACCAATTGCTGTGCGGTTTGTCACCATTAAACTAATAGGCCGGTTTTTTCCAAAACATTTTCGAAATGCCCGCCACCATTATCCAGGATGCCACTCATCTTCTCACTTCTGGTGTGTAGAGCCGAAGGGGCTGGGCCACCTATTATCACGTCTCAAGGTTGAGATGTGATGATGTCACCGAAGTGACATGCTGAGCGGCCCAGTCACTAGGAAACCAACGCTTTCAATATTGCATTGGCCCCCCTCCAACTACAAAGCTCTCTTGGCTGTAAAATTAAACTATACCTATTGAATCTTTTTACATCAGATGGCTTGTCCAATAGTGAAACTTTTTTTATAGAGTCACACCATTGCAAGGCCAAAATATGAAAATATTACCATCCCAAGGACCTTCTTATAAATTAGTCAATCTGCAGAAAGGGGAGAAGCGTCCGTGCATGGAGTAGAAGCAAAACCTGTCAAGGGGATAAATCTATATAAAAATGGCTAGTAGATGATCTTACATTTTTTAGAAGTGGAAAACTAATTTGGTATGGGGGAATTTCTCTACTTAGCCCAAAATAATAGGTTACTTAGATGGTAGAAATGGGAGCAATTATATTAACTATTGCATAGGAAAATGGCTTTAAGCGAATTAATAATATGATAAACAGTACTGTTCTTATTACTCTTGTTTAAAATTCTTAAGCAATATACCACTCCAGGATGTGGGTATATGGGTGGAGTTACCACACCTGGTGTAGTTTGGTCATAAGGCCACAGACTGAGTGACTTAACTACACCAGAAGTGGTAAATCCACCCATATAACCACATCCTGCAGTGGTATATTGCTATTATACAATGTACTTCTATTTTTTGAGGTTAAAAAAAGAAAGAAAAAGGGTTGTTTGTATTTTAAATTGTTTATTTTTTGTAATTTATTATTGCACCATATAAAGTAGTCCTGTGTTGCTATAGAGAGACACCATGTGTTAAGGAGAGGTGACGGTGCTCCATTTTTTTAAATCACAAACAGCAGCTAGAGAGGGGGAAATACTGGCAAACAACAGTTTTTTTATGTTAGAATATGTTGCACTAACTAGAAAGGCTCAAGAGAGAGAGAGATAGAGAGAGAGAGAGAGAGAGAGAGAGAGAGCTAGAAGGAGAGAGTTCTGACTTCTGAGATCATTTCATGCTGCCAGTTACAATCCTGGTGTGAAGTGCGCAGGCGTATCCTCCGGTGGCACTGCCCCTGAAACAATGATGCAAGTTTGTTTATGGTTTATTAATCAGCAAATGCAATTGAAAATGAGGTACTTTGAAAAGAGAAAGAGAAGTTTGTTTAGGAGTTATGCGAGACAGAGGGGGACTGTACTTGACAGATGGAGTTGGAAAGGACTGGAGAGGGAGCTGGATGCGAGCAGAGAGTTGGAATGAGAGGTTAGGTGGGTACAGTTTGAGAGTGCTCTTGTGCTGGTGAGATTAAAAAAAAGTGTTTTTTGGTTATAGTGGGTTGTGTTTCTGTTTTCTGATGTTGCACTTTAGGTTTGGAAGCCTCCCGTTACTGTCACAGTTTAGTGGGGGTTGAAAATGGCCCATTACCGTTGTGATTTAGCGGGGGTTCAACATGGCAGATTCCGCTGTCAACTTTGGAGGCTCAGATAGATTTCAGAAATGCGGCTGACTAGCACCTTTTCCAGTTGGTACACTGGAAGATTTACCATGCTGAAAAGGTGCCAGCCAACCAATCAGAATGTAGAATTTTGCAGTTCTGATTTGGCTCATTGTATAATGACAGATATGGAATGGTGTTTATATAGAGGATAATGCCTGAGTAACAGTGGTTAACCACAATGTAATCACCTCAGGCAGTTGCCAGAAACATAGAAACATAGAAGTTGACAGCAGATAAGGACCACAAGGCCCATCCAGTCTGCCCATTTCTTTTTCTACCTAATAAATGTGCCATCGGCCTTTGCTCTGTCATTGGCCTATCTATTCATACTCATCTGTATTTCTCCCTTATGCCTATCCCAAGCCTGTTTGAAGCCCTGCACTGTATTCATATCCACCACTTCCTGAGGTAGGCCGTTCTATGCATCCACCACCCTTTCTGTGAAAACAAACTTCCTCACATTACCCCTTAATCGGCCTCCCTCTAATCTCATGCTGTGTCCTCTTGTCCTGCTGTTTTTCTTATATTGAAACATGTTAGACTCCTTCACCCTGTTAATGCCCTTAAGGTGTTTGAATGTTTCGATCATATCACCTCTCTCCCTCCTTTGCTCTAGGGTATACATATTGAGCTCCATCAATCTGTCCTCAAATGTTTTGTGATGCAGTCCATGCACCATTTTGGTTGCCCTTCTCTGGACTACCTCAATTTGGTTAATGTCCTTGTGAAGGTGTGGCCTCCAGTACTGCACTCAGTACTCCAGATGGGGCCTAACCAGTGTCTTGTAAAGAGGGATTATTACCTCCCTTTTCCGACTTGTGATACCCCTACTAATACACCCTAAAATCCCCCCTAGCCTTACCTACTGCTTTAGTGGTCTGCTTGGATGATTTCAGGTCATCGGTGATGATGTCGCCCAAATCTCTCTCTTCCATTGTGACTGCCATCAACTCCCCTCTCAGCCTATAGGTGGCTTCAGGGTTTCTCTTTCCTATGTGCATGATCTTGCACTTCTTTGCATTAAACTCCAGTTGCCACTCTTCCGACCATTTTGCTAGTTTATCCAGATCTCTTCTCATTCTGCCCACCCCATCTGGATCATCTACTCTGTTGCAGATCTTGGTGTCATCTGCAAACAGACAAACCTTACCCTCCAGTCCATCAGCAATGTCAGTGATGAAGATATTGAAGAGGGGTGGCCCCAGGACTGATCCCTAAGGTACCCCACTTGTAACTTGCTTCTGACTGTATACCATTTACCATCACTCTCTGTTTTCTGCCCATCAACCAGTTGGCCACCCAGTTGACCAACTTCTGACCCATCCTGAGCCTACCCAGCTTATTAATCAATCTTCTATGTGGAACAGTATCGAAAGTTTTGCTGAAGTCAAGGTAGGTGACATCAACTGCTCCCCCTTGGTCCACTACTCTGATTACCCAGTCAAAGAAATCTGTGAGATTAGTTTGACAGGACCTTCCTTTTATAAACCCATGCTGTCTTGGATCCTGTGCTCCTATGGATTCCAGGTGTTGCACTATCTTTTCCTTAAAGAGTGCCTCCATAATCTTGCCCACGACTGGTCTGTAGTTCCCTGCCTCCTCCCTGCTACCACTCTTGTGGAGCGGGATCACATGAGCCCTTCTCCAGTCTTCTGGGACCTCTTCTGTGCTCAGAGACTCATTAAACCATTCTGATAATGGCTCTGCTAGTTCCACCCTTAGCTCCTTTAGTACCCTGGGATGTATGCCATCAGGTCTCATTGCCTTGTCCACCCTGAGCTTATTGAGCTCTTGTAGGACCCTTTCTTTTGTGAAGGGACTAGTGCTCACCTCCCTCCCCCCTGTGTCCATGGTGCTGAGCTGTGGGCCCTGCCCTACCTTCTCTTCAGTAAATACTGAGCAGAAGTATCTATTTAGGATAGATGCTTTTACATGGTTCTCCTCCTCACATGCTCCCTTATCTCATTTGACCTTAGCAATACCCCCTCTGGACTTTCTCCTTTCACTAATGTATCTATAGAAAGTCTTGTCACCTTCTTTTACTGTTTGTGCTAGTGTTTCCTCGGTTTGGGCCTTTGCCTGCCTTACTGCCTTAACTGCTTTCCTTAGAGAAGTTTGGTATGCCTCCCTATCTTCATCCCACTGTGTTCCCTTATATTTCCTGAAGGCCAGCATTTTGGCTCTGACCTTTTCTGCTACTGTTTTTGAGACCCAAACTGGTTTCCTTCTTCTTTTGCACTTCCTTTTCTCTCTAACACAATGGGATGTTGCTTCAAGTATTGCACCCTTAATGCTTGCCCACTTTGCCTGTACCCCCTTCCTGTATTTCTTTTTGCCAGGGTTACTTAACTCTGTTGGCCATCTTATCAAAGTTAGCTCCTCTGAAGTCCCATATTTTTGCCTTGGAATAGGATGATTTAGTTGTAGTGGCCAAATCGAACCATATCATGTGATGGTCACTGGCCCCCAGGTGACCTTCTACCTGGAGATCTGTGATGCTTTTCCTGTTAGTCAGTACTAGATCTAGGATAGCTCTGTCTCTTGTGGGTTGTTGTACCAGTTGTTCGAAGCCTTGCCCCTGCAGGGAATCTACCATGTGTCTAGTTCTGTCAGATGTTCCTGCTGGTATTGACCAATCTGTATCTGGCATGTTGAAGTCTCCCATTATTAGAACCTCCCCTTTAGCTGTTATGTTTTGTATATCTTCTAACAGTAATGTGTCTACGTCCTCCCCCTGGTCTGGGGGCCTGTAGACAACCCCAGTTCTTATGGCTGTCCCATTTCCTGTTTCCAGGGTGACCCACAGTTCTTCTGGCTCCTTATGTGTATTCTGAATTTCTGTAGCTTTGCCATTTTCATTGACACACAGGGCCACTCTACCCCCCTTTCTGCACCTCAGTCTCTTCTGAACAGTACATAGCCAGGTACTGAAGTCTCCCAAGTGTGGTTACTGGTAAACCATGTCTCACTAATTGCTACTATGCCCAGTTTAGCCTCTGTCATTATTGCCTGCAGGTCTGGGATCTTGTTTCCCAGACTGCAAGCATTTGTGTACATGATTTTCCATTGACCAGATTTTGGTGTGTTAGTTGTTGGGTGAGGTCTGGTGTGGAGGTCAGGACAGCCAAGTAGATCTCAAGAGCGCAGCTTGAGAGGATTACAGTTGTCATGGCAACTGCGAGAGGTGATTACATCTGTAGTTGACCACCGTTACTCAGGCATCGTATTTTATAGTGTATGGAAAAACTAGCCACTGTTGGAAAAAAAATTCAGTTTTTTTCAGTGTGCGTTTGTTCTCCTGCTCGGCTATGAATAACTCCTGGTTTGTATGTTAAGCAACTGAAGTGCTGAAATTAGCCTTTGTGATCTATACTGCAGTGGGTCTGCAACTCTCTGAATGGAATGTGTGTGATTTGAATGAATGTTCAAGCAGCAGTTCTCCTTTCCTTTCCAAGAATTTTGACAGGTGGTGACATTCTATCCTGTAATCCTATCATTATGACATAGTTAAGCAAGGTTTGCAGCATACTGATGTCATAATGATCGGATTATCAGGTTATAATTACCGGTGACCATAAATATCAACCAGATTACAGTTTTGTTAAAAATGCATATCAACCGGATTTCAGGTTATTATGCTCCAGAGGCAATAAAAACCTAAAATCCAGTTGCTTTGACAGTTCATAATAACCCAAAAGCTAGTTGATAAGACATACCCCAAAGAAACTGTTACATTTCATTGTTTCACAAAAAGTATTTCAACGCAGTATTTTCAACTGTGTTTTATTCATGTACAGTTCAATTTCTTCAAAAATTAAAATGCACTCTACCTAAAAAAAGTATTTTTCTTTCAAGCTGCTAGAAATACAGTCTAAACATCCATATCAGCAATTATAAAAAGTAAAGGATAGGTAAATTTGTTGTTATGGATTTTTTTCACACACCTCATGTGTGTGAAAAAATCCATAACATACACTTACCTATCCATTATTCTCTATATAAACTGATTGAAAATAGGGGTTAATAGACACTGTCCATACATTATATGATGGAGTAAGTTGATATATATACCAGGATACAAGTTATATTCTTTTTCACCAGACATTCTAAATGTGTACTAGTTAAATGAAACCTAAGTAGCCAAAATGAATGTGCTTCTAGGGATGTTGTTAGCACAGGTCTTCTGCTGTCAGCAGAAGTCTACTTATGCTATTTTGGTAGTGGCTGACATCTGAAACAAATTTCTTTTACATAAATTAATGCATGGAATTAATTCTACAATAGATGGCACACACCCTCTGGTGGTGAGAACTACAAATAACAGAAAAATATTTTTATTTAAAAATGTTTATGAATATGTTTTTTTCTAAAAAAATATACTAAAAAATATATGTAATTATGTTTAAAACTAGATCCTCAACCCTGATGTAGCCATACCTGGTGAAACATAGGTTCAGGAGGGTCTAATTGGTACTTCAACTAAGAAAAAATGAAAAAATAAAAGAATTTTGAACATTTCTTGGAGTGGCTGGCCTTCTTGGAGTGACTGGCCTTTTCCATTTTGTCTGCATTGTGATTCACCCACCAGCCCCGGAACTTAAATAGTATTTTCCCAAGGGAGGGAACCCACATTTCTCTGGACTTTCTTTGAACCTAGAATTTTCTGCATGGAATTGTGAATAACCTGCCAGAATGGAACTCTCACCAGGCAGTCTCAGAGAACATGGAAGTGGGAGCCAATCCTCCCCACATTGTCTCCAATAAGCATCAGAGTGTGAAGAGCCAAACTGTTTTGTAACTGTGGGAATTTGGAAATACCTCACCAGTATTTTCCAATTAAACTCCCTCCACATAGGGGAGGCAGTGACCACCCAGCCCCTCTGCAACCTATGTTTCCAGTGTTCTGGGGAAATATGTAGCCCAGATTCTCCATCTCACTTGGCATATAATTTTTCTGGTAGCAGAGTGTTAGATTTGCTGAGTATTTTGTATAGACTAGATGGTCTAATTTTAACATTTAGAGTGACCAGCCAATAAAAGTGATCTTCAAAACCTGACTGTGGTCTCTTCATTTGAAGCAAATGTTGGTGGTGTATTATATAGTGTCACATTTAAAAAAAAGACAATAATGGTCTTTCCTCCACAGGAGGTATTTGTTTTGAAGTCCCTGATATGAAAGACAGTGTTGCCCCATGATCAGCTATCAAAACCTGGTAAGGCCTCTAGCCTCCCAGTACCAGAAGCCCAGATCTAGTTGTGGGGGTAGAAAATCATCATGGTACCTGATGAGTGTCAACGGACCTATGGTATTTGGGATATCTGTTGCACATCTTAGTTTAATTAAGATCTTATCTGTATGTTTTATCCAGGTGTTATAGGTCTCCTGCAGGAGTCTACCTGGTACTACTCACGTGGGAATGGTCTAAAAAGGAAAACAGGGTAGTTCTACCTCCTCTATCAGATATCATCCTGCCTCAACACGTTGCTTAGCCCATGTTCCCAAATAGGTCCCCTTCGTAGCCAGGTAATATTTATAAAGTTCCGGGAGGCCCAGCCCACCCTGTTTACTGGAGTTACTGGATTTTGTAAGGACAAAAGGAGGCCAAGGCTCATTGAGATTGTCCCCCTCAATAGACGCACATTATCATATATGTGAATTTAACCAGATATCAAGTTTTGTTTTAAATGTATTAAAGTTAACTATATCTACTAGTTCTTGTGGTAGGGAATTCCATTGTTTAGATGCCCTAATACAGAAGTATTTATCACGTTTATTAGTATTTGCCCATTCTACAGCAAGTTGTTTATCATGGCATCTGCCTACTTTACGCTTATTTGATAAAGTTAATCCACATTGCTTCATTAGTAACGGTGATTTTAATTCCTTATGTGTAAACAGAACGTCTCCTCTAAGTCTTCTTAGATGGTGTGAATTTAATCCAATTTCTTTAAGATGTATTTCGTAGGTTTTATTTCTAAGATTAGGTATCATTTTTTTTGTGAATCATCTCTGGATTTGTTCTAATCGTTTTATATCACCTTTTAAATATGGGCTCCAAAATGGGCATCTATAATCTAAATGTGGTCTAGTGTAAGTTCTGTATAATGGGACTAAACACTGTTTAGATTTATTAATAAATGACTTATGAATTTGTTTTAATAATATATTGGTTGTTATTGCTACCTTATTGCAATGTGAAGAAGAAGATAGTTTGTTATTTACCAAAATACCCAAGTCTCTTTCACAATTGTTTTTTTTTTTTGGAAGTGTACCATTTAAAAAGTAATTCATTTGAGGTTTTTTGTACCAAAATGCAAGGCCATACATTTATCTGTATTAAATGTCATAAGATTTCTTAATGCCCATGTTTCAATGGCAATAAGATCTTGTCTCAATAAATGTATATTGTGTAATGTATCTACTCTACCACCAAGCTTTGTATCATCAGCAAATTTTGATATATGATCAAGTGAAGAGATGTTAAGATCACTAATAAAAATGTTAAAGAGTATGGGCCCAGAAGAGAACCCTGGAGTATCCCACTTGTAACTTGGCCCTGTTCAGACAGGACTCCATTTATTTTTACCATCTGGGTCCTGTTATACAACCAGTTTGTTACCCAATTTATCAAATACTGGAAGAATCGAGGTTTATTCAGTTTTTCAATTAACAATGTGTGAGACACTTTGTCAAAAGCTTTACTGTAATCCAACAGGATTATGTCTGACGAAATATGTTTATCCAAATAACTACTAATATTGTTATAAAAGGATACCAAATTTGTTGTACAGGAGGAGCCTGATTTAAAACCATGTTGTGATATGTCTTCGATACCCAGTTGTTGCATTTCATACTCTATTAGTGATTTAACCATTCATTCCATAGTTTTCCCTATAATAGGTGTCAAACTAATAGGTCTGTAATTTTAAATATTTTATTTATTACCCTTCTTAAAAATAGAGATCACTATGGCTTTTCGCCAGTCATCTGGTATGTCATTTTCCATAAGTGACTTACTGAAAAGTAATGTGAGTGGTAAAATTAAAGAATCAGCTGTTTCTGCCAAAAATCTAGATTGAATATCGTCAGGTCCTGAACTAGTTGATTTTTTAATAAGTGCCAAGGCCTTCCTTATCTCTGAACATTCAAATTTAACTGTAATAGATGCTTTATTAGATACTGGGGAAGGTAAATCTGATTTATTGAAAACAGTACAAAAGTATTTATTAAATACATTTGCTGTTACATAATTATCCATGTTTCTTGGGGAGGTGTAATAATTGCTGTGTTACCCTTGGGCATTTCCCCAACCAATCAAATCTGGACAGTTCCTTTGATAAGTCATTCCAGTATGTCTTGGAGACAAGTGTAGGGAGGATTTGAAACAGAAAACGTAGACGAGGAAAAATATAAATTTTAATAGTCTGTACTTGCCCATATAAGGTTAAAGGGAATAGCTTCCATCGGGCTTTATCATGCTTGAGCAAATTCAATAACTTATGATAGTTATCTTGACAGAGGCTTGTGATGTCAGCTGGTATATTAATCCCTAAGTATCGGAAGACATTCCAAGGGGCCCAGGAAAAAGGAAAGTTATTCTTAAATCCTGGTGGGTGATCCACTAAGAATCATGACCTCTGATTTTGTTAGGTTGATCTTATCACCTGCCAATGAACCAAACTGAGCCAGAACCTCCTATTATAAGAGGAGGGAAGACACCAGATACATAGATACATAGACACTGTAGGCAGATAAGGGCCTATGGCCCACCCAGTCTGTCCATTTGAGCTTGTAAGTTCCTTTTACATTTTTCTAGAAGGCTGTTGCCCCTCACCCCTGACCTCCAGAATTCCTTTATGTCTATCCCATGCATTCTTAAATCCCGTGATTGTTTCATTCCCCACCACTTCATCTGGAAGGGTGTTCCACTTGTCCACCACCCTTTCCGTGAAGAAATTCTTCCTCACGTTTCCTCTGGGTCACCCTCCCTCCAACTTCATCCCATGCCCTCTAGTCCTGGAACATCTTTTTCACTGGAAAAGATTATATTCCTGCACCTGTTCCTCCCTGTAAGGTACTTGTAAGTCTTTATCATATCACTTGTATGTCTCTATCCCCTAGGAAAAACAAAGTATTGTCTATGTACAGTGCAATTTTTTTATTTATACCCCCTGCCATGGTTCCCTTTATTTGCTGATGGCACCAGGATGTATTTTTATGTAAAATGAAACAAGAAATTCTGAATATTATTTTATAAATATTTTAACAGATAAGAAACACAGTGGATTATGAAGCGGCAATGACCATGAAACTTCACCCAGTTGTGTGGAGTAGAATTATACAATAAAGCAAGAATTGAATTTTGGATTTGTTGTGGTGCTGATCCAGTTTTTATAGTACATTGTCAGTCTTCACCATTGGTGGTTGCCAGTTCCTCCTCTGGTACTGTTACAGGCTTGTTGCCCATTATTGGGCTCATTGTCAGTGCAGTTTCCTTCTTCAGATGCTGCTGGCATTGTCTCTACAGCTTTCCATACTGTTGTTTTTTTACCTCTGTTCTCCTCATATATCCAGAGACTCTGGCCTCACTTGCAGTATCATACATTGATGGTCATCTTGGCTCCACTGCACAAAATCATCACTGTCTGGAGTTTTGGCCTTTCTGTTCCCATTTTCTATGGAGCTGTAGTCTCTCTATTCCTGATATTGTGGTTGGGAATTGGCTCCTGATCTTCCAGATGTAGTGGGCTGAACCATGTAGACCCCTTCTCCTATTGCTTGTGGGTCTGACTCTTGTACCACTGTTTTTTTTCTGGGGGCCTGACACTCAGTTCTCTGAAATTCTACCACTACCACTGTCTCTGCTCCATATTTTTCCTACAGGGAAGGGGGTGTACCTGTTATGTTTTTTTCCCTTATTTGAGCCTTTCTATACACCAAGCATCACCCACTGGTCCCACCAGCTGTTTGCCCTCTGAGTCTTTCTAGTCCTACTCCAGTGTTCCTGCACCTCTGGTCAAGATACATGTCATTCATAGTCCAAGCTTTCCATGGCTTGGTTCTCGCCCTGCAGTTTTCTGTGCTCAAAGATATATCATTGTCTTCTAGCTGGGTCTTTCATACCCTGCTCCTAGAGTGATTCCTGTTGCTCCATATGGCACTGGCCACATTGATTTTGGTGGCCCCTTTCTGATCCAGTTTAACCCTTCCGGTCCAATCCCCTACTCCCTTTCCTCTATGGGTGGGGCTTGTTTGTGTACCACAGGCTGTTGTGGCTTCTAGAACCTTACATCTCTGCTGCTTTGGCTCTATCCTGCTCTCCTAGACATCCTCTTGGTGGCTTGACCACTGTCTCCTAAGCACCCATGTTCTGTTATGGCCATGTTTATTTAATGTGCCTCACTCCCCGAACCCTTTTACTGTCAAGTGTGCTTTGGCCTGTCTTGTCTTTCTGAGACTCTGACCTATGGTGCTCTTCAGTGGGGATCACTCTTCAACCTCTTCTGTATTTTCTGCCCTCCCCATGGGCATGGTTGTGGCTCAGTGGTTGGTGTCCCACTGGTTCCTCCCTGGTTCTGGGGTCCCTCTGTAAATAAGACTAACTATTCCACACTGATGACAGTGAAGTAGTAAAAGTACATGTTTTAAATTAGTTGCCATTTATTAATACCCAAATAAGCCTAACAAATTTACCTCTAACATGATTAAGTCTAAACAGCTGATGGCTTTTTACCACCAGGGCTACAGGTGTACAGAGAAAATGAAGCAACATTTCTCCCTTTTCTCTGGGTGTCTCAAGCATCCATGGCAGCCATTCTGGCTATTCCTCTTGGACACACTGGACATACAGTCTGTCTGATACTTATACAGTGTTTGACAAGAAATGCAAAACAAAGGAAATTTCACAGTTTTCAGACACTCTGACCATAAAAGGCAAGAGAGTAGGGTCATGAGACATGAGTTCAAAACACATACATCACTGCTGACTTGGCATTAATCAAAAGGAAAACATTATTTGTCACAAGACGTAAATAAAATCTCCTAGCACTAAAAATATTTTGCTTAGAAAAACAGAAAAACTAATGTCACAAGACAAGGGCATGATAGATATTTAATTACCAATAATGTAAGTTTAAAAACAGACAAACATAACCTAGGGTGGTGGACCAGACATTACTGCTTGCCAACATGCACGTAATTGCTCTTTTTCTGCTTATACCATTATCTATACTAGCTACATTCAAGTTTAGTCATGACCTTCTAGCTTGCCCAAAAGAACAAAACATGTTTTGTACAAGATTTTTTGCTATGCATAGCAAGTCTGGCATTGATTAAGACATTTTGCTCTAAAACAAAACATGTGCCCTTTCACCCATTTCTTGCTGGTACCCTCTGCAATAACCATTTTGCTTCTGGTCACCTTTTTACATTACTTCACAGTTATTTTGCATTACTTTAATACTTTTATTAATCCTCTTTTGTTCGCTCTGCATTCTGTCAAAATACAACAGTCCTGACAATGAGGGCGAGGGAAGACCCATAAGGGGGAGTCCCGAACCCCCACAGATAATACTTTGATTAATATATAAGTTTCGTATAACTAAGCACTTTTGATCTTAATGTGCTAATTGCATTATACAGTAACCCCTTGCTATAATGAATGGTTTGGGAGCCATAACCTGCATTCGTTATAACTCCCCATTCGTTATAATAAGTGAAGCTAGAAATACTAGAAGCCATCACTATCAGCCAGCATATAGTGTACAGTATGACACCCACACACTAGTCTATATTATACAGTAGTTAAGTGAAGAGAGAGACCTGTTTTTTTGTTTGGTTTTGTTTAGTATCTGTTTTGAAATATGACATCCACTACAGACTAATGTAAAACGCCACCCGCTCCTTCACTCGCAAACTGCAGCCCCACATCTGAAATACTAGTACTGTATTGTTACCTTTTCAACCACTATGACCCCATTTGATCTAATGGACAAATCTCCAGGTGATCAAACACTTATGGGGGAAATTGTCAAACTGCAGAACGAGCCCCTTGGTCATTTTCACAAAACTGTCATTGCACTGCTGTCAAAAAGGTTGTGAAGCGGGAACTCATTGGCTCCAATCTGCATTGTTGGGGGCTGCGCTTCATGGGCAGGGGATCTCTGCATTTTTGACAGCATTTGGTAGCTGGCTAATTAAGAAACTGGCAAGAAACTGACTGTCCAATGGGAAATATGACATTCACTACAGACTAATGTAAAACGCCGCCTGCTTCTTCACTCGCAAACTGCAGCCCCACATCTGAAACCATGGCACTGCTCTGAAGAACCTGAGCCTTGGTAACCACCCCCCACACACACTTAAAAATCACATCAGAACACAGATCTCATGTACAAGGCAATGCTAAAAACAAAAATAAAAATACCCCGTCTCCCATTTCCAGACCTCTCTTGCTGCTTTTTCTGGTTTGGGGGACAACTGATGCATAATACACACACTCTCCAAATGGACCCACCCGACTCAAAGACCATGGCTACAAATCTTCAGTTATTTGCTCGGTACTTACACAGTGTGTTGTTTTGCATAATAAAGAAATTACAATAGCAGCTCACAGTGTGGAAGTAGTACAGTGGGTGGTTAGACACAGAGAGGAATTCCATTATCAGGAGCCACAGCGGGAGCCATGAGGGGCATTCATTATAGCTGAGATTTCGCTATAGCGGGGTTCGCTATAGCGAGGGGGTTACTGTAACTACCGGGACTTCCTTTTTCCCATAGAGAAATCATGGCATAATTCACTGTTATAAAGGAGCATTTATAACGGTGAACATGTGCCCGGTTTCCCTCGCACTGTGCAGGTGCCCCCGCCTCTGAAGCTCTTCCTCCTAGCCACTGTCTGCCTCATCTCTTCCCCCTCTGGACCACTACTTGAACTCTGCGGTAAGTGCTGGCAGGAAGAAAGTAATCAAAATGAGGGAAATACCCTCAAAATGTTGGCTCCACACAAAACTGAATTTAAAAAAATGTGAACAAAAGTGGCTGACCTACTGTAAAGTGCGCGCTCACACCTAAGCAGACTGCAGTCCACAAGAATGTCTTTTTTATTTTATATACTTGCTGTGGCAAAAAAGGAAATCCCAGCAATTATATAAAATAAAATATGGGTCTGGGTGTGTGTAAACTCGAATTTACACACACCCTTGGGGTTAGATGCTACGCATAAACCCCTCAAGCTTCACTCTTGGGGTTTATGTAGCTCAAATCCCTCAGGTGTGTGTAAATTCTCATTACACACCCAGACCCATACTTTAGTCTTTATGTAATACTTTTACCTTACATAATTGTTTAAGCTATTACAATGTAAGCTACAAATTTTTTTAAGCTAGAAAAACTATTTATAATTGATTACAACACAGTGTTATTAATTGCATAAAAAAACCTTTTTAAAACTGGTTGCCAGCACACAGATAGTCAAGGAAACCATGAAAAGAATCCTGTTCTGGAGTTGGTACAGGGGTAATCACAGAATGAGCGAAAATGGAATGGTGTGTTTGTGACAAAACAGAAACTAGGCATGTCAACACCACAAGTGATATGTATAAAAGACAGAGAACATTTGATATCACATAATAGTGCAGAAAACAATTGAATAGAATGTACAGCAAAACATAACAGCTTGTATCGATAAAAAAAATTCATTGAATCCACTTTGACAGGGGATAAGTTAGATGCTGCCTATCTGTTGAGGTGTGGCACACCCTTGGAGCTTGATTGAAGAATTTGTTACTATCTCTTAACAGGTAGGTCATTATAAAACGTATATGACCAGTTTAGAAAGTTCAGATAAGTAACAGTCCATAAAGTTCATATAAGTAACCACAAGTTGGCATAGTTACAGTACAGGTGACATGTCATTTGCAGAAAGGTAGTAACCTGACAAAGAACATGGAGCTATGCAGATGGTAATTTAAAAATAAAACACCAGCATTGTAAGAAAGTCAATGTTCAGGCTGCGGGTTGCTGGATAACTGAATTTGCAAAGGTCTTGCCAGGGGGTACATTAGATTGTGCACTTAGTCCTTCTAATGGAATAGCCACATACACTGGTGTAGCATTTGTGTTGTGGAGGTTGATCATACCCTATCACAAAGACTAACAGTTCATAAGTAACAATCAGTCTATATAAGGTGTCAGCCAGGCTTGGAAAGAGCAGCTGTGGAGAAGATGGATGTCTTGCTTGAAGATCAATTGAAGAAAAATATTCTTGCTGAAGTTAGGGGATTGCCCCTACCCCAGACTTAGCTTCATAGTAAGCAGAAACAATAAGCTTGATTGCAGAGACCGAACTGGCTGGACCTTTTTCAGTTGATTTAAAGTTCTACAAATAGGTGTAATTTTGCTGAAAACATTACACTTGCAGAGGTAATAATATCCTGTTTCATATAGTAGTCCTTATATGGAACCAGTCAGGCATAACGATGGTGATGACATTGAAGCTGTGGCAGTTGTTTTCTTTTCAGGAAAAAGATGAAGGTTTTTGCAGCTTGGATGAAAATATTACTGCTGTTGTACATGGAGATGTTATGTGTGCCACACCGTGGAGACCTGAAAACTTGCAAAGTGTGTTAGAAACTGAGTTAAGAACACATAAATAACAATCTGTTAAACCAATGACCTTTTCATTTTGTAAAGAGTGGTGTGACAGAGCCTAAATTTTTGACAATTGTGGAAAAATAAAAATAAAAATTGGGTGTTGACTGCACCCCTGGGGATGCAGGCCGAGGTCCAATAATACCATCTGACCATTTGTGAATCCATGACAATGTCATGGTTACACTCTGCTTTCAAATTGCAAAAGAGGCTATGACAGTGATGAACATGATTTCCCTGTCTATGTGCTGCTGGCAGGCCTAACTGAGACCTGTGTTATAAAATCTTGTAATGTTATAATAACATACTGCAAACATATAATTTATGGCAATATGCCTGTTACACTATGCAATAGTGGGACAAATATATATATATATTGTTGGCCTATGCCAACTAATAATAGTGCCTATTGCACCTGTGACAAGTGAAAGGGTCTACCTTCTTTACCCTGTATAATGAAATACTCCAAAGTACTGAGTGAGGTAAGGCCTACTATGAAACCTTGAATATAGGTTCTGGAGCAGAATCTACATTTTGCCATATTATAATTAAGATTTAAAATTACAAAACCTGCAGAGAGTGCACTTTAATGTCCAGGGGTACCTGGGAGTGATGAGACAAACAGAGCATTAATTTGCCTGGGGTTTTGCTTAGAACATAGTGTAGGGGTGGGTCAGCAATGCTGGCCCCAGTGTTTAGGTTCAGTTATGGGCATTAAAAACATTCATAAATGTGGAACAGTTTTCTGAATGCACACTTGATAAAGTGTAGCAAGATGTATATCAAATCATAATAGCACAAACATAAAACACACATATATATATATATATATATATATATATGCAATAGAACAATGTCAGTCTTGAGCATAATGCATAAAATACATTTTAAACAATAGAACAGATGTAGACTGCAAATTTAGTTCAGCGTCTAGGAGTCTTAGTGCATTGTTAATTTACTTGTGTTGAGCACACCCAAGGAATAAGTTGCAAAGGGTGGGACACAGTTTAAATTTGTAAGTTGCAGTCCTTGGTAAAAATTACTTAGTTTTTGTTAAAAGAATTATTTGAGCAATCCATCACTCAGTTTGTTAACTTGAAGGCTTTTTCAGGGTATGCAATGCTTTAGAACTTTGAAATTATAGAAACTTGTTTGTGCTTATAGAAGGCAGATGATAGCATCCATTGCTGTAAGGCTATGGGGAGTTATTTTGTATTTGTCTGGCAGGATATGAAAGCTGAAAAGACAATCAAAATATATGAATATGTGGAAATACATACACAACCCCCCCTCCAGCTTGGCTGACCACCTGCTGAGGGCAGAAGCCCTTGTACCAATGATAGGTGTTGTGAGGTTTTACTGTTTGCACTAGAAAAAGCAGAGTGACCGAGATGGGTTATACTGTGAGAATACATTGGGTCTTTTCAAAACCTGTAAATAAGAAGTAGTTATTAGCAAATACACATTTTCTTTTATTTACCCCTATGGGGAGACAGTGCTGTACCTTGCAATCTTTGTGGGTATTGCACTGGAAGGAAGGGTAGTATGCCTCCCCTCCCGAGCTCCTACTGTGGTGGAAGAGGCAGCTCAAATACTTTAGCAATAAAAGGGTTAGCTGTGGATGGTGGCATGGATATTGTACCAGAAATGGTCTGGCAATATTAGTAGCCAGTCATGCAGCACCTTTAAAAAGGTGTGCACTGGATAAATGGTAATGGGGGTGGCCCCATTGCAGTCCCCACCAAATACACTTTTCAAATTATAACAAAATTATATTGCAATTAGTTTAGTAAGTTTCATACCTTACTAGAAGATGGGAAACTTTATTTTCCCTAGAAGAAAGAGAGAAAACAAACAAAACAAACAAACAAACAAAAAAAAACAAAACATACACAATGCTAAAAATAAAACAAGATTATTTTGATAGGATAAAAGAAGCCAAGCGTCCCTGGGTTCCCTTATCCTAAGCATGGCAAAATGTCAGCTGAATTCATAAAAGATCTGGATTGATGGTACTATCATACGTATGTAATATTTTAGAATGCATTTTCAAAAACCAAAACAAATGATGACACCATGGTCATACTTAAAAACAAAAGTCATTGTTTTTAACTGTAGATGGTAAACTCTCTCAAAAAGAGCTATAATATTTCTTTTTAATAGTATACTGTATATATATAAAAAAATACAGGGGGTGGGGAGTAACCCCCCCAAGCACCATGCGTAGTATGGGAATCACGTGATATTGCTTAAAAACAAACAGCCATATGGAAATTACATGTCTGTGAAGGAAGGCATTGGACTTGGTGTTAAGATTAGCCAGTAAGTTTTGACTGCAATCCCAGAAGAAAATGTCTGTCCTTTTTTTTAACTCAGACAGAGTGCAAGTACTGTAAAAAAAGTAAAATTGTAGAGTTCACCCTTGGTGTGCTTCCATGAAAATATACATTTTGTGTGAAAATTGGTGCTTTAGGTAGGGAACACACATCAATTTTGAACTGGTAGTAACATAAAATCTTGAAACACAAGAAGGTCAAGTAATGTGCAAAAGGTTACACAGTGTGCATGTAAGGGTCGCTCAAGCCCGGCTGTTTCTGTAGTGTCCTTGAACACTACTGATATTAAAGTGTCTTTTAATAATAATAGAGCACAAAGTAAAGATGTTAGCTAAGGCAGTATATACATAAATAAATGCTTAACATAAAAAAAGACTGACACGTTATTTGACACCGGTTCACTGAGGTAATGCCCATTGTTTCATTAGAAAACTGTATGTGTTTTAGATATGTGCTGCCTACTGCCTATCTTGTAACACACTACAACTACTTAAACCAACAAATTTATATATCTCCACACATCTTTCAGAACAAAATGTTTCAAACACCTTCCAACTCCTTTATAAAATGAAACTTCCTTATTTCTGTTTATTTGAAGCCAAACAATATCTTATTTGAAAATACAGCACAACACACCATCTGTAAGTGAAGACACATCTAAGAGACCATGGTTACACCCTTTGGCTCATAGCCAAAATATGGCACTCTGCCATTTTGAAATCTTTGTGACAAACATTTTACTTCTCTTTAGCAAAAGGTTTCTGGTTTTAACTAGAAGTATGATAAAGCCATTCATAGCTGTTAACACATTACACCTTTACCTAGCAGTTGCTTGGCACATTGGGCCAGATATTCAAAAGGGTTGCGCCACGCGCAACAGGGTTGCGCATGCGCAAGTCCTAAATTGCGCCATTCTGCGATATTCAGCAGGAGGCAGTTGCGCCACTGAAAACAGGCTGAGCAACAGCGCAATGCAAATGAATGCATGCTCACCTGGAGGGGGAGGAACCATGTATAAACTGCACAGCCCGATATTCAGCCGGGCTGTGCAGAGTTTGCAGTGCAACCCCAACCTGTGCCTGCAGGACTTTGAGCCAAAAAAACGAGATTGAGGGCCACCCACAGGTGAGCTGCTGTATTGCAGGGCACAACACAGCAGCTGCCACCTGTGGTTGGCCCCAACTCCAGTCCCTGTGCCCCGCAGCCCGATCGCGGGCATAGTGTACTCCCCCACCAGCCGATCGCGGGCATCACATAAGCTCCCCCGTTCCCACATCCTGGTGGTCCAGTGGACCGAAGTATTTAATAAATCCCCTCCAGTTCCATCCTGCTGGTCCAGTGGACGAAATGCCCGATTGCAGGCAGAAGTAAACTGAACCCCCAAAATCTCCCTGGTGGCTAGTGTCCCCACCCCACCCACTGAAGCCCCACCACCCGCTCCCCGGCGGCCCGGTGACTGGCGCATCCACCCGCCTGCCACCCTGCTGCCCACCGACCCCGGCTGCCTGGTAGGGCTGCCGCCCGTGGCTCTTGCTCTGCACCAATGGGCGTGCAGCCCTACAGGCAGATCAGTCAGCGGCAGCGGGCGGCAGGCGGGTGGGATGCTGCTGCCGCCGCCGCGGGGAGCGGGGTGGTGGGGCTCGTGAGTGGGTGGGAGGGGACACTAGCCACCAGGGAGATGTTTGGGGGTCTAATTTACTTACTGCCGCGATCGGGCATTTCGTCCACTGACCACCAGGGAGATGTCTGGGGTTCAGTTTACTTTCTGCCCGCGATCGGGCATTTCGGTCCACTGGACCACCAGGGATATGTAAGGAGGAGGTGGGGAGCCACATTGCTGCCCGCGATCAGGCTGCAGGGTGCGCCAGTCCTCGACGCTGCTCGGCAGGGTGCCAGGCGCAAGTCCTCGGGATCGGCGCATCTACATGCGCACGGCATGCAAATGGGGCCATAATCAGATGCAAATGGCCCCCTGCACCTTGCATGAATTATGGCCCCATTTGCATGTCACCTTTGAATATCATGATTTTGGCGGATGGCGCAATGGTACTATGCCCACCGCAAGTTGAATGCTCCACTCTGACAACTTGTGTGGTGCAAGTTCCACCGCGCCATGCACAGTGGTTGTGGTTGTGGGTGATATTCGAGTTGCTCAATAGCGCAACTCCTTTGAATATCGCCCCGGCCACACCCCAGCGTAACTATTTTGTGCAGCGCAAGGGCTTGTGCCTCAGAATGGCGCAGTTTGAATATCCAGCCCATTGTCTGCAAACTACAATTCTCTTTGCACATTGCAATCTATCACATCATATCTCTTCACTCTCAAAACCACTTGCTCCGACCAACAACTACATATGAACGTTTTTCAATAACCCTATCCAGGCAGCACAAATCTTTCATAAAAAAAAACCTAAAAGAGTCAGGTAAGAGGCAGAGAACTTATTTGCTTTTGTACCGTAAAATGCTTTGCTTCTGGAAGCAGCCTGTACTATGTTTAGGACAACCTTGTGAACAGAACATAACCAAAAAACACAGATATACGCTGGAAAAATAAACAAGAAAGAAAAAGCAAGAGAGCATTTCCTTGTTCAGTGTGTGTATTGCAGAAATGAAAGAGACAGACAACAATTTAAAAAAAACCTTCAGAACAAAGTATACAGACTTACCCTGTGCCAAGATATTTTCCTTCTTCTGTCCTGATACACTGGTCTGATCCAGAAGAACAAATGCAAAACCTTGATGATTACTTCCAAGTGCTGCAGCTAGTAACCCTTTCAAAGAAGGTTTCCTTTGTGGCCATTACAGTAACCTGCCAAACCAAGTCTTTTCCCAGAGCTCTGGTTTGCAGTTTGACAGTAAAATCTTTAGCAGTACTAGGTACTGGGTTGAAATCCAACTGGTGGAAGTCCACAGTACCTGGGTTTTGGGATCAAATGTTTCAGCCACAATAAGAGGCAAGGGAACCTGAAATTGATACAAAAAAAAACTTAAAGCTGTGCAGATAGTGAACATTGGGGGCGGGGGGGGATTCACAAATCAACCCGTCTGTAGTCACACCTACTGTGTATGCATCCACAGTGATTTGTTTTGCTTTTTCTAAATGTTGCTTATCTAATGTCACTTAATCAGCCCGAACTGTGAAAGCCAGCATCGGCTTTCACAGTGTATACTTCCACTGACCTGCTGTCTAGCAGGCACAAATTACAAGGGCAGTTGCCATTGTTTGTTTGAGAGACTTTTCCTTAATACATCTCTCCACATATCTCTAAACTTGGGGTCCTCAGATCCCCACATACATTTAATTACATTACCCTTACCCAGCTTTTAGCTGCTCCATAGACCTTTTCCTGTAGGTTCAAGTCTACTCAAACACTTAGAGTCTGTTAGACTCTTTTTCCCATCCCCACAGTTAGGTTGTGACCCTTACCTGCACGGACCCTGTCTAGAGTAAACACTAGGCTTTACCAGATTTACCGAGACCAGAACCAAAACCACTGTATGGCTGGCTCAGCCAATTTGTAAATAAGACTAACTATACCAAACTGATGACAGTAAGGTAGTAAAAGTACAAGGTCCGTGGTTAGTGGTCTCTGGTAATCCAATAAAACCACCTGACACTAGATGTTGTTTTAAATTAGTTGCCATTTATTAATACCCAAATAAGCCCTAATAAATTTACCTTTAACATGATTAAGTCTAAACAGCTGATGGCTTTTTACCACCAGGGCTACAGGTGTACAAAGAAAATTAAGCAACACTGCTCCCTTTCCTCTGGGTGTCTCAAAGCATCCATGGCAGCCATGCTGGCTATTCTTCTTGGACACACTAGACATACAGTCTGTCTGATACTTATACAGTGTTTGACAAGAAATGTAAAACAAAGGAAATTTCACAGTTTTCAGACACTCTGCTCATAAAAGGCAAGAGAGTAGGGTCATGAGACACGAGTTCAAAACACATGCATCACTGCTGACTTGACATTAATCAAAAGGAAAATTTCATTTGTCACAAGACGTAATTAAATAAAATCTCCTAGCACTAAAAATATTTTGCTTAGAAAAACAGAAAAACTAATGTCACAAGACAAGGGCATGATAGATATTTACTAATAATTACCAATAATGTAAGTTTAAAAATAGACAAACATAAGCTAGGGTGGTGGACCAGACATTAATGCTTGCCAACTTGCACGTAATTGCTCTATTTCTGCTTATACCGTTATCTATATTAGCTACATTCAAATTTAGTCATGACCTTCTATCTTGCCCAAAAGAACAAAACATGTTTTGTACAAAATGTTTTGCTATGCACAGCAAGTTTGGCATTGATTAAGACATTTTGCTCTAAAACAAAACAAGTACCCTTTTGCCCATTTCTTGCTGGTACCCTCTGCAATAAGTATTTTGCTTCTGGTCACCTTTTTAAATTACTTCACAATTATTCTGCATTACTTTAATACTTTTATTAATCCTCTTTTATTTGCCCAGCATTCTGTCAAAATACACCTGCTCTGGCCTCTTGGGACCTGCTGCCACTTATGATGTGTGTTTTCATGTCTGCCTGACACTTTTTTCTGGTTTTCATTCTCCCTGGCTCACCAGGATCTGGGGCTGCATGCACTGACTGCAAATCCCCCATTCCTTCTTGTTCTCTGGAATTGGGTTCTCTCTCTATACCCATCCTCTGCTACTTTCCATGGTGCTGTTTGCCTTTGTGTTGCATCAGGCTCTCCACATTCCTGTTTTATTTCCTTCCCCTCTGGTTTCCAGCATAGTTATCCAGTGTTTCCTGGGTGCCCATAGAGCATTACACTTCTGTTTGGCTTGCATGTTGGACTGTGTGCAGTCATACAGTCTCTTTGCTTCATTCCCAATCCAGATGGTGTATGCCCACTTCTGTGTCTTACCATTCCAGAATGATTGGTATCTTGCATTTCATTTTGGTCTTGAATGCCTGGCAATGTGCTTCCTGGTCAAACTTGGCATGCCACCCACGACATGACCCTGGTTTGTTTCCATTCCATTTCGGCTGATGCTATATGTTCTGTCACCACACAAACTTCTATCCCTCCTTTCACTAAATACTGCATTTTGCACCTAGCACCTAGTATTCTATGGATGGTCTGGCTTTGGCCCTGCCATCATTCAAGGCCTGCTGTCATAGGTCTCCTCTGTGTCCTTTCCATCTGTCCTTCCTCCTGCTTCGCTGTCTTGCACTGCTTAGGAATCATTTCAGAGGTATGGCTCTATGGAGGGAGATGTCATTAAACAGTATAAGTTTGTTACTTACCAGTGAAACATAGAAAATGATGGCAGAAGGAGACCAAGAGTCCATCGAGTCTGCCCATGAGCCCAGTGACTGTAGATCTTTGAGAGAGTCGCTTCCATAGAACCACAGCTCATCCTCCTCCCTGCCCTCTTCTACATTTGTCAGATGGTGTACTCTTGGATATTCACCCATTGCTGTGAACTTGGTCTTCACCTTTTTTGCATCCTTCCAGTGAGTTTTTCTTCCCAGAACCTTCGCTTCTTCTAAGCATACTGTGTTTGAAAAGAGTTTCTTTTATTTATATACTCTGCAGCCTTTTTACATGTATTACGGTGATTGCAAATGTATATACTTGATTAACCAAACTCCCACCACCTATACCTGTTGATTTAGTAAACAATAACGTATGACAGGGTGTGCTGTTATTGGGGATTAATGCATGCCCCTGGGTGCATTGTGAGGCATGAGACCGCAAATTATTTTATTCACTGCTTGTTTTGTCATACTGTACTGGTGTATGGCACTTTAATATACTACTGTAAAACTGTGATTTTTGTAACTTTACTTGCATAATTTTAGCATTAAAAGATTTTTAACAAGCAATTGCAGTAGATGGTGCCTTTTTTTCCTGTTGTTTGATCTAATGCTAACTCTGGCACATCAGGAGCGGAAAAGCTTTTGTTTGTTACATGTCCTAAAATTAATTTTTTTTTTTATCCGAGATTTCCATTCTGCCAATTCCAACTGTAATTCTTTCTTGCAGGAAACTGTAAAATCTTGAGGACACACGTTTAGTTCCCAGGGGTGCACCTGGAAATGAGCTGTCCAGTTCAGTCTTCCAATACTTATAAATTACAGAATTTTTAGGATTATTGATATTGTTTCAGGTTCCCTGATTTTTGTTATAGGGGAGGGGAACAGGGATTCTAGTTCCAAAAAGGAATGTTAGAAATTAACTAAGTATGCCAAGAATGCAATTTTGAATTGCTTTTCGGACTTGCCATTCAAAATCCTCAGCAAATGTGAGACCTCACAAATGACAAATGTATTGAGTGTTCTTCTTTAATGATCATTTGAAATATAAAATTTATTATGTGTTATATTTGCTGCCGAAGTGCATTTATAACAAAAATAATCTTTATTTATACAATAATGTAGTAGCATGAACTAAATTGTGTTGTTTGTCACTGGTGTCCTTGCCATGAGGTCTCAGAGCCAAAACATTCCATGGGAAACAGCATGTTGTCACTTTAGTCGAGGCACAGTTTTCCTCCTGCCAAAACCAGGAAAATTGAACACCATGGTACATAAAAATGACACCTGTCACTATGATTTTATAACTTATTTTTTTTAAGAAAAACATTTCATAAAGGATGGGGTAACAATAATTGGTGATTAAGTACTAAAATGCCATCAACAAAGTATAGTGGGCCCGAGAGATCAGAAAAGGAGTGATTTGAATGAGTGTTCGTGTCAGTGACACCACAACATGCTACACCATGGTATACTCAGAGTTTACATCTTACATGTATAACTGACAGTTGTCACAAAATTGCAACCAGGTATTTGAGAAAAGCTTTAGAAACTGACTTCATTTCTTAACTGTGTTCACACTGATACAGATTTACAGGCAGATGCACAGTCAATGTGTTTTTAAAGTATACTTTATCGTTTTTTTTAGAAAAATATTGATCCCCGTTATCACTGAATGTCAATAGCATGTAAACTGCTGATAAACACCTGTCTATATGCTTTTGGCATTGATGGCAACTGCAATTAATGTTTTATTCTAAAAAAAGTGGCAGTATACAAAAACAATTAAACAAGATTCCCCTGGAACATCTGCATCAATAAAAACATGAACAGAGTAACAAGCGATGCTAGTTTTTTATATCACACGTTTGTACTTTTTGTGACAACTGTCAACTACATGTAAACTCAGCAATGTAGCATGGTGTCGCCTAGCATAGTGTAGCATTACCCACATATAATCACCCTTAATATTACTGTCAGTGTAGCTTAGTTGGTAGCACATTTGCCTTTTGGCCAGAAGGTTGGCAGGGTCATACTAGGAGTGGGCAAATACCTTATCTTGTACATTCACAGCCAAATATTCATATTCAGGGTCCCAGATATTCAAGTGCTTGTTATTTGGTTGTATGTGTTGAGGGAGGATAAAACAACAAAGGGTACCCTATACCTTCACCTGATTGCCAGGGCTAATCTCATGGCCACCATCCCTGCCCTTTGCAATCATTTCCCATGCACCTCCCCCTTTCCCAATGCTACAGAGAAGGTGTCTGTGTTAACCATTTTAATTGTCAGCTCCTTGCACTATGCCAGGAGCCAACAGCATCTTTGCAAGTTTATCCCCCAAGTCCAACCAACTAGCCTGTTCTTTTCATTTCAAATGAGTCACTCACTCATAGTGTACCTGCTGTATTGGGAAGGTTAGTGGCAGCACCTCCAGATTCCCAGACATTTCCAGACTAGTCAGTCAGGACCCCCTCTCAAAGTGTTCATCATCCAGGCTAGCTTGCTTCTTCTAAGCCCGACATTCTGTACCAGACTACTGGTGATGGTACTCAAAATATCGTAACAGTGTCTTATATGTGAGTGAGGAGAAGATGTGTGGTCACGAAGAAGGGGTTGGGCAGTAGCATCATAGTGATGCTATGCAGCCTGATAGGCTGTACAGAATCACTATGATACTACTGCCCTGTCCCTCCCCATGATTGTGCATCTGGTCCTCACTCACATACAATACACTGTCATGCATTTTTTATTCAGTACTGCCACTGGTACAGTATGTCAGGTCTTGGAGAAGAAGCAAGCTTGCCTAGGTGATGGACATGGTGGTGGTGGGGGAAGGGCTCAACTGACTAGCCTGAAAATGTACGGAATCTGGATTGCTTTCCTCTAGCTGCTCTCCTCCAATAAAGCAGGTACTATGAGTGACTTACTTAAACTGAAAAAGAATAGGCAGGGTGGTCAGGCTAAGGTGGGATTTAAGCTTGCAGAGATGATGTCGGCTCCTGGCATAGTGCCAGGATCCAACAATTGAAATGCCACGATTCAGTAATTGAAATATTTATTAAAATATGTAAGGAGAAGATGGAAGGTTTGATACCTTTTATTGGACCAAAAAGTGTCTTGTACAAAGACTGCATTATACACAAGCTTTCGGGGCCACAGAGGTCCCTTCTTCAGGTGAATAGCAAAATTGAGCAACATAAGCAGTATTTATATCCACTGCGGAGCAATTAAAAATCAAGAAGTGAAGTATGAA
The DNA here is from genome assembly GCA_016271365.2 of Neoceratodus forsteri. Classification (NCBI taxonomy): domain Eukaryota; kingdom Metazoa; phylum Chordata; order Ceratodontiformes; family Ceratodontidae; genus Neoceratodus; species Neoceratodus forsteri. The sequence continues at coordinate 1,214,786,708 of CM057458.1, forward strand.
GGTGACAAAGGGGACTAGAGATGAAAGTCAAAGATGCAAAGTAAAAACATGAGAAGAAATGAAGAGGGGGCTGAGTAGGAACAGGATTGTAGGAGATAAAAAGAAGCTAAAGTGAAGACAAAAGCACACAGATAGAATCTGAAATCAAAGGCTGGCTGTAAGGGTTGAATAGACAGGAGATGCCTAAGAGATACAAGAAGTCAAGTAATTAGGAGAAACAAAAGAATAAAGGCCTAGATAAACACAGTGTGAGGTAGTATAAACAGAGATGTGAAAACAAGAGGGAGTGGGAAGGACTGAGCTAAAGAGTTATTAGAGTATTAGTATTTGTATTATGTTGTTCTGGCTTGTCTTAATGGTGGCCTGTGTGCATATGTGGGTGCAGGTCTTACATCTTGCCACGTTTCATGGTGTTGTCCCTCTTGTTCTCTGGTTATTTTGATCTGCTGGGAGTTTGTTATGAATTATTATGTTCGAGAGGCTGGGGGGCTGCTTATAGGCAATGACAGGTGGTTCAGGGAAGAAGTCTTTCAGTGTTTCATCTTCTCTCAGCATGGGTTGTAGCTTTTTGACAATTTGCTGAAGGGGTTTTTGCATGGAGCTGTAAGTGACCACTTTCACAACCCCACTCAGCAGGTCAGGTCCTCTGCTCCCACAGTGCCAACCTCTGAGCGTAGTATTGTGAACAGGTAACAAAACAGGGTAACCCTCCTGTCTGTTTTGTGGGTTTGAATCAACCTTTGGTCTCAAGTTCTGGAGGGATTCAAACTGTGAACCTCTTGCTAGCGTACCCAACATACAGGCTCAGATAAATCTGCTCTTCTGGGGATGCCAGATATCTTTTGCCTATGGGTATCTTACCAGGTGTACAAAATGAACTCTTAAAAACTCTATGAAAGACTGTAGGAAAAATTCTTACCTTTTCCCAAATTGGTAAAACCAGTAAGCTTTGTACAGTGTCAGCTTTAACCATATATGCTTCCCTTGTCAAAGAAAAATAATTTCAAATCACACCAAGTAGGCTCTAAAGTAGAGGTTTACTTAAAAATAGATAAAAAAATGTAAAATGTAAATACAGACCCCTATATCACAAAAGCATAAAATCACTTAAAGTAATGAGGTTTTAAATACAAGAAAATCTCCTACTACAGTACCCTTAGATTTATCTAATCTAATGTATTCTTCTAACAGTGCCTGGTGTTGCATTTTCAGAGTCCAAACATGTGTGTCACAGGGGAATACAGACTACAGTTTCAAAACTGGCTTTGCCAACCTCTTTGCATGAAGTCACCTAGCTCCTCCCTGTCAGAATATAACAATTATACAACCAGGATGTCATCACTCAGAAGGAAAATTAAATAAGGTTCATTTCTAAGTCCTTCTTTCATCCATGAGCAACATCTTGCTTTTACAGACATCAGAGGAACATTTATGACTTCGCACCAGTGTGACATAACCTGGTTTTCCTCTTCTAAACGTCATAAAATGGATATTTTCTATCCTGTCATCTGGCAAGCTACAATTAAGCTAGATAAATAGGAGATGCTTAATTTAGGCCTCTTCTAGCCTGTAATTATCTCTTGGCCTTCCAGGTAGCACCTTGTATCTAAAACCTGGGGGGAGTCATTCCACAGGCTGTTTCAGCATGTCTCGCAAGAGACACTCAATAACACATTTTTATATTATAAAAATCATTAACAGTGATCAGAGCCAGCTGTCCAAGCGTCACAATCCTCCCTACCTAGACTGAATTTGGGGGTCTATCTCCTGCATGGGATAAGCTTCTCAAATCAGTTCATTCCTCATAGACATGAGACAAACCATCTGAGTTCTTATTTTTCGCTCCAACCCTATGTAGAATTGTCATGTCATACCCTCGTAAAGCAAGACTCCATCTTAGCAATCTACCATTGTTTTTTCCCATCTGTGTCAGCCAAACTAGGGGGTTGTGGTCAGTCTGTACCACAAAACGCTGCCCATACACATATGGCTTCAACTTCTTTAGGGCCCACACTATGGCAAGACACTCCTTTTTCACAGTGGAGTATGCCTGCTCCCTGGGAAGTAACTTTTTATTCAGATATGCTACAGGGTGATCTTTCCCTTGGCTGGATGTCTGACTCAGTACTGCCCCAATACCCACATCTGAGGCATCAGTCTGAACTATAAAGGGTTTGCTATAGTCAGGACTTGTCAAAACAGGAGCCCTGCACAGTGCCTCCTTCAGTCTGGTAAAGGCTTCTTCACAGGCTGGTTCCCAGGTAATTTTCTTTGGCATCCTTTTCTTTATCAGGTCAGATAGGGGAGCAGCCAGGGCACTGTAATTGGGTACAAATTTTCGATAGTACCCTGCTGTCCCGAGGAAACTCCTGACCTGCTTCTGCATTTCTGGTCTTGGACACACCTGGATTACCTCAATTTTTATTTGGTTAGGACGGATCTGTTCCCAGCCTACCACATGCCTGAGGTATGCCACTTCTTCCGTGGCCACCTGGCACTTCTCGGCTTTGACAGTGAGCCAAGCTGTCTGTATCCTACCCAGCACTTCCCTAAGGTGGGACAGGTGTTCCTCCCAGGTGGCACTAAAGATGGCAATGTCATCCAGGTACACCATGGCATACTCCTCAGCACCATTTAACACCTGGTTCACCAACCTTTGGAAAGTGGCCGAGGAGTTCTTCATTCTGAAATGCATTACTTTAAATTCAAATAAGCCTATCGGAGTGATGAAGGCCGACCTCTCCCTAGCTCTGTCAACTCTACCTGCCAATACCCCTTGATCAAGTCAATCATCGTAAGGTAGGTCGCCCCTCCCAACTTGTCCAGGAGTTTGTCCGTTCGGGGCTTCGGGTGGGCATCTGACTTCATGATTGCATTCAGTCCACGATAGTCCACACAGAAATGAGTAGAGCCATCTGGTTTGGGCACAAGGACTATGGGTGAGGCCCAGGGGCTGTGGGAATCTCTGGAGTACCCCTAAATCCAACATCTCCTTCACTTCTCTCCTAATGTCCTTTTGGACAGCCTCTGACACCCAATATGCTGTCTGCCATATGGGCGTCTGTGTCCCTGTCTCCACATCATGAGTTGCTAAGGGGGTTAGTCCAGGCTTGGTGCGAAACAATGGGGCAAAGTCTGCTAAAACCTCCCTTACTTCCTGGATCTTGTCCGAGGTCAGCTGGGGAGAAAATTTAACTGCCTCCATAGAGGACTCCCGCTTACTTTCTTCTAGAAAGTCTAGAAGGGGGGTCTCCTTCTTCCATCCCCTTCCCTGGACTACTCACTGCAAACACCATGTCAGCCCTATTTGCATATGGCTTCATCATGTTGACATGGTACATCCTTTCTGTCCGTCTTCGGTCAGGTAACTCTACAATATAGTTCATATCATTTACTTTCCTAACCACTTTGTACGGTCCTGCCCACTCAGCCTGCAGCTTGTCTTTCCGGACTGGAATAAGATCATGACTTCTTGACTCACCACGTATGAGTGAGCTCTGGTTCTGTGGTCGTACCACACTTTTTGTTTCTGTTGCGCAGCTGCCAGGTTGCTCTGGGATGTCCCCATAAGCTCCTTCAGCCTTTCCCTAAACCTAAGGATGTAATCTACAATGGGAGTTCCCTGGGTGGGGTGCTTGTCTTCCCAATCCTCCCGGATCAAGTCTAGGGGCCCACGAACCCGGTGTCTATATAAGAGTTTGAAGGGAGAAAATCCTGTCAACTCTTGGGGCACCTCCCTGTATGCAAACAATAGGTGGGGAAGGTATTTCTCCCAGTCCCTCCCATGCTGTTCAGCAAATGCCTGGAGCATTGACTTCAGGGTACCATTTAAATCTTTCCACAAGCCCATTGGCTTGTAGGTGATACAGTGTTGTGCATCTCTACACCACCCCACACTTCTCCCACAAACATTTCATCGGGTCCGACATGAAGGAAACTCCTCAATCAGTGATAACCTCCTGCAGAAACCCAACATGGGAGAAAATCCCAAGTAAGGCATCTGCCACTTTGTCTGTCCTCAGTGAGGCTAGGGTGACTGCCTCTGGGTACCGGGTGGCATAATCCACCACAGTCAGGATGAATCTCTTCCCTGAGGAGTTGGGGGTATTTAAAGGCCCCACAATATCTATTCCCACCCTCTGGAATGGCTCCTCCACTATGGGCAATGGAATCAGGGCGGCTTGAGCTTTCTTGCCCGCCTTCCCTATTTCTTGGCACCGGTGATAAGACCTGCAATACTCTTTCACCTGCTAGATGAAGTTAGGCCAGTAGAAATTCTGGGCCAACCACTGCATAGTGCGCATGATTCCCAGATGACCAGACAAGGGAATATCATGTGTAATCTTGAGCAACTGCTCACAATACCCCTGGGGAACGACAAGCTGCCTGCCTAGCACCCCTCCCTCTATCTGCACAGCCTGAGTATACATAAATCCATTTTCCCAATAAACCTTATGTCTGCCATCACCTTCCTGTGCTCTGTCAGAGTCTGCTCAAGCCTTCAGCTTCTCTAGACTAGGGCCACTTCTCTGAGCAGCTGCAAACTCCTCACACATTCCCAAGGCATGGGACAGTTCTCCTTCAGTTGCTAAACTAGGGTCCCTAGCACTAGCATCAGGGCACTCAGGATCACTGTCAATCCCAACCCTCTGACAATAGGTCATCCCTCCCTCTTTGGAGTAACCCTCTGTAGCTGTGTGGTTACTTGCTACTGGGGAAATTTCTACCCCCTTTTTCATTAATCTCCATATCAGGAGACACAGGCTGGGGAACCAGCCTTCCAGTGGTTTCCACAATGGTTTCTGCGGGTTTCGGGGAACTACAATTTTCCCTTGCTGCTTGGCTACAGGTAACTGCACATACCATCCCCTGTTTGAGATTGTTGCCCAGGATCACATCCACTGCTAAGGTTTTGGCTACAGCCACCTGTTGCACAGTTCCCCTTGTTTCACCCTAGTCTAGGAGAACACTAGCGAGGGGCAATGTTTTTTCTTCACCAGTAAAGTCCTGTACAGTGACATATTTATTGGGTATAAGCTGACCCGGCTCTACTAGATCCCCCTTTATCTAGGTCAAGGATGCCCCTGTGTCCCTTAACCCTTGTATCTGTACACCATTCACCATGACTGGGTGCATGTATTCCCTCATGTTCACAGGCATGCTTCCAGGGACACACAAACAACCCACTTCCTTCCTAGCACCACCTTGCGTATTATTGCTCGTCCATTTGGGACACTGTCTGGCAATATGTCCAGTTTCTTTACACAACTAACATTAATTTCTTTTCTCAGAGAAATCTTTTCTCTGAAACCTGGGGCTAACTGGCTTCGGTGGAGGCAGTGAGGGTTTTAGTTGCCCTGAAGGCGTGCTTTTCCCTTTCTGTGCTGCCACACCCAACCCATTTGCTCTCAGAGCAGGTCTGCTCTTAGCATAGCGGTCTGAGAGTTCAGCAGCCTCTTGCACTGTTTTGGGATCTCCAGCCAGGTTTTCAGCTCTGCTGGGCATGCCCAGAAAAACTGTTCTAACAAAATCACATTTTCAATTTTATCAACAGAGTTTGCTTCAGTTCCTTCCCACTGTTTTATAAACTGACGTTGTTTCATGGCTAGCTCCTCATAGCTCATGTCAGGGCTTCTCCTGAGCTTACAGAATTTAGCTCTGTATGATTCAGCAGTTAATTCAAATTTCTTTAACAGTGCAGCTTTAAGTTTGCTGTAATGATCACTGTCCTCATTATCCATTTGACCCAATGCATCTCAAGCTTTCCCGGTAAGTAGCGGGGATAGCTGAAAGCTCCAGAACTCCCTAGGAATTTTAGCCTGAATACAAACTTTTTCAAAAGAATTTAAAAAGGCATCCACATCCTCCCCCCTCTTTAAATTCGGCTATCAATTTGGAATTCAATTTGTAACCCAGTCCTGTAGTCCCAGTTAAACCCAAGCCACTTACCTGCTCTGGTGCTGGTGGTTGGAGTTGTAGCTTCTCTAGTTCATGTTGCCTCTGGCACTCACGCTCCTCACAGTCTGCCTCCCGCTGTTCACGGTCCACCTCTCACCATTCTTGCTCTGCCTCTCTGTGTTCTTGCTCCCTCTTCTCCTCTGTAGCTTACTGTTGTTGCTCTACCTTACGGTGTTCTTGCTCCCTCTCCCTCTAGAATGCTACCTCCATTCTGCACAATTCAATTTGCAGCCTGAGTACTTCTGGATCCAGGATACTGGTGACCTTCCCCTGCTGATGTGACCCTTCACTGACAGTGGCCCTGTTGCCCTCCTCATCAGATCTGGACACTGCACTGGCCGCTAGCCCTTCCACATTCAAGGTTCAGTCCCTTGCAGTCACTGTGGGTGACTCGATGCTCTGGGTATCTGCTACCATTGGGGCATCCACAAGGTTCTGCTTGGTGGCTTTCACCTCAAAAGGGACTCCTCTGTCCCTGCACAACTGCTTTAAGTAGTCTATAGTGTGCCTGCTGTAGTTGCAAGCAATCTTCTTCCCTAACTACAGTTACTCTGACTTGCACTTTAGAAAAAAAAATAAAACAGCTTGGAACGCGACTGTAAGCCAAGTGATATAGTTCTGTTTCCTTTTAAAAATAAATCACTGCCTTTTTCTTTCTTTGCAAGTGAGCTGACGATCTCAAGCTGACACACTGAACAATAAAAGCTTGTAATACCAAAATGATTGCACTGCTGCCAACCAATCTGTCACAACCCCACTCAGCAGGTCAGACCCTCTGCTCCCACAGTGCCAACTCTGAGCGTAGTATTGTGAACAGTTAACAGAACAGGGTAACCCTCCTGTCTGTTTTGTGGGTTCAAATCAACCTTTGGTCTCAAGTTCTGGAGGGATTCAAATTGTGAACCTCTTGTTAGCGTACACAACGTACAGGCTCAGATAAGTCTGCTCTTCAGGGGATGCCATATTTCTTTTGCCTATGGGCACCTAACCAGGTGTACAAAATGAACCCTTAAAAACTCTATGAAAAACCGTAGGAAAAAATCTTACCTTTTCCCAAGTTGGTAAAACCAGTAAGGTTTGTACAGTGTCAGCGTCCAAACATGTGTGTCACAAGGGAATACAGACTACAGTTTTAAAACTGGCTTTGCCAACCTCTTTGCATGAGATCACCTAGCTCCTCCCTGTCAGAATATAAAAATTATACAACCAGGATATCATCACTCAGAAGGAAAATTAAATAAGGTTCATTTCTAAGTCCTTCTTTCATCCATGAGCTTTTACAGACATCAGAGGAACATTTATGACTTTGCACCAGTGTGACATAACCTAGTTTTCCTCCTCTGAACATCATAAAATGGATATTTTCTATCCTGTCATCTGGCAAGATACAATTAAGCTAGATAATCAGGAGATGCTTAATTTAGGCCTCTTCTAACCTGTAATTATCTCTTGGCCTTCCAGGTAACACCTTGTATCTAAAACCTGGGGGGAGTTATTCCACAGGCTGTTTCGGCATGTCTCATGAGAGACACTCAATAACACATTTTTATATTACAAAAATCATACAGTGATCAGAACCAGCTGTCCAAGCGTCACAACCACTAGGGGTCTCGAACATAATAATTCATAACAAACTCCCATCAGATCAAAATAACCCAAAAACAAGAGGGACAACACCATGCAATGTGGCAAGATGCAAGACCTGCACCCACATATGCACACAGGCCACCATTAAGACAAGCCAGAACAACATAATACAAATTAATGGATCCTACACATGTCGATCCAGCAATGTGGTTTACCTAATTCAATGCAAGAAGTGCACAAATGGATGCTATATTGGGGAAACTAGCCAAGCACTGAAAACCAGGATGAATCACCATCACACAATAGTAAACCAGATTATCAGCATTCCAGTAGGAAACCATTTTTCTCTAACAGATCACTCTCTCTTGGATTTATCTGTCTTGATACTAAGAGGCAACTTCAGAAACACACAGGACAGAAGGACATGGGAATTGAAATATATTAAACAATTTAAATCTAACATTTCCGGACTGAATCGGGACATTGGTTTCACGACACACTATGGTAAACTGTAATTCTTTTTTATTGTGTACTAAATCATGTCATTATTTATCACACTGTGGTTCTGTATTTCTCTTATTATATTATTTTTTTTTTTCTGAGTTCTGCCTGATCTGCGTTTTTTTACTTGTCCCTCACATCCTCCCTGACTCTCCTAATAACTCTTTAGCTCAGTCCCTCCCACTCCCTCTTGTTTTCACATCTCTGTTTATACTACCTCACACTGTGCTTATCTAGGCCTTTATTCTCTTGTTTCTCCTAATTTCTTGACTTCTTGCATCTCTTAAGCATCTCCTGTATTTTGAACCCTTACAGCCAGCCTTTGATCTCAGATCCTATCTGTGTGCTTTTAACTTCCCTTTAGCTTCCTTTTATCTCCTACTGTCTTGTTCCTTCTCAGCCCCATCCTCATTTCTTCTCATGTTTTTACTTTGCATCTTTGACTTTTATCTCTAGTCCCCTTTGTCACCTTCCTACTTCACTTCCTGATTTTTAATTGCTCCACAGTGGATATAAATACTGCTTATGTTGCTCAGTTTTGCTATTCACCTGAAGAAGGGACCTGTGTGGCCCCGAAAGCTTGTTTATAATTCCATATTTGTACAAGACACTTTTTGGTCCAATAAAAGGTATCAAACCTTCCATATTCTCCTGTTTTGCAAGGACCAATAGGGCTGACATCTGTTTTTTTTAATATTTAACTAAGACACCTCCTCCAGGGCATAGGGAATGGGGGAGGTGGGTGGGAAAAAACATTTTAAACTTTTTTTTTTTTTTTTACCAATTACCAAATATGATGAATAATTGGGCCTATTATTTGTTTTTGTTCCCGAATAATGAATAGGCCATTATTCATGGTATTCAGGAATTGTTATTTGTTAATTGCACACCCCTATCTCATACTATAAACACTGGCAACCGAGTGCAGTACAAGAGGGACGTTGTACAGTTGGGGCATGTCATCCTTCAGATGAGATGTTAATTCTTGTTACTTATGCTAGTACATGCTGCCAGTTAAAGTAAAATAACCTACAGTATGTAAGTCCCCCTGTTTCGGGGCTTACTAAAACTTACCCTCTCTCCCCTCCTTTTTGCCTTTTTTAGGTGAATAGGGATGGGGCTGGTGCCTACCTTTGGTTGTGGTTTTGCCTGCCCCTTAGGTGTAAAGTGGGAAGTTTCAAATGGTTTGGGGAGGCTGGCAGGAGACAGTTTATAAAGGGGTTCGGTCTCCAGCCTGGGAGTGCAGCCTAAGTGCTGCATCGTGATAGAAGCTCTCAGGTGTTTGGTGGGAGTTTGGTCAGGGATGCTGCCAGTTGGATGAGAGCCCATGTTTAGGAGAGGAGCCATAGCCAGGAAGGGTTTGGATGTTGACCCGCTATGTGCTCCGCAGCACTGTGGCAGGTTGGGGCTTCATCCTGTTAGTAGTGAGGTGGTGGGGGTGCTACGTCAATGCTGATGCCATGGTGTGACCTGCTCAGTGGCAGCAATGAGGGGCTGTACTCTTGAGACACACCATGCTCTTGTCAGGTGGCCTGCTGGGAGTGAGTAGCCTGGCCCACTTTTCCCATGTTTGTTAGGTCTGGGACTGGGATGGGCCCTGGTGTAGGCTTGATGCAGCAGGTAGCAATGTGAGCAGTTTTGTGGGAGCTGGCTGTGTAGTGAGTGCTCTCTGCATCTTCAAGAGGGAGGCGCACAGAAATTTTGAGGCAGCAGTGTTTTTCTGGCTGGGTTGTGTAGTGGGGTGAAGTTATAGAGAGCCCTGGTTTGGAATCCTGGATCACTGCTTGGGTTCATGAGCCCTCGGCTCAGTTTTAAGTGAAGCCCATTCATTAAGCCTGCTAAGGCCCATGTTTGTGCCACAGCCTTGTGCTGCAGAGCGTTTGCAGTAAATGGCAACCTTGTGCTTGTCTCCAGTTGCCTTCAGCCCCATGGAGCTGCTGCACTCATATTTTAATAATTCATTTTTTATTCTTTTAATTGAGTGTGACTCTGTCCTGTTTATGCTGCCATAACTAACCTGTTTGCCCCCAGCCAGCCCCAAGGCCATACCTGCCTCTGCCATGATGCTATTTCTTCTACCTGGGATACAGCAGTTTGAGGTGAGCTGCTCCGATATCCTCTCCAGCAACCTTTCAGGTGGGCCAAGAAAACATGGCTTTATTGCTTTTTTGGATAGATTCTCGGCATGTACCCCCCCCAGTGTATTTTACCACCAAATCCCCTAGACAGGAGCTGAAGGGTGGGTTACACCTAGATTCTAAATTTTCAGTAAGCAATTTTCCAGGTTTCAGCAAAAAGAAGAAAAAAATACTGTTGACATCAGGCTGACTCAGACTGCATGTGATTCCAATTAAGTTTGAATTTCTGGATATTCCACTCTTTATTACTGAAAATATCTGCAGAACATTAAAACAAACTCTTTATCCCTTACACTTCAATTATCCGACTCCTCACTGTTTTTTGTTGGGAGAGGGTTGTAATTATTTCTTCCCCTGTCCTGGCCAGCCCTTTTCCCCTGCCATCCTCCCAGCCCTGTCCCCCAAACGTCAGACCCCCTCCCATCTTACCTCCACTTTTTGATCTCCGTGGCAGGGAGTGACTCGACCCACCAAGTCTGGATCCAGCGTCAAGGAGGTGTCTTCTCAGGTGCAGCGCCTGTGGAGGAAGGCCATCATGCCGCTCGGCCGGAACCAGATTTTCAGCTTTTTCTGTGGAGGGGAGTGTGTACTGTTGACAATGGCTGAGCTGCGCGTGTGTCCACACACAGCACGCTGGATGGCTGCTCTGTCTCTGTGCCCCAGTGCTTTGGATCCAGTGTACCAACATCTAGCCACCGCTAGGTGTCAGGCAGGCACTGGTCTCTGTTACCCACCCTCCCCAGGACAGGAGAGCAATACTCTGGACTCTCAATCCTCTCTCACCCCTGCTGACTCCCCAATGACCCACTCGCACTGCAAACATGGGTCACTGGTGTGGCAGGAGGTAAGGGTGTTGGGGCAAAAGGGGGATCCCTAAGAGAAGGATCCAGTTTGGAGAAAGCACTGGTGGACAGTTCAGAGCCCACAAGGAAGCAAGGTTTAATCATGCTGTGGCAGGTTTTATGTCCTCCAGCTTTGCGCCTAGTCCTAGGATGTCATGAATCAAGTGTACTGTGCCTGCGCATGCAAAATGTGCCTGCATTTGTCACCAAGTGATGTCCTCATGAACACTTAATCCTCCTCCCCCCCAGCCATCTCCAAATGACCCAAGCTTGGGTCACCAGTGACTCAAGTAGTAGTGCTACCGTTGTGTCGATAGGCCAGCTTAGGAAGCAAATATAAAAAAAAAAAAAGATGTTTAGATATCGGTTGCCATGTTTCCTTGTATTGGGGTGTTAGGTCAATTGACTGCTGGTCAGTGTGACTGTACAGAAGTAGAAAGTTGTGTGTGCAGTGAAGAGGCTTATTGGGATCTTGTTGCAAACTGGTCCCCTTTATGCCATCTGCTGAATCGATATAGTACAATACACATAGAATAACAGCTCACTGCTTTACAGGGATGCAAATTCCACTGAGGGATTTGGGTGGCAGCATAAACTTCAAGAATGAAGACCCAGAATGGCTCCCAACTGAAGGAAGCCTTTAAATACCCGAATGGCTGGTTGGACAGTCTTCTCTACCTCTCCACCCATACTGACACTATCCACAATTAACTACTCCCTAAGCTGGGATACAAGGACACAACTTGTATCCCTCTCCCCGCATGGTGGAATAAGGACACAGCATGTATCCTCCTTCCCACACTGTGGGTGAGGGACACAGCCTGTATCCCACTCCCAACTTGGTGGGGGATCATTTCAAAATTATCCTTCCTGCCTTTGACTATGTTAATATGGAGGCACTGCCTAAAAAATCCCCCATAACCAGAATGACTCCCCCCTTTTGTTGCTTTGCCCATGACTCTGGTCAGCACTCATCACTGTTCTTCTACTGCTCTCTCTCTCTCTCTCTCTCTCTCTCTGCTCTCTTAAAGACAGATACCTCTTCCTCTGTTTCTCCCTTATTTCCAACTTCTGATTTTGTTTTCTCCCCTTATCTCAGCTCCATCCCGTTCTGTCTTCCCCCTCTTCTTCTACTCCTTTCTGTCCACTGACTGATGCTTTCTCGGCCCCCTCACACTAAGACTCCTGCAAGGTGGACTGCCTTCTTCTACTGGCTCACTTGGCTTTGGTCTACCTTCCCTTTACCAGCTGACTCCTCCTCTTCCTCCCCCTTGGAAACCCTTCCCCATGATCACATCTATCATGTCTTTTGCCCTAAACCCCTTCTTCTAGTCTCTTCTACCACCTTACTACCTGCTTTCATTCTCCCCATTCTTTCCTCCCTGCTCTCTGCTCATCCACCCCAGTGTTTCAACAATAGTTCCCTATTTGTAGCTGCTATTTTTAAATTTTAGCTTGAACTGAATGGTCTTTGGATCAGTTGCAGATCCTCTTTTGTGTTCCCATTATAATCGCCCACATAGTTAATATTCACACTTGTATTCTATTTTATTACTCTGTTTTGTAACATTTTTTTTTCTTATTTCCTGCACCCCTTACCCCAGGATACCTCTCGAAATTACATATTCTTAGCTAGGCAATTTATTTTCTGATAAACTTATTTTTTAAGATATGTAAATATTGAAAAAGTAACTCTCCCCTGCCTTTGGGAATTTGCATGTACTTGTTTATAAATCATTGTACTCTTGCATCCATCAGAACTGTATCCTTTGTAGATATGCAATGGGTGGGTTAACCAGAGGAGGGGCAAGCAGGTCCAATGCATGACCAAATTATATCCAGAACTGAATCATCCATTGTGATCTCCTGACATTTTGATAGAAACCAGGAGACCCTGCCCTTACCTGAATCCCAGTGATATCTTGGGGGGGATTCAGAAAGTACCAGTGTGGTGGGGCACAGAGCTTTGAAGTGGGAAACTTAAAGCTGAGGCAGGGGGTAGTGTTCTAGGGGCCCCTCTTCCCAGAACATGTCCACAGGAGGGGTGGGAATCCTATGAAAAGTGCCCTGATCACAACCACATGTGGGCTGAGAATTTAGAAATTTCAATGAGTGAAGAGTCATTTTAGAGGACTGGAGGTCGCAAAGAGTTATTGCCACATCTTGACTGAAAAGTGTCTGACCACAAAAAGATGAGTTGAGAAGCAAATGCTGCACATTGGTTGTAAACCAGCCACTCACAGCAGCAGCCTAGGCATAAGAATCAGAGGCTTCATAAGCCAAATGCAATAAATGTTTGCTGGCATGCAGGTCATGTGCGACAATCTGATGGATCTCAGTTTTGATGGATCCTTCAGCCAACTTGTCGAGTATGGCAGTAAGAGATTTCCAAAGACTGTTCTTATACTTTATACTATAAAAGTGTCAACTGGTAGTACAGAGGCCCAGTGTAGTAGAGGCATATGTCCGTTGCAGATTGCTTACAGTTTTCATTGTCGGGGGCAAAAAGCTCTGGGCCCTAGACCTGTTATGCATGGCTATAATAGCCACTGAGTCAGTTTCAGACTGAGTGATTTAAAAAGCCTTTGCAGTAGGGGCATGATATTTTTTATCTGCCTTGCGGGGGACAGCAGGCAAATTGTTAGGCCTATGACAAGCAGCCACAGTAGCATCCTACAAAACAAACTAAATAGGAGGTATGACAATAGTAGGCACAGTAGGGGCTCCCAGGAACTTGCAAAGCACATGTTCCTCTCAGTAGGGTCCTCCTTGACAGTGAAACCAAACTTGTCTTGCATGAGACATTGCAGGGCCTGAAAAGAGGCATCCCCAAGGGAAGACCGCGGGATGAATACTACCATAGTCTCAGTGCAGGAGGAAACTTGGTCCATGTCACTTTATTCTTCATAATCCTTCAATTCTTAAATGATAGATCAGTTACATACTTACTGTAACAGTAGATCTCTGAGAGAATCTCCTTCATCAGGCCACACCTATGGGACTACAGCCACCAGGCACTAGGGCCACACAGGAACATTCTTGCAAGCAGTCTACCAGGGGCTGCCCATGATGATATCTAGGTTTCATACTAGGCTATAATAGGAGGTAGAGAGCCAAAAAGGCCCATAATTTCTCCTATATGTTAATAATATCTAGAGATCACCCCAGAAAGGATATATTTATCCAAACGTGTTTTATAGATCTGTTTAGAATTACTGGTAATTACTTCTAAAGGTAATGCATTCCATAACTTAATAACCCTTACTGAAAAAAAAGAATTTCCTTGGGAGAAAATTGAATTTCTTGAGTTGTAACTGTAAAGGATGCCCTCTGAAATTGTAAGGTACTTCTTTAAAGTGAAAACCCAAGTTAACTATTAAGTAAGGATCATTTATGATATCGTACATAGGGAGGAGATCACCCCTTAGATGCCTTAATGATAAAGGCATTAAGTGTAGAGAGTTTAGTCTACTTTCATATGGTACATCTCTTAGATCTCTCACCATTTTGGTATATTTCCTCTGTACCTTTTCTAATACTAAGATATCCTGTTGCCGATAAGGGCACCATAATTGGGACGAATAATCCAGATGTGGAATAACATAAGCCTTAAAGAGTGGCATCAGTACTCTTTTGTCCCTAGATACAATATTTCGTTTAATAGACCAAGTAATACGATTTGCTTTTAAAATAACCTCATTGATGTGTGTGGTAGGCCAAAAATCAGCTGATATTTGGACACCTAAATCCTTTTCAGAAGATGTACTTGTCAATAATTTATTGTCCAGTTATAAGTATGCATAACCTTACACTTAGATAGATTTAGCTTCATCCCCCAGGTAACAATCCATTTGGACACAAAGTCCAGGTCTTTTTAAATAGTAGATATTTGCTCTGGATTTGCACATGGCCCTCCAATTTTTATATCGTCAGCATATTTAATAGTATTTGAATAGTTTTCTTTGTTATATCTGATATGAAAAATTGAAATAAGGTGGGGCCCAATACCGATCCCTGTGGAACCCCGCTGGTAACTAATCCCTTACATGAAAGCTGTCCATTGATCATTACTTGTTGTGATTGGTTGTCCAGCCAATTTGCTATCCATTTAATTAAGTTTGAATTTATATTCAAAAGTTGTATTTTTTTTATTAATGCCCAATGGGGAAGATAATCAAAGGCTTTGCTAAAGTCAATATAGACTACATCATATGGGAGTCTTTTGTCTAACTGTAAACTTAATCTTTATAGAAGCATAGCAAATTTGTTAAACAGCTTCTACCTTTCCTAAAACCATGTTGTTCAGTATCAGTATTTTCAAATGTGACAGGCTTCTCGGAAGGAACTAGAAGGGAAAGGATCATATCTGTTACAATACAGTAGCTGCTTGTTGTTTTTACATTGTTTCTTGTGGATTTTACTTGGTAGAAGGTTATTTCTTTTCTTTCTTACTACTTCTAAGGGGCTAGCAGGGTATTGTTTTGGGGCTGTTGGAATTTTGAAAACTGTTTTGGTGGCTGTCAGTGGGCTAATTTGTTTGATGTTTCACTGTGTAGCAGGCTGCATCTGTAGAGGCCTATTTCTTCTGATTTAAAACCTATTTGGTGTGATTTAACTGGGGCTGTTTCTTTGAATCAGAGACCTATATTCTCTAATTTCAAGTCTATTTTGATGTGTTGTTGGTGAAGCTGTTTGAATTGGAGACCTGTTTCTTTTGGCAGCAAACCTATTTTGCATTGCTATTGCATTGTGGAAAGGAGGAGGAGTAGGAGTTTGAAGAAGGTTGTGCAATAGCTACTTAAAGTCTTTTTTTGAGTGTGGATAGGAAGATTAGGAATATAAAAAGCAGTTGCTTAATTTATCTAAATGTGTACAACAAAGGGGGTAAGGGAAATTAAGAAAAGAATGTTTTGCACTGATAGAGGGGGAGAGGGAGACTTGGGGAGTGTTTGGTATCCTGCATCTGGAAGGGTGGGGGGTTGCTGGTAGCAATGACAGCAATGGGTAGGGCGGTAGGCTGCAACAACTGCGGTGCACCAATCTTTCTAAAAATTGCCTGGAGTGTGGGAGGATGTTTAGTGTGTAACCACATAGAGAAACTTAGAAAGGAGATTGAGGGTCTGTAGGAGGAACTAAGACAGGCAAGGCAGACTGGGGGTGGGTTTAGCCCAATATTGGAAGGAGGAAGAATGGGAGATGAGGGAGGGTGATTTAAGCCAACAGTGGTGAGGAGAGGGTCAGAAGAAGGGAAGCAGGAACAAGGGGGCCCAGGCCAGGAAGAACGATTGCCGGGGAAACCAGGTCAGGAGACAAAAGACAAATGGAAGGAGGAGACAGGGACTTGTGAGGGGAGGCAAAGAAGTGGCAAAAGTCATGGAGTGGAAAGGAGAGAACAGGTTACTATGAAGAAAGAGGGAGCGGGCATTTGTGAAGGGTCTTCAGAAAATAGTTTTGCACTACTAGAGAGGAAGAAGGTGGAGGAGGGAAATTATGAAATTAGAGGAGTAATTGATAAATGCGTGGACCAAACTGGAGTGGGGGGAAGTTCTGCTGGGAGAATTTCAACAGGGCAAAAGGGGGAAATAATGTGCAGGAGGAAGAAGAGGAGCCAGAAATGAGAGAGGGAGATGAATCGAAGCAAGCAGGGAGTAAGAGTGGTGGAATCTTAGTGCTGGGGGACTCAATACTAAGAGGAGTCAGGTGGGGTAGCAAGGGGGAGAGGCATAGTCACATTTGGGTGGCAGCCAAGCCAGGAATGACAGCAGAAAGGGTGGGACAATTTGTTCTGAAATATGCTAGAAGGGGTAGTGACAAGCCTCATTTAATTATACATCTTGGGATGAACGACCTGGCTGACAAGACAGTAGATATAGTCCAGAGGAGGTTTGAGGAACTAGGACAATTATGTGAGGGGTAGGAAGATCAGTAACTTTTTCACAGATACTTCCAGTGCCCAAGGCAAGCACAACAAGAAAGCTGAGAATGGAGGAATTTAATGGATGGCTAAGAACCTGGTGGTGTTCTAAAGGGTATGAGCTTTTAGAGGGGTGGGGAAGGACCTGGGAGGACAGTAGTCTTTATGCCAAGGACAGAATACACTTGAGTGAGGTGGGAAAGAAAGTGTTGAAACAGAGGATGGAGGAGTACATAGAGGAAATAGGGAATTTAAACTAGGAGTGGGGGGTGGCAGTTGGACAAGAGACATGCAGAGACCACAAGTTGGGAAACCATATGAGCTTACCCCCTCATAACAGTGACAAAAGACAAATGGCAAGTACTATTGGTGATGCTAGTAAAGGAGGGCAGGATGGGAGGGGGGGAAAGGGTGGAAGGTGGTTACCCTTAATGCTAGGAGTCTTGGGAGGAGAACTGCAGAGTTACAGGTGCTCATGGCAGAGGGCGAGGTGGACATTGCAGCCATCATAGAAACATGGGCCACCCAATACAATGACTGGGACCTGTCTGTACCAGGGTACAGGTTATTTTGTAGGGACAGGGTGATTGGGAAAGGAGGGGGTGTGGCACTATATGTGAAGGAAGGACTGAAGTGTGTAAGGGAGGAAGGGGAGGAGGGTAGTATGGAGTCACTTTGGATGCAAATCCAGGATTCCAAGAATAGGATTCTTAGAAAGGGAGTGGTATACAGGCCACCATCTCAGATGGAGGAGTTATACAGGGAACTAGTGGGACAGATCAGGACGACCTGCGAGAAGGGTAGTGTGGTGATTGTGGGGGACTTCTACATTCCAGGAGTGGTCTGGAAAACTCCAACAACCAGGAACAGAAGGGAGCAGGTACTGCTGGGTGCCTTCCAGGACAGCTTCCTGCTGCAAATGGTCAGTGAACCAACCAGGTTAGGGAATACCCTTGACCTTGTGCTGGCAAATGGGGACTTTGTGAGAGAACTTACAGTGGAGGAACCGCTGTCAGGGAGTGACCACCACTCAGTATGTCTCACATTGGATATGGGCAAGGAAGGAGTGGAATCTGGCACAAGAGTGCCGTACTTCAGGAGGGCCAACTTTGGGAGGATGGGGGAAGTGGTAAAAGGGTACTTGGCCAGAATTCAATCTAGTATGGACACTAACCAGAGGTGGGAGCTCATAAAGCTGGGGATAGTGGAGGTAACCAAAACCTGCTGCAAGGCCCAGAGCAAGAAGACTAGGGCTAAGAAACCAAGCTGGTTGAGCAAGGAGGTCATGGAAAAGATAAGGAGGAAAAGAGTTGCCTTTAGGAAGTACAAGAAAACAGGGAGAGGGGAGGACAGGCGGAGGAGTACTTGACAGAATCAAAGGAGGTGACAAGGGCAGTAAGGGGAGCCAAGGCATCTACGGAACTCAGGCTGGCACAAGGCATTAAGAAGGGGGAGAAGGACTTCTTTAGGTACTTCAGGGAGAAAAGGAGCTATAAGGACCACATAGTAAGGATTAGGAAGGAGGGGTTGGGTGGAAGCAGGTGCGATAAGGCAGAAGCACTAAATGAGTACTTCTGCTCAGTATTTACTAAAGAGACGAGGGGGGTGACACTCAAGGGGGAGAAATGGCAGAAATGGGGGAGGGGTGACAGATGGGGAAATCATGGAAGGCAGAGTTCGGGAGGGTTTGAAGGCATTGAGGGTGGATAAGACACCAAGTCCAGATGGCATTCACCCCAGAGTACTGAAGGAGCTGACAGAGGTCCTTGCAGGACCTTTGGCAGACCTATTTAATGCCTTGCTACATTCAGGGTGTGTACCTCAGGACTGGAGGATGGCTCATGTGGTGCCCCTCCACAAGAGTGGCCCAAGGATGAACTGGGAAACTACAGACCAGTGAGCCTCACATCCATTGTGGGTAAGCTAATGGAGACTATTCTGAAGGAGAGGCTGGTGGCCCTCCTAGAGGCCAAAGGGCTACAGGACAGCAGACAGCATGGCTTCATATGGAGCAGATCCTGCCAAACCAACCTGGTGGAGTTCTATGACTGAGTAACTAGGCAACTGGACAGGGGCCATGCAGTGGATGTCCTGTATCTGGATTACAGTGAGGCATTTGACTCGGTGCTGCATGGAAGGCTTTGAAGTAAGTTAGTAGGCACAGGGGCAGGTGCAAAGCTGGTGAGATGGGTAGGGAACTGGCTTCAGGGAAGGCAACTGAGGGTGGTGGTGGGTGGGGAGCTCTCACACCCGAGGGTAGTGACAAGCAGTGTTCCACAGGGCTCAGTGTTGGGACCAGCGTTGTTTGGGATATTCATTGCAGACATATCATTGGACATCAAGAGCAAGATCAGTCTGTTTGCTGACGATACCAAGGTAGGAGCAGTGGTGAATGACCTAGGGGGAATGGCAGAGGTTGCACGATGATCTGGCAAAGCTTGAAACCTGGTCAGACACCTGGCAACTGGGGTTTAATGCCAAAAAGTGCAAGGTGCTGCATTTTGGGATGAAGAACCCAAGGAGGAGTTACCAGCTGGGGGGGTGCAGCTTGCCCAGACAGAGGAGGAGAAGGATCTGGGGGTGCTCATTATAGGGTCAATGAACAACTTGACACAATATAGGAAGGCAGCTGCAAAGACCAACAAAATGCTGGGTTGTATTGCAAGGGGTATATCCTCGAGGAGGGAGGAGGTGATTCTGCCACTGTATAGGTCATTAGTTAGACAGCACCTGGAGTACTGCGTGCAGTACTGGCGCCCATATCTGAAGAGAGACATTAAGTTACTTGAGGGGTGCAACGCAGGGCAACAAAGATGATCAAGGGGCTGGGGGACTTATCATACGAGAGGAGACTGAGGGAGTTGAACATGTACTCACTGGAGGAGAGGAGGGACAGGGGGGACATGATTGAAACCTTTAAGTACATGAAAGGAATAAACAAGACAGGTACAGATGGGCTGTTCAAAGTTAGGGAGGGGAGGGACACCAGGGGCCATGATATGAGACTGGAGGTAGGAAGGTTCAGGAGGGAGATAAGGAGACACTTTTTACAGAGAGGGTGGTGGCTGGGTGGAATGCGTTACCTGTAGAAGTGGTATCCAGTAGAACAGTGGACTGCTTCAAAAGAGGATGGGACAGGACAAGGGGGAGGGTCAATGAAGGGGAAGAGTGGAAGGGAGGGCAGCTACAGAATAAGGGGTGCTAGCTGCACATTCGAGCAGACCTGATAGACCTCTAGTCCTTTATCTGCTGGCAAATTTCGTATGTTCGTAGTTAACAGGTCCTTAATAAGACTTTCCAAGATCTTTCCCATCGGTGATGTCGAGCTTATAGGTCTATAATTTTCCCACTCATTTCTTGATCCTTTTTTATGAATGGGTATCACATAAGCAGTTTTCCATATTTCCTGCACAAAACCATGATTTAAACAATATTCAAAAATTTCAAGGGAATGGCCAGACTACCAGCTAAAAGATATAATGAGTGTACTGGAATATCATCTGGGGAAGTGCTAGTTTTACCTTTTAATTTTCTTAGTTTAGTGAGAATATCAGATCTTGCTATAAGTATATTGTCACCCAAGGGGAGATCAATAGTCCCATTAGTGTGATGTTTTTGGAACACACTACAGAAACTGGTGTTAAACAGATTTGCCATATCGAGTGGGTTACACACTGATTTATCATTTGTTTGTATGGGACCAATTTGACAAACAGATTTCTTTAGGGAATTTGTATCTGATGTAAATGTGTGTAGCCCCTCTACCTCTTCAGTTCCCCGCCAGAGATCATACTTGGAGGATCTCCCTCTACAGAACCAGGAAAGAGCTGAAGGTTCCAGCTCCCAGGCAAGGCTGGAATAGCAGGTAGTCCATCCTGGAGAGGGAGAGAGAGAGAGAGAGAGCGAGAGAGACAGGACCGAAGAAGCTCTGAGTCTAAGGGGGACAGTGAGTGGAAGGCATGGCCTGAGGAAAGAGATTCTCTCGAAGATCTACTGTTAAGGCAAGTACGTAACTGTTTTATTGTCTTCAAGGATATCTTTTTCATCAGGCCACACCTATAGGATGAAGCTCAAACAGTACTGACCAGTAGACAGTCTGAGTGGCTAGAGGCAACATGCCTAAGAAAGAAGGCCCTGAAGCACAGCTAGGCTGAAGCTTGCCCTTCTCCATGATGCAATGTCCAGATTGTAGTGTTTGGTGAAAGTGTGGACAGTACTCCAAGTTACAGCAGCACAAATTTCTGTAGCTGACACATTTCTGAAACAGGCAACTGAAGTAACCATGCCTCTCGTTAAATGGCCACTCCAGGAAGTTCCTTATCATACTTCCTGTAACAGAAAGTAATACAGTTGGCCAACCATTTGGACAAACACTGTTTTGAAACTAGAATGCCCTCTTTCCCAGGGCAAAGGAAACAAAAAGCTGCAAAGACTTCCGGCAGTCCTTCATACGGTAAGCATAATACCTGAACATTCTATGTACATCTAGAGTATGGAGCAATACTTCTTCTGGATTGGCATGCTCAATAAACAGGCAGGTGGATAGTCTGATTCAGGGTAAACTCAAACACCACCTTTGGTAAGAACTTTGGGTTGATGCGCAAAGACATCCTGTATTTGTAAAAAATCAAATAAGGAGGCTTGCACGTAAGAGTCTGAAGCTCAGAAATCTTTCGAGCAGAAGTAACAACAACTAAAAATAACACTTTCCATGACAGAAAGCATAGCTTGCATGTTACAGTTGGCTCAAAAGGAACCAAAGTAAGTTTCTCTAGAACAAAATTCAGGTCCCGAGCCAGGACTAGATTAAAGATGGGAGGCTTCAAGTGTAGAATGCCTCTCAAGAATGTACAGGACGCCTCCAGTTGTGCCACCATACAGCCATCAGTAGGCACATGGAAAGCTGAAATAGCAGCCAAGTGCACTTTGATGAGAGTACTATAGTCCAGTATTCGACAGGGATAGCAAATACTCCAGAATCTAATTCACTGGGCTAGTAAAGGGAACCAAATGATGGGAAGCAGCTCACAGAGGAAACCCCTTCCACTTCATGGACTAAGTAGCCCTGGTGGAGGGTTTTCTAGCAGTCACCAGGACATCATCCAAGTTTTGCGACACCCCAAATCTAGCAATGGCTATGTCTTCAGGAAGCCATGCATGAAGAGAGAGAGTGACTTGTGGTCTAGATAGACCAGGGTGCCCTGCTCCTGTGATAACAAGCCTTTGCACATGGGCAGAGGTACTGGAGGTTCCACTGCCAACTGATGTAGTAAGGGAAACCAGATCTAATGAGGTCAGAATGGGCAATGCATCAGAGTAGCTCCCTCTGTCTGGAGATTGATAAGCACCCTCTGAATTAGAGGGAAGGGAGGGAAGGCATAGCGGAACCTCCCTTTCCAAAAGAGGGACAATGCATCTCGCCAGAAAACTCCAGGACCTGGAGTGCGTGAGCAGAAAAGCAGCAGTTTTGCATTGAGTGAGGATGCAAAAAGGTCCAGCTCTGGATGACCCTACCTGTTGAAGGGGTCTTCGACCACTGAGGTCAGCAGGTACCACTCGTATATTCTGAGCTGTGACCTGCTTAACTTGTCTGCCAGGATGTTTTTAACGCCTGGAACATGGACAGCCAACAGCTCTAGACCATGTTCTAGAGCCCAGTACCAAACCTTTACGGCTTCCAGGCACATGGGGTAAGAATGAGTTCCCCCTGCTTGTTTTTGTAGTGTACTACACTGACGTTGTCCATTTGCACCTGCAGATGCCCTGATGACAGACACTTCTGGAAGGCTTGCAGAGAATACTGAAAGGCCCTCATCTCTAGGATGTTTATGTGGAGGGAAATCTCTGCTCTGTTCCATGGTCCTTGTGTCTGATGGGGCCCCATATGTGTTCTCCAGTCAATCCTCGAAGTGTCTGTGGTGTGGATGTGATGAGGGGAAGGGATTAGGAAGGGAACACCTTTGAGCAAGTTGCTGGGTTCCATCCACCACTGCAGCACCTTATTTACAGAGGATGTTACAAGAACCTTCTGTTCTAGATTGCTGGTGTGCTGATCCCGTTGGACTCTTAATGTCCACTGGGGGATCCTCATGTGCAGCTGTGCCAGTGGTACCATGACAATGGCAGCTGCCATTAGGCCCAGCAGTTTCAGGAAAGTCCTGGCCATGACATACCTGTTGTTGTAAAGTATCTGAACTTGTTCTATCAGGCATTCTGCCATATTCTGGGGCAGAAAGACTGATCATTGAGCAGTGTCCAGTACAGCCCCTATATACTGGGGGCACTGGCAAGGGGTCAATACCTACTTGGGCAGGTTGACTGTAATCCCTAGGCATTGAACAGCTGTCTTGTATGCCTGAGGGTCTGAACCAGTTGTTCCTTGGACTGGACTTTGAGCAACTAGTAATCCAGATGGGGGAAGACATAAAGTCCCTCCCTCCTGAGGGCTGCTGCCACCACTGCTAAGCATTTGGTAAAGACCCATGGCGCAGATGACATGCCCAAGGACAATACCCTGAACTGGTGGTGCTCTTCCTGAAAAAGGAATCTGAGGTACTTCCTGTGAGGAAGGCAAACCCTGACATGGAAGTAAGCATCCTGCCTGTCCAGGGAGCATATCCAGTCCCCTTTTTGCAGGAGGGGCAGCAGGCCTTGCACAGTAACTGTCCTGAACTTGTACGGAATATAGAAGTTCAGATTCCTCAGATCCAGAATGGGCCTGAAGTCCCCCGTGGCTTTGGGGACTAGGAAGAAATGGAAATAGAACACTGTGTTCCTTTGTTTCCAGGAAACTGGTTCTATGGCCCTCTTGCGTAACAACGTACATACTTCCTCTAGTAGCACTGGTATGTGGTCTGGAGGATAAGTTGAGGGAACTGGTGGAAGGTCTGGAGACAACTCCAGAAATTCTAGAGCTTGGACCTGTTCTATTATCTGCAGGACTCGAGCATCTGTTGTAACTCTCTCCACTATTTCAGGTGGAGGGAGAGGTGATCCTGTACCACCTCTAGACTGTGTACTGGAGGATGGGGTCAAATAAGGAATCATGCTGAAACAGATCCAGTGGCTGCAGCCACACCTCCTCTAGGGGCTTTGGAATAGGCAGCTGTAGAGGACATTGGGGTCAGCAAAGCTGCTCTGCTTTTGGTCTGTTGCCTGGCCCCTGACCTAGGTCAAGGGGTAACCTTGTGAAAGGGTACCCTCTGCCTACTTCTCGGCTGTGTGTGGTAGAGAGAATGGACTGACTTTAGAGTCCATCCCAAGGCTTGCATATTAGAGAGGATGTCCTGCACATTTGCCCTAGAGAGCTTGTACCCTCCAAAAGGGGCATTCAGAATGGATCGCTGGACATCACTAGCAAATCCTGACACCCTCAACCATGAGTGCCTCTTTAGGCAGATGCCAGCCACAGATGTCCTGGCTGAGGCATCTGAAATGTCATAGGTAGACCTTAGGAGGTGTTTACTCACGTCAACCCCAGACTTGAGGACCTTGAGTATCTCTTGTTTCTGGGGACCCTCTAGGAGGGACCGGCCTGCTGCTTTAGCCTTCTTCCAGATGGTATTCTGGTATTTGACCATATGGGCCTGATAATTAGCTGTTCTGAGGCCCAGTCTTGCAGAGGCAAAGGTTCTTTTTCCCATTAGTTCCAGTATCCTTGACTGTTTATCTTGGGGGGGCAGGACTGAGATGTTTAGGCACCCTAGACCTATCATGGGCTACCTTTATCACAACTGAATCAGTCTCAGGTTGGCCTGCGAAAAAGGGCAGCCTGGTACAGCTTGTCTGCCTGTCTGGGCATGGCAAGGATCAAGCTTGGTCTGTGCCAGGTGACCAAGGTGGCATCCCCTTGTGTAGCCAATAGAGGAGGAATGAGAAGAGGTGGAGAGTCTAGTAACTCCACAAACTCTACCAAGTTTCTCCTAGTGATGTCTTGCTCCTCAGCATCAAACCCCATTGCAGTTTGGAGTTGCTTCATCACTGAGATAAAGTAGGGGTCTTCAGGAGGGAACCTTGGGGTATACAACGTAGAGTTCTCACACTTGGTGGAAATGGTGGAGCCAGACCTGTCAGATGGGCTCCCATCCTTATCTTCCTCCTCCTCCTCTTTCTCTGGTGGAAGGAGGTCAGTATTATGTCCCTAATCCTCGTTGACAGGCCCTGGGGGCCACAAGGAAGGAAACAAGGATGTCAATGCTCTGGAGTGTGTAGGGCGCATCATTGGAGCAGGTATTGATGCAGGAGCTGGCCTGAGAGGCCTCGTCATCATTGTGCCTTGTGTAGGAGGAGGAGGTATAAGGTGCTGTATTGTCTCCACAAAGGAGGAGACCACAGTGGCCTACACTGTAGGGGGGGCATCTTACAATGTCAACAGGGGAGACTGGAGCCCTAATGTTGATGGACCATTGGTGGCTGTAGTAGGTTCAGCGGAACTCACTGCCAGTCGACCTTGAGGGTTCTGAGGTCTAGCTGGCAGGGCTTGTGATGTCGATGGGGGAAGACAGAAGCCCTGACACCCATGGGCCATTGCTGGCCATGGGAGGTCCAGCAGAACTCACTGCTAGAGCCGACCTTGCAGGTTCAAAAATCTGAGTGGCAGGAGGCATCGCCGCCAAAGCAGTCAATGACTCGGCAGCAGTCGGCATCAAGTGTAGCAGTGACTGGGAGTGCATCGTGGGAGATTTATCCTTACTTCACTCCCTCTCCCAGTGTTTATGCTCTCCTGAAGACTTTTTTGGGGCCTTGGAGAACTGGGAGCATGAGGAATGAGCCAGTGACACGGTGGAGCTCCTCACCTGGAGAGCTCTCTCTTCATTCTGGCTACCCACTGCTTGAGAAAGAAGTTCTGCAAGGCTTTATGATGGAGTCGCCCGGTAGCCTAGTTAAACTTCAGGCAGACCTCGCAGGTCTTAATGTCATGGGCCTTTCCAAGACAGTGCACACGGACATCATGGTCTTCACTGGAATAGATTTTTCCACCGCACCCGCAGTAATGAAAGAGTTTAGCAGAGTCTTTCATCGACATACACGATGACGGCAAGCACTTTAAAAATAAAGTGCTAGCTAGTAGGGTGAGAAAAAGAAAAAACATTAGTAAAATCAAAGATTTAGCAGTCAACTTAAGTGACAGTGTCTCTGTGGAGTCCGTTGAGTATGGTCGACTGTGGGAAAAGTATTGAGGAGGGAAGGAGAGGGGCCACCCATGTTTACGTAATTTGTATACCAAAAAAGTTAGGGCAGCCAAATAACAGTTTGTCCGAACTAAATTAGATGATGACCATAAAAAAAAAATCCAAGAAAATTCTGGGGGATTATTTCCGATTTAATGGGAAAAAATAAACAAACAGATATAAATAAAATAGAAATTGATGGTACTACAATGCCCCTAGGGGAGAAAATGGTCAATGTTTTTAATGACTATTTTTCTAAAGTGGGATCTATGGGCTCTGTGTATGGGATTTATCCAGATCATGATGGTGATCCAGAGATTAAACGAGTGGATACTAGTATAGCTATAGGAGAAATGTATGGATTTGATTTTGAGCACATTACTCCAGAGGAGGTACGTATAGAACTCCTGAAGCTAAATATTTTTAAAGCTAAAGGAGCCGATGAAATCCCACCTAGACTGTTAAAATATGCAGCTCCTTGTATACCATACCCCTTAGCTCATATTTTTAATTTATCAGTTGTTAGTGGAGAATGCCCAGATGGATGGAAGGTTGCCAAAGTGAGACCTATTTTTAAATCTGGAAACAAGAGTGAGCTGGGCAATTACCGTCCCATCTCGCTGTTGCCCCAGATTTCAAAAATTTTTGAAAAAACTATATCCCGCCAATTGAAAAGGTTCCTTGAGGAACATAATCAATTGTCACCTTTTCAGTCAGGCTTTAGGGCACTCCATAGTACACAAACAGCATTGACTGGGGTGATAAGCGATCTTCAACTGTGTCTGGACAGGAGGTTAATGGTAGGAGCCTTGTTTATTGATCTCTCAAAGGCATTTGACACCCTTAATCATCGGGTGCTCCTGTCCAGACTCAGTACAAATACATCAAAACATCTGTCCGGTTACATCGTGTCCAAGGTAAAACAACCCCCCATATACATCCAGAGTACTGCCCCCAAACCATAAAACAAGATAAAGAAAACATAGGATACCCAAATTCCCCCTCAATCCCACCATTACAAGCCAAACCCACCAAATACCCCCAACCTTAACTCTCCCCCATCCATGGAGTGTTCCCGCCCTTATTACAACCAACTGAAGAGAAATATAAAATAAAATTAGTACAGTGTACCAATAAAATGCTGAGGCACATACAGAGACAAATCTGACAGAGATTATTTATGCAAATACAAAGCATATAGTTTACCCCATTTTTTATTAAATGAACCCATACAGTTGCGCAAACTTGCAATCAGTCTTTCAGTCTTGAAACAAGCAGATAAATCCTTTAGCCATTCCACATAAGATATGGTCAGTTGGTCCATCCATTGCTTAAGTACCAATTTCTTAACCACCATCGAAATTAGTGCCATGTGGAATTTACGCTCCAGGATATCAATACTGGAATATATACCCAGAACACATACCTCTATAGTAAACAACCCATCCAAACCCAATAATGGATCAAGTTTGGACTGACTTATTTTCCACAAAGGAGTTACCTTCTCACAGTACCAGAAAATATGTAACAGGTTTTCTTCAGCCTGACCACATCTAGTACAGCTAGAACCAGGAAACCTACCCAATTTAGCCAGTTTTACTGGAGTGTAGTACATATTATTTAAAATATGATATTGGATAAGCCTTAATCTGTCCTGAGTGTGGAATCTGTGTAGATCTATCCAAATTTGAGTCCAGTTAAAAGTGGTATTTGGCAGAAGAGAAGTCCAAACTACGGAACCTACCAGGGGCTTAGGGAACTTAAGGTCTGGTAGAAAGGAATAGATCCTTGAAATTACATGGGGTCTGTTTACATTATCTTGTATATGAAGAAGGAAAGGCCTGACTTGAGATTCTTTAAACTTAGTACCAAAGCTATTCAGTACCAGGTGTTTCAATTGAAATACTTTAAATATATCCTTCTGAGGTATTTTAAAACTTGCCATGATTTCAGAAGAAGAGAGAAGAGAGCCATGCGAGAAGAGGCCTTCTATCAATGTACCTTGAAACTGAGGAAACCACCCCAATGGGATTGGTAATCCACCAATTCTAATATTAGGATTCAGAATAAGGGGCTGTGCCATGTCCCTTTTATATGAAATACTAAAAAGTGCCAGCATTGAGCAAGAACTTTGAGCGAGGTATCAATAACTGACTCCCTTATTAAAGCTGGCAGTGCCGAATTGGAAAGAAAGGAAATAAAAGGCGAATTGAGGTTATTCAAATCCAGAATCTGTCTTTCGAGCTGGAGCCAAATAGGAGTGAAATCATTGTCCCCAACTAGCAACCATCTCCCCAACTTTGACAAATGGCTGGCCCAATAATACAAAATAAAATTAGGGAGACACAGTCCACCCAAATCTTTGGGGAGACTAAGCTTAAGGAAGGAGCGTCTAGGACACTTACCCTGCCAAATAAATTTAGAAAGCGTAGAGTGAAAACGCAGCAGATAGGATAAAGGGAGCCACAAATTAAGTAAATTTAAAGGGTAAAAAAGGCGGGGCAGGACGTTCATCTTAATGATACTAATCCGGCCCCATAACGAGAGATGGAGTTTGGCCCATCTTTGAAGGTCCTGTTGAATATTTACCATTAAGTCATCTAGATTAAGTTTCCTGAGCAACCCAGGATCTGAAAAGAGATGCAATCCCAAATATTTAATCGAATGCGGAGACCATTTCATCCCGAATTGGGAGAAATTGGCTTTATGGGCAAACGCATTTAAAGGAAATATTTCTGATTTCACAAGATTTAGCTTGTAGTTTGATAACCGACCATACTGTGTAATAATTTGTAAAGCATGAGCCAATTATGTATCGGGATACGCCAAATGGAGCAAAATATCGTCTGCGTATACTGACAAAATTAGTGAGTGCTGGTGCACTGGGCAGCCTTGTACATATGGAGCCCATTTAATATTGAGAAGAAGAGGCTCTAAACATAAGTTAAAAAGAAAAGGGGATAATTGTCATCCTTGTCTGGTGCCAGTAAGCAAAGAAAACTGAGATGAAAAGACTCCATTACAATAAATTTTTGCGGAAGGGGACCTGTACACCGCCTGGATCCATCTGATAAACGTAACAGGGAAACCCATTTTTTTAAGTGTGGCCCAGAGAAAGTCCCAACTGACTCGATGAAAGGCCTTCTCTGCATCTAACGAGATTAGAGCCATAGGGGTCTGAGAAACTTGAGCCGCATGAAAAATATGTGAAAGGGTTCTAAATGATCGGCCAAGGAACGGCCTTGCACAAAGCCGGCTTGTTCAGGGCTCAACAAATGGGTCCAGATCTTCTTGACCCTGTTGGCCAGAATTTTTGTCAGTATTTTAATATTGCAATTTAGCAGAGAAATGGGATGGTAGCTGGCAGGGTCCTTTGGCAGTTTGTCCAGTTTGAGAAATAATACTATTGTGGCTTCCAATAACGTGGGATCTAAAGTATCTGCAGTGTACATATATTCATATAAATTAAGAAGAAGAGGGGCTAGTTCTTTATGGAAAATTTTGTAGAAGTTGGAAGGGAAACCATCAGGCCCCGGTGACTTGTCCAATGCCAACCCTTTAATTGCCTCTTCCAGTTCCAAAATGGAAATGGGGGAAGACAAAGCTAACCTGTGGTGGGCTTGCAGAATGGGCAGGTTCAAGCTGTCCAAATAATTTTCGATCTCCAACAAGGATGCTGGAGTAGAACTTTTACTGTAAAGAGAACTGTAAAAGTCCTTGAAAACCTTGGTAATATCCCTTGGTGAAGTTTTAATAGCACCATCCAGTGCCTCAAAGCCGGGATCAGCCTCGAACTTTCTATTTTCCGTAATCTCAGGGCTAGCAATCGGCCAGCTTTTTCCCCTTGGTCAATGTACCTAGCCTGGGTTTTTAAGATAGCATACTCTGATTTTTCTTTTAATAGATCTGCATATTCATTCTTTAAAGCTAACAGTGCTTCCATAGAGTTGGAAGACGAGGTAGCAGATAAGGAGTTTTCTAACTCTTTAATACGGGCTA
Organism: Neoceratodus forsteri; assembly: GCA_016271365.2. Lineage (NCBI taxonomy): Eukaryota > Metazoa > Chordata > Ceratodontiformes > Ceratodontidae > Neoceratodus > Neoceratodus forsteri. Next base: position 1,214,816,817 of record CM057458.1, read on the forward strand.
GCAGGTAGAATGCCCTAGCCTCCCTACCTCTCTTCCTCCTAGATGCTAATTTAATTAGTTCCCCACATAAATAGCATTTAAAGCACACCATATTGAATCCCCCCAGATGTAGAACCTTTGTTACACTCCATGAAGGAAAGAATCAAACTTTTAATATGGGAAACTATTTGATCATCCTTCAGGAGCTGTGTATTTAATCTCCAGGCAATATCTCTTTGGAGATTAAGGTCTGGAGAGAGCTTCAGCCATGCAACCAAATGGTCTGATAGGACAATAGGTTCAATATCCGTCTGACAGAGACCAGGCAGAATTGAGATACTAATGAGGATATAGTCTATTCTCAACCAAGATTGATGAGCATGTGAATAAAAGGAGAACACTCGGCTCGAAGGGTGAAGAAGACGCCAAGGGTCAGATAGTCCCAAGAGCTCCCTAAAGTCTGCTAGAGCTCTTTGAGCTGGAGTAAGCAGTTTTAGTGACAGAGACGTTCTATCCAGGTCCTGGGATGGTGGGATATTCCAGTCACCACCCAGAATTAATTGAGCAGGCAATATACCACCTATCTTGTCTGCCGTGCCCATAATAAATTCAGCATCCCCTCCTATTGGTCCATAAATGGAACCCAGCACAACTACCTTATTACTGAGAGAACCCTTAATTAAAATGAATCTTCCCTCTGGGTCCACTACTTTCTCCTCTGCCAAAAACGCTACATGTTTCTTTATTATGACAGTTACTCCTCTACTTGATGCCGACCCACTCACGGCAAAAACTTGAGAGAAGCCTTGTCTACGCAACCAGTGTGCATCTGGCTCTAATAAATGGGTTTCTTGAAGCATAAGGATATCTACTTTTAGTATCTCAGAGTTTTTAAACACCTGATATCTCTTCGTTCTGTCTCTGAGACCTCTTATATTCCACGTGGCAATTTTAAGTGGTATTGCTGACAGCTTGCCCTATTAACCAGGAAACACAGTCATACTTAATAAACCAAATTAACCAATCCATGGGGCACACTCCAAACCCTCCCTCACCCCTCCCCAAAAAGAGATGAACCTCCCCAACAAGCTATGCCAAACTTATCCTTACAACCGTAAAACAAGTTCTGTAAATTGAGCTCCAGACTCATAAACCCTCCCCTCTCCCCACCCCTCAAAGAACTAACATAACTATTTACATAAAGACCCCAAATATAGCCAAACTTCCACTCTAAAGGTCCTGGGCAGGTAATTGGGGCCAAAACCCTCATGGCAATATCTCGATCAACCCACAAACTAAAATGTCCCAATCTATTATAAATGCGGAATCTATCTCACATATTACAAAGGAGTTTAACTAAACCCCTACTATGTCCCCCCAGAATTGGATTCCCTCGAGATCGCCTTACCCCAAATCTCAGCCTGATGCAAGTCTCCCAGAGCGTGGCTCAGGTCCCGAGCTCCCCCCACCAGCCCCCCAGCCCCCAATCTTCCAGCCTACATAAAAGTAATTACCTTAATCACGATGTCTCCTTAAATGTGTCCAGAAAATGAACTTTGATAAGCCCTGAGTATAACTAACAAACAATATTCTATATAGTGCTGTTCCTCCTATAAATTCAAACCATATCTAGTAATTTAATCTTAATAGAGTACTGTTGACTCCCCCTTTTGCGCCTGGTACTCCTAATGAGTAGGTCACTATTCCCCAAATCTACCACCACCAACAGGCAAAAGGGCAGGGGCTTCATCCCTTCTGTCAGGGATATTGCACTGCCCATGCTTAGTATGAACCCTTTATAAGATCTGAATGCCTCAGTACTACATGACCAACCAAGGGACCAGGATGCTAGTAGAACCAAGCCCGTTCTGTCACCTAAACAACTGCCCACAAACATGTACTAACCCCAAATTTTCAATCCCTCCCCTCCTGCCAGTAACCGTGCGTATGGCCTAGTAAAAACAGGATAGGCCCATCACCCACCACTAAGGCCTAAACCACTTCATCTTCCCCTCAACCGAAGACCAGCAGGTTAATAACCCTATTTACATTAATAGGCAAAGGGAGCATAACTCAAAAAATACAAGTAGGCCCCCTTAATCACGACCTCCAGTCACGTATATCCAGAAACACTAACTCTGATAAAACCTGGCTATAAACTGATTAAACAATCATTGATTCCATATTATTCCCCCGGTAAACTCACATTGATTTTATACTTAGTCTAATACAGAGTGCCTGACTTACCCTAATGTACCAGAAGCACTTATACTCCTCGAGTCTGCCACGACAGACAGGCAAAGGGGAAGGTAGATCAGCCCTTCTCCCAGGGAAGCAGCAACACCCATCACTTGGCATGGACCAATAGAAATAAAAAAAAAAACAAAAAAAAACGGAGTTGCCTGAGTGACGCAGATCCAAGCAGGGGACCAGAGTACTAGTAGGACCGAACCCGGTCCGTCACCTAAATAACTACCCACAAAAACCTGCCAGCCCTAAGGTTCCAGGCCCCCCCCCGCCTGAAGACGTGCACTTGGCCTAGCAAAGAAAGAACAGGCCCAACACCTTCTGCTGAGGCCCAAACCTCGTTGTCACCCCCTAAGCTGGGAACCTAGCAGGTAATTCACTTCAATTGCACTAATACGTGAGGAAAACCTAAAACAAACAACATAATTGGACCCCCCTTAGTCTCTATATGCTCAGCCAGATTTGAAGAGATCAGGTAGTCGGGAAGTAAGGTCCTTAGTAGCTTGTTCTGGTGAATTGTAGGAAAACCAGTTGCTGTCAATCGCTACTTGCAGCCTGGCCGGGTATGACATCTTGAAACGAATACTGGTGATGATTAGCTTGCTAACAACTGGATGAAAGGCAACCCGCCTTTGCCTTGTTTCATGGGGGAGGTCCTGTGTAATTCTAATTTTAGAGGATCCCCAAATAACAGATTGCAGCTCTTTAACTTTGGCCATAAGATACTGTTTCTCTATAAAACTGAGGAACTTAATGATGATAGGTCGAGGAGGAGAGCCCACTGAGGGCTTTGGCCTGAGGGAACGATGAGCTCTCTCTCTATATGATAGTGAGGATTCAAAGGAGAGGGCCCCACTACTTTGTGAAGAAATTTCTGCACAAAAGCAATAGCATCAGCGCTGTCTTCCACTTCGGGAAGCCCTATAATCAAGATATTGTTCCTCCTACTTCTCCCCTCTAGGTCCTCTGTCTTAAGCTGGAGCTTGTGAAGTTGCAGGATGATTTCAGGATCAATTTTCTCCCTCCATTTCTCCTGGGAGGAAACTCTGGCCTCTGAATCAGCCATTTTTGTTTGGAGGTCAGCAAGGTCACCCTTGATTGACTCCAATTCCATAGCGATATCAGACAGCGACTCCCGAAACGGCAATAACTCCTGCAAAAATCTCTCTTTAGACAAGGGAATTGCAGAGGGACTAGGGCTATTCACTTTGCCGGAGTTTCCCGTTCCCTGGCTTCTTGATTTTTTAGAAGATTTCTCTGGCGTAGCAGGCGGAGTATGCCGCATTGCCGCCTGCTTCATTTCGGTCTCCATGCTCGCGAAAAGCCTTTGCGACTATCAACTTTGACCGGTTTACACAGCCGATGGAGAAACAAAGCTTACAAGTCACTTGTAGTTCACTCAAACTTTCGTAAAATTAACTTTAGGAAGTTTGCAGGAGACGGTATGACGGAGCTCGAAACCAGTGCTGCTACAAGTTAGACTGCATCACGTGACCTCCCACAGCATCCAGTTGGCATTCACATACTCCCTAGTGCACTGGGTTGCTTGTTTGACACTATCACTGATGATGACTCCCAGGTCTCTTTCTTTAGGAGTCTGGTTCACTCTGCCCTCCCCCCCCCAATCCAATACTCAGTTTTGGGGTTCTTGTTTCCAGTGTTAATGACCTTGCAGTTCTTTGCACTGAATTTGAATTGCCAGATCCCAGACCACTTCTACGGTATTGCCAGATCACTTGTGATCGCCATATCTTCCTCTGTATTGACCCTCTCACATAACTCTGTATTACTGAATATGCTGATTTTACCATGAATTCCCATGCTTACATTCTAGATGAATACGAGTCCTGATCTGAGGACTGAACTGTTTGTCACCTTTCTGATCTGAATGGCTCTCTTTCACTACCACCACCTAAGTCCTATCCCCTACCCAGTTCCTGATGCATTTGTCTAAGCTGTTCCCCACTCCCAGACTTCACAGCTTTTTCACCAGCCTCCCATGCAGAACTGAGTCGGAGGCCTTACTAAAGTCCAGGTGCAGGACATACAGTACATAGCCTGACCCTTGCTCATGGCCTAGGCTATTGTATTGAAATAGTTATCGACGTTTGTTTGCTTGACCTTCACCTTACAAAGCCATGCTGCCTCCCGTCCTGCACTTCCTTACTCTTGAGAAATTCCACCATCCACCTTCATGATGGTTTTGAGCAATCTCCCAATTACAGTCACTGGTTGCATGTATCCCCCTTATCCCCTCCTTTGTGAACTAGTATCACATGCACTACACTCCGGTCCCTCAGAGCCAATTAAATGTATCTGCTAGTGGCCCTGCTACAGCCTCATCCTTTTCTCAGTACTCTAGGGTGGAGCCCAGTGCCTTGCTCTTTTTCAGTCCCCTTAGCGTTTTAGCATTCCATTCTCTGTAACCAGACTTTGGATCAGTTCCTGTCTCACAGCCTCTTCCTCACCTTTTGGGCAGATCAAACCCTCTTGGAGTGGCCCCCCCCCCATGAATACTGAGTATTCGTTCAGGAGGTCCATCTGGCCACCATCAGTCACTCACTCCCTCTCCTTACTCAGTCTCTTGATGCCCTTCTTTACTTTTCTCTTCTCCCCAATGTATCTGAAGAAGGCTCTGTCATTTTGCCTGATCCCCTGTGCAATTTTGAGCTCTCCCTCAACTCTGTCTCAACTCACTTCCACCCTTGTGGGCTGTCCTGCCCTCCTCCAACTGTTCAGTCATGCATGATCTGAAATATCTCCTTTTCCTGCCTACAACTTCTCCAATCCCCCAGATGAACCAGATGGGCCTCCTTTGTTTCCTGGCCTTGCCATCAGTTCTCATAGAGCTCTGAGACTTTCAGGACCGCTCACTTGATGGTCTCCCACATGACCTCAGCCCCTTACACCTTGCTCACTATCTTGAGCTGCTTTTCCAGTAACCAAGTAATTTTATCAATGTCTGCCTTGCGGAAACATAAGATCAGAGTCCTGGTATGAGGATAAGGACAACCACACCGTGTTATGGTCACTGTTATCAAGAGGGTCCTTGACCATAACACTATCCAAGATATCCACATAAGTGACCACTAGGTCCATGACAGCTCCCTGCATGATGCAGTCCTTGATACTCTCTACCATAGGGCCATAAAGTTTATTTCTAATGCTCCTTCCAACACCTACCATTGTGCCCTTTATGCACAGCTAGGTTGGGTATCCTTAGCAACTATGAGATGGCGAAACGCTTACCTTTGGGCCTTTAGGGCTATCTCTAATAAACTGCCTACTTACATTCATGACCTCTTTAAAGTCTCCCCCTGTTCATACACACTCAGGCGGCATGCTTTTATTCAACTTGATATCCCCTAGAATTAGGACCCGGTATGGAGCTGCATTCCTAAACCACTCTATCCCCTTCTTGTGGAACACCCTCCAAGACTTTCTATAACTAACACAGCTAGTTGGACTGAACCTGTTTAAAACACTGCTGAAAACTGTATCGATTGAAAAATGCCAGTGTTACGGTTAGCAAGTTGTGCGTCTCAAAGATCAGCCCCTGCACTCCTGCTAAGCACTTTTGCCATTAACCCTATTACTCTTTTATTATGTCAACTATACCCACTTTCCTCTGTCCCTCTTCTCCCTCTTCCCCCTTCTTACCCCTTTAACATTTCCTCTTTCCGCTTGCATCCTCCTACCCCTTGTCAACATTTCCTTCTTCCCTCTCCTGCCCTCCTCTTGCGTCCTCTCTTCCAAATCTTTCTCCCAGTTCTCCTGTAACTTGTATATAATTTGTGACTCCTTACATTTTTACTTGCCTACATGTTATCTTTTGGAAATGTTTAACCTGTATTGAATGTTGTCCTTTTTGTATGCTCTTGCTTGTCTGCACCATTGTTCCAGGACCACTTTGTAAATGAGCTCTGCTCAGTGGTGTATTTCCTGGTAAAATAAAATGGAATTGACATGCTGTGTCAGGTAGCAGTCCTGGAGTGTGTCCACCAATGTCTGATTAGTACTGCTCATAGCAACCAGAAAAGTCCAGTCCACATGTGGTATGTTTAAATCGCCTACCAGGATCACATTTCCCATCACAACAGCCCACTTTACCTCCTCCCTCAGTTGCTGACCAGCAGCTTCAGACTGGCTAGGGGTCTGTAAGCCACTCATATCCTTATGTTTCCATTCCCTTCCACCTCTTACTCTACCTATAGTGTTTCTACCCCTTCCTGTTCCTCAATGGATCTCTCCTTCCTTTCCTTTATGTGTTCTACATATATTTTAACCCCCCTTACCTGTTTTGCTGTCCCTCCTGAAAAGGTTATAACTTGAGATTATGAGATCCCAGTCATGGTTAGGTGAGGCCAACATCTCTGTGACTGGCATATCATCAGCCTCAGATGCCAGTGTCTGTAGGTGACACATCTTGCTCCTCAGACTCCTGGCTTTGCGACTGCCCTTCAAGCTGCTCATCCCCATTTTATATTCTTGCTTAGCTCTATACTTTCTTGGCTCCTCCCCTAGTTCTTGTATTCTTCCACCCTCTATAAATTGTCCTGCCTCCACCCACCCTTATTGGGGGAGTACTAGCTAGGTCCCCTGCCACCTCCATCCTACTGGAGGAGCCCTTCAACCTTGTATAAGAGGAGGAGGAGGAGGAGGAGTAAGTTGAAGCCTTTCACTGAGGAGAAGCAGGATGGAAGTTTTCTTCTGGATGCTAAATAGTTACTGTTTATAGTCTGGAGTCTGATAAGACTGTAAGCTAGTTTCTATACTGCTGAATCTGTAACTTTTATTCAGGAGGGCAAATAGGACAGGAAGTCATGCTGTTGAGAAGAGCACTGAAGGGTGCTCAGCATGAATGGGGTAAAATTCAATCGTAGAAGTTTGGATGTGTGTCCACACTCAATTTGGAGATAGTCACAGTACAAGTTGGACCCCATGTCTCTCCTGTCACCTCAATACTTTGTTATTATGAGCAGTTCTGGTAATCAAAAATGGAAGTGAGATCACATAAAGCTGTATGTGTGCTGTTGGGAGACCTATTTGTACAGTGCCTCTCACCAGGATAAAGCACTGTATCACAAAACATTCGGCCAATATCTTGTGGGATACTGTAGGAAACAAGGCAATCCAATAGCAATTACTCCAGCTTGTCACATATGAAATGGTGACATCTCACCATACTGTGCTTCATCCTGGTGAGCAGCACTGTAGGCATGGTAGCACCAGTATAGTTAGGGTTGCCTGACAGGTTCTATGCTAAACCCCTAACTTTGCACCTTAATAGCTTTGGCACTGTTCAATAAAATTGCCTGAAATTTGGCATGCAGTGTCTAGTAGCAAAGTCTCAATATGTGAACAATTTTGTGACAGCAGTTTGTGCAGTTTGCAAGGTCTGTATATGTCATTTTCATGTAGATGTCTAATTTTTTTCCTTATATCTAACACAGGTTTTTTGGTTTGGCTCTCACATACAGCCTAGATGGTATAGAATTTTTTTCTGAAACTTTCAGGGTGGAAGTGGGCTGTCAATGACCTTCCTGCTGTCAACTCCTCCACCTCTACTCACACATATATGGACGACACCATCCTGTATACCTCAGGTCCCTCCCCTACTGGTGTGGCGCCCAGACCTCAGCATGACTTTGACAAGGTTCGGCTCTGGCTATGCTCAAATCAACTGTTCCCAAATGCCAAGAAGACCATCTCCATGACCTTTGGCACAAGGCAGAAACTCTCTTAGCTCCCCTCCCTCCGCTTCTACCACACCCTAGATGGGACTATGCTGGAGGATTCTACCTCCTTTAGATATCTCGGGGTTTGGCTTGACCAACACTTCGAGTTTTCAGGACATGTTGATGGCATCCTTAAAAACTGCACCCCAAACTAGGTGCCCGATACAGGAACCGTGGATGTATTCCATTGCCGGCCCACCGAGCACTCATCCAGAAAATGATCCTCCCTGTTTTTGATTACAGTAATATAGTCTACAGTGCTGCTCCCAAAACTTCCATAGCCAGACTGGATATTCTTTTCCATTCTTTCTATCGCTTCGCCCTTGACTGCCCTCCTCGCATCCAACATTGTGTCCTCTATCAATCTCTCTCTTTCCCTTCTCTTGAAGACAGGCACTGTTTCCACTCCGCTAACTTCTTAGCTAAATTCTGGTTTGACTCTCTCCCCCATACCTCTCCTCCTGTCTCTCACATCTGCGCCCACTCCTCCCTCTCCCTTAGAAACCATGACTCTCATACCATGGCTGTCCTCTCCTGGTCCTCCTCTGATGGTCAGGCAGCATTTTCCAACATCATCCTCAGATCTCCCGCTGGAGACCCAAAGCAGGTAGCAGAAGAAGAAACCAATGAGGTTCCCGAGAGCCAAGAAAGGGAAAGGGAAAGCAGAAGACTCGTTCGTATAGAAGAGGATACAGCCTTGAGAAAGCAGAAGACTCGCTCGTATAGAAGAGAATGCAGCCATGATAAGGAAAACAGAACGGGGGAATGAGGGAGGGAAGGAAAATCATGGGGTGCTACAAGAGCTCCTCTCAAAGATCTACTGTTACAGTAAGTTCTTACATAACTGTACTGTCTTACTTCAAGGAAGCTCTTGCATCAGGCCAACACCAAAAGGACTGAGTCCCAAGCAGTTCCAGCAGCATTAAAGGAAGCAGCACTTGGAGAAGAATAGACCGCAGCCAACGGTCTAAGAAAGAAGGCCCTACAGAACAGCGAGGACGAAGTTGGCCCTACACCTAGAATCAATGTTCAGACTGTAATGTTTGGTGAAGGTGTGGACAGAAAGGTGGTGACTGCACAGATGTCTGCAGCAGACACATTTTGAAAGCAAGTCATGGAGGCGGCCATATCCCTGGAGGAATGGCCTTTAATCACTCCTGAATGGTCCTTGTTGTACTTACAGTACCAATAAACAATAAAACTGGCTAACCACTTAGACAAACACTGTATGGACCCTGAGCACTGAGCACCCTCTATCTTGGGGGCAAATGAAACAAATAACTGATCAGACTTTTGTAAAGACTTGGTTTGGAGTGTATAGTATAACAAGAGTCTATGCACATCCAAAGTATGAAGCAAAACCTCCTCCAGATTGGAATACTCTGGAAAGTAAATAGGTAAGTGGCTGGATTGATTAAAGTAAACTCCAACACCACCTTGGGAAGAAACCTAGGATTAGTATGCAAAGACACCCTGTCTTTGTGAAAAATCAAATAAGACTCTTGCACATGACAGCCTGAAGCTAGGAAATTCATCAAGTGGAAGTAACTGTAACTAAAAAGAGCACTTTCCATGACAGAAAGTACAGCTCTCAACTTGCAGCCGGTTCAAAGGGAGGTAACATGAGTTTTTCCAACACAAAATTAAGGTCCCACGGAGTGACTGGGTCCTGAATGGGACCTGAATGGGAGGTTGCAGATGCAAAATGCCTCACAAGAAAGTGCGAGACAACTCAAGCTGAGCCACAGCCCTGCCATTGATAGGTGCATGGTACGCAGAAATGGCAGAAAGATGCACCTTAAGGGAAGAGTACCCCAGCTTGATTCAGCGAGGGAGAGAAGATACTCCAGCACCTGATCCACTGGACAGGTGAAGGGGTTCAACTGGTGCGATGCAGCCCAAAAGGTGAAGCACTTCCATTTCATGGCATAAGTAACCCTGGTGGAGGGCTTCCTGGTGGCCACCAGGACATCAGCAACCCTAGAGGAAACCCCAAAGTGGGTAATGATTAAGTCTGCAGGAGCCACACATGGAGATGCAGAGATTTTAGAACCGGAAGGACCAGGTTGCCCTGGTCCTGGTAAAGCAAGCCAGTGCACAGGATCAAGGGAACTAGAGGTTCCACCACCAGCTGCTGCAGCAAGGGGAACCAGATCTGATGCAGCCAGAAGAGGGCTATGAGGATCTTCTCCGCTCCCTCCAACTGAAGTTTGAGCAGCCCCCACTGGAGAAGCAGGAAGGCAGGGAAGGCATACAGAAACCTCCCCCTCCAGGAGAGGGACAACGCATCTTACCAGAAAACTCCAGGCCCAGGATCTACTTGAGGTTGGTAACACCAAACACTCGATATTATTACAAAATAAAAATGGTAAAAATAAAAAAGCATGGCAAGTGGGGGTAATGGCATTCGACTGTAGCTGCAGCGGCTTCAGTGGTCCAACATGCATGGGTCGATGGTGGAAAAAAAGAGACTGAGGAGGGTGTGAGGGACTGCCCACCTTTATAGGATATGCCGACATCAGAAGGTAAAATCAGTGGTGGGCAGTGCCCCGCGGTAGACTTCTAGCTAGAAAGTTTCCGTGTTGTCCTGGCGTCTAACAGCTGAGTCCTACCAGTGTTGGCCTGTTGCAAGAGCTTCCTCAAAGTAAGATCTACCTTTTCTTGTACTCCTAAAACTAGGGTGCACAGCTTAGTGATAGGAGCCATTCAACTCTGTTCTCTGTCTGAGAACAGTGGGACTTTCTTGCCTTGTGAAGCCGCAACTGGAATTGTGCTGCTGGTTTCCATTGCAGCAGCGAGCTGGCAATATCTATCTATCTATCTATCTATCTATCTATCTATCTATCTATCTATCTATCTATCTATCTATCTATCTTTCATTCCTTCCCCTATCCAGCTCAGCCAGCCTTCAAGAAAAGCTGGTACTGTTGACAATCCCCCAGGTCACCTGCCCCCACTGAATAGGTGGCAACACTGGGGAACCCAATCGCCAGTGTTGGTTCCAATAATGCAGTATACCTGCAAAAAAGGAAACAGGCCCTCAAAGTCTTTTTTTGCTTTAAATACACCCTGACCTCCTACTCAGCACCCACCACCCCATACACCCCCACACACCCTCACACACCTGGACATGTCCCTTGTTGTAGATCCACTCTCTGATCGAAGACACCTCTTGCTGTTGGAACTGGTGACTGCAATATGAGGAAACAAAATAAGTCTATGTAACGTATTTCAAAGGGTTTTCAACTTTGACTCGTAACTTTCTCATTTTTCAACATTTTTGTGCCACATTGTCAACATGTCCTTTCTGAGACCCCGCCTCATGAACATGGGTGGTGGGATTTTTCAAATCTGGCCTGAAAGGTGATTTTGTGGTTGCTGCACAAAATCTCTTTTCTGGCAGGATTTGAAAAACTTTCACCAACCAGGTTCATGAGGTGGTGTCATAAGAAGACAATGCTGAAAATTTGGTGAAAAAATATGGTAAAATAACCAAGATATGAGTGAACATTGAAAAATTTGAATATTAACTTGTAACTTTGCTAATTTTAAACATTATTCCACAAAATTTCAACATGGCTTTTCTGGGATCCCACCTCATGAACAAGTTAGGTGGAATTTTTCAAATCTATCCCAAAAGCTGATTTTGCAATCACTATGTGAAATCACGTTTCGGATGGGATTTGAAAATTTTCTCCTACCGGGTTTATGAGGTTGGGTTCCAAAAAGCCATGTTGAAAATTTGGTGTAAAATAACTAAGTTATGGGAGAATGTGGAAGTATTTAAATATTTTTCCACCGAGCTTTCCACACCACCTCAGAAACATGATAGGCGTTGTTTTTCAAATCCTGGATGAGAAATGTTTTCACACATGTGTTGCAAAATGACGTTTATGCCAGTATTCTATAAATACCACATACCATGTTTATAAGGGGGAGTCATAAAATTGTCACCTTGAAAATTTGGGGTCAAAATAAAAAAAAAACAAAAAAACATAATTATCATGAAACATTGTGTAGTACCGGCCTTTACTCTAGCAGGTGGTGCTTTGTGACCCCATGCCTTGGAGCAGAGTTTAGGGGTGAGCTCAGTGACCCAGCTGGATGGGCTGAAGCGGGGGGGGGAGTGCTGTGATGCGACATCACCCCACAGCCTGGGAAGGGTATAGACACAGGGTTGCCTGTACAGGTCCAAGTATCATATAGTGAAGAGAACTCTTCTCTTAGCAGAGGGCTCTGCACCTCTGCACCGGTCAGTACCAGAGGGTCCAATGATTCTTTGCCCTGTAAGTCTGTGTTTGTGGCCATATGGAAGCACAGGTCCCAGAGAGCCCTGTGTTTCCACATTCCACCAGACAACCCCATGAGTCCTTGACATCCTTTGCTGCACTTCCCCAAAGGTCCCTGTGTGTCTGCATCTGTTCAGGCAGGTCCCACAGGTATTTGCATGAATGTGGATACAACTCCACTATCTCAAAAAGAAAGGAAATTCTTTCCAAAAAAATGCATTAATGCACCAATTAGGGTTCAACTTAATGCCACAAAAGTAGGAAAATGTGGAGTTAAGGTTTCCAACCCTAACTAACCCCCCCAGCAGAAAAAGGAAAACAATTAGGGTTTTGGGTCCCCAGAGTCTTGGCAAATGAGTGGTTGGATCTTCACTGGGGCTGTCAGCCCTAATGCTCACCGTCTTCCCTAAGCAAACAAGGTCAGATGTTGGGAGTAGGGAGGGCTGGGGAGATACTGGGATGTATAGGGAGAGGCATCACCAGCAGGAAACAGGAAGTCGTTATCCCTCTGTACAGACAGTTGGTGAGACCCCATCTGGAGTACTGCGTCCAGTTCTGGAGACCCCATCTCTGCAAGGACATAGACAGGATGGAGGCAGTCCAGAGGAGGGCAACTAAAATGGTGCAGGGTCTGCAAGAAAAGCCATATGAGGAGAGACTAAAGGAGCTTAATATGTATGCCTTTGAGGAAAGGAGGGAGAGGGGGGGGACATGATAGAAACTTTCAAGTACCTCAGTGGAATCAACAAAGTCCAAGAGGGTAGCATCTTTCAGAAAAAGAGATGTGCAAGAACAAGAGGACATAATCTGAAGATGGGGGGCGCGGCTCAGGGGCAATGTGAGGAAGTATTTTTTCACAGAGAGGGAGGTGGACGCATGGAACAGCCTTCCTGAAGAGGTTGTGGGGTCTAAAACTGTGGGAGAATTCAAGAATGCATGGGACAGACATAAAGCAATTCTTGTGGGGGGTATGAAGAAATAGGCTGTTGGTTAACTAGGATCTGCAACTTATTCTGTAGGTAGGGAAATGGGCAGACTAGGTGGGCCAAGTGGTCCTTATCTGCCATCAAAGTCTATGTCTCTTTTCTTCACACAGGGTCCTGCGTGAAGAAAGCTACAACAGTTTCTGCTGGCAACATGTGGTAAGACATACTTCTCTAACTTAAGAGTGCATCACTGTGAGGCACTGGCTTGGAACTGTACCTTGTGCTTCACTCAAGAAGCTATGGGCTGGGAGGGAGGGGTGAGTATTTGGGTGGACAATCCCAAGGAAAACCACACCACTGATCCGCTGAGACTCCAGAGACCCCAAACCCTGATGTTTTTTTCATTCTACTGCTTGGGGAGTTAGGGTTGGAAACCCTAATGCCACAGTTCTCTACCTTTGTGGCATTAAACTAAACCCTAACCGGTGCACTAATGTAGTTTTTGTCAAAGAATATTACATGGTTATGCGTTGTGTATTGATTTCCAAGCACTCAAAATCCTTGTTTTACATGGGCAAAAGTTGCTGTACACAGTTCAAAGGTCATAAAAAGTTGTGCACAGTTCAAAGGTATTTTTATTTATTTATTGAATTTTGTTAACCAAGTAGGCCCACTGGAACCCAAAGTCCCTTTTTCAGGGGCAAACTAGAGTTAATTACACAGAATGCCAAACAATATTGATTTTACAGAGTCGGACAATTCATGGGGTAATGAACTAGTTGTGTTAATACAAATTCATACCATAACAAGAAGCGATATGCACAAGGGTACAGAAGATTAGTTCACAGGCTGGAACATATTAAATGTCAAGGCAGTAACACAATATTAAACAAACAGGTCAGATACCCATTCCATAAGAAGTGCAAAAAAGAGTACAATGGAAAGGCCAAGTGCCACGACATGCAAGGCCAGATGCAATGAGGAGTGGCAGCAGCTCCAGGTCAGCGACTGCAGCAGCACAGAGTACATTCAAGCAGGTATGCCTTGAGGCCTTTTCTAAAACATTCAAGTGAGGTGCAATTTTGAAGGGTGGCCAGAAGCATGTTCCATATAGAGGGTGCTGAGCTGGGAAAGGATCTCCCTCCTGTGCTTGATCTAACTCTTGGTACTTCTAGTAGAGTGCATCTAGTGGGCCTGAGTACTCTCCGTTCAGGCTTGAGGGACAGGGTATCTCAGAGTCAGGGTGGAGTTGGGCCTTTTAGGATTTTATAAGTGAGACAGAGGAGGGGGGTGCTCTAGTCTGCCCTCTAAAGATGGCCAGTTAAGAGAGAAAAAGGTTACAGTGATGTATCCTAGGAGGGGCACTCAAGGCAAATCGGCAAATTTTGTTATAAGGACTCTGAGTTTAAGCTCTGTGTTTCTCACAGAGTGAAGAGCAGGGGCCCCATACTGCAAGAGTGGGAGCAGCGTACTCCTGGCAATAGCTAGGTGATACTCTTTGGAGAGGTCATTACCTAGACTGTATAGCAAACCAATTTTTTTGTGTAGGGATTTAGTGAGAGAATCAATATGTGCTCCAAAAGAGACTTCCTGATCAAGGTAAACCCCTAGTTGTTGTGCACAGTTTACAGATCACCATAAATTGCTAAGCATGGCTATCTCCTATTAAGCACCCGCCATGGACATAAATGTTCCTCTAATATAGTCACTGACTACAAGCGATGAAAGGTGGGTGGGACAGGAGCAGATGGATCCTACTTGCTACTGTATATCAACTGAAATTTTCACTTTTGACATACAGTAAAAGCATATACTATCAAATACAGCTGGTCACCTGATACTTGGAAATCCTTCGAACAGAAGTAATAGCAACTAAAAATAACGCTTTCCATGACAGAAAGTGTGGCTAGCAACTCACGGCCAGTTCAAACGGAGGCAAGGTGAATTTCTGTAACACTAAATTTAAGTCCCAGGCTGGGACAGGATTGCGGGTTGGAGGCTTCAAGTGCAGGATGCCTCTCAAAAACGTGTGACACATATCACGTTGTGCCACAGAGCAGCCATCGACAGGTACATGGTAAGCAGAGATGGCTAAGAGATGTACCTTGATGGAGGAGTACTTCAGACTGGAGTCTGAGAGGGAGAGCAAGTACTCCAAGATCTGATTCACCAGACAGGTGAAAGGGTCGAGGTGGTGCAATTCAGCCCACATAGCAAAATGCTTCCGCTTCATGGAATAGGTGGCCCTGGTGGATGGTTTTCTAGTCACCACTAAAACATCTGCCACCTTAGAGGACAACCCAAACCTTGCCATGGCTATGTCCTCAGGAATCAAACATGAAGATGGAGAGTTCTGATGACTGGAGGCACTAGGGTGCTCTACTCCTGGGAGAGCAAGCCTGCAAATAGGGGCAGGGGCACTGGAGGTTCCACTGTTAGCTGCTGAGGCAAGGGGAACCAGAACTGATGAGACCAGAAGGGGGCAATTAGGATCATAGTTGCCCCTTCCATCTGAAGTTTGATCAGAACCTACTGAAGGAGTGGGAAGGGAAGGAAGGCATACAGGAATCTCCCTTTCCAAGAGAGGAAAAATGCATCTTGCCAGAAAACTACAGGCCCTGGAGCAAGTGAGCAGATAAATGGCTGTTTTGCATTGAGAGTGGATGCAGAAAGGTCCAACTCTGGATGACCTCACCTGTCGAACAGATCTTCCACCACAGAGGTCAGGAGTCCCCACTCATGAACCCACGACTGAGACCAGCTTAGGCTGTATGCCAAGATGATTTGGTCGCCAGGAACATGCATGGCCAAGAGATCCAGACCCTGGTCTATGGCCCAATACCAGATGCTCATTGCTTTCTGACACAGAGAGTAAGAATGAGTCCCTCCCTGTTTGTTGATGTAATGAACCACGCTGGCGTTATCTGTTCGAATCAGCAGTGGACCCAGAGAGAGCTGGATCTGGAAGGCCTGCAAGGCATACAGAACTGCTCTCATCTCCAAGATGTTTATGAGGAGTTCCACCTCCACCATGGACCACGTCCCTTGAGTCTGGTGGGCACCTAGGTGAGCCCCACAGCTGAGACCTGAGGCATCTATTGTGAGGATTTGCTGTGGAGGTGGAATGAAGAATGGCACCTCTCTCAGGAGGTTGCTGGGCTCTAGTCACAATGGCACCTTTTTCACTGGATCTGAGACCAGGACTGGGTGCTCCAGGTCATCCGCAAGCTGGCCCCACTGGACCCACAGCATTCACTGAGGAATCCTCATATGCAGCCTGGCAAGTGGGACTGTAATGATGGCTGCAGCCATGAGTCCCACGAGTCACAGAAAGATCTGTGCTGGGACATAATGGCTGGAGTAGAACTGATGGGCTTGATGCATCAGGCGCTCTGCCCTGCCTTGGGGTAGAAAGAACATCCCCTGAGCCACATCCAGTACTGCCCCAATGTACTGAAGTAATTGGCAGGAGGTCAGACATGATTTGGGCAGGTTGACTGTGACCTCCAATTCCTGCAACAGGCGGCAGGTATGAGCCGGGGTTTGGAGCACATGCTCCCTGGATGGTGCTGCTAGCAGCCAGTCTTCCAGGTTAGGAAACATATAGAACCCTTGCTGTCTGAGGACAGCTGCCATCACTGCTAAGCACTTGGTGAACACCAGGGAGTCTGAAGATAAGCCAAATGGCAGAGCCTTGAACTGGAAATGGGCTCCCTGAAAATGAAATCTGAGGAAGTGCCTGTGGGAGGTGCATACCTTTATATGCAGATAGGCATCCTGCATGTCTATGGAGCAAACCTAGTCCTCCCGGTGTAACCAGGGCAGCAGACCCCAAAGGGTGACCATTCTGAACCATTTGCATTGGACTGACAGGTTCAGCTCGCTGAGGTCCAGAATGGGCCTGAGGTCCCCCATACATTTGGGGACCAGGAAGAAATGGGATTAAAACCTCTTTCTTTGCTGGGACTGCGGAATGGGTTCTATGGCCCTTCTGTGAAGCAGGGTCTGGATCTCTTCCCAGATCAGAGAGACATGACTGGGGGGTATGGAGCCAGAACTGGGTGTTTGTCCTGAGGCCACTCCAAAAGTTCCAGGGGTGGCCACACTCTATGAGCTGTAGCACCCCATTGTTTCATGTTATCTTCCATCACCTGTCCAGCTTGAGGGAAAAGTGACCCCATATTATAACCTCCTGCATATCTTGGGGGCGGAGATCCAGCAAGGAGTGAGGAGGGGGGGGCAGCCACAGCCAGGGCTGTGGGACCTCTTTCTGAGCTCTTACTGGTGGAGGGGGTGGGCAAGGTAGACGCTACTGCCCTCTGCTTTCCTCAAGGCTTGGCAGATGGTTGGATTTGCCTATGGGTAGCCTGACAAAATGGCATCAGCTGCCCATACTTGGGCTGTGTGTAATACATAGTATGTATGGACCTCTGGGTGCACCCAGACACCTGGAGAGCAGAGAGATATCTTTGACATCTCTGCCAAACAACTTGTACCCTCTAAAAGGGGCATTCATGATTGGACAACTAGACGTCTTGGGCAAACCCAGACATCTGAAGCCAAGACTGCTGGTGCATGCATATGCTGGCTGCCACCGCCCGAGCCGATTAATCCACCAGATCGTAGGCCACCTGGAGCAAATGGGTACTGATGTCAGAGGCTGACTTAAGGGAACCCAATGCTTGCTGCTTGGCAGGGTCATTGGGTAAGGATTGGACAGTGTCCCTGGTTTGGTCCCACAGGGCATTTTGGTACAGGAGCATGTGTACCGTGTAATTGAGGGCGTGGATCACCAGGGTGGCTGAGGCGAATGTCCACTTGCCCAGAAGGTACAATCAATATGACTCCTTGTCGGATGGCAGGGAACTCAGATGCTTAAGCCATTTAGAGCAGTCGTGAGCATTGTTTATCACCAGAGAGTCCACATGTGCCTGCTCCCCAAGAAACAGTTTCCCCTTCGGGGCATGCTACAGCCTATCAGCCTTCTTGGACATGGCCTGGACCAACACCACACGGCCATGGTGGCATCCTCATAAGTATCTATGAGAGGAGGGACCACCACTGGGGGAGTCTCCGGCTGGTGAAGGTAGGTAGTAAGCTGGCGCTGCTCCAGGTCCTGCTGTTCTGTCTCAAACCCTGTGGCCTCCTGAATATGTCACAGGATGGTCGTGAAAGTGGGGTCATACGGGGGGTACTTAAGGACATACTCAGGGGTCACTTCCCCTCCAGAGGAGCCCATGGAGGGGGTAGACGAGACACTGATGTCACCTTCGACCCCCTCATCTGTGCCCTGAGCATCCTACTCATCAGGCAAACACAGGTCTGGACGACACTCATCCCCCCCTTGTCTGTGGGCCACCGGGGTGTGTGAGCTGACCTAGGTGGTGGGGTCGGCTGCGGAAGCACCAGAGTGGACGGCCCTGGAGAAGGCCTCTGGGGAGCGGGAGGTACCATGCCATGAGGAGGGGGAGCCTGCGAATGCATAAAGCCCCAGAGAAAGATGTCAGTAATAAGCGTGACAGGTGTGAGCTCAGTGGGCACCAGATATTGTAAGTATAGACCAGTACAGGCCCTGCAGGCACCGGCTAAGGATACACTGGCATAGGCTCTGTGAGCGCAGCCTGCAGATAGACCAGCGTAGGCCTGATGTGTGCCAGCTGGGGGTAGACTGGCATAGGTCTGTCGGGCATCGGCTGAGGGTAGATGGGCGCAGGCCTGATGAGTGCTGGCTGAGGCAAGACTGGTGTAAACCCAATGGGTGCCAGCTGAGGCAAGACCAGTGTAGGCCCAACAAGTGACAGTTGAGGCAAGCCCGGCAAAGGTCCCATGGGCACCGGCTGAAGTTGACAGGTGCTGGGGTAGGAATAGCCATTACTGGTGCAAGTGGTGGAGGACTTGGCCCTGGGAAGGCACCGGTGTCCTGCAGCACCAGTTCTGAGACCAGAGGACGGGTGGCAGACCCTGAAGAGGAGGCCGATGCAGGATTTGCTGGTGGTAGGCAGGAGTCAGAGGAGAGCCTGGCTTCTGCAAAACCCATGCCAGCTGAAGACATCCCAGCTGAGCTACCATGCTGTGTGCCCATTGTGAGCGAGGACCTTAGCAGCAGGGGCTGATGGGCAGGGAGCAAGCCCTGACACAAAAGGCCTCCACTTGAAACTGTAAGAGTATTGGGAGGTGGTGCCGTCAGTATCCCCAGGGAATAAAGGGCATGCACAGCAGCTGGGGCTGACACCCCCGGAGGAGGAAGACCCCTTTGTGGTCGAGGAATGGTGGGGACACTGTGATCGAGAAGAGGAGGGCCAAGGCCTATCCCAGTCCTTATCCCAGTGTTTGTTTCCCACTAGCCTTGTCCAGGGACTTCAAGGACTGAGAGCCCAAGGACTGTGCCTGGGAAACTGTGGAGCTCCTGGCCTGCAGCTCCCATTTAATGGAAGCAACCTTCTGCTGCAGAAGAAAGTTCTCTGAGGTCTGCTGGCAGCAGCGCTGGGTGGCCTGGGTGAACCCTTGGCAGACTTTGCAGGCTTGGATGTCGTGGTCTGGGCCTAGGCAGCAGACACAGGCAGAATGGCTGTCCTTTTCTGAGATTTGCTTTCTGCAGGCACACTTAGTGAAGTGATTCAAAGTCAAAGTCGGTTTTAAAGACATTAAAAATGAAAAACCACCAAAATGATAAACAAAAACTATGGTGAGGAAAAGAAAGAAAAACGCTGAAAAGCGCATGAAAATGGCAGTCAACTGAAGCCGTGACGGTTTCCAGAGGTCCGGTACGCATTGGTTGACAGCGGGATAAGAACTGAGGAGCATGTGGAGGCTTCCCACTCTTAGAGGGTAGGCCATCATCAGAGGGTGATGTCGGTGGTGGGTGGCCCCCTTTTTGCAGACTGCTCGCTAGAAAGTTTCCATGTGGTCCTAGTACCTGGTGGCTTAGTCCTACTGTTGTGGCCTGCTGCAAGAGATACCCTCGAAGTAAGATCTGTTATTTATCCAAAACCTGGAATCTGGGTGCAAAGAAAAAAAATAACAACTAAAGATTCAAAACCTGGAGGGTCAGATGTTGGGGGTGTGTGGGAGGTAGAAAACACAGAAAGTTGCCCCCCTGTCGCTACTGTGAAACTGCAGCACCAAATATTAAACATCTCTAAAGTAGAGTTCATTGAAACTCAGCAACAAGTGCTCTGCAAAGGACTCACCGTTGTACCTAGCCCTGCTGTAAACCCATTCCATATCTATATTGATTGATCTTAGAAAATTTTTTTCAGAAAACTGAAGGGACATTCTGCCAAGATGTGTTTTCCGAGATTACTGCAGTACCCCCCAAACCCGCTGCCACTGAATCCACCCCTAACAACTCCGGTATGATTTAGAGACATTATTTGACCTACTGGAGGAAAACAATCTATATTTAACGCTATTCATGTGGCACTAGATAATGAAAATGAATGCAGCCAATTAGATATGGAATTTATGTGCCAGACCCCCTTTAGGCCACGATGGGCCATTTGTCCACCTGCTTCACTATCGCCAGCCCTTTCCACCTATCAAAGACTGGTCATGCAGGAAGTCAACAATATTCTGAATTCAAAATGGTCCAATTTTCATAAGAACAGTACAGATGAGGTAAAAACTGTAACTGATGAACTTTCAGAATAATCCAATTGTTGGGTCCTATGCACAAAACATACCATTGTCTACACGCTGCAGATCCATGGCACGTAGGCAAACCTACATTTGATAGCCGCACACCAGTGGTCCCACGGTACACTGGTGACATTCACAGAAGGGGCGTGCACCCCTTCCACACTTGATCCCCAGGCTGTTCACACAGCTACACGTGTGAATGGTCTATGGGAGTATCATGGGGCATGCCCTTACTCAGTACCATTCATGAATGCGAAGAATGCAGGGTGAGAGGCACAAGATATGGCAACAGGGATCTGCTGTATCTGTTGTGCACCCCCCAGAGAGTACCCCGGTGACCACAGGAAAACTAAGCCCCCCCCACCATGCTGCCTTAGTCATTTGGTCGGCATTCACTCAATTTTAGATTTGAGGAACTGTGCCATCTCACAATTCCCTGCTCCATATGGAGCAAGGGATCTACTCTTAAACCAGGATGGGCATTCAACTGGATGCTCACCTCTGTTCACTGATCCACCACCCGTGCACCAGTGCGAGCGGGGGGAGGGGCGCATGGACAGGCATCCAGCTGTGGCCAGTGATCATGAATGTTGGCCACCATGCACCTGACCACGGGTGCAGAGCTGCATGTACCTGGATGCGAATGGTTCATAGGCACCACTGAGATCAAACAGGTGGATAAAGGTGGGCTCACTGTAATAATGGACAAGAAGAGCTACACTAAGGAAGTTTACAGCCAACTTTCTGATCAGAATAATCACCCCCAGATTCCACCTGACCCCACTGAGCACTATAAACACAAAAATATTAATTTTTAATCTTGGCTTGTGAGGATGATGCAATATCTAAAAGAGATTTCATCTTAGTGCTGAATCTAAGAATGCCAGTTACGTACGTTCTCGCAAAACTAGATAAAGATCGGACCACCCGCTCCTCCAGCATACCCATTATTTTGGCCCAGGGGTCTGACTGAAAAAATGCCAACTTCAGTGGACTTTTTCCTTCAACAGATGGTACTAAAAATGCCCACCTACATTCAGGACAATATGCACATATTGTATAAGCTAGAAGGGTTTGGTCTGCTCTAATAAGTACCTTTGGATGTTTAGAGAAGCTGTATCATTATCATGTCTATACAGCACCTCTTGGGTCTTGCAGCTTTGAAATTTTATTTTCCAAATCCTGAGTTGGTATATTTGTTTCCATTGGACTTTTTACTTAGGTGGTTGAACTAATATTTAACCTCCAAAGTTTTCAGCTTTGACCAGAAGTTTTTTCTACAGACTTGTGGTATGATTATGGGGACTACCGTGACCCCTTCCTGTGGCAACTTATTTCTGGGCTGCTGGGAGGGGACCATGGTGTTTGACATGGAACATAACCCATACCTGCCCCAGATACATTACTAGGGCAGGTACCCTGATGATATGCTAATCGTTTGGAAAGGGACACAGAATCTGCAAGTGCTTTTGTTAATTTTCTGAACAGCAATGATCTAAACTTAAAATTGACAAACTGTACCAGCCATGATAGTATTACTTGTCTAGAGCTACAATTTTTCTTCACTGTTGGAGGAACTATAAAATCTCAGTGTTGCAGAAAACCAGCATTAGGTAATTCGTTACTTCTGGCATAAAGTGCCCATTCACAGCCAGCAAAACGAGCTATACCTTATGATGAGTTCATACAGCTACGCAGCAATTGTTCCTTCTGCCACTGCATTTGAATTTCATGCCCCTTACCTTAAGCAGTAGAGCATGTTTTGGAGAGGGGTTATAGCATACACACAGCGGATGAGGCACTTGATAGGGCCAGGCATCTGGACCGGGACAGTCTGTTGCAACCACACAGGGGACAAGATCCTCACATGAACAGGGTTACACTCATGTCTGAATTTAACCATTTATCTCCCTCTATAGCCTCTACCATTCAGAAATTTTGGAACATACTGGTAGGGGACACTATACTGAAAGATTTGGCAGACACTAAACTGCTCATATCCTACAGACGAGGTGAAAATCTGAGTGACAAGGTCACCAATAGTATGTTTGCCATGTCTGCCCCATCCACATGTCCCAAATGGCTGCCACCATGTCCTTTTGGCAGTTATACATGGGATTCCTGCAGTGTCTGCGGACATTGTAAAAAGAAAATATGTTTTTCTTTAACATATTCTAGGTGTGTACATATTAAACAATACTTCAGCTGTTCTACTTCCTATGTTATATTTATGTGGTCACACATACCTGTCCAAGAATCTATGTACAGTAGGTGGGACTATCCATCCTCTAAGATGCAGGATGCAGGAACCCATGTGTTCCATCACTCCTACTGCCGCACAATACACCACTTGATACTCACTCAGCTGTTCACCATCAGAGCAGTTTGCAACATTTTATATCCTCTGGAACAGAACATGCTCGTTATCTCACCATGGGGTGGGGATAAAATCGGGATCATTTTGTAAAAGCAGTCAAACTGGATATAAACTTTAAAAGCCCGACAGCCCTTAGGGCTCAAGGATGCTGCTGATTATCTGCACTCTGGCAGAGGAAAGGGACCTTAGAGTAATCACCAATGACTCCCTTAAAAAAATTAAGCCGGTGTAAAAAGGCCTAAAGTAAGGCTAACATGATGCTGGGGTGTATTGGAAGGGGTACTGACAGCAGGAAAAAGAAGGTACTACTACTTCTGTATAGGTAGCTGGTGAAGTCAAATCTGGAATACTGTACTCAGATCTGAAGTTCTCACCTAAGGAAAAACAGGGATTTGGGGCCAACAGGGCAGATCTTGTGAAGATTGTCTGAAGGCACTGAACATGTACTCACTGGAGAGCAGGTGAGTGAGGGGGGATATAATGTAGACAGTACAGTTACATAAGAACTTACTGTAACAGTAGATCTTCAAGAAGAGCTCTTGCAGCAGGCAATAACCATAAGGACTAAGCTGCCAGGCACTCACGGAAACCTTTTAGCTAGCAGTCTTCAGTGGGGGACTGCCCCAGACGGCCAATGGTATAAAGGGGGCGGTCACCAGCCCCACTTCAGTTCTCCCGCCGGAGACCTGGAGTCTAGGACTGATAGAAGAATGGGGCAGGTTCTTGCCTAAAAATTAAAACAGAAGAGAGAGAGCCAGGGGGAAGGAGGGAGGGCAAGCAGCGCCTGCTGCAAGAGTCCTTCTCAAAGATCTACTGTTATGGTAAGTTCTTTGTAACTGTACTCTTATTTCGAGTGAAAGCTCTTGCAGCAGGCAATAACCATAAGGACTAAGTATCAACCAGTCAATGGATAAGGAACAGGAAAGTCCAGGAGGAGGCTGAAAAGAACCAGCTAGAGGCTCAAGAAAAAGTAGGCCTTGCAGAACTGCAAGGCCAAAGCTAGCCCAGCGTCTGGAAGCTATGTCCAAGCTGTAGTGCTTGATGAAGGTGTGACCAGAGCTTCAGGTAGCCGCTGCACAAATGTCTGCTGCAGAAACGTTCCTCAAGGAGGTGAAAGAAGTGCCATGCCCCCAGTGGAATGGCCTCTTTACAAACCCGGTCATGGCTTATTGTACTTGTCGTAGCAAAAAACAATACAATTAACAGGCCACTTAGACAATTTTTTGTCTGGTAACTGGCACACCCTGAGTCTTGGGAGCGAACAAAACAAACAACTGATCCGTCTTTCAGAAGGGAGCAGTGCAGTTCAGGTAAATAAAAGCGACCGATGGACATCTAGAGTGTGCAACATCACTTCCCCGTTAGAATACTCAGGGTAGTAAACAGGCAGGTGGATGTTAGAATACTCAAGGTAGTAAACAGGCAGGTGGATGTCTTGATTTAGGATGAATTCTGACACCACCTTAGGCAAAAACTTAGGGTTTATATGCAAGGCTACAATGTCCTTATGGAAAACTAAATAAGGCTCTTTACACATCAGAGCCTGAAGCTCTGAAATTCTTTGAGCAGAGGTAACTGCAACCAAAAATAACGCTTTCCACGACAGAAAGCGTAGCTCGCAATCCACGTCTGGTTCGAAAAGGGGGAGCGTGAGCTTCTCCAACATAAAGAAATCACATGGAGGGACAGGATCTCAGATGGGAGACTTTACATGCAAAATGCCCCGCAAAAAAGTATGTGACACGTCCAGCTGAGTAAGAGTCTTACCCTCCACTGGTGCATGGTACGCCGAAATGGTGGAAAGGTGCACCTTGATGGAGAAGTAGCTTAGGCCCTACTCAGAAAGAGAGAGAAGGTACTCAAGCATGGAGTTCAGAGGGCAGGAAAAGGGATTACGCTGGTGTGCAGTAGCCCACAGGCAAAACCTTTTCCACTTCATCGCATAAATGGATCTAGTAGAGGGCTTTCTGGCCACCACTAGGACATCTGCTACCTTGGGGGAAACCCCATATCTAGCCATAGCTAGGTCTGCAGGAGCCACGCGTGAACATGCAGGGACTTGAGGTCTGGATGGACCAAGGTGCCTTGATCCTGCGAGAGCAAGTGCCAGCTGCTGAAGTAGTGAGAACCAAATCTGCCAAGGCCAAAAAGGGGCTATGAGAATCATCTCTGCTCCCTCCACCTGTAATTTCAGACGCACCCTCTGAAGAGTGAGAAAGGGAGGGAAGGCGTAGAGGAACCTCCCTGTCCAACAGTGGGACAATGTGTCTCACCAGAAAACTCCAGGCCCTGGATCTAGCAAGCAGAAACTGGACAATCCGGCGTTGAGCAGGGACGCAAAAATACAGGTTACTCACCTGTAACAGGAGTTCTAGGAATGGTATATGTTGTTCATCCACACTCATTGGCAGGTATCCTTGCCACTTTAAATCTTGCCGGAAGGTCTTCAAGCTTGCTCCTCCCACCCACCCGGGTGGTATAACTCTCGGCTCCGCCCCATGACGCCAGATCTGGCCCGCTGGAAGTTCAGGTTGTGCGTCGAAGCCGGGGAGGTCGGGTTGGTCGTGTGGATGAACAACATATACCATTCCTAGAACTCCTGTTACAGGTGAGTAACCTGTATTTCTAGGACATGGATATGTTGTTCATCCACACTCATTGGCAGACTCCTAGCAGTTCTCCGGGAGGAGGGAGGCAAGACGCACACCCCCAATACTTACTTGGGAAAAAGAGAGACTGGAGAACCGAGGCCCCAAACCAGCATCCCGGCGTGACTCAAGGCTTCGATGTGGTAATGGGTAATGAAGGTGTTTGCTGACTTCCAGGTAGCAGCCCTGCAGATTTCCTGGATAGGGACGCCCTGGAAGCAGCCACCGTTGCAGCAGTATGGCGGTAGAATGAGCCTTATCCTCTGGGAGGCTCCATGCCCGCCAACTTATAGCAGAGATCTATGCAGGAGGTTACCCACCTGCTTATCGTCCGCTTGGCTGCAGGTCTGCCAGATGCGGCTTCTAGCGTAGGTGACAAACAGCTGGCTGAACCTCTCCCCGAATTTCAGCCGCGGCTCCTTATAATAAGCGAGCCTTCTAGGGTCCAGAGTATGGAGCCTATATTCGCCTCCGAGGTGTGATTGGGTAGAACACCGGCAGAGTCAACACCTGGTTAAGGTGAAACTCCGACACCACCTTCGGAAGGAATTCTGTGGGGGCGAGGACAACCTTGTCCCTGTGGAAGACCAGGTAAGGAGACCTGATGGAAAGCGCCTGGAGCTCTCCCATCCTTCTGGCTGACGGATAGCCACCAAGAAGGCGGTCTTCCACGACAGGTAGAGAGAGCACACCTGTGCATAGGTTCAATGGCTTGCCCATGAGCTTTGCCAGTACCAGCAGTAGATCCCACGGAGGTGGGGTTCCCTCGCACTGGAGGAAATGTGATCAAGGCCTTTGAAAAGCGCCAGACCACCTTCTCCTGCGCCACTGACTGCTTCCCGCCCGCGCCTGTAAGCAGAGATGGCTGCCAGGTGCACCCTTAGGGTCGCCGACCCAAGCCCTTGACTAGAAAGGGACCATAAATAGTCCAAGATGCTTGCCAAGGAACAGGAGGAAGGGTCCAAGCCTTGTTCTGACACCAAATGGAAAACCTTTCCATTTGAAGGCATAGCATTTTCTGGTCGACTCACGGGACGCCTCAACTACATTGAGGACCTCGCTGGAAAGACCCAAGGCCTGGAACTCTAGCCAGGAACCAGGCCGTCAGGTGCAGGGATTGAAGGTCCGGATGGAACACCTTCCCGATTGACTGAGAGCAGGTCCGGCGAGCTGGAAGCTGCCGCGAGTCCTGGAGCTGAGACTGAGGAGATCGGTACCAGAACTGGCGAGGCCAGTCTGGGGCTATCAGAATCACCTGCGCCTTGTCCCTCCTCGCTCGAGAAGCACCTTGTGGATCAAGGGAAATGGGGAAAGGCGAAAGAGGCCCGGGTCCATTGCCTCGAGAAGGCATCCCCTGCAGCAGCCCTGCTGAGGGGGGCGGCATGGAACAGACTCAGCTTCGCCTCCTGGAGGCAAACAGGTCCACCTGAGGTGTGCCCCAAAGGGAGAACAGATGCTGTACTACCTCCGGAGGAGAGACCACTCGGGATGCAGCCCTCATCCGGCTCAGGCATCGGCCAGGGTGTTGGAGGCCCTGCCACGTGAATGGCTAGGAGATCCGCCCAGGCTGCGCACGAGTGACCAAATGCGAGAGCTTCCTTGCATAGGCATGGAGCGGGCCCGCCTCTGGCGGTTTAGATAGTACATAGTCGTGGTATTGTCCGCCTGGACTCGACCACTTGACCCCGGAGGAACGGAGCAAAGGCGTGAGAGCTAGGCGGACCGCCGAGCTCCAGCAGGTTGATGTGGCATCGACTCCCGGACCAGAGGCCATGAGCCCGTGTTCCCCAGATGGGCACCCCAACCCATCAGAGAGGCATCGGTCGACAGAGAGACCGCTGGCTCGGGGCGGACAAACGGATGCCCTCCTGCAAATGATCTGGAACGGTCCACCACTGGAGAGCGCTCCACATCCCCCGTGTCACCGGGACAAGCTGGTCCAGGGATCGCAGCATTGTGACCACTGGCTGGCCAGTCCCCACTGAAGGGACGATATTCCAGCGGGCCCGACGGACCACGCTGGTGCAGGCCGCCATGAGACCCAGGAGGCGAGGAAGTCCCGGCAGAGCAATTGCCCAACCAGAAATGATCGGGCAAAGGAGGAAAGAACCTCGGCCCTGTCCGCTGGGAGCCGCGCTGGCTCGAAGAGAGTCGAGCTGCGCCGCGATGAATCACCTGCTCGCTCGAGTTCCGACTTGGCCTCGTTGATAAGGAGGCCCAGTTGAGAGCAGACCTGGAGGGCCAGATCTCTGGACCACTCCGCCTCCTTCCTGGAGGGAGCTGCTATCAGCCAGTCGTCCAGGTAAGGGTACACCCGGACCCCTCGGCGCCGCAGGAATGCTGTCACCACAGCCATGCATTTGGTGAAGACCCTGGGAGCTGGAGACAAGCCGAAGGGCATGGCTTGGAACTCGAAGAGGGATCCTTCCGCTCGGAAGCGAAGGAATCTCTGGTGAGACGGACGGATAGGGACGTGAAAAAACGCGTCCTGCAAGTCCAGAGAGCAGAACCACACGCCGCGTTCCAAGGATGGTATTATCTGAGCCAGAATGACCATCCTGAAGGTTCGAGACCTTAGGAACTTGTTTAGGTCGTGTAGGTCGAGAATGGGGCGCCAGCCCCCCGTCCGCTTCGGAACCAGGAAGTACCTGGACACAAACCCTGGGTCTGAAGGAGGGTCCACCACCTTCTTACCACCTCCTTCTGGAGGAGGAGGAGAGCTGGCGTCGCTCGACGAGCCGCCAGTGAGGCTGGGATCCCGGGCCCCGAGGGGCGAACGGCCTGAAGGGTGGTGCCTGCTCAATTCCAGAGGCAGGCCTCTTCCCACCACCTCCAAGACCCACCTGTCCGTGGTAACAGCGGACCAGGCAGAACGGAAGTGTGCTGGAGCCGCCCCACGTGGGGACCTAGGGGGGCAGACGGGATGGGGCGACACCCCTCAGCCCGCCACTGGGCAGGCTTTGAGGAGGGACCGCCGAGGGACCTCCTGGGCCCTTTCCTCCTTGCCTCCTGTTAGAGGAAGCCGCGGCTTGGGTTTGGGATGCCAAGGCCGAGCCTGCTGGCCCTGATGTTGCTGGGTCAAGGCCAAAGGCCAGAAGGACCTAAAGGGGCTTAGGCTGTGGTTTCGTGCCTTGTCCTTCTGAGCTGAAGAGACCCAGTCCAAGGTGGCATTGGACTTCGATCTCTGCAGGTGACCTTCCACCCCAGGGTCAAGAGGTCAGTCCTCAAAAGGGAACATCCGCCAACTTGTGCTGGGTATCCGAGTAAAGGTGGATATCCTCAGCCAAGCCCGGCCGACGATAGCCACTCGGCCGCCACCGATCTGGCACATGAGTCCCCATATCCAAAGCAGTCTGGAGCTGCTGTTTGGCCACTGTCTTGCTCCTGGTCCCGCACCTGCTTAACCGTAGTCTGCAGATCGGCGGAAGATGAGGGATGACTCATCCAGGAGCCCAACAGGGCATGAGAAAATGCTGCGAGGACGGCCGAACTGGCCTGACGTGGCTGAGAGGACGCAGGCAGACTTTTCGCCCGACATAGTCCACTTTTGACCTCTGTCAGGAGGTTTGTCCACATCCCTGGCGCTGCCGCGCCGGAAAACGCTGTCGGTAACCAACCCTCAGCAGAGGGGTGTTCCAAAAACCGGACAAGGAACCGGTAGGGGACCGTGATACTTCCTGGCCATCCTGGTCGGCGCAGGGCAGGAAGCAGGGCGCTGCCAAAGCTCCAGTGCCGGACCCACTATGGCCTCGCCACCGGAAAGGCCTCCGTCGGAGAATCCCTCGGTCCAGAATCTCCGTGAGGATACCTGGCCTGCTTGGAACGGTTCGAGCTCCATCCCGGTAGACTCCGAGATGAGCCAAGCAGTCCTAGGAAGGACGAAGGGCTATCGCCCATTGACTGACCTCCTGAAGACTCCAAGTCCAGTCGCTGAGAAAAGGAGGAATCATCTTCGACTGAAGAATCCTCGAAGAGCTGCCTCTGGCCTGAGCCACCTTCACCTGCCGAGGTCGGTCGGGAGTGAGGTAACTGACAGCCGGCGGGTAGACCCTTAGCCGACCGAGAATCTCTGGTCGGAGCCCCAATTGGTGGCTGTGGAGGCGGAGGTTCCACCGAATCGGTGAGCAGTTGGTTTTGGCCGAACAACCGCCTGGGTATAGGCTCCTGATAAGTCGAGGGGTTGTGTCGGTTGCCCGTGACAGTTACTTAATGGCCGGGAAGGCGCGGGTCGGCTTATTCCCGCCAGAGGAGCTGTTGCAACATAAGGTCTCTTGTACCGCCGACGCACTTACGCCGGCTCTCCTCATCCGAGGAGGAGGACGAGACGAGCGGCGACGCCCCGCTATCAGGAAGCGAGACCGAGACCGCCTATGACGGACGGGATCGCTGACCGCGAGGTCCGAGACCGACCGGAGTCCCGGAATTTCCGAGGTCGGTGCGGGAGGTGTCGGCCGAACCGCACTCCTTCGCTCGGATGGTCCATCCGAGGGCTCCGGAACCGGAGGCATAGGCGAGCCCACGGGATCCTCAACTCCTCCGGGGAACCGGGAGAGGGAATCTCGGCTGCTAAAGGCGACAGCTCGTCTAATGGGTCGAGAAAATCTCGACTTCATCGGTGAGTCTCGTCAACTGACCTGACGGGGACACCGTGGAGGACAGTGGCCGGGCGAGCGGTCGATCAAGCCGACGGGTCGACGGCCCGGGGAGAGGGACCTTTCCCGCTCCCAAGAGCGTCGACGGAGGGACTTTACCCTGTCCCTCTTTTTGGACCGAGAATAAGGTCCAGCAGACACAGGCCCTTCTCCTTTAGTGGAGAGGGACAGACAAAGCTCCTTAAAAGAAGCCGTGTAGGAAGAACCCAGAGAGAGCGGGATAAATGCCGCTGCCGAGGAAGATACGGCCCGCGCCGCCTCCTCTTCGAGGGCGACCATCCGCTCGAGCTGATCCGCCGAGACCGCCGCCGCGGACACCGCCAACCGGGCCTCCTTGGACTTCACCGAGGAAACGCTTCGGACGGCCCAGTTGCAACGGGCAGCACGGTCTTCGAGGACGAAGCCGAAAAATGAGCACAGGTCGCAAGCTCTGCGGGTCGTGCTCAAGGCCTAAACAGTAGACACACGTGGAGTGTGGATCCGTCCGAGATACTTCGCCCGCATGGGCATCTCCAAACCGAGTCGATTTGTCCATCGGAGTCATGGTGGGATAGAAGACTGAAAGCTCTTTTTTGCAAAATTTATTTATAACCGCAAACGGAGAATAGGAACCAGTCACAAACGCAGAGCGTTAAGGAGGAAACCTGAGCTCCAAGCGTAAGATTCATGCCATGGGGCGGAGCCGATACCACCCGGTGGTGGGAGGAGTGTTGAAGACCTTCCGGCAAGATTTAAAGCGGCAAGGATACCTGCCAATGAGTGTGGATGAACAACATATCCATGTCCCTAGAAAGGTCCTATTCTGGCCGGCATCATCTGACAAACAGCTGGTCTGCTATCGACTGAAGGAACTCTCTCTCATGAGCCTTGGACTTAAACCTGCTTAGGCTGTCGACCAAGACATTTTGGATGTCTGGAACACGAACAGCAGTGAGCTCGAGGCGGTGTTCCAGTGCCCAATATCAGATCTCCGTTAGGGTAGGAGTGAGTCCCCCTCTGCTTGTTGATGTAAAAATGACAGACATGTCCATCTGAATGAGAAGAGGGCCCGGAGGTAAATCCACTTGAAATGCCTGCAAGGCATTCAGGTCTGCTCACATCTCTAGAATGTTGATGTGGAGCGATTGCTCATCTAGTGACCAGGTCCCTTGGGTTCGCCTGGTCTCCAGGTTAGTGCCCCAACTGAGACCCGAGGCGTCTATGGTCAGAACTTGTCTCCGGGGCTCCTGTCAGAAGAGAACCCCTACTGATAGATTGAGTGGGTCCAACCATCAGGTTAGAATCCTGCAGACTGGACTGGAGACCAAGACCGGTTGATCTAGGTCGTTGGACCTCTGGTCCCATTGCAACCTGAGTATCCATTGAGGGACCCTCATGTGGATGCGAGCCATGGGAACCGTAGGGTTGGCTGCCGCCATGTGACAGAGGAGTCTCAGATAGACTTGGGCTGAGACATGAGGACCAAGGATACCAATCGGGCCTGATCCTGAAGGCAATCCGCCCTGTCTGGGGGGAGGAAGGCCATGCCCTGTACTGTGTCCAGGACCATTCCTATGAACTGGAGTTTCTGGCTGGGCCATGGGGACAACTTTGGCATATTCAAGGTGATCCCCAACTCTTGGAAGAGTGTAAACGTGTCTTTGAGAGTGTGAACCAGCTGTTCTCACATGGGAGCTGTCAGGAGCCAATCATCTAAGTAGGGAAAGACGTAATAGCCCCATTGATGCAGAGCCACAGCCACCACCACTAGGCACTTGGTGAAGACTCTGGGAGCAGAGGAAAGGCCAAATGGCAAGGCTCAAAACTGCTAATGTCATCCCTGGAAGAGGAAGTGCAGGAACCTCCTGTGAAGCTGGAACACTAGAATGTGCAGGTACGCATCCTATATATCTAGGGAGCAGAGCCAGTCCCCCTGGTGCAGGAGGGGGATCAGACCTGGTAGTGAGACCATCCTGGACCTCTTGTACTCGATGAATTTGTTCAGGGAACAGAAATCCAGGATGGTCCGAAGGTCCACAGTCTTTCTGGGAACTAGGAACAGTGGGAATAAGATCTCTTTCCCCTCTGAGCCGGGGGAACTGGCTCTATAGCCCATTTTTGTAGGAGGGCTTGAATTTCCCCTTCGATCAGGGGACATGAGAAGAAGACTAGTGGGAGGACACTGGTGGAGTTTCTGGAGGCACTTGTTCGAACTCCAACGTATGATCTCTCTCTCTCTCTATGAGCTGTAGAACCCAGAGGTCTGTCATTATTTTGCTCCAACCCTCAAAATAGAGGGAAAAGCAACCCCCTATAACTTCACCCACTGACTCGGCTGGAGGAGGGGGTCTGGCAAGGAGTCATTGTGTTGCTCCAGGAGTAGGCATAGGGACCTGGAAGACTTAGGGGCCCGAGAGGCAGAGCTTCCAGGAGTCTGGGAGGTGGCCTTTCTTTTGTAGCCTCCCCTCTGCTGAGGCTGGTTTCAGGGCTGCTGACCTGAAGGCTTTTGAAATGGCTGCTTAAAGGGTGTTTGGTCACTCTTATACATTTTTTGGATAGACCAAATGGACTTCCCGGAGACTTGGAGATGGGTGATCAGTTTCTCTGTCTCATCCCCAAAGAGGACCGAGCCCTTTAAGGGGAGGTCCAAGATGCCCAACTGTAGATCCTGGGAGAATGCTGAGACTCTAAGCCAGGCATGGCACCTGAAGCAGATGCCTGAGGCCGCCGCTCTAGCTGCCGTATCCACAGTATCGTATGAGGCACGCAGAACATGGGTGCCTACATCCGACCCCAATTTGAGGAGGTCCAGGAGCTCAGTTTTCTGTGCTGAGTCTGGAAGAGCCTGAGCCATCTCCATACCTTTCTCCTCAGGGCATTTTGGTATTGTACCATGTGTGTGAGAAAGTTAAGGGACCCGATGGAGCAAGTGGAGGATGACTAAACCTTTTTGCCCATTTGGTCGATATATCTGGACTCTTGATCGGGAGGCTGAGTACTCAGATATTTAGACTTCCTTGATCTATCATGAGCAGCCGTAATCACCATAGAGTCCGCTGTAGGGTATTCTTCCAGGAAGGGCTCTTCCCTAGGGGCTCTATACAGCCTCTCTGACTTCTTGGAGATGGCAGAGATGGTGGATGGGTGCTTCCAGGTTAACCTTGTGAGATCCTGAAAGGTGTCTACCAAAAGGGGCACCACTAGAAGCTTGTGCTCCTTCTGCTTCAGGTACTTTGCCAACCTCTGCCTCTCCGGATCCAGGTCCTTGGTCTCCCATCCATTAGAGGCCTGGATGTGCCTCATGATGTCCATGAATGTCAGGTCATCAGGAGGTAACCTGGGGGTGTCCTTATTATTTGGGGAGGAAGGGCGACCCCTGGATTCAGAATGGTCTGAGCCTGAGGATGAAGAACTGTGGCTGGTGTCCACCGAGGAGGAGGAGGAAAAAGAGCTAGAGCGATGTTGGCTATGGGACCAATGACCACTATGAGACTGACATTGGCTGTGAGACCAGAGATGATGACGGCTGGATGAGAGGGAGTACTTGCCGCAATGCCGCCCTCTGTGTGGGGGTCTACCATGGTGGTTGGCTTGGGGTATGGACCGTCGGAGCAGGAGATGGTTGTGTAGGCTCCTTGTCATGATCTGGCTGCGGCTCGGGCTCCACGGTCACGGGCTCCTTGTGGGGGAGCAAGTCTCCTTTGACCTGGTTCCAACAGAAGAAGAGTTCTTTGCCGGCCCATCAGCGCAATGGTTGGATTTCTGCTTGCGACGCCGGTGACCCGGGTTCAGGAATGGACCCGGGGCATCGGAGGGCTGGCCGGGGGAGAAGGATGGAGTGTCCTGCAGACTGCTCTCTTTCTCCGGGGGAAGGGTGGGGAGTGTGTCTGGTGCATGACGGACCCCTGGCAGACAGCCGGGGATACTGCAAGCGACCAGCCCCAGTTCGTTCAGGGGGCGGAATGGATGCAGGGGTCATCGTCAGATCGCCCGCCCCTTACAGTGGGAAAACACTGCCACCTGTCGCCTTGATGATGTCCGCCCCGACGCATTCATTGCCCCCAGGTCGACTCCTGACCTATCCCATTGTTCACAGAACTATGGGCCAGGTGCCACATCCCTGCCCTGGGGGAAAGCCAGGGGGGATATCGGGAGTGCGGTGGTTCATGTGGGGGTGAGGTGGTAGGGGTCCGTGACCGGACAGACAGTTCCAGCATGGGTGATGGCCAAAAAGATGAAAAAAAAAAAAGGAGAAGAGTTCCTTGATCTGGTCTTTGGAGAATTGTGGACCAGATGGGCTGGCTGGCAACTGAGGAGCTAGCGTTGGCTTGCCCAGCATTGGAGCACCTGGCGTCCAGGGGTCCGGTGTCTGAGGTGGCGGCAGAGGTGGAGGTAAGATGGGGTGGTTAGAAGCCCCATCTGGCCTAAGAATAATCAGCCGGGTGCCTCCCTTTGAGGGCAAGGAGACTACTTCGACCGATGACAGAGAACAGGACAGCGAGGAGGCAGGCGAAGCCTGTTCCAACATCCGGGATGGTGACCCCTTAGCAGGCGGCTGCTTGGCAGAGTCAGAGGGGGATGCAGCCATCGGCTTGGTTGGGGCCGTAGGCGAGGGCACCAGAGAACGGGGCAGGGGTGTAGGGTGCTCGTGCAAGCCTGACATCTGCCCCTGATGATGGAGAGTCTTGTCCAAGGCCTTAGATGAGGCCATCATTGGAACCAAATGGGAAGGAGCTGAAGCATCACCGCCCTGCTTCTGGCTGGTTCCAGCCCCTAAGGTGGAGGGTGACCCTGCTAGTGTGGCCTTCACCTTGAGGGGTGTCAAGGTAGAGATTGAAGCTCATTGACCCCAATTTGCTCCCACCTGGCACCAGGACAGTGGGGGGCTTTGCTGCCGGCTGCCCGGAGGAGGCATTGGGAGACTGGGAGGAATGGTCTGAGCCCCCGTGGGATGAGGAGCCAGATGAAGACTTCTTGAGGAGCGGGGACCTGGAATGGGAGCGACGCCGGGACTTTTCCCAGTTCTTAGACTTGTGTTTCCCTGAGTCCTTCCGTTTTTCCTTGTGTGGTTTCAAGGAGGAAGTAGAGACTGAAGAAGAAGGACTCTTCCCCGCTGGCTGAGTCTGCATGGTGGCAAGCTGCTGCTCAAGGTGGTGAGACTTAAGGGTTTTCTGACAGTGGATCCGAGTCCGGGAGTTAAACCGTTTGCAGAGCTCACAGGTCGCGGCGTCATGGTTTGGGCCTAGGCAAAAAGGCAGGTCTCGTGGCTGTCCTTTGACAGCAGCTGCTTGCAGGAGGCACACTTGGATTTTCTTTGTTCTGTGGGTGAAACGGAAGCCGCTGGAGATAAAGACATGCAGAAAGCAATGA
Source organism: Neoceratodus forsteri (assembly GCA_016271365.2). Lineage (NCBI taxonomy): Eukaryota > Metazoa > Chordata > Ceratodontiformes > Ceratodontidae > Neoceratodus > Neoceratodus forsteri. The sequence continues at coordinate 1,214,852,660 of CM057458.1, forward strand.
AATTTGAAGACTTTTTTGTTAAAAGGAGGAAAAAAATGCAGAAGGCGTGAAAGTTGTCGAACTGTTGCGAGAAGGCTTCTGAGGAGCCAATGCGAATGGGTCAACGACGGGAAAAGAACTGAGGTGTGGCTGGGGACCACCCCCTTTATACCGTTTGCTGACGTCGGGGCAGTCCCCCGCTGAAGACTTGTTAGCTAGAAGGTTTCCATGGGGTCCTGGCAGCTTAGTCCTTACGGTTATTGCCTGTTGTAAGAGCTCTCACTCGAACTAAGATCTTCCAAGTTCCTGTAGGGAATAAACAAGGTGTACTTTGGGGAACTACTTAGCATGGGTACAGTCAAAAATGCGAGGTCATCAGTGGAAACTGGTTGGGGGGGAAGGTTTAAGAGGAATGAAAAGAAGTACTATTTTACGGAAAGGATGACAGTGCCATGGAACAGTCTACCAGTGGAGGTGGTGGGTGCCAAGAATGTAACTGGTTTTAAGCAAGGCTGGAACACAGTGAAGCATCTGTTGGTTGCTCAGGTCAGTGTCAGTAGGGAGGTGAACTGGAAGGAATAAAACCCTCTATGGTCAACAGGTCCTGGGGTGAATAGGGAACATCAGGCAGACTAGATGGACATTTGGTCTTTTTCTACTGCATTGCTATAATTCTGTGTCTCTGTTTCTATATCATTCCACTCCTGTGAAATTACTCAGGTTACTAGTTGCTCTTCTGGGTCTGCATTGCCTGGGCAAGGTCTTTTACTCATCCTTGTATTAAGTTTCCTTCTGACCTGGTTAATCTAGCATTCTGTACCTTTGCTTCTATGAATTGTTAAATGTTCATAAGTGCCTTGATGAACTTCTTTCATCCTTGAATGCAGTTGCCTTAAATTTTTACTTGTTTTTGTTTTCATTCAGTCCTATCTTTTCCCATTCTTTAGTCTCCTCCATCACAGTTCAGTCTTTCTTTTTCTCCTTTTTGCCTCTTTCCTCAATGTGAGCTATTTAATTTCAATTTTATTTACTACTTTACACCTTGGGGTTCTCTCTTATTTTGGACTTGCATTCAATATCCTTTTGTACATCTCCCTGTCTTTAGGAGTGATTTTATCTCATAAGCACTCACAGAGCAACACTGCTATTATGCCCTATGTTTCTGGCCACTGTGCCATTTTTTACCTCTTTTCTTCCCATTAGTCCTTTTCTTTTGTTTTCCACTCAGGTGTTTTTATAAAGAATCACTTCACTGATTTAAATCACTTTAGAAAATGGGCTTCTTACTTGCTGCAATCTGATTGGTCAGTACCCTCAAGATAGGGGTACATTAAGTTTCAATAGATGACCAGCAAGTAAGAAGTACCAGCCTATACTGCCCCTTAACCACTCTAGTATCCTAGTACCCACCTCGGCTCCTAATTGGCCAAAATACTTCATTTCCATTTCAAATTAACGCCATTTTTTTCTACTCGCTTAGCAGACATCCTGCCCCTACCTCCTCAATTCAGTGCCACCTGCCACATGAACCCAGACCTGGCCACATCCAGAAAGTATCACAATTAAAAAAAATAATTTTTAAATAAACCAAGCTGTCCGCTCCACATCACCGCAGTCACCAACGAGTAATTCAAAACTGCAGCGCAGGCCACTACATAAAGCTGCCTCTTCCGCATGCCAACAGAAAAACGCTCCATTTTAAAATAAAAAAATCTAACATTATGGAACTCATCGCACTGCTGACTCTCCGCCCTGCCTTCTTAGCTTCCTCCCGTCCCGTATCGCAACCACACCAGCAGAGCCCCGACACAAACTGCACACCAACCCCCACGGACTCTCCAAGCTTCCTCTTTACTCCCGAGATCACGAACAACGTAGACCTCACAAACTGCACACCACCCCACCCCCCACGGAATCTGCAATAGGACAAAAAATCCATACTGGAGGAGGAACTACTTACTAAAAATGACTACAAAACTTTAAACAATTTTTTTTTTTTTTTGAAACTTTTTTCTTTTGCAGTGCCCATTTCTAACGTTATCGTTCTTCCAGGGTGGGCGTATATAATATCGACCGCCAGTTTAAGGCCCCCGCCCGCGCGCCGGGCCCTCATTACGCCCCCTGGCCAGTCCGGTATCGCCCAATACCGCCCACCCTGTCGGGCATTATTGCTTACTTACTTTGCTGTGGTAATGTTGTGTGTAAGGTAGACTTGCAATCTACTATATGCTACTATCACTTTAAAATTAGGTTACAAATAATGTTTATATTTACTGTTTAGTGTTATTTATCAACTACTGGCAGTGGCTGGCAAACTCCGTTATTCACATGTGCGAATAACGAACCGTGAATTAACAGAGTTTACCCAAGCACCTTTCTCAAACGTTCTGCCAGGGGAGTGCTCTCAGGCACCCTAGAACACAGACGTCTGATCACCATGGTGGTATGAGGGAGAGACGGGACACAGATCAGTACGAGTAGTCTAACAGCTTACCTGTGGTCCACCTCTCATCCCTCAATGCTCATGTTGGGTCCCGTTTGGTCAGGTGGTCCGAGTTGTGTGGCGGTCCCTGCTTCCTCCGGTACCATGATGTGGGCTCTCTTCGGCCCCTTTGTTATTTGACTGCTCGTTTATTTTCCAGACCCCGGTGGCATGCTGAAGAGCCACATCTGTGAGACACCATCATTCGCAGAAGAGTGTGCTGGAGCGTTCACCATTCTGAGGCTCCCTTTGTCGTCCGCTCCCTTGCTTGCAAGTCCCTTCCTCTGCCAGCACCTCCCACCTAACAAAGCAATCTCCTTCACCCAGGGTTGGGCCGGTGAGTTGGCGGCAGCACAAGAAGAGTGCTGTCTGCCTGGCACTTTTTATAGAAATTTTTTCTTTTTTTTTTTAATTCACCAACACTTACCAGTTAATATAAAAAATAAAACATGGGGATTGTGTTTAAATGAGGATTTTATGCACACCCTTGGTGTGCGATGCCCTAATAAACCCCTATGACTTCCTCCTCAGGGTTTATGGGGCATCACACACTTCAGGTGTGCATAAAATCCTCATTATACACACCTCCCCATGCATTATTCTATATGTATTGCCTGGAGCTCCACCCTCAAAGACTGGTTCAGAGTTGAAGTGCTGGGGCTTGTGCTTCTGCTCTCAAAGCTTTTGTAATAAATTTGTTGCATCTAACCTCGGCTGTGCACTTACTTTTCCTAAAACATTTGTATGTCAATTGATTGAAATTGTTCTGAGTGCGGCTTTCCTGCATTGTTAGTGACATAACTACCAGTTATTAAAAATGTTCACTGCTAATTATACAAAAAAAATATGAGTGGGTGGGTGCAAATCCAAATATTACACACACCCCCTCTATCTCTGTATGGGATACTTCTATAAATCTTTATATAGCATTCCACACCTCGGGTGTGTGTAAACTTCTGGCCACACTCACCCGCTCACCCATTTATTAATCTCCATATTACGGACTGAGCAGAGCCAGGGTTATTTTAAAATATAAAAAATGACCACCAAATGTAAGCATTTCCAGGAAAACTACGTGTGAGATCCCCTTTGCAGAATACATGCCTCTCATGCATATAGGAAAAGCCAGCTTTGATTGATCTATAGGGCTCCCTAAATACACATTAACAGAGTTACTGTTAAAGGGAATTACTGGGCAGTAACTTTAAATTTCCTGGAACAGAACTGCCCCAGTAGGAGCAACCCAACAGCCCTCTTCTTGCAATCTGCCTCTTCGGTATGCTATCTCCGAGTGAACTAAATAGCAACATCCCACTTAAATACACTTTTCATGCGAACATATGACAAAGCTAGCAGAATTAGGCCCTTAGGTCTATCGAGTCTGCTCATATTGCAGGGTCCTCAGTGTGACGTAGCCAGCCCGTTCTGAGTGCTGTATAATATTTTTTTATATAAAATGTATTAATGACTGTCTCTGCAGAAAAAAAAAATAGGAATGACCTCACTCATCTCCCTCCCCACCACCAGATTCAGCTCACAGCTGCAGGTCAATAGAACTGCTGACAGCATGTATCACACACTCAGTTTTTAGAGACAATGTGTTACCTGGAAGACTTTAATCAATGATCTTGTTTCTCTGAGTTAATTACAGAGCTGTTTTAGGTTAACTTTGTTAAGAGGGAAAATCATAAAAAAGGTTTATGACGTTGAAGAGAAAACACAGCTTATTACACAGAGGTGAGAGGTCGTAAATGCTCATATGAAGCCTGTGTGAGGAGGGTACAGCATGAGATCAAAGAAAGTGTCATTTGAAACTTGAGTTATGCTAAGGTTGCAGAATAAATACTTTGAAATTACATCCTGTGGTTGTATAGAAATATAGATTTTTTTAGATATTTTGACAGAGGAGGAGCTGGATGACCTCATCCAAAAAGGGTTGGCAAATACAGCTTGTAAAGATTATTCTTTTTCACTACAGAGACACTTAGTTATCCGACTCTGACCAAGATAACATCTGAGCACTGAAAACAGGTATTTAGAAAGCTAGACAAAATCTAAATATTGTTGCAGGAATTGCACTGTTTTAAACCTTGTTTTGTTTAAAGATATGTGTGTCTTGTGATATAAGAGTTCTGTATTGTATGTTTGATGTATTATTATGTATTTTAGTAAAACCTCTTAATTTTAGAGCAAACCTGGTCTGCCTTTGAATTGCTTTCTTTTGAGAAGAAATATTTAATATAGCAGACATAAGCTTGTATGGTGGTACCAAACTGGAAAGAGAAGCGTTTTAAATCTGAGGTCTTTATTAAAGTTTTAAAGAGTTCATTTCTGCATACCTGGTTAGGTGCCCGTAGGCAAAGATAGCTGGCCCCCCAAAGACAGATATACCTGAGCCTGTGCATTGGGTATGCTAACAAGAGGTTGACAGTTTGAATCCCTCCAGAACTGGAGGCCAAAGGTTGATCCAAACTCACAAAAACAGACAAGAGGGTTACCTTGTCTGTTACACTGTTCACAAGACTGTGCTCAGAGGTTGGCTCTTTGGGAGTAGAGGGCCTGACCTGCTGAGTGAGTCTGTGACACTCAGCACCAGCTAATGACCCTGCCCCTTCCCCAATCAGCCTTTCCCCTCTGTCCGTCCCATGACCCTTATTTTCCCCTTAACTATATCACAGCTTCTCTTGAAGCTGCATGTTTCCAGTGAAACCACCTCCTCAGGAAGCTCATTCCAACCCGCCACCACCCTGCCCGTAAAGAAGTGCCTCCTAGCCTCTCTCCTAAACCTCCCCTAACTTGAGACTGTGTCCCCTCATGTTTCAGCTCTCACTGAGCCCGAAGAGACCTTACATGTCCACCATATTTATTCCTTTCAAATACTTGAAGCTCTCAATCACATTGCCCCCCCTCTCTCTTTCTCCTCCAGGGAGTACATGTTCAGGCCTCCAACCTCTCCTCATATGCCCTACCCTGCTGGCCCATGATCATCTTAGCTGCCCTCCTTTAGACCATCTTCAGCAGGTTTATGCCTGTTTTAAGGTATGGACTCCAGCACAGTATGCTGTACTCCAGGTACAGCCTCACCAATGACCTGTACAAAGGCAGTATTATATCCTCCTGCCTACTGCTGATCCCCCTGGTAATAAAGCCCAACATTTTATCTTTGCCGCTGCTTTCTTACGTTGCATACAATGTTTCAGGTCACTAGTGCTCATTACTCTCAGGTCCTTCTCCTCCTTGGATGCAGATACCTGGACCCTACTCAGGCTGTACCGAGTCCTCACGTTCTTAACTCCAATGTACGCAACCTTTCATTTTTTTCCCCTGAAGCCAAGTTGCCAAATCCCAGACCACCTCTCTAGCTTTTCCAGATCTTCCCTTAGGTCCTTTAGCCCTTCTGTTGTGTCCACCCTGCCACAGAGCTTGGTGTCCCCTACAAATAAGCAAGTTTTGCCATTAATGCCATCCCCACTACCTCTGAAGACATTAAAAAGAACCAGTCCAAGCACTGATCCCTGTGGGACCCCACTGGTGACCTCCCAGGTGCTTGGGAGTTTACCCCCTACCACCATGCCCTGGGTCCTGCCCCTCAGCCAGTTAGCTACCCACCCAGTCAACTACTCACTGACACCCAGATCCACCAACTTCCTGATCAACCCCCTGTAGTGTAAAGAGTCAAAGGCCCTGCGGATGTCCAGGTATATTTTTATATCATATTGTTGCTGAAATCTACGTATGTATTTTGAATTACTTGGTATTGTTGCTTTGTGTCTCTGTATGCATGTGAACGAGTGTGCAGCTGTACATATAACACTATCCTAACAGGGACACATTTGAATGAAGACATGAGTCATAACTATGTACCCATGTACAGTATAAATAAAGTCTGAGGTTCTGTGTCTCTAGTTCAGACACTATACGTGTGCAGGTCATTCATATAATAAAATTCATCAGCTTCTTTATTTACATTTTGTTTAGACACCCAAAGAAACTGCAAAGCAAAATAAGCATTCAATGTACCACTGTAAGACTCTTTTAACAAAAATTAAAAATCTCATTTCTAGGAAAACTTTTAAAATGATACAGTACTGGGGCAGTCACTCCAGAGTGTTGAAAACATACACTGAACAGCTCCCCCTAAAATACAGGGGGTGACTCTTTCTATGCAGTTTTAAAATTTTTGGAGCACAGGATTTTAATTTGTTACTAAAGTGAAACATTGGGGATTCTGAGAGGTTTATAACATAATGGCAATCAATTAGCAAACTTTCTGGGAACATAAAACTGCACACCTTTTTTTTTTTACAAATTTTATTGCAAAAGAATTGTCAATAGTCACTCATGTATTACATCACAAATGATGCTCTGCAGAACATGTATAAAAAATGTCATCATCCATACAAATGAGGAACTCACAATACCCACTGTGTTTATCTCGCTAGGGACCCCAATCCTGCTGGTGTGCAATAACGAACCCTTCAGTGCACAGACTTTACTGCATAGTCTATAAAAAAGGGGGTTCATAGCATTTTGAGAATATTCTGCTGTCCCATTTTTGCAGCTTCCTACATGGAATGTACCCCCTTCTCATTTAAATATATTAATCTTTATGTCTAGAAAGTTATTCCCATAATTAAATATGGCTGTGTTTCAGAATGCATTATCTCCCTTCCGCAATCCATGTTGGTTAGATGAAGTCCTCTGGCATATACTTTGTGTTCCTCCAAGCAGGTAAGGCCCATAATGGTCCCCCCCAAAAATGTTAGCCCCCCCCCATGATGCACAATGTTCCCATTGAGGTTATTCTAGCAAATTGGAAAACATGCAAATTGTTCAGTCCTTAAGGAAGCGAAAACAGAACTGAACAACATGTCTGACCTATAGATCTTATCCCCCCCACCCCCAAGAAACATTGGTCCAGATTTCAGTGACACTAACACTGGCTTTAACATTTTGAGTTTCATTATGTTGCTGGTAAAGAACACAGATTAAGCCACCTTATCTCAAGGATGTAAAATGTTCAGATTATCTGAAATGAAACATTTCAGTGCACTTGGGGCATCACCACAATAGATAATGTCCCAAATAACTTGACTTCAAAATACTATTTTAGGCGAAATTACTGTCTATGAAACTGCATGATGATTATAGGAATCTACGTTGATGCCCGAGCCCAAGATGGAGCTGAAATGCAGTTTCTGATTAGCCCAGCATGGGCAGAAACCTAAAAATGTGTACATTTCAAAAGAAAAAGTGGCATCTGTAACAACACCTGACTTTATTCACATATGCCCCAAAATAGTGGGCAAATTAGGTTTGCCAAAAAGTTGACAATTCAAATCTTCATGACATTGCCTCCTGGGGAGTCATAACCCTCACCAGAAGGTTCCGGTGGTATATTACAGTGAGGTAAAGTTTATGTTGCAGTTTAATACCAAAACCCAATCCTGGCGAGCTTCTTTTTCTTTACAGAAAAAAAAAAAGGATGACATTAACAACTACAGCTCATCACGTATTTTATCTCCTTTTGGTTTAACTAGCCTACCAATGAAAAGGATAGAGTTGGTTTTATTGTCTTTGATAAAGAAGACAAAAGGGTGGTCGACGTAGAAAAGCTTTGGATTTCTCAGTTCCTCCCGGCCATAGATGCTGGTATCAAAGGGGTTGCCTTCAGTATCCCACTCCAGGGCAGCTGCATGGAAAACACTGGCCAAGTAGAGGTCTTTCTTGCCAGAGATCTTGGACAGGTCAGCCTTGCTTTTGTCAACTGCTTCAGACAAACCAAGATCAGCCAAATGTTTCTGCAGTTGATGGAAAATTTTGGAAAAAATTTTTTTTAGTAAAATTCCACCCCACTTATGGACATAAATTTAAGAGAAGCCACTCTGTATTTTTTAAAATAAAATGCCTCAGAGGGATCTGGGTATATGTACAGCATATGGGGCCTGTCTCTAACTGAATAAGCCTGTCATCTTATGCCGCTACGAGGAGAAGTCGCTGAGCAGTTGCGTTAGCCGTTACAGCACATGGCTAGCAAGCCTCATAAACATATGGTTTTAAGACTGGTTCATATGTTTTAACTGTTCCCTCATGTTGCTGAAAAGGAATGTTCTACTTCAAGCCACTGCACAAAACACCACCTGTTTGCAGAGGCCTGGAGGCTTGAAGTGATAGTTGAAATCACTTACATAATTTATAATACTCCGAGCATGCAGGAACAACTACATTGATCTCAACCACAAGATAACTGTTAAAGCTGAATTTTATTTTGCCAGGAAAATAAAAGTAAAAAAAAAAAAAAATTACGCCACCATTTGCAGTCATAAAACTCAAATATAAGAAGTACATCTCGGATCACAAAACTTTTCAAGCTTTTTGTCAAAACGAAACTGCCTGATTTCTGGGGGGGGGGGAAGCTGCAAAGTCCATTGTGGCATACACAGTGGAGACCATCAGGATGAACTGCAGTGTCACACTTTCCAACTGCAGAATTGGATTTCATTTGTGGCGGACTTCATTATACTGTTAGGCATAGGAATTCTGGAATTTATTATGTCAATTAAGTAACTGTGTGTGTGTGTGTGTGGAAAACTAAGACATGACCAGTTCCCATTTGCAGGAAAACAATTTTCTGTAAAAAAATTTAAGTATGTGAAGTTGCAGGGGGAAAACATCTGCAAATCTCTTAATTTTACAAATCCCAGTAATTTGGCAGTTTACTTGATTCAAGAAATCTGCAAAAAGAAACTGGGAAATTTTTACTAAGCCACAGTGATAGCACTGCTCATTCATAACTTGTTTGATATGGCATGTGCGCCCAGTAACAGCTGACTGATGAGGTCTCTGTATACCCTTATCCTGTATACTCCTCCCCTAAAAGGAGTGATATATTTACATGTATCTACCTTCAGAAAATGTAATGCAAAATAAAAACACACACGGTATCTCAACTGCAACATGCATGATGCCTTTTGAGGACACTGATCAAACCTGGACAACATACCTACACAAAAACCTGCAGGTTTTCATTTTGGTGGTCTAGCCAAATTCTGGGTCCTCATTCTCATCACCTGGCACTTGGTCTGTGCAACCACACATATGGAGCTAGCATTAAGACTGCAATTCAGAGTGCATATCCAAGTGCCTCCAAAATGTGATTTGGATGTTTTGGTAAGCCAGTAAACTAGGCTGTGTCACAAGCCCCCCTTCAAAGCTAGGCCTAGTGATGAAATACAATACTACAGAAATGACAATACAAAAATCCATAAAGACAATTACAAAGAATAGTAAAGACAAGCAACATTATCTGACACCCTTCTGGCTGTCCATGCGCCGGTCTGAGTGCGCCCGTCAGTAAGGAGCCAACTTTTCAAATTTGCCACCCCTCCCCGAGGTCCATCCCCTCCCAAGTTGGTATATTTAGTTGGGGGGGGCGCGGGGGGCACAGCCCCCTCGCATAAACACGGTTCAGCTAATTTAAATCCATGCGACCTAATCACGGGCGCGTTCTGATGGTGGAACCTATCTGACATGCATTTGACACTTAAAGAGTTAACACTGCTGTTCAAGCAATCACACATTTCAATTTAAGTTAACAAAGCGGGGGGCATATGGGATAAAAACTGTTTCCCAACATCTGCTTTTAGGCAGAAATTAAAAAAAATTAATTCAGAGGATGTCAATCAAAGACAATGAGACAAATTTCTTTGCCAAAGCAGCAATACTTAACTGCTTGGATTTGTTGAGTAGCATGAAGACGAAAACAAGATAAAAAAACAATTATGTAAGAACTTACCATAACAGTAGATCTTCGAGAGAATCTCCTCAATTAGGTCACACCTTTGGAACTATAAGCCATCAGCATCAGGACCACTTGGAAACTTTTTGCTAGCCGGAAGCAGCACACCAATGACATGCTGCATCTAGTGTATATAATGTGGATGGTCCCATCACTCCTCAGTACCCCATCAGAGATTAGCCTCAGTGGATCTTCAGCTGAAAGGAACCAGGAGACAAGACCAGCTCTAGGCATACAAGGAAAGGCATGGGGCTGGAGACAGAATGCATGGAGTAAGGTTTTGGGCACAGCATCAGATATGACCCTCGCTGACAAAGGGGAAGGAAGGAGGGTATGGCATGGCCTCATGAAGAAGATTCTCTTGGAGATCTACTGTTAAGGTAAGCTCTAATGTAACTGTTATGTCTTCGAGGATATTTCCTCCATTAGGCCACACCTTTGGAACAACTCCCAAGCAGTACAAAGAAAACTGGGAGGACATGCAGTCTGACATGTAAGCAGAACATAAGGCCTTGCAGTACAGCAAACCCCAAACCAGCATGTACTGTATACAAGAGACAATGTCCAGACTGTATTGTTTAGTGAACATGTGAACAGTGCTCCATGTGGCTGCAGCACACACGTCAGCAGCAGGTAAATTTTTTGAAATAAGTAACCAAAGTGGCCATACTCTTTGTGGAGTGACCATGAACATCGGATGTTCCTTACTGTACTTCCTAAAACAACGTAATGCAATGTGCCAGCCATTTGGACAGACATTGTTTAGACACAGGAGCACCCTTTTTCCCAGAGGCAAATGAAACAAACAGCTGCTAGGACATTCTGCAGTCCTTGTTGCGAGCAATATAGTACCTTAGTATTCTTTGTACATCCAAAGCATGGAGCAGCGCCTCACCCTGGTTGGCATGCTCGGGATAATATACAGGAAGGTGTACTGTTTGATTCAGTGGAAATTCAGATACTGCCTTCGATAGAAACTTTATTGCACAGAGTCTCTAGGCTCAATTCTCAAGGCCTTTAGACTGACGCAAGGTGCCTGCGTCAAACATTTCTGCCACAATTGGCACCTTGTTTCAAAAGATGCGGCATTCCCAAATCTGAAATGCGATCTTCATCAGAATGGGGAGCCACTGCACCAAAGTGGGTCTGCATCACCCTTGCAACCTACATCGGGGTGCACCAGGTCACAAGGGGGCCTTGCACCATGGCCAGGCTGCAACATCCCCCTTTTCAGGATTCTAACCCCCCCCCCCAATGGATGCAGCACAGGACACCACTTAGACCAGCCAGGAGGTGGTCTAAGTTTCTTGCGCCACTGGGACAGGGTCGACATTGGGTTGTCAGGGGTATAAGGTATGGGGGTGGCAGAGGATGAGGTGGGGGGGGAGCTGTGACTGCCTATTACTGAAGTGGCACCTGGCAGGGTGCATGTACAGCGGTATACATCTCGTAAATGTCAGCATGTCCATGTACTGTACTACAATGTACAGTGCCTAGTATCCATACAGTACGTACATTTCCAGCCCTAAGGAAACACAGTACAGGAGGGACCAGTGATAAATCAGAAAAATGTGGCAGAATATTGCACTGGAACACAGCAGATCGTACACTGTACAGTCGTGTGGGCTGCTGTGTTCTGGTGCAATATGCTGTGGTCTGCTGTGTTCCGGTGCAATATGCTGCCGCATTCTGCTGCTTTATCACTGGTCCCTCCTGTATTGTGTTCCTTTAGGGCTGGAAATGTACGTACTGTATGGGTACTAGGCACTGTACATTGTAGTACAGTATGTGGACATTTATAAGATGTATTCCATTGTACAGGCATCCCGCCAGGTGCCACGTCAATACCAGTCAGTCCCAGCTCCTCCCCCTCACTCATCCTCTGCTCCCCCATCCCTTATGCCCCCTGCCCCCCCCTGCAGCAGTTTGAACCTTCCCAACCATCTTGGCCTCCTAGTGTTGCGCCCATATTCTGCGAAGCAGACCACAAAGTGAAGCACTTCCATTTAAAGGAATAAGCATGTCTGGTAGAAAGCTTCCTAGCCGCAGGCAGGACATCAGCAACCTCAGGAGATACCCCAAAATGTGCAGTGGCTATGTCTTCAGCAGCAAATTAAGTAAGTGTAAGGAATTTAGGTCTGGATGGACCAGGGATCTCTTGCCTCATGACAGCAGAGCCAGTCAGAGGTAAGGGAACAGGAGGCTCCACCGCCAGATGTTGAAGGAGTGGAAACCATAGCTGGTGAGGCCAGAATGGAGCAGTAAGGGTGAGAGTGGCACCCTCCACCTGCAGCTTAAGCAGAACCCTCTGTGTTAGAGGAATTGGGGGGGGGATGCAAATAGGACTTTCCCTTTCCAGGAGTGGGACAACAATCTCGCCAAAGAACTCCAGGACCAGGAAAGAATGGGCACAAGTACAGCAATTTTGCATTGTGTGGGGATGCAAAAGGGTCCAGTTCCAGATGACCCCAGCCTTGTGAAGAGGTCATTTACCATGGATGACGGCAGTTTCCATTCATGAACCATCAACTGGGAACTACTTAACCTGTCTGCCAAGATGTTTTGGTGACCCAGGAGAAACACAGCAGATTGCCAAAGGCAGTGAGACAAACCCCAGTACCATATCCTCACTGCTTCCCTGAAGAGGGATAGGAGTGAGTGCCCCCTTATTTGTTGATGTAATGCATCACACTGATGTTGTCTGTCAGGATCAGCCAAGGACTGGTACAAGGAATGGATCATCCTTCAGTAGGCTATCGCAATCCATCCACCACAACTCTCTGCGAAGAGGAGACATGACGAGAACCATTTGGTCCATCTTGTTCGTCAACTGATCCAATGGACTCCGAGTGTTCACTGAGGTATCCTCATATGATGATGAGGCAGTGTCACAGTCACTACAGCCACAGTCATGAGGCTTAACAGATGTAACACTGTGTGCAAAGACATAGTAGCTCCTGTATACAAAGTGTGCCTGAGCAATCAAAGTGTCTGCCCTGTACTGTAGCAGGAAAACACACCCCTTCTCTGTGTCTAAGACCACCCTTATGTACTGAAGTCTTTGGCATGAAGGCACAGACTTTGACACATTCACTGTTACCCCCAAGTTGAACAACTGACATGTCTGACTGAGACAGGGTGTGAGGTAGAGCTCTGCTGGAGCTGGCCTTTAGGAGCCAGTTGTCCAGATTCAGGCCTTCCCTGCAAAGGCTGCAACGACTACTACCAAGCATTTGTTAACGACCCGTAGTGTGTAGGATAAGTCAAAGGGCAATACCATAAACTGATAGTGTTCCCCCCCCCCCAGCATAAAGTGGGGGTATTGTCTGTGGGATTTCCAGATCTTTATATGGAAGTATGAGTCCTCCATGTCCAGAGAACAGAGCCAGTCCTCTTCCCAGAGATCTAACACAGGATGCAGATCCCCTGTCCACTTCAGGACTAGGAAATATCTGGACTAGAACCTTTTGTTTCTCTATGGAGGAGGAACTGGTTCTATGGCTCGTTTTTGGAATAAAGTCTAAACTTATCCCTTCAGAAGGGACAAATCACCCTGACAAAAGGAAGGAGACGGAGGATGATCTAGAGGGTTAACAAATCCAGGACATGCCCCCTACAATTACCTCCAAAAACCACTTGTTTACAGTGACCTCCTGCCTCTGTTTCAGATGCAGGGAGATCGTGGCCCCACACTCAGCCCTGAGCAGCTGAAGAGGAGGAGAGACGGAAAAGAGCCAGGTGGAATTGGGGACAGCAGAGCCACCAGAATCGACTCAGTTGGGTGCTTTTGCATGGGCACCAGGGGGGTGGGGACCCTGAAGGGTCCACCTCCTTTACCATGACCTTGCTGACAGCAGGCACAACTACCTCGGGCAGCAGGCAGACGAAAGGAGCCTCGACCACGACCTCTTACAGGAGTGGGATATTGGGACTTCACAGACCTTAAAGCCATTTAAGTCTGAAGTCCACGTACGACCTCTTCAACATCACAGCCAAACAATTCTGACACTTTAAGGGAGCATTCAAAACTGCCTGCTGCACTTCATTGGCAAAGCCGTCAACTCAGCCAAGAATACCTTCTCATGAAAATGCCAGAAGCTGCAGCCCTGGCAAAAGCATTAGAAACATTATAAGCTGAGTGCAGCAAACGTTTGCCAACCTCAGCACCAGTAGATAACATTTTAAGTAAATCAGTCTTGGCAGAGCCATCAGGCAAGGCCTGAGTTGCAGTACGAGCTGCTTTCTACAGGTTGTTCTGATGTTTGATCATGCAGGCCTGGTAGTTTGCAATCCTAGGGCCCAACGATGTACAGGCATAAGTATGTCTGCCTAACCAATCCAGCCTCCTAGATTCCTTATCAGGAGGCAAAGTACTCATATGTCTAGGGGCTCTAAATCTATCAAGAGCAGCCATGATGACTACTGAGTCAGGTTCCGGCTAGTTACCATACTAAGACTTAGTAGATGGTGCAGAATACTGCTTATCAGCTGTTCTAAAGACTACAGGCAGTGAGTTTGATCTGTACCATGCAACAAAAGCAGCATCCCTTAATGCAGGATATATAGGTAGAATGATAATGGAAGAGGAGCAGGGCACTTCCAAAAATGTCATCAGATTCCTTTTAGTGGAATCTCACTCTTCCCCAGCAAAACCACTGGTAGACTGTATTTGCTGCCCTAAGGAGGAGATATCGGGGTATAAACCAGCAAGTCCTTACTACAGGAGGCAAGGATAGAACTAGAACAAGGGGGACCCTCCACACATTGTTCTCCCAAATATACCTCCTCTAAGTCCACAAAGTCAGTTTCATCATAGTCAGCATGAGCGATGAAGGCAGCCAAAGAATGGTCCAACAATGCTGGCGGCAGCTGAAAGGCAGGAATCAGTGGTGTGCTACTGGAATCTGTCAGCAGGGACTGCATCAGAAGGCCCCATTGGTGGAATAACTGCTTGCAATGGTAGCCCTGGCAGAATGTGTTGAATCATTTTAGAGAACAATGCCAGCATAGCCTGGGAGTTGACAGCACCCTGAAAATGGGCCAGGACTACTTGTGATGATAGGCCTTGGCCCGATGATGATAGCATTATACCATCCAGAGTAGGTATGGCAGTGCCTAAGCTTAGCCTTGACTTTGGTGTCTCAAAAACAGTTGGGAAGTGCGGGGCTGTTGACACTGCCGGAGCGGGCATTGACAAGGATGTACCTTTTTTCAGTGGCAACCAGGATCTCGCCACTGAAGCAGACTTGACCCTTTCTTTGTGTCTGTGTTTATGGATAGACAAGGGGGAGGCCTGAGATGACAACAGTTCCTTGTCTTTATCCTCAGACTTTGATGGCGGCTTCTCGGCTGCACAATATCGAAACACAGGCTCTTTTGACTGGGTACAAAGAGATGACAGAACACTAATAAAAGTAAAATAACAAACGGCAACAGCTAAGTTGATGTTTCCTTCAGCAGGTCTGACGAGGATGATCGGCAGGAGATAGAACCGAGGAGTAATGGGGCCACCCACCTTATATATGCGTACATCATTGTGGGTGGCTCCCAGCTACCATAAAGATTCCAAATGAGCCTGAAGTTGACAGCTTATAGTTTCAAAGGAGTGGTCTAATGGAGGAGATATCCTCAATGAAGATCTAAATTTTATCCAGACCAAAAGATGACTAGCCCAAATTTCTACATGCAAATTGCAATAATTGGATTTTACAGGCAAAGCAGTTCCAAATCTACAAATATTGCAAAAATTGAGTGATATTTATCAAAAAAAATACTACTTGCACTATAAAAAAAATATTGGAATTCTCCAACGTGAGGAATCATACCTTTTTAGCTATACCAGGTTTAGAAGTAACATTTGCAAGGTCAACCAAAATATTTAAAGGAACTGACCATTTCAAATGAATATAAATGCCCATTAACGACAGTAAATAAGTTGCAGATACATTTCACTATATAAGCAGACGAAAACATTATCTGAGTTTTATTACTATTTAAAATTAACCTGTTTGCATTTAACCAGTACTGCAAGGAGTTTAACTTTATATACTACTGCTTGGGGAAAAAAAAAAAAATCAGAACACCAACTGCAAGTGTCTTCTGCAAACAGCAAGGACTTGGACTAGCAGACCTTTCAGATAGCATTTACAAAAATAGAAAACAGGGGATCCAAAACAGACCTCTGCTGGACACCTACTGTTGCAGTTGGAGAAGATGACAGACTGCCACCAATGTTAACTCTGTGTGTGACCACTTAAGTAATCAACAAACCAAGGAAGAGTATGTGGACCCATACCTATAGATTCCAACTTTTCCAATAACAGTTGATGATTTACCAAACCAAAGGCCTTGGTCAGGTCCAATAAGAGAGACTAATAATCCTCTAAGAATGTCAGGACCTCATCCGTGAACCTGACAAACGGCCAAGGTTTCACATAAGCCATTTTGCAAATAAACTTTTTGGATTGCCACCGGCACTATCTGGTACCTGCAGTGGCTACTTTATTTGTGCTCCTAATGTTAATCTCTCCTAAGAAAACCAAACTATTGCGGAAATAAAACACTATCATTTAAGTAATCTGACAGTTGGTCCAGACATCACCTTTTCCCCATACCCTGGCCAGAATGGGTGGTACATATATAGGTGTTTGCAACATAGGATTTAGGACGGCTTTACAAATTTTCAGTACTAATGCCTTCTTCCAAATTCATAGAACAGCTTTCTGGGAAGAAGAAAGGTTAAAATAACAGGATTACAGAATATCTGCTGCCAACTGCAGAATGTAAGGCTCAAGCCTATCCAGGCCTGGACCCTTGCACGACTTATTAATGCTTTTAAGACCTCTAATACAGATTCAGTATACAACTTGAAAATCAATGTGAGTGGTTGTTAAAGGGGGCAGGGGCTGCGGCGCAAACGGCCTTCAGTGCTTCTGTGGATCCGATTACCCTCCATCGGATAGTGCTGGTATCTGCTTCTGAATCCATCCAAAGTCTATTTCAGATCCATAGTCTGACAGTTGTGGAGCTGAGGTCAGATCCAGGTATCCAAAGTCAGATCCATCAGATCCAACTCGGAAAGTTAAATGTGATGGTTGGATACCTGGATCTGATGGTCAGACACACAGATACTTGCTGTGGATCCCAGAGCCCAGATTCTTGGTCAGATGTCTGTGCCATCTGAAACGATCCAAAATCCTGCCAAAATGGTATCTGACCTGGCAGGATACGAACATACGAAAACTTGCCAGCAGAAACAGGCCTCACGGTCTATCAAGTCTGCTCGTGTGCGCAGCTAGCACCCTTATATTGCAGCTGCCCCCTCCCCAACCCTCCATTCTCTTCCTGAATCTGTTCAGAGTCTTTACACATCCCTCCCTGCCACGTCCCATGCCCCTTTGAAACTCCCCGTCCTATATGGTAGCCTTCCTAAAGTTCAATGACCTCCAGGATGGGCAGCAGCAGGGGTCTGACATTTTGGTTGCGACCACTTCCTCTGGTAGAGTGTTCCATTTTGACACCACCCTCTCAGTGAAATAATGCCTCATCTCCCTCCTGAACCTTCCTCCCTTCAATCTTAGCCTATGCCCTCCTCATGCCCCTTCTCCTTCTCAGCTTAAACAGCCCCTCTGTGTCAGATTTGTTGATCCCCGCAAGTATTTGAAAGTTTCCATCATGTCCCCCCGATCCCTTCTTAACTCCACAGTGAACAGATTCAACTGACTCAGTCTTTCCTCGTAGGTTCTGGCCTCTATCCCCTATATCATTTTCATCGGCCTCCGCTGCACCCCCTCGAGCAGCTTGATATCCTTCCTTAGATATGGATTCCAATATTGCACACAGTACTCCAACTGTGGCCTGACCAAGGACCTGTTCGAGGGCATGATCATCTCTTTGTTCCTAAACGAGAATCCCCACGCAATGCACCCCAACATTCTATTGACCCTAGCTGCAGCCCTCCTGCATGGAGCAGAGTTGTTCATGAGCCCCATTACTATGACCCCCAAATCCTTCTCCTCCTCAGAGACCCCTAACTGCACCCCATCCAACCAGTATTCCCTCCTCTGGTTCCTTGCCTGAAATGCATAACCTTGCACTTCTTCGCATTAAATCCCAATTGCCACCTCGACGACCACTCCTCAAAGTCTGGTTAGATCCCCTGTAGCTTCAGCCATCCCTTTATGTCATCCACCACAGCTCCCATTTTAGTGTCTGCGAACAAACTGATCCTCCTCCTAACCCCGTTTTATATGCGATATGAATAGTCCAAACAACACTGACCCCAGCACAGAGACCTGCGGCACTCCACTGGTCAATGATTTGGGAGATGAGAGTCTCCCCCCCCCAACCACCCGCTGCAATCTATCTACTAGCCAGTTCCTGATCCAGTTCTCCATCTTGGCTCCCACCCCTACCTGTTTCAGCTTTGCCCCCAGTCACCCATGAGGGACCGAATCAAAGGCCTTGCTGAAGTCCAAATACAAGAAATCCACCGCATGGCCCTTGTCCAACTCCCTTGTGACCCAGTCGTAGTATTCTATTAGGTTGGTTAGACATGATTTCCCTGAGATAAACCCTTGCTGCTGCCCATCCTGGAGGTCATTGATCTTTAGGAAGGCTACCAGGCAATACTGAAGGACAGACTCCATGAGCTTACCCACTATGGACACGAGACTGACAGGTCTGTAGTTACTCGGCTCGTCCTTTGGGTCACTCTTGTGGATAGGCACCACATGAGCCAATCTCCAGTCCTGCGGTACACATCCCGTGTCCAGGGAGGTGCTGAATAGGTCTGTCAGTGGCCCGGCCAACACCTCCGCCACCTCCCTCAACACCCTAGGGTGAATGCCATCAGGTCCCGGTGCCTTATCCACCCTTAATGCCTTGAGACCATCTAGTACCCTGCTTTCTAGAATCACTGCATCAGTCGTCTCCTCCCCTCTCGTCTCCTCTCCTCTCGTCCCCACCTTTCCAGTCCACAGGGGTAGCGAACCTCCTACCTCCCTCGTGAACACTGAGCAGAAGTAGTCATTCAGTACTTCTGCATGTTCCCCTTCTCCCTCCACCCACCTCTCACCCTTTCTGATTCAGACTATCTGGTCTCTACAGCTTCTTTTTTCTCATGTACCTACAGAGTTCCTTCTCCCTCTCCCTTATGCACCTAGCCAGCTTCAACATCTTGACGGTCTTGGCCTCTCTTACTTGCTTGGTTACTTCCTTGAACCTTTATCATACATTTGCCTGTCTTCATCCCTCTCTGTTCTTTTCATTCTTCTAAAAGCCGCTCTCTTGGCCCTCACCCCCTCCATCACACTCCTGGTCATCTAGCATGGCACCTTGGCTCTGGACGTCTTGCTCAGAGTCCTGGTGCATGTTGCAGTAACTTCCCTCAGGCCAAACTTTATGATTTCCCACTTCTGATTCGCATCAATTTCCGACCTAATCCCCCCAAGGCACCCTCTCAGTATTATCTTCATCCTCCCGAAGTCCGCCCATCTGATGTCCACTACCTTTGTTGCTGACCCCACAGCCTCCCTGCTCATGGTGAACCTGAACCACACTGAAAGATGGTCGCTCCCAGCTAGTGGGTCCTCCACCTGCAGCTCCCTCACCATCTCCCTGTTTGATAGTACCGGGTCCAATATGTTACCCAGCCTGGTTTTGTTCACCAACCAACTGCCCCAGATGGCTATCCTGGAACGCATCCAGAAGTACCTGCTCCCTGGTGCTAGAGGTTTGGGTTCCCCAGTCCACTCCAGGCAGGCTGAGATCCCCAATGATCACCGACGAGGATGCTACATGGGAACAGTTCAGTGCCATACAGAAAGGCATGGCTTCCCTCCACCTGCACCTCCAGCTGGTCCTGTTTAAAGCAGAAGGTATCAGGGATGTGGCACTGTGAAAGGGTACACTAGATCAGCGGTTTGGGTAAGACTACCAGGTATATTTGGTTGCTGGGGTTAGGAAAGTGTGGCCACTAGACCCTGAAGGTGATTGGTCACTGGGCTAGTGGGCGGTGGTGGTGGTGGGAGTGGGACCAACATACTACCAGGGTCCATACATCCCAGTGCAGGCTGGGCAGTGGGAACAATGGCACTGTACTACACGCCTGGTGCAATGATCACCTGTGACCTGGCCACAGGCATATTTTGAGGTATTAGTGGGTGCAAATGCCATGTACACTCACCAGCGTCTGAAATGACAATTTGCATAGAGCCTCAGTTGCAGGGGGAGGGCAAGAAGAGGAGTTCTTCCCTTGTGACATGCATCTACTTGCGTAGGGTGCTTGCTGTTGGTTGACATTGCAATGCTGTGGCTAAAATACACAATTTAAGCTACACACACAATAGCGATTGGGAATCATGTCCTCCATCTTTAATTGGATATTGTAAGTCTAAATTAATATTTATGAGCCTAGTGAGGCACCTCGTTGGCTACTGGACTGGCCATTAAGGTCTTACAAATAACAGATATGGCTGACTGTGGAGAATACAACTTCTTCAACGCAAGACGTAAGCATGCTGCAATGCTTGTTCCCCACCACTATGTGGAAGAAAAAAAAAACTGCAAAAGTAAGTCTGAGTGTAGGTTATTGCTATTAGACGTCTGCAATGACAACTGCGCAGCTGGACATTTCCTAGGAACAACAACTGGTGGGAGGCGAGGCTTGAGGTGTACCCAATCAGCCATTAATCACTTGGAAATTCCCCGCTTCTTGGTCATTATTGCTTAACTCAACCCTGCAAATTAACATCCACTAAAGCTTGGCAAAATGTTTCTTCCACCAATGACATTTGGGTGAAATGATGATTTCACTTCTCAGAGATTCTGTGAAATTTCCATGTAAATTTCATGAAGTTTTGACAAAACTGTGATTTCAGTTATTTCCGTCTAACTGCAAACTTGTTAGTCCACACTACAGTAAATTTGGTATGCTGAATTTGCCAAGGCCCATACAGATGTGCACCAAGTTACAGATCTCTACCTTTAAAGGTGACTGAATTATAAGACTCCAAACTTTCATACATTTTAAATTACATTTCATAATTATGTAAACTGTG
This sequence comes from Neoceratodus forsteri, assembly GCA_016271365.2. Taxonomy (NCBI): domain Eukaryota; kingdom Metazoa; phylum Chordata; order Ceratodontiformes; family Ceratodontidae; genus Neoceratodus; species Neoceratodus forsteri. Next base: position 1,214,873,979 of record CM057458.1, read on the forward strand.
GAATTTTAAGCCCTTATAACTTTAAAACTGAAAAAGGGAACAGCACCAATTTTGTTAGGTTCACTGACTCTAAATATTAGGCTTTCAGACCCCCCGCCCCATGGCCCAGCAGCAGAGCATCACGCTGATGATCTGGGTTCAGAAGCAAGCCCGGGAGGTCATGCCAGGAGGCAGGCCATGGCTGAAACAGCTGCCGCTTGGCAGTGCATCTCAGCTGGGGAGGGCAGGCAGCAGGTTCCGCTAACACAACAACCTCTGTGGCTGGGCCAGGGAGCTTTCTCCTGCCACAGAGAAAGCTGTGGGTCTACGAGACTGACAGAGGCACCGCCCCCACCAGGGGAGATAGGAGGGGATAACAGTGTTGGAGAAAAACCCGGTAGCCAACTGAATGATGGCCTTGTTCAGCCTGCTTCAGGTAAATCCCTGTGAGCAGGGTATACCCCTGAGAGACAAGCCGGCTAGGAGAAAAAACAATATGGAGAATGGAAAAAAAAAAAAGTCAGTGTGTGTCTACTCTCAGATATCTTGCTTAAAAGACTGGCCAAGTTATAGACAGCCAAATATTTCAAAACAACATCAGTAATTAAAGTTGAATTTCATGAGCTTTCGTGAAACTGTGGAATATTGTGATACTTTTGTCGAGGCCATGTTCATACATTTTGCCCAGTCATACACTTGAGCTGACATTGTAGAGGACGGTAAAGACTGGGTAAAGTGGCAATAAGGCAGCATTAATAATAATAATAACTTTCTTTATAAAGCGCCTTTCAAAGCCAAGGTGCTGTACATAAAATAACCACATATAAATTCAAACATTAATATTCCATAAAATCCACATTTAAAATACACATTAATCCATAATAAAATTCAAAAACAGCAGCATGTCTAAGACTATCACTTATAATACACTTTCAGGAAATGCCTGCCTAAATAAATAGGTTTTTAGGGCTGACTTGAAACTCTGGACGGTCAGGCATAGTAAAAGTATGGTGGTGCAGAGTGTCAGGTCACTATCCTGAGTGATAACCCATGAAATAGTCATGAACATCACTGTGCACTACCTTGAATTCTTGCAATAAGCCAGATAACTAGTACAGCTCACTGACTTAATGACTTGTGGAAGCACATGCACATTCAGTATTGTTTCTGTACAATGTCACCTGCTGAATCCTTAACAACTATGTAGATAACAATGTATATTTTCACTATTTGAAAATAGTGGCACCAAGTGACACCAAGCTGTGACTTAGGCCACTGTAACACAAGTATCTGGATATCGGCAGTCATGATGGAACATTATGCTGGGCATCACTGTTGCAAGAGTGTTGGAGGGGTATCACAGGGCCATCATGCATGTGCAGGTAAGGTGATTCAGTGGTGATACGTGCTTTGTGAAAGTTAAATTCCACAAGTGGAATTCTAGTGGCATTACCTACTAGGCATCCATGAATTTTTGAGCAAATTGCCAATTAGTAATTTCTAAAGTATCAACAATAAACTTTAATCTACTAAACCATATTTATCCAATTTAATTAGATTCAGGAACATATTTATTCTGGTATGCATGCCGAATCTTGAGTGTATTACCTGCAACTGTAGTGGAGCTATAAATATCATGATATTTTGAACATTTTTACACAAGTTAACAAATACATTGTGAAACTGTAAATTACATAACCAATTACCTCTCTATTTGGCAGTTTCTGTGACTCTTCCAAGAAAGTATACATATAAAGTTTCAATTATCTAGCTTAAAAAGTGGCTAAGTTGTAAGCATAGAAATATTCTCCAGAATTTTCACATGAATAGTACATTGCCAGTCCTGAACCCCTATAACCTTCTCTTCCCTCAGGTAAACAGCCCTTTAGGGATCTTGTTTGTTTGTTGAATTTTGTTGACCCAGTAAGCCCACTGGGCCTAGGAATCCCTTTATCGGATGGGGGTACAGATGGTAAGCAACTGAAATTGAACCACAATAAGCTGTTGGTGGTATTTTTAGTGAATGAGGGAAATTTAGCCAGGACACCGGGGAAATTCCCCTACTCTTTTCGATAAGTGCCATGGGATCTTTAACATCCACACAACCTACCACCAATCCAGGCAGATGGGACCTCGGTTTAACGTCTCATCCAAAAGACAGCACCTCAGAAGTGCAGCACCCCTCTCATGCTGCACTACAGTGTCAGTACTAGGACATTAACCCAAGTGCCAGATGTGGGAACTGAACCCACAGCCCTCTGATCTCCCGGCCTCAGAGGTGAGTGTGCTACCAACTGAACCACTGACACTGCATCTTCCAAACAGGCATGCCAAATTTCAGCTCTCTAAATGTAATACGGACTGAGTTATGACCAATTAAAGAATTTTAGAGAATTCCAAAACATTTCACAAAATATCGTAGAATTCAGTGAAATTTCTGCGAAATTGGAAATTTGCTAATTTTGCCCAGCCCTAATATCCACAGGCTGAAGGAAAAAGCAAAATCCAGAAAAAATGTTCACAGGAATTAAAATCTCCTGAAATTACATCACCTGTGTCACTTTTGTGATTTGGTGAGGTAGTGGTAGTGCTAAAGGAACATCACTTGGTCTCATGGTTACCTTTATGTAATTTCAAAGCAACCATCACTGCTCTTTCCATTACAGGTCTCCTTGGGGTGGAGGTGGGGGGCAGGTGTCTTTTAGTTGGACTTACCTGCAGTTGATGGCTGACTTCCAAGCCGATCTTGGGCAGGGACACAGCTATAGCCCTCTGCTGCAATTTGCTGACCCAGGTGTTGAGTTGCTCCCTTGTTAGTAGCTTCTCCAGTCTCTCCAGAGGCTCCACATGGTAAGGCATAACAAGGATCATACTAGACAGCTTGTGGGCCAAAGGCAGCTCCAGAACCTGAACCTTGTTGACTTCATCATCGAAGAAGTTATAGAAACCTGGAAGATAATTTGATTCAGGTTCTCTGAACAAGCTCTAAACGCCTACTGTTTCAAAGCCAAAAGGCAGTGCAGTCACTTCAGTACATCAGTTTTTCATAAACCAGCTAAAAATTATTAAAATGCCAGCCCTTTGTTAGACAGCATTATGGTTCAATGGTTCACCAAAATACTGTGGTGTTTCCCCCACTTCAACTTACATTGCCATGAGGGTCACTCACAATATTGTTGAAACTTCAATCATATTAAGAATGAGTTAATGCATCTGTCAGGCAAGCAATGCCTCAGTTCACACGCTGGTGTTCTCCATTTCGTTTTTCATTTCAGGTTCAGATCTTGTGTACAAACCAGAGTGTTACAATGAAAGATACCATATTAGGCAACTACCAGTTCTGTTTGTGTTGCTATTTTTGCATTACTGCCCCCAGAGTACCAAGACTGTGTCATCAAATGTAATAAAATTATTTGATTCAACTAAGGACAAGGCCAGGCCAAATATACAGTACATGCTCTATGCCTCAGATTATAAATGTTATTTACAGTGGAGCCTTGTAATAACACTCTGAACAGTAACATTTACATTCATGTTAATCAAAAATGTCCATGTAATGGATACTCCTGTAAGAGGGCTTCACATAAAACTATGAACCTAGAGAGAAGAAAGAGACAGCTGCTTAGAGTGTAGTGGTGCTCACAGCAACAACGAACTCGGGAACTAAAAGCTTGGCAAAGACACAACTCCAGTCATAAAAGACAATTTAGTCTTCAATTCAAAGTGCATAAATTTATTAGCAAAAGTTTAAAATAGCACAGGAGCAAGCCCCAACAACCATCCAAGGTGTTGCACATATAGTCATGGGTCACCTTGCTAATAATTTATGCACTCTGAATTGAACACTAAATATGACTGGTGTGTCTGAGCCAGGCCTTTTTTTTTTTTATTTCTGAAAACTATGAACATAAAAACATCAAAAATAATGCCCCTCTGATTACCTTTACATCCCTGAATGGACTGAGCCCCTTACAAGGTCCCTTGAATTTGCTTTAAAGCCCTCAGCTCCTGACCTTCTATAGCCTGATCAGTTGGACAAGGACTACTGAGAGGTTCTTACTCGCACCTGAAATTTGTGTGGGGACTGCACATTCTCTGAAGTCAAGACACTGTGGAATTTCCCTCCCAAGTTAAATCTGTTTAGCCCCTTCCCCTCCCCAAGGGTGCACTGAGGCAAGGGTTACCCTAGCAGGACAATGGCAATACAGCCATGTTTCAAAGACATAAATTACACATACCCAGACAATGGGAACTATGAAAATCACCACGAAAGCATATAAATTGGTTCTACTTTAAGCAGCATGTATGGTGCTCAATGGGCAAAGGCTAAAAACAGAAAACAAGACCGCGTTTCATCCTTCTCAGGACTTTGTGTGCCTCATTTGTGGCTCAACCGGGGCAGGCTATGATGACCTTTCCGGTTTGGGCTACAGTGAGCCCAAAACTGGAAAACAATCTAAAGGACACGGGCCCGATATTCAAAGATTAGCACACATGCAAGTAAGAACTGCAGGTTCACTAATCCACAGCTGCGCTGGTGTTCTTGGTCAGTCAATACTTAGAAGCCCGGGAGTACCGGCACAATCCCACAGCGGTATCTTCAAAGGTTTTCAGCAACGATAAACAGCCCTCAAAGTGGCACTATTTACTGCCACCGGAAAACACCTCTTACCAATGCTCCCCCTTCCTCCTGAAGGGAGGGCGGCTGCACTACCGCTGCCCACCCCCAATCCTCTGTTCCATAGTTGCATAGTCATTCCTGGTATCCAGTGGCACCCCCCCACTCCCAAACATCCATTCCGCCCACTGTATAGATATCCCAGGTGTCCAATGGCACCTCCCCAACCCCGATCGCCCCTTCTCTGTCATGTAGTGAGTGTCTAGTGGCACTCCTAACCTCCTGATTGCCCGTTTTCTGTCATTTAATGATTTTCCTGGTGTCTAGTGGCACCCCTCACTCCCCAATCATCCGTTCCATACCATCTTTTCTATCCCTGGTGTCCAGTGGTCACCCTGCCCCCCCAATTGTCTGCTGACAAACACAAAAGTATTCAGAGGTAGTCCAGTGTCTCCCCACCTGTCCCACCTGCTACCACCCCCCCTTATCCCCATGCCCTGCAGTGATCTGTGATGCCTAATACAACAAATGGCAAAGCCCTCCTCTCACTTCCTCGGCTGGCTGCCACATGAGCTGTCAGTGCGCAGGCGGAACCAATGGACATCAGGGACAGATAAGCTGGTACAGAATGGATGATGGGGGGTGCCATAAGACATGAGGGAGCATAAGGGATGTCACATGACAGAGAATGGGCAATCAGGGGGGTGGGGGTGCCACTAGACACCAGGGAAATCAGTACGCCAGAGAATGGGTGTTCGGGTGGGGTGAGGGTGTCACTAGACACCACAGAATTCATAAGATACACTGGTCACTAATGGGCTGCTGCATGCATGCAAGTGAGACCATAATGGGCCTTGCATGCCCAATGGGCTCATTTGCATGTTGTGGCTGAATATAGCCCACAGGGATGTTCGTGTTATTCATTACAGGTGGCAATATTCCTTGTGGGCTATATACAGCCCAGGTCTGTGTCGGGACAGCACAGTTTCATTTAGCTCTGCCCCGATACAGTCCAATATTGAGCTGAATAGCACCAGCCCACTATCTGACTGAATATAGCAGCCGCCGGGTCTGGCAGTATCACAGCGCAAACACTTGTGCTGCACTTGTATCCCTTTTTCAATAGCAGGGCCAAAGAATTGGAGTGCATAAATACCAACACAAGGGTTACCCTGGAAGGGCATAGGCAATAAAGAATATAAATAGTCATTTGGCACCATACCCGCCTGCTTACGGCAGCAGTATTTTTAGTCACTACTGTATGTAGTTTTTTTCAGAAATAACACTTTTCTGGCAAATCAATATACCCATTTTTCTTTTCTTTTATTTCCGATTTAAATTATGGTATTGTTAAGTTTCTAAAAGTTCCCACTCCCGAGCCATGCCTGCCATGGAAAAATTATATATGCTTGGTATAGTGCTGTGCTGGTCACCATAAATAAAAAAAAAAATTAGGCAGCACCATTCTAATATGTCCACAGTATGAATGTAATATGTAAATTCAACAGGTGACACCAAATGAAGTGATTTTTAAAAATGTGTTGTTGATAGCCATCTTTAATGACCTGAGTAGTAAAAAAAAAAAAAAAGCTATAAAGCCATTTTAAAATATGTGAGAAAATTAAAAATACACTGAAGAGGACTCAAAAATACATTCTTACTAATAAACTATATGATAACACTTTCTGCTGACTAACAAATACTGTGTGTACCTGAGAGGTGACCTATATTTTTTCCAAAGACAAAGTAAAGTTTTAAGTTTTAGGGGAATGAAGTGAAGGTTTCAAATGAACAGCAAATAACTGGTTAACTAGATGCTTCCTAGTTGCTGACAATACTGTAATAGTCAGGTCAGGCTTTGGAAATAAAAGCTTACCTGTACGATGCATCATTTGGACTGCTACTGTATAGGAACGAGTCACCATAAAAGCACGATCATCTACCATTTTATGATGGAATTTTTCATCCCAATGAGCTGTAAGAAGAAGCAGCAGCAGAGGGGAAAAAAAAGAAAAAAAAAAAAAAGGAAAACCTTAGTTTTCATGTGCAACATTTCATTTAGTGTTATTTAATGCATTTCATAAAATATGTAAGTAACTTGAAAGAATTTCAAGGCAGTATAGCGCAGTGGTTTAAGGCTCTGAGCTGCAAATCTGGAGACCTGGGTTTGAATCCCACAGCCCCCACTTGTATACTGTGTGACCCTGAGCAAGTCACTTAACTTTCCTGTGCTCCCAGGTCGCACCTGTAAACAGCTTTCAGCTTAGTGTGCCACTCCTGGTTAAACAATTGGGAAACTTCAGTGGTTAAAAGCAGTCACGTGGGCATACTGGAAAATAGCAATAAGGCACTCCTAAGGGCTATGTTATTTCCTTGTCCACCTTCTGGGATATCACTTCTTATTCTTGTCCTTGCTACTGCCGACTACCTGCTTGCTCCCATGCTCCTCATCATTTATTACAAAAGACAAAACACAACAGCTCTTGCCTTTGATCACCACACGTAACTTGCTGCCCATTTTAAATTAAATCAGCTACCTTGTGTTCCTGCAATAAACTATGCCTACTCACTCCCACTGTAGTGAAACTACCTCTAACCATGGCTAAGTGTAGCTCATGGTCTTTCAAACTGCTGTTTTCAGTGCTGCCACTGACTGTGTTTTAAATGTGATGGCTAGTGCTCAAACTGTCACAGTAAGGGCTCCCAAACTCACAGACTACCACAAACAATTTAAACCACTATGTCCTGAAGTCTACTGCTATTACCAAGTGCGACAATAAACAGCAAACCTAACAAACACCAACTGTGAGTCACATCTCCAGACCACCCTCTGAGTTCTGTTACTTAGCCAACTTTGTACCCATTTTATTATCTTTGGACCCACTCCCATGCTGCCTAGCGTGTTTACCAGTCTTCTGTGTGGAACAGTGTCGAAGGCCTTACTGAAATCTAGGTAGGCCACATCCACCGCTCCTCCCTGATCCACCTCCCTGGTAACCCAGTCACAAAACTATTTGGATAGTTTGGCAAGATCTATCTCCTGTGAACCCATGCTGTCTTGGATCCTGCTATCCACTGGTGTTGAGGTATTCCCCAATCCTTTCTTTAAGTAGGGTTTCCATAACCTTGCCCACCTCCAAAGTCGGGCTTACAGGTTGGTAGTTTCCTGCCTCCTCCCTATTCCCACTTTTGTGTAGTGGGACTGGGACCACATCTGCCCATCTCAAGTCCCCCGGAACTTCCCCTATATCCAGTGATAGACTGAACAGGGCAGTCAGAGGCGCAGACAGTTCTTCCTTTAGTTCCTTCAGAATCCTAGGGTGAGCCCTGTCCAGCCCCATAGCCTTGTCTACCTTTAGTTTTGCTAGTTCCCTGAGGACTCTCTCCTCCATAAAGGGCTAGTGTCCACCTCCCTTCCTTGATGCCCTTCTCAACTATCTGTGGCCTGTCACATATCCCTTCCTTTCTGAATACTGAACAAAAGTACTTATTCAGTTGGTCGTCTTTCTTCTTGTCCTCTTCCTCATTTCTCCCTTCCCCTTTTAGTCTTAATATCCATGCCTTGCTTTTCTTCTTTTCACTTGTGTACCTAAAGAAAGTTTTATCCTCCCTTTTTCGCTTATTTGGCAATGTTCTCCAGTTGTGCTTTAGCTCTCCTGACTACCTTCCCTGCCACCCTTTGTTTCTCCTGATAACTCTCCGTATCCTCTTCCTTCTGTCATCTTGTACCTTTTGAATACCTGCTTCTTTTCCTTTACCTTCTCTACTACTTCCTTGGAGAACCATAGAAGTCTCTTTCTTCTCTTGCTCTTTGTAACCTGCTTGACAAAGAGGTTTGTTGCCTTCTCAATGGCCTGCTTTGTTCTTGCCCCCTTTTCCCCTACCCCACCTATAGTCCCTATTCCTGCTATGGCTTCCCTGAGACGCTCTCACATTTTCTCGAAATTGGCCCTCCTTAAGTCCAGGACCCTTGTTTTAGTGAGGCTTGGTTCTGGCCCGGTCCTTATGCTGAACCACACAGTATGATGATCACTGGTCCCCAGGTGGCTTCCCACTGTGACGTCAGTGACACTGTCCCTGTTTGACAGTACCAGGTTCAGTAACGGCCCCTCATGAGTGGGTTCTTTAACCAGCTGCCTAAGGAACGCCCTCCTGCAGGGAGTCTAGGATTTCCCTACTTCTAACTGTTGCTGCAGCAGGTAGGCTCCAATCCACATCTGATAGACTGAAGTCCCCCACTAGCAGTACCTCACCCCTGCTAGCCATCCCTTGCACTACATCTAACCTATTTTTAACTCCTTTTCCCCATGCTGGAGGTCTGTAGATCACCCCATCCTAATAGTGGCCCCCCTCCCTGTCTCCAGGGTGACCCACAGTACTTCCACTTTACTCTATCCCCCTTGTATTTGTGACATTTATATTCTCTCTCAGGTAACGAGCCACTCCTCCCTGTCTCTCCTGAATAGCGCATACCCTGGTATGGCTACCTCCCAGTCCTGGTTTTCACTGCATCAGGTCTCTGTAATTGCTACTATGTCCAGGTCTCCTGCTGCCGTGGTGGCCTCTAGGTCTGCCATCTTGCTGCCCAGACTTTGAGCATTTGCACACATGGCTCTCCATTTTATACTGCCATCTCCCCTCTTCTTGCCTTTTTGGCCCTTCCCTTTTCCTCCACTATTACCTTTTCTCTTTCCCCTTCCATCTTCCTCCTGGTTTCCTATTTGTGTTTGTTCCCTTTGGGACTTCCCACTCTCAGAATACCCACTGCTGACCCTGTAAGCACGTGGTGGGGGGGGGGGACTATGTCTTCCTGCCTGTTGTGCCTTACTGCTTAATTACAGGTCAGCATGCTCACACCACAACATTCTAACTGCCTCCAGCTGCTCTCTACACTGACATCATTCTTAGACTGTCACTGACAAGTATGCTGTAAATGCTGCCTGACACAAACTTGAAAATACTGTAACTGTTTAGGATGAATTGCCTTGATAACTAAAGATATTTATAACATGGGTTGGCTGAGGTGGAAGAGTAATTGGTCAGAATGCAGCACCTGACCATTGATTAAATGCCTGTACCCACACAGTTAGGGTGATGGGTCCCAGAGCTGTACCGGTTAGCCTGCAGAACTTGTTATCTGTGCAGAACAGCAGCATTGAGTGGCAGCCATTTAATTTCATGAGTAAGCGACTGGGTGGTGCCGCAGTGTAACCTGCACAGAGAACCAGGAGATCGGTGAGTGCTTCCCTGTTGGGTCGACTCACTGCTGGCCAGCACAGCAAGAGCTCAGCTGTGTCACAGCATCCAGGGTGCATTGGGGAGATCTGCAAAACATTGTCGGGTATGTCTGTATCACTGCAGTTGATAGTATTGCGGCAGAGGCATAAAGAGTTTTGTGGTGTCCAAAGACCCCCCATCCCCCCCCGTCTCCCTTCTCTACAACTGTCAGTCACTTTGCCGCTCTCTCCCATGACAGTGAAGGACAGTGTGCATCGCAGCAGTGGGCAGAAACACAAGTGTGCCATCTTCTCAGAGGCAGGAGTAAGAGTGGCTTGCGTGGGAGGGCTACCGATCCCGTACTACATGGCTTACATGGTAGGAGTAGACGGTGACATGTAAATCCAAACTCCTGCAGTGTGTGTCTTGCAACGGAGAAGAGAGACAGGAGAGAGAAACATGGACACGGCGAGAGCAAGGAGTAGCACTGGGGTGGGGGGCCGTGAACGGAGGACAGTGAGGGTGCCGGCTACAGGGAGCTATCGTGTTGTCCACATAGAGCAACTGTTGTGGTGACCTGCGATCCATGACAATCTTCACTTGAATACAAACATACGAAGAATCCAGCAGAAGAAGGCTATTTGGTCTATCAAGTCTGGTTGTATTGCAGGGTCTACAGCTTGAGCTAATGTCCCTGCCCTCCCTCCCATCCTCCCTACCCACGATTCTTACCTTCCCCCTATGCCTCTCCCAGCCTCTCTTAAAGCTGCCCACCATCTTCAATGAGATGACCTCTTCCAGCAGTGCATTCCAAGTGTCCACCACCCTCTCTGTGAAGAAGTGCTTCCTGACCTCCCTCCTAAACCTTCCACCTTCCAGCTTAAGACTGTGCCCCCTTGTGATATGGTTGCCACTCAGCTTAAAGAGACTCTCCTTATCAACCTTATTTATCCCTTTCAAGTACTTGAATGTCCCAATCATGTCCCCTCTCTCCTATCTTCCAGAGAGTACATGTTCAGTGCCCTCAACCTTTCCTCCTATGCCTTGCCCTGCTGACCGGCTACCATCTTTGTAGCCCTCCTCTGTACCTTCTCCAGCAGGTTCATGTCCTTTTTGAGGTGAATGTGAGCAATGTGTGGCATGAGCCGCAGAGAGAGACACGCAGGGTGGGGGCAAGTTGTGGAGTGCTGCAAGCCTGGGGTGAGTGACATGTCCATCAGGAAGCTATATTATTGTCCTGTATCCTGGAGTGTCCTCCAGTCAGTAACAGGGCTGCATCCTGGCTTGCGAGAGTACTGGGTCACGGCTGTAGTCAGCAGTATGTTTGTTCTGATGCTCAGTCTCTCGGCACCTCGTTTCATGAGAGACACGCTGTCACCGAGACTGGGACACAATGACAAGTAACATCTTACTGTCCCAAGGCTACCCCTCGCCCTCTGCCTTGCTTTAGTAATGTGTGTTTGCTGATGGCAAAATAATGGTGCAGATGGCATCTGTCTCTCTCCCTTCCCGAAGGTCTCTGAAGCTCGCTCTGTCCCCCTGAAAGTGTTATTTGCATGACTTGGAGCTGCAGGTGCAATTGGGGGGGGGGGGCAATGACTTGTCTTACCAGTAGGAGAGCATCTTATACACAAGAAATGTCACAGATCATGTCAGAACTGTATGTTTGACAGTTTACTGTGCACAAGAACAATGAAATATGCATTTTTGGGGGACTATTTTGCAAGGTGGCAGGATACAGTACCTTCTTTTGTGTTTAAACAGGAGAAAAATCCCTTTTTTGTGGATTTTCTCACATTTTTCACATAACCCATGTTATAAGTGCAATAACCCACTCCAGAGTGTGGAGTTATAGGCATTTAATCCACGCCTGGCATGCTGTGAGGATGCTTGGCCTGCGGCCTCGTGCCTCACAACGCACCCCAGGCGTGGATTAAATGCCTATAATCCTACACACTGTCTTGGATTATTGCCAACTTGTCCAGCAGCAAACTTTTATTGTCAAATCACAACAAGAACCCACTCCACGGCATACAGTAATGCTAAAATTATACCACATGCCAAGAAGTGCTGAACACATGCCAATGAAGTGTTGACGGCATGAGGTAAAAACACTTCCAGAGCATGCTGTAATTTAAGCATTTCTGCACACTTGTTGCAATTTATTGCTAATAAACTACACGGTGACAAATGAACTTGGCACAATATCACTAGCACACCAGACTACACGAAATGAAACAGGGAAATAAAATAATACTCTGGTTGGTTGGGTAACCAAAAATGAAATATCCAGTGATTGCATGAAGACCCCTAGATGGCAGATCCAGACAATCCAGGCTAGCTTTATCGATTTAGCATTCCAGTTTAAGAGAAACTGGACAGGAAACATATTACAGACTTTTGTAGTAGGATACTGAGGGATAGTACAGCATGTCTGGAAAACACAGCATTGCCAATCATGGCTCCATCCCATAAGAGTGTATGGGAGTGGAGGTGGATGACTTCAGGAGGAGTTTTGGGGGGGGGGGGCTCCGGGGATCTAAACTGAGCTGCACACTTGAGCAGACTAGATGATAGACCATTATGGCCTGTTTCTGCTGAAAATATCGTATGTTCGTAAGTTCACTGACAGCAGGACTGCAGTAAAATGCCTGAAAGAAACAGACACCTTGTGCCCTGGGTTCAGAGAGGTTTTGCCACTGGTGTTCTCTACTCCTCTGAACCAAGGTCCATAAAAGTAAATAATTTGCTGCCTCTTACAGCAGCAGGGCAATGAATTAAAGTTTTCCAAAAGGCTAGTTTCAGCCATAATTATTAAAATAGTTGAATACCTGTCAGAGCTACATTTCTAGGCACCTCCAATGCTGCATCCAATGATTTTTTAATTTTTTATTTTCTCAACCCTAACCCTTGCCAGGTCTACAATGCTATTTCTAAGCCACATGTGGCCATTTTAAACATAACTAACTAAATAAATCCATGCATACGTAAAGCATTTATAAAATACTCACATTTTGGTGGAACTAGAAAATGTTACAGTGAAAAAAAGACTGTGTTAAATTTTTTGCCCAATTTCATTGCACTGCTGCTTTAAGGCAACCTCCAACCTTGTATGCGTTGGTCCACATATAAGCCAACCAAAAAAAAAAACACTACTTATACTTACGTTTGAAAAACATAGCATTGACGATCACGGCTCCATCAGTCTGCTCTACATCCTTGGTGACTTCGGGGAGCTTGCCATCTGTAGTCTGAGAGGCCCACTCATTGATGGATTTCAAAGCACTCTTTTTGTCCCTAAAGTTGATCTTTGAATGCTCATAGTTGTAGTGCTTCTTGCTGTTCTTCACAAAGTCATCAGCAAAGTTGACTGAGCTTGGTCCATACAGACGGTTTCCAATCTTCCATGTTACATTGCGGGCAGTAGAGTTGCTGACCTCCGTGAGCAGTTCGGACAGTCCAGCGTGTAGTTGGCTATCTTGTAGTTTGTCTGCTTTGAGAAGAGCCTTGGCCTGGGAGGCAGTAGAAGCCTTGCCACCGAGAGAGACAAGCCCGAGAGAAGAGGCGATCACCACAGGGGAAAAGAGGATGTTGTCCACATTCTTTTCTTTGGCCATGGTGTGATACAGGCTGAAGGCCAAGTTGGCACTGTTGTCAGCCAAGGTGGTGGCATGCTTGCTCAGCTTCTTATCTTCAGATGTTGCCGTGGCAACTAAGACGCAAAGGGCTACAAACTTGGCCACCCACATGGTTTCAATGGATGTTGACAGTAATGCAATCCTAACAACAACAAAAAAGACAACATAGATTCCAGAATGTTACTAACCATGGAAAGAGAATGAGCAAAATGTTTTTAAATATCTACATGGGGAGAGAAATCAATAAGACATGACAGGGTATGCATTACTGTGATATATAACACATCTCAGATGCGTTGTTTGGCATGGGATGCAGCAGAGTGCAAGGGGACCCACCTGAGAGGTGTGATTATTATCACAATAACTTCACATCCTGGAGTGTCTTATTGCACTAATAAAAATATGTCCGACTTAAAATGAATAAGGCATTTTAAAAAGAAACAAAACCTTTTATTTTAAATATGCATCCATTTTAACTCTGAAGACAAAAAATTATATTTGCTGAGGGTGTAGATGTATCATGCCTTTTTTTAAAGCAGTCTGATCTACGTCTGCTCATTTAAATGTTTTCCAATTTTCACCCTCTTCTATTGCTTCCCTTAATCAAGGTTTGTTTCGATCTTTCCTTACATTCATATATGTAATATTTACCATGAAAAACAGAAATTCAATTTTTGTAACACTATTCCAGTGTTAGAATATTCATCAACACACACACACACACACACACACACACCACACACACATATATATGCGCGTACACTCACACACACACACACACACACACACACGTGCCACATGTGGGTCCAGAACCTCAGTTTTATGTGTGGCACTGTAAGCAGCAGAGATTTTCCTTGTAAGAAGGTAAAAGTAGTAAATAGGATTTTCATGGTTAGAAAAAGGAACACTGGTTATGAACTTTGAACAATACTTTTTTTTTTTTTATGTAACAGTTTTATTTTTAAGGCCTAGGTGAAAAGTTTTTTAGTGAGTAAAGTGGCAGCCATGGTTGTATTGATTTGCCAATTGTGTGATGTGGCTACAAGTCCCAGTCCAAAAGGTGTGCAATTATGGTGACGTAATTGCACACCTTGGGCATGAGTTGACCAATCAGGTGGCTTTTTTCTTACCAGAAAGTTTTTTTATGCAATCTGGATTCATACTAGTTTTGGTTTTTATTGTGTTTATCCCGATAGCTGGCAGGCGGGCTCCGCCCCCTTCCCACTCAGAGGGCTTGTATCTCTCCCTGACCCCATCACCAGGATCATGGTTGGGAGCTTCATGAAGCCTGCCAGCATTATTTTCATTTTTTCCTTCCACCCCTACCACGGCTGCGTGGACATATGTGGAGGCACGTGCACACCACAGTTCTGCAGCACCTTCCCTATGCGTGTTGCCCACCTGCCTGCACTACCCTCAGGCCTCCACCTGGGGGCAGTTGTACTGCAGGGTGACAGGGACCCTCCCTGGAGGAGAGCTGCCAGTGGCTGCTCAATCTTCTCTCCCCCCCCCCCGCCAACGCCCAAGACCCAGGCTCGCTCCCGAACTCAGGTCGCCAGCGTAGCAGGAGGTGTGGCATCCAGCGCCTCAATGACTGTGTAAGCCAAATATTTCTTACCAAATACTATAGGCAGCTCTATAGAGTCACACAGAACCCCATCAGGTTGATGGGACAGGGTAATAGTTTTCCACCTTTTGTTACTAGCTCTGTAGCATCTGCAAACTGTCAACAGTAAGGCAACTACTGCACTGTACACTGAATTATAGTCTTGCCTCCTATCTCCGCAACTGCTTTAGTATGAGCCTTAACATGATGTCAAAAGAACTACTTCACAGTACTGGTGGCAGTTAGAAAAGCCCTCCAGAGCAGGTAATATCATCTGATGCTGTAATGACCCTCAACTTCAGACAAGGATATGAAGAATGGGTGATGAGAGTTTGTCCATGAGCTGGTGGAAGGGAAGTACCCCAAGTACCCCAATGCCCAACCTGACATGGGTCAGGTTGGGTACTGAATCTGTTAGGTTGTTTGTGGAGGGGAAATATATATATTTTTTTTAATTCCCTGATGAACTGGGTTGGGCACTGGTCTTTTTCTCTATAAAGCTGCATATGTGTAAGTTTCACCAACTGACCATCTGCATGCAGCCGTGAGTCACGCTGTCCTACTTTGGTAACCTGGAATGAAATGAGGCTCGAGTCAACAGGTATGTAACCACTCTTCACACAGCCGGATTAGTGAGTCAAACAAAGACCTAGTTAACAGTTACATGGCATTTCTGTGTGTGGGTGTTTCATACAGTCTCCTAGTCCTTTGCTTCTCTTGTCAGAGCATATTACTGCACCACCCAACTGCTAGATCTTCTCACATCTTGCAAGCCTCAACAATATTTAGACAGAGGATGTTGCAAGTTTGCGTTATTCCAGTGGTTAAGGAAAACACTTTGGTACATTCTCAAAGTCCTGGTTCCTGCCAAGTGGCAGTGACAGCATATAGCATTTTTATGCTGGCAACCTGAGTTTGCACCTCTGGGTTGATGAACTAGTGCCTCCTATGACAGCTGCTGGCACAGCCTTAGCAATGTGGGGGGACCACGCACTGCCAGAGGAGGCAAGGTGTGGTGTGCTGAACGGGATGCCAACAACACTGCTCTTGCTTTTTAGGTTATCTTTATTTCTGTATCAGGCATTACTGTCTCACCACGTTTTCTGTTGTAATTGCAGTAACAGTACATTAGGACCACATCAGACATCAGTTTTGCAGACTTTCTTTGTCTACAGTGCCCACGGTTAGGGCTTTGAAGCAGCGGCATTGCTTTTCAATATTGCTCCCTACACTGTACACAGTGGTTCAAGTCCACCCAACACCAGGTAATTAATTTCATCACCCCAGCACACTCATAGTCTCCCCCCCCCAATCACCATTTTATTCCCAGACAAGTCAAGAGTGGACACTGTACCATTACATAGTTGAGAGTTTTTATATTCTCTGAAGGTCCAGGTTGGGCACCAGATTGGTCACGCAATTGAGGGGAGGGGGAGAGGGTCAGATTTTATTCCCTGATGGTTATGGGGCATCAAACCCATCAGGTAGTTTATTTTGGGTAGGGAGACTTTTTTTTTTATTCTGACAGGCCACATTGGGACTGGAATTCATTAAGTTGTTGAGGAGAGAGGGGTAGTTTTTTTTTTTTTTATTAATTCCCTGATGGTCCTAGTTTGGCCCTGGACTCAAACAGTTGGGTGAAGAAGGAGGCAAGACTGTTTTTTTAATTATCCAACAGACTGTGTTGGGCAATGGACCCATGATTATGTAGCAGGGGGAGGGCCAGATTTTTTTCCATTTCCTGCTGGGTTGGGCACTGGACCCATCCGGTAGTTTGCGGAAGGGGAACAGATTTTTTACTCCATGATGGGCCAGGCTGGGAACTGGATCATTTGACTGCGGACAGACCTGTCAGGTTGTTTTGTGTGTGTGTGTGTGTGTGTGTGTGTTTATGTGTGTGTGTGTGGGGGGGCAGATCTTTATTTATTCTCTTGAAGGATCTGGTTGAATGCTGGACCCATCAGGTTGTTTGAGAAGGGTTAGAAACATAGAAACTTAGAATTTGACGGCAGATAAGGACCGCTTGGCCCACCTAGTCTGCCCATTTCCCTACCTGATGGATAAGCTGCAGATTCTAGTTAATCAACAGCTCACTTCCTCCAACCCCCCAGTAGAATTGTCTTATTTAATTTTTTATTCTGTCAGGCCAGGTTGGGTACTGGACCTCTCAGGTTGTTTGTGGGGGGGGGGGCAGTTTTTTTTGTTATTCTGGGTTAAGCAAGGGGACCTGTCAGGCAGTTTTAGGAGAGGAGGGCATGTGCTTGTATTCAATGACAGGCCACACTGGGCACCAGATCTGTCAGGAAGTTGGCAGGAAAAGGACGTTTTTATTCCGTCAGGCTGGGTTGCATACCAGAACCAGGTGGCTTGGGAGAGATGGACTGTTTTGTCATTTTAATTCCCTGATGGACTACATTGGTTATTATACCAGTCAGGTAATTGGCAGGGTGAGAGGGCCAGATTTTTTTTTTAATTTTATTTATTCCATGATGGGTCAGGTTGGGCATTGAATCTGTCAGGTTGTTGGGGGAGGAGGGGGAATACTTTTTTTTTTTTTAATTCCCTGATGAACTGGGTTGGGCACTGGACCCATCCCCTCAGGTAGTTGGGAGAGGGGGCCAGATTTATTTATTTTTTTTATTCCATGTTGGGCCATATTGGGCACTGGAAATTCTACTCTACATTCCCTGCACTACCAGTATAGAACTCCTGTGCCTTGTAGAACACTTTGGGATACAGTGTGTATGAACGCCATGTTGAATAAGTGTTATTTTGATACATGGCTCGCCCTGCCCCCCTTGCTCCAGCAACTCCCCCCCCCCAAAGATTTCCTAGTCCATGGTCAGGCTACTCGGACTCACTGGAAACTCAGCTGTTTTCTCACTATACAGAGAGTAGCTACAAGCATCAAATGGTGCCACAGCTATGCTATCTATGATATTCTTTTTCCTTTTGCATTGAAATAATTAGCATTACAACTCTCAATTTTATACAGACAGTTTTTCCCCATAAAAATTAATTTTTAGCTTTCTGTTCATGAAGTTGCGCAGAGTTCATTATTACTTCCTCTCTGAGCCTATTCATAATCATTTTTGTCATCACGGGGGAGTGGGGGGCTTAGGCTATACAACCTGAGGACTTCAGTGTATCAACTCAGCTGCATGTTCACGAGAGTAGCACCAGTTGCTAACAGCTTCTCAGGCACTCTCCCCTTTGCAGCCAACAGAAAGCTAGCAATACGCTACAGGCAGCTGCAAGGAGCAATAGCAAGGCACAACACTCACAGACAGCCATAAAAAGTTGTATCCAGTCCCCCAATGCATTGAGTGGGACAGCTGCAAAACACTTCTTGACTCTGATGTCAACAGGAACTGGTCTGCTATGCTGACCAGCCCTAACAAAAAGGCTCCCGGTATGTTGGATGATGGCTCCACCCCCTCACTCAAGTTGATATGTCTTTCACTGTTCCAGGCCCTACACCAGTCACCAGGAAGCACAGACAATTTATTTCACCTGGTGACAGAAGCCCCCCCCTTTCCATAATGGGATAAAGCTGTCCCCTCAGGAAGTGGAGGGCAGAGGCACCGTAGCATCTGGATGAGGAACTGGGGGCCCGTTGCAAAAGGGGATTAGGGAATCCCAATGGCGTGACACAATGGGGATACTGAAAAAAAAAAAAAAAAATCAAAGAACAAAACACTTCCAATCCTCAAGTGCTTTTATTTCAGTTATAGTACGATGGCCCTCAAACAGACTGCATAATGAATTCAAAAAGACAGGTTATATCCTGGTCATGCAAGCCATAACTTGTATAGGATATCTGTAAGCGATCTCCAGTGAATATCTGAGTCCTGTCTAGACACCAGCTGATACTAGCAGTCTGATCACACTGCAAGAGCAAACAAACACTCAGCCATGTAAGTATGCATGTATTCAATGCCAACTGCTGAACATGAAAACACCATTTAAAAGAGCCCCAAAGACGGAAAAATAGATACCAGTTGAGAAACTCGGTCAACAGCCTGATGCAGTTGCCTCCTAAGTTTTTAAAACGGTGTGTAAGATTCTGTAAAGTGTGTATGAAATTGCTTTTAAGTTTAATTTATGACACTAGTTTGTGGGATTGTGTTTTGTATCTTATCACATTACCCCCTTCCCATATAAATGGTGATTTACCTCAATGAGTTTTTTTTCCTAGTAAAATAAAATGTAAAAAAAAGAATGCATTTCAGAAACTCCTCCATTAATTGTAGAGGAAGAATGGCACAACCCATGTAAGGTAAAAAAAAAAAAAAAAATTATAGCCTCAAGCAAGGGAGTAGCTTTCCTTTAGTGGGGACATGCCTTGCTTGTGGTTGCCTAAATTCCTATCATACTTATTCACAATGTATATCCTTCCCTTCCTCCTACTTGCTCTCTGTGCTTCTCTAATGCTCTCTCTGTCTGTCTCTCGCTCTTCGCATCTCTGGATGCATATCCACTGCAGGCCTGTCTTTTCTGGTTGCCTACCTGCTCTTTGCAACACCCTTTTACTCCACACTAGACCCTCCCCCAGCTCTCAGACTGCTCCTGACTGTATCGCTTCTGTAGTCCCTGCTCTTATGACTAGCTCTGAGCTGTGCTTCCCTGTTGCCCACTCCTTTATGGCCCTTTGCTGCAACTTAGGGTAAGGCCATGCTCATGGCATGGGACTATGTATCTTTAGTTAGGACTTACACACTGCCTTTGCCACTTTCAAGAACGTAATTGCTACTTTGTATAATTCTTGTGTTCTTTGCAGCTTGGCGCTTTGTATTGTGGGTGTGTGCCCCTGGTTGCCTCGAGCTCACAAGTCACGCCTTGAAACAAGCTCTGGCTCAGTGTGCCCCTCCCATGGACTTGATGAAAACTGAATCTCTGGACCCAGCCCAGATTGTTAAAGTCTAGTCTGGCCGGACCAGGTGCAAGTTGTGCGAATATGGCTCATCCCACCACTCTTACTGAACAGACCAGTCCAGCTTTTACCTGTCTGGTCGGGTGCATTCCTGGCTGTCCAGTTTAAACCCCATCCTGGGTGTTACTCGAGTCCTGTAAGATGCCCTTTTAATTTGGTCAGCCACAGGCTTTCATCATTATTCTCTGTTTCTGAATACACCCTTTTGTTTCTGTTTAATTCCAATACCAGTACGTTTTATTGCTCACAAATCTCCCTCCACTATTTGGCAAACAGAATGCACATCAGCTAGTAGCCCACTGACATCACAATAAGAAAACAGTGCCATTTCCTCACCTGTAATCTACTGTAGGTCCTGTGAGACAGAAATCTATTTATGAAAAGGTTGAAAATGAGCATAGGTTCGCACAGCATACTTATTTCGGATTATGAAGGGGGGGGGGGATTTAGAAAAAATGGATTTTAGAGTTACTTCAGATTACAGTGCTGATGAATAAAAAAGGCAAGATGACTTCCGTTACTGTATCTGCATCATCTCATCTGCTGGTGATGTGTTATTATAGGAGGGGCCTCTTATAATGCATCTCTTCCACTCTGACTAAAGAATCCCACCACGAAAAAGAACTACTGGAATACTTCCAGCCAATTGGAAGCGCCAGCGTGGTTGTTCTCGCAGCTGACTGCCACATCTGCAATCAACTTTCTGAAATAAATCCAAGTTTAAACGAACAAGTTAGCAATACTGTCACAGGATAGTTCAACAAAAAGCTACCACAGATAATGCCATTAGAACACGAACCAGATTTACTGTCTGCCAACTTCTACCATCTTAACGCGTTCAGATTGCTTCAACACGCCTTTTTTTTTTTTTTAAGCAGGCAGCTATAAAGTGCGAACATCGACAAAAACCTAGATCCTGCCTTGAAATAGACGCTTGCCACTTATCATTTTGAAAAACAAAGAACAATATATAGAAAAAAGTAAACATTTGTACCAGTCAAGGCCACTACTTGGTCACACCACTCTTAAAACTTCGAAAAAAAACTAGTTCTCATTCAAACGGGACAGACAGAGATCCCAGATGTTCGTGTTAACAGTCAGGCGGCGATAAATAACATTTGGCATTGCCGGTAAATTAGCCTAGCTTCTGTACTCCCATTTCAGGTGAAACGGAAACCACCGAGCTTTTATTCAGTGCGCAACAGTTGCAACCAAATCCCACAACCTCTACTGTACTGCTACAGCAGTCCAGGCAACGTCCCGTTATTCGGGCGGTTTTGTGTTTATATCGGATAAGGATTTGGAGCGGTGCTTACCAAGATCTTAGTTCCGAAGTTGCTGCTGCAGCCTTCTCTCCCCCCTCTCGACCTCTTCTCTCTCTCTGTCTCCCTCTCAAGTTCGTTCTTCAGTGCAGTCTGGCGAACTCAGTGGTCCTAGTATATATCCAATCCAAGAGAAAGTTCTGGAAAATGGCAAAGGCATTCAAACATATTTAAAT
The DNA here is from genome assembly GCA_016271365.2 of Neoceratodus forsteri. Taxonomy (NCBI): domain Eukaryota; kingdom Metazoa; phylum Chordata; order Ceratodontiformes; family Ceratodontidae; genus Neoceratodus; species Neoceratodus forsteri. Next base: position 1,214,895,468 of record CM057458.1, read on the forward strand.
AAGGAACTTTGAAATTGTAGCTTTGTTACCTCCCCCAAGTCTGCCTGTCGGCAACTGATTTCCAAGTAGCTCAATTTGTTATCCTCTGGGTCCTAGTGCATGCGTGCATTCGGATGACAGCTACAGTGGAGCCCCTGTCCCCTTCCTCCCTATGCTCTGGGTTGCGTTCTCCCTCACCGGGCAACCTCCCTGTGGGTCGAGGTTCGACCGGAAACCGCAAGAAATAAAAAGCACTGGTTTATTAGAGTCTAAAAGGGTATAGTTGTAGTAAATCTAACCAACCTGAGTCTGAGATAAGAATGATAAATAAGTGAAGAAGCCAAACAAAACTGCTAAAACAAACACTAAAAAAAGTTGCTGTATCTGAAGACGATGGGGGTGGGGTGGGGGGTGGTGGTCATGTAAAAATGTGTTGCTTTCGGTAGGGATTCTGAAGGCTTGTTGATTCATTTTACATTACACATACCTTAAAGTGAGTTTTATTTAGTCACAATTCAGCCTATATTTAGGAAACTGCTTGCCTTTGTCTTCCCTTTGTTCTTTACTATTAGGTTAATTTGCTTGGGCACAAGATCCTTACCTCAAAGTACATCTGTCAGTGTGTGCTGCTTAATCCTTTGCTGAACTCATAATCCTCTTCTATTGACATCATGGGTTACTGCTGGGCAGAGAGGATTATGATGTCAAAGTGAGGACTGTGACTTCAGTGAAGGATTAAAAAGCAGGAGTAGATGAAGGACAGGGACAATATTCTGTTTCCAAGTAAATGTGACCTGTTATGACACAGATAAGGAAGATAAAAGAATAAAATAAAGAAACCAAGGCAAAACTGAAAAGGGAGATTCATACGAAATGTCTTGGTTTTGGCAGGGATTCTGAAAGCTTGTGATTCATTTGGCATTCCACATACCTTAAACTGAGTTTCCCAGTTCTGAGAAGACTGAAAAACATCACTTATAGACACAATTTAGCCTATATTTAAAATATTGCATGCCTTTGTCTTGACTTTGTTCTTTATTACTAGGTTAATTTGTTTGGTAACAAGATCAGTGTCCCTTAGAGTACATCTGTGGACAGGAACTCGTTTCTAACTGGCAGCTGTTTATTTATTGAAAAGTTTCACCAGGAAAGGCACACTGAGCAACAAGTTACTGATTTCCAGTTGCGTCCTGGGGACAAGGGAATGGTAGTAGCAGCATACATTACATTACATTCTTCATGGTCATACATACTTAGATAAACAATACATAAACATACATATAAAGATTCACAATTGAAATGCTTACATTAACAGATTAAGCAAGGATTGTCATACAGTATTAGGAAAAGGGAATGGGAGAACACACATTCTTGACACTTCTACTTGGTATACAAATTAGGTATAACATTACATAACAATATCTTTGATCTTACGTTAGAAGTGCTTAAGCAAAGGTAACAGTTATATTCAGATTAAAGGTATATGGATTAAAGTTAATATGCAGAGTTGGACATATTGGATTTAGGAATGTGAGTACAAGTAGTGCTTCAGTGAACAATAGAACAGACAATAGTGTAGAATGGCATGGAGCGGTGGGAATACTTTAAAAGCAGGTGCAATTGGGAGAAAAGTAGTTGTGAAGGGATGAAGAGATGGACTAATGGGGAGCGGCATGTCTTATTTGTTGGGGGAGGGAGTTCCATATTTTAGGGACGTGGTGAGAGAAAGCAGCCTGACCAACTGAGGTAGAGCAGTGAGGGACTACCATGGTATAGTGTCATAGGATCTAAGGGAGGAGGGAGGGATGGATAAAGAGGAGGAGAGGAGGAACCAAACCAAAATTTGGATATCAATTTGGCACTATGGGAAAGAAGCCTGTTTTCAAGAGAAATGCGAGAGAATGGTAGCAATCACAGTGCTGAATGGGGGGCAGGGTGAAACGGCAGAAGGAGTTGAAGAGGGTATCCAGTCTGGTAAGAGAAGTCTTGGGAGCAGTGCTATAGATTACATCACCGTAGTCAAAAATTGGGAGTATCATTTTCTGGATGAGTACCCACCTGGCCGATAGTGGTATGTGTCACAACCCCACTCAGCAGGTCAGTCCTCTACTCCCAAAGTGCCAACCTCTGAGTGTAGAACTGTGAACAGTTAACAGAACAAGGTAACCCTCTTGTCTGTTTTGTGTGTTTGAGTCACCTTTGTCCCAAGTTCTGGAGGGCTTCAAACTGATAACCTCTTGTTAGCGTACCTAATTGTCAGGCTCAGATAATTCCATCTTTGGGGGGCCATATATCCTTGCCTACAGGCACCTAACCAGGTATTACAAAATGAACCCTTAGAACTCTATACAAGACCTAGAGAACTCTTATCTGTTTCCCAGTTTGGTACCACAATAAGCTCATGCACAGTGTTAACTATAACCATCTAAGCTTCACTTATAAAAAAAGAGAAGTTTCAAGGCACACCAGGCATTTTCTGTTTTTAAAATATATATCTTTACTTTAAAATAGATAAAAAATAGGAAAACAGTAAATACAGAACAAGATATCCTAACACATACAGTCTTAAAAACAAAATAGGTTTAAAAGTGCAAATTCCTACAACCCATACACTCAGACTGGTCTTATCTAATGTATCCTTACTTTCTTAATCTTTCAGTGCTTTGATGTTCCTCTTTCTCAGTCAGAAATGAATCTCTCTCTCTCTCTAAGATCTGCTCAGTATACTTAAAAGCAGTCTTGAGCCGGCCTTCTCTCTGAGGTCATCTAACTCCAGCTAGGTGTATTAAAATTTATATTTTATACCACAGGATGTCCTAATAAGATATTTAAAAAAAAAATAAGTGATATCAGGGAATCTTCTCTCTTCATGTGACTTCCCCCAAACCAGTCCTTGATCTGCTTCACACAGACATCAAAGTCTCTTTGATGTAATTCACTGGATACTCCAAGCAAATGCATATTGGACTTCCCAATTTAGTCTGGGACCTGCTTCACACACACACATCAAAGTCTCTTTGATGTAAGTAGATGGCTTCCTTGGAAGACACCCAAAACACATGCATATGCCCCTTTTCATCATGACACCTAGTGCAAATCAAAGGATTTCCCTGAGGACATCATAAATGGTTATTTTAGTTCCTGGCTTCAAAGCAAATTGACAAGGTAATTGCACCTCAGACATCTGTAGTTTAACCTACGTCTTGTCCCTTGAACTTATACCTGGGGGGGGGGTTTGATGTGTCAATTTCAGAAAGACAGTAGTTTCTCCTGACAGACGCACCCCTACATATTTTATATTGCAGAAAAAATATCATATTGTAATCAGAACCAGCTTTCCACATGCCACAGTATGCAATTGTGGTTCCTGTAAAGGGCGTCTAGCTTTGGGTGCAGTTTCTTCAGGATGGCGTCCACGTGTTCAGAAAAGTTGAGGTGTTGGTCAAGCCAAACCCCAAGGTATCTAAAAGAGGAGGTGTCCTCTAGGGTAGTCCCATCAAGGGTGTGGAAGGAGGGAATGGAGGGGAGCCAAGAGAGTCTCTGCCTAGTGCCAAAGATCATGGAGACAGTCTTCCTGACATTTAGAAAAAGTTGATGCGAGCTTAGCCAGTGCTTAACCTTTACAAAGTCATGTTGGAGTCTGGTTGATACATTAGTGGGAGAATGGCCAGAGATATACAGGACAGTGTTGTCAGCATACATGTGTGTAACCATTCCCTGCTACTTTACACAGTTAGTTACCCCTTGGTACCCTTGACTAGGCACAAACTACTTCGGAAATTGATACCATCCCTAGCTTTGGAAATGTATACTAGGCTCATTACTTCTAGAGTTCAGAAAAGGGGTGGGGGTGTACAAAAGCAAAACTTATGACCAAAACCCGGGTCCTGAGGAGAGAACATTTTGCTAGGGCTATGCTGGACCTATACTTCTGGAGGGATACCCAGTAACTCCACACAGGAAGCAAAAACATAAATGTCCAAACCAGACTGCGGTTCTAGAGTGTGACTTTATTCCAAAAGATGTTCTCTAAAGCAAGGGGGGACCCCCAATGTTTACACATTGTGGCACAAGGCAATTGCACGACAACAAAATGACTGTATCTGACAGAAACTCTACATATTCCCATATTTCATAGGACATTGAATTCTCTTCAGTGGCAATGGCCTTAACTGAACACATATTTCTTCTAGTGGCTCTGGCCACAACTGAACCTTTCTTCTAGTGGCACTGGCTGCAACTAAGCACACACATTTCCCATATGCTATAGGACTTTAAAACTTCTTCAAGTGGCAACTGGCCACAACTGAACCATTTCTTCTAGTGGCACTGGCCACAACGGAGCACACATGGGTTATTTATAGCATAACCCACACCAGGGGGGTAAACATTCTCTTCAGGCATTGCCCACCATGTCCTGAATAACCAGGTGCCCTTATGGAACCTGTAGTGCTGAACTGGTTACTCCAGATGGGGGGGCTGCCCACCCTTCACTCCCATGTCCATACTCAGCCATTCTTTCAGAGTTACACCTTAAAACTTCTTAAAAACACTTAGGAAAATGCATCTTGGAATGAACTTTCACATCCAGCATATGAAAAACACTACTCCAGGAGTGTAGAAATTAAAGTCCTGAACCATGTGCATTAGTCTGCCTCAGGACCCCACAATTGTGAGCCAACTTTAAACATGAGAAAAGTCTCAAACTTAGAAACTGGTGTACCTTTTCCCTTTTAATCAGAGAAACACCAAAGTACAGGTACTTTCCTCAGGAAGCACAATGTCAGATTTACTCACAGTTAGAACGTACAGGCAGCTTCAAAGTCCTGAATCAAATAGGGAATTGCCCCTAGGATCCATTTCCTAGCAGTCCTTTTCGTACCTCCGGGGATGAAAATCAGGAGATCCTGCTGTAGACACCAGTTTCCACCATTTCTATTGGCAGGCTGGTGACTTTTAGGACTAGAGTAAGAAAATAGGCTCTCCTCGCAGAGCCCACAGCAGCTTTCACTCCTCACGCTTCAACTGCTGACACAGAACTAACCCAAGATTCTAAAACTCCCCACTCACAACCAGCTGCTGTGGCTTATGCTGCTTCAAGAGTATTAAATGACCTTATCTCTCTCATCTCAGCTGAGGCCAAGTAAACAGCGAGTGAGAAGGTGAAAAACCCATTTAACTCATTATTCACCAGCTGCCTTCCCTACCAAGCACTGACACTGATGGGATTCTAGTAACCCCAGGGGACTGGGTGGTTACACTCAACCCTGGCCAGGCAAATGACTGTCCACAGTAATTTCTCCACCAGACACCAGGCCATCCTACCCTCTGTGTTACCTATGGAGAGGTAGTGCTACTTCTCCCCTTCCATGTCCCAGGCACAGGCAGGCAACACTAAAGGCACAGAGGCCAGCCAATGACACTTCGGCACCTATCCTATGATCTGTCTATGGATACTCAGTGACTCCAAGAAGTCTGCTTGAAGCATGCCCTAATAGACAAGAACTGAGAGACCCTAGTGCAGATCAGGACTCCATCCTTTCTATCCCCCTAGCCCTCTAGGGAAAATCTATCTGACTAGGCTGCCCACTGGGGAATCTACCCCCCAACTTCTCAGGGTACCTGTGAACAAAAACAAGGAAAACACACATTACATTGCATTACATTTCCCAAAACTTCCCCACAATCTCACATCTGTGAAGAAAAACATGTTAACACCCTGTTGACCACAAACAATCCTAAAAACTCTAAGAAAAGGGGAACTCGACTAAGCTCTAGCAGCCTCTTCTTCTCTTCTTTTCTTTCTCAGGAACACCTGCAAGAGAAAAAAAAACACAAAACACATTCTGCGTACCACACAGTGCCTAAACCTCTACCTGAACACTAGAGAACCCTCAAAATATTTTTCTATGAAAGTACAACAGTAAAAACGGAAAGAAGACATTTATACAACACATTTGAGTATGGAAGGCCCTAAAAAGTCCCACCTAGTAACAAAAAAGCTGTTGCCCATAGGAAGGGTCCATTAAAGAGTCTCTCCTAGGTCGGAGCCTGCTGAAGAACACTTCTTGGACAGGACAGGGCCTGTATAGCACTGCAATTCATGGGGAGAGTCTTTGATGACAGTCAGTACAGTTCTGTGAACAGTCTTCAAATGTAGGACGTGTTGCACAAAGTCAGTAAAGTAAACAGAAAATTTGGTCTTACCAGTTCTTTGAAGACCAAAAACAAAAAATCACCTTACTTCTACGAGCTGAGGACCCTTTCTCTTCAGACCAGGTGGCATCTTCAGATACTGCTGGCTTGATGTCCTCTGGAAAACAAACGATGGAACAGGGAAACAGCTGGAGTGATGTCATCTGAAAGGCCAGAGAATGGAACAGGAACACACTGCTGGGCTGAAGAATCTAGATACACCTGAAGAATCCTGGGATATCAGAAGAGCTTCATCTTCCTCCTTGGATACTGCTGCTTTGGATGACAGGCAACTGGCCTGCCACTGCTCGCTTCCTTCAAGGAATGTTGGGCATATTCACAGGGAGTGGCACCATTAAGGGTAGTACCACTCAGGGTGTGGGGCGAGGACTATGACCCCATCTGGGCATTCAAAGTTGATATTGTGGAATGTATCATTCCCAGCCACATCCACAATTCACACAGTGTCCATAAACAGAATCCTGCCCAATTTCCAGAATTTAAGTCGATCACTTATGACTCTTTTTCCTGACACATTCTGTTGCACCAGAGTACAAATTCTTACTTGCCTCTTCCAACAACCAGGATTGCCTGTTCTGTTCGATTTCCTCCCAGACTTGGCGAGCAAAGGTAGGAAAGGACTTCCCATAGACGGCATCAGTTCTCCCACATACCAATCTCTCCTCCTTGCTACTCTTCACAAGTCTGCGAACCATGGCCTGGCTTGGGGGTGGCCAGTCCTGGCTGAGCCAGTGTTGCATACTTAAAAGAATGAAAGAACTTGTCCCTGACCACCTCTGTTGGCAGGTTACTGGAGCCTTTTTCGACTGCTGCTGGCTCTTCTGAGGCAAGAGCTTGAGGCGACTCACTGGAGCCCTCAACATGAAGATACATTTCTTCATCCTCCTCTTCCTCACTCATGATCTGAGCCCAAGAGTGAGCAAATGTCCTCACTCCCAAGACATGCCACTCCTCACTGGGTGCAGAGGTAGACATCTAACAGTTCAGTGTCTCTTGCAGTTCATCCTCCCCCACTAGGCTAGAACTTGGACCCTGCTTCCATGGGTCCATGGATCCTTCCGTTGCACTGTCTACCTGGGACACAGGCATGGAAACCTCTCTCTGTTCCTGCCCTTGCAGTGAATCAATATTACTCTCTCCTTCTGTGACACACTCTGTGGAACTTTCCCCAACAGGTTCAGCCTGGTGCTGCATGCTGCTACAGGCAGAGTCCCCTTCTCAGGTCCATGTGGGAGCCAAACGAATTTGTGATGCCCTCTCTGGCGCTGCACCCCTGCTCATACCATACTTCACAAGGCAACCCGAACAGTGGGGTATCAGAAACACATCCCTTCCAGCCTTGAGGCACACAAAGCACAGTCTCACTGGATAGCTAGGGATTGCTACATCTGGAGGCAACCTTTTACAATAGAAAGTTCTCTTTATTTCTCTAAGTGCTGCCACCTCCTCTGTGATCATAGCTCAGGCATGATCCAGATTTTGGGGAGTTCCTGAAACCATGTCTGAAAGCAAACACACAAAAACTTGTTGTTACTGAATTGCTCACTAGTCTCTTTGCTGTCTCACAAAATGGCTCCCTGCTGCTGTGTTTGCATTGCTGACCCTGTCCTGTAATGGTGGCAGTAACTTTCCTCATGCGTCAAACTTTGTTCACTGGCTAAAACTGTGTTTCTGGCCTTTCTGGATACTGAATTTATTCAAAACTGTAATCAATTGCTCTGCTGGTATCTTTCAGCACATTCATACGATTTAAAACTTGACTTTAAGATCAGCATCAATTCAGAGAACTATTTACACATGCTCAAAGTCACTCATAAGCCCCACAGTTTTTCTTTGCACAGGATTGCCTGTTTGCTGCACCCTAATACACAATTCACAGTCCTTTTTTGCTTAAACATTTACTGTTGCTGAAACCATTATCACTGCTCACAGTCTATGCTCAGAATTTTTGTTTGTTGCACTTGCTCTAACAACTCACAGTACTTCTTTGCAAAAAAAAAATCACACTACTTGCACACAGATTCACTTGGCTTGATAATCACACACAGTTTGTTGCACAGTTAACTAGTTTTACTCACTGAATTCAGTAGCTGGCTTCCTCTGATGGAAATTTTTGGCCTGCTGCTGATCCTTGGAAAGGCTCTGGGGTGAAACAGGCTGGCAGTCCTGCAGATCGTAGCCACGAACACCACGCTCACTTTCCAGTCAGTCGGACAATGGGTTGAGCCTGAAATTACACAGTAAAAGTCTGTTTACTACAGATTAGAACGTTCACAAACCCCTCAATGGTTGATCCTGGTCTGACTAGCTCACACACCACTCTCTCTCTCTCTCCTCCTCGAACACTCTGCAGTGTATAAACGCTGGCCAGGGGGCAGGACTGATTGCAGTGGCACCAATCACTTGACGCCATGCAAATGAGCCTCTCTCTCTCTTCGCTTGCTCTTCCTTCGTGGCGATTGTTGAGCAGGAGCAAATTTAAATGGCAAACTGTAACTTTTTTTCTCGGCTGCAATTTCAGTAGCAGGAGTGCCGTTTTGACCATTTTCTGCACAGTTTCTGCAATCTCTCTAGCGACTCCCTCGATTTGCACACAAAACACATGAAACTTTCAGGGCAAATTTCTCAGTCTGTTCCCTAAAGTCCACACTGCTTTTTGCATTTGAAAATTGCAAGTTAAAAAGTTCTGTAAATATTTTTGATGCAGAGACTAGGACACACACTTCAAGGCTTTACTGTCCATTGCAAGTTGACAACACACAGGCAGCACTCTGTTCTTTTCTGTTCTAGCTAGCACACAAGCAACACTTTGGATGGCACTTTGCTGGGCAAAATCCTCTGATCCAAAGCTTCCTTTTCCATTTGGGCCACCATGCTTCCAGACAGACAGCTACTAGCCATACCCTCAGCAAAAATCTCTGGTTCTGTCCCCAAATTAAACAACATCTTCGGACGAGCCCCCATTTTTTGTAACCACCCCCCCGCTACTTTACACAGTTAGCTACCTCTTAGTACCCTTGACTAGGCACAAACCACTTCAGAAATTGGTACCATCCCTAGCTTTGGGAATGTATACCAGGCTCATTACTTCTAGAGGTCAGAAAAGGGGTTGGGGTGTGCAAAAGCAAAACATATGACCAAAACCCAGGTCCTGAGGAGAGAACTTTTTGCTAGGGCTATGCTAGACCTATACTTCTGCAGGGGTACCCAGTAACTCCACACAGAAAGCAAAAACGTAAATGTCCAAACCATGCTGGGGTTCTAGAGTGTGACTTTATTCCAAAAGATGTTCTCTAAAGCAAGGGTGGACCCCGAGGTTTACACATTGTGGCACAAGGCAATTGCAGAACAACCAAATGACTGTATCTGACAAACTCTACGTATTCCCATATTTCATTAGACATTGAATTCTCTTTGGTAGCAATGGCCTTAACTGAACACACATTTCTTCTAGTGGCACTGGCCACAATTGAACCTTTCTTCTAGTGGCACTGGCCACAATGGAGCACACAGGGGCTCATTTCTAGCACAACCCACACCAGAGGGGTTAAGTTTCTCTTCAGGCATTGACTGCCAAGTCCTGAATAACCAGGTGCCCTTATGGAACCTGTAGTGCTGAACTGGTTACTCCAGATGGGGGCTTCCCATCCTTCGCTTCCACATCCATAGCCATCCATTCTTTCAGAGTTACACCTTAAAACTTCTTAAAAACACTTAGGAAAATGCATCTTGGAATGAACTTTCACATCCAGCATATGAAAAACACTACTCCAGGATTGTAGAAATTAAATTCCTGAACCATGTGCATTAGCCTGCCTCTGGACCCTGCAACTGTCAGCCAACTTTAAACATGAGAAAAGGCTCAAACTTAGAACAGAAACTGGTATATCTTTTCTCTTTTAGTCAGAGAAACACCAAAATGCATGTACTTTTTTCAGGAAGCACAAAGTCAGATCTATTCACAGTTAAAACGTACAGGCAGCTTCAAAGTCCTGGATCAAATAGGGGATTGCCCCTAGGATCCATTTCCTAGCAGTCCTTTTCATACCTCCGGGGATGAAAATCAGGAGATCCTGCTGTAGCAACCTGGTTTCCATCACTTCTATTGGCAGGCTGATGACTTTCAGGACTAGAGTGAGAATATATGCTCTCCTTACAGAGCCCACAGCAGCTGTCACTCCTCACACTTCAACTGCTGACACAGAACTAACCCAAAATTCTAAAACTCCCCACTCACAGCCAGCTGCTGTGGCTTATGCTGCTGCGAGAGTTCTAAATGACTTCATCTCTCTCATCTCAGCTGAGGCCAAGTGAACAGCGAGTGAGTAGGTGAAAAACCCATTTAACTCGTTATTTGCCAGCTGCCTCCCTACCTAGCACTGACACTGATGGGATTCTAGTAACCCCAGGGGACTGGGTGGTTACATGTGGATGGAGGTTGAGGTACAGACTGAAGGAATGTCATTAAGGAATACAGAGAATAGGAGAGGTCCTAGCACAGAGCCCTGAGGCACACCTGTGCTAATAGGGAGAGGAGGAGCTATAGAGTCAGCGGTTCTAATTGATTGTGTCCTACCTACAAGGTAGGCCCTGAACCAGTCTGTGGCAGAGTTAGATAACCCAGCTGAAGAGAGATTGTTTAGAAGAAGGGGGTGGGAGACCGTGTCGAAAACCTTAGCAAGGTCGACAAAAATAGCAGATGTGATTAGGCCACAATCCATCCCTGAGTGGATGGAATCAGTAAAGCTAAGTAGGGAGGTTGTGGTAGAGTGATACTTCTGGAAACCAGATTGGAAAGGTGTGAAAAAACTGGAGTCAGTGAGATTAGATGAGAGCTGGGAGAAAACTATATGCTCCTGTAATTTAGCAAGGATAAGGAGAAGAGATATAGGTCTATAGTTTCCTGGTGAGGAGGGTCACCACCCTTCGGTAGTGGAAGGACAATAGCATGCTTCCAGGCAGTTGGGACAGAAGCAGAAGAGAAAGAGAGATTTAGAATGGAAGACAGTGGTGAGGAAATTGCAGAGGCAGATTTGTAGAGGACCTTGGGATCTAGCCCATCAGGCGGACTGCCTTTGGAGGGGTTGAGGGCAAGGACAGCTGTCAGAGTGGCAGCGGGGGATACAGTGGAGAAGGAGTGCTGTTTAGAGGATGCACTTGTATATGAGTTAGGGGAGAGTGGGAGAGGAGGGAGATGAGAAGGAAGTGAGGACAGAAGGGCAGAGGCACAGGAGGTAAAATAGGAATTAAATTCAGAAGCAACTGTGAGGGGATCAGATATTATAGAGTTGTTTAATTTGAGGAGAGGGGTAGGCGGTCTTGTGGGGGGGGGCAGAGTGTATACTACCTGCCAGAAATTGGAAGGGTTATTTGTGTTTGATTGGAAGGTAGATTGAAAATATTCAGCCTTGGCACATGAATTTCGAAGTGTATGATATATTTGGAAATCACTAGGCAATTTAGGGGCTTTATGTACCTTCCAGGCCTGGTCACAGGCATGTTGGCAGGCCAGTAATTCTGGTGTGACCCAGGGGAGGTGATTTCCATGAACTCTGGAGCGCCTAAGTGGGGCATGCTGGTTCCAGGTGTGGAGGAATTTTTCTTGGAATTAATCCAGAGCTATGTCACCTGAGGTACCTGAAGGGATAGGAGACCAGTCTGTGAGTGTCAGGTCATGGAGGAGGAGGAGGGTAAGGTCCAGGAATTTATATGATCTAGTTAGTAGGATTTTGTGTGGGGCCTTTGGCCTGTGAACTTTGCGAACCATGTTGGTCATATGATGGTCACTTAAGGCATCAGGCAGGATGCCAGATTGGATGATTCGGTGTGGATGGGAAGTGAGGACCCAATCAATGAGTGAATGATGTAGTGTTTTAGAGTTTAGCCAGGTGGGTTCCTGAATCAGTTGTGATAAGTTATGAGCAGCTACGTCATACAGGCTTTATTGGTTCCATGTCATAACGGTGACTGCTAAATAGCTATCGCCATTACAGCGTGTGTACAGCACCGAAAAGCACAATGGCAAAGTACTCTCCCCAGCGACCATAACAATAGCACCAAAATTTAGCAAACTGGACAAACATATCTGTGTGGGGGGCTGTGCCGCACCCCTGCCCCCAAATTAAGATTACCAACTCCTGGGGGGGTGCATGTTGGGGAGGGGGAGAAATTCAGAAAGAAAAAAAACTTCAACTTCTGCAAACACCAGATAAAAAAAAGTACCCCTAACCAGCCCCAAACCCTAAACCTCTGTCACTGCAGCCATCCACCTTCACCACCACACCACACCACACCACACGGCCAGCTCGGCAGCACCTTGACAAACTACCTCCCACCTACCTCTTCCTGTAATCCTGTTCCAATTACCCTCCGGAACAGTCACTGTTATTTCTCCTGGACTTGCACTGTTACCACTCCTCACTAACCTCTTACACTCACTCACATCACGGATGCTCAAATTGAGTTGCTCAGAACTGAGTCGCTCAGTTTGAGTTGCCCATATTACATGATACTGGCTTTATTTAGGGTGGTGGAAAGCCAATTTTGGTTGAAGCCCCCCATTACATGGAGTTCTCTTTTGTAGGTGTAACCCCCCTGCAAATGAGGGTTCCCAAAAGACTTCCAGGAGCTTGCTTGAATGCTCCAAGCCTGAATGGTGTTTGGCGTTTATGCCATTTATCAGTGAGTGTTTTTAGAGCCTCTGGTACTGTCTCTTTAAGAGCTGTCTGCTTGCAGACATAATTAGTTTGTATGGGGGGACTGTGTGCTTCTCTGTTTGAGTACCACTCAGCTGCTGCCAATTCACTCCATTTTTGCAGTCACTAGGGTGCAAAGGAACCTATCTGAAAGATGTAACTGTTTGCCAGAAATCATTTAGAGTAATAATGAAATGACAGTTTGTCTAACCTGCTTTCTTTGCAGTCAGAACTGTGTCTCGCCTAGTTCCCCATTCTGGTTTTGAACTGCTGAACTGGACCAATCAGTGTGGGGTAAGCTAGCTCAAAATGGTGCCTTGGGCGAATCAGAACTTGGACTCATAATCTGAGCCAGCCACAAGAGGATTGTATGGGCAGTGACTCTGGGAGATGTAGTTTAGACTTCGGCGCCTTTTTGGACCAACAGCAGCAGTCTATTGTGAGTGACAGCCAATCCAGTCAAGAACTGGGAGGAACTCAAAGGAAGTGCCGGTTTTGTCTGTTGGAGTTCAGTTTAGCTCTGGCAGTGAAGGGGAAAGGAACCCTGTGCTCCTTCAGTGCACAGTTTTAGTCAAAAAACATGTGTAAGGTCCAGAGTTCCGGTCTGCAGCTTGTGTAACTGCTTGTTAGGACTGAATCCGTCCTGTGAAGAGAATCAAAGGCTATCTGAAGAGTAGAAACCAGGCTCACCCTGTAGAAGACTGGAGAAATTGCTGAATTGCACTCGATCTGTCAGGAACTGAATCTGCTGTGTGTTCTCCCGGGTATTGTGCGGTAATTGCGATCGGGATAGAGGAGCAGCCTGCCTGGTATAGTACTTTCTTTTTTACCATATAAATGTGTGAGGAGGCTTGTGTACCTCAAGTGAATCCTGCTGCCATTAAGTGACTTTTGCCTGTGACTGTTTACCATATAAATGTGTGAGGAGTCTCTTGGAGCTCAAGAGTAGCCCTGCTGACGTTGAAGGACCCTATCTTGTTTGGAGGTCGTGAGTACTAATTCAGGGTCGCTCCCTGTTGAATTGCCACATTAAATCCAAATGGAATCACTGTACTGCTGACTGTTTAAACTAATTTTTCTTTTCTCTGTGTGAAAGGGCCCCTACCAGCTGCCACGGTTTGGACTAGCCACTAGGGCTTGGGTACCCAGGGACAGTAACTGATAGGGATAGGCCTGTGCACAGAGCCATAGGTAGATGAGTAGAGTGATAAGCTAATTAACCTGATTTCCCTGTCCTTGTTATATCCCCCAAATAAATCAGAGCTGCTTGTTTCAGCAAAGTTATACTGCCTGAGGTATTTGTCTATGTTAAAGTACTGTACTGTGATTGTTGCACTGTATCTTATTTCGAGGAGGTCCCAGTGCGGAACCAGTCCTGGGGGTAAGTGTATACTGTGAAGGTAATTCTGATATATTGTGTGGGCCACTAGTGGGAAGAAAGGGGGGTTGCAGTGTCCCAGAGGGCTGTGACCAAGTTAGTTTAACTATTGCAAACCCTGACCTCTGGGTGGAGGCACCCGCCATTGGATCCAGGCCCCTCAACCTGTTAGTGGCAAATCAGGCAGGGGTAGTAGTCCCTGGGATAGCGCCATCTAGGGGTTACATAGGTATAGGATACAATAGTGGTAATGAGATTGGTGACGGCGGAGGTGGGGAGGCCGGAGCGGCAGTAGACCCCTGCCATGAAGATGGGACTGAAAATGGGAGGAATAGCATTACTATGAGTGCCTCGTAAGCTTCTGGAAGGGATGTGGCTAGAGTGACCATATATTGGATTGACAAGGAAATGTACATCGCCACATCTCCGCCCCTTCCAGCTCGATCTTGTCGTGAGAAGGCGAAGCCAGGAATACAGATAGTACTGTCTGATATTTTCAGATTGAGCCAAGATTCTGTAAGGATAAGTACATCATGAGTGAAGGTTATGGTGAGGGGTCGTAGGAGTTGTAATAAGTCAGTTTTAGGTAGGAGGCTTCTTATATTAAGGTGGAGAAATTTAAGCCCACGAGGAGGTCAGAGGAGCTAGAGAGAGAGGCCAGGATGGGTTAATGTCACCATGGGGGGGTCAGGGAGTTGGAGAGAGAGGGGCCAGGGTTGGGATTAATGTCACCTGATGATAGAAGTAGCAGAGTTATGATGAGATAGTTAAGTTTGGCATTTCTGTACCATGGTTGTGACTTGAACAGGCAAGAGTATTGGGGGGGGGGTAAAGGTGAGAAAGTTAATTGTATGTGTAGTAGCTGAAATTTGGCACAAGAGCTAGGTATAGATAGGAGAAATGCTCTAGGTGGGAAAGGAAAGTGAGACCAGGTCTGGTGATAACGTGTAGGGATTAAAGCATATGTGAAATTTGGACAATGTATAATCAGTGAACTGGGAAAGGAGATTGGGGTAGGGGTAGAGTCCTGGGGGAAGGTAGAAGGGGGGAGGGAGGTGATGGGGAGGAATATAAGGAGCAGGCAGGGTGTGATTATGAGCATGATGAGATAGTGAGTGTAGAATCTACAAGGTATACTGACAAGTTCAGTGAAGACAGAGAATAAGAATTATCTGCCAGTCGACTCAAGGTGAGAGGATGCAGCTAAATCTGCATATGCAGGCTGGGGATGTTTGATGAATGAAGATCTAGTTAATGAAACAGCGAAACTAGCTGTGTGAGGTGTAGTACCATTTACAGCCACTAGATAGCAGAGTGGTTATCAGAATTAAAGGAGAGAGAACCTCCTAGCAGGCTAAGTGGCCTAGTGGATTAACACAGGGCGTGCAACAGAAAAATGGGACACTGGAGGTACAGGTTCAAGGCTACCTTCAGGAGAGAAATGGCTGTAGATGGGAAGCTGGGAGAGAGAGAAGGGGTGGTGGTAATTTAAATCTAGTGAGGGTGTTTAACGAGTGTAGGGAGTGGGAGAGTCAAATGTTACAACCCTCATGCAAGGTCGAATGATGACCTCTAATGGTCAGGAGGTATAACCTGCTAATGGGAATGTAGGGAGATAGAGTCAGGAAAGGGCAGGTCACGTGATGGGGTCGTGTGCCACGAACGCGGTGGTGGGTGGGGCAGCCATCACAGAAGTGGTGGTGGGTAGTGCTTCACAGCTCTGCCAACAGAAAGTGGACTGAAATCAGTTTTCAATACTTGTGATTCTGCAGGTAGTTGGCAGCTTCATAGTCCGTGCAGGGGGAGCCTTCAGCAACAGTTCCTACGACCTCCGACCCAGCTAGTAGCCTACAGAGAAAAGGAAAAAAATAAAGTTATTATTTTCAGAAATTATATTAATTCCCCTAAATTATCCATACTTAACTGTACCAGAATAAAAAGTGACAAGAAAAACTGTATTTTGCATTTTTTCATATGGGCAGCATTCTGTCACAGCTGTCTCTCTCTCTCTTCATGGAACCTGTGATTTGGAGTTTTAACAATGTCCCAGTTTGTGCATGGGATTCTGAGCAAGGTTCTGATAAGTCAGCAGATCATAATTAGCATTCTGTACACAAATCATTTTTTTTTTATTCTTTATTTTTTATTAGTATTTTGTTCCAGGTACTGAGAAATACAGCTGTATTATAATATCATTGTATATAGCAGAAATACATACATTTTCACTTGTCTTACAATATCAGAGGATATAATACATAGATAGATTTATGCCAAGGTACTTGGGGGGGGGGGAACCAAAGGTGGGGCCGAGGGAGAAACCTTCCGCCCTCCGGTCAAGAGAGCATATGTTGTGTTTATCGGCTGACTGACTGTAATCAGATCAGCTCTCAATGTATAGCCATAAAAGGATATTTCCCTGATTATCCCTGGGTCAGTTATGGAACCAGGTCTGGTTTGTGCCCCGAAACCTCCAACCACCATGCAGTCCAGTAACTTAGAATCTGAGGGGTTCTTCATTGTATTTTAGCTGTCATGTCTTCCGTAACATAGATATCATATAGCAAGTCTTCCCAAGCCCTGAGGGTGAGGGGTTTCAATATCAGCCAATTCCTCATAATAATCTTTTTAGCTGCGGATAGCAGCACTGAGGCCATATACATCTTGGATTTATTCTTGAACCTAGAAGGGAAATGTAGTAGCACAGCCAAATCCGGTGTCAATGAAAGAAGCTCCGAGCATATAGCTAACAGGACCCGCTCCACCCCCTGCCAATATTGATTTAACACAGGGCAGCTCCAGAATATATGGGTATGGTTAGCTTCTTTCGAACTGCAGCCTTTCTAACACGAAGCATCATGTGTGGGCATAAACTTGGCTGTCATTTGTGGAGTGCAAAAAAATCTTGACACCACTTTCCAGCCAAATTCATGCCAAATATAGGATCCTGTAATTCTGTGCTGTCTCTTCCATATCTACAACCAGTCCCTATCAGTGAAATGTATCCCCAGTTCCTCTTCCCAGACACCATGTACCCTTTCCCAGTTATTTCTGGATCTCTGACTGTCTGCCAAATAAAACCTGGATATCAGATGCCTGGGGGCTAGCTCCCCTGAAACTGCAATCATGAGTGTAATAAGGGGTGGGATTCTCCCCTGATCCACCACCAGGCCCAAAGTATTCTCATAGAAATGACAAATCTGGAAATATCTAAACCAGTCCCCACTAGGAATAGTGAATTCATCTTGCAGCTGTAAAAATGTTTTAGATTGTCCATTATGATAGAACTGGTAAGTAAACCTCAGACCACAGTCATCCCATGATTTAAAGCCCTTGTCCAATTTAGCAGGACCGAACTGCTGATTCCGCCAGGGTATTCCCATCCAGAGAGCACCAAACTGATTAACTGGTTGAGTTAGGTATTTGGTCCAGCCCCTAATGTAGCTCTGAACATATATTGATATCTCCGGTCCCAAAGAGCCCAAGGGTGGGGGTTGGAAAATTATTGATTCATTTAGTTGAATAGTTGACAAAGCCTGCTCAATCCCTCTCCATTGAGGACCGTCACTGACAGGATGAAAGCATTCTCTGAAATGAGTCAACAATGTGGCCACTGCATATCCTGACCGACTAGGAGGGGCCAACTCTCCCCTTTCCTTAAGGGTCTGAAGTCTGTCCAATGCTATACATGGCCTGACTCCCTGCCAGAGGTAGTTTGATATTAATCTGTTCCATCTCTTCTCTTCTCTCTTAGGGAATGCCTGGGGGATCGTCTGCATTAAGTATAATAGACGAGGTAGTACGTTCATCTGCACTGCCTGTATCCTGTTTAAGAGGGATATTGGAAGGTGGATCCAAGTTTTAAGATCCTGCTTAACTTCGTTAAACAATATGTCATAATTAAGGGGGAAGGTCTGTTCTGGTTTCCCTGATATGTTTATTCCTAAATATCTAATTGATTTACATTTCCAAATATATTGATGCTTGTCCTTCATTGAGCCTGGAATAAATTCCTCTGTATATAAGGTCTCAGTCTTTTGAGTATTGATTTTGTACCCTGAAATTTTCTCAATTAACATCAAAGCCTGTTCTAAGATCGGGTGTAAATCCTCTGGGTCTGTGACATATAGCAGGAGATCATCAGCATATAAAGCCACCCTATGCTCCCTATCTCCTATCTGGTATCCCCTCACCCCCTCCAACTGCTGAAGAAACTGTGCCAAAGGCTCTGCATATATGGCAAAGAGGTAGGGGGAGAGGGGACACCCCTATCTTGTACCTCGGGAAAGTGTAGATCTTGAGGAGCAAGAGCCGTTAACTAGCCCGCCTGGGGGCTGAATATATACCCATAATATTGTTAAACCCGAGAAATCCAGTTTAATAGAGTTTCCTTCAAAACACTCAAGAAACCCTGTCAAAAGCCTCTTGGGCATCCAAACCTAATATTAGTAATGGGATCTGAGAGTGATTGGCATGTTCAACTAAATACGGAGTTCTTTTAATATTGTCTGAAGTTTGTCTTGTAGGAATAAAGCCTGCCTGGTCTGGGTGTATTAACAAAGGTATCATATCATCCATCCTATGAGCTACTATACTTGCATAGATCTTATAATCTTGGTTCAATACCGATATTGGTCGGTAAGAGTCACACAAATGGGATGGTTTCCCTGGTTTTAAAATCACAGATATCATTGCTTGTGACCAGGATAAGGGGTGTACTGCCTTTGAATGACTCTCTGCCAGGGTTTTTGTCAGGGGGTTCTTAATCCAGTCCCAGGCTGCTTTGTAGAACTCTGCCCCATAGCCATCCGGGCCAGGGCTCTTACCATTCTTAAGGTTTGTAATAACATTCTTTATTTCTAAGGTAGTAATGGGGTGGACCAGGATCTGTCTTTGCTGTTCTGTAAGCTGTGGAAGATTGAGGCCAGCTAAAAAGGCTTTTATCTCTATTTCCGTTGCTGAGAACTTGGCCGTGTATAGTTTAGTATAATAAGATCTAAAAGCTGTGACTGTAACTGATGTTGTGAGGCATGCAGAGCCCGTCTGGGGATCTCTAATTTTAGTATTTGTTGTCTGCTGTCTGTTTCCTAAGTCTGTGTGCCAGAATCCTAGATGCTGTAGGGCCTCCCTTGTAATATTTCTGTCTAAGCCAGAGTAGGGCCTGCTTTGTTTTAGCCATGAGTATTTTCTGTATGGAATGTCGTGTGGCGGTGATTTGATCTATTAGGGAGTTATCACCTTGCATATGTGCAGATTGTAGAAAGGTCAGTTTATCTTGTAGCTACTGCAGATTAATCTCTAGTCTACATTTTTTTGGGGAGGCATATGCTATTATATAGCCTCTAAGCACAACTTTCTAAGTGTCCCATACTAATTGAGGTGGAGATTGTGGGTTAGTGTTGTCCGCTAGTATTTCTGATATTTTAGTTTTTCTTAGTTCCTGGCATTCAGGATCTTGTAAAAGGGAATTATTAAGTCACCAGTAAGTGTTTTCTCTCTCTCTCTGGGTTTCCAACTCTAAAGTTATAGGGACATGGTCTGATAAACATATATTGTGAATCTCAGCCCCCCGAACCTGATCTATGTGCTCCTTTGATATGGAAAGATAATCTAATCAGGAATAATGCTTATGGGCATGTGAATAAAAAGTAAATTTCCTTGTTATAGGATATTGATAATGCCACGTGTCCACTAGACCTATTTCCCTGATTAATTTCCCTCATATGGCATTGGCCTGATGTCTGTGGAGGAAATTTTGAAGCCGACGTATCTTTAGAAGGTTTGAGCAGACAGTTGTAATCTTCCCCTAAGACTAGAACTCCCTTCTTGAAATCCAGGATCTTATCAAGCAACTGTTGGACAGATGAAGCATCACTACCAGGGGGGATATAAATGTTTGCTATAGTATATTGTTGATCCCCAAGTGTGCCCACCACTAAAACTAACCTACCTTCAGGATCAGAATAGTGATTGGAGACAGCAAAAGAGGAATGTTTAGAGATCAAGGTAACCACCCCTTTGTGTCTCCCTCTACGATAAGCCGATTCATAAAGCTGTCCTAATTCAAATTTAAGTAGTTTTTTTGTGCTCACTAGAGTTAAGATGAGTTTCTTGCAATAAAAATATCTCAGCATTAAATTTCTTAAGGGCCTTAATAGTTCTATATCTTTTCACTGGGCCAGTCAGACCGATCACATTATGCAAAAGTATTCTTAGTAGCTTACTCATATCTGGATACAATTGAGATTTAACCCTCTCCAATCCACCCCTCCCCACCCTCTCAGCACATTTCCCAACTTTTCTGCTATAGTAGGTACTTTAAAATTTCCCAGTCCTGGTAAAAAAGAAAAGTAACCTCAACCTGATCCCAACTGGGGAGCCGGTGAGATAGTATTAACCTTATACCTAATAACAATGAACTATTTACAATGGCGACTTCCAAACTGTAGGTGACTATTCTAAGCCAACCTAATCTTGGCAGTTAACACTGCCGAGGGAGCAGTGCCTCAAGGCATGGCCAGGGGCTCCCTCTGGGTACCAATGACCCAGAACGTGGTATAGAAGAAGTTAGGGAAAACTAAATAGGGGGTAGAAAGTAAAATGGGGGTATAGACCTATATGGTCTAGGTTATAGAGGTCATCTAAGGTGCGGCACCCCTGTCCCCACACTCCCGTGCAACACCACCTTTAAAAACAACAGGTGTTAAGAAAATTACTAGGATTTGTTCAAACATAAGAGCATACTATTCTATAAATCAGTATCAGGACAGATCCACCACCATAATCTCCATGATTTAAATATCAATCAAATCCATTATCATATTTAAATAAAGTGAAGTAAACCAAAAATAAAGTTTCCATAATCCAATTGTGATCTTTGTAAGTGTTAACTCGAGCAAAAATCGGAAGTCTGAGGGTCTTAAGACAATCTCTCTTAGTGATTAAAAATTCTCCCAATAGTTTATCTGATACCCTGGGCTGAGTCTCCCATCAGCCAGACCGGGGGACCTCCCAGCCAATGCTCAACTCTCTCCCATGCACTCCTGTGTGGTGGTCCTCCAGACCGCCAGCTATTACCTAAGTTATTCTGTAATATCAGCGCCACTTTCAGGCATACAGGTTTAGACCTGATGGGGACCATCCAAAATCAACCAGAGTTAGGCCCGGGGAGGCGTCCCTGAACCACCTCACACTATCCCCATCACCCCATCTTCATATCAGCAGTCCATCCCAGGGCTGCCCCACCCGACACCAATGGTCATCATATGAGATCGAACACACCACTAGTTGTGTCAAGCTCTTAAATCCAGGTTGTCCCAAGGACTGTCTGGGGCCTCCGCCTCAGTCAGGTCCCCGAAGTTCCCTATCACTTCTGAGCTCTCCTTGCTTTCAAACACAAAAATCCCCTATATATGGGGGTGCTTTGGTGTGTGAGTAAGATCCACCAAATTAAGTCGGCTCGGGGGGAAGGGCGACCAAGGCCCAGGGACCAACCTCATCCGAGTTCCAATATAAGACCAAGGGAGGGATAGTGAGGCTTAGTAAAGGGAGGGAGGGTGGGCAGAGGTGACTGTGAAAAGGCAGAGATACTAAACAAACACTTTGCTCAGCATTTACAAAGGAAGAGGGGAAGTACCTAAAACAAACAGTAGAAACACTCTGGATACAGAAGTTGATACCAGCCCATTTACAGAAGAAGGGTTCTGAAAGAACTCTTAAAACTGAAGATGGACAAAGCAATGGGGCCTGATGGGATTCATCCCAGAATTCTAAAAGAACTAAGGGCAGAACTAGTGACACCACTGACTACCCTCTTTAACAAATCATGGGAGGATGGGGTGGTACCGAGGACTGGAGGAGGGCAGATGTAATTCCCTTCACAAAAGTGGGAGCAAGGCAGAAGCAGGAAACTACAGACCTGTTAGTTTAACCTCAGTGGTAGGGAAAATGATGGAATCACTTCTGAAGGAAAGAATTGTTGAGTATCTAGAGGCCAGAGGGCACAGGACCCAAGGCAGCATGGATTCACAGCGGAAGGCCATGCCAGACAAATCTGATAGGTTTCTTTGACTGGGTGACCAAAGTAGTTGATCAGGGAGGGGCTGTGGACATGGCCTACCTAGACTTTAGCAAGGCATTTGACACAGTCCCACACAAAGATGTAATATACAAGTTAGCCAGCCTGGGAGTGAGTCCCAAGATGACAGCCTGGGTAAAGAATGGTTGGAGAATAGGACACAGAGAGTAATAGTAAATGGAGTCCACTCTGAAAAAGGGGGTTAGTAGTGGGGCACCACAGGGTTCAGTATTAGATCGGGTCCTCTTCAATGTCTTTATAAGCCACATTGCAGAGGGACTGGAAGGAAAAGTATGTCTCTTGCAGATGACACAAAGATCTGCAGCAGAGTTGATGCACAAGGTGGAGTGGAAAGGATGAGAAGGGACTTGGCAAGGTTAGAGGAATGGTCAAATGTATGGCAGCTTAGATTCAATGCTAAGAAGTGCAAGGTAATGCTCCTGGGAAACAAAAACCCAGGGGAAGAGTACACAATGGGGGTGAGATACTAACAACAACAAAAATGGAAAGGGACCTGGGGTAGTCATATCAGATGACCTAAAGGTGGGAGAAAGCAATGTGAGAGGGCAGCAAGGAGGGCTGGGGAGTTCTTGGATGCATAGGAAGAGGCATCACCAGTAGAAAACAGGAAGTTATTATTCCTCTGTACAGACAGCTAGTGAGACCCCATCTGGAGTACTTGTTGCAGTTCTGGAGACCCAATCTCCGCCAAGACATAGACAGGATGGAAGCTGTCCAGAGGAGGAGCAACTAAAATGGTGCAGGGTCTGCACAGGAAGACATATGAAGAGACTTAAGGAGCTTAATATGTATAGCCTCGAGGAAAGGAGGGGAGGGAGACATGATAGAAACTTTCAAGTACCTCAAGGAATCAACAACGTCAAGAGGTAGCATCTTTCAAAAAGAGAATGTGCAAGAACAAGGGCACAATTTGAAGATAGAAGGGGTGGCTCAGAGGTAATTTAAGGAAGTATTTTTCACAGAGAGGGTTGTGGATGTATGGAAGGCCTTCCAGAGGAGGTTGTGGAGTCAAAAACAGTGGTGGAATTCAAGCATGCATGGGACAGTCATAAGGCAATTCTAGGGGGTTGGGGTAGGAAGAAGTAGGCTGCTGGTTAACTAGGACCTGCAGCTTATCCATCAGGTAGGGAAATGGGCAGACTGGGTGGGCCAAGCGGTCCTTATCTGCCGTCAAATTCTATGTTTCTATGTTTCTATATGGAAGGGAGTAAATCTCCCCCATTCTTATTTTATGAAGACCAAGGAGGAATGCGGAGCCTCCTTTCAATAATTATAGTATAGTAGGTTTAGGTTTCAGGTGTATTCAGGGTCGCCCCCTGGAACCCCCCCGTCCCCAGTGAGGAGCGGTTGCCTGATAATCAAGTGGTGCCAGAACTCAATTTAGGACTTCACACATCATTCATATCCGGAGAACTGCCAGGGTGCCCCGAAGGGGGGGGAGGGGGCGAGCTGTCGGCTGATTAGCATCTCCATACACCAGCAATGGAAGGACTCGCCCAGTTCTGATGATGAGAAGGAGAGACCTATCTAGTCCCCAAGCTTCACCCTGCGGATAGGCCACGATGAGTAAGGTTTTTGAGGAAGTCTAAGGCCTGCTGTAGTTGAGGGTCGCGGTCTGAATGTACTCCATTTTGGGATCGAACAAGCGGCCTCTTGGGAAATTCAGTTCTGGCTGGAATTGGGAGATTTCTTTGTTGGAAGTCCTGTAAGGCCTCAGAGGCTGATCCATATGTTTTTTGGCCCTCCGGAAACTGTACCACCAGGGATGCTGGGTATGGCATTCTGAAGTTAAGCTTATGCTGGCGTAGTATCTGGAACAAAGGGACGTACTCCTGGCTTTTCTTTAAAGTACATGGAGTGTAGTCATTATCAGCAAAAATCCATGCAGTGCCATAAAACTCTTTCTTCTGAGCCCATGCTTTTTTTAAGATAGCCTCCTTCGTAGTATACCTCAGAAAACGGATGATGATAGAGCGTGGCTGCGCTGTGGTAGATGTGGGCTTGGGGCCTAATGCCCTGTGAACTCTCTCAAATTCTAAAGGAAAGTCCACATCTAGGACCAGAGATATGCATAGCAGTGTCTCTATGAAGTCTACTATGTCCCACTCCTCGGCCCCCTCCGGTACTGAGTAAATTCTTAGGTTCTTCCTCCTCTGCCGGTTTTCAGAATCCTCCTGTCTCTCAGTAGTAAGTTTGCATATTTGAATTATCTGTTTAACTTGATCTTGTAGCTGAGTTATTTGTGAGAAGGAAGAAGATTGGGACTGATCCAGGACATTGACCCTTGATTCCAGGCCCTGTATATCCTCTTGTGTTTCAGTCACTGTTTCTTTAAACATTTTAACCTCTGATTTTATGTCCATGAGTTCTGCAAGGATTCTGTCCAGCTTGCCCTCCATCGCTGGGTTTATCTGCATCTCTGGTTTGCCTCCATTAGTCTTGTTACCACTTTTAAATCAGGATCCACGTCTGGAGGAGATTTCGAGGTTAACTGTGTGGTGTGAGGAGGCCGGAGCTCCCGAGTCTGAGGCGTATCCCTCCATACTGTCGGGATCCAGTAATAAAGCAGAAAACCGGTTCACCGTTTCCATTCCTAGCATGATTTACTGCCTCCTGAAGTATTCTGGAACTTTTTATCTAAGTTTTTTAAATATATTAACAGGGAGAGAGCTAGGGGTTTCACGGAGCATGGGAGCTAAGCGGCCATCATCGGGATGACGTCACCGGAAGTCTCTGTACACAAGTCATGACAAGTACACCAAACTACAGAGTCAAGTGATGGCATTGTGATGGCACTGTCATGCCTGAAAACGGTCCCAGGGATCAGTGCACCTACCCGGTTAACAAAGTCATAAATAAATAAATAAATACAATTGGAGTGAAAAGCCATGTGTGGCTTGGCTCCTTGAGGCAACCCTGATTTTTATTATTTTTAGAAGCTTAAATCATGTAATTAACCTCCAAAAATAACATCACTTTAAAGAACAGCATACCCTGCACAGATCAATCTCCAAAATGGAGGCAACTGTTTAAGGGGAACCAAGAACCAGTGAGATATACACCTCGCCTTGTACTGCCACTGAAAGTTCACAAGCCATTAAATGATAATACTGATGATGCCTGTTTGGCGATTGAAAATCAGTGTCTGTTGCCCATATAACATTATGCCTCTATTGTGGTGGACAATGCACCCATTAGTATTGTGAGATTCAGATCAGTGTTATGAAATAAAATAGGTAGACTTGCACTTTTATTACCTAATAATGTACACCATTGTAATATAACGGAAAGCCTTGGGGGCTACCAATTAAACAATATCATAAGTTTGTCATGGCCAAATTTATTTATAAAATACAACAAACCGGTGTACCTCTCAGCTTAAAATATCAATTTGTGGTATCTCGCACAAAAATCCATACAAGATCCTTAGGGGACCTAACCCTGTTGAGAATCCCATTTAAGCATACATCAAATGGTCAGCGTTCTTTTGCATTTGTTGCATCAACAGTATGGAATAATATTCTTGCACAAATCAGAAGTATAGGAAACCATAAGTTGTTTTCAAAGGTACTTAAAGTATATCTCAGGGAGTTACCTAAGTGTGATTGTTTTTAGGAATTATTTTTACTATGACGTGGAATTTGTATTCCTATTTATGTAATTGTATGTAATGTAAAAGTTGTGTATGGTGTTATGTGTGTGTGTTTATTTTTATCGACCATGGGTCATTCCTGTAAAAGGGATTGTATCCCAGAGTA
Organism: Neoceratodus forsteri; assembly: GCA_016271365.2. Classification (NCBI taxonomy): domain Eukaryota; kingdom Metazoa; phylum Chordata; order Ceratodontiformes; family Ceratodontidae; genus Neoceratodus; species Neoceratodus forsteri. The sequence continues at coordinate 1,214,921,589 of CM057458.1, forward strand.
CTTACCTGTATACAAATAAAAATGTAATCAAATCAAATGGCACAAACCAGAGGACTCCCTGATCTCCCCTCTTGGCAAAGGGTACCATCCGCACACAATAGATCGATGCTTCAAAGAATTGGGTATCATAAAGGAAACTCTCCAGGACCTCTTGGGAGATTTTAAGACCCTAAAGTCTGCACTTACAGAATTAACCCACAGCATAACTAATGCGGAGGTGAGTATCGGATCCCTAGAGGACCGCGCCAATTGCACAGAGCTTTGGCAATATGGAGGAAACTCCAGCACCTGGAGGACTGGACAGAGGACCAGGAGGGCTGCAGCAGCTGAAACAACCTAGCGGCTGTGGACTTCCTGGAGTGAGCTGCAGAGCCAGATGTGACACTGTTTATTCAAAAGCTGTGCAGAAAAGTAGCTGGTCCCTCTCTGAGTAACCACTCATCATAGAAAGGGGGCATTGAGCATTGTGGCCCATTCTGAACCCAGGGGAGAAACCTTGACCGGTGATCTTCCATCTCCTTGACTTCACTGACAAGACCCATATCCAAAATCAGATCAGAGAAACAATGGAAATATGGGAGTGCAGCAGGTTATTTATTTTTAATGACCTGAGCCCACAGATGAGAGCAAAACAGGCAGACTATCGGGTTATAAATGCAAAGCTCTATGCTACTGCATTAAATTTAAAATGTTCCTTCCTGTCAGATTGTTAGGCTGAGGCTCAGCATGGAGGGCCAAAAGCAATTTCTACCTGCAGTTGAAGCAAAGAAAGACCGCCTAAAACTTTTCCTGACTCTGTTTCCCACCCAAAATGTCCCACCCCGGTGAATAGCCCTTGGATTCTGTGACCTGCCTGTAATCACTAAGCTTGATGAATACCTTGATTAAATTGTTGAGCCCTGCTTGTGAATACTTCTGAAAGACCCTGTACCCTCTCAAAACAATTATACATGTGTCCCTGCCTCACACTCGAACTATGCATAACACTGAAATAACAACTGGCACGATCTTGGTCAAACAGCTTTTGTGAGGTGATGTACCTTGTTATCCGGGTGATTTTTCCCCTTGAATCCAAACTTGCTGCCACCTTGAACTGCTGGTTGATGCCTTGACTCCACTTCACTGATGTTTGTAGCACCGGACCCCTGAGCCTACCCCATTGTCAAGTACCTGTGCAGAGGGGTGGCCCATGCAGCAGTGGGCAGCTCATTTAACTAGTTGGCTCATGGTGGTACAGCATGATCAGTTCAGGGGGAGCATGAGACAGCCTACAGTAAATGTGCCCACCGTATGCTACTTAGCAAAGCTTGATGCACAGAACTGTATATCACCAATGACTAATGTATGGAGCACAGAAACGAGCATGGGCTGCTGGCTGCTGAGGGTAGAAACTGTTAGGGTAGAGTGCTAGAGAAAGTAAATCCTGTTTGAATGTTCTTTCAGATGTTTTGAAACTATGGATATAAAAGTTTAATGCAATACTAAGATCTTAAGGTTACTTGCAGAGTAATGTTAAGTTTACCTTTTTAAATGCATGTAAGTAATCAGTTTGAAAATGAGATTGCAGCAATAATGAAATGGCAAAAAAATCCCAGCTCAGAGATCTAAACTAACATTGGTATAGGAAGGAGAGAAAAGGATACACAGGGTGCTAGCAATATAAATAAGTGGGCTGAGAGATCCCTCTTTTAGTCAAAACACTGCTTCCTGGGAATACCTCCCACTACCCTACTATAGAAAATAGTAAGGTGCCTATTGGAGCACTTACTTACCAGAAAGTTTGGGGAACCTCAAAGGGCTGGCCTGCAGAAGCATCATGCCAGTTCCTTGTCAGACTGATTATTAGGAGAGTGGCCTTCGGAGCAGGAAGTTGGCAACAACTAGGTGCTTTCTGACTGGATGGATCACTGTAAAGACTACACTTTAAGGATGAAGTTCTGTTTAGTGTCGTGTCTTTTTTAGTATCATGTCTTTTTTGGTTCATGTTGTTTAATGTAAGGTGTGGGGGGGAGTAGGACATAGGAATTCTCATTGGTAATCTTAATCAGGGGGAAGGAATTCAGTGCTACATAGCTGTATAAGTTGTGAACTGAACACCAAGTCATGGGTAGCACAATAAAATACCTTACATGGAATGTCAAAGGAGCCAGGGCAAAGGGTACAAGGGTAAAAGGTATCAGATACTTAAGCATGCTAGAAATATAATGCACACATTGTAATGCTACAAGAAACACTTCCTAGACCACAAAGCAAACCTGTTTCACAGAGACTGGGAGGGCAAGCATATAATGCAGAGAACTGTACCAGGTAGCGAGGGGTCACTGCCTTATTTGCTAGAAACATTAGGTTGCTACTTAGTAAATCAATAGCAGACCCTGAGGGCATGTATCTGTTCCTGATGGGGACCCTGAACAATGCTGGCCTGGTGATTGAAAACATATATTGAGCCAGCCAAGATATTTCTGTGTTCTTCATGGAACTATTAGAGAAATTAGCATCGTATATCCATCTCCCCATTTTCAAGCAGAATATATATATTTTATTCCACTCCTCAGAACTGGTTCTGCTAAATTGACTATTTCCTGATTAGTCACTCATTCTTCCTGCCAAATCATGTCAAGGGTGAATCTGGATCTTTGCCCAGTTAATCTGCAGCACTGTTCCACTCAGGCCTTGACAGGGATTGAGTCTGGAGAATAAATAACCAGCTATTAAAGGATAAGCAAATAATAAAGAAAATCCAAGAGAGTATTGAAATCTTCTTCACAGACAATGAGGGGACAGTTGAAAAACTAGATGTTCCCTGGACAGCCTTCAAAAGTTACGTGAGAGGTGAGATCATCCATCTAGTGTCCATTCAAAAGAGAAAGAGGGATGAAAAAGCAAAAGTCATATTAACAGAAATTAGTAATTTGAAAAAAAAAACTGAAACCCACCACCAATGAACAAATATGGCTACAACTCCATAGGCTGTGGTTGCAGTATGAGGAGCTAAGTAAAGAATATTCTGAGCATGCTGTCTTTAGGATCCAAGCCAAATATATTGACCAAATGGAGAAAGATGACAAATTAATGGCTCTCTGCTCAAACAACAGGAGTCTTCTAGAACAATTAAGGTGTTACACCAGTGGAAAAACCCAGCCTTATGCACCAAACACAGGAAAATGGCCAAAGCCTTTCACAGTTTTTACCACTCTATGACAAAAATGAAGCCCCTCCATCCGCACAGGATCTGGCATTCCACCCACTTACCATCCCTCATGATAAAGCAACAAGAAGCTTGAGCTGAAATGAGGGACACACCCTGAAAATTAAGGACAATGAGGGACACTGACCCTCATAATGAGGAATACATTGTACAAGCTCAGAACACTGTGGAAACATTATGTTTACTTGTACTAAGTTTACTTTTGATTCAGCATCTTCGGATATTATGAATTTCTGCTTTAATGTCTGAATTTAAAGTACATTCTTTGCATGAGCAGCACCTTTTCCATGATGGGCAGATGAGGGACAGAGCAGCATTGAGGGGTAAAATAAGGGACATCCCTTGTAATAAGGGACAGTTGAGAGGTATGCCAATTACAAGGAAGAAAGTTAAACAGGCAGTTACCTCCTTCACCCTAGACATAGCTCCGGTCCCAGATGACTTTTCTGTCAAATTTTATAAAATGTTCGAGAAACACCTGACCTCAGTCCCAATCCAGATGTTTCCCTTTATGCACACACTGAGAATCTTAGATTATAACCTGACAGAAGTTATGATCATCCTTATATTAAAGTCAGGGAATGATCCAGAGCAGTTTTTGAGCTACTGCCCCATATCCTTCTTTAATCAGGACATGAAAATCCTGGCAAAAGCTCTGGCTAATAGAGCGGATGGTGTATGGAATTGGTTAATTGGGTCTTATGTGTGGAAGGGTGTCATCTGAACATCTGAGAAGGTTAGAGCATACATTCTCCTCATCCAGTTCACCTGGCATCCCAGCAGCGCCAGTGTTCCTGGATGCAGAGAAGACATTTGACAGGGTCTCTTGGAAGTTCCTATTCCTGGTACTGGAGAAATGTGGGTTTACAGCAGACTTTATCCAGAGGGTACAGATCTTATATACCAACAACCACACAAAATTTCAGCACCACCCGACACAAAGGCAGACCACAAGCTCATCAAATGAAAGGCATGTTGTACAACACACAATAAGCCACTGGTCACTACCCCTTCCCTCACACAAAATAAGAGAAAACAAAGGAACATATATACCAATATAGCATATTGTGTTTCCCCTGCCTCACAGCTGTGCTATCAAACTGCCCTAGTGTGGGTCAGGGAATCATGGAAATTGTAGTCTGGCTGAGATTAAGGGAACTCCAAGCCAAAGTTTACCCTCCCTCTACCAGTCCAAAGGCAACACAGAACCTAAGGTACTCCTACTGTAGCACTGACATTGCTTGCCTACCCCTTCCCCAACCAAGTTAGTGCAAAATATGTAAAAGCAGAATAAAAGTGCAAACCTCATAAAGTGCTAATGCACACTTCCTGAGGAAGCCTTAGGGTGAAACTGGTAGAAGTTTGTGGGACCCTGCCTGTTGTTCCTGGGTTTGTGCATCAGCACTTTATGAGGTTTGCACTTTTATTCTGCCTTTACATATTTTGCCTTAATAAATTACTTTTATTTGATGAGCTTGTGGTCTGCTTTTGTGGTGGGAGGTGCTGGAATTTTGTGTGGTCTTGAGCCTAATTGGAAAGAGGTTTGCTGATCCTTCCCAGCAGGAGAGCAACAATTACATGCTAGCCTGCACAAGTGTCTACACTAGAAAGACAGTTGAGAAATGAAGTCCAGAACTGCTAGTGTGGTACTGCAGCCAGGTAGATAGAGGAGTTCCAAAGAGGGAGGCCTGCTGCATGGAGGTGTCAGTGGCTCAGCAGGTAGCACACTTGCCTCTAAGGCTGGGAGATCAGAAGGCTGTGGGTTCTATCCCCACACCCGGCACTTGGGTTAATATTCCAATACTGACACTGCAGTGCAGCATGAGGGAGGGGTGCTGCACTTCTGAGGTGCCATCTTTTGGATGAGACGTTAAATTGAGGTCCCATCTGCCTGTTCTGATGGTAGATCAGGTGGATGTTAAAAATCCCATGGCACTTCTCGAAAAGAGTAGGGGTGATTTTATTTACAATAATACATCATACAGACAATAGCAATAATACCTGAGAAAATACATAAGGAAAACCCAGAAATACAATTAACCTAATATTACTATATCCCAAGAACTAAAAAGGGGGGAAAAAACAGAAAGTTGCACTTTACACAGCTTAGACCTGCACAGTTCCAAATCCTGAATGAACCCTATTGTTATCTCCTATTTATACTTAATTATATGTGAAAACCCTTTCCACCATATCTGTACTTTCTCTCCATTATAAAGCTGCATGTCTTTCAGGTATACTTTTTGTAATTCAGTTAATACATATAGACAAAACCCTTCAAAAGTAGTTTTCTTTTGATATATAACCCATTGGCATCTTACCTGCCATAAACAATAACGCAAACATGCTAAAAACACCAACAGTGTACCTTTTTCATACAATTTAAGACGTGGAGAGAAAATGCCTATTACTAATATATCATAGGTCAGTTTAGCTAACCAGTCCATCTTCCATTTCTGTGCCACATATGCCCATAACAGATTAGAATAAGAACAAGAGAGAAAAAAATGTTCCATAGTTTCCTCCTGGTTAATACATTCAATATATGGACAATTTCTCTCCTCCTTGGCTTTATATTTAGCAGTTCCTCTGATATTCAACCGTCCATACATAATGAGCCATTGGACCTCCCACTTATGTGGAGGCAGTCTCGGATTGTTTAACTGTTCCAAAACTTTATTATTTAATGCCGAAGGGCAGTTCTTAAAACAAGGAATATTGGGGTAAATTCGAGAAAGGATAAAATTATAAAGATTTGTTGATGTATTCATACAAATCTGACTTTTGGTGACTTGCCACTCATATAATTTCTGAGCAGCAGGCCTAAAATAGACCGGTAAATGGATATGGGGATTCACTTTAAGTGCACAATGCAGCCAAGCTGTTAAATAGCGCTCTAGTGTGTTTCTAAACCAAAGACTCTCATTGCTCACTTGAACTGCCAAACTTATTTTTAATGACTGGGAAAGAAACAAGGTAAAACAGAATACTACCGGGTCCACCATTCCTAAACCCCCCCTTGTTTAAGGCCAGATATGTGAAACATCTCTTTACTGGGTTTAGTCTACTACCCCATAGCATCTGAAAACAAACACTGTAGAGTTTAGTCTCTAAATGGGATGGCAGGGGAAATATTATGGCTACATACTGTAAACAAGGCAAAAGGAATTGTTTTATAAGAATTCTTTTTCGTTTCGTAAATCTGAGCTGTTTCCATCTTATGATTTTCGATTCCACCTTTTTCAATGCACTTTCCCAATTCTCATCTGGGAGATTTTGGGACCCAAACAAAATCCCTAATATAGAAAGAGGTTCTTTTGATATTTTTATATTATTATACAGTAAAGGGGCCTGTAAATTACTTCCCATTAACAAACCTCTTGATTTAGAATAATTATATTTTGCGTTGGAAAGCACTGGATAATACTGACATTCTTAAAAAAAATCTCTAATTTGTTCAGTGTTTTGAAAAAATAAACATCATCAGCATAAGCTTGGACCATTAAATAATAGTCTGTCAGTGGAACTTTGAATCCATCCCATTTGGGAGATCTGCTTAATACTCTAATAAAGGGATCCAAAGAAAAAATGTACAGTAATGGACTTAAAGGGCAACCTTGGCGTACCTCAGTTTTCATAACAAACCCGTTTGCTATTTTACCTTTTAATACAGGATATACCTTCGAAGAATCATATAATGATTTCATATGCTTAATTACCTCCTCAGGGATCCCAAAAAATTCTAAAGTTGTAAACAAAAACAAGTGAATTACCCTATCGAAGGCTTTCTCTAAATCTAAGGAAAGTAGACACCCAGTTCTACCATTTAAAGTCAAATACTCAATTACGTCTCTTATGGTGGCCAGTGCTGACTGAATTCGCCTATTAGGTAACCCACAATACTGAACTGGTGAAACTGCATTTATTGCCATGTGTTTGAGTCTATTATTTATTAAGGTAGCAAAGATTTTATAGTCTGAGTTCAAAATTGTGATTGGTCTCCAATTTCTGATGTCTCCTCTATCTTCTGATTTAAAAATATAAATTCAAAGCCCTTCAGAAAAAAATGCTGGGATAGCAGCCCCATCCATAAATTTTTTAAATACCAAATTTAAACAATCAACTAGTTCTGTTAGAAAAGTTTTATAAAAGAGATTGGACAGACCATCTAAACCAGGAGACATATTATCCTTTAAACCATTAATTACCGATTTAATTTCCTTTGGGGAAAATTGATCCTTCATATTCAAAATCAGTTCCTTATCTAAGTTGGGGGGGGGGGCAGACCATTTTTAATGTCCTGTACAGAAGGGTAAGATGCCGGTTGTAAAGCTTGAAAATGCTATTCAATAACAGTTCTTAAAGACTCTACATCATAAACTCTACTATTATTGTACTCTAAAAAATCTATAGAAGAGGATTCTTTAATGGTTTTATATAAGTCATAGCTGTCGCCTATGAGTGATTTCTTACTATGATTATTAATTAGAGCTTGTAGTGTTCTAGCTCTATCATATTACAGTTGTCTCATCTGAAGTTTAATATTATCAATTTGTGATGTAAAATCCTGTCTTGAAGAATTAGCTACCGTAATTAAATGTTGCAATTGGGATCTTAATTTTAAATATGCAAAAAACTTTGAATTCCTTTGACGTGTCCCATAACTTTTAAACCAATTTTTACAATCATTTTTTGTTTCCTCCCACCGTACACCTAAATCAGGGTATAAGAATGCAACTGATAATCTGGCTTTTAAGATTAGTTTAATAGAATATTTTACTATATTTTCTTGCAAAATAGAAGTATTTAATTTCCATCTATTTTTTTAAATATTCTGCTTAGAAGTATTCCCCACCTCCACTTGAATCATCAAGTGGTCCGAGAACTCCATGGGAATCGTAGTAAAAGATTTAACTGAAAGGTCTTCAGATGTGAATAGGTAATCTATAACAGATCCTGTTTTCCCTTGAAAAAAAGGTACAACCAGCACCCTTTTTATCTAACAGATTACATTTGGTTAAACCAATAATTGTCTTCAAGCAGTTGGAATCACAATATATTTTTTTGGAAGAAACCCCCTTTGAGTATAAACTACAATTAAAATCACCTCCCCAGAGAATATGTAAAGAGGTGACCAAATAAGGCTGTATTGCCTTCATACATTCGATCCTAGCTGCCTTTGTCTGGGGATTATAGATATTAATAAATCTATAGTTACTAGATTGCCATTTCTCATCAATGATTAATACCCTACCAGGCACTAAATCAATTAACTTATATAGAACAAAGTGAAATGAATTAAAAAGAATCCCTATGCCATCAGCATTATTTCTGCCAATGGACCAATATGAAGGTCCCCACAGCCAATCTCTTTTAAATGAAGCAATTTGCTCCCATGAAAACATCCAGGTTTCTTGTAAGAAACACACTGATATGTTTATGTCATGCAAAAGGTGAAAAACTGCTTGTCTTTTGTTGCTATTCAGAATACTATGTGTATTTAGAGAGCTCCATAGATTTTCAACATGAATTCAGATTATAAAAACCCACCAGCAAAATTGAACTCATTTTTTCCTTCTTTTCTTTTTCTTTTCTTTGCAATCCTTTATAGGGGTTCCTAGAGCATCCTGTGCAGATTTTTGGAATTGGAGTCACCAACTTCCATTTCGGAATTACCCAAGGCAGTGAAAAGGGCAGCATAAGAATTCTGTGATTCAACTGACTCTATTGGGGGTATTGGAACTGGTTTTAGGTTCCTACTGGACCTTCTTGGGGGTAATGGGGCAAGTAGGAGAGGGTCCACTGCTGTCTTGTCTTCTGGGTCAACATAACAAACTGGCTCAAACAGTTCAGTTTCTTGTACCATTTTATGAACTATGACAGGGACAGGTTTTGGCTTGGGGTGGCAAGAAGGAAGAATTGCAGTAACCACTGACTTGGTCACTACTGTTTTTGGGGGTGGGGAGTTTCCTAATTCAACCTTATTTACAGTGTTTTTTTCCACAGCCTCTTGGGCCTGCTGGATTATCAAGTCAGGGCTCCCACAAGAGGCCTTGTTTTTTAGCAGCCCAAGGGCACTCTCTAAAAGCATGCCCATACTCTTCGCATAGATCACATTTCATATGATTAGCACACTGCATAGTTACATGCCCCACTTCTCCACAATTATCACATCTAGGCCTGTCACATGTGCTTGAGAGATGAGTTTTTGAGCCACACTTATAACATGCTCTGGGCTGGCCACTATAAAAACAAACCTCTCTATCTCTTCCCAATAAAAAAGAATTAGGGATATGTTCAATTCCAGCCTCAGACTGTCGTAATTTGACTCTAAACTTCCACCCTCCCATCCAGAACTGCTCTGAATATAAAATGGGTTCAGGCTCACTTTGTACCTCGCATTTTTGGGATAACCAATAGGTGATATCCTCAACATGGACTCCCTCATTCCTGAACATCACTGTAACATTTTTGATCAGTGGTTTTGTTAAGGGGATTACTAAGAAGGAAGTCCATGTTGGGGAGAATTTTACCTGCCCATATCATTCCCAAAACAAATCTAATAAATAAGCAGAGCGTAAAGCTGACATCATAATTGTCTTCTTCCAGATGTTGATAAAGCAAAAACATCTCTGGGAGAAAAGTGTAAAGAGTCTTTTATGAGAAATTTTCCCACATAATATCTGTCTGGTCTTTCTGCCAGACCAACTTTATATCTTATGCGCACTGCATTGCGCCTAGGAGCAGCCTCTCTTTTAGCTTGAGAAAATAATGCAGACATTAGAGGTTTGTTAGAGTTTAGCTTGACTTCTAATTTGTTATCTATAGAATCAGTAACCACACCAGCAGAGGGGCCATTTTTAAAATCAAGTCCCATAGATAGTGTCTTATCAAGAGGTCCATTTTCTTCTAACCTTTCTGTTGGATCCCCTTGAGCTCCTCCCGGTTTCCACTCTGTAGCGTCACTATACAAGCTTAGTGAGGAATCCCACGCCAAATTGGGAGTCCAAACCCCTTTTTCAATTTTCTCCCAGCCAGCAGCCAAAAGTGCACTTTGAGGCGACCAAGTGTCATCATGGACTTGAGACTCTGTTTTAATTTCAGAACCTGTGGTACCTCATTAGTATTATTTGAAACGGTGTTGCAAATTGCCATAGAGGTGTTTTTCTGCTTTGCAACGTCTAGTTGTGGGGTTGTCGGTTTACAAAAACTAAATTCTGTCACTCTGTCTTGTTTATTTAAACCCAGCTTCTTTTGACAAATGCTCTGGTTTGAAGAAATTCTTGTTTAGTGAGTTACAAGCAGTTACCGGCATTGGAGCTACTTGAGGGGAAGCTTTTATTCCAACTAAAAGGACTGGAGCTTTCAGCAAGTCTGTTGGCTTTTGGAACTCTCCAAACTCTGAGATTTCACTGCCAGCCTCTCTGAGAATATTTATTTTTTTGACAGACAACGAGTCAGACATTGACTCACCCGCACTCTGGAGAGGGTTTTTCAGCTTCACATCCGCATTCTCGTTGTCAAGCTGAACGCTCCATTTGACAGGGGTGTCGGACATCAGCTGTGTAACTTCAGAGCAATTAGACTCATACTCTGAGCAGTCAGGATCCTCCGCTTCCAAAGCTTTAAAGGAACTCCCAACATTTTTACTGAAGCAGCTGAGTTTTGAGAAATAGCTAAGGACTCTGTTGTAGAAATTGCCTCCTGAAAAATCTCCTCTTTATCCATATCCAAAAGATCTTTTAACTGAGAATCAGACTCTATTAGCAGTGCGGCTTTCCCGCCTGCTACACCCACGTCCTTCACCTCCAACAGCTCTCCTGCAGTGGCCATCTCACAGCAAGATGGCCTGTCGCCCTACTGGCAAGAGTAGGGGAATTTCCCCGGTGCCCTGGTCAAATCCCTCCCCCCAATTCACTAAAATACCACCAACAGTTTACTCTGGTTCAAAGTCAGTTGGCATTCATCTGTATCCCCTTCCCCCAGGTCGTGCCTGAAAATAGGCAGAATTTGCCTAGTGCACTTACCCAGTCAACAAAAACTAAATAAATAAAGAGTTAAGACCCATGGCGCCTGGTGCATCAGGAGGAGCCACCACACCAGGGAACCATGAGTATGCTGCAGGACACTCTGCATTAGGGAAGGTTTATGTGTGTTTGACTAGCTTGTAAGTTTTCCATTGGGCCAGATTATAAATACCCCATTTGTTGGAGGCCTTCTGCTCCATTTAACAAATAGCGTGGATGGAGGGAATGCTAATTTGAGCATGTTGCACCTTTAAGGAATGGGCACCAATGCTGGACAACCTGAAGCAACTTCACCGGGTCTGCACCAGTTCAGCACCTGCAATACCCAAGGGTTGAGTAAAAGGCAGCTCCTCTAAGTGTTAAAGTAAATCCTGGTACCAGGTGGGAGAGGGTAGAACTGACCACTTAAGAGGTGCCTAATCAGGGCTGTACAGAGTTTTTGTGGTTGCTTAGAACAATTTCCTGAGCACTGCTGGCTGGGTTGCTAGGTGCTGTGCTGAAGGAGTTTATGTGTGCTAACTTGGTTGGGTAAGGGGTAGGCAAGCACTGTCAGTGCTACAGTAGGAGTACCTTAGGTTCTGTGTTGCCTTTGGACTGGTAGAGGGAGGGTAAACTTTGGCTTGGAGTTCCCTCCATCTCAGCCAGATTACATTTCCCATGATTCCCTGACCCACACTAGTGCAGTTTGATAGCATGGCTGTGAGGCAGGGGAAATACAATATGCTATATTGGTATATATTTTCCTTTGTTTTCTCTTATTTTGTGTGGGGGAAGGGTAGTGACCAGTGGCTTATTGTTTGTTGTACAACATGCCAGAAATGGTAGCCCATGGAAGCAAACCACTGCAGTTGTCATTGAAATTACTGTAGATCTCAATCTTTTTACAATCCTGCTAATAACAGCAGTTGAAATGTTTCAGGACTATTATTTTTTGGTGTGTGTGACAAGGCTGAGTAAGACCCTGTCCCATTTGTTATGCAGAGAGAGTTAAAAGCAAGGATCTATTCTGTCCTCTCATATTCTGTCACTTGTCTATCTCTTGCCTGTCTAATTGCACAATCAGATTTTCCTTTTGGCACCTAGGAATTGGCCACTCCGATGGTCCCACAATTTCCCTGTTTTCTCCCTTTCTTTACTTGCTGTTTCTATTCTTTCTTTCTCCCCTTGCTTCTCTGTGGTTTTAAAAAAAATATATGTTAATCTGTATGTGAAACTGGGATCCCTTAGTTTGCAAATTTATGTAACTATATTACTGAAATATTTGCAGAAAACTAATTGGGTTTATCTGGAATACAGGTTTTAACCTTGAGCTGTATTTTGACCTCTATAAGCTTGTTTACAGAATTATTAACAAGAAAAGAGTTCTGGGACAGAAAGTCCAAATTTATTGCACCTGTTAAGAAGACTAATGTGCTCTTCCAGCAGGTCACAGGAAGGTTAATGAAAAAAAAAGTCATGTTGCATTTTGTGAGAACCAGGAGATGAAATTACAAGAACAGCATGCAGAGGTTAAACTGATAGGCAACGACATCTTATAAAAAGAAAGCAATGTTTTTTTTTGGGGGGGGGGTTGGTGAGATTGTTTGCACTGCCTTTATGAAAAGCTATCCAGTACAATTTTATTTTATTGTTATTAATAATAAAATGCTACTTGCAAATTTTACAACTTCACCTGGTATGCCTATGCTTCCTGACATATGGCTCTGCAACACTTGGTGTCAGAGTGGGATTTACGCCGTGCATACTCTAAGCCATGTGTTTTGTGCATGGGTGCTAGACCGTGTACCAGGGAAGCCTAGAAGAAAGGTATGGATCCTGCAACAGCAAGCCCAGGAGTGATTACCAGAAGAATGGCAGTCAAGCTAGAAACAGAAACAAAGGTCCAAACTGAGACTGTAGAGACGGCATCAGAAATGGAGGAAGAGGAAGAACAGGCAGGGATGATTCTATGTGATAACGGTGATCACGGAAAGGCGATCGCCGTTAGGGCAAATGTACATCTGTGAAAATCAATTTAGCTGATGTACACTCCCAGCGCATGGCAAAAGGGTACTGGGGACTTGTTTTTTTTGTGTGTTTATGCAGGGGGCTGCACCCCCCACACCCCCCACTAAAGGATTCTTAACTCCAGGGGGGTGCATGTCTGAGGGGGTGCAAAACTGGATGGAAAATATTTTAAGCCAGGTGCGCAACAAAATGAACATGACCCAGAACCAAACCCAGCACCCGTGCAGTCCTAGCCTGCCACTCACCCATCATGCCATAGGGCCAGCTCAGCAACCAACCACTGCACTACATCTCACATACCCTCCCTTCCCTTCTGTCCATCGCACGGCGTGCTAGCTCCCCTCCAGTATGTATGTATAGCAACAGGATGTCACTATATCCTTATTCACCCCCATCCAGTAGTCCTGTGAACAGACACCGCTATTGAGTCACCCTTTTTGTAAGTGCTCAATAGCAGATGCCCTTATCACAGGATACAGGCAGGGACAGAACCTAAAAGCATGTCTGCCCTCTTCAAATGGTGTGCTATACAACAAAGGGAGACTGAGAAACAGAGAGAAAAGAGATGCAGCATCTATAGGCACAGAGAAGAGATGCCCATCTAGAGAAACAGAGAAGAGATGCCGCGACAGGTTCATTGATGGCTGGATGACTTGCAAGCTGTCAAAGTTGGAGGATCAGATATAGGTCCAGCAGATTAACAAAAGACAAAAAGCTTAAAAAGACAAACTTACAAAGCTGTGTCCCTCAGAGGATATTGAAGCATATTTGACAACTTTTGAAAGGGTCGCTGGAGCCTGCCAATGGTCAAAACAGCAATGGTTAATCAGGCTGGTACCTTATTTGACAGGTAAAGCCCAACTTACCTACAGCAGTATGGAGACTGCACAATCAGAAAACTGTGACCTTGTGAAAAGAGAAATCCTTAAATGATATGATACCTTAGGAGAGACCTACAGGCAAAGATTCCAGTCCCTGAAGTGCCACTCAGTTGACAATCCACGAGAAGCCTTCATCCAGTTCATAGAACCTCATTAAATGGCTCCAACCAGAGGGCAAAACAGTCCCACAGATCATCAAATTATTTGCAATGGAGCAATTCATCAACATCCCTCTCACAGATGTGCAGCTTTGAGTAAAAGAACACCAACCAGAAAGTAGGGAAAATGCAGTTTGTTTGAATGAGGACTAGCAGATGGCCAGACAGATACTGCAGCAGCGAAGTAACACCCAGGGAAAGTTGAGACCCTCTTTTTCCTGATTTAACTCCAGGTCAGATAAAAACTCTGATTGGGGGGTAAATAAAAAGCACACAAATACTTTATTTGCTATAGCTGTAGTAAGCCAGGTCATATTGCAAGAGACTGCCATAAAAATAAAGATGGTAACACTGGAAAAAATTTGCCTTTAGCAAATTGGGGTAAGTATTTAAAAGATGTCAAGGTGCAGCTAAGACTGTGAAATGACTTATAGATTCAAGAAGCTGACAGATCCTGGTGCACGCTGAAGTTCTGAGAAAACACTATGCAAAAGGACCAGGTACTGGGGTCATCTGCATCCATGGGGTCACTCGATACTATACCACCACCCAAGTGATTTTGAACATTAATGGGGTGTCACACCAAGTGAAAGTGAGGACAGTACTTAAGTTACCTGTAGCTGTGATTATTGGAAATGTCTTTCCAGGATTTGCAGGATTAATAAATCCTGCTGTGTCAGCAGCTGTGATAACCAGAACACTGGCAAAGCAAATCTCAGATGTTGGGGACTCTTTTCTTTTTGATGACTTTGACTTGGACTTGTTTGAGTCCAGCTCCAAGATCCGGAAGTCCAGGAAAGAAAGAAGATGCCTGAAAAAGCAGTGGCAACAAAAGACTGATGGACATATGGGGTTGATATACAGTATGAAAATGCTATAGCTAAACTGGGTAACTGATTGTGATTTTGTTTCTGAGTAAACTAATGATGTTTCTCTCCAAGGTTATCTTAAGCAACTGGGGGTGAAATAAAAAAGGTTGAACAACTATTTAAAAAATGTAATGGGATACTGTACAGAGTCTGGGTTAATCCTCAGATGCAGGAACAGATAGAACATTTTGGTCATACCAAAGAAGTATAGAACTGCATTGTTACAGAATGCACAAGATAGTCCTAAGGCTGGTTACTCAGGGAAAGACTCCACCCTTGCCAGACTGTTGTACAGATTTTAGTGGCCTGGGATTCACAAAGTAGTTGCTATCTGCTGTGTGTTCTTCTACTGAATGCCAGAAAGTAGCCCCAGTAACTAAAAAAGACAAGGTGCCCTGGTGCTCCTACCCTTGATAGATGTGCATTTTGAGAGAATTGCAATGGATATGGTTGGCCTCTTAGACAAAAGTAAAATGGGTAATTGAGTCATTTTAGTAGTATGTGACCATGCTACTCGATACCCAGAAGCAGTTCCAATGCATACTGTCACAGCCCCAAAAGTGGCAGCAAAGCTTGCCAAACTTTTCAGCAGGGAGAGCATACCTAGAGAGAGATTATTACTGATCAGGGTAGTAATTTTGGCACTGCATTACTGAAGGAGTTTTACCAACTACTAGGTTTCACTGCCATAAGAACCTTCCCTTATCACTGTCAGACAGACGGTCTTGTAGAGTATTGTAATAAAACCCTAAAATATATATTAAAAAGGTTTATGAAAGACTGGGACCAATATTTACCTTATATGCTTTTTGCTTACAGAGAAAAGCCACAAGAATCAACAGGTTTTTCACCCTTTGAAATGTTAGATGGTAGACAACCTAGAGGGCCAATAGGTGTAATAAAAGAATTATGGGAAGATGACCCACTCAGAAAGAGTCTGTTACATCTTATATGCGTGCTTTGAGAAAGAAACCTGAAAAATATGTTGAAATTGCCCATAGTAACCAGGAGGAGGCCCAAAAACAGCAGGTGTATTATGACCATGGAGCAAAAGAAAATGTTTTTGACCCTGGTGAAAAGGTCTTGTTACTGTTGCCCACTACAGAAAACAAACTGTTAACGAAGTGGCAAGGGCCTTATAAAGTGATTAGGTGTACTAGTACAGTTAACTATGAGACTGAGACCACTGATAGGAAAAATCCTACCAAGACATGCCATGCTAATCACCTGAAGTAATAGGTTGAAAAAACACCAACTTTTTTTGTTAGTATTACCAGAAACTGCTAAAGGCAATATTGATATAGCGTATGACAGACTGTAAGAAACTAACTTTTGATGCTTTAAAGGTGAGTGTTTCCTTTCCCACAGAACAAACTGCAGAAATTTGTAACTTGGTAAAGATATTTAGAAGTACTTTTACCACAGTCCCAGGCTGAGCAAAAGAGGTTGAGCATGTAACAGTGACAGAGAATGCTTGCCCTATCAGACAAAAGACAAACAGATTACCAGATCAGTTAAGAGCAGGTATGGTTAAGGAAATAGAAAAAATGAAAGAGTTTGGTATCAATAGAAGAATCGAGAAGTGATTGGTCATCATCAATGGTGACTGTAATTAAAAAAGAAGGGGTTGTAAGAGTCTGCCTTGATTTTAGGAAACTTAATCAAGTGTCCATATTTGACAGCTATCCTATGCCCAGGATAGATGATTTGGTGGACCAACTGGGAAGTGCCAAGTACATTACTACCCTCAATCTCACCAAGAGTTACTGGCAAATTCTCCAAGCTAAAGAATCCAGAGACAAAACTGCAGTTTCCACTCCAGTTGGATTATATCAGTTCACCAATATGCCATGTGATTTACATGGTGCACCCATTACATTCCAGCAGTACTTGGATATAATTCTAGCCCCTTACACTGGTTATTGTGCTGCTTACCTGAATTATGATATGGTGTACAGTCCAGACTGGACTAGCTACCTGGAACACCTACAAGCAGTTATCCAATATATCAAAAATGCAGGACAAACCATTCATCCTATGAAGTGTACATTAAGCAGAAACCTGATATTTGGGTTATATTTTGGGAAATGGAGAAGTAAAGCCAGAGATTTCGAAGACAGAAGCTGTAGTTAACAGTCCTGTCCCTAAAAAAAAAAAAAAGAAACATGGCAGGTCATTTTTAGGTCTGGCTGGTTATTACAGGAGATTTGTTCCCAACTTTGCCCAGTTAGCTACTCCCCCACTGAACTCTTAAAAAAATCAGACCCAGATAATGTGAAATGGTCCCCAGAGTGCGATGAAGCTTTTTGGGCCATTACAGCAGCAGTGCAAGATAAAAAAAAATCTGCGCTTTTTCAACAGTTTATTCCCCGTGCTCTGCTGAGCATGCACCTGGTAATCTTTCTCTCCAGCATTGTATTATTACCCCGTAATTTGCTCTGTTTTCCTATGTTTTTGTTTACATTTCTGCCACCCACCACATTGAAAGCAGCAGTACTAGATATCAGCCGCCATATTTACTGAAGTGCTACAAAACTGAAAACAGATCACTTCCTGATTAGGTAGTTCTGCTGCTTTAAGGCTGCATTTATGTTCAGCCCCTATTTTAAGAAGTCCAGACTTTGAGAAACAATTTCTGTTTCTGACAGGTGTATTAGAGGTAGGCCTAGATACAGTCCTGAGTCAGACTATAGATGGGAAAGGAACATCCCATTCTGTATATCAGTAGGAAATTGCACAACTGAGAGAAAAAGTACTTCACTATTGAAAAAGAATGCCTTGCTGTGAAATGGGCAATGGAGTCCTTCAAGTTTTATTTGCTAGGAGCTGACTTTGTACTTATAACAGATGACAATCTTCTCTTTTGGCTTAATCAAATAAAGGATAACAACCCCAGAATCACAAGCTGGTACTTGGCGCTACAACCATTTAAATTCAAAGCGATGCACATATCTGGAAAAGAGAATGTCGGTGCTGATTTTCTGTCAAGATATGGTTCAGGAATTGAGAATTCAGAAGGTTGAAAAGTGCAAATTCTACAGCTTCACCTAGTATGCCTGTGCTTCCTGACCTGTGCCTCTATGGCAGTGTGTTACTGGTGTTTTGAGGCCTTGAAAACAGTATTTTGTGTTCACAGCCAGGCACAGAAGAGCAAGAAAATCACTCTCGGTGGAAATCTCTGGGAAACCAAGGCTTTATATTTGCCTGTTCCTCTTCGGTGTACCATTTTTACACTGTGTTGTGTGCTGCTCATCTGACTTACTATGCCAGGTGGTAACCTGTGCTGCTTTTGCAGGAATGCTGTTTTCATCTGGTAGTTAGCCTACACTTGTGAAGCCGTAGTATTAAGAAGAGGAAGGGGCATGGAGGGGTTAAATTTATTAGTGTATAGTAAGGTTTAAACTTAATACAGTACAGTACAATATTAATTTATAGATATACATTACACAGTACATTTATATCAGATCATTTTTACATAATACTAATCACACTCTAGTTGCATTACCCTGACTTGTCAATTACAATTGGCAACACCTTTTCTAAATATCCAGTATATTGTCTGCACTGTGATGATGATATTTTATGTTAATACTGCTACCAAGGCCACTTTTATGGTTATAAGAGTGGTCTCATGTACATTCTTGGGGTATGAGAACTGCAAACCAAAGGTGAGCAGTTTTGATATCCTAAGAATGTGAGATCACTCTTATAACCATAAGTGTGGTCTTGGTGTTGATATTAGTATGTTATTGCTTGAGCTCGATCAATAATATATTACATTAAAAAAAAAAACTTACCCAAATATGCCCACTTCCAGGACAGCAGTGTGTGAGACATTCTTCACAGAATTAGAGTGTCTCATGCACAGAGGAAAGGAATGCTCTGATTGGTCAGGAGCACTTCTATGATCTGTAATATTATTTTTGTTTGTTTGTCATTTTTGACCAGGAAAAGCACAGTAAGCTGTGAAAAGCTTGTTTCCAGTTGTGTCTTGAGGGGTGGGTTACAAGGGCCTTTTTTTATTGATGGGGAATGTTGGCAATGTCACCAGGGAAATTCCCCTACTCGTCGGCTGGGGAACCCTTTGGCCATCGGAGGATGGCTGCTCCAGTTGCTGTGCTGTCTGTGGTGGAGATGGATGTGCTGCTGGTCGGGGAGTTTGTCTCCTCGGCTTCTGACAAGCCTGAGACAGATGTTTTCTTTGATGCCAACATGAGTGCTGTGGTATTGGAAGCCGAATGTTCAGCTGATTTCAGACCCGAGGATCATTCTGGCCTACCTGTGGATTCTACTGTTACTCCTTTACCTGTTTCTCCGAAGGTTGTTCCGGCTACAGAAGCTTTGCAGGACTTGTTGGTACTTGAAGAGCAGGCTTACGAATGGAGAAAGCAAGAACTTGTGGCTAAGTTTCAGTCCGCTCCTTTGAGGCCTGCTACGGACTCCCTGGAAGCCGGTACCGACCATGACCCGGGTGTTGCCATGCCTACGGTTCACAAAGAGGTCCTGATCGAGCTATGCCTTGTGTTCCACTGCATGGGTCAGGACCAGTCTACTGCTACTGTCTTTTCTTTCTCTGCTGCTTCCACGCAGCAACCTTTGGAATATGTCACTCGTTGTGGGACACTGGGTAAATTTAGATGGGCTGATGTTCTGGCGTCGGAGGGCTGTCCCTGGACTGTTGAGTATTCTTTGAAGGTGGCGGGTTGGGTTCGCTCCCCCGATGTGCAGAACTGGATTTCAGGCTTTACGCCTATCAAAATACCAGGAGTCCAGCTCTCGCCTTTGACTGCCTCTACTCTGAGTACTGTTTCTGTTTCGGGTACTGCTGGGGCTGAGCCTCCCCTTGCTCCTGATACCTGTTCCACTGCTCCAGTTGTGCACCCTATGGCTCAGGGTGAGGACCCAGTGTCTTGCCCTCTTCATTTGTCTCCTGATCTTGACCTCATCCAGCATCCTGATTTGCGGACTCTTCCTGGTCCTGAATCTGGGGTTCCTATCCCTGACCGGGCCGCTGTGGAGGACGGCCTTAGTGACCTTTCTGACTTCTCGGACATTCCCTGAAATATCCCTGCTGCTCTCAGGAATCCTCCTCCCCTGTCTGATGATGTCCCTGCACAACCTGCTGTTCCCCTCACTAAACCTTATGCTTCTTTTTTTCGTAATGCTGTTAATCCTGCTAAGCGGCATAATGCAGTTCACATTGTTTATAGAAGGGGTTTGGAGGTCTTCCCAGACTGGGTCTATGTGGGGAAAACCCTTTTGCAAGACTGCCTCCAATTTCATGTTTTTGAATTGTACGCTTTGATACATGTGTCTGGGGAGAATGTTTTTGATGTTAGTTTCAAGCTGGGCAGTGGGCTTGATAAGTTTTGGGCGCGTTACCATCAAAAGAAGAACATTCTCCTTTGGTCTCCCTTTGAGGTTGTTCCTCTAACAAGGCCTGCATATAAAACTATCACGGTCTTGTTCCGCAATGAAGGAGTTAGTGTTACAGATCTCCTTTTTTGGGTAAAGCAGCGTTGCACTGTCACCGGTCCTCCTGAAGCCATTTTTGATTTAGAGGGTATTTGGACTGGGGGTTGGCGTCTCAAGGTTATTCTGAGATCTGATGATTCTGGTTTTCAACACTTGCCTAACAACTTTTTTTTAGGTAGGGATAAAGGAGTCCTCTTCTATCCTGGACAACCCAGAACCTGTTATAAATGTGGGCAGGTAGGTCATATCAGCAGTGTGTGTGATCACCAAAAATGTTTGCTGTGTTCGGCCTCTGGCCATACCAGTGCTCATTGTACAAACCAGGTTTGCTGTAATCTCTGTGGTACCTCTGGCCATGCGTACGCTTCCTGCCCTGAAGCTGCTCACCACCAGCAGGCTTCTGCTGACTTGGAAGAATAGAGACTTTTGGTGGCCACTGTGCAGAGAGTGTACACTACCACTCATCCCACTAAAAGGATCCCTGGTTCATCTCCTTGCTGTCCGTCTGTCCTTCCCCCATCAGTTGGGGCTCCCCGGGCTGAAGGTACTACTGTTCTTTCTGATGGTACGATCCTTGGCTCCCCTGTCCCTCCTTCTTTCCCTTCACCTTTGTTGCTCCTCAGACCCCCCTTCTGGATAGTGCTCCTGTTGCTCCTTCTTCTGTTGTGGAGGTCGCACAGGATTTCTCGCCTACTCCCATCCTGGCTGCTATGCCCCCTCCTGCAGCTGTGGTGGAATCTATTGGTGGTCGGATGTCTGCCAGGAAGCATTTATCTGGATCACAGTCTTTGTCCAAACAGCCCAAGCTTGCCCCTATCATTTCTTTTAATAGGTATCAAGTGCTGGCAGATGACTCTATTTCTGAGGCTGTCTTTAGCTCCGTCTATAGACTCCCATTCTCAAGACATAGTGGGTGAAATTGCATCTCCCGAGTCTTCAGTTGCTACCCTGCATCCTGCCCCTAAGAGAAGCAGGGTCAGGAAGAAAAGGAAGAGTTGATGGACACTTTTCTGATTCACCTTCATGCCTTTATTTCCCTCTCTGTTTCTTTTGACTTCCAATGTCAGTAGTATTCAGAGTCCCCAGAAACGTTGGGCGGATTATAATTTCCTCCACTCCCAACCCCCAGGTATTTTCTTATAGCAGGATACCAGGCTCTATTCCATTCCTACTATTTCCCGTGCTTCTTGGGAATGGACCTCAGGGGTTTCCTACTGGTCCTTAGGCACAGATACCTGTTCTGGCATAGGCATACTGTTTCACCATATTCAATCAACTGTCCTGAAATTGTTGGATTTGAATCCTGGATGTGCCCTTTTATTAGACTTTCACATCCATAATGTTTCATTTCACCTTATTTCCATTTATGCCCCTCAGTCAAAGGCTGAACGGTCCTCTATGTTCCACCTTATTAGTCCTCATTTACATGTGGCACATCATGTTATCTGGGAAGGAGATTTTAATTGTGGGATGAGTAGACTGGATAGGGGCTCTCAGACAACTACTGAGAACATTTTTGGGGATATGACTGACCTTAACTCTGTTGTACATTTGGCTAGGTTGAAGGATGCTTTCTTGGCCCACACTGGTAAATGGGACAGAACCTTTTATAAGGGATCTTTATTCACCAGGATTTATTTTTTTCTTTATTTCTCAGGCTTTACAGATTGATGGGTCTACAGTACAGCCAGTGGAATTTTCGGATCACTGTTCATTAACCCTGCATTTAGGCAATCCACAGGCTCTGATTGGTCCAGGTTATTGGAAACTGAATACTACGCTTTTAAGTTATATCCATATTCTTCAGCAGATTCTTTGCTTTCTTCCTTGTAAGAAAATGACCTTTGCTTTATTTGAGAACCCACTTCTCTGGTGGTCGGAATTCAAGGCTGAACTCTGTCTCCTGCTTTTGAGACTTGGAAAATCTGTCCGATCCTCTACCTATATGGAATATTTGAATGCTCGTAAGCAGTTGCAACACTTGATCTCTCTTTCCTCTTCTACTGTTCATGATTTCTTGGCTCAGATTTCTCTTCTCAAGAAACAGATGATGGCCTTTCACTCCTCTCAACATGCAGGTCTACAATTTAAACAATGCTACTGTACTTCTGGTACTCTTCCAGAGGTATGTCCCCTGCTTCACAATCAGAAATATCTCGGACACAGACTGATGTCTGCCCTACAGGATGTAGAGGGCTCTCTCCACACTTCTAACCCTCACCTTCTTTGAATTGCCTCAGCCCATGCTGTTTCCTTATTTGCTACCCCAATTTCGACCCAGTCGGATTATGACTCCTTTTTTCGGGCTTTTCCAATTCCAGAAGACCCTCCCGATCTTCTTTCAGCTTTATCTGCCCCTTTATCTGTTTCAGAACTTTTGGTGGCGATTAACTCTTTGGCCTGGAAAAAAATCGCCTGGCCCTGATGGTCTCCCCTCTGAATTGTTTGTGCTCTTGGGTCAGGAACTTTCTGAGGAACTTACTGTGGTTTTGAATTTGCTTTTGCACTCCCATGATATTCCTCTAAATATGGCCACAGGCATGCTTATTTTTTTATTTAAGAAAGGGGATAAGTCTGATATTGCTAATTGGAGACCGATTAGTCTTCTTAACATGGACTTTGAGCTATTGGCCAAGATCTTGAATACTCGCCTTTTGTCAGTTGCCCCATATTTGATATCTCCTGCCCAGTCTTGTATGATCCCTGGGAGATCCATTACTAATCCTTTACTTTTATTGTGTGACATATTTACTTGTGATTTTATTTCCCCATTCTCTGGACCAGAGACAGGCATTCGATAATGTTGCTCATTCCTTTTTATGGTTTACTTTAGTTCATTATGGTGTTCCCCCTCCTTTTGTTGCCTGGCTACTGCTGTTGTATAAAAATACCACGGTGAAACCCTGTATTAATGGTCATTTGGGGCCTTCTGTCCCCATCCGTAAGGGTGTTCACCAAAGGGTGTCCCCTTAGCCCTTTACTCTATATCTTCTCTATTGACCCTCTGTTATGTCTTCTTAATTTGACACAGGATATTTAACCGATCACCTTGCCTTGTCACTCTATCCCTTATAAAGCCCTTGCATATGCAAATTTTTTGATTTTGATTTTTGATTTGTAAAATTTATTTTTATACAGGAAATACATTTGTTGGGACATCAGTCCCATTTTCAACAAAGTCCTGTCTTAAAAGATAACACACAATACAAAATTACAAGACATTTACATTACATTTACACAATCAAAATTACTTAAAACAGGTACATGTTAATTGCAAATATTCTCTTATATTACACTTGAAGGTAGGTAAATTTTCAATAACCTTCAATATTTGGGGCAATTTATTCCCATAATAAGCAATAGTATTCTGAAGTATTGTGTCTCCATATTTATTATAAGATCTGATCATAAGGATCTCATTACCAAAAGATCTTGTATGAATAGTTAGTAACCTATCACCTTTAATTATAATATGGTCAAACAGACAATGTCTAGGTTCACCTTTTAATATTTGGTAACAATATATATACCAAATATAAGCCCTTTTCTCTTTCAGATTTATCCAATCTAATTTTTTATACAAGTCACAATGATGCACCCCATGCCTACTTCTTGTTATAAATTTACTCATTTTGTAGTAGACCTGATTTACTTTATTCAACACAGTGGTGTTAGAATGCATATATAACATTGATCCATATTCCAAAACTGGAACTAACAGTTGTCCAACTACTTTCTCCCTTACTTTCTTTGTCAAGCTTCCAGCTACCCTTCTTAACATCCCTAATTTTTGAGTTACCTTTTTAACTTGTATAAGAACATGTTCTGTATACGTTAGACCACAATCAATTTGTACACCCAAATATCTATAAGTATCAGCTGCTTCAATCTGAATATTCTCAGCAAGTTTTATTTGCAATTTTGATTTCCCTTTATTTTTAAATCCACCAAAAGCCATGCTTTGTTTTTTTTTTTGAATTTAACAACAAACCAAGATTATTAAACCAAGTCTGTAATAAATTTATATCCTATTGAAGCTTATAAGTTAGTTGTTCCATACTATCTGCAGATGCAACAATTACTGTGTCATCTGCATACATTCTAACATCACAGTATTTTATTTGCCTTGGAAGATTATTCACATAAACATTAAACAAGAGGTGACCCAAAATAGATCCTTGTGGGACCCCTCGAAAGACTTCTTCTTGGCCTGAAATAATATCACCCAGAACCACACATTGTCTTCAATCAGATAAATATGATTTCATCCACTTTAATGATTCATCCTGAATACCCAATCCATATAAACTTTCTAACAAAGCTTCATGTTGTACCAGGTCAAACGCCTTACTTAAATCAACAAACACCGCCCCTGTACTTCTACCTTGATTCAGCGATGTTGCTACTAAATTATTAAAGTCCAGCAAGGCGGTGTTTGTTGACTTAACCTTTTGAAATCCATATTGATATTTTGTCAATAACTGGTTCTCTTCCAAATACTGACTTAACTGCACATGGACTAGTTTTTCCAAAATTTTAGACACTATTGGCAGTAAGGCAATTGGTCTATAATCCGATACTACTACATTATCACCACCTTTGAAAATAGGTATAATTTTATTCATTTTCCAAACCCTTGGGACCATAGAGCATTGCATGCTCCAATTAAAAAGATGATCTTATTATTTTAGTTAAGGATGTTCGCTTGACAGAGAAGGCTATCTGCTGTTATCAGACTTTTGGTTCTCTTTCTGGGACTCAACTCAACCTCTCCAAAAGTAAAGGGTGGCTTTTTGGGAGATCCCCCTCCCCTCCTCCCACTGTGGCAGGAGTTCCACTTACCTTCGATGCATTATGCATTCTGGGAATTGTTTTTGGCGATGCCCACATGGATGTGGTGAATTGGGATAACAAAATTCAGCTAGGGACTACTCTAGTTCGCTCTTGGTCTAAACAGAAAATGTCTTTTCAGAAGATTTTTCTTATTAAGACTTTTCTTTTACCCGTCTTTCTCTTTCTCAGTGCTATTTTTCAGGTGCTGAAATCCTGTGAAGCCACGGTTTATAGTCTTTTCTTTCAATCCTTTTAGGGTAGCTGACTCAGTCCTCTCCGTTGCACTGTTGTTTACTTACCTTTACGTGGAGGGGGCCAGAATATGGTGAACCCTGTTCTTTTTTTCTACTGTACCTTCCTCTCTGTTAATCTGAAATCCTTATTACTTTCTTCTACCAGACATTGGTGTGATAGTTTTCGTCATTCCATTTCCCTGTGGTATGGTTTTTGGGAGGCAGGTCTTACTAGACCCCTTCGACATTCTACCCCTCCCTTAGCTTATCTTCGTGATGTCTTTGTCCGACTTCAGCAGTGGCAAATTACCTCTCAGATGGTTTTGAGCAACACTAAGAAACAGCTTTATCCCCATGTTCTTTTGACACATTTCAGGGAACCTGAAACTTTCCCCAAATGTCCCCTACACCTCCGACTGGTTTTGCGGCATTTTCTATTGGAATCCAGGATTCTGGTTAAGATGCGTGATTTCCACTGGCTGACCTGTCATGAACAGCTCAATGTGAAAGCCAATCCAAAACATAAACAGATGATGAAGTGGAATTGTTCCAGACCCTCCTGTATCCTTCAACCTGAAACTTTGGACCACCTGTTTTTTTCTTGTTCCTATATTTCGCTTTTTTGGACCTTTTTGTATACTAAGACTCCGATGCCTATTTTTCGCTGTCTTACTTATTCTAGACTAATGTATGGGGATTTTCCTCTGTTCTGGTTCAACTGGGATAGGAGCACATGGAATCTTATTTTTGTTGTAATCAAATGGTATGTTTGGAATTCGCGCTGCCTTTTTACCCTACAACAAATTCATATTTCTCATTTTGAGCTTTTTGGGCAAATATTGTATGAGCTCCAGCTGCTTTATTTCTCTGAAATGAAGATGTTAGATAAGTCTCGGTTGTTGCAACTTTGGCAAAATCTGCCTTGGGTTACTGACACTGATGTACCTGCACATGACTCTGTTATTTTCTTTTGTTTTTTTATCTTACTGTTCTACTTTTGTTTGTCTTTCTGGTATCTTAGTATCCTTATGTGTTCTGTACTTTTGTTTTGACTTGTTTGATTCTCCAATAAAATCTTCCCCTACTCTTCATCACAAAGAGGAAGCCCACAGGCAGCAACACCACTGGTGGCATAGCAGGACATAACACCACTGAACCCTCAAAGAGGGTAGGTCCCAAAGTCCACACTCAGAGGATCTTCCGCATGATGACGGTTGTAGACCTAGCACAAGTGGTATAGACTGAAACTGGGGGAGCAGACCAGAGCAGCAGAACAAGGGGGATAGGCCCTTTCATATGGCAGACCTTTTTCAGGTACAGGGAGAACCAGCACAAAACTGGAATGCTGTGCAACTTAAGTATGTTAGTGGTGCAGAGAAGCCTCCTGAAAGGGTATTTGTGGCCAGGAACTTACTAAAGCAATCAATGGGTTTCTTTGTAACAGAGTTGAATGCCTTAATACATGTATAGGTGATAGCATTTATGATGTAAGTGTTAAAACTATGGACTCCTTGGATCGATTCTGCGACAACTATATCAAACAAAAATATTCTCCTTTGTGGAATTCTTTTCTGGCTATCCCTCTAACAAAGCCCATGGTTAAAGTAATCACTCTATTTTTTCAAAATGAGGGTGTGAATGTGGCTGATATCTTGTACTGGTTGAGGCAGAAGTGCGAGATACTGGGTAAACCATCAGCTATACTGGACTTTGAGTTAATCTAGATGGGGAGCTGGAAATTCAAAGTTAAATTGTACAATATTAATACTGGAGTCAGCCACCTGCCTAGTAGTTTTTACCTTGGTAGAGAGAGAGGGTTGTGTTTTTACCCAGGGCAACCAAAATCATGCCATAAATGTGGGGTAAGATCATGTTTGAGTGCCTTTATGACAAACCTAGATGCAAATTATGTTTCGACTATGGCTACATGAGTTCTCAGTTTCCAGATCCTTTCAGATGCAACTTGTGTGAGGAACAGGGGAACTCTTTTCACCAGTGCCCCTGGGCCTTGTACAACAGGGAAGATATAGTGGATCTGGAGAGAATTTTATTAAGGGGTAAAGAAACAGAATCTATTAAAAGATCAGATGCTAAATAAGAGGCCAGTAGGAAAGAACAGGTATGAAATGATGAAGGGTTACAGAATACTGATGAGCACAGACAGCCATCTACTCCCCCCATCACCCCCCCCAGTGGGAGGGACAACCTGCTGGGTGACCAGAAAATGCCAGAGCAGAGTCCCCTCAGGAAGTTCAGACTCCTCCTTCTTCCCAGGTACCTAAGGAGGTTTTGTACAGAAAGTTGTATCTCCTACCCCTGTGCCAGATTCTGAAGAACTGGATTGGCATGAACAAGCAGGGGCTCTGGACCCAAGGGATGTGCAGGATGCCATGGATAAGGAACCTTCAGTTCGCAGTTCTCATACCCCAAGAATGTGCAAGAGACCACTCTTACA
Organism: Neoceratodus forsteri; assembly: GCA_016271365.2. Lineage (NCBI taxonomy): Eukaryota > Metazoa > Chordata > Ceratodontiformes > Ceratodontidae > Neoceratodus > Neoceratodus forsteri. The sequence continues at coordinate 1,214,949,735 of CM057458.1, forward strand.
ACTGTAAAAGTAGTCTTGGTAGCAGTATTAACATAAAATAACCTCAGCACAGTGCAGGCAATATACTGGGCATTTAGAAAAGGTGCTGCCAATTTTAATTGACAAGTTAGAGCATGCAACTAGAATGTGATTAATATTATGTAAACATGATGTGATATAAATGTACTGTGTAATGTATAGTATATGTATAAATTAATATTGTACTGTAGTGTATGAAGTTTAAACCTTACTATACACTAATGGCAGAAAGGACCCCCCCCCTCCACAGAATGATGTGCCCAGTGAGGCCTAGAAAGAGATGTCACTCAAGAAAAGTTAAGACAAAGACACCTGGACAGGTAGCACTACAGAACAGATACACCATACTTTGGGAAAGGAGGCAGTGGGGGGATACTGAGGAGGAGGACGACTCTGAGGCATCAATGTCATCATCTTTGAAAGATTGTTCTTCAGATGTAGATGAATCAGCCTCTGAGACATCTATGGCTAAAAGGGTTAAAGGCAGGCCTCATACTAGGAGTGGGAAGACCTGATTTCTGCAGTTTTTTTTGGTTCCAGCTGCCCTTTTAAAATTACAGCAAGATGTTTGTAGGTAACACTCTTAAATTGTCTCTTTGCATGTGAACAGTCTGAAGACCTTTAAAAAGAGAATGGCTACCTTTTTCATCTTGATTTACTTCTGGGAAATATTTATTTTATATAAGATACAAGGCTTAAAACCTGGCTTGATATAGGGCAAGCAAGCAGGCAATGGTCATTTCGGGCATCATACTGGTCTCTAGCTGGGGAGATGTGTGATGGTGTGAGGATTCTTTTTAAAGGTTATTTTTTTTAGTTAAAAGGGTGCTTGATATTTAGATCAGACATTTGAGCTCAGGAGCCCTTTTTCAAAGGTTTCCAAGTCAGGCACGTTACATGCAACAATACGCCATTACAACAGACATCAAATCAGTACTATTGACAATAGAAAACAACATAATTACAGCTGTTCTGTCAGTGGGATTAAACATCAGACATAAGCAACAGCATCAGGAGTCAACCAGAGACAGAGTCGCAGGTGAAGGAGGCAATATACTATCAGGATAAGGGCTAAGCACACAATCAGTGGAGTTTCTGAAAAAGAAGGGTGGTGACTTGGGCCTTGAAAGGTGAGAGGTTGGGGAGAGCAATAATAGCTGGGGGAAGGGAGTTTCAGATTCTGACCGTAGTGGCAACAAAGGAGCAGAGGCCAAGTGCAGTTTTCCTGAAGGGCAGCAGCAGTTTGTGGTCCCCCATGGATCGAGTTCCGTAGTTGTTCCTGGCCACGGAGAAGTGGCTACTAATACCCAGAGTCAATTGTCCAAGGAGAGCTCTCTTGCAGAATATGGCTTCATTGAGGCTAGACTCAGAGGTGGAGAGGAGGCTGTCTGGAGGCAGTGTAGAGGTCACAAAGATGGGAGTCTGGTTGCTTGTTGACTGTAAATCTGCAAGCCTGGTTGGAAGCAGCCAAAATTCTTTTGAGGACTGTGCTCGCATCAGTCAGAGTAGATGATTGCACCATAGTCAATCAGTTTTATTTATTTATTTTTTTATTTTACAATTTTTGGCCAAAAAAGACACACTGAACCAAGGCTTGTTTCAAGGTGCATCCTGGGAGCACAGGGAAGTTAGGCTACTTGCTCACTGTCACACAATATTCAAGTTGGCTATAGGATTCAAACCCAGTTCTCCAGGTTTGCAGCTCAGTGCTTTTAGCCACTATGTTATACTGCCTCCTCATGTAGACTATTAGTCTGGAGACAAGGAGTTTTTCACATTGGTGATGAGGCTACTCTTGTTTCTGTACAGCAGCCCCAGTTGCTGGGGAATGTTTTTGACCAGAGAGTTGACATGGAATGTGAAGGACACAGACTCATCTAGAAATACGCTCAGATACTTGAAGACCTGGACCTGCTCAATGGGGTTCCCTGATGGAGTTGTGCTGTGGAGCTTGGGGCAACCCTTAAGAGCATGGGCGCTCCTGAACAAGAAGGATTTGGTTTTCTTGGCATTAATGACCAGCCTGTTTGCAGAGAACCAGTTGCAGACCCTGCTGAAGTCTGATTGCAGATTGCCTTTCAGGGACTTCAGGTCACAATGGGAGGTGAAGATGTTGGTGTCAGCAGCATACAGTAATACTTTGGACAGAGTTCAGGAACCTTGTTTACAAAAAGACTGAAAAGTAGTGGTCCAAGAATTGAACCTTGCAGGACTCCAATTGCAAGAGGTTGAAGGAATGAGGTCACTTCACATCTCTTTTCTGGGTTCTGCCAGATAAGTAGTCTGAGAACCAGGTGGTAGTCTCAGTTGACTGGCCCATCTCCCACAGCTTTACAAGTCGGAGGTCATGACTAGGCAATGCAACTTTATTTCTATAACACTCTGTCCCAAAGGCTCAGGTCACTTTACAATAAGTACAGTAAAAACTACAGAACTATTAATATAAAGCAGGCAGTGGATATGAGTCATAAATGTACCAATGATTGACAAATTCAGGGAAAAGCTTCAGCAAAAAGGAAGGTTTTTTTGATTGGACATAAAGGCTCCCCCGTGCAGGTAGATCTGACATGTTCTGGCAGAGCATTCCACAAGGTAGATGCTGCCATACAAAAAGCTTTATGCCTTGGTTGCTGCAGCCTAGAAATAGGGACAGGAAGCAAACCTGCATCAGAAGAATGGAGTGAGCGAGTTGGGCAGTAGGGAACTAAGAAGTCTTTAAAGTAGCCTGGTCCCAGACTGTGTACAGCCTTGAATGTTAACAAGCATATCTTGAAGGTTATGCGCCACAGCATACTAGTGCAGTGCACACAGTACCGCCGTGATGTCCCTTGGGGAGAAGCCCATGGTCAGCTGAGCTGCAGCATTCTGGACTAGCTGCAGGCATTGCAACAAACCTCCAGATAATTCTAGGCATAAAGCATTGCAGTAGTCAAGCTTAGAGGTGACAAAGGCATGAATTGTCGTCACCAAGTCAGCAGCGGCTAGATGCCGTGTAATTCTGGAGATGTTACTAAGATGGTAAAAGCCAGCCAGAACAACAACTTACACTTGTTGATCAAATGTCAACTTGTTGTCCAGGATGACCCCAAGATTCCTAACTGCCTCTACAGCTCTGAGCGGCAAACCACCTAGTGAAGGACATAAAGTCAGTCCACTCGTCATTACTGGGTCCTGCCTACCAGGCTTGACAATCATGACCGCCGTGCTACCCAAGTTAAGACATAGCTATTGTAAGGCTATCCAATCGTTAATTTCAGTCAAGTATCTCTCCAGTACCAAGACCGCATTGGACCCACCAGAAGTTCAAGACAGGTAAAGCTGAGTATCATCTGCATAGCAGTGAAACTCAATGCCATACCATCTAATGATTTCACCCAATGGCAACATATGCACTGAAAACAACTGGGGAGCAAGGATCGAGGCTTGAGGAATACTAGAGGAGAGCACCGAGGTCCTGGAGAGAAAACTTTTCAGGGCCATCTGCTGCGTTCTCCTGGCTAAGCCAGTGTAATACAGTGCTTGTGAGTCCCACATAGTCCCTCAGGCAATCCAAAAGCACACCATGGTCAAGAGTGTCAAATGCCAATGAGATAACTAACAGCACTAGTATGGTACAAATCCTCTCATCCCTCATCATGAGGAGATCATTTGTGACTCTGATGAGGGTGGTCTCTGTGCTATGACGTGCCTGATAACCCAGCTGGAGAGGTTATTAGATGTTAAACTGCTCCAAGCATTTGACAAGCTGCTCAATCACCACCTTCTCAATAATCTCCCCCAAGAGGGGGAGATTAGAAATGGGTCTGTAGTTCCCCAACACATCAGGGTCCAAGGAATATTTTTTAAGAAGGCGCTCCAACACTGCCTATTTAAGTGCAGATGGGAAAACACCCTCCCTCAAGGAATACCAGACGATCTAGGAAATATGTGGACTCAAAACCACCAAGCATTCTAAAAGTAGACAGGTAGGACCAGGATCCAGCAGGCAACTGGTAGGATGCAAACCCGCAATCACCCTGAGAAACTCTTCCTCCAAAACTAGTTGAAACTCACCCCAGGCAGGCAGATCAAGAGTGCCACCCAGGCCCCAATCATCACCAGTTCATAACAGACTGCCTGAGCAGATATCCGATCTGATGGAGGACAACTTGTTAGGGAAGAAATCTCCAAATTCATTGCATTTTTCAGCAGAAAAAACTTGAGTGGACCATAGATAGGATGGGCTTAATAGCCTGTCCTCGGTGAGAAAGAGTTGAGCTGGGCAATTTCTCCCTGCTGCAATCATCTATGACAGGCACTCTATCTTTTTCAGATTGGTTGCTCGTTGATACTATCCACATAGAGAATAGTGGATGTGCAAGTATGCACAACCGGTGTGTTGTGCCACTGAGGGGTTCTGATTCCCTATGACCTCAAGAGCGAAGCTCGAGAGGTCCGTGGGAATCAGAACCCTGAAGTGGCACAGCACACCGGTTGGGCATAACATTGCCCATCCATTATTTTTTATAGTGTATGGTGCCCCTACGATAAATTAAGTGAGCATTTAATTATTTTTTCGCCGTAAAAGGAATTCTTTCTACTACGTTTTAATCTGTTATTCATCAGGTTGCTAAGGTTAGTGCTGTGGTTGTTAGGGACTAAGCGTCCCTACATCTGTAGCGTGGTCTGTCATTGGCTGTCAGTTCCCTTCGGGCGGGGATTCCAGGAAAAAAAAACATGGCGGACGTATCTCTAGCTAAGCGTCAGTGAAATGATTCACCTGTTAATGTGAGTAGTTTTAAATATCTGGTTGATCCTGCATCTTTTTGTAATAGTTTAAAGTATCTGGTCAATCCTGCCTTTTTTTGGTGGTGCCCTGTTCATCATCGGTTTGGTGGATGATCGTGCCACTGGCTCCGAGTTTTCCTGTGTCTGGTATAGTTTTAAAATGAGCTGAGCACGTGCAGCTTCTAGAGGCTTTCAAAATGTTGTTGTAGTACAGTGTGGTACAATCACGTTCCATGACCTTTTGAACTGTAGTACTACAACATTTTGAAAGTCACTGAATTCCATAAACAACAAGCCCTCACCATACACTATAATGAGTTTTCAATGCCAGTATGTTGACTACAAACTGGATCCTGCACCAAGAATGCTCCAACCTCCATCCCTTGGCCTGTAACTGGCACAGCTCTTTACAGTACAAAAGAAATCTGCATTACAAGGTCAAGGGACAAACCTGGTAAGGTGCTAAGGAGTCCAAGCAGACATAAGAGCACTATTATAGTGCTCCACAGTGTTCTCAGAACCCTGCACACAAGCGAGCATCATTCTTGAGACATCTAATACCTCCAGGAGTTTGCAAGACTCCAGATTATATTTCAGACAGTACCAGATTGTCTCCACATGGGGTAGTAAGGAAACGGGACACCACAGAGGAACAACACAGCATGATGATATTACCAAAAGCCCATATCAGCCTTGACCACATTTATGTCAAGAGCAAGAAGGGGCTGATGAGAAGATCAGGTCCAGGTGTAACCCGCTGATGTGTACCAGAGGCAACTGTCTGTGTTAGCCCTAGTGAGTTCATCAACTGGAGGAGCTGTTGACCAAGGTGTGAGGTCTCATCGTCGACCCATACATTGACGTCTCCCAGCACCAAAAGTCTAGAGGTATTCAATGCCTGATTAATAATGAAATCTGCTAGCTCCTGCATAAAATCACCCCCATATCCTGGTGGACAGTATATAAAAATGATTGTGCAACTAACACCTAGGGCACATTGAGCAGTGACACACTCCAAGGACCTGAAAGTTCCCATTGGGTATGCAGTGAATCCTAATGCGGATTTACAACAAACGATCCCCTCCTCCCCTGCAATTCTGCCTCAGGCAATGTATCACTGAATAACTAGGAAGGAGAGATGCCTCCAGCACTAGGCTGGAATCATCTCCTAGCCAGGTCTTGGTAATACCCCATTCCGCCTAACCTCACTAGGGCAGCATGCTTTCGCTTACCGGGCCCCCTTCTGGTTAAATTAACTCTCTAAGAAATTACAAGCAAACAGAATATCTCAATTCAAAGCAGATCTCAAACAGCATCTCATGTCATGAGCAAAGTATACCTGCAGCTCAGGAATCACTTGAAAATTTAGGCTTTCAACCTAGGTACCACCCAAGTGGGGCTACCTAGAGAACCCTGCCTCCTTTTCCAGCCCAGCCTAGAGCGTAAGTAAGCTACTCAATTCAGCTCTTGTCTATATGTAGATAATGCTCTCCCCATCCCCCACCCCCACTCAACAAGGACTTTTGGTGCTGCTCCCCACAGCACCCCTTTCCACCATCCCCCACTTCCCACCCTCTGAGGGTAATTTCAAACCCTTCCTTCTGGTTTATTTACAACCAGCCCACTACCATCGGAGTAATCATTTAATCACTATGCAGTCATCTCAACTTTAGTCTAACAATGGATTCTGGAGGTCACTGGGAGAAATGGGGGGAAGGGCCAACTGGTGCAAATAATCCTTTTCTGAAATATCTTCTACTCTGTTATAATTTTTTTCCCCCAATTTGTCTAACTCTCATGTAATTGCTCTTGTATGCCAATGTGCAGGCATCTGTAACCACTGTATATGTATATTGTCCTATTTGTCCACCCTGACGTGGAACCTTTGTAAAAGAGCTCACGCTCAAAGGTCTCTCTGTAATATTAAATAAATAAATAATAAAATAAATACAAACAAAGTCAGCCAAGGAATTGGCAATGTAATGATACAGCACCAATGCTTTATTCCTTAGAGACCTAGTGTTACAAAGCATGGCCCGAAGGGGAGTAGCAGAGCTGGTTGGACCCATTAACTCCTGCTTGCTGACATAAAAGCAAAGCCCTATGGAGGGGAACCAGGCATGGCAGTTCCCATTTCTGGTTCCATACCCTCTCTGAGTGCCTCCTAAACTCAGCCACCCCAGTCGACTCACCCCAAACATTATATCCAAGCCTTACACCATGGTTACTACACCGCCTCCTGAGGATTCCAACCCACCTGTAGCAGCTGAGAACCTCTGCAGGGAGAGTCAACGGGATCCAACAAAAGGATGGCACTGCCACAGGAGGTCTCTGGAGTAAACGTGCCTCACACCTACATCTCCTTTGCACATCTTAGTCCTGATAAAACAATATTTAACCCAGAATAATCCATCTATGACCACAAATATACTCCTTAGGGCTAACCCAACAATATTCTCCCTTACCCAAACAAGAACAAAATTTAACTTAAACACAGTACAGCCACAATGAATACCCTTTAGGGCTAACCCAACAATATCCTCCTTAACCTACCAATCACACCACAGACACACGCTAACACAATAAATATCTAAACATTCAAGGCCCATACACACAGAAATAGAACAAACATTTAAACAACCAGCAAAAGACTGAGTGAAAGACCTTGGAGAGATCAAGAAAGGCTGCGTCAACATACAGTATTCTCCCTTGCCTATAGCTGCATGGAGTTTCTCGGTCAGCTTGGTTAGGGAGGTGGCAGTGTTACACTGCTTCCTGAAGCCATGTTGTTTAGCTAGGAGATTGAGATCTGTGATGTAGGCCACCAGTTGGTCACTGACAATTTTTCCTGAGGCCTTAGAGAGTGGAGAGAGGATAGAGGCAGGTCTGTAATTAGAGACCACCATGGCATCCCCAGATTCAAAGACTGGGACTGCATTTGCTTGCTTCCAGATGTTGTGGATAGAGCCAGATTGGAAGGAATAGTTGAATAGTTTTTGGATTGGTAGAAACAGTTCCTCAATAGCCATTCTAAGTATCTTCATGTCCAGTGAATCAGGTCCAATTCTGGTTTTGTAGGTGATGCATAGCAGGTATTTTGTAACTCACCAGGATGTGCATTAATGATAGATATGGAATGTGTTGGTGTTTCTTGTTGACTTTCATATATTTAATGTATTTCTGTACTCATTTATAGCATGCTGTCCCCTTGGCAGCCTCCTAATCCTGTACAATAAGTTTTAATTACTCTGTAATATACAGTAACATGATGTACCTGTTTGTATGGATATATTATGAAATCCCAACAGTTCTAATTCTGATACCCATGAGCCTGAGACTGGCATCCTGACGTGGCTCTTACCTGACAGATTAACATCCTGACCACAGAAAGCCCAACAATGAACTTCTGCCAGATTTGTAGTCTGGCGGTGGGCTACGCCTCCCGCACCCCCCCCCCCAAAATTATTAAAACCAACTCTGAGTCCCGGCAAACTCCACTGTTGGGCTTTCCATGGTTGGGATGTTAATCTGTTGAGTAAGAGCCGAGTCAGGATCTCAGTCTTGGGCTTGTGGGTGTCAGGATTAGAAATGTCGGAATTTCATAGTGATACTGTTTGTACCATCAAAACTTGTAGCACCTTTTGACAAAGCTGTACTCGAACTGACATAACTGTTTTCTGTACCCTGTATGTGTCCCCATCTGACGAAGAACCTTTGCAAATAAACACGTTGTGCTCAAAGGTTGTTACCAATTATTTCAATAAATAAGAAATAAAATAAAGAAAAATCAATATTTATACCTCTCAGACAAAAGCCTCTAGAGTTGCATTATTTACAGAGATCAGACCTTTCCTTAATGCCAGCAGGAAAGTTATTCTTGGGGGTGATTTTAATTGTGGGATGCTTCTTCAGCCTAATATGTCTGTGAATAAGAACATTGTGAATAAGAACATTTATTGTGATGCAAACTTTCTGATGGACATGATCGAAACAGCTGCTTTGAGACGTGCGTACTGCTCTGTTCACCCTCAGGGAGGTGCTGCGTATATCAGGAACAATTTGTCTACTCGAATGACTGTATTTTGGCAGATAGTATAGAGTCCATATTCTTTCACTAGAGCAGTGAAATGTCTGATCATATGGCAGTCATTTGCAATAGCAATATTTCAAAAGCCTGAGCAGATCAGAAGGTGGAGACATAATAATCTCTAAAAGATGTAAACTTACAAGCAGATTTATGGGAGTTTTATGCAGCTAGACAATCTGTTTTGTGTGCATTTGACTCCTGTGTTGAATGGCTGGAAGATACAAAAACAGAAATTAAGAACTTCTTTTCCAAATTTAGTAGATATCAGAAGCTTCAGGATTATAACCAATATGTACATTTGAGACAAAGATTACATTCTTTAATGTCCAGACAGGCCATGGATCCTTTTAAAAGTTGTGAAGAGTCAATCAGACTTATACGTGAGTTGCGGGATGAGAGTGGGGACCTTAAATCTGATCCAGTGAATGTTCTGCTTGTGGTAGAGAGTGCTAGGCAGTCATTTCCGTCTACAGTATCTGTGAACTTGACGGACACTTTTTTAGGGACATACACATACCTCATATTCTAGAACAAGAAAAGATGCACTTAATTAGACTTATTAGTCTGGGGGAGGTTCAGGAGGCTATCAAATGTCTGAGTTTGAATACAGTACCTGGTCCTAAGGGCCTCACAGCTGAATTTTATAAGCAGTTTAACATGACAATCAACCCAGATAAGGTCACAATATTTTAAAAAAGGGAGGTAAAGGTGACTTGAGGAACTAGAGGCCTTTGTGCTTGCAAAATTCAAAGCAAAAAAAATATTGCAAAAATCTTGCGCACCGGGTTAGCTTCTGTTGCTTTGGAGGTTATATCTCCTTTTTGGACATGTGGTTTAAAAATAGGTCTATCCAAAACAATTTTTACCTGATCAGGAAATTATATCACAAAGGCTGTTCCCAGAATTTTTGTTTATTTTTTGGTTACTTTCTTACTTTGGATCAAAAGGCTTTTGATGTAGTGTATGATTATTTTTTTATATCTACAGAGATATGATGTGCCTCTGAAATTTATATCTTACAGTAGATTAGAAAATTGTGTATGGCTTCACCCATAACTTCGTTTATGAATAGATGGCTGGGGTCAACCAATCAAAACTACTATAAAGGTCAAACAGGGCTGCCCCTTAAGTCATCTCTTGTATGTCTTCTCTATTGAGCCGGTATTATGGAAGATTCAGTATAGCTAGGAGGTTGTGGGCCTGCCTGTAACAGGTGATGTATTTGTCAAATCAAGGGCTTACACAGAAGGCATATGGCTTTTTTTAAGACTGGCAGAGGCAGGGACAGCAGCAGTACAGATTTTTCAGCAGTACTTAGTAATATCTGGAGCCAAGCTAAATTTCCACAAAAGCACTGGTGTGCAAGTTGGAGCTGACCCTTTTGGGGTCTCCAGGAGGGAGGTGAGGAATATTCCCATTACTCCAAAAAACATTAAGTCACTGAATATTTGGTTTGGGACAGTAGATCTGGCTAGAACTAACTGGGAAAGCAACATGTCCATGGCACAAAGGAAGGTAGACCTTTTGAAAGGGAAATCTGTTTCTAAACTTAAATGGGTATTTTTGATTAAAACTACAGCATTACTATTTCCTGTTTTCTATGTTTCATTTTTCCTCCTCTGTTGGATTTTGAAGTAAAAAGTTTTGAGTATCTTTTTCCAGGCCCTGTGGAGCAGCCGTCTCAACTGAGTTTGGAGGGATGGGGGTTTAGGTATGATACATCTTGTAATTTTTTATGGCTATTTTCTTTAAGGTTAGTATTAATCTAGCATTGTCTTCATTTTCTATTTGTTGGGGTTCCTTAGCCCGTGAATGGTTAGATCCATTCCAGTTTCCTGGACTATGGATAAATAAGGGTTCCAAGCACTGTATGCCTTTACTTGCTATATATGGCCATGTAGCCTCACATAAAGAAAGTGGAAGATTTAGGGATCTTGAATACTCCAGAAGGTTTCCACAGATGTGGCAATTGTAGTGTGTGCCAGTATACCTCACATGGATTGTTTTTCCATCAGACTACACACCTAATTGCCTGCCATACATCATTTGTGATTTATGTGATTTGGTGTCCATGTCTGAAGTTGTATGTTGGCCTCATAACATGTCCTCTTAAATCTGCATTTTGGAGCAAGTTTGCTTCATCATTAACGTTCACAGTAACACACCAGTGGGCAGCCACTGCCAATAATGCCACAAGTCAGATCTGTGGACCTTTAACTTCATGGATATTGACCATGTCCCCCCACATCTGAGAGGGGGGGGACAGAGTGAGGATTCTGCGACAAGTTGAAAGTAGACTTATTTTCATATTGGGTTCTTGTACACCAGAGGGTTTAAATGATGATTGGGATATTGTTCCCTTCCTATAATGCTTCCATCATTGTGGAGGCTTGATAATGGAGAGAAAAACAATGCCAGATACCATACATAGAAACATAGATGTTGACAGCAGATAAGGACCACTTGGCCCACCCAGTCTGCCCATTTCCCTACCTATTGGATAAGCTGCAGATCCTAGTTAACCAACAGCCTATTTCTTCCTACCGCCCACCAGAATTGCCCTATGTCTGTCCAATGCATTCTTGAATTCCTCCACTGTTTTTGACCCCACAACCTCCTCAGGAAGGCTGTTCTATGCGTCCACCACCCTCTCCATGAAAAAATACTTCCTTACGTTGCCCCTTAGCTGTTTCCTCTCTATCTTCAAATTGTGCCCACTTGTTCTTGTACATCTCCTTTTCTGAAAATTGCTACCCTCTTGGACTTTATTGATTCCCTAGAGGTACTTGAAGGCTTCTATCATGTTCCCCCTCTCCCTCCTTTCCTTGAGTGTATACATATTAAGCTCCTTTAGTCTCTCTTTGTATGGCTTCTGGTGCAGACCCTGTACCATTTTAGTTGTCCTCCTCTGGACTACCTCCATCCTGTCTATCTCCTTGTGGAGATGGGGTCTCCAGAACTGCATGCAGTACTCCAGATGGGGTCTCACCAACTGTCTGTATAGAGGGATAACTTCTTGTTTTCTACTGGAGATGCCTGTCCCTATACATCCCAGTATACTACCAGCCCTCCTTACAACTGTGTTTATGTATTTATACTCTTAGTTGTTGTTCCCATTTACTGATTTTCTTTTGTTTTGTTCCATTTCTCTTTCTCTTTTAGGTTGTATTTTTCTGAGAGCTAAGTCTTCTTTGAAATAAGAGTGAGAGTTTAAGAATTCTGAAATTAATTTGTGATTTATGCTGTCTAGAATGATATTTATTCTAATTTGACTAATTCAGTGATTTTGTATTAAACTTACTGATTTTATCTTCCCATACTTCAGTTTTGAAATATGCATAGAAATGATAGTATGTAGCTATTTTTTCACCAAGCAGCTTAGTTTTTTTCACTTTATGTTGTATTCTGTAAGTCAGAATTGTATGTGGTTTATCCCTGCATCCCACATAATTTGGTGAGGTTACTGCAGTAAAATGACTCTGTACCTTTAATATCTGCCCATAAATGTAGCATGGGTATGCTGCAGTCCCACACCTCTGAGGAAGAATCCATGAGATTCGAAGCACTGTGAGATGGAGACTTGTGCTTTTTTTCCCATGGCCCACTTAATAAACCAGCACACCACTACTTCATTATTTTATTCAGTCTGGACTTATTTTGTGTACCACTTCCAGTCTTCTGCCAGCACAGCCTTAAGTAAGTTGAGAGTCTGGAAACTTACAACTGAAGATGTCAGACTGTATAAGCAGAAAGTGCCATATGCAAATATTTTGACCTCTCTGTTGCTCCATCACAGATCTTATTCCCCCTCTGCCCCTCATGGAGGTATCAGTATTGCAGGTGCTGACAAATGTTTGGATACTTACACACATGTGGGATGTGCAGTGGCTTTCCTGTCACAATATGCTTGGGGTTAGGAATAATTGGAAACATACATCTATGGGAGAGAGAGAGTGTGCCCAAGGGATAGTTGTGTAGGTGTCTTAGAAAGTCAGTCACACATCTTTCTGGAATGCCCATACATTGAACACTTTTGGAATTTAGTTAGTAAGGAATGGAGGGACAGTATATGTACTACCATGACCAAGGCCCTTGTTTTCTGCAGTTCTGCGGCACGTGGCAGTTGTCACAGAAATCATAGCCAGCTGCAAAATTTTGATCTGGCTGCAGAAATTACACAAAAACTGCCCCAGTAAGTTAGACAGACACTGCTTCCATTCCTTTCTGCTCACCACTCTGCCTGTGTGTAACTTTATAAAAACTAAAACTCACCCCTAACAATCTTAGCCACCCAAACCCTGCCCACCCAGCCCTGAGAGCCCCCCTTGAGTCACCCTGTTTTTATAATGGCACACCTTTCTGGTCTAAGGCAGCTTAATGATCCACTGCCTTTTCCTATCACAGCTAATGGGTCAAAATGCTTGTTCCTCATCCCAGTAGTGCTTTTTGGGGCCCACACAAAGCTGTACTGAGGCATGAATCCAGCAGAGGATTCAAGAGCATGCATAGACAGTCGTTCAGAAAAAGGAAAATAATGCACTTGGCCTTCATTTTTTTAGCAGTACATAACTGCAGTTTGAAAGACTTTCATTTTTGTGTATTAGAACACATTTTGGAATTACCTAGGGGTGGGGACAGAACTCAAATTCTCCTTCAACAGGAAACCTACTGTATTTATACATTAAAAGAAGTATGTCCAGTTTGACTTAATGAGGAGATCAATTTTAAACCACATTTGGGTTAGAAAATTTAAACACCTGAAAATATAAGCACCCTAAAATCAGAACCACCAATTACTGATGTGGTCCAAGAGTTGTGTGATGTTTGGGAGTTTTATCTATCTTTTTGATATTACTCCCATAACTTCTCCCACCTCTCCTCCATATTCACCCCATAAAAACTCTTGCCTGCCTTCCCTCTTTTTATCTTTTGCTCCTATGCCGTACAATATTATTTTGGTCCATACGCAATATATACTCTATATGGTGGGGTTTTTGTCGAGTTCAGTTTGGGGGTTGCAAAACTAAATTGCCTATCGATAGGAAATATGAATTTCTCTTGTATTTTTGCATATGATTTTAAATTGAACAAAAGTTGACCTGTAGGTGTTTGTACAGGAGACTTTCTTCTTCTTTCCATGTGGTCGTTAATCCTGTTAACTTGATGAATTATTTTAAGTTACTAATAATGGAGGGCTAAAAGTAGGCCTCTTTGCAGACAACACAAAGATCTGCAACAGGGTTGATACACAAGCGTGGGGGAAGGATGAGAAGGGACTTGGCAAGCTTGGAGGAATGGTCAAAAGTATGACAACTTAGATTCAATGCAAAGAAGTGCAAAGTAATGTACCTGGGAAACAAAAACCCAGGGGAAGAGTACACAATGGAGGGAGGGGGTACTAACAACAACAGAAATGGAAAGGGACCTGGGGTGGTCATATCAGATGACCTTAAGATAGGCAAGCAATGTGAGAAGGCAGTAAGGAGGGCTGGGGGGATACTCTGGGATGCATAGGGAGAGCCTTCACCAGTAGAAAACAAGAAGTTGTTATTCCTCTGTACAGACAGTTGGTGAGACCCCATCTGGAGTACTGCATGCAGTTCTGGAGACCCCATCTCCACAAGGACATAGACAGGATGGAGGCAGTCCAAAGGATGGGAAACTAAAATGGTGCAGGGTCTGCACCAGAAGCCATATGAAGAGAGACTAAAAGAGCTCAATATGTATACCCTCGAGGAAAGGAGGGAGAAGGGGGGGGAGGGAAATGATATAAACTTTCAAGTACCTCAAGGGAATCAACAAAGTCCAAGAGGGTAGCATCTTTCATAAAAAGAGATGTGCAAGAACAAGGGGGCACAATTTGAAGATAGAGGGGGCCACTCAGGGGCAACGTGAGGAAGTATTTTTTTTCGTGGAGAGGGTGGTGGATGCATGGAGTGGCCTTTCTGAGGAGGTTGTGGGGTCAAAAACAGTGGGGGAATTCAAGAATGCATTGGCAATTCTAGTGGGAGGTAGGAGGAAGTAAGTTGTTGGTTAACTAGGATCTGCAGCTTATCCACTAGGTAGGTAAATGGGCAGACTGGTTTGGCCAAGTGGTCCTTATCTGTCATCAAAGTCTATGTTACTATGTTTCTATGTTTAGTGCCATGCTGGAACATAACGTGCTTTTTGTGCTTTTAGTCTCCTGATTAGGTTACAAACTGAAAATTTGTCCAGGAATTGTCCAATGTATAGTTTCAGTAAGATGAACTGGGGGTTTTAAGTTGAATAAAGCAAAATGGGTTAGGCAATTCCAATATTGGCTGATCTAATCAGTAGATAAAGCACTAGAATGATTTTTATGAATATTCGTGATCACTTTGGATATGATGCATGTGCACTTGCACTTTTGTGAGGTGTAGATTATTTAATATGTAAATTTATGGGTATAAATTATGGTAATGTACTGTTGCTTACTCCCCCAATGAAGCCCCGTTTGTAGGGCGCTACGTAGGGTTATTCTGTGTCACTGTTATGGCTCTTGTTGCCTAATAAATTTCCTAAAACTGTAGCTGGTGATTGCAGCATTTTTTTGTTTCTCTAGTGTTGCTAGTTGAGAATGGCTTATGTGTGCAAGCACCTTCAGATGCATGTGTGCACCAGACTTTTTTTATTTTTTATTTTTGATCCCAGGATCACACCTGAACATGGCGTGCCATCATAGAACCTTGATGTGCTACCACTGACCTACCCTGGTGGTTCAGCTGACTTTTGTTTTTCACTTTTCTCTTTTGTCTCTGTAGTTTCATTACCTATGTTTCTATGTCAGGCAAAGCTCCCCTTCCCCTCTGAGGAAATAATGGCAGCAAAGCTATCTCTGCTACCCAGGCCAAAAGGCTACAAAGCTCTCTGCTCTCTTATCCCCCTCCCCCACTTTCTAAAAGTAAAGGTTTCTCCTCCCCCTCCCCATTCACAGAAATGCTCTCTTTTCTCTCTCTCTCTCTCCCCCGATGGTAGTAATGCTCTCTCTCCTCCCCCAACACCCTGGACCTAACAACAGCAAGATTGTCTCTCTCCTTACATGATCCTGTGCCCCCCCATAAACAGCTAGGCCTGATCCCAGTTTTTAAAATCCACTGTATCCCACCCTGACCATCATAGCCCCACCACCCACCCCAGGAAGGAAAAGGATGACATTTACAATGCATCAAAAACATTGTCATCACAGAATGATGACACACTGGGCCCAATTCCAGAAGGCATGTCGTAAGTCACCGCCAAAGGTGACTTGTGACATATGCCGGTGCGACTTGAACCCTGCACCCAATCCCAGTATGGGCAAGGATCCCTCCATTAAGTCTTGTGAGTTGTGGCACCCCAAGCGGTGAGCCAAAGGAAGGTCACATGTGAACAGGGTGCCGCGAGCCACAGACAAGCCCACCGACAGGGCGCAGCCACCCCCCAGCCCGAAGCCCCAACACAAACCTGTACGCCCTGGTGGGCTATGCCCTTCCACCCAGCCCCAACCCCACACAAGGCAGTAGAACATCCCCCTCCCCCATATTGCATTATAAGACCCCCCAACCCCGATCCCCGGCAATCTTGGAAGGTGGCCCAGCCTGATCCCCAGTAATGTGGTGACTTGCCAACCCCCCCACATTCCTGGAGTAATGCTGCCTTACCCTCCATGTACCAAATCACCCTGATGGTCTAGTGGATCACCTTCACCCCAGTGTCACTCCTCACCCATACTCAGCCGATGACTGGCACAGCCTGCCTCTCACCACGCGCCAGTTGCACTGAGCTCAGTATAAGCATACTGTACATCATATGTGCACAGTACAGCTGAGCATATATGAGTACGTGTAGTGCATGTGCATACAGAGCTCAGTCAGCAGCTAGCGACAGTGGTGAGAGGTGGGCTATGCCAGTTGTTGGCTGAGTATGGGTTGGGAGACACTTGGGTTGATGGGTGGGTCCACTAGACCACCAGGGTGATTTGGTACTGGGGGGGTGACAGCTTCAACCACTCTTGAGGACTGACTTTTTCTTAAATCTGTTGCAACAGTTTTTAGCCTAATCTATCCTTTACAATTTCTAGTCCATAAGGTTGGCCACCTATGGGCACCCTCTTCCCTTTCTTGACTGTGCTATAGTGTCCTCTTTAATTTTTCCTTTTTCCTCTCAGGTTCTCGTACAGAGAGGTTATTGTGGTGCCCTCCAAGCGTATGTAAAACAGGTTATGTTTATCACTGTTGGATTTAGTATGTAATAGCACTATGTCATAAAATACCTTGATGTATGTTTCTTATGTTTATGAAACCTGTAAATGTTGAAAATACAATGGCACTAAGTGTTTTTGATAATGGTAAAAACTACTAGGTGACTATTATAGAAATTAAGTTAGTTGTACTATTTAAAAATGCATGTAAATTGCTGTAAGTTGAACAAGTCTGAAATTTCATGGCGATTTGCATATATATCATGATGCTTTGCATTATGGAAGTATGCATGATGTTGTATTTCTTTGAAACTGGACTTGTTGCCAATGCCCTTTGGGGTAACCCTTTTTTCAGTGCTTCTGCACTGAGGCTCTTTGTCTATAGCTTGTTTTGTTTTTTTTTTCTTTTTGAGCCCCCACTACCCAAGCAAACAAGGCCCACATAGGAATGAAGGGTTTTCACTAAAAATGTTTAGAGCAGAGATCAGTGTCAGCAGGTGTTGGCTAAGTGCAGAGAAAGGACATACATAGTCTGTTCCTGCAAACCGATGTACTGAAGAAGGGATATGCCATTGCTTAAGGTTATCTGTTGTATTTTGAATAAATATCACGCAGAGATCGTGTGTTGAACTTGAAGTTCGATGTCTGGTCCATCTGTTATCCCTCAACCTCTCCACAAGGGGTTGGCAGCATTACTCCAGGAATGTGGGGGGGTGGGATTGGCACCTCACCACATTACGGGATCGGGCCAGGGCACCTTCCAGGATTGCCAGGGATCGGGGTCGGGTGGTGGTCCTATAATGCAATATGGGGGAGATGCAGTGAGCTAACAACCTGTTTTCCCTACACATCCCTCATCCACATTTCCATTTTTTTTACCAATACAATATTGTCCTGAAGCCACATATAAACATTAATATATTTAATAATATATAATCTGCAGCATCATGGTGATTTTTTCTCTATTTCTCTGTTTGTTTCTCTCTTCCCTCATTTAGTTTCCATGCTCTGCATAAATAATCTATAGCGTTGGCTTCTCACTTTTCTTACCCTGGCTTACTTTTAATTTCTTCAGTCTGTCCAATATTCTCTCATTCTTTTCCTGTCCAATTTTGTTTACTTAGCTGTCCCTTTGCTTTATTTTTCTATAGAAACATAAAATTTGACAGCAGAGAAGGACCGCTTGGCCCACCCAGTCTGCCCATTTCCCTACCTAATGGATAAGCTGCAGATCCTAGTTAACCAGCAGCCTACTTATTTCTACCCCACCCCCTAGAATTGCCTTATGACTGTCTCATGCATGCTTGAATTCAACCAGTGTTTTTGACTCCACAATCTCCTCAGGAAGGCCGTTCCATGCATCCACAACCCTCTCCGTGAAAAATACTTCCTTACATTACCTCTGAGCCGACCCACTTCTATCTTCAAATTGTGCCCCATTGTTCTTGCACACCTCTTTTTTTGAAAGATGCTACCGTCTTGGACTTTGTTGATTCCCTTGAGGTACTTGAAATTTTCTATCATGTCCCCCCTCTCCCTCCTTTCCTCGAGGCTATACATATTAAGCCCCTTTAGTCTCTCTTCATATGTCTTATGGTGCAGACCCTACACCATTTTAGTTGCCCTCCTCTGGACAGCTTCCATCCTGTCTATGTCCTTGCGGAGATGGGGTCTCCAGAACTGCACGCACTACTCCAGATGGGGTCTCACCAGCTGTCTGTACAGAGGGATAACAACTTCCTGTTTTCTACTGGTGAAGCCTCTCTCTATGCATCCCAGTATCCCCCCAGCCCTCCTTACTGCCCTCTCACATTGCTTGCCCACCTTTAAGTCATCTGATATGACTATCCCCAGGTCTCTTTCCATTTTTGTTGTTGTTAGTATCTCACCCCCCATTGCGTACTCTTCCCCTGGGTTTTTGTTTCCCAGGTGCATTACCTTGCACTTCTTAGCATTGAATCTAAGCTGCCATACATTTGACCATTCCTCTAACCTTGCCAAGTCCCTTCTCATCCTTTCCACCCACCTTGTGCATCAACTCTGTTGTAGATCTTTGTGTGTCATCAGCAAAGACATGCTTTCCTTCAGTCCTCTGCAGTAGCCGACACAGACATTGAAGTGGACTGGTCTTATCTGAACCCTGCGGTACCCCAATAGTAACCCCCCTTTCTTCAGAGTGGACTCCATTTACCATTACCCCTCTGTGTCCTATTCTCCAGCCAATTCTTTACTCAGGCTATCATCTTGGGACCTACTCCCAGGCTGGCTAACTTGTATATTAATCTTTTGGGAGGGACTGTGTCAAATGCCTTGCTAAAGTCTAGGTAGGCCATATCCACAGCCCCTCCCTGATCTACTACTTTGGTCACTCAGTCAAAGAAATCTATTAGATTTGTCTGGCATGACCTTCCTGCTGTGAATCCATGCTGCCTTGGGTCCTGTGCCCCGCTGGCCTCTAGGTACTTGACAATTCTTTCCTTCAGGAGTGATCCTATCATTTTCCCTATCACTGAGGTTAAACTAACAGGTCTGTGGATTCCTGCTTCTGCCCTGCTCCCACTTTTGTGACGGGGAATCACATCTGCCCTCCTCCAGTCCTTAGGTACCACCCCATCCTCCCATGATTTGTTAAAGAGGGTAGTCAGTGGTGTCACTAGTTCTACCCTTAGTTCTTTTAGAATTCTCGGATGAATCCCATCATGCCCCATTGCTTTGTCCACCTTCAGTTTTAAGAGTTCTTTCAGAACCCTTTCTTCTGTAAATGGACTGGTATCAACTTCTGTATCCAGAGTGTTTCTATTATTTGTTTTAGGTACCTCCCCTTCATTTGTAAATACTGAGCAAAAATATTTGTTTAGTATCTCTGCCTTTTCACAGTCACCCTCTTCCCACCCCTCCCTTTATTAAGCCTCACTATTCCTCCCTTGGTCTTCCTTCACTCCCTGATGTACCTAAAAAAGGTTTTATCCCCTTCTTAACTGAGTTGGCTATCTTTTCCTCGGTTCGGGCCTTTGCTGTTCTGACTGCCTTCCCAGCTTCCTTTTGCTTTAACTGATACAATTCTCTGTCCTGCTGTTTCTGTGATTCCTTGTACTTCCTGAATGCTTTCTTTTTCTCTTGAACCTTCACTGCCACCTCCTTTGAGAACCATAGTGGTTTCTTACATCGTTTTGTTTTGTTTATTTGCTTCACACAAAGGCTTGTTACCTCTGTGATGGCAGTTTTTATTATTCCCCATTGTTCTTCCACCCCTCCTTCCTGCCCATTTGCTAGTGCATTCCTTAGGCACTCACCCATTTTGGCAAAGTCAGCCCTCCTGAAGTCCAGTACTTTTGCCTTTGTATGGCTTGACTCTATTGCAGTGTTTATTGTGAACCATACTGTTTGATGGTCGCTAGTTCCAGTTGGCTACCCACTTCTACATCTGTGATCCTCTCTCCATCTCCATTTGAGAGAACCAGGTCTAAGATTGCTCCCTCTCGAGTGGGTTCCAATACTAGTTGTCTAAGACATGCCCCCTGTAGGGCATCTAGAATAACCCCACTCTTAGAAGTGACTGCTGCTACTGCACTCCAGTTAACATCTGGCATATTCAGATCACCCATTAGCAATATCTCGCCTTTTTCTGCCATTCTAAGTATACTTTCTATCATTTCCCTGTCCATTTCTTCCCCCTGAGAGGAGGGTCTGTATACGACCCCTGTGCGGATTGTGGTGCCATTGCCTGTCTCCAAATTGACCCACAGTGCTTCTTCTCCTCCCTGTTTACCCTTTTGTTCTCTTGCTTTGATTCCTTCCCTTATGTAGAGAGCTACTCCTCCTCCTCCTCTTTCACCCTCCCTGTCCCTCGTGTAGATAGTGTATCCTGGTATGCTTGCATCCCAGTCATGGTTCTCTGTGTACCATGTTTCTGTGACTGCCACGATATCCAGATGTTCCTCCTCCATCAAGGCCACTACTTCAGGAAGCTTATTACCCAGACTACGGGCATTGGTACTCATTGCTCTCCATTTTTTGATGGCTTTACCTTCTGTAGCAGCATCCCCCACTGACCTTTCTACCGTGGTCTTTTTCTCATTTAGTACCCTGTTTTGTAGGGGGAGGCTGGGATTTTCCTGCTGCTTATCAGTGCCTTCCCCCCCTTGACTAGTTTAAAAGCTTGCCAATGAAGCATTTAAACTGATTGCCCAAAATACTTGTTCCCTTCCTGGACAGATGCAGACCATCCTGTCAGTATAGGCTGGTAAGTTGTAAGGGATAATTATCTATAATTCACATTTGTCCCTCAGGCACCAGAGCTGATTCATAAGGTTGGCAATCTCCCAGCCCCATCCACAGCCATCTGTTGTGCTTAATCCCATATGGATTAAAAATTGCCCTCTGCTCTAGCAAGCACTTTTCCTTTCATGGTTTTAAAACAGATAAAACCAACCCCTGCTCATCTCAGCCCCACCACCTTCTTAAATAATTTTGAGAGTGCCATTGAGAGGGTTTGTAGTTTAAAATTTGTCATATCCATATCCAGTCCAACACTGTACAATGATGATCTGTCTCTCCATCCTACAAAAGTATTGTAAGGACTCCTCTTAGAACATTAATCTGCCCACACATAAAACAAGAAAAGCCTACCCTGAATATCTTAGCCACAAAACTCACTCCACCCAGTGCCTCCTCAAGTCACTCTGTTTTTCATATCGGGACACTTCATTGGTGCAACACTGTAGGCTGATCCTTTACAGCTTCTTATTACTGCTGGGCTCAAATGCTGGATTCATGCCCCAGTAGGGCTTTCTGTGGGCCCCAGAAAGCACTAGTGGGATAAGGAACAAACATTCTGGCCCTTTAGCTGTTACAGGAAAAAACAGTAGATCATTAAGCTGCCTTTGCTTTTATAAAAAAATAGGGTGACACAAGGGGGCTCTCAGGGCTGGGTGAGCAGGGTTTGAGTGACTGAGATTGTTTGAGGTGAATTTTAGTTCTTATAAAGCTACGTATAGGAAGAGTAGTGGGCAGAAAGGAGCAAAGGTAGTTTCTGCTTAAATTACTGGGGCAGATTCTGTGTGATTTCTGCAGACATACCAACATTCTGTGGATGGCAATGATTTCTGTGGCAATTGCCATGTGCTGCAGAACCACAGAAAACAGAGGCCTTGCCTTACACAGACCATTGGCTGTTAAAGGCTTCACCTTATGAAGCCATTGTATACACATTTTTTCAGACCTGGCAACTGTTTGACCAACTGGGCGTACTAGTCAACAAGCCAAAGTTGGTCTTTACCCCCTGCCAGAGGATCCAGTACATAGGGACTATTCAGGACACGAGTCTCAGTTGGGTGTTCCTGTCCTTGGACCATGGCATGGCACTGGGGGCACAGGCACAGCTGGTTACCTCCAGTGGTTATGTGTTGGCTGTCTGTTAAGACTAATCAGCCTGATGGCAGCTGCCATCCTTACTGTTCTGCTGGCCCACCTCCATATGAGGATCCTGCAGTGGTTCCTCAGAGCTCAATGGGCCCAGCGCTTGGACAAGCTGAGGTGTCTCACACATGTTACTCCTTCCCTTTGTCATTCCCTGATCTGGTGGTTGGACTTCTCCAACCTAGGGAAATGGTCACCATTCCTGAGGCCATGAACTTGCTCAATGGTGTTTATGCCTGGTTAAATAAAGTGATTGCTTGATTGGTTTCCCCTGTTGGTGATGATGACCAACGATGCCTCAGGTTCAAGGTTGGGGTGTTCATTTGGGCCCCTTCAGAAGCCAGGGCCAGTCAGGCCCTCTGGATATGGTACATCACAGCAACACTCTGGAGATGAGGGCTGTTCTGCAAGGCCTACAAGCCTGCACTGCCCTCCTTCCAGAGAATCAGCTCTTGATTCACACTGACATTATGCCAGTGATGTACTGCATCAATTAACAATGCAAGGTTCATCCATATGCTCTCTGCAGAGAGTTTGGAACTGGGTGGTAGAATTAGATATATTCTGTCAATGGTGTTCCTCCCTGGGACCCTGAATGCACTGGTGAACCTTGGTCCCATGTGCTCTCTTATGAATAGGAACTCTTGGATTCCATCATTGATGACATCTTTGAAAAATGGGATCATCCAGACATAGGCCTGTTTGCATCTCCATATAGTGCAAAACTGTCACATTTCTGCTCGCTCACTCCAAGGCCTGGAGCTTTCTATTGAGATGCATGATCCCTCTCTTGCAAAGGGAGGCTTCTGTATACTTCCCCCATTCCCTCTAATGCAGAGGGTTCCGTTTAAGCTGCTGGATGAGCATGCCATCCTGGCTTTGGATGCGCTTCATTGGCCCAGTCAAATTTGGTTTCTGCTTCTCCAGCTATTGGTAGCTAATCCTCCTGTCCCATTCTCCCTGAAAGGTGCACTTCTGTCACAGGAGCAGTGTTCTCTGGGGTACCCGGATCTTCGATCCCTGCACCTTCATGCATGGCATCTGAGGACATAGCACACTTCTGCTCTGGGCTTTCCCCAGTGGTGGCTGATGTTCTCTTGGTGGCTAGAAGGCCATCTACACAGTATACTTGTTCAGAAAAATTTAAATCTTTTACTGTGTGGTTGCTGGGCATGCCCTGGATCCCTTTACACGTCCAGGACTCAATGTGCTAGGCTATCTATTGTCCATTAAGGACTCAGGACTAGGGTATTCCTCAGTAAAGATCCACATGGCCACTATGTGGGCTTTTATACCCTGACAGAAGGCAAGAGTGTAACCCAGCTAGAGATTTCCCATAGATTCCTATTGGGTGTCCTCTTTCTACATCCCCTGGTCCAACATCTGGTTGTGGTATGATACTTTGGTCCTAAAGACCCTCACTGTGCCTTCCATTGAGCCTGCAGCTACTTGTGAGCTGTGCTTCCTCTCTTGGAAGACACTGGTTCCAGTGGTGGTGGTGATGATGTCTGCTAGACGCATCCAGGAGTTGCAGGCTCTGGTTGCAGATCCTCTGTTTATTATTTTTACTACACATACCAGTCCTCATTTTCTTTTGAAGGTTGTGTCTGAAAGAGCACTAAATGGGACTACAGACCTTCCAGTTTACTTTTTGTCTCACACAGACTACATGGGGCTATAGACCTTCCAGCTTACTTTTTGTCTCCCACAGATAGCGGGGATCATTGTTAACATATGCTGGACATCTGTAGTATGCTGCATTGATAACCTGCATTGTACAGATGTTTGTAGAAAATCCTCTTAACTGTTTATTGCTTTTGCCCCCAAAAGGTGGGCTCATGGATTTCTAAACATGGCCTGTCCAAACAGCTGGCCAGTCACATTAAACTTTGCTATCTGAAGCTTGGTAAGGTCCTGTTCGTCCTTATTCCACCCTCAGGGTGGCTACCTCACTGGCTTGTTTTCAAAATGTGTCCACTGGTGGAATCTGTGCTGCTGTCACTTGGAGTACTCTTCATACATTCACTAAACACTAGAGTGTGGACATCGTCTCTCATAGATGTGCCAGCTTTAGCCTTAATGTTCTGCAAGGCCTCCTTACTCAGGATCATTAAGTCCTGCCATCCTCACTCTGTAGTTGGTACTGCTTAGGAATCATTCTATGATATGGCTCAATGGAGAGAGATATCCACCAAGAAAATAGAATAGTCACCTACCGTAACAATAGATATTCGAGAAAATCTCCATTGAGCCACAGCTCTCCCTGATGCCACCTACTGTATTGCATCCATACTCAGGTTTACATATCCTCTCCTGTGTACATGGTCTGATTCTGGTTGCTTTGATCCCTGCTGGTCTGATGATCCTCTGAGCTTGTTTTGAGTGGGAAACTGAGGCATGCTGGTGATCCCCATGTTATATAGGTGCCAATGAGGCACATCAATGTGGGCGGCCCCAGCCTGCAGAAATGTCCCCCTGCTCCTGACGCTAGTGGCTTACAGTTCCATGATGTGGGTCAATGGAGGAGATTCTCTCAAAGATCTACTGTTATGGTAGGTACTTTCTTTCAGGGGACACTGAAAAAAATAAGTTGGTGTCTGCTTTGGTTAATAGTAAGACCGTTTTACGCTAAAGAATAACAAATTCAGCACCTGAGCCTTATATGGTAACATGTTTTAGCATGTTGTGGACAGTTCCAATCAAAACATTAGCTAGACCTCCAATTGTCTATGTATTTTAAAAATAAATTATGTGACATATAAATAAAAATATAATTTTCCTTCACACTAAAAGGGAAAGAGCTGTAGAATCAGAAAGACTGTGAGCAGCAGAACCACAACAAAGTCCTTCCACATGTCTGCTGAACACACACTCTTAGTGTAGTAATCAGAGGGTTAGGTGACAGATGGATTCTGATGCAGGAAGTCTCCTAGCAGCCACCTTTATTTACCAAGCAGGACAACAGAATAAGTACCCCACTGGGCATGACAGGAAATACAGAAGGACTACAATACACTGGCATGGGTTACAGCCCTAGTGCTTTCTAAGTACTTCCTATGGGTAAGTACATATATGTATAGTAAAAAACACCAAAGTAGAGCACACACACCTCATTGATGCAAGGGCACAGGTCTATTAAAAATAAATGTTATTAGCAAATGCCACCACCCTGACACGTTTCGGATGCCAAACACATCCTTTATCAAAGGAAGGATGTGTTTGGCATCTGAAACATGTCAGGTTGGTGGCATTTGCTAATAAAATAGATTTTTAATAGACCTGTACCCTGCATCAATGAGGTGTGTGCTCTATTTTGGTGTTTTTCACTATTACAAGTTTCAGTATGGTAGCACCACTTCCTAATGCTAACTCCACAGTGTTAATGATTTTGTACATATATATATATACTACACTCCTCCCCTTAGACAAAACATAGTCTAAAATACCCAACATTAACATTTCCTAATTTCCAGCTGTTGTAGTGGCATTGGTCAGGAAGCATAGGCAGACCAGAAGTCATAAACTTCATGAGTAGCATTTTATTATGATCAATAACAATAAACTAGAAAAATTTAAACTGTACAGGATAGCTCTTCATAAAGGCAGTACAAATAAAGAAAGTCCTCCATCTGAGTCTCTCCCTAGAAAAACATTGCTCTGATTATATAAGATGCTTTTGCCTCACAGTTCAAATTCTGCATTCTGTTGCTGTAAGTGAAACATCCTGTTTTTCACAAAATATAACAAAACGTTGTCATTCTTCTTCCTAAGGCCAGCCTTAGAGCACATCTAGTCTTAACAGGTGCAACAAAATAATACATTTTGTCCCAGAGCTGGTTTCCTGTTGACAATTCTGTAAACAAGCTTGTAGAGGACAAAATGCATCTCAGGCTCAATCTTCTGTGTTCCAGATTGTTATCTTTCATAAGAAACCCAAATAGCTTTCTGCAATCATTTCAACAATATAGTTATACAACATTTGCAAACCAGGGGATCCCAGTTTCACAAAAAGATTCCCGTATTTTTTTCTAACCATAGAGAAGCAAGGGAGACATAAGGACTAGAAACAGCAAGTGAAGGAAGGGAGATAATGGGGAAAATTGTGGGACCATCGGAGTGGCCAATTCCTAGGTGCCACAAAAGAATTTCAATGCGCAGTCAGACAGGTAAGAGACAGTCAAGTGGCAACGCAGGAGAGGACAAAACATAGTCTTGCTTTTAACTCTATTTGTATAACAAATGGGATAAGGTCTTACCCAATTATGTCACACCAGGCCAAAGTACACTTTTCGATACCCAGGAACAAGATCAGAAGATTATTCCACCCTGCTGGTAGAACTTGTTACTTAAAAACACAACAGGCAACAAGTCCAGTTGCACAGAGACACAGGTTCAGTACATGATTTAAAGGTCAAGTCTCTGTGGTGCACTTCACTGCTGCACAGGTATCTTTGAGCTGGAGCAACTGCTGCCAGTGAAGCATGAGTTCCAATATATTATGGAATTACATGGGCAGGAGCAAAGTCCACCATGTCACTGTCGTCTTCTGGAGTGACATGTTTTGCTGACTGAGCTGGGACCCTTGAAGGTAACAGGTGCTCCACATCTACATAAACAAGGTTATGTCCCACACAAGCTCCATTGGGTAAAGGTCCACATTTTTCAGTCACCACCCTAAGAATCCAAAGACACTTGGGATGCCTGCTGTCTCAAACCATCACCCTGTCCCCTGGATGGAAGATCCATACTGGATAGGCCCACTTGTCATGACCTTTCAGCTGTTGCAGTTGATGTTTTGCTAAGGTACTGACAAGTCCGGCTTGAGCAGTGCCAAATGGGTATGTGGGTGACATTTGAGGAACAGTTCCACAGGAGTTTGCTCTGTGATAGAGTGAGGAGTGCTTCTTTAAGTGAACCAGAAACAAGCCAACCTTTGGGATGCAGATATTGACTGACAACCTTGTTTGGGCTGGGCTTTTTTTGAATCTCTGTACAGCTCTCTCAGCTGCACCATTTGATGCTGGATGGTAGGGTGGAGACAAAATATGTTGGACCCAATTGAACTTTAAGAACAGTTTGAACTCCTGTGAACACAACTAGGGACCGTTGTCTGACACTAGCTCTAGTGGCAGTCCATATGAGGCAAACAGTTGTCTCAGGTGACTTACAGTGTTTTCTGTTTTTGTCACTTGTGCGGGAAGCACTTCAATCCATTTGGAGTGGATGTCAATTATTATTATTAATTTACTTTTAACCAGGAGAGACACACTAAGCTGAAAGCTTGTTTACAGATGTGACCCGGGAGCACAAGGAAGTTAAGTGACTTGCTCAAGGTCACACAGTATGCAAGTAGGGGCTGTGGGATTTAAACCCAGGTCTCCAGGTTTGCAGCTCAGAGCCTTAAACCACTGTGCTATACTGCCTCCATTACCACATTACCACATACCACTAAGAAATGTTGTTTTTCCACTTTTGCATAGTCCATGTGGATGTGTTCCCAAGGTGTGGTAGCCCAGGGCCAGGGAGGCAGAGCTGCAGTTGCAGGACCACATTGGCTGACAAGATGCTGGATATCCTGATCAAATCCCAGCCACCAGAGGTATCCCCAGGCCAATGCCTTTGCCCAAGAGATTCCAGAATGAGTCTTATGTAAGTTGGAAAGTATCCTCTTTCAGAACTTTGGAGGTATCTCACCTCAAGCACCCCACATGACACACCCTTGATCTGTGAACAGCTGGTCTTTTTTGTCAAAGAAAGGTTGGAAAGTCTTATGTTCTGTGAAGTTGGGCCAACTATTTAGGGTGAAATCTAGGACTTTAGAGAGGACTGGATCCCACCTTGTTTCCTCTGCTACATTCCATGAAGCAGTGGGTAACTCCTTGATATGTGAACGTTGGAATACTGCCCCACTGTCTTCCTCGTCTGCAGCATCTTTGTATGGCAATCTCAATAGCTCATCAGCATTTGCATGATCCTAAGAATGTCTGTAGTCAATGTCATAGTTGTAGGCCAAGTCAGAGCCCATCGCTGCATACTCAGTGCTATGACAGTTGGAATTGCTGCCTTGGCCACAGAATGGCCAGTAGTGGCTTGTGATCTGTGAGCAGGCAGAATTTCCAGCCACACAGGTACCTATGGAACCTCTTGACTCTGAAGATTATGCTCAAGGTTTCTTTTCCAATCTCAGCATAATTCCTTTTGCTTGGAGACAGGGTCCTTGAAGCAAAAGCAATTGGGTATTCCTCCCCTGAAGGTATCACGTGAGAGATTACTGCACCCACCCCATATGGGGAAGTATTGCATGCTAGTCTCAGAGGTTTTGCTGGGTCATAGTGTGCTAGCCACTTGCTGTTCAGAAGTTTATATTTGGAAGACTGGAATGCCTCTTCATGCTGCAGTGACCAATTCAGTTTAGCTTCTTTTTGTAGCAAGTCATGTAGTGGTTACAACAATGTGGACAAGTTTGCAAGAAAGCGTCCATAGTAGTTCAAAAGGCCCAAGAATGATCTTAACTCAGCCGCATTTGTTGGCATCAGTGCATTGATGATTGCTTCCACTTCCTTTCTGTTGTGTGCAGGCTCTGTGTGTTGATCCAATAGCTCAGGTACTCAACAGAATCTTGTAGAAACTTACATTTGGCTAGCAACACTCTCACTCTCATACCATATCACTGCAGTCTGGACATGACTTTGTTCAGGATTTTCAGATGGTCTTCCACTCTGGGTGCTGTCACCAAGACGTCATCCATTAAGCAGACTACACAGTCCAGCCCATGCAGTATCTGATCTATTGTGTGCTGGAAAATTGCTGGCACTGTTGAAAATGCACATGCCAAGCAATGATATCAGTAAAGTCCCTTGTAGTAGTAGTGGTAGTAGTAGTAGTCATAGTGGTGATGTATTTTATTCATGGTATGAATATGGATTGCTCATTGAGCAAAGCTCATTTTCAGTGGGGTTTTGATACAACATATTGCAACAGAACATTAGTCAAGTATTGGTCTGCTAATCTATAACATGTTTTAAACACATCAAAACACATATAACATGCTTTGTCCTCTTACTCTCTTTTCAATGCTTGCTCTCAATCTTTGGAGCTCCATCATATGAAAACTTCTGCTGGTCAGACAGCCTTCTCCTTCCATTTCCATAAACTATGGGATTCTCTTCCTCTTTCTATTCACTCTGCTCCCTCCTTTCCTGCTCTTAAAGCTCTCCTCCATAATTTCTCTTCCCACTCCTGCAGTTGTTTTTTATTTTGTTTTGAATCTCCTTTTAGCTGAATCTCATCATGTTTTTCAACATTTCCCATTTCCCTTGCCTCACTCAATCCCCTCTACTCCATATTTTGATATGTTCATTACTATTTATTTGCTCTTTCATCAGTTCTAATTCACTGTATGTAATTTATTGTTTGTCGATTTTTTATTCTTAAGCATTCTTGTTTGTTTTTGACAGACTAATTTTCATGCTATGTATTTTACACTGTGTTTTGTATTTGCTCTCTCTCCTCCTGTCTTCCCCTCCTCCAGGGACACATCTGGAAACGAGCTGTTACCAGCTCAGTATGTCTCTCCTGGGAAAAGCTTTGAAATTAAATCAAGCTAGCAAGCAATCAAGCAATAAATAAACAAACAAACATAAGACAATTATAGATCATATATATGTTGCAATTCAAATGTTATAAAACATTCCAATACAGACATATAAATAATTAAGAAAGACTATCTGTTGTTAATAAAAAATGTAACCCACTTCTATTGCAAGGCAACATTGTGTAGGTTTTTTACCCTGCTCTATTATTCAGGCTTTTACCTTGTATATACTTATTGGTTTGTTTATTGACCTTGAATTACAGGGATTGCATTCCTAGCTTTTGGGCGTGTGCAGAAAAAGGCTAATCTCCCTATGGGAGTCTTCTGAGGGGGTATTACAAATTCAACTTATTGTGCTGATCTTAGTCCATCTTTAACGTTTCTCTGATTTAAATTATTTAAGATGTAATCTGGAACTCTGTTTTCATAGCATAGGTGCATGAAATTACCAGATGCATATTTCTTTTACCAGTCAGTATTAGCCAACCCAGTTCTAACTACAAATAGCAATGAGGTGTCTGCCTGGGGGTGTCAAGGATGAAGCAGGCAAACCTATTATACATTACATCGAGCTTTGCCAGCTCCCTCCCTGATGCCCCCAGGTAGATTAAGTCCCCATAATTAAACACTGGTATAATCACGGAGTCCACAGTTAAAGTATGTGAGTCCCTTGGAAGACATTTTTTCATCATGTTTGACATTCCAAGCTTTCTTCCAAGGTTAGCCACTGTTTTATCTATGTGACTGTCCAACTTACATTTTTCATCCAACCAAACACCTGAGTATTTGTAGGATGTGGTCTGTTTCAGGGTTACAATATTTCTTGTAGCCAGGAACAATGTTTCTTTTGCCAAATTCAAATTACAAGTTCCCTGGAACCACATAGTTTACAATTTTTTAGGATTCAGAACTGGTTTATTTCTAGAAATTAAGTCCTGAATCTGAACAAATGCATTTTGTAATTTCATTTCACTGTGTTTTATAGATTCCTGTTGTGTATAGCACTTTATCATCTGCGTATAAGTGTACTTCAGCATCAGAGTTATGTAAAATGAAGTAATTCACATTTTACAGCTTGTGGGTGTTTATGGTGAGGTATGACCCTGACTTTGGTTCCAAGTCCAACTGCTGGTAGGCACAAGATAAGTCCAACTTGCTGAAGAACCTTCCACCTGTGAGAGTGGCAAGCAAGTTCTCAGCATTTGGTAGTGGGTATGTTTCTGGTTCTATGTAATGGTTCATTGTAACCTTGTAGTCATCACACAGGCTCACTGCTTTGTCTTGCTTTTGGTACCGCAATGATAGAGGCAGCCCAGTCATTCCTCTCAACTTGTGACACGACATCATCTCTTTCCAAATGATCCAGTTTTTTCTCTACTGCTTCTTTTAAAGTGTAGGGTACTGGTCGAGGCTTGTGGAAGATTCTAGGAGCGCCTATTCACACTTACATCTTTGGCTCGAAATCCTGGATTGTGCCATAGCCATCCTGGAAAATAGAACCATGTTTGTCCACTTCTTTTCTCACTACATCTTGAGGTGCTTATGTCACAGTTTTTAAGGTGAAGGTCTTTTCCCAGTTCAACTTGATCTTTTCAAGCTAGTTTCTTCCCAGTAATGCAGGTCTTTCACCTTGCACTACCACCAGAGGCAATGTCCATGCTCCTCCCTCATAGGTGACTGGTACTTGACTCTCCCCTGGAACTGGGATTTGGTCTCCGGTATAAAATGTGATCTGAATATACACTTGCAAAGGGCACTTCTTTAGATTCTCTTTGTAGATGTGCTCTGGCACTGGAGATATTGACACCCTGGTGTGAAAATGTATGCTAACTGGTTTGCCTGCCAACTTGATCTGGAAGCAAAGCCCCTCTCCATTTCCTTGTGTTGTGTAGACAGTGAACAGCTTCAACAACTCTTCTTCTCATTCAGTCTCTGGCATGGTGCCTGTGACATACTGTGGATGAGCAGACTTTGATGCACATTTGCACACTCTGTAGATAAACACTTTTCCACAGTTGTGTCATTTTTCTTGACAAAATTGGCATGTGCTTTCCTGGTGGTTACCCCCACATCAGTAACAAACTTGTTTTGACTTTGCGGAACTGACCATTAGTGCCACCTTCCAGTATGTTTGTGGTTGCTGACAAAATGGTGGTAGACTGCTTTGTGGTCTGGAATGTCCCTTGGCCCCTGGAGTATAGGTGACCCTATGAACCACACTCTGTGGTGGTTCAAAATGTCCTGCTAGCTTCCTGGTGTCCTTCCAGGCAAGCTCCAAAGCGAGCACAATATCATAGGGTGACTTGACAGTTAAGTCTTTTTCTGACCAAAGGCATTTGTGATAGCCTTCTCCTTTCTGACCACAGACAAATCAGTCCAATAAGGCATTATCCAGAAACTGGCCAAACTTAGAATTGCTTGCCAGAAGCTTCAGTGCAGTGATGTAGTCGACAAGAGCTTCTCC
Source organism: Neoceratodus forsteri (assembly GCA_016271365.2). NCBI lineage: Eukaryota > Metazoa > Chordata > Ceratodontiformes > Ceratodontidae > Neoceratodus > Neoceratodus forsteri. The sequence goes on from CM057458.1 coordinate 1,214,982,283, forward strand.
CTCCTCTTGGTTCTGATGGTGAGAACAAAAGTGTTCTGCAGTGAGAATTGGCTTGGGCTTGAAATGCTGTGAAAATGTCTCAGTGAGTTGATCATACCACATGCCCACTAGCTTGACAGGTGTGGTGAGACTCTTAAGAAGTTCATAGACTGTCGGTCCCAAAACTGCCATGAGGACATTCACCTCTTTGTCTTCGGTGACTGCGTTCGCTGCCCACTAGCATTCGAAACACTCCAAATAAGAATCAAAGACTTCTTTTGATTTGTCAAATTTTGGCACATGTCCAATTGATGCCATATTGCCAGCAATTCCTGATGTGGTATCTGATGTGAAGCCCCTGTGGCTTGTGACATGCTGTCTTCAGTGTCACACCAATGGTCCTGCTACTCTGCTGTCTAGAAGATTTCTTCTTGTGTTCTGTCCTCCCTACATTGACTTGACTGCAATTTCCAACTTTGGCCACTGCGTGCTGCTGCTGTGCTTCTTCAGCTGCTGAATGTCTTGCAGTAGAGTCCTCCTACCTAGAGAGCACTGTTGTTCTGTGACAATACAGTGGCTGTGTAGGCTTGAAGGCAGTGGAGTAACCAGCCTTAAAAAAAGTGTACATATCAAAAATGCAAACTATAGGCCAGGGGTCTGGGGGCCTAGAAATGTTTGTTTTATGGTGCATTCTGGTACATTTTGGGGGTCATCTGAAGCATAATTTTCTATCCTGTTACCCCCCTCTCTATGCCCTGTAAGTTGCACTTTAGCCTCCTCCACAGATTCCCCCCCAAGTCCAGCATGTTTCCTGAAGCCTGCACCAGGAGCGCTGGGTCAATTCTAAAAGTGGGGAGGGGGCGCAATGTCTGGGCACGAGGAGGTAGCCATGAAAACTGTTAAAAAAAGCTGGGGGTCATCCCCCAGAAGCTTTGGGGTTTTAGATGCTCTGTGGTGAATTTTGGGGCTTTTATTGAAAATAAAACACACTTTTGTCAAATCTTCCCTTAACTGCAGGGGAAAAAATATTTTTTTATCTCCTGGAGTCAGGGGTGTGGGAGACTCTGGCTGGCCCTAAAATCTGCAGCTGCAATACAACTGGGATGAGCAACTGCCTGATCAATGCCATCGAGAACCCACACGATTGGCATTATTGTAATGTACTATGGCATTATTGTAATGTACTATGAAACATTGTCATATAAAGCTGGTGGTTTGGGGGCCGCTGTGCCCCAGTGGCCCCCAGATCCCTAGCCATTATATAAAAATCTTTCACAGTATATACTACGTGGAATATCCTCTGTCCTAGTCCCAAAGAAGCTACTAACTGCCACAGCATCAACACCTTCAAACACATCATGAGTGTACCCCCCCCCCCACAACTGGTGGGCTAAGTGGTCCTTTTCTGCCATCAATTTCTACATTAAACTGCCAGTTCAAGCAAGCCCCCCCACACACCTTTTGTTAGCTTACTGCTCTACACAACACTCTTCAGTTCAGCACATGATCTTGGTGCATCAGGAAACACTGACAGAGCTCCAACACATAATTCGCAACCCTGCCCGCCACCACTAAACTGACAGTTTCAGAAAAAAGAAAGAAACCACTTGGTTTTAAATATATCTGCTTTCTGCAGGCTTAGTTTCTGTACTTCTCAGTCCACGTGCGGTATCCCTTCCTCACCCACATTTTCTGAGCAGTCAAATGAAACATTGTAAATAAAATACAGTGAAGGAGTCAATTCGACTATAGAGGAAAAAAAAACTCAACAAATTCAAAATAACTTCTGTGAGTGTCTGGGGAAGGCGGACAGGAAACCAGCTCAAAAACTAACAAGTGTGGGGGATTCATTAGGACACAAGACCCTAGCTTTGAAAAAAAAAAGGCATAGCATTTAAATAAAGGTGGAGGAACTATTTTGTTTTAAAAAACTAAAAAAATAAGAGTTTTAACACTTAAACATAGAAAAATATTTTTTTACAAACACATAAAATACAGTGGCCCATTTTCTAAGCACAATAATGCCCTCCAGGGTGGGTGGTATGGACAATACTGGACCTTCCAGGGGCTATAAGACCCTTTGCCTGCTGTGTTGGACTTCATTACGCCCCTGGGAGGTCCAGTATTGTCCAATACCGCTCACCCTATCAGATATTATTGCTTGCTTAGTGAAATCAGCTTTTTGACAGAATTTGAAAATTTTCACCACCCTTGTTCATGAGGTGGGTCATAATAAGACTATTTGAAAATGTGGGGTCAAAATATATAAAAATGTAAAAGTTATGAACGTATGTTGAAATTTTTCTATGCTCGCTCATAACTGGTAATTTTAAATATTTTTACCCCAAATTTTGAACATAGCCATTTTGTCACACCATCTCATGATCTTGAGAGCTGTCATTTTTCAAATCCCGGCCAAAATGTGTTTTTGCACCTGTAACGCTGAATGACATTTTGGTGGGCATTTGACATTTTTCATCTACTGGATTTATGAGGAGGAGTAATAAAAAGAGTATGACAAAAATCTGGTGTACAATAATGATACAAAGACCAAGGTATGACTGAACTTTGCAATATTTCAATGTTCACTCATAACTTCACTAATTTTCAATATTTTCTCTCCAGTCATTCAACATAGCCATTTTTCCACATCACCTTATAAATGTGACAGCTGTTACTTTTTAAATCCTGGATTTTTTTTTGCACTTCTGGTGCAAAATGACATTTTGGTCAATATACTATAAATGCCACATGTCGTGTTTAAAAGGGGAGTCATAAAACAACTGTCTTGAAAATTTGGGGTAGAAATTTAAAATAAATTATAATTAGTAGGAAACTCTGTGTGTACTGCAGTCTTGACTCCAGCGGGTACGCTTTGGTACCCCATCCCAGTGAGCTGAGTTCTGGGGTGAGCTCAAGTTACCCAGCTGGATGGTGTGTGTGTGGGTAGGGGGAATGGCACTATTGTATAACCCCCCCCAACCAGAGAATGAAAGATGCAGGGTTGCCTGCATGGGCGCCAGTACCATATAGTGAAGACAACTCTTCTCTTGGCATACAGTCCCACACGTCTGCACCTGTGGGTGGCAGAGTGCCCTGTGCATTGGCTGACAGATGGACTCTTTGCCCTGTGCATCAATATCTGGGCCACATGGAAGTGCAGGGAAAAGAGGGACCTGAGCTTCCATAGCCCACCAGACAGCACCATGACTTCTGTGGGCCCTGCATGAAAAAAGTAGATCATGCCTGACATTGTTTGTTCAGGAAGTGGAGTGGCATTAGGATTAACAACCCTAAGGAAGACCCCAACACTGATTCACTAAGACTTCAGATCCCCAAAATCCTAATGTTTTTCCTTTTGCTGCTTGGGGGATGGGGGTGGGGAGTTAGGGTTGGAAACCGTAATGCTACATTTCCCTACTTTTGTTATATTAAAGGTGAACCCTAACTGATATATACAGCAGGCCTCCTGCAGGCTTAGCTATGCCTGTTTTATGTGGTGGTGGTGGTGGTGGGGGGTATGGCCAGATCGTGCTGCTAGTCGTGGTCACTGGGAAAGAGGCACAGTAGCAGTCAACATGATGAGTAGGCCACAAGATTAGTTTTACTTTCTTTCTTTCTTTTTTTTACTTTCTTTTTTTTCCCAACATAGCATGACTGCGCGGTTGTGCTACTGGCAGTGTTTGTTCCACATAAGGGGACTTTCCCTTTTCTTTACAGGTGCCGATGCCCAGTATTTACAATGGCTATTGGATGGGTGGGTTGCAGCAGCTGGATACGACTCAATGAGAGGAGGCATGTCTGAGCATGAGGCAACAAGGAGGGTTCCTATGTTTGCACCACAGCTCCCAAACAGCTCAGGGACTCACTGTTTTTTGGTTTGTAAATTGAGCAGGCTTACCCGACCACAGACCAACAGGCACCTGTTGGATTTCTTTACCTTTTCACCACTGTACTAATCAGAAGGTTAAGGGACAGACAGACTCAGATGTAGGGAAGTCTTCTAACAGCCATCTTTATTCACCAAGCAGGACAACATAACAAGTACCCCACTGGGCATGACAGGACGTACAGTTGGATTACAATACACCGGTTTGGACTACAGCTCTAATGGCTTCTCCAAGTACTTCCTATGGGTAAGTAGTACATATTGGTAGACTACACTTACCTACTTAGGTATTCTTATTGTTTATTTAATTTTTTTCATGCAGTGTTTGTGTGTGTTTAAAATACTACTTCCTGACCTTTCTGTTTTTTTTGTAAATAGAAGTAAAAGAAATTCAACAAAAATGTGAACATTTTTTATGAGCTCATGCTACGCACATTCTTTTTCATCCTGTTCTGTGCTGTTTGTAACCTATCTGCATCACCCCTCTGAATGGTCCTTGTTCCCAGTGGGCTCACACCCGGCTCATACGGTAAACAAAAACAAGCAAATAAATACATATGAATTAGGAACACTGTTTTAAATAGCCTTTTTTATACTATAAGCAATATGAATTCATCAGTTACTTATTATTTTTTATTTAATAAAATTAAAATATTTAAATGAAAGACTCAAGCCTCTAATAAGCCGCATAAAATAAAAGAACCCAGAAATATTCACTCTCTCCTAAAATATGATTGCTCCCCTGAAAAACTATTGCTCCCATGGTCCCATCCCAAAACTGAATCTAAGGGAAAGGAATGGAAAAGATCAGTATTTCATAAGGAAGATGCCTGAAGCTGAACCACAAAACAGCAGCTCCAACTTCCTGCACTTTCTGCTAGATTGGACTCCCCTTCCCCTCAAGTGCCACGTCTACAGTTACTGCTTGCATTTATCATGGCTTATTCTCTCTCTCTCTCTCTATGTATATATTTTTATTTTTAAGGAATACCTTTGCTGCCAACAGCAAAGCAGCATGAAATCAGAGGACTGATGTGATGATGCAAGAATCCCGAGCCCCAATAATCATTTTTCTTCTGCTAGTGTCTGAATACTACTGTGCACTGATGCAGTTACAGTAATCAGCATCCCTGCTCTGACTTTGCTTACTGTACTAGTTACGATCTGATGAGACATCCACGGCTGCACAACCAGTGTGTAACCTATTACCTGACTCTTCAAGTCAGGACTTTTATCTTTCAGGAGTATAAAGTGCCTACTAGAATTTGCTACTGATGTTCCGGACAACGTAATGTACACTTTAAATTCACAGGCTACTTGAGAGGACACAGTAAATGTGTTGGGAGCCTTTTAGAGATTTATTTTTTTACTCTTTCTGCCCCTTGTCCCTGGCTGCATCTCTCCAGCCCCATCATGATCCACCTTCTGGACTTACCTTTTAACCACCACTTACAGTACACAGAGCCCTGTTAACCTGACTAATGCATCCTAACTGTTTCACGTGCATGGGTGAATCAATGAAATCTCACATAATGTTCTGTGATCATATTACTATACTCCGTATATACTATACTATACTTTCTTTAGAATTGCCAGTCATGGTTTTATCTGTTTTTTTTAATTTATTTACAATTCCAAGTTGTAAAATTGATGCTGTTAACTTTTTACCATTTTTATAACGGTAGTATGTTCTTTTAATGTACATCTTCATTTTTGGGGCATTTTTCATGTATTACACTACTGTGAGTGATATGTTGAAAATAAAATCAATAAAGTATATTAAAAAAAAATAGATCACTGTGTTTGGCGGGTGGCCTGCCACGTAAGGTTATGCAGCGGCTGTGGGGGATCCTGAGCGAGTCAGGACCTTTTTCCTCCAGGTTTTGCCCCCAGGGTGTCTGCAGCAATGCAAGCATGTATGTGTGTGTTAACACACCTGTGACCTGCATCAGCAGACTCCCACCCCACGTCTGCTTGCCCCACTGGCACTGTCACCTGGCCTCCTCCAGGTGGCAGTCAAGTGGCAGGACTCAGAACCCACCTCCCCAAATCCTTGGAATGCTCAATCCTCCCTCTCTCAGCAGCCCTAGAGTGACCCCAGTCTGTTTCTGAACCGAGGTCGCTGGTGTGGCTAGCAGTCAGGTGGCCAGTGCCTCTTCCTACCACACTACTGGGCTGGTCAGAGTTTTTTTTTTTTAATGATACTATATTTGTGGCAGAAACAACATATGTCTCATTATTCAATGTTTAAACTGGAAATGTTTAGGTGGGGGAACTCTTGTGTTTAGATTTCTAGTTGGTAGAACTGTCACTTCTAGGTGATGGAAGTCTCTGTCACAAATTCACTCAGCAGGTCAGGCCCTCTACTCCCAAAGTGCCAACCTCTGAGTGCAGTCTTGTGAACAGTGTAACAGATAAGGTAACCCTCTTGTCTGTTTTTGTGAGTTCGGATCAACCTTTGGTCTCAGTTCTGGAGGGATTCAAACTATAACCTCTTGCTAGCATACCAATGCACAGGCTCAGATATATCTGTCTTCGGGGGGCCAGATATCTTTACCTATGGGCACCTAACCAGGTATTCAGAGATGAACCTTTTAAAACTTTTATAAAAGACCTCAGATTTAAAACTCTTCTCTTTCCAGTTTGATACCACCATACAAGCTATATGTCTGTTGAACCATAAATATTTCTTAGCAAAAGAAAGCAATTCAAAGACAGACCAGGTTTTCTCTAAAATTACAGTTTTTACTAAAATATAGAATAATATGTCAGACATACAACCCATAACTCTTATATCACAAGACATACAGCTCTTTAAACAAAACAAGGTTTAAAACAGTGCAATTCCTACAACTATATTTAGATTTGTCTAGCTTTCTAAATACCTCTTTTCAGTGCTCAGATGTTTTCTTGGTCAGTGTCAGATACAAAATGCATATCTATAGTGAAAGAGAATAATATTTCAAGCAGTATTGGCCAACCCCTTTTGGACGAAGTCATCCAGCCCCTCCTCTGTCAAATATCTAACAAAAATATATTTTTATACAATGACAGGATGTAATTTCAAAGTATTAATTCTGCAACCTTAGCATAACTCAAGTTTCAATGACATCTCTTTTGCTCTTATGCTGTACCCTCTTCACACAGGCTTCATAGGGTCATTTACAACCTTACACCTCTATGTAACATCCTAGCTTCCCTTATTTTAACATCATAAACCTAGTTTATGATTTCTCTCTTAACAAAATTAACTTAACAACTCTGTAATTAGCTCAGAGAAACAGGATCCTTAATAAAAGTCTTCCAGTAACACATTGTCTCTAAAAACTGAGTGTGTGATACATACTGTCAGCAGTTCTCTTGGCCTGCATCTGTCAGCTGAAATCTGGGGGGAGGGAGGGATAAGTGAGGTCATTCCTAGAGCATTTGATTTTCAGCAGAGACAGTCATAATACATTTTATATAAAAAATATTATCCAGCACTCAGAACTGGCTGTCTACGTCACAGTCTCCTATAGTAGTCAATGGAGAAAGATGACAGAAGTGGTGACATTGGCATACAATTTTTTAAGAGGTGGTAGAATTGAGTTCCTCTGGGCTCCTGCCCAACTTAACCCCTGCTGGTATTTTATAAAATGCAAGTAATAACAGTTTAAGTGAGCTCTGGAACACAGAGAAAAAGCTTGGAACACAGCAAAAGAATTATTTTGCAATGTGTGAAAAAAATTGCATTTTGTTATAGTCCTTCAGCACACCAGCCCAATCAGTAACAAAACCTGCCTACCAATTTTCTGACATAGGTACATTAGCTACCAGCATCTGGCAATGCAGCCCTCTCTCTGACAGGCATGCACAAGCTTGGCATTTAATACACATGGTAACATATGGCAGTTTCTCAGTCTTGGCTAAAATAGATGTTAAAGCCTGTTTAAGTGTGTTTGCATGTACCTCTCTGCACTGCTGTGAGTGGTGCTGTGAGTTTCTAAACTTCTGGCAGATCAGTATGGACAGGAGCTGGAGTAGCACGGAGCCCATCCATTGTAGGTGTGTTTGGTTGCCGTAGTGGTGCAGAGTATAAATGCTACAGACAAGTTACAGCCTTGTATGGACACTCCCACCACCTGCAGCAGTGCAGCTGCCTCCCAGAGCTGCCTGCCAGGTCATGGGGTACAGGTCAAGGGAGGGGGCATGAAGAGGGAGTGAGTGGGAGCGAGTGTTCAGAATCATTTTATGAAGAATCCTCTAGGCTTGAGGTGGTCTGAGGAAAGGAACATGCAAAGGCAGGCTAGGAGGAAGTTTTTTTTTTTAAACATGGTATCTGAGATGCTGCATAGACAATGGAGGGGTGAGTCACAGGAAGGTAAGCATGGGTTACTCCTCAGACACTGCACTCCCACCACGTCGATGAAAATGGTGGGAGGCCTAGCAATGCTGCAGCAGGGCAAAAGTCTGGACACACTTTGGTGTGCTTGGGTCACCGCTGCATGTGCTGTATTCTTGAATGCTGAACATGACATTACAGAATTTAATGTAAACGTACTTTAAAAAGGGGCTTTTATTTTGCTGAAACCCTGTCAACCTGCACCACATGTAATGATGTAACTGGGTTGCCGTGCAGATGTTACACAAGTTACTTCTTGGTTACTACCCTGCCCTGCACCTGTGCAGACCAAGCAAGGTTGAAGGGCCTGGGCTCGATAAACTCTTCACGTGGGGTGTTTGGCTCAGAAGGAGAACAAAGGGAATAGTGAAGTAACTTCACCAAGAGAAGAAAATAGTTGGCCAGATAACATGTAGACTACTTCCTCTTGGAATGCAGTACCAACCCACCTCTCCAATAACTTTCGGACACAACCGTGAGACCAACCAGTACCAGTGCTAACACTTTACCTTTTAACCAAAAACACTTTTGTACCAATTAGGGTAGATCACTAATAATATGCTCACTTGCAATATTTTCAGAAACTAACAGGACAATATTTTTCTGGAACACAGGTCCTGCAAAGAAATAGGAGTTATGCAAAATTGGTTTAGCAATGATTTTAGGCAATAACAACAGGATTATCACTCCTAATATTTTTAGTGCGTCACTCTGAGCAATGCAATCTCTGGTGCCCAGGCCTCTCTGCTGAGAATGGGAGGTTGGGCTTCCCAACACCCACACACAAGATCTCAGATGAGGCCTAGTGTACAGTAGACCACCCTCTACCCTCAGTAGCAGAGCCCCACAGTTTTAATATATGTCCACATTTACACTTTTTTAATTGCAGTTCAGTTCTAACTACTGGGTAGCCTGGTAAACCATACACTGGTGCAAGGTGGTAATGTAGTGCCCAGAATCTTGCGTTGGTGCACTTACAGATACGCAAACTTGCTTTAAACCCACCTGACAGACTTTTGGCTAGCACTTTTTTTATCAAAATGAATTGTAATTCAACAGGGAAATCCAACACGAGAATTGTTTTCCAACAGGAAAAATTCTATAGCAGTGTTTTTCTGGCTGGCAGGCCAGTATGCATGAGTCCTGGATCAAATGGGAAACAATCAGACACTTCCGAACAGGTGATATCACAGCAGTAAGTGGATGATGGATGCAGGCCCGAACTGGGCTTGGTCACTGCATCAGGTGTCTCTCTCTCTCTCTCTCTCTCAGCAATTTGTGGCAATATGGCAACTTCAGAAGAGCCAAGACCAAGGAGCTACCCCACCTCAACCCAGTGGGAGGTCACTCAATTGTGGCACAAGTACCTGCAGCTAGGTTCCTGATCACCCCTTTTCTTGGCACACTAGACAGGGTAGAATGGCTTGTTCCTACCTATGATTACAGTACAGCTGCAGACGGTGTCAGAAGATTTGATCTAAAATGCAGCACTTTTGTTCTGTCATAGCCCATCAGGATTCACAGCACTCTCTCTCTCTCAGTCTGGACTGAACTTCAGTAACTGGATGCAGCTATCACCCGGATCTCTGGCTCTGAGGTCTGGCTAGGCCCTCAGCTCTTCTCATCAGCACTTCTCTCCTCTTCAGCTGCTCAGGAAGGGCTTCCCTGAACTCCTCTTAAGCTGGGGGAAGGGTTCAGTTCAGCATTCATCCACCTTAGTCTCTCATTTGTTGACAGGCTTGTCATTCACGATCTAGCTCCCCAGTGGCTGAAAAAGGGTGCCAAGGACAGGATTCACAGCGCTCTCTTAGTTTGTATTAAACATCAGCAATCAGATATGGTTGCAGCCACGATCTGTAGCTCTGAGGCCTGGCTAGGTCCTAAGCTGTCCTCCTCAGCCCTTCTCTCCTCTCCAACCACTTGGGAAGTACTGCCGTGAATTCCTTTTAAGGGGGAGAAGGGTTCAGTTCAGCACTCTCCCACATCAATTTCTCATTTGTTGACGGGCTTGTCACTCAAAATCTGGCTCCCCCAGTGGCTGAAAAAGGGTGCTGAGCACCCTGTTGCTGTCCTTCCAAAGTGCCTCCGTCTTGTCCAGGACCTCTTGTATTCTGGTTGGCTGATCACAGTGTCAGAAGCCAACAAGATGGCGACCTCTGTTTATTTACACTCAGTGCAATGCTTCCTGCTGCTTACTCACAAGTGTCTGTGCTGCTCCCTGCTTACTTAAATTTTTTCAAAACACTTAGTCCAGCTGAGATTGCGGTTTAGTTTACAATGATGATGAATCCAGCTAAGATTGCAGTCCAGTTTACAATGATGATGTCAGCAGCTCCTCCAGGGCACCCCTTTCATTGGCAGCACATAACAAAAGAAAAACAAAGCAAATAGCATCTCCTTTTCACCTGGCCTCCAGCACTAGTTCCAGGCAGAAGATTCAAGCATCTCAGGTAGAACAACCTCAAGCCTCTTGTGGCTCAAAAAGTTAAGCCCCACCTGTGAGGGGTTACAATGATTTGCATACCCATGATACTTTGTTATGGGCTTGTGACTTTAGAGCTTAACATTGAAGATATCCATACTGTTGCAAATTTACTGAACTTTTTCCCCATGCTGTGGCCCAGTTCCCCCCAAGGATCCATCTTTGCCAAGCTAGTATCATCCAGATTTACTGCTCCTTTGCCCAGTGGGTTCAGTGCTTGAGTGTCTTAGGGCACTCTCCAAAATATTCCCCAGGTGGAGGCACTGTGCTAACTGTAAAAGTGTTTGTCCTTGTACCCCAAGAACTAAGAAACCCAGGCAAGCCTCCTCAGTGTAAAGGGACATGTTGTCCCCTGCAGGCCCTGGTACTACCACCAATGGACCGCCTGCCACCACTGAACGTGTGGGTTGGGGTAATTGTGATCCCCGTAGGCTCCCCACCACCCTATTTTACACTTAGAAGCTAGATACTGTTTTGCCTGCCATCCTTGGGAATTCTGGCAAGGTACTAGTCCTGTTACATGCTGTTACAGTAGCATCCTCTAATTCTGGAAAATGAGAGGAATCATCACTGATGAGGCTGACATGACCTCCAAAAAAATCACAAAGGTCCTTTTTGGAAGTATCATCCTCCTCCATTTAGAACTGCAAAGTCTCTTGGATGATCTTATCATGAACAGAAAGGAGGCATGCTCAGGAGTAGACCAAGATGTGTGATGCACTGTGTCTGCATTGTCAGAAGAAGCATTGGACCTTGAAGAGTGTCTGACTGGAAACACCTCTTCCTCCTCCTCTTTCTAGTAGACCTCCTTCATAAATTAAGGCTCATACTCCATCTCTTTCTTTTTAATGCAGGTAGTGGGGCTGTTTTGTACTATCAAATGTTGAACCACACAATCTCGACACCTGGGAGTGCGACACCAACATCTCGACACTTGGAATCCTGGCTGAATTGCCCGCAGCAGAGGTTTTTACCATGTTTCGGGGGGCTCTGCCCCCCACATCCCCGCTTATTATTGATTGTTAACTCTGCTGTAGGCAATTCCTGATGGATGGGAGTAATTCTCAACAGTCAGGATTCCAAGAGTCAAGATGTTGGTGTCGGGCTCCCGGGTGTCGAGATTGCGTGTTTCGGTATCCTGTAGTGATACCTCCTGGTGGGGGCAGGGACTATAATTGGGTCAGGAGGCAGAACAGTCCCTACAGGCACTGTGGGCTGCTGCACCACAGGCAGGCCTAGTACCAGCATCATAGACAGTGATGCCAGTAACTGAGGCAACAGTCTTTAGATCAGCTCAGAGAACTGGGCACAAGAGGTGACATTGCCTGGTTCAACACTGTCAGATGCAGCCATGACAGCTGACACTAGTGTCAACATCACTGGACTAGGGTTTAGCAACAGTTAGGTTTGCAGTGTCAGAGTAGTGCCACAGAACTCACAGGTTGCTTCAGTATCATTGATGGTGATAAATGTCTATCCACCCTGGGTTCTGGCCACTCAATGGCTAAACCAAGAGACAGTGCCAGATGCTGATATTAGTCCAGTCATCCTGCCATAGCTGCAGGGGTCACAGCTGAAATCTTGGGGATTGGTGGCCCCAGTCTGCTGATATCAACCATGGTCTGGAGCCTGACAACTCAGCTGTGTAATTGCCTTTCCTGGAGGCATAGTGCCATGGCTCCAACAATGACATTTTTGATGGTAACGATTTCTTCAATGGCAACTTCTTACCTGAAGTTGAAGTAGATGCAGATGTTTTAATGGTAAATGCATGATCCTTCTTCATAGTCTTTTAATTAAATAAGTCTAGTGACTTTTTCCTTTCCTGTGACTCCACATAGCCTGGTTGAAAGCTTGTCAAATGGGACAATGTTGAATGTCATGACTGGTACCATGGCAGTTAAGGCAGCAGTTATTTCTGTCATCACAGGAAATCTTATCAGAATGATACATTTCAGAAACTGTTACTTTCTTCAGTGACAGTTGGCTTAGCAACATATAACACCAGGAAGAAAATGGTTAACAGCAGTTCTGAAGGATTATTTATTTATTTATTAAAATGTTTCACCAGGAAGGCACACTGAACAACAAGTTGCTCATCGTCCGGTGCGACTGGGGGGGGAGGTACAGTAGGATGTGACAATTAGACATACAATTAATTTATCATAACTGTGGTAAAACACATACATTAGCATTTAAAAATGACACATACATTTTACATTTGTAGAGTGACTACAGACTTGATATTTAACATGACTGAGAATTATACATACAGTAATATGCTCTGCCCAGACAGGGCAGTAAGTGCAATTGTTCAGCTATGAGTGAACTAATACCTATTTGAGTGCTGAGAAGTGAGGAGTCAGGGGAGAGGGGGAATAGGGGGAGTGGACATGGAGGTGGGGAACGGCCTAGAGCTAGCCTCTCCAGGATGCAGAAAACCCTGCCAGGGGCTGAAATGCATGGAGGCCAGGAGGTGGGGGAGTAGGGGAAGGGGAGAGAAAGAGAGGGAGAATGACAGGGGTAATAAAATGGAAATAGTTTTGGTAGGGGGTGTAGAATAGGAGGAATGGGTGGTAGTGTTAGATGGGGGAAGGAAAGAAACTTGCCTAAATACTGGCCTCTCCAGAATGCTGAGAACCCTGCTAGAGGGCAGATTGAGGGAGAGTAAGAATTGGATGAGGAGCAGAGTGGGGATGGAGGAGGGGGGAAGAGGCAATAGTCCAGTACTGGACCCCTCCAGGATGCTGAGAACCCTGTCGGGGGCAAGACAAGTATGGGTGAAATTGGAATGTTGGTGGATGGGCTGAGGTAGAAAACAAGGGGGAGGAGAAAGTAGAACGTGGGAGTGCTGGGTAGAAGGTTCTGGGAGGGTGGGAGGATTTGGCAGGTGAATGACTTGAGTGAGTAGCAGAGAAGGCATGAATGGGAACTTAGGGAGGGTTAAAGCAGGAGCAGTTAACAGACAGAAAGTTATGTAAGACAGAGGCTAGTGAGTGAGGGGAGGAGGAATGACATATTTGGGGGGGTCCAGATTTGGGGGAAACAATGGGTAAAGCCTGATTGACCGATAAAGATAGTATGGTGGGGGACCAGCAGAGTACAAGTGTTGGTGGATCCGAGGGAGTGGGAGGTAGGCAGGGGAGAAGAGAGGGAGCATGAAAAGTAGGGAGGAAGTTCTCCTAGCCAGAATTTGGAAGTTAGTTTGGCAGAATGAGCAAGGCGTCTGTTAGCAAGCAATTGAAAGGACAACGCATTGTATAGGTCACAATGATGAGTGCAAGGTGGAGCATTAAGGGTAAAGTGACAGAAGGAGTTAAAGAGAGAGTCCAATCTTGTTAAGGAGGATTTGGAAGTGGCACCATAGACTGCGTCACAGTAGTTAAAAATTGGGAGGATCATCTTCTGGACAAGTTCACGCCATGCCACAGGAGGGATGCAACTACAGTTTCTAAATAAGGTGCCAAGCTTGGGGCACAATTTTTTCAGAATGGCATCAATGTGGCCAGGGAAGCTGAGGTGTTGGTCCAGCCAGATCCCAAGGTATCTGAAAGAGGAGGTGTCCTCAAGGATTGTCCCATCAAGGATATGGAAAGAGGGTAAGGGGTGGAGCCTAGAGAGTCTCTGATTAGTGCCAAAGGTCATGGAGACATTCTTTTTGGCATTTAGAAATATCTGATGTGAGGCAAACCAGAGCTGAACCTGGTGGAAGTCATGCAGGTGTCATCATACAGGTAGTAGAAAAAAAAGATCAGAGTTAACAAGAAAAATATCTCTGGCAAATTTTTCAGGATCACATAATGTTATTTAGGATGATTACTTGGACAAACTTAATAAACTTTTTTTTTCTTTTTGATGCTTTGTCTACTTTTCATTGGCTAGAGTAATACAAGGGGCATCGTGGAGCGTTAACAGTGTAACCCGCCCCCCTTAAATGGTATAGATTTCTGAACAGACTAAGAAAAATTAATGTAGATGTTGCTATGCTCCAGGAAACTTTTCTGAGTGAAAATGAAGTTCAGAAACTTAAAAAAGAATGAGTGGAACATATTTTTTCATCAAAAAGTAACTCCAGTAAAAGCGAAAGGGTAGCTGTACTGCTTAGCAAAATAATTCAAAAGTAATATAGCTGACATGACCACACACACTCAGGGCAGGATAACTTTAAAAAAAACTACCCTGACTGTTGCTTCCCCCCCACCTCACCACCAGACACCTGAACACCTTCCTCCATGATATGTCAGCTCCACGAGATTACCCTTTGTGATGGGGCTATCCCAGGGGACGGTAGTACCATGGTGCTCTGCGGCAGTTATGCCCAGTGCCGGTGATTGAGCTAGGTGGTCATGAGGCATATGGGTTTTTCTTTATGGACGAGTTTTCCCCAGAAAGATGTAGCATGCAATCATACCATGATGCCACCATGTGTGCTGCCAGGGAGACATTGGTGCCTGTCCGCCCCTCCACCCCGATCGTAAATGGCTCTGGTGAGCCCTCCCTACTGCTAGGGGCCAGACATGCACCGAGCACTGTAACACGCCCACCCAGAGGAGGTGAGCAGTTCCTTGGGTGCTCCTCCTCCTTCCTCCCGGCCTGCCCTCCAGTGGCCCGAGATCACTTTTGAACCCAGGCTGCTGGCATTACGAGAGGTTGCACAACCGCTGTGCTGGTGGGCCAGTGGCAGGATATTTTTTTATAAAAGTACAGGTAGAACAAGAATATGTGGTTTTTGGTTCTGTATATGCACCCTTTAATGGTTTTGGCACAATTTTAGATGATAATAATAGAAATATTGATTATGAGGGACTGCCAAAATATTGTTAGCAGGCAGAGAGATTTCAACTGTGTAAGTGGTTACCTTTTTGATAAATCATCCAAAGCTAATAACTGGGATAAGTATAAATCTAGCTTATTCAACAATTGTAACAGTTAATTTATTGGACCTTTGGAGAGACACACATGCCTCAGAGAAAGTTTTACCTTTTATTCATAAAGACACAACATGTCATCTAGGACTGACTACATCTTAACATAATTGCATTTGCCAATACAGAACCAATGGTTATATCTGACTATAATATTGTTACTTTCAGTATAGCCATAGACACTCAGTAATTTATGGTGAATAAACAGCACTTTGGTCTTAGATAAAGGAATTATTCAAAAACTAAATAAAACTAAACAGAATATTTGTAATGATAACAAGGTTAATGAAACAGTATTACTGGGTCATGGGATGCATTGAAGGCCACACCGATGGCTGTCCAGATTATTTATTTATTTATTTAGTTAGTTAGTTATTCAAAATGTTGGTAACTGGGAAAGGCATGCTGAGTCAAGACTCTTTTCCAGGTGCAACCCAAGGGGTGAGGGACTGGGGATACAGATAAAGGCAGTACAGACATCTGTAGTGCAAAAATAGAAAGTACAAAGTGCTCAGCACATCAGAAGCATCCTGGTAAAATAAAAAAAGGTTAGTAGAGGTAGAAGAAAAATAAAACATGTTAGAAACTGTGATAAAAGCTGGCAATAATTCTAAAAAAAAATAGACTGAATTAAAAAAATTATAGATGTATAGAAATATAACATGTTAAGAGCAACTGGATAAAAGGAAGAAAAGAATAACCAATACCAAGTGAGCAAGCAGGGAGAAATCTGGCAAAATAAATAAATAAATAAAAATTAAAACTTTAGAACAGAAAACAAAAACAATAGCTATATCTGATAAAAATTGAATTATGCAAATGGATCAACAAAAGATTGTTCAAGAATTTCTTGACTTTTACAAGAATTTATGTAAGTCAGACTGTTATTCTTCTAAGGAGGAACTTTCATACTATGAAACTTACAGTGGGGACAAAAGAATACCATCATCACTGAGGCAGAGAATCTCATTAAACCAATAACTCAACAGGAAAGTCATGACATAATTTCAAATATGACCCCTAAGCCCCGGGTGCCACTCTCAAATCCTATGCCTAAGTATCTCATCCACCTCACATTCCTAACAACAGAAACCTAGGACCTACAAGCCTAGTTCCCTTAATCCGAGATGGCCCTGCCTATTCTTTACCTTTTACCTATTCTGGTCTCCCTCTTGGCTGCCTACTCTTTCACCCCAGTTTATATCCTATTCCTTAATACCTCCTTATTTTTGATCATTTAGGTATGAGCTCTTACTTAACGGAGACTATATGGGATTGTTGTCTCTTCTCATTCCAGTAAAGCTTATCATTATGTACCTTTGCATGTTAATTATGTTAACTGGTATGTATAGACCCATATTAACCAGAACCTTCACAATGTTTTTTTTTTCTTGCACTGCTGTCCACCGTAATTGTAATCTTATGAAGTGTACTGTATTGTATTAATGCCCAGGACCACCTTGAAAATTAGCTTGCTCAATGGTGTTTATGCCTGGTTAAATAAAGTGATTGATTGATTGATTGAAATACAGCAAAAGGAAAATGTCTGGGTGTTGGTGGATTCTCTATTGAACTTTATGTGGCTCTTATGCCCTCACTATTACCATTGTTAGAAATGCTTTTAATGAAAATTCAAAAGGAATACAAAGTACCAGAAACTTTAAAAATGTCCTATATATAATTACTTCCCAAGAAGCATAGAAACATAGATTTTGTCAGCAGAAAAGGACCTTTAGACCCATCTAGTCTGCCCCTTGTCCATGCCTATTCCGTCACCACTGACCCTAGTTGGTCATAGGTGTCACTACCTCCCCCTGTTCTTCTACCTAATATGCCCCTGTGCCTATATACATGCTAGAAGCTCTCCACAGTCTTTGTCCCACTACCTCCTCTGGCAGGCTGTTCAAGTCATTCACCACCCTTTCCATGAAGAATTATTTCTGCACGTCTCTCCTAAACTTCTCCCCGGTAGCTTCATTGCATGCCTCCTTGTTCTAGTGCCTTTCTTTCTCTGAAATAGGCCCTTGACTTGCACCTTGTTCACTCCTGTAAAGTACCTGCATGTTTCAATCATGTTCCCTCTCACTCTCCTCCAGGGAGTATATGAGTTCCTGCTGCCTTTCCTCTCATGCAACCTCCTGACCATTTTGGCTGCCCTCCGCTGTACTGCCTCCACCCTTTCAATGTCCTTGCAGAGGTGCGGCCTCAAATACTGGACATAGTACTTCAGGTGGGGCCTCACCAGTGAACAATACAATGGCAGCACCACCTCCCTCCTCCTGCTAGAAATCTCTCTCCCAAGGCACCACAGTATCCTGCTAGCCTTTCCAACTGCTTTGTCACACTGCTCAGCCACCTAGAGATCATCAGATATGATGATCCCTGGGTCTCTTTCTTGCATTGTGACTATATGCTCCACTCTCCCCATCGTATGCACAGCCTCTGGGTTCCCCAGCCCTAAGTGCAATGGTTTAAACTACAGGCCAGTGGCCATTTTGAACATGGACTATAAAATCAATACAAAGCCCTTGAACAATAGAATTCTACAATTACTAGGTAATTTGATACATCTAGATCAAAGTGAGTTCCTCGCTCAAAGGTTCATACACTTAGGACATCCCAGGATTCAATTCTTTATTGAACACCTTTAGCAATCCCAGAAAAAAAGCAGTAATGCTATCCCTTGATACATGTAAAACATTTGATATGCTTGAATGGAGATTCTTATTCTTTGTACTTAATATCTACCATTTCCCAGAGATTTTTATAGATTATATCAAAGAGATCTACAACTTCCCAAAATCCAAAATCAGAATTAATAACAATTTCTCAGTAAGGTTGTTTTGGGGAGATAGGCAAGGTTGCCCCCTGTCGTCAACATTATTTTTTATTGGTTTGGATATTTTGTTAAATGAAATAACAGACAATAAATTCATATGGGGCATAAAGTGTATGCTGATGACATATTACTTTTGCTTGAAGATCCCATTGAGAGTTTAAAAATATAAGAAATTTTCAGATTTTCAAAGGTAGCTAGGTACAGAATAAATGAAACCAAGTCAGAGATGATACACATTCAGTTGAGAACAAATTAATGACATACCACTAATATTTAATGCCTCCTTACAGATAGAGGATATTCAATATTTAGGGCATTCAGGTAATGAATAGTATTGACAAACTTTTTTCCCCCTTAATCATCAAGCATTACTAATAAATTTTAAAGACAGACTACATGGCTAGGGAAGATCTCTCTGCCATTATGGGCGAAGGTGCATGTGCTCAAAACACTGGTGATTCCCTACATTCTTACATACTTCAAACATTTATCATCAAAATACCCCAACACTGGTTTTATAAAAATTAATGCTATGTTCAGAAACTTCATATGGAATTAAAAACGTCCAAGGACTGCATGGACAAAATTTGCTTGAGAAAGGACCAAGTAGGTTTTGCCTGACCAGACATTGGATCCTATCATCTGGTGCATGCAATATAGTCAAATTGGGTATACTATGGGCAAATACAGATAGTTCTATGACTTAGAAGTAGAAAACACAATCTTTGGTGAGCTTTATGATGAACAGGATAATATTAGGGACATAAGGTTTGCACCTTCCAAATTTAGGAGATCAGCACTCTTCAAATTTAGGAGATCAAATAGTAGTATAATTAAATATGTCAGATATTTGGCAAAATGTTTTTTTAATAAAACAAATTGGTCATCCAAATTGTCTTCATCTAATCTGATTTGGAATAACCCGCATTTCAAAATCAATGGAAAAATGTTATGTAAGAAACTATGGCAAGCAAAAGAAATTGTCATACAGTGGGACCTACTGGAAAATAGTAGTCTAATGGAATGGACTAGATGTAGGGACACATTTAAGTTAGATAATCATCTGTATCATTATTTTTTATCAGATTTGTAGGCTATATGCAGGACCACCTGTTTTCTGTGGTTCTTTGGCATGTGGTGATTTTCGAAGAAATCACAACCAGCCGCAGGATTTTGGTCTGGCTGCAGAATTTGGGTCTGGGCACAGAAATTACACAGAAATTTTCCTCAGTAAGTTAGGCAGAGGTTGCCCCCATTCCCTTCTGCTCACTACTCTGTGTGTAGCTTTATAAGAACTAAAATTCACCCATAACAATCTCAGTCACTCAAACCCTGCCCACTCAGCCCTGAGAGCCTCCTTGAGTCACCCTAGTTTTAATAATGGCACTCTTTTCTGGTCAAAGGCAGCTTAATGATCCACTAGCTTTTCCTATAACAGCTAATGGGCCAGAATGCTTGTTCCTTATCCCAGAAGGGTTTTCTGGAGCCCACAGAAAACCCTACTGGGGCATGGATCCAGCATTTGGAACCAGCAGTAATAGGAAGCAGCAGAGGATCATCCTTCAGTGCTGAATCAATAAAGTGTGCCAATATAAAAAACAGAGTGCCCTGAGGAAGCTCTGGGTGGAGTGAGTTTTGTGGTTAAGATATGCAGAGTAGATGTTTTTGTTTTATGAGTGGCAGAATAATGTCTAAGAGGAAACCTTACGATACTTTTGAGGTAGGAAGAGGCAGATGATCATTGTACAGTGTTGGACTGGATATGGATAATTACAAATTAAAAAATACAAACCCACTCAATGGTACTCTCAATGCTATTTAGGAAGGTGGTGGGTGGTTTTATCTGTTTTAAAACCATGAGAAGGAAAGTACTTGCTGGGGCAGAGGGCAATTTTCAATCCATATGAGATTAAGCACAAGAGGTGGCTGTGGATGGATGGGTCTGGGAGGTTGCCAACCTCTATATTAAAATAAAGCAAAGGGACAGCTAAGGAAACAGAATTGTTAGGGCAGGAAAAGAATGTGAGAATATTGGATAGACTGAAGAAATTAAAAAGAGGCCAAAGTAAGAAAAGTGAAAAGACAAAGTTAAAGATTGTTTATGCAGAGTGTGGCAGCTAAATGAGGGAAGACAGAAACAAGCAGAAAAATAATGAAAAAATCACAGTGATGCTGCAGATGATGCATTTTTAAATATTTTAATGTTTATTTGTTGCTTTGGGACAATATTATATTAGTAAAAATTAGAAGGGTGGATGAAGGATATGTGGACAAGACAGGGTTTACGCTCACTGCATCTCAACTAAAAATGTCAATTTACCCAAGAGCTCCAATGCAGCTTCAGAGGTTTCTTTTTTAAAGCATGCATATCTTCAATACAGTAGTCAAAGTAAACAAAGAATTATTTAAGGATGGGACTCCCTTAAGTGACTGAATCACATTTTGGCTCTTTGTAACTGATGTCCCTATCGTTTACAGTTCCTTAGTCTGATGGCCAGCCCCAGTGTGCCATCATTCTGTGATGACATTGTTTCTGACGCATTGCAAATATCATCCCTTTCTTTCCTGGGGTGGGTGGTTGGGCTATGATGGGCAGGGTGGACTACACTGGATTTTAGAAATTGGGATCTTGCATAACTGTTAATGGGGTAGGGGAGCAGGGTCACATAAGGGAGGGAAGAGAAAATCTTGCTGCCGTTAGGTCTGGGGGGGCAGAGGACAGAGATTGAGAGGGAGAGAGAGAGAGAGAGAGAGAGAGAACACTACTACCATTAAGGGGGAGGGGGAGGAGATAGAGAGAGCATTGTTGCCATTAGGTAGGTATTAGATAGGGAGGAGAAAGTTTTTCCTTTACTATGTTGGGGGTGGGGGGGAGAAGAGAGCAGAGAGCATTGCAGTCCTGTGGTCTGAGGGTCACGGAGACAGCTTTGCTGCCAGTATTTCCTCTGGGGGGAAGGGGAGCTTTGATTGACATAGAAACATATACAATGAGATCACAGAGACAAAATAAACA
This sequence comes from Neoceratodus forsteri, assembly GCA_016271365.2. Classification (NCBI taxonomy): domain Eukaryota; kingdom Metazoa; phylum Chordata; order Ceratodontiformes; family Ceratodontidae; genus Neoceratodus; species Neoceratodus forsteri. Next base: position 1,215,003,791 of record CM057458.1, read on the forward strand.
AGCATTTGTCAATGCCGAATGTTTGCTTGCTGGCATTGGCAGTGGTAGTGTAGAAGTTACAGAGCTGCGTAATAGAAATGGCAGTGAAGTATTGAACACCACCACCACCCTGCAGAGATTGACAGGCATTGGGTGTGCCTGTGGGTCGTCAGGCATACGGCCACGCCATTTCACCACACCACACACTGCAGACACTGACAAGTGTCACGGTGTTCCTTAGAGTCTTTGGCCCTTGCGCACCCCCATTCTGTTAGGAAATACGTGAGATGGGTGCGATATAGGAGAATGGGTGAACTTTGGGGCCAAAGAGTCCAGGTATACCCGATGCCTCTCACTGGCTGCAGGTGCGGAATGGTATGAGCATTACAGGCAAGAATCCCAAGTCACACCCCTGATGCCTATCATTCTCTACAGGGTTGGGCGTTATGGTTGGAAACCCAAATACCTCAGGCATTCGTTGGTATTTTCATTCCAAATTTTCAACATGGTTTTTTTGTGACCCCACCTCATGAATAGTGGCAATATAAGTTTGTTAGCCGAAAGCTGCTTATGCACAGCGACTACGGCATTTAACACCACAGGTGCAAAAACATTCCGAACAGGATGTAAAAAATGACAGCTGTACTGTTCATGGGGAGGTGTAAAAAATGGCAATGTTGCAAATCTGCAGTAAAAATGTAAAAAAAACTGGTGAAGTCATGAGCGTACATAGAAACTGTGCAATGCACACCCGTTATATAAAACCCGTGAACACCCGCAACAGCTTAATCTGGTTCAAGATCAGTTGGCATTCATCTGTATCCCCCTTCCCCGGGTCATGCCTGAAAATAGGCAGGATTTGTCTAGTGCACTTACCCGGTCAACAAAAGCTAAATAAATAAAATAAATAAATAAAATATAATTAGGTTGGGGATTTTTTACAGCAGATAGTCAACTCAGGCATTTTGGTGCCTCCGATCATGAACAGTGTCACTGTGATTTTCTTTATCTGTCCCAAACAATGATTTCCCACAGCGACCACACATCTCTGCGCTGAAAGTGTGAAAACACACTTCGGCCATGTTGTGAAAAATGACAGCTGTATTGTTCATAAGGAAGTGTGGAAAAATGCCACTGGTGAAAATCTGGACTGAAAATATTACAAAGTCATGAACTTACGGTGCGTGGAAACTGCGCAATGCTCACTCGTAACACAGTCATTTATGGACTTTGTCACCAAATTTTCAACATAGCCATTTTAAGACCTCTGCTCATGAACAGTCTAACTGTGATTTTCGTAATCTGTCCCAAACATTGCTTTCACACACAACAGCACCATTGTATGCGCTACATGTCTGAAAACACATTTTGGCCACATGAAAATAGCAGCTGTACTGTTCATAAGGAAGTCTAATAAAATGGCAATGCTGAAAATCTGGAGTGAAACTATTAAATTTGCAAACTTACAAGCATGCATAGGAACTGCGCAACGCACGCTCGTAAAACAGTCATTTTTAGGAATTTTTTCACCAGATTTTCAACATAGCCATTTTAAGACCTCTGCTCATGAACAGCATCACTGTGATTTTCTTAATTTGTCCCGTACATTGATTCCACACACCGACTGTGCCATTGTGCGCTACAAGGGCGGAAACACATTTTGTGTGAGATGTGAAAAATGACAGCTGTACTACTCATGAGAAGGTGTGGTAAAATGGCAATGTTGAAAATCTGGAGTGAAAATATTGAAAATTCGCGAACTTACGAGTGCCCGAGGGAACTGTGCAACGCACGTCAGAAACAGTCATTTTTGGAATTTTCCACCAAATTTTCAAAATAGGCTTCTTGAGAGCCAACCTTATGAACACTGGCAGTGTTGTTTCATTAATTGTTCCGGAAAGGTGATTTTGCACAGTGGCTGCGAAATCACCCTTCGGGCCAGAGTAACGCTATGACAGTGCAAGAATTCATGAGGAGGGGTTTCAAAAACCCCATGTTGAAAATTTGGTGCACAAATTCCAAAAAATGCCTGAGATATGCAATAAAGTTGAAAAACTCTTATCTATCCCATTATACAGCTTAACGGCACTTCCTCAGTTCGCGGTCGGCTTTGAAGAGTGCAGACGTGTTCCCGGTCCACTGAAGATTGTCGCGCCGAGCTCCAGAGGTAAGTATGGGGCGAGGGGGGGGGTGTGGGAAGGTGAGGTGCGCAGTGGGTGGATGCGGGTTGTGGGAGGGGGGCCAGGGAGAAGCGCCGTGGGACCATTTTTAATTTACAGGTTTTTTTGTTTTCAGTGATGACACGGGACATTTGCCACGCTGGGGTGGGCTCCCAGCATGGCACAAGGATGGCTGGGGGGGCCGTGGAGCTGACGGGGGATTGGGCACCCCCATCTGCCATATGATCAGTTGCCATGCTGGGGTGGGCTCCCAGCGTGGCACCCAGTACTCGGGGGGGTGATGACAGTGGAGCCGACGGGGGATTGGGCTCCCCCGTCAGCTATTCTATGAGTTGCCATGCTGGGGTGGGCACCCAGCGTGGCATGTGGAAGGCTAGGGGGGGCGCAGCACAAGCCAGCGAGATTGGGCACCCCCGTCGGCTATACATGTGCGAGGGCAGCACGCGGTATGCGTGCATGCATTTCTGTGTGTGTGTTTGTGTGTGTGTATGTATGTAAGGGGAGCTGCGCGCGGGCAGGCGATATCTTCGCTGCTCACTGAAGCCGTAGCTCCCCCTTTTCTTCTTCAATCAGAAGTGCCACTGCATTTTGGAGCTTGTCATAGACAGCTCCAGCATGCATTGGCAGACAGGGGCCCCGCCTGCCAACACACTGACTGAATTGGAAGAGGGGGTGACACACCTCCGAACACTCCGATGATGGCACTATGTTTCTTGCACATGCGTGCAAGCAAACATAAAAAGTGAAAAAAAAAATGCCAGCTGAACCACCATGGTAGGCCAGTGGTAGCATATCAAGGTTCATTGATGGCAAGCCATGTTCAGATGGGATCTTGGGGTCACCCAGCCTGATCTATGCCAGCTCATGGATAGGGAGAGCTGCAGATGCAAGGCTTTCAAGCTAGTGCAGGAAAGTGCACATAGAAGAAAATGAAGCCAAGGTAAGAAAGATGACAGCCAAGTTAAAGATTTATTCAAAATGGGAAAACTAAACCAGGAAAGAGTGAAAAAGAAGAAAGATAAATAACCATAATAACATTGCAGATGCTTGTTGCTTTATGTTTTTAATATATGACAGTTTTTGGGGGTGGCAGTACAGGGAGCACCCATGTCCCCCAAAGCATGACACTCCCATCTGCAACTGTGCATAGGGCCCCAGTTAGGTGTTCACAGAAGAGGGGGGTCTTGGGTAATCCATGGCAAGGCTACTTCAGGCACCCTCATGGGGAAAAACTATTCAGCTTTGTGTTTGCTGCCAGCAGGTGGGGGTGGGGTGTACCTGCCAAGAACAGTTAATGTTGCATACAATGACACCAAGCCCTAAATAAATTTAGATAAATGCAGATAGGAAGAACAGCTACTAAAGAGCATAAAATTGGATGTTTAAGGGAAGTTATATAATTTATGTTTATGTGGTGGGAGTTAGGAGTCCTCCTCATAGGTCATCCGGGTTGAGTCCCCCAAAACTGTGATGCTGGCTCTGTATTATTTATTTATTAATGTGTCACAGAACTTTAAACCTTGCCACAGTACTTGACATAATAGTTCCATAGAAGTTCTGAGTCTCTGCTGCAGAAGTTAGTCTACAGTGCCACAGAGAACAGGGGGCCTTGCCTATATAGGAAGGACTTCAAGTGCTGGTAAAGAGCTCTTAATAATAAACACTTAGAAAAAGATTTGGAATCCATTCTGTCCAGTAAATCTAAAAAAATGTTTTCATGAGTTATAGAACAATTACATATACTGTATATACAGAAAAATGTTTAAAAGATACTATTGGGAAATGAAACAATGAGCTCAAAGTCAACATCACAACCCAACAATGAGCACTGGCCTGTAATGCATCTAATGGTTACAGATTATCAAGGGACAAATCGATTAAATTTAAAATTATTAATTGAGCCTATTATACCCCCTGTAGGTTATACAAAATGAAACTGATGCAGATTCCAATTGCTGGTATTATAAACAGCCAAATGCAGATATGAGTCATGTAATGAGGGACTGCAAACTAAGTAGAAATTGATGGTTATATTCCTTTGAAATACTAGACAGCATAGATGTCCACATCAGAGAACAGACCAGCATTCAGTCAGTTATTTTAGAGATGAACAACATAGAAGGTTATAATAAACAGTGATGGACTATTTTAAAAGCTCATAGGATGGTGCTTAAACAACAATTAGAAGTGTCCCAAATGTCAACTCACCTTTCACGACATTTGAATGGAAATAACTGTTTTTCAGTTCTCTTTACAACATTACATTTTTCATAATGAAGACAGATTTTGGAAATTATACAGCAAATATATAAAAAAAAACTGGTCAAAGGAAGACTTCCTATAAGGCAACAATGTAACAGAGTCAATTAACTTTTTTTTCCTACTTGTTATGTGAAAGCACCAAGATGTATGACTGTATTTTGCACTTTCAATGTCTTTGATGGATCATCCTTTGTGCTATATAAGTTGTCTGCTTCGTTACCCAGTAACGACTTTTATATGCAAGCAAAATATCTCCAGCATAGCAAAGAACTAGTCTTCAGTGGTGTGATATGCACTTAAAAATGGATAAAAATAGAACTGAAGTGGAGGGGTGCATGTTATATAGTCAGCAGCAAGGAGTCTAATGTCATATGTAAGGGCATACAGTAATGTGGGCAGTCCCAGCTCTGAAACTTTGTCCATAAGGTACTGACACTGCTTACAGTCTAATGAGTTTCACTCTACAGAAGAGATGTCAAAGTAGAAGATCTGGTTCTTCAGGTCATTGAAATCTCATTAATGACAACATTTTGATGGTTATTAGGTTACTAATTTAATGATCAAAATTTTTTTGTGAGGGGAGAATCAAGATGCAATTAAGATAGGTTGCTGTACTTAATAATATTCAATAACTGGTTGTCTTTAGTCTCTCATCCAGCGTAATGAATGTGTGGTGGATGCATACATTAAAGTTAACAAACGTCAGTAATGCTCAATGCAATCCTAAGAGAACGCAGAGGTTATTAATTGTCTCCTATTAATAAGTGAGCTGTGTTCTTATACGCATAGTGGACATTTGGAAATGTTCTGTGTTTGTGTGAGCTGTTTTTTTTACTACCTTATGTATGTATATATGAGTTAACCATGTGTGACAGGGCTACATAAGTTCTTGTTATGTGCTTTTGTGTAACAGTGTGTTTTGGTTGTAGGATATCTCCACTTCTTGTGGCGTGTCTTGCTATGAAACTACACTTTTCTAGTTTTTTTTTTTAGTGTGGAATGTCATCAGTTTGCATGAATATGCATAAAAGTGCATCTTGAGTATCTGTAAAATAATACCTTGTACCTTACAAAGACACGTAATTGGCACTTCTGGATACTTTCAGAACAAGATTCAAATCCTTGTTGTGTTTACTGACTTAGTATTTGGTTTATGGTTTACCGATTTTTTTTTTGTAGGCAATAGTGTGTGTGTGTGTGTGTGTGTGTTGTGTTGTGTTGTGGTGTGTGTGTGTGTGTGTGTGTGTGTGTGTGTGTGTGTGTCTGTGTGTGTGTGTTTGAATGAAGATGGTGTGGGATATGTAGCTTTCAGCTGGTAACTGCAGCCAAATCTAGAGGGTATGCCCCCTCACCATGAATCAGGACTTAGAGGCATACACAACAACTGTAGGTGGCCAAGGTGGGGAATTATTAGAAATCATTCATTTCACACACAAGGTGGTCAGCATCAGAAACAGCATACCAAGTGAGGTGGTAGAGTTTGTACTGTTCATGATTTCACAGTATGACTAGGCAGACTGTTTGAGGGATACAAGGTGGTGGGGTTATTGTTCATTACGTGCTTGTTTAGCTGATTTGGAGATTACAACCAAAGGAAGCAGTTTCTGTCTGTGTTACTTGTGGATGGGTACATGCTGACAGCTTGTGAGGTGTTGGGGTGTGATACTGGGGATAGGAGTTGCTGACAGTTCAGTGAGGGTTGGTGTTGTGATACTGGAGATCAGGTTATTGCTGACATGTAAGAGAGGGATTCATATGTTGTATGCCTGCTGTGTGTATTTGCGTGTCATTGTTGCATAACAGTTGAGTGTGGTATATGAGCTGTAAAACTGTTATCAGGGGTGGAAGGGTTGGATCTTTCTGTCCTGCAGGGATTGATGCCAGGATTGTGACTGTCCTACTTGGATCTGGAGTATTATGTCCGTTACTGGGTGTGAGGTGGGTTGACCACTGGTGGGATGACAGGGACTATTATACGTGGCTCTACAGGGCCAGGATGTGTTACTCACTGTCACTTGTCAACTTTCCAAGTAACATCCCAGGCCCCTCCAAGCTGCCAGACACCATCCTGACTATCATACGCCCAACACCTGCCATCCTAGGCCACCCCTCAGCCACATGCACCATTTTTCAGCCCTCTCTCCATGTGACATCCTAGGCCCTCTTATGAAACTCCCCACCACAAGGACATCCTAGACCCCCTTCTAACTGCCTAACATGATCCTGACTTTCAGATCCCCTCTCACGTGATCACATTTATGTGTCCCAGAAGGGGACACTGCTACTCTAGAATTCTGTGGCTGGAGGCCTTTTACTAAAAAACCACTCTTCAGTGTCATAGTAACTTAAGGTTGGAAGGGAGTCTAAGTCCATCAGATCCACCCCCTGCTTCATAAGCAGGGATTAATCAGTGTGTTATGTGAACACATTGTTTACAGGGATACACCACCCATTCTACTACCCAGGATACTCTGTTATTCCCTTGGCATCAGACAATGGCCCAGGTTTAACTTCAAAGTCTGTACAGTCTTTATATCCACTGTTTCCACTGGTAGGCTGTTATATAGATTCACCACTATCAGATATAAAAAGCACCTCCCAATGGTACCTCTGTGTTTACCACCTCTTAGCTTCAGGGTGTTCTCCTGCATCCTGTTGGAGCACCTCAGATCCACCATCTCCATTTTTTCAGTCTTGCCGATACCCTTGAGAATTTGGAACACTGAGTTCATATCCCCTGTCAACCTTCTTAACATAGAAACATCGAAGTTAATGAAGAAGGAGACTGCTAGGTCCATCTAGTCTACCCATTTGTTTTAGACCTATTTTCATACTCTAGTTGCCCGTTGTAGTCAGGACTCCCTTGTGTCTATCCCATGCATTCTTGAATCCCCCCACAGTGTTGACCCCCACAGCCTTTTGGAGCAGGCTATTCCAAGCGTCCACCACTATTTCTGTAAAGAAAATCTTCTTGGTGTTGGTAGAAAACCTCCCTCCTTGCAGCCTAAGGTCATGCCCCCCTGGTCCTGGAGCTCTTCTTGAAATGAAAAAGTTCTTGTGCCTGTAACTTGTTAATGCCTTTTATGTACTTGAATGTTTCAGTCATGTCCCCTCTCTCTCTTCTTTGCTCCAGGGAGTACATATTCAGTTCCATAAGTCTTTCCTCGTACTGCAGAAACTGAATCATTTTTGTTGCCTTTCTCTGTACTGTTTCCACCTGGTCAATGTCCTTCCTGAGGTGAGGCCTCCAGAATTGGACTCGTGATTCCCCTCCCAATGCAGCCCAGCATTCTGTTGGCCTTCATTGTTGCCTTCTCACACTGCTTACTAACCTTCAAGTCATCTGAGAATATGATTCCCAGATCTCGTTCCTGGTTTGAGGCTGCCAGTCTTTCGCCTCCTAGGTAATACTCCTTTCTTGGATTTTTCTTTCTTATGTGCATGACCTTGCACTTTTTGGCATTAAATCTCAACTGCCACACTCCAGACCATTCTTCTAGTTTCTTGAGGTCAGCTTCCATCTTGCTCACTTCTTCTGGGGTGTCCACCCTGCTACATTCCTTGGTGTCATCTGTGAACAGGCACACTTTCCCTTCCAGTCCATCAGTGATGTCTGCTATAAAAACATTGAAGAGCAGGGGCACCTGCACTGAGCCTTGGGGCACCCCACTGGTCACCCTGCCTTCTGTCAATTGTGCTACATTAACCTGTACCCTCTGGGTTCTGCTTTGTAACCAGTTTTGTACCCATCTGACTACTTCTGGACCAACCCCTGTGTGGTCAAGCTTCTTTACAAGCCTTCTGTGTGGAACCGAGTCGAAGGCCTTACTAAAGTCTAGGTAGACCACATCTACTGCCCCACCACTGTCCACTATTTTTGTAGTGTAGTCAAAAAAACTTGAGTAGATTTGTCTGACATGACCTACCTGCTGTGAAACCATGCTGTTTAGGGTCTTGTCAGATGCTAGTTTCAAGGAATGCTATGTCCTCTGTTTGAGTAGTGTCTCCATTAGTTTCCCTACTATAGACGTGAGTCTCACCAGTCTGTAATTACTAGCCTCTTCGCAACTGCCTGATTTGTGAAGTGGAACCACTATTGCTTTTTCTCTGTGGTGAATATGTTAAGGTCCTCCAGCTTCTCTACATATTGTTTTGTAATCTACAACCCTGATCATTCTGGAAGCCCTTTACTTCACCCTTTCGACTGTCTTAATGTCCTTTTTATGTTTGCTTATTTGCATGTGTAAGCAAATACTTTTCAGTGCTTGGGCAGTGTAGGGGGCTGTGGAGTTATGTGCTGTATAACCCAATTGGTATAGACATATAGGATGCTTGCTACATAAAAGCTATTACAGTACTGAGAAGGCTGCTGATGACCATGTTGAGCTGGCTGATGGGCATAAACTTTGTGTAGTTCAATGGATGCAACCGCACATATTACATGGGTTTTCTACCCATTAGCCAGCTAATAGACATCATCATCATCCCAGGAGGCTAGCAGGCAGCTCTTCTACACTCCTGGCCCCGCTGCCTGCCCTGAGGTCGGTAAGCCATGCACTCCAGGGAATGGTGGGGACATAAGCACTATTGATGGTTCTAGTACATCCACAGCGTGATCAAGTCACTGATCAAATCAAATCAAACTTTATGTTTAAAAAGCGTCTTTCCAAAACCAAGGTGCTTGCACAATAAATAATTCAAATACACAAAAATAAAACAATATAATAAAATCAATCAATATAACATTCTTAAAAATCTAGGTAAGCTAGGCTAAATAAATAAGTTTTCAAGGTTGCTTTAAAACTTTGGACAGTCAGGCAATCTCGCACCCGATGAGGTAGAGAATTCCACAGGGTCAGGACCATACAACTAAATGACCTGGCCCCTGATGTCTTCAAACGGATCCTGGGAATCTCTAGCAATCCATCATTGGTGGATTGGAGAGGGCGAGGGGGACAGTAGGGATGAAGAAGATCTTGCAGGTAGCTAGGTCCCTGGTTGTGTAGGGCCTTATAGTTCAGCAAATCGACCTTGAAGGTGATCCGCCACTGTACTGGCAGCCAGTGCAGTTCACAGAGGACAGGTGTTATGTGACTGGTCCTAGAAGTACCAGTCAGAAGCCTGGCCACTGCATTCTGCATTAGCTGCATGCAGCGGATATCAACCCCCGGTAGTCCTAGGTAAGGGGCATTGCAGTAGTCAAGGTAGAAGGTAACGAAGGCGTGGACCAAAGTTGGAAGATCATCAGAAGGAACCAGGTGCTTCACCTGGGCGATATTCCTCAGATAGTAAAAGGAGGTTTTGACAACAGCCGACACCTGTGATTTAAGGGTCAGGCAGTCATCAAGTATAATGCCCAGGTTCTGCACCCGGTCTGAGGTGGCTAACTGAGCACCCCCAAGCCAAAGACCCGAAGGTGATCCTGTCAGCAAACTGCCTCCTGACAACCTGGGTCCACAACCAACACCTCAGTTTTTTCAGGATTTAACTGCAACCAACTTACACTCATCCAATCCTGGATCTCGGTGAGACAGTTGTTAAAGACTGAGACAGCATCACCCTGGCCAGGCACAAAGGACATGTACAGCTGAGTAGCATCTGCATAGCAGTGAAAACTCAAGCCGTACTGCCTAATAATCGCTCCCAATGGCAACATATACATCGCAAACAACATGGGTGCCAAGATGGAGCCCTGCGGCACCCCAGAGCATAGGGGGAGTGATGCTGAGGAAAAAATGATTCTAAGTGCTGCTCTGTCACCCATGTGAAACCAATTGGTGCTCAGGAGCTAGGGTCCTCCTCCAGGTGGCTAGGTGGGATTTTTCTCTCTCTCATCCCCCTGTCTTGGTTGGTATGGCCCAGTTGGGTGGGGCCAGCTGCACAATACCATCAACAGGCTGGTCTGAGTAGAACTGAACAGCGTTGGGAGGGTGGAATTGAACAGAGAAATGTTGGAGTTAGGGATGAAGTGGAGAATCATTGTAGTCTGAGTCAGAGCTGTTCAGGAAGTACAGAGCTGAATCTGTTAACACTGGGGGAGCACAGTACTGAGCCAAACCTGCAGACACTTGGGGGAGAGCAGTACCAAGTTAAACCTGCAGAAGATGCCGGTGGAGAGGAATATTAACAACATAAGCCTGTCAACACAGAGGGAGTAACTACCAATACCTAGAAAGAGAAGCACTAAGCCACCACTGTCAACACCATGGAGCCCGGGTGGACTAGTAGGGGTCCATCACTACCACTGCAGTACGGGAGCTGGAGAGGTGAGGAATGTGAGCTGTGACCCGGCTGGAGTAACAAAACAAGTGGTGGATTGGATCCTGCTCACCCACTAGTTCATCCGAAAGCCAGCGTAGTGCCACTCAATTGGATTTATTGGGCTGTTGCCACTGTTGGTCATGGGGTCTCCTCCATGATTAGATCTGATTTCCTGGGGACTGTACAGAAAGAATGCAAGTGACGACACCAGGGATGGGACATTAAATTTTGTTTGCATTTTATTGGGATCTCACCAGTATCAACAGAACCATTGAAAGCCATGAAGAGTGGACCCAGGTAGCCCTGGGAGTTCCAACCATACCCCGTGCCTGAGGATCCCAGGCAGAAAGGAGCATAGCGATGTCTCAGAGATGGAGAGTAAGGAACAACATCCCAGTAAAACTGGAGATTCTCTTTGGGATGGGATCTGTGGATGGTAAGACATGTAGTACATAAAGCCAGTCTGTGTGCTGCTGAAAGGAAGGGGGAGAGAGATCATGATTTATGGAAATTTGTAGCTGTGAATCTGAAAGTGACTCCCTACAGAGACAGAGTGAGCAAGGAACCCGGCATATCCATTACCTAAAGGGTATCAGGGACCAGGGGTAGAAACAGGACATGGGATGGAAACTTAGCCCAGGAATAAAGTGGAGGATACAGGGTGATATCAATTGCCAGAGTACCAGGCTGGGTAGGGATGCTTGAGTATAAATAGGGCATCGAGGAGACCCAAGATGGGGTGGGGTGGTGGTACCTTTAATATAAGAGTGGGCCAGGTGGGGCACAAGGCCTGGGGATACAGGGTTACTAGCATGGCACTGAGTTTGGTGGGGTAAATAGAGCAATGGGCCAGGTGAGGAACCAGTGGTATAAATACGACACTGGGAATATAAATAGAGCATGAGTGGTGCATATAAATTGGGAACCAATTCAGTGCTTAAAGTAGAAATCAAAAATTCTATAGCATGTTGGCTAATCACTACCGTTACTTGTTAATCATAAGTTAAAAACATCACTGTATATTGATGTGCAGCCTGTAGAACTGCAGTACCATTTTAGTTACTTGAACAATATCATTTCTAGCTAAATACAGAAAGGCTTACCAAAATGCTATTTAGCTCATGGCAGCTTGTATTACCGGTCTAGGGGGATATAAATGGGCACTAAGAGCTATTAAATAAGGAACCTCTGGCTCGAGGAGTACAAAAGGAGCACTACTGGTCCAAGGAGGGATGTAAAAGAGCCACTGGGGGTAACTGTATTGGGGCATAAAATAGAGGACTGGTGGTCTGAGGAGTTCAAATAGAGCATCACTGGTCTGGGGTTATACATAAAGAACCAGCGGTTTGGGGTTATAAATAGGGAACTAGGGGTGGATGAAGGGGGATTTCCAGGTGTGAGCTGTGGCTACACTCTCTGCTGCCATTGCAGTTTGGGCCATGAGAGCTTCTCTTGGGGGCAGCCTGTGCATTATTGTGTGTATTTAGAAATGGACACTTTGGAGGAGGCTGAGAAAATGTCTCCCTCAAAGAGTTTGATTTTGCATTGTAGCACAGAAACTGTAATTGTGCATGATGCTGCCTGTAGCCCCACACTAATTACCCCTGGAACTGAGTCGCCTCTCCCTCTCATAAAATATGACACATTTTTGTAGTAGTGTGGCTGGATTTCTGTTGAATGTTCTCTCAAGGGGGACCTCAGACTTTGGTACCCTGGTGCTCCCAGCATTGATATGTTATAAATTCCAAATGCAGCGAGTGGCTGGGAGGTTGGGTTCTGAGGAGCCGAGGGGGCATGTCAGGTTCTGATGGGCTGGGGGGTCAGGTTCTGAGTTGTTGGGGTCAGATTCTGAAGAGCTGAGGATTCAGGTTCTGAGAGGCTGGGTTTTGTGGTCTGAAGATCTGAGGGTCTGTTCTAAAGGGCTAGAGTCAGTTTGGGGGGGCAGAGGTTGAGTTCTATGGTCAGGGGTTGGGGCCTAAGGGTCAGTTCTTAGTTGTCAAGGTCTGGTTCTGGGGGTAGATTGGTTCTGAGGCCCATCTGCATAGGCAGAATAGGCTTTCTGTAACTCACTGTTGGATCCATTCTGTTGATGGTAAAGGCATTAGAAGCCCAGTGCTGACTGTCACCTAGATTCATTGTTTTCCCTTTTTAGTCAGATGATGGCTTACAACAGCAATTTATTTATTTAACAGTGAAGCTGCCTGATACCCAATCCATACTGAAGGTCATTGACCCTAGCAGGCAGAGATAGCTTATCATCTTTCCCCAGTTCTGGTACTCAATAATGTATGGCATAGTGTCTGAAGAGGTATGCTCAGAGGACTTGAAATTTAGTCTGGTCTGTCTGAGAAAATATGTATTTTTCCAAACATTTCCTCTTTACTTTGCATCAATAGCCTTAAAATGAGAAGCACTATCACTTAACAGTTCACACATCATAACATTTCATCTAGATCGTCTACAAATAGTATTAAGTTGATTGATTTGGAGCAGGTTGTAACTGGGTCACTGTGGCTATTGTGGGTACTACCCCTGCCTTGTGGGCTCAAACAAGGTTGAGGGGCCTGGGTTCTGGTTTTCCTGATTGGGGGTTTCAAATCCAGATCTTAGCATGGTGCCTCCATGCAGAGTAAAATTTAAGTAGGCCTGGTGTCAGCATGGTACAACCCCTTGGAATGCAGTATCTCCCCACTTTCCCACAGTGTCCCATACACATGGAAAATCACAGTGCAACCGTAAATTCAACAACAATGCAATTAGTGACTTACTACTAATAATGTGCTCATGAGGCAAATTGTAAAATATCAATAACATATTTATTGGGGAATGCAAAGCAAGACTATTTTTGGCAGGGACTCGCTAACTCTTGTTGAGGGATCAACATTAAGTACCTGACCAGGCTCAGCCAGTGAAACAGTATAAAACAGAAGTAACAGCAACAGCAACAGTGCTACCCCAATGGGCAAGGCAAGGCAGTGGCAAAAAAGACTGCAAACTTTTTAGTATTACTAGCCCACCTATTTTGGGTGCACTACCCACTGATACCATTTTAACTCATAAACCTTAAAAGGAGCTCCCTGTGCTTAACTGGGTACCCAACTGTACGAACGGTGCACAGGCCCAGTGATGTTGCAGCTAGTTGGCCAGCTGTGGCACACTTTAAAACAAGCAGAACAGTTAAACGCAAAACCCACAGGCTATGCGATTGCTTAAATGGCAAAACCTCCAAATGAGGTATTTGTAACTCCTGGCCCATTGGCCAAATCTATAAATTTGGTGGCAAAACTTTGTACAAATTTCCCAGTTGCAGGGCAAGCCCTGAAACTACTCATAGTTCTGATGTACCAGATTCCCTGGCAACTTAGATCCATTCAGTAAACCTGCAGTTTATTCTCTGTACTTTACGAGTTGTAGAACCTCAGCATCACCTCCTTATGAGTGGCTGTGGAAGCCCAGGCAGGCTTTCTCTGAAAGCTTGGGTCAGCAGCCCTTAGCCCTCCTCTCTCTGTGAGAGCTAATGACCAACTGCCTCTCCCTCCATCCTTTCTCTCTCCTCTCCTCTCGATATTACCTCAGAAGCTTATGTTTATTTATTTATTTATTGAAATGTTTCACCAGAAAGGCACACTGAGCAACATGCCGCTCGTCTCCCGGTGTGACCTGGGGGTAAGGGGTACAAAAGGAATGAGACATTAAACATTCGAGTTACAAGATCAACATTAACATACGGTTGTAAGGCAGGTCTTACAAACAGTGTTACAACAGTGTTGCGCATAACATGTAGAAAGAGTGGAGAATAATAAGTGCCAGGTTAATAAGTAAACACATGCTTAGATGAAAGAAAAGGGGGAAAGTGGAGGGAGGGGTGAGGTGGGGTGGGGAAGAGTCATATCCCTGTGGACCCCTTCAGGATGCGAGGAACGCTACAAGGGGACTAGTGGGACCAGGGAGAAGGGGATAAGGCAGTGTCCCAGAGAGACCCCTTTAAGATGGTGGGGGAAGTGAGAAGATGAGAGATACAAGCCCCATGGGGGATAGGAGAGGGACCAATGGAGAGCATTTGGGGTCCTTTACATTCTGTGACAGATCAAGGGAGGGGAGGCCAGTAAGGGGGAGCAATTAGGGGGAAAGGGAGAGAGGCTAGAGATTTGGGTGGGTGGGTGTGCACATGATAAAATGAAGGTGAGGGTGGGGGTAGGTTTGTCCAGGGCATAGAGAAGGGAATTAGGAGGGACTTGGCAGGAGCAGCTAGGTGCAAGGTAATTATTGAGGGCTGAGCTGATGGAGTAGGCAGAGGATGAGTGCCAGATTTGGGGTGAGGGAATTCCAAACTTTTGGGAGGCGGTGAGAGTAACTGGATTGGCTGATTTGGGTGGATCTGTGGGGGACAACCAGGGTACGGGAGTCGGTTGATCTAAGGGAATGGGAGGGTGGGGGGTGTTATGAAGGAGGAGGTGAGGTAGGAAGGGAGCTTACCCAGCCAGTGCTTAGAGGTGAATTTAGCACAGTGGGAGAGTTGCCTATTTGTAAGAGAGGGGAAGGGAAGGCTAGGGCATGATATACATTGCAGTGATGGGTGCGGGGGGGGCATCCAGGGCAAAGCGGCAGAAGGAATTGAAGATGGTGTCCAGTCTGGCCAGGGAGGACTTAGTGGCAGCACCATAGTAGTCGAAAATGGGCAGTATCAACTTCTGAACAAGTTCATGCCTAGTGATAGGAGGGATGCACCTACGGTTCCTGAACAGGGTACCAAGCTTGGGGCGCAGTTTTTTCTGGATGGCATCAATGTGTCCAGAGAAGTTTAGGTGTTGGTCCAACCAAACACCTAAGTACCTTAAGGAGGATGTGTCCTCAAGTAAAGTCCCCTTAAGGGTGTGAAAAATGGGTAGGGGGGAAGCCTAGAGAGTCTCTGTCTTGTGTCAAAGGTCATGGAGACCGTCTTTTTGGCATTGAGGAAAAGTTTATGGTTAGTAAACCAGAGCTGAACCTTGTCGAAGCCTGCTGTAAGCTGGTTGTAACCTCAACAGGACAGGAGCCAGATGCATCAGGACTGTATCACTGGCATACATATGTATAGCGGAGGATGGGGAGCAACCAGAAGGAAGGTTGTTTAAGAAGATGGAGAAAAGGAGGGGCCCTAATACTGAGCCCTGGGGGACTCTAGTGCTAATTGGGAGGGGGGGAAGTGGCATTTAAGATCTTAACTGATTGGGTTCTGCCAATAAGGTAGGCTTTGAACCAGCTTGTGGTGGAGGGAGATAGGCCAGCTGCTGGGAGTGAGTTAAGGTGAAGGGAGTGATAGACGGTGTCAAAGGCCTTGGCTAGGTCAACAAAAATGACAGAGGTAATTTGCCCATTGTCCATCCCGGTTAGGATGGAGTCTGTGAGCCGCAGGAGAGAGGTAGTGGTTAAGTGTTTTTTCCTGAAACCAGACTGGAAAGGGGGTGAAAACAGAGGTGTCAGATAGAAAAGAGGTGAGTTGGGACAGGACAATTTGTTCTTGAAGCTTGGCAAGGGTAGGGAGGAGAGAAATGGGGCTATAGTTGCCAGGGGATGAGGGGGTCACCCCCTCTGGGTAGAAGGAGGACCACAGCATGCTTCCATGAAGAGGGGACAGAGGCAGTAGAGAATGAGAGATTTAGGATTATTGAGATGGGGTAGGCAATGGCCATAGCAGACAGGGAGAGGAGTTTTGGGTCAAGGCCATCAGGGGAGGCACCTTTAGAGGGGTTGATGGTGAGGAGGGCACTTAGGGTTTCGTTTGGGGTTACAGTAGTGAAAGAGAATGGAAGGTGGGAGGGTAGTGGAGGGGGCACACTGGTAGAGGGTGGTGAGGGGGATGGGTAGGAGGGGAGGGATTTCAGTAGCTCAGTGGCACAGGAGGTATAGTAGGAGTTCAATTCTGAAGCTACACCTGGTGGGTTGGACACTAGTGAGCTATTTACTTTAAGTACCGTGGGCGGTGGGTGAGATGAGGTGATAAATATGGTGTGTACCACCTTCCAGAAATTTGAAGGGGAATTTATGTTGGTGATGAAGGCAGATTTGAAATATTCAGACTTGACTAAGCTTGTAGCCCTGGTGTAAGTGTTTCTGAGCATGCAGAAGTTGGTGAGGTCACTAGGATGCTGGGTAGCTTTATGACACTTACTGGCTCAATCTCTAGCTCTGAGACAGGCCAGAAGTTCAGGGGTTATCCAAGGTAAGTGGTTACGTCTGACTCTGGTTTGTTTGAGTGGGGCAAAGGCGTTCCAATTTACAAAAAATATATTTTTGAAGTAGGCAAGGGCCTTATCAACTGAGGGGAGGGAGGTAAGGGGTACCAGTCAGAAGTGGCAAAGTTATTCAAGAGAGGTTTGAGATCAAGAGATTTGAAAGAGCACAGTTGTATGGTTTTGTATGGTGATTTAGTTCTGTGGACTTTCCTAACTATGAATATTGGGTTATGGTCACTGAGAACATCGGGGAGGATGCTAGAGGTGATGATGCAATGGAGGTGGGAAGTAAGAGCCCAGTTGAGTAGGGAGTGTTGTGTCTTGTGGTTTGGGTGGGTGGGTTCGGAGATCAGTTGGGTTCGGTTTAGGGCTCTGATTTCATTTTTAGTTTTGGTAGTTTTAGGTGACAACCAGTTTATATTGAAGTTGCCTAGGATGAATAATTCTCCAGAGTGAGCAAGGAAAGTGATGGAGGTTAGGAGGTCTAGTGCAATCGAAGGATGGACATTTGGGCGACAGTATATGCCGGCTACGAAGATTGGGAGAGTGAAGGGGAGGGTCACATGGATAGCTAGGGCATCATGGGTTTTAGGATTGGAGGATGAGTAGATGATGGAATATTGTATGGAGGCTAGGACATAAATGGCCACACCACCACCCCTGCCAGCACGGTCTTGCCTTAGCAGAAAGTAGCCAGGAATGGAGACCGAGTGGTCAGGGATACTACTGTTTAACCAAGTTTCTGAGATGATTAGAATGTCTGGTTTTAGAGTGCACACCATGGTCTGAATCTGATCTATTTTTTGCAACAAGCTGCAGATGTTTAGATGCAGGATCTTTAAGCACTTTGGGAGGGCTGAGAGAAGAGAGTGGGGGGAGATAGTAGAGGTGGAGGCACCAGAGGAGCAAGGGGCAATAGGGCCTGGGTTGGGGTGGATATCCCCGGTGGAGAGCAAGAGGAGGGCAAGTATGAGAAAGTGGCGCTTAGATGATTTTGAAAGGGCTGGCGAGGAGGTTGGGAGTTTTGAGTAGAAGGGAATGGATGAGTGAGGAACAAGAAGGTGGAGAACTGCAGTGAAAGTGGAAACCATTGTCAAAGCTGCATGAGGAATAGTGGTAGAGTGAGACCATATTTTAGATGGCAGGGAGGGAGTGATAACATGGATGTAGGTAGGGAATTGGAGATAGTAACTGATGGGGTTGGGAGAGTTATTAGGAATAGGCAAATAGAGAGCAAGTGGTGGTGGTAAAGAGAGGGATATGAGCAGAACAAGGGGGAGAGAGGACAATAGGGGATGCATTGTTCATAAGGCAGAGAAATTAGTGAAGAATTGATTTAGGAAGAGGAAGAATTTGTAAGCAGGGGCGCAAAGGAGGGGGATGGTTAGATGGAGGTGAGAGCTGTAGTTTAAGAAGGTATAAACAACAGCCAGGGATCGCTTAGATAAAGATTATGTCCCTCTGGTGACAATACAGTATAACTTGCTAATGGGAAAAAAAAAGCATTGAGGGTTACACGAGGTTTGAAAAATGTGCAACCACCAGTTAAAACTCTGGCTAGGAGGTGTACAGCAAAGTTCAGACAGTAAAAAGAAGTAGGGAACCAATTGGGAGCCCAGATTTGCCAGCGCCGTCCAATCAGGAGCTGCAGGTAACAATGGGGAGAGAGAATGGGGCAAGCCGCAAGGAAGTTCATACCTGCAGAGCTTGATAATGAACTGGAGATGCAGGGACTACAGCAAAGCTAAGCCACCTCCGTAGGTGCTGTTTCTTGGCGGGTTGGAGTGCCCTGGTCACGGGACACCTCCTAGGAAGAAATAAGGGGAGAAATAGGGATGCAATTAAAAAGGCAGTTGGAGGGTGGGGCAGTCAGTGAGTGGATACAGGAAGACAGCAGGAGTAAATTAAGTGAAAAAAGGAGGGCAATAAACAGAAAGGGGATGGCTCCGAGAAGCCAAATGGGGAGGCTAGGGGTTACTCTGGGAGAGAGAGGTATGGGGAACAAGAGAGTAGAAGGCAGAGGAAAAAACAGATATAAACTGCAGTTTCGCTTAACAACTTTTCCAAACTGAGCTGTAATTACTTGCATTAAACAGTCTAATAAATACAGTTCAAATGACTACACACAGTTCTAGTAACGTACACTCAATAGACATAGGCAAGGAGGAGAAGGCTGTTATGGTTTGAAAAATGTGCACCCACCAGTTAAAACTCTGGCTAGGAGGCGTACAACAAAGTTCAGACAGTGAAAAGAAGTAGGGAGCAAATTGGGAGCCTGGATTCGCCAGCGCCGTCCAATCAGGAGCTGGAGGTAACAATGGGGAGAGAGTGGGGCAAGCTGCAAGGAAGTTCATACCTGCAGAGCTGGAGGGTGAACTGGAGATGCAGGGACTACGACAAAGCTAAGCCGCGTCCCTAGGTGCTTTTCCTTGGCAGGCTGGAGTGCCCTGGTCACAAGACACATCCTAGGAAGAAATGAGAGAGGGGAGAAATAGAGATGAAATTAAAAAGGCAATTGGAGCATTATTACATATTTATTACATATTCTTGACCCTCCCACTAGAACCAAAAGTACAGGATGAAGGAACATGATGTCAGACATCCTGACAAAACTACTGAAGACATGTCTTTTTATTTAAAAACACCTATGCGGAATTCACTCTTTTAAGATAGTAAAACTGTGTTTTCTCAGACCAAGTGTCAGTTTCATCTCTGACCTTTGTGCTGGCATAGTGAAGCCTGACTAACTCATTATGACTCCAGTCTAGCTTACAGGGCAAAAACATCTAGTTTCACATGCTTAATGGTGCTTGGACTAGTACATGGACCTTAACCCATTAATGTCTTGGTCTGAGTCTCCACTGTTGATACTGGCAGTCCGCAGGCAGTCTTTTCTGGGGCAAAGCGAAAAAGTCAGATAAGTACCACCATTGGGGGGGGTTACACAGGTAAAAAGGGTTCTTCTTGCCGACACCCAAATGTTGATTTAACTACAGAATGTTTATTCCTGATTATCTATTTGGTTTCCACACTGGGAAGGATCCAGAATCCAGGACTGCAGTGCTACTAACTGTGCAGCTGTTTTCTTTCATCTTGCTGGGAGCAAGTGACCAACATCTTTGATTTGTAGTGAGAAAGAAATAATGTGACCTACTGGGAATTGAACCCAGGACCCCAGAATACCATCCCGGTGCTCTAACCACTGAGCTGTTGGCTCACATGGTTAGACATGGCTCTTCCCAGTCACACTTCCTTTCTCTGTTATTGCAAATCCTGCAACTAGGAACAATCGAGATGACAGATGTTTCTGGTGCAGTATTAGCCACTGCTAAACAATTTGGATCACAAATCGTAGTGAGAAAGAAGGTCATATTATTTCTTTCTCACTACAGTTTGGTTTTAAATTGCTTAGCAGTGGCTAATACTGCACCAAACAGGATGTTGGAGTTGCCTAGATGGTTAATTCTGGAGGACATTCAATGCCTGGATCGACGCATCCTCACATTTTTGTTGTGATCTCCTCCAGTCAGCTACTGCCCTTTAAGGGGATTGTCCCCAGAGGGACTTTTGGTGGCAGTAGACATTTCTGGTGTGAGTGCTGCATGTGCGATTGGCCCAGGTGAGGATGTGGTGACATACAATGGGGCCGTTTCCAAGGTGCTCGATGCCATTGCACTGGTCCATATACAACCCAGGTCTTCTCTCTTGAGACCCCCATGGTTTGATGGGACTCTTAAGGAGATGAAGACCAGGGGTTAGAAGCTGTAGTGTTGTTGGTAGAGGACCTGGTCTGGTGAGGACAAACTGGCCTTGAGAAATCATTATAATGACTATCAAGGGGCAATCAACCATAAGAAGGCAGAGTTCTTGTCCAGGGAGATTGCTGCTGGGAGGAATAAACCAGCTCAGCTATTTCGGACTGTGGACTTACTGTTGCATTCAATCTGCCTACGGCTAAAATTGGCATGTTCAGTCACATTGTGCAGAGTTTGCTCGATTCTTCTCAGACAGGGTGTCCTCTATTCAGGCTGGGATCTCTCCAGTGGGACAAGATTTGTCCTGCAGTGATCGGCCTGATTGGAGCAGAGGCACTCCTATTGTCTGGGTGGAGTTTCGGCCAGTGGAGGTAGCTGAGGTCGTTGAGGTGATTTCGAAACTGCAGCCCACATGCAGTGAACTGGACCCTAGCCTGACTTGTCTGTTAGTGGGATGTGCCAATACCATTGGTCCAGTGTTCACCAGGATAGTCTAGTGCTCACTCTCAGAGGGGTGTTTTCCCAACGCCTAGAAGGAGACCTTGGTGAGACCTCTTCTGAAGAAACCACCATTCAGCCCTGATGTCCTGGCAAATTATAGACCCATCTCTAACCTCTTCTTCTTATGGAAAGTTGTCGAGAAAGTAGTGGCTCTGCAGCTCAAGGCACACCTCATGGCCTCTGTTATCTATCAGCCATTCTAGTCCAGTTTCAGAGCTAGGCATAGCATGGAGATAGCACTAATTTGGGGACAAAATGACCTCCTCAGGGCAAGGGATAGAGGAGAATGATCAATTCTCATCCTCCTTGATCTCTCCTAAGCTTTTGACACTGTGGACCACATTGTGCTTTTGGATTGCCTTAGAGTGAATGGTGGACTCACCGGAACTGTCATTCAATCGTTTGAGTCCTATGTCTCCGAGGGGAGGCAACGAGTGGTAACAGGGAATTTCTCCTCCTCCTCAAAGCTGCTGTTGTATGGAGTTCCTCAAGGTTCAATCCTTTCGCCAGTGCTGTTCACAGTGTACATGCTGCCCCTGGGTGAGCTCATCAGACAGTACAGTCTGGGGTTCCACTGCTATGCAGATGATACCCAACTGTATATATCATTTTCCCCTGGAACAGATGGTGCCGTTGAAGTGCTAAGTAAATGCTTGGCCAAAATTCAGGACTGGATGTCCTCTAACTGGCTGAGGCTGAACCCCAACAAAACAGAAGGGCTGGTGACTGATCCTTGTTGCTGGCATGATGGAGGTGCCTCCGAAGTGGTGACAGGTTTGGTTCTGGGATCTACTCTATTGAAGGCATCCCCAAGGTGAAACATCTGGGCATCATCTTTGATAACAGGCTGACACCTGCAGCTCAGGTGTTGTCTGTGGTCTGAAGTGGTTTCTACCACTTAAGGAATGTCACCCAAATTAAACCCTTGATTCCAACAGAAGACATGCTTTCACTGGTGCATGCTTTTGTGACATCCAGGCTGGACTACTCTAACACTCTATACTTTGGGGTCAGTGGAGGGATCCTCCCCCGACTGCAGCTGGTGCAGACCGCTGCGGCCAGGTTGCTGATAGGCCTGCCAAGGTCTTGTTATGTAACCTCAGTATTGCAAGATCTGCACTGGCTGCTTGTCAGGTGGAGAATTGTCTTCAAGGTGGGCTTGCTTGCCTGCAAGGCCCTATATGGCTCAGGCCCTGGTTACTTGTCTGACCTCCTTACTCCAGCCATCCTGGTATGTTCCCTCTGCTCCTCCACCGAGGGCATCCTGACAGTTCCAAGGGCCAGGCTGAAAACCTTGGGAGATCGCTCCTTTGAGGTGGCCAGCCCAGTAATCTGGAAGTCGCTTCCAAAATCTTTGAGGGAGGCCCTATCTGTGGAGGCATTTAAAAGGGTCTTGAAGACCCATCTTTTATGAAAGCATTCTTGGAAAGTTTCAGCTGATTTTAATATTATTGAATTAGTTATTAATTTATATGTTATATGTCTATACGCTGCCTGTGAACCCATTTTTAATATCTGTAATGGCGACCACAGCCTCTGAGATTGTGCGCCACATATAAATAAAATCTTACTTACTCACTTACTAAAAACATCTAATTGTCATCTTGATTGTTCCTAGTTGCAGGATTTGCAATACTAGAGAACATGTGTTCAGAATGAGTCAAGTCCAACCATATGAGCCTATTGCTCAGTGATTAGAGCACTGGGAGGGATAGTATTTCAGGTGCCAGGGTTCAATTCCCAGTAGGCCATGTTATTTCTTTCTGATGACAATTTGTGCTCTAGATTGCTTAGCAGTAGCTAATACTGCACAAAACACCTCTAATTGTCATCTCGATTGTTCCTAGTTGTAGGATTTGCCACACCAGAGAAAGGAAGTGTGTCCGGGAAGAGTCCGGTCCAACCATCTGAGCCTACAGTTCAGTGATTAGAGCACTGGGACAGTATTTCGGGGGCCTAGTGTCACTTCCCAGTAGGCCACTTTATTTCTTTCTCACTACAGTTTGTGATCTAAATTGCTTAGCAGTAGCTAATACTGCACCAAAAACATCAAGTTGTCAACATGTTTGGTGTAATGATGTCATGCTGGAGTTAGGGGTAGGAAGGCACCAAGTGAAAAACAGTTGCATTTCCCACATCACTGAGCTGGTCTTTCAAAATTGTGACTCCTCAGGTGACTACTTCAACAGCTGGAGGTTGGGATGGGGAATTGTTAAGCTGTTGCTTTTGCAAGGTCAGTGGGATCTGTGAGAACACTGAAAGGCAATCCTTTAGAAACAAACTGTGGGCCCCTATTTATGTGTGCTTGTGTACATGTGCAAACAAACATTGTGGAGGTGCTCGGGCAGCGTAAAGGGCTGTGGAGGTGTATGCTGTGAGAACACTGAAAGGCAATCCTTTAGAAACAAACTGTGGGCCCCTATTTATGTGTGCTTGTGTGCATGTGCAAACAAACATTGTGGAGGTGCTCGGGCAATGTAGGGGGCTGTGGAGGTGTATGCTGTATAAGCCAATAGATGTACAAATGCAGGAGGCTTGCTACTTAAAAGCCAATGGTGAGAAGGTTGAAGATGCCGGTGATGAGCTGGCTGATGGGTATAAACTTTGTGTAGTTCAAAGGATGCAGCCACACATATCACATTGGTTTTCCACCCATTAGCCAGCTAACAGATGTCAAAATCGGACCAGGAAGCTAGCAAGTGACTCCGCTCCACGCCTGACCCCATGCCTACCCTGGAGTCAAGAAGCAGTGCTGATGTAAGTGGTTCCTCTACACTCCTGACTCCGCTGCTTGCCCTCGGGTGAGGGAGCAATGTCATCCACCATATGCCAGTTGCCGGTCCAACCATCTGAGCCTGTAGTATGCAAAATCAGAAAAACTAATCCGAGGAAACACATCAGATGATCAAAATGTAGCCGTGCATTAATTCCCTAGATATGCATGGCTACGTTGTGGACTGTGAAAAGCAACCCTGAACTGCATAGTATAGAGATCGAGAATGCGCAGCAGGTAAGAGACAAAGAGAAAAAAAATCACCATTCTGCTTGTGACAACTGTTCACTGTTTCTGACCTATAGGTGGTGCTGGGGAAATGTTGTGCTTAAGGAGTGCTGAATTCTCCTTGTAACGGGTGCTCGGTGTTTCTGATCTACAGGTGGTGCTGCGCAAATGCTTACACTTCTCTATTATTTGTGTATGTGACTGCTTTGTGTGGTTCATTGTGGTACTGCGCAACTGTGCATATCTAAGGAATTAATGCATGGTTGAAAATGTGTCACCTGGTGCATTTTGACTAATCATGTTGCTTATTTCTATTCTTTCTATTAATGCCATGTTACAAAGAGTATAAACAGTTTTGAGGTTATGGTTACTTGTGTCAATCTGTGAAACATACTTTTCGCTTGTAATTTAAAGTGCTGAAACACAACCTGAAAAAATGACAGGTAGCAGAAGTCAATAATTTAATAATTCTTGAACTGGT
Organism: Neoceratodus forsteri; assembly: GCA_016271365.2. Classification (NCBI taxonomy): domain Eukaryota; kingdom Metazoa; phylum Chordata; order Ceratodontiformes; family Ceratodontidae; genus Neoceratodus; species Neoceratodus forsteri. Next base: position 1,215,028,426 of record CM057458.1, read on the forward strand.
ATCATGGGAGGCTAGATGTGAATATTCACTGGACTTTGAACTACCAGGCATTGACAGATTGAAACAGATTTAAGGAAACAGCTACCATCTTTGGAAATGTCACTATACCTTTCAGTCACTATTGTATACTTCTGTTGGTAGCACTGACTGCTTGTTTTGGAAGCTGGTTGGTTCAGTTTTAGCTCTTGTAGAAGGTCCATTATGATAAGAGATATGTAATAGTATATAAGAGAAAATGCAACACATCGTTAAGAACAATCTATCAGACTGGTTTGCCTCCTGATAGCTGAGCTATATTTATTTTTGCGTGCATGCGCAAACAAACATTTTGGTGATACTCAAGCATTGTAGGGGGCTGTGGAGATGTGTGCTGTATAAGCCATCTGATACAGAAATGCAGAAGACTTGCAACTCAAAAGCCAATGCAGAGAAGGCTGATAATGATGGTTTTGAGCTGGCTGATGGGCGTAAACTGTGTGTTGATCAAAGCATGTACTTTCACATATCACAAGGTTTTTCACCCACTAGCCAGCTACCAGATATCATCATCAGGACAGGAGGCTAGCAAGTGGCTTCTCTCCATTCCCAACCTCACTGCCTGCCCTGGGGTCAGGGAGCAATACTGTCATAAGTGACTCCTCTCCACTCCTTAGTCGGCTGCCTGACCTGGGGTCAGGGAGCAAAGCCCTCATAAGCAGCTTCTCTCATAGAAACATAGAAGATGACAGCAGATAAGGACCACAAAGCCCATCCAGTTTGCCCTTTTCTTTTTCTACCCTATGAATGTGTCATAGGCCTTTGCTCTGTCAATGGCCTATCTATTCATACTCATCTGTAGTGCTCCCTTATGCCTATCCCATGCCTGTTTGAAGCCCTGTACTGTGTTCATATCCACCACTTCCTGAGGTAGGCTGTTCCATGCATCCATCACCCTTTCTGTGAAAATTAACTTCCTCACATTCATTACCCCTTAATTGGCCTCCCTTGAATCTCATGATGTGTCCTCTTGTCCTGCTATTTTTCTTATATTGAAACATGTTAGACTCTTTCACCTTGTTAATGCCCTTAAGATGTTTAAATGTTTCGATCATATCACCTCTCTCCCTCCTTTGCTCTAGGGAATACATATTGAGCTCCGTTAATCTGTCCTCATGTGTTTTCTAATGCAGTCCCTGCACTGTTTGGTTGCCCTACTCTGGACTGCCTCAATTTGGTTAATGTTCTTGTGAAGGTGTGGCCTCCAGTACTGCACACAGTACTCCCGATGGGGCCTAACCAGTGTCTTGTAAAGAAGGATTATTATCACCCTCTTCCTACTTGTGATACCCCTACTAATACACACCACTGTCCCTCTAGCCTTACCTACTGCTTTAGTGGCCTGCTTGGATGATTTCAGGTCTTCTGTGATGATGACGCCCAAGTCTCTCTCTTCCCTTGTGACAGCCAGCAACTCCTCTCCCAGCCTATAGGTGGCTTCAGGGTTTCTCTTCCCTATGTGCATGATGTTGCACTTCTTTGCGTTAATCCCTAGTTGCCACTCTTTCGACCATTTTGCTAGTTTATCCAGATCTTTTCTCATTCTGCCCACTCCATCTGGATCATCTACTCTGTTGCAGATCTTGGTGTCATCTGCAAACAGACTAACCTTACTCTCCAGTCCATCTGCAATGTCACTGATGAAGATATTGAAGAGGACTGGCCCCAGGACTGATCCATGAGGTACCCCACTTGTGACTTATATCTCTTCTGACTGTATATCATTTACCACCACCACTCTCTGTTTTCGTCCTGTCAACCAGTTTGCCACCCAGTTGACCAACATCAGACCCATCCCGAGCCTACCCAGCTTATTAATCAATCTTCTGTGTGGAACAGTATCGAAAGCTTTGCTGAAGTCAAGGTAAGCGACATCAACTGTTCCCCTTGGTCCACCACTCTGGTTACCAGTCAAAGAAATCTATGAGATTAGTTTGACAGGACCTTCCTGTTGTAAACCCATGCTGTCTTGGATCCTGTGCTCCTATGGATTCCAGGTGTTGCACTATCCTTTCCTTAAGGAGTGTCTCCATAATCTTGCCCACTGCTGAGGTAAGACTGACTGGTCTGTAGTTCCCTGCCTCCTCCCCGCTACCACTCTTGTGGAGTGGGATCACATGAGCCCTTCTCCAGTCTTCTGGGACCTCTCCTGTGCTCAGAGAGTCAGTAAACAGTTCTGATAATGGCTCTGCTAGTTCCACCCTTAGCTCCTTTAGTACCCTGGGATGTATGCCATCAGGTCCCATTGCCTTGTCCACCCTGAGCTTATTGAGCTCTTGAATGACCCTTTCTTTTGTGAAGGGACTAGTGCATACCTCCCTCCCCCCTTTGTCCATGGTGCTGAGTTGTGGGCCCTGCCGTACCTTCTCTTCAGTAAATACTGAGCAGAATTATCTATTCAGGATAAATGCTTTTACAAGGTCCTCCTCCTCACACACACCCTTATCCCCTTTGATCTTAGCAATACCCCCTCTGGACTTTTTCCTTTTACTAATGTATCTATAGAAAGTCTTGTCACCTTCTTTTACTGTTTGTGCTAGTGTTTCCTCAGTTTGGACCTTTGCCTGCCTTACTGCCTTCCATGCTTCCCTTAGGGAAGTTTGGTATGCCTCCCTGTCTTCATCCTGCTGCATTCCCTTATATTTCCTGAAGGCCAGCCTTTTGGTTCTGACCTTTTCTGCTACTGTGTTTGAGAACCAAAATGATTTCCTTCTTCTTTTGCACTTCCTTTTCTCACTAACACAATGGGATGTTGCTTCAAGTATTGCATCTTTAATGCTTATCCACTTTGCCTGTACCCCCTCACCTGTATTTCTTTTTGCCAGGGCTAGCTTAACTCTGTTGGCCATCTTATCAAAGTCAGCTCTTCTGAAGTCCCATGTTTTTGCCTTGGACTGGGATGATTTTGTTCTAGTGGCCAAATTGAACCATAACATGTAATGGTCACTGGCACCCACGTAACCTTCTACCTGGAGATCTGTGATCCTTTCCCTGTTAGTCAGTACTAGATCTAGGATAGCCCTGTCTCTTGTGGGTTGTTGTACCAATTGTTTGAGGCCCTCCCCCTGCAGGGAATTCACCATGTGTCTAGTTCTGGTAGATGTCCCTGCTGGTATTGACCAATCTGTATCTGGCATGTTGAAGTCTCCCAACCCAACTGCCTGCCCTGGGGTTGAGGAGCAATGCCTCTGGAAGCTGTTCCTTTCTGCTTCTGACCTCGCTCCATGCCCTGGGGTCATAATAATAATAATAATAATAATAATAATCTTTATTTGATTTAGCGCCTTTCAAAATTGTCAAAGCGCTTTACAAAAAGATGACTAAAAACAATGGCATAAAACAATCAATAAAATCTGTTACCAAATATTCTTAACTAGTAAAGACTTGGCCCCACAAATACATTTTAAGTGCCTGTCATGAAGCAATGCAGCAGTAAGCAGCTTCTCTCCACTCCCAACCCTGCTGCCTACCCTGGGGTCAGGAGCAATGTCGCCGTGAGGTCAGGGCACATAGGAACCAGATGGTCTCAGACAATGTTTGTGGGAAGAGCCTGAGGCAAGTTATTTTCACAATAGCAACATGCAGGCAAACATTCCACATTGACAAATGCTTGTTGTATTGAGCAGCACAGAACTGCACACTGCACTCCAGGTGTGATGTGATCTGACCATGGCCTTATTACGTGGCAGGATAACTTCCCCTGCTCTGCTGGTTGAAATATCTTCAACTGGATGTTAAAGAATAAAACTCAGTCCTCGACAGTAACATGAATAGAACCACAATTTAGTCTCTGAACTTGGCTGTCAAGCACTTTGGATGCATGACACTTTGATAGCGTCCTGTTATACACACTTCCTGTAGACACTAGACCAGAGATGGACTATATGTCTCTGTCTTCCAGTTATGTAATGCATGCATTTAAAGGTGCAACAAATATGAAAACACAGTATGCCATTCAAACACTGTATAAGATTTATCATACATTACACTGGTTCCTCACGTTTGATACACCTCTGCCATCTGCTTACTCTCTTGACAACAACTGTACACTGCTTGTCATGCCACAGCTCTTCCTTATTATAACCTTTAGCTCCTTTTCCTCTTGCACTGCAGCACAAGGAGCTCCACCCAGTGTGTAGGTACTACCTCTGTTTTTCTTTCCCAGTTGTAACACCAAGCATTTGGTTACATTACGTTTGAGAATCCAGGAGCTGTACAAATTGCAGAGCATTTTCAGTTCTTTTTGAAGTTTGTCCGTATCCACATGGGAGTTCATCAACTTGGCCAATTTACTGTCATCAGCGAATTAAACAGTATGCTGGCTGCTGGAGACCCATCCATAGCTTCCAAACTGTTGATGAAAATATTAAACTGTAGTGGCCTCCCCACTGATCCCTGAGGGGTGCCATTGATGAATAATCTCCATTTAGAGTAGTGCCCAACCATCATAGTTCTCTGCTTCCTGTCCTAAGCCACTTAGCACTTCACCTTGTGTATGTATATATGATTATGGATACAGTGATGTGAGTTTCTTACTATTTCATCAGTGTCTCTCATACTGGTCGGATGAAAGGACTGTGAAGCGAAGCTGAGCAGTTCTGTCCGTCCAACCAGCATGACAGACACTTATGAAGCAGTAAAAAACACACATTACTGTACACATAATCATATTATATGATAGTAGATCGGATAATATGATTACAGATTGTGTTAAATTGTTTTTACCTGAGATTTTAACTAGTCTAATTACCATGCTTCCGCGCTATGTTTTAGGGTTTGACTGAGTCAGACACTCTTTGATGTCGGCCGTTGTGGAAACATGCAGTCCTGCAGCATCTGATGCAGATCAGTGCAGCAGTATGGAGGTTGTAGGATTGGAAAATTGTTAAAACCTCCTTTTTTGGAGTTTTTATTTACTATGCCATTTATTTTGTTTTCGGTTTTTGTGGTGATACTGGTGTGGAGGTGTAGGATATTTAAATTGTGAAGTCAGGGAAGGAGCACGTCAGACATGTAACAAGAGGAGATGGCTGTATGTGGAAGAAGAGGCACAGCTGTTCTCCCTGTGGATTGGTTGAAAATGATCCATTGCTGTATAATATTGTGTACTGCACTTGTACACCTTGCCCAGAAGCTTTTCATGCAGCACAGTGTCAGAGGCTTTGCTGAAGTACAGATAGACTACATCTACACCCTGACCCTGTCCACTTCCCAGTGCACCCCCTGAAAAAAGATAATAAGATTAGTTTGGCACAGTCTGCCCTCATAAACCAAGAATGAGAGGAAGGGGCACCTTGGCTTCAACCAAGTGCTTCATTATTAGGGTGAAAATAAAAAGAATGGGGCACACATTGAGGAGTACAGTAATAGCAAATGCTACATCACCAAACTTCAGGCATGGACCCTTCTAGGACTTAATGATGAAATAGACTTCAAGCTTTTTTTGTATTTGATTTGAATATAAAATAGCAGTATGAGTGCTAGCTTCCTGCATACCTTACCTAGTATGAAAGTATGGGAATCGATATTGTTTCGAGAAATTTAATGTTGTAAAACATTAGCGGTTTAGCATGTATGAATAGATGCAAAAACTTAAAATATATTAAGCCCCGTCCCCATTAACCTTTCATGTACCTGGCTCTCAATTTTTAGTGTTTACAGGATTCAATGTCTGGGGAATAGTGATGGGGTATTAGTGCTTGTGTAACTTGTAGTACTTTTTGTGGCTTTACTCTATTCCCACCCTTGAGTAGTAGGTAGGTAGGTAGTAATTTGTAGGGAACAGAAGGCCCAGGAACAAGGGTGAGAAGAGCACTGGAGAAGGAGGAGAAGGGGATAGAGGTGGACAAAAAAAAGCACCCTAAGTGAGGAGGTGTGTGAGTGGTGGATTTAAGTAGAGTTTGTGGGAGGAGCTATTCCCCACATTGAACCTCAGGCTTAAGCCCTCCCATTCAATGTTTGGGGAACAGTGATTGGGCATTAGTGCTTGTGTAACTTGTAGTACTTTTTGTGACTTCACTCTATTTCCATCCTTGAGCAGTAGGTATGCAAGTAGGAATTTGTAGGAAATAGAAGGCCCAAAAAGTTACCTCCTCCAACTCATGGAGAGTATGACCACTAGCACTCAGGAGAGGAAAAACCCTCAGGTGGAGGAAACCTCTGAGGACCCATGGCTATTGGTCTGCCTGTCCTCTGGGCATACTAAGAGGAGATGAACCTAGGTTCTAGCAACCATAGCTAATTTTGAGGAAGGTGAGCTGCTTGGAGAGATGATGGTCAATCCCTGATCCATGGATGATGTATTTTGGAAGGACGATACTGAGGTTGAAGAAGTAGGTCTTTTCTGAAGGAGCATGAGAATCCTGAGAGTGAAGCAGATCAAGTCGAAGAAGGACGAATGAAGTCTAGGTTTCCAAAGTGATGATGGATGATTGTCCAAAGGGATTACAGGGACGAATGAGCAGGGAGAGCATGATTTGGTTAATATGCTGCCAGACTGTGAATGGTGGGAAATGCAAGGGTTTATGAAGTCATAGGTAAACAAACTTGTAGAAGGTTTGACATTCACGGTAGAGTCCGGAGGTGAGGAATTCAGTGGTGATCAATAAGTTGCTAAGTAAGCATCCATGAAGAAGATGAAGGAGTTGAACAGAGTCTTTGAGTGCCTGATAGGAGAAATGAAATAAGTGACTTGTAGACCAATACAGGAAGATTGGCATATGCAGTCTAGATGGTAACTGAATGTGTATAGAGAATGATTGGAAGTTCAGTACAGGGAATTTGATAGATGACTTGGGTATTGATGACATAATTATACTTGAATAGGCTCTTGCTGGTCTATTGGCTGAAGTAAATATGGGTATTTCTGTGGCTTAATTGCCCATGATATGCACTGAAGTGGCCTTGACTGGTTAGCTAGACAGGTAATCCGATGTGTAAATACTTGTGAGAGCCTGGAAGCGGGTATATGGAAGAGTCGGTAGGCTGGAGTGGTAGTGGAGTTGAGTGTAGTGTGGAATGCCAGAGGAGTCTAGTGCCATGGTCAATTAAGATCTGTTGGGAGGCTAGACTGGAGTAGTGAAATCGCCATATTGGTTGTGGATTTCTGGATTGAGAATTGAAGGAAGCCTGTTCTCGGTGAAAGTCTTCGCTGGAGGGAGTAATGGAGATAAATCGTGAAGGATGAACTAGAAGGAGTGCTGGATGGGCAGCTAACTTAACTGATGGTAATAAGATGAAGGAATGCAGATGATTGTATAAGATATGGTGATGTGCAGGAGCTAGAAAACAGTGGTTTGGATAGAATGATGTTAGTAAGGCAGCTAGGCATGGGAGATCCCAATGATGGAAGTTCTGGGAAGGCAGCTGTGAAGGTCTAAGGACAAGCAATGGCTACTGAGAAAGTGGGAGTCGAGTAATATGGTCAACAGAGTCAGTGTTGGTAGGAAAGGCTGCTGAAAGGTAAAATGGATGATGTCCGTAGTGGTATGAGGTATCTTACGGTTCCCAGTATCTATAGCAATGATGATGGTTATGGAGTCAGAGCAAAACAGTAGGAATTAAGTCTTTTCCATGACGAGGATAGCCTGTGAGACATGGTAGATAGGAAAGCCACAGTGGTTGAATAGACAGGATGCGTAGGGAGTATCTAGTAGAGATGGATGAGATCTTTCTATTGTCCAGTGGAATGGGATTCCGGGGACTGATTGTGAGGAGATGATTGGGCAGTATAGAAAACTCTATGGTGACATAAGAGTCTATGAAACATGTTATCCAAGGGATGTTTGCTAGAAGTAGTTTTCCTCAGGTGAAATGAACAAGTGTTATATCGAGTAGTGGATGGAAGCTGTTAGAATGGCCAGAGTAGGAGTATGAGATGTATAAGAGTAGTTGACCTGGTAGGAATACTGGCTGGAGATAGGGTAATATGTCCAAAACAGCCACAGCAAACAGGACGAAGCCCCGAGCTGTGGAGGCAGAGATGAGAAAGCAGCTATCTAATGATGGAAGGAAAGTCCGGAGTGACTTGAAAAGGACTGGAGGAATGATCCGGGGAAGGAGATGGCTTAGGCTAAGCCATATTGACATTGTAAGTGTGGGAAGGACCAGGACCAGGTCAGCTCCTCAGCGCACAGAGCGGAATGTGAGAAGGCTGCAGCAAGCTACGCGAGGATGATCCATGGAAGGCCAGGGAGCAAAGCCAAGTACCAAGAGCAACGGAGTTGAGATACATGAGTCCCACATCTGACGAAGGCATCAAACAATGAGTGTAGAGGACAGAAGGTGCCGCAGCAAAGAAGGATGAGGTTCCCACTTCCGATGGAGAAAACAAACTCGCACAGTAGTTGGAAGGGGGCAATCTGCAGCAAGGAAGTCCATGAGGTAGTCAAACTGGATTGAGGTAGAGACTGAACAAGCTGGCATGATCCAAATTGAAATGGAAAGGAGGCCCAAGGCGGGGTCGAGTTTGATGTTCCATGGAAGTGCAGGATGGAGACTGGTGAGGAAGGATATAAGGCAATCCAGCTATCGGGGTTCCGGTCCTGGAGGGAAGCACCAGTTGGGTAGTAGGGAGAAATGCAGAAGGAGGAACACTCAATTGCAGACGCAGGCTCCTAACTGAGGTAACTGAGGTGGGACGACCTGGACACGACACACCAGATAATGTAAGATGGTGAAGGCTACATAGGTAAATGGTTCCAGTCCTGGAGGGAAGCAGCAATTGGTGGTCTGGTAGAGAGTGCATAAGGCTGAAACAGTCGATTGCAGATATGAGCTTCCAGTTCTGGCAATCGAGGCGAGATGACCATCATTCAATACCGCCAGGCAGAGGTAGGATGCCATCAGGCAGAGTTGGGAGAAGGAAGACAAATGGGGTATAGTGGTCCTGTTTTTGAAGGGAAGTGGCAACCTGTATCAGGTAGAGGATGCATAAGGTGGAAACAGTCGAATGCAGACTCAGGCTCTCAGCCATGGAAGTCAGCATGATATGACTTTGATTTGAGGCCATAGGCAAGGTAGGATGGAGAAGGCACGTAGGACAAGGTCTTTTTTCTGGAAGGGATGCGGCATCCGGGTATCAGGCTGAGAATGCGTAAGGTTGAAGCAGTGGAACGTAGATTCAGGCACCCATCTGTGATGGATGAGGTGGGATTATCTTGACTTGAGGCAGCTCGGCATAGGTTGGATGATGAGGGCACACGAGGTGAAGAAGTTCCATTCCTGAAGGGAAGCAGCAACCGGTATGAGGTAGAGAAGGCACAGTATGACACAGTAGATTGTAGACATGGCTCCCATCCCTGGTAGTTGGGATGAGCAAAGTAAGTAAATAAGTAGGCTTTATTTATACAGTGCCTTTCAAATACCAAGGCGCTGTACAATACAGTAATAAAACCACCCCAATAAATAGATAAATAAATAGACATAGATATGAAAGTAAAATTATATCAAATAAGTAAGTAAGTTATAAATCATCCAAATCTAAGAGGGTTGACTAGAAACTATCAGAAAATGCTTGTTGAAAAAAATAGGTCTTTAATTCAGCTTTAAAACTTTCAACAGTCAGGCATTCTTTTAACTGACGAGGTAGAGAATTCCACAGGGTAGGCACCACATGCGAAAAGGCTTGGGCACCAGAAGTTTTCAAACTCACCCTGGGAATCTCTAGCAATCCCTCATTGCCGAATCGGAGAGAACGGAGGGGGCAGTAAGGAGTTAGAAACATAGAAACATAGAAGTTGATGGCAGATAAGGACCGCAAGGCCCATCCAGTTTGCCCATTTCTATTTCTACCTTATGAATGTGCCACTGGCCTTTACTCTGTCAATGACCTATCTATTCATACTCATCTGTATTGCTCCCTTATGCCTATCCCATGCCTGTTCATATCAACCGACTTTTGTTTTTCCTGGGGGGGGGCTCAACTAATGGCTGGGGGTCTGAGGCCTCCAAGGCCCCCATAAGCTCTGGGGTTTTTGGTGTTCTGTGGTGCATTTTGAGGGTTATGCTTAACAGATTGCACAGTATAAACAGCACCATAAAAATATAGAATGGTGCCAAAACTTGCCTGTATTACTGAGGTTCAGCTTACTTCTGTTCTGATAAGAACATTGATACAGCATTAAAAATATTGTCATTAAACAATGAATGTGTCTAACTCTAGACTGCATCAGTAGATGCATACATACCTTGATATGATGTTGATTAATGCTGTGGTAGCAGCTTCTCAAGATGAGCCTGCAGCTTCCATACTTCAACTCAACATCAGTGGTCTATAGCATCTGTTGTCCAGTGTGAAGACATTTCTGTCAAATCCTGTAATATAAGTGATCTCATCATGATAAAAGTCTTAGGCTGATGTAGTTAGAATTGACTTTTTGATGGTGTCCATTACTCTGTTCACTTATGAATGGTGACATAGTGCAGCAGATGCAGTCAAGTATTCATGTCACTGTCAAATTAGTGTTTGCTTGTAGGCTATTAAAGATCAATTTTCAGTGCTTTACTTAAGGCCACCACCACCCCACTCCCTAGTAGCTGTAAACCGATTTCAAAACTCCTGTTATTGAAATGTTTTAAATAGCCTCAGACATTGTAAGTCCTGCTTTCATTGGAGGAGCCAGCCACCTGTTCCCTTCCCCTTCCTGGTCCTCAAGTAGAGTAGGCACCACTGTCTCCAGCATAAAGTGTTAAAATATCATATTTGGTTATAAAAAAAAACACCATTATTATCATGATAAAGCAGCAAAATTTCAAACTTCCCCACATATAGGTGATAGGACCCAGCGGTTGCAAGTAGCTCCAGCCTCCAGCCGTCCTTGTGCCCCAACTCCAGCTACCACTCCCCCCCTACTGTGTCACCAGTGGGATTAATATGTGAAGAGGTTTGTGGGCTCCTGTTTGTCATTAAGTACATCGCCACCAGCTCAAGCCTTTCTGGCATCCTAGGGCCCAACTCTAACCACCACTCCCCCCCACTGTGTCACCAGTGGGGATCAACATGGGGAAGAGGTCTGACTTTGGGCTCCTGTATGCTGTTAAGGCAGTTCACTGGTGCACAAACTCCACCCCCCTCATGCTGGCACCCTAGGGCCCAGTCACCCAACTCTAACTGCCACTTCCCCCACAGTGTCACTAGTGGGGATCAACATGGGGAAGAGGTCCAACTTTGGGCTCCTGTATGCTGTTAAGGCAGTTCACTTGTGCACAAACTCCCCACTCAGGTTGTCACATGTGTGATGGTATGGGTGTGTGATGTTACAGTGTTGCAAATACTGAACCCCTGCACACAGTCAGATAGCTGTTACTGCTGCATCATTCAGCCTCTGCTCTGCTTGTTTGTGACCATGAATGGATTCACAAAACTGTGGAGCACCACAGTAGTGCCAGCTGAAATTGGAGATCAGGAAAGGTGAAGGATGGGGTGGCCACCTCCTCCAATCAAAGATGTTTTCAATCTCGGAATCTGTAAGAATTTATAGGAAGGAAGTGTACTGTGCCAGCAGCTGTGGTTGTAGTTTCTGTAAAAGACTACTGTCACTACAGTCATGCTGTACAACATCCTTCACTTTACTATAGGTACCAGTGTCCTCCCAGCTGATGGTAGCAGATTACATTAGCTCAGGTAGGTACTAGTGCTCTAGTGTATCTACATCTGCTGTGACACCCTACTTAGCACAGACAGTGCCATCCTACAACCACCTCCATCAGATGCTGGTGCACTTGCCACTTCTTCAACACAGGCACTAGTGTCTAAGCTTCAGACTATGCCAAGGTTCTCTTACCCGAGGCATTGCAAAATCTGCATCTGCTGTGAGTCTGGGATAATGGTGCTTTTGGTAGCAGACCTCACCTCAGACAGCATCTGCTGCTGGCCATCTGTGCTGGTAAACTAGGTGCCACTGTATGCTGAATGGAAGTGTCCCAGCAGGATCTGTCAAAACAGAATCTGTCTCAGTGTGCTAGGTAAAGTATCCAAGCAGATATGCATCTGCAGAGACACTGCACTAGTGTGGTGTGGTGAAGTGCGTCAGCACGTGCTGGGATAACAGTGTCTGTGATACAGAGACTAGTATCAAATTTTGTGGGTCAAGTTCCATCCTTTCCAATAAGAGGATTTTTGAGTCATTTTAAGGTAATCAGGTGCTGCTGGGTGGGTGGGGAGGGAGGGCTGAAATATTTGATAATGAGCATAGTAGTGGCACAGGTGTTCTTACAAGTCCATGACAATGTAGTACCTTGCTTGGTGAAGAGCAACTTGAATCACTGAAGGAAAGCCAAACAAGCTTAACTGCCCATCGTGGAGTCTGAAATGTTGGAGAACAATGCAGATGTTTCCAAAATAAGTATGAATGGTGCTCTTTGAAGTCCATCATGTAGTATCTTGCCTGGTGAAGAACTTGAACCAGTGAAGTAAAGCCAAAGTGTTAGTTGACAGCCCACCACGGAGTCTGAAATGTTGGAGGATAATGCAGAGGTTTCCAAAATAAGCATGAATGGTGCTCTTTGAAGTCCATCATGTAGTAACTTGCTTGGTGAAGAACAACTTGAACCAGTGAAGAAAAGCCAAACAAACTTGACAGCCCACCACGGAGTCTGAAATGTTGGAGGATAATGCAGATGTTTCCAAAATAAGCATGAATGGTGCTCTTTGAAGTCCATCTTGTAGTAAGTTGCCTGGTGAAGATCAACTTTAACCACTGAAGAAAAGCCAAACAAACTTGACAGCCCACCACAGAGTCTGAAATGTAACTTGGAGGATAATGCAGATGTTTCCAAAATAAGCATGAATGGTGCTCTTTGAAGTCCATCATGTAGTAACTTGCCTGGTGAAGAACTTGAATCAGTGAAGAAAAGCCAAAGTGTTAATCGACAGCCCACCATGGAGTCTGAAATGTTGGAGGATAATGCAGAGGTTTCCAAAATAAGCATGAATGGTGCTCTTTGAAGTCCATCATGTAGTAACTTATCGGGTGAAGAACTTAGAGTCACTGAAAGAAAGCCAAACAAACTTGAAGCCTACAGTACATGTAACGTGCGTGACGTACCGAGTAGGACATCTCATATGCAGACAATGTTCGCATTCTGCTCAGGTGAAAATTGGTGAATACTCAAAAAAGGTAAGTGAAGAATGTGGCTGTAGAACCTTTACCAACAGTTCTGGTCCACAAACATTGTGACATCTCCAAAAAGTATTACAACAGAAACAGTGGGAACCAGGATATGTTTGGTGTTCTACAAACAGAGAAATATGGACACTGCCTGCATACTACTGCTTTTCTCTTGCTATGTAGAAAGCTTTGCGTCTGATGGTGTGCTGCATGATGAATTCGTTGGCTACATCCTCTAGGTTTAGCTTTTTAACTACATGCTTGTGACAGTTTAACAAGGCAACATGGTGAAGTCTAGCTTGTCCCATGGTTGATCTTAAGTATGTCTTGATTCGACGAAGTGAAGAAAATGAACGTTCTGACGTACAAGATGACACTGGGATAGTTAAAGCCAACTGTATTAAATGTGTCAGTTCTGGAAGAAGTGTTCGCAAATCATGAGCATTTTCACCATGAAGCATGTTGAAGACATCCTTAAATGATTCCACTGTGACATCCTGTTGCCTTGCAATATCGAGAAACATGTCGTAATGTAGTTCAAGACGTGCTGCATTGAAGTCTGTATTATAGAAACTTGCAATACACTCAGAAGTAGCATGCCCCATCACAAACTTTTCTATTTTCATCAGATGGTCAGATATGACAGATGTGAAACACTGATTGAGAGCAGTGGTGGTGTTGTCTATCACCTCAAAGTAAAGTCGCTGGTATTGGTCCTCTGGAGACTCGAATATATGTGGAGCAGAACCATCATCCAATCTGCGTGGAATTCTTCTAGGACTTGTAACAAATGGCTCTTCCAAATTTAGCTGTGCTGCACAATCAGTAGTACTTGTGTAAAATTGAGGGAATCCCTCATGAAGTTGTTTGAGGCTGTCTTTCAGAGATTCTATCATACGAGATGCTTGGTGGAACTGCAAGTTTGTTTTCTGTAAAGCAGTACTGATGGTTTTCTATTCGGGAGAAGATGTGGTGAAGTAGTTTGAGGTTGAAAAATGTGTCAAACTTCCTGAGCTGAATTAGGAATCCATTGGCCTTTGCTCCAGCATCACTGGTATCATTCAGTGATAGTTCTTCAAGGAATTCAAGTAGTTCTTCATAATTAGAGTTTACTGACTGCAAAGTAGCTGCACAAAGTGTCCACCGGGTAGGGCAAAATGGTCGCAAATGAACATTGTCATGGTCGTGAAAGTTTTCAAACCAGGCAAGACGTTTAGGAGAATTTCTGATGAAGACTATTAACTTGCGAATTAAACAAAGAACATTTTGACATACCGTAATTTTCTGAGCAGTATCCTGAACTGCCAGATTTAAATTATGTGCAAGGCAGTGAACATATAATGACCGTGGCTCTATGTCTGTAATGAGAGCTTGCAATCCGTGAAGACGACCAGCAACATTCGATGCATCATCGTAACACTGCCCACGACACATTTGTTTGCCGAAGTTAAATCTTTTTAATACATCCTGCAATATACAGAACAGTGCTGCTGCAGTGGTGCTTGTTGTTGAGTAAAACCCAAAGAACAATTCTTCAACCTGAAGATCCTGCGTGACGATACGAAAACAAAATGAGATCTGTTCTCGTACAGAAACAACTGCAGTTTCATCCAAGATTACAGAATAGAAACCAGCATCATGAACCTCCTTCATTAATAAGTGTAGTACCTCATGCGACATAATTGACATCATCTCATTAACAACATCATGAGAAATCCATTTGTAGCCTGTTTTTGCAAGCCTAGATTTTAGTACTGGATCATCATTTGCACACAACAGAAGAAGATTCATCAAGTTGGACTCCTCATCAGCGTGGCCCCGTACTGCAAGACCTTGACAGCCCAGATATAACAGTGACAATAACATTTTCAAAAGAGCATGTCTGAAATGTTTCATTTGCTTTATTTTTCCCTCCGAGCCTGAGGCGGAGATATCAATGCCACTGTTCACAGCACCCAACGCAGCTACAGCTGCCCTATGCAAATTGGATTTTTGATGACTGTTGAAACGTTGTATTGCTTTTTTAAAATTGTCAAATCCTGTGGATGAAAGCCTTGTATGCATCCTTGTCCCGTGATGTGTTTGGAAATGGTATACCCAGATTTGCAGCCTTGTGACAAACTGTACAGAATATTTTTTTAACTGTACGGTTGTACTCTATCCATGGGAAACTAGTGTTGGCTGAAACACACGACCTGCTGCTTCCTGCCTTCCTACTAATATTGACTCACCTGTACTACTGTTATCTGTACATGATGTACATGGGGTGGTGCTATCTGCTATTACCCTGACTGTCGTACCTATCTGCGGCTGCTGGTCTGACTCTACGTTGAAAGAAGAATGACATTCTGCTGCACTGCTTTCACCTTCACCGGCATTAACATTGCTCTCGCTGTCAACACTGGCATTAGAAGAGGTTGATAAGCTCTTGTGGGCATTAAGTTTTATAACGTATTTATCCATGATGACTCAACTGCTTCCACAACTAGTGACTGCTATGAAACTTATTAACTGCTTGCTGGCTGAACTGTACTGTGATCTGGCATGCAAGAACTGTCTGTCTGTAATTTAATTCTGCAAATGAGATGACAAAATATCTTAATTAGTTGCTTTTATATTATCTACAAGTTCTACAGTGTGACAGTGCTCTATTTCTACATTCTTTCTTGTTATTAATACTGAACAGTAATCTGACTACACAACTCTTGTCATTTAAATATAGAGGTGAGGTCTACTTGAGTAATACTGAATTGACTATCATAATATTTAACATACTAACATAACATACTAACTTACTAACATACTAAAATCCAGCAGAATAGGCCTCATGGTCTCTTGTGTCTGCTTGGTAGCCAGCACCCCTACTGGGAGCTTGATTTACCGCCTTGCTGAAGTCCAGACAGAGGACGTCCACCGGCTTATTTCGGTCCAGGGCACTCATCATCCGATCATAGAACTCCACAAGGTTGGTGTGGCAAGATCTTCCCGAAACAAACCCATGCTGCCCAACGCCCAGGTGCCCCATCTGTTGTAGCTGCCCTCCCCAAGCCTCTCCTTGATAATGCCCTCCATCACTTTGCCTACCACGGACGGTAGGCTAACAGGCCTGTAATTCCTCATCTCCTCTCCTCTCTAGACCCCCCTTTGTGGATGGGCACATTTATCTGAACTAGATTCACAATGAAAAATGTGTCTGGCTTATTAATTTTGGATGACACAAGGCACGTCATGCATGATGTAGTACAAAGAAAATATGGAGTATGTGCACTAAAAACATTTGCACTGTCCAACACGTAACTGGGGTGGGGAGTAGAGTACATTCTGTATGTCTAGACTATAAATGGGAAGTATCAGTACAGAATGCTTCCCCCCCCCGGCCCCCATATGCAAAACAGAAAAAACAGAACTGCATAACAGAACACTCAAAGTAATAATACTAAGAAGTAAGCTGATCCACGACCAGAATTTGAAACAAACTATAATCAAGTCATGTTGTCATTAGTACAAAATTTGGCAATGGTAATGTAGTAAAGTTTTTGGACAAATCTGTTAAACCTTAAAACACACCAGCAGCATCACCAAGCAGCATGTTTAACTTCTTAGAAGAAGATTCTTACCGAACCAAATACCGCCTGCTGGCCCTGCCATGACCCACCTGGCTGACAACAAAAAGGGCAAATGCCCCTCTTGTAGTGTACCTGAGCTCTCCTACTACTATGCCTTGCTGTATGGACTGCAGATTGTCTGAATTCAGATCTGTGCCCCCCGCCAATGCACTAAGGGAGGCATCTGTTAGAGGGTAGCCAAAAACTGGGAAAATGTAATAGCTCTCCAAAAGTTATTTAAACAATAAGGCCTCGGCCCAGTGGAGCCGAGAGTTGAGGCACTGGATGCCACACCTCTCTCCACGCCGGCGATCCGGGTTCGGGAATGAGCCCGGGCCATCGGGGGGTTGGCAGGACAGGACTAGGTTTGAGTATCTGATGACAACTCTCCTAGTCCTGAGGAATAGGGTGGGACTCACATCACGCTCTAGCAGTCCCTGGGGACGCCCAGCCAGTGGCACTGCAGATGCGCACGTCTAGGGGGGAGAGAGCACGGCAGAGGTCTGCACATTTGTGCATGGACATCATTGCACCCATGTTCATGCACCCATTGGGCAGAGAAGCAGAGGGTCTAGGCGCGACCAAGCAGCTTGATGACCGCACCCTGCAGTGCAGGGAGGACTGTCGAGAATCGCGCTGGGGGTGGGGTGCCGGTCTGGCTGGTAAGGGATGGGGGAGCCCTCCAGTGGATCAGCCATGGCCGTGCCACCCCCCATCATGAGTGTGAGCCTGCTGCTGTCCCTGCATGCAGGGCTGGTGGCTGGATGCCCCTGCCGGTAGGCACCTCGCTGTAGGGCGCTAAAAATAAGGATGCAATAAAAAAAACCAAAAAAACACAGAATAAGGCCTGAGGCCCTGAGCAGTAGTTTGATTAACAGTTTGTTATTCTCCCCAAGGGGGTGTAATGTGGCATGAGGCACATCCTCGCCTGGTGTAAATCATACTCCTGGGAGTGCCTTATTGCTATTATGAAGAGTAGTCCAAGAAGGCTTTGTGAATGTTTCCCTTATTAAGATGGAGATTTGAGTTGAAAGTTCTACCACCAACACTTTCAAAATGCTGCTTCTGTGGTTCAAAAATAAGAATGCATCATTCCAGTCATTCGGCATGCCAACAGGAACAATTTCTATGCAGGCTGTAAATGACAGCATCATCAGCTGACAGCATGACACTGATGACAGGGTAACATGGATTATTGAAAGGCTGTTGGAAGCCTGTAATCAGATAGCAGCATTTCTGAGATCCTTTTTTTGTATTGTAGTACGATATAACCACCAGGGCACGTACTACACTGGATGAAATTGAAAAATAATTTTTGTTTGAAAATATCAACTTTGACTTTCTCATATATTCTGATCATATCCCAAAGTGTTTTACAAAATCCTAAACATCAAGCACAGACATACCTTTATAGACTGCAACCATGAAAAAAGATGAATACTAACATTCATTCACTCCTTGAATCGTCCAGTTGGGTCGGGTGTTGACACTGCTTGCTTGGGCAAACTTCCTTGGGAGTCAGGATCAGCTCTGTGCAGCAGGGGGTGCTGTAAAAGAAATTGCAGCCCACGAACCTACAGAACCCACAGACTGCTCAACACACCTTGTTTGATGGGGGAGGGGAGTTAAGTTTCAAACAACTGCAGGGGTTGAAGTTTTGCAGCCACTAGCCAGCAAGGCTAGTGATTGGGAAATGCAGTAGCCCCACAGACATTTATACTGGCCCAATTGGTGTACATACAGAAGTGTTGCCTTCTCCAGTACAAGCCCACAGGGCTAAATACATGAAAAACTTACTAGTCTGATACAAAATCTACCAGCATTTGGCTAGCAGGCTCATGCCAATTTTGACCCCTGAACTGCCATCACAGGACCTGGATTGGGTGCATGTATCCCTTTTGCAGACAGGCAGCACCCAAACTGCTGGGGGGGTTAGCCTCTTTAACCCCTTTATTAATCCCCTTATTTGTAATCCCAGAAGGAAGAAGCCCTGCTGTGGTTGCAACTTGCAACATTACATGCGACTCATGTTACACATGCTCCACCATGTGATACTGCCCTGACAGAGTGGTGGGGTGGGGTGGGGTGGGGTGGAAGATGGGGACCAGGGGGCACTTCAAAGAGCAGAAAAGAGTGCCATAGGCCACAATGGAACATGGCAGTTAATGATCTCTGCAGCCTCCCACCAGAGGTGCCATGCCATCCACACATGTGCTGTGCTGCACAGCTGATTGGCCTGAGTAGTAGGGTTAGCACAGCTGAAGCATAGGCAGATCATAATTATCCAGATCCCAGGTAGCAAAAGCAGCCCTGTCACCTGCCTAAGGCCTTGCCACAAACAGTGTAGCTGGGCATCTGTCAGCCACACCACATATATGTGTGTGTGTGTGTGTGTGTGGGCTGTGTACCAGAGGAAGGTCTTCATACTAGTGCCCAGAGGGTCTGGGACTGGGAACGCACCTGCCCACTGAACAAAAGCACCCCACTACCTGCGTCCATTCACTGCTACCCACAGCAAGTAGGAAACTTTAGCATAGGGTCCCATGTGGGAGGGGGTAGGGCTATGGCCACTTAGGGGTCTGGGTCACAGTGCTCGAACCTTGCCAACACAACACCCTACCCCACTTAGACCAATCATCTCTGTACCAGAGTGCAGGGTATGAGGGCACCTCTGCTTGATGCCTGCCCTCCACAGATTGCTACCATGTCAATGCCCCACCTACCGGCATGACCCCCTTTGCAGGTTTGACTGTCAATTACCAATTCTGACTGTAAAAATTTAAATCCTGTCCTACATCACACTACATCGTTATCCTGCCAGCACCAGGCAGATAGGGGTTGAAATTGACACCAGCCCACTAGCCAAATGCTGGTAAATTTTGTATCGGGCTGGTAAGATTTTCCTTTACAACTAGCCCTGCTGGCTTCTAGTGAAGAAGGTAACATTCCATTACATACACCAGCTGGCCAGGACGGTGAAATGTCTTGGGGACTGGGGATACTGCATTCAGTCACTATCCCTGCTGGCTAGTGGCTGCAAAACTTAATTTCAACCCCTGAGCACCTACTGGTGAGTGTTCCACAGCACGCTTGCATACTGTTTTATAAGGAAAAGGGGAAATTGATTAACCAGGAGAGGCACACTAAGCTGGGACCAATGAACAAAATGACAGTAGCAGAGTTCATGCGGTGGGGTTCCAAAAAGGACATGTTGAGAATAATTCTCCCTGCACTAATAAGGCTACAAATAAATTATCTGAAAAAGTAAGGAAATTCATTGCAAAAACTTCTTTGTTAATGCACCATTAGGGTTGGAGACTGTCAAAAGTACAGAAATACGACCTTAGGGTTCCTAAGCCTAACATCCCACTCCCACTGACATTATGCATGCAGGCACAGGCTTGAGGGGAATTTAAATGTTCCCAACCCCAACCCCCCAGGCTTCCTTCCATCCCTAATGCCATTATCCCACCCCCACCGTGCGTGCATGCAGGAACAGCTGTGATGGGTCAGCACGGACATTTCCAAACATAATGCCCACCCCATTTTGTGATACTGTACCCATGTTAACTGATTTAGTCTTGGAATGGCCTCGTGCCACAATGGTCCCAACCATGCAGTAATTGATTTAATTCCCCATTAGATGCCACCTTCGTCATGGCTTAATGCTTACCTGGAACCCTGTCCCTAAGGTCACATTTTCCTACTTTTGACAGTCCATTAACGAAGTCGTTGCAATGGCCCTAACTACAGCCAGCCTTAGTGCAGTGTGCTAAATATAGTCAAAATGTGCCAGAACTGTACACATCACCCTGGTAGTTTGCTCCATCCCATCCCCAATTTCCCCTGAGATGACTGCAGCAGTACCAGTATCCGTGTGCAGGATCACCCTCCCCTTTCCAGCTGACCATCCTCCATGCAGCCGGAAACCCTTCCAGACCCAGCTTTCCCCATGCTGTGCAACCTCCCTTGAGCTACACCACCCTATAGCCCAGCCTCTTCATTCAGGCAACCAACCTACCTGTATCTGGACCAGCATCCAGCCCCATGCCATGCAACCTCCATATAGCTGGACCCCCCAATGTCCACAGACTATCTCCCTCCCCAAGATGACTGCCTATGCAGATGCCCTCCCAATCACACAAACTATCAGCACCCACCCCAGTCAACCACTGTATCTACACACCTGATCCCACCCTAAGCCTTGGACCAGCTCCATACCCCAACCATCCACCCTACATCTGGACCTTTCCATTCACTAAACTGTCCCCCCATTTTGCAGCTGCTTCTTGCCAGCATTACCAGCAGACAACCCTCCAAGCAGCTATTCTTTTCCTGACCACAGACCCCCCCAACCCTGAGCACTCTCCCAGGAGCTGGACCACCCCTCTCAGATCAGCGTCTCACCTTCCCTAGAACTGGACCCACCCAAACCATCAATTATTGTTGGGAGTCTGGACACACTTTACACATCATGTTCTTCATCTCTTGCAGATATTTGAGCGTATTTATAAAGTTCTTCCTATAATCCAGGATTTTATCCACCCTGGCTTAAAGTTGAATTTATAAGTTGTGGCCTGATCATTTTCTGCTCCCACCCTGATCACTCAGCCTCCGAGTCCATACTAGTACCATCCCCCATCTGGGTCCCGGAAAGTGCTGCATAATTCTGTGCAGCTAGCTACATTTGTGGACAAACAAAAGCAAAACAACTCAAAACTGACACAACTGGGCTGGCCTGTTGGCCCATTCAGACACAACTGAGCCTCCTCCTTGCCTTTGTGGCTGTAACGTATGAGCAGTCTATCCTAAATGACCCCACATTCTTAAAAAGTATGGATATGTTCATTTGTACAGATCCGCAAATCTGTTTAAGATTTGACTCTGAAAATAAGCCAAAACTGACATCAGATAGGCTTACAAGGAAAGAAAAACTCTCACAAGCTGTAAATAAGTAAAAATATCTCAGATGTAACAAGCTGTAACTCAGGCTTACATTGGCTCTGAGCTATTGAAAATCCAAGCCATTATTTCTGACTGAGAGTTTTAACAAAGGACATTCTCTACAAAACTTCACAGATTCGGCACATATCTCCTCTCTCTCACTTCTGCAAGCTGCTGTTCATTTTCTCACAAAGCCCTAACAGAAACCTTCTGAGTTGATAAAACTTAAGGGCATGGAATTTATGGACCTGATTCTATCAGTCTCACACCAACGTTTCTTTTTTCTCCCTCCCATTAACTGAAGTCAGTTGCATATCTTGTGGTCCAGTCAACAGCCACAGCTCCTTTTTCAAAGGCATTGTCTTCAAGAAATGAGTAATGTTTGACACCAGCTACCTTGGGAGGAGAGAAATAAGGCAGGCAACATTCTAATATTGAAACACAGTACACATAACTGTGTATAATTAACTGGCAAGTGTATAACAATCTTGATACCCTCTTTTAATCGTTTGGTAATCAGTGGTTTGAAAAAGGAATCTCCAGCCACAAACAACTGCTCTCCCACAATTATGGGCAATTAAGGAAAAAAAATAAATCCAGGCAAAAATGTACAGGTTTCATGACTGTTCTGGTTCATGCAACTCACTGCAAATGGTGCACAAATTCAGAGGAGGCGGAGAATGTCCTGACCTTTGGCATAGGTAATTAATCAGTTGTTGAGCAAAACTAGCAAGTAGTCACCTTTTATTCCCTTGCTGTTTATCTACCGTGCCCCCCATCACAGAATATAAAGATGGCTTAATAAGACTGTGCAGCGCTAAAAAATCCCTGAGCCATGAGCTGTATTAATCTGCCACTGGCAGCCCCTTACCTTTCTCTGACCGTCTCTAGCAGTACCATCCATAGCAGGGGACTGGGCCTGGGTGGAGAGGAGGCAGACGTGGGTGGCGGCAGAGCCCCGGGGAGTTGGGGACTGGAGGGCGCAGACTGTGCTATGGCCGGGCGAGGTGCTGCTCTGCTGGCTGGCTGTTGTTGTCTTGTCGTTGGAGTTCAGACTACAGAGGAAGGAGACTGTGGAGTCGGACTCATCAATGGCATGCGGGTCCCTCCTTTGCTGGCTGCTGGCAGTGCTGTGCCGATGCGCGGATGCGGACCGGTGGTGGTGTGTCACTGTGGAGGCGGAGGGAGGGAGGGAGTCAGACGTCGGGACTTGGGAGAGCGAAGGTGGAGGCAAGCAGCAGCCCTGGAGCGGCTGAAGGCTAGCTTGCGTGACACGGCAGGGCGGGCATCTGAATAAAAAATGGTGGCTCTTCTCTGTCTCAGGGAGACAAACTGGCACCAAAGACATGCTGCGCCACACGGCGCATGCCACATGATGTCGGCGGGAGGGAGAACACACCCCCCCACACACCAATGCAGCCAAATATGGCATGCCAGCAGCCCTGCCTGAGCCCGCCAAGAGAACCCCGTCTAAAAAAAAGGCGCTGGCGCCGAGTGGGCGGGCAAGGTCATCTGGCTCCCTCCTCCTCCCCCCCCAACCCCTGCAAGGCCAAGCCTGTCACTGCTGTGCCTGGTCTGCAAAAACTGCAGATTGCAGTTGCAGACAGTCTAGACAGGACACTCGCTCTGCACTAATAAAAAAAAAAAGAAAACAGTCCATCCAGCCCTGGGGGGGGGGCAGAGCTCTTACTTGAACTTCCCGGGAGGGGCCTCAGCCTCTCAGCCCCCCCCCCGTAGTCGGCGCCTATGTGCCTGTTTGAAGCCCCCCCAATCTCATGCTGTGTCCTCTTATCCTGCTATTTTTCTTATATTGAAACATGTTAGACTCTTTCACCTTGTTAATGCCCTTAAGGTGTTTGTATGTTTCGATCATATCACCTCTCTTCCTCCTTTGCTCTAGGGTATACATACTGAGCTCCATAAATCTGTCCTCATATGTTTTCTGATGCATTCCCTACATCATTTTGGTTGCCATTCTCTGGACTGCCTCAGTTTGGTTAATGTCCTTGTGAAGGTGTGGCCTCCAGTACTGCACGCAGTACTCCAGATGGGGCCTAACCAGTGTCTTGTAAAGAGGGATTATTACCTCCCTCTTGTGACTTGTGATACCCCTACTAATACACCCCAACATCCCCCTAGCCTTACCTACTGCTTTAGTGGTCTGCTTGGATGATTTCAGGTCATCTGTGATGATGATGCCCAAGTCTCTTTCTTCCCTTGTGACTGCCAGCAACTCCCCTTCCAGCCTATAGCTGGCTTCAGGTTTTCTCTTCCCCATGTATTGAAAGCTTTGCTGAAGTCAAGGCAAACAACATCAACTGCTCCCCCTTGGCCCACCACTCTGATTACCCAGTCAAAGAAATCTATGAGATTAGTTTGACAGGACCTTCCTGTTGTAAACCCATGCTGTCTTGGATCCTGTGCTCCTATGGAACATCTTTCGGGTAGCTGGGTCCCTGTCCATTTAGGGCTTTAAAGGTTAGCAAACCAACCCTGAAGGTGATTCACCACTGAACAGGCAGCCAGTGCAGTTGGCACAGCACAGGCGTAATATGACTGGCCCTAGATGTGCCAGTCTAAAGCCTGGCAGCAGCATTCGGCACTAGCTGCAAGTGGTAAATATCAACCCCTGGAAGCCCTAGGTAGAGGGCATTACAATAATCAAGGTAGTTGGTGACAAAAGCGTGGACCAGGGTAGCCAAATCATCTGGGGAGACCAGGTATTTCACCTGGGCGATGTTCCTCAGATCTTAAAAAGAGGACTTTACAACGGCCGACACCTGAGATTTCAGAATCAGACCATTGTCAAAGATAATACCAAGGTTCTTCACCCGGTCTGAGGTGGACAGCTGGACACCATCAAGCCATAAGCCTGATGCTTGTCCAGCCCCTAAACCTACCCCTGGGTGACATGGGTCCACGACTAACACCTCGGTCTTATCTGGATTCAGTCTCAGCCAGCTGGTGCTCATCCAGTTTTTGATTTTGGTGAGACAGTTGTTAAAGACGGGGATCGCATCCTCCCTTCTAGGTAGAAAAGACAAATACAGTTGAGTATCATCTGTATAGCAGTGAAAACTCAAACCGCATTGTCTGATGATACCTTCTAATGGCAGCATGTACACTGCGAAAAACATGGGTGACAAAATGGAGCCCTGTGGAACCCCACAAGACAGAGGGAGGGTGTCAGAGGAATAAATTCCTGTGACAACCCTCTGGGATCTGCCAGTGAGGAAAGATTGGAACCACTTGAGTACTACACCCGATAGTCCACAAAGAAAGCACAGGTGCTCCAAAAGCACACCATGGTCCACAGTGTCGAATGCCGAAGAGAGATCAACAAGGACCAAGATGGTACGCGCCTTTTAGTCTCTCACTATTAGGAGGTAATTCAATAGCCAGACCTTCCTAAATCCTGACTGGAGAGCCTCATAGATACTGTGAGATCCCAAGTAATCCTCCAGTTGTAATGCCACCACCCTTTCAATAACCTTGCCTACAAAAGGCAGGTTAGAGATAGGCTTGTAGTTAACTAATTGGCTTGGATCTAATGAGGATTTTTTAAGGAGTGGTCAGATGACCGCCTCCTTGAGGGGATCAGGAAAGATTCCCTCTCCAAAGAACCTACACTTGATGCTTTCAAGCGGAGTTAGGGATGGAGGATGTCAGGTTGGTAAGTAGTAGGAGTAGTAACTGTAATGGAATCCAGTCCCAGTAGACAGGGGAAGCTTAACTTCACTCAGCACCTCATAAGGCATGAGTTAGGGATGAAGTCCGGAGTACTGCTGGTATGGGCTGGCAGAAAGTGCAGAATGCTGCTGTAGAGAGAGCGTACATGAGGAAACTGCAGTGGAGATAGGCATGAATGAATGCTATAGAAATATGGTAGGACAGATGGGGGAAGATGGAATGAAGGCAAACAATAGGAGTGATCTGTGGAAAGGAGGGGCTGGCTTTGGAAGATAACAGTGAGATGCAGAGGAGGACCCCACCGTAAATGGACACGTGTACCCGGGAGGAGTAGAGAGGTGAGCGTAGGCGACTGAGGTTGTAGGTAGCAGGGGTGGTAAAATAAGAGCAACCCCAGGGATGGTAGAATGGGAGTAACCCCACCTCCAGAAAAACCTGGAGATCAGGAGCTGTAGCACAAGATTTCCTGCTACATGCGAAGATATTATAATGAGCAAAATATAGGAGAATGTTATACTGTATCCATCTCAACTTATTTAGTTATGGAATGAGGTGAGCATTAGGGTTCATCTCAGGTTATACAGTTACGGAATGGGGTGAGCGTTAGGGCCAATGACCCCAAGGCACACCCGGACACCTGTTGTGTGTGGAGGGTGGAGGGGTTGGATGGGTGGTACAGTTGGGTGGGGAAGGGTGGGGTGGGTTGAGGCGTTATGGTCAGGAAACCTAACACCACATTTCCATACTTTGAAGGGCATGATATCAACCCTAACTAGTTCATTAATGTAGTTTTTTTGCATAAAAAAAAAATATATATATATATGTATGTGTGTGTGTCAGAAGATTATTCAGGTAGTGACTGTGTTCTGCTTTGACCAGTGTTCTGAAAAAAAATGTAATGGATTTAGTCATCATTGAATACACTGTGAAATGTTTATTGGGTGTTTTTAATATGCAGTACATCATTTATTTAGGTCTAATGTGAATCCATATTTTTCTGCTGCTATAATGTAATTATTAGCTTAGTCACTGAACACTATATTTTTAATCAATGGGAATTTCTGTCAGTAGTACTGCCGTGGGACAATTTACAGCAGTTGAAAACTACTAATTAAACATTGTGATCTTCTATGATATGCTTGGAAGATCATGCAGTCCAGCGGTTCGAGCACAGAACTGTAAAACCACAGGTTGCCAGTTTAAATCTCATCACCACTTGTGGCTCACTGTGAGATCTTGAGCAAGTCACTTGACCTCTCTATGATGCACACCACTCAGCTATAAAAATGAGTTAAAGCAGAATCCCACTGAAAATGAAATACAACACCTCAGTTGTAACTATCCTTTGTAAATAGTAAAACAAAAAAGATATCCTTACCACTAGAGTACTGGAACGGGACATTAATTTGTGTTCTGTGACAGACCACCCACACAAAAAAGAGCACGTTTAATCAACTCACATGAAAAGATTGACAATGTTCCTTAGGGATATGTGAAAGTATTAGAACTGAGTGTTTGAGAATATTCTTTTTCTTTCTTTCTTTCTTTCTTTCTTTCTTTCTTTCTTTCTTTCTTTCTTTCTTTCTTTCTTTCTTTCTTTTCTCCCTTCCTTCCCTCCTTCTTACTCTACTGTGACATAAAGTCCCCTTTTCAGGTATGACATGGGCCTCAGGGCTTACACAACATAAAAATGGACATTCATTTCCATATAAAACATTGGTTATGTCCAAAATGCTGATACTGCCACACCACTGATGCCTTTTGTGGGTCCACCTTTTAGTATTCTGAAGGGGACGTGATCTGAAACATGTCTGGATTAGGAGAACATTTCTAGGTGGTGACAGCTGCAAAACATCAAAAGATATCCAGTTGCATCAAGTAGTTTCACATTCCTCTGGTAAGTATGGGATACTGGTGCTTTTGTGCTTTTCAAAGTGATTCATATTAATACATATTTGTAGTTTCTGGCACGGAGATTACTTATCTTCCTGTTTCTGCTGTGAAATCGTTGTTTCCCTTGCACTCTGCTGATATGGGCCTAAGTTTTGGAGTACTTCTAAGGAACTACTGCAAGCACTGTTTCTTTTTGAGGATGATCATTTTGGTTTAAACATATTCATCTGTTTCGTTTTTCTGCAATCTATTAATAAGTGAAATAAGCTTTTATTGTTTTGTTCATCCCTCCCTTTCTCTGCTGTTCTCTCCCTCCCTCTCTCTCCCCTTTCTCACCCTCCCACTCTCTTTCTGTCCCTCCTTCCATCCCTCCCTTCCTCCCTCCCACCCACCTCTTTCTCCCATTCCTCTCTCCACCCTTTCTCCCCTCCTCTCTAACTGACCCAGTCTAAATGTTTAGTATTTTGTTAGGCCCCCTTAGCCATACAGTGCTCGGACTGCCACCAGCAACCTCCCAGTTCCCCCCCCCGGCAACCCACCTCATATTCCCCTGTGTATTCCCACCCCCCAAGTCAAGGTCTTCGAGCTGTGGGTAGACAGGATCTGGCATGGACGTGAGTCAGCCAGTTACAGTGCAAGAATGCCTGCCCTCCTCTTTATCCTGATGACTTGGGGGATATTTTTGTGTAATCTTTATATTAGTCTGGGATTAAAGGGTTCCTATGTTCCTCTGACATTTGACTCTTCCCCCTCCCTTGGCATCATGCATAATCTATGTCGGTCTCATGCACAGCAGCAGGTCTCAGGGCATGCGTTCCCTATCAAGAGGGAGCATACTCTCTGGCCCACCTTGGGGGATTGCTGCTACATCAGGCAGTGGCATCAACCCATCACAGTTGGCATGTCCTGCTGCAGGCTGTGCACTTCCCAGCCCAGTCACCTGACCCCAGCAGCCTGAGTTTGTTCTGAGCTCAGGACACCAGCATGGAAGTTCGATGTTCTTCCACTGGATCATCAGGCAACCTTCAAACCTATACTTTTGACACTATAGTCTATGTGTGTTGATGTCTTGCAATGTGTAAAATGCTGCTGCTGTGTTTTGTGGTGGGATTCTAATCTGTTATTTCTCGTTTCACAGTTCAGTTCCCTGCCCAGCAGACCACTCTACCATCCTTCAAAATGCACATACCAGATTCAAGTTCTTTCAACTGCATATCAAAGCCAAGATTCCTGGAACTGTGGTTTACGTGTTCCCATTAAGTTATTTCAGACAAAAATGTAAACATGGCTCTTGGCTCTGGAATGCCTGCTCTATATCTAGTTAATAATTCTAGTGCAACTGCCACGTCATTGTAAACCAGCAGTTGATCTTATTATATTTTTTAAGACTGATCGACAGTTTATACGGTATGGTACATAATGCAATGATGACTAAAAACTTACTAGCAACAGCTATGTATCAAATGGCAATGCTAAGCTGCTGAATTCAACAGGTACTGTAGGTGACACTACACTATGCTACACCAGGTTACACTACAGAGTTTACATGTAACTGAGACGCTGAAACAGAATTTGCAGAAAAACTTCAAAACTAGTTTGATTTGTCAGTTAAATTTTTTACTTTCTATTTTTGCTCCCATTTCTACTTGTCAGCTGCCAGGTCCTTCTTACCTGCCCAAGCCCTGCTGCCTGCTACAGAAGTTATCCAGTGGTCCAATCTACCACCAGCCTTTAAGTAACACCCTCTGTGGAATCCTGACTGTAACCCATAGCTTCCCCTCTGAGGGCAGTGCCCACGTGGTTCCCCATGCTGAAAAGAGGCTACTTGTTTCACAATCAAGGTCTGGGAGGTGGAGCTGGGGAGGCACAGGAGGAGTCAATAGATCCCCACTGTGGAAGTGGGGGAAGGGCAGGACAGCTTCATCTGCCTGAGGTTGTTGGGGTATTTTTTCCCACTAAGCCCTCTTTTATCCCTCCCCAAGGTGTGGTCCTGAGTAGCGAGCCAGCAGATCATTTAGAAGAGATTTTAAACTGACTATCCTTAATTTACAAATCGGCAACTATTTCACAGACCCTTATTTGTCTGAATGTCTAGTGATTCCTTCACATCAGGACAAATATTCAGTACCATTCTTCACTTTTGCCCAGCCATGTCTTACATAATGGGAGAGTCCGTTTTTCATTTGAGGTCTGTTTTTATTGTAATAACTTGGATCCTCAGACCATAAATTGTCCAGCTTCATTTGTTTTTAAGAATGCTGCTAAAATTCATTTGCTAGAGGCACAAATCAGTGGCGGATCCAGGAACTGACAGAAGGGGGGGCACACTGTGGTCCAAAAACCAAATCTGTCTAGGAGGGTCTGGGGGCATGCACCCCTTGAAATTTTGAAAATATAGGTGTGAAATAGTGCATTTTGGTGCATTTTAGGCCTACTTTCAGGAGCAAAGTGTTGACTAGCCCATTAGAAAATCCCCTAGTTCCCTTTATATCGCAAAAGGGCCACAAACAGTAATGGCTGCCTAACATGGATATATCGATTCTGAGGGAGATGTCTGGTTGTACTGTTAGAACAACCAGACATGTCCATCTTCTTCCTTCCCATCCCTGCTGAGGCAGCGTGTCGCAGGACTGTGATGGAGAGAAACTAGGAGATGGGCTCAGGTGAAAAGAATATGAACAGAGAAACTTATAAAAAAAAAACTGAACACAGCAGTCGTGTTCAATATCAGTTCAGCTTATTTATGGAAAGCAAACAATGCTTCATATATAAAAAAAGCTGGCTAAAGATGTAAGCAGCAATCTTGGGTGGCCCCCTGATGGAAGGGACACCAAGTTCCAGACTTCTGCTGGGGACAATAGGGAAAAATTAAAAATCCATTTACTTAGGTTACAGTTAAAGCTTGGTTATCTGCTTACAAACTTATTGCCTAACCAGCAGGTCTCTCTCCAAAAAAGAATCAAAAGGTGCCATTCAGGAGGGAGACAGGCTATGATGTCTTTTTACACCAGTGACTCTAAGCCTGGGGGAAGGCTGGCCTTACACAAATGGAAATACTCTCAGGGTAATGTACTAAAACCATTTGTGCAGCTGAAGGGAGAGTTTAGTCTAGACCAAAGAAACTTCTTTATTTACCTCAAGCTATAGGAACAACTAGAGAGAGTGGGATTGATGTGCAGATACTCTCACCTATTAAATTCATTATCTGCAAGCCTCAGCCTGCATACATTCCACCCCTTTCTGCACAATATAAAATTAATTTGAGGGAGTCTTTCAGATCCCCTGGGCAGGATAAAGACTAGCTGGGCAAATGACTTGGGCATATGTATACCTGATGAAAATTGTCACACAGTGATCAGCCACATATACTATGGGGCAAAGAATAATAAATGTAGACTGACCCCGTACCATTTTATGTACAGGATCTGCTTCACCCCTAGCAGATTGCATAAAATGAAAACAGAGGGAGAGCAGAGATGTCCCAACTTTAAAATCAAGGAAGGCACATTCCTTCAAATGGCATTAACTTGCCCAGTGGTTAGATGTTTCTGGTGGGCAACCCACCAAATCATAGAGGGAGTCCAAAGCTCTCTTCTGCCCTTTACAGCTTTGTTGCCGCTATTAGGAGGGGTATCATCTTTGAAGCTATCCAAAGAATACCATATACGGGGGCTTGCACATATCAGTGTTAAAAAAAGATAGCACAGAATTGGATAAGTACTGCAGCACCCCCTACAGCACTATGCACCAACAACCTACAGGACCATTTAACTATGGGAGAAGCTCAGTACAGAGAATATAACCAGACTGAAGTCTTCAAATGCATCTGGCAACCCATCTTGAAGGCCATGGAGACAGGTTTATTTTCCGAGTAATTGCAAGGCCTTGTATATCCTAGGGCCTCAGTTGCTCTGAACCGGGGGGGAGCTGGGAATCCCCTGCCTGGTACCAGGGATTTCAGACTTATACTTGTTTAATGAATACAGCCTGGGGGGGGGGTTACTGTACTGAGGTGGGGGAAAGACTTTGTCCCACCTCCACTCTGCTCTCATCACCACAGGAACCCTGATAGCTGGGATAACTCTCAGACAGAGGCTAAGGGTAGATGTGAGGGACCTCTGTCATATTAACTGTAGAAATTCATAGCCTGCATCACATGAATACACACAATATCAAAGTTGTGGTACTGTGCTTATGTATGAATATTACTCCTTGTTCCCTAACGGAATTCCATTGTACTAAAACTAATACTGTTTTGCCATGAATGCACTGTAAACCTTGGCAACTTTCAATAAACACACTGTACAAAAAATTCTGTGCAAGGAAAAAAGGAAAACGAATGTACAACTACAGGTTTCAGACCACAGTCCCCCAACAATAAATTACGTCAGTGTCACAGAACCATCAGTGGAGAGGTATGACTAACGCTAGCCTCAAGTAGCAACCCATCTGTAAGCGATCTCACCAATCTTTCAAGCAGTGTGGTGACTAAGACTCCACTAATTGACCAATACCCCCATCTCTAGTTTCTCTACAACAGTATTAGGTAATGTTGGTGTCAGTAGCTCAGTAGGTAGCTCCCCCCCTCCGGGTAAGTAATCTGACATCATCACTGAGTATTAGCCTAAGATTCTGGTATGGGACATGAACTCACAACCATGAAGATTTACACAGTCTTTACCTTTCAACTGATGTCACTCTCTATTCTTGATTAGTGGCTCTGAGGAAGCCATCAGTGGGGGAAGTCTCACTCATAAACAGCAGTGTGCTCTTTATCAATGTCACAGTTGTTTTAAAAATCAGAAAAGCATTATTTTGGGGGACATGATGATTCTTAGAAGGGAACTTCCTCTGCATCTGTTCCAAATTTGAAATGCCCCATGCCTCGGTCAAAAAATATCACAAATAGGAAACTCAGGGCTGGCCCAGTAGCAGAGAGAGTTGAGGTGCTGGATGCCACACTTGCTGCTGCACCTGGGACTCTGACTTGGGAGCGTGCCAGGGGGTTGTTTGGGGGTTGGCTGGGGAGGGAATAGATCGAGCATCCAAGGAACAGATTTACAGTCCTAGGAAGGGGAGGGTATGGCACCTGGTACAAGCCTGGCACCAAGAAAATGGCTGGGGCAAGACTGCCAGGGATCATTATGCAGGGATGAGGGGTGTGGTGGTGGCTGACATCCTATGCATGGAAGTGCATGCAGAACCATGTTGGGTGGCATTGCATACCCGCTCTACTTGTGGGGGAAGATGACAGATCATGATTCAGTTGGCTGTCCCAGCCACTCACAGGCCCCCCTCACTCAGTGAGCACCCAGGCCATGCAACAGACATGCAGCTATAAGTTCTGGTGGAAAGCTTGGGTGACAGGGCTGCAGTGTTCGACTGTGCTGGGACTGCCAGCCTAGAAAGAAACTAATCGCAAACAAACAGCAAACTTAAAAAGGAAAATGTCCGGCTGTACTATTGTGATCAACCCATCCTGGTTCCAATTTTAAAATAGGGATATGTCTGTCCAATGAGAACACGAGGCAGTCACATCATTTAGACAAACATTGAGCAATAGCTTCTGCCTTTAAAAACACCTTTTATACAAGCTTTTGGTAGCTTTAACATTCCTTAATCAGATACTATGGAAACTCAGGAGCACCTTGCAGATAATGTATTCATCTCAGACTATATATATATAGAGAGAGGGAGAAGCTATTCGGATCCACGAGTGTTTAAAGCTGAAAGAACAGTTAAAGTGTCAAAAATATCTAGCACTATACAGTATATACACAATACTGTCTTTGGTATATAACTCAGGAAAGCCATGGGTTTGTTGTTCAAATAATTGAAATGCAATGATTTTGTCATGCCAAGCCTCTGTGTAAGTATTTATCTGGGTTGTAGATAAAATGTTTTGAAAAGGTACCAAACCAGTATTTTCCTCTGAGAGCTGGGGGTAGCAAATGCTTCCCTTGTTCTGCAACCATTGCATGTCCCTCATCTTACAGCATGTTGTATTCTTTCCATTGCACTCAAGCCCACGCTGACTGAAGACATTACCTGTTGGCATGGGTGTAGGCAGGCATACTCCAAGCACTCCATGGTGTGCAATTTTATTTAAGGAGATTAGCAAATCGTCTCTGAACTGCTTCCTTTTTACCATGAAAGCTAACAAAGAAAATAATGAACCTCTCTGAAATTATATTCATAAGAGTCAAAACTAGAAGGACTGGTCACTAATACTCTCTCTGCAACCCAAGGACAGTAGAGATTTACAGGCTCTGGGCTGGTATGTGGGTGTCTTAGGGAACAATGCATGGCATTTGTATTTACCTATGCATGGCAACAACCATTGTCTTGAGATACAAAAGTTGTATTTATTGTGCCAAATGAGGCAACAAACACGGTCCTGGTGTACATTTGTACATTGTCTGGCTACTTCCCGGGGGGTAGCTCACCCTAACAAGGGTGGGGTGGGGTAGCAGTGAGTCCACTTGGTGTGTAGATCTGAAATCCCTGGCTACACCTCTGCCTGTTGGCACCAAAAAAATGGCACTCTAGCAATTGTTTGCAGTTACGTTTTATGACTAGGGCTCTCACTGAATACAAAGCCCTGGTTAAATTATCTATGAGCAATGATAGCTTCCCACCATTGGACTGTTCCCCAGTTTCATACACAAATCTTTGAAGGCATTAGCAAAATCAGTGATAGCAAAGGCAAACACCCTCATTTCCTTGCATGCTCATCTTAATGAGGTTTCTTAATATTTGCAAGTGTTCAACCTGGACAATCAGATATAGTGAACAGTGGACTGCACTGACATACTGCACAAAGTCACCTTCTTTTGTATTATGTTACTGAGTCAGTAACATAATACAAAACAAGGTGGCAACATGTATTTAGGTTTATTATTGTGATTTTGGAACACTTTACTGCAGGAGGGAATGATTTGCATTTTTTAAGCCAGGCGAGAATCGCTCTGTTAGTGAAGTCAATTGTTGTGACAGGTTCTTTTACCATCTGGTTTAAAAAAATGAAACGTAGCAAAAGCAATGTGTTTGTGGGGCAGTTAGAGAAATGAACCTGCAGCTATAAAAAAGCCACCCCCCCTGCTTAAGACACCCTCTCCAACTGCCTTCTAATTATTTTGCTTAAATCAAAGTTTCTGCAGTTTGCATGGAGGATGCTAAATGAATGAACTCACCCATCTACATGACTTTCAGAAAGCCGTGCAGATGGGAAGAGTTCATTCAGCATCATGCAAACTGCAGAAACGTTGATTAAAAAAATTATATTTAGAAGGTAGTTGGGAGAGGATGTGTTCAGCAAAGGGGTACTGAGGAGTCCACAGCACTGCCTCTCTTTGCCCCATCTGCTTAACAGATTTTCAATGCAATTTGGGAAGACTTGACACACGGGTCCCAAAACTGCATGCAGTGGCTAGTCTCTTAAATGTGGAACACAGGACAAAACTTAAAACCTAGGCAACAGAATTCAATTTCAGGACAAAAGGTACCTTGACTAGGAGCAATCGGATGATTCTGGAAACAGCTTTAATGGGAAGCTGCAGGTCAGGAAACGGCAGAGGCAGTCAATGAAACAGGCCAGTGGCACTATCAGAGGGATGACTGGAGTGGAATTATAGGGGGAAGGGGAGCAGGGATAAAGTAAGTGGCAGCAGTATGGATTGAGCAGTCCTGAGGGCAATTCTCTTATACACCGCAGGACTGCTAGCACACTGGCAGGAATGTAAAAAGAAAGATTCCTGAAGCCAGAATAGATAAGGACTGGTCCAGCCTCCAGTGTCCACACTGTGTGCATGTGAAACACACAAGAGTGGAGTACTGGACCAATCCCTGTTAAACTTGGGTTGTAAATTTCAGCTCTATCAGCTTGAGCCGAGACCCACTGACCCCGACTGGCACTGATCCCTGCTTGCTTTACAACACATGCAACTGGCATGTGTCTTCCCCCACGTAATGTGTGTTGCTGGTCTTTGAATTACACAGGGGAGGTCAGAAACACATACCAGGCGTTCATCCAGTTTCTTCAAAGTTCTTCTGAAGAGACTAGGTTTTCACTGGGGTGGTGCGTGCCCCATTCATGAAAGGGGGTGGTGCGCGTGCATGCACCACTACCTGAATCTGCCACTGCAAATAACTTATAATTGTTTTTATACTTCATTTATTTTTATTGTGTAAGTTATTTGTAAAGTTTTATTGCTCACCTTTAACTTGGGATGTTCAATAAATGAGACATATCTCACTGAATGCATCCTGTAAATTTTAACTTTTAAATAATAATAATAATGCCTATCAGCACTACCCTTCCTTTGGAACCCTCCTGTCGGCCCCAGTAAGTATGTGATGCCTCCACATCACTTGCCAGGTGAGAGTGCGGATACAGGCCATTCCAGAGGGACCAGTTATGAAACATAATGAGGTGTCCACCACTGCCAGGGCAGGAGGAATGCAAGACATACGCTAGAATACTGCTTTGCTGATTGGCACCAGATGTTCTGAGTTTGGGGTGAGAAGACAGGTTGCTTGAATGGCAAGTGGTAATGTTATTACTACACTAGCCAGCTGGCCCTCAGTCCTTGTTATTTATAGTTTTGTTGTCACACCTGGAAACAATCTTCAACTCAGTGTGCCCATTATTATTTTCAAATAAATACTGATACAGCTTTACAGTATTTTTTTTTCATTAAGCTTTATATCACCCATACTCTGATTGGTCCTTTCAGGCTTCAGTTTCCCCCAGCCCTGTCATCCTACCATCCCCGGGAGTACTGGGACTGGTCCTCTTGATTGTCTTCATAAGTGACATAAAGCACTCTCACTTTGCTGACCAGTCAGAAACACGAAATCACTTACCACTTATCGGCCATACAGATGTCAGCGCATGCACCCACTCAGCTGATTTCCACCACACAATGCTGCTGCTCACTTCTGACTGGAACTGTCACCTCACAGATCAACCAGATATGGTGTTAAGAATCATGGTTTACCTACGTTTTATGGCTCTAATAAAAAAAAAAAAAAAAAAAAGATCCTTGCATGCACTTGTCCTGTGTACACTCATATAACTGCCATTTTGCACCGCATCTAACAGATATTATACAATGGCAAGAAAGAATCTTGGACTGTGATTGGTCAGTTTGGGGCTGGACCCATGGCGTTATCCCAGCACGTCACCACAGGTCTAGTCTCAGCACTGTGAACCTGCTGCTGACCATCTTATTGATTGTCTTATTGACCATCTTATTGATTGTTTCATCTTCTCTTAAAAACCAAAAATATGTTTCTACACAAAAACATCTTTAAATGTTTTTTTTTTATTCTGTATAACAACGAGCCATTGTATAATAGGAATAATGCACTCCAAGATGTGTGTCGTTTGGGATAATGCCACGCCTGGGGCATTGGACGCACTCGGTCTGCAGCCTCGTGCCCAACCCCCCCAGGTGTGGCGTTATCCCAGCACGACACACACCCTGTCGTGCATTATTCCTTTAGTATGTCACTATGCACGGACCACACCAGAACAAACAAATTGACTCTGTAGGCGGAGGAGGGACCCAAGAAAAAATAAACAAAACCTCGAATAGTGCAACTTTCCATCTGTGATTTTTTTTTGCAGCAAAGTGAGAGTGCTTCATATTATATTAATACATATACTAGGCAGTGTTTCTTATGAGATAAGAACATAAGAATTTGCTGGCAGAAAGGGACCTCTTGATCCATCTAGTCTGCCCAGAATTCCTACCCCCTCCTCTTAGACTATTTCCTTTTTTGCACATAGTATTTATCCCACGCAAGTTTGAATTCCGTTACATTTTTTGTGTTTACTACCTCTCGTGATAGACTATTCCAAGGGTTGAGCACCCTCTCAGAAAAAAATATTCCTGATGTTTCCCCTAAATTTACCTCCTGCCAGTTATAGATTGTGGCCTCTTGTACGACTCTCTGATTTCATCGGAAACTGGTTTCCTTCCATGACATGTTAATTCCCTTCATATACTTAAACATTTCGATCATGTCCCCCCATCTCTTCTCTATTCAAGTGAGTATAGCTGTAAATCTGCCAGTCTGGTTTCATATGCCTCCTGGTGCAAATCCTGCACCATCTTAGTAGCCCTTCTCTGCACCTCCTCCAGTCTGTTGATATCCTTCTTCAGGTGCAGCCTCCAAAACTGGACACAACATTCCATGTGCGGCCTGACCAGTGATCTGTGGAGTGGCATTATCACCTCTTTTTCAGCTAGTTATACCCCTTCCAATGTATCCGAGGATGCCATTTAGTTTCTGCGCTGCTCTTTCACTTTGCTTGCCCATCCTAAGGCCATCTGTAATGATTACACCAAGATCCCTCTCCACCTGTGTTACATCAAGCTGGTGTCCTAGCAGCATGTAGTCCTTCCTGGGGTTTCTTTTACCCAGATGCATGACCTTGACCTTTTTGGCATTGAACTTCAGTTGCCAATTTTCGGACCATCCTTCCAGCCTATTCAGACCCTTTTCCATCTTCAAGACTCCCTCTTGGGTGTCCACCTGGTTACAGAGTTTTGTATCGTCTGCAAACAGGCATACTTTCCCCTCCAGCTCATCAGCCACCTGGAATGTTATCGCGTGCTGTTTTGGGCTGACAGAACCACTCAACTTTGCTTTGCAGTTCTCTCACCCAAAAGCAGCATGAGATAACAATCTTATCTCATAAAAAACACTGCTTTGTATATATATTAATATATATTGCAGATGAACTGGAAGGAAAGATACGCCTTTTTTGCATTTGATACCAAAATCTGTAATGGGGTGGACAATAAGGAAGGGGTGGAATGGATGCATAGGGTTCTTGGAAAACTCGAGGAGTATTCAAGAGCATGGCAGTTGGGTTTCAATGCCAAAAAGTACAAAATTATACACCTAGGGCATGGGAACCCAAGAACTGAGTATAGGATGGGGGGAGGTACTGTCTGTCAATCACTAAGTATGAAAGGGACCTTCAGGTTATCATATCTGATGACCTCAAAGTGGCAGGGCAGTGTGACAAAGCAGTAGATAGGGCCAGGGGGATGCTGGGATGCATAGGGAGAGGTATCTTCAGCAGGAGTAGGGAGCTGGTGTTGCCACTATATTGGTCACTGGTGAGATCTCACCTAGAGTATTGTGTCCAGTTGTGGAGGCCACACCTCAGAAAGGACACAGACAACATGGAGGCAGTGTAGAGGAGGACAAGTAAAATGGTACAGGGTTTTCACCAAAAACCCTATGAGGAGAGACTAAGGGATCTCAATATTTATACCCTGGAAGATTGGAGAGCGACAGGGGACATGATAGAGACCTACAAGTACCTCACAGGGATTGAACAGGGTTCAGAAGGGGAGTCTTTTTCCAAAGAGGAAGAGCACTTGAACCAGAGGGAATATGATGAAGTTGGAGGAGGGTAGTTTGGGAATGATGTGAGAAAATACTATTTCACTGAAAGAGTGGTGTATGCCTGAAATAGACTACCAGCAGAAGTGGTGGAGGTAAAAACAGTGGGGGACTTCAAGCATGCATGAGATAGACATGGGGAATATTAGGAAATGGGCAGGGAGGAGGGAGGGTTGCCAGAGACCAGGCAGAGTCTGTGGAGACAGACTAGACTGGGACAGTCTTGTCTCCCACCCTTTGATCACCAGCCCTGGTATTAAAACATGACTCACTGGTGCCTAGTGGTTCCCCCACTCTCCGATCACCAGCCCTAGCGTTAAAACATGACACCCTAGTGCCATGTGGTCCACCTCCCTCTGACCGCTGGCCCTGGTATTAAAAAAAAAACTCCTTGGCATCTAGTGGCACCCCCCACCCACTGATCCCCATCCCCATGTACTATGACATATTTCCTGGGGTTTAGTGGCCCCCTGCACCATGAGCACTGACCACCCATGCTGTCACCCTCCTTACCTAACTCGTCAGCATGGAGGGAGCCCATATGGCAACTGACACAACCCTCTTCTCACCACCTTAGCCAGCCACCATATGTGATGACACGCATGTCCCCTATACTGTAAAGGGAGTGTGCATACACAGTACAGGGGATGCACACTCCCTGTCATCGCATACAGCACCCAGCCAAGCTGGTGAGAGGAGGGCTGTGCTGGTCACTGTATGGGCTCCAGCAGTGCTGACAAGTCAAATAAGTGGGGGTGGCAGGGTGGCTGGCCAGTGCCTGTGGTGCAGGGGGCCCCTAGACACCAGAGAATATATGATAGTGTACAGGGATGGGGATCAGTGGGTGGGGGTGCTACTAGATGCCAGGGAGTTATTTTTATGCTAAGGCTGGTGATCAGAAGGTGGGGACTACTGAGCTCAGAAAGTTATGTTTTAATACCGGGGCAGTGATCGAGGGCAGGGGAACCACTGGGCACCATGGAATTATTTCTTTATACCAGGGCCAGTGATTGGGGGGGGGGCACTGGATGCCAAGGAATTATTCTTTTATATCAGGGCTGGTGATGGGGGGGGAACCACTGGGCACCAGGAAATTTCTTACTTTATTTGGGACAGGGATTGGAGGACCACTAGACACCAGAGACTTACTTTATTGTAATGGGGCCAGGGTTCAGAGAGTGGTGAAGGCCATTAGACACCAGGGAATATGTTCACTTCTATGGGACCAGACAGTTGGGCTTCGGACAGGGCCAGTCGCAGGGGTGCAAACCTGCCACCATTTCCATTGCAAATGTGCCCATAATGGGCATGCAAATTGGCTCTTAGTGCCTTGCATGCCCAAAGGTGCTCATTCGCATGGGGCCATCTGAATATCGCACTGTGAGCTACCAGTGCTACTGGGTCTGGGGGCACTGTGCCCTGCACTGCCAGGATCCATGTCGGAGTAGAGCTACTTGGCTTAGTGCTGTGTCAACATACCCCTATATGTAGTCAAATAGTGCTGGTGTGCTGTCCAACTGAATATAGCATCCTCGAGGTCATGGGCAATGGGCAAGAAGAGCACACCTTTGTGATCTGTTTTGCCCATTTTTTGAATATCTGGCTCCAGTTCTCTAAAAACAGCATTGTTGTAATATTTAGAGCCCACCCAGCTGGGTGACCACATACCCTTGAGGGGGAATCTGTAGCCAGCCACCACCATTTTTGCTCCTGGCTGTGCAGGGCTTAGCCTCAACAGGAAAACATCTAAATGCCCTGGAGCTTCCAGGCACCTGCAGCAGTACTGTGCATGCACAACCTACTCTCTGAAGCAGGCTCCTCCTTCTCTC
This sequence comes from Neoceratodus forsteri, assembly GCA_016271365.2. Lineage (NCBI taxonomy): Eukaryota > Metazoa > Chordata > Ceratodontiformes > Ceratodontidae > Neoceratodus > Neoceratodus forsteri. Next base: position 1,215,068,956 of record CM057458.1, read on the forward strand.
AGCAGAACAGCAGCTTCTCTGTCTTTCAAGAGCATGGTGCCTGTGACAGGGTGAGCCCTATCTAAGATAGAGTCCCATGTGTGAGGTATCTCCCCCCTCATTCCTTTCACTTTTTATTTCTGTTCAACAGGGAGTGGTTGTCCCAAATGTTAATGTTAAAGTACTCACTGTCATGAACCCACTCCTGAGGGTCAGGTCCACTTAGCTCACA